>OZ005680.1:33128478-38042578 GCA_963930675.1 Gnaphalium uliginosum | reverse complement strand
TTAGAGCGTGAGGTAGCGGAGTTAAATACATGGTATTTTAAGAAGAGGGAAATGAAGAACAAAATGAAGATGTAGAGATTGAGGAAGAGCAAATGGATGATGGAGATGACTTTGTGGATGAAGTCGAAAGACAAAGGGAGGACTCCGAAAATGAGATAAAATTAGAAAATGAAAATGAAGCAGATAAACCTGAATCATCCACTCAGAGAGCTAATAAGACGAGTTGGTTCAAGCCTTTAAGCGCATCTCTCAAGAGTGCAAAATTTTACAAGGTTGATGATAACTGCAGAGGCCCGATCATTAGATGGAAGTTTAATGCATATCATGAACTGATCGTGGTAAAGAGAATAAATGAGATTCAGTATTTCAAGCCAAGATTTAAAGATTTTGTACGCTACCGAAATGTGAAATAAACAGGTTGCACAGCTTGACTTAATAAATCATTCAAACGATGACAAGGCAAAATTTATTGAGTCTACAATTAGAAAGGAGGTGCGTAGTGGAATATTTAATTTGCTGAAGTCGACTCTGGGAAAAAGGTACATCTACAAGAAGAGGATCAACAGAGTGACAAATCGACCGCATGTAAAGCTAGTTTATCCTTCAGCTAGGACGTTGAAAAAGATTCCGCTAGAAAATCTGCCACTAAACTTTCTTGGAAGATTCAAGTATAGGTACTATAATCCTGTGACTGGAGAGGCGGTGATTGACGTTATCTCTGAGGAGGAGACTTCAGAGACTGAGACAGGTGGTGCAGAAGGAAAAGATCTATATCTACGATCCTATCAGTTTAATAAATCTTTCAAGACAAGATCTGCAGATTCTTCAAGCTAACAAGATACTATTTGATATTGAGAACAAGTCAGAGGCAGAAAAGTTTCAGAAAGTAGTACATATCTACATAGAGAAAGGATTCATGCTGGTGGCAACTTCCCAGCAAATTGGAGCTGAACAAAAGACATCTAATGACCAAGCTGATTACAAGGAGGAGTTTGTTGGTGCATATAGGTGTGTCAGTCAGTTGGTCA
Source organism: Gnaphalium uliginosum (assembly GCA_963930675.1). Lineage (NCBI taxonomy): Eukaryota > Viridiplantae > Streptophyta > Magnoliopsida > Asterales > Asteraceae > Gnaphalium > Gnaphalium uliginosum. The sequence goes on along the minus strand of OZ005680.1, from coordinate 38,041,550 downwards.
GAGTCTGTACGCATTAAATTATAAAGAACTAGTTTTGTAATGAAAAATTGAAGTTAGAAATATACAAGTGTAAAGCTGCGACACTTGCTTAGTGTCGCATATGCGACACTAGCCTAGTGTCGCAATGGTCGGCTTGGGAAAGTGTCACAGGGTTCAGAACAGATGTCTATAAATATAGTTTTAGGGTTTCAGTTTAGGGGTGACGAAACCCTGTGAGTTGTGAGCGATTTGTGAGTGATCTTCTGTAATATTTACACGTTACAATCAATAGAAATCAGAAGCTTTTGATATTTGCGTTTGTGTGATTTGTTAAATACGTTCAATACTTAATCGTTTGGATTCCACACTTACGCTTAAGATGCGATTTGATAGATTCTGAGATAAAGGACCTACAGAATAGCTAAAATTAAAAAATTATTTGTATTCACCTCCCCCCCCCCCCCCCCCCCCCCCCCCCCCCAAATCAAAGCTATACATTTGGAACTAAGTTCACTTAATCTATAAGTGAACTTGGGACTAACAATTGGTATTAGAGCAGTATTGATTAAATTCATAAATCAGATCTACAATGGAATCCGTACGTTCTAGCTGTGTTGACTCATCATATCAGAAAGGGAAAGGTTCTACCATTGAAACGTGGAAGTCCCGGATGATGGTGTTCTTTGACCTTACTGATGATTGACTCTGTTCTATCGTTTTAAATAGCCCTCATGTCCCAACAACTATTGTGTCTGTTGTACCTGCTACTATCTCTGGTGATACTAGTGCCTAACTAAGAGTCTCAATGGTCTGATGAGGACAATAGGTTGGTTAGACTTGATAAGCAAGCTAAAATCATCATTGACATGGCTTTGCCTGATGTGGTGTTTGAGTCTGTGAGGCTGTGTGCCACTGCTAAAGAAATGTGGGACACCCTCAAGAACATTTATATTGGTACCCCTGATATCGTGCATAACATAGTAGTAAATCTAATTAGGAAATATGAATTGTTTGGAGTTAATTGAAATGAATCTCTATGTGGTACTTATACCAGGCCAATAAAATAGAAAAGACCGGTATTGAAAAAGAAACAAGATTCATTGTTGAGAAATTTCTAGACATTCTGCCTAGAAAGATTTGGGGTATAATAGCCACTTGCACCAGAAAAAGAAATGACTATCATCTTTTAAATATCACCAAAGTCTATGGTATTCTTCTTAACTGCTCCCAAGCTGATCAAAATGATCATATTAGAGTGACTTTAGGCACACAATAAATTTCTAATGCCTTCACCGTTGAGCTTAACCAATTGGAAAAAAGCACCATGCTATGATTGTTAAGAAAACCACCAATCCTGCTAGGCATTCTATAGAAGTTGAAGTGGAAAATGTGAAATATTTGAGAATCAGATCAGATAATGATTTTTACAATTAATAATGATTGTTAAATCTTGGTGCAAATCTACTAACATGGTTAACCAATGCATAAATAATCGAATCCCAAAACAAGTTAAAGCTATTTCGGGAGGTGATTATGAGTCTGCTGCATCACTTGCTGATTCAACTACTATTGATCAAGTTCTTAACGGCACTTGTAAATTTTCACATGTTGTCTTTGAGCCAATATCCATTTTCAGTGAGCAGTGAGCAAGTACTATTGATCAAGTTCTTAAAAAGCAAAAATGTGAGGTCACTAAAGATGAATTGCTTGTTATCACTGATAATGAATCAGTCACTCCAATTTTAGAGTTAACTGATTCATCATCATCAGTTGGCTCTACCCTTACAATTGAAATGGTACAAGATGAGCAACAAAGTATCCTTGACACTGGTTTGATCAGTGATATGTGTTCATTACATACTAGAGACTCAATACAGACTGTTAAGGATAAGAAGATTAAGACAAAGGTAACTAAAGGTATAAAACTTTCAATGTCTAAATCATCAAAACTTAAGTCATCTCAATACTTGTTTGGACAAGTAGAACACCTATCCAATAAAGTACAGCAATTATGAAACTCGAAAATGAATCATCAAAAGAGAATGACTTAACTGATGCATCAAAAGAAAATTTAACTCATAAAACTAGAAACGCTAAACCAGTGTACAAGAAGTGCTACAAACCAGTGTACAAGAAACGCTAAACCAGTGTACACTGACTCCTTATTCAAAATATGAAAAATTCACTGATACTACAAAAACCATTTATGCTAATAAGTGGAAGCCAAAATCTAGGCTTGACCACTATCAACCCATCTCATGATGGGTTCTCCAATTGAACTAATCTTCATTATTGATGTAGGGAATTCTTAGAGAGACTCTGGTATCTGAATAGTGGATATTCTAGACATATGACCGGATATAAGTCCCTGCTCACTGACTACCAGGAGGAACGTGGGCCTAATGTAGTATTTGGAGATGATAACATTGGTAAAACCAAGGGTTATGGGGGTGTTAAGAAATGGGAAAGGTAAACAACGCAGTTCCACCTTTAAAATTAACAAGTTTCATCAGTAACTAGCTGCTTTCATTTGCTTCATATGGACCTTTTTGGACCAGTGAGTACACCAAGCCTTGGTGAAAAGAAGTATTGTTTGGTCATTATAGATGAATATTCCATATATACCTGGGTATTCTTTCTTAAATCTAAAAATGAAGCAGCTAGTGAAATAATAAGTTTTATCAAAAAGATGAAAAACTTGAATAGTCAATTAGTTAAACAAGTCAGAAGTGATCATGGCACTGAGTTCAGGAATATTGAGTTAGAAAGTTTCTTTGAACAAAAAGGCACAAACATTTCAGCAGCAAGAACTCTCCAACAAAATGGGGTTGCTGAAAGGAGAAATAGAACTCTCATTAAGTCTACCAGGTCAATGCTGATAGAGGTTGGTCTTAAGACCTATTTCTGGGCAGAAGCTATGTTCAGTAGCTTTTCCATGGCTTCGCTTGCATTACCCGAGATGGTGCAGGAGCGGGTCGATGATGACAGTGGGGAAGCCCAGTCGGTGACAATACTACAGAGAAAGCGGCGCTTTCGTGTAACATGCTTTTGTAGCAAATTCTATTTGTTCTTCGCCACTTTGGGTTGTGGGGCTTACTCACAGCGAGTCCATTGTGCTTACGTCCAAAATTCATGGCCAGAAAAGTCCTTGGTGGTCTCTATTATGGAACCAGTGGCGCTGAACTTCTTGAGAGTTGGAAGATTAACATAGCCAAGCGCCCTCCTTTGCAATCACTAAGAAACCTGGCAAAGGGGAAAGAGACGATGGCAACGCACTTTAGATGTGAAACTTTCGGACCTCATTGGTTGTGATATTGATCTTACGGGTTTCCATCTAGGATAACGTATTCTTGCCAGTTAGACGTCAGCCATGAAAGCTCTTTGGGCAAGATTATAGCATAGCTTCATTGCCTGGTTTACTCAGAATAGCTCACTGTGTGTTAAAAGACATAATAAGACAACCTATGAGATATTACGGGAGAGAAAAACCAATATAAGTTTTCTCCATATTTTTGGTAGCACTTGCTACATTTTAACAAAAGAGATCACTTGGGAAAGTTTGATCCCAAAGCTGATGAAGGTATATTTGTAGGCTATTCAAACATCTCTAAGGCTTTCAGAGTCTATAACAAAAGAAGAGCATGTATTGAAGAGTCTATGGATGTCACATTTGATGAAGCTTTTGAAGAGTCACTCACTGATCCAAAAGACTATGAGTCTCTGAACTTCAATGAAGTAAATGAATTAGATAGTGACTCATCATTAAATAACGAAGTCACTGATGAACAGTATCATAATCTGATCAAGATGATGGTCCTAAAAATATACAAATCATTGACAAATCAAAAGGCTCACCATCTCAATCAAAACAAGGTCAACCCTCAGTATCTAAGGTGAAGCTATCACACCCTAAATGTTTTGACCACTTCAAGTTCTTTGTGAGCATTATCAGAAAAATGTTTTGACCACTTCAAGTTCTTTGTGAGCATTATCAGATGCCTATCATATAATTTTCCATATATACTTGATGACCTAAAACATAGAACATTCAATTAAAAGTGAGAAACATCATTAGCCTGAAATTAAAGTAAAAGTCAGAAAACTAAACCTTAATCAAAATCGCAACAACGTATGCTTAGTGAAAAGAAGAAAAAGAGTATGCTTAATGAAGAGAAGAATGAGAATACACTAATTGTATATGTAAAATCAACAAACTTTTGTGATTCCTAACTGATTCCTAGCCTTTAATATGAATTAATATACATTAATGGTTATTTGATGAAATTCTTCATTGATGACTTGGACATTTTCAGTTGAGAGGATGCCAAATCAGATTTATACACACGTGGAAAGAGTGAAAGCATACACATTGGTTTGGGGGATAGCTAGCTAGTATATAAAGAAGATAGACAAGAGGTAAGATTAAGAGTGGTGTTCTATGAAATAAACCCCTTTTAAAATTGTTTAATGATGTCTTCTTCCTATCCTATCGTAACAGTCACTGCACCAGAACTAATCGTCTTAGATAATGCAGTATCACCACTTACTTACTACTACTATATCCAAAAACAATTCATATTTTAAATTAGGCTCCACTTACTGATCGTGACCCATATATGTTTGTCTTTACCATTATTTAGACAAATAGAGTGAGATTCAAACGAGTAAAACAACTTTTCACTAGAATGAATGAATCAATAAGAACGCGCCACGTGTCACAAAACTCATTTTCCTCAACGTTTTTTAAAATTAAATATCTCATAAACGGTAATTCGAAAAATCATAAGAATTGCACCATAAAAATCATCGTTTTTTTCTCTTCGATTAGAGATCTCACAAGGTATATTTTCGACGAACTTTTTTTTCGTTTTTTAGTGGGTTTTGAAAACAACTACCACATGTGATACCAGCGGTTAACACATGTGATACCAGCGAGTAACACATGTGATATTAATATTGTACAATTTGTAAAACCCATAAAAAAAATTCGTTGAAAGTATACCTTGTGAGATGTCTAATCGAAAAGAAAAAAATGCTGAGCAATTTTTTTAATTTTTCAATGAGCCATTCTTGAGATATTTAACTTTCAAAAACGTGGGGGAAAGTGGGTTTTGTGACACGTGGCGTATTCCTATTGGTTATTCCATTCTCACAAAAAAATTTCATTCTCATTTGAACCTCAATCTAGACATATATATATATATATATATATATATATATATATATATATATATATATATATATATATATATATATATATATATATTTAGGAGTCTGTTCCAGAGAGAAGGAAATTTAAGGAGAGAAGAGGGAGAAGCAATCTGATTCAGTTTTTTAGTACTATGATTTAAATTTTTATTACCTATAACTTTTGAATCATAGAAACAAATGATTAAATCTTATTAATAAAATATTGAACCAAAGCAATAAAATGTAGAATTATAGTAATAAAAATTTGAATCATAGTAATAAAATGTTGAATCATTTTGCTTCTCCATCTTCTCTCTCTAAATTTCCTTCTTTTTTGATCAACCTATATATATATATATATATATATATATATATATATATATATATATATATATATATAGATATATAGGAATGAGATCATGTGAAAACAAGGGGATAAAATAAAAACTGTGAAAACAGTTGACCTTCACAATTTTATTAAGTGTGAAGTTGAATTTTTTTTACTTCACAATTAATTTTTAAATGTGAAGCTTACTTTTTTTACTTCAAGTTTTTTCACATTTTTTAAATGTGAAGCTCAAGATCCTTAATAAATTTCTATGTTAATAGTTCGTTCATTAGTTTTTTAACTACATTCCCTTTCTCATCCCTTCCACCTCTCGTCGGAATCCTTCATTGCTGTCGGTGCTACTCCTTCAGGTCGCCGGAATCCGTCAAATCGCTGAAATTCGTCATTTCCGATTCTTTTTGCGCTTGAACTCCGACACAGCTTGCGAGCCGGGTCGGCTCGTTCCGAGCCACCAAAACATTTGCGAGTCAATTTCCAAGTCCTGCTCACTTTCAATTCACCCTTCGAGTCGACACTTTTTATCATTTTTTGACACAACTCGTACCATCTGACTCGCCAATCATAGTTTGATAACTATAGTTTATATGCTTATATTATATGGAATAAACACTTAAACATTATAAATAAGCAATCCAAACAACCCCCAACTTAAATATGATTTTTTTTCTCATTATCATTTAACATGTTTCGGTAATTCAGACGTCCTAGAGGTCACGAGTTCGATCCCTCTTTGGGTAAACATTTACCAGCGGAAGATTCGAAAACGGTCGCGACAAACATACATCACGAGCATAAGCTCGACCACCCGAGAGAACCTCTTATAAACGAAAATACCCTTTTGAAAAAAAATATTAACATGTTTTGATTTATTTAAATGAACTTTCCAAGGTAAAAGTATTAAAATAAAATAAAAATTGAACTCCATTTGAACATAAGAATTGGCTAGAATCAAACTATATTGGAGCCTTGCAACTGTATAAACTTTTTAACATGGTCTCATTTCATCACATGAAGCCATATAATAGACCCTTTCTGGATGTATAATCAGCCCATCAACAACTCTAAAGTTAAGCCCTAAACTCTTGATGGTGCAAATTTCCCTATTTATCAACAGAAGCACCTTCCAAGGAGCGTTGGCTATATTTTACACATAATTTTACACATGCGAGCTTTATTATACTACTATACATCATCATTCTTCATGTTTACAAGAAAACTTTATGTCGAAATCTAAGAAAATTATTGAAGTGTTGTCCTTTGTACGTTGTGTTCTCGCCTCACTCAACAATACTTTAGCAATCTTCTCTGCTGAATCTTCTTCAGAGCTTACAATGTTTCTATCTCTTGCCTGCCAAAAAAGAAAGAAGGTTCAAAGTGAGTTGACATGATTATTTACAGCTTTCGGATAAATCTGTAGACGTTGTACAAGGGTGACCTGATGGACAAGTTGGATGGCCTTCTTAGAATTTACGACATCCCAAAACCCGTCACTGCATCAAATTTTACCAGTTTAGCATCACACAAGTACACACAACAAAAGCTTGTTTCAATTGGTATAATAAGCCCAACACTGACAAACAAAATATATCAACATAGAATTTCATAGATGCTATGTCATACACAAATTTGAAGCCTACATCAACCGACTTAAATTCATTCACTATACCAATTATAAGTTTTAACACTTAGAATTTATAGTAATTAATAGAGCCATAAGATTTGACCCATGTACTTACTGGGTTGCATGTTATCTCAAACAAGTCATCAATGTAGGTTGCCATTAATCAAACTAGGTGGGGGCCACATGGTGATTAAACTGATCAAAAAATTAAACTATAAAAACGACGGTGAGGCCATGTAGATTGCCATGTCATCAACGTAGATACTAAGATGACATGTACAAAGTAAGTGAACAGTAGGAGTACCCGTCATATAATGCCTAAAATGGAGGAATTCAAAAGTAGGTCACTAAAGAGTGTTTAAATAAAAGAAATACTCCCTGGAATTGGAATGGACAAATGTAGGTAGCTATTTGGTGTAACTAGCCGTAAAGAACATATAATAACGTCCCTACCTTCAAATTATATATAGTGTTAATAAATCTTCACTACAAAAACCAATGCCATTTTCTATCCAAGAGCCCGTGAGCAAAAATACTTACATGAATACAAATCATACAAACCTTAGACTGACCCAATTGGCTTAAATGCACTGAAATGTAACTATTTATAGTCTGACATTCATAGTGTGTATCAAACTATTCGGGCTTCTATTGTATGTAATAAACTTATTATTCGTCGCTATTGTATTTAAGTTTTAGTACATTTACTTACATGTCAGCTATATGTGGTGACACGTGTCGTCATTACAAGTTGACATGTCATCAAAATACATACAATAGCAATAAATTGAAAGTTTATTACACACAATGTAACTCCGAATACTTTGTTACATACTATGAATGTCAGAGTATAAATAATTACATTTCCGTGTGCTTAACCCGACCCAATTTTGTTATCCTATCACTAATAATCACAAGGCAGGGGATCACAGGAACTAATATAACTACAGTGATAAAAAATTAACACACACACACTAATTGAAAATGACTGATAGGCATCACAATATGATTGGTACATGTGTTAAATAAATGGTAATGAAAAAGAGAGAAATATGATACGCCATCTGTTAAAGGTTGAATGGAATAGGTCTATACTTATAGATCTATATAGCAATGCTCAATTATTATAAAGACTATAAAGCAACAAAAAATTACATTAGGAAAGAAGAAACTGGCATTACATAATATGAGAGGGAGGACACTTTAGCAAATAATAACGTAAACTAACTTTACCTAGCCATTACAGCAAAATCCCGGCTTTCTGAATTCATGCACACCACCTGACTTATGTAAGGTTCAGAGCTGAATCGAGAATCTTGCTGCTTAAGAAACTTGTCACCCAGCATTCGTGCAAGATTTAAACCTGAATGTGCATCCAGATTTTCTGATTAAATATGAGTGATAAACATAGTGATAAGCTCTAGAGGAGATATAAAATTATAAATTACCACATAGTCTTGTTTCCCCGTCTTTAAGAGGCTCTCCAGCTGCTTGTATCCGCAATCTTTCGGTATAACTGGCTATTCGGTGGTCTTCCGACATCTTAACTTGTTGCCCTTCAATACTGCACAATAAAGAATGCAATTGCAATTATTTTAAAAGGGCTTAACAAAAACTCATCCAACTTTAAAAATCCCTCAATTGGTAGAATCTAGATGACTCAAGCAGTCAAGCTTAGCCTTTTTAGAAAGAAATATTCATCTTTCATATACGATCATACGGGCTAAAAATGAGACCCAACAGGGAGCAAAATATGGTGAAACCTAAGTTAGAAGGGTTCTGGAGCATTAGTTGCATCTCTAATCAAGTAAATATTATTTTAAAGTGAAACAGAGATAAACAAACCAGTACCAAAAACAAGTAATTACGTTGACAGGTCTATCTCCGTGAATATTCAAAAAAAATATTAATCCTGTTTTTATACAACAGAATACTTTGTCAATATGTACTAGTAGACAGGAATTCAAAACATGTTCGTTTATTAAAAATTTACATTATATAGTCAAAGCAAAATGACGCTTGTTCGCCACAGATAATCACCTAACATAAAATTTCAGAAGTATAATAAAGATCCTAAAAATTAGAAGATTTTATGAACATATAGTTCGATGCATATGATTAAAAACATACTTTGCGATACATGCAGAATCACCAACATTTGCACATTGAGCAAAGTAATTATCATGACCATCCGCCCAGATTAGAAGCACCGTTGCAGTACAACCCTGAAGGAAGTTTGGTTAGTATAATATATGAGGCCAAAAACATTTACACAACATATGATAGCATGAACTAGTTCATAAGTGTAAAGAAAACAGCACACCTTTTACAGATTGAAAATTAAAGTGGAGTTATTTTTTTTTCATGATGAAATATGATATTTAACATCTATATCTGATTGATATCTAATTGAACTTCTTAAGTAAGCAGGATACTACTAAATAAATAAGAATTGTTTCAGGGCAATGTATGTTCCCAATCTTCAAAACTGATTAATATATTTATGTATTGTAAAAATTATTATATCCTCAATCTTTTCTGTATTGCACTATAGAATACAATTAATAAACCTTAGCACAAACAGTTACAAAATGGTAAATCCTCCATCCCAATTTAATTGTCCACTACAAATTTGCACACGGTTTTAGAAAAGTACAATAATTGTTACTGCTGACCAATAAGAATTCATCATTCTCCATCTAAACACTTTCTGATTGGTTGAAATTGAAAGTGGACATCCCAAAAAGGAAACATGGACAATAATACTAGGATGGAAGTAGTATTTAACGAAGGGCTAATTTCAATATACCCCATATAAGCCTCAAAATTTCAAAATTACCCACCAAAACTACAATATATCATATATATATACCCGATCTAAGCTCAATATCCATCATCTATACCCAAAGTAATTTATTTAATCACAATTAAAATATTTAAATTCATAATAATTATCACATAATGAAATATGGACAATCCTACCCTTCACTTAATAACAGCAAATATTCCCGTCATATTGCTTTCAAAACCCATCTGTCAATTGACTACATCTCAATTCTAAAGATCAAGTTTGTTCATTCCCTGATATCTCTACAAAGATACAGCCATCACAAGGTTGGTTTAGTATTAGTATGCTGAAATTGTTTGTAATATTGAATTGTTTTATTGTTGGGGGTAAATGGGGAATATATTGGGGTAAATTAAGTTTTAACGATTAAATAATTACTATGGGTATAAATGATAGATATTGAACTTAGATTGGGTATATATGATATATTGTAGTTTAGGTGGCCAGGTGGCTAAATTTGATATTTTGAGGTTTATATGGGGTGTATATAGGAAATTAGCCCTTTAACAAATATTACGTAATTCAATTTGAGGAGTACTTTTAATAGTACACTACTCATTCCAGGAACTTCCACCTTTCTTTTATGACTCCACACAAGTATTCCTCATCTAAAAATATGCTTCCGGAGTAAAAACTCTACAGTGTAACAGTTTCAGATTTAAACAAAAATGTTCGATAAGAAATGAATTAAAGGTTAAGTAGAACATGTAAAAAGTGTATTCCGCCATGCATTGTTTAAGCTCAAGAAACCCCATCATCTAATAAACATATGGCATAGACTAAAAAGGTAAAGAAGGGATGCTCAACATGATACAAGAAAGAATGACGGCTATGTACAAATACAACAGAAGTATATAGAAAAGGAAATTGCAACTTTCTATAAGAAATAACTGAAGATAAGAAGAAGAAAAAACCTCATATAAGTGGTCCATATGTGCTTCTGTTTGAGAGAATGCTTCTCTAAGGACATCTGAAGCATCACAATGAGAAAAAACCTTCTCTCTTCTGAATGTATCTGATAAGATTCTAGCAACCATCTCAGGCATTATCCTGCCACAATATATTATTATTATAAATTACATAAGTGATGAGCAGCGATTAATTGCTTTAATAAAGTGCACCAAAAATATGTGTGGAAAGTTGAAATCAGATGCATATAAACTGTAGAGCTTTGGTGAAATACAAGTACAGGTTCAGTCAGAGGGGATGACTTAGTCTTACTGTAGAAAAACAACATAAACTAATATTACAATGACTCAGCATGTGGAAAAGGTTAAGATCGTCACTGTAACATTTGCTAGGAATTAATTATGCTGCGGCTAAATTATTATATTATAGGCAATGCGTCTCCCAAAAGCAAGTTATCAAAAATAATCAGTAACTGTCACTACAATAGTCGACATCATGCGTCATATCTAGGTTCTAAGCTGTGAACAGGAGGATAAGACCCATTGCATGTCAAACAATAGTATCGAACCAACTTTCAGAAACAGCTTAGAATACCCCGTGAGATATGAATTATGATAATGCTGCAACCAACCAGTAATCTAAAACGATGCAACTGAGGGCATGAGGTTTTGCAGTAATGAGAATTACGAAGAGTCCAGAAAAATCAGCAGACTATTTAATTGACAAAAGATCACATAGCCAGTCATTTAGGCCGATAAGAAAATAATTTTCCTAGCAGGAGCACCACAATAATATGAATAAAGAAAAAAATATCATTGCAGAGACATACATGTTGAATCATGGAGATAGACAATTTCTACAAGGAATAAACGTACAGGCATACATGATCTAATTTCTTTTTAATGATGGCACAAAAGGTGATTCCTATGAGTATGAGTGTGTGATATATATATATATATATATATATATATATATAGAGAGAGAGAGAGAGAGAGAAAGGTATACTGACTTGCTGGCAGATAAGGCAGCAGCTGCTCCACCATGTCCATCACATATGCCAAAAAGTCCAAACTGCAAAAGGAAATAGTATATATCACCAGCCTTCCAAATATGAGCAGAAGCTCAAGTGATGATTCAAAACAACTCACGTACCTGATCAGCCCCAGGAAGAGGCCAATAGTAATAGAAGACATCTTCCATCGGTAGTTTCTTCCCACCTCTGCGCACAGACATGGGATCTGACACTACTCCAACTCCGAATGGGACCTTATTAAACTGAGATGTAATTTGAACCTGCAAAAAGAGAGAAGGACGGGTGACTTACCCATTATTGAAATTGAATATAAAAGTAATCAATGAAACTTAGGGGAAGTATTATCAGCTATGTATGTGATACAAATAGGTATATGGGTAACTTCATTTGCTTTCTTCCTTTTATGCAATTTTATTTATTCATTTCAAGTTTGCGACGACATGAATGTGAATAAACTCAAGCATGAATAGGCATAGACATTAAGAATGCAAGCGAGAAGTTGAAGTTGTTCTTATTGAGGATGGTGGACTGCTTTGAAATCACTCAAAAACATAAAAATCATAAAATATATATATACAGCTAGGCATATAAGCTCACAGATATCTTTGAAGTTGTGCCAAAAGTTATAATGTCTCCACTATTCAGCTCAACTGGATCACCCCAATGTCTACTTCCAGTTTGAGGATAGTTGACCGCCTTAGAATTCAATAGAGTTCCGTTTAAGCTTCCCATGTCAACTAGCTCCCATTTCAACTTCTGAAATCACATACCGCATAAAAATTAGTCATTCAACCCAATAGCATCAACAACAGATAAAAGAACTAAAGTTAAGATGGTAGCTCTTACATCCAGGTTCCAATTTATCATTGCATGTTTTCCAGATACTTCTGAATCTACTACCAACACATCGCTAGGTGAAACTCTTCCAAGAGTCAACGGGAGCTTAGATTTGTCTGATGATTGTAATGAGTAATGTGCACCACATGAAGGACCAGAAATAACCTCCAAATTGAGGATGCTTCCTGCACTTCTAACAGAAATATATGATAACACGTCTTGCAAACCCAATCAACAAGGGACAGAAGCATTGGCTTACTATAATATGTTTATGCAAGAGAAGGAAAAATTACTTTGATTTGCAGTTGATCTGGGAATAAACTTCCTGGAACTATCATTATCTGATCTGATTCTCAACTTGTAACTTGAATCTTCTTTTTTATCATGTTTCTGTTCTCCAGCAGAGTCATTGGTAACAGAAGGTCGCTTCAGAAGAGTTTGACCAACCACGACACTTTCAGAATGATCAGAAATATCAAGAATAAGGCTGTCACCTGAAAAGAGAAAAAGATCAAATGTGTTTACTGTAGACAAATCTTCAACCATGACAAGTAAAAATGGATCATATGATATACCATGTGACAACTGCGGATGAGTGGGTGGAAGCCTATGTCTGTGAGCATGGCCATGGGTTCGAGGTGAGCTGAGATGCCCATCAGTTTGATTACATGAACCTTCTGAAGCGCAATTGCTAGGAGGCTCGATCTGGTTGCTCTCAACTACATCCGAATCTTGCGAAACAAGAGGCCGTTCTACATCTTCTTGAACCTAGAGAGGATATTGACCAAGTGTAAGCAACAAGACATCAGCAATGTAAAGGCAAACAATCTTTGATAAGAACATACACATAGTTCAATACTTCAATATGGAATTGCTAAAACAATCACAATGTCAGTAGCACCGCACTGTTAGCAGAGTAATATATAACTTTTTTTTTTTTTCTTTTTTTGTCTTGAAGCATATTTATCATGTAAAAAAAAGAGAAAAAAGAACACCAACTAAAATGCAAACAGAAAATTTTATTATGCATTGCAGATTATGAGAAGCAACATTTCTGGACCACTACAGCTCTTACAGCTGCAGGTTATTAAAACGACATCCTGACCCTAACTCAGATTATTAAGCATATAATATCACGACTAAACTCCTATTTTTGCCATAAGGTTATTCAATATACCCACAAATGGCCATCAAATAACTATAACTTAGTAAATTCCAGACTAGTAATCTGGGATCAAAGAACGAGATGACAAATAAATAAACATATCCAATCAGATCTTAGGCCTCCTATAACATATGTAACAAGAATGTAACGCTTGTGGATAGATGTACGGAATGATCGACTCTGTAATGCAGCCTACTCCCACCCCACAAAGAAATTTTAGACTGAAGATTATCATAATAGCTAAAGAGATAGAATGATCCGATCCATCACATGTATTTATCCTCTTAAACCTCATTTCTCTTCCGTTCTATTGTTTTCAGTTGGAGAATACAGAGCTGGTTAATGTTGTTGATCGTTAGATATATTTGAAAAACTAAGGGCGCAGTTAGTTACAGAAAAGTATCTCCATTTTTCCTTTTCCATTTTTATAGAGTTTTTTGACCCTTGAAAATCACAAGGGGTTTAGAGAACGCGTTCAAATGTAAGGGATGGAGTTCTCATTTTTCAAATTAGGAAAGCTAGAAAATCTTAAATCATATATTTAATTTTCTTAGAAAACTCCTCCGGAAAACTCCAACTTGAACGCGTTTTCTAATTTTTCCGTTTTCTTAGAAAATTTACCAGAAAAATGGAGGAGTGATTAGATTTTCCAGAAAAATGGATTCAATATAATATCATAGTCTACAACAGTTGATCAAGTTTACTACTAAGATTGATTAGATTTATGTGCCTTTGGTGGTCATTGGTTAGATTAAACAAAGCCAAGGGAGTAGCTGTTTGAACCGAACGGGATACATATACATATACATATAATATTAACACAATTTGATTAATTTAAAAATATAAACCCTAAACTAATAAGTGCATCATCAACAATCGCAGTCATTTTAACTTACTAAACCTAGTTGGTTCATAAATCTCTTAACTTGGAGCGTTAATTAATTCAATCATACACAGATTAAGCTTAATTTAGCATCAAAAAACCCTAACAACAAAAAAAGAATAAATTAACAATAACAAAACAACAATAATGATGGTGTGTAAAATAAAATAATATTAATAAGACGAAATGAAGAACATACATCGGAAGAGGTGGAAGCCTTGATGGTACCGGAACGGAAATTGGGCGAAAATATGCGCCATGGTTTACAGGAAATAATAATGAAAAAAATAAGAAGAAGAAAAAGGAGGAGTAGGGCACCGCCGGTGTTGGTGGCAATGCCATCGAGTATCGCCATCATCGAATGATTTATTGATTGAGATTTATGTGGGTTTCCAAAAGAGAAAGAGAGAGAAAAAAAGAACCGACGCAAACAAGCCCCCAAATCAAATCCCCCCCCTCACCCCAGGCGCAGCACTCTCCGAGAACCTCGTTTTCCTCTTATTTTTAATTGTTGTTTATTGTTTGTGTTTATTTTTATTTTATTTTTTGATTTGATTTGATTTTTGATCCAACGTAATTGTTTTTTTATTCAGTCATCTTTACCGAGTGATGTTCATGGGCTCAGCTCATTAATGTACGATTGTACGCAAAGCACGCAAGAATTGCAAGCGGTTCATTCTTTTTCATCATTAAAAAAAATCACGCTTCACATGGTGAAGTAACGTTCTGTTAATTCATTTCCTTCGACCACAAATCAACAAAAACCCTAACTAGACCTAATTTTCACGACTACAACTTATGTGTATTCGTACAACTATTGCTAAATATTAAGAAAAAAAAAGTGAAAGATGTCCAATTTCTCAATTTTCAACAAAAATATCCGTTGATTCTACTTTCGTTCTCAAATCAATGATCACTTGTTGATGAAGAAATTGAAGTAGAAAGGACGAACCATTTTTACTCCGTTTAATCGATTTTGATTATTTAGGTTAAAGTTTTCATTTTTTCTTCCTTTTACAGTGTAATTGAATGATCGTTGATCAATTATTTTATACATTTTGATTAAATTTTAGTTTCTTATTACTTAATTGCATTTATATTACCTTAATTCGGTTAAATAGTTTTGTTTCTTCATTTATTAGGTTAAATTGAATTTTTATGTTATGTATTGTGTGTTGGTGTATTGTAATCAGATGTAATTTAGTTGATTGGTTATGTTTGATCTTTTTTTTGTGTATTTTGTCAGTTCATTACGGTGAAATTAAAACTTTATTGATGTGTTATGTGTATGGTTTAGAAGATCTTGTTGTTACTGTACAAAAATTTGGAATTCAAGTTTTGAAACCTGATGGTAAAGTTTATTAGATTCCAGATGTTGTTTATTGTGTATCAATTATGTTTATGGTAATTATATTTGTTTAATGCAGGTTGGAGTAAGGTTGTCAAAAGATGAAAATTTCAAGAAACATTAAAATTTCAAGAAACGTTTATGTTCGATTGTATGGACTGATAAAATAGATCATGAGGTTTTTGATTTGAAGTGGGCAAAGATCATGAAAGACTATAGGCTAGAATCACACAAATGGCTAACTGATATGTTTCGATTGAGTAATAAATGGATTCCAGCATACTTAATTGCATTTATATTAGCTTAATTAGGTTATTTGGGTATTACTCCAGTTCATATGAATTTTGATCTTATTGTGTATATTTCGGTTGTGTATTGTGTATCAGTTTAAAAGACCATGTTGTTAAAGTACAAAAATTTGAAATTCAAGTGTTAAAATCTGATGGGAAAGTAGATTCAAGTCAAAAGCTGAAATAACAAAGAAACAAGCAGAAGCAAAGTAAAAGAAAAGGATGCTACATGAGAAAAGAAAAAAAAATCAAAGTTGAAATAAAAAGGTTTGTTTTAAACTATTGAAGCTGCTGGATAACCAATTCATCAAGTTTTAGTCTTTTAGAGTATACTTTCAGTCTATGTAAAAGCAGTGGAACATTTGGTGTTGGTTTCATTTTTAATTGATTTCTTGTTTACATGTATTTTGGAATAAAAAAATGTACTTCAAAAGAACAGTTTATTGTTCATTAATCATTTTATTCATTGATACACAATGCAAATCTGTTAAAAAATTTTATATGTTTTCCTCTTTTACCTGTTTGGTAGTATCTTTATTTTACATTGTGGTAGTAAAATCAATATGATACACAATAAACATATATAATTTTAAAATGTTTAATGTTGTTTTTGTTTACTAAAATGTTGTTTCTAGGGTTTATAGATCATGGTTTACAAATTTTTGCAACTATAACTGTCAATCAATTGAATGTGGATTTTTTCATCCATAACATGTTAATAAACTTAGTATTGATACACAATGCACATGTTTAATTTTTGTGTTTGTTTTCTGGTTCAACTATTTGTTAGTATATATTCTTATCTCAGACTTTTTAACAATAAAAACATAATCTTAAAATGCACGAATTAAAAAAAATATTAAATTTTTTAAATCCTAGTTGTATGATCAACCACATATTCAGTTTTACATGACAAACAAATTCAAACACAAGGTATTCAGTTTTACAAATCATTTTCGATTTCAATTATAAAGTCATTATGTAAGTCTTGCTACTACTTCTTTATTTAACTTTTGCTTCTCAAATGAAACCATATTCAATTTTTAACGTAATCTATAAACCATAGACACATGATTTTTGAGTAAAATTTCATATTTTTAAGCACATCTATTATAAAACATATAGATTTGCATTGTTGAAACCTTTTAAATACAATCATTCGTATTTCCAAAATCAAATAGTTTGAATTAAATACCATATTCTATTTCTATACCGTAATCTATAAACCTTAGACCCTTGGAACAAATACTAATTGAAAATTACATATGTTTATTGTGTATCACAATACTATTGATTGACTCATTGCTTTAAAATTTTCTAAACTGTAATCTACAAACCCTAGACACATGAAAAATATTAATTAAATATGATACACAACGAACAATACTTAAATTATAGTCATTTTTATATCCTAATATATAAACCCTAGACACGTGAAACAAATAGTAATTAAAAATTACATATGTTTATTGTGTATCAAAATACTGTTGATTGACTAATTATTTTAAAATTTCCTATACCTTACTCTATAAACGTTAGACAAAACCTTTTACAAAACAAAATTAGCATTAAAAATTATAAATTGCATATGTTTATTGTCTATGAAATCTATTGATGTTTTAGTGTGTATTAAAATACTATTGATTGACTCTATAAACCCTAGACACATAGAACATATCTTAATTAAATTAAATACACAATGAACAATATTTAAATTTTACTTATTTCTATATCCTAATCTATAAATCCTAGATACATGGAATAAATATTAATCTAATATGATGCACAATGAACAATACTTAAATGATAGTTATTTTTAAGTCCTAATCATCAACCCTAAACACATGGAACAAATATTAATTTAATATGGTACACAATAGAAAGTACTTAAATGATAGTTATTTCTAAACCCTAATCAATCAACCCTAAACATATGGAGCGAATTAGGGTTTAGCAATAAGTTTAATTTAATTATTATTCATTGTGTATCATATTTCAAAAAAAAAAAAAAATTAGACTCATGTGTTAGGGTTTATATATAGGATTTAGAAATAAGTTTAATTCAACTATTGTTCATTGTTAATAATATGTTTGTCAATCATATAAATTTGATGTTTATTATGTATCAATTATAATTTTATTAACATGTCATCAAAATTCAATTGATTTACAATTATGGTTAAAAAAATTTAAACCCTAATCTATAAACTTTAGACACAACTTCTAATAAACAAAAGCCTCATTAAAAATTTAAATATTACATATGTTTATTGTGCATCATTTTAAATTATAATATACAAATTTAAAATATAAGATAATGAAACCAATAAATTTAAAATATAAAGCAATAAACTATTGAATCTAACTACATTCTTTTTTTATTCCAAATATATGTAAACAAGAAATAAACAAAAAAATGAAAGTAGCATCACATGTTCCACTACATTTACTTATACGTACTAAAATAAAATTCAAAATGTCTTATTCAATAAAGCACTAAAAAAGTTGAAAAATCAATTATCTAACAAAGTTGATGCACTCTTTCGACACAAATCTGTTCTTCAACTTTGTATCTTTTACCTTTCCTACTCTTGCAACCTTTTCTTTTGCTTTGTTGCTGCTTGGGTCTTTGCTATTTTTTGTGATGCTCTTGTTAGTGATGATTTTCATGCTTTATATTGTTATTAATGCATGACTGGTGCTGAATAATTGAGATAAAGACGTTTTGATGATTAAGTGTTTTCAGTGGTGTTTAATATACTAACTCATTATGCTTACTCAGTTTTAATAGCTGACACTTATTTTCTACATGTAGATTGTGCATTCGTAGTTTAGAAGACTAGCAGTTGATGATGAGTGAGGCAGGTAGTTGGGCTTAATTGTATATAAAGCCTTAGTTCGTTAATAAACTATTTTATTTAGTTTGATTCCTATTAGACTCCTATCATGGGTTTCATTTATACTAGGCTTGATGTGACGAAGTAACACAGATGAAGTTTTGGTTTAAACAATGTTTGGTTTGTTTAATTACTGACGGGACATTTTTCGCATTACTCTGCTATTTAAATAAATTTTTTTGAAAATTTATATTTTTAAATTCAGGGTGTTACACTTCACACCTGCTAATCATTTTGTCAAGAATTCCTAAGCAATTATCAAATGAATTTCCATCAACAGTAAAATCATCCATGTAAACCTCCATACGTTTCTCGATCATGTCCTGAAAAATAGCAAGCATCCACCGTTGCAAAGTTGCTGGTGCATTGCATAGACCAAATGGCATCCTCCTACGTCGTCTTCCTTTGATATTCCGGTGCAACGGGAATCTAAAAGTAACATGAAAAACGATAAAATTCATTCCCAGATAAACGTTCAAGCTAATGATCAATGAAAAGTAAAGGGAAATGATCTTTGCGGGTGGCTTTATTTAATTTATGATAGTCAATGCAAACACGCCACCCTGTTAACGTTCTTCTTTGTATCAGCTCGTTTTTCTCGTTGGCTACAACTGTCATCCCTCCTTTCTTGGGAACCACTTGCTCGGGACTTACCCATGGACTATCTGAAATTGGCATAATTATGCCTGCATCCAAAAGTTTAATCACCTCGTTCTTCACAACTTCCTGCATCTTTGGGTTGAGTCTTCTTTGATGTTGTACCACAGGTTCATAGTTGTCTTCCAGATTGATTTTATGTGTGGAGAAAGAAGGTCTATTTCCTTTAATATCTGTTATTTTCCATGTTATCGCATTCTTTCTCTTCTTAAGGATGGTGATTAGCTTTTCTTTTTCGGCAGTCGACAATGCTGATGATATAATCACAGGGAGTTTGTCTCCCTCTTCCAAGAATGCGTATTCCAAATGCCCTGGTAATTTCTTCAGTTCCATCTCAGGTGGTTCCTCAATTGAGGTCTTCGTTTCCTGCAAAAATGTATCCGGAAAATCTTTGTGTTCAAATATACTCGCCGAGTTTGCTTCCTCAACTCGCCGAGTTCTCTTGCATTCAAAACAAGAAAATTCATTAGTTAAACATTTAATATGACATAATATATCACATTTTCATTCTGGACAATCTGTGATACAGGAGATATTTGTAAGTAGAGGTTGTAGACAGAAATAGCAAATATCATCATTTAGTTGGTTATGTTCATCAGTAGAACTCAGCGAGTAGCATAGTATTGCTCACCGAATTGCTTCAGTAACTTCAACCATATTTTCTTCAAATGTTTTCTTCTCGATATCCTCGGGTATTATCTGATTGAGTTTCATGATGTTGAATTAATTCGTCCATCACTTGAGTACTTGAATGTACAGTTGAAATGAATTCCTGTAAACAATCATCAAAGGTTAGATCAATGGAATCATCGTAGGCTAATTTAATATAATCGCCCTTCTCACGTTCACTAATAAGAAAACTAATTTCCTCATCACCAACTCTCAGAGTTAATGTCTTACTTCTCATATCCATTAATGCATCAGCCATATATAAAAAGGGACGTCCTAAAATGATATTGTCAAAATCTTTTTCATCTGTATCAGTTACTATAAAATCAACAAGCAATGCAAATTTATCCACTTTTATCAACATATTTTCTAAAATTCTACGTGGGTATTTAATAGACTCATCAGCCAACTTAATACTCATGCGGATCGGTTTAAGTTCTTTAAGGTTTAGCCTAGTATATAGTGAATAAGAAATTAAATTAATACTAGCACCAGAATCGGCTAATGCATGTTGAACTGGTGAACTTTCTATGTAAAACGAGAGAGTAAAACTTCCTTGATCAATTGATTTTGCAGTTATCCTACTATGCGGCACGACTGGACATTGTTCATGCATCATTGCTTTTGATAATGCATCCAACTTTGTCTTGTTAGCCAGTAACTCTTTCATGAATGTAAGAAACTTTGGCATATCTGTAATAATATCAACAAACGACATGTTAACTATTAATGGATGAAGTATTTCAAAGAATTTCTTATGAGTAAGTTCATCTTTGTCTCTCGCCAATGCTTGTGGATACGGAATTTTTTGTGTGGTTGTGGGCTGTAGTTGGTGGTGGTGGCATCACATGTGTTTCTTTTTGTGAATTATCGGGTTGCACTTCATTTATCTTTTCTTCAGTTTGTGGAGTGGGAGCTCGCATTTGTTAAACAGGTTGTTCAGGATCCTTAAGCTTTTTTCCGCTTCTAGTTGCAATAGCTCCCACTTCTTCATTTAAGTTCTTAGTGGAATCATCAATCTTCTCCACGTGTTCTTCTATTAGGTTCATCTACACCTCGTGATCTTTGAGGGTCCTTGTCATGGTTTTGAGTATGTGGGTAAGAGGAGAACATGTTTGTTCTCGTGACAAGAGAGATTCCTGCAATTCCCAATGAGTACATTGTTACTATCAATTCCCAATGAGTACCAAAGAAGGTTTGAAGCTTGTGATGATGCCAAAGTACTCATGGAGGCTATTGAAAAGAGATTTGATGGTAATGATAGCACCAAGAAGAACAAAAGATCTCTATTGAAGCAACAATATAAGAACTTCAATTCTGCAAAAACAGAAACTTTGACTCAAACCTTTGACAGGTTTTCAAAGTTAGTTGGAAACCTGGAGAACCATAAGCTAAAGATTGATAAAGATGATTTGAACAGGAATTTTTTGAGGTCATTAGGTGAGGAATGGACAATCTACATAGTTGGTTTAAGACAGAGTGCAGATTTAGAAGTAAAGGAGCTTGAGGATATCTATAATGATCTGAGAAATTTTGAGCCAGAAGTTGAAAGTAAAAAGCAGGCTTTAGGAAACCATCATAATGCTGCTTTCATGTCAGTAAGTGGATCTCAAGTTGATTCAAATCAACAAGGATCTACTTATGTTACTGCAGGAATTAGATCATCTCAATGCAGATCCAATGATCAGATACTAGAATCTTTCTTTGCTAGTAATGTGAACTCTTCACTTACTAATGAAGATTTGGAGCAGATTAATGTTGATGATCTGGAGGAAATGGATATTAAGTGGCCAATTGCTTTGATTACTCAAAGAGCCAAAAGGTTTATGCAAAGAACTGGGAGGAATAACTTTGCAAATCAAAGGACTGATGCTGCATGGTTTGATAAAAGCAAAGTAGAGTGCTTCAACTGTCATAAGATGGGGCACTTTGCTAGAGAATGCAGAAGTCCAAGACAGGAGCAGAATGGACAGAGATCTGGAAGCAATGGAGCTCAGAGAAGGAATGTACCAATTCAGGGTGGTACATCAAATGCATTTGTTTCTCAGGATGGACTTGGATTTGATTGGAGTGATCAAGAGGAACATGAAGTAAAGAATCAAGTTCTCATGGCCATTGCTGAGTCTGACAAAAAGTCAGAAATTCCTTATGAGGTACAAATTAAATTGTGTTCTGCTGTGTGTAAACAAACTATTAAGCATTACAGAGATCATAATGTAAAATTTTGTGAGGAACTTAGACAATGTGAGATTAAAAGTAGACACACCACTGCTGCCATTGAAAATCTAGAAAATCAAATTAAGGCATATGAAAAGAATGTAACTCAATATGAATATGATCTTAAGTATGCAAGATGGGAGAGAGATGTGTTGAAAGATAAAATGGAAACACTTAATAAGAAACTAGTAGAGGTCACATGTGAGAGAGACAGTATCAAATTAAAAGTAGGTGATCTTGAATATGCCTCTAAAAGTGTAAATCAAATTATCAAATCTCAAATTCATGATAAGTTAAAAACTAGATTAGGATACAATTCTGTTCCACCACCTTATAATGACAACTACTTTCCTCCTAAAACTGATTTAGATTTAAATAAGTTAAAGGAAGAAATAGCAGTTGACACTACAAAGGTAGATCCAGTTCATAACTTAAACAATGAAGTTGACTTTGATAAAGTTGAGGTGAGAGAGTGGACTGAAGAAGATGAATCTGATTGCTCATCTAAAAGCAATAAGAATTTTACTTCTGAAACAACTGATAGTTCAGAAAACTCATGTGAGAGTAGTAAGAAATCAATTACTGATCTAGTTTCAAAATTTAAAAGTAATAAACTAGAAGAGGGAAAAAGATTGTTTTAGGAAAAGATAAAGAAAAATCTAGAAAAGATGAAAACCACTACTAATAAATCTAGGACTGGTCTAGGTTATATTAGTAATTCAGTTAATACAGTTAATAAAGCTGCTAATGTGAAGTCAGTGAATAATAACTGTCTTAACTGTAAAAGTAAAGCAAGCACTTCTCAAGCACCACCTTTTCAAAAATCACAGCCTAAAGGAAATCAAAGAAATTGGAATCAAATGATTTCACAAAAACTGGAAAATAACTTTACAGTGGTGAAAGAGAAATCCTGCTTTATTTGTGGTAAAAACAATCATCTTTAACATGATTGTTTTCATAATCCTAAGAACATTCAAAGGATTAGAAAGTAACCATGGACAGCAGCAAATATGGTCAATAAACAAAATTTTAAATCAAAGTTTGATCATCCTACTACTGCCAAGAAGAAGAATGTTCAGGCTAATAAGTTAAAAACTGCTATAGCCAGTACAACTCCATCAGTATTAACTAAAAACTTAGCCAAAAGTAACAAGGCAAAAACAGTGGTAAAAACTAAAACTGGCAGTGTTAATAATTTTAACACTGTTAGTCATTTTGATAAAACAGTTAAAACCGTTAGATCAATTTCCACTGTTAAACCTAAAATCAGTTGAGTTTGGACACAAGATAAATCTGATAACTTAACAGGTCCAAATACCAACAGTGCATCACAATCAATGATCTTTAAGAAAATTGATTATGTGAATGCACATGGGAAACCTAAAGCCAAACTGGTTTGGGTTCCCAAGAGAAACTAATTCTCTTTGCTTGATTTCATGTGCAGGGCAAGCCAATGAGTTTATGGCATATTGATAATGGCTGCTCAAGACATATGACTGGAGATAGGAAGAAGCTACAGGACTTCAAATCATTTGATGGAGGATATGTGGCTTTTGGAAGTAATCCCAAAGGAGGGAAAATAACAGGCAAGGGAACAGTGCACAGTGATAAGATAAGTTTTGAAGATGTTTATTTTGTTGAACAATTGAGGTACAATTTGCTAAGTGTGAGTCAAATCACAGATAAAAAGAACCCAGTTCATTTTACTGACACTGAATGCCTTATACTTTCTAAGGAATTTAAAATACCTGAAAACATGATTTTGATGAGAATTCCTAGAAAGAATAATGTATATAAGTGTGACTTAGCAAATATGGAACCTCAACCTGAATTAAACTGTCTTATAAGTAAAGCAACTGTGAATGAATCTGAATTGTGGCATAGAAGAATGTGTCACATAAATTATAAAACCATTAATAAGCTTGTCAAAAGCAAACTTGTTAGAGGTTTACCTGAAAAGGTATATTCATGTGATGATCATTGTGTTGCACGCAACACAAGTCTTCTTTTAAGACCAAAACTATTAATACAAACTTTTCACCACTATATCTGCTGCATATGGACTTATTTGGACCAACAAATATAAGTAGTATAGGAAATAAACTATACTGTTTAGTGGTCATTGATGATTATACTAGATTCTGCTCGGTATTCTTTCTTAGAACAAAAGATGAAATAGGTGAAATACTTAGATCATTTATAACTAAGATTGAGAATCAAATGAATCTAAAAGTAAAAATCATCAGGAGTGATAATGGCACAGAGTTTAAAAATCAGGAGATGGACAAATTCTGTGACAATAAGGGTATTAAGAGAGAGTTTAGTGCTCCTAGAACTCCACAACAAAATGGAGTAGCTGAGAGGAGGCACAGGACACTAATTGAGGCTGCAAGAACTATGTTAGCCGATTCTAAGTTACCTATGACTTTTTGGGCAGAAGCAGTTAGTACTGCTTGCTATGTCCAAATAAGGGTATTAGTTGTCAAGCCTCACAACAAGACACCATATGAACTGTTTTTTAAGAGAAAACCATTGGTTAGTTTCTTAAAACCATTTGGGTGTCCTTGTACCATCTTAAATACCAGAAATCACTTAGGAAAGTTTGAAAGCAAAGCTGATGAAGGTCTGTTTGTTGGTTACTCTATTCAAAGTAAGGCTTATAGAGTTTTCAATCAAAAGACTAGAATCATAGAGGAGTCAATGGATATAACCTTTAATGAATATACTGAAAATGTGGTAGGAAAAGGACCAGACTCTCTGTTTGATATTGATGCACTAACCCATGCTTTTAGATATACAAATGTGCAATCTAGTGCAGGTACAAATGCAGGTACTTCAAGTACTAATACACCTTCTGAACAGAAGAGTAAATCACAGGAATATGTTCTATTTCCTGTTTGGTCACTTGATCCACCAGAAGTGTTTGACTCTACTCCACAACAGCTACTACAGAGTTCGGATTCTGGTATATCAAATCAAAAGCATCATGATGGTGGTAAAACATCAAATGATTGGCCTG
Source organism: Gnaphalium uliginosum (assembly GCA_963930675.1). NCBI lineage: Eukaryota > Viridiplantae > Streptophyta > Magnoliopsida > Asterales > Asteraceae > Gnaphalium > Gnaphalium uliginosum. The sequence continues at coordinate 38,015,639 of OZ005680.1, read as the reverse complement.
ATGATCCAGATATGCCAGCATTGGAGGAAGATGGAGATGAAAGTGACAGTGAAAGTGTGGAAGAAACAGCTACAACAACAACTGATCTATCAGCTGTAGAACAGAGGATTATGGATAACATTTTCACTCCTTCAAGACAATTAAGGGAGAGAATCACATCAAATGAACAAGACAATGAGATGGATGTGAATATTACAAATTTGGAATCTGAGATACAAGTGTCACCAACATCACATTATCATGTTCATAGGGATCATCCTCTAGAGAATGTGATTGGTGATGTTGACACACCTTTACAAACAAGGCAACAACTCAAAGAAACAGAAGAAGGACTCCACACTTCTTTATATGCCTGTTTTATATCTCAGATGAGCCAAAGAAGGTAACAGAGGCTCTAAAGGATCCAAGTTGGATTGAAGCTATGCAAGAGGAGCTGCTTCAGTTCCAAATACAGGAAGTATGGACTTTGATGGATCTACCCAAAGGAAAAAGAGCAATTGGTACTAAATAGGTGTTCAGAAACAAAAAAGATGAGAGAGGCATAGTAATCAGGAATAAGGCTAGATTAGTAGCACAGGGGTACTCACAGGAAGAAGGTATTGACTATGATGAGGTCTTTGCTCCTGTGACTAGAATAGAGGCTATCAGACTATTCTTGGCCTATGCTTCATTCAAAGGGTTCAAAGTCTATCAGATGGATGTGAAGAGTGCCTTTTTGTATGGCACTATACAGGAAGAGGTATATGTATGCCAACCACCAGGTTTTGAAGATTCCAAGTACCCTGATAAAGTCTTCAGACTGGACAAAGCTCTTTGTGGCTTACATCAAGCACCAAGAGCCTGGTATGACATATTGTCAGAATATCTGCTGCAAAATGGGTTCAAAAGGGGTGCAATTGACAAAACCTTGTTCACTAAAAGAATTAAAAATGATATGCTATTAGTTCAAATCTATGTAGATGATATTATTTTTGGTTCTACAAGGGACAGTCTTTGAAAGGAGTTTGAAGCATTAATGCATGACAAGTTCAAGATGAGTTCAATTGGGGAATTAACTTTCTTTCTGGGCTTACAAGTAAAACAGCAGAAGGATGAGATTTTCATTCATCAGAGTAAATATGTGAATGACATATTGGAAAGGTTTGGCTAGAAGGATGTAAAGGTTGCAAGCACACCTGTGGAGACACACAAGTCTCTACATGCAGATCTTGAGGGGGAGGATGTTGATGTTCACCTTTATAGATCAATGATTGGCTCCCTCATGTATCTAACATCATCAAGACCAGACATTATGTTTGCTGTGTGTGTGTGTGCAAGGTTTCAATCAAATCCTAAGATGTCACATCTGCATGCAGTGAAAAGAATCTTTAGATATTTGAAAGGTCAACCAAAACTAGGCCTTTGGTATCCAAAGAGTAGTTCTTTTGATCTGCTTGCCTACACAGATAGTGACTATGGAGGTGCAAATTTGGATAGAAAATCCACTTCAGGGGTTGTGAATTTCTAGGAGAAAGATTGGTGTCATGGCAATGCAAGAAGCAAACTACTGTGTCTACATCAACAGCAGAGGCTGAATATGTTGCAGCTGCTGTGCTCAGGTCCTATGGATTAAGAATCAGATGTTAGACTATGGTTTGACTTTTCTTAATACTCCTATTTTTATTGACAATAACTCTGCTATCAGTATCATAAATAACCCAGTTAAATATTCAAAAACTAAGCACATTGAAATAAGGTATCATTTTATTAGAGACTGTAATGAGAAATGACTTATTCAAATTTTTAAAGTTCATACTGATAACCAATATGCAGATCTGTTTACCAAAGCATTTGATGTGAGCAGATTTACATTTTTGGTTACCAGTATTGGAATGATAAATTCTTCTGAAGTTTTCTCATTATTCCTGTTCTGTTTTAGTGATTAAGTTTGGGTTGATACTGATGTACTAATTACCACTGTTAGTATTAACACTGCTAAGTATTTTTAGTACTGTTAGTTACTTTTAATACTGCCAGTGTTAATACTGAAGCAAGTTAACACTGCCTTTAGTAATTAGCCCTGTTTGTATACTTGTATATTTTCGTTTTTGTTTTTAGTTAACACCGCGCAGGTAAAATTAACACTGTTCGGAGTCTTAGTACTGCTTACAGGATGTTACCACTGCCAGCTTTAAATTAAAAAAAAAAAAAAATTATTAGCACTGCTTTCTTTATTTAATACTGCTAGATTTTTAGTACTGCTTGTATTAAGTTGTGACTGCCTTGGTCGGTTAGTACTGCTTATGCAAGTTAGCACTGCTAGCTTTATTAAGTATAAGATTGGCAAACGTATGAAACCCAAGTGTTTGGTCAGTTATCACTGTTAGGTCAATCACTCGGTTACTACTGTTAGTGTTACTTTCTCAATTAACACTGCTAGTGTTAAAATTTGGGGATTTTTCCACTGACCTAATTTCAACAGTATATAAACTTAAACACACATCGTTTTTCATTACGCTCTCAGTACACTCTTTTCTCATTGCGCTTATACCTTCAATCCCCTTCAAAACTCTCAATTTCACTTCGATTGTTCACTAATGGCATCTTCTTCATCCCGTACGCAACTGCCAATTGGGCAAAATCATAATATGGTTGCCTATTTGATGAAACCCAAAGAGGCACAGGAGTTTCTACAAATAATAGATTTTCTTCGTACTTCTCATATCCATCATGCCCTTACTGTATCGCCCAGAGTTTCTAAAGGACATCTCAATGATTTTTGGGTGAATGCGACAATCGAAGACGAACAGGGGACTAAGAGCATAGTCTCAATGGTGGCCAACACCAGGGTAGTTATCACTGAAGCCACTGTTCGTGCTTCTTTACATCTTGATGATGAGGCAGGTATAAATACTTTAAATAATCAATTTTTGTATGAAAATTTGCGATTGATAGGTTATGAGGGTCCACTGGATACCTTCACGTTTCAAAAGACCCTCTTCTCCTATCAATGGAGGTTTTTAATTCACACTATTTTACACTGGCTCTCATCCAAAAGATCATATTTTGAACAGTTTGGAAGCAGCATTGCCTATGCAATTGTTTGTCTTGCAACTGGTCAAAGGTTTGATTTTTCAAATTTGATTTTTTCTGGTATGCTCAGGAGAATATTGAGCAACCAAAATTAAATTTTTTTATGTATCCCAGATTCGTGCAGTTATTTTTAATTGAACAAATTCCAAATCTACCTGCACAAGATCAAATAATTGGTGTTCTCTCTGACAAACCAAAAGTATTTTCAAATATGAAGAGAAACTCCAAATTTTCTGGGAGGGTTACAGCATTGTTTCCATCAATGCTTCCTGCACCCTCCACCACAGCTGCAGTTCTACCCACTGCTACTGAACCATCTGCTGAGAGAGTGGACATACCCACCACTTCTCAACCCACAGCAGTTGGGGGTACCAAAAGAAAGCAAGGGACCAACAAACCAACCACTGCCAAAGCCAAAAAGGCAAAAACACAGGCATCTGAGGCTCTTACTGCTCAGGTGCCTCAGCCAAGTAAATCATCATAGCATGTGGTCTATAAGGAGGTGGATGACCATTCTGGGAGGGCTGCTTCTACTGCTTCTGGCCAAATGGCAGAGCAGGACAGAAGTAACATAAATAAGACCCAAACAGAGGCAACACCAGAACATGATCCTTTGCAAGAAGGTGATTTTGGTGGACCCAGTACCAAGAACAGAGGGTCATCTGATGATCATGCTAGGCATGAGTCAGATGGTAACTCTGCCAATGATTCACTAAGGGAGTCACGTCCTAAAGGTGATGAGGCTAGCCTGAACTATAACAAATTGACGGAGATGCTAGAATACATGTGGCAGGAGGTAGTGAGGCAGAAAAAGATCATTAAGAAACAGCAAGCAGAAATTGATGATTTAAAAAGAGTAGTATAAAAATGCTTGAAGCAGGGTAAGAAATATTATATCATTGAGGATAAGTATAAGAGGTCTGTACCTGTCCAACAAGCTAAGCGAATCCTTTCTTCCCTTGAACCCTCAGAAGATGCATTCAAAAAGGGGGAGAGTGACAAGAGTGATAAGGATGATCAAGAGGATAATCAAGAGGATGGTGATAATAAATATGTTAATGATGATGATTTTGATGAAGTGGATGAGGAGATTGTGCTGGAAACTGACAATATGAATGGAGCAGGGGAGCCAGAGATGAATCTTGATGATGAGTTGGTACACTCTCCAACAGAATCTGTTCAAACTGAGGTTGTACATGAGACATGAAAGACTGCAAGTGTGAACATGAGTGAGAATACAGTTGAAGTGAATTTGGATGATAAGACAGAGGAATTAAGAGGTGATGATGATGGTGAAGAGGTGAATATGCCTGAGGTAATAGCTGAGACTGAGAAGGTTGTTACAGATAGGTTTGCTCAGAAGTTTAGCAGGAAGAAAACTGTACCACAAATTACCTCTAAGAAATTGGGAACAGGAAAGAAGATTGAGACTCCAAAGAAGAAATCTACTCAATCATCTTTGTCTGGTTTCACAATAAGAGATCCTGCTGCAGCACCTACATTTGGAAGAGCAGATTTACCTAAGATAGACCCAAAGGATAAGGGTAAAGGGAAGTTAGTTGAAGAGCCAAAACAGAAGAAACCAAAATAAATGCCTGCTGCTGCTACTGCAAATGATGAGGAATATGCACAGAGGCTACAGGCTGAGTTGAATGCAGAGATGGGTGTTGGTTTGATCAGAGTAGAGGTTGAACCTGGGAGGTTTTTTTTTTTTTTTGATAAAGGGGAAAAAATACCCCGACAAATATTATTAGAATAAAATGATAATCAATACAAGTACAATGAATGTGGTAGAACCACATTGACTTAATCTAACAGACGGAAAGACTAAGTGCATACACAAGACAGGCCTTGAGTATGACAACCAGCAAAGCCCAACTATGAGGCCACACAACCATGAGGCAACAACAACAACAACAAGACTCTAGCCAAGCAATAAACCACTGCGTCCGCATGAAGAAAGGATTAACTTGACGCAGGACTCACCCCTTTCGGAATCTTCCATCTCTCCATAGTGCGGAGAGCACGAAACGAGGGTTTGAAGGCAAAGGAAACCAGCTTTAACCTTATCGTATTGATGATTGCGTCAGCCACCTCCTTAAAGGACCTTTTGCCTTTATCAAATAGCCGAAAGTTCCGTTCTTGCCAAATGAAGTACGTCGATGCCGCCAGCACCAGACGGGCGATCACATGGTCAATGTTTTTCGAGCTTGTGGCAGATAGGAAGGAGGGCATAAGAACTTCAAGACAGTCAGACATAACCTGCAACTTCGCATGATTAATAACCCTGAACCAAACCTGGGAGGAGAATGAGCATTCAAAGAACAGGTGAGCATGAGAGTCCTGGCAAGAACCACACAGCTGACAACGCAGCAGGGCTAAGTCAACCGAAGGGCCAACATCCCATTGCCTCATACGGTCTTGGGTCTTCAGTCTGCCTCTTAAGACGAGCCACAGGTGAAAAGCATGCCTAGGAATGCAAGAAGAAAACCACACAACAGGAGCCCAGTCCACCACGCTTCCTCTTGGCCGAATGGATTCCCAAACTTGACCAGCCCGAAAATCGAGAAACTCTCCGGCCGAGTCGCGCCACAGAAACTTATCAGGCAGAGAGGAAAGAGTAGGGACCTCAATCTGAAAAAGATAAGGGTACCTTTGACGCCATTCGGCCGGCCATCTCCAAGAGTCACCGTCAATGAGATCAGCAACAGAATCAGAGATTGAGAAACCCGAGCGAGTAATATCACGGAGGCTGGAAAAGATACGGGCAATGGGACATTGGTGACACCACGTGTCATACCAAACCGACACAGACCTCCCATTACCAATCTTATACCAGCAATACGGCCGGACGACCTCCCTGATACGTTAGAGGCTTCGCCAACCCCAGCTCATACTACTCTGAGCAGGGACATCCCAGAAGCTGCGGTCACGAAGTTTGTAAGCATACACCCATCTGACCCAGATGGAATTCTTTCTGGAGAGGATGCTCCAAATGTGGTTGGCCATGAGAGAGATATTCCATTCACTCAAGCGACGGATCCCCAAACCACCTTCACGCTTTGGATGGCATACGTCATCCCATGCCACCTAAGCTTTACCAGCCTTCATTGGGCCTTGACACCACAAGAAGCCCCTCATAAGCTTCTCAATATCATCTATAATAGAGGCAGGAAGAATAAACATAGATGCCCAATATCCATGAAGAGATGTGAGAATAGAGGAGATTAATTGGACACGGCCAGCAAATGAGAGAGCCTTATTCTTCCAATCCCCGATCCTATTCTGAACCTTCTCCACCAGAACTTTACAGTCAGATTTGACAAGCCTAGAGGAGATGAGAGGAACCCCGAGATAACGAACCGGAAGGGTGCCTTCCTCAAAAGGCATGATGTGGAGGATACTTTGCCGCACATAGTCGGGGACATTACAAAAGAAAGCAGTACTCTTCGGGATACTAGGGATCAAGCCCGAGACTTCCTTAAATTCCTTAAGTGCAGAATGAAGAACCGTAGCAGATTCCAAATCACCATGCGCAAAGAGAAACAAGTCATCTGCAAAACACAGGTTAACAAGCCCTAGATTTTCACACTTCGCATGGTACTTAAAGGAGGTAGAACCTTCTACCTTCCTCCGGATAAGAAGGGTCAGCACCTCCATCACTAGAGTAAAGATATAAGGAGACATTGGATCCCCTTGCCGCAGACCTCGTTTTCCTTTAAAGAACCCATGCACACCTCCATTAATACTCGGGGAATAGGACGTGCTAGACACACAAGTCATGATCAGATTCACCATAACCGGGTGGAAGCCAAAGCCATGAAGGATAGTCCTGAGAAAACCCCAATCCACAGTATCGTAAGCTTTCTGAATGTCAATCTTAAAAGCACAGCGAGCAGCACCATGATTAAGGTGGTAACATCTCATAAGCTCCTGGGTTAAGAGGATGTTATGTGAGATACTCCTGCCAGGAATGAAGGCAGACTTATTGTCACTCACAATATCTTCCAGCCCATCCTTGATACGATTAGTGATCAGCTTACTGATGCACTTGTACAGGACATTACATAAGGAAATAGGCCGAAAATCATTGATTCGAGAGGGGGAGGCAACTTTCGGGACAAGGGCAATAACAGTATGGTTGATTTCTTTTAGGATCTGGCCATTGGTAAAGAAATCACGAACTGCAAAGAACATGTCGTCACCAATTATATCCCATGACCGTTTAAAGAAAGCAGCCGAGTAACCATCAGGGCCTGGGGATTTACAGTTGCCAATAGAAAATAATGCCGCCCTAACTTCGTCCTTGGTAACAGGACGAATCATCAGAACAGCCTTGGATCTCGAGAGTTTACGAGAGAAAAGCCCCAAAGTATCCAGCGGAGTAGAAGCACCAGCACATCCCAAAAAATTCTGGTAATGGTCAACAAAGGTCAGGGGCACTGAGTCACCCTCATGGACAACGTTATGCAAGTCATGCACACGCTCAATCCGACCCCTATTAGCTTTTACCTTAATCACGTTATGGAAGAACTTGGAATTACAATCCCCCACCCGAAGCCATTCAATTTTTGCTTTCTGTTTCAGGAACCGTTCCTCATCGAGAACCGCCGCATTGAACGCACGAAGGTAAAGGCTCTCCTCCTCTCGCAGAGCATCAGAGTCGGGATTAGAGTCAAGAGCTTTTGAACTTCATCCAATTCAGTACGAAGCTTATCGACTTTCTTATGGAGGTCACCCTGGTCCCTCATCAACTTTGCAAGGGGTTTTTTAAGTTTCTTCAACCTTCTGGTAATCCGAAACATAGAATGCCCTTCTAGGTTCTCCTTCCACGCTTCCATAACAATATCTTTAAACTCTGGTTTATGGGCAATCAGATTAAAGAACTTAAAGGGCTTAATACGGGGTTTTAGAATCACGGGCAGGGTAAGCACCGCATGGGAGTGGTCAGAGATCCTGTAGGGCTGAAATAAAGTGCGAGCCCCAGGGTAAGCTCCCAGAAACTCCCCATTGCACATGATACGATCAATCTTCCTCAGAATACCCGAGTCGGACTAAGGCTTCTGATTCCAGGTGTAGTGAAGCCCCGTGGCCGACACATCAACAACCCCAATATCCTCCACACACTCCCTAAACTCGCGCATAGAAATAGTGCACCTGGAGGAACCAGCTGAAGAATCTTCCAAATTAAGAATGGCATTGAAATCACCCAATAACATCCAAGGCTTTTTACGGGCAAACTGGCTATGCAGACGGAGATTATCCCACAACTCCCTTTTATGGGAATAGGAATTACCCGCGTAAATGAAAGAACAATAGAAAGACTGGTCCCTATCCCGCATCCGGACTTGACAATGCATGACCTGATCCGTAAAAGAGATAATCATAAGATCAACCCGGTCAGGGTCCCAACCAAGAATAATGCGGGATCCACTAGCGCTCCTAGACGAGTTAGAAGACCAGCTCCACTTTCTGAACACCTTAGAACATATACGATTGAGATTAGAGACATGGACATGGGACTCTAAGATGGCACAGATGCACAACTTGTTCTCACTAACCACCTGCTGAACCTCTTTTTGTTTGGGGAGACGGTTCAAACCCCTAACATTCCACGAAGCGAGACTAACCATGGAGACTAGGGGCCCTGGGAGTGCTTGCCCCCTCAGAAAGAGATTCTTCCATAGGAAGTTTCATATACACAGATGTCTCATTATAAACTTCCTCAATGTCTGATTCAGATTCATCAGCCGAAGTACCACAACCAGAGACCGCCCCTTTAAACTTACAGGGCTGGTTTGGGCCATTTCTATTATCATCCCGGTTGTGGGTTTTCTTATCTCTTGGATCATCCTCTTTCTCCTCGTCACTTAAGGCACCAAAGCGGTTTCCCAAAGATAAGGGTTTCGAAGCGCCCGAACCAGACTTGAGAGTTGGTTTCGGAAAAGGGCCCTTTGGAACCGGTTTGGAGGTAGTTCCCAGGTCTTTCACCTTAAAAATCATTTTAGGCTTTTGTTTCTTCACAGAGAAACCGTCAAGGGGTTTCCCACCGTGCTTTAGCGGGCCTCAGGCCATCTTCTTGGGGGGAACAAATTCCGAGTTACTTGCCTTTTGAGCGTCAGCAACCACTACATTCTTGGGGCATTCAGCATCTTTGTGGCCAAAAATTTTACACCTATTGCACCTAGGCGGGCGCCATTCGTACCCGACCCTAACCGTATATAGGGTCTTGCCATTCCCCCCGAGCTTGGGGATCGCCACCGTGACCGTTTCCTTCAGCTCGGCCCCCGAAATGACTTCAACCATGGCACGAGCAAAGTTTGGTCGACCCCAAGCCTCAGTACACATTGTACTAGTATAGGAGTCAAGCATAAGAGGAGTCCCAACCTTGGTGGCAATACCGCTCAGCCCCACCTCATTAAAGGCCAAAAGCGGAACATTATGGAGCTTAATCCACACCGGCACTCTTGTAAGATCCTCCTTAGCTAAATCAGCATCAGAATCCCATTTTCTTAACATAATAGGAACCATTCTAATCATCCAAGGACCCCCCTCAAGAACCTCATTCATACCATGCTCCGAAGAAAATTTGAAAAAGAAGAAGCCATTGGAGTGCATCATAACCTTCTCGATTCCGAACTTCCTCCAAGCATTCATCACATAGTTTTGGACCACGGGAAAAGCTAATCTCTTACCAATGAAGTACCCGTACAAAGTGTTCGAGTACTTTTTACTTGCTTCAACAACCGTGGCCAAAGGGATCTCCACATCCACATCACTATCATCAGGAGCCTCCAGATTCAGAGCACGGAAATTAACCTTCTTCTTAACAACACGATCAGCAGCCTGAGCATAAGATTTCACCCCAAAGGTGGGTTGTTTTTGACCCGATTGTCGAATAACAACCGTGGCCGCTTTGAGTCTGTCCAACCCACGGGTAGCAAACGAGCTGCCGCTAGTTTTTTCAAGAAAAGCATTAGAGACGGGGGCCTGTTGAGTAGCCCCCCCCCCCTGGATGACGGTCGCATCAGCACCTATTTCACCCTTAGGACTTGGAACGCTAGCATCACGACCCTCCGTCACCTCTTTGCCAGAAACATCGTAGAAATCAGGGATTTCAGAGGGGTATTTAATACCAACCTGATTAACCACATTTCCAAATTGGCTGGTATCACCCGCACCCGAATTTTCATGGCTAACAGAACGCGAATCAGGGAATCTACCAAGGTCTTGCACCCCAACCTGATTCGCAAACACATTAGAGTACATATTTTCTCTCTACGCTCCAATCCCATCACAGTGGATTACGCGGATCGAACTTCGCGGTAAGTTCGCTAGGGGTACGGGGACAGCGTGCCCCATACGAAAAATTTCAGGATTTTCATCCTGAGAAACATTGATTTTGTTCATGCGACACTTTGAAGTGTCGCTAATTGTGTCGCTAGCTACCGTGTCGCAAACCATAGTGTCGCAGACCTTACAACCCGAAATTAGGTGAGTGCGACACTGAGATCTTGTGTCGCTAACCAGGTTAGTGTCGCAGACCTTGCAACCCGAAATTAGGTGAGTGCGACACTGAGATCTTGTGTCGCTAACCAGGCTAGTGTCGCAGTCACTTGTGTCGCTATGAAAGTTAGGGTTAGGGTTACACCTAGTGTCGCCCTTTGTGTCGCAGTAAGCCAGGCACCCATCTTCAACCTCTTGCAACGGCGCCTCCGGAGACCCTGCAACTTCAGAATCCGGAGCAAATTCAAACGAAACCGAACCCTCTATCTCACTTTTACTTCTCAAAACTGAACCATTAGAACCTTTCTTTTTCTTTTTCCTGTTGCCTGAATCAGTCATTGCGAAAGGAAAGATTCGCAGGCGGCCCGAGATCCCACGGGCAACCAGAGACCGGTAGCCACGGGAAGAGGAGGAATAGCAAAAAACCGGTCCTGAAGAACACGCCAAACGGACTAGAAACTACAATGCATGTCCGAAAGTGCTTGACCACCGAGACCCGCCGGGAATCTTTCAAGCTCACCGGAAATCGCCCAACCCTCGCCGGAAAAATGAAGATTTCAGCCTAACCCGAACCTGGGAGGTTTGTGATGATGACAAAGGAGGAGGTCAACAGATTTGATGAATGGATGTTAAGGAAAGAGAAGGAGGAATCTGTTGAGTATTTGGTAGGTGAGCTGAAAAAGAAAAAGGCTGAACAAGCTAGACTTAAGAAAGCCAACAAGCCAAAGACTATAGCTCAGAAGAGAATGGAGCTATACCATAAAGTGAAGTGTACTATTCCTGTTGGTAGATTGAATAAAATGACCTATCATGAGATGGCAAAGGCATATGAGAGGGATATTTTTGTGCCCTATCAAGAAAGTAAGAGGAAGGAAGAAGAGCAAAAGAGAAACAAAGAAAAGAAATTAGCTGAGGAAAAAGAGAAGAAAGAAGCTGAGATGAATGTAGTGAATTTAGAGAGAGATGAGCAGAGATTGAATGAATAGGTAATAGTAAAAGTGGACAGAGCTGAAAGAATTGACACCAACTTATCTAAGATTAAAGATTGGAAGATAATCAAGCTGCTAGAGCCAAAATATTCCGAAGAGATAAGGGTGGTAAGAGAAGATGGAGAGGTGAATTATTTCAAATCTATGAATGAGATGTTGAAGAAAGTGAGCAGAGAAAATGTTAGTGATTTGTATCAGATTGGGGTAAAGAAATTTAAAGGTGAATGGGAATTTTCTCTACAGAAGGTCATCTGGGATTGGGTAAAGATGATGTTTGAACCAGCTGAGGATCATCACTTATTCGGGAGTTCTGTACCAGTGAGACAATGGAGATATTTCTGGAGATCTGGGGTACATCTGGTATCCTTAGCCAATGGAAGTCTATTGTACATGCTTACAGATAAGGAATATGAGCTGAATTTGAGTGTTTTAAGGGAGATGGTAATAGTTAAGCTGAGTATGTCTGAGAATTCTGAAGAGGCCAAGAATTTGCTATATCAGGTCCTGAATCAGATTCATAAGAGGGAACAAAAAGAAAAGAAGTAAGGATTTTGAAAGCATCTTCTCGAGCTAATAATGGAGAATCATTAGAAACTTAATGCTATGGAGGATAGATTAAGTTTAGGGCGAGATTATTGGGATAAATCTGATATGGGTTGAAGTTACCACTGCCAGAGTAAAGTTAAAGCAGAAGAACAAGTAGTTACCACTGAAGGTTGAAGATATTAACACTGATAGTTAGAACTGTAATTAGTTACAACTGTTTGTGTAATTACAAATGTTTGTGTAATTACAACTGTTAGTGTAGTTTATAGTGGTTAACACTGTTAGTAGTATTTGTACCTAGAATATTTCAATTGAAACAATTACCACTGATGGAAGTTAGTTTCCACTGAATGTTCAAATGTGGTAGTTAACACTGTTTATGATTTTGTGATAAGTATGAGTCGGTTATGGAATTTATCTCATTCCATAATTATAGGAGATTGTACAGGACTCTATGTGTTATAAATAAAGATCCTTAGAACCTAGATTAGGTTAACAGAATATGATAGAATAGCGCAGCTTCAAGGTGTAAACCCTAATACAAAAGTGTATTTTGTCTTATTCATTAATATAAGATTGAAGCTTTGAATTTAGTATTTGTGTTTTAATGTTAATTGTTTTCAATATTAATTCTTGATCTTCTAATATTGTTGAGGTTGATTCCGCAACTTCTCAATAATAATTCTAGCTTGTTATAATATTAGTTTATTAAGTTAAATAGGGACTGTCATCGTAGCTTTTGTAATAACTATATTTATGGCATCTTAATTATTCTGTTTTGCGATAATCATATGGTCTGTGAATGTATGGTTCAATGCTCACGTCACACCCCCACCTCCGTACACAATTGCTTCCGTTGACCAACGTTGACCGTTTTGGGGGTGTGACAAGTAATCGTACTAATTCAATTCTAAACAGCAGAACAGTTAAACATATAAGAACTCGTCGAGTAGAGGTGTCTACTTGCCGAGTTTCTATCAATTCAATTATTAACTAAACCCGATCAATTAATTATCAATCACATATCTATCAACTCACCGAGTAGAATTTGTCAACTCGTCTAGTTTCTCATAATCAGATAGCAGTTTGATCGCATATATATATATATATATATATATATATATATATATGTGTGTGTGTGTGTGTGTGTGTGTGTGTGTATGTGTGTGGGAGGTTCAAATGAGAACCATATAAAATTGAGAACTTGTGAGAACTACTAGATAACATATTTGTTCACATATGATTCCCTCCATTCATATGTGAACATTGATGTATGATAGATTTAGAAAGAAAAAAAAATGCTAAAAACTCTAAAAATCAAGTCGTAAAACACATTTGAACCGATTTGTTCACATGATCGTTCACATGTGAACACATATTTGTATTTTTGTGTTTTTCGATATAATTTTAGGATCTTTTTTGACTTTTTTTATTTATCAATAAAACGTACATCGATGTTCACATATGAATGAAGTTAATCACATGTGAACAAATACGTAAACTAGTAGTTCTCACAAGTTTTCAACTTTTTAGTTGGTTCTTGATGTAACGTAAAAAGACATATTTTTACGCACATTATTCCTCGCTATTTGAACTAATATTTAGTGAAAACATCTTAAAACAATACTTATTTACTAAAATTCACTAAAGTGGTTCAAATACAGACGTTGTAGCAAAAATCATCGAAAACGATCAATTAATAAGCAAATTGAAGCAAATAAACTTCACCTGATTCCTCCACTAATATTTATCTTATGATATATACATCCTAACTTATCTCATATGACTCATAGGTAATTACGAGAGCGGGGAATCAAGAATCATGCAAAACGGATAGAGAACGAAGAAGATATGGCATCCGAAAATCAACCAAACGTATTCCGAGCACGTATAAGCTAAACATACCCAAAATTCATGATTTTGGTATCATTAGAAGCGTAACGGAATTAAGAGATCATAGGTGAAAGAATCAAGCGAAACGGGCAAGAAACAAAGAAGATACGCGCGAAACAAGCAACGAACAAAGTACCGAACAACGGGCAAAAAACCAAACGGCACCACATATGCCGTATACGGCCCTAGAGGTACCATATACGGCTTCTCTAATACCGTATACGGCCCTCTAGGTGCCGTATACGGCATCCTTGGCACTCCGGTGATACCGTTTTTCAGTTATTTTGAGATTTCGTGCTGTTCCGGGCTTGTATTTTGTCCTTTGGAGCTTGTACGGGTTGCTTGGAGCTTTTGCCTATAAATAGGGACTCTCCCCTCACCATTCAACACAATCCAACACCTCACATCTCTCATTCCTTCATTCATTTCACACACTTCTCATTGTTTCACTCTCTAGTTTCTCTCTCTAGAGAACTAGAGAGATTTAGTTAGACAGTTAGAGTCTAGAGGAAAGTTTTAGCTTATTAATCTCGTTGTAACGGCTTGTCAAGTTCAGACTATTATAATCCTCAGTATTACGCTGCTTAATTCCCAGTGATATCTATTTCTCTATTTACTGTTATAATGTCTGCTTTGCATGTTATTTCAGTATATGTTTTGATTATTGCCATGGTAATTAGTTAGCTTAGTAATGTGATTGTTGAGATGTAGATATTAGGAGTAGGGATGATGTTAAATTAATATTTTAATCGTATACGATTGGAAATTGTTATTCTATGTATCCGGTTAAACTTATCCTGAATTTAAACCTAATTTCCCATTCACCCTTTCCAGTTTTTCACATGACTATTGCCTTAGTTAGAATCTGATCAATCCTAGCTACGAATACATAAGTTATCTCTGTTATAGTATAAAGCTATGAGATCTCCATAAAACGGCCCTGTACTTAGTATAGCGTTGGAAATGCCTCTGGTAGAGTACAAATACGTGGAAGCTAAGGAAATGTCGTAGGTCCATCTCATCGTAAATTACCTAGAAGTTACCCTTCTAGAACAGGGCTTAGGAAACATAAAGCCGTGAAAATGCTTACCGCATTGTACACCGTGAGTAGACCTAGGGATGAACGACTGATGGAAAAGGAGGGTTTAGTTCAAGACGGAAGTATTTGTGCTTACAATAATTGAATATGGAGTTCTGAAATGAAAGCAAAGACTCAGCTGTAGTCTCAGATGCTTAAATAGCTTAACTCTACTTAACCGATAGTTTAACATACATAGAATGCAATTAGTATTAGCCTTGATAAAATCAATTAGACATAGGTGTTAAGAAAGATCAGAGGATAAATTACGGTCTGTTGCCTCATTCCTGCACCCCGGATATCATTATCCTTTGAGGGTCACTTGGTCTCTTAAAGACAGTGAGGGGGTTACAAAACTGCCTGGTCTGATCAGAATCACGATAACCTAGGATTCAGTGACATATGTTTTTAGAACTAGACTAAAAACGTAGGGTCCTAGTGTTTATACCGAATGCCTGTTTGATTCTCGCCAAGGAAAATCTCTAATCAACTTTATAATAAACATCATCCCGAAACCCTAATTATCGAAGTTTCAGCAATCACTCTCTACCTATCTGCTTTAAATCTATCTTTACTTTCAGCTATTTATTTTATGCAATTAGATAAATTAGAAAACCAAACAAAACAAACCTACCTATTTTATAAATCAATCATATCAAGCGAACTTATTTTAGGTAGTCCAATTCAATTCAATTCGTTCTGATTTTAAGAATGACACTCGAGTTATACTTACTGCTTACTAAAAAGGTAGGTAGTAGTTATAGTTTGAGCCCCAGCTCATATAAGTATTAAAACAACCAGGTGACGCCGCCAGCGGACGGTCCGACGACCATAAAGCGATTCCTGAACCGACCGCCGGTGGCCCATCAGTTCTCATTTGAACCTTCCCCTACATACACACACACACACATATATATATATATATATGTATATATATATATATATATATGTATATATATATGTATATATGTATATGTATAACGAATGATCAAACCCCAATATCAGATTTTCTATTTATCTTAATTACATATTAAACATATCCATCATTATCTTAAAATTAGACTCAATAATGTTTAATGACTAAATTGTCCTTCAAAATTCATTAATGCTTTTCAATCTTTCCAAATCAACTATTGATTATATTATTTATATCTTTAACAACCTATCATTTTAAACATTACAGATTGTCTTTTTAAAAATTTGGCATATTACAATGAATCTTTTATAAAAAAATATAAAAAATGAATAATTCATTAAATCTTGTAACTTAAATTTTCAAATTAAATTTTTCACGAACGTGTGTATCTATTTGTCACCGCCGCTATGCGCGGATACACTGCTAGTTAAGATTAAACCATGTATTACGCATTAAAATATCAAATTTATCAATCAGCCCAGGAACTCGTCGAGTCCAAGTCTGTACTCACCGAGTTTCTTAGATCAATAGAAGTTTTCATGTACTAAATCATTAATTAAACAATCCTAACATAAGATAGTTCTCTAGAGAGAGAAACTAAAAATGAAAGAGTGGGAATGAGAGAAAATGAGAGAGATGTGAGAATGAGGGATGATGAGAATGAATGAAGAGACTCCATATTTATAGGCAAAGCCCAAGGTCCCTTGTACAAGTCCCGAAGCACAAAATACAAGCATGAATCAGCACTGAACCACCAAATAACTGAAAAACGGCACCCTAGAGGGGGTGGATGTCGTATACGGCTTGCATAGGGGCGTATACGACCTATACATACCGTATACGGTACCCTATGGTGTCGTATACGGCGTATGTGATGTCGTTTGGTTTTTGCCCGTTGTTCGGTACTTCGTTCGTTGCTTGTTTCGCTCGTATCTTCTTTGAACTAAACACACCTATTTATACTAATTGCTAGAATAAGTGCTCAATCTAAAATAAGTACTCACTCTCAAAATAAGTACTCACTCGCTAACATTTATCAAGCTGAGATTTCTACACAAGCTTCTGTCACACGATGTTGATTTTGCATCAACATCGTTTTTTCGTCCGTTTGGCTTGATTCTTTTGCCTATGTTCTCGTAATTCCATTACGCTTCTAATGATAACAAAATCAGGTATTTTGGAGATCTATAGCTTATATGTGTTTTGGAATACGATTGGTTGGTTTCAGATGCCTATTTTCTCCGTCTTTTATCGTTTTTGTGCGATTCTTGTTTCTCCGATCTCGTAATTACCTATAGAGTCACATAATAATAGTTAGGAAGTGTATCTCTTAAGATAAATAAAAGTGAAAGAATCGGTTTTTATTTATTTGCTTCGTTTTGCAAGTTATATGGACGTTTTTAGTGATTTTTATATTTGAACCGATTTAGTGAATTTTAGTAAATAAATGTTGTTTTGAGAAGTTTTCACTAAATATTAGCTCAAATAGTGAGTAATAATGTACGTAAAAACATGACTTTTTACATTACATCAGGCTTCATTACGTATCGAGAGCATGGTTAAAGGAATACTTACTACTAGCAAGTAGCAAGTCCACCGCTACTCCTTGAGTCTCTTACCCATCCTGACACTTGACCCACTAGGTTCACCTACATATATTAACCACAAAGGGTAAGCCAACCTGCTTAGTAAATAAGGAATATAATAATAACATGAATAATAATAACATTACAACATAACCATAAAATTAAGGATCCTCAATTTCATACATTTTGACTCAAAGATTCCATCTCATGGTGTCAAGAACATGGTTAATTGAATACTCTTGTATCTCAATCACCACCCTTGAATTCCACCATCAAGAGGTACACATTGAATACTCTTGTATCTAAATGGTACCTTTTTATTAACAACCTTAAATGACACACACTTGACTACTCATTGTAATCAAAATATTACCATCTTAATACATACAATTCCATTACTTACCTTGCAAAAGTGATCAATTAAGCACAAGCAATCCTTTCCACTTTCAATCACCTAAACATATTAATATTCATGCATGACTTACTTACAACTCAATTGAACTCAATTTCACTCAATAACATCTAACTAGCTAGGGTTCAAGTGTGTCATTCCACACCAAAATCTCTAACTAGTGATCATACACTTATATAAATACAATTACATGTACTCTCATGTGATTAAATCATCTTTTAACAACATCAACAAACACCCGATCATTATCATCTCTCAATTCATCTATATATAAAACTAAGTGTAATTTCAATAACCACATATAGTTTACCTATTAAGTTCTTTCACAATAAAATTACTATTTTAAGTTCATAATAACTTAACAATAATCATACAACTTTCCTACACCTATAATTTCATCATTCGCTAAATTTCCCAAGTTAGGGTTTATCACCCAAAATCATATAATAACTAAATTAAAGGGTGTAAAGTATGATTCTTACCTTAGGGATCAAGAATTAGGGTATTTTCATTCTCTCCTTGCTCTCTCTCTATTTCCCGTACACACACACAAGCTTAGAACCCAACTTCCAGATTTTTCAAAAAGAAGAGAGTTTAATTAGGCATTTTCCACTTTCCTCCCCCCCCTCTTCAATTTACTTCAATTAACACTTTCAGCCCCTTAAGTTTCACCTCAATACATTTTCAGCCCATCTAAGTATATTTGCATTTTAATACCAAATACTTATATATAATTCTAATTTAATTAACATACATTTTTATATAAAATAAAACTTACAAATTTTGGGGTGTTACATAAGGGAAGAGATATCACCCGGAAACTAGAGCAGAAAATTATTGACGAATACTTGCATTCTTGAAGTCAGAGCGTACACCGAATATCCTTGAATACAAGCTTTCTTCTACTAATCTAACAATACTAATTTAGTCCTAATTACCCTCTAGCTAATTATTAATCACATGATGATTAATAATTAAGCTAGAGAGAGAAACAAGAGTGAGAAAGTAACTATTGAAATGTGTGTGAAAAATGGACCGAAAGGTGTGTTTGAAGTGTTGGTGGAAGCTTGTATTTATATATGAAGCTTGTTGACTGGATATTTGACTTGTTTACTGTACTTTTTCTTGCGAAAAACTGACCGTATATACACGACTAGATAAAGGAAACAACTTTAAGCAAATACGGGCGAAAAGTGACCATATACGATCAGGCCAACCGTATACGGTCAGAAGCTTTGGTCGTATACGGTCTGGGCAACCATATACTATGAATGTCAGGCTGTATATGGTCTGGTTTGGGCATATACGGTCAAGGTCAGGCCGTATATGGTGTGGTCTGGCTGTATTTGCGGTGTCAAACTTTCGTGTGTGGGATCGTAATTCTTTGATGCTTTTTTCGCTATAACTTCTTCGTTACTCGTCTGTTTTAGTTGATTTTCGCGGCATTGTCTTCGTAATCGAATGAAGTTCAAGGATCTAAGATAATATATTCAGTTAGTCTTGTCCGAGTGTACGTGTCATTGGCCTTTGTGTTCGAGGTCATAACTCGTTGCTTTGTTTTGGCTCTAAAATCTCCGTTATAACTCCGTTTTCATTGGTTTTTCTTGCATCGTCTTTGTAATTTCCTAATTAACATAATAACACCAATTAATGTAAATTTGAGCTAAAATTACAATTATTTAATTGTAATGTAATTATTAACGTGAGTAAAAACGTGACTTTTTATGTGTTATCAAGTATCCCGCAATTAGACGTTGCTTATCCTCAAGCAATACTTCTCCTTTCCATAAAAGAACTTAAGTCTATTTTCCAGAAGTTGTCAAGATTACTCATAGAGTCAAAACTTCTTTGAATAATAAAGTTGTCAAGATTGCAACTTTTGATTTAAGAGAGAATATTGAAACCAAAGTTTCAGCTTAGTAATATCAAGATGTTTCTCATAAGCAATCTTTCAATTCTCGGGATGTGGAATGTACATGACTAGGCAAACCTCTCACTTGGTCACTCAATTCACTCGAAGTGTATCGGTTTTCCTATAATCTATATCAATCTCTCAGAAAGCCAGTCAAGAATCATTTTTCGTCATAAGCTTGATCAAGAATCAAATCTCCACCACTTAGATGAGGATGACACTAATTATCCCACGACATTCGGAAGGGCTGTAATGGTTGGTGAAAGGGTATGGAGAAAATGGAGGTTTTAAGTGGTTTTGACCTAGGGTTGTAGTAATGAAATCTTTATTCAGACATTTAGAATGATACTGCTATAGATTTTGAGTGGGAAGACGAACTATAAAATGAAGGATAGATGTGTAGATAAGAAAGAACTAACTCTATTGAGGAATGGATGTTGATGTTCCATTAGTAAAACTCTAAGTTTTACTTTAAACATATTTCGAGCTTTTTGATTCGTATTTGACATCCATGACTTTTCTGAGTGCGCCTTCTGCTTTTGATTTTATGAGGATAACTAGAGGCTTTTTTTTTCCTTTTTTTTTCTTTTCTTCTTTTCTTTCTTTATATAGTTTTTTAATTTTTTATTTGGCAATAGCTTCCGGCTGTTCTTCCTTAATTTTTCGTCATGTCAGGTGTCAACGAATACTCGAAATATATGATTTTTGGTGAACGCACGCGAGTGGGGAAAAATGTGAGGTGAGAAAGAGTATGACTAAGATGCTAAATAGCTCTTTCATAATTTAGAATGCTTGGTCAACGTTTAGATAGATTTAGAAGACTGGACAGGTTATGATGGGTTTTTGAAGAAACGAAAGGATAAGGCTCAAAGGGGTTAACTAAGGGATTTATCAACACTAGAGTTAAGTGTTGGTAAGGGTTGTTTTTGTGTGTAGGTTATGGGTTTATTTCAAAATGAATGTCGAGATCTTCTAATTGTACATATGCCACGTATGGCACTCATCAATGTGGTCTTGAAATGTATTGCTTGAGCAAGTTCTAATTTAAATACATGCATCGGCACACGAAACGAAATTTGGGTTTATGTGTGACTAGTCATGCGTTACTCCTCTTTAATCCACGTCTGAATTTTAGAAAAAATTCACTTTGTTTTAGCATTTTCTCTCAATTCTTGGTTGTAACTTTGATAAAATTATTATTTGAAAGCCATTTAGATTCCAAAAATTTCTTCTGAAAGTTTTAAAAATTTGAAATTTTTACACAAAGCGAGTTAAAATATATAATTTTTGGGCAAGAGGTTGAAGCAAACGGTATATCATACCGTGTATCCCACACTTAAAGAAACATTGTCCCTAATGTTCAAAACTGAATGTAAAAATACCTCTTGTCAAAGTATCCCACACTTAGATTTTTTACTATCTTGGGAAATATTTCTTTAAGTAATGTGTTTATGGGATATGATCCCACACTTAAGGATTTTAGTATAAGGGTACAAGTATGATGTAAAACGGTGCAAAGAATTTTTAGAGAAAAAGGAATGAATAACTCCCCTATAAATATCTGGCGATGTGTGTTGGATTCCTAGGTTTCGCCGTCGGTGATTTGATTAATCAATGGTGGCTAATCTAGATCTAGCTATGATGCTCGTCATCTCCGCGATTGTTTTTAGGCAAACACTCATATTCTACCAAACAACCATAATCACAAATTTCTTTAAAACAGAAATAAACAACGAAAGTAAAACATAATCATAATGATAGATAATAAATCAAACAGTGATCATAATACGGATACAAATACAATCATCCCCAAGAAACATCAAAATAATATCCAAATGTATAACTGAATGAAATAGATAATAATAATAATAATAAAAGTCTAGGGAATCAGAAGTGTCCTCGTTGGCTGGTTGGGTGGTGTGTAATGGTATGCTCTCTGGCTGAGTAGAGGCTGTGGCTGCTGAAGAGATCTTATCGCTGAAATCTGCCTATTAGACTCCATCCTAGATGTAGATGCCGAGGATGTGGAAGCTAATGTCCCATCATGTGTCACTCTGGTCCTAGCATCTAAATCCGAACGTTCATCCAATGCTTTATGTCCCGCCTGAAGTACAAGTTGCATCTGCTCATCATCCATACTCAGAAGAGAGGAGAGGGATAGATGTTTAGCACTCGTAGTCTGATGTGTGCTGCCCATAAGATCTGATACTGTATATATCTGCTCAACACCCTCTTGTATCTCTGGTATGTAACCAGGCTCATCAAATGGGTCAGTCTGTTAATGGATGGTAGTGATCTTCTGAGGGGCTGCTGAGGCAATGATGGTGCCACCAGGCTAACCTGAGGAGGATCTCAGGATTTGTGTGATTTGACGAGTGGCTGAAGATGCTGGATCAGAGGTACGACGTCTGGTGGTGCGAGTAGAGAATACTGGGCCAGATGATGGTGATATGGTAGTGGTGATAGGTGTGGTAATAGGATGTGTGGTAGTGGTGATGTAATGGTAGTGGGTGATGATATAGTGATGGTTGGTGGTGATGTAGTGGAGATAGGTGATGATGTAGTGGTGATCGGTGATGGAACTATAGGTGGTTTAATGAAGTGAGGTGGTGGTGGACCGCATACCCATGGACACGGAGGTAATAGCATGTATCCTCTATCGACTACCTGTTGCATGCCCTGTACGTACAAAGTGGTAAGCATGAACATAATCCCATACCTGTAATCGGCATCAGCGGGGTCCCCATAGTTATAAACTCGGGGTGCTGGTGGCACTGAACTCTCTGCTCCATCATCAGGTGCCTCAGGCATCTCAACATTGGTCTAGTCATGATCCGGCTCAGCATCTCCCAAACGTGGTCCCCGTAGGACCTCTACATCTCCCAAAGCAGCACTGAACCTCTTCCTAGTCCTAGCATGAGTACGGGCAAGAAATAGGCTAGGGATCGGGCGATCAGGTATGCTCAATCTAATCGAGCGATCAGGTATCCTCAATCTAACTCTCCGAGAAATCTGCCCCTCGTCCTAGTCAATCAACAATACTCTCATCTTAGCTAGGAAATCATGATCGAGTGGCTGCGAACTATATGTCTTATCCATCTTGAATAGGCATGTGTCTGCTGGATAAAGTAAGCCCATCCCCCTGATGAGTCTGGTGATCACAGCTCCTAAATATGGAATTTGCGGTGGCTGAAACTTTCTCTCATCACTTAACCTTTGAGCGATTAAATAAGCAACCTGTATGTTTTCTCTCTTAGTAATCGCTTTCATCAATCGCAGATCCTTTAACGTGACACCCCTGTTCGAACTTTTTTTACTGTGAACGGAACAAGCTATGAGCTTGCATAGGATCTGGTGTGCTGGTCATATAAATCGGGTGGCCTTTATATTGCTTTGGAATGCCAAGCCACCCCATGAACTCTATGTGACAGTAGGATCCTCAATATTGGGCATATCGCTATGTGTCACACCCCGCCAAAATAATAAAGTGCGATTAAGGCGGAAGCACGGGGCATTATGCGATCAACAGGTGATACGAAATCAAGAGCATATGATTATCACAGAAAATTAATATTTAGATGCCATAAGTTGTTTTTACAAGAGTTACGACTTATCAAGTTGTTAAAATAGTAGTGTTATCAAAATAAAAATCGTTTTCCTAATACAACATTGTTCGGGAATTTCATAAATATGACCAAAAAGAGTTATAGTTATATAAAGGAAATCCCGTGTTTAAAAAAAAAAGTGGCATCCTAACTTCGTGGATAGGCGTGGTCTCAACATGCATGCAATTCTTACATCGATGCTAATTCCCTGAAAAACATAGTTAAAACGTCAACAAAATTGTTGAGTGAATCCACAGGTTTAAGACTCTATCATTAAACCAGTTTGTAAATCAATCGTTGCAAGCATAAACCTTTGCAATATCGTATAAAATCAGTTTGTTTAAATCAAGTAGAAATAAAAAATGACGGTGATCTCCCGAAGGCTAGCTAGGCCCTACGAGTTAAAGTGTCGACACCTAGGCCTATAACCAAACCACGACCTGTTGTGTATCACTTTTGCCTGGGACCGGTTAAATATACGCTCCTCGTCGCGACACATTGTCGGTAGTTAGCATTACTAAGAAATGTGGGAGGGACGTCATCCAGATAGTACTATCCGTATATTCAGTGGCTAGCGCCATCTAGCTAATGGTTATAGTTTGCAAGCAAGAGGACTTCTATGCACTACAACTAGTTAACGTAGCTTCGCACAAAGATTCGTTGTCATGTTTTCATGTATCGTATGAAAGTCATTTATATGTTTTTCACCCCAATTTAAAAGCAGTAAAATAGTAAAATATGGGATGTGAACTCACCTTGTGCGTTGCATGAGTGCTAGCATTTAAAGTGAAAGAGTTTGCCCAAAATAGTCTTCTAGCGCCCTAAACGCATGAGGTCGTTCGTATAAGTAGACGGCTAACTGCCCATCTATGCTAGTTGTTCACTCAACTAGTATGATTATGTGAATATCATTTTCAAAATATGTACGACCCGTTGGTGATATTTTTGAAAAGTAATATTTCTCAAATTATTAGTATCCTCGTATCGTTTCATACTTATACTTATGTTTCTCGAGAACATAGGTATTTCGTTATCAAACCACACGTTAAATGTTTATACTTTTAAAATGCGTATTATTTCTGAAAACGCACTTATTAACCATGCAATCGATCTCGTTTTGTGTGACACCTACCAATTTAGGGATGTAATTATTGCCTAGACCATTAGTAATACGTGTGTTTAGCATTAGTTAATCTAAATATACGTGACATTTCATGCGATTACGTGCACACGTTAACAATCGATTAAAATCGTATAACCGCGAACTGGACGAAGTCCTACAATCATACGGCGTTGGTGATAACTCTTTCTAAATAACGTAAATCTATTTTTATAAGTAAATAGTAGTTATTGCACTTATATTATTATCTTAATATAAAAGTACGCGAAAAACCTAGACGTTTGGCTCAAAACGTAACACACGCGATGAAAACGCGCAAACCGAGCCCGACGCCCGAGCGAAACCCAAAATATATTTTTGTAACCGAACTTAAGTATTTTAGAATACTTAGTCATCCCGAATATCACTCACAAATTTAAATTGTGCACGAACACATAACGTAAGTTATTAACTTTTAAACCGCGAAATTTACGCTTAAACGAACGAAAAACGTAACACGAAATCAAGAAGCGAGTCACGAGCCCAACCCATGGAAGGGTCAGGCCCAAACCCACGGCCCAAAGGCCCAACACGGCCCAAGAAAGGGGAGTCCAAGCCCATGAGTTAGCCCATGTATATATAAGCCTAAATCCTCCATTTCTCTCATTTTTTCACCTCACAAACACACACACACACTCCCTAATTCTCTGCAATCAGACCTCATCACCACCACCACAGCCACCTAACACCTCCCTCCAACCACCACAAGGCCGCCATTCAACCACCCTAAGCCACCATTCGGAAAATAGCACGAAACGGGAAAACTAGCTTCTTTCCTCCTCTTTCGGTTTCAAAAACGTGGTAAGAACTTTAACTCTTCAAAAATTTACTTGTAATACTCTTATAAACATGTTATAAAGTTCACTTAACAAGGAAATGTCCAAATCATAACATAAAACCCGTTTTTCATGTTTAAAAGTGTCAAAAACGTCACATGCAAGCTGATCGGAAAATGGTCTGACTTTGAGAGGCTGTTTCTCCCTCAAAACTCAACCAAAATGGACAATTCAAAAGGCAAAAATTAAGTTTAAGAAGTTAGCTTTCATTTCCAAGTGGTTTCACAATTTTTGGAGTCCGTTTGATACCCGAAATGATTTTTACAAAAACATGTGTCCGGGCTGTCAAAAAGGACAGAAATTTCACCCTTCTTGTTTTAATCATAACTCGAGATATACACATCCAAATGACCTGAAACCACCGCCAAAAGTTCACAAATTATGTTAGGTACAAAAGTCGTTTTGATGATTTTGTCTAAAGGTGTACGCATTTTGCCCAGAAAACGAGAACATTTGCATGTGTCCTGAATGGTTACTTTCTGACCACAGGGAACACATGGAATTTTTAAAAATACTTAGGAATGCCTAAAAATGCTGGAAAAATTATTTTAAGTAGCTAACATACTAAGGAACAACATATATTTTTCTTAAATTCTAACTCGAACATTTGGAACCCGAAATAAATTACGTAAAACTGACCTGTTACAGGCCTCTGTGTCGCAGAAGCCCAGTGGTCTGCGACACAAGCCTTAGTGTCGCAATAGAACCGAATCGTCACATTAGCGACACAAGCCTTTGTGTCGCTATACACCCGAATCGTCACATTAGCGACACAATCTTTTGTGTCGCTATACACCCGAATCGTCACATTAGCGACACAAGCCTTTGTGTCACTATACACCCGAATCGTCACATTAGCGACACAAGCCTTTGTGTCGCTATAGCACCCGAATCGACATCTTAGCGACACAAGCCTTTGTGTCGCATAATACCTTAGTGTCGCATATAGCGACACTAACCCTGTGTCGCTAAAAACACAAAATCCATGCATTTTTGGTTAAAGCAATATAAGCATAAATAAAATTTTTCCAAGCTGACCTGGCAGCTCGACCCCAGTCAGGGGCTCTGCCCCTTGGACCCCGCCAGGGGTTGCCACCCCTTGGACCCCGCTACCAGGGGCGCTGCCCCCGGACCCCCGTCATTCAGGGGCTTCGCCCCCTCCCTTGTCACACTAATCCATTAACTATAGCCGGAAAGTAGAACATGCGTAATATAATTTATCACATCTGGGTTTTCACAAAATATCACCAACGGGCCGTACGTATTTACTAAACATAAATGATAACCGAACAAATGGACATCTCTAATTGAGTGAACTTACATAAGTGGACGTTAACCTCCTACTTACATAGATGGTCTTTTGAGACATCTACTTACACACACAACCTCATACATTTAGGGCGTTAGGAGGTTGCACTTGGATATTCACTTCGCTCATTAATTGCTAGCTGCTTATCATACTCAGGTGAGTTCATTGTCCCCTCTTTCTGATTTCTAATTTTGGGGCTGAAAAGCATGCAATTACTTTAAACTTTTGATTGAACTTTTACGTACTATCAACTGCTTTTGAACTGGTTTTACGCAAACTGTGGTATGTCAACATGTTAAGCTTGGGTTTTTCTTATACTCAAAGTCCTCTGCAACTTATTCACTACTAATTAACTCGTAGCGACGAGCCGTAGATATTATGGGTAGCATGCTATTTAGGGTAGGACCATCTCTCACTCACACTTCAACGTGGGTGCATAATATCGCCTTTTACTCCTGTTTGTTGAAGAACATGGAGCACTTTATTTTGGGGCACGTTCGGTCAGATAACCGGATTAGTAGTGGTCTCAAGGCTTATACATTTCTCTCTTTACTACCACATGTTTATTTACAGCAACTTTATCAACCAAATGCTTGTTATAACTGTCCCGATTGGACAAACACAGGGATGATAGCGTTCCCGAATCGGACGGCTACACCCATACTTATGTTCCCTATTGGACACCCTTTTGGTTCAATTGTTTCAAACTTTGAACTCACCAACTATGACCATAGTTGACCCTTTTGTTTTGACATGCTTTTCAGGAGAGCGCCGGTAAGAATGGATCAGATGTGGGCAAGTGCATGGGATCATATCAATCAAGCTATAATTCATGGACTTTTGAACGAAACTTTATGATTTTATTGTAACAGTACTTTTGTAACAATGAACAACCTGATGTATGGTTAATTGCCTTTAAGGCGACCTTTTAAATTTATGGTATTGTTACTATATCTTTGTGTTGTGAATTCCTCAGCTGTTACACCTCGTGTTTCCGCTTTAGCGGGGTGTGACATTTTGTCTAAAACGTGTTGTTAAACAAGTTCCTTTATTTGTCCAAGATAAAAAACTGTTATTCAAATACTTTCATTTTTAGTCCCTCGTTTATATCTTTCGTTCGTTTTAAACCTTAGGTTTTGCTTTTTGATAAAACAAGTTTTTAATGGTGATGCGTGTTAAGTTGTCATTAAAAATACAAGTTCTAATTGATTGGAAATACTAAAGTAAACTTAAACACAACCAGGCAAGAATACCTGTTGGTATTATAGTATAGCTTTGGTAAGATCGAGTCGAACCACAGGGAATCGGTGTAAATTAAATTAATTAATTAAACCTAAAATTACAAATTACAAATAGATAAAAGGGGGCGTTTTAGTTCCGTACGAACGTAGATTTAATTGAAACTAATAAGACTAAAACAATTAAAGATAGAAAGTAACTTGAAAGTAATCAGATAGATAAGCATGTATTTACTTAGAATAGTGATTTCTAGATTCTGGTTTCAGATATGTTTATTGGATTGTTGATTGTTTATTATGGTGATCTCAACTTATATGGTCAGCCTCTTGTTAAGGTTAACTAATCCTTAATAAAACTTACCTTAATACTAGATTTTCTTGAATACACTGAGGCGTGTTATTAACATAAGCTTTATGCCTATCAACATATCATTAAGATTCATTTTGTGACATCGTGTTAATGCAAGTCTATAATTACTTTGGTTAAATAATTATCACACCAATTGGGTTGTATTAATTGCTATTGGTCTTAACCTATTACCGGTTACAGTCTCAAGCTACAATCAACTAATAAATTACTTAATTGCAGATAATCAATCAACTCATACAAACGTTAGTTTTAGCATAAGTCTTTTGACCACGTTAAGTAACAATTAATAAACACACAATCGATATGGATCTTTCAAATAAACTTAATAACCATTCATAATTAGAATCAACATAAACATATCATTAAACCATTAACTAAAAATCATTCATCTAAGTAAATACAATAAAAGAATTAGCTCATGTTCAAAGTAAACCTAATCAAATCTAGAAACATGTAATGAAACATAGTAAATAGAAAAGAATAAGAATCAAACCCAAGAAACTGAACCAAATCTTTGTTAGGGTTGAAAAGCTTCAAACCCTAGCTTCCTAGCCTCCAAATAACCCTCAAAGTCGAATTCTAAACCCTAAAACCGAATTAAGAATTACTTAATTCGTTTGTAAAAGTGTGTGTTTAAAGGTTAAGAATGGCCTCTATTTATAGATTTCAGGTCCGCGAATCCAACAGCCGGTTGAATTTTTCAACCACCGGCTGGGTTGAGTTTTTACTCGATAACCCGGACTTTGACCCGCGCGTTCGACCGACTTCCATATTTAGGTTCAACTGCCGGTTGGATATTCCAACCGCCGGCTGAATGTCAATTCCAGAATGTTCCATGCTCGGGCTGGGCTCTTTTTCTTGTTGGGCTTCCATCCGATTTTCTTCCTTTTATTTGGCCCAATATCTTATTTTCTTTGGGTTCTTCTTCCTTCAAAGCCCAATCTTCTCGGTCTTTAATCTTCACTTCATTTTCTTTAGTTTTCGGCTCGATTTCGCTCCTTTTCTTTATTTCTTCATTTTAAACATCTTTTTGCAAATATAAACGAAATCAGTAGTATATATAAATAAATTGCAATAAAAATGCATAGAAATAAGGAAATGTTTTTTTTTTTGTTAAAGGGGAAAAATACCCCGGCAAATATTATTAAAAAACAATGATAAGCGTTACAAGTACAAAATTGTGGTAGAACCACAAGACTTAATCTAACAGATATGAAAGACTAAGTGCATACACAAGACATGCCTTGCATATGACAACCAGCACTAGGCACAACCAATAGGCACTAGCAACAAACTCTAGCCAAGCAATGAGCCACTACGCCCGCATGACGAAAATCAACTGGACGAAGAACACACCCCTTTCGGGATCTTCCATCTCTCCATGGCACGGAGAGCACGAGACGAAGATCTGAAGGGAAAAGAGACCAACTTCAACCGAATCGTATTGATGATAGCATCAGCCACCTCCCTGCATGACCTCTTGCCTTTGTCAAAAAGCCGAAAGTTACGTTCTTGCCAAATGAAGAATGCCGAAGTAGCTAGCACCAGGCGAGACACAACATGGTCAATATTTTTCGGACCCGTAGCAGATAAGAGAGAGGGCATAAACACTTCGAGTCTGTCCGACACAATCTGCATTTGCGCATGACTGATAACCCTGAACCAAACCTATGAGGAGAAGGAGCATTCAAAAAAGAGATGGGCATGAGAGTCCTGGCACGAGCCACACAGCAGACAACGCAGCAGGGATAAATCCACGGAAGGACCTATATCCCACTGCCTCAGACGGTCTTGGGTCTTCAGTCTACCTCGAAGGACAAGCCATAAATGAAAGGCATGCCTAGGAATGCAATGAGAGAACCACACCACAGGAGCCCAATCCACCACGCTCCCTCTTGGCCGAATGGAATCCCAAACTTGACCAACCCGAAAATAGAAAAAATTTCCTTCCGAATCGCGCCATAATAACTTGTCCGGCTGGGAGTGGAGAATGGGAACCTCAATCTGAGAAAGAGAAGGCTACCTTTGGAGCCATTCCACCGGCCATCTCCAAGAGTTACCCTCAATGAGATCAGCAACAGAATCAGAAGTCGAGAAACCCGGGCGCATAATGTCACGTTGACTCGAAAAGACACGGGCAATAGGACATTGGTTACACCAAGTGTCATACCAAACCGAAACAGTCCTTCCATTGCCGATCTTAAACCAACAAAACGGCCGCACAACATCCCTAATGCGTAACAGACTTCGCCAACCCTAGCTCATACTGCGTTGAGCAGAGACATCCCAAAAACTGCGATCACGCAGTTTATAAGCATACACCCATCTGACCCAGATGGAGTCCTTTCTAGAAAGGATGCTCCAAATGTGGGTGGCCATAAGAGAGACATTCCACTCACTCAAGCGACGAATCCCCAAGCCACCTTCAAGCTTCGGATGACAGATATCCTCCCAAGCCACCTTTGCTTTACCGGCCTTCATCGGACCTTGGCACCACAAGAAACCCAGCATAAGCTTCTCAATATCCCCGATTGTTGAGGCAGGGAGAATAAACATAGACGCCCAATACCTATGAAGAGAAGTAAGGACAGAGGAAATAAGTTGAACACGACCAGCAAAGGAAAGAGTCTTATTCTTCCAATCCCCAATCCTATTCTGGACCTTCTCCACCAGAGCTTTACAGTCAGATTTGACGAGCCTAGAAGAGATAAGGGGAACCCCGAGGTACCGAACCAGAAGAATACCTTCCTCGAAAGGCATGATATGGAGGATATTCTGTCGCACAGAACTGGGAACATTACAAAAGAAAGCAGTACTTTTCGGGATACTGGGAACCAAGCCCGAAACTTCTTTAAATTCCTTAAGAGCAGACTGGATCACCGAGGCAGAGCCCAGATCCCCATGCGCAAAAAGAAATAAGTCATCTGCAAATCACAGGTTTACAAGACCAAGGTTCTCACATTTCGCATGGTATTTAAAAGAATTAGATTCATCAACTTTCCTTCGAATAAGCAAGGTCAGCACCTCCATCACAAGGGTAAAAAGATAAGGAGACATTGGATCCCCTTGCCGCAGGCCCCTTTTGCCTTTAAAGAAACCATGAACACCCCCATTAATACTCAGGGAGAAGGACGTGCTAGACACACAAGTCATGATTAGCCTGACCATAATAGGGTGGAAGCCAAAACCATGTAAGATAGTCCGGAGAAAGTTCCAATCCACCGTATCATACGCTTTCTGAATGTCAACCTTGAAGGCACAACGAGCAGCTCCATGGTTTAGATGGTAACATCTCATAAGCTCCTGGGTTAAGAGGATGTTATCAGAAATGCTCCTACCAGGAATGAAAGCATATTGATTGTCGCTCACAATATCCTTCAGCCCATCCTTGATTCGACTAGTGATCAACTTACTGATGCACTTATACAAGACATTACACAAGGAAATAGGCCAAAAATCATTAATCTGACTAGGGGAGGAAACTTTCGGAATGAGGGCAATAACAGTATGGTTGATTTCTTTTAAAATCTGGCCATTAACAAAGAAATCCCGAACCGCAAAGTACAAGTCATCACCAATAGTGTCCCACGACCGTTTGAAGAAAGATGCCGAGTAACCATCTGGCCCCGGGGACTTACAGTCACCAATAGAGAACAAGGCCACCCGAACTTCATCCTTAGTAACAGGCTGAATCATCAAGTCAGCCTTGGATCTTGAGAGCTTGCGGGAGAAAAGCCCCGAGCTATCCAACGGCAAAGCATCACCAGCACAACCCAAAAACTTCTGGTAGTGGTCAACAAAGATCATAGGCACCGAGTCTCCCTCATGGACTACCTCATTCAAGTCATGCACTCGATCAATCCGACCCCTATTCGCTTTTTCCTTAACCACATTATGAAAGAATTTAGAGTTGCAATCCCCCACCCGAAGCCATTCAATCTTTGCTTTCTGCTTCAGGAATCGTTCCTCATCAATAACCGCTGCATTGAAAGCACGAAGAGAGAGACTCTCCTTCTCTCTCAGCGCAGCAGAGTCGAGGTTAGAGTCAAGAGCTTTCTGAACTTCGTCCAGTTCAGCAGGAAGTTGAACAACCTTCTTATGGAGGTCACCCTGATCCCTCATTAACGCGGCAAGAGGCTTTTTAAGTCTCTTCAACTTCCTGGTAATCCGAAACATAGCATGTCCCACTATCTCCTCCTTCCACGCATCCATTACAATATCTTTAAATTCAGGCTTATGAGCAAGCAGATTATAGAATTTAAAGGGCTTAACACGAGGCTTTTGAATCACGGGAAGAGAAAGAACAGCAGGAGCATGATCCGAGATTCTATATGGCTGGAATAAAGCACGGGCCCGAGGCAGACTGAGGTCGCTGATTCCAAGTGAAGTGGAGTCCCGAGGCCTGCACATCAATAATCCCAATATCCTCCGCACATTCCCTGAACTTGCGCATAGAGGTAGAGCGTCTGGAAGAACCAGAGGAAGAATCTTCCAGATTAAGAATGGCATTAAAATCGCCCAATAACGTCCAGGGATTAGCACCAACAAATCTGCTATGCAGGCGAAGACTATCCCATAGCTCCCTTCTATGGGAATAAGCATTACCCGCATAAATGACGGAGCAGTAAAAAGACTGATCCCTATCCCGCACCCGAACCTGACAGTGCATAACCTGTTCCGTGAAGGAAATGATCATAAGGTCGACTTGGTCAGGATCCCACCCAATAATAATACGAGCTCCACTAACACTCCTAAAGGAGTTAGACGTCCAACTCCACCTCCTAAAAACCTTAGAACAGATACGCGTGAGATTAGAAACATGAACATGGGACTCCAAGATGGCACAGAGGCACAACTTGTTTTCACTAACCACCTGCTGAACCTCCTTTTGCTTGGGGGCACGGTTCAAACCCCTAATAATCCATGATGCGAGACTAACCATGGAAAGTAGAGGCCTTGGGAGTGCTTGCCCCCTCCGAAAAGGATCCACCCTTGGGAAGTTTCATATAGTCTGCCGTCTCATCATAAGTTTCCTCAATGTCGGCTTCAGAATCATCATCATCCGAACCGCTACCATTAACCGCCCCTTTAAGCTTACAAGGCTGACTTGGGCCATCTCCATTATCATCCCCCGGTTGGGTCTTTCTATTCCTCTGAACATCCTCTTTCTCATCACTACTTAGAGCCCCGAAGCGGTTGCCCAAGGATAAGGGTTTAGGAATACCCGAAGCCTTCTTGGAAGACGGTCTCGGATAGGGACCATTAGGAGCCTGTTTGGAAGTAATTCCCGAGTCTTTCACCCTATACAACACCTTTGGTTTCTGTTTCTGCACAGAGAACCCATCAACAGGTTTCCCAATCTGCTTAGAAGGGCCACGAGCAGTCTTCTTAGGAGCAACAAAAACAGAATTGCTTGCCTTTGGGGCTTCAACACCAACCACATTCTTTGGACATTCAGCATCTTTATGTCCAAATATTTTGCATGTACTACACCTGGGCGGTCTCCATTCATATTCCACCCTAACCGAATAAAGGGTTTTACCACCACCATCAAGCTTGGGAATAGCAACCGTAACAGATTCCTTTAGCTCAGTCCAAGACACAACCTCAACCATGGCACGAGCGAAATTGGGACGACCCCACGATTCAGTGCACATGGTGCTAGTGTAGGAGTCAAGCATGAGAGGTGTCCCCACCTTGGTAGCAATACCACTCAAACCCACCTCGTTAAAAGCCAAAAGCGGAACATCATGGAGTTTAATCCACACCGGCACTCTTGTAAGATCCTCCTTGGCTAAATCAGCATCAGGATTCCATTTTCTTAACATAATAGGGACCAGTCTTATCATCTAGGGGCCCCCTTCAAGAACCTCATTCATACCATGCTCCGAAGAGAATTTGAAAAAGAAGAAACCATTGGAGTGCATCATAACCTTTTCGATACCGAACTTTCTCCAGGCATTCATAACATAGTTTTGGACCACGGGAAAGGCTAATCTCTTGCCAATGAAGTACCCGTACAGAGTGTTCGAGTACTTTTTACTTGCTTCAACAACCGTGGCCAAAGGGATCTCCACATCCACATCACTACCATCAGGAGCCTCCAGATTCAAAGCGCGGAAATTAACCTTCTGCTTAACAACACTATTCGCAGCTTGAGCATAAGACTTGGGTATGGGTTGTTTTTGGCCCGGTTGTTGAACAACAACCGTAGCCGCTTTCAGCCTATCAATACCACTGGTAGTGAAAGAGATACTACTAGAACCATCAGGAGCCTGCATGTTGGCCATATCAGCATCACGACCCTCCTTCGCATCTCGGGCAGTAACATCATAGAAATCAGGGATTTCAGAGGGATATTTAATCCCAACCTGACTTGCAGCATTTCCTAGCTGGTTGGCATCAGCACCCACAACAGAGCGAGAGTCAAGGATTTTACCAAGGTCTTGCACCCCAACCTGATTCCCACGCATAGATGCGAGTAAGTGTTCAGCCCAAACTCCAAGATCGTCACAGTGGGTTGCGCGGATCGAACTTCGCGGTAAGTTCGCTGGGGTGCTGGGGCAGCGCGCCCCGCAAGAAAATTTTCAGGATTTGCACCCTGAGAAACCTGAAATTTGCCCATGCGACACTGCGAAGTGTCGCTAGTAGTGTCGCCTGTAGTGTCGCCAACAATGTCGCTACAGGAATCCAAAGGAGTGCGACACTGACCGGTAGTGTCGCAGTTTTTAGTGTCGCAGGACCTTGTGTCACACTGACCGGTAGTGTCGCTATTTCTTGTGTCGCAGGACCTTGTGTCGCTATTAGGGTTAGGGTAACGACTTGTGTCGCCCCTAGTGTCGCAGCGCAGCCCATCTTCAACCTCCAGCTGCGGCGCCGGAGTTGCAGACATTCCAGAGTCCGAACCATTCGACGAGCCAGACCCAAAACCACCGTGATCATCTTTACAACTCGAAGCCAGAGCACTGACTCCTTTCTTTTTCTTTTTCTTGTTGCCCGAATCTTTCATCTCGATTTTAAAAACTCAAACACCCACCAAAAAAACCCGACAACACAGCTACTAGAACCGACCCGGGACACGAGAAGGAGCAAGAGCAGAGCACGAAGAACAAAACTCACGGATTAGATTTTGCACATCATGACCGACCGAGAGCAACCGCCGTGAACCACCGGAAATCGCCCTTCGCCCTTAGCGACACTAGCCTAGTGTCTCTTGTTCCTCAAATTGAAATAAGGAAATGTTATAATATAAATAAGACATTATTTGATGTTATCAAATATCTTCACACTTAAGTTCTGCTTGTCCTCAAGTAGATTAACTGATAAATTCAAAAACACACTAGAAATTACACATATTAAAATTTTTAAAACTACCTAAGGGATCATATTAGAAAACATGTCTTTTATTAAGAACAGATAAATCTACATTGATTGTTGATATTAATCCTTTAAACCTCATCAAACACTCTTAAGCATAAAATCCCTAATTCTGACATTTCAAGATGATTATTGATATTAACTTTCTATACTCAAGTTTAAGAATAACATTTTATTATTATTTAGAATATAACTTATGCATCCCACAAATGACATACCCTTGAAATCACATTATAAACATATTTCTATATAATGGGTGAGTAGATTGAAAAATCTTTTTTTTTTTTTGTTAGAGTTAAGACATTGGTGACAGGTCTGTACCTCAGTACAACAAAGCGACTTAACTTAACTCGGGTATAACTTTAAGGATTTAGTCAAATTAGTGGTGACAGGTCTGTATTTTCGTACAACAAAGCGACATAATTTGACTAATATTTTATTTTAATTTAAGCATTTTTTCTTTTCTTCATTTTTTTGGATATTTTGATGAAACCAGGTCTGTACTTTCGTACAATAGAGGAATCAGTCAGCGTATCCCCAAATGATATCAATATAAACCTCAAGATTATAGAATATGTCATAATAATCAATCAAGAATTAAGACCTATAATGTCATACACCAATTTGCGTTTTACATAAAATTATATTCATGTTAAATTATTATTTCATAATAGTCAAAAACTTTTGTATAGAAAGCATATCAATATATCATATAATGAATATGTCTAAACTTTATGTGTAAAATTAGAAAAATTGGATCTAAAGATGTTAGTTAGGCCTATCAACACATCAATAATAAGACTTAAAATTTTCATTTTTGCACATGATCCTAATGTACTATCATTTCCCAAAAATAGTAGTATCGCAAAATTTTATGTAAAATGATAAAACTAGCTGTTTTTTAGAGAACAATTAAAACTTTATTTCTTTTCGACTCCCATCCCCACGCTTAAGTTGTACAATGCCCTCATTGTACAGAAAATATAAAAAGTGAAAAAGAATGAGAAAAGAAATTGAAACGGAAATTTCCCTGATTTATGAAGTAAATGTGTCCTCGATTTGATTTGAAATATACAATAGCTCACTTTCGTAGGCAATTACGATTGCATTTAACATATGCAATAAGCCTTTAAACCCCTCGGTATCCCGAGTGGACGAGTTATAGTCTCGTGAGGGTTTTCAGGGAACACACCTACAAAGTTCAAAAAAAAACCTGCAAAAATAAAACACAAGAAAAACACGGGTTGTCTCCCGAGAAGCGCTTTTATTTTAACAGCGAGTCGTTAAGCTCGACTATGGTACTGACTTCTACTCTTCACCTGCAAAGTGGATGGTACCTTCACCATCATCTTCCTGAGCGTCTTCGTGATATTTCTTTAAACGGTGACCATTAACTTTAAACAAAATTCCCTCATTATTAATTAATTCTACTGTCCCATAAGAAAATATCTGCGTAACCTTATATGGGCCAGTCATCTTGACTTCAATTTTCCCGGAAACAAACGTAAACGAGAATTATACAGAAGTACTAGATCTCCTTCAGCAAACTTTTTATTAATTTGGATCCTCTTATCATGCTAAATCTTCGTACGTTCTTTATAAATCCGTGAATTTTCCTATGCATTCTAGCGTAATTCGTCCAATTCGTGCAACTGCAAAAACCTATGTTGTCCGGCAACATCCAAATCCATATTGCGACTCTTTAACGCCCAATATGCTTTATGTTCTAATTCAACTGGCAAATGACAAGCTTTCCCATAAATCAACCGGAAAGGGGTACATCCAATAGGTGTCTTGAAAGCAGTACGAAAAGCCCATAATGCATCATCCAGCTTAATTGACCAATCCTTGTGATTATTACTCACCGAACGTTCCAGAATACGTTTTAAACCTCTGTTCGTGACTTCAACCTGACCACTTGTTTGCAGATGATAAGGTGTAGAAAATCTATGAGTAAAGCCATACCTTTTTAAAACTTTCTCCATCAAAGCATTACAAAAATGAGTCCCACGATCACTGATTAATGCTTTAGGTATTCCAAATCGTGAAAACAGTTGTTTCAAAAACTTCAAAACAATTCTGGCGTCATTTGTCGGCAATGCTTTTGCTTCCGCCCATTTAGACACGTAATCTACCGCAATCAAAATGTACTTATTCCCGTGGATTGTCAGAAAAGGTCCCATAAAATCAAATATTTCGCAAGCTTGTATTCCTGTTTGAGGCATTTTGTCCCATCTAGAAAAATTTCCAGCGCGTTGGCAAGCATCACAATTTCGTATAAACTCATGAGCATATTTGAAAATTGTTGGCCAATAGAAACCTGCATCAAACACTTTCTTAGCTGTATAATTGGCTCCATGATGTCCTTCAACTGGTCCTTTATGACAATGTGCTAAGATCTTGTCACTTTCTTCACCATGCACACATCTCCTGATTATGCCATCTGCACAAAATCGAAACAGAAAAGGGTCCTCCCAAAAATAATGCCTTAAATCAGCAAAGAATTTCTTCCTTTGCTGATAAAGCATATCTTTAGGCAAGGTATTAGTGACCAAATAATTAGCAAAATCGGCAAACCATGGTATATCAGTGTGTACTCGAATAGCCATTAATTGCTCATCAGGAAGTGTGTCTTGAATTACTGACTCATCCAATTTTTCTAATTCGGGATTCTCCAATCTTGATTGGTGATCTTCCGCCAAATTCTCTGCCCCTTTCTTATCTCGTATCTCTATATCAAACTCCTGCAGTAAAAGAATCCACCGCAACAAACGAGGTCTTGCATCCTGTTTATTAAACAAATACTTCAAAGCACAATGGTCAGTAAACACAATAGTTTTAGATAAAACCAAATAAGAACGAAATTTATCAAAAGCAAAGACTACGGCTAGAAGTTCCCTCTCTGTGGTTGTATAATTTTCCTGAGCGTCTGTTAAGGTCTTGCTTGCATAATAGATTGGTTTAAATCGCTTTTCGATCCGTTGACCCAGAACTGCTCCGACTGCGTAATCACTGGCATCACACATTAATTCAAACGGCAAATTCCAATCTGGACTGGTCATAATAGGGGCTGAAATTAATTTTTCCTTCAGAGTATTAAACGCCTTCAGATAAGCATCCGTAAAAACAAACTTAGCATCTTTTTCTAATAACTAATTCATTGGCCGCGCAATTTTAGAAAAGTCTTCAATAAAACGCCTATAAAATCCTGCATGCCCCAAGAAACTACGCACGCCCTTAACATTCGTTGGAGGAGGCAATTTAGAGATTGCTTCTATTTTAGCTGGATCCACTTCCATCCCCACTCTTGAGATTTTGTATCCAAGCACTATGCCCTCATGAACCATGAAATGGTATTTTTCCCAGTTGAGTGCCAGATTGGATACCTCACATCGCTGCAACATTTTCTTCAGGTTATCTAAACATTCTTCAAATGAGTCACCAAATACAGAGAAGTCATCCATGAAAATTTCCATGAAATCCTCCACCATATCGTGAAAAATAGCCATCATGCAACGTTGAAAAGTTGCTGGAGCGTTGCATAATCCAAACGGCATTCTTCTATATGCAAAAGTACCAAACGGACAGGTGAAGGTTGTCTTATCTTGATCTTCTGCTGCGGTGGGTATCTGAAAGTATCTTGAAAATCCATCTAAAAAACAATAAAACTTTTTACCTGCTAATCGTTCTATCATCTGATCAATAAATGGTAACGGGAAATGATCTTTACTTGTGGCATCATTACGTTTACGGTAGTCGATACACACTCTCCAACCTGTTACTGTTCTAGTGGGAATTAATTCATTTTTATCATTGGCCACTACTGTCATACCTCCCTTCTTTGGCACAACATGGACAGGACTTACCCAAGGGCTATCCGAAATAGGGTAAATTAATCCAGCATCCAGTAATTTAATTATCTCTTTCCGCACAACATCCTTTACCTTAGGATTTAATCTCCGCAGTGGTTGTACCACTGGCTTGAAATCTGCTTCCATTAAAATCTTATGAGTGCAGTATGAAGGACTGATACCTTTTATATCAGTAATCTTCCATGCAATTGCTCTTTTATGCTCCTTGAGAACCTGGAATAAACTTTCCTTTTCTCCAGAAGTTAGTTTAGAAGAAATAATGACAGGTAACTCGGATGTACCTTGGAGATAAGCGTATTCAATATGAGATGGTAATTCTTTCAATTCCAGGTGAGGCCGTTCCTCATAGGAAGTCTTTATTTCCAGAACCTCTGATTTAGAGCAAGGAATCCCGCATAATGCAATGGGTGTGTATTCTGTACTTGCTGATTCAGCTGCTAAATGTTTGACCCAACCATTGGTTGAATGTTGCTTTGTACTCACTTCTTCTGTTGAAAACATGACCTTCACTTCCTCCAATAATCGATCAAACTCGGCCAAATCTTTAGCGGTATCAAAGTCTCCTGACCAGCTTTTCAATAATTATGGTTCCTCCTGCGTTTTCTCTAATAAATTCTGAAAAAATGCGTTATCTAGATATTCAAAAGAATTTAAATAATAACAAGTATCATCCACATAATCTGGGAATTGCATAGAGTGATTTACGTTGAAAATTACTTTTTCATCTCTTACACGCATTGTGATTTTTCTATCAAAGACGTCTATTAAAGCGTGTGATGTGGCTAAAAATGGTCTGCCTAAAATAATAGGGACTCTAGGATCTTCAATCATATCTAGAATGACAAAATCGCAGGGAAACACAAATTTATCAACCTTTACTAAAACATTTTCAATCTGCAAATTCAATACACATACGAATTGGTTTTGGTTCCCCTAATCCCAATCGAATGTACATGGTATATGGCATAAGATAAATACTTGCTCCTAGATCAGCTAATGCATTTTTAATGGACAAGTTTCCAATTAAACAAGGGATAGTAATACTTCTTGGATCTTTTTATTTTGGTGGTACCATGTTGCATTATAGCGGAACATCTAGCATTCATCGTCACTTTGGTTACATCATTTAACTTGCTCTTGTTTGTCAAAAGTTCCTTCAAATACTTCGCGTATTTTGGCATCTGAGCTATAGCTTCTACAAACGGTATGTTGATGTGTAACTTTTTTAAATTATCTAGGAACTTATGATAATGATCTTCATCCTTTCCCTTCCGCAGGGCGGCTGGGTAAGGTGGTGGAGGTGTATAATCTTTAGTTTTTCTTTCTGCCTCTGGTTTCTTCATTTCACCAATTTGTTCCTTTGATACATCTTTCACTTCTTGCTTCTTTTCGGTCTCCTGTTCAGAATTAACATGACTGTTAGTAATAATAGGAGAGTCAGGAATTTTACCACTTCGTGTAACCACTGCCTTGACATGTTCCCTTGGATTGGTTTCTGTAAATCCTGGCAACATTCCTGGGAATCTTTCCTGCAAAACCTTTGCAATTTGATGAACAGCTCCTTCAATTTGCTTTATGGAGTCCCTTGGTTGCGAACAGCTGCTTCAGACTCATCTATCCTTTTTCTAGTGGTTGTGATGAATTTTTCGTTAGCTACAATAAATTTACTCATCATTCCTTCCATTGATCCCATCCGATCTGAAAAAGAGGGATTCTGCCTATTCTTAACGAAGTATCCTGGAGCGCTCTGTTGATATTGACCACCACCGATTTGATTATTCCTTCGAAAATTATTACCTTGAAAATCCCCATATTTGACTTCCTCAGTAGTTAGCTCGACATCCTGTTCTGGACATTCTGTTCTTAAGTGATTTCCTCCGCATATCTCACATCCGATTCGAATCGCATGAACTTGTTCATTCACCTTATAAATATCTCTCCCTAAATTTTCCAGTTTCGCTATTATTGCTGCGAGTCCCTCGTTGTCTTCACTGGATCTTTTTCTTCCTACAGAATCACTTGGATATATTGTAGGTGCTCTAGAAGGTACTTTGTTATATTCAGGATCTGAGTCTGAGTAATATCCGTACTCTGCCGTATTGATTGGTGTGTAAGACGAGCAACTTTGAGAATGTAAGAATCTCTCAGGCTCTTCAAGAGGATTTATAAGATCTGGATTAGTTCTCCTGGTCAAGAAACAACCTGAAAACCCAAAACAATTTCAGAAGTACTAGGAAAAAGAAACGTACATAAATTATAAAAGTTATTTTAAAAATACTTAATCTGTCTAGAAAGTTAATAAAAAGTCTTCGGTAGCTCCACTGTAATATACTTAGAAGCGGAGAAATAGGTCAGCGCGAAGCTTATTAAAAACCTATTTCTTTCGGGCAGCAGAGCGACCCTCCTTATACCTCTGTTGTGTTGTATTAACAATGGGTGAGCTGATTTTTCAATCGATCAACAATGTAAAAGATATTTTAAAAGGAAAAACTTTTAGTTTAACAACCCGCTTCCCCGACAGCGGCACCAAAAACTTGATGCGTGTTAAGTTGTCGTTAAAAATACAAGTTTTAATTGATTGGAAATACTAAAGTAAACTTAAACACAACCAGGCATGAATACTTGTTCGTATTATAGTATAGCTTTGATAAAACCAAGTCGAACCACAGAGAATCGGTGTAAATTAAATTAATTAATTAAACCTAAAATTACAAATTACAAATAGACAAAAGCGGGCGTTTTAGTTCAGTACGAACGTAGATTTAATTGAAAACTAATAAGACTAAAACAATTAAAGATAGAAAGTAACTTGAAAGTAATCAGACAGATAAGCATGTATTTACTTAGAATAGTGATTTCTAGATTCAGGTTTCAGATATGTTTATTGGATTGTTGATTGTTTATTATGGTGATCTCAACTTATATGGACAGCCTCCAATTAAGGTTAACTAATCCCTAGTAAAACTTACCTTAATACTAGATTCTCTTGAATACACTGAGACGTGTTATTAACATAAGCTTTATGCTATTAATCCTATCAACAGATCATTAACGCAAGTCTATAATTACTTTGGTTAAATAATTATCACACCAATTGGGTTGTATTAATTGCTATTGGTCTTAACCTATTACCGGTTACAGTCTCAAGCCACAATCAACTAATAA
The DNA here is from genome assembly GCA_963930675.1 of Gnaphalium uliginosum. Taxonomy (NCBI): domain Eukaryota; kingdom Viridiplantae; phylum Streptophyta; class Magnoliopsida; order Asterales; family Asteraceae; genus Gnaphalium; species Gnaphalium uliginosum. The sequence goes on along the minus strand of OZ005680.1, from coordinate 37,972,798 downwards.
ATTACTTAATTGCAGATAATCAATCAACTCATACAAACGTTAGTTCTAGCATAAGTCTTTTCACCACGTTAAGTAACAATTAATAAACAAACAATCGATATGGATCTTTCAAATGAACTTAATAACCATTCATAATTAGAATCAACATAAACATATCATTAAACCATTATCTAAAAATCAGTCATCTAAGTAAATACAATAAAAGAATTAGCTCATGTTCAAAGTAAACCTAATCAAATCTAGAAACATGTAATGAAATATAGTAAATAGAAAAGAATAAGAATCAAACCCAAGAAACTGAACCAAATCTTCGTTAGGGTTGAAAAGCTTCAAACCCTAGCTTTCTAACCTCCAAATAACCCTCAAAGTCGAATTCTAAACCCTAAAACCGAATTAAGAATTACTTAATTGGTTTGTAAAAGTGTGTGTTTAAAGGTTAAGAATGGCCTCTATTGATATATTTCAGGTCCGCGAATCCAACCGCCGGTTGGATTTTTCAACCGCTGGCTGGGTTGAGTTTTTACCCGATAACCCGGACTTTGACCCGCGCGTTCGACCGATATGACACCCGACACTTTAGGGTAATGATTACCTTAAGCTAGAAGCATAATTACGTGTATTTAGTATTTGATTAGGCTAAATACTTGTAACTACTTGTATATGTTTATATACGCTTACGTGATTATTTGTAATTACGCGAAACAACCGGACGAGGTCTGACAATCTATACGGCGTTGGTGATAACTTTTCATAAATAATGTAAACCTATTATATAAATTCAATACTAATTATTTACCCTATATTATTGTTATCAAATAATAATATACGAAAAACCTAGACGTTTTGCTTAAAACGTAACAAACGCAACGAAAACGGGCGAATCGCGCCGGACACCCGAACGAAACCGACAAATATTTTGATAAGGTTCAATGAAGTATTTTAAAGATATTGGTTAAATTAAAATAGTGATTTCGTATCAAAAATAAAACAAAAAAGTTAAACGTTAACGATTTAATTATAACGCGCGCGAATAACGTTTAACCGATCAAATAACGTAACACGGGCTTGAGAAAACAAATGTACAAGCCCAAGGCTCCAATTGGGCCGCCCCAACTGAGCCCATTTCGGCCCAAACCAGCCCAACCCCCTTGGCCCAAGCCCACTCTATATAATCCTCCTTTCCCTTCTCTTTTCTCATTTCTACCCACAAATTCACACACAAACTCTCCTTTTCTCTACTCCCCTCTCTCAAAAACGCCCCAAGGGCTGTCACCACCACACCACCATCAACCAACACCTGCCACCACCAACCACCATCATCCTCCATCACACTTCCAAGAAGAAATCAAGTCAAAGCGCAAGAGCAAGCCCTTCTCATCATCTTCCTCCTTTTGCTCGGTTGTTCAAACACTATAAGGACTTCAAAACCTTTCTAAAACACTTGAAACACTTCTATAAACATGTTATAATGTTCACTTAACAAGAAAATGTCCAAAACATAACACAAAAACGTTTTTCATAGCTTAATTTGTTCAAAAACGTCACATGCATTTCTGGTCAGAAAAATAGTTCAACTTCAAGGAGACGTTTCTCCCTCAAAACTTGACCAAAATGGACGATTCAAAAGGCAAAAATTAACTTTAAGAAGTTAGCTTTCATTTTCAAGTGGTTTCATAATTTTTGGAGCTCGTTTGATACCCGAAATGATTTTTACAAAAACATGTACACGGACTGTCTAGAAAGTCAGAAAACTCACCCTTCTTGTTCGAGTCATAACTGGAGCTATACATCTCCAAATAACTTGAAACAACCGCCAAAATCTCACAAAATTTGTTAAGAATAAAAGTCATGTTGATCATACATCTCCAGATTTGTCACTTTCTGACCTCAGGGAACAAATGGAATTTTTAAAAATACTTAGGTATACCCAAAAATTCTGGAAAAATTAATTTAAGTAGCCAAGATTAGGAAGAACTCAGATTTTTCTTGAATTTTTGTTCGAACATTTGATCATGAAATCAGTCATGCAAAAACGACCTGTTCCAGGCCTTAGTGTCGCTGAAGAAGCCCAATCGTCTGCGACACAAGCCTCTGTGTCGCCATAGCTTCCCAATCGGCACCTTTTGCAACACAAGTCTTTGTGTCGCTGGAGGGGAATGAATCGTCACATTAGCGACACTAGCCTCTGCGTCGCAAGAGTATCCCAATCCGTTGGTGCATAAATGTATGTCAGTCAGTTGGTCAACGTTTGTTATGTTAAAGTTAATTAGTCTGAGTGTGTGAAGTATCAAGTTTGTATTTTCGAGTTTGTAAATGAAATGTAATTATAGAAAATACACAATATTCTGGTCATGCGACACAGAGCCTGTGTCGCTATAGCGACACAAGGGTTGTGTCGCAATGGGCTGGGCCTGCGACATAGGGTTTGTGTCGCAGGGTCCAGTAGAGTGTCTATATATATCGAGTTAGGATTTCGTTTTTGGGTGGATCAAACCCTAAAGAGAGAGAGATACGACAGAGAGAGTGGGAAGAGAGAGTTTTGTGATTTGTAATCGTTATTCTTCAAGTGTTTATATATATACGAAAAGATTATAGAATCGTTGTGTTTGTGTTTACGTTTCAATTGCTTGATTGATTGTTTCCGCCTTTCAATTGAGTCAAACGACAAGTCTAGATCCGTGATTAAGGGAACCAACAAGTGGTATCAGAGCTTTCGGGCGTTTGTTTGAAGATTTGATCGTAAATTGAAACGTTTTCGGTTTGATTCGTAGTGTTTTTGGTGGTTTGATCAAGGATTTGGGTCAAATCAGTTGAATATTAGGCCTCTGGAAGTATTTTTCTGGGTGTGTTCGTCGATTATCGTTCGAAATTCGTTAGGGTTTCGAAAATATTCGATTTTTAGGGTTTTTGGAGCTGCTGGCCGCGACATTGCGACACTAGCTGCGACACTAACTTTTGTGTCGCTAATAGGGTTCCTGTTTTGTATTTGTGCGACACAAGCTTTTGCGCTACAACATTTTGCGACACAGCCTGCGACACTAGTGTGCGACAAAGCCTGCGACACTTGTGTGCGACACAAGCCTTTACGACACAAGTCTTTGCGACACTAACTTTGTGTCGCTTAAAAAAAAAAAAAAAAATTTGTTTTTGGCGGGAAATTTTTCGCATTACCAAATTTTGTTTTTACGCTTAAAAGGTCTTAATTTTAGTTGTGAAAAAGTTTCGTTTTGCTCGGGTAGTTTTCGATATTTTCGAATCAAATTTTGGAGGAAAAAGTCAAAAGGGCTAAATTTGAAAACTAGTCATTTGGTAACCTTTTGTTTCAAAAAATGTCTCTTCAAAGCTTTAGTCAATTATTAAAACATAACAATGAGATAGGTAGCACTAATAAACCTCCATTATTCACTACCGGTACTAATTATGTTGATTGGCGAATACGTTTTGAGAGTTTCATCTCCTATAATGATCCTGATATGATGATTGCCTTGCTTGAACGATATGTTCATCGTCTTGCTGATGGAGATTTCCCAGGCGTTGCTCCACGAAAATCTGTTAGGTCCATGACTCCAGAAGAGAAGAAGTTATGGGATTTAGAACGAAAAACTCACTCCGCTTTAACAATGAGTTTAGCTACTGATGTAATGAGATTGTTTAAACATAATGACACTGCTTATGATCTTTGGCAGGCCATTGAAAAGCATTGTGGGGGAAACGAAAAGTATAAAAAGAGTAAACTGGACCTCGTGAAAAAACAGTTTGAGATGTTTGATATATTGCCTAATGAATCTATCACTCAATTGTTTAATAGATACTCAAGATTGGTTAATGAGTTATCTGAGGGTGGAGTTATCCTAGCCACAGAGGATGTGAACAAGAAACTCTTAGGTGCTTTACCTAAGAAATGGGATCAACGTGTCATGATGATGGAAGAACAAGAGGAGGTTATGGCACTATCATTAGAAGATCTCATTGGAAGACTGCAAGCTTATGCACTTGATATGCAACGAAAAGAAACTAAATCAAGTGCCTATGTTCAAGAGCCTAGCTTGTATGGGGCTCAATCTCCTACTGATGAGAGCACTGGTGGGGTGGCTTTCATGTCCGGTGGTACCTCAGCATCTAGTTCTCAGACAGGTGCTTCATCACAGGGAAGAGCATATTATTCTTCCAAAACACCACCGACACCGACTACTGAAGAAAATGCTGTTGTCTTCCAAGCTTTTCTCAGCGCTTATGACAGTTTCCTGTCAAAGAAGACCAGTACCATTGATCTCACTGATAGGGATTTTGAACAGATTGACCCTGATGATCTGGAAAGAATGGATATCAGGTGGAATATGACTATGTTAACTAGAAGAGCCAAAAGGTACTTGCAGAGAACTGGGAGAAAGCACCTGGAAGATGAAACTGATGAAGGTTTGGGTTTCGACAAAAGTAAAGTGCGATGCTACAACTGTCAGAATCTTGGGCATTTTGCTAAAGAATGTGAGAAGACCAAACAACCCCCATCTGGCTTCACAAAGCCTTCTCCTACTAAGCAACCTGTTACTACCGCTTCAAATGCCTTTCTCATGTTAAACGAAGACGCTTATGATTGGAGTGCTCATGATGATCTGAGCGAAAATAAAGCTCTCATGGCTCACATCTTGAATAAACCCGAGGTACCTATTGAAGAGCCATTATCTTGTGTGTCATGTATCAAATTAACTAACAAAGTTAACAGATACAGTGAGGATAATGAACGCCTTACGTCTGAGTTAGAACAACTTAATAAGGCAAATAAAATTTTAAAAGAAAATGAAATGGCTTTTGATAAAAAACTAAATGCTGCTTTCGAAGAAAGAAAAGCACTTAGGGCCAAAAATTTTAGTCAGCAAGACGCAATAGATAGTTATATGAATATGAAACTGATAATGAAAAAGGAACTTGCTGACTCACAGGCTGAAGTAATTGAATTAAAAAGAAAGCTGTCAAATTTTTCAACATCCTCACTAGTCTTTGATGAGATCCTACAATCGCAAAGGACAGATACGAAGAGTAAGGCTGGTCTTGGTTACCGCAATGTACCACCTCCTTCTGACTATCTGCCAATGCCTTCCAAGGATGCAGCCAAAGACTTTGTACCTACCTTTACAAAGGTAGATACAAAATCTGTTGCTGAGCCAGTGTTTGATACAACACCTGCTGTTAAGATGCCTGAGTTTGTTAAGGCTAACGTAGTGCCTCCAGTTAATATTGAGGAGCCTGTTGAGGTAGAGGATTTAACTGAAGAGGCTCAGATTAAAATTGAAAAGGTTGATGTTAAATCCGAAAATCATATAATTACTAATGAATCTGAAAAGGCTTTTAATAGTAAGGGTAAAAACAAGGTTGTAAATGAATCTGAATCTGTTAAAATCTCAAAGAAGGATTCAAGAGGAAAATCTTCACATAACTCACACTCATCTGTGACTAATCTGAAGAAAGAGAAAACAATTAATAAATCAGTTAAAGAACAACCTTCAACATCAACCTGTTCAACTTTAGAGGCTTCTACATCAACATGTACGCATAAGTGTTCATGTTCTGTAAATGCCTCAACCTCTAAGCCTCCCTCAGTAAATCCTCCGTCGAAACAATTTGATGGTAGTCATTGGAAAAGGCCGTATGTGGAACGGCGTTCGTGTTATCGGTGTGGTCAACAGGGCCACATCATTAGGGATTGTCGGTTATTATCCCTAGATAGGTTTGGTAGAGGGATGCCAAGAACTTCATTTTTTAGAAATTCTTTTCAAAAATCCTTTTCAAGGCGTGGTTCGTTTTTGCCTGTATCTAGTTGTGCATCCAACTCTCCAAAACCTATGGTTAGAGTAAACAAAGGTGTGCCCAGTAGACCTCAAGTCCAAAAGCACAACATTGTTGAAAACATAACATCTGAACCTAACCAGGTTTGGAAACCTAAATCCACAAACGACACATCAATGAAATCATCTGAATTTTTAAAATATCATAAACTCATTGATGTGATGGTTATGGATGATAGTGGACAACCCAAGTCTATCAAGGCTTGGGTGTCTCATAAGTACTAATGTTTGTTTTTGGTGATGCAGTCAGGTTTTTGATCGCTAATACTTTTAGTGACTTTGTGGATACGAAGAAGGTTGATTTCAAGGTGCTTATGTGTGGTGCTTATGTTTGAGTGAATTGATACGAGGTGGTTAACAAGTGATAAAAGTATTTGAGTTTGACTTGATATGTGACTTGAAATTTTTGTTTCTTTCATGATTATTTATTTGTTTGTTTTTGAGTAAAGAATTTGCTGTTCGGGGGGAGTAATTTTAAAATTCTGATTTAAAAAGTTTGAAAAATATGAACAGGCAAATTCTTAAAAAAAAAAACGCAACTGTCACTCTTTATACTTGTTAGTATTAAAGAAATGCAATAGTTGCAACATTGTTAAAAATAGACGTTGAATTGTGTCTGTAAACAATTTGGGAAATGATACTACATCAGGAGACATGCATAAAATGGAATTTTAAGGTTTATGTTTGATGTGTCAGTAGATTTATCTAGCATACTTGAAATATCTTTTATAAATATTAGATTTATCAACTGATGTATTGATAGGCATTTGTTCTAAAGTTACTAAGAAGCTTAACTTTCAAATATGCATATTATTTTATATAAAGACATATTAATATATATGACACTAAGTTAAAATAAGGGCCGAATTGTCCGAAATATTTTGACGCTTCGTCTTAATATTTGGATGATGAACATGTTATGATCTAAAAATATAGGGTCTTTGTATGTTGTTATCTGGGGGAATATATTAGGTGTCTCCTCTGTTGTATGAAAATACAGACCTGGTTTCATCTAATATATTCTTCAAAAGAACTTAGGTGCGTAGTCTATATTAACCTATAGACAACTATTACGTACCCGTGGCATTCCTCAAATTCTCAAAATAAAATGTACAAAAGTGCAGAAAAGTTATAAAAAGTTTGCCTCGTACTGGTTTGTGTTAAACTATGGTACTCTGTTGTACGAAAGTACAGACCTGTACCCTCTAGTTTAATTGTTCAGACTGGTGTTTGTTCAACCCGAACTATTGCTTATGTGACTCTGTTGTACGAAAGTACAGACCTGTCACCGCTATCTTAGTTCTAAAGATACGTCCATACCTTCACCCTCTATATAGAAAATACTAACATGTTTTGAGTTCAAATGTATATTTTAATGTGATTTATATACTATAATATGCATGCTAATAATAACACAAGTGGTTCATCTCATTATGAGTTGAAATCATATACTTAAGTACAAATGTTTAGTTGGATAAAATATCGATAATCGTCTTGAACTAATCTTTATAACAGATGATTTAAATATGCTAAGTAAATTTAAAGTGGACAAATATACTGATAATCGAAATAACACTTACTATTTCCTAATAATTGCATGTTATCCTGATATGATCCCTAACCAGACCAAAACAATTTCGTCCCCAAAAAGATTGTTTATTTATTGCTTTCAGTATTTTAATTCTGTCTTATAAAGAAAATTACAAAAATATTTTATTTCTGAGTTATTTTATTCAAGTTACATATCATGCTCATATTCAAACGATAAGAATTGATGAGAGTTCTCCAAAGACTTTGAAGATAAATATTATTGGAGAAGCTATTGATGAAAGAGATGATGGTCACTGAAGTTGAAGATCTAATTAGTTGTCAGTCAAATAAAACTGAACATCAAGATTTTTGAAGACCAAGCTATCTCAATGGGGAAGTTTATTGGTGAAGACTAATTGAAGATTAATTGACCAAGCTGCTGACATGGGGGAGTTTGTTGGTGCATAAATGTGTGTCAGTCAGTTGGTCAACGTTTGTTATGTTAAAGTTAATTAGTCTGAGTGTGTGAAGTATCAAGTTTGTATTTTCGAGTTTATAAATGAAATGTAATTATAGAAAATACACAATATTCTGGTCATGCGACACAGAGCCTGTGTCGCTATAGCGACACAAGGGTTGTGTTGCAATGGGCTGGGCCTGCGATATAGGGCTTGTGTCGCAGGGTCCAGTAGAGTGTCTATATATCTCGAGTTAGGATTTCGTTTTTGGGTGGATCAAACCCTAAAGAGAGAGAGATACGACAGAGAGAGTGGGAAGAGAGAGTTTTGTGATTTGTAATCGTTATTCTTCAAGTGTTTATATATATACGAAAAGATTATAGAATCGTTGTGTTTGTGTTTACGTTTCAATTGCTTGATTGATTGTTTCTGCCTTTCAATTGAGTCAAACGACAAGTCTAGATCCGTGATTAAGGGAACCAACACAATCGGCACCTTTGGCGACAAAACTTTAGTGTCGCAATAAGTCCTACTGACGCACCAAACCTGCGACACAAACCTTTAGCGACACAAGCCTTAGTGTCGCATAATACCTTAGTGTCGCATTTAGCGACACTAACCCAGTGTCGCATTTAGCGACACTAACCCAGTGTCGCTAAAAACCACAGAATCTATACGTTTTTATTAAAGCAATATAAGCATAAATGAAGGCTTGTGTTTTTTAAAGCAATAAAAACACAAACACTAACCCAGCTCGACCCCAGCCAAGGGTTCTGCCCCTTAGACCCCGCCAGGGGTTGCCACCCCTTAGACCCCACTACCAGGGGCTCTGCCCCCGGACCTCCATCATGCGTGGGCTTCTGTCGCACCCCCAAAACACGTGGCAGCGGAAGGTAGGGTGTTGGGTTGGGGGCTGCGACTGAATCAAATATCACAACACAAGAATTACAACAAACGACCTCTATATGAGACGTTTCAAAGATCATTACATTTCGTAGTTACAATGTTTACATATGTTTTGCCAAAAGTAGAGTACGCATCTAGTACAAGATTACAACATATCATAATGCAAGCTAATTTCTGTTGTTTGTGAAAAATATGCGACTCGAGCTATCTCCTTCCAAAAGCAAACCTACTGCGGTTGATCTCCTGAGAAATACATACTAAAAGGTCAACATAAAGTTGGTGAGTTCATAGGTTTGTAAATAGTTGATATTACATCGTATGGAACACAAGATTTCCGTTTCATTCAACAATGACAAGTAATGTATTGCAAAAAGCAAAAATAGGGTGTATTGTTGCCATGAGCTCATAGTTCGAGCTTAACTGTGGTGTCGGGTCACAATCAAGTGCCACGATCGGGGTGCCTCCCAACGAGTGCCTAATACAACACTCGCAAGGAACAAATGATAATGCGTCCGTTTGACCAGTTAGCGCGACTAACCCGGACGGGGGGAGTCAATCCCAAATAGTACTATTCATTAACATTCACGCTATATCGATACTAACAAACTATGATGTGGAGGACTTTCAGGATTAGTTAAATAACTCATGCAACCAATATATCGAGTTTAGTACTTGTGTTCACATAAAAATAGCGGTATAATAGCAGTTGTATGTATTCTCACCCCAGTTAGAAAACAGTAAAAAAAAGGGGCTTTGAAAATCACCTGAGATTCGTATGCAAATAGCAAATAGCAAGCAACGTGTGATTCCAAATGCAACCTTCTAACGCCCTAGACGTATAAAGTTGTGTAAGTAGATGTCTCGAAAGATCATCTATGTAAGTGGAGGGTTTATGTCCACTTAAGCCAATTGTGTAGGTGGAGGGTTAATGTCCACCTAAATTAATCGTGTAGGTGGAGGGTTAATGTCCACCTAAATAAATCGTGTAGGTAGGGGGTTAATGTCCACCTAAGCTAGTTCACTCAAGTAGAAATGTCAAATTGTTCAGTTATCGTTTGTGCTTAGAAAACATGTACGACCCGTTGGTGATATTTTGTGAAAATACAGATTTGATAAATTATGTTACGCATTTTCTACTTTCCAGTTATGGAAAATTGATCAGTGCGACAAGGGGGCGAAGCCCATGAATGACGGGGGTCCGGGGCAGAGCCCCTGGTAGTGGGGTCCAAGGGGTGGCAACCCCTGGCGGGGTCCAAGGGGCAGAGCCCCTGGCTGGGGTCGAGCTGGGTTAGTGTCGCTATATGCGACGCTAAGGTATTATGCGACACTAAGGCTTGTGTCGCTAAGGTTCGTGTCGCAGGTTTGGTTCGACAGTAGGACCCATTGTGACACCAAGACTTGTGTCGCAAAAGGTACCGATTGGGAAGCTATGGCGACACAGAGGCTTGTGTCGCTAATGTGACGATCCGTTCCCCTCCTGCGACACAAAGACTTATGTCGCAAAAGGTGCCAATTGGGAAGCTATGGCAACACAGAGGCTTATGTCGCAGACTACTGGGCTTCTGCGACACAGAAGACTGTAACAAGATCGGTTTTGTAAATTCTATTTCGTGTTCCAAATGTTCGAATAAAAATTCAAGAAAAATCTGAGATGTTCCTTAATGTCTTAATAATATTTCCAAAATTTTTTGACCTGTTTAAGTATTTTTAAAAATTACATTTATCCACTGAGATCAAAAAGTGACCAATCAGGACACATGCAAGAAGATTAAATTTCTGGGAAAAGCCCATAGGGTTTCAGAAAAAGTGGTCAACATAAAACTTGTAGCCAATAAAATTTCTAAACTTTCGGCGGTTGTTTCAAGTCGGTTGGTGCCGTGTAGCTCGAGATATGGTCAAAACTCTAAGACTAAAGTTTCTGACTTTTTGGACAGATTATACCTATGTTTTTATAAAAATCATTTCGGGTATCAAATGAATTCCAAAAATTATGAAACCACTTGGAAATGAAAGCTAACTTCTTAAACTTAATTTTTGCCTTTTGAATCGTCCATTTTGGTCAAGTTTTTAGGGAGAAACTGCCTCTCAAAGTCGAGTCATATTTCTGATCAGTTTGCATGTGACGATTTTTGAATACTTTTAGCCATGAAAAACGATTTTTGTGTTATGATTTGGACCATATCTTTGTTATGTGAACCTTGAAACATTTTATTAGAGTAATTTAGATGTAGGATAAGTTTTTTTTACAATGAAAATGAAAGGAAGAAGGAATGAGATGTTGTAAAGCTTGAATTCCTTGAAAATCTTGAAGTTTTTGAGTTATGGTTGCATGGTGGTTTGTGGTGGTCAACGGCGGCTCGTGGTGGTCAATGGTGGTTGTAGGGTGATAGTGGTGGCTGATCTTGGTCAGATTATAGAGAGAGAGTAGAGAGATTTGGGAGAGAGATTGTGTGTGAATTAGTGTGTGTAAAATGAGAGAAAGTGAGGGTAGGAAGGCTTTTATAGATGGGCCAAAGAAATGGGCTTTTGGGCGGGGCTATTGGGCCGATTTGGCTACAGGGCCATGGGTCTGGGCCTGACCCCTTCCAAGGGTTGGGCTCGTGAGTCGCTTCTCGTTCGTTTTAAACGTTAATAATTTACGTTAAGTTTTTGTGCAAATTTTTAATATGAGAATGATATTCGGGATGACTAAGTATTCCAAAAATACTTGATTTTGAGTTACAAAAATATATTTTGGGTTTCCCTCGGGCGTCGGGCTCGGTTTGCGCGTTTTCGTCGCGTTTGTTACGTTTTAAGCAAATCGTCTAGGTTTTTCATATATTATTATTTAATAATAATAATATAGGGTACATAATTACTATTTAATTTATAAAATAGGTTTACATTATTTATGAAAAGTTATCACCAACGCCGTATAGATTGTCGGACCTCGTCCGGTTGTTTCGCGTAATAACAAATAATCACGTAAGCGTATATAAACATATACAAGTAGTTACAAGTACTTAGCCTAATCAAATACTAAATACACGTAATTATGGTTCTAGCTTAAGGTAATCATTACCTAAAGTGTCGGGTGTCACAGCTTCGCCCCCTTGTCGCACTGATCAATTACCTATAATCGGAAAGTAGAAAATGCTTAACTATCAAGTGTTGGACTCATGTAACAACTGAATCTCATACGATACAGCGAGTACACGAAATACGTAAACATATAGGGGTATACATTAAAACGAAACATAATAATAATACTATGGGATTATTATTACAAACCGTCACCAAAGGGCCGTACATGTTTTCTAAACACAAACGATAACCGAACAATTGGACATTTCTAATTGAGTGAACTAGCTTAGGTGGACATTAACCCTCCACCTACACGATTTACTTTAGGTGGACATTAACCCTCCATCTACATGATCTACTTAAGTGGACATTAACCCTCCACTTACATAGATGGTCTTTTGAGACATCTACTTATATACAACCTTATACGTTTAGGACATTAGAAGGTTGCGACTTGGAACACATTGCTTGCTATTTGATTATTGCTTGCAACTTGCTAAACCCTGGTGAGTTTCATAGCCCCTTTTTACTGTTTTCTAACTGAGGTGAGAATACATACAACTGTTTTATAGAAACTACTTTTATGATCACAAGTACTGATAACAAATTTTTATACGGATTGCATGAGACCCGATTTAATCTGCTAAAGTCCTATACCCATTATAGTTCGTTAAAATTTGTGCGTGAATATTATTGGATAGATCTATTGGGGTTTAACAAACCCCGTCCGGGCTAGTCGCTCTAGCCAACCCACGGACGCAATTTTATTTGTGAATTAAAAGTGTACCGGATTATACACTTACCGGAGGCAAACAACGTTAAGCTCGAACTATGAGACTCATGGCAAATGGTATACACATATTGCATTCGTGCAATACTTTTATCGTTGTAGGCGATACTTTTAAACTATCATTTTTGAATGATACAACTTGAAATCTTGTGGATCACACTGATAACAACTGTTTACAAACTTATGAACTCACCAACTTTATGTTGACCTTTTAATATGTATTTGTCAGGTAACCCGTAGCAGTAGGACGCCTATGGATAGCGTAGCTCGAGTCGCATATATTTTCGAACAACAAGAGATTACATTGCATTTAATATATGTTGTATTACCATTACTTATGTATCTCTACTTATCGGATGCGAACTCCATGGAATTTGTAAAACTTTTGTAAACATCGGAATTATGAATGGAACTATTTTTGAAACGTCTCATATAGAGGTCGTTTGTTGTAATTCTTGTGTTGTGATATTTGATTTGGTCGGCGCCCCCTTGACACCTCATACTTTCCGCTGCCACGTGTGTTGGGGGTGCGACAACCGACTTCCATATTTAGGTTCAACTGCCGGTTGGTTATTCCAACCGCCGGCTGAATGTCAATTCCAGAATGTTCCATGCTCGGGCTGGGCTCTCTTTCTTGTTGGGCTACCATCCGATTTTCTTCCTTTTATTTGGCCCAATATCTTATTTTCTTTAGGTTTTTCTTCCTTCAAAGCCCAATCTTCTCGGTCTTTAATCTTCTCTTAATTTTCTTCAGTTTTTGGCTCGATTTCGCTCCTTTTCTTTATTTCTTCATTTTAAACTTCTTTTTACAAATATAAAGGAAATCAGTAATATATATAAATAAATTGCAATAAAAATGCATAGAAATAAGGAAATATTATAATATAAATTGCAATAAAAATGCATTGTCCAAATTGCATGAGACCACTTGGGTTGGAAACCTAAATTTTGAAACCTAACTTTTGGCTTAAGAATCACTCAATTTGGTTAAGTTATGTTAAGGTTATGATGTCTTAATTTTAGTCCAAAGAATCTGCCAACTTTTGTGTTTTTCGTTTATGAGTTTGTTTAGTTGCTTTTTTAATCGTTTAAACGTTCAAATCAAAGTTTTAACATGTATTTAATCGATTTTTCATGTGAGTGAACATCTAGCATACAAATACAAAAAATCTATAATATGGTGAGATCAAGATGAGTTTTCCTTACAATGCTATCGGTTGGAAAAGAAGAAAGAAAATAAGAGAACTTGATCTTCAACCCTAATCTTCTAATAAACCGTTTTCTAGCTTTTTCCCTTGTGATTCTAAGGCTTGAGAGTATGAGACTTCCAAATATCAAAGGATGTGTTTATAAGCTCAAGAAGTGTGTAATAATGGTGTAAAGGTAGTGTAAAAGTGGTGGTTCATGGTGGTAGTTTATGGTTGTTGTTTGAAGAAATATGAAAGGATGATGATGATGAAAATGGTGATGGAAAGGGAAGAGGAAAAGGAAGAGTGTGTGTAGATTTTTAGAGTGTGAATGTGTTCTTGTTCTTATTATTTAATGTGCTTAATGAAATGCCCACAAAAATTTCTTTTTTTTTGTCTTTTAGTGTACGCGATCATGGTGAACTTTAGTACGCGATCACGTACTAAAATAGTACGCGATCCCGGTTATGGTTGATGTGTGCAGTCACAAGTCGTTTATTTCTGGACTGCTTTCATCAGTGGGATGTTTTATATTTTATAGTGCAGGGGCCTGAATTATTCTCTACGTATTGGCACTAAATAGATTTACTAGGGCGAGTAAGTGATAAGTATAACCTAGGGTCGTTCTTCAAATCGCAATGAATTGAAATTAGGAACTTTGATTAACTTTTGGTAATTCAGATGGGTGATAGATAAGTGAGGGATCTGTTTTGATTTTCTTATACTAAACTAAAGTAAAAGCATAAAAGTAAATGGGGGAGGTTACTTCAATACTGCAGGTAAAGCGGTGGCTACTATGATATCGGTCTATTCTAGCTTAGGGTAACTGTGTTTTATAAGGATTTAGTAGTAATAAGTTTATATCTCAGGATGAGACGCATCTGCAATCCTACTATTTATATAACGCGAAGTTGTCCACAATCAGATAAAAGTATGTCACTTGCATAGCAGACACGAAGTGTTATTAAGCACTAGAAGTTCTCCCAAATGCAATAACCAATTCAACCAACGGTTAACCTCGAATCTTATTCCCTGGTCTCGGTCGTCAAAGACGTCCATATTGCGACATGCATTGTTGAATAAACAAAAACGTGAACGGGTTTTACCCCACCGGAATAAGTTCGGAAAAATTTATCTGATGGTCGGTTGAATTGTCATCATACCTTAATATAAACTATTGCTACTATTATACTACATTAAACGATTACATAATAGTTAACTATATATGAAAATTTAGTCGTACATTCATAACAAATAGGTTGACACTAACAAAGCCTAAAGCAACAATCAAACAAGAACATGCAGTAGGTATAACATGGCAGTTTCAAACAACAGAATGATTAACTAAGTCGTAGATATTTTGAAAGTTCTCTCAAAAATACCTACTACATAAATTGAATCTAACCTATCTCTACTCCCATGCTCCGTGTCTCTCACGGACATATTTCAGTCAGGAGAACACCAGCCATGCCGAGTTCATTGATCATCTAACACAGAATAATTGAGTGACCTTTCCCTATGAATTAGCCACGTTCATTTTAGAGATAAGGTGTCAACAACAACATGAGTTGGATAGGTAAACGATTAAGATTCAATGCCTATATTCATATATTAATTAACTACTACCTAAGCAGATTAACAGTACAAATGATTACATAATTACTCTAGCATAAACTTCTATCATAGCAGACACTTAAATAGCTTAACCTATCATGTTAATTCTAGCATGCATTTCTAAACAGATAATATATTAACAAAACAGGTTTAAAAATACGAAAATAGAATAAATTTTTTTGTCATATTGCATAAAATTTTTACAATACTATTTTAGGGAGATGATAGTACATTCGGAACATGTATAAAAATGGAATTTTTAAGTACTATTTTTTTTAGGTGTGATAGGCCTAACTAACATTTTTAAATTCAATTTTTCTAATTTTACACATAAGTGTTAGACATCTTCATTATATGATGTATTGATAGGCTTTCTATACAAAAGTTTTTGAATTTTAAGAAATAATAATCTAACATGAATATAATATTGTGGGGAATACAAATCGGTGTATGACTTTATAGTCTTAATTTTTGTTTAACCTTGTGACATATTCTGTAATTTTGGGGTTTAAATTGATATCATTTGGGGATACACTGACTGATTCCGCTGTTGTACTAAGTACAGACCTGGTTTCATCAGAATATCTATAAAATTGAAGAAAAGCAAAAATGCTTAAATGAATATAAATATTAGTCAGATTAACTTGCTCTGTTGTAGTAAGGTACAGATATGTCACCGCTGATTTGACTAAAATTTAAGAATGGTTACACTTACAACCGAGTTAAGTTAAGTCGCTTTGTTGTACTGAGGTACAGACCTGTCACCAATATCTTAATTCTAAAAATGATTTTTCAATTATTCACCCATTATATAGAAATATGTTCATGATTTGATTACGGGGGTATATCATTTGTGGGATACATAAGTTATATTCATAATAATAGTAGAATGTTATTCTTAAACTTGAATATACAAAGTTTAAAGCGAATTAAAATATCAATAATCGTCTTGAAATATCAAAATTAGAAATTTTGTGCTTAGAAGTGTTTGATGAGGTTTAATATGAAATTATATCAACAATCAAGATAGATTTAATTGTTCCTGATAAAAAAAAAACATGTTTTCTAATATGATCCCATAGTAGTTTAAAATTTTTCGCGAAAAATGTGGTATGTACAATTCTTACCTCCTATTTATTAAATGATTCTTAAAATTTCTTTTGTGGGAGATGAATTTCTAGTCTGTTCTGTATTTATCGGTCAATCTACTTGAGGACAAGCAGAACTTAAGTGTGGGGATATTTGATAACATCAAATAATGTCATATTTATATAATAATATTCCCTTATTTTTAAGCATTTTTATTGCAATCTATTTATATATATTACTTATTTCGTTTATATTTGCAAAAAGGTGTTTAAATTAAAGAAAGAAAGAAAGAAAATGAACGAAAACGGGCTCAAAAACTGAAGAAAATGAAGTGAATAATAAGAATCAAGAAGACTGGGCTTAAAGAGAAATTAAACCCAAAAGATTAATTTATTGGGCCAAATAAAAAGAGTAAATTCGGATTTGTGAAGATTGAAGCCCAAAAGAAGAAGTCCAGCCCGAATGCAGAACATTCTGGAATCACAATTCAACCGACGGTTGAACCTAAATAAGGAAGGCGGTTGGAGCACGCGGGTTGAAACCGGTTTCGTGGGTAAGAAGTCAACCCAACCGGCGGTTGAAGTATTCAGCCGGCGGTTGGATTTACAATCTAAAAACTATAAATAGAGGCCATAATCAGCCAATAAAGAATACGATTAAAGAAAAGCCTAATTCGATTCTAGGGTTTAGAAGTCAACTAAAGGTGCGACTTGGAGGCTAGGAAGCTATGGTTTGAAGGTTTTCAACCCTAACGAAGATTTGGTTCGGTTTATTGGGTTTTATTTTTAATTTTTTCTATTTACAATGTGTAATTACATGTTTTTAGATCTGATTTTGCTTACTTTAAGCATGAACTAATTCTTTAATTGAATTTGCTTAGATGAATAATTTTTAGATAAAGGTTTTATGATATGTTTATGTTGATTTGAATTATGAATGATTATTGAGTTTATTTGAAAGATCCATATTAATTGTGTGTTGATTAATTGTTACTTAACGTGATCAATAGACTTATGCTATAACTAGGGTTTGTATGAGTTGATTGATTATTTGCAATTAAGTAATTTATTAGTTAATTGTGGCTTGAGACTGTAACCGGTAATAGGTTAAGAGAATAGCAATTAATAAAACCTGATTAATGAGATAGTTATTTAATCAATAATTATAAACGTTCGTTAATACGAAGTCGCTGAATGAATCTCTCTAGTATTAAGCTAAAGCTTATAGGATTAGTTAACCTTAACAGGAGACTATCTATATTTGTTAAAATTACCGTAATGAATAATCAAAAATTTAATAAAAATATCTGAAACTGAATCTAGAAATCACTAATCTAGGTAAGAACATGCTTCTCTATCTGATTATCTTTAGTTACTTTTTATCTTTTAATTATTTAAAGTTTAAATTGTTTTTAATAAAATAAAAAAAAACGTTCGTACGGAACTAAAACGAACCCCTTATTTATTTGTAATTTGTAATTTAAGATTTAATTAATTATTTTAATTTACACCGTTTCCCTGTGGTTCGACTCAGTCTTACCTAAGCTATACTATAATACGAACATGTATTCTTGACTGGTTGTGTTAAAGTTAACTTTAGTATTTCCATTTAATTAAAACTTGTTATTTTTAATCACCACTTAACACGCATAAGAAGCTTGTATTTATAGATGAAGCCTGTTGATCGTATTTTTGACTTGTTGACCGTATTTTCTTTGCCAAAACTTGACCTTATTTACGTGCCCGGATAAAGGAAGCATTTTTAAGCAAATACGGGTAAAAACCAACCGTATACGGTCAGTCCAGACGGATACGGTCAAGACATTGGCTATATATGGTAATCGTTGGCCGTATAAGGTCAGGGTAGACCATATACGGTCTTGGCTGGCCGTATACGGTCAGGTCTGGCTGTATTTGCGAGGTCGAGCTTTCGTCTGCGGGATCGTAACTTGTTTTCGCTATAACTTCTTCGTTACTCGTCCGTTCTTCGTAATCGAATGAAGTTCAAGGATATAAGATAATATCTTTAGTTAGTCTTGGTTGAGTTTACATGTCATTGGCCTTTGTGTTCTAGGTCGTAACTCGTTTCTTCGTTTGGCTCTAAAATTTTCGTTATAACTCCGTTTTTGTTGATTCTTTTTGCATCATCTTCGTAATTTCCTAAATAACACAATAACACAAATAAATGTAATATTTGAAGTAAAATGTTAATTAGTTAATAATAATGGAATAGATAACGTGAGTAAAAACATGACATTTTATTCGTTATCAAGTATCACACACTTAAAGACTTTGCTTGTCCTCAAGCAAACCTATCTTTTATACCAAGATTCTCGAGAAAAAAAAGTGTAGTGTTTTTGGTAGGTCAAACGAGCCTTTAGCCATAAGAGTATGTATTAGAGATAATTATCTTTTGATTGGCTTTAGAAACACTTGCACAAGACCTATTTATAAAATGTTCAAAGATGATTTTCGTAAGCATTCTTTTTAATTCTCGATGTGTAGAATATACATGACTAAGCTTCCTCACAAGGTGGTCACTCAATTCACACAAGTGTATCGGGTTTCCTATTGATCTATATGTATCACTCATAAGCTAGTCATGTATCGTTTGTCATCATAGGCTTGATCGAGAATCAAATCTCCACCACTTAGATGAGAACGACACTAATTATCCCTCGACATTTGAAAAGGGCGTATTGGTGTGTGAAGGGTATATAGTGGTGTTTTGGAAAATTTGGGAGAGGTATTTAAAGTTTTGTACGACATAAGGTTTTCAATTTTATTTGAGAAACGTTGCATCTCTTTGAGGATGGATTTTGTGAAAGGGAATGAATGGAGACTCATTTAGTCATGATGATCGCTGATTTCTTTGCAAATGTTGCTTTGATGATTTTTAGACCACGAGCTCTTTATTTTTATCTTTTTCCTGGGTATTCTTTTTTTTACTTTTTTTTTTCCTTTTTTTTTCTTTATCTTTTTCATACCCAAACATTCTTCTTTTAAGAGATTTCTCTTGATCTAAAAGAGAGAGGTGCTTTTACCCAAATTAATCTGTCAACGTTTCTTTTTAAAAGTTGAGACCTTAAGTCATGGCCAAGAGAGGGGAATTGAAAGTAGATAGGCTAATTTGGTGTTTAACAAATAAAAGGTTTAGGCTCAAAGGGGTTTTCTAGTTGATCTTCAACACTTATAATGAGTGTTGGTAACGGTTAGGGTTGAAAAGATATGTTAAAAGGGGTTAAATTTGTGACACCCGAAAATTTAGGTTACCTGTTAACCGTATGCTCAAACGATAATTACTTGTATTTAGTTCGTATTTAGGCTAAGTACTTGTAACAACTTGTATATTTGAAAATAGCCACACGTGATTATTTGTAATTACGTGAAATAACCGGACGGAGTCCGACGACAAATACAGACGTTGGTGATTTTCTTAAATAACGTGAACTTATTTAAATAAACATTTACTTCATATTATAGCGATAATATATAAAACACTAGACGTTTTGTGTAAAACGTAACAAGCGCAACGGAAACGCGCAAATTAAACCCGCCAACCAAACGAAACCCAATAAATATTTCTTTAACTCAAAATAAAGTATTTTAATAATACTTCAATTGGAAAATATCTCAAATCAATCGTTAGTTACAAACGACGCAAATAAACGTTTAGCAATTAACCGAATAACGAAAATAACAGGTAAACGAACACAGTACGTAACACAGTCTGAAAATCAAAAATTAAATCACACAAACCCCTTGTGGGACCCACCTTGGGCCAGCCTCCTCCTCCCCCATGTGACCACCCCCTTTCACTCCATACATTTTACATGCATATCTCATTTCCCCACCATTTCACTCTTTCTCATTTCCCCTCTTTGCTCTCTAACATCTCTCTAAAAACCCACTCTCTCTCACTAAAAATCTGGAGAATCCAGCCCCTAACCAACTCCATAATCCACCATTGACCACCACACAACCACCAACAACCACCTCAACAAAACTTCATCTCTTTGCAAGGATTCAAGTTCAAGACTTCATTTATGTCCTTCTCATCATCATAACACCATTGTGAGAACTTTTTATTCATCTTATTACTTTAATAACATGTACATAAGCTTCACTCAAAGATTCATGTCCAAACTTTGCACACAAATCGTTTTTCATCGCCAAAAACTCACAAAAACACTACATGCACTTTCTGTCCAGAAAGTACTACGATTTTCACCTGAGTGTTTCTCACTCAAAACTTAATGAAAATGAACGATTCAAAAGAGAAAACTTAAGTTCAAGAAGTTAGCTAACTTTTTCAAGTGGTCTTGTAATTTTTAGAGTCCATTTGACACTTGAAACTGAATTTATGAATACATGTGTATAATCTACCCAGAAAAGTCAGAAATTGTCTCTTGGGGTCTTGGTCATAACTTGAGCTATACATCACTAAATGACTTGAAACCACCGTCTAAATCTCACAAAATGTGTTAGGTACAAAAGTCGTTTGAATGACTTTCTCTGAAAATGTGTAGATTTTTTTCAGTAATTATAACTTCTTGCATGTATCCAGATTGGTCAACTATTGGACCTCAGAGGACAAATGGAATTATTAAAAATAATTAGATTTACTCAAAAATTCTATAAAAATTACTGTAAGTAGCCAAGACATAGAAGAACAACTGATATTTTTCTTGAATTTTATTTTGAACTTATGAATTATAAAGTCGGGCCTACAAAAACGTGTATTTTATGGAAAAACTAAACCGGGGACTGATTTTGTATAATTTAAAAACTGACATTTTTCAAACATACTATAAGTGATGAAACTGACTTTTCATGACATTTAGACATATTTAAGAGTCATGTAAAAGTTTTCGGGTCAAACCGAGCACATTTGACCTTTTTCCCAAAATTGAAAAACATGGCAGAACCTTAGCGTCGCACCTGGCCCAAATTGGGTGCGACACTAACCTCAGTGTTGCTACTTTTAAACAAATAGTATTAACCTGCGACACTAACCTCAGTGTCGCTACTTTTAAACAAACAGTATTAACCTGCGACACTAACCTCAGTAACATGCGACACTAACCTCTGTGTCGCCAAAAATTAGTTGAACAAAATTTATGTTTTCACAAAATATCACCAACGGGTCGTACATATTTTCTAAACACAAACGATAACCGATCAATTGGACATTTCTAATTGAGTGAACTAGCGTAGGTGGACATTGACCCTCCACCTACATGATTTACTTAGGTGGAGATTAACCCTCCACCTACATGATTTACATAGGTGGACATTAACCCTCCACCTACATGATTGACTTAAGTGGACATTAACCATCCACTTACATAGATGGTCTTTTGAGACATCTACTTACACAACCTTATACGTTTAGGGCGTTAGAAGGTTGCACTTGGAAACACACCTTGCTTGCTAATTGCTAAACTTGCTTACTAATCTCAGGTGAGTTTCATAGCCCCTTTTTACTGTTTCATAACCAGGGGTGAGAATACATACAACTGCTTTTATACTACTGTTTTTATGAACACAAGTACGAACAAACAACTTATACGGATTGCATGAGTCCACACACTAATCCATTAAAATCCTCTCAAATCATGGTTCGTTAATCACTGAGTGAGCGCGAACATTGTGAAATAGATCTATTTGGGTTTGACAACCCTCGTCCGGGCCAGTCGCGCTGGTCACACGTTTATAATGGGCGCATAATAATTCGTTCATAACAAATGTTCTGGATTAGGCACTTGCAGAGGTAACAACAACACGGCAAGTTTCGAATGCATGAGCTCAGGGCAATAGTATATATTTATTTTTGCTTTTGCAATACATTACTTATCATTGTTGAATGATACAAATAGAAATCTTGTGTTTCATACCACGATCTAAACGACTATTTACAAACCTATGAACTCACCAACTTTATGTTGACCTTTTAATATGTATTTCTCAGGAGACCAAACGCAGTAGGGTTGCTTTTGGAAGGAGATAGCTCGAGTCGCATATTTTTCACAAACAACAGAGATTAGCTTGCATTATGATATGTTGTATCCTCGTACTAGATGCGTACTCTATTTTTGGAAATACATTTGTAAACATTGTAACTACGAAATGTAATGATTTTTGAAACGTCCCATATAGAGGTCGTTTGTTGTAACTTTGTGTGATGATTTCTGATTAGTCGCGCCCCAACCCGAATTGCTTCCGCTGTACAAATTTGGGGGTGCGACAAAATCCTAGAATGTCGAGATTCTCTAATTGCACCTATACCACGTATGGTACTCATCAATGTGGTCTCGAAATGCATTAGTTGAGCAACTTTTAATTCTTAATGCATACATCGGCACGCTCAACAAATGAAAAAGTAGGACACTAAAGATAAGTGCTTATGTTAGGCTCAAGGTTCCTCACTTTTTGGGTTGGTGGTTTGTGCTTAGTCATGTGATGCTCCTCTTTGATCCTAATTTTGAACATTTAAAAATATTTCATGGTTCAGTTTTTATTAAATAATTTTGGATACTTGCAAAAATTCATATTCTCATGTCATTTTTGACTCGAAAGATCTAAAAAGTTTTGAAATTTTGGCAAAAATTTAGGGTTGTGAGAGGATAGCGAATCACATGTGTATGAAGCTTAATATGCAATGTTAAACGAAGTTTATTCTATCATCCCACACTTAGAGGAACATTATCCCTAATGTTCGCCACTAACTATAAGAATCCCACACGTAGCGCTTTAATTAGGAGCAATATTTCTTTAAGTTTAATTATGTGGGTTAATCCCACACTTAGAGATTTAAGTATATAGAATTGTATACTTTGGGGTGAGATACAAATGCTTAACTGTTTTTAATGAACACAAGTACTCGATTATTTTTACAAGATTGTATGAGTTGTTTTTAATCCATTAAAAGTCCTCAACACACATGGTTCGTTAACTGCGAAGGCGCGAGTGCTAGAGAATAGATCTATTATGGGAATGACACCCCCGTCCGGGTTACTAGCTATAACCAAGTTAAAAACGGGCACTCTAGTATTTGTCATAAAGGTGTTTCGGATTAGACACCTCCGGGAGGCACAAAACGGGTTAGGCTTCGAACCGTGGGCTCATGGCAATTTCGGAAACATTAATTTTGTTTACTTTATTTGCTTGATTGCAAATCACGGATAAATCTTGTGTTTCATAACTATGTTTTTACTGTTAAACCTGTGAGATTCACCAACCTTTTGGTTGACCCTTTTAGCTTTGTATTCTCAGGTACTCAGCAACAGTAGGATTGCCCACAGGATTGCTAGCTACATCGAGTCGCATGCATTATACGTATATGAAGATGTTCATATATTATTTTTGAAATATTTCGTTATGTACTAGAATCTTCAGGATATTATTTCGCAAACTCGAGGCTAATGTAAACATTTAAAGTATTTCAATGTAACTACTTTTGTACTATTTTATAAACGTCTCATATAGAGTCGTTCGCTTTTACCTTTGTATTGTGAATACTTGATTAGTCACGCCCCGACCCGAACCGCTTCCGCTGTACAAATTTGGGGGTTGTGACAGTACAAACAAGACATCAAGTTAAAGCCACTACATCTGTCTCCTCTTCTTGCCTTGTAGCTGAGATGGAATCATGTTTTCTATCTCAGATTGAACCGAAAAATGTGAAGGAAGCATTAATCGACTCTCATTGGGTCGAGGCTATGCAGGATGAACTTCATCAATTTCAAAAGTTACAAGTCTGGAATTTGGTTCCGCTTCCGAAGGGACAACATCCTATTGGGACGCGTTGGGTGTTTCGTGTAAAGAAAGATGATCGTGGTATTGTGACACGGAACAAGGCTAGACTAGTGGTACAAGGTTTCTCTCAAATAGAAGGTCTTGATTATGATGAGGTGTTCGCTCCGGTTGCCAGGCTAGAATCGATTAGAATATTTCTTGCCTACGCCTCATACAAGAAATTCAGAGTGTTCCAGCTAGATGTAAAAAGCGCGTTTCTATATGGGAAGGTCAGTGAAGAAGTGTATGTCAAGCAACCTCTTGGATTTGAAGATTCAGTGCATCCTGATTATATCTACAAGTTAGACAAGGCACTGTATGGACTTCATCAAGCTCCAAGGGCGTGGTACGAGACGTTGTCAAAACATCTGCTGGCTAATGAATTCACACGAGGACAGATTGACAGCACACTTTTTATTAAAAAGGTTGGAAACGATTTGTTACTTGTGCAGATATACGTGGACGACATTATCTTTGGATCTACAAATGAGAAGCTGTGTAAGGACTTTGAAAAAATCATGAAGGACAAGTTTGAGATGAGTGCCATGGGATAACTTACATTCTTCTTAGGTGTACAGGTTGAGCAATCTGATAAAGGTATTTACATTCATCAAACTAAGTATGTCAATGACATTTTAACAAAATATCAATTGCTCGACTGTAAGACCTTTGGGACTCCGATTGACATAAATCACAAACTTGGTTTGGCTGAAGACGAAGAAAACGTAAATCAGCAAGACTATCGGTCAATGATAGGATCACTGATGTATCTCACAGCATCAAGACCTGACATAATGTTTGCCGTGGCTATCTGCTCAAGATTTCAAGCAAATCCGAAGGTTTCTCATATGAAGGCGGTTAATTGAATCTTTAGTTACCTCAAATTTAGACCATTTTTGGGTCTCTGGTATTCTAATGAGGACAATTTCGCTTTAACTGCCTACTCTGATTCAGACTTCGGTGGTTGCAATGTGGACAAAAAGTCTACGACTGGAGGATGTCAGTTCTTTGGTAGTCGCTTAGTCTCGTGGTAATGTAAAAAACCAACCAAAGTCTCTACATCATCTGCTGAGGCTGAATACATTGCTGCTGCAAGTTGCTCTTCTCAGGTTCTCTGGATTCAGCATCAAATGCGCGATTACGGGTTACTCTTAACTTTAACTCCTATCCATATTGATAATACTGCTGCTATCTCTATCATACGCAATCCCGTACAACACTCAAAAACTAAACATATTGAACTTCGTTTTCATTTCATACGGGATTGCTATGAGAAACACCTGATACACCTTGTCCAAATTGATACATCTAAGCAAAACGCTGATCTTTTTACAAAGGCTTTTTCACGATCTCGATTTGATGAACTTGTCTCTATGATAGGGATGAGGTTCTTTGTTAAAAATTAATTTATGACTTGGTGTGAAAAAAAAAAAAAATTACGCAACTGCTACTCTTTATATTTGTTAGTATTAAAGAAATGCAATAGTTGCAACATTGGTAAAAATAGACGTTGAATTGTGTCTGTAAACAATTAGGGAAATGATAGTACATCAGGAGACATGCATAAAATGGAATTTTAAGGTTTATGTTTGATGTGTCAGTAGATTTATCTAGCATACTTGAAATATCTTTTATAAATATTAGATTCATCAAATGATGTATTGATAGGCATTTGTTCTAGAGTTACTAAGAAGCTTAACTTCCAAAATGCATATTATTTTATATAAAGACATATTAATATGTATGACTTTAAGTTGAATTAAGGGCCAAAATGTCCGAAATATTTTGACGCTTCGTCTTAATATTTAGATGATGAACATGTTATGATCTAAAAATATAGGAACTTTGTATGGTGTTATCTGGGGGAATATATTAGGTGTCTTCTCTGTTGTATGAAAATACAGACCTGGTTTCATCTAATATATTCTTGAAAAGAACTTAGGTGCGTAGTCTATGTTAAGCTATAGACAACTATTACGTACCGGTGACATTTCTTCAATTCTCAAAATAAAATGTACAAAAGTGCAGAAAAGTTATAAAAAGTTTGCCTCGTACTGGTTTGTGTTAAGCTATGGTACTCTGTTGTACGAAAGTACAGACCTGTACCCTCTGGTTTAATTGTTCAGACTGGTGTTTGTTCAACCCGAACTATTGCTTATGTGACTCTGTTGTACGAAAGTACAGACCTGTCACCGCTATCTTAGTTCTAAAGATACGTCCATACCTTCACCCTCTATATAGAAAATACTAACATGTTTTGATTTCAAATGTATATTTTAATGTGAGTTATATAATATAATATGCATGCTAATAATAATACAAGTGGTTCATCTCATTATGAGTTGAAATCATATACTTAAGTACAAATGTTTAGATGGATAAAATATCAATAATCGTCTTGAACTAATCTTTATAACAGATGATTTAAATATGCTAAGTAAATTTAAAGTGGACAAACATACTGATAATCGAAATAACACTTACTATTTCCTAATAATTGCATGTTATCCTGATATGATCCCTAACCAGACTTAAACATTTCCGTCACCAAAAATATGTTGATTGTAAAATTAAATCAACGTTTTTTATTATCTATTAATTATTTGTAGCTTAATTAGTTTCTCCAAGTCTATAAGTTAATATCGAATCACGTATCGAACCTTGAAACTCGAAATCGAATGTAAAATTCACCAAGTGTCACTATGCGACACAAGCTCTGTGTCGCTACCTGTGTCGCTGTCGGTGTCGCTTCTTGTGTCGCAGGCTATGTCGCTATTTAGGGGTGGGTATAAAAGCCAACCTCATGCGACCTTAAAGTGTTTACTGTTTTTAATTACCTGCGACATCACGCTTAATCACTGCGACAAAAGCACTCGATATTGCGACACAAGCAAACCGTGTATTTTTTCGATTTGATCTTCATTTTCTAAGCTTTCTGTTCCAATCCATCCATACAATCTCATTCTCCTTACCTTGCTTAATCTAGTGGTATATATCTGTCCCTTTTTCACAGTGTATTTTGCGTTTAATCGTCAATTAATGTCACGGGTTTAAAGGGTTTCGGTTTGGGATTAAATTGAGGTGTTTGTGTGCACTTAACTGGATAAAACGGGTACTTTATTGTTCCTTATGATGCTTCGCATCTAGTGGTTGCCTTGTTTTGCAAAAACCCCAAATTTTGGACCATCGGGATTTGGGCACGGCTTGGTGTTCATCTTTGCGACACAACCTGCGACACAAGCCTTTGTGTCGCAGAAATTTTCAAATCAATTCAGTGCCAGCCTTTAGGTGCGACACTAAGGTGTGTGTCGCTAGTCTATGCGACACAATCCCTTGCGTCGCTTATCTATCAAAATCAATTTTCTCGCAAGTGTTTGGTTGCGACACTAAGGTCTGTGTCGCTATTGTTCTGCGACACAAGTCCTTCTGTCGCCTAAGTCAATTAATTTCAAAATAATTGCCAAATGCGACACAATCCTTTTCTGTCGCACCTTTAGTTGCGACACAAGAGCTTGTGTCGCTTAAATGATTCCAATTAATTAACTTTAATGTTTGCGACACTATGGTCTATGTCGCACCTATTGTGCGACACAAGCCTTGTGTCGCCCTCACAGATTCCTTAAATTAATTGATTATTGCTAATGCTTCATTAGTGTTTTTCGTTGTGCTTTCTTTTCGAAATGGCAGGACAAGATGCTTTTCTGAGGTTGCTCGAACCTCGTCATAACACGGTCGCTTTTCTCGAAGACGACAGGGATTCAGCAATCCCTTTTCGCCAAACGATCCAGTTCCTGAGGCGTTCCAGGATTTTTTACGCTATCACAGCTGCTCCCACTATCTACAGAGACCATGTTGGTCCTTTCTGGAGGAATGCGGTTGTAAATACCGAGTTGGAACATACCCGGATTATATCCAGAGTTTTTGATCATGAAGTTATTATAACGGAGCAGTTAATTCGCGAAGTGCTCCGATTTAATGATACATCGGACATGCCCACCCAATTCTCCAACGTCTTCATCGCCGGTGGCATGGAAAGAATGGGCTATCCAGGTGTCCCCTCTGCTCAGTACCGCAAGGGACACCTCACTAGGGTTTGGAGATTTTTGATGCACGTGATAATCGTGTGTTTGTCTGCCAGGAAGGCAGGTTTCGATGGTGCAAGTCACCGTACTGTCTCTGCCATGCTGGCCCTGGTCTACAATAAACCGTATAATTTTTCCAGATATCTGTTCCGTGAAATGGTGGAAAATGCCAAAGATGACAATGACAAATCCACGGTTTATTCAGTTGCTGCTGAATTATTTGTTACCGGATCTTCCGGTCAATCCTGATGCAATCTTCCGCCAAACGCCAATGAACTTGCGGATTTTTGCTATCTGCAACTCTTATGGTAAAGGAGTTGCCGCACCGCCAGATGTGCCGCTATTCGGCCATATCGTCAATGCGGGTTATGTCACTCCAGCTAATGACAATTTTGAAGGTCCAGTCGCTCCTCCACCGTCAACTGCCGATGCTGAGGTTTTTGTCAACATTCCCATTTTTGAGGAACGAGAGACCGAGTCATTGCACAATGTCTTGGTGGATATTGAACATTTTGGAACAGTTGACGAGACTGCTGCTGATGCAGCCTTGGATGATACTGTCTCCGTGGATCCCAATGACACCCCCACGGATTCGGATGGTGACGTCCCTTCACCGAAAACCATTGAAAGCCTCCGAATCCACAATACTCTTCGATATGAGCGGGTCTGTCGCCGAATTAGGGCAGGACGGGTGCATGTGCCGTCTAACCAGGGGAAACGTCCCCGGGACGTACAGGACTCAGACGATGATATCTACGAACCCCGTCCTCGTCCTCGAACTCAAGTCCATCCAGTTCGTTCTGATGTACCACCAACTCTTCAGCCACAATCTCCAACGCTCAATCACATTATGGCGCTTCTTGACAAAATGAACAAGCAGTTGGCTGATCAAGCTGCTGTCATTGAAGTGCAGGCTGCTCGAATTTCAGAGTTGGAAAGCTCTGCAGCTAGGGTTCCGGGTTTAGAGTCTAGATTGTTAGAATTGGAAGCCCTAGCTAATGTTACGGGGGAGTCAGGCCCTAGTGCCTTAGAAACATCACCTAGGACTCCCAATGATAATGTAAACAATGATTCTATCAATGAAAATATCTCTTTAGATTATTTCGCGTATTCTGCACCGATCCCAGGACAACCAATTCCCTTAAATGTAGATTACTCCGAAGCAAACCTAGAGTATCTACAGAGTCTGATAAATGAGGAAGGGCAAAGTACAGAAAATGATAATGAAGAATCTGTTTTTGATGATGAAGGGGTTGATGTTGAAAAAGAAAATGTTCACGAAGACTTCGTAAATGCTGACAAAGTAAATTTGGGAGAGGAGATGGAAATTTCTGATAAAGAGGAAGTTATTGAGGAAGAACAACCTGCAAATTCAACTCCTGCTTCGGCTACAACTGAACCATCTACTTCAACTGCTGCTGAGCCTAAAATGTCAAAAACTTGCAAGTTTTACAAGATCAACAACAAGCGCTACAAAGGGCAAATCATTTCCTGGAAGTATGATGAGGAGAATAAGGTGATTGTTATTAAAAGAAAGGATGGGATGCAGTATTTCACCGTGAACTTCAAGGTGTTAAGTACCTTACCATATTGTGAGATACTGCACTTAGCACAATTGAATATCATAAATCCCACCAACAACGAATTAGCCAACCAATTACAGAGAATTTTGAGGAAAGAGGTCAACACGAAAATGTTTTATCTGTTGAGACCAAATCTGGGGACGAGGTACATTTACCGCAACAAGATGCATCCTGTTACCAACAAGCCCTGGATTAAGATTGTATACAAATCTCCGAAGACCTTAAAGTTTATTCCTCTGGAGAAGCTCCCAGTTGATTTTTTGAGCAGACTACAACTGTGGACATATGACGGGTATACAGGCGAAGCAGAGATTCTTTATTTTTCCGATACAGAGCCTGAAGACCTATGGAAAGCCAAACTATCAAGGATTAGAGTGTATGATCCTTTGAGCTTGATTAACCTTACCAAGAAAGATCTTGAAGCTCTTCATGCCAAGAAGATTGATTATTTTCAAGAGTTCAAGACTGAGGCGATGCGTTTTCAAAAGGTTGTCAATGTTTGTATAGCTCAAGGAGTAATGCTGGAGGAAACTTTCCTGCCAGTTGGAAGTTTTAGAAGACCAAAGCTGAACGAAAAAATTTAGAAGACCAAGCTGAAGACACGGGGGAGTTTGTTGATACATGTTTGTATGTCTGTCATTTGGTCTAGGTCTGAGTAGTTTGTAATAATGCGTTCAGTGATATAAAATGTTATTTGTAATTGATTTCACTGTTTAGGCGACACAGAGCTTGTGTCGCAATAGCGACACAAGGCTTGTGTCGCATAGGTCGGTTTGGCGACACAGAGCTTGTGTCGCAGGTAGTTTAGGGTTTGGCTATAAATAGAGTATTACGAGTTCAGTTCTAGGGTTGACGAACCTAGAGAGTTTTCAAGCTATTTGTGAGGCATTGATTGTATTTGATTGATTCGTTATTCTTGATATATATAAAAGCTAATCGACTAGTTTCATGTGATTGTTAACGTGCTTTGTTCAATTGATTGTATTCCGCGCTTTCAATTGTTGAAATTGATTCGATTTAGATCCAGTACAAAGGGTCCAACATCAGATGACCCAAAGATAATGTCATCAACATATACTTGAACAAGTAGAAAGTCCTTTTTCTTCCACTTCACAAAGAGTGTACTATCAATTCTTCCTCTTGTAAAACCATTCTCAAGAAGATAAGTTGATAGTGTCTCATACCACGCTCTTGGAGCTTGATGTAATCCATACAGAGCCTTATCAAGACAATATATTGTATTTGGATACTTTGGACTAGTAAATCCTGGTGGTTGAGAAACATACACCGTTTCCTTGACCTTGCCATACAAGAAGGCGCTCTTAACATCCAGCTGATAAACTTTCATTTTTTTTGAAGCTGCAAATGCTAAGAACAACCTAATTGCCTCAAGCCTGGCCACAGGTGCAAACACCTCATTGTAATATATCTCCTCTTGTTGATTGAAACCTTGAACTACTAGACGAGCTTTATTGCGAATTACGATTCCCCGATCGTCTTTCTTACACTTAAAGACCCATCTAGTGCCGATTGGGTATTCACCACTTGGTAAATCAACCAACTCCCAAACTTGCAGTTTTGAGAACTGTGAAAGTTTTTCCTGCATTGCTTCTACCCATGAGTTGTCCTTCAACACCATTTGGACATTCTTAGGCTCAACTTGTGAGATAAAGCATGAATATAGACATAGATTTGGAACCCCTGTCTCTTTCATTTTAGCATATAGGCTAGTGTACTCAGATATACTAGCCCTCGTTTGAACAGATGCGTTTGGATCCCCAATGATATTGTCAATTGGGTGATTTTTGTTAACTCTTGTGGTTGTCACCGGTTCAAGTTCTATTTCCTCTTGTAAATTAGTGTCAATTTCTTCCAATGATTGCACATATGTATCAGTACTGTGCACTTCATCAGAAGATGGTTGTGTGGCACTCGTTGATGCGCGATTAGGATCTACAAAAGTTGTATCTCTAGGAACACTCGATGTTGGTGCAGGGCCAATATCCCCATCACCTGACAATAAATGTTCAGAGACCGCTGAGTCAACTTTGTAGTCACTGATTGGGACATTAAATGACTTAAAGAGATCTGAATAGTCGAATTGCCAATCTAATCCCTTATGTACGTCATGTGTGTAGCTCGTAACTTCAATGTTATAAACTATTTCCACACGTCCGATAGCTTTATTGAAGACACGTTTGTTTGGTGAATTAGGCACATAACCTAGGAAATATCCTTCGTCAGCCTTCTTACCAAATTTTTGTTGATTGCTAGTCTTCAGCAACGTACATGAAACTCCAAAGGATTCGAACCCTTTTTAGTTAGGTTTCTTATTGTTCAAAAGCTCATAACAAGTCTTGTTCTGCTTCTTAACCGTAAGAACTCTGTTTAGAACATGACATGCTGTATTCACCGCTTCTGCCCAGAAAATGACAGGAAGCCTTGAATCTGCAAGCATTGTTCTAGCTCCTTCAATCAACGTTCTATTTTTCCTTTCAGCAACACCATTCTGTTGTGGTTCATACGGTGCACTGAATTGATGTTGTATCCCTTTGCTTAAGCAATAGACATTGAACGTTGAATTCTTGAACTTTGTTCCATTGTCACTACGAATTTTCTTAATTCGTGTTCTATAGACATTCTCTATTAGATCTAGGAACTCCATAAGAATACCAGGAGTTTCATCCTTAGATCCCAAAAAGAATACCCAAGAGAATCTAGAGAAATCATCTGTGACAACTAAATAGTACCATTTACCACCTATGCTTCTTTTGCTTATTGGGCCAAAGAGATCCATATGTAGCAATTCAAATGGCGAGGAGATTGAGTTTTCAGTCTTAGACCTATGTGGTTTTTTATGTTGCTTTCCTTTCATGCAAGGAACACACTTGTCTTCAGACTCGAAACGTTTTTCTGGTACACCTAGAACTAACCCATTCTTGATTATGTAGTTCATTTTTCGAAAGTTCAGGTGTGCCATTCTCCTATGCCATAAGAGTGCGTCTGCTTCAGAAGCCTTGGATAAAAGACATGTCGACTCCATCGAAGTAATAGGAGCACCCATGTTGATTGCATAGATGTCCTTCTTCCTTGGAGCCCTCATTAATATCCATTCTTCAGGGATGGTGAAACCTGGCTTCAGGACTAAGGCTTCTGTCTCACGGAAATGTACAGAGTGACCTTTATCACAGAATTAGGAAACACTCACTAGGTTGTGACTTAGTTCTTCAACATAATTCACATCCTCTAGAGTCAAAGTTCCATTTGAAACTTTTCCTTTCCCTGTTATAACCCCTCTTTTATCACCAGCGAAATGAACACGCTGTTTCATTCCGCCTTTGAAGTCCTTCAGTAGAGTTCTTTCACCTGTCATGTGCCGAGAGCAGCCACTGTCTACATACCACCAGCTGTCCTTGTTCACAGTCTGCTTCTGCACATAACATGTTGTACACAATTAGTTCTCAAGACGGACCCAAGCCATTACGGTCTTGGTCTGTCCCTTA
This sequence comes from Gnaphalium uliginosum, assembly GCA_963930675.1. Lineage (NCBI taxonomy): Eukaryota > Viridiplantae > Streptophyta > Magnoliopsida > Asterales > Asteraceae > Gnaphalium > Gnaphalium uliginosum. Next base: position 37,939,354 of record OZ005680.1, on the reverse strand, counting down.
TCAACAACAATTTGTACTTCTTTAAAGTGACCATAACTATTATCATCAATAGTCTTGGTAACTGGCAAAGAAGTTGTAGGTTGTTGATGATTTGAATTGTTATGCCTCTGAGGAGAGTGAGTAGAAAACCTCTTAGGCACATAATCGCCTCGATGTGTACGAGAAGTAGAACCATTCTCAAAATGACTATGGTTTCTACTAGGAGTCCTAAACCTCGACGGCGTCTTATCTCTAGGCTTAGAGTCATTTAGAGTATAAGGCCGTTTAGGTTTAGGTGGAGAGACACTATGAGTGACATCTCTTTTCAAAATGTTCACAGGTTTACTACCTAATCCCGGTTTGGTACCTAACCTGTCTACATTTGAACTAGAGACTTTTGGTGTCTCATTGTTATTCACGAGCCTAACCGATGTTTCGAACTTCTTGTTAGGACAACAAGAAGCCACATGCCCCTTTTGGTGACATTTGAAACATGATTTATGCTTTCGTGACTTAACCCCTTTCGCCTTTTCGTGTTCAGTCTGAGTTTCAGACACTAAAGGTATATCTTGTTCCTTAATAACCTTATCATTTATGTCAGTATCAACCATCATTCCACTCGAGACAAATTGTACTTTAGGGAATGGCGTGTTCTTACTAACATCAGATGATAGATCTTTATGAACAACCTTCTGTGTCTCTAACTTTCCAGACTTCTTAGTTACTATCTCCTCAGGTTTAGTATCTAAGTCCATCATTTCGAAGTTAACAGAAGTAGTATAATTAGAGTTAAAAGGAGGAGGCACATCAGTGTATCCTAATCCAGTTTTATCTTTTACACTACGTTGAGCATCAATTATAGAATCCATAGTTAAAGAAGAGGTTCTATAACTTTCAAATTTACGATTTAGCTCAACTAACTTCAATTTTGACTCAGCTAGCTCCTTGTCTTTATTTGCAATATTTTGATTTAAGTCTCTTAAATTTAAATAAAGGTCATCTATCTTAACACATTGTTCATTAATTGTGTCCCTAAGATTGGTCTTATCAGCAGCATCAGACTTAATCTTTTCTTTAAGAGCTAGTTTGTCCTCACTAAAACTTTGTGCATCACATTTAACTATTTCTAATTCAGATTTTAAAGTATTATATGAATCAGCGAAAACACTAACTTGTGATTGCAGATTAGTAACTAGATCACAAACATCAACAAGAGTAAGCAAATCCAGACATACCCTTTTCTTGTCTGTTTGAATATCAGCCATATGTGCTACAAAGTCATCAGGACTCATGTCCTCAGTTGACTCCATGATCAGCACATCCTCATCACTTGCTCTAGGTGTGACTTCTTGCACCTTTGCTTGATAATCCACATAAGTCGGCATATAGGATGTAGATTCAGCAACTTTCTCTTGATCATCTATTTCAGCCATAAGAGCATGCTCAGGCTGAGTAGACCAATCATAAGTTCCATCAAGCTGTTGAACCACCAAGGCTTTGGAAGCTAAAGAACTTCCCGAGCCTTGTCTTCCATTGCTGACATCAACCTTTGGTCGTTGACATTCCCTAGCAAAGTGTCCGTAACCTTGACAGTTATAACACTTAACTTTGGACTTGTCAAACCCTGGTTGATTTCCTACCACCTTCCTACCAGTACGCTTCAAGAAAATTTTAACTCTCCTTGACACCATAGCTAGTTGCCACTGGAGATCCATTTCTTCAAGGTCATCAGGGTCTATCTGATCATAATCTTCATCAAAAACAGCAGGATCATTGATTTTCCCCTGAATGTAGTTCTCATAGGAAGCAACAAAAGAGGCAAGAACAGATAATTGTTGTTCAGCAGATTTCACACTCATCGGCATCTTCTGATGCCCTTGAGGTGACTTCTCAGTAATTTCTCTTTTGCTTCACTTCTAGAAGAAGCAATAAAGCAGAAGTCCTAGGTTATCAATTCACCTTTTTCTCCAGTATCACCAACTAGTAAGGCAGTGGTCGAACTGGATGAGGCGTTCGAGAGAGTTGATTTACCATGATAAAGCACGGGATTCTGTAACTGATCAGAATCTGTTTCTCTCATTTTGTAGGTGAAATCATAACCTCTGAGCTTGTCAATAGCCTGCTCAAGAGTCATTGTAGCATATCGCTCTTCATTGTCCTTGAGCATAATTCCATGCATTTCCAACTTAGACGGTAAACCCTCAATAGACTTGTCGGTTTTCTCCGTATCAGTAAAGAAGATCTCATGGTCATCTAGCTCACTCAGTAGATGGTAGTATCTCGTGGTGTAGGCATCAAGATGTTCTCCCTTAAAAGCTTTAAACACAGTAAACTGCTTCTTAAGGAGATTCTTCTTGCCCGCCTGTACTTGTGGACTACCCTCACATCTGTTCTCCAGAGCAATCCAGAGTACTCTAGCAGTGTGAAAAGATTTCAATTGATGATTTATCTCCTTAGGTAAACTCATTTTGATTGAAGAATGGGCTTATTTTCAATCTCAAAGTCTTTCTTCTGGTTATCATTCATCCGATTGTAGGGTACAATAACTGTTGCATTTTCAACAACAGTTGTAGGTGCAGCATATCCATTCTTGATACACATCCAGATTGACAAATCATGGAATCGACAGTATGATTCAAACCTGTATTTCCATCCATAGTAATCCTCAAGTCTAAGAAATTTAGGTGGAACATTAGATTTTCCAATCTCGTGGTCCATCTCGATCATTTTACTCAAGTCAGACATCTTTGTCAATTAAATAGTCACAAAAAAATCAGAAGCTTCAGTTCGCAGGAATCTCAGTTCGCAGGAACTCACTTCGCAAAACTCAGTTCGCAGAAACTCAACTCAGTTCGCAAATCTCAGTTCGCAACTCTCAGTTCGGTTCGCAAACTCGGTTCGGTTCGCAAGTGATCTCGGTTCGCAAAACTCAACTCAGTTTGCAAATCTCAGTTCGCGACTCTCAGTTCGGTTCGCAAACTCGGTTCGGTTCGTAAGAACTCAGTTCGGTTCGCAAGAACTCAGTTCGGTTCGCAGCTTTCACTTCGCAGGAACGGCTGAAACCCTAAACTCAGTTCGCGAAATGGCTGAAAAACCCAAAAACGAAAATGTCAGTTATTTTTACGATTAAAACTTGTGGTTTTCGATCGTAAACGAAACTAAACACGTCCAGAGAGTGATTTTGGTCGTAAATAAGTACGTAATGCACTAAAAGCAACCCGAAATCACACGTTATTATCCTAAATAACCTCGAACCTACGCGTATCTAGCCGTAGGCTCTGATACCAATTGTATGTCTGGTTGTATCGGATCGATAACGAGGTTATCTAAGGTATTAAGGTGCGGAATCCCTCAATACTAGTTATAGGATCTATAACGAATTCTTTCGCAATATATTAGCGAATCAATTGTCTAATTGCTTTGTATCGATTATAACAAGTATTAACGATCAATACCTAGCCTTTAGAACGTGATAAGTCTCTCTGGAATCGCAGGGTCTCCGGGTAAACGAAATGGCCGAAGTTTTGAATATGAAAACCTAGTTTTTCATATATACCCGTCTCGGTTCGCAGGCTCGTGGGCTCTGCGAACTGACTCAGTTCGCAGCCCATGTTGGCCCAGCAAACTGACTCGGTTTGCAGGCCAATCTTGTCCTGCGAACTGACTCGGTTCGCGGTCTACCTTGGTCAACATTTTTCAGCCTTTTGATATTTAACTCTAAAATGTTTACCAAGCAATATATTTCATTTACAATTCAAAACCAATGTACAAACTTGATTACAATTACTAAAAGTACTATTACAAGCTATAACAAGCTAGATCTGTTGTCACAAAACATGTCTCAACATAAGCTATGACGGAACGTATCACACTCGCCTCTACTATCAAGCCATCACTGGAAGGAAGAGGAGGACCAATGGTCTTATCGCACACCACAAATCCACCCTTGATGCTGCTTCGAAAGGAAACTTCATGCTGCGTACTTCAAACGAAGCATGGGAGCTACTCGAGACGATGACGATGCACCAACATGACTGGAAGGCCGAAGAACCAACGACAGAAGTAAGAAGTACTTCTGAACAAATCTTAGAGACCTTGGGAGCTCAATTCAAGACTCTCACAAAAGTCTTTAAGGATCTACAAGAGTAATCTGAACTACGACAAGAGATGCAACCCAAACGATATTTCCCTTGTAATAGTCTGCACTCAGAAGAATGTCTTGTCACGACTGGTGGACACGCTCTAAGAATCAATCCTTCTACTCAGTGGCCGAAGAAACACCAGCACATTCACGACCGACTACCAGTGAGAACCCCTTTAACTCAACCTTTTGTCAACACTTTACCTGCCGTTAAAAACAATTTACCCTTTATTCCACATCAAGACTTTACTGACTTCATGAATGAACAAATCATCATAAACAAAAAAATAATAGAATTTCAAGATCAAATTGATGTTTTATTAAAAATTTCAGAAGACTTAATTAAAAACAAGGAATTCAGTCTTAATGAATTATTTTTAAAACTTGATGAGGAACAAAGGTTAGTTGCAATTAGTAACGCTGTTTATCACTCATCCTATGAGCATGATGATATCTTAATAGTTACTAGAGGAGGTAAAACAACTAGTATTGAACCACCACCAGATATCACCCCAAACAAATCTTCTTTGCCGGAACCTTCCGATACTGATCCAGTGAAAGTTGACAACCCAGTCGCTTCACCAAATCCGGTACCATTTAAGGCCCCAGAAATTGGTCCGCAAACTTGCATGCCTTATCCTGGGAGGCTTAAAAAGGAAAAGCAAGAAGCTTAGTTTGGTAAATATCTTGATATGTTTAAAAGCCTACACTTAAACGTTAGATTATTAGATGCTTTAGTCGAGATGCCTAGTTGTGCTAAATTCTTTAAGGAACTTATTTCTAATAAAGAGAAGCTTAGGCAAATAGTTAGCCTACCCTTACATGTCGAATACTCTTTAATTATGCAACATGGACTTCCCCCTAAGTTAGGAGACACTGGACGGTTCACTATCCCCTGCTACATGCAAAACGTTCAGATTAGTAATGCTTTAGCTGACCTAGGTGCTAGTGTTAACCTTATGTCATACTCCCTTTATTAAAAATTAGGATTAGGAGACCTACTGCCTACTCACATGACCGTACAGTTAGCAGACAGATCAGTTAAATACCCTCAGGGGATTGCTGAAAATGTCACGGTCAAGGTTGACAAGTTCGTCTTTCTAGTTGACTTTGTAGTTATGGACATCAAGGAAGATGCCCACGTTCCACTCATCCTTGACAGACCTTTCCTAAACACTGCCAAGGCCATTATAGACGTAAACGAAAAATCTTTAAAATTACGAGTGGGAGCGGAGGAAATCACATTCAATGTTGATAAATTGATGAAGCAACCTCTGGGAGAAGATCTTGGTCTTTTGGATTCCATGCAGAATATATTTGATGAGCATCTGGAGGAGATTTTAGCCGTGTACAGCCATCACCCGCTTCCCAACACAATCATCACTCGAAGACTTGGAAATGACGATCTAGGACTGTGTTCTGCAATCTCCGATTCATCAAAACACACAGAAGAGCTACTATTGCCTGTATCCGAAAAGAAAACTTTCAGCACACAGTCAAGCAATGCTTTCACAGAAAAATCTATCGTTGCTCTTCCCTCAGGCTACGGCACTCCAATACCCTTATTAAGGAGAACTCAACCTCTCCCACCAAAGCTAGATTCATCGACTTCAATCGCTGAAATCTTAAAATCTTTCAAAAAGAGATGGAATCTGAGCTACCAATAATTGAGCCACAATTACCTGAGAATTATGAGTCTCAATCTTCAAATCCTGAAATCACCATAAGTGAATCTTCATCAGCTAAATTTTAGAAGTTCGCTTTCACCAACAATGACGACATCACCTTCACTGAATATAAAGCGAAATTCTTTTCATCAACCACTAAGTACGAGCTGAGGAAGAACCCTCTTTTAGACGAGACTGAGTTAATACACATAGTATCAGCCAACGCATCTAAACCATCTCCGGAAGAATCAGAATTTCAAACGGAGTATGGTGAGTTAAAAAGAGATGAAATTACAAGGATAAAGCCATCTATCGAAGAACCGCCAGACTTGGAGCTTAAGGAATTACCAACTCATCTGGAATACGCCTTTCTCGAAGGAACATCACAACTCCCAGTTATCATATCGAAAGAACCTAAGCCGGAAGAAAAAGCCAAACTTGTTTAAGTTTTGAAGTCACACAAGAAGGCGTTCGCATGGAAAATCTCCGATATACAAGGGATTAGTCCAAATTACTGCACGCACAAGATCCTCATGGAGAACGACTTCAAACCTTTAGTACAACGACAGAGGAGAGTAAACCCAAAGATTCAAGACGTGGTTAAGAAAGAGGTTATCAAACTCTTAGATACGAAAATGATCTACCCTATATGTGATTCACCATGGGTTAGCCCTGTTCAAGTTGTTCCAAAGAAAGGAGAAATGACGGTGATCACTAATGAGAACAATGAGCTTATTCCAACCCGGACCGCTACTGGTTGGAGAATGTGCATCGATTATCGTAAACTAAACGATGCAACCCGAAAAGATCGTTTCCCTCTACTGTTCATCGATCGGATTATAGAAAGATTGTCAGGAAACGAGTTCTATTTCTTTCTTGATGGTTTCTCTGGCTACATCCAAATTCCTCTCAATCCAAAGGACCAAGAAAAGACAACGTTCACTTGTCCTTACGGAACGTTCGCCTACCGGCGCATGCCATTCGGGCTATGCAATGCACCCGCCACATTTCAAAGGTGCATGGTAGCAATCTTCCACGACATGATTGAGCAATGTATGGAAGCTTTCATGGAAGACTTCTCCGTCTTTGGAGACTCCTTTACATCATGTATTTCAAATCTCGACAAGATGTTATCCCGGTGTGAAGAATCAAATCTCGTGTTGAATTCGGAGAAATGTCACTTCATGGTTAAGGAAGGTATAGTTTTAGGACATAGAATCTCGAAATCAGGAATCGAAGTGGACAAGGCTAAAGTTGAAACAATTGTCAAACTTCCGCCACCAACTACTGTTAAAGCCATTCGAAGTTTTCTAGGTCACGCCGGATTTTACCGACGCTTCATTAAGGATTTCTCTAAGATCTCCCGACCTATGACTGTGACACCCGACACTTTAGGTTAATTGTTAAACCTAGCTAGAAACCCTAATTACCTGTATTTAGTTGGTATTAGGCTAAATATCTATAATTACTTGTATATTTGAATATACACTTACATGATTATGTGTTTATCTGTAATTGCGCAAAACGATCGGACGGAGTCCGACACAATATACGGCGTTGGTGAAAATTTTTCATAAATAATGTAAACCTATTTTATGAATTAAATAGTAATTATTTATCCTATATTATTATTATTAAATAATAATACGCGAAAAAAACTAGACGTTATGAATAAAACGTAACAAACGAAACGAAAACGCGCGAATCGAATTCGGAAACCAAACAAAGGTCGATAAATATTTTACTAACTCAAAATAAAGTATTTTAATTATACTTCAATCGAAAATAACCCAATCCAAATCGTTAGTTAAAAACAACTCAAAGAAACGTTAGGCGATTTAACACGAATAACGTAAAACGGGCTTGAGAAACTATTGTGCAAGCCCAAGGCTCCAATTTGGGCCGCCCCAACCAAGCCCAAGGCCGGCTCATGAGGCCCAATTCGGCCCAAAAACCAGCCCAACTCCTTGAGCCCAAGCCTACCCCATTTAAATTTACAACTCTTTCATTTTTCTCATTTTTACACTAAACAAACACACACTCTTTCTTTCTCTCCCAAATATCTCTGCTCTCTCTCTCTAAAATCAGACCAAAAACAGCCCAAGAACACCACCACCACCAAAAATCAGGCCACCATCACCACCATCATCATTCACCATACTTTCAAGAAGAAATCTAGCCGAAAACGCAAGAAAACGAGCTCTCAACGTCCATCTCTTTGTGCTTTCATCCTCCTCTTTGTAAGAACTTAAAAACCCTTCTAAAACACTTCCATGAACATGTTATAAAGTTCACTTAACAAGGAAATGTCCAAAATATAACATAAAAACGTTTTTCATGGCTTAAAATGTTCAAGAACAACACATGCATTTCCAGGCAGAAAAGTAGCTCGACTTTGAGAGGCTGTTTCTCCCTCAAACCTTGACCAAAATGGACGATTCAAAAGGCAAAAATTAAGTTTAAGAACTTAGCTTTCATTTCCAAGTAGTTTCATAATTTTTGGAGCCCGTTTGATACCCGAAATGATTTTTATAAAAACATGTGTCCGGGCTGTCGAAAAAGACAGAATTTCACCTTCATTGTTTTCATCATAACTCGAGATATACACCTCCAAATGACTTGAAACCACCGCCAAAAGTTCACAAAATCTGTTAGGTACAAATGTTGTTTAGATGACTTTTTCTGGAAATGTGTAGATTTTGCCCAGAAATCCGATCTTGTTGCATGTGTCCGGATTGGTCACTTTCTGACCTTAGGGAACAAACGGAATCTTTAAAAATACTTAGGAATACCCAAAAATTCTGGAAAAATTATTTTAAGGAGCTAACATACTAAGGAACAACATAGATTTTTCTTGAATTTTTATTCGAACATTTGGAACCCGAAATAAAATGCACAAAACCGATCTGTTTCAGACCTCTGTGTCGCAGAAGCCCAGTAGTCTGCGACACAAGCCTTTGTGTCGCTATAGCACCCGAATCGTCACATTAGCGACACAAGCCTTTGTGTCGCTATAGCACCCGAATCGACATATTAGCGACACAAGCCCTTGTGTCGCCATAACACCCGAATCGTCACATTAGCGACACAAGCTTTTGGTCGCTATACACCCGAAACGTCACATTAGCGGCAAAAGACTTTGTGTCGCATAAACCCTTAGTGTCGCATAATACCCTAGTGTCGCACAATGCCGACACTAGCCCAGTGTCGCTAAAAACACAAAAATCGATACGTTTTCCTTAAAGCAATATAAGCATAAATAAAAATTTTCCAAGCTGACATGGTAGCTCGACCCCAGCCAGGGGCTCTGCCCCTTGGACCCCGCCAGGGGTTGCCACCCCTTGGACCCCGCTGCCAGGGGCTCTGCCCCCGGACCCCCGTCATTTGTGGGCTTCGCCCCTTGTTGCACTGATCAATTACCCATAACTGGAAAGTAGAGAATGCGTAACATAATGTATCAAATCTATGTTTTCACAAAATATCACCAACGAGCCGTACATGCTTTCTAAGCACAAACGATAACTGAACAATTGGACATTTCTAATTGAGTGAACTAGCTTAGGTGGACATTAACTCTCCACCTACACGATTTATTTAGGTGGACATTTACCCTCCACCTACACGATTGGCTTAAGTGGCCATTAACCCCCACTTATACAATCACTGTAGATGATCTTTTGAGACATCTACTTACACAACCTTATACGTTTAGGACGTTAGAAGGTTGCATTGGAAAACACACTTGCTTACTATTTGCTACCTGCTTGCTAACATCAGGTGAGTTTCATAGCCCCTTTTTACTGTTTCTAACTGGGGTGAGAATACATACAACTGCTTTCATACCGCAATTTTTATGTGAACACAAGTACTAAACTCGATATATTGGTTGCATGAGTTATTTTACTAATCCTGAAAGTCCCCCTCATCATAGTTTGTTAGTATCGTTATAGCGTGAATGTTAATGAATAGTACTATTTGGGATTGACTCCCCCCGTCCGGGTTAGTAGCGCAAACTCGTCAAACGGACGCATTATCATTTGTTCTTACGAGTGTTGGATTAGGCACTCGCTGGGAGGCACCCCGATCATGGCACTTGACTGTGACCCGACACCACAGTTAAGCTCGAACTATGAGCTCATGGCAACAATATACACTATCTTTACATTTTTGTAATACATTACCTATCATTGTTAAATGATACAAACGGAAATCTTGTGTTCCATACGATGTATATCAACTGTTTACAAACCTATGAACTCACCAACTTTATGTTGACCTTTTAGTATGTATTTCTCAGGAGATCAATCGCAGTAGGTTTGCTTTTGGAAGGAGATAGCTCGAGTCGCATATTTTTCACAAACAACAGAGATTAGCTAGCATTATGATGTGTTGTAATCTTGTAATAGATGCGTACTCTATCTTTGGCAAAACATATGTAAACAATGTAACTACGAAATGTAATGATTTTTGGAAACGTCTCATATAGAGGTCGTTTGTTGTAATTCTTGTGTTGTGATATTTGATTTGGTCGGCGCCCCCAACGCAACACCCTACTTCCGCTGCCACGTGTCTTGGGGGTGCGACAGATTGGTATCTGAGCCAAGGTTATAGCGAACTAGGTTGCATTAGTGGGCCTAGACTATAACCGTTAAGTTAGTATTCCTCATTAGGTATAACTAGTTCAGGAATTTCATCATTCAACTCTAATTTAACATAGCCTGATCAACTATGTATAATTGAAGGTGAATCGATGCAAGATCGGAAACAGTTATATTAAATGGGAATACATTTGAACACATGGACCGAGGATAGATTATGACAAACCCTTATATGTGCTATTTGTACTAGTTTTTTTTTTATATGTATATATATATAGACCTCACGTGCAAAAACTCTTCCACAGAAATGGCAGATTTTCCTACCGCAACTTCAACCGATATAGGAAACGATACTCAAGTCTCGCCAAACCGCACCTCTTCGAATTCACGCGTCATACGCACCACTAGGAGGGCAATTGACTCTCCTCGGACTAGCCCCTATCCCGGCACTACTACCGCCAATGATACCACTAACAGAGCCCGCCGTCGAGCAAGTGCTCGCCGTTGGAATTGGCTACCCACTACACTAAATTCTTGGAGATCCGAAGAGGGAATTCAGGTTACTGCTGAACCCATGGATATCTCCCCATACACACAGGAACCCACCCACTACATTGTCCCGGTGTTAGCCGCCAGACTCCACCGTCATGAGAGGAGGCTGGACGCTATGGACGTGGAACAAAACGAAATGCGGGACAAGCAAACTCTAATCTGCCAAAACCAAGAAGATATTTCGGAGGTCGTGAACCTCACCAATGACTTGTCCACAGACACCAGAGACGAACTCCTAGAATTAAGGGTAAGGATGCAACTTAGTGAGCAACGCTTGCAAGCAGTCGAGGAACTCCCCCGCCGAACCGAACAACCCGAAACCCGTTCCAACTGGATGCACTTGACTCAAGATCGAGTTGCACAAATCTCCCAGGACCAGGAGGACATTACTGAAACTATGGGTGTGGTGCATAACCAAGTCATAGGGAACCGAAATGAAATCTCCGTCCTACAATCCAGACTGGAACAATGTGAAACACGTCTGCAAGAAATAGAGGATTACTCACGCTCGTTGGAGCAACGCTTGGCAATGGCTGAAGAGACTCTCCGGATGGTCGGCAGACTTACTGAGACTATGGAGCGAGTCGTCACACTACTCCCTCCGCAAAATCCAAGCCAGCCTTAAATTAGTATCCTATTTTGTAACCTATAGAGGCGGGTTGTGACCAACAGTTTAAATTTTGTAAACTTTCGTATCTAGTCGGATGTATCAATGCCCGACACATTTTGTAAACTTCGAATTATTGTAATCAAACTATCTCATTTGTTTCATATTGTTTTCTTTTAAGAATCATGCCGCCCCGACGACAAACTTTCACCGCTGCGGAAATAGCACAACTTGTCGCTCAAGGAGTAGCCGACGCTTTGGCTGCTCAAGAAGCGGCTAGGAACAATGGTCCTAACCCACAACATCCTGAGAACCCTATCAACGACCCACCAGCAACCAAGCCTTGCACCTACAAAGACTTCAAGAACTGCAAACCCCTCACTTTCAAAGGCACCGAGGGAGCCATCGGCCTCATGCGATGGATAGAGAAAATGGAATCTGTTTTCCGAATAAGAACCTGCACGGAGGAAAACAAGGTCAAATTCTCTACTTGCACTCTCGCTGACGGTGCACTCACATGGTTGAACTCATACGCTCAGACCATGGGAATTGATGCTGCCTATCAACTTCCATGGGAAGACCTCGAGAAAATGTTGAGGGAAGAATACTGCCCTCGAGAGCAACTCCAACAGCTCGAGGAGGAATTCTGGCACCTCACTGTTCAAGGAAATGATATCACCAGCTACACCACCAGATTTCACCAGCTTGCTCTTCTTTGTCCATCCATGGTGGACCCTGAATACAAATGTATCGAAAGGTACATTTGGGGACTACCCGAGAAGACACAAGGCAATGTAACCTCCTCCAAGCCCGAAACCATCCAAAGTGTCGTCCGCATGGCACACGAGCTTATGGCTCAAATCGTCCGCCGAGGGGCACCTTCTGAGAAAGCTACCGGGGACCACAAACGAAAATGGCAGGGAAACAACCGAACCCAACAACAACAAAACAAAAAGCCGGAGACCCTTAAGGCTTATGCATCAGGATCCGGAGAGAGAAAAGGGTATGCCGGAAGTCAACCCTACTGTTCAAAATGTAACCGTCATCATAATGGCCCATGTAATAACCAATGCGGCAAGTGCAAGCGGTTCGGGCATCAAACCAAAGATTGCCGAACTCCCAACCTAAACACAAACTCAAACGCCAACCTTAACGCACCAAAAGCCTGTTTTGAGTGTGGTAACCCTGGGCACTTCAGAAATAACTGCCCGAAACGAAACAACAACAACACCAGCAGGAACAGTAACAACATCAACTCCCGCAGCAGAGCCTTTGTACTCAACGCAGGAGAAGCCCGTCAAGATCCCAACGTTGTTACGGGTATGTTTCTCCTCAACGATTTATCCGTTTCTGTTTTATTCGATACCGGAGCCGATAAAAGTTTCATATCAAATGAGTTATGTCCACTACTCAACATCACTCCCACTGCCTTAGACGCCAAGTACACCGTAGAATTAGCAAATGGCAAACTGATTGTGGCCGATAGTGTAATACTCAACTGCACTCTAAACCTCGCAAACGAACTTTTCCCCATAGATCTTATACCTATCGAAATCGGGAGCTTTGATATTATCATAGGCATGGACTGGCTGTCCAAACATCGTGCTGAAATTGTTTGCTTCGAAAAAATCGTCCGTATTCCCCTCGTTACCGGTGGAACCTTGGTCGTACAAGGGGAGACCGATAAATCTAACCTCAACGTTATCTCGTGTATGAAAACTAGAAAATACCTGCGAAAAGGGTATCAGGCAATCCTCGCACACGTAACAGAGAAGAAGTCAGAGGAGACGCGACTCGAGGAGGTACCCATAGTCCGGGACTTTCCAGAAGTCTTTCCCGAAGATTTTCCTAGCCTTCCCCCGCCTAGACAAGTCGAATTCTAAATAGACCTTGTGCCCGGAGCTGCACCCGTGGCACGAGCCCCATACCGATTAGCCCCGTCCGAGTTGCAGGAGTTGTCCACCCAATTACAGGAACTCCTGGACAAAGGATTCATCCGACCGAGTTCTTCACCTTGGGGAGCTCCGGTCCTTTTCGTGAAAAAGAAGGACGGATCTTTCCGAATGTGTATCGATTACCGCGAACTAAACAAACTAACCATCAAGAACCGGTACCCACTCCCGAGAATCGATGACCTGTTTGACCAACTTCAAGGGTCAAGCTACTACTCAAAGATCGACCTACATTCAGGTTATCATCAACTTCGAGTCCGCGACACTGATATTCCCAAAACAGCCTTCCGAACTCGCTACGGGCATTACGAATTTCAAGTGATGCCATTCGGCTTGACCAACGCACCGGCTGTATTCATGGACCTTATGAATCAGGTGTGCAAACCATACCTAGATAGATTCGTTATCGTGTTTATCGACGACATCTTAATCTACTCACGCGACGAAACCGAGCATGGCCAACATCTAAAAACCATATTGGAACTACTCAAACACGAGAAGTTATACGCCAAGTTCTCCAAATGTGAATTTTGGATGCAAACAGTACACTTCCTAGGGCATGTCATTGACAGTCAAGGCATACATGTTGATCCAGCCAAGATCGAAGCCATCAAGTGCTGGCAAGCACCTACCACTCTCACCGAAGTACGACAATTCTTAGGTCTCGCTGGATACTATCGGCGATTCATTGAGAATTTCTTCAAAATAGCCCAACCATTAACCACCCTGACTCAAAAAGATAAGAAATTCGATTGGAACGACAAGCAAGAATCTGCCTTCCAACTCTTGAAACAGAAACTCTGCAGTGCACCAATCTTGTCCTTACCAGAGGGCAACGATAACTTCATAGTTTACTGTGACGCCTCAGCTCAAGGACTTGGTTGTGTGTTGATGCAACATGATAAAGTCATCGCCTATGCCTCACGCCAACTGAAAATCCACGAAAAGAACTATTCAACTCACGATCTCGAATTAGGAGCAGTAGTTTTCGCGCTCAAAATCTGGAGACACTACTTGTATGGCACCAAGTGCACCATCTACACCGACCACAAAAGCCTTCAACATATTTTCGATCAGAAGGAATTAAACATGAGACAATGTCGTTGGGTCGAGTTACTTAGTGACTACGACTGCGAAATCCGATACCACCCGGGTAAGGCAAATGTTGTTGTTGATGCCCTAAGTCGAAAAGAACGAGTAAAACCCCTTCGAGTTCGAGCCCTTGGTTTAACTGTTCACAACAACCTAACTACTCAAATCCTCTCCGCTCAACTCGATGCACTCAACGAAGAAAACGTTAAAAACGAAGCCTTGCGAGGCATGGATAAACAATTTGAAACCAGATCCGACGGAACACGATACTTCTCCGACCGAATCTGGTTACCAAGCTTTGGGAACCTACGAGATTTGGTGATGGATGAAGCTCACAAATCCCGATACTCTATTCATCCTGGTTCAGACAAAATGTATCACGATCTCAAACAACGATATTGGTGGCCCAATATGAAAGCTGACATAGCCACTTATGTTAGCAAATGTTTAACTTGTTCCAAGGTAAAGGCCGAATATCAGAAACCCTCCAGGTTACTTCAACAACCCGAAATACCTCAGTGGAAATGGGAACAAATAACCATGGACTTCATCACGAAACTACCATAAACCTCGAGTGGTTGCGATACCATTTGGGTGATCGTCGACCGTCTCACAAAGTCCGCCCATTTTCTAGCAATCAAAGAAACCGACAAGATGGAGCGTTTGGCTCGCATCTACATCAAAGAGATTGTGGCAAGACACGGTATACCCATCTCAATCATCTCGGATAGAGATAGCCGCTTCACCTCTCGATTCTGGCAAACACTTCAAAAAGCCCTCGGTACTCGCCTTGATCTGAGCACCGCTTACCACCCACAAACCGATGGTCAAAGTGAACGAACCATCCAAACCTTGGAAGACATGTTACGTGCTTGCGTAGTTGACTTCGGAAACAATTGGGAAAACCACCTACCCCTGTGTGAGTTTTCGTACAATAACAGTTACCACACCAGCACCTTTCGAAGCACTTTACGGAAGAAAGTGCCGATCACCTATTTGCTGGACCGAAGTGGGTGATAGCCAACTCACCGGTCCCGAAATCATTCATGAAACGACCGAGAAAATCGTAACCATTCAAAACCGACTAAAAGCCACTCGTGATCGTCAAAAGAGTTACGCCGACATGAGACGCAAACCACTAGAGTTCCAAGTTGGGGACAAAGTACTTTTGAAAGTGTCACCTTGGAGAGGTGTCATTCGTTTTGGCAAACGCGGTAAACTGAACCCCAGGTACATCGGACCTTTTGAAATTCTCGAAAGAATCGGTCAGGTGGCGTATCGACTGCAGCTACCACCACAACTTAGTAGCGTGCACAACACCTTTCACATTTCCAACTTGAAGAAATGCGTGTCCGATGAAATCCACATTGATGACAAACTTCATTTCGTCGAGGAACCCATAGAAATCATGGACCGTGAGGTCAAACAATTGAAACAGAGTCGTATTCCCATCATTAAAGTCCGGTGGAATTCCAGGCGCGGTCCTGAATTCACGTGGGAACTGGAAGACCAGATACGGCTGAAATAACCACATCTATTCTTAGATGCCACACAGACCACGACAACAAGCTAATTTCGGGACGAAATTCCTCTAACAAGGGGAGAATGTGACACCCGACACTTTAGGTTAATTGTTAAACCTAGCTAGAAACCCTAATTACTTGTATTTATTTGGTATTAGGCTAAATATCTATAATTACTTGTATATTTGAATATACACTTACGTGATTATGTGTTTTTCTGTAATTGCGCAAAACGATCGGACGGAGTCCGACACAATATACGGCGTTGGTGAAAATTTTTCATAAATAATGTAAACCTATTTTATGAATTAAATAGTAATTATTTATACTATATTATTATTATTAAATAATAATACGCGAAAAAAACTAGACGTTATGAATAAAACGTAACAAACGAAACGAAAACGCGCGAATCGAATTCGGCAACCAAACAAGGGTCGATAAATATTTTACTAACTCAAAATAAAGTATTTTAATTATACTTCAATCGAATATAACCCAATCCAAATCGTTAGTTAAAAACAACTCAAAGAAACGTTAGACGATTTAACACGAATAACGTAAAACGGGCTTGAGAAACTATTGTGCAAGCCCAAGGCTCCAATTTGGGCCGCCCCAACCAAGCCCAAGGCCGGCTCATGAGGACCAATTCGGCCCAAAAACCAGCCCAACTCCTTGAGCCCAAGCCCACCCCATTTAAAATTACAACTCTTTCATTTTTCTCATTTTTACACTAAACAAACACACACTCTTTCTTTCTCTCCCAAATATCTCTGCTCTCTCTCTCTAAAATCAGACCAAAAACAGCCCAAGAACACCACCACCACCACCAAAAATCAGGCCACCATCACCACCATCATCATTCACCATACTTTCAAGAAGAAATCAAGCCGAAAACGCAAGAAAACGAGCTCTCAACGTCCATCTCTTTGTGCTTTCATCCTCCTCTTTGTAAGAACTTAAAAACCCTTCTAAAACACTTCCATGAACATGTTATAAAGTTCACTTAACAAGGAAATGTCCAAAATATAACATAAAAACGTTTTTCATGGCTTAAAATGTTCAAGAACAACACATGCATTTCCGGGCAGAAAAGTAGCTCGACTTTGAGAGGCTGTTTCTCCCTCAAACCTTGACCAAAATGGACGATTCAAAAGGCAAAAATTAAGTTTAAGAACTTAGCTTTCATTTTCAAGTAGTTTCATAATTTTTGGAGCCCGTTTGATACCCGAAATGATTTTTATAAAAACATGTGTCCGGGCTGTCGAAAAAGACAGAAATTTCACCTTCATTGTTTTCATCATAACTCGAGATATACACCTCCAAATGACTTGAAACCACCGCCAAAAGTTCACAAAATCTGTTAGGTACAAATTTTGTTTAGATGACTTTTTCTGGAAATGTGTATATTTTGCCCAGAAATCCGATCTTGTTGCATGTGTCCGGATTGGTCACTTTCTGACCTTAGTGAACAAACGGAATCTTTAAAAATACTTAGGAATACCCAAAAATTCTGGAAAAATTATTTTAAGGAGCTAACATACTAAGGAACAACATAGATTTTTCTTGAAGTTTTATTCGAACATTTGGAACCCGAAATAAAATGCACAAAACCGATCTGTTTCAGACCTCTGTGTCGCAGAAGCCCAGTAGTCTGCGACACAAGCCTTTGTGTCGCTATAGCACCCGAATCGTCACATTAGCGACACAAGCCTTTGTGTCGCTATAGCACCCGAATCGACATATTAGCGACACAAGCCCTTGTGTCGCCATAACACCCGAATCGTCACATTAGCGACACAAGCTTTTGGTTGCTATACACCCGAAACGTCACATTAGCGGCAAAAGACTTTGTGTCGCATAAACCCTTAGTGTCGCATAATACCCTAGTGTCGCACAATGCCGACACTAGCCCAGTGTCGCTAAAAACACAAAAATCGATACGTTTTCCTTAAAGCAATATAAGCATAAATAAAAATTTTCCAAGCTGACATGGCAGCTCGACCCCAGCCAGGGGCTCTGCCCCTTGGACCCCGCCAGGGGTTGCCACCCCTTGGACCCCGCTGCCAGGGGCTCTGCCCCCGGACCCCCGTCATTTATGGGCTTCGCCCCTTGTCGCACTGATCAATTACCCATAACTGGAAAGTAGAGAATGCGTAACATAATGTATCAAATCTATGTTTTCACAAAATATCACCAACGAGTCGTACATGCTTTCTAAGCACAAACGATAACTGAACAATTGGACATTTCTAATTGAGTGAACTAGCTTAGGTGGACATTAACTCTCCACCTACACGATTTATTTAGCTGGACATTTACCCTCCACCTACACGATTGGCTTAAGTGGCCATTAACCCCCACTTATACAATCACTATAGATGATCTTTTGAGACATCTACTTACACAACCTTATACGTTTAGGACGTTAGAAGGTTGCATTGGAAAACACACTTGCTTACTATTTGCTACCTGCTTGCTAACATCAGGTGAGTTTCATAGCCCCTTTTTACTGTTTCTAACTGGGGTGAGAATACATACAACTGCTTTCATACCGCAATTTTTATGTGAACACAAGTACTAAACTCGATATATTGGTTGCATGAGTTATTTTACTAATCCTGAAAGTCCCCCACATCATAGTTTGTTAGTATCGTTATAGCGTGAATGTTAATGAATAGTACTATTTGGGATTGACTCCCCCCGTCCGGGTTAGTAGCGCTAACTTGTCAAACGGACGCATTATCATTTGTTCTTACGAGTGTTGGATTAGGCACTCGCTGGGAGGCACCCCGATCGTGGCACTTGACTGTGACCCGACACCACAGTTAAGCTCGAACTATGAGCTCATGGCAACAATATACACTATCTTTACATTTTTGTAATACATTACCTATCATTGTTAAATGATACAAACGGAAATCTTGTGTTCCATACGATGTACATCAACTGTTTACAAACCTATGAACTCACCAACTTTATGTTGACCTTTTAGTATGTATTTCTCAGGAGATCAACCGCAGTAGGTTTGCTTTTGGAAGGAGATAGCTCGAGTCGCATATTTTTCACAAACAACAGAGATTAGCTAGCATTATGATGTGTTGTAATCTTGTAATATATTCGTACACTACCTTTGGCAAAACATATGTAAACAATGTAACTACGAAATGTAATGATTTTTGGAAACGTCTCATATAGAGGTCGTTTGTTGTAATTCTTGTGTTGTGATATTTGATTTGGTCGGCGCCCCCAACGCAACACCCTACTTCTGCCGCCACGTGTCTTGGGGGTGCGACAATGACACACCTTCTCGAGAAGGATACTCCGTTTGTCTTTACAAAAGAATGTCTGGAAGCATTGAACTACTTTAAGGATCAACTCACATATGCCCCGATCATGGTTACCCCAGATTGGAGTCTGCCATTCGAGATCTTGTGTGACGCTAGCGATTTTGCCGTTGGAGCTGTTCTTGGACAAAGGAAGGAAAAGCACTTTCAACCAATCTACTGTGTTAGCAAAACGCTCACAGATGCACAAGAAAACTACACCACTACGAAAAAAGAGTTGCTCGTGGTAGTATTCGCTTTCGACAAATTTTGATCTTATCTAATTCTATCCAAAACTACTGTCTACACAGATCACTCAGCAATAAAATATCTATTCAACAAGCAAGATGCAAAGCCGAGACTACTCTGATGGATTCTACTACTCCAGGAATTCGATATAGAAATTAAAGATAAGAAAGGAGCAGAGAACGTCGCAGCAGATCACCTTAGTCGACTGGAAAACCCGTCGATGGAAAATCTTGAAGAAAAAGATATTCAAGACCAATTTCCAGATGAACAATTAATGAGCTTTGGAAATAGAGGTTCACAATTTAAAAACAACCCATGGTATGCGAACTTTGCAAACTTTCTAGTTGGAGGAGTCGTTTTAAAAGGAATGCCATCTTTTCGAAGACGAAAATTCTTCCGAGACGTCAAACATTACTTTTGGGACGACCCATTCCTGTTCAAAGTATGTTCTTATCAGATTATCAGAAGATGCGTGGACGGAAAGTAAGCAGAGTATATTCTTCATCAGAGTCATCATGGGCCAACTGGAGGACACCATGGAGCTAATATGACTGCAAGGAAATCTACGATGCCGGTTTCTACTGGCCAACCATATTTAAAGATGCTCACAACCTTGTGAAACGGTGCGACGCCTGTCAGAGGCAAGGAAACATCTCATCAAGAAATGAGATGCTTGTTGGTGCATAAATGTGTGTCAGTCAGTTGGTCAACGTTTGTTATGTTAAAGTTAATTAGTCTGAGTGTGTGAAGTATCAAGTTTGTATTTTCGAGTTTGTAAATGAAATGTAATTATAGAAAATACATAATATTCTGGTCATGCGACACAGAGCCTGTGTCGCTATAGCGACACAAAGGTTGTGTCGCAATGGGCTGGGCCTGCGACATAGGGCTTGTGTCGCAGGGTCCAGTAGAGTGTCTATATATATCGAGTTAGGATTTCGGTTTTGGGTTTAAAAAACCCTAGAGTGAGAGAGAGATACGGCAGAGAGAGTGGGAAGAGAGAGTTTGTGATTTGTAATCGTTATTCTTCAAGTGTTTATATATACGAAAAGATTATAGAATCGTTGTGTTTGTGTTTACGTTTCAATTGCTTGATTGATTGTTTCCGCCTTTCAATTGAGTCAAACGACAAGTCTAGATCCGTGATTAAGGGAACCTACAAGTGGTATCAGAGCCTTTGGGCGTTTGTTTAAAGATTTGATCGTTAATTGAAATGTTTTCGGTTTGATTCGTGGTATTTTTGGTGGTTTGATCAACGTTTTGGGTCCAATCAGTTGAATATTTAGCTTCTAGAAGTGTATTTCTGGGTTTGTTCATCAATTATCGTTCGAAATTCGTTAGGGTTTCGAAAATTTTCGATTTTTAGGGTTTTTGGAGCTGCTGGCCGCGACATTGCGACACTAGGTGCGACACAAGCCTTAGTGACACAAGCAGCGACATAACCTTTGTGTCGTATTTAGGGTTTTCGCGACATAAGCTTGCGACACCAGATCGGATTTTGCGACACTAGGAGCGACACAATACTTAGCGACACAGCCTGCGACACAAGTGTGCGACGCAGACTGCGACACAACCTGCGACACAGCCTGCGACACTAACTTTGTGTCACAAAAAAAAAAAAAAAAAAAAAAAAGGTCTTTTGGCGGGAAATTTTTCGCATTATCAAATTTTGTTTTTACGCTTAAAAGGTCTTAATTTTATTTGTGAAAAAGTTTCGTTTTGCTCGGGTACTTTTCGATATTTTCGAATCAAATTTTGGAGGGAAAAGTCAAAAGGGCTAAATTTGAAAACTAGTCATTTGGTAACCTTTTGTTTTAAAAAAATGTCTCTACAAAGCTTTAGTCAATTATTAAAACATAACAATGAGATAGGTAGCACTAATAAACCTCCGCTATTCACTACCAATACTAATTATGTTGATTGGCGAATACGTTTTGAGAGTTTCATCTCCTATAATGATCCTGATATGATGATTCCCTTGCTTGAACGATATGTTCATCCTCTTGCTGATGGAGATTTCCCAGGCGTTGCTCCACGAAAATCTGTTAGGTCTATGACTCTTGAAGAGAAGAAGTTATGGGATTTAGAACGAAAAACTCACTCCGCTTTAACAATGAGTTTAGCTACTGACGTAATGAGATTGTTTAAACATAATGACACTGCTTATGATCTTTGGCAAGCCATTGAAAAGCGTTGTGGGGGAAACGAAAAATATAAAAAGAGTAAACTGGACCTCGTGAAAAAACAGTTTGAGATGTTTGATATATTGCCTAATGAATCTATCACTCAATTGTTTAATAGATACTCAAGATTGGTTAATGAGTTATCTGAGGGTGGAGTTATCCTAGCCACAGAGGATGTGAACAAGAAACTCTTAGGTGCTTTACCTAAGAAATGGGATCAACGTGTCATGATGATGGAAGAACAAGAGGAGGTTATGGCATTGTCATTAGAAGATCTCATTGGGAGACTGCAAGCTTATGCACTTGATATGCAACGAAAAGAAACTAAATCAAGTGCCTATGTTCAAGAGCCTAGCTTGTATGGGGCTCAATCTCCTACTGATGAGAGCACTGGTGGGGTGGCTTTCATGTCCGGTGGTACCTCAGCATCTAGTTCTCAGACAGGTGCTTCATCACAGGGAAGAGCATATTATTCTTCCAATACACCACCGACACCGGCTACTAAAGAAAATGCTGCTGTCTTCCAAGCTTTTCTCAGCGCTTATGACAGTTTCTTATCAAAGAAGACCAGTACCATTGATCTCACTTATAGGGATTTTGAACAGATTGACCCTGATGATCTGGAAAGAATGGATATCAGGTGGAATACGGCTATGTTAACTAGAAGAGCCAAAAGGTACTTGCAGAGAACTGGGAGAAAGCACCTGGAAGATGAAACTGGTGAAGGTTTGGGTTTCGACAAAACTGGAGTGCGATGCTACAACTGTCAGAATCTTGGGCATTTTGCTAAAGAATGTGAGAAGACCAAACAGCCCCCATCTGGCTTCACAAAGCCTTCTCTTTCTAAGCAACCTGTTACTACCGCTTCAAATGCCTTTCTCATGTTAAATGAAGAAGCTTATGATTGGAGTGCTCATGATGATCTGAGCGAAAATAAAGCTCTCATGGCTCACGTCTTGAATAAACCCGAGGTACCTATTGAAGAGCCATTATCTTGTGTGTCATGTATCAAATTAACTAACAAAGTTAACAGGTACAGTGAGGATAATGAACGCCTTACGTGTGAGTTAGAACAACTTAATAAGGCAAATAAAATTTTAAAGGAAAATGAAATGGCTTTTGATAAAAAACTGAATGCTGCTTTCGAAGAAAGAAAAGCACTTAGGGCCAAAATTTTTAGTCAGCAAGACGCAATAGATAGTTAAATGAATATGAAACTAATAATGAAAAAGGAACTTGCTGACTCACAGACCGAAGTAATTCAATTAAAAAGAAAGCTGTCAAATTTTTCAACATCCTCACTGGTCTTTGATGACATCCTACAATCGCAAAGGACAGATACGAAGAGTAAGGCTAGTCTTGGTTACCGCAATGTACCACCTCCTTCTGACTATCTGCCAATGCCTTCCAAGGATGCAGCCAAAGACTTTGTACCTACCTTTACAAAGGTAGATACAAAATCTGTTGCTGAGCCAGTGTTTGATACAACACCTGCTGTTAAGATGCCTGAGTTTGTTAAGGCTAACGTAATGCCTCCAGTTAATATTGATGAGCCTGTTGAAGTAGAGGATTTAACTGAAGAGGCTC
The DNA here is from genome assembly GCA_963930675.1 of Gnaphalium uliginosum. NCBI lineage: Eukaryota > Viridiplantae > Streptophyta > Magnoliopsida > Asterales > Asteraceae > Gnaphalium > Gnaphalium uliginosum. The sequence continues at coordinate 37,915,898 of OZ005680.1, read as the reverse complement.
AGATTAAAATTGAAAAAGTTGATGTTAAACCCGAAAATCATATAATTACTAATGAATTTGAAAAGGCTTTTAATAGTAAGGGTAAAAACAAGGTTGTAACTGAATCCGAATCTGTTAAAATCTCAAAGAAGGATTCAAAAGGAAAATCTTCACATAATTCACAATCATCTGTGAATAATCTGAAGAACGAGAAAATAATTAATAAATCTGTTAAAAAACAACCTTCAACATCTACCTGTTCAACTTTAGAGGCCTCTACATCAACATGTACGCATAAGTGTTCATGTTCTGTAAATGCCTCAACTTCTAAGCCTCCCTCAGTAAATCCTCCATTGAAACAATTTGAGGGGAGTCACTGGAGAAAGCCGTATGTAGAAAGGCGGTCGTGTTTTCGTTGTGGTCAACAAGGCCACATCATTAGGGATTGTCGGTTACTATCCCTGGATAGGTTTGGTAGAGGGATGCCAAGAACTTCATTTTTTAGAAATTCTTTTCAAAAATCCGTTTCAAGGCGTGGTTCGTTTTTGCCCGTATCTAGTTGTGCATCCAACTCTCCAAAACCTATGGTTAGAGTAAACAAAGGTGTGCCCAGTAGACCTCAAGTCCAAAAGCACAACATTGTTGAAAACAAAACATCTGAACCTAACCAGGTTTGGAAACCTAAATCCACAAACGACACATCAATGAAATCATCTGAATTTTTAAAATATCATAAACTCATTGATGTGATAGTTATGGAAGATAGTGGACAACCCAAGTCTATCAAGGCTTGGGTGTCTCATAAGTACTAATGATTGTTTGTGGTGATGCAGTCAGGTTTTTGATCGCTAATACTTTTAGTGACTGCAAGGATACGAAGAAGGTTGATTTCAAAGTGCTTATGTGTGATCGCTAATAAAAGTATTTGAGTTTGACTTGATATATGACTTGAAATTTTTGTTTCTTTCATGATTATTTATTTGTTTGTTTTTGAGTAAAGAATTTGCTGTTCGGGGGGAGTAATTTTAAAATTCCGATTTAAAAAGTTTGAAAAATATGAACGGGCAAATTCTTGAAAAACGCAACTGCCACTCTTTATACTTGTTAGTATTAAAGAAACGCAATAGTTGCAACATTGTTAAAAATAGACGTTGAATTGTGTCTGTAAACAATTTGGGATATGATAGTACATCAGGAGACATGCATAAAATGGAATTTTAAGGTTTATGTTTGATGTGTCAGTAGATTTATCTAGCATACTTGAAATATCTTTTATAAATATTAGATTCATCAAATGATGTATTGATAGGCATTTGTTCTAAAGTTACTAAGAAGCTTAACTTTCAAATATGCATATTATTTTATATAAAGACATATTAATATGTATGACACTAAGTTAAAATAAGGGCCGAATTGTCCGAAATATTTTGACGCTTCGTCTTAATATTTGGATGATGAACATGTTATGATCTAAAAATATAGGGTCTTTGTATGGTGTTATCTGGGAGAATATATTAGGTGTCTTCTCTGTTGTATGAAAATACAGACCTGGTTTCATCTAATATATTCTTCAAAAGAACTTAGGTGCGTAGTCTATGTTAACCTATAGACAGCTATTACGTACCCGTGGCATTACTCAAATTCTAAAAATAAAATGTACAAAAGTGCAGAAAAGTTATAAAAAGTTTGCCTCGTACTGGTTTGTGTTAAACTATAGTACTCTGTTGTACGAAAGTACAGACCTGTACCCTCTAGTTTAATTGTTCAGACTGGTGTTTGTTCAACCCGAACTATTGCTTATGTGACTCTGTTGTACGAAAGTACAGACCTGTCACCGCTATCTTAGTTCTAAAGATACGTTCATACCCTCACCTTCTATATAGAAAATACTAACATGTTTTTGATTTCAAATGTATATTTTAATGTGATTTATATACTATAATATGCATGCTAATAATAACACAAGTGGTTCATCTCATTATGAGTTGAAATCATATACTTAAGTACAAATGTTTAGATGGATAAAATATCAATAATTGTCTTGAACTAATCTTTATAACAGATGATTTAAATATACTAAGTAAATTTAAAGTGGACAAATATACTGATAATCGAAATAACACTTACTATTTCCTAATAATTGCATGTTATCCTGATATGATCCCTAACCAGATCAAAACAATTTCGTCCCCAAAAAGATTGTTTATTTATTGCTTTCAGTATTTTAATTCTGTCTCATAAAGAAAATTACAAAAATATTTTATTTATGAGTTCTTTTATTCAAGTTACATATCATGCTCATGTTCAAACGATAAGAATTGATGAGAGTTCTCCAAAGACTTTGAAAATAAATATTATTGGAGAAGCTATTGATGAAAGAGATGATGGTCACTGAAGTTGAAGATCTAATTAGTTGTCAGTCATATGAAACTGAACATCAAGATTTTTGAAGACCAATCTATCTCCATGGGGAAGTTTATTGGTGAAGACTAATTGAAGATTAATTGACCAAGCTGCTGACATGGGGGAGTTTGTTGGTGCATAAATGTGTGTCAGTCAGTTGGTCAACGTTTGTTATGTTAAAGTTAATTAGTCTGAGTGTGTGAAGTATCAAGTTTGTATTTTCGAGTTTGTAAATGAAATGTAATTATAGAAAATACACGATATTCTGGTCATGCGACACAGAGCCTGTGTCGCTATAGCGACACAAAGGTTGTGTCGCAATGGGCTGGGCCTGCGACATAGGGCTTGTGTCGCAGGGTCCAGTAGAGTGTCTATATATATCGAGTTAGGATTTCGGTTTTGGGTTGAAAAAACCCTAGAGTGAGAGAGAGATACGGCAGAGATAGTGGGAAGAGAGAGTTTTTGATTTGTAATCGTTATTCTTCAAGTGTTTATATATACGAAAAGATTATAGAATCGTTGTGTTTGTGTTTACGTTTCAATTGCTTGATTGATTGTTTCCGCCTTTCAATTGAGTCAAACGACAAGTCTAGATCCGTGATTAAGGGAACCTACAATGCCTCTCACCAACATCCAAGCTTGTGAGATCTTTGATATATGGGGGTTAGATTTCATGGGACCGTTTCTAAAATCCTTTGGAAAAGAGTACATTCAGAGTCGTCACCAAGTTCTTAAAACAACTATTTTGCCGATTTGGAACACCTAGAGCGGTCATCAGTGATCGGGGGACGCATTTTTCTAATACTCAGTTTATGAGGATATTACAGGAGTACGGAGTCACCCACAAGACATCTACGGCCTACCACCGGTAGACGAATGGGCAAGTTGAGATTACAAATCGAGCGTTGAAAAAAATCTTGGAGCGCACTCTGGGTCAGCATGGGGAGAGATGGGCTGATAAACTGGACGATGCTTTATGGGCATTCAGAACAACTTATAAGACCCCACTAGGAACAACGCCCTACAGACTGGTCAATGGAAAAGCATGCCACCTGCCGATTGAACTAGAGTACAAAGCTTACCGGGCGCTGAAGAACTGTAGTCTAGACCCTTCTATTATAGGACCACACCGGAAAATGCAACTCAACGAACTAGCTGAGATGAGAGACCAAGCCTATGACTGCTCAAATCGCTTTAAGGAACGAACTAAGTTATTTCACGATGCCAAACTCAAGCCATCAAGGTTCAAACCCAGCGATAAGGTTCTTCTCTTCAACTCATGATTTAAGAAGTTTTTCGGGAAATTCAAGTCAAGATGGAGTGGACCATTTACGATCTCCAAAGTATTCCCTTATGGTGCTGTCGAACTCGAAGCACCTGAGGGAAATTTTAAGGTTAATGGTCATCGCCTTAAACACTATGTAGAAGATTTCCCTATTAATGAGGAAGTCTTCATCTTTGAACCACCTTGACTTCTACTCAGGTATGAATGAGTCAAGCTAGTAACTCGTTAAACAAGCGCTATTGGGAGGCACCCCAAATCTATCCTAGGTTAAATTTTCTTTCTTATTTAATTTTTGTCTAAATATTGTCACTCATGGTACTCACGACATCTCAGCTAAGTCTCTCACACTCTTATAAGTGTGAAACTCTTTAGTGTTATTTTCTACCCTTTCATGTTTTGCAGGATGAGTACCAGTTCGAGATCATTAGGACCTATGGTTAGGAGACGTCACCGGACCCCAGTCTGGTATTTGAGAGAGTCAGCTTCACCAGGATCAGCTCGTCGCCCTGCTCAGCTGTTCACCGTCAGCACTCGTCATGGGACCCCATCAGATAGGGAGAGTTTGATTGAGACACCAGTGGTCGTCGCCCAGCTCAGCTGCCCACTCATCCTCCGAGACTACAGGGACTGAGCAGCCACCACTACTTGGGCTCCGAGATTTAGTGTCGCCACCTATGCGCACATTTCGTTATGGGATCTCAGCTTCAGACCCTGCAGACACTTGGAGCATTCTACGCATGCTAGAGATCCAGCATCACGCTCTCGCTGGACTATGCGAGGCTGCTGGACTGCCACCACTGCCATCAGCCCCTTACCAGCTCGGACCTGACCCGCCTACTCACAGGGCGCCATGGGATCTGTTCCCACCTTGGAACACTCCTGTTCCTAATGTTGCCTCTACACATCCAGTCCCGGATCCGCCATTTTCACCTCTGCCGGCCTTTGACGATGAGGACGTGGACATTCTCAGGAGTTTGTTTGATGACCTCCCGGCGCCCAGTTCTGATCCTGTCAGCACACCACCCGTGACTTCGTTTTCGCCGTCATCAGTCTTGGCCGCAGATATGTACTTGGTGGACGCCTTCGACCCCAACCAAGATGACCTGATTAACGACGATATATAGACATTTTCTTATTATGTTTTTTTAGAACTATTGTTGTTGTTGGATTTATTTATTGATTACTGTTGATATCTATATATGCAGAATCCCGTATTGGCTAGATGAGGAATAGACGAACTTAAAAGAGACTGGTCCAGAATCCAGCACATCATGCACATTATTTCCATCAAAATCTGGTCCTAAATCCAGTATTCACCAAAATCAGGAGAGTAACTCAGTTTCAATTTTATATACTTATGCAATAATATATCCCTGTTTAAATCTCTAAGTGTGGGATTAACCCACAAATAAAAACTTAAAGAAATATTTCTCCTAATTAAAGCCCTATGTGTGGGATTCCTATAGTTAGTGGTGAACATTAGGAACAATGTTCCTTTAAGTGTGGGATGATAGTATAATCTTCGTTTAACATTGCTTATTAAGCTCCATACACATGTGATTCACTATCCTCTCACAACCCTAAATTTTTACCAAAATTTTCAAAATCTTAAAACTTTTTAGATCTTTCGAGTCTAAAATGACATGAGAATATGAATTTTTGTAAGTATCCAAAATTGTTTAATAAAAATTGAATTATGTAATATTTTAAATGTTCAAAATGAGGATCAAAGAAGAGCATCGCATGACTAAGCACAAACCACCAACCCAAAAAGTGAGGAACCTTGAGCCTAAAATAAGCACTTATCTTTAGTGTCTTACTTTTTCGTTTGTTGAGCGTGCTGATGTATGCGTTAAGAGTTAGAACTTGCTCAAGTAATGCATTTCGAGACCACATTGATGAGTACCATACGTGGTATAGGTGCAATTAGAGGATCTCGACATTCTAGGATTTAACCCTTTTTCTTACATATCTTTTCAAGCCTAACCCTTACCAACACTCATTACAAGTGTTGAAGATCCACTAGAAAACCCCTTTGAGCCTAAACCTTTCATTTCTTAAACACCAAATTAGCCTATCCACTTTCAATTCCCCTCTCTTGGCCATGACTTAAGGTCTCAACTTTTAAAAGAAACGTTGCCTACATCTATCCCCACTCATAAAAATTCTCAGTTTTCCTTCAAAAAGTCATTTCAAAGGATTCTAAAAAGGTTTTTGATAAATCTAATTGGCAGATTTATTTGGGTAAAAACACCTCTCTCTTTTAGATCACGAGAAATCTCTCAAAAAGAAGAACATCTGGGTATAAAAAAAATACCCAGTAAAAAAAATAAATAAATAAATAAAGAGCTCGTGGTCTTAAAATCGTCAGAGCAATATTCGCAAAGAAATCAGCGATCATCATGACTAAATGAGTCTCCATTCATTCAATCTCCTTTCACAAAATCCATCCTCAAAGAGAAGCAACGTTTCTCAAAGAAAATTGAAAACCTTATGTCGTACAAAACTTTAAATACCTCTCCCAAATTTTCCAAAACATCACTATATACCCTTTAACACCAATACACCCTTTTAAATGTCGAGGGATAATTAGTGCCATTCTCATCTAAGTGGTGGAGATTTGATTCTCGATCAAGCCTATGATGACAAACGATACATGACTGGCTTCTGAGTGATACATATAGATCAATAGGAAACTCGATACACTTGTGTGAATTGAGTGACCACCTTGTGAGGAAGTTTAGTCATGTACATTCTACATATTGAGAATTAAAAAAGAATGCTTACGAAAATCATCTTTGAACATTTTATAAATAGGTTATGTGCAAGTATCTCTAATACATACTCTTATGGCTAAAGGCTCGTTTGACCTACCAAAAACACTACTTTTTTTTCTCGAGAATCTTGGTATAAAAGATAGGTTTGCTTGAGGACAAGCAAAGTCTAAGTGTGGGATACTTGATAACGCGTAAAAAGTCACGTTTTTACCCACGTTATCTATTTCATTATAATTAAATAATTAACATTATACTTCAAATATTACATTTATTTATGTTATTGTGTTAATTAGGAAATTACGAAGACGATGCAAAAAGAATCAACAAAAACTGTGACACCCGGCGAATTTGGCCGTCATTAGTGACTAATCATAGATCATTATTACTTGTACTTAGTATGAAATAGGACTAAGTGCAGTAACAGTTCGTATGTATATAAACATATATACGCGTACGTAATTAATTTTGAATTACGCAATTTCAATCGGATGGAATCCGACACAATAATACGGACCTTGGTGAAAACTTTTTCATAAATAACGTAAATCTATTTTATAATTAAATAGTAGTTATTTACCTTATATTATTATAGTACAATAGTATACGAACACTTTACGTTTTATGCAAAACGTACCGTACGCGACGAAAACGCGCGAAGCGCGCCCGACAACCGAACGAAACTCGATTATTATTTTAATAACTTAAAATGAAATATTTTAAATAAAACTTCAATCAAAATGTACGCGAATAAATCATTAACGAAAAACTTGAATAATAAACGTTTAAAGATGATTGGGGAATTAATTCAAGACACTCACATGTGGGTGGGACCCACAAAAATCTGCAGCCCTCCCCTTGCCTCTTCCCCATACTCTCTTTTCCTTTCTCTTTTCCCACACTCAACCCCAAATCCACTTTCACACACCACCCTCCTCTCTCAATTCTCTCCCTCCCCTCTTCTTTCTCTGCATTTCCAGCCCCCAAACCCTCCCCAAATCACCACAAACCACCAAGAGCATCACCATAAACCACCATAGCATCATCTCTTTCGGTTTGCAAAAAAAAGCAAGAAAACGAGCTCTCGACGTCTATTTCTTTGTGCTTTCATCACCTCCTTTGTAAGAAACTTCATCCCCCTTTATTTTACTTAAAACATACTTATAATCATGTTACAATGTCCATATAACAAGATTATGTCCAAAAACAAAGCCGAAAATCGTTTTTGAAAACACTAAAACACTAACAGTTTCCGGATGGAAATTCAACCCGACTTTGACACACGATATCTAACTCATTTCTTAACCAAATCGAGCGATTCTTGGGTCTAAAATTAATTTTAAAGAGTTAGCTTTCAGATCCAAGTGGTTTCATAATTTTTTGACACCGTTTGATACCCGAAAACGATTCTACAAAAACATGTCGCATTTCTGTCTCGGGTGACAGATTTTTGACCCGACTTCTCGAGTCCATAACCCGAGCTACACAACTCCAAATGACCTGAAATTAGTACCAAAATCTCAAAAATTCTGTTAACTTCAAAAAGTTCTTCTATGTCATCTCCTGAAAATACACGGATTTTCCTATAGAAATCAGTTTATGAACTTGTGTCCAGATTGGTCAAGATTGGACCTCAGAGGACAAATGGAATTATTAAAAATACTTAGACCCATCCAAAACTTCTAGAAAAATTATTGAAAGTAGCCAAGACATAGGGGGGCAACTATTATTTTTCTTGGACTTTATTTCGAAGCTTTGGGTTGTCAAAACGAGCCACGAATAACGTATAAATTTCGGAAAAACTAAGGGGTGGACTGTTTTAACTTGGAAATTAAAACGACACTTTCGGGATCGCCACAAAACGTAACGACAATTTTCCTAAGCTCTAATAACATATTTGAGACTCCCCTAAAAGTTTCGGGTCAAACCGAGCACGTTTGACCAAATTCCCGAACATGAAAACACATCAGGTCCTCTGTGTTGCAGACGGCCCAAAACTTTTGCGACACAAGCCTTGTGTCGCAACTTTTCAAACAAGCAGTATTAACTTGTGTCGCTAGCCAACAGTATTAACCTGCGACACAACCTTTGTGTCGCAACATTTATAACTAACAGTACTAACTAGCGACACAAACCCTTGTGTCGCAACAACCACAGTCTGTGAAACCCTCAATCTGTGAACTTTAGCGACACTAGCCCTAGTGTCGCAACACCCGAATCCTGAGTCTGTGTCGCACAGACTGACAACTTTCGCAATCATCAAGTTTCGCACACTGCGACACTATCATAGTGTCGCAACCCTTTGAATTTTCGCATCAAGTGCCATGTTTTCACAAAATATTTAATTCGCGTGACAACACATAACTATGATACCTACTCGGATACGCACAATATGCACTTTTACAGGTATACATCGAAACGGAACATAATAATAATGTCTTTAAGAATTATTATTACAAACGTTCACCAACAGGCCGTACACGTTTTCTAAACACACGTGATAAACAAACTTTGGACATAACTAGTTGAGTGGACAACTAGCATGGATGATCTTTTGAGACATCTACTTACTTATAACCTTATGCGTTTAGGGCGCTAGAAGGTTACTTTTGGGAACACTTGTTTACTATTTGTAAACACTCTGTACAAGACTCAGGTGAGTCTCATAGCCCCACTTTTACTTTTACTATTTTACTTACTTTGGGGTGAGAATACATTGCTCTGTTTTTATGAACACAAGTACTATGAAAACTTATACGGATTGCATGGGTAAACTAAACCAAACTACGATGGTCTCCAACAAATATCATAGCCCGTTAATACTAAGCGCGAACATTATGGATAGATCTATCGGGAACTGACAGTCCGCCGTCCGGGGTTAGTCGCTCTAACTACTATACGGACGCATAATAATTCGTAATCCAAGTGTACTGGTTTATACACTTAACTGGAGACACCAACTACGGTTAAGCTTCAGAACTATGAGCCCATGGCAATAGTATACTATGATTTACTTTGGCGTTCGTGCTACTACGATAACTCTGAAATCTTGTGGTTCATACTATGATTTTAACTACGTAAACCTATGTGCTCACCAACATTATTGTTGACCTTTTAGCGTGGATTTCTCAGGTACTCAACAACCGTAGGGTTGCCCACAGGACTGCCTGCTAGCTCGAGTCGCATGCATTATACGTATAGGAAGATTTGCTTACATTATTTTGTATAATCGCTATGTACTAGAATCTTCAGGATTTCATCTCGCGAACTCGAGACTAATGTAAACTTTTAACTTATGTTAATGTAACTACTTTTGTACTATTTTTCAAAACGTCTCATATAGAGTCGTTTGCTTTTTCCTTTCTGCAATGATTACTGGATTAGTCGCGCCTTGACCCGACTTCCGCTGCACAGTAAATCTGGGGGTGAGACAAAAACGGAGTTATAACGAAGATTTTAGAGCCAAATGAAGAAACGAGTTACGACCTCCTACACAAAATGCCAACAAAACGTAAACTTGACCAAGAATAACTGAAGATATTATCTTATATCCTTGAACTTCATTAGATTACGAAGACGATGCCGTGAAAATCAACTAAAACGTACGAGTAACGAAGAAGTTATAGCGAAAACAAGTTACGATCCCGCGCATGAAGACACGACTCCGCAAATACGGCCAGACCTGACCGTATACGGCCAGACCTGACCGTATACGGCCACAACAACCCGTATACACCCTGTCTTGACCGTATACGGCCAGCCAAGACCGTATACGGCCTGCACTGACCGTATACGGTTGGTTTTTGCCAGTATTTGCATAAAAATGCTTCCTTTATCCGGGCACGTAAATACGGTCCATTCCAAGCCAAGAAAAATATGGTCAACAACACTAAATCCGGTCAACAGGCTTCATCTATAAATACCAACCTCCAAACACAATTTTTACACACAATTCTTTCTTCATTTCTTTTTCATTTCTTCTTCTCACTCTAGTTTATCTCTCTAGATTAATTATTAATCAATATTAGATTAATAATTAATCAGAGGATAATTAGGATTTAATTACTGTACGGAGGTGCTTCGAGACGCTGCGATTCTACATTATTATTTGTAACGCTACGCTTTTATCAGGTTTTAATTTGTATTCTTTCTTCGTATTTTTTAACATGTTTTGTTATTATATTATCTGTTTAGAAATGCATGCTAGAATTAACATGATAGGCTAAGCTATTTAAGTGTCTGCTATGATAGAAGTTTATGCTAGCGTAATTATGTAATCATTCGTACTGTTAATCTGCTTAGGTAGAAATTAATTAATATATGAATATAGGCATTGAATCTTCATTGTTTACCTGTCCAACTCATGTTGTGGTTGACACCTTATCTCTAAAATGAACGTAGCTAATTCATAGGTATAGGTCATCCAATTATTCTGTGTTAGATGATCGATGAGCTCGACATGGCTGGTGTTCTCCTGACTGAAATATTTCCGTGGGAGACACGGAGCATGGGAGTAGAGATAGGTTAGATTCAATTTATATAGTAGATATTTTTGAGAGAACTTTCGGAATATCTACGACTTAGTTAATCATTCTATTGTTTGAAGCTGCCATGATATACCTATTGCATGTTCTTGTTTGATTGTTGCTTTAGGCTTTGTTAGTATCAACCTATTTGCTATGAATTTACGTCTGAGTTTTCATATATCGTTAACTATTATTTAATCGTTTAATGTAGTATAATAGTAGCAATAGTTTATATTAAAGTATGATGACAATTCAACCGACCGTCAGACAAGGTTTTCCCAAATTATTCCGGTGGGGTAAAATCCGTTCATGCTTTTATTTATTCAACAATTCATGTCGCGATATGGACGTCTTTGACGACCGAGACCGGGGAATAAGATTAGAGGTTAACCGTTGGTTGAATTGGTTATTGCATTTGGGAGAACATCCGGTGCTTAATAACACTTCGTGTCTGCTATCCAACCGACATACTTTTATCTGATTGTGGACAACTTCGCGTTAAATAAATAGTAGGATCGCAGATGCGACTCATACTGAGATATAAACTTATTACTACTAAATCCATATAAAACATAGTTACCCTAAGCTAGCATAGACCGATATCATAGTAGCCACCGCTTTATCTGCAGTATCGAAGTAACCTCCCTCATTTACTTTTATGCTTTTAGATTAGTTTAATTTAAGAAAACCAAAACAAACCCCTCATTTATCTATCACCCATATGAATTACCAAAAGTTAATCAAAGTTCCTGATTTCAATTCGTTGAGATTTGAAGAACGACCCTAGTTTATACTTATCACTTACTCCCCCTAGTAAATCTACTTAGTGCCAGTACGTAGAGAATAATTTAGGTACCCTACACTATATGATATAAAACACCCCACTGATGAAAGCAGTCCTGAAATAAACGACCTGCGACTTGCACTCACATCACATCTCCTAATTTACACTTTTCCAAAATTCATGATAACGACGATTTTTGAACTTTGAACCAAAATGTGATAATTTGAGCACTTGTGCAATCATTTTCTTGCATCAAGTCTCATTTCTCCTTTGTATACTTTCCAGAATTCATACTAACACGTTTTAATACATAACAAACTTCACCAAAGCCAGCATTTTGACTATTTCACCAAAATGACCCATTTTGACCATTTAACCAAAACGACCGATTTTGATACTTTAAGCTTAAAACCAAATAACAACTTGGCCGATTTACAACAAGCTAATAGCAACACGGAAATTTAAAAGTACACTTGTCAAACCACTTTGCAAGTGAAATCCACGTTCATTCTTCATAATCCCTGAGCCACCTCTATAGTCACTTTCAGCACTCGACCCATTTGCACCTACAACATGTAACAACTAATAAGTAAGCATTAAAGCTTAGTGAGTTTATGAGCAATTAAACAAGCAACAATAATAAGATTTAAGCATAAATATAAAACAAACAACTCCACTTGATCATATGAAACCTCTTGCACGTATGCAATCCGAAATTCACACGACCCATTACCCACTTTGATCAACTATTGCACAAGGAGATTGTGCATACCACTTTATCAACTAGTGCACAAGGCACACAGCTTTATCAACTAGTGCACAAGGGATTGTGCACGGCAATGTATCAACTAGTGCACAAGGAGATTGTGCACACCACTGTATCAACTAGTGCACGAGGCACACCACTTTATCAACTAGTGCACTAGGCACACCACTTTATCAACTTCCAACATCACAACAACTAAAGCTAGCACAAGGCTAGAAATCTCAACTTTATAACTTAGAAAGTCAATAAATAATAACATGTAATTAAAATCATCATTTGGTTATGTGAAACCTCTTACACGGATGTAATCCGGAATCACATAATCATTTAACCCATTTAACCCCCATAACACTTACCTTTGCCTCAACTACCCGAAAGCAAGAGATATATATATGAGCACCACTTCCCATTTGTACCTAAACAATCATAACACATCATATAAACATTCACATATAAAAATTACTCATGCTCTCGATTGATTTAATTGATTACACGGTTAACTCCAAATTTATGCATTTTAGTACAGCTCCAACTAGCTGTTTTGGAAACCACTTTTGGACCTTCTAAACCTCTCCAAAACAACCATATTTTATATCGTTACGAAGGTGTTCCAACATAATCAAATGCACAGCTTTTGCCTTTTTATAAAACATAATACGTGCCAAGTTATAATCCTTTGAAAACAGCAAAAAGTCATTTTCTGATGTCGAAATCTCAGCAAACAGCTTCAAGGGACTGATTTGTAAGACATATCCGTTTTCAGCCAACTTTATATCAAATTAAAGACATTCGACCATACTTTCATTCTCTATCTTCAGATTTTGCCAAAACATTATACACACAAAGTTACAGCCCATTTAAATTTGCCAAAAATACTTTATTTCAACTTTTCGGCCAATTTACCCGACGACCCAAATTTGCAATTTAACCACCACACATATTGCAATCATACTAATGATCAATTAACATCATTTAAACTAACAATAGGGTAGGTTACCTCTAAATTGCAAGAATCAACCAAAACTCCATTTAGTTAAGGATGACCAATTGATTAATTTGATTCTTTTGTTCAATTAGTGATTAACTACAAGGATTTCTACATTCAACTAATATCAATTAAACACAACTCACTCTTAATTTCATTCAATTCATTATCCTCACTCAAACTCGTCACTTCTCTAAATTTCTAGGTCAAATCAACAAGAGTAGAACCTTACCTTAGGTTAGGGATGAGCAAGAACACTTGAATTCAACTTCCTTTGTGTTTAATTTGTTGATTAGAGGCCGATTTCTTGATCTCTCTTTCTCTCGTGCGTTCTCTCCCTTCCTCTAGAAGTTTCTGTCTCCAAATGTGGATACTCATGTATATGTATGAGTATATGGTTTTTATTTAGGTTAATTTATATTTTAAACGGGTATTTACACTCCTAGTCCCTTTAATCTCATTTATTTAAAAATATATCATTTAATTGGTTATTCCCGACTTATTATTTTGATAAATTTAAATACTTCGCAACTATGTATAGTACACGTAAATTTATACAACAACTTATGAAATAGAGCATTTACGTATATTATAATATTACCTCAAATTTTGGGGTGTTACACTTAAGACTTGTGTCATACCAATCAACCTTAGCATGGTGAGAATGGGAGGAGACAAGATAGAAATGGTGGTCCAAAGGGGCCCCTAGGGCTGATTTTTGCAAGCGTTAAGGGGGCCCTTTTTGGTTTCTTCTAGTTCAAGAGTTGATTAGTTTAGATATTTAGGCCATTAGGTTTATCTAGGTTAATTAGTTGTGTAGTATGTGATTAGAGGTAATTAGGGTAAATTAAATGTATTAGGACATTATTAGTTAATTTGATATTATTCGAATGTTTGTTGTTACCTCGTTTAGTAAATCACGTATGCTTAGTTGTCGTTGTACGTATTTAAAGTATATAAGTGTTAATTAAGCGTACATAATTGTTATGTTCATATCCCTATCATAACAATATAAAGTTAATAACTACTATTTCTTATCAAATAGCTTCGAGTTATTTTCTGAAAGATTATCACCGAATCACTTACAAAAAATCGATCTACAGGTATCAATTTTTCGTAGGGGTATTGAATAGTTAAAGGTAAACGATTCGCGTGTGATAAGGTAATCATGAAACCTTGAAAGCTCGGGACCAAAAATGTACGGAATAGAAAGATTCATTTCATAGGGAACCTCAAAGTGGCTCTATTTCATTATATTCCATCAACATTCGTAATCATCGGATTCATTCCGATAGTTTCACGGAATTCTTAGAAAATTACGTATGTCTAATGCATTGTGCATTAAATTGTGTGCATCGGAAATATGCATCGTGGGCTCGCGCTAGACTTATCTCAGTTAAGTCAAGTTATTTTCAATTGTGAGGGAATTAACGTTAGAATGCATGATTAGGGTGTACGGAATTTCACCTGATTTCGAGGGGTGTCACAGTATGCCCATCGGTAAACAGAGGTGTATCAATCTACTCAGCAGTGTAAAGGCCGAGATATAAGGTGACAACTCATGTCTCGTCCCCCGGTACTGAAAAGTGATCATCCCCTTGTCCTTATAATTTGTAATCCTTCCATCGAAATGATAGGTAATCATAAACTGAGTCACTACCTCCCTATATTCCTCTTCCTTGATGGCGAAAAGGTGACGCCAAGCAGTCAAGGAAGAACCGACAGTTTGATAATCCACAAAAGCCTCCACCTCCTGATCCAATCCCAAATCTTTCAAATGATCCCATTTGATATATCGTAGTCTCCCCAAATCTCTATCCATCCAGAATCTAACGACATCCCTCGTCATCCTCAATCCTCTCATATGACTGAGTGTCTCGGGGATAGGAGTAGGATCATCTGGAACTCCTGGTAGAATTACATTCGGCATCTGAAAGAGAAAATGAAGCAAGTTAGGTTGTTCAATATGGTTTAACAATTTTTTTTTCTTTGGATTTAGCTAAGTCATTCCGAATTATTTTGAACAAATAGGCATAAATAGTAAGTTAGGTTGCGATTAAATAAAGATGATCACTTTTTACTAACTTGGAAAGTTAATGATCAAGTATGATTATTCTTGCCAAGTTAGCATTTTTAAAGTTGTTTATAACTCCATGAATCAAAGACAAGTTAATCACCATCATACTAGTTTAAAACATCACAGTTGCAAAAGTTGGTTTAAAAGTTCATGATGCTTAAACTAGTTTAATTGAGTGGCAAGCTTACTTTAATTTCTAAGTGTGGTGATTAAACAATAGAATCATCAAACTTTCATTCAAGCATCAAGATTAAGGGAAGACTTGTGCAATTTTAGCTAGTTAAACAATCAAACTTTCATTCAAGCATCAAGATTAAGGGAAGACTTGTGCAATTTTAGCTAGTTAAACACTTAAGTGAAGTTTTAAAAATTTTCTTATGAAGTATTCATCACTTGAACTATCATAACGCATACAACAAGTCCACTTTAATTTAGAAAATCAAGCATCATCATCTAGTTCACTAGCTAATTGCAATGTGCTAAGCATAATTAACATCTAATAAGCATATTACAATTAACAACAAACCAACTTACACACTTATAATTCTTGAACCTAAAACCTCAAAATTCTAACTAAATTCAAGACTTTAATTTTTTTAAATTGAAATTTAGCCATGGAATTATCAATCTTGCTTCACATATCATCTTACATATATCTATACAATCATTTAACACTAAAATACTCAATTTTTGCTATCAATTTCATCAAGAATAAAAGTAAGGTTAAAGTTAACAAAAATTGAATTTTAGGTTAGAGATTACCATACAAAGGATGAGATAGATGAATGTAATAGCAAGGGATGATTACCACTTGAAAATAAAGCTTGAAATCGGAAAAAATGATGGTTTGATGGTGGTTTCGGTGGTGTTGGGGTGGTGGCCAGCGGGTTTGGGTTGGGGAAGAAGGAGAAGTTCAAAATTTTTAGAGTTTTGGTAAAGTGGGGGTATATGGTTAGGTTTGAGGGTATACACCCAACTAAACACAAATACGCACAAAATACACCCGTATTCACCTGATCCAGCCGGATATGGAAAGAGGGTGGACCGTATACGGTCCAACCTAACCGTATACAGTTGAGTTTTAACCGTATACGTCCAAAACCAACCGTATACTGTTTGGTTTGACCGTATACAGTTCAAACTGGACCGTATTTCTCTTTTTTCGGTTTATTAAGTAACTAATTTAAAAATTACCCTAACACAAAAAGTAATTAAATTTTACGCAATTATTACCTTGTAAAATTTTAATAACATTTTCGTACGCGAGCAATAACTTAGACAAAATATAATTAATGATACGTAAATTATAAAGCGTGAACTAGCTAAATTATAAACCTACAAATAAAGCAACTAAAGTTTAATCTAATTATATTTTTGTGTGTTTTAAAAGTTTAACCTTGTCTCAAAGTTTCAAAGTTTTGAAATTTGTGTAAACAAATTTTTAACTTTGATTGACTTCAGAGACTTTTGGTAAAACTTTAAAAGCAACTTTTATATTTTTACTAAATATTACTAGTTAAACGTAACTACTAAATTAAAATTAAACTTTAGGGTGCCTCCTAAAAGCGCTCGGTTAGAGTCGAAAGCTCGACTTTTGGATGAATCAATTAAATTCATCCAAATGGAATTGAGCGACTTCGTTTGGAACTCTCAGTTGTGGGAAGGTGTAATGAGGGGTAAAAGATTTGTAGAGCATAATGATGACCGGGGGGATTAGGTTGCCTAAAACAAGAGAGTAGCATTCGAATTCTCCTAAGAATTTACGCTCTTCTAATCCTAAATCTATAAGGTCATCTACAAGTTTCCTAAATTCATTTCTTACTTTCTTTGGGGGAGATACCATCTCACTGTCCTTGATCCTTCTTAAAAGTGAGATCATGGATAAACTTTCCTATGACATTCAAAAGCTCTTTTTATTCCTTTGAATCAGGATCACCAGTGGTGTGTAGTACTGCCTCTGAGATTCTCTTAATATCTAATTTTTATAGGGAGGTGAAAGGGAATTTTGAACGAGAGAAAAGTTGAGATAATTTGACGTGAGATTCTTTTCTTGTGGTGAAGAATGCTTCCTTTATCTTTTCTTCGGTTGAATCGAGGAAAACATATTCTAACTTCGAGATTAAGTAGGCGGCGGGATCGACAAAGTAAGGAAGTTTACCGGGAATGATCATGGGAATAATCGGATATTTCTTTATCCGGAATACAAGTTCACAGACAATTGCAGCAACATGACAATTGATCAGTATTGGAGACACAGGTTGATAATCGGTGTTGGCAAGTAGATCCATAAGTAGATCCAAGTATGATTTTAACTTTAATTCTTCTTCCCGATAAGGTGTAAAGATGGTTTCACTCCTTACGTTTGGTAGATGGTGAAGGGTACTAACTTTGTTCCATAAACTGGCAATGATCTTTCTTTGTTCATGCGAGAAAGGAAAGTCAGATGAGTCAAGCTGTCTTACGAATGCCCTATAGACGTCTAACCTCCAATCAAGATTTTACGAATGATCTTTCTTGTTGTCATCTAGTGAAACTTTGTCTACCACTCGATAGATGGTATACTTGGGTTCAAGTGGAAGGAGATGAAAGATCTGTCACTCCAGAAGTCCATCAGAGTTTTGCAGGACTCTGAGGATTCAGGAATGAGGGTTAATGAAGCGGGTATTGCGGAAAGAAGGTATGTATATTCCTCTTCTTCCATTGCATGGAAATGTTTGTTTTTATCATGGGATGGATAAAAGCAAACTTGAGAATGATTTGGCATACCGGAGGGAGAAGTTGGAAGATGAGGGTAATCCCCTAGAGATGATGGAATCTCATGATCAGTTGAGTACTGATTGCATTGAATGCAAAGCTCCGGAGGTAAAATCTCCTGATGAGATTCATCAAAGTCTAGGTTCAGATTTGAGAGGGAACTTAATGATCCAGATTCTTCTTCTTTGGTGACGGGAGATTCTTCGGCTTCAGATGAGAAAGAGGAATAGAAGTCGGATTCTAATTCTCGTTCAAGGCAATCAAAGAAATCGGCATTGTCCATTTTCATCATTTCATCTTTCGTAAGATTTGAAAGGGGAGAGATGGTATTTGAAGGATGGGAATCGTAGAAAGAGGGCTTCATATTTTAGGTATTTTTGGTTGTTTTAAACGAAGGGATCTCCTATGAATTATTATCTAAGGCGTTCTTCCAGATCGTACGTTGTACAATCCCTGGCAGCGCCGCCCAAAAAACTTGATGGCACGCCCAACGATCGATTGTCGTTGTGACGACGACTGGACGCGCACGATCAGTGTGTTTTATATTTTATATTTAGTTGGGGCTTAAATTATATGTATTACCTACTTGTTATTAAAACTAGTAAGCGGTAAGTATAACCTAAGATCGTTCTTAAAATCGCAACGAATTGAAATGAAGAAATAGCTTCAGATTAATAATTTTTAGGATAGATAAAAAGTGAATAGTTTTGATATTTGAGTTTTTCTAAATTTAAATAAACAATAAAGTAAAAGGAAAAGTAAATTTAGGATAAAGTAGATAAAGGTAGAATGTGATTGCCGGAACTTCAACAATTAGAATTTTCGGGATAATAATCATTATAGTGTTGAACAAGGACACTCTTAAATTACAGGATTAACTAACGTTGGTGTAAACACTGGAACCGTACCAGATTAGTTTAAATCCTAAGTTGGTATGTCATAAGGTACTAGGTTATCGTGATGCTGGCCGAAGAGGTTTGCCCAACTCTCAACACTTGACCTTTATATAGAACAAGCGATCTTTCTTTCTTGTTTAAACATGGGTGTATGAACAAGATAGAAAACTAGTTTATATCGGTCGTTCATAACATCAACATCAATCTATCGTTCTATTAGATGTGTAACTCATTATTAACTTCATTTATCTAAACTATTGGACTCAGTGGAATCTAGGGTTTCAAGTATCCTAAGTCACTTGGACTTTAACTTTCTTGTCTAGATTCTCTTCCTATGTGATGTGCTCAATTAACGTCCATATTTAACATAAACCTCTCCTCTTCAAACAGTTATACATCCCTGGATTATTCACAATGTTTGGCATTGCTTCATATGCAGGCCATGTATTTCAGTATTGCACAATGTGTACTTACTATATGTTGGTATTCACATTGATTCATACAACGACCATGTCCTAGGTGGAGAATCCACTAATAGATACATAGTGATTCTATAATTATTTTCTATGTATTACACTATGCTCTCGTAGCTTCTTAATCCTAACACAGATCTAACACAGATAACTACTTACCACAATTAGACTTGATCAATTCCTAATTTCTAGGTTATACCCACGTGGATAACTGGATAGGGTACTCCATAAATTAAGTTTGGTGGTTATAAACTATAAGGTGAAACATAGTTAAATAATTCATGCTTAAATGATTATCATTCCTACTTCTAATTATTTTACGTTCCAACAATCACAATAATAAACTACTTGCAAGACATGACAATAAATATATCACATACAAGGCAATCATGCAAAATAATAAACATAATACAAGTATATAAGGGAAGAGATATCACCCGGAAATTAGAGCATAAAACTATTGACGAATACTTGCATTCTTGAAGTCAGAGCGTACACCGAATATCCTTGAATACAAGCTTTCTTCTACTAATCGAACAATTCTAATTTAATCCTAATTACTCTCTAGTTAATTATTAATCACATGACGTTTAATAATTAAACTAGAGAGAGAAACAAGAGTGAGAAAGTAACTAGTGAAATGTGTGTGAATAATGGACTGAAAGGTGTGTTTGAAGTGTTGGTGGAAGCTTGTATTTATAGATGAAGCTTGTTGACCGGATATTTGACTTGTTGACCGTTTTTTCTTGCCACGAACTGTACGTATATACACGACCATATAAAGGAAGCAACTTTAAGCAAATACGGGCCCAAACTGACGGTATATGGTCAGAAGCTTTGGATGTATACGGTCTGGCCAAACGTATACTATCAAGGTCAGGCCGTATAAGGTCTGGTCTGGTCATATACGGTCAAGGTCAGGCCATATATGGTCTGGTCTGGCCGTATTTGTGGTGTCGAGCTTTCGTGTGCGGGATCGTAATTCTTCGATGCTTGTTTTCACTATAACTTCTTCGTTACTCGTATGTTTTAGTTGATTTTTGCCGCATCATCTTTGTAATCGAATGAAGTTCAAGGATCTTAGATAATATCTTTGGTTAGTATTGGCCGAGTGTACTAGTCGCTGGCCTTTGTCTTCGAGGTCATAAATTGTTTCTTTGTTTTGGCTTTAAAATCTTCATATAACTCCGTTTTCGTTGGTTTTTCTTGCATCATCTTCGTGATTTCCTAATTAACATAATAACACCAATTAATGTAATATTTGAGCTAAAATGTCAATTATTTAATTATAACGGAATAGATAACGTGAGTAAAAACCTGACTTTTTACGCGTTATCACCTCGAGTGTTTTATTCGTGGAGGTGCACAGTGCACTTGTGGCACCTCGCGTGTTTTAGCACCAACAATTTATTCTTATATGTTTTGACAGGTTGTGTCTTCGAATCTATGTCTAGTGTTGGTGGTTGATCAGATGAAATATGATGTTATTTATTATTTTATGTAATATGATTGTAAGCGTGGTATTCATAAGTGTGTCCACTAGAAGTACTTTATATATTACGTTTAGCTTTAGGAAAGGGGAAAGAGATGGATTAAGGAAGGGGAAAGAATTCATTAAAAATTTTTGTATATATTAGGCTTGGTGTTTTGAAAAAATATAAGTTATGCATTGAAAGGTTGTAAATTCTGTATTAAAAAATTTTGAAAGAAAAAACGAAAATAACTTTGATAGTATATTGGGCATTTATAGGTAACTAGTGTAAAACCCGTCCGATGGACGACCTTGAAAATATACAAATATTCGGATGAGACACATAATTAGTGAGTGACAAATGATTGCTACTATAATTATCAAATATAAAAATTTGACCTATACCTTAAACATCGGTATTTTAATAGTATTGTAATTGATTCTTGACAAAAATTTTAATATAAAATATAGTATTTTGTTAACGGAAACCCTTAGAGCTTTTGTTAAGGCCTTTACACATGCATTAAATCTTAAATATAATATAGTAAATACCTTTGTGATGTCATTAATTTATAAATTTTTAATTATTCAATTGAGTCCCTCAATTTCATATAATTTTAAAAATAAAACCCTTTAAAATTATTAATTTTTAATATAAAAATTTAAAGTTTAAAAATATATAGAGTATAATAACATATCTCGACACTTTATACATTTGATGTAACACCCCAAAATCTGAAGTAATATTATAATATATGTAAATGCTTTATTTTATAAGTTGTTGTATAAATTATGTGTACCATACGTAATCGTGAAGTATTTAAGTTACCTAAATAAGTGGGAAGTAATCAATTAAGTGATGTATTCTAAAGTGACTGGAACTAGAAGGACGAGGGGTGTAAATATGCAATTAAAACACTAAATAAATATACACACACATATACGCATACATACATATCAAAATTGAAGCCAGAAACTTCGAGAGAGATCGCGAGAGAGAAAGAGAGGAAAAGGAGACTAGCCGGAAACATCAAATTGAACCTTGTAAACTCGAATTAAATCTTCCCAAACTATCCTAATCAAGATATGATTATGTGTTCTTGAATTCTTTAACCTAGAAATGAGTCTTTATAGGGGTTTTGAGTGTTGATCATTTATAAAATGAAATTGAGGTGGATTATGATTGATTAGTGATGTATAAGTATGGAAATCATTGTGGTTAACATCAATTCAATCCAAAAGTTGATAAATCGATTTGGTGTTCTTATTAGAAAATGAGGTTTAGGTTGATTCTTGTAAATTGAGGGTAGCTTACCCTATGGTTAGTTTAAATGAGTTGAATTGACATTACTAAAGATGTTTATAGTAGTTGAAAGAGTAGTTAAACCATAAATTGAATTATGCTTAAATATGTAATTGTGTTCGGTTTGACTTTAAAGGTCAAACCGATCATATGAAGTTAAAAGTGGTAAATGAAGTAAGAAAAGGTGTTAACAATGTTAGTTGATCATTAGTATGTTAATTGGAATATGTGTGGTGGTTATATTCCAATTTCGGGTCGTTGTGTAAATTGGGCGAAAAATGGAAATAAAGTGTTTTTGACAAACTTTGAGGGGCTGTAACTTTGTGTGTGTAATGTTTTGGCAAAATCTGAAAATAGAGAATGAAATTATGGTCGAATTTCTTTAATTTGATATAAAGTTTGCTAAAAACGGATATGTTTAGGTGGTTCAAAAATGCGTTGCAAAACAGTCCCCTGGTGCTGTTTACTAAATCTCAGCGGTAGAAAATGATGATTTGGCGTTTTTGAAAGACTATAACTTGGCATGTGTTGTGTTATATAAAAAGGTTAAAGCTGTACATTAAAGTATGTTAGAACACCTTCAAAATGGTATAAAACATGTTCATTTTGGAAGGGTTTAGAGGGTCCAAAAGTGGTGTCCAAAATGGCTAGTTGGAGCGGTAGTAGAATGCATATTTTGGAGTTAAAAGTGTAATCACTCTAAATAAATCGGGAGCATGAGTAATTTTTATGTGTGAATGTTTATGTGATGTGTGATGATTGTTTAGGTGCAAAAAGGAAGTGATGCTTACAAATCTCATGCTTTCGGGTGGTCATGGCAAATGTGAGTAATATGGGGGTTATTTGGGTAATGGTTGTGGGTTCCGGATTACATACGTGCAAAAGGTTCGCACGATCGAGTGGATTGTTATTATATGTTTATGTTATTATGGGTTGTTGATTTGGCATTGTAGAGATTAGCTAACTTATGTTAGCCTAAGTTGTTGCACATTGTACTTGTTGTTGCACTTGTGCTAGTTATTGCAGATGTTGCACATTGTGCTTGTTGTTGCACTTGTGCTAGTTGTTGCAGATGTTGCACATTGTGCTTATTGTTGCACTTGTGCTAGTTGATGCAGTTGTTGCACATTGTGCTTGTTGTTGCACTTGAGCTAGTTGTTACAGATGTTGCACATTGTGCTTGTTATTGCACTTGTGCTAGTTGATGCAGTTGTTGCACATTGTGCTTGTTGTTGCACTTGTGCTAGTTGTTGACAGTTGATAGTTGATAGCGGATCCGCTCAGTGGTGATAATCTCTACAATTGCCCAGTGGTTATTTGCTTACTTGTTACTTGCGCAGTTGTTGTGGTTTAGTGGTCACTTGCTACTTGTTGTTGTGTATTACTCATTTAGTTGCATGTATGCTTACTAAATCTACCTTGAATCTACTGCAGAGTGGTAGATCTTGGATCCAAGGGATAACCCTTTGTGACTGAGAGATATAAAGACGAAAAAGACCAATGAAATAAAGTTTCAGGGTTGTAACTTTAATGGGAAAGTTTGAACCCCATTAAACCCCCGAATATTTAACGAGTTTTTCCGTTTGTTTATATCCTATCCGTCTTCCTTTGGGTTATATCTTATGTGTCTCCTTTTGGTGGCTCTCAGCCTGAGTTATATTAGGTTATTGAGTTATATTATGATGTATGATGGCCACAGGGTGTGACAACCCTCCATTTACGGTACGGAACCGTACATTTTATTCATGCATGTCTTAGACTAATTCCCTACGTAATGTAAACTAAACTATTTTCATGAGATAAGCCTAGCAAAGCCTACTAATTTAA
Source organism: Gnaphalium uliginosum (assembly GCA_963930675.1). NCBI lineage: Eukaryota > Viridiplantae > Streptophyta > Magnoliopsida > Asterales > Asteraceae > Gnaphalium > Gnaphalium uliginosum. The sequence continues at coordinate 37,891,595 of OZ005680.1, read as the reverse complement.
TACGTGAGATATTACGAATTTTGTAATTATGTACGATTACGCGAAAACAATCGGGTGTAGCCCGACAATTACACGATCGTTGGTGATACGATTTTTATAAATAATGTAAAACTATTATAATAGTAGTTATTTACTTGAAAACATTATGCTATAAAGATGAAGCATAACAATTAAAGAAAAACGTTATACGTTTTATATAAAACGTAATGAACATGAAATAACGCGTGAATCGCGCCCGACAACCGAACGAAGCTCGAATCATTATTCAATAACATAAAATGAAGTATTTTAAATAAAACTTCAATCAAAATTTACGCGAATAAATCATTAATGAAAAACTTGAATAATAAACGTTTAACGTTTAAACGAACGACGAAACGAACAGGTAAACGGACACCGCACGTAACATAAATTGGGGAAACTAATTTAACACACCCACATGGGGTGGGACCCACATAAAAATCTGCCCAAGACCATGCATGCCTCTCCCCACCTCTATTTCCTTTTCTTATACTCAAACCCTTGGTCACTTACACACACAAACACTTCACATTTCACTAGATTGCTCTCCCTTCTCTCTAACCTTCTCACTCTCTCACTAAAATCTGGAGATTTCCAGCCCTCACACCACCCTACAACCACCACAATTCACCATACACCACCCTTGAACCACCACACAAATTCTCAAGATTTTGCAAAGATTTTTCAAGATTTCAAGACTACAAGCTACTCCCACTTCATTTCTTCCATCAAATCCTTATAAACACCATTGTAAGGACTCTTTCATGTTTATATTACATAAATAACATGTTAATAAGGTTCACTCAAAGAATCATGTCCAAAACTTTGTTTAAAAATCGTTTTCATCACTAAAAACACACAAAAATGCTTTATGCATTCCTGTCCAGAAATTAGTACGACTTTCTCCTGAAAGTTTCGTTTTTAAAACTTAACCAAAATGGTCGGTTCAAAATTCTAAAATAAAGTTCAAGGTCTTAGCTAAAAGAACCAAGTGGTTTCATAATTTTTTGACACCGTTTGATACCCGAACATGAATTTACAAAAACATTGCGCCGGACTGACCTAATGGTCAAATTTTTGTGTCAACTTCTCGAGTCCATAACTCGAGCTACACAACTCCAAATGAATTGAGGTTTTCGGAAAAATTTCACAAATTATGTTAGGTACAAATGTCATTTGAATGACTTTCTCTGAAAACTTGTAGATTTTTCCCAGAAATTCAAACTATATGCATGTGTCCAGATTGGTCACTATTGGACCTCAGAGGACAAATGGAATTATTAAAAATATTTAGACTCAGTTAAAAATTCTAGAAAAATTACTGTAAGTAGCCAAGACATAGGGGAATAACTGATATTTTTCTTGAATTTTATCTTGGATCTTTGATTTATGAAAACGAGCTCACAAAACCAAGTATTTTAGAGGAAAAACTGACCAAAGCTGTTAATGATTCCCGAGGATAAAAACGAACACCTTCGGGTTTGCCAAAAATTATAAAACTTACTTTTTACAAGTATTAAAACATTAAGATTTGTCGTGTAAAAATTTCGGGTCAATCTCGATTTGACCAAGTCAACAAAAAAAACGGAGCTCGGTTATGATAAACGGAGCTCGGTTAGGAAAAACTGATAAGTTTGAATTTCTGGGAAAAATCTACAAGTTTTCAGAGAAAGTCATTCAAATGACATTTGTACCTAACATAATTTATGAAATTTTTCCGAAAACCTCAAGTCATTTGGAGTTGTGTAGCTCGAGTTATGGACTCGAGAAGTTGACACAAAAATTTGACCATCAGATCAGTCCGCGCAATATTTTTGTAAATTCATGTTCGGGTATCAAACGGTGTCAAAAAATTATGAAACCACTTGGATCTTTTATCTAAGACCTTGAACTTGATTTTAGACTTTTGAACCGACCATTTTGGTTAAGTTTTGAAAACGAAACTTTCAGGAGAAAGTCGTACTAATTTCTGGACAGGAATGCATGTAGCATTTTTGTGTGTTTTTAGTGATGAAAATGATTTTTAAACAAAGTTTTGGACATGATTCTTTGAGTGAACATTATTAACATGTTATTTATGTAATATAAACATGAAAGAGTCCTTACAATGGTGTTTATAAGGATTTGATGGCAGAAATGAAGTGGGAGTAGCTTGTAGTCTTGAAATCTTGAAAAATCTTTGCAAAATCTTGAGAATTTGTGTGGTGGTTCAAGGGTGGTTTATGGTGAATTGTGGTGGTTGTAGGGTGGTGTGAGGGCTGGAAATCTCCAGATTTTAGTGAGAGAGGAAGAAGGTTAGAGAGAAGGGAGAGCAATCTAGTGAAGTGTGAAGTGTTTGTGTGTGTAAGTGACCAAGGGTTTGAGTATAAGAAAAGGAAATAGAGGTGGGGAGAGGCATGCATGGTCTTGGGCAGATTTTTATGTGGGTCCCACCCCATGTGGGTGTGTTAAATTAGTTTCCCCAATTTATGTTACGTGCGGTGTCCGTTTACCCGTTCGTTTCGTCGTTTGTTTAAACGTTAAACGTTTATTATTCAAGTTTTTCATTAATGATTTATTCGCGTAAATTTTGATTGAAGTTTTATTTAAAATACTTCATTTTAAGTTATTGAAATATGATTCGAGCTTCGTTCGGTTGTCGGGCGCGAGTCACGCGTTATTTCATGTTCAGTACGTTTTATATCGTATAACGTTTTTGTTTAATTGTTATGCTTCATCTTTATAGCATAATGTTTTCAAGTAAATAACTACTATTATAATAGTTTTACATTATTTATAAAATTCGTATCACCAACGATCGTGTAATTGTCGGGCTACACCCGATTGTTTTCGCGTAATCGTACATAATTACAAAATTCGTAATACCTCACGTATTAAATTAGTGGGCTTTGCTAGGCTTATCTCATGAAAATAGTTTAGTTTACATTACGTAGGGAATTAGCCTAAGACATGCATGAATAAAATATATGGTTCCGTACCGTAAATGGAGGGTTGTCACATTCTCCCCTCGTTAAAGAAATTTCGTCCTCGAAATTTAAGTAGTGTCGTGAGTGTCTGGCGCGTGTTCGAAAAGAAGTGGGTATTTTCTGCGCATTTCGTCCTCGCGCTCCCAAGTAAACTCTGGGCCGCGTTTCGAGTTCCAGCGAACTTTGACAAGTTTGATCCGACTACGTCGGAGTTTTTGTATTTTCCAGTCAGACACTTCGATAGGTTCCTCCACAAAATTGAGTCGTGTATCAATGAAGACTTCGTCGGGAGGAATGATTAGCGTTTCGTTAGAGAGACACTTTTTCAAGTTAGATACATGAAAAGTGTCGTGAATGTTGTTGAGCTCTTGAGGTAGTTTGAGCTTGTAAGCGACGGGACCAATCCTCGCAAGGATTTCGAAAGGTCCAATGTATCGTGGGTTCAATTTTCCTCGTTTCCCAAATCGAGCTATCCCCTTCTAGTGCGATACCTTGAGTAGGACTTTGTCTCCAACTTGAAATTCAAGTGGTTGTCGGCGGTTGTCGGCGTAACTTTTCTGTCGGTCTCGTGCCACTTTTAGTCGATTAAGTACTTGAAATATCTTGACCGTTGTTTCCTGGACAATCTCAGGGCCGGATAGTTGTCTATCACCCAACTCTGCCCAACAGAGTGGTGATCGGCACGTGCGTCCATATAACGCTTCGAATGGTGCCATCTGTATGCTGGTGTGATAACTATTGTTGTAGGAGAATTCGGCGAGGGGTAAGTGAGTATCCCAGTTTCCCCCAAAGTCTATCACACATGCTCGTAACAAGTCCTCGAGCATTTGTATTGTTCGTTCGCTCTGGCCGTCGGTTTGTGGGTGGTAGGCAGTGCTCATATCATGCGAGTACCCAGTGCCTTTTGGAGGGATTGCCAGAAGCGAGATGTAAACCGGCTATCTCTATCGGAGATAATAGATAACGGTACACCATGTCTAGAGACGATTTCTTTCAGATAGATTCTAGTCAGCTTTTCCATCTTGTCGGTTTCCTTGATGGCTAGGAAGTAGGCTGATTTCGTTAGTCGGACGACAATCACCCATATCGTATCAGCTCCAGCTGGTGTCTTAGGCAGTTTCGTGATGAAGTCCATCGTTATCTGTTCCCATTACCCCATTTCGGGTTGTTGCAAGAGCCCTGACGACTTTTGGTATTCGGCTTTGACCTTTGAACAAGTCAGGCACTTGCCGAACGTGATTATATTGTACTAAATCGTATGGGCGTTTCAAAATCGTAAAGTACGTAATGGGGAAACGTTTATCGTTCTTAAAAGTCAATAACTGAATAAGGTAAAATGCCACTTTTCACGTTCCTTTCATTGGCATTGATTCTACACTTTAATTACTGTAGAATAAAATCATGCCGCCGAAATGTCGGAATACCAGAAACAGCCAGAGGAACACTACACCTCCCAACGCTAACCCTGATACAATCGAAGAAACCATTAATCGACGAGTGGCTGAAGCTATAGCCCAATACGAGGCAAGCCGCGGAAATGGTAGCGGAAGTACCAGAAGGAACCAAGATGAAGAAAGAACCAACACGACCGAAAACCCTGTGAATACCCAACGAGGCTGTTCGTACAAAACTTTTCTGGCTTGTAAACCAAGCAGTTTCTGCGGAACCGAGGGTGTTATTGGGATCGTCCATTGGATAGAAAAAATGAAGTCGGTACTGGACATCAGTGACTGTGCACCCAACTGTATCGTGAAATATGCCACTTGCACATTGGCCGACAAAGCACTGACTTGGTGGAATGCTCAAGTCCAGACCCTTGGACGAGAGGCTGCTCACTCAATCATCTGGGAAGAGTTGAAGGCAATGATACTGGAGGAATTTTGTCCACGCAGCGAACTGCAAAAGATCGAGACTGAGTTGTGGGACATTAAAATGATCGGTTCCGACATCACTGGATACACGACTAGGTTTCAGGAACTAGCACGATTAGTACCACACATGGTGACGCCAGAGTACAAACGTATCGAAAGATACATCTGGGGCTTAGCACCACAAATCAGAAGCTTGGTCACGTCATCTCGACCTGACACCTTCAGAAGCGCTGTCACTTTAGCGCAGAGTTTGACGGATGAAGCTGTGAGGATAGGATCGTTGACAAAGATAACTGTGTCAGGAAAAGGTCAGTCAATTAGTACTGAGGTTGGAAGTTCGGGGAGTGAGAAACGGAGATGGAGCAGTGGAGGAAATGACCGACAGGGTCAACAGAACAAGAGACAGTCGGGTAACACGAGGGCATACACTGCCACCATGACTGAAGCAAAACCCTATCTGGGTAACAAGCCCAAGTGTGGGATATGTGAAAGGCACCACGAGGGCGGGTGTACTTTCTGTGGCAACTGCAAATTGTGGGGTCATCAGGCCCAAAATTGTAAAAACAACCCTCCCAACCAAGCCAACAACGTGCGGCAGAATACTGGATGTTTCGAGTGTGGCGACCCGAGACATTTCCGAAACCAGTGTCCAAAGATCCACAACCGCAACAGCAACAACCAAAACCGCAATAATAACAACAACCAAAACACCAACAATCGCAACAACAACAATAACAATCGTGGTAATAACAACAACAACAACCGGGCCAACAACAACAACAACCAACCAGCTAATGGACGAGCGTTCGTGATTGGAGCGCAGGAGGCACGCCAGGACCCTAACACCGTCACTGGTACGTTCTTAGTAAACAACCATTATGCCTCTGTGTTATTCGATTCTGGCGCTGATTTAAGCTTTGTGTCTACCGAGTTTAGACCACTCTTAGAAATTGAATCCCGTAGACTGAATAACAAATACGCCATAGAATTAGCCTATGGTAAGTTGATCGAAACAGGAGAAATAGTACCGGGATGTACCCTAAATTTAGAGGGTCATTCCTTTGACATAGACTTACTACCGATAGAACTAGGGTGTTTCGACATCGTAGTCGGTATGGACTGGTTGTCGAAGAATTGTGCCGTGATCGTTTGCTTCGAAACGTTAGTACGTCTACCATTACCGACAGGAGAAACTTTGGTGATACAAGGAGAAAAGCGAAAGAGTGCCTTAAAGTTGGTTACTTGTATTAAGGCCAGTAAGTATCTTCGAAAGGGATACCAAGCATTCTTGGCACACATTGTGGAAAAGAAACCCGAGGAGCGACGCATAGACGACATACCTGTTGTACGTGACTATCCGGAAGTATTTCCTGAAGATTTACCAAGATTACCGCCCCCACGACAAGTCGAATTTCGCATCGATCTGGTGCCCGGAGCCGCACCAACCGCTCGCTCACCTTATCGTCTAGCTCCATCGGAAATGCAGGAGCTGTCTACACAGCTACAAGAACTCCTAGACTTAGGATTCATCCGGCCGAGCTTTTCGCCTTGGGGAGCTCCGGTTTTGTTTGTCAAGAAAAAGGATGGATCCATGCGGATGTGCATAGATTATCGGGAACTGAACAAAGTCACTATCAAAAACCGATACCCATTACCACGCATCGACGATCTGTTTGATCAACTTCAAGGGTCAAGTTACTACTCGAAAATCGACCTACGATTTGGTTACCATCAACTGAAGGTTCAAGAAGAGGATGTACCGAAGACCGCGTTTAGGACTCGTTACGGTCACTACGAGTTCCTAGTCATGCCTTTTGTTCTAACCAACGCACCTGCAGTATTTATGGATCTCATGAACCGAGTATGCAAACCCTACCTCGATAAATTCGTCATTGTATTCATTGACGATATCCTAATATACTCACAAACGAAGGAAGATCATGAACGACACCTAAAGCTAATCCTCGAACTACTAACAAAAGAGAAGCTATATGCTAAGTTCTCTAAGTGCGAATTTTGGATGCGAGAGGTTCACTTCCTTGGTCACGTGATAAACGATAAAGGAATCCATGTGGACCCGTCCAAAATTGAGGCAATCAAAAACTGGGATCCACCGAAAACTCCCACCGAAGTACGTCAATTTCTTGGACTGGCTGGCTATTACCGTCGATTCATCGAAAACTTTTCTAAAATAGCCCAGTCTCTCACTACACTAACTCAAAAAGACAAGAAATTCGAATTGGGCGAGAAACAAGAAACCGCCTTCCAACTATTGAAACAAAAACTGAGCACCGCACCCATCCTGTCACTGCCCGAGGGAACGGAAAACTTCATTGCCTACTGCGATGCTTCGCGCCAAGGATTGGGTTGCGTCTTAATGCAAAACGACAAGGTCATTGCTTATGCATCTCGTCAATTGAAGATTCACGAGAAAAACTATACAACTCATGACTTAGAGTTGGGAGCAGTCGTGTTTGCACTCAAAATCTGGAGACATTACCTGTATGGCACCAAGTGTACTATCTTCACCGACCACAAAAGCCTCAAACATATTTTCGACCAGAAGGAACTCAATATGAGACAGCGACGTTGGGTCGAGCTACTGAATGATTACAACTGTGAAATCAAGTACTGCTCGGGCAAGGCTAATGTGGTAGCAGACGCACTGAGTCTTAAGGAAAGAGTCAAACTTCTCAGAGTTAGAGCGTTGGGACTAACCATCCACTCGAACCTCATTACTCAAATTCGCGACGCACAACAAATAGCTTTTACCACTGAGCGCCTAAAAGATGAATCCCTGAAGGGGATGGAGAAACAACTCGAAACTAAGAACGATGGGGCGTTATACTTCATGAACCGAATTTGCGTACCGTGCGTAGACGAATTACGCCGGCTAATATTAGATGAAGCACACAAGTCCAACTACTCCATACACCCTGGTGCAGACAAAATGTAACAAGACCTGAAAGGTCTCTATTGGTGGCCAAACATGAAACGAGAGATTTCTACTTATGTGGCCAGGCGTCATTATATTATGCTAAATACATACTTCTTTCCAACCTCGTTTAATACGGTTAGGTTCATACGAATTTAGGTTCGTTGTTTCATCTACTCCAGGTGCCACGTCGGGCGTCGGTATAGGCATAGTTGGTTGGTTTTCGTAGCCAGGCGTAGCATCGCTGTCGTAGTCGTGTTCAGACGGTACTCGCCGTAGTAGTTTGTGTAAGTAGAGAAAATCTCAAGATGTATTGTGACACTTAGCTTTCGTATAGTGCATTAGACTTTTGCAATGCATGAATGAATGAATGCATGTCCGTTTCTAAGGTTATAGTCTAGGTCTCTAAGACTCCTAGGTCACTAAAGTCTTCTAGTTCGCTATAACCAATGGCTCTGATACCAAGTTCTGTCACACCCCCAAAACGGTCAACGTTGGTCAGCGAAAGCAATTGTGTACGGAGGTGGGGGCGTGACATGAGCATTGGACCATACATTCACAGAGCATCTGATTATCGCAGAACGGAATAATTAAGATGCCATAAATATAGTTATTACAAAAGCTACAACTTTGAAAGTCGTATCTATAGTATTGTTGAATTACATCAGTTTAAATAATCACCATCTTAATATCCGGGATTTCATAAACATGTTTCAAAAGTGGCATCCTAATTCGTCTTGGGAGGTTGTCATTCCAAGATGCATGCAGTCTTACATGAGTGCTAATTCCCTGAAAAACATAGTAGAAATCGTCAACAATAATGTTGAGTGAATTCACAGGTTTTATAAATACGGTTTGTTATACCAAGTTCTTTTTGTAAGTCGTTGACATAAAAGTCAAACAAGTTTCGTTTTGTTGGAATGTTATCCAAAAATATCGATTCGTTGGGATGTTACCCAAAATTATAGTCTCGTTGGAATGTTATCTAAAAATATCGATTCGTTGGATTGTTACCCAAAAATATAGTCTCGTTGGAATGTTATCCAAAAATATCGATTCGTTGGGATGTTACCCTAAAATATAGTCTCGTTGGAATGTTATCTAAAAACACTAATAACTACATTAGAAAACAACTCGATAACACATGACATATACTATTGCAAAGTATACAACGAAACAAACTTAATAATAATATCTTTAAGAATTATTATTACAAAACGTCACCAACGTATCGTACACATTTTAAACACCATGATCTTTCGAAACGAGTGAATAGTTAACATGGTTTGGCATTAGCCAACTACTTTTATAAACAATATCTTGCGTTTAGGACGTTAAGAGACCTTACTTGGGCAACCACTTTGCTAGCTCTCGCAATTAGCTCACGAGGTGAGTTCACAGCCCCTACTTTTACTGATTTTACTGCTTTTATACTAGGAGTGGAAAACATAGCAACTGTTTTGATACTATATGCGAAACCTTAGTTTCCTATGAATGTTTTCATACGATTTCACAACACTATTTGTTCATGAAATGATTTTTCATACTATTTTGGGGAACATGACAACGAATCCTAGTACGAACCCCGATTTACATGTGTAGCGCATCAAAGACCTTATGGCTATAACCATAATCATTAGCTAGGTGACTCTAGCCCCTGAATATACGGATAGTACTATCGGAGTGACGACCCTTTCAACTAAGAGCGGAGCGTATCTTTAAATGTCCGATTAGGCAAACAACGAATTATGTCGTGGCTTGATTATGGGTTTGGGTTGCGTTACTTTAACTCCTCAGGTTTAGCTCACCTTTCGGGGGATCATCGTCTATGTCTTCCTACAAATAACAACGAGAGTATATTTTTGGGTAACATCCCAACGAATCGATATTTTTAGATAACATTCCAACGAGACTATATTTTTGGGTAACATCCCAACGAATCGATATTTTTGGATAACATTCCAACGAGACTATATTTTTGGGTAACATCCCAACGAATCGATATTTTTGGATAACATTCCAACGAGACTATATTTTTGGGTAACATCCCAACGAATCGATATTTTTGGATAACATTCCAACGAGACTATATTTTTGGGTAACATCCCAACGAATCGATATTTTTAGATAACATTCCAACGAGACTATAATTTTGGGTAACATCCCAACGAATCGATATTTTTGGATAACATTCCAACAAAAACGAAACTTGTTTGACTTTTATGTCAACGACTTACAAAAAGAACTTGGTATAACAAACCGTATTTATAAAACCTGTGAATTCACTCAACATTATTGTTGACGATTTCTACTATGTTTTTCAGGGAATTAGCACTCATGTAAGACTGCATGCATCTTGGAATGACAACCTCCCAAGACGAATTAGGATGCCACTTTTGAAACATGTTTACGAAATCCCGGATATTAAGATGGTGACTATTTAAACTGATGTAATTCAACAATACTATAATACGACTTTCAAAGTTGTAGCTTTTGTAATAACTATATTTATGGCATCTTAATTATTTTGTACTGCGATAATCAGATGCTCTGTGAATGTATGGTCCAATGCTCACGTCACGCCCCCACCTCCGTACACAATTGCTTCCGCTGACCAACGTTGACCGTTTTGGGGGTGTGACACAGGGCTGCCTCTATGGTCCAGTAGTTAAGACATCTCTCTTTCACGGAGAAAACGAGGGTTCAAGTCCCTCTGGGGGTATACAAGACTCAAGACTATAGGAACTAGATTTCCTATCAAGTGATCTCTATTTGTCAAGTCCTTCTATTAGTCTACTTAGTGGGACTTTTTATTTTATATAAAGTGATATATATTTGTAAAGAAAAGTATGCCTGGAAACGAAAGGAAGTGGCTTATGGAACGTCTAAAATAAATTAGACGTAAGGTCGATGCCCGAGTGGTTAAAGGGGGTGGACTGTAAATTCGTTGACAAGATGTCTACTCTGGTTCAAATCTAGCTCGGCCCAACAATTCGCCAATCTACTATACAGATGATAGAACCCTTAAGAAATACCTGACCTGATACAAGAGAATAAAAAAGAATCCGAATTTTCTGTAAGATCTCTTCTTATTTCCCTGGGATTGTAGTTCAACAGGCTAGAGCACGCCCTATCAAGGCGGACGTTGCGGGTTCGAGCCCCGTCAGTCCCGACGTATCCAATCCAATAAGCACATCAACTCGCCTCTCCATTTTATGTCAAAGGACGGACAGAGAGCAATTGAATTCCGAAGGGGTTTCCCCTCTTTTTTTTCAGGGTTCTATCGAAGAAATAACAAACCCTAAACTAAAATGAAAAGAATTAAAATAGTGAAGTTTATAGAATATTCCATCTTTTCTACCGCGACTCGAATTTCTCATACTTCTTCTTCTTCCAAAGAAAATTGGATCATTAAAATTTAGAACCTAATTCCTCTCTTTTTCCACTTCGCTTGTATTATTTGTTGCGGTTTTGAATGGAAAAGGACGGGTGGTTAGATGATACTTCAGTTGATGGTTCTTCAAGGAAGACCTGTGGTAGGTTATAGGAAAGAAAGAACGGAAAAAAAGGATAAAGAAATGAATTTTTGATTGGTCCGGGAATCCAAGATTGATTTGATATGGATAAAGGATCTTCGTATGTTATACTATTCAATTCTCGACGACGAATTAATTTAATAGCTCAGATATTGTTATTCATGATATTGATCCAATTCAAAATCATCGATAGGTAATGTATTCATTGAATTGACAGGCGAAAAATTTATCATCTCTGTGGGATTAAATCCCGAGTTATTGTGGAATAACAAAAATGATGAGATTATGGAAGTAAATATTCTTGCATTTATTGCTACTGCACTGCTCATATTAGTTCCTACTGCTTTTCTACTTATAATTTACGTAAAAACAGAAAATCAAAATAATAATTAATTAATTACTTTAAATGAAACTTGACTTCTGAATTATTATCAATATTTGAAGAAATCAAAAGAAAAGTATTCTATTTTTGCGTCTTAATGAAATCTACGGGCTATGGTCGGTGGTATTCTATGAGATTCGAGAGTATGGTAAGTAATAAATTTCTTTACTTACTTACCATACTCTCTATTATTATTAGTTATATTATATTATATAATACTTGACTTTCTAATAAAGTTGGTATACTATATTAGCTTCCATTTTCAATATATGTAGTTATTATTATATTATTAATCCATTAATCCAATCCATATATAGAATTAACGTAGGATCCAATTCTATTTCTTAGATATATCTATTTAATATTTATTCTGATTCCGATGAATCTAAAATAATTTTTTTACTCTTTATAGACTAGATTTCTACACTAGAATCCAATGGAATTTCGAAATGAAGATATTTTTATTTGAAATTTTTTTTAATTAATTTAAATAACAAATGCGTTGCAGAATGATCTATAAAACAGTTTCATTCCTCAAATAAAGTAGGAGTGCTTCTAAAGTCCACTTCTTCCCCATACTACGAGTGAAAGGGAAAATGTAAAGACTACCATAAAAGCATATGTAAACCCCAGAACGGAAATTGTTACACAGATACCAAATTGGCTATTTAGAGTACGTTGCCTACAAAAAAAGGGATTTCCTTCGAAAAAAATGGCCCGACTGGGTATTGACCGGGCCAGGCCTAAAAGGCACTTCGAACAAAATAAAAGCAAGAAGGTCTTCTTTATTTATCTTTCTATTTGGATCTTACGAGCATCTAAATGGAATTCCTAATTATATAATAACGATAAAGAATGTGAAAGAAATACTTTCTTTAATCCTTACTTGATGTGTACTGTAACATAGTAATTATCTTTTTCGATTGGGAGAGATGGCTGATTGGACGAAAGCGGCAAATTGCTAATCCGTTGTACGAGTTATTCGTACCGAGGGTTCGAATCCCTCTCTTTCCGTTTCCGTTGAGGACATTTTAATTTTTTTCTTTAAATTTTTGCAAACCCCTTATTTATATATTTTTCCTAGTTAAATGCGTGGAATAGCTAAAATAAAATTGGAATAGCTAAAATAAAATCTTAAGAAAATTGTAAAATCAAGCAAGAAAAACAAAAATTTTATTTTATTCTTCACGTCCAGGATTACGTCCTGGATCATTGGATAGGAATCCAAAGATGAAGAGAGAAACAAAGAATATTACTACTGTGTAAACGAAAAGTTTGAGAGTAAGCATTACACAACCTCCAAGATCATTTTTTGAAAAAGAAAAACGAGTAAAGATAATAGATCTCCATTTTTATATCACATATCCTATTTTGACACCAAGAAAGGAATTCTAGAAATATTAAAAAATGTTCAGAAATTCAAATGAAGTTGAAATTTGTAATAGAGTTTACCCCTTTAGTTGTTTAATGTTATAGGTGCAAATAAGTCAAATGCTAAATGGTGAATCTAGAGGTGACAAGGGATTATGCTAAACGAACGTGGATTTCACTTGCAAAGAGGTTTGACAAGTGTGCTTTTAAATTGCCGACTTGCTATTAGCTTGATATAATTCACCCAAGTTGTCATTGGGTTTAAAGCTTAAAGTGTCAAAATTGGTCGTTTTGGTAAAAGGGTCAATATGGGTCACTTAGTGAGAATTGGTCAAAATGATGAATTGGAAAATCTTGTTGTGTGTCATTATGCCAAGGTATGTAATTGTAAAGATCGAAAGTGGCCAAGATGAATGAATTGAGTTTGTTGCAAGTAAGATTTCAAATGATTGCCTAAATGGTCACCTTTCAGTTTAATGTCTAAAACGGTTGCTATCGTGAAATTTGAAAAAGTGCTAATTGGAAAACCTTGGTGATGTCATATGAAACGTGTTTGCAAAATTTGGTGAATTGATTGTTAACGAGTCAAAAGTTATGCGCATTCAAAGTTGGGTCAAAAAAAAACTTGAGTTTTGCTGATTTCAGATTTCATGTGTAGTTACGCGATCCCACCACTCTTCTAGGATCGCGTAACAATGAAGAAAATCTTCTGTAACGATTTCATGCATAATTACGCGATCCCAATACTCTTCTAGGATCGCGTAACAATGAAGGAAATATTATGTCACACTTTCATGTATAGTTACGCGATCCCAGAGGAGTCCTAAGATCGCGTAACATCAAAGAAAATGTAAAAAAAAAAAAAAAAAAACTTTATGGGCGTTTCATTTGATCTTAAATAAATGATCTAATATGTTTTCCTATCGACATCTTAACTTGGTAAAATAGAAAATAAGTAATTTTAACATTAAACCATTTTTCCTTAACTCTATTATAGTATTGAACTCGATATAATCTTAAATTATTTTCTTGAAAATGTTAATTATTTGACAACTAAATCAAATAACACCATATCGGTTCATGTTTATAACATACACAAAGAATCTTTTCTTTTTCAAAAGAGGTTCATTTCTTAGAGTGAAAAATGAAACACATAATTTCAAACGCAGTAAATGATTTCTTTGTGACAAGAATAACCACCAAACAAATAAGACGACAAATGTGGTGTATAAAGAGGTCTTACAAAGGATATAAATTATGATCCGTATTCAACGTAATCGTTTATAATTGCAACATACCATTATTACATCAAATTATTCATTTGCTTATGTATAATTATATACGTTTACAATTAAATGTATTTTGACTTATATAAAATGCTTACCGCTGTTGAAACTGTACGATCTACACTCTCAATTTCAATATAGACTACCTAAAAATATATTAATTTCAAACAATATTGAATATCTTTTAACTCATAAAAACGGTCTAATATATCATATAGCATATAAGGATTCTTCAATATTTTTGAAAAATAATTACAAATTTATCAGACTGTGCACGGGTTTTAGGGCTAGTATTATACTATAACCATAACAAACTTTCTCTCTCCTTTTGAATTTATTTTGACCCCTGAAATTTTATAAAAGGTACAAATTATGTATAAATGTCTCATAACCTTAACAAAAACCTTAAGGGCTTCCGTTAGCAAAACCCTAAAATATATTTGTTAAATTTTTCGGATAATCAAAAATCATTGATCACACTTTTATGATAAAATTAACAAAAGTTTCATAGGTTTTGAAACTTTCAATTAAACAATTGTTAGATCTAATAAGAAAGACTTCTCGATGATTACCTATCGAGTTATTAAACTCAAGTTTTTTGCTACGACAATCTTTAACATTGAATGGTGGCATAGAAATATATAAGTAAATATCTCTAAGAGTTTAGTAAATAGTTGACATTAAAGATCAATGAACAATTCTATACATATTGATGCAAAAATAAAATATAACTTTTATAAATACTCGTAATATCATACCTACTGAGCAATGCAGCAAGTTCAAAGTGTGATAAATCTTTTTTTTGTTTTAATGTTTGATGATAAAACTTGCCGGACACAAATCACAAACCTAGATCTTTACTAATGATATTCAACAACTTGAAGTCAAGTTTTGTCAAAAATAAAGTATCATATTTTAAAACCAAAGGAAACTAATGAATCAAAATAAAGTTGTAATTAAGAAGAAAGATATTCTTAGTAATGATATACTTATTGTCATTATTATTACCTAAACTCTCTATATTCCATAACCATTTGTTAAAAGGTCATTATGTACATCATATTATCACACATGACAAAGAAAAATTGAAGAGTAACTATGTGTCGCACCCCCAAATTATGATGCAGCGGAAGTCGAAGCGGGCGCGACTAATCAGAAATCATTACACAAAGTCATATCGAACGACCACTATATGCGTCGTTTTGAAAACAGTACAAAAATAGTGCATTGATAATCCAATTGTTTATATCAATTTCTGAATTCGCGAATGGTTCTAGAGATTCTAATACATAACTAATATTACAAAATAGTAATGCAAGGAAAATCTTCGATGTTTGTAAATCATGCGACTCGAGCTATTGTATCTTGGAGTAATCCTACTCCAGTTGTGTACCTGAGAATACATACTAAAATGGTCAACAATAATGTTGGTGAGTTCATAGGTTTAGATATCAAAATATAAATGTGACACCCGACACTTTAGGTTAATTGTTAAACGTAGCTGGAAACTCTAATTACTTGCATTTAGTTGGTGTTAGGCTAAATATGTGTAATTACCTGTATATTTGAATATACACTTACGTGATTATGTGTTTATCTGTAATTACGCGAAACAACCGGACGAGGTCCGACAATCTATACGGCGTTGGTGATACACTTTCATAAATAATGTAAATCTATTTTATAAATTAAATAGTAATTACTTACCCTATATTATTGTGATTAAATAATAATATACGAAAAACCTAGACGTTTTGCTAAAAATGTAACAAACGCAACGAAAACGCGCGGATCGCGCCCGATACCCGAACGAAACCGACAAATATTTTAAGAAGGATTAATAAAGTATTTTTAAATACATTGGTCAAATTAAAATAGTGATATTGTATCAAAAATAAAACACAAAATTTTAACGTTAAAGATTTAAATGTATACGCGCGCGAATAACGATTAACCGATCAAATAACGTAACAACGGGCTTGAGAAACTACTATACAAGCCCAAGGCTCAAATTGGGCCGCCCCAACTTGAGCCCAAGGCCGGCCCAAGAGGGCTAAAAATCAGCCCAAGAAGCCCACCATATTTAATCCTCATTTCCTCCTTTCTTCCTCATTTTTACACACACAAACTCACACATTTCTCTCTAATTTCTCTCCCTCCTTCTCTCTCCCAAAAATCTGCCCAAAAACCCCCACACCACCATCAACCACCACCTGCCGCCATCAACCACCATCATCATTCATCACATCTCCAAGAAGAAAATCAAGTCAAAAACTCAAGATCCAAGCTCTTTCAACAACTTCTCTTCAAAAATCACCAACAAATTTGTAAGAAAAATTATTCTCTATCCAAATATCTTTAAAAACATGTTAAAAGGTTCATATAACAAAGAAATGTCCAAAATATAACATAAAAACGTTTTCATGACTTAAAATGTTCAAGAACAAAACATGCAATTTTCGGACAGAAAAGTAGCTCAACTTTGAGAGGCTGTTTCTCCCTCAAAACTTGACCAAAATGGACGATTCAAAAGCCTAAAATTAAGTTTAAGAAGTTAGCTTTCATTTCCAAGTGGTTTCATGATTTTTGGAGTTCGTTTGATACCCGAAATGATTTTTACAAAAACATGTGTCCGGGCTGTCAAAAAGGACAGAAATTTCACCCTCCTTGTTTTAATCATAACTCGAGATATACCCATCCAAATGACCTGAAACCAACGCCAAAAGTTCACAAATTTTGTTAGGTACAAATGTCGTTTAGATAACTTTTTCTGAAAATGTGTAGATTTTTCCCAGAAATCCGATCTTGTTGCATGTATCCGGATTGGTCACTTTCTGACCTTAGGGAACAAACGAAATTTTTAAAAATACTTAGAAGTACCTAAAAATCTTGGAAAAATTAATTTAGAGAGCTAACATACTAGGGAACAACAGGGATTTTTCTTGAATTTTCATTTGAACATTTGAGACACGAAATAAATTGTACAAAACCGACCTGTTTCAGGCCTCTGTGTCGCAGAAGCCCAGTAGTCTGCGACACAAGCCTTTGTGTCGCCATAAACCGAATCGTCACATTAGCGACACAAGCTTTTGTGTCGCTATAAACCGAATCGTCACATTAGCGACACAAGCCTTTGTGTCGCCATAAACCGAATCGTCACATTAGCGACACAAGCTTTTGTGTCGCTATAAACCGAATCGTCACATTAGCGACACAAGCCTTTGTGTCGCTACAGCACCCGAATCGTCACATTAGCGACACAAGCCTTTGTGTTGCTATAGCACCCGAATCGTCACATTAGCGACACAAGCCCTTGTGTCGCATAATACCTTAGTGTCGCATAACACCTTAGTGTCGCATGTGGCTCTGCCCCTTGGACCCCGCCAGGGGTTGCCACCCCTTGGACCCCGCTACCAGGGGCGCTGCCCCCGGACCCCCGTCATTAATGGGCTTCGCCCTTGCCACACCGATTAATTACCCATAACTGGAAAGTAGAAATACGCATAACATAATTAATCAAGAGCTGTATTTTCACAAAATATCACCAACGGCCTGTACATGTTTTTCTAAACACAAACGATAACTGAACAATTGGACATTTCTAATTGTGTGAACTTATTTTAGGTGGACATTAACCCTCCACCTACATGATTAACTTAGGTGGACATTAACCCTCCACCTGCATGATTGGCTTAAGTGGACATTAACCCCCCCACTTATACAATCACTATAGATGGTCTTTTGAGACATCTACTTACACAACCTTATACGTTTAGGACGTTAGAAGGTTGCATCCGGAAAACACGCTTTGCTTGCTAATTGATTATTGCTTGCTTGCTAATATCAGGTGAGTTTCATAGCCCCTTTTTACTGTTTCTAACTGGGGTGAGAATACATACAACTGCTTTTACACTGCTATTTTCATGTGAACACAAGTACAAAACTCGATATATTGGTTGCATGAGTTATTTTACTAATCCTGAAGTCCCCCACATCATAGTTTGTTAGTATCGTTATAGCGTGAATGTTAATGAATAGTACTATTTGGGATTGACTCCCCCCGTCCGGGTTAGTAGCGCTAACTTGTCAAACGGACGCATTATCATTTGTTCTTACGAGTGTTGGATTAGGCACTCGCTGGGAGGCACCCCGATCGTGGCACTTGACTGTGACCCGACACCACAGTTAAGCTCGAACTATGAGCTCATGGCAACAATATACACTATTTTACATTTTTGTAATACATACCTATCATTGTTGAATGATACAAACGAAAATCTTGTGTTTCCATACGATGTTATATCAACTGTTTACAAACCTATGAACTCACCAACTTTATGTTGACCTTTTAGTATGTATTTCTCAGGGAACCAACCACAGTAGGCTTGCTCTTGGAGGGAGATAGCTCGAGTCGCATACTTTACACAAACAAAAGAGATTAGCTTGCATTGTATTATGTTGTAATCTTGTACTAGATGCGTACTCTACTTTTGGCAAAACTTATGTAAACATTTTAACTGTGTAATGAAATGATTTTTGAAACGTCTCATATAGAGGTCGTTTGTTGTAATTCTTGTGTTGTGATATTTGATTTGGTCGGCGCCCCCAATGCAACAACCTACCTTCCGCTGCCACGTGTCTTGGGGGTGCGACAATAAATGTGAACCACGAGATTTCCATGTTTGTTTGTATCGCAAAACTACGATAAATAAATGTATACTACTGCATGAGCTCATAGTCTGAAGCTTAACCGATATGAGTTTGCCTCCTGCAGATGCCTAATCTAGAACATCCGTATGAACGAATAATAAAGCGCCCGTTTGACCAGTTAGAGCTACTAACCCGGACGGGGATGGTCAATCCCAAATAGATCTATTCTTCAAAACTCGAGCTAAGATCCATACTAACGAAACTATGATGTGTAGAGGACTTTTGTGTGGATTATGAAAGTGAAACTCATGCAATCCGTATATGTGTAAATCTGTACTCGTGTTCATGAAAATAGTGCATGTATTCTCAATCCAATAGTTAAAACAGTAAAAGTGGGGCTATGAGACTCACATGAGTCTTGAAAGCGAGCGTTTAAGTTAATAAACGTGTATCCAATAAGTAACCTTCAAGCGCCCTAAACGCACAAGGTTATGAGTAAGTGAATGTCTCAAAAGATCATTCATGCTAATTATCCACTCAACTAGTTATGTCCAAGTGTTTGTTATCGTTCGCGTTTAGAAAACATGTACGGCCCGTTGGTGATGTTTTGTAATAATAATTCCCGAGGACATTATTATTATGTTTGTTTCATTGTATACTTATAAGAGTATATGACTTTCATGTACATGTAGTGTCATATGTGAATATTCGTTTTTACGCGTGCTTAATAGTTTGTGAAACATGTTCTAAATCTGTTTTATGCGACACTAAGGGCAACACCAAGGCATATTGCGACACTAGGTCAGTGTCGCAACTGCCTCGGAAGTTGAGATTTATGCGACACCAGGAGTTTGTGTCGCAAGTTGTGATTTCGATTTTATTTTAGCGACATAAGCGTTAGTGTCGCAGGGTGTTGCGGCACCAGTTAGTACTGTTGGTTTTAAAGAGTTGCGACACAAAGGTTAGTGTCGCTACGTTCGAGAAAGTTATCGGTCTGTACAACATAGACTCAAAATCGAGGGGTTCTGCGACACAAGGTTTGTGTCGCTATGTTCACAGACTGAAAGTTTTACATATGAGATTGAGAGTTGCGACACAGGGCTTGTATCGCAATGGTTTTGGGCCATCTGCGACACAGAGGGTCTGATGTGTTTTCGTGTTTGGGAACTTGGTCAAATGTGCTCGGTTTGACCCGAAACTTTTAGGGAAGTCTTAAATATGTTTTTAGAGCTTAGAAAAATTATCGTTATGTTTCGTGGTTGACCCGAAAGTGTCATTTTGTATTTGTTGCAAAAACAGTCCACGCGGCTTTTCTTTCAGTTTTTGGGTGGTTTTCGTGAATCGTTATGACGAATCAAAGCTTCGAAATAAAATCCAAGAAAAATCATAGTTGTTCATACATGTCTTAGCTACTTCCAGTAAATTTTTCATAATTTTTGGTCAAGTGCAAGTCATGAAATCGTCCAAGAACCAAGTATGTGTCCAGTGGACTGATTTCCTGACCTTTGCCCAATGTTTGGTCTATATCTCACGATTTACAAAACTTCAGAAAGTGAAATAGTACAACTTTTAAAGGTAACAGAAAATGTGAACTTTTCCAAGTGGTTTCAGTCGATTTGGGTTTGTAGATCTCGAGATACGCCCTCTCAAAGTTGGTCAAATTTTCTGCTCTACAGGACAGTCTGGACACTTGTTTTTGTAAAATCGTTTTCCCATACCAAACGACTAGTTCTTACATATCATTTCTGAATTTATTCGTTCGATAATCTGAACCTGGACCTCGAACAGGTCATTTTTCTTTTTTTCATCTCTTTATGATATGCTATCTTCCTTCCCCCCCCCCCCATCTTTTTGAAAAAAGCCGCTCCACGGTGGTAAAGTCTCATCTTGTGTGTTTCAGAAAAATACCAAACCACTTGGGTTCGAAAGTAGACTCCTTGAACTTGATTTTAGACTCAAGAATCGCTCGATTTGGTTAAGAAATGAGTTAGATATCATGGGTCAAAGTCGAGTTACGTTTTTATCCGGTGGTTAACAGCTTTGTCCGAAAGTTTTTAGCATTATCCTTTGGTTTTCGATTTAGATCTTGGACATAATTAGCAAAAACGAACATCTAACATGTATATTAACATTATCCAACGAAAGTAAACAAGATTTGAAGAGATTCTTACAAGAAAAAGTCGATCTAAAGCCGAAATGAGGAAGAAAGGGCTGTTGCGGGTCGTTTCTTGTTTCTTCGCTCGTTCCTCTTCTTCGTGGTGTTGTAAATGATGGAGATGATGGCTAGATCACTTGGAAGGGGCTGAGAGAGGTGGTGGTGGTGGTGAATTAGGGCTGGGAGTTGAGAGAGAGAGTAGGGGAAACAAGAAATAAGTGAGTGTTAAGTGTGTGTAATGAATGAGAAATCTTGCAAGGGTGAGATTAGTAAGGGGGGCCAAGGGTGGACCATTGGGCCGGTTTTTCCTGGGCCTGGGCTGGGCTGAATTGGGCTTGGCCCATCGTGGTCTCGAGCTCGTGACCCGCTCCTTGATTTCGTGTTACGTTATTTGGTCGGTTAAACGTAAATCGCGTGTTTTAAAATTTAATTATTAACGTTTACTTTTCGCGTGTTGTTTTCGATACATACTTGCTATTTTAAATTGATCGAACATTTTTAAATGTTTTATTGGACCTTTTCAAAACATTTGACGGGTTTCTTTCGGTGTCGGTTTCGATTTGCGCGTTTTTGTCACGTATGATACGTTTTACACAAAACGTGAAACGTTTTATATATTCTTGCAACAATATAAGTTAAATAATAATTATTTGGCATAATTATGTTATTTAATAAAATGTTTTTCACCAACGTCCATATTTATTGTGTCGGATTCCATCCGATCGAATTTGCGTAATTACAATTAATTACGTACGCGTGTATAATACAATATACAAAGTGTTACCGTAATTAGTCCTATTTCACACTAATTACAAGTAGTAATTACCTATCTTAGGTATAAATGATGGCCTAATTTGCCGGGTGTCACATTCTCCCCTTGTTAGAGGAATTTCGTCCCGAAATTAGCCTGTGGTCGTGGTCTGTGTGGGGTCCGAGAAGAGGTGTGGGTATTTCTGACGTATCTGATCTTCTCGTTCCCAAGTGAATTCAGGACCTCTCCTAGAATTCCACCGGACCTTAATGATGGGAATGTGACTTTGTTTTAAACGTTTGACCTCTCGGACCATGATTTCTACGGGTTCCTCGACGAAATGAAGCTTGTCATCGATTTGGATTTCATCGAGTGGAACGATAAGTGTCTCATCAGACAGGCATTTCTTAAGGTTAAAAATGTGGAAGGTGTTGTGCACGCTACTGAGTTCTTGAGGTAGCTGAAGTCGATATGCCACCGGACCAATTCTTTCAAGAATTTCAAACGGTCCGATGTATCTAGGGTTTAACTTTCCGCATTTACCAAAACGAATGACACCTTTCCAAGGCGATACTTTCAAAATTACTTTGTCCCCGATCTGAAATTCGAGGTGTTTGCGTCTCACGTCAGAATAACTTTTCTGACGATCACGTGCAGCTTTCAGCCGGTTTTGGATACCTATGATTTTCTCGGTTGTTTCATGAATGATTTCAGGACCGGTGAGTTGACTATCCCCCACCTCAGTCCAACAGATAGGTGAACGGCACTTTCGTCCGTAAAGTGCCTCAAAGGGTGCAGCCTTAATGCTGGTGTGATAACTGTTGTTGTACGAAAACTCGCACAATGTGAAACGTCCCAGATTTTTTTTTTTAAATATTCGATTAAATTATACAAAACACTTTATTTATTAATATAAACAAACATTAACGTTGTCCGACACAACTTGTACATTACTTTCACAAAATATCATATGTTTATACAGAGCATGATTTTCAAGATCGACTCCTTACTATCTTGCCATAGTAAGTCCATCACTAGTAGCTCTCGGGTCGTTTGCCCGGATCCCCGCCCTTCATCCCTTTAAGCGTACCTATCAACACAACATCTAACAATACATAAGCACATCGCTTAGTAAGTACAGGAAAATGCATTCACAGTAATATAATAAACCAGACATCTCATGTCTTTATCATTCACTCATACATTTACTACATTCAACATATACTCAATTGGCATAATTGATCACTCAGCAATTGGCCACTCAATTCATACAACTAGACACAATTGATCACTCAGCAATTGGTCACTTAACTCACATATACATGGGCACAATTGATCACTCAGCAATTGGCCACTCAGCTTAATCTCATAGGCACAATTGTTCACTCAGCAATTGGCCACTTAACTCAATTTCATAGGCACAATTGGTCACTCAGCAATTGGCCACTCAACTCAGATATACGATACTTAACCACACACGCGATCTAAATATCGTTATTTGGTGCAACCTCGTAACACATTTAGTATTAATAAAAATCAGACAATTGAATTCTTTCCTTTCCTACTACTTACCTCGAGGACGACGTTTAGATATTTATGACTTGCTACCCGAAATACCTGCAGAGACTTTCGTATTAATTAACTCTTATTAAAATATTAACTAACCTCTGTGACACAACCCCCTAGTGTCGCTACTTATCATGGCGACACTAATATAGTGTCGCTCAACACACTATTGCGACACAACCTGCGACACTAGCTCTTAGTGTCGCTATGGCAACAGTTGTAACTAATAGTTGAAACTAGCGACACAAGTTGCGACACTAACTCTTTGTGTCGCTAAAGCAACAGTTTTAATTCGCGACACCATCACTACGACACAAGCTGCGACACAAGCCTTGTGTCGCAATGACGAACAGGGCAGCAGAAACCTTCTGAGATTAACAAGTTTTTGGGTGATTTCAATACCCCAAATTCGAACCAGTTTCAATAAATGATTATCACACACATACAATCCATTCAAAACACATTCAAACTCATTTTAACCCACATAAACACTTTACCCCCCAAATTTCTCATTTTAAGCTCAATTAAAACTCAATCTTTCATCCTTTATTAATCGAATTAATCTCAATTTCAACAGAGGGTTTAGGTTCCTTACCTGAAATTGCAAAGAAACACTTTCAACAATCACTTTCCAAGCTTAATTCTTGATCTCCTCTAGTTTTCTTTACTTTTCCTCTATAAAACACCCAAACACACACACATAAAAGAACCTGGAGATATATTCTGGTTTCTGGAATATCTTGGAACATATTTTTATTTTAATTTTCACTCTTAATTACACAATTTGCCCTTAAAAACCGACTTTCTGCCCGACACTGCGACACAAGCCTGTGTCGCACTGAGCTCTGTGTCGCTACCTGTGACACTAGCCCTTGTGTCGCATAACAGTACACAACTTTTAAATTTAACAAATTTCGGGGTGTTACACAATGGCAAGTGATTTTCCCAAGAGTTACCGAAGTCAGCTACGCAGGCTCGTAGCATATCCTCCAGTGTTTGAATAGTTCGTTCGCTTTGGCCGTCAGTTTGCAGGTGGTAAGCAGTACTCATATCTAGACGGGTACCTAGAGATTTTTGTAGTGATTGCCAAAAACGAGAAGTAAATCGACTATCTCTGTCAGAGATGATTGAGATGGGCACGCCGTGTCTTGACACGACCTCTTTAGATAGAGTCGCGTCAAACGTTCCATCTTGTCAGTTTCCTTGATGGCCAGAAAGTGAGCGGATTTGGTAAGTCGGTCTACGATCACCCAAATGGTATCGCAACCGCTCCGTGTTTTTGGTAATTTAGTGATGAAATCCATGGAAATCTGTTCCCATTTCCATTGGGGTATTTTTGGTTGTTGTAGTAATCCGGAGGGTTTCTGGTATTCAGCCTTAACCTTCGAGCAGGTGAGGCACTTACTGACGTACGTAGCTATGTCAGCCTTAACCTTCGAGCAGGTGGTTTTTTATCCAAATAAACAAGTTGCAGGTGGTTTGGTGGTTTGGTGAAGAAGATTACTTTTTGTTATCCTTTTCACTTAAGCCCCTCAACTAATAGTTCACACTTCATTTTACCCTTCAATTTTATTAGTATGTCAATTGAACGAAATTTTAAGTACGTAAATATATATCACTTCATGAAAATTCAAAACATTAATATATTTTACAAAATCACATATCGAGCCACAATTAGTAATTTAACTAAGTGTCATACTAATATACAATTATAGAATGAAATTTTTTTTTCTGAAGCAAGAAGATGCCAAATTTGTTTGTGATTGAAAATTATGATATGTGAATGTTTTTATTTATTTATATAAATATTATATGTTTCAAACTAAAAATGTGTATGATACAAATAGATCCCTATTAAAATTAATCGTAATAATTAATTTGATCTGTTGTTACCATTACGAAACTTTTAAGATTGATTGTTGACAATAAGTCATATACGTAATATCAGTTTGAAATGTAAGTTTTGTGTATAGTTAAAATAACTTTTTTTTTATGTTGAAAACTTTTTTATGTTGTTTCAATGTAATAGTTAAGTTTATATTTCGCAATAAATTACGGCCCCCCTTAACTACAATTTCTAGCTCCGCCCCTAAAATTATACCAATCATCTTTATTTATCGATAATTACACTGATCGTCCCTAACTATATACATGGAGTGCACAGAATATTTCAAAATTCTTAAATAGGTGAGATCCTCAATATAAAAGTATTTAATACTATAGGGATATTTTGTAAAATAGCAACAAAAAGTGTGATGTATGAAACTATCTTTATCTTTATAATCTATAATACATTTTGAATTTATTTTTTAAAATCATACTTAACAATGAAAAATGCTATATTACCTTTACATAATTACTTCACCATTTGAATCAACTTAACATTTATATTCTATATTAGTAGTTTAATATGATATCTATAAAATTCAATTTCTTTTAACACATAAAATATACAATCTTTTTAAAAAATATATATATTCCTTTTGTTCAATTTAAAATTTTAACATTATCCACTAATTACAATATTTATCAATAATATCATATTTACTCATTAAAATCTTTTTTAATTATTGAAATACGAAATGCACGTTAATTTATTAAAAATAAAAATATATATTTCCATTATTTCATTAATTTAACCGCCGTTACCATGATCACTACCTCAAACGTCCAATTATGTGGGTAGTAGTTGAAAGGCTGTTAATGGGCCTAGAAGTTTAGTTCAAATGTAATAAGGGACTTAGCCCAGTTAGTGTCCATCATGAATGGTGTGTCAAAGCCCATGCACGTGTTAGTAGAAGAAGTCTTAAGTTGTTACGAGTCTTTAGTATTGCCCGGTATTCTAGCAGTTAGTTTCGTTGGTCATGGAGTCTGTAGTCTATTTGTTTGGATGTGTTATTGCTTAATGAGGATTATCAAGAGTGAAATACCCTTGTTTGTTCACAAGTGGTATCAGAGCACAATTCCTGTGTTCAAGTGAGGAAAACAATCGTGTGATTCGATTCAATGGCAGAAGAAAATAGTGTGTATCAGACACAAGCAGTTCCCAGGTTTGATGGGGATTATGAGCATTGGAGCTTGGTTATGGAAACGCTACTAAGATCTAAGGAATATTGGTCAGTAATAGAGGAAGGGGTGAAGGAGCCTGCAACAGGCACTATTCTGACAGCTGAACAACAAACTCAATTAGCAGCTGCAAGGTTGAAGGAACTAAGAGCTCGAAATTATTTGTTTCAATCCATTGACAAACAAATAATACAGACAATGACACAGAAGTCAAGTGCAAAGCAGATATGGGATGCTATGAAAATGAAGTACCAAGGCAACACAAGGGTTAAAAGGGCTCAATTGCAGAGGTTACGAAGGGAGTTTGAGATCTTAGAAATGAAAGAGGGAGAAAGTGTCAAAGACTATATGTCCAGAGTTATGATTGTCTCCAATGAAATGAGAAATTATGGGGAAAGCATGGGAGATGTCAAGATAGTGGAGAAGGTACTTAGATCCTTAACTGAAAGTTTCAATTTTGTGGTATGTTCTATAGAGGAGTCTAAGGATATAGATGCACTCACAGTTGATGAACTTCAGAGTTCCTTACTGATTCATGAGCAAAAGATCAGAAGAAAGTCCAGTAATGAAGAACAAGTTTTCAAGGTTGAACAAGATGGGGGAAACAGCCATGGTAGAGGAAGAGGAAGGATGCAGTATGCACGTGGTAGAGGCAGAGGTAGAGGAAGAGGTAGAAGCAATGTAGACAAATCAGGAATAGAGTGCTATAGGTGTCACGAAATGGGACACTTTGCATATGAGTGTCCAAAAGGTGACAGAACTGTTAACTACACTGAGTTTGATGAGACAGAAGATCTTCTCCTCATGGCTAGGACCACAACACCTGATGATGAAAAGAAAGGAATATGGTTTCTTGATTCTGCATGCTCCAATCATATGACAGGATGTAAAGAATGGTTCATAAGTTTGAATGAGAACTACAAACACACAGTCAAGCTGGGAAATGACAACAGACTCAATGTTAGAGGCATTGGAGATATAAGGCTGGAAATAGCTGGTGTCATTCAAGTTATTACTAAGGTTTATTTTATTCCTGAACTTACATCAAATTTAATAAGCATAGGACAACTCCAAGAAAAAGATGTTACTGTTGTGTTCAAGAAAGGTGTATGCAAGATATATCATGCTGAAAGAGGGTTACTGGTTACAACAACCATGACTAAAAATCGCATGTTTTTAGTCAATGGAATCATGAGACCTTTAGAGAACAGATGTTTGAAAGTCACTGATGAGAATAACACTCAACTATGGCATAGGAGGTTGGGGCATGTTAGTCATAAAATCATCAGGACAATGCAGTACAAACGATTGGTCAATGGACTTCCAACTGTTGCAGATCAAACAAAGATATGTGAAGTGTGTCAAATGGGCAAGCAACAAAGAGAAGCATTTCCTAAGAAAAGCATGTGGAGGGCAACTGAAAGGCTTCAATTAATCCACACAGATCTGTGTGGTCCCATCAAGCCAGCCTCACCCAGTGGAAAGAGGTATATTCTAGTATTCATAGATGATTTTTCTAGAAAAGGTTGGTCATACTTTCTCACTGCTAAACAAGAAAGTTTTGAAACTTTTAAACGATTCAAAGCTATGGTTGAAAAGGAGACTGGTTTATTTATAAAGGCTCTAAGGAGTGACAGGGGTGGGGAATTTACTTCCAATGAATTCAGTGATTTTTGTGAGACTCATGGCATAAAGAGACAGTTAACTACGTCCTACACTCCACAACAGAATGGAGTGGCAGAACGTAGGAACAAGACCATAATGAACATGGTCAGATGTCTCTTGTTTGACAAGGTTATGCCTAGATGGTTCTGGCCAGAAGCAGGGCGTGTTATATTTTAAACAGGTGCATGACAATTACTCTGGTTGATAAAGTACCAGAAGAAGTGTGGTCAGGTAACAAACCCTCTCTAGACTACTTTAGAATATTTGGAAGCATTGCATATGCCCATGTTCCAGCTCAGTTGAGAACCAAACTGGACAACAGGAGCCAGAAGTGTATTTTCTTGGGTGTTAGTGTGGAATCCAAAGCCTACAGATTATATGACCCAATTCTCAAAAGGATTGTGATCAGCAGAGATGTGGTATTCAATGAGGATGAACAATGGCAATGGAAGCAAGAAGAAATAGGTACTTTAGAGGTACCATTGTATGAGGAGTATATACAGGTTGAAGATGCTAGCATATCAGAACCAACTATGACAGAAACACAAGCACAAGACCCACTTTCAGTGCAGGATGAAGGAAACAACTATGAAGCATCACCTGAACCCAACAATGAAGCTACAAGTGAAACCCCAGCATCCTCAGTTCAAGCAGAAACATCAAGAAGACATGTCAGACCCCCTGTGTGGATGAGTGAATATCAAACTGGTGAAGGATTGTCTGATGAAGAAGTGTACTTGGCCTTATTTAGTGCATATGGTGATCCAACTAATTATGAAGAAGCTGCAAAGGACTCAAAGTGGGTTAGTGCTATGGAAGCTGAAATTCAAGCTATTGTAAGAAACAACACATGGGAGTTGGTTGATGCACCATCTGGAACACAGCCTATAGGAGTCAAATGGGTGTTTAAAACAAAGTTGAATGAGAAGGGAGAAGTAGACAAGTATAAAGCTAGACTAGTTGTGAAGGGCTATGCTCAACAAAAGGGTATAGACTATGAAGAGGTGTATGCTCCAGTTGCTAGATGGGACACAATCCGAACATTGCTTGCAGTAGCTGCTCAAAACAGTTGGTCAGTGTACCAACTTGATGTTAAGAGTGCATTCCTTCATGGGGAACTTCAGGAGACAGTCTTCATTCAACAACCACCTGGTTTTATCAAAGAAGGTGAGGAACATAAAGTTTACAAGTTGAAAAGAGCTTTATATGGTTTAAAACAGGCCCCAAGAACCTGGTTTAAACGCATAGAAAGCTATTTTTCAAGGGAAGGATTCAAGACAAGTAAGCATGATAATACCTTGTTTATCAAGAGGGTGTGGAACAAGGTAATTGTGGTGAGTCTTTATGTAGATGATTTAATCTACACAGGAAATGATAAAATGTTGTGTGAAGAATTCAAAAGATCAATGCATAAAGAATTTGAGATGACTGATTTAGGGCTGATGAAGTATTTCCTGGGAGTAGAAGTTCAGCAGGATGAAAAGAGCATAACCATGAAGCAAACTAAATATGCAAAGGAAATTCTGAACAAGTTTGGAATGGGGGAAGGTAATGCAGTTAAGAATCCCATAGTTCCAGGTACAGTGCTGTTAAAAGAAAGTATGGGAAATGAGGTGGATGCTACCAACTTCAAATGCTTAGTAGGGAGTCTGTTGTACCTCACAGTGACAAGGCCAGACTTGATGTATGTTGTTTGTTTAATTGCAAGGTTTATATCCAACCCAAAGGAGGATCATCTGCAAGCAGCTAAACGAGTATTGAGGTATGTTAATGGTACACACAATTATGGATTGGTGTATGCAAAGAATGTGCCAGGGAAGGTCAAGGTGTTTACAGACAGTGACTATGCAAGGGACTTGGAAGACAGAAAATGCACATCAGGATACATATGCATGTTGAGCAATGCAGCCATATGCTGGAGTTCCAGGAAACAAGAAATTGTCACATTATCCTCTACGGAAGCTGAATACGTGGCAGCCACAAACTGTGCATGTCATAGTATGTGGTTAAAAGGTTTATTACAAGAGATAATGGGAAAAACTTATGGTGTCATGGAAATCTGGTGTGACAACAGTTCCACTATCAAGCTCTCAACAAATCCAGTCTTGCACAGGAGAACAAAGCATATCGATGTTAGGTTCCACTACCTAAGGGAACTGGTAAACAAGAATGAGGTCAAGCTCGAATTCTGCCCTACTGAAGAACAACTAGCAGATGTGATGACAAAACCGTTGAAGCTTGAAAGTTTTGAGAAGATAAGGAGTGAGCTTGGAATTCAAGAAATAGAAGACAAGTAAACCGAAGGATGAATCCTCGTTCAGTTTAAGGGAAGGATTGAAAGGCTGTTAATGGGCCTAGAAGTTTAGTTCAAATGTAATAAGGGACTTAGCCCAGTTAGTGTCCATCATGAATGGTGTGTCAAAGCCCATGCACGTGTTAGTAGAAGAAGTCTTAAGTTGTTACGAGTCTTTAGTATTGCCCGGTATTCTAGCAGTTAGTTTCGTTGGTCATGGAGTCTGTAGTCTATTTGTTTGGATGTGTTATTGCTTAATGAGGATTATCAACAGTGAAATACCCTTGTTTGTTCACAGTAGCATGCTGCTATTGAAAAAAAAATCGTGACTTTTTTCTTGTATTTGTTGGCGACCGTCCTCCTCGATCTCGTCGCCCAACAACCCACTCAAAAACCCTTTGCCGTCAACTAACCAATTTCCTGTCTTTCTCTCTCTTTTTATATCCATCTACTTTCCAACTGCAATCAATCAATTAACCAACCAACCCAATCTTATCTTCTAAGCTAACCCATCTCCCCCATCAACCTCATCTCACTCTCTCTGATTATACGTACTTATATTATTAACAACATCAATCAAGACTTATATTGCTGAGGAAGAAAAATCAAGTTTAAAAATGGCGAGGAAGAAGATCAGAGAGTACGATTCAAAGAGGCTTTTGAAGGAACATTTGAAAAGACTTGCTGCCATTGATCTTCAAATCTGCTCTGCTCAGGTCCTTGTACTCACTCTTCTCTGTGTTTTTTTTTTCCTATCTACTACTAGTATCAGCATTTGCTCCTCATTGGTGTATTACTTGTTGCTGTTGCTAACTAACTTACCAACAAACTACAGTATTTGTTTTAATTTTCTTGATTCATTCTGTCTGTATGTTTGAGAATTCCATTGTAGTGATAATTCATCATAATTCTTAACCTTACAACTTTATATTATTATTCTTTGTAAACAAACTGGTAACCATATACTTGTTGCCAAAATACCAACAACAAAAAAGACCAATTTTCAACTTAAATGTATTACGTATTTCTTGGGTTCATGAGAAACAAAGTTAGCTGCTTAATTCTCATTACATATGAGTACTATATATTACTTGTTTGTGTTAAAACTTTAACAAAGTAAATGCCCATTTTGAGTTATATAAAACTAGTGGCTAAAGTTATAGACTGTATCTATTCTGGATGTCATGAAAACTAAATCCATATCAATTGCGTTGATTGCAAGTGTTTGTGGGTTGATCATGTTTACAGTAATGTAAGATCTATGAAAGTTAAAATCAGCAGGTAATGTAGATGCATGTGATCTTGTAATTTTGCTGTAGTCTTGTTGATGTATATATGGTTTAGTTAAAGCATTGTTGTAGAGAGATGATCACCTCTAGAAATTAAGTAATTTTGGAGAAACCACTGCCTCATGATAGCAGATTAGTTTTGTATATTGTTTGTATTTCCATTATTAAAACATTTTATTTGGTTCTATTAGGTTCTTGAGTATGAATTTAACTTAGGGATCGTCTTAATAAGTCAAAAATCATGTATATGGTGGCATTTAAATTGCTATAATCGTTGCCGTGTTTTGAATAATCTGAGAAAATCTTATATACAGGTGAATGCATCCACGGACTTCACCGACTTAACAGACAAAGAACCATGGCTTTCATCAACAAAGCTAGTTGTGAAACCTGATATGCTGTTTGGGAAGCGTGGGAAGAGTGGCTTGGTTGCTTTGAACTTAGATGTAGCTCAAGTTGCTGATTTTGTAAAAGCTCGTCTTGGAGTTGAGGTAAAATCCAATGTGTCAAAACTAGAGGTCTCAGTTTTACCCATTTACTCATATATGGGTCAATTTGGATTTTGTTTTATCTCTGATGGGTCAAACGGGTTAAATAATATTTTTTAGCATAAACCACGATGTTTCAAATGGGTTGAAAGGAAGTCTCCCCAAAGGGTATTCTTAATTTATACAAATACCTAAAATATTTTAGTTAGAAGGTTAGATTAATATTGACATGATAAAATTGATAATCATATTTGTCACAGTATTAGTTTATTAAAAGAAATATTGAATAGAAAGTGTTTTGATCAACCCAATTCGGCCAGACTCGTACCAATATAATTTCTGTTTTGACCCCTTACCAACCCACCGATTTGCCACCTCGTATGAATGCTTGTAAAATGATCTACTCATGTGTCAAGGCTTCTTGTCATGGAATAATATTTACTAATTGTGAAAGGGTTTACTTATAGGTTGAGATGGGTGGATGTAAAGCACCAATAACAACATTTATTGTGGAACCATTTGTTCCACATGATCAAGAATATTACCTTTCCATTGTCTCTGAAAGGCTTGGTAGCACCATTAGCTTTTCAGAATGTGGTGGTATCGATATCGAAGAGAACTGGGAAAAGGTAAGTCAGTAGTTAGTAATGTTATTACAGTAAAGACTCGTACGCAGTTTTCAAATTTGAGAGATTGATTCATTTGCTGATCCTTACAGGTTAAGACTGCCTTTCTTCCCACAGAAAAACCCTTGACGCTAGAAACTTGCGCTCCACTAATTGCTACTCTTCCGTTGGAGGTGCATTGAGATTTTTTTTTTTTTTTACTTCTTATGCACATCCTTCAAGGTTCTTGGATATGTGACCATCTAGGTTTCTAAAACCATAACATACTATACTAGGTTTCTAAAACCATAACATACTATACTATATACCAGTATGATAAAACTGCATGATTTAGTGCTGAATGAATGAAAGGCTGTATATGATAGATATGTGTTCATTAAGTGTTTTGAATGGGCAGCCTAAATGACAGAAGACCACCATTTAACCTTATGTATTATTTAGTATGACTATTTGTAAGTTTTCCAAGTGGACAGTCATTATGACAGGGAATTACCATTTTGACCTTCACAATTTGTTTGATATTTAGACTGCTAAGGTCTATTGACTCTTTCAGTCCCATATGTGTGTAGTGAAAACATGAATGTTAGATCTGATGGTATGCTGATTGTACTCATCTTGAAACCAGGTTCGAGCAAAAATTGGCAATTTCATAATGGGTGTATTTGCTGTATTTCAAGGTAAAGTGGTAATGATATGAAATGAATTTTGTATTTATCTTTTCGTTGAGTAACAAAATTAAGAGTTGTATATGCTCCTTAACCACAAAAGTTGATAATTAAGAGAAAATGTCTTCTTATCCATATTACATGCTTATCGGATATGTGAATTATATATGAGCACTCTATTCTCATTTATAACTGATGCGAATGCTTTAAATCTTCGTTATCTCCCGCTTGATGTTTTCTTTTTAATTCTTGACAGATCTTGATTTCAGTTTTCTAGAGATGAATCCATTTACGTTGGTAAATGGAGAGCCATTCCCTCTGGATATGAGAGGAGAGTTGGATGACACTGCAGCATTTAAAAACTTCAAAAAGTATGTCTTTGTTGTTGCTCTGTATTTCATAATTTCAAGTTGTGATCTGCATTCCATAATTTGAACTGTAGTGATCTCATCGTATACTTATTTCTTTTGCATTTAGGTGGGGTAACATAGAGTTCCCTTTGCCATTTGGAAGGGTCCTAAGCTCTACCGAGAGCTTCATTCACACATTAGATGAAAAAGTAAGTTCATGTATGTTTTAGAAATATGAGATTTGTGGTTTTGGACTTTTTGGCATCTCAACTGCTTCTTATTTGGGTTATTCATATGATATAGAAGTAGAGGTAGCAATTTCGACCACTCTGCTAGTCTGCTTATAAATTAGTCGATTTTGGTTGTGTTTTATCTCAAACAGGTCAACGAGAAATGGGTCAAATGGATCAAAAGGTTTAGATCATCATTGTAACAATATTGCTTTTGTAATCACAATTAACTCATTATTACCTGTTTAGTTTTTTTTTCCAAAAGTGGAAAAAAAAAATTTATGGGTCGACCCAATTCACCCTGAACTAAAACTGACTCGTTGTAACTCAGACCCCTTTTGACTATTACCCAACCCAATCTTGCCTCCTCTAATTGATTAACAATGGGGCCTTTTGTGCATCAATGGTTTTTGTATTGTGAAGTAGCACACATGTCAATTTTGATCACTCTTTTCTGGTGACAGACTAGCGCATCGTTAAAGTTCACTGTGTTGAATCCTAAAGGACGCATATGGACGATGGTTGCAGGAGGTGGTGCAAGTGTAATATATGCAGACACAGTCAGTATCCTATATTCAAATTATTTCACCATACCGTGCATTTGTTTCTCACTTTCACCCCAGAAAAATTAAGAGTACAGGACTTCCCATGTTTTCTAATAATCTAGGTAGGAGATTTAGGCTATGCATCAGAACTTGGTAACTATGCAGAGTACAGTGGAGCTCCAAATGAGGAAGAGGTGTTGCAATATGCTAGAGTTGTGGTTGATGTACGAGATATGCCAGTTTTTTATTTATATACTTGTTAACATTTGGAATGAAATAATATACTCAAACTATTAAGCTTCTTCTCCAGTGTGCTACTGCAAATCCTGATGGTCGTAAAAGAGCCCTTCTAATTGGAGGAGGTATTGCTAACTTCACTGATGTTGCTGCCACTTTCAATGGAATTATTCGAGCACTTAGAGAAAAGGTATGTGTGGTAATATATACTAGAGGTGGCAAAAACGGGTTAGGTAGGTTGGGTAATGGGTCAAAATGTCCAGATTTATCTGTAAGCAAAAATTTCTTGTCAATTTGAATATTTTTACAGTGTAATTAACACGTGAATTGTAATAACATAAAAACATTATAACATAAAAAAATTATTACAGTAATAATTTAAAGAAAAATAATAGTTCTAACAATTCATCCTATTACTCATTCTACATCCAGATATAAGATCATGAAACTTGTGATTCTCTCTTTGTCATCTCTTCTGATTCTGATAATTGTGATGATCTTCATAATCAGGAGGTTATATGCATTAAATATACAGTAAAATTTGTGTGCTTTCAAATTGCTTGACCTGTTCCACTTGTAGCTAAAGCTATTTGTTTGACCAGTCGTTAAGTAAATTGGTTGAAATTGCCACCTAACGTGTGTTCAAATTATATTGTATCTTACGAATGTGTTTTGATAATTTGTGGGTCGGGGCATAGGAGTCAAAGCTGAAAGCAGCAAGAATGCACATTTATGTTCGAAGAGGTGGTCCTAATTACCAAACTGGTTTGGCAAAAATGCGTGCATTGGGAGAAGAACTGGGAGTTCCCCTTGAGGTATGATATTGAATTTGTTAACTGCTCCATCCCTTTCAAAATAAATGTTTCACTAGACAAATGCAAACTGTCTTAGTTTAGGAGCTAGTAGTTTCCAGTTATTCCACTTATAAATATTTAAATGTCTATTCTACCATTACTCCTTAGAGTTGCACTTTTGTAACAATGAGTAAATAAGGGTAAATGAAAATTTGGTAATCTATTATTGATTGAATTGCGTTTTTCGTCCCACTGGTCTTTCCAATTCGGACGATTTTATCATGAAACTTCTCTTTTTTTCATTTTATGTCCTTGAAGCTAGCGATGTTCGCCAAGTTAGTCCTTTCTCGTTAGTACATGACCCATTCACTCATTATAAAATAGAATAATGATATAAGCCTAAATATCAACCTGAAATAGAAATGTGACCATTTATTTATTTGAGACGGAATAAAGTTATATTATAGCTACTTCGTGTTTTGTTTTGGTAATCAAGTTATGAAAGATGTTTTTTTTTCTTCTTTGTTTTTCGTCATACGCTTGTGGTATTTGTTGTAGGTTTATGGACCGGAGGCTACAATGACTGGCATCTGCAAGCAAGCGATCGAATGCATAATGTCATAGGCATAAGCCACAACAAAAACTGGCGGCTTTTGTGTTTTTATCCTTTAAAAACCATTTTTATCACGGAGTACTTGAGTGGTGAAAAGTTGTATCAGAGGAGACTAAGGATTTGATCGAGCATTTGAGCGAGTATTTTAATTTTCATTTTAATTTTTTTATTTGCTTTCTTTTATGTCTTTCAAATAAGTTTTGATAAAAATGAGGTGATTAATGCAAGTAATCCATGGTTATAGTTTCCTAAAAAAAAAATTAAGTGTCCGTGTCTTTATTACTTTGGCGTAATACTTCAAGAGTAGGTTACAAGTTACTAAGAGCACTCCTAATGGACGTGTCAGTTGACCGTCAGTTCCAACTGACGGAGCCGACGCCAGTGGCACGGTCCGTCGGTTTAGTTTCGTCAGTTCAACCCGTCGGTATCCGACGATCCTTTTTTTTTGTGTGGGCCAAGTTTATATTTAATTGTTTATTTGTTTGTGTTTAGTGTATAGAAATAAAGATAAATTGGTAAATGTGGCGCTCAAAAATTAAGTGACGGTGTCATTGATGGTAGGGGTCCGTTAGTTTCGGTCAGTTTTTGGAAAACCTGACGTGACGCTGATGTGGCCGTCAGTTTTAGTCACCATTGGGTATGGTCTAACTATTTTGTCCGTTTTCAAAGTAAGTGTCCTTGTTTTCATTTTGTTTATTCGTCAATTTAATATTTCAACTAATCAAAATATACTTTATTCCGCAATCAAAATATACTTTATTCCGTATAAATATACTTTATTGGTGAAAGATTCATAAAACTTCATGCATTTTCAAAAGAGAAAACTTATTTTAAAACAGGTGAAGTAATGTATATTATTTACCACTACCACGTGTAGTGCATTGATACAGATTACTCTTGAAAATTGGTTACATAGTATAATGAAACTCTATGTTGAATACATTTAGAAACAATAAATAATACGGGGTACACCGTATATAAGTAAACATATAGATGTATGCGTCTGCGTAAATGTATGTCTTTTTATGTCACATTTTTGTTGCGTATTAATCCTAACTCATCCGAAGCTTCAAGATTAAGAAAGTTACGTGTTTAGCCATGATTAAATATGTAGTTTCTAGCGTCATGCCGTTTGCATATGAATGCCCTTAAAGTAGTAGTCGTTTTGTACCTACAATCTATACTACTTTTTGTTTGTAACCTATTAATATAGTAAATTTTATAGTTTTTCATGAACCCAATAAAATGACAAATTTTATAGATTTCTAAAAACACTTTACTCTATGGACTAAAATATACATCAAACTATTTATTGAATTGGTTGATAAAGGGACTCGATCTAAAATTAGATATATACATCTTGCGAGAATGTAATTTAGTGTCACGTATGTATTAGTATGTTCGTTCAACCACGTGTCATCCATGAAAACTTGCATATCATTTTATTTCTTTATTATTATAATAATATAATATAAAATATAATATAATTCTTTATTATATATATATATACTAGTTTTAAGCTTATGAGATGCTACGCCAATTTAAAGCATACAATTTTTATTCCAATTATTTTAACCAAATCAATTAATTATTAAGCGATTTACTAAATATAATTGTGTTTAGTATGTAGTATAAAAACTATGTGAGATGTTCATCGTAATATGGTAAATATTTCTTACACTAAATATAAGATCATAACTAAATATGTATC
This sequence comes from Gnaphalium uliginosum, assembly GCA_963930675.1. Classification (NCBI taxonomy): domain Eukaryota; kingdom Viridiplantae; phylum Streptophyta; class Magnoliopsida; order Asterales; family Asteraceae; genus Gnaphalium; species Gnaphalium uliginosum. Next base: position 37,853,533 of record OZ005680.1, on the reverse strand, counting down.
AAATTATTTAATGATATTTTATTTTCTAATCACTGTAATTATTAATAATAATAAAATAATAATATTAATTAAATAATTTTTAGGACATTGTTTTCGTATGTGACTCCTTCTTTTCATAATAATGTATATTAATTATTATATTACTAATTATCAGAAAATAATAAAATAATAAAATAATAATATAATATTAATTAAATAATTTGCTAACTGAAATTAAGAGGCTGACATGTGACATTTGTGCTTACGTGGCAAACTCTGAAACTTTCTACTCCTTTAGTATATATACAGATAGATATAGATATATGTCATATTTTAATTGGTTGTAATTGTTAATTGACCTAGCTCTTACCATTTGTTGTGATCGATTATCACAATAAGAAATTACATAAACATGTAGAAGTCAATAATAAAACACACAAGATAAGAAAATACATGACACAATCACACACAATATTTTTACGTAAAAAACCTTTCAAGGGAGACTAAAAATCACGGGACTCGTAGGCAACTTAACATCCACTATATATGAAAGATGTTACAAGAATTCAACGGATGGGACGAAGGGAGACGACTCTCATAGACTCACTCTTTTTCTCTTAACCTTTATATAAGGTTTAGTGTCTGAAAATACATCTAACTTTTAAATAATGTGTTTTAATGTATTTTGCTGATGTGTCATGTGTTTAAGGTGCCATGTGGCATTCGTAGAAGTTGACACGTCATCAAAAGTATTACAAAATACATTAAAACACACTTTTTGAAAGTTTGATACATTAATAATAGCAAACGTAAGTAGGGTACACACAATAGACATCAAACATAAGTTAGATGAATTCTCAAATACTAATCTCATTTATACATGCAACCCCAATCTTTTCCATCAAATTATCTTATTTCAAAAATAATTCGATTTTCAAATCCGACTAATTTAGAAAATTAAATTATATCATAACAATAATAACAATAACAATTGTAAGTGAACAAATATATTTCAAATAGTGAAATTTAGGAATTATCTTTCTTATCAAAATGCTATATCATTGTTAACATCTATTTCATTTGGTACCCCGAACAAATATATCTTACTTATATACTATGCTTTTATCTTTCTCATAAATTTGAATCTATTATAATTATAATTTAAATTTAAATTTATTATGCTACATTATCATATAATTTTAATTATAAATCTCTATTCAAAAAGTATTTGTATATATGTCTAACATAAAACTTAAGTTTAATAATCAACATAATCCATTCAAATTTTAATAACTTTCAAATCAATTCATTCATACAAACACCTTTATGGAATGGAATTGAGATTACAATTCAATCGAATTCCTTTGAATTCCGTGAATCAAATGCAACCGAAAAATTAAATAATCAGGAATGGGAGTGTATAATTGTGATTAGACTTAACAAAACTCAAACTATTGTTTTAAGTAGTATACCAAGGAGCTAGCTAGCTAGGTGCTATAGGTTGTGATTAATATGGCAATTGTATATTTATGGTACATTTATTATTCATGTTCAAAACGAGTTACTATTACTATAACAACTTCAAATCTAAATAAAGATAAAACATAAAAGACATGCAACAAAAGCCAAATAAAATGCCTTGTATTTTATACTTTTTTAACAGAATTTTTAGTACCTTATTCATGTGAAAAATAAGCAAGTAAATTAGTGACAGTGTAATTTAGCTAGTCGAAAACTCAGTCGTAGCTAGAATCTTGACAGGATTCAGTGATTTCGGAAAATGGTGTCTTGCTGGCATGCAATGCAAAGTTTAATTACCACAAGTTTTGTCTAAACTGAAAAAGCCAATTAAAAGTTTATGCTTTCAAGCATTCATTAGCCAATAAACAGCCGTATCACTGCACCACATTTTACATACACACTTCCACAAACTAAGTTAAAAGTATCATAACTTTTTACTTTTAGTTACAAGTAATCTATCAAATGCTTCCTTATATTTACTACTCATTTTTCTTGTTTTTTCAACTCTCTCTCTCTCTCTCTTCAAAATAACAAATTAGTTAAAGAGTTTGAGAGGGAGAGGTTAAAATAAAAAAAATGGTGCAAGAGTTATTGCCATCGTTGATCATGGTAGTTGTACAATTTGAGTTTGCAGGAATGAACATTTTCTCCAAGCTCGCCATGGATTCAGGGATGAATCCTTTCATCCACGTTGCCTATCGTCAAATCTTTGCTTCTATAGTCCTTGCACCTTTGGCATATTTTATCGAAAGGTACACACATCGATCGATATACATACATGTACCATTTCACATTAGAATCATCATATAATATTTGCAGATTCTTTATCTAACCGGCCAGTGTGTTTTAAGCCTTTTTGTAGTTCTCCTTTGAACCCTTTTACATGTATAACTGTAAAAACTTTATTATACCTTTTCGTGTACGTAAAATGTAAAAATAAAATGTAGAACATGTATTTAAATTTTGGTACACTCAATAGTAGTCGATATATAAGAGATTTAGCTAAAGTTGTCCCTCCTAAAAATGAGCAAAAATGTGCGCAAGGTGGCCATGCACTATTGAAGAGTTATGAAATGAATACCGGTACTTACTAATTTATTATTTGTATGTTATGTTAAAATGTTATATGCTTGTAGAGGTAAAAGACCTCCAATGACAATGCCGATTTTCTTCCAAGTTTTCTTGTGCTCCATTTTCGGGTGAGTACTTTAATTTATGTATTTTCAGTAGACGTCAATTATTTGTGAAATTACACTCTGTTTTTGGGGTTAATGATGATTATCAGGTTGACACTAAACCAAATCACATACTTTGTTGGTTTGAAGAACTCGACACCAACCATTGCGTGTGCTTTGTCGAATCTACTTCCAGCAATCACTTTTGTCCTTGCCGTCTTATGCAAGTAATAACCTATTCAACTTTGTTTACTCGTGTCTCTTTAGCTGTTATTAAAACCATTTATGGGAAATCACTGCTGATTGTTGACTGCAGCAGCAAAAATATAAACATGGGAACGATTTATGAACTAAATTCAAAAGGAGAAAAAAGTATATTATAACCCTTTGCTGAGCATATCATGTATGATTTCACGAGTGTGATAGTTAATGTTTATTTCAGAAAGTTAAGGACAAAAACTGAATCTCTTATCAAAACGATTGTCTCTGCAAGGTCTATGTAATACCCGATCAACTACATTTTTATTAGAAAATGATAATGACAACTCTAAGGGGCGTTTTCAATATAAAATGATAGTTATGCATAAACTTGTTGTACATTACGGTTAAAAATATCATTATCATATAAATGATGGGTAAATCAAACATGTTGTTAACGGTACTAACGATAGATGTTGTTAACCAATCAAACTTTAAATATCACTTTATTTACACTTTTTACCCTTCAAGTTTTTCAATATATACACAATTTACCCTTGCTTTTAATCAACGTCACTAGTATTTTCTCATAAATGATTTGGCGGTTACGGGATAATTGTTAATGCATATAACTAATTTTTTATCGACAATCCTGGGGATGTCATGATCAACAAAATCCTATTTATTATCCCTTCAAAAAAATATTCATTGGAGTTTGTTATTTTTGGGTAGGCAAGAAAGTGCAAAGTTGAAGACATTGGCCGGACAAGCAAAGCTGATGGGAACATTCGTTGGGGTTGGGGGTGCCATGCTATTGTCCTTGTACCATGGGCCTAGAATACCCATCGGTCAATCAGGGATTCATATAACTACAAGTGCTAACAGTAATGCTAATGATCATGGTCAAGGGAACCTCATCGGACCTCTTCTAGTCATCGTTAGTTCAGTCACTTGGGCAATATGGTTCATTATCCAAGTAAGTCCAAAACATAAACATTAAATATCTCATCTTCAACATACTGCACATTTTAAATTAACTTTCCTTAACATAATTCAGGCAAAAATGAGCAACAAGTATCCTGCTCCATATTCGACGTCAGCTTTGATGATGATGATGGCGACCGTTGAGTGCTCAATATTTGGTCTCATCATGGAGCCGCACTTGGATGCATGGTCATTGTCTCTACCCATCAGGGCCTTAGCAAGTATTTATGGTGTATGTTATGCGACTCAATTATGATGATCGATGAATTAGAATTGAACATGATATAATCAATGATATAATGATATTTTCATTGCAGGGGGTTGTATGTTCTGGAATAGGTGTTTGTATGATGTCATGGTGTATTGACAGAAGAGGACCGCTCTTTGTTTCAGTGTTTAGCCCATTGTTGTTGGTTATCGTTGCAGTACTCAGTTGGGGCTTTCTGCGTGAGAAACTATACCTTGGCACGTAAGTGTATTATACGTATGTTGTACTTTATACATTGTGTCTATCGTGAGACTTGAACTCATAACTCAAAAAACCGAAAAAACGAGAGACGTAAGGACATGAATTGTTAAAGTCTAAAACTTTTTTCTTTGTGTATTGTTAACTTTAACTTATTGTTTAATGATTGTGTGCAGGGTGTTAGGATCCGTACTGATTGTGATGGGACTCTATTGTGTGCTTTGGGGAAAGAGCAAAGAATCAGAGCCTCAACCTCAACAACACCAACATGAATTGCAAGACATAAAAGAAGATATGGAAATGCAGTGATAATATACATGAAAGAAAACTTGGTTGAAAAACGAAGGAATAAATTGTGTCGATTGGAATTTTATAGAGCATCCATGGAATTTTATTAAAAAATTTAAGGCTTTGTAGTGTTAATTAAGATATTTATTAAAATATTGAGTCAATTAAAACATACAATACAAATATCATAATATAATATTAGATATTAAATTAAACTTGGTATTTTTATTTTCTTCTTTTAAAAATCAGAAGAATCTGTATTATCATGTTAAAGGATGCGGTTCGAGTGATCAAGTTGCACCTTATAAAGTTAGAACCTCTCAATTATCTTCACTGCCTATCAAGTTGCTATCACATGTTGCGCTGGTCAGTTGGTAATAAAACCATCCGGAGTCGTGACGGTTGGTCGTGGGATGACTGATTTTCATGTCAGCCACAATTAATCATCATGGATGATTGTTGAGAGTGGGGAATTTCACGAGTAACCACCACTAGCATCTATGACCCACTGTTTTATTTAAATTTACATTGTTCGTATTTAAAAAACATTTACTTTTAATTAAATTAAATAATAGTAAAACAATAATTTAAGAAATATTTTGAATTACATAAATATTTTTGTACATTACATGTTTAATATAGATTTTAAAAAAATAACACAAAATCATATTTTTATTATGTGTAACTAACTGGACTACTTCATTAAAAAGCCTAAAAGATAAATGATCATAAGGCTTTACTTTTTATTTTTTTCCCACTTCATCTTCTTTGCGGTCTCTTCATGCATACCTGTAATCTTCATCTTCTTTTTATTTTTTTCTCTCTTTCTTGTTTCTTAAATAAATAAAAAAATGTAAAACATCAAAAAATTAAAATAAAAATCGTGTGGGCCCCACTTCTTATTCTTAACCCGTCACCCTCACGCTACAGCTCCCTTCGTCCTTGTAGTGCTCGCCCTTAACGAAACCCACCACGGACGCACTCCGGGTGATCTAAGTTATACTAGTAATCATGTTGAGTCAACAAAGACTATGCATTTGCATCTCCTAGCTGCTCTAAATACAGGGTCAAACTATATGTACACCGTTTAATTATAGGGTCAAACTATATGTACACCGTTCAATTATCTAAGAATTTTCATCAAATACCTTAAAGACACATAATATACATAACTTATATACACAGACTAATCAAGAATTTCAACATTATAGTTCAATGATGAAAACAATCACATATGTTAATAAAAAATACAGAACTATCAAACACAGACAATAAATAAAAAGATTTAGTTAGACGAATAATTTACATAATCTCCTAAAATAAATTGGAACTTACAATGAGATGATGCAACGACTTGATACTCGATTCAACTGTTGTCCATTATCGACGGGTTGAACATGAAGTAGCATGTGAGGTTGTTGAAGAAAGAACATGATTTAGAGAGGTTTTGGATGCAAGTGTGAGTAAGGGTAGTTTAAAAAAATGTAAGGCCGAATGGGGGGCACATCAGTATTTTCGTTGAATGAATAATTTCTAGAAATAGTTTAACTTAAACTAGAAAATTACCCGCGCAATGCAGCGGTAACAAATGAGAAAAACGTAGTCATAGTCGATGGTTATAGCTGACAATAATGTTAATGAAAAATTTAGTGATAGTTGTTGACGGTGATCATTATTAATGTTGACCTACATCGATTTTCAACATTGACATTTTATCATGAGTGATTTATTAAATTCGTTCAATTCTTTGTAACTTTAAGTTGATTTTTTAACACATGTGAAAGTTTGAATATGTGTATAATGATTTTATGTTATCTGCATGATTATATCTCTCTTTTTTAAATAATAATAAAATTTATTTTATCAGTCGTTGATTTTAATTGTAAATTTAAAAATGCTTGATATAAAAAAAATGATATTATAAATGTGTTATTGTGTTGATAATTGATTTTTTCATATTTATTTAATTATTAGTAAGTGTCATTTACAAATGCTTTATTAGTAAAGATTTATAAAATAAGATAAGGGGCGGTTATCCTACAAATCTGGTTTAGCGTAGTAACTAAAGGAACAGATCTGATCTGGGCCGTTCAATCTAATAAAACATGTGGTGGCACGATTGAAAATATCTTGAACTTCCGTGGCAATAAATTAAAAGGAAAAGAGCGCACGGACAACGTTAAGACTTATGCTATATGAACACCACCTATATGACTATATAGACACCATTAGAGTCATCATTATGCTTAATATATTTAATTATTACAATTACAATTTGAAAATATTTTTTAATCAATAGAATTATATGCAAGATTTTTATAAAAATTATAATTCTAAGTTTCTAACTACTAAAAATTTCTATGTGCAGCTTAACATTATCAAAATAATATAATACAAAAGAATTTAAGAAAAGAAAACATGTATAACAAATTAAAAAAGTAGATATACATGTATTTTTAATAAAAAAATAGTTATATTAAAATTAGAATAAGATATCCACCAATTTAAAGATTACAACTCACATTGGCAACACTAGAACATCAGTTAAAAACACGTTGATTCCTATCAAAAAAATTAATATATTAATTTATAAGATTTTATTTAATTTAAAGATGATATTAATTTAAATAGTGATTGGCTGAAAATGCAATTTTTATATGTTAATTTATATACTATACTAAATAATAAAAAATTGATCATATAAATATGATGCTACCTTTATACCTGATTCGTATAATAAAACTTTCAAAATAAATATATCTATTCTATATATTATAAGAAAAATCATGAAAGAGCATCAATCCTTAGATAGAGATTATCTAAATCATGACATACTTATTTCTAATTTTCTATGTGAAAGACTAATTTATCCTTCTCCTAATTAAGGTAATTATTAACTACTCTTCGACATTTTCTTATTTTTTCTCTAATCCAATTTAGTATACCATTTCAAATTTCAAATATCTTCTTTTATCATTCTTTTTTAAGTAATTTTCTCTCTTTTTAGAAGAAAATAAAATTAATTGCTTCAATTACGGATGCACACATATCTATTTACATTCATTAAACAAGTTATATTGTGTCATCCTACAAACACAAAAACAATTATTATATTCGTAAAATAGAAATTAATGTGTCATCTTGCAAAATTTGCGAATCTTAAACTAATAATTAGTATATATTAAATATCTTAATAAATTATATATAGGAAACTCATTGATGATGTCATCAATTAAGAATTTTTAATTAGTCAATTAGGTCCTTTAATTTTACAAAATTTTAGAAATAAGACCCCTTAAATTTTTTATTTTTAATTTAAATAATAATAATTGTTATTATTATATTAAATAAATTAAAACAAACAAAAAGTAAATATAAAAACAAAAACTGGTTGACAGAAATTCAATAAGCATACTAAATTAACGTTTTAAATTGTTTTATTTCTTCTTTTAGTTACTATAATAATAATATTTAACTATTTCTTTCCCATATAATTTTAAAAACGTCGCTTGGTACTTACAATTTGAATACAATCACATCACAATAAGATTTAAATGAAAGCAAATAACATTAAATAAATTAAACTACAACTAGAAAATTTGATTTATGAAAACTTATACTAATAAAAATGTTTTAGTTTATCACTAAGGATTTTATAAATTTTTATAAAAAATAAATACAAATCTATTGAGTCGTGTGTGAGTAGATAAATTAAACAAGCAATTAATATAACTCATTATCGTTACAGGTACCTTTCACGGATTTCAACAGAATATCTTAGGTTAATCAGATGTATGGTGATGTCTATAGCAATCCCCTCACACAAAAACCCACGGATTCTTCGAATCATTAGCACTTATTTCGTCAATCTTCCAATTCACAACACTATTTTCGCTATTTTTCGATTCATACTAAAACATACTATGATTCTACAATTGTTACTACATGAAGTCGGATTCATCTAAAAAAACTCGTCGAAAAGCTGAAAAACAAGAACACCGATACTGAATCAAGTGTTAAAAAAGGTATGATTACTATATCTTATGTATTTCTAACTGTTTTCACTAATTATTGACGTTGTTTTTAACATTTTTAATGTATTTGATTTGATAGACAGAAGAAGGAGAAATATACTGAGTATCAGCATAAAAAAAGTTTAAAATTGCCACCATTAACGATTAATTTAAAGAACGAAAGGTCACAAACAATGTCAGAGAGTGTTTTGGATGTAGACAATAGAAGAAGATCTAAAAGTAGAGTATCATACTACCATAATCTATTTTACAAAAAAAAAAAAATAATAATAATATTGCAAATATGAATAACTAGTAAATTAAGCTGATAGTGCTGTGTCTTTTGTTACTAAATTCATTTTTATATTGTGTATATCTTATGATAGCATTCATTATTAAACGGTACTGTATATGTATCCAAAAAATAACTATGTGTATCTGCTTGTTAAAAAATAAATAAACTTGTGTATCTGTTAATATCAGTTTGTAAATTACAATACATGTAAAATAAGGTAATATCATAAGAACATGTGACATAGCAAACATATGGATCCAATGATCTGTGCACATGTGATGAAGCACACATATACAGAAACCAATATGTGTTAATAGTATCACTAGTTTTATTTTCATAATTTTGTTGTGTGACTATGAATCTTATGCGAGAACTTGTATGTGTTTTATGTTGATGTTTGTTGTTGGAAGTTGACTTAAATTACCTTGTCTTGTTGAGTATGCGACAATATATTTGTGGATTCAGTCTTGTTATGGGGTTTTAGTGTTTTGGAAACAAAAGTGTGCAATTTTGTTTGTGTTAACCTTAACCTTAGAACTCATGCAATGACTGTACATAATGTCATGAGGAGTGAAATTAATCAAACAAGTTGGGATCATCTTCTTAAATACCTTATTATATATTGCAGTTGCCTGCAATGCGCTACATGGCTTCGGTGGCCAGTTGATGTTAGCTTCGCCGTTGACACATCATGAATAAGGGAGACAATGGATGTATATACTGGCAGTACGTTGACCACTTAACTGATCAAACTTGCTTAATTGACTAAAAGGGACTCGAGAGTAATTTGCTTAATAAATGGATCAGCTTTGTTTTAGACCAAAGTTGTGCTTTTAGTCTAGACCAGCAATCAGCGGTTTTCTTTTAACCTCATATTTGTCTAAGCTTGGGGACAATATACAACATTCAATGACCTGGTGTTCACGGTTTTTGGCAGGGTGGTCATTTGGATCAGCTATGTTTTGTCAAAAATCTGGTACATATCCCACTAGTAGAAAAGCCTGCCCAATCAAACCAACACCTTGACCCATCTTTGTAGTTTATAACCAGTTCTACTAAACTTCCTCATCAACTGATCATAACTTCCGGAATATTTTTAAGCATGAATCATGTTACTAATGATAAGTAATGATAAAATACGGTTTGATACTAAATATTAAAAAAAATGTATCTTTTTGTTAATAAACATGTGTGTCACTAAGTATGTAAGTATGCGTTTAATGATTTTTTATGAACTGCATGTAAGAAAATAGTTGAAGAGAAAGAAGAAAAAGAAGATACAGAAGAAACACAAGAAAATGAATTAATACATGTATAAAGATGTTTGATATGCTCACTACAATGTAGTACTAGATGGACTATTCTAGACTGGACTAAGGACCCCTGTTGGGTGTAACTGGGCGGAAAAGGAAAACATAACGGGTCCAATGAACTTGTTGTTTTGTTGCTGTTTCTTTAAAGACTAAATTTTCTAATTGATTAATTGATACATTTGTACTAGAAGTTGACTTGTACTGTAAGTTACAAACTATAATTAATAGATACACAAGTTATTTTGTTTTTTTAACAAGTAGATACACATTGAATTTTTTTAATAAATCGACAGTAGTATATTCTTGGCATTCAATACAGTAATAAAAACAGCCTTTAGACTTTATGTTTTAAACTTGGCCCATTCAATCTACAGATGCCCAATTTTTGGTTGGATTTGGTTAAGTACTAATTGTGACCCGAACCTATTTTGAACCTGTTGCCCAAACCGACCCACACGCTTATTTTGCCACATATAGTTAGAATGATACATAATAAGCTCCTATTGATTACATGAGTTCAAGATACTTATTTAATCCAGTAGATCAACATGTCCTTATATTAAGATACTAACTTTTATTTCATGCATACACTTTTAATTTACATGAAATCTGAACTTTACTAAACATCATTTTAAGTATTGTAATATCGTAAACATATATTGATGAATTAGTTAATTAATGTAAATCTAAACTGTTTATAGAAGCGTACATTTTGTGACTACCTATGACAGGAAAGACATATATATGGAATCAAAATGCATAAACGAACCCACAAATTCTTGAAGATGTCATGGAGACCACACAAATTTTTGTAGACTGTGGAGTTTTTGTTATGCGTCATATGGAAGTGGACAAAGGGGTTACAGATTTCCATTGCTAGTTGGCAAATGAAGAATCAAAGCAAAAAAAAAAAGCAGCTTGATGAATTGAGGTTGAAGTACGCAGTCAAGCTGTTAGCTACAACACTCAACCATAATATAGATGCAATTACCGCAGATATGAAACTATATGAACTTCCGGCATTTGAAAAGATGAAGTTGAAAACTGATCAAACCAATCGTTGATTAGTTCTAATAAGATTAGTTCTAATAAGATGAAGCAGCTGATAAGATTCATGATCGTTTATCGAAACTGATCAAACCGATCGTTGATTAGTTCTAGATATTTTCAAATATATGAAATATGTAAAGTTTGCTGGTTTGGTACATTTGTGACTTGGAGTTTTAAGTTTTGCACTTCTGAAATGATAAGTTTATTAGGTTTACGTTTACAAGCACTTTTGTAAAAATACTTTAATTGTGTTAATATGAATGTGTTCATGGTTTTAATTCGCAAATTGATGTATGCTCCTGGTTGGAATTAGAAATTTTAACTAGCATATTGATTTGTGTTGCTGGTCTAAGACTAATACTTCAAATTGTAGTTAAGAACATCTACTGCAAGTTTGATCATACCGGGTCAAATTCAAAATATTCAAAATGATTGTTTTGAATGGCAGAGTGGTAATTTGCACAATGTAGGATTTGTAATGGTTCATCATGATCTAATAATTCTTACATTTAAATTTAAAGATCTAATGAGAGCTAATTTGGAGATAAAATGTCTGAAAAAACTTGGAAATGTTGACTTATTTGAGTCAAAATGACCATTTGATCATTTGTGAAATTTCTGGAATTAAGGACATCTTTGCTTTATATATATGTCAAATAATTCAGTGTATAATGGGAAAAGTGCAGGAAATCAATGTAAATGCGAGTGGAGCATTGGAGAAGGGGGTAGAAGCTTTGGACCATTTGAGCAAGTGAAGTCATTTGGGTAGGTCGCAGCTAGAAGCAGATCTGAGCAGTTTTCATGGGATCAGTGGAAGAGTATTGTGTTGGAAGTTTCGGTTAATGGTCGTTGTCTTCGGGTTCTGGTCTGGTCTGTTGTTTGTTGCTGTCAAGTCTCGAGTTCAATGGTTGGGTTGCTTCTGTCTTTGGATTCGGGTCGTGCCAGTGGTTCACGTGCATGATTTCTTTTAGCTAGTTGGTCCATGAGTGTATTTTGGTATATTTGTGCTTGTTTTCTAGCTTGTTTGGTCTTTGTTATTGTGCCTCTCAATTACTTGTAATTTTATAGGCTTTTGGCTTTATTACTGTTGGCTTGTATTATTGTTTAGACCTTTATTTCTTATCTATTGGTAATAGTAATGTGTCTGTTTCTTCTAAAAAAAATTCACAACTAAGATTAAAGTTGTGTATCAATTCTTTAATATATGTATCTTTATAGTTTAGTTGGAGTTTTTTACAATCTTTATAAAAACAATACATGTACTGAATAAGCTGTATGAATATTCATCTCAAAATGATGATATTTGTTTTAGCAGAAACTTTATGATGTATAATCGAAAGATTAATATTGGGTATCGGTGTTATAAAATACTTGTGTATCTAAACTGATTAAGTGAAAGATCATAGTACTCTGTACATTGTGCGTGATACAAGAGGACTATAGTTGGCAAAATGGGCGGTTTCCATACACATAAAAACGGGTCAAACCAACACACGTCAGTCCTAGCGCCTTTCAAGTTTCGACCCGTTTCCAGTTTTATCTATTTCTTTTGATTGCACCCATTTCATATGATAATATTACACAAGTCAGACCATTCTTATATAAATGGGTCGAAATAGCCGCAACTAATAAAGGCCAACAAAAACCCGTGTTCAAAATGCTATTGAACTTTAGATCTACGTTTAACTATTTTTTTTTTGAAATGAAAGACTGCTATTACCAAAACCAAAACCAAAAACCCCAAAGTCAAGCCCAAACAGGGCAGCAACCGAACAAAAACAACAACAGCAGCCGGCAAAAACAAAATGCAAGCAGACCCAGCCAATTACAACCAGTTATCGAAGAGAGCTACATGTAACTATTAGCAGTAAATATAGAAATGCAGAAAATTTAACATATACTAGAAGAATACCCGCACATTGCAGCGGACATTATAGGCATTGGCAATTTCCGACACGACCCAACACAAAACCGACTTGAAGATAAGCAGGTTGGGTCTAGTTTTTTGGACTCGCGAACCCGTCAACCGTAAACCCGCCAACCTACTATTTTTTTGGGTCGGGTGTCACTCTATGAGTTTTTAGGGTCGATCGAGCAATACTTTCATTCGACGATGTGTTGTATCATGCATCATTTAAGTTTTTTTTATTTACACAAAAAGTTAGTAATATAATATTTGAAAATCGAAAGCTAGGACATGATGAACGGTAAAGATGAAAAATGCAGTTTTATTTCAAACGTTTGATGTTTCACAACTTCGAGTTCCACATTCATCTTTTTAATTTGTGAGTCAAACATACTTTTAGTGTTGTTTAATTAGGTGTAATATGTTACAAAGTGTAATCAGCTACACAACTTGTTTCATTTTAGTTTGTGTCGATTATATAATTAAATATATTTTTTAGTAATTGACATTTTTATATTCATTAATATTGCTAAATTAGTTACATAAGTTATAAAAAAAGGAATAAATATGTTGTTAAATGTCTTGTAGCTTTAATGATTTATTTAATTCAATTGCTTTATTAAGTAGTATAGATATAGACATAGATAATCAAAAACTTAAATTTGGATATCATTGACTGTTTGACCACCCCTGTACAATCACTACTACTACTACCAACACCACCTACTTGATGGGTATTCCTCTTACCAACGGAGTAAAAAGGATTCATAATTAGTTAATTCCCTAAAATGAATCTGCAATCTTTTGTAATTTGTAATTATAAATCTGGAAAATGAAAATCAATCTTGTTCAAAATGACCCATTTTGATAAATACATATACAAACTTATAAAAAGAAACACAATAAAAGTAGTAACAGTTGAGGAATATCATATTCATTAAATATAGCAAAATAAGAAGTAATAATAGTCATCACATATTGCAAATGTTATATATAAATGAAAGTCTAATAAAACCAAAAATGGATAATTGTAGATAAATAAGTCAGTCAATTATTCGAATCCCATGAAAGAGCTGAACGAGTAGACGAAGAATGTTGATTTGTAATAGTTGACGAAGTCAAAGCTTGACTTGAAGACAAACCAGCTGCACTTGAACACGAACCATCAACAATAGAAAATGTAGAACATATAGTTGTGAGGGAGTCCTCTTTGCTCTCTTACAAGCCACCCTCAACCTTGATAACGCTCTTGGATTCTTGCTAATATCTATATTTTCTTTCCTATTTAATTCCGCAACAAAGTGATCCACCATTCGATTATCAAAATCCTCACCACCCACAGCCTTAACCTCAAACTTTCCTTCACTAATCTTAATAAGAGACACATCAAAGTGCCACCACCCAAGTAAAATATAAGCACATCTGTTGCACCACCGATTGTAGCCGCCTTCTGGTCAAGACCATACGCCATAGCAGCTGCGGTCGGCTCACTCAGCAAACGTAAAACATCAAGGCCGGCAACAGTAGCTGCATATTTGGTAACTTGTCGTTGTAAATCATCAAAATAATTCGGAAAATCACCGCTGATTCACATTGGCATTAAGGTACGTATCAACTACCACTTTCATCTTGTTAAAAACAAATCGAAGAAATTTCTTCAGAGAAAACTGCTTCTCAACACCCTTGTATGCTACTTCAATCATAGGCTTACCATTTTGCCCTTCTACAATCATAAAAGGCCAAACTTTCATGTCACTCTGCATATTTGCATCACCATACCTCCTTCCAATTGATCTTTTAGTATCTGAAAAGTTTCAAACCACAAAAAGTATAACGTAGGATAGACTCGGAATTAAATTTAACGTTAATAGATCGACTTTGATTACGAATATACTAAGCAGTTTCCTTTTGAAAATCTATGCAGTTTCCATATAACCGAGATGATCTATATAATGAAGAAAGAGTGTGTGCAAACAAACAGTTTAGTAATATTGATTTTGCCACTTCAGATTCTTGAACTTTTAGCAGAGGCTCATCTTCCCATAAGACATTGTTACTGTTGATGCAAAATCAACACTTTGTGACAACAGCTTGTATAGATTACCTAGCTTCAATCGATTGCGAATTGTGACATTCTGTGAATTGCGAAACTTAGTTTTAGTGCGAAACTTAGTTCAAGTTTCGCATGCTGCTAAACTCAGAAAGTAACAAAGTTTCGCAGGACACTATATATATATATATAGTGTTGTGTTCAGTTTTTTTAAAAAAAGAGAGTAGAGTTTTTGAGAGCGATTCATACGAATATTTTGTAAATTTCAGAAGCATTTCTGTTTGTACTTGGTGTTTAATCAATCAATATACAGAAAGTTTATCCAATTGTCTCCGTTTATTCTGGTTTAATTTCGATTACGTTCTATACGAATTCACTATTTCCGCGGGTGAATTTGAATCAATTAGCTGTAGATTCCGTGGAATAACAATTAATAATTCCGGAATCATGAGGAACTAGAACCCAACTCAAATCTCTGGGAAACAGGTTGACTTGTTATGTCCATAATATGGTATGATACATTACGAAAAAGCATGATCACATGTTTAATACACATGTGTATCCATTTGTGAAAATTAAATCAAAACAGATGCACCATCTTTAACATCACTAAAAACACAAGTCATATACATCATCTTCGACATCAATATAAACACAAAATACAAACTAAATTTCAAACAATCAAATTAACAAATTGCAAATTGCAAATTAAAAACAGTATACATCAGTATAACAAAATTGCAAACAAGAAATCTATTTATAACTACAGAATAAAAATTTTGCAATCAAGATCAGTGCGCTGCTACTGAAGAATTGCGATTGATGAAGAAAGATGAAGATAAATTAAAATAGATCGAGCAGGTTGGGCGGCATATCTAGAGTTTATGTGATTGATTGATAGTAATATATGATGGAGCCTGAATGAGGGTTTGAATAGATAATTGAAGTTTCCTTAAACCTCGTATATGAAAGTGAAATAACGGACGTTAAATGCCGTTAAATTAGAGAGGTGATTAAAAATAAAATGCCGCTAGATTATATTAAATTAGGACAGGTGTCAGGCTCTCGTATGTTCCGATAATTCCCACCTTAATAATGGTTCCTACTTGAAACCTTGCCGATAAGAGAATATTAGTTACTTAATATCTTATTAGCTTCAATAAAGTCGATGGAAAGAATATAATCGACATTTTACATCTTTAAAAGTATAAGTTTGTAAAGAAAATGTAAATTTTTTTTATAGAAGAGTATAAATTTATGTTACAAAGAAACAATAAGTATGACCTAGTGAATAATCTTGCTATACAAATAAGTCCATTCAACGAAAAGTAAACGGATCATTCACTTTTATTTAACAAGATTTGACTTTTGAGTTAGTAAATACTTTATGATAAAAAAATTTTTTGAGTTAGAATAAGTATGACCTAGTGAATAATCTTATCATTCACTTTGAGTTAGAAACAATAAGATTGACTTTCGTAATGAAAAAGAAAGTTACAAGTATTATGATATATGGAACGTCACCTCATTGACTTTAAAAAAATATTTTATGATAAATTTTTTTTTCAATAAAATAACTCTATAATTCGCACCAGATTTGCTAATGAACTTTTAGTGTGTTCGTGTTTTCATTTTCTAACCACACCTTGCATCTGGTCATTGGCATGCTATGGAGTCGACAACACCCTGTTACGGATTTCATAAGCTCCATTGGTTAGAAAATGATCTTATATCAACATAAAAATTTCGCAACAAGTGTGCTCTGTAACGGAGGATATTTTATGGTTTTCTTTAAGGTTATTGATATTGATTTTGTGTAATGTATTTTTTTAAATGTTGGGTCATTATCTCATTGAGATGTTTTCCATTTAAATATCTTTTGTTATCCAAATTCACATTTTTTTTTATCCTTTCCAAATTCACATCTGAAAATCCAAATCCAAACATCACACATATTTGAATAATTTCGGGTCGAATTTTCCGGAAACAAATATATTTGAACACCAAAAAACACAATCGATATAAAACCTCCCCGGCGTTAAAATAAAACCCCCCCGGCGTTAAAATAAAACCCTTTGTTCCGTATCAAGCTTAAGCGTGGGGTTGTTCTTTCTCCGATCGAGAGAATTTGAGCAATGGCAGACCCCAACAGCAGATCAAGGGACCTCGATAAGCTTCTCCTTCGACCTGGCCATCTTGTCGGGCCCACTTTCGAACCAGGCATCCAAGTAAACTAACTAAACCCTTTCTTAGTATTGCTTCCGTAATATGTTGTTATCATAAATATCTGAGTAATTTTAATGATGATTAGTTGAGGGATGATCTCGAAGAGTATGCTAAGATATTGGTAGTTGGTGCTGGTGGTTTGGGATGTGAACTTCTTAAAGACCTTGCTCTCTCTGGTTTTCGGAATCTCGAAGTTATTGATATGGATACTATTGAAGTATCCAATCTTAATCGCCAATTTCTTTTCAGGTATTCTTATTCTTTTCTACCCTCCTAAAACCCTAACCCTACGTATCTATCCGTGTGCACTTTTCAGTTCCTATACAATTAGTATTTCATTTTTGCGTTCAATTGTTTGATAATGTATCCAACTTTACCCAAAATTCTATCGTATGCATCCTATTTTCTAAGTTTCTATTGTACGTATCCAATTAGTATTATTGCTATTGTTGTATGTATATGATGACTTGTAAACATAAAGCGGTGACTGACACCGGTTTTGATGACATGGAAATGACGTGTCGAATGATGTGACAACTTATATGGTTGCCAAATCATAAAAAATACCGGTTATCTGATGAATAAGTCATCGGATTTATACAATAGCACAAATTGAATTTTGTGTGAGGTTTGATGCATTTATAAACACTTAACCCTTTATGTTTTTATACTTGAGAAGTGATTTTAGTTTTGTTGACTATTTTTATCATATTCAGGCTTGAGGATGTTGGTAAGCCAAAAGCAACAGTGGCTGCCAAACGTGTGATGGAAAGAGTTAGTGGTGTAAATATTGTGCCGCATTTTTGCCGTATTGAAGAAAAAAGCCTTGAGTTTTACAGTGAATTCAGTATTATTGTGCTTGGTCTTGATTCCATTGAAGCTCGAAGTTACATTAATGATGTGGCTTGTAGCTTTCTAGGTTTGTCTTTTGCTAATTATCTTCTCACTTTCTCTCTTTTTCATAGTTGTAAGATTCTAAGTTGATGATATCTTGAATTTTGGTTATCAATCTCATTGCCATTTAAGATCGGAAGTTGAATGAGAATAAACAATTGTCTAGATATATGTCTGTATTAGTGATTAGTCAGGCTCTGTGTGTAAACAACTTCACTGGAATTTGTTCAAAAAGTTTGCATTAGGTTTAGTCCTTCCAAATATATACACTTTCGATACTAGCGTTTATCCTTGTTAGCTTTGTATTACTGCTATGTATGACCCTAATGTAGAACTTGTTCAAGTCAATGAAACAAGTTAGCTGCTGCATGTACTAACTTACCCATAGTTTAGAGCTTGTAATATACGTCTGCATTAGTCAGGCTCTGTGTGTAAACAACTTCATTGGAGTTTGTTTAAAAAGTTTGCATTAGGTCTAGTCCTTCCAAATATGTACACTTTGGATTCTATCGTTACCTTTATATTTCTGCCATGCATGACCCTAATCACACGGATTCCACCAACAGGCTTTTGCAAAGTTTTAACTTATTATTGGAGGTGCTTTGAATCTCACATTATGAAATTCCTTTAGCCCAAATATGAAAAATGATATAACTGCTTATGGAAGGACTTCTGCCACCCTTTTAGCACGTGAAGCGATTGAATTGATGAAGATGTATTGAGATTCCTGCACGGTGCAACATTTTAGCGGATGGGTGGGTAGTTAATGTAGACCGTTTTTGGTTAGCAAACATTGTATCGATGATCATCAAATTTGTATCATTATCTCATTATTCTTAATTATAGTAGCAGCTAACAGGATATATCGTTTCAAAATTTCTCAATTGATCCAGCTATTTATCATTAGCTTTGCTAAGTAAACACACATTCATTCTTTTCTTTATTAGTATTCTAAAACAAACCGTCTTGAGTTTTGTTTATAAGAAAAACACATAACACTTAACAAGTTTATCAATCTTTCTTTTCATGGATAAAATTGAAAGTGTGATTGGTGAGATACCTGCATTTTTTTAGTTTTCTCTTAGGCAGTTTTCTTGAGGAGTCAGGGTATAAATGTGTAATCATGTAGATTTGCACGTTGTTGATGTGAAAATCACTAGATTATTCATTTTAAGCACAAAATACAGAACTCATCCTGTCCCTATATCAGTCGCTACCATATATGCGTTTTGCACTATTAGTTAAAGGATAATTGTTGTGTTTTATAATGTATTGCTCTGGAACCCATTAGTTGCCCCATGAAATGAAAGAGATTTTTTCATGTTGGTATATAGTGAAGTGGTAAAGAATGACTACTGGGACAAGAAAAGGTAATGTTAATGTGACGATATTTTATTTAAGCTTCAGAAAAATCCTTACATATTGCGTTTTATATGCATACATATACAAAAAATCGTATATTAAAAAGAAGTCTTAACTAATTCATATTCGATTTTGTGAAAACCAGAATATGACTCTAATGACAACCCACTAGAAGAAACAATTAAGCCTATGGTAGATGGTGGAACTGAAGGTTTCAAGGGACATGCTAGAGTAATTTTACCTGGGATGACGCCATGCTTCGAATGTACTATTTGGCTTTTTCCTCCACAAGTGAAGTTCCCTTTATGTACACTAGCAGAAACTCCAAGAACAGCAGCTCATTGCATTGAGTATGCCCATCTAATTAAATGGGATGAGGTACTCTCTAATGAAGTTCATTTTTATTATTTTTGTCCTTTTACCTCTTCGTCAATGTTTTTTGTTCTATAATCATTATTGAGCAAATCATTGCAGGTGCATAGTGGAAAAACCTTTGATCCTGATAACCCTGAACATATGCAGTGGGTGTATTTAGAGGTTAGCGAGTTCTGCTGCTTTCTTACTTTGGGTTTTTAAGTTATAATCTCTCCATATCTTTTCATGATCAACTTTGATTGTCAGGCTTCCAAGAGAGCAGAACTTTTTGGCATTCCAGGGGTCACGTATTCTTTGACACAGGTGATTCAATCTGAAATATCAAGTTTATCTTCTTGTCTTCATTGCTTTGACCATGCTTTAGTCAACTTTTAAGTTCCTTGTTTGTTGCGTTGACTGGGACGGGCTGAGAAGTGGTAATGTGTCAAGTATGCTTACAAAAATGTATAATGTCAATAGTAGTCCAATTTATTGAATAACAGGACTTAGGAGAGTTCGTTCATTAAAAGTGTCTGTTATTACAGTTCCACTAGTTTGTCTCGTTAGAGATAAAACATAATCTAAATTTACCAATTTATTGGTTGGAATTGCCACCTCTAACCTTATTACAGTATATCAAGTTTTGTTGCCAACTCAAGTAACATATATTAGCTAGTTCTTTTATTTTTAGTCATTGTGGCACGGCAGTGAATCAGTGATGCCATTGTGCTTTATTCTTCAGAGCATACTTCTCGATCATTTGTTTGGTTCGAATAGTTCAATTCCATCTTACGAGGAAGGCATCACATGTAGAATACAGAGTTGTGTGTGTCTGGTAGACCAACTTTGTTATCAGTGGTTTCAGGGTAGTTGGTTCTTTTACCTGTTAATAACTCCATATCTACTTTTCTGTTTGTTTACAGGGTGTGGTGAAGAATATTATTCCTGCTATAGCCTCTACAAATGCAATTATATCAGCTGCATGCGCCCTTGAAACTTTAAAGATTGCATCGGGATGCAGTAAAACATTATCAAACTATTTAACGTGAGTCTTATATTTTGTTAATTGTGTGTTACGGTCAACTTTACATAAATATCTTCAGTTCACGCTGTTAAAATTGTCTTATGATGGTTGATTCATGCTTGTCAAGCTTTTTGAGGATGAACATTGAGCCCTTAATAACTTCTATTGCAAGATTTATAATATAATATCCTCTGAAGTTTTTCATCGTGACTTGATGGAGCAACAACATTAATGAATTTTTTGAAACACTAGTATTTCATTTTTCAACTGTTTAGAATATGCTCGATTAATCATAATATCATATAGCTGAACATGTTTGTATCATTGTGATTCATGATGTTATCGTGCAGTTTTTCTTACAAACAAAATTTAGAGGTCTATGCACTTGTACAAATGCTGAAAACATTAAAAGGCAGTAGTTGGAGATGCTGATAACCAATAGATTTTACTGTACTTCTTCCTTTATATGTTCAACATACTTTCTAACTTGTATTGTGATATTTCGTAGGTATAATGGTGTTGAAGGTCTTCATACTAAAGTCACAGAATTTGTAAAGGATAAAGACTGTCTTGTTTGTGGTCCTGGCATCCTCGTCGAGCTGGACACTTCAGCCACTTTGAAAATGGTAATTTTATTATTCCTGTTTTTGTTTCCTATTATTTTGGGGACATTGGAAACTAAGTAATGGCTCTTCAAGTTTTCATCACATGCCTGATGCCTTTTACAAAGACACAAACCATTAGAGATTGCTGATTTGATCTGTAGAACAATGTTATTAACCCTGCTGGTTTCTGGAGGACCAACTGTTTGAATATTATCCCTACTGTTTTACCTCGAACACATGTTACCTCATCCATTACACAATGTCTGAACTAGAGGGTCTTTCAGTCATACTTAATACCCAAGTAACGATCTGCTAAAAGCATAGTAAAACAGAATTACGTTGAACTTAGAAGTTACTATGTTAACTTGGAAATACTATATTTCGAGTCTAATAGTAAGTTACTATGTCCATCCAATCAGATTTGCACTCATTGGATGAATTCAATTAGTAGGTATCCTGCCCTTTTTTCACGCAATTAGGTATGTCCTACGGGGCACAGGTAGTATTCTGCCTTTGATCTGTGGAGATGTTGACTATTGTACTTGTCATTTTAATGGAAATGACCTCATTGCCTTGGTCTTTTTTATTAAATAAACTCTAATGTTTTTCAAACATAGACATTTAAAACAAGGAATTGCTATAATATTGATCTTTAACTTTAACTTTGACAGATTTCAAAGGCCTCTACAACAATGTGATTCTTTTTCCAAGCTATAGAATTTATCTTTTGATGAGATGAACTATAGCAAATGGGCAATGTAAATGAAAATAAAATTGAGCTATGAACTTGGTTACAAGGACTGACAATTATTACCTGGAAGCCAAGCAAATTCAGTTTCTGAAACTCTTCTCGACCCTGTTCTCAAATCAATTGGAGGCATTGTATTTCTTTTCACTAGAGGCGGTAAACTGGGCGGGTTGGTAACAGGTCAAATGGGTAATTTGGTATCGGTTGTGCTGGGTTGCCATGAAACTCAATTTGTCCAAAGTTTGATAGCTACGTAGTGTGTTAATGTGATTACAAAATTTATACTAGTTCAGTGTAATTTTTTGATAAACTGTAATTCATTGATTAAAATAATTTAGGATGGTTTATGCATTTCAAGTATGTTATGGTCGACTTTTACTTGAGCTAAACTTTGCTTTTCCAAAATATAAATATACAACTATTTGATCTGTTAAAGATATTATAACCAAATTGGCACCTCTGGTTTCGTAGCAGTATGATCCGATGTGGACTAATATGGTCTTAATCTGCAACTCTATTGCAACAGTTCATTGATCAACTTGAAGATCATCCAAAGCTATTGATGTCAGGAGCAAGTGTGACGCACAGAGGGAAGAATCTGTACATGCAGGCACCTCCGATTCTCGAAGAAATGACCAGATCAAACCTCACCGTACCATTATTTGACTTGATTGACAAATCTCCAAAGAGTGTTGTGCATGTCACTGGAACAGCTGGAAAGGGTGACAAGAGGCAATCTTGCTTGAGAAAACTGCGTGTTGCCTTCAAAGGAGTTGATGGAATCACAGATACGGACATGGCTGGTGGGGCATAAATCTTAATGTCAGTGTCGATTTTTGGGCTGGTTGAAATGGTATGTTATCCTTGGGAAAAGGAATGTTAATCCCTTCTTTAGATGTTATTTTATTTGATAAAGTAGAAAGAGTTAAATTTGTGCATCTAAAGAATCTGGAATCATACAAAACCTCGCAAAGCCGTTGATCTATTGTATTTCATTAGCTGTGTACAATCTACTTTGCCACTATTCTATGCAGATTAGTTTCGTTATCTTCCCATTGCAATTTACCAACCTCTGACCAAACAAAAGGGCATTAAAAAATGTGTACTAGAAGTAGAATTTATGCTCAATAAGGTCAAGGTGTATGAGGAAGTTGGTGTGAAAAAAGTCATCGGGTAATAATGCTCAAATAAACGATTGTATTAAATTTCATCCAGACTTTCATCGGGTGCCCCATTTGTTTGGTCATAAGGGGGCCATTTTGTTTGGTCTTTGATTATGTGTTTAGGTTACGTCACAAATTTAGGAGTATCTAATTTTTGTTTTTTAAACACCTTAATTTAAACAATATGATTCATTACACCTCTCATCAGCGCCATGTTAGATGCTAAATGAGACGCTAATTGTAGTGACCAATAAGAAAACGCAGTGTCAAACTAAGTTTTCATATATATTCACCATTCCTTCTGATCCAGTTTGTTTTTCTCAGATCTACTACGTATATGCAAGAGTTAAGTTTTGCTGTCCAAACCATTACGATCATCTTTGAATTCCAAACGCAATAAATAAGTTGTCGGGGAACACATTCACATGCAGTGCCCACGTAGAGCTTATCATACACAATTTGCACTTCAGAGTTATCAGTTGAGGCGTGTGGGAAACTTTCACCGGCATTTGTGTGGGTGTGCGGTTATTGTAACACTCTGAATTTAAAAATATAGGTTTTCAAAAACTTTTATTTAAATAACAGAGTAGTGCGGAAAACGTCTCGTTAATAATTAAAGCACGTCATGATCGCACCCCCCTCCCTACACCAATGACCCCACCCAAAATTCAAAGTCTACAGCTTTTATCTTTTTTTTTTATTAAATTTTTTTTATTCCTCTTTTTTTTTTTCTTTTTAACTTTTATCTTCCTTTTTTGTATTATATTATTATTTTTATCAAATAAATAACTTGATAGAAGCAATAAAACTTTTACTTATATTTTAGTCACATCATAATTTTTTTTATAATAATATCAAATAATTTTATAATATATATATATATATATATATATATATATATATATATATATATATATATATATATATACATCTTCAATATTTTATTAAATATACTTATTAAAAATAAATAGGAGATCTTTTGAGAATATTTTTTTTAAGAAATATATATTAAAGTATAGATAATTAAATTAAATTTTTTTAAAAAAATACAATTCAAAACATTGTTCTTTTCTTTGTAAATTTTATTTTTAATAAACAAAAGGGTATTAAGATTTATCTTGGAAAAAATATAAGATAAAAGTAAATTGATTTGAGTGATGGACTGGGCTGTGAGGGGGTGACATGAGTTTATGTGTAGGGAGGGTGCATTCATTGACACATTAAGCACATTATAACGTCACCGGTGTTAGTTCATCACATTAAGCACATTATAAATGAAACCCACAATAAAAGTTTAACTGAAATCAAACTAAATGAAATAGTTCGTTAACGAGCTAAGGCATAATATTCTGAATAAGCCTGACTACCCGCCTCATTCGTCACAATCGTTATAGTTACCTAACTTGCGAATGCACAATCCACAAGTAGAAACAAGTGTAAGCTATTAAAGCTAGTAAGCATAATGAGTTCTAACATCAAAACGCTAATTAAAACCATTATTCAACAAAACGTCTTTATCTCAATATTCAACTCAGTTATGCATAATTATTCAACATAAGTAAATAGCATGGCAAACGTCTTTAATAATAACAGATCAACGGTACGACTCAAGTATAAGTCTTAAAGTCGTGCCTACAAGTCGTCATTTAACACTCGTCCTGTCATCTTATTGTCACATCGTCATTTTCGTCAATTCGGGTAGGGTTAGTCCACAATCAACCAAGAACTAAAGGGTAGTCCTGACGTCTTGGAGGATTAAGTGGGGGGAAACCTACTATTCCCGACATAGTGGAAGGTACGGGAAATACAATCCACAAACATCGTTAGGGAAAGAGATATCATAGTAATACTCACATTCGCGAGTCAAAACTATATGTATGTGGTGAACCTCCACGTATCGCCCGGTCTGTGGAGTAACTAAATCACCCTACTGTCACTCTATCGTCTAGTGGCAAATGAAAGTATCTAGAATTTATCATATACCCGTCACTTGTGTGACCACCTAACGGTAAGCCACTATGAAACGGAACCGAGTTTTATTCGAGATATCTCTACGAACCAAGTTTAAATTTAATTTGCTAACTCAAGTCGTCATTCACACTCATCACTTTTAACACAATTAGGGCCCTGATGCGTGTTAAGTTGTCGTTAAAAATAACACGTTTTAATTGATTGGAAATACTAAAGTAAACTTAAACACAACCAGGCAAGAATACCTGTTCGAACCACAGGGAATCGGTGTAAATTAAAATAATTAATTAAACCTAAAATTACAAATTACAATTAAATAAGGGGTGCGTTTTAGTTCCGTACGAACGATTTTTAATAAGAAAACTAATTAAAATAAAAACAATTAAAGAGAGAAAGTAACTTGAAAGTAATCAGATAGATAAGCATGTATTTACTTAAAATTATGATTCTTCGATTTAGGTTTCAGATATGTTTATTGAATTGTTGATTGTTTGTTATGGTGATTTCAACTTATATGGACAACCTCCTGTTAAGGTTAACTAATCCCTAATAAACCTTACCTTAATACTAGATTCTCTTGAATACACTGAAGCGTGTTATTAACATAAACTTTATGTTGTTAATCCTATCAACAGATCATTAAGATTCATTCAGCGACATCGTGTTAACGCAAGTCTATAATTATTGGTTAAATAATTATCATATCAATTAGGTTATATTAATTGCCAGTCTCTTAACCTATTACCGGTTACAGTCTCAAGTCACAATTAACTAATAAATTACTTAATTGCAGATAGTCAATCAACTTATACAAACGTTAGTTATAGCATAAGTCTTTTGACCACGTTAAGTAACAATTAATTAACACACAATTAATATGGATCTTTCGAATAAACTTAATAACCATTCATAACTTGAATCAACATAAACATATCATAAAACCTTTATCTAATAATCATTCATCTAAGTAAATACAATAAAAGAATTAGCTCATGTTTATAGAAAACAAAACCAAATCTAAAGACATGTTATTACACATAGTAAATAGAAAAGATTAAGAATCAAACCCAAGAAACCGAACTAATCTTCGTTAGGGTTGAAAACCTTCAAACCCTAGCTTCCTAGCCTCCAAATAACTCCTTTAGTCGACCTCTAAACCCTAGAACCGAATTAAGGGTTACTTAATTCGTATGTAATTGTGTATGGTTTATGGGTTGATTATGGCCTCTATTTATAGATTTCAAATTCGCAAATCCAACCGCCGGTTGGGTTGGATTTTTACCCGAAAATTTGGATTTTGACCCGCGCATTCGACCGCCTTCATGATTTAGGTTCAACCGCCGGTTGGATATTCCAACCGCCGGCTGAATGTTGGTTCCAGAATTGTCGCACCCCCAAGACACGTGGCAGCGGAAGGTAGGGTGTTGCGTTGGGGGTGCCGACCAAATCAAATATCACAACACAAGAATTACAACAAACGACCTCTATATGAGACGTTTCAAAAATCATTACATTACACAGTTAAAATGTTTACATAAGTTTTGCCAAAAGTAGAGTACGCATCTAGTACAAGATTACAACATAATACAATGCAAGCTAATCTCTTTTGTTTGTGAAAAGTATGCGACTCGAGCTATCTCCCTCCAAGAGCAAGCCTACTGTGGTTGGTTCCCTGAGAAATACATACTAAAAGGTCAACATAAAGTTGGTGAGTTCATAGGTTTGTAAGCAGTTGATATAACATCGTATGGAACACAAGATTTCTGTTTGTATCATTCAACAATGATAGGTAATGTATTACAAAAATGTAAAGATAGTGTATATTGTTGCCATGAGCTCATAGTTCGAGCTTAACTGTGGTGTCGGGTCACAATCAAGTGCCACGATCGGGGTGCCTCCCAGCGAGTGCCTAATCCAACACTCGTAAGAACAAATGATAATGCGTCCGTTTGACAAGTTAGCGCTACTAACCCGGACGGGGAGAGTCAATCCCAAATAGTACTATTCATTAACATTCACGCTATAACGATACTAACAAACTATGATGTGGGGGACTTCAGGATTAGTAAAATAACTCATGCAACCAATATATCGAGTTTTATACTTGTGTTCCCATGAAAATAGCAGTGTAAAAGCAGTTGTAAGTATTCTCACCCCAGTTAGAAACAGTAAAAAGGGGCTATGAAACTCACCTGATATTAGCAAGCAAGTAGCAAATAGTAAGCAAAGCGTGTTTTCTGAATGCAACCTTCTAACGTCCTAAACGTATAAGGTTGAGTAAGTAGATGTCTCAAAAGACTATCTATAGTGATTGTATAAGTGGGGTTTATTGTCCACTTAAGCCAATCATGTAGGTGGAGGGTTAATGTCCACCTAAGTTAATCATGTAGGTGGAGGGTTAATGTCCACCTAAAATAAGTTCACACAATTAGAAATGTCCAATTGTTCAGTTATCGCTTGTGTTTATAAAAACATGTACAGGCCGTTGGTGATATTTTGTGAAAATACAGCTCTTGATTAATTATGTTATGCGTATTTCTACTTTTCAGTTATGGGTAATTAATCAGCGTGGCATGGGCGAAGCCCATTAATGACGGGGGTTCGGGGGCAGCGCCCCTGATAGCGGGGTCCAAGGGGTGGCAATCCCTGGCGGGGTCCAAGGGGCAGAGCCCCTGGCTGGGGTCGAGCTGCCAGGTCAGCGCGGAAAATTTTTATTTATGCTTATATTGCTTTAAGGAAAACGTGTCGATTTTTGTGTTTTTAGCGACACTGGGCTAGTGTCGATACATGCGACACTAAGGTGTTATGCGACACTAAGGTATTATGCGACACAAAGGCTTGTGTCGCTAATGTGACGATTCGGGTGTATAGCGACACAAAAGCTGATGTTGCTAATGTGACGATTCGGAATATAGCGACACAAAGGCTTGTGTCGCTAATGTGACGATTCGGATTATAGCGACACAAAGGCTTGTGTCGCAGACTACTGGGCTTCTGCGACACAGAGGCCTGAAACAGGTCGGTTTTGTACAATTTATTTCGTGTTTCAAATGTTCAAATGAAAATTCAAGAAAAATCACTGTTGTTCCCTAGTATGTTAGCTCTCTAAATTAATTTTTCCAGGATTTTTAGGTACTTCTAAGTATTTTTTAAAAATTTCGTTTGTTCCCTAAGGTCAGAAAGTGACCAATCCGGATACATGCAACAAGATCGGATTTCTGGGCAAAATCTACACATTTTCAGAAAAAGTTATCTAAACGACATTTGTACCTAACAAAATTTTTGAACTTTTGGCGTTGGTTTCAGGTCATTTGGATGGGTATATATCGAGTTATGATTAAAACAAGGAAGGTGAAATTTCTGTCCTTTTTGACAGCCCGGACAAATGTTTTTGTAAAAATCATTTCGGGTATCAAACGAGCTCCAAAAATTATGAAACCACTTGGGAATGAAAGCTAACTTCTTAAAATTAATTCTTGCCTTTTGAATCGTCCAATTTGGTCAAGTTTTGAGGGTGAAACAGCCTCTCAAAGTTGAGCTATTTTTCTGCCCGAAAATGCATGTTTTGTTCTTGAACATTTTAAGCCATGAAAAACGTTTTTATGTTATATTTTGGACATTTCTTAGTTATATGAACCTTTTAAAATGTTTTTAAAGATATTTGGATAGAGAATAATTTTTCTTACAAATTTGTTGGTGATTTTTGAAGAGAAGTTGTTGAAGGAGCTTGAATCTTGAGTTTTTGACTTGATTTTCTTCTTGGAGATGTGATGAATGATGATGGTGGTTGATGGTGGCCGGATATTTGGTGGTGGTGATGTTAAAATGGCAGATTTTTGGGAGAGAAAAGAGAGTGTTTGGTGTTTGTGTGTGTGAAAAGTGAGTGAAAATGGGAGAAATGAAAGAAATAATGAATAAATAGGGTGGGCTTTGGGCTAATGGTATGGGCTGGGCTCTTGGGCCGATTTGGGCTTAGTTAGGTCGGTCCAAGAGAGCCTTGGGCTGATATAGTAGTTCTCTCGAGCCCGTGTTACGTTATTCGGTCGGTTAACCGTCTTTCGCGCGCATAAAAATTGAATCGTTATCGTTTAACTTTTGTATTTTATTTTCGATATGGCATCACTATTTTAATTTGACCAATATACTTAAAAATACTTTATTGACCCTTAAAATATTTGTCGGTTTCGTTCGGTGTCGGGCGCGATTCGCGCGTTTTTGTTGCACTTGTTACGTTTTAAGCAAAACGTTTAGGTTTTTCGTATATTATTATTTAACAACAATAATATATAGGGTAAATAATTACTATTTAATTTATAAAATAGATTTACATTATTTATGAAAGTGTATCACCAACGCCGTATAGATTGTCGGACCTCGTCCGGTTGTTTCGCGTAATTACAGATAAACACATAATCACGCAAGTGTATATTCAAATATACAGGTAATTACAGATATTTAGCCTAATACCAACTAAATACAAGTAATTAGGGTTTCCAGCTAGGTTTAACAATTAACCTAAAGTGTCGGGTGTCACAAGAATATTCTGAACTCGGGCTTGGGCTCTTCCTTTGGGCTTCAAACTTCACAAATCCGATTTTAATCTTTATTCTTGCCCAATATCTCATTCTTTTGGGGTTTAATCTTCTCTCTAAGCCCAATCTTCTTGGTCTTTAATATTTTCTTTATTTTCTTCATTTTCTAAGCCCGTTTTCGTTCTTTTTCTTTATTTCTTTAAATTAAACACCTTTTTGCAAATATAAACGAAATCAGTAATATGTATAATTAAATTGCAATAAAAATGCTTAAAAGTAAGGAAATATTACTATATAAATATGACATTATTTGATGTTATCAGACCCCTACTTCGTGTGTGTGTCCTTAGCATCATGCATGTACTAGTGTACTTGTAACATCCACCCTAAGGGCCTAGTATTATTCGGGTAATTTCCTAACTTAAATTTATTATTTAATGTGTTAGGAATAATTTAGTATTATTATGATTATGTGATAATATTAGTCAAATGGATAAATGAATTATTGTGGCTGATAAATAATTCGTTGTTTTAAATTAATCTAGTAGACGGTAAAATAAAATAATTGGCTTTCGCAAAATGGTTTTAGGTTCCAGACAATAGGTTAAGAAGGGAACTAAAATTGTATTGGTATTGGGTTAGATTATATATATATATATATATATATATATATATATATATATATATATATATATATATATATGCATATACCGTATCATTCTCAAAGTTTCTACACATTTTCTACTTCCTGCGAACCGAAACAAAATTGAGAAAAACCAAAACCGAAGAAAGCTTTCTGAAAGATTATAATCTTCTGTAGTATCATCATCTTGATTCAGAAACGAGTTTCATTTCATCATCATCATCATCATTCTGTGAGTAATTCTGTGTTTAAACTCATTTTTATGAAAATTAGCCAAATCATAAAATTGTTGTGAAATAGAAGCTTGAAATATGTTATATGATAATATTTGATGTATTTAAGTCGTTAGAAAGCTTGTTAGCATGTTAGGAAGTCGAATTTGTGAGTTTTGGAAAAGAAAAGTTCGGGTTTCCTGGTAACAGCAAGTTCGGTTCGCAAGTTTGCAGAAGATGAACTCAGTTCGCAGTGCTTGGCTGCGAAGCGAACTGAGTTCCTGCGAATGAGTTCCTGTGAACTGAGTTCCTACGAACTGAGATTTATTGCGAAGCGAAAAGAGATCACTGCGAACTGAGATTATAAAAATTTATTTTGCAAATTTTGAAAATTGCGTAAGTGTTTTTAGG
The DNA here is from genome assembly GCA_963930675.1 of Gnaphalium uliginosum. Lineage (NCBI taxonomy): Eukaryota > Viridiplantae > Streptophyta > Magnoliopsida > Asterales > Asteraceae > Gnaphalium > Gnaphalium uliginosum. The sequence goes on along the minus strand of OZ005680.1, from coordinate 37,822,150 downwards.
GTAGCGACTGAGTGACAAATTTCACTAACTCGGATTGGGCCGAGATTCGCATGGTCACTCGAAAACGACCCAATAATCAAGGCTCTAATTCCAGAGCCTAGGCAGTTTTAGGCCTTTCGGGGTCATCTTGGGGTCGAAAATGACATTTTTCAGTTTTAAACCTCGTTTCGGGACTTTCTGATGTCGCTTCGGATTGAACGTTTGTTTTCTTAAACTTCAGGAATTTACCTGCTTGTTTAAATATGTTATATGATTATGAAATGAGTTACTAACTCATTATTTGTTGTATTCTCAGATCAGCAGAAGACTCAGTAATATAAGACTTCTGAGTTGTTGGATTGAGATTGACAGGTGAGTGGATCTGGAACTCACAAGTTTGATTTGGTTGTAACGGTTTGGTTGCAACAAGTAAACGTAGATATAATTGATAAACTGTTTAGTCTGAATTTCTGATTATGAATTTACGTGCAATGTGGCCTTCGGGCATTGATTGCTATTAAAGAGGTCAACAGATTGTTGGACTTGATTATTACAGGATTACAAATACAGGGTTTGTACATGTGTTGTATTAAAACCTGTATTGTGAAATGGTAATACTAAGTTATCGGTATATTCTGTATAGGCCAATACAGATTGTGATAAGCGTTTCTTGAGGGCCACCGCGGTAGTAGGGTTCCTCAAAAACCACCGATCCTCTTTGACTATTTGTGTTTACGATTTATTGATGAACAAATGGTTATGCTAACTTAAACTGTTAGTTTCGTATTCATTCACTTAGCTTTGTGCTAATCCCCCACTTTAATCCCTGCAGGTCATGTTTGATAGGGGCGGGCAGGAGGATTTAAATTGAAAAAATGTTTGACTAGCTGGCAACTCTGATATATGAGTCTTTTGACAATAAAAACTAAAGTTGAAATTATATAACACCTGGTTGTTATTTTGTTTGAACAAAAAATTATGTATATTTTGGTAAATGATATTAATGTTATTTATGTTTTGACCTACGCTTTCGAAGTTAAATAATATTTTATAATATCTGTAAGAGAGGGGTGTTACAGTACTAACTATAGGCAACACTTTCAACAATAGCAACAACAACCATACAAATCAACAATATCAAACTTGTCATTAAGTACGGATTATATATCAACTATGTGAATAAACGAACTACCCAAGATTAACCCATCCCGCATGCACATGTAACAAATTTCCAAGTACCCGAGTGCATGACTTGGTTGCGTTTGTTAATCGCCATTTACAACTTTTAAACACTAAAGTATTTAACAGAAGTGTATAGGTTATGATTGTGCACTTGGTTTTCACAAATATTATCTTTGCACTTGGTTTTCGCAAATATTATCTTACCTCGCATGTTTGTACTCGTCCAAGCGTATGCAAAGTACCTCCTAAGTGTTTTCGTACCCTACGATAGATGAGATAGGTTTGGAACACATATACGAACATCGTCTCTTGTCATGGCCATGACATGACAATGATACCATCATGCCCATGTCACACCAATTACACATTTAAGCTAAAATTCTGACATGGCCTCATCATGACCATGACATAACCTTTCTACGTCTCCTTTTTCCATCACGTCCATGACATGCCATTGACAGCAAGTTGCGTACTCGCTCTCATGGCCTTATCATACCCATGATGCAATCCGATCCACTTCGTTTATTGACTTACCTAAACACCCAAAGAACGAACCAAAATCTCCCAAAACATATTTTAATAATCTTTACTTCACACTTTGTCCCACTTATCATTCACAAGCGAACTCGACAATCATTATGATCTAACAATTCAGCAGCGCATCGTTCCCTAAGAACAATGCAGTAGACCCGTTTCTACTCATTCATATTTTATGATATTTTATAGGTCACTCAACCACACATCAAACTAGCATTTTCCAGGAATTCAAAGTTTTTAGAGTTATACTCTATTATATGTAGTTTTTAGAGTTATACCCATGAAATAAAGAGCTTGAAATCAAGAAAAAATTTCTCTAACCCTTTCACAATCACAGGACCATTTTCCCTCGAAGAGAATGCATACCACTCGCCGCTTGCAAAAATGAGATAAGATACCGAAACAATTTAAGCTAAGGCACTTGATGGGAATCCTGACACAACAATTCAAACGAAGTATCTTTTGGAAGGCATTCGCTTTTGGTGGAGCTTTAGCAATATTTTGGTTCCTACCCAGAGTTCTAACAATCAGTTCATCAATAAAATCATACTTTTTACCAATTGCGAAGACTTTAAAAAGGAGTCAAAGAAGAAGTATATCCAATGATTCCATTCTTAGCCATTGTACTAAAAGATTACACTCTAACTTAAAATAAATTACAAGAATAAAACGAATAGAATGCAAGTAAAGAAAGAACATAAAGTTTTTCTTATCAGAGAACTGTGACGGTAAATGAAAGATTACAAGGTAGAAAAACTAGTATTGCCTACAAACTAAAACTCACTCAATAAACCCTTTATATATATATATATATATATATATATATATATATATATATATACGAAACTGATGTAGATCATACTTGCTCGAGATTTTTAAATTATAAAACTTTAATTTAATATGTAGGAATTTAACTTTATTAGGAAATTTTAGGAATTTTAGTTCTTTCTAGAAATAGGATAACTGGCCTATATAATAAGGATCAACTTCGTTATTTTTCATAATGAATTTTATTAATCCAAAGAACTCATTTCTTTTATTATCTTCTTGTTCGTCAAATCAAGAAAATCTTAGGTAACCTTCGTTTGCAAGTTTATTCTTGATCACAATGTGACTGTGAATTAAATCCTTCTGACTCTCCTACTCCAGGTGGTATTAGAGTTTGCTCCAATCGATTCAAAAAAATCTATTCCAGTTTTATCAATCTGGGTTTCTCCTAAATTGTTGTCATGATTGACATTTGATGTCGATCATAGCCGTCGAGGTGGGAGATTTTCATTAGGGATCTCACAGTGGCTGATCGGACGATAAGTGGTGTGCTTTATAATTTATAGTGCATGGACACCTAAATTATTCTCTAAGTACAAGCACTAAGTGGGTTTTACTAGGGCGAGTAAGTAAGATGTATAACGTAGGGTCGTTCTTCTAATCACAACGAATTGATATCAAGAACTTTGGCTATCTTTTGTATTTTAGCTGTGATGCGGCACGATCGGTCGTCGTGTTTCCAACCGGCACGCACCCGTGTGGGGTAAGTTTTAAATTTATATTTTGTCGGGCCTAAACTCCCGTACTACCTACTGGTACTCGTTACAAATACCTGTTATTAGTATGCGGTAAGGATGATCCAAGGTCGTTCCTCACGACGGTCTAATTGAAACAGAGCTCGTTCAGAGAACTTAGTAATCAAGCTAGGTTTGAATAGTTGGAAAGGTATTTCTTTTTGATTTTTATCTAGTTAAAACTACTAAAAGTAATAAAGCATAAAAGTAAACGGAAGCTAGCATACATATAACACTTAAGGATAACGAAGACATGGTTCACCATGATTTAGGATAGTGTATCGCTGGCATGATGTTTATTGGGGATATATTTGGCTAACAGACAGATAAACTATAGGTGTAAACACTATGACCTTATTCGTTTAAGCCAGTTCAAAATTAGTATGTCACTGAATCCTAGGCTATCATGATTCTAATTAGACTGTTTTAAACCCCCTCACTGTCTGTAAGAGACCAAGTGACCTTTTTTGGATAGAATTATCCTGAGTGCAGGAATGAGGCAACATACCGCAATTTAATATCTAACATTTCTTAACGCCTAAGTCTATTTGTTATTATCTAATTGTGTACTAGTTATTAATCTTGTATTCTAAACTATCGGCTAAGTGGAGTTAAGTTGTTTTATTACTGTAAGCACAAATACTTCCGTCATGAATTAGACCCTCATTTGTCATCAGTCGGTCATCCCTAGGTATACTCGCGGTGTACAATGCGATAAGCATTTCCACAGCTTTATGGTCCCTAGTCCCTGTTCTAGAATGGTAACTGCTAGGTATTCCATGATGAGATTGGCCTACGACATTTCCTTAGCTTCCTCGTGTTTGTACTTTACCTGTGGGTATTTCAACCGCTATATATACTAAGTACATGGCCGTTTACAGAGATCTCATAATTTCATACTGTAATAGAGATAACTATCTATTCGTAGCTAGGGTTTGAAATCATATAACTAAGGCAATAGTCACGTGAAGAACAGGAAAGGGAGAATATGTAATTAAGTCTACATTTAGGATAAGTTTAGATGGATAACAAAGTATAACAACTCTCATTTATACATATGTGAAGGATTAATATAACATCATCTCTAACTATCTAAATCATGACAAGCATACAAGAAACTACTCACAAAGCATGACAATAAACATTTCTAACATTAATAAATCACAAACATCAAACAAGAACATTATGACAAATTAATAACAGAAAGGATAGATAATACCCGTACTAATTGCGAGCAGAATAACACTTGTATTTATTCTAATAATATCCCAAGCGTTACAAATGCCAGCCTCCACTAACTAATTTACATAACTAATCCAAAAATAAAAGAGAAGGATTCTCCCCTAATCTTCCCACTAGTTCTAAAGATTAAAATCCTAGAGAGAGAAGCTATAAAAAGAGACTAGAGAGAGATCCTAGAGAGAGAAAGAGTGTGTGAGAGAGGAAATGAATAAGAGTAATGAAATGAAGGTTGAAGTGTGTTGGAAATGAATGAGGAGCCCATATATTTATAGGCAAGCTCAAAGATCTCATGTAAAAGCTCCAAAGCACAAGATACAAGCGAAATCAGCACACATAAATCAGAAATCAGATGGCCCTGTAGGGGTCGGATTTTGACCCTACAGGGGCCGTATACGGCCCTATAGGGTGCCGATACAGTGTATAGGTGCCGTATACGGCCCTATATGGTGCCGTATAGGCCTTTTTAGGGGTGGTTGCTTTTTCTCCGTTGTTCGGGGCTTCGTTCGTTGCTTGTTTTGGTCGTATCTTATTCATTACTTGTCCGTTTAGCAGGTTTGGTGGTTTTCTTAACAATCATAGCCTGATGATTTTCTTCTAATTAGTTAAGCGCAACGACTAAGGCATTAGAAATTTGTTGTGTGCCTAAAGTCGGTCTAATATGATCATTTTGATAAGCTCATTTTTCAGAATGCTCACAGTTAAGAAGAATACCATAGACTTGGGTAAGATTTAAGAGATGATAGTCATTTCTTTGTCTGGTGCAGGTGACTATTATACCTCAAATCTTTCTAGGCAGAATGTCTAGAAATTTCTCAACAGTAAATCTTGTTTCTTTTCCAATACCAGCCTTTTCCATTTTATTGGTCACTGATTGGTACCTGATATAAGTACCACACTGAGATTCATTTTGATTAACCCCAAACAATTCATATTGCCTAATTAGATTTACCTCTCTGTTATGCACGATATCAGGGGTACCAATATAAATGTTCATGAGGGTGTCCCACATTTCTTTAGCACTGGCACACAGCTTCACAGACTCAAACACCTCTGATGTGCAAAAACCGAGTTATAAAATTTTGTAAGAAAAGTATCTAAGTATTCACTATTACACAAATAGGAAAGTGTACCTAATCAATTAGTAGTATAGCAAAGATAAGTTCCAGGTTATCGTCCACAGGAACAATTCACGTATTTTTGAAGTTATTTTCAGTTTATAATTAACTAGATTAAATGCAAGTAAAAACGGCGGGTTTTGCCTCTTAATGACAGACAGTCAAATGGTTATATTTCAAAAGTAAATTCTAAAGTAAAGAAAGCAATTAAAAATAGTTTAATCTCAAATTAGAGAAGTATGTTCATCCAGACCTTTTACCTCTAATGTTGGACGTTTTGATTAAGAACTAGATCGATAATTAACGTATGTGACTCAACTAGTTAATTTACTTGTTTTCACAATGCAAATACTTAACTAAGATTACAAAATGCAAGTCTCCTTGGCACCTTAGATCTCTCAATTATAACTAGTTAATCCAACTAAAGTGATGACTTAATCGCGTGATATTACTCTCGTAAAAACTAACAATCACACAAGATCTCTCTTAGTATAATCCACACATACTTCAATTCGTTTAATCCAATTCAATTGTTTTATTGTCTCCGATCAAAAGCACAAGATTAATAATTAAAGTGAACACAACGTTAAATGCAAGAGTTCTCACTCATTGAAACAAACGCAACATTAATTGATTGAATTAAATAAACCGCAATACAAATCGTTCAATGATCAAGCATCAATTTATCATACGAATAACAATCAATCATAAGAGAATGTCCAACATCTAGAGTTATTAGTCTATATGAACAATAAGAATTTAGCCCATGATTATGGACTCAAACGCAGAAATAATGATAACCAAAAAAGAATTCATAGTTGATAAGAACAAGAATTAACCGAAGGAATCAATGTAATCCGAATGTTTGATGATTAACTCTAGCTTCCCCAATGATTGGAATAATTATTGGTGGCCTAGGATCTCTCCAAAAGTCGTCCAAAATCGCCCAAGTTCGTCAGAGAATAAAGCATACCCCAAATTAGGGTTAAAAGTGGTGTTTTAATGATTTTCCCCGTCAGGCGTTAGTACCCGGCGGGTAGACACATTTACCCGGCAGGTAGTATCATTTTTTACCCGGTTTCTCTTTAGCTACCCGGTCAATCATGTGGCGTGTAGGAAGCGTGTACCCGACGGGTATATGTCTACCCGGCGGGTAGACATCATTAACCAACTACTTGTATCTTTTTCTTCATATGCTACCCGATTTAGCAAGTGGTGCCCGCCATGGTACCCGGCGGGTAGTCCTTGAACTCAGCATCACATTTTAAACTTCATAATACACTCTAAAAATCTCTACCATTAATGCTCTCTTCACCATTCTTTTAAAACTCGTACCTGAATTCAATTTCAACTGAATAAGTACCTTAAGTTCACGAAATCAAATAAAATGGTACACAATTAGGACCGATATCGCCTCTAAAAATATGTATAAGTTAGGCGATATCAAAATCCCCCACACTTGAACTTTGCTTGTCCTCGAGCAAACTATGATTTGAAAATACCAAAACAACTCCCCTTGCAATTCAGATCAGTGGTCAAGTTTTACAAGAGCAATACCAACAATAATGACTTAAGTAATCACGTTAGTATTAACTATACAATTACTAGAAAACCTGAGATGATTTAAATGTCAAGTCCGAAGCACGACCTAGCACCTCCCCAAAGGATAAGTGTTTAAATCACACAACTCTCTCAACCTATTTTACAAGGTAGGGAATATCAATGATAATAACACTCAATAAAGCCAAGTCGTGATGCAATAGTTACCATAAGCTTGCAAAAGGATCAAATCTCCACCGACTTGACGTGAGCACCAAGTGAAGTATCAGAAGAGGTATTTCAGTATGTGTAGTAATCATGTAGGTGTGGATGGAATGGGTATGTTAGACTCATAAATTGGTGTAAAATGATAGTCAAGACACGTTAACATGTTTAGTGGGGTGTTGCCTAGAAAGTTTATTATGTGACTTAAAATAAACTTAGGATTCATATATGTTATTTCAATCAACTTCTCACATAATAATACATTGTTATTCACAGCTTAACTTAACGATCCTCAAAAGGCACTATTTCACTTTGCAAACTTTTATTGTAATCTATGACTTTCTATGAAACCCTTTAGCGAACTTTCAGACCAACCATCCCAGACCGGATAAATACCTTAGGTGATTAGGTGACAAGCACCCCTCGGGAACTACTTGTTCAATTTTCAAAGGCCATTTAGTTCATTACAATTTACTTTCACTTTCAATTCCATAATCTTTAATAATTCAACCTTAAGCATTAACTTATGGAATAACATATTTAAGAATCCCTTTTTAAAAAAAATTTAAGTCACATTTTACACAAAATCAGTTCAAAATTCTAACTAGACAACATTAATGGAAATATGGCTCGAGAATTGACTGCACAAAAATAAGGCTCATATTATAATGTAGTGAATGTGGAAGTGTCTACGCGGTTCTAGCACTAAAAATGAGTGCTACGACTTGGGTGGACTGGATATAAATGGTTTTAAAGAAAAATAATCCCTAAACAATTAAGATTCCTTGGCCGATTATTGAGGTTTGTACCAATCAAATGAGATCAATAACAGACTCGATAATTGGTTAGAAGATCAAAATTATTAGGCTTCAGCATTATCCTAAGAAATACCTCGTCATCATACTCCTTCACCTATATCACAAAATGTGATCTCACAGCGGCCTCGAAAATGTATCACTAGGGCAAGTTCTAGAACAAATTACAAACACCGGCACACTCATAGCAATATAAATTATAAACACTAAAGATAAGTGATTACTCACTGACTCGTGATCGTACTTAGACACACTTAATCACTGATAGTAAAGATGATTAATACGAAAATGACAAACTTCTAAGTACAATATGTCACTCTATAAATAGGATAGATCATCCGTAAATGTATCCTATAAATCTGGAATGTAGAATGACACGTGACGCTACTTTATTGACTCTGGACTAACAGAAAAATGGTTAGAGAAGATTCTGTGGTCCTCATTTCTGATCATGCATATGATGTGATTGTAAACAGTAAAGCTTGATATCACGTAATCCTGTACTTGTATAAGTCTTGGATGTTATTGACGCTCTTTGATCAGGGACCATCAACTAGTGAGTATAAAGATAACAAGTTGATTTATTCTTCAATTAGCCACTAGAGGAGAAATACTCTTCTTCACTCACTGCGAGCTAACATGCTCTTGTAGAGTGATTCTTCTTATCTTCTTCCAACAACTGTCTTTTATTTCAGGGACATCAACTGCTTCCTTTATTGTCAGAATGAGTGAGTTGAATCTCTCACTGTAATGACTAGCAATTACACAGTGTAGAGATTCAATCACTCTGCTAAACAGTTTATTGCAAACTATAAAGCAGTAATCTTATTCTTCATTGACAAGGAGTTAGTCGTCATCCTTTTTTTCGGGTGATAATTATAACAGTAATTTGATTGAAAAGTGACTAGTGACCCAACACTGTTTACTTGTTTAGTGGCAACTTTATACATTTAAATTAGTTAGTGATCCAGCAAAAACAATACAACTCACCATGAAAGCTGTTAATTAAACTTTTATAGATGGTGAACCCATCGGCGATGGTTTAACCAAAATAAAGGTGATTTTTTATTGAGGTGGCACATTATCAGCCATAATTTTTTCTTGTCAAACCAGCGACAATGAAGTCCTCATCTACAAAAGTTTAGATAGTAGCTTTTTTTTTGGTGATATGTATTGTTTTAGTTGGCTCACCAGTTAATTCAAATGCATAAAGTTAGCACCAACGATACATTTTTGAAGTGTGTATATGTTGGGCGTGGAGATGAAATTGAATTGCTGGAAGAACAAGAAATTGTGACGCGATTGTTTCCAAATTTTGATTCGAGTTTTGATAAGAAAGAATCGTGTTTAGATTGAGGGGTGCCACTTTTATTCTCGCTGTGCTAGTTTTGGTCACAACACGATTATATTAGATTGGGACGCGATCGTAGGTTGGCCATAATTGTTTTGCGAGTTTTTTCTTTCATATTTATATTAACTCTATGTATTTGTAATTTTAATACTTTTGAATTTAATAAGATTTCTCAATCGTGAATCAAAGCAAGCGAGTAGATTAAATATAAACACATTAATTTTGTGTGTTCGTTTACTTTCTCGTAATATTAATTATGTTATTGTTTTCCATTGGATCCGTTTATTTTCGAAAGGTATAACTCAGTGGTTATACATTTGTTGTTTGGGGATCATATTTCTATCGGTACAAAACTTTCACCGGTAACACACGTGTTTTTTCAATTTTTAGAGAGAAAACATGTTAAATAGTAAATACTTAAATATTACATACGCTTGTACATACGCATCAGATTGTGTACACTTACCTGGTTCTAATCGTTGTAGTTCTGGAAAAGAAGTTTGTACGAACAAAAGTACTATCGACTCTCGAGGAGGGTTATCCTCTCCAAACTCCGCTTTTCCTTTTTTTCTTTCTTTCAACTCTTTCAGGTAACAATCTCTCGCTGTTTTCTTTTATTAATTATTATATTTATTTATTTATTGTAATTTGAACAACTTTTGTTATATTTCTTGCTACTTATGTTAGAATTAGGGCTTCTTTAATTTATGTCGCTACTAGGTTTAATTTGAAGATTATTTCCTGTAAAGGTAATATACTTGATTATTTTTCTCCAATTTGTAGTTTTTATGGTTTAGAATTAAAATTTACGTTAAGGTACCGGTAAATCTGTTTAGATCTGTTCATGTACGTAGATCTGGTGACTCTTTTGCTCCATGATTTATATTTTAGAAGATATCTTCCTACGTTTTATGATTCTTTGTTTTTGTAACGAATTATCATATGATATGTGATTGTTCATGATAATAACGAAAATAAGAAGTAGTTTCTAAACGTCATTTAAATAAGAAGGTTCGAAAAACATTTGAAAAAAAATGTGTTGGATATATAAAAAATGTTTTTAAAGCCATTATCATCTTTTTACGAAAATTGGTCTTCTAATTTGAACCTACCCTACCTTCATATAATACATTTGGGTTCTATCTTTAAAAGTTGAACTTAAGGATTTTTAAAATGACTATTCGCCCCTATAAAAATAGTTAGTTTCCGTGTGGTATGGAATGAGTGAATGATACTATGAAACGTTAAAGTTTCATTGTCATTTTTAAAAATCGTGTTTAAATTGAAATGTCAAAGTTATTTATATTGTATTATGAGGGTGTTTGGGATTGCTTATTTTAAGTGTTTATCTTCTTATTGCATATTTTTACAGCAAATAAGCAAAAACAGACACTCTTCTGAAGACTGTTAATCTGCTTATATCTTACCGAATAAGCAATAAAAATAAGCATATTAGCACCTGCTTATTTTTTTAAGCAAGCAAACCAAAACACTCTTTATATTTTAATGATATTTTACAAAGGAAAGCTTTAACCATCCAATACATATATTGTTTAATCTTTTTAAAATGTGTGTAGGTATAAAAAATGGCAGGAAAGGGTGGGAAGGGTTTATTGGCTGGAAAAACAACCGCAGCAGCGGCAGCTGCAGCTAGTAAGGATAAAGATAAGAAGAGGCCAATTTCCCGGTCTTCTCGAGCTGGGCTGCAGGTATAAACAAATGTTGCACATTAAAGTTGCGTATAACATGCTTTGTTCTATTTAAATTGGTGCTCTTTTTATAGCTCTGTTGTCTAGAAATGATTATATTCTAATATTGTGTTTGCAGTTACATGTGGTTGTAGAATATATATTTTATAGATAGTGTTTCTATTGTTAACTTCACAATTTTAACTCAGAGGTTATAGATGGTAGTAGTATGAACTTTCTAGAAAGGGAGTGTTTATGAGAAGATTAAGTTATAGTATAGGTAATTAGACTTTTAAGTAATTTAAGTAATATTGTGTTGTTTATGAGTTTTTAGTACATGCTGTTTTCATTAGTTCTGGTTTTTCTTCATTGACGTTTATAAGACGTGCTAAAAGTTGCCCGTTAAGATGTGCTAAAGGTTTACGTTGAAGTTTATAATACATGCTAAAAGTTGCCCGTTGATGTTTATAAGTCGCGCTAAAAGTTGCCCATTGACATGTATAAGATATGCTAAAGGTTGTCAATCACATATTATGGTTGCTTTGAATTGATTTGTTTCAGTAAACAAGGTTTAGTGTTTATGGATACTGAGATGATTGAAATAGTGCACATGAACGTTAAATTTAAGATGTGTATTCTAGGTTGAAACTGTGGTCTAATTACATGCCGTAGTATGAAATGGTGCCATCGGATTATAACTGACTGACATGATCATGTTATAGTTAAGTTTTGTATTCAAAAGTTCCTTCACGTCAAGTCTGCGCTAGCGTAAAATGTGTTAGATTTTCAATTATATGATATGGATTTGAGTCATTTGACTACATTTGGTTCTTAAGAGTTAAGTATACAATCTGTTATCTAAATTGCTGTTTGTTAGTGGAGTCACGTTTGATACATTAATGTTGGAAAAGAAACTGATTATGACTAAACACAATATGAAATTTTGGCTGTAGTTTCTTGGTTATTTCACAGTTAGGATTTGTAGAATATAAATTGGGATGTAAAAACGTGACATCTATTTCCGTCTTTACGAAATAAACCAACTAGGTGACAAGTCATGGCTGCACATCCACTTGGTTGGGACTGAACCATGATTGTGTGGTTCAAGAAATGTTTACAGAAACTGACCTATTGAGCAACTCTTATTTTTCTTTTTTATGTTGACAAGTTTGGGGTAACATATGATATTTTATCCCTAACTTTGGCAATCTGTTAACCTAATTAAGGAAATATGGTTAACATGTATTTGAGGTGGATTTTACTGTAATTGAAGAAATCAGGGTAGTATATTCCCGAAATTAGAGAAAAAGGATATGTTGCCCAAGTTGAGGAAATGTGGATATTATCTTACCCTAAATGCAATTTTCCTTTTGGATAAAGAGCCCTTGACTGAAAACATCAGTTGAAATGCATTTGAGATATTAATCGACAGTAAACTGAACCGTCTTGCACTGTGCGCACCTCAATAGAATTTAACAAGAGTTTCGTATTTCTTATATGGATTGTGTAAATATGTATATTAGATTTCAATCTGGGCTTGTTTGTTGCTTTCTTTTTTTAACATAAATTTATAAGGTCAAAACAGGTAATTTTTTAGTATGCTTGAAGCACTATATCTTTTTTTTTTTTCCTTTCTAGTTAAATTGTGTCAATATGTATATTAGATTTCAATCTGGCTTGTTTGTTGCTTTCTTTTTTTAACATAAATTTATAAGGTCAAAACAGGTAATTTTTTAGTATGCTTGAAGCACTATATCTTTTTTTTTTTTTCCTTTCTAGTTAAAACAGTTTAGGAGGTTTTATGCATTTGAAATACAGTGTGGGTGACTTTTTGATCAGCTCCCAATTTAGTTATATTGTATACCTTACCCTTTTGACTTGTTTGGGATTATAACCCGATAACCCATTTGTCCATAAACCAACAATTCGTAGTGTGTGACTGTATCACTAATATCCTTTTCTTTCTGTATTCAGTTTCCAGTTGGAAGAATCCATCGCCATCTGAAAACAAGAACCTCTGCTCATGGACGAGTTGGAGCCACAGCTGCTGTCTACTCAGCAGCCATTCTGGAGTACCTGACTGCTGAAGTGCTCGAGTTAGCAGGAAACGCCAGCAAAGATTTGAAGGTGAAGAGGATCACCCCACGACACTTGCAACTCGCCATTCGTGGTGATGAAGAACTCGACACTCTGATCAAAGGAACCATTGCTGGTGGTGGTGTCATTCCTCACATTCACAAGTCACTCATTAACAAAACCACAAAAGAATGAGCCACCATTCTCCTACTCTTAGTTTGTTTCTTTTTTAGCTTCAACAACACTCTTTGACTATTGACTGTTTTAGTTTATTAGCATCTTGGGATTGTGGCAAGGATTTATGTAGTTTGACTTTGACTTTGTGTATTGTTAGGTTGTAAAATTGTTGTACATGGCCTGCCTGCGTATCATCGTTCGGTTCTGGTTTGTTTCGTGTTAGCATCTCATGAAGTTTGTCAATCTTTATGCTCTACGTATGGAGTCGTACAGTATATACAATTTCTACTAGAAAATAGTCATGTGTGTCAACGGTCATTATATAGCAGTACAGTGAACATGTGTTATTGATCACCTTTGGTATGAATGCAAGTGCAGTTTGGACCACAATAGATTGATAAATAAATTTGAATAAGGTACTAGGATTGGTAGTTATAATGTGAGGTCGCTGAGAAAAGTAAAACAAAGAGATGTTATTCTAATCCCAACTAAATACGAAATCTTTAGAATACTTTTATCATCGAGTAAATGACCTTTTAACAGTAGCTTTGTGTTAAAAGTGAAATGCAAATAAACCCTTAATGTTTTTATTAAGTTGTCTAGTTAATTCATTGTATTTTATGCAAAACGTGTTAGCTTGCATGACCAACAAATCTAATCTTTCGAAAGAGCTGAGAGCATCATACAAAAGTAGAACTATAATGCAAGTACTTTACCCACAAATCGACGGCCAACTAACTTACTGACCATGGGCATCGAAGACGATTGTGACAATACAATAAGCCAGAAGTACACATGGTGGAGGTAAGGATCGACTAAGGGGCATAATAATGAGCTTATTTTCGTAAACAACTCCTTATACTACTTATAGTTATATCATAACACTAAAATGATAAGGCATGGTCGGATCTTTGAAAAAGATGAGAAAAAGAAGAAAGTGCTTAAATTTTGTCGATATCTCGTCTACTTAATGATATGATGTTATAAATTGCGTACACCCTTTTGCGTCTTCCCTGAGTTCAAAAATATCTCTCAAAAACTATGGCAACCATCATCATATCAACTACAACCAGGATCAACATCCCGAATTTCGTCCAACCATCAAAGATTTGTTGGCCAAAACATAGTTGCCGTCTTCCCACTGTATTGGTAGTGAAACCACAAAGTTGTACTAATGATCTTAAGAAAAACAACATGGTCACTTGTAGCAATGCTACCACAACAACGAAGATCGTCTATAAGGACAACTGGTTTGATCGTATAGCCATTAATTACATCTCCCAAGCCCTGCAAAATACCACGGGTTAGCATTTATACTCCTTTTCACATCACTTCTTAACATATACAATTAGTAAAACAGTACGGATCTTGCATAACATATACAATTAGTAAAACAGTACGGATCTTGCATGCAACAAAGAGAAAGTGACATTTAAATTCTGTAAATGCAAAAGAATTCAGCTTGATGAAAATGTAATTTTTTTAAAAGTACTCTAGAATTAACCTAATATTTGTGAGGACGTTATCTCCAAATAAATAATATATGTTAGTAAAACCAAGAAATCATGATTAACATGGTTTTGGTATGTTATGAATGTCAGATTTTAATTCAAGAAACTTTATATTATCTTTGATGAGTTTTGGAAAAACCGGTAAACTATTTTTATATATAGCTGAGTACCAACTCATTTGATTTGTTAGAAACTGTGTGATAATTGATCTCGTAAAAGTCTTATGAGACCAATTGTCCGATCATCACACGGTATCTGACAGACCTAAATTCGGTTATGTAAGGTGGTGTTAATCTTTGTTGTTTGTCAGAAGCGCAGGTCTGAGAAACGAGGAGAGGGGGTACGAGAGATTGGTGTCGGCATCCCAACAACGACAACTTATGGTGAAGGTTCTTTTGAATGTTATTCCTACACCTCTCATTACCCTGGCAAGTTTTTCTATGTATCCTCATTGTTTCTAATGCCTTTTAACTTTTGTTTAAATATAATGTATTTTTAATATAATTAACTAATTATAATTATATATCATAATTAGATATTGTAATAAGCAGCTTTTAGTGTTTAACAAACAGCGATTATGAATTTTGATCATCTTCAAGTAATCAAGTTCGGGTAAAAACATGTATAGAAAAATAAAGTCGTAACTCTCGTTTTTGTATTGGGGTTAGCGTCTGAAAATTTATTTAACTTGCGTCCGATCTTTATTGCATGTACTCTATTTACATATGTTATTTTTAATGTAGCTACCTTTCAGAAAATGTGTTTTAATTTATTTTGCTTATGTGTCGTCAATTTAAGATGCCACGTGGCATCAAAAGTACTACAGAATACATTAAAACACACATTTTGAAAGTTTAATGCATTAAAAATAGCAAACTTAAGTAGGGTACACATAATAAACATCGGACACAAATTAGATGCATTTTCAGACACTAAACTCTTTTGTATTCAACAGTTTATTGCCACCTTCAAAGTTTACAAGGGAGTCTTGAGCCGTATTCACTTATGTCTTTTTCCGTTGGCTCGTTGGTCAATGTGAGGTACGTATGCGCTAGTTAAGGTTCATTAATTCGATCAAATGCATGCTTATTGTTAATCAATTAACCAGATTTATATTTAAGGAAATTATTATGGTTAATTGCATACATGATGATAGAAGGATGTGGTTATGTGAGTGTACATACAGAGTTTATATAAGCAATATTTACAACCTTGTATCTTAATTTTGATGTTTATTAATTTGGATTTTAATATAAAAAAAGGTGAGAGAGTTCGAGTTCAGGAGGTGAAATCATACTACTTTGAAAGCTAACGCAATTTGTGAGATTTAGGCGAAAACCTCATGTCGTTTGGAGTTGTGTAGCTCGAGTTATGGACCCGAGAAGTTGGCACAAAAATCTGACCATCCGGTCAGTTCGGCGCAACGTTTTTGTAAATTCGTTTTCGGGTATCAAACGGTGTCAAAAAATTAGGAAACCACTTGGAAATGAAAGCTAACTTCTTAAACTTAATTTTTATCTTTTGAATCGTCCATTTTAGTTAAGTTTTGAGCATGAAAAGTCTCCTTGAAGACGGGTTAAGTTTCTGCCCAGAAAGCTGTTGACGTTTTTGTGTTTGTTTAGTTTTATAAAAACGTTTTCGACTTGATTTTTGGGCAAGATCTTGTTAAGTGGACCTTATAAAATGAACATAAGCATGTTCCAAGTAAATAACAAAAAAGATGGAGTTTCTTACAAGTGAAATCGATGATCGAGTAGAGAAAGATGATGGGAAGGGCTTGATCTTGCTCTTTGCTTGATTTTCTTCTTGAAATTATGATGAACGATGATGGTGATGATGGTGGTTGATGGTGGAATGTGGTGGTGGCTGGAATTATGTGAAAAAGAGAGGAGAGAAAGAGTAGAAGAGATTGAGAGAAAAGGTTGAGTGTGTTTTGTGGTTTGTGTGTGGAAATGAAAGAGGATGTGAGGGGGTGATGGTATGGGATTTGAAGAAGTCTTGGGTATGGATTCGGGGTATGGGGTGTGGCAGATTTTGGGGGCCCTACAAGGGTGTGGGTGGTTTAAATTTTGTTCCTCAAGTTTACGTTACGTGCGGTGTTCGTTTACCCGTTCGTTTCGTCGTTCGTTTAAACGTTAAACGTTTATTAGTTATGTTTTTCGTTAACGATTTATTCGCGTAAATTTTGATTGAAGTTTAATTTAAAATACTTCATTTTAAGTTATTGAAATATAGTTCGAGTTTCGTTCGGTTGTCGGGCGCGATTCGCGCGTTTTCGTCGCGTACGGTATGTTTTATACAAAACGTATAACTTTTAATATATTATCGTAATAATATAAGTTAAATAACGATTATTTAATACAGTTACGTTATTTAAGAAAATGTTTTTCACCAACGTCCGTATTTATAGTGTCGGATTCCATCCGATCGTTTCGCGTAATTACAATTAATTACGTGCGTGTGTATATATAAATGTACTTAGCCCTATTTCAAACTTAATACAAGTAATGATAATCAAACTTAGGGTTATTAATAGGTCTAAGTGCCGGTTGTCACAATCATGCATAGTGTTTATGGGTCAGGGCGTTGCCGCCGTGTCCCCACGTGGTAAAGTCCCTATATGATGTATTTTAGTACAATTTTTTGCTGATATAGGGATCAAAGACGGAAACTCGTAAGCTACCGAGGGTAGGGATAATCGTCCAGGTCTTATTGTGAAAGGCTTTGCAAAAGCTAAGGCCGAAGCTCTTTGGGCGATATTATAGCATAGCGCATTTCCTCATGATGAGGGTGATGTTGTTGTTCCATCGGTTTTCTTTATGGAGGGATCTATTATTCAAGATATTCTTGAAAGGCAGATTGACAAGTGCGACGAGGAGATGGAGATTCCAGAAAAGTCTACGAATAAGTAAGTGAAGGCTTGGCTTACGTGCTCAGCTCAAGCAAGAAGAAGCTATAAAGTCAAGCCTATTGAATGGTGGCAGAGGGAGTGGAGGTCTAAAAGTCAGAAGAGAACACTGTGCAAAGGGTACGCGACCACAACTCAAGGGGCTCTGCCCTCTTGAACCCTGCTATTTTACGGGTAGGATTTACATCATTTCATTCGAGAAATCTACACAACTACCTAAAGTGATCAATGACACTAAATTAACCAATAGACCACTATAAGTTGATTCATAACATGAAATGAGGACTCTTTAAAAATATGTGTGATCAAGTGTGCATATATTGAGTTGCAGATTTCGATGATATGAGTTGTGAATATATATATGGTGAGAAGCCGCCAACACTAGAAGATGATCCTGCGCTAAAGCAACCGTGCTACAAACTATGTAAGTGATCCTCATGTTGGGTTTGTAGATCGAAATCAAGATTTATAACAAAGATATTTGCAACGAAAGCTAAAACATAAGTTGATCATATTATAAAACGTTTTTATAAAACCCACCAAGATCCATTTACATGTACATTAAGATCAACAACCATAGGGGGTTTTAAAGATAAACGACCTTTGTAGTCTTTGAACCCTCTTGGAAGTAGGGTGTTGATGAAGATGATGATGACAAGAACTCAAGACAAGAGTTCCTCTATAGCAAGTTCACCAAATAGCTTTTGAATCAACACTAGATGCTAGTCTATAATCCCTTATATAAACAAGCTCTTAAGCTCTTAAGACAAAATCAAAATTGTCTAAGAGAGAGTCAATGTTTCACACTCTTCTAGCACTAACTATTAGTAAAAATGTCAAGTATAAATGGAGCTCTTGAGCTCTTAGTTTTTAGAACTAAGAGAAGTAGTTAAGATTGCTTATATATATGTACATGCACACTTACTTAAACACTTTAAGTCCCATACTTTGAAGATCATTCAAGAATGGACAAAAGGCATTGCACAAAGACCAACTAGCGAGATACTCCACATCAAAGGGGAGGACCCCTTTGATGGCCATCCTGTACGTCCCTTCGTGTAAGGATCGATAACGAGGTTATCTACGGTATTAAGGTGCGGAATCCCTCAATACTAGTTATAGGGTCTATAACGAATTCTTTCGCAATATATTAGCGAATCAATTGTCTAATTGTTTCGTATCGATTATAACGAATGTTAACGATCAATACCTAGCCTTTAGAATGTTGGAGAAGTCTCTGGAATCGCAGGAGGTACGGATCTCAGAATTGGCAAAAGTCATTTAGGTTTAAAACCTAATTTGCATTTATACTCGTCTCGGTTCGCAGGTCACTGGGCTCTGCGAACTGACTTAGTTCGCAGCCCATATTGGCCCAGCGAACTGACTCGGTTCGAAGGCCAATTTTGTCCTGCGAACTGACTCGGTTCGCGGTCAACCTTGGTCAACATTTTTCAGCATTTTGATATTTAACTCTAAAATGTTTACCAAGCAATATATTTCATTTACAATTCAAAACCAATGTATAAGCTTGATTACAATTACTAAAAGTCTATTACAAGCTAGATCTGTTGTCACAAAACATGTCTCAACAAACTCCCCATTGACAATAGCTCTAGCGTCTTTAGGTCTTTGTCTTCAAGTTGTCTTTGGTAATCACTTGTAAATATTACTACCCGCATATATCTTCAGCATTTCCAGACCCATAAAGGCACAAACACAAATAAAATATTAATAACATAAATTCTTTCATTGATTTCCCTGAATCAATCCAAGAATTTCCTTATTAATCCCTTTTGTGTATTTAATACCTATTACAAACACATTATATAAACTTATAAATCTTTTATTGATTACCCTGAATCAATCTAAGATTACAAAAGTCTTATAAAATATACTTAGCAGACATTAATTAAATTTAAACATTAATGTATTGTGAACGGAAACGATCACCAAACATTCAAGTTTACAATTAATTAATAACGTAATTTCCAAGACTTAATTGAATAGTTATATATCCAAACTTAACTATCAATTATATCCTTAAATTATATATATCGTTTGCAAGTTAAAATATATTGCATAATTAACTTGTCAAATAATAAATCTCAAGTCTAAAACTTATATTATTTTGACTTGTCATATAACATCTCAAGTCTAAATCTTATAAGATTAATCTTATATCATTTTGACTTGTCATATAACATCTCAAGTCTAAATCTTATATAATTAATCTTATATCATTTTGACTTGTCATATAACATCTCAAGTCTAAATCTTATAAGATTAATCTTATATCATTTTGACTTGTCATATAACATCTCAAGTCTAAATCTTATATAATTAATCTTATATCATTTTGACTTGTCATATAACATCTCAAGTCTAAATCTTATATAATTAATCTTATATCATTTTGACTTGTGATGAAGAATCTCAAGTCTAAAATGCATAAGTCATAATAGAAAATCTGACCGCCGATATCAATCGGGACACGCCGCACGACTATGTATAAGTCGGAAGACTTTCGATCATTATTCTACTTAACTTTCA
Organism: Gnaphalium uliginosum; assembly: GCA_963930675.1. Taxonomy (NCBI): domain Eukaryota; kingdom Viridiplantae; phylum Streptophyta; class Magnoliopsida; order Asterales; family Asteraceae; genus Gnaphalium; species Gnaphalium uliginosum. The sequence goes on along the minus strand of OZ005680.1, from coordinate 37,801,693 downwards.
TTAATAATAACTTAAACTATTTCAAACATATTTAACTTGTAATTTAAAATCTCAAGTCGAATATAAAAAAAAAACTTTTTAAGTTACCAGAACCTCCTACGCCAACAGACTCCCCCTGAATCATAGTTAGCTCACCAGTCGTTGAAGGACCAGTCGGCTCTCTATCTTTCTGTGAATCATAGTTAGCTCACCAGTCGTTGAAGGACCAGTCGGCTCTGATACCAATTGTAAGTCGGGTTGTGGCGGATCGATAACGAGGTTATCTACGGTATTAAGGTGCAGGATCCCTCAATACTAGTTATAGGGTATATAACGAATTCTTTCGCAATATATTAGCGAATCAATTGTCTAATTGCTTCGTATTGATTATAACGAATGTTAACAATCGATACCTAGCCTTTAGAATGTTGGAGAAGTCTCTGGAATCGCAGGAGGTACGGATCTCAGAATTGGCAAACGTCCTTTAGGTTTAATACCTAATTTGCATTTATACTCGTCTCGGTTCGCAGGTCACTGGGCTTTGCGAACTGACTTAGTTCGCAGCCCATATTGGCCCAGCGAACTGACTCGGTTCGTAGGCCATTTTTGTCCTGCGAACTGACTTGGTTCGCGGTCAACCTTGGTCAACATTTTTCAGCACTTTGATATTTAACTCTAAAATGTTTACCAAGCAATAGCTTTCATTTACAATTCAACACCAATGTACAAACTTGATTACAATTACCAAAAGTCTATTACAAGCTAGATCTGTTGTCACAAAACATGTCTCAACAGAGTCCCTCTTGACAATAGCTCTAGCGTCTTTAGGTCTTTGTCTTCAAGTTGTCTTTGGTAATCACTTGTAAATATTACTACCCGCATATATCTTCAGCATTTCCAGACCCATAAAGGTACAAACACAAATAAAATATTAATAACATAAATTCTTTCATTGATTTCCCTGAATCAATCCAAGAATTTCCTTATTAATCCCTTTTGTGTATTTAATACCTATTATAAACACATTATATAAACTTATAAATCTTTTATTGACTAGCCTGAATCAATCTAAGATTACAAAAGTCTTATAATATAAAATATACTTAGCAAACATTAATTAAATTTAAACATTAATGTATCGTGAACGAAAACGATCACCAAACATTCAAGTTTACAATTAATAAATAACGTAATTTCCAAGACTTAATTGAATAGTTATATTTCCAAACTTAACTATCAATTATATCCTTAAATTATATATATCGTTTGCAAGTTATAACATATTGCATAATTAACTTGTCAAATAATAAATCTCAAGTCTAAAACTTATATCATTTTGACTTGTCATATAACATCTCAAGTCTAAATCTTATAAGATTAATCTTATATCATTTTGACTTGTCATATAACATCTCAAGTCTAAATCTTATATAATTAATCTTATATCATTTTGACTTGTCATATAACATCTCAAGTCTAAATCTTATAAGATTAATCTTATATCATTTTGACTTGTCATATAACATCTCAAGTCTAAATCTTATATAATTAATCTTATATCATTTTGACTTGTCATGAAGAATCTCAAGTCTAAAATGCATAAGTCATAATAGAAAATCTAACCGCCGATATCAATCGGGACACGCCGCACGACTATGTATAAGTCGGAAGACTTTCGATCATTATTCTACTTAACTTTCATTAATAATAACTTAAACTATTTCAAACATATTTAACTTGTAATTTAAAATCTCAAGTCGAATATATATAAAAAAAATACTTTTAAGTTACCAGAACCTCCTACACCAACAGACTCCCCCTGAATCATAGTTAGCTCACCAGTCGTTGAAGGACCAAGCGTCTCTCTATCTTTCTGTGAATCATATTAGCTCACCAGTCGGTTAAGGACCAGTCGGCTCTCTATCTTTCTGTGTGTTGGGATCATCATCCGTATCATCACGTCTCTTTTTAGCAGTTCATCAGCTTTGCATGTCTCATGATATATCAATATCTCCCCCTGAGACGGCTTGTCCTTCAACAAATTGTTGACAAGACCTTGCAATCGATCAAGTTGTCTCTGCTGATCTTCAGACTCTCTGATCGAAAGCATATGAGACTTCATTAGATGAGTATAGTAGGAAAAACTTATCGGACATTAATTAATTTTAAACGTTTATGTATTGTGAACAAAAATGATCACCAAACATCCACGTTTACTATTAATTAATAACTTAATTTACTGAACTTAATTGAACGATTAAGTCTACGAGACTTAATTTTCAATTATATTCTCTAAATTATATACAATTTGTAAGTCATATTAAATAATCTGAACAATCATACCGCCGATGGAAAATCGGAAGACGCCGCACGACTACATAAGAGTCGGAAGTCTTTCGATATGAAGGAACAGAATTCGTATGTCATATGTATTTAACTTATAACCGAGAGGCCTTAAGTCGATACATATAACAAATAATTAACAGTCGCAACTTGTAATTTATTTGTAACCATAAAGATCTCAAACCGAAAACAAGTCTAACATGTTAAATTTGTAGATTTATACGTATTTAACTTATAACCATAAGTTCTTAAGTCTAAACGTATAACTAATAGTTAAAAGTCGCAACTTGTAATTTATTTGTAAACATATAGTTCTCAAATCGAATACAAGGCTAAAATATTAACTTCGTAAATTTATACGTATTTAACCTATAAACGTAAGTTCGTAAGTCGAAACGTATAACAAGTTCCAACGTGTAATTTATTTGTAAACATATAGTTCGCAAATCGAAAACAAGTCGAAAATCTGAAATTTGTAAGCTGAATATTGACTAAGTCAAACGTTCAGTTCGCAAATCAAGGTTGTTTCAGCTAGCTATAGTCAACAAAAGTCAACACGACTAAGTTCGCTATAGTCATCACGACTAAGTTTCGGTTCGCAGAAATTCGTCTCGCAGGGGTGTTTGGAAAGTGAGAGATGGACTTGTTGACTTGTCCTTTTATATTCCAAGCTCGATTCGCAAGTTTGATTGGTCAACTTCGCAACTTTGACCAAAAATGCGAATTTAGCTTTAAATATAAATTGACGTTATTAGTATTTTTACAAGTCAATATTTGTAACTTTCCCTTGCGTTTTTGTCACATTTATTCAACACGGAACAATAAATTTCAGTTTAACTTACTTCCAAAGGATAAACACAAACAAAAATAAAAAACGTAATAAATAAATAATCAAACTAATGAGTGGTATTAAGTACCATTTTATTAAATAAGATAAACAATACATATTTTTGGCGTTAATGATTTATTTGCTTAGGGATCATATTAGGAAGAATAAGCTGTACCTTATTATTTATTAAACAAGTCTAAGAAGATTGTTAGTATCCATACCTCATGAAATTCAAAATAAATGACAGAAAAATTACAACTTAACCAATTATCAATTTATATTTATAAGATTATAACTTGGTTACCTTTATCCACATGAAATAACACGTTCTTTGAACATACATTTATATTAATGAGAACGAATTATTCACCAAAGTGAACGTTCATTGGTCATCGACAGTTCAAGACGATTACTGATATTATGATCTATATAAACAAATTATACAGTGATTTCCAAGCAAACCTTTATTGTTAGTATGCATATTAACTAGTGTGTTCCAATATACAACATACTGAGAAATCAAGTATAACTCATAACACTGTATCTTTTATATTCAAGGTAGAGGTTACTAAATGATGCACTTTTCGTAACATATAACATATCCTTGAGTTATTTTAAGGCTTGACAAACATCAAACATATTTTGAAGATACTAGTGGTTCTAGATCTGTACTTAGTACAACAGAAGATCCCTTAGTATGAGCAAAACAAGTTTGAGCCCATTGGCAAAACTAAAGGTTTCAGGTCTGTACTTAGTACAACAAAGTCACCAGTAGTTTTGCTAATAGCCATTTTTCTAACTATTTGTCTAACAGTGTATGGCTCCACTATCATTCACAAATTAAGACTTATATCATACATCATATAGTAGTTCACACTAGATAACACAAATGAGAATTAATGTTTGTTTAAATGCTCAGAAATCATAGCATAATTTGCCTACCAGTACATCATATAATGAATCCGCCTAGACTTAATGTCATTCTTAGCAAAGTATAACGTGTGGATAAAGGTATATAATAAAATAAATATCAGTAAAGTCCTGGTTGTAAAGATGTAACGTTAATGTGACTTACAGGAATCTACTAACACATCTAACTTAAGACTTATACTTATTATTGTTAAGCTTATTCTCCTAATGTACTATCATTTCCCAACAGATAAGAACTTACACTTTTTATGGTTTATATTCTTTTTGTATTTTATAGGAGGCGATTCCCTTCATGTAACAAGCAAATGAATGCCATACGCCTACCCCATTTTTTTTAAGACATAAAAATAAAATTTACTAACTATTACATACTCCTTTGGAAAATTAGTTATTCTGGATTCCTCATTCCGTTTAGTTGAACTAATGTCTCAAAACGCGCCCTGTCGAAAGCTCTAGTGTATAGGTCTGCCAAGTTGTCAGAAGAAGCAACTTTGACTAACCTAATAAGCTACTTCTCAGCACAATCCCGTAACTTTATTGAAGACACGTTTGTTTGGTGAATTAGGCACATAACCTAGGAAGTATCCTTCGTCAGCCTTCTCACCAAATTTCTGTTGATTACTAGTCTTCAGTAAAGTGCATGAAACTCCAAAGGGTTCAAACCCTTTTAAGTTAGGTTTCTTATTGTTCAAAAGCTCATAACAAGTCTTGTTCAGTTTTTTAATCGTAAGAACTCTATTTAGAACATGACATGTTGTATTCACCGCTTCTGCCCAAAAAATGACCGGAAGCCTTGAATCTGCAAGCATTGTTCTAGCCCCTTCAATCAACGTTCTGTTTTTCCTTTTAGCAACACCGTTCTGTTGAGGTTTATAAGGTGCACTGAATTGATGTTGTATCCCTTTGCTTAAGCAATAGACATTGAACGTTAAATTTTTGAACTCTGTTCCATTGTCACTACGAATTCTCTTAACTCGTGTTCTATAGACATTCTCTATTAGATCTAAGAACTCCATAAGAATACTAGGAGTTTCATCCTTAGATCCCAAAAAGAATACCCAAGAGAATCTAGAGAAGTCATCTGTGACAACTAAACAGTACCATTTGCTACCTATGCTTCTTTTGCTTATTGGGCCAAAAAGATCCATATGTAGCAATTCAAATGGCGAGAAGATTGAGTTTTCAGTCTTAGACCTGTGTGGTTTTTTATGATGCTTTCCTTTCATGCAAGGAACACACTTGTCTTTAGACTCGAAACGTTTTTGTGGAACACCTAGAACTAACCCATTCTTGGTTATATAGTTCATTTTTCGAAAGTTCAGGTGAGCCATTCTCCTGTGCCATAAGAGTGCGTCTGCTTCAGAAGCCTTGGATAAAAGACATGTCGATTCCATTGAAGTATTAGGAACACCCATGTTGATGGCATAGATGTCCTTCTTCCTTGGAGCCCTCATTAATATCCATTTTTCTTGGATGGTGAAACCCGGCTTCAGGACTAAGGCTTCTGTCTCATTGAAATGTACAGAATGACCTTTATCACAGACTTGGGAAACACTCACTACGTTGTGAGTTAGTTCTTCAACGTAATTCACATCCTCTAGAGTCAAAGTTCCATTTGAAACTTTTCATTTCCCAGTTATTACTCCTCCTTTATCACCAGCGAAGTTAACAAGCTGTTTCACTCCACCTTTGAAGTCCTTCAGTAGACTTCTTTCTCCTGTCATATGCCTAGAACATCCACTGTCTACATACCACCAACTATCCTTGTTCACAGTCTGCTCCTGCACATGACACGTTGTACACAATTAGTTCTCAAGAGGGACCTAAGCCATTACGGTCTTGGTTTGTCCCTTATCATCAACAACAATCTGAACTTCTTTAAAGTAACCATAACTATTATCATCAATAGTCTTGGTAACTTTCAAAGAGGTTTGAGGTTGTTGATGATCTAAAGTCTTATGCCTCTGAGGAGAGTGAGTAGAAAACCTCTTAGGCACATAATCAACTCTATATGTACGTGAAGTAGAACCACTTTCAAATTGACTGTGGTTTCTACTTGGAGTCCTAAATCTCGACGGTGTCTTATCTCTAGGCTTATTGTCATTTAGAGTATAAGGCCGTTTAGGTTTAGGTGGAGAGACACTATGAGGAACATTTCTTTTCAGAATGTTTACAGGTTTATTATCAAATCCTAGTTTGATACCTAACCTATCTACATTTGAACTAGAGACTTTCGGTGTCTCATGGTTATTCACGAGCTTATGTGATGCTTCCAACTTCTTGTTAGGACAAAAAGAAGCCACATGCCCCTTTTGGTGACATTTGAAGCACGATATCTGCTTACGTGACTTAACCACTTTTGCCTTTTCGTTTTCAACCTCAGTTTTAGACACTAAAGGTGTATTTTCTTGTTCCTTAATAATCTCATCATTCATATCAGTATCAACCATCATTCCACTCGAGACAAAATGTAATTTAGTGAATGATGTGTTCTTACTGATATCAGATGATGGATCCTTATGAACAACCTTCTATGTATCAGAAATCAAAAAATTTAGAAGTTTCAGTTCGCAGGAAACTCAGTTCGCAGAATCTCAGTTCACAAAAACTCAGTTCGCAGGAACTCACTTCGCAAGAACTCAGTTCACAAAAAACTCAACTCAGTTCGCAAATCTCAGTTCGCGACTCTCAGTTCGGTTCGCAAACTCGGTTCTGTTCGCAAGTGATCTTGGTTCGCAAGAACTCGGTTCGGTTCGCAGAAACCCTAATCTCAGTTCGCGAAACGGCTGAAAATTCCAAAAATGAAAATTTTAGTTATTTTTACGATTTAAAACTTAAAGTTTTCGATCGTAAACAAAACTATAAACGTCCAGAGAGTGATTTTGGTCGTAAATAAGTACGTAATGCACTAAAAACAACCCTAAATCACACGTTATTAACCCGAATAACCTCGAACCTACGCGTATCTAGCCGTAGGCTCTGATACCAATTGTAAGTCCCTTCGTGTAAGGATCGATAACGAGGTTATCTACGGTATTAAGGTGCGGAATCCCTCAATACTAGTTATAGGGTCTATAACGAATTCTTTCGCAATATATTAGCGAATCAATTGTCTAATTGCTTCGTATCGATTATAACGAATGTTAACGATCAATACCTAGCCTTTAGAATCTTAGAGAAGTCTCGGGAATCGCAGGAGGTACGGATCTCAGAATTGGCAAAAGTCATTTAGGTTTAAAACCTAATTTGCATTTATACTCGTCTCGGTTCGCAGGTCACTGGGCTCTGCGAACTGACTTAGTTCGCAGCCCATATTGGCCCAGCGAACTGACTCGGTTCGAAGGCCAATTTTGTCCTGCGAACTGACTCGGTTCGCGGTCAACCTTGGTCAACATTTTTCAGCATTTTGATATTTAACTCTAAAATGTTTACCAAGCAATATATTTCATTTTTCAGCATTTTGAAGCTTGATTACAATTACTAAAAGTCTATTACAAGCTAGATCTGTTGTCACAAAACATATCTCAACACATCCAAGTGGACAAGGAGGATAGTCATAGATTATCTCACACAACTTGTATACTCTCATGTTGTGTACAAGTTTTAATTTCAAATTCTTTTGGTCCAATAAGTTGTACATGACATATATAATCATACCATATGACTTCTAATGTGTTATAGGCCTTGGAACATTATTATTTTAACAAAATATTAATTTCCAATTTAATACAAGGATTATTGATAATTAGCAAGAATCAAATTCTTACAATTAATCAATTAGTGTTTATATACTATTGGTGTGACCCTATAGGATCATATGTTATTAGTAATATCATTCTAATAATGTTTCTTGAATATATAGATCAAACAATCTCCCATTTGCTCAAGATTCATTTAAAGATTGATATAGATAGTGGTGAACGTCTAGCAACGTTTCACTGCCCCCAATAACACACGAAGGGGTGCCATTCAACAACATCCAATTTCCCAGAAGGCTCCACGCTTAAATTGATGTTATTAGGTAAGTTATCAGTTATCCCTTCGTAATAGACATCCTGTTGAACATGAGACATGGATCACAATCATTATCATTTGTTGTTCAATGAGACATGGATCACAATCATTATCATTTGTTGTTCAACTTTAATAGACATCCTGTTGAACATGAGACATGGATCACAATCATTATCATTTGTTGTTCAATGAGACATGGATCACAATCATTATCATTTGTTGTTCAACTTTAATAGACATCCTGTTGAACATGAGACATGGATCACAATCATTATCATTTGTTGTTCAATGAGACATGGATCACAATCATTATCATTTGTTGTTCAACTTTAAGTAAGGTGCCTTTAGATGTCAACTCTCAATGAATAAGAGGAACAAATCCCTTCTTGACTACATACGCCTATTGCATAGTTCGCACTGTACCCAATAATGGCCTTTATAACTGCCTGGCTAAAGAGCATCGGTTAAGGGATTAACCATATCAAAGCACATCACTCCCTACACTCTAGTCCCTAATATGCATATCAGGTCTAAGGATACAAAGATACTACCTTTATTCAAGAGTCACTTATGACTACGATCCATGAAGTGACGTTGAAACGGGTCATGTCCAATACTTGTTCTCTAACAAATACCTATGAAACTGTAACTAATTGCCATTTTCATCTAATGCAAATCATCCAATCCAATTTCATATTAGTCTTATCACATAGTTGTTCTCACACCTATGACCGACTATCAACAATTAGAATAACTTATTATTCATGGATTTAAACATGTTAATATGGAATACATCAAGTATTAATGAAAAGATCATATCCCATATATCAAAACATTATATAGTTGTTGTTCTACAAAGTTCCTAATTTCAATACTAAACATATATAAGATCAGATCCAATCACTAGAATAACGAAGTCCTATGCCTCGAGCATGACCCTCGTGCTTAGCTTGTGGAAGGGGCTTCGTGAATGGGTTCGCCAAATTCTGATCCATGTGAACTTTGCGAATACTGATTTCTCCGGCATTAACTACATCTCGTTTATAGTTAAATCTTCTGAGAATGTTTCTGGTCCTCTGATGTGACCTAGGTTCCTTTACTTGTGCAATGGCACCTTCATTGTCACAGAAGATCTCTATGGGGTCCTAAATGGATGGGACAACCCCGAGATCCTCAATGAATTTCTTCATCCAGGAAGCCTCTTGTCACAGCCTCTATTCATTGTCACAGCCTCTTGATTCTGTAGTGGACTGAGCAACCACACTCTGCTTGGAACTCTTCCAAGACACTGCGCCTCTATTCAAAATGAAGACGTATCCCGACTGTGATCTAGAATCATCTCGATCGGTTTGAAAGCTAGCATCAGTGTAACACTTTAGACTGAGCTACTCTTCCGTTTCCCCGAATACAAGGAACATATCTTTAGTCCTTCGCAAGTACTTAAGAATTCCTTTGACAACTATCCAATGGTTTCAGCCATCCAATGGTTTTCTCCAAGATTTTTTTGGTACCTGCTCGTCATGCTCAAAGCACACTATACATCTAGTCTCGTGCATAGCATGGCCTACATGATGGATCCTATTTCCGAAGCATATGGAATTCATTTCATCCTTTCTAGCTCAACCTTTGTGCTCGGACTTTGAGACAAGCTCAAAATCGTGCCATGTGGTATTGGCAGAAAACCTCTCTTAGAGTTTTCCATCTTGAACGTTTTCAAGATATTGTCAATATATGCACTTTGACTCAGACCTATACGTCTCTTTGATCTATCTCTATAGATCTTTATACCAAGTATATAAGTCGCTTCTCCCATGTCTTTCATTGCGAAACATTTTCCGAACCAGGCCTTAACGCCTTGCAGGGTCCGAATATCGTTTCCAAATAGCAGTATGTCGTCTATATACAAGACGAGAAAAACAACTATGCTCTTACTAACCTTCTTTTAAACACAAGACTCATCCTCATTTTGAATAAAACTAAACTCTTTGATTTTCTCATCAAATCGAAGATTCCATCTTCTAGATGCTTGCTTAAAACCCTAAATGCATCTCTTAAGCTTACATACCTTATTAGGATGTTTTGGATCGACAAAACCTTCTGGCTGAACCATATAGACATCTTCAAGTAAGACTCCATTAAGAAAATCCATTTTGACATCCATTTGTCATATCTCATAGTTATAATATGCGGCTCTGGCAAATAATATCCTAATAGACTTGTTCATTGCAACGGGCGAAAACGTCTCTTCTTAGTCAATACCATGAGTTTGAGTGTAGCCCTTTGCTACAAGTCTAGCTTTATAGGTGTGTACATATCCATCCATTCCGGTTTTCTTCTTGAAAACTCACTTGCTCCCTACGGTCTTACTATTGGGAGGAAGATTAACCAAGTCCCATACTTGATTATCACGCATGGATTGCTTTTCAGCGTTCATGGCTTCAAGCCATTTGTCAGATTTCAGGATCTGTTACAGCACCTTGGTAGTTGAACGGTTCATTTGGTTCTATCATCAAGCATAGATCTTTAGTCATGATGTAACTAAATTTCTTGGGCTCATGACGAGTTCTACAAGATCTACGAACGCCTTGTGTTTCGGTAGGTTCCTAATGAACCCTTGATTCAGTTTCAACAATTTCTTGTTGAGCACTAGTATCAATCTCTGGTACATCTTGTGGCTCTTGAACTTCTTCAAGTTCCACACGCCTCCCACCAGCTTCATCATTTAGAAACTTACTTTCTAAAAACTCGGCTTTTTTGGAAACAAAAATATTATTTTCTCTTTGATTGTAGAAGTAGTATCCTAAACAATCTTTAGGATATCCTACAAAAATGCACTTAGTAGATCTAGGGTCTAGCTTGCTAGTAGCTTCTTGTCTTACATAAGCTACGCAACCCCACAAATTTAAGTAATATAAGGATGGAACCTTTCCATGCCAAATCTTGTAAGGTGTTTTATCTACTTTCTTTGTTAGTACCATGTTTACTATGCGAGCAGCAGTTAGTAAAACGTAACTCCAAAATGATAAAGGAAGAGAGCTCATGCTCATCATAGATCGGACCATATCCAATACGGTCCGGTTCCTCCTCTCAGACACACCATTATGTTGTAGTGTTCCGGGTGGAGTAAGCTGTGAGACAATCCCACAACTCCTAAGATGTGTCAAGAACTCTTGACTAAGGTATTCACCTTCTCGATCAGAACGAAGGGTTTTAGTGGTCTTGTTGAGTTGATTCTCAACTTCACTTTGAAACAATTTGAACATTTCAAATGCTTCATGCTTATGTTTCATCAAGAACACTTAACCATAACGACTATAGTAGTCAGTGAAGGTGATGAAGTATCTTTCACCAGATCTAGTTGTAGGTTTGAAAGGACCGCTTACATCATTATGTATTACTCCTAACAAATCCTTTGCTCTTTCACTACTACTAGTAAAGGGTGAGTTAGTCATCTTACCTGTCACACCCCGCTAAAGCGGAAACACGAGGTGTAACAGACGAGGGATTCACAACGCAAATGATATAGGATGAATACCATATATATATATAATTTGCCTTAAAGGCATAAAAAACAATTCATCATATTCATTATCTGTTACATAAAGAAATTTGAATACAAGTTCAACATAGTTTCAATTGAAGTTTCAACATTGACAAAAGGATTCATGAATTTAAATGCTTCCATACATTGACAATATGATCCAACTTACCGACGATCTCCTGAAAAACATGACAAAACAAAAGAGTCAACTATGGCTATAGTTGGTGATCTCACAGTTTATAACCAATAAACCAAGTAAATTGTCCAATCGGGGATGAGAGTATTGTCCAATCGGGGACATGAATAAAAGTTGATGCGAAAAGATTGGTGGTATAAATGAGTAAATGTTCATGCCTTGAGGCCACTACTAATCCGGTTATCCGACCGAGGTTTGCCCCTAATGCGCCATGTTCTTCAACTAACATGGGTAATGGTGATATTATGCACCCAAATTGAAGTGTGAGTGAGGATTGGTCTACCCTAAATAGCATGCTACCCATAATACCCACGGCTCGTAGCCACGAGTTAATTAGTAGTGTGAGTTCCAAGGGACTTTACAAAAGTACTCAAGCATAACAATATGACATACCCCAATTCGCATAATAGTAAAATGATAGTTTGATAGTTCATAAGGAGTACAACTCATTTAGTAAAATGTATAATCATGCTTTTCAACCCCAAAACATAAAATAGTAAAAAAGGAGACAGTAAACTCACTTTGTGAGTTGAATAACGGGTACAATCTATGAGCAAGTAACAATTGGAATGAAATCCCTAACCGAGACCTAATCCACATAAAAGTTTCCATTAATGTCTAGTGATATGCTTTAATATACATATATAAGTTTAACAAATTGGTCACCCACTATTCTATACAAACGAATCTGCCCAGATTTTGGTGTTTATTTCGTGACACTTTTCATCAAGACTAAAAATGTTTCTGGGCATATCTTTGATATACCTCAAGATACTAGGTCATTGGTGCATATTTAAATTTTTCCAGTGATTTTTAGATGTATATAACCCATGCAAAAGTTTCTCACATAAAATCACATCAGTTTCTGAAAAATCTGATGAACTAAGCTGTGATCACCAACCATTTGGGGATCGAATCCTTTGAGTTAGACTATGAAATTTTTACACATTACAGTTAACATATCAAACTACTCCCAGATTAAAAATCAAGACTTTTCATGAAGAATAGAAGAAGATATGGTTGTCCAAAGTTAGGTGAAGAAATCTGCCACTGCACGACAGTTTCACCTCTTTGTTATTCAACTAGTGTTTGAAGACCCAAATCTTAATATTTTTGCATGAAATCAGTTGGGTTTGAAAAGGTAACCCATAAATGTAAATCTTAGAAGAAAAATCATCACTTTTGGTAGAGTATTCATGGAGTTACAGCCTTCCAAAGTTGGCTTAAAATTCTAGACAGAAAGTTGTCCAACTCTCTTACTTCACCAAAAGCACATAACTTGTTATAAAATCCGAATGTAAATGATTTGAACAGCTTTTAGGAGCGTTTTTATACACAAAACATCATGAAATTTCAGATATAAAAACCCTAATGCACGTATATAGTGAAGAAAAGATGTAAAATTAAACAAAAATAGTTGGGTTAGTGCAAGATGAAATGTAAACATCTTGCACTTCTTATTTACCTCTTCGACTAGGAATGTGTGTGTGGAGAGATGAAGTTTTATCCACAGAGAGTTGAGATCGTGCAAGTTTCTAGAGTGGTCGATTATTTGATGAAAGGTGATGAATGAGTTGGGTATTTGAGTTAAAACCGGGTATAAGTGTTGGGAGAGTTTGAGAGAGAATAGTTGAGAGTGTTTTGAGTGTGTGTGTATATTTCTACCGTTTGATGCAAGGAGAATATGGTGTAGAGTGTATATAATTATTACCAGGGAATTTGATTGGGTGAAGGTGGAGGTGATTTTTGAGGAGTGTAAGTTAATTGATTGGGTTTTATGGGAAATAGGGTTGCTGGCCGCTTTTTGAGAGGAAGGAGGTAATCATAACCCTTTTTGCGTGCACAGGTATCTTTATTTCAAATATTAATGTTTCTTTTTACAGTTTGAATGCACGGTTACTTCTCATATTATACTACTTAGAAGACTTTTAAATCTGGCAGGGTGATTTACTGTGCGTGTGGGTAACACTTGGTTGGGTTTCAAAGTCGTTTAAGCATATCACTGACAGTAGATTGACACCAAGTAATTCATGGTTTGTTCGTGACACATTTATACTAACTGTATGAACTTTGATCTACCAGTAGAAACCCTAGTAGTAAAATGTTCTTGATGACAGTAGCAATTTGCCTTAACAGTAGAACTAGCAGTGGTAACTGAACTAGCAGTAGTAACATAAACAGTGGTAATCAATGAATGCAGTAGTAACTCGACTACAGTAGAAACTGACTAGCAGTAGTAACATAAACAGTTGTAACCAATGAAAGCAGTAGTAACAGTAGAAACTGAATAGCAGTAGAAACAATAATAATAGTGCTAACAGTAGAAACAGTAGTAATTGAGCTAACGGTACAAACAGTAGTAATTGAGCTAACAGTAGAAACAGTAATTGTACTAGCAGTGGAAATTGAAGTATTTGTGCTAGCAGTATTAACAATGACAACAGTAGTAACTTTAAGATTTTACGAGAGCAGTGGAAACATCACTAACAGTAGAAACTCCTACTAGCAGTACTAACCGTACTAACAGTATTAACTTTCATCCAATTTAGTACTAACTTTCCATCTAGCAGTACTAACTATGGGTTGTCGTATTAACTCCCAATCAACCTGACTAAATGGTACACGTTTATAACTAACAATATTAACTAAAATCGACAATATAAACTTTCAACTAGCAGCACTAACTAACTGTTTACATAAGGAAATCAGATCCCGAATTATGTGAGTTTAAGTTAGGTTTTAACCTGATATTTTTGATGGTTGTCACGTTACCAAGTAAACAACACTCGCATATATCAAATGAGTCATTATCATTTGCCTTCAAAACACCACTCTTTTGAAGTTCGGATATGTGTTTCATGTTTATATGTCCAAGACAACAATGCCATAGATAGGTATCACATAAATCCGATCTAAGTACTTTGGCGTTTGCGTTATATATAGAACTATTATTTATTGAACAATTGAGATTTACTTCATAAATTTTATTAAGAGGTCGAACCTCAAAATAAAACATTTCATTTTTATATATATGAAATACATCACCCATATCGTGAATTGTAAAACCGTATTGTTTAATACAGGCAACTAACATTTTATTCGTAGTCAAACTAGGTACAAAGCATATATTATCTAGATGTAAAATCAAGCCGGTTGGTAGTAATAGTTCAAAACTTTCAAGTGAGAGGACCACAACTTTTTCTATATTTCCCACGTGGAGTACCAATTCACGTCTACTCCTTACGAACCCCTATAATGAATTAATAATATGTGTTCCACATCCAGTATCAAATACCCATGTGTTTGTAGGTAAAGAGAATGTATAAAGTTCTATATGGAAGATACCTGAACTCACTGGCCTTCATTCTTTTCAACTCTGCCAGATAAGAGGGGCAATTCCTCTTCTAGTGGCCAGTGGCACCACATTGGAAGCATGTGCCTTCCTTAGCCATTTTCTTCTTTGGTTTGGGGGAGGAGTAAACTTTTTACCTTTCCTTTCCCTTTGGCAACATTCGCCTGTCTTGGAGTATTGATGTTTGGGCTTTTAGACTTTGCCCTCCTTGATCATGAGCACTTGAGGAGTTTTCTTGGGAAAACTATTCTCGGCAGTCTTAAGCGTCGCATGTAGCTCTGAGATGGATTTGTTCAACCCATTCATATTATAGTTCATCACGAATGGATCAAACGACTTTGGCAAGGAGTTAAGGATCAAATCCACAACTAACTCTTTGGAGACTGTACATTCCAATATCTCCAAGTGATCAATATGACTCTTCATTTTAAGCATATGTGTACTTATGCTTTGTCCCTCTTCCATGTGACATGCATGAAATGCTCGAACAGTTTGAAGTGCTCAATCCTTGCTTGTTCTTGGAAAATTTTCTTCAATGAGGCAAGCATGTCATAAGTAGGAAAGTTTTCCGGATCCTTCTAAAGTTATGGAACCATAGTGCATGCATTAGGCACGATACATCGATTGAATCATCAACATATTTCATCCATAAGTCCGTGTGTTGCCTTAGGGACAGTGAGAGGTTCATTGTAAGGGGCATTTTCAAGAACGTAGAATTTCTTTTCTTGTTTGAGAACAATTCTCAAGTTTCAAAACCGGTCAACAAAATTCGTATGGTTCAATTTGTCCTTCTCAAGGACAGAACGAAGGGATAGAGAGTGAGTGGTTGTGGTGGTTCCATTTGGGGCCATCTACAAAATTTTAAACAAAAGTTCGCTTTAGTATTTAATTCTTTTATAATTAATACCGTTATTTTCATAAACATTAATTATTAAAGTCTAGGATCCAACGTCGCAAATAAACGAACGTTTAAGTGGTCCTTTATCCCATCCATCTATTTCGACAAGGTAAATAACATTTATCAATTACATCACATGTGATTCCTAGCAATATGGGATCCTTAACAACAATTGTTAATATTCACATGTTTGATCCCATCTATGCATCGGATTCTAATGTTTAGGTGACCTTTATCACAAAAGATTTCCAATCAAATCGTCCTTATGAAAAACGTGCGATATCGGTCCATAACTAGTTATAGGAATAGCGAAAACCACCTTGCCTAAAGAAGATAACCCAAGGTATCCTTTATCCCACAAGGATCGTACAACTTTAAAAACCTTAAAACAAGTGTCTTGCAAAAGGATGGCATAGATTTGCCTTTTATAAGGGTTTTATATGTTTTAACAATTCTAGTTTTTAAAACATGTATCATGAACACTTCATGCATCAAATGTATTACAATACATTTATATAAAATTCTATTTATATATTTGATTCCTTTTAGTTTGAAAAAATCTCATTTTATTAAACTACGGTGCGTTCATATAAACTAGAGTAAATTACATTGCCCGTTCCTGTGGTTTACCCTATGTTACAGATCCCGTCTGCAGGTCGGGTATTGTACGGGTCCAGTCCCTTGACCCGGAAATCTGTATCGCTGCCAGTCCCTATTCTTAACGAGTGTTAAAAAACCTTGTTATCTCACAACACGTGCGACGCACGTGAGGGCAAAATTGACTCATAAGGTAAACTACAGGGACGGGCAATGTAATTTACTCAAAGCGTCGCATGTGTTGTGAGATAACGAAGTTTTTTTTAACACTCGTTAAGAGCATGGACTGGCAGCGATACAGATTTCCGGTCAAGGGACTAGACCCGTACAATACGCGACCCGAGGACGGGATCTGTAACATAGGGTAAACCACAGGGACGGACAATGTAATTTTCTCTATATATATATCCTATATTTGTAGCTTGTCGTTTGAACGTTTGAGAACCGATTTTAAGTCTTTTCATAAAACTTTATTTTATTTATAAGACTAGGAGTTTGGTCAAGTTTAAAACCCATTTTAAACCATTTCAAGTATTCCAAAAACATTTGGCATTTTAAGAGTTTTGAATAACCTCTTTTATTTATAAAACTCAATTTTCAACATCTTATGTTAAAATTTAGATATATGTTGAAATTCCAAACTCCATGTGATATATCCATATGTTTTAAAATGTTTTCTAGCATGAAAATCCTCTTTCATACTTACAACATTATCATATAAACATAAACATCACAAACATGCAAGTTACTGTATAAACCAAGCCATTTTACTAGTAATGATACTTGTGAGCTAACACAAGATCATTAAGACCTTCTTAAGGGACAATGATTCTTCTGAATAATGTCTTGAAGCTCCCACTTGCCAAGACAACCCTTGCTTGCAAAAGAAACTCCAAGGGTCCATGAGATGACTTGATGGGGACCAAGACTTAATGTACTAAGACAAAAAACCAACTAGGACCGAGAGTAAGCTCTCAAAACCGTAGGTAAGTCTTAGCCATTAAGACATTGGTAAAGCCCTTCTTGATACTCCATTCTTTATTCTTGTTACATTTAAATAAAATAAACTAGTCTAATACTAATCTATTACATACAAAATTAACAAAAAAAAAAAAAAAAACATCTAATTACTATTACATTTCAAATGAATAAATAATTACATCACCATGATACAAAATAAACATCATCAAGTCATTGGCTTGTTTATACACTTATTTAATCATATGAACATAAAAACAACTTTTATTTTTCTAAGGCAACTTATTTAACCAAAAATGCATGTAAACTTTGGTTATACAAATAACAATTATAAACTAAATAGTTGCCATAGAATATATATATGATCATAACTTTGCCAGAAGGATAATCATACATATATTCCAAAGAAGGATAATCATACATATATTCCAAAAACCAAGATTATCACATAATCTATATAACCTTAGTTACATGTAAAAGTAGCTCTGAAATCAATTGTTGAGTTTGTAGATTGAAATCAAAAATTTTAAACAAAGATAATTGCAACGGAAGCTAAAACATAAATTGATCATTTTATAAAACGTTTTTATAAAACCCACCAAGATCCATTTACACGTATATTAAGATTAATAACCATAGGGGGTTTTAAAGATAAGCAACCTTTGTAGTCTTTGAACCCTCTAGGAGCTAGGGTGTTGATGATGATGAAGATGACAAGAACTCAAGACAAGAGTTCCTCTATAACAAGTTCACCAAGTAGCTTTTGAATCAACACTAGATGCTAATCTATAATCCCTTGTATGAACAAGCTCTTAAGCTCTTGAGAACAAATCAAATTTGTTTAAGAGAGAGCCAGTGTTTCACACTCTTCTAGCACTAACTATTAGTAAAAATGTCAAGTATAAATGGAGCTCTTGAACTCTTAGTTTTTAGCACTAAGAGAAGTAGTTAAGATTGCTTGTATATATGTACATGCACACTTACTTAAACACTTTAAGTCTCATACTTTGAAGATCATTCAAGTATGGACAAAAGGCATTGCACAAAGATCAACTAGCGAGATACTCCACATCAAAGGGGAGGACCCCTTTGATGACCATCCAAGTGAATAAGGAGGATAGTCATAGATTATCTCACACAACTTGTATACTCTTATGTTGTGTACAAGTTTTAATTTCAAATTCTTTTGGTCCAATAAGTTGTACATGACATATATAATCATGCCATATGACTTCTAATGTGTTATAGGCCTTGGAACATTATTATTTTAACAAAATATTAATTTTCAATTTAATACAAGGATTATTGATAATTAACAAGAATCAAATTCTTACAATTAATCAATTAGTGTTTATATGCTATTGGTGTGACCCTATAGGATCATATGTTATTAGTAATATCATTCTAATAATGTTTCTTGAGCATATAGATCCAACACCTCACACACGTAGCATTTTTTTTAATTTTATATTTGTAACATTAGAGAGATTCATTTGAAGAACACTTACAGTAAAAACGTTCAAATTGTTCTAATTTGGATCACATAAGTCAACACATTTAAGGTAGTTTACACTTTTATATCACTTTCGAAGTGTATAAAAATATTTTTAAAGTATGCATATATGTATGTATGTATCATGCAGGTAATGTGAAATATAAGCATGATACAAGCTGTATGAGCTAACTCAAGCAGGAATTAGCAACTAAGCAGGTTGGTGATAATTTAGTTTTATACAAAAGTAAGTGATTTATAATTTATATAATTTATATAAACTGTATACAATAGAAATATACATATAGCCTAAATTTATTAAGACCAAAAGGAAGCACTGCACATGTTTATCCAACTTTTCACAATATCAAGTATCAAATATATATAACTTAAGTTTTTATGTATTAAACACAAATTGTATAAAAAAATATAAGTATATATATTGTTCTGAATTTGTGATTTCCAACTTCTGGAAAGCGAGTTATCGAAAATTACTTCCCTCTGTTGCCACCGAGAACTCATCAAACCCGGGATGCTTAGAAGCCTCGAGGAGTTTCTCCCCATCTCCCCACAAAGCATATGCACTCTCGCCATGGACCATTTCATCCCCAATCTCCAAATCTTCTTCACTTAACCTAAGAGGGATGACAAGCCGAATTGCAAGACATATCAAACTAGTAATCACAATGTTCCACACAACAATGAATAATATTCCTAACAACTGGATGCCCATTTGGTGGAGCCCGTCAACAACCCGGCCTGTCTTTAAACCATAAGCGAGACCTATGTAATGTTGCCACCCTTCCGTTATGTCAAAGAAAATACGGTTTAGCCTTGGCTCGGCAAAGAAACCGGTTAGAATTCCACCTAGTGACCCCGCCACAGCATGTGTGTGGAACACTGCCATTGTGTCGTCGATTTGTTTTAGTAGTGACACTTGCTTGTGTACCACCATCATTGTGAACCACGGTATGCTACCAGATAATAATCCCATTATAATTGCTGCCCAACTTTGCACAACTCCTGATCAGTGAATCAATTTTGAATCTGTCAGTATTTTCTAGAGGCGTCAAACCAGTCTGGTTGGGTAACAGGTCAAAATAGATCGTTTCTATGCAAGTTGGGTCGGGTTGACCAAAAGTGTTTTTCTAGCTATTTTTAATACTATTTACAAACGTTATTATATCAAATATGCCTTCAAATACCATATTAATAAGGTGCCTGATATATAATGCTATTCAGGAGGTTATATGCATTAAAAATATGCTTCAAAGAGCTTTCAACCCTTTTGACATGTTTGCATTGTAGCTAGATTTTTGGATATTACTCCTTTAACCCGTCAAAGATAAACATAACCAATTCGACACTTTCATAAATGGGTCAAAATAAACACATCTAGTCATTTTGCTGATTAAACTGGATAAATCTTACCAGCGGCTGGGGTGATGCATACTAAGCCAGTGATCATGCCTTGTGTAGCACCAATAACCGAAGGCTTTTCAAAGAAGATGATATCAAGAAAGAGCCATGTTAACAAGCTCATGGCTGCGCATATGTGTGTGTTAAGCACCGCGAGTGATGCATCTCTACTTGCCATATATGGATCTCCTCCATTGAAACCGGTCCATCCCATCCATAATAAACCCGCCCCTAAAAGCATCAATAATATGTTGTTGGGCGGAAACCTCTCCCGATCATAACTTTCCCTTGGCCCAACCTATCAAAAATGATTCAACAAGTTTCGTCTTGTGAGAGATCATGATAAAAAAAAAAAAGTTTAAAAAAAATGGCTTTATTAAAAAAAAATACTAGAGATGTTTTTTAGTTCAAAGATTTACCCAATAAGCCGCTGTGAAACCAGCAACTCCAGAAGAGAGATGAATAACATAACCACCTGAATAATCAATTATACCCTTTTTTGCTAACCAACCATCAGGACACCATATACTATACGCTCCCACGGTATATGAGCACGTCAGCCAAATCGGAACGAACACCATCCACGCGTAGAAATTCATTCTCCCCAACAACGCACCAGCTATCAAGATCAAAGTGATAGCAGCAAAAACAAACTGAAAAAATATCATTGTTGCATTTGGGAACTTTCCGGCAAATGCTTGTTCAACTAGATAACTAGCACGTAGTGATGCGACACCCGGTCTTCCTAAAAAAGGTAAAAATTTCTCACCAAAAGACATCTGGTAGGCCCAACCCACCCAACAGACTAAGACTGCGGCAAATGCAAAAAGTGCCATAAAACACGAGTTTACTGCCCATTTCTTTTTGACAATACTACCATACAATATGACCAGCCCCGGGACACTTTGTAGGCCAACCAGCGTGGCTGCCGTTAATTGCCATGCATTATCGCTTTTACTCATCCATTCTGGGCTCGCCTCGTTGGGGATCAAGTTTGGTGGAACGATGAACTGCATATTCTTTGAATTTTAGAGAATAATGATATTGCTGATGTAATTAGGATATTGAAATTTGTCTGGTGCATGTACATATGTGCAAAGTTACGGATATGCCATTTTACCAAAATGCCCCTGTGTAGTATGTGTCTTGAATGTTGATATGGAATTGAGCAGGGGTAAAATTGGAAATTGGAATTGGTTTATTATGAGTTGTTTGCATTGGATGACAACGGAGAGAACAAAGTCCAAAAGCTGTGAATGGATCCATTGCCATATAATTTGTAGGCTAAGAAATCAATGGAATCTCTCTTAGATTAAAATATTACTTCCACAAAGTAGTTTGATATAGTTTAATTAATTACAAAATATAATAATTTGTTTGCTGCAAGATTTAATATGGTAACAAATTTAAGTTGACAATTTTGCTCCAAATCAAAAAGCTAAATGGTCAAAATGTCAATGATTTATAACAACAGAGTGTTTGAATTCTAACAGGCGTTCAGACAACCACAAACCGCAGTTGAAAATGAAAATCACACATCATCCGTTACAAACTAAAAGCCTCACTCAGATGGGTTGATCTTTTGGAACAATTTGGTCTTTGAGCCACATGTAAACAGGGACAAGAACATAGTACACTCCAGCCAACGCACCAATAAGAAAGCGTGCAAGGAACACGAATGGGTTCACTGGCTTTTCGATGTCCTCTACTTTAGGACCCATCTGCACAGATAATAAACCAAGCAGAATGGCAATGAGAGATGAGAAATCGTGTGTATGCAAAGAGCTCAAGAAACTCGAAAAGTCATCCAAGGACAGTTGTTATAGTTAAAAGAATATCAAGAATTTAAAGTGTGTTCCCAAATTGATTGCGAGTTTTTATAATCATAAAACGGGGCTTTAAGAAACAGCGTGCTGGTATGCTCTTGTTGTTTGAGATTGTAATGTCAGATAATCAGTTGTTTAAGTGATAGGTTAATTATTATCATTGAAATAAATTTTTACCATTGAAAAATTAAATACATAAAATGACCAGAACGCATACAAATCTAAAATTTCAAATTTGACAAGGAACATAGTTCCAGTCAATTTCTGTTTTAGGTATCATATCAAATAAGAAGTGTGGTATAATTCTGTTTTAATTAAGGAGCCAGTTCCGGTATAACCCTTTACCAAACAGGGCCCTTATTTAATTTAAAATGTACTTACATAAACCCTTAAATGTTGATTTAGTGATAATCAATAGATAAGAACACAGTACCTGCAATGGTGAATCTCCTGATGCAGGTTTCACTCCAGTAACAGAGCAGCCCATGATCAAACCATGTCGACGCACCCCACGGTACCACTTTGGGCCAATTCTCTTGATCTTCACATCTTTGAATCCAGCTTTTTCAAACCACTCGATATACTCTTCCTCCTTAGGAAACAGCATCCACATATCTGCAAAGAAACGAGACAACCAATATGTTGGATACACAGGTCCAATTAAACATGCCTTCCCTCCTATCTTTAGAACTCTGTACGCTTCTTTGATGCCTCGTTGTGGGTCCGGCCAGTACTCAATGCTGCAAGAAAATAAGCATAAAGCCCGTGACTCAAATATTCTAAACAAGTTTCAATGTTTTTCGGCTGGCAACAAAACAACACAGTTAATATATGTCCAAGAACTAGGTTTTATATCTTTAACTAGTTATCAAATTAGGTCAGAACGAGCAGATTATATGCCATTTCAAATGATGTGGGTCGGCCTACCACAATTTTAGTTATCTGCCATTTGAAACGGGTCGGCTAGGGCCACCACAACCTACTGACCATTTCCCCAAAATTTTCTTTTTAAATTATAGTCCAACTAAACTTAATGGGAATGGTCTATACACCAAATTATTATGTGTACACAAAATATCATTTTACGTATACATCAGAAAATTTTGAGTAAAATTAACCTCCCATTCTAAAGAGACAAATGTAGCTAAACATTTTCGTATACTTTGGGTAACTTTCAACAATTTGACCCATGTCCTTTCTAGCTAAACTTTATCCATTTACACAATCGCGCATAATGGTCTTTACGTCTGCACACTTTTACAATCTCGTCCAAATTCAATCAATTTGACAAGCCATAGTTTCTCTTTATTTCTTTTTTGCATTTTTACATTGCTAAATCAATTTCTCCATTATAACATGAACACGGATGCATATAAAGAAAAAAACATAAACATAAATCCTACAAGTATACCTTCCTGCAGATATATATCTATCGGCATAATCAGTTTTAAAAGGAAGATCCTCGGCATCACCCTCAATGATCTTGCATTCTTTCAATGGTTCCTTTTGTTTTGCTTTTGCAAGCTGATGTGGTGACTGATCCAAAATCGTAACATTCTTAGCATCAACATGCTTCACAATACCCAAAGTTGTGAACCCTGTACCCCCACCAACATCCACCACTACCATATCACGGCTATAGAGATCAGCTGGTTCTAATGCTTCATCTCTCATATCTTCGGTCCAATGACCAGGATTTATCACATGATCATACACGATTGACAAAAACCTATAGAACCAAAATGCCTCTTTTTTGTGTTGTATGAACCTAGGCTGTGAAGCTGGCCTTGGTACAGACACACTGCACTTGGGTACAATTAAGGTTCTACCTCTCGAAATCGAATTCCCACAAACCAAATTAATTTTGGGGGAAAATTTTCTACCACTCAAATCTGAACCATTAAACCCTAACCCATTTGGGGTTACTCTTCCTCTTATGATTGCAAGGTTTTCAGCTCCATACAGCATTGAAGAAGTCATTATTGCTAATTAAACGAAAACAGTTATCTTTTTAACAAGTATTTCAAATTTTATCTCACCAATTGAAGATAAACAAAACCCTAGATATAAAGATAAGTTGCCACCTGAATTTATATCCATAACCCAGATGGAAAAAAGGCAAAAACTAGTGCTTTTGAGTTTATATTCATAAATTTCATGATTTTAACAATAACCCAGATGGAAACTTAAATAAAAATGTATATTGTAAGGTTTTAGTTCAAGATAATAACATGCAAAATAAGAAAGATTAGGGTTTGTTACAACTTGAAGAAATTTAAGAAACAGGGCTTACCATTTAACTCAAAACACCATTGATTCGATGATGAATTGTATGAAGCAGTTGAAGATGAAGAAAAGAAAGGCAGAAATTGGTGGTAGGTGTTGGAGAAGACACAAGTACAACGCCTTGGACTGGTGATAAGTGAGTGACTCGATTTCAGGCTAAGGCTCTTGGCTAGATTAGATAATCATGTGGTGATGAAATTTTTGCAGACTAGACAAAAGTACTACCTTTCACTCATTTTTATTTTTTGAGTTCGTGCAAAATGACAAAAAAAAGTAATATATTTATTAAATTTTATCATTTTACAATGTCCGTTTTTAACTATTATATTATAAAATGACTGTGTACTATGATGGATGTGGGTACCACAAGTTCAAACTTTTCGTCCAACTGAATACATTTCGAAGCACTTAATGTGACCAAATTTCAAATATAAAATTCTAATTAATATAACTTCTATAGCAAACTTTATAATTTATAAAAACACAATATTTAAATTTTAATATTTTTTTGGCCAACACATATTTAATAATCAGGTGGCTATTTCAGGCAACAAGTTAACCATTTAAAATTAAAAATTTATAACTTTTTTCTCTAACTTATTACAACTACTTTAAAAAAAATTATGAAAATAAATAAGTGGACTTTCTAAAAACTAAGAATATAAATATTATTATAGTTTAATTGTTTCGAAATGTATCGATTTAAAGTCTGATATTTATAATATGTGTCGAACTATTTGGAATTATATGGTGAGTAACGATATTTCAGTTTATTGTTATTACATGTAATTTGGTAACGTGACAATTTGTAAAGATTTCACGTGACTAAATGTATTACAACTACATATAAATTGTATCAGCTTTTAGTTTAATGTTTTTATAAAGTAACCTCAAATTATTTATTTACGCATTATGAAAATCAAAACTTAGTTAGATTCATTTTGATGCACTTCTCCATATATATAATTATATGTTACTAAACCTTTTCTAAAGATATACTATTAGAAATAACATTAACATATATTATGCTTATTTAAAATGTTTTCACAATATCTTATGCTTATTTTAGTGTCCTCTTGAAATGAAATGAGTTTTTCCTAAAACACTCCGCAAAATACAATTACCTGAACAAACATGTTACAAAAAAAAAATGTTAATTGTTCTCGCTATATTGTGAAGGTATTATGCAAGTTTTTCATAATAAATCTCTATCTTTAAAATCAATATTCATTATCTCGTTAGAACAATATTTCTTGATACTTAAAAGGTTAGTTGGGCCAATGATAACACTCAAAGAAAGTATTTAGGATTGATAAGATATTTCTTGTTAATCGAATCTTTACAGGTTCTTGTTTGATTTTAGTAAGTGCATGCATATATATATATATATATATATATATATATATATATATATATATATATATATATATATATATATAGTGGGGGTTCAAACGAGAACCATATAAAATTGAGAACTTGTGAGAACTACTAGATAACGTATTTGTTCACATGTGATTCGCTCCATTCATATGTGAACATTGATATATGATAGATTTATAAAGAAAAAAATGCTAAAAACTCGAAAAATCACGTCGTAAAACAAATTTGAACCGATTTGTTCACATGATCGTTCACATGTGGACACATATTTGTATTTTTGTGTTTTTCGATATAATTTTAGAATTTTTTTGAGTTTTTCATTTATCAATAAAACGTACATCAATGTTCACATATGAATGAAGTTAATCACATGTGAACAAATACGTAAACTAGTGTTCTCACAAGTTTTCAACTTTTTAGTTGGTTCTCATTTGAACCTTCCCCTATATATATATATATATATATATATATATATATATATATATATATATATATATATACACTAAAGGAGTATAAAAGAAAACTCGAGAATTTGCCACGTAAGCACGAATATCACGTATCAACATTTATTTGAGTTACCAAATTATTTAATTAAAGTTATATTATTACTTAATTATTTTTAATTAATTAATAATTAATAAATATAAATACTACGTATATTATAATAATATGGAAAGAATGAGTCCCATATGAAAACAAACTTCTAAAAGTTATTTAATTAATATTAATATTTTATTATTATTAATAATTATAATTAGAAAATAAAACATCATAAAACAATTTGACATATATTTAGTTAGGATCTTATATTTAGTGTAATAACATTACATTTGTATATAATATTTATCATATTATATTATGATGAGCATCTCACATTGTTTTTATACTACGTAGTAAACACAATTATACTTAGTAAATCGTTTACTAATTAATTGATTTTATTAAATTAATAGGAATAAAATTTGTATGCTTTAAATTCCCGTGCATCGCACGCGCTTAAAAGTAGTATATATATATATATATATATAGTTTGGATCAAATGAGAACACCTTAAAAATAAGAACGACTAAGAACACTTCAAATGCACAATTACTCTTGATAAAATGTTAGATTCACATTCGTAAATCTCAAATATGCAAAGAAAAATAAATGTACACTTCTAAAAATGCACAAAAATTGAAAAAATGATGATGCACGATTATCTCTATAATTGTGCATCATTTTTTCGATTTTTATGCATTTTCGAGAGTTTGCATTTATTTTTCTACACCTAGGGCTAAGGAGAAAATCAGGGCCTCCTACTGCAAGGATTGGAAATTGCGGAAGTGAATCTAATGATTATTTTGGCTAGTTGTGCATTTATGAGGTGTTCTTAGCCGTTCTTATTTTTAAGGTGTTCTCATTGGAACTTTACCATATATATATATATATATGTGTGTGTATACTAAAAAGAATAAATAAAGCTCTAGGGTGTATCAATTTCTTACAAAATTTTCATAAGCAAATTAAATTAGATTTAAATAATTTTAGATAACCATATACAGTAGTTAATAAAATTACGTAAATTAGATTTAAATAAATTACATATATAAACCTGATAATCCTTTAAAACTAAATAATTAATATAGCATATAAGAATCCTAATATGCATTGATTTTTATTTGTTGGACCCTTAGTACTGCATCTAAATCGAACCGATCAAACAATTGAAAGCGCGGAATACAATCAATTGAGCAATGCAAGTTAGCAATCACACGAAACTAGTCGATTAGCTTATATATATATCAATCACAACGAATCAACCAAATACAATCAATACCTCACAAATAGCTTGAAAACTCTCTAGGTTCGTCAATCCTAGAACTGAACCCGTAAGTCTGTATTTATAGCCAAACTCTAAACAACCTGCGACACAAGCTCTGTGTCGCCAAACCGACCTACGCGACACAAGCCTTGTGTCGCTATTGCGACACAAGCTCTGTGTCGCCTAAACAGTGACATCAATTATATATATTTAAACAAATAACGTTTTATATCACTGAACACATCATTACAAACTACTCAGACCTAGACCAACTAACAGACATACAAAACATGAATCAACAAACTCCCCCGTGTCTTCAGCTTGGTCTTCAAAATTTCTTCATTCAGCCTCGGTCTTCTAACACTTCCAACTGGCAGGAAAATTTCCTCCAGCGTGTACTCCTTGAGCTATGCAAACGTTGTCAACCTTTTGATATCTCATAACTTCCGTCTTGAACTCTTGATGATAATCAATCTTCTTGACATGAAGAGCTTCAAGGTCTTTCTTTGTAAGGTTGATCAAGCTCAAAGGATCATACACTCTAATCCTCGATAGTTTAGCTTTCCATAGGTCTTCAGGCTTTGTATCGGAAATATAAACAATCTCTGCTTCGCCTGTATAACCGTCATATGTCCATAGTTGTAGTCTGCTCAAAAAGTCAACTGGGAGCTTCTCCAGAGGAATAAACTTTAAAGTCTTTGGAGATTTATATACAATCTTAACCCAGGGCTTGTTGGTAAACGGATGCATCTTGTTTCGGTAAATGTACCTTGTCCCCAGATTCGGTCTCAAAAGATAAAACACTTTAGTGTTGACCTCTTTCCTCAAAATTCTTTGTAATTGATTGGCTAACTCGTTGTTCGTGGAATTAATAATGTTCAGTTGTGCCAAGTGCAGTATCTCACAATAAGGTAGTGTGCTTAACACTTTAAAATTCACGGTGAAATACTGTATCCCATCTTTCCTCTTGATAACGATCACTTTATTCACTTCATCAAACTTCCAACTAATAATTTGACCCTTATAGCGTTTGTTGATGATTTTGTAGAACTTGCAAGTCTTTGACAGATTTGGCTCAGCAGCAGTGGAAATAGATGTTTCAATCATAGCCGGAGCAGGAGTGAAAGTTGCAGCTTGTTCTTTCTCAATAACCTCCTCTGTATCAGAAATCTCCATCTCCTCTCCAAAATTTACTTCGTCAGCATTCACGAAATCTTCGTGAACATTCTCTTCTTCAACATCAACCTCTTCCTTATCATAAACAAACTCCTCATTATCATTTTCTATATCTTCTTCATTTATTAGACTTTGTAGATACTCAAGATTGGCTTCGGAGTAATCTACATTTAGGGCAATTGGTTGTCCTGGTATTGGTGCAGAGGACGCGAAATAATCTAAAGAGATATTTTTATTGATAGAATCATTGTTTACATTATCATTGGGAGTCCTAGGTGATGTTTCTAAGGCACTAGGGCCTGACTCCCCCGTAACATTAGCGAGAGCTTCCAATTCTAACAATCTAGACTCTAAACCCGGAACCCTAGCTGCAGAGCTTTCCAACTTTGAAATTCTAGCAGCCTACACTTCAATGACAGCAGCTTGATCGGCCAACTGCTTGTTCATTCTGTCGAGAAGCGCCATGATGTGATTGAGCGTTGGAGGTTGTGGCTGAGGAGTTGGTGGAACAGCAGAACGAACCGGCGGGTCGTTAATAATCAGTTGCGTGCGAGGTCGTTTGAGAACCGGTTGCTTTGGCTCGTAATCGGGATCATGGATGGGTCGTTTGCCAGTGTTTTTAGGAATATGGACCCGTCCCTGACGTATATGGCGCTGAATACGCTCAAAGCGCTTGGTATCATGTATACGCAGGCGGCTCAAAGCGTCAGGGACATCCCCTTCAGAATCGGTGGGGGTGTCATTCAAATCCACGGAGACAGTATCATCCGAGTCCGCATCAGCAGTCTCGTCAACTGTTCGGAAATTATCGATGTCCTGCAAAATATTATGCAAAGAATCATGAGTAGTCTCGCCCTCGGTTTGGACCGGAATATTTACAAAAGCGTCCTCGGAGGGAATGGAAGCAGCAGGATCATCCAAAAAGGCGTCGGCAGCTGGAGGGACATAGCCCTCATTTATAATATGGCCGAAGAGCGGCACATCTGGCGGAGCTGCAACTCCTTTACCATAAGAGCTGCAGATAGCAAAAATCCGCAAATTCATAGGCGTTTGGCAGAAGGTTGCGTCAGGATTCACCGGAAGATCCGGTAATAAATGATTCAGCAGCAGCTGAATAAACCTTGGGTACATAACCCATTTATCATTCTCGGCTTTGGATCTACCATCTCGCGAAACAGATAGCCAGAGAAGTTGTACGGCTTATTATAGACCAGGGCCAGCATAGCAGAGACGGTTCGGTGGCTAGCCCCGTCAAACCCTGCCTTCCGGGCAGACAAACACACGATCAGCACATGCATCAAAAATCTCCAAACCCGAGTGAGATGCCCCTTGCGGTACTGATCAGAGGGGACACCTGGATAGCCCATTCTTGTCATGCCACCAGCAATGAAGACGTTGGAGAATTGGGTGGGCTTGTCCGAAGTATTATTAAATCGGAGAACTTCGCGAATCAACTGCTCCGTTATAATAACTTCATGATCAAAAATGGTAGAGATAATCCTGGTCTCCTCCAGTTCGGTGTTTACAACCGCATTTCTCCAAAAAGGACCAACATGGTCTCTGTAAATGGTTGGGGCAGCAGAGATAGCATGAAAAATCCTGGAACGCCTCAGGAACTGGATCATTGGGCGAAAAGGGATTGCTGAATCCCTGTCGTCTTCGAGAAAGGTGACGGTGTTGTAACGAGGTTCGAGCAACCTCAGAAAAGCATCTTGCCCTGCCATTTCTAAAAATACACAAGAAAGGAAACACTACAGAAGCGTTAGCAATAATTATTTAATTTCAACAATCTGTAGAAGCGACACAAGGCTTGTGTCGCACAGATGTGGCTACATAGGCATTAGTGTCGCAGTAGATAAAGTTAATTAATTGAAATTGGGTAAGCGACACAACCTCTTGTGTCGCAACTTAAAAGCGCGACACTAAAAGGTTGTGTCGCATTTGTCAATTAATTTGGAATTAATTAACTTAAGCGACAGAAGGACTTGTGTCGTAGAAGAGTAGCGACACAGACCTTAGTGTCGCAACCAAACACTTGCAAGGAAATTGAGTTTGATAGACAAGCGACACAAGAGTTTGTGTCGCATGAAATGGCGACACAAACCTTAGTGTCGCACCCAAAGTCTGACATTAAATTGATTTGACAAATCCTGCGACACAAAGGCTTGTGTCGCAAGGATGAACACCAAACCGTGCCCAGATCCCGATGGTAAAAAATTTGGGCTTTCTGCAAACCAAGGCAACCACGAGATGCGTAGCATCATCAGGAACAATAAAGTATCCGTTTTATCCAATTAAGCACAAACACACACACACCTCAATTTAATCCCAAACCGAAACCCTTAAAAACCCGTGACGTTAATTCACAATTAAACGCAATATACACGGTGAAAGAGGGAAAGATTTATACCACTAGATCGAGTAAGGTAAGGAGAATGAGATTGTATGGATTGATTGGAGCAGAAAGCTCAGAAAATGAAGATCAATTCGAAAGTCACAAGGGTTTGCTTGTGTCTCTATATCGGTTTCTTGTGTCGCAGAGATTAATGGTGATGTCGCAGGTAATTAAGAATAGTAAAAACGTTAAGGTCGCAGGGGTTTGGCTTTTATACCCGTACCCTACATAGCGACATAGCCTGCGACACAGGCAGCGACAGAGGGAGCGACACAAGCTTGTGTCGCAGAAGGACACTTAGTGATCTTTCAGTGTGATTTCGATTTTCAGAGTTCGATACTCGATTCGATATTAATTTATAGACTTGGAGAAACGAATTAAGCTACAGATAAATTAAGAAATAATGCAAAAGGAAAAATCGTTGATTCAATTTTACAATCAACGAAAATTTCGTAACATATTTTTGGTGACGGAAATGTTTAAGTCTGGTTAGGGATCATATCAGGATAACATGCAATTATTAGGAATAGTAAGTGTTATTTCGATTATCAGTATGTTTGTCCACTTTAAATTTCCTTAGCATATTTAAATCACCTGTTATAATGATTAGTTCAACACGATTATTGATATTTTATCCATCTAAACATTTGTACTTATGTATATGATTTCAACTCATAATGAGATGAACCACTTGTGTTATTATTAACATGCATATTATATTATATAACTCACATTAAAATATACATTTGAAAACATGTTAGTATTTTCTATATATAAGGTGAAGGTATGGACGTATCTTTAGAACCAAGTTAGCGGTGACAGGTCTGTACTTTCGTACAACAAAGTCACATAAACAATAGTTGGAGTTGAACAAACACCAGTCTGAAATTAATTTTTAACAAAGAACCTCATGAATCCAGAGAACCTGAGAACAGCAACTTGCAGCAGCAATGTACTCAGCCTCAGCAGATGAAGTAGAGACTGTGGTTTGCTTTTTACACTGCCACGAGACTAAGCGACTACCAAAGAACTGACATCCTCCAGTCGTAGACTTTTTGTCCACATTGCAACCACCGAAGTCTGAATCGGAGTAGGCAGTTAAAGCGAAGTTATCCTCATTAGAATACCAGAGACCCAGAAATGGTCTAAATTTGAGGTAACTGAAGATTCGCTTAACCGCCTTCATATGAGAAACCTTCGGATTTGCTTGAAATCTTGAGCAGATAGCCACAGCAAACATTATGTCGGGTCTTGATGTTGTGAGATACATCAGTGATCCTATCATTGACCGATAGTCTCGCTGATTTACATCTTCTTCGTTTTCAGCCAAACCAAGTTTGTGATTTATGTCAATGGGAGTTACAAAGGTCTTACAGTCGAGCAATTGATATTTTGTTAAGATGTCATTGACATACTTAGATTGATGAATGTAAATACCGTTATCAGATTGCTCAACCTGTACACCTAAGAAGAATGTAAGTTCTCCCATTGCACTCATCTCAAACTTATCCTTCATGATTTTCTCGAAGTCCTTACACAACTTCTCATTGGTAGATCCAAAGATAATGTCGTCCACATATACCTGCACAAGTAACAAATCGTTTCCGACGTTTCTAATAAAAAGTGTGCTGTCAATCTGTCCTCGTTTGAATCTATTAGCCAGAAGATGTTTTGACAACGTCTCGTACCACGCCCTTGGAGCTTGATGAAGTCCATACAGTGCTTTGTCTAATTTGTAAACATAATCCGGATGCACTGAGTCTTCAAATCCAGGAGGTTGCTTGACATACACTTCTTCACTGACCTTTCCATAAAGAAACACGCTTTTTACGTCTAGCTGGTACACTCTAAATTTCTTGTATGAGGCGTAGGCAAGAAATATTCTGATCGATTCTAACCTCGCAACCGGAGCAAACACCTCATCATAATCGAGACCTTCTATTTGAGAAAAACCTTGTACCACTAGTTTAGCCTTGTTCCGTGTCACAATACCACGATCATCTTTCTTTGCACGAAACACCTAACGCGTACCAATAGGGTGTTGTCCCTTCGGGAGCGGAACCAAACTCCAAACTTGTAGCTTTTGAAATTGATGAAGTTCATCCTGCATAGCCTTGACCCAATGAGAGTCGATTAATGCTTCCTTCACATTTTTTGGTTCAATCTGAGATAGAAAACATGATTCCATCTCAGCTACAAGGCAAGAAGAAGAGTCGGATGTAGTGGCCTTAACTTGATGTCTTGTTTGTACATCTTTAGACAACTCACCAATAATATTATCAGTCGGATGAGATGTGTGTACTCGTTGCTGTGGAATCTGTGGTGGCACAACCTCAGAATCCAAGTTGTTTAAATCTCCCTCAACTTCATTAATTTCAGGCGATTGGACAGCTTCATCAGATTTATCCTCAGTTTCATCATCGGATAAACCCGGCATCTCAGGATTAGGTTGTGGAATAGATACACTAGGAGTTGTTCCAGAAGTGGAAGGGGTATCATTGTTTGAGGGTGGTGTGGCTTTAGGAGGAATAGATACATCCTGAAACATATCAATTCCATGCAGTAGAGTCACCACCTGATCAACATTATTGTTGGATCCTTGTTGACGGATCTAAATCAGATCGTTGACCTCGAATGTAAGCGCGGAATACAAACAAACGAGTATTGAACGTTTAATCGAATCACACAATTATCTATAACGTTTTCTTTGTATTAACAATTGAAGTATAAACGTTTACAATCACTTTCACTCTCTGCCTCTCTCTCTGACTCGTCTGACCAGCTCCAACACGACCAACCACCCTCTACGAAACCCTAACGAAATATATATATACTAACCATACTGGACCCTGCGACACAAGCCCAATAACGCAGGCCCAGCCCATTGCGACACAGCCTTTGTGTCGCTATAGCGACACAGGCTCTGTTTCGCAAGACCAGTATATTGTGTATTTTCTATAATTACATTTCGTTTACAGACTCGAAAATACAAACTTAATACTTCACACACTCAGACTAATTAACTTTAACAGAACAAACGTTGACCAACTGACTGACACACATTTATGCACCAACAAACTCCCCCATGTCAGCAGCTTGGTCAAATAATCTTCAATTAGTCTTCACCAACAAACTCCCCCATTGAGATAGCTTGGTCTTCAAAATTCTTGATGTTCAGTCTCATATGACTGATATCCAATTAGATCTTCAACTTCGGTGACCATCATCTCTTTCATCAATAGCTTCTCCAATAGTATTTATCTTCAAAGTCTTTGGAGAACTCTTATCAATTTTTATCTTTTGAATATGAGCATGATATGTAACTTGAATAAAGTAACTCAGAAATAAAATATTTTTGTAATTTTCTTTATAAGACAGAATTAAAATACTGAAAGCAATAAATAAACAATCTTTTTGGGGACGGAATTGTTTTGGTCTGCTTTAGGAATCATATCAGGATAACATGCAATTATTAGGAATAGTAAGTGTTATTTCGATTATCAGTATGTTTGTCCACTTTAAATTTACTTAGCATATTTAAATCACTTGTTATAAAGATTATTTCAATACGATTATTGATATTTTATCCATCTAAACATTTGTACTTAAGTGTATGATGTCAACTCATAATAAGATGAATCACTTGTGTTATTATTAGCATGCATATTATAGTATATAGATCACATTAAAATATACATTTGAACTCAAAACATGTTAGTATTTTCTATATAGAGGGTGAAGGTATGGACGTATCTTTAGAACCAAGCTAGCGGTGACAGGTCTGTACTTTCGTACAACAGAGTCACACAAAAAGTAGTTCTGGTTGAACCAACACCTGTCTGAACAATTAAACTAGAGGGTACAGGTCTGTACTTTCGTACAACAGAGTACCATAGTTTAACACAAACCAGGACGAAGCAATCTTTGTATAACTTTGGTTTATACATTAGTGCATTATATTTTGTAGAATTAAGAATGCCACGGGTACGTAATAGTTGTCCATAACTTAACATAGACTACGCACCTAAGTTCTTTTCAAGAATATATTAGATGAAACCAGGTCTGTATTGACATACAACAGAGGAGACAACTAATATATTCCGCCAGATAACACCATATAAAGACCCTATATTTTAGATCATAACATGTTTATCATCTAAATATTAAGACGAAGCGTCAAAATATTTCAGACATTTTTGCCCTTATTTCAACTTAAAGTCATACATATTAATATGTCTTTATATAAAATAATATGCATATTTAAAATTTAAGCTTCTTAGTAACTTTAGCACAAATGCCTACCAATACATCATTTGATGAAACTAATATTTATAAAACGTATTTCAAGTATGCTAGATAAATCTACTGACACATCAAACATAAATCTTAAAATTCCATTTTATGCATGTCTCCTGATGTACTATCATTTCCCCAATTGTTTACAGACACAATTCAACGTCTATTTTTAACAATGTTGCAACTATTCCGTTTCTTTAATACTAACAAGTATAAAGAGTGGCAGTTGCGTTTTTTCAAGAATTTGCCTGTTCATATTTTTCAGACTTTTTAAATCGGAATTTTAAAATTACTCCCCCGAACAGCAAATTCGTTACTCAAAACAAACGAATAAATAATCATGAAAGAAACAAAAATTTCAAGTCACATATCAAGTCAAACTCAAATACTTTTATCACTTTTTAACCACCTCGTATGACTTCAGAATTTCATCCATTAACTCAAACATAAGCACCACACATAAGCACTTTGAAATCAACCTTCTTCGTATCCTTACAGTCACTAAAAGTATTAGCGATCAAAAACCTAACTGCATCACCACAAACAAACGTTAGTACTTATGAGACACCCAAGCCTTGATAGACTTGGGTTGTCCACTATCATCCATAACCATCACATCAATGAGTTTATGATATTTTAAAAATTCAGATGATTTCATTGATGTGTCGTTTGTGGATTTAGGTTTCCAAACCTGGTTAGGTTCAGATGTTTTGTTTTCAACAATGTTGTGCTTTTGGACTTGAGGTCTACTGGGCACACCTATGTTTACTCTAACCATAGGTTTTGGAGAGTTGGATGCACAACTAGATACGGGCGAAAACGATCCACGCCTTGAAAATGATTTGTGGAAAGAATTTCTGAAAAATGAAGTTCTTTGCATCCCTCTGCCCAACCTATCTAGGGATAATAACCGACAATCCCTAATGATGTGACCCTGTTGACCACAACGAAAACACGACCGCCTTTCTACATACGGCTTTCTCCAGTGACTCCCCTCAAATAGTTTTGATGGAGGATTTACTGAGGGAGGCTTAGAAGTTGAGGCATTTACATTGATGAACACTTATGCGTACATGTTGATGTAGAGGCCTCTAAAGTTGAACAGGTAGATGTTGAAGGTTGTTTTTTAACAGATTTATTAATTATTTTCTCGTTCTTCAGATTATTCACAAATGATTGTGAATTATGTGAAGATTTTCCTTTTGAATCCTTCTTTGAGATTTTAACAGATTCAGATTCATTTACAACCTTGTTTTTACCCTTACTATTAAAAGCCTTTTCAGATTCATTAGTAATTATATGATTTTCGGGTTTAACATCAACCTTTTCAATTTTAATATGAGCCTTTTCAGTTAAATCCTCTACCTCAACAGGCTCCTCAATATTAACTGGAGGCACTATGTTAGCCTTAACAAACTCAGGCATCTTAATAGCAGGTGTTGTATCAAACACTGGCTCCGCAACAGATTTTGTATCTACCTTTGTAAAGGTAGGTACAAAGTCTTTGACTTCATCCTTTGAAGGCATTGGTAGATAGTCAGAAGGAGGTGGTACATAGTGGTTACCAAGACCAGCCTTACTCTTCGTATCAGTCCTTTGCGATTGGAGGATCTCGTCAAAGACCAGTGAGGATGTTGAAAAATTTGAAAGCTTACGACTGAAGTCATCTACTTGTGACTGTTTTTCAGCAAGATCCTTTCTTAGTAAAGCAATCATTTTTATATAACTGTCAATTGCATCTTGTTGACTGAAAATCTTAGCTTTTAATTCTTTCCGGTCAGAAAACGCAGCATCTAGTTTCTTATCAAAAGCTTTTTCATTTTCTTTTAAAATTTTGTTTTCCTTATTAAGTTGTTCTAACTCAGACGTAAGGCGTTCATTATGCTCACTGTATCTGTTAACTTTGTTAGTTAATTTGATACATGACACACAAGATAATGGCTCTTCAATAGGTACCTCAGGTTTACTAGTAAGATGAGACATGAGAGCTTTATTAATACTACCGATCTCATTATCATGTGTTAATAGTTGAGTAAAGGTTCGGAGAGACATTGTGATGCCTGCAATTTTTGTAAATCACAACTACCCTGATGTTGAATGGTGAGTTGTCAAATTTAGCCTTTTTCGACTTTACCCTCCAAAATTTGATTCGAAAATATCGAAAACTGCCCGAATAAAATGAAACTTTTTCAAAACCAAAATTAAGAACTTCTAAGCTTAAAAACAAAATTTGGTAATGCGAAAAATTTCCCGCCAAAATTAAGAACTTTCAAACTTTTTTTTTTTTTTTTTTTTTTTTTATCTAAGCGACACTAAGTTAGTGTCGCAAAGGCTTGTGTCGCACACTAGTGTCGCAGGCTGTGTCGCACACTAGTGTCGCAGGCTGTGTCACACACTAGTGTCGCAAAAGCTTGTTTCGCAGTTCAAATACAAAACAGAAACCCTAGTAGCGACACAAAAGTTAGTGTCGTAGCTAGTGTCGCAATGTCGCGGCCAGCAGCTCCAAAAACCCTAAAAATCGAAAATTTTCAAAACCCTAACGAATTTCGAAAGGTAATCGACGAACAAACCCAAAAATACACTTCCAGAAACACAATATGCAATTTAATAGACCTGAAAATCACGATCAATCACCAAATACCTTCACAACTCAAACCGAAAACGTACAACAACGACCTAATACCACACAATCCGAAGATTATGGCTCTGATACCACTTGTTGGACCCTTTTTACCGGATCTAAATCGAATCAATTTAACAATTGAAAGCGCGGAATACAATCAATTGAACAAAGCACGTTAACAATCACACGAAAGTAGTCGATTAGCTTTTATATATATCACGAATAACGAATCAACTGAATACAATAATTGCCTCACAAATAGCTTGAAAACTCTCTAGGTTCGTCAACCCTAGAACTGAACCCGTAATGATCTATTTATAGCCAAAACCTAACTGACCTGCGATACAAGCGTTGTGTCGCCAAACCGACCTATGCGACACAAGCCTTGTGTCGCTATTGCGACACAAGCTCTGTGTCGCCTAAACAGTGACATTAATTTTGATTTCCAATACAAATAACGTTTATATCATAATCAAAATATTACAAACTACTTAGACCTAGACCAACTGACAGACATACAAAACATGTATCAACAAACTCCCCCGTGTCTTCAGCTTGGTCTTCGAAATTTCTTCGTTCAGTCTCGGTCTTCTAACATTTCCAGCTGGCAGGAAAGTTTCCTCCAGCATGTACTCCTTGAGCTATACAGACATTGACAACCTTTTGAAAACGCATCGCCTCAGTCTTGAACTCTTGAAAATAATCAATCTTCTTAGCATGAAGAGCTTCAAGGTCTTTCTTGGTAAGGTTAATCAAGCTCAAAGGATCATACACTCTAATTCTCGATAGTTTGGCTTTCCATAGGTCTTTAGGATCTGTATCTTCAATATAGATAATTTCAGCTTCGCCTGTATATCCATCATATGTCCACAGTTGTAACCTTCTCAAGAAATCAACTGGGAGCTTCTCCAGAGGAATAGACTTTAGAGTCTTTGGAGATTTATATACAATCTTAACCCAGGGCTTGTTGGTAAACGGATGTATCTTGTTACGGTAAATATACCTCATCCCCAGATTTGGTCTCAAAAGATAGAACACTTTGGTGTTGACCTCTTTTCTTAAGATTCTCTGTAGTTGATTCGCTAACTCGCTATTGGTGGGATTTATGATATTCAAATCTCACAATATGGTAAGGTACTTAATACTTTGAAGTTCATAGTGAAATACTGCATCCCATCTTTTCGCTTGATAACAATCACTTTATTTGCTTCATCATACTTCCAACTAATAATTTGACCTTTGTAACGCTTGCTGATGATTTTATAGAACTTGCAGGTCTTTGACAGAATAGATTCAGCAGCAGTGGAAGTAGATGGTTCGGTTGTAGCCGGGGCAAGAGTGGAATTTGTAGGTTGTTCTTCCTCAGTAATCTCCTCTGCATCAGAGACCTCCATCTCCTCTCCTAAATTCATTTCATCAACATTCACAAAGTCTTCGTGAACATTTTCTTTTTCAACATCAACCCCTTCATCATTATCAAACACCGATTCTTCATTATCATTTTCTGTACTTTGCCCTTCCTCATTTATCAGACTCTGTAGATACTCTAGGTTTGCTTCGGAGTAATCTACATTTAAGGGAATTGGTTGTCCTGGAATTGGTGCAGAGTACGCAAAATAATCCAAATTAATATTTTCATTTATAGCTTCTTCGGTTACATCATTAGTGTTTACAATTTGAGTTGAACCAGGGGCCATTGATGTTGTTTCATCTAAGCCTAACTCCCCCGGAACAACAGCTAAGGCCTCTAGTTCTAGCAGGCGACTCTCTAGCTGAGGAACCCTAGCCGCCGTTGCTTCTAAATCCGTGATCCTTGAAGCTTGATCAGCCAACTGCTTGTTCATTCTGTCTAGAAGAGCCATTATCTGATTTAGCGTTTGTGGTTGTGGCTGAGACTCACAGAAGTAGAGACCGGATGAGATTGAGTTCGAGGACGAGGACGGGGTGCGAAAGTATCATCATCTGAGTCCTGTGCGTCCCGGGGCCGTTTCCCCCGGTTAGACGGCACATGCACCCGTCCTGCCCTAATTCGGCGTTGAACCCGCTCATATCGATGAGTATTATGGATTCGGAGGCTTTCAATGGTTTTCGGTGAAGGAACATCACCGTCCGAATCCGTTGGGGTGTCGTTTGGATCCACAGAGACAGTATCATCCGAGGCCGCATCAGCAGCAGTCTCGTCAGCTGTCCCAAAATTCTCGATGTCTACTAGCACATTGTGCAGTGACTCGGTCGCACCTTCCTCAAAAATGGGAACATTTACGAATGCCGCAGCATCGGCAGTTGACGGTGGAGGAGCAACTGGATCCTCAAAATCATCATTTTCTGGAGGGACATAACCCTCATTCACGATATGGCCAAACAGTGGCACATCTGGCGGAGCTGACACTCCTTTACCGTAGGAGCTGCAGATAGCAAAAATCCGCAGATTCATTGGCGTTTGGCGGAAGGTTGCATCAGGATTGACCGGAAGATCCGGTAACAGATGATTAAGCAGCAACTGGATAAACCTTGGGTACATGACCCATTTGTCATTTTCAGCTTTGGCATTGTCCACCATTTCACGGAACAGATATCCGGAAAAATTATACGGCTTATTGTAGACCAGGGCCAACATGGCAGAGACTGTACGGTGACTGGCCCCGTCAAAACCTGCTTTCCTCGCCGATAGACAAACTATTATGACATGCATCAAAAATCGCAAGACCCTTGTGAGATGCCCCTTTCTGTACTGGTCTGAGGGTACACCAGGGTAACCCATACGTGCCATGCCACCAGCAATGAAAACATTTGAGTATTGGGTGGGCATGTCTGGAGAATCATTTAAGAGAAGAACCTCACGGAGTAGCTGCTCGGTTATAATGATTTCCCTATCAAAAACGCTGGAAACAATCCGGGTATGTTCCAATTCGGTATTTACCACCGCATTCCGCCAGAAAGGACCAACATGGTCTCTGTAGATAGTAGGAGCAGCAGTGATAGCGTAGAAAATCCTGGATCGCCTCAGAAACTGGATCATTTGGCGAAAAGGGATAGCTGAATCCCTGTCATCTTCTAGAAAAGCCACCGTGTTGTGACGAGGTTCAAGCAACCTCAGAAACGCATCTTGTCCTGCCATTTCTAAAAGACACGAAAAAGGAAACACTACAGAAGCGTTAGCAATAATTACTTTAATAACAATCTGTAAAAGCGACACAAGGCTTGTGTCGCACAGTTGTAGCGACATAGACCTTAGTGTCGCAGAAATGGAAGTTAATTAATTTGAATCAGGTATGCGACACAAGTCTTGTGTCGCAACATCAAGTGCGACAGAAAAGGGTTGTGTCGCATTTGGCAATTATTATGAAATTAATTAACTTAAGCGACACAAGGGTTTGTGTCGCATAGGATAGCGACACAAACCTTAGTGTCGCACCCAAAGTCTGGTATTAAATTAAGTTGACAAATCCTGCGACACAAATGCTTGTGTCGCAGGTTGTGTCGCAAAGATGAACACCAAACCGTGCCCATATCCCGATGGTTCAAAAATTGGGGGTTTTCGAAGCTAACGCAACCCGAAGGTGCGTATGAACATTAGGAAGTCGAAAATATCCGAATTATCAAGTTAAGCACACCCAAACACGTCAATTTAATCCCAAACCGAAAACCCTAAAAACCCGTGACTTTAATTCAGAATTAAACACAATATACACGGTGAAAAGGGGAAAAATTTATACCACTAGATCGAGTAAGGTAAGGAGAAATAGAGAGTGTGTATGGATTGAAACAGAAAGCTCAGAGACGGAAGATCAAATCGAAAAATCAATCGGGTTGCTTGTGTCGCATCTAAACATTTGTTCTTAAGTATATGATTTCAACTCATAATGAGA
Organism: Gnaphalium uliginosum; assembly: GCA_963930675.1. NCBI lineage: Eukaryota > Viridiplantae > Streptophyta > Magnoliopsida > Asterales > Asteraceae > Gnaphalium > Gnaphalium uliginosum. The sequence continues at coordinate 37,759,470 of OZ005680.1, read as the reverse complement.
TGAACCACTTATGTTATTATTAGCATGCATATTATATTATATAACTCACATTAAAATATACATTTGAAATCAAAACATGTTAGTATTTTCTTTATAGAAGGTGAGGATATGGGTGTATCTTTAGAACTAAGTTAGCGGTGACAGGTCTGTACTTTCGTACAACAGAGTCACATAATCAATAGTTTTGGTTGAACAAACACCAGTCTGAACAATTAAACTAGAGGGTACAGGTCTGTACTTTCGTACAACAGAGTACCATAGCTTAACACAAACCAGTACGAGACAAACTTTTTATAACTTTTCCGTACTTTTGTACATGTTATTTTGAGAATTATTTGAATGCCACGGGTACGTAATAGTTGTCTAACGTTTAACATAGACTACGCACCTAAGTTCTTTTCAAGAATATATTAGATGAAACCAGGTCTGTATTTTCATACAACAGAGGAGACACCTACTATATTCCCCCAGATAACATCATACAAAGACCCTATATTTTTTGATCATAACATGTTCATCATTCAAATATTAAGACGAAGCGTCAAAATATTTCGGACAGTTTTGTCCTTATTTCAACTTAAAGTCATACATATTAATATGTTTTTATATAAAATAATATGCATTTTTTGAAAATTAAGCTTCGTAAGAACTTTAGAACAAATGCCTATCAATACATCATTTGATGAATCTAATATTTATAAAAGATATTTCAAGTATGCTAGATAAATCTACTGACACATCAAACATAAAACTTAAAATTCCATTTTATGCATGTCTCCTGATGTACTATCATTTCCCGATTGTTTACAGACACAATTCAACGTCTTTTTTTTTTTTTTTTTTTCACACGATGTTGCAACTATTGCATTTCTTTAATACTAACAAGTATAAAGAGTGGCAGTTGCCTTATTTTAAATAAACACACTCCAAGTTATAAATTAATTTTTAACAAAGAACCTCATCCCTATCATAGAGACAAGTTCATCAAATCGAGATCGTGAAAAAGCTTTTGTAAAAAGATTAGCGTTTTGCTTAGATGTATCGATTTGTACAAGGTCTATCAGGTGTTTCTCATAGCAATCCCGTATGAAATGAAACCTTAGTTCAATATGTTTAGTTTTTGAGTGTTGTACGGGATTGCGTATGATAGAGATAGCAGCAGTATTATCAATATGGATAGGAGTTAAAGTTAAGAGTAACCCGTAATCGCGCATTTGATGTTGAATCCACAGAACCTGCGAACAGCAACTTGCAGCAGCAATGTATTCAGCCTCAGCAGATGAAGTAGAGACTGTGGTAATCTGATACCACTTGTTGGATCCCTGTTGACGGATCTAAATCAGATCGTTGACCTCGAATGTAAGCGCGGAATACAAACAAACGAGTATTGAACGTTTAATCGAATCACACAATTATCTATAACGTTTTCTTCGTATTAACAATTGAAGTATAAACGTTTACAATCACTTTCACTCTCTGCCTCTCTCTCTGACTCGTCTGACCAGCTCCAACACGACCAACCACCCTCTACGAAACCCTAACGAAATATATATATACTAACCATACTGGACCCTGCGACACAAGCCCAATGTCGCAGGCCCAGCCCATTGCGACACAGCCTTTGTGTCGCTATAGCGACACAGGCTCTGTGTCGCAAGACCAGTATATTGTGTATTTTCTATAATTACATTTCGTTTACAGACTCGAAAATACAAACTTAATACTTCACACACTCAGACTAATTAACTTTAACAGAACAAACGTTGACCAACTGACTGACACACATTTATGCACCAACAATTATCATCCATAGATAGATGAAATGAGTCAAAAAATTCATCATATTTAAACAATGAGTCGGGTCCCGTGCTCTGAGGAGATTCATTATATCGTAAGCATTTAACTTCATAGTGCTCCTCAATCCTCTTCGTTGATTTACTATAAACTCTCTTATTAGGAGAATTAACAGAATAACCCAAGAAGAAACCATCACTTGATTTTTCACCGAACTTGGCAACTCCTCGCGTGTGTTCATGATGATGCAGGGACACCCAAAAGGTTCAAGAAACTGCAAGTTTGGTTTAGGATTATTAAATAGCTCATAACATGTCTTATTTCGTTTCTTCACCGTCAAAACCCTGTTAAGAACATAACAGGCTGTATTAACCGCCTCTGCCCAAAAAGTGATAGGCAATTTTGAGTCTGAGAGCATGGTTCGTGCAGCCTCTATGAGAGTCCTATTCTTTCTTTCGGCGACTCCATTTTGTTGTGGAGTTCTTGCGGCACTGAATTGATGATTTATTCCTTTCTTCAAACAGTACATCTCTAATGTTTTGTTCTTGAATTCAGTTCTGTTGTCACTCCGCAGTTTCTTTATCTTCAGATTGCATAAGTTCTCCCATTTGTCAAATAGATAAATTAAAATTTCAGGCACCTCATCTTTAGAAGAAATGAAGTAAACCCAAGAAAATCGAGAATAGTCGTCAGTCACTACCAAGCAGTAATAACTTCCGCCTATACTCCGTTTGCTCACTGGTCCGAAAAGATCCATATGCAATAACTCAAGAGGTATTTCATTGGAATTCACTAACTTAGACTTGTGGAATTGTTTTTGTTGTTTCCCTTTGAGACAGGAAACACAATTATCATTTAATCCAAAAGATTGTTTAGGAACGCCTAACACGAGATCATGTTTCACAAGATAATTCATCTTGCGGAAATGAAGATGTCCCATTCGTCTGTGCCACATTAGTGAATCCTTTTCATCAGCTTTAGACAATAGATAGGTATGCTCTGTGGATGTAACGGTACGCATATCAAGTACATACGTGTCCTTTGTCCTTGGTGCTCTCATTAGCACCCATTCCTCGGGAATCACGAATCCCGGCTTCAGAATCAAGCATTCTACATCAGTAAATGCTGTAATATACTTCTTATCACACATTTGAGAAACACTGAGCAAGTTGTGATTCAGCTGTTCAACAAAATTCACTTTTTCAAAGTTTACTTGCCCATTTGTGTGTATTCCTTGACCAGTAATCTCTCCACCCTTATCACCCGCAAATGCAACATAACCCCCATTATATGGCTTCAAATCAGAAAGTAGGGCTAAGTTGCCAGTCATGTGCCGTGAGCAGCCGCTATCGATATACCATTTACTATTTTTCACTTCCTCTGACTGCTGCAGACATAAAATGCAAGAATGGATTAGTTAGTAGTGGAGACCCAAGCCTTCACAGACTTGGGTCTTCCAAGGTCATCTACAATAACAACATCAGTTAAAATTTTATCTTTTAACAAATCAGTGGTGTTTCCTGATGTGTTATTGTAGGATGACTGGTCATTGGTTGACCTTTAAATCTGCCAAACCTGTTTAGGTTTGGGTGGTTGCTTATCTATAGGATTGTGCTGTTTGACACTAGGTTTACTGGGCACAATCTTATTGACTTTCTTGACAGGTAAGGGAGATGATGAGGTACGCCTCGATTGAGATTTATTAAATGAATTTCTATATAAAGAATTTCGTGGCGTGGATCTCCCAAATCGTTATTTAGAAAGCAACTGTCGCACCCCCAAATTTGATGTGCAGCGGAAGTCGGGTCGGGGCGCGACTATTCATGGATCATTACACAAGTTATAACAAACGACCTCTAAATGAGACGTTTAGAATTACATTCCATAGAAATACATTGTTCACCAAAAATACACGTTTGTTCTATCAGCGAGTTCGCATAAAAGCCTAGAGATCTTAGTACATAACTACTAATACAAAAATAGTAATGCAGGAAAATCTCTCTGTTTGTTTGTAAAGCATGCGACTCGAGCTAGAGTTCCCTGTAGGCCATCCTACTGTGTCTGCGTACCTGAGATTTCATACTAAAACGGTCAACATAATGTTGGTGAGTTCATAGGTTTGAAACAGTTATCAAAAGTTGGTAATAATCACAAGATTTAATCAGTGTTGCACAAATGCAAAATAAGTGTATACTATTGCCATGAGTCTCACAGTTCGACGCTTAACCTAGTTTGTGCCTCGGGCAGATGCATAATCCAATACACCTGTAACAGTCAAATATTAATGCGTCCGTGGGTCGGCTAGAGCGACTAGCCCGGACGGGGATGTCAATCCCCGATAGATCTATCCAATAATACTCGCGCTCATACGATTAACGAACTATGATAAGGTGAGGACTTTCAGTGGATTAAAGGTCTCATGCAATCCGTATAAGAGTTGTTTCAGTTACTTGTGATTATAATAAACAGTGTATGTAATCTCACCCCATAGTATAAAACAGTAAAAGTGGGGCTATGAGACTCACCTGAGTCTTGAAAGCAGTTATAACAAAGAGTGGGTGTTCGTGTCCCAAAGCGCAATCTTCTAGCGCCCTAAACGCATAAGATTATATGTAAGTGGTGGGTTAATGTCCACTTATGTATGCAAGTGGAGGGTTAATGTCCACTTATGTATGCAAGTGGAGGGTTAATGTCCACTTGTGCTAGTCGTCCACTCAACTAGTTATGTCCAAAGTGTGTTTATCATATGTGTTTAGAAAACATGTACAGCCCGTTGGTGACGTTTTGTAATAATAATTCTCACAGACATTATTATTATGTTTTGTTTCGTTGTATACTTGTAATAGTATATGTGTTGTGTGTACAAGTAGTGTCGTATATGATATAGTTGTTGTTTCGCGAAAACGTTCCTTAGAAAAATATGTTTTCAATCAGACTGTTTTATGCGACACAGAAGTTGTGTCACTATGAGGTGTTGCGACACAAAGGTAGTGTCGCAAAGTATGAAATTCAAATAGTTGTGCGACACAAGAGTTGGTGTCGCAAGTCGAGATTTTAAATAGGTGTGCGACACAGTGGTTTGTGTCGCAGGTTAGTACTGTTCGGTATAAAATGTTGCGACACGAGTTAACACTGCTTGTCTAGCGACACTAGGCTTGTGTCGCAGGTTGCGACACAAAGTTAGTACTGCCGGTTTTAAAGAGTTGCGACACAAAGGCTATTTTGCGACACAAGGTTTGTGTCGCAATAGCTCAGGGCCTTCTGCGACACAGAGGACCTGATGTGTTTTCGTGTTCGGGATTTTGGCCAAACGTGCTCGGTTTGACCCGAAACTTTTAGGGAAGTCTTAAATATGTTTTTGGAGCTTAGGAAAATTATCGTTACGTCTTGTGGTCGACCCGAAAGTGTCGTTTTAAAACTTTTGCAAAAACAGTCCCCGTGGTTGATTTTTCAGATTTTGAGTCGTTTTCGTGGTTCGTTTTGACTAGTCAAATGTCGAGATAGAAATCCGAGAAAATTACCAGTTGTTCATATGTGTCTTAACTACTTTCAGTAATTTTTCTAGAATTTTTGGATAAGTCTAAGTATTTTTAATAATTCCATTTGTCCTCTGAGGTCCAAAGTCGACCAATCTGGACACATGTTCAAAGATCGAATTACTGAGCAAAATCTACACATTTTTAAAGAAAGTTATCTAAACGACATTTGTACCTAACAAAATTTGTGAGATTTTGGAGGTGGTTTCAAGTCATTTGGAGTCGTGTAGCTCGAGTTATGGACTCGAGAAGTTGAGTCAAAAATCTGTCACCCGAGACAGAAAGGCGACACATTTTTGTAAAATCATTTTCGGGTATCAAACGGTGTCGAAAAATTATGAAACCACTTGGAGATGAAAGCTAACTCTTTAAACTTAACTTTTGCCTTTTGATTCGTCCATTTTGGTTGAGTTTTGAGCACGAAACTTTCCCTTGAAGTCGGGCAAAGTTTCTGCCCAGAAACTGTTACGGTTTTTAGGTTTTCAAAAATGATTTTCGACTTTGTTTTTGGACATAATCTTGTTATATGGACATTATAACATGTTTATATGTATGTTTCAAGTATTATAAAGGAAAGATGGAGTTTCTTACAAAGGGGATGATGAAAGCACAAAGAATGAAGATCGAAAGCTCGTTTTCTTGCTTTTTCTTGCAAACCGAAAGAGATGATGCTATGGTGGCTTATGGTGATGCTTGTGGTGGTTTGTGGTGGTGATTTGGGGCTTCTTGGGGCTGGAAAAACGCAGAGAGCAAGGGGGAGGGAGAGGGAGAGTTGAGAGAAAAGATTGAGTGAAAGAAATGTGTTGTGTGTGAAAGTGGGGAAGAGAGTGAGGGGTTATGGGAAGCATGGGGGGTCTAGGGCATGGGTTGAGAATGGTTGGCAGATTTGGTGGGGCCCACTTGAGGTGTGGGTTGATTAAATTTGTTCTCCAAGTTTACGTTACGTGCGGTGCCCGTTTATCCGTTCGTTTCGTCGTTCGTTTAAACGTTAACCGTTTATTATTCAAGTTTTTCGCTAATGATTTATTCGCGTATATTTTGATTGAAGTTTTATTTAAAGTAATTCTTTTTAAGTCATTGAAATATATTTCGGGCTTCGTTCGGTTGTCGGGCGCGGTTCGCGCGTTTTTGTCGCGTACGGTGTGTTTTATACGAAACATAAAACGTTTTCGATATTATTACCACGATATACGTTAAATAACAATTATTTATTATAATTACGTTATTTAATAAAATATTTTTCACCAACGTCCGTAGTATTGTGTCGGATTCCATCCGATCGAATTTGCGTAATTAAAAATTTAATTACGTACGTGTATATATATATACATCACTTAGTCCTATTTCATACTAAATACAAGTAATAATGATCTATGATTAATCACTAATGACGGCCTAATTCGCCGGGTGTCACAGCAACGGACAAACATTAATGAGATGACCTTGTTTCCTACAATAGAAACAAGATCGTCTTTCAATAAATGGTTGAGGTTGAGGATGAAGCACTGGAGGTTGTTTAAATGAAACATTAATAGAACATGCGAGTCAGCAAGTTCCTACAAAAGACAAGTGAGGACGTTGAGAAATTAGAAAGTTTTCTCTTAAGGTTAATTATTTCTGACTGTGAGTCAGCAAGTTCCTTTCTAAGATCAGCTAGTATCTTAAGATAACTATCAATTGCATCTTGTTGACTAAATTTTTTAGCTTTTAGTTCCTTTCGGTCAGAAAATGCAGCATCTAATTTCTTATCAAAAGCTTTTTCATTATCTTTTAGGATCTTATTAGCCTTAGCAAGTTTTTCTAATTCAGTATTCAGGCGTTGGTTATCCTCAGAGTATCTGTTAAGTTTACCAGTTAATTTAATGCATGATATACAAGAGAATGGTTCTTCAATGGGTACATCATGCACACTAGAGAATTCAGCCATAAGAGCATTGTTTTGATCATCATTTGCTTCTTCACTCCAATCATACGCCTCTTCATTTTGAATAAGAAGAGCATTTGAAGCAGGCGTTTTCTCTGGAGTCCTCGGAGATGGTCTTGTGTAGGCAGATGGTTTTGAGAAGCCAGAAGCAGGATGCTTTGCCTTCTCACATTCCCTAGCGAAGTGCCCAAGATTTTGGCAGTTGTAGCACTTCACCTTACTTTTATCAAAACCTAGACCGGAATTACTATCATCATCCAGATTCTTTCTCCCGGTTTTCTTTAAATATTTCTTTGCTCTCCTGGTTAGCATAGCAAAGTTCCAACGCAGATCCATCCTTTCAAGATCATCAGGATCTATCTGTTCAAAGTCCCTCTCAGTAAGATCAATTGTGCTTGTCTTCTTTGAAAGGAAACTGTCATAAGCACTGAGAAATGCCTTAAAAACAGCAGCATTCTCTTCGGTATCGGGTAAAACTGGAGTATTTGAAGAGTAGGATGCTCTTCCAACTGAAGGTGTAGCTGATTTAGTAGATGATGCAGAAGCCACATCAGATCCACCAGATAATAATGCAACACCGATAGTGGGAGACGAACTACCATACAAGCTTGGATCTTGAACATGTGCACTCGACTTCGTTTCTTTTTGCTGCATATCTAGTGCATAAGCTTGTAATCTTCCAACAAGATCATCTAACGAAAGACTCATCACTCTTTCGTCTTCCTCCATCATCATTACACGATGATTCCATTTCTTAGGCAAAGCGCCTAAGAGTTTCTTGTTCACATCCTCATAGTTAAAGTCACCCCTCCATCAGTCAACTCACTTACCAGATGTGAGTAGCGAATAAACAATGCATTAACGGATTCATTTAGTAATATGTCAAACAATTCATATTGCTTTTTAATGAGTGTCAGTTTACTCTTTTTATATCTCTCATTTCCACCACTCCGTTGTTCAATTGCCTTCCACAAATCAAAAGCAATGTCATAGTGTTTAAACATTTTCAGGACATCAGCTGAGATACTCATTGTTATAGCTGAATGAACTTTTCTCTCCGAATCCCAAGCCTTTTTCTCATCCGGAGTCAAAGATCGAATAGGTTTTGGCGGAGGGTTGATAGAATTGAACCTTGAAGAAGACTAGAACTTTTGATTTTTATTATTTTCGTTTGAGTATTTTAAGTTTTAACTTTTTATCTTTGGTTATTTGTATCACACTGTGAGATTTGATTTGCTTATTGAACTCTTTATTAGTAAACTATTAATATATCTTTGCTTTGTGGGTTCTTAAAAAGCAATAGCCACTGTATAATTTACATGTACATAAAGTTAAAAATTAATTTTTATTATGGGTACATCATACCCAATTATATGGTATACCGAACCATAGCGATCTAGAATGAGCCTACCCCACCCCCCCGGAACCAGATTTTTGGGTCTTAGCGAATGGCGACCGTGATCCCGAACCGAAGCGATCAAACAGCGACACTAAAGTTGTGTCGCAGACAAATGGCGACACTAAGATTAGTGTCGCTAACCTGCAAAAACAAATTAGAACAAATGCGACACAAAAGTAATGTCGCAAGCAGAGACAAATGGCGACACAAGGAGTTGTGTCGCAATAAAAGCAACAGGAGACACAAGGGTTGTGTCGCTTAACAGTGAATAAATGAGAGTCCAAATGCGACACAAAGGTTATGTCGCTATCTAATGTCGCTTTCCAATGTCTCAGGTTTATGTCGCACCCAATGTCGCAATGGTAATGTCGCAGATAACCCTAACGCGACACAGAGTGATTGTGTCGCACAAATAGCTTATGTCGCTAAAACCCTAATGGCGACACAGAGGTTGTGTCACTATGCTGCGAACTCAGCCGCACTTAAACCCCAAAATTCGAAAATTTTCGTAAACCCCACGAAAATTAACGATCTGCAAACGAACGAATCTTCAATGATCTTTCAGAAAAACCAGATTTCAAGCTTTTACCACTTCTAATCAAGAGTAATTGCTAAAAAGTATGTGATTTAACCCGAAAAATGCACAAAATCGATTCAATACCACAAAATCAAACAATTTTAGCTCTGATACCACTTGTTGGACCCTTAGTACTGGATCTAAATCGAACCGTTCAAACAATTGAAAGCGCGGAATACAATCAATTGAACAATGCAAGTTAGTAATCACACGAAACTAGTCGATTAGCTTTTATATATATCAATCACAACGAATCAACCAAATACAATCAATACCTCACAAATAGCTTGAAAACTCTCTAGGTTCGTCAACCCTAGAACTGAACCCGTAAGTCTCTATTTATAGCCAAACTCTAAACAACCTGCGACACAAGCTCTGTGTCGCCAAACCGACCTATGCAACACAAGCCTTGTGTCGCTATTGCGACACAAGCTCTGTGTCGCCTAAACAGTGACATCAATTATATATATTTAAACAAATAACGTTTTATATCACTGAACACATCATTACAAACTACTCAGACCTAGACCAACTGACAGACATACAAAACATGTATCAACATTATTTTCTAAAACTTAACCATAATTAAGAAATAATATGTAGAAACATGATTTACATATAAAAATTAACCATACGCAACTTTCAAGAATTTCTCTAATTTAATAATAAAGTATTTGAATTATTATTGTATGAAGATAAATGATGAAAGATGAATTTAATAAGTCTTAGGACTTAATGATGTCTAGCTTAAAAAAAGTAAATAATTGGCTAAAACGGGGCTAAATAATAAAATATGAAAGATAGGGACTAAAGTGTAATTATATGAGATTTTAATATTTAATTAAAATATAATATTAAACCCTATTTTCCCTCAAAAAGTCTGTAGAGATGATGATAATGAAAGGAGGGAGAAGAGGCAATTTTTCTAGGGTTTACAAGAAGGAAGAATCGTTATTCGATTTCAACATGAAAGTTATTTATATGGTCGAGTTATCTAACATACTAGAAGATGAGAATCAAAAGATTAATCTTGACCAATAATGAAAGGTATATATCTCTGTTAATTCATTATTTAGGGTCCTTAATGATTTAGTAATGGATTAGACGAATTGTGAGTTGATTAGACGATTTGGTTATGTTTCAGACTTTTGTTGTGTTTCAAATATTGTACAAAATCAAATGCATGTACAATTGATACGAAATTTGGTATCTGGATAGAACTCTATATTTTCTACAACGTTGAAGTATTAAGTTTTTTCTAATTCGGACTCGATATTGGTGAAATTGGTCATTTTATAAATATGGACATAATGGTAACGAATCTGTGATATAGTTTTGTAATAATTCATGTAGAATTGATTTTAACTCTAAAAGGTTTGATATTTTGAAATATGCTAGGTTGATGTGTTGACTTTAGCATGACTAAGTGCTTTTTCTGTGTATCCTTGCCTGGAAGGCGATTTGGTAGCACTGAATTACTATAGTGACATGTGAAATATTGTAAAATATGAATGATTAGAAGGGTCAAACTATTGGATAACTGGAGATGTGCAAAACTGAATCATTAATCGATTGTGGTTGATATGGTTAAAGAATAATAAAATGATCAAAGAATGAAAGAATGAAAGAATGGAAGATTAATGTTGATAGCTCTAAATCAATATCTAAAACCTATTTGATAATTGGAGAAGACAAGTTTACAGGTTGGGCTTAAAGAGGGTTGAGTTGGAATAAAAATTTGTCAAAATCGCATAAGTAAATCGTTCGGTCTTCTTTTGTATTGTACTCTAAGTTTGTACAATTAATAATATAGGTTGAGAAGGTTTTTTTGGTGTGTTTAGTTGCTTTGGAGTACTTGCATAACGAGGTAATATAATGTTTACGAAAACTGAATGCACAATCAAAAACCTATAAAATTTTGATTAATACTCGGTTGTTTCAAAGTGATGAATTAATTACCAAATTCAACCAAGTCAATGCACTCGGGTTACTTGAGAATTTGTTTACTATTGCTTGTGGGTCGGGTTGATTATGGGTAATTAGTTAATACCTTATTATTGTTAGTATTTGCATGATTTGGGACGAGTTCGCTTATGTTGGTTTGTTGATGTTACTATTGTTGTCGCCATGGTGATTATGTGTTTCCTTAGAGTTAGTACACTATTACCTTTTGCATGATGCTTAGGATACACACACGACGTAGGGGCCCTAAATGTGACGATTATGATGAGAGATAGATGAATTAATTTAATAACTTAAATTACATGAGTTCGTAGAGATATCTCGAATGATGGCCCGAAAGGGTCTCATAGTGGCTTACCGTGAGAGAGTCACGCAAGAGATGATGATGGACGAATGATAAATTCTAGACACATTCATTTCCAGTGACGATTAGGTGAACGTAGGGTGACTTAGTTACTCCTACTCACCGGAGCAATACACGAAGGTTAGCTACCTACGTATAATATCGACTCGTGGAATGTGATATCTTTATGATATCTCATTCCGTAACGATGCCAGTGGACTGTATTTCCCGTACCTTCCACTATGTCGGGACTAGTAGGTTTCCTCCACTTAATCCTCCGAGACTTCATAATCGTCCTTTAGTTCTTGGTTGATTCTAGACTAACCCTACCCGAATTGATAGAAATAAAGAAATGACGATAAGATGATAAGACGAGCGTTGAATGACAAGTTCGTAGGCACGACTTTAGGACTATTACTTGAGTTATTGCCATACTATTTGTTCATACTGTTGATTTGTTAGCCATTAATGACATGTACCTTTCTTTATGTGTGTATGTTGGTTCGTTGATTGTTGTTGACAAGTCAATAATATTATTGTAATGCTCTAGCTCGTGACGGTTGCCATGCTTTATATTCTTATTAATGCATGACTTGTTTAGAATAATTGAGATAAAGATGTTTTGATGATTAAGGGGTTTAAGTGCTGTTTTATGTACTGACTCATTATGCTTACTCGGCTTTAATAGCTGAAACTTGTTTTCTACTTATTTTTTGTGCATTCGCAGGTTAGGAGACTAGCAATTGATGATGAGTGAGGCGAGTAGTTGGGCTTAGTTGTATATAAAGTCTTAGTTCGTTAATGAACTATTTTATTTAGTTTGATTCCAATTAGATTCCTATCATCAGTTTCATTTATATTGGGCTAGATGTGACGAAATAACACCGGTGGCGTTTTGGTTTGAACAATGTTTGGTTTGTTTAATTATTGAAGGGACGTTTTTCGCTTTATTCTTCTATTTAAATATATTTTTTTGAAAACTCATATCATAAATTCAGGGTTTTACAAGTTGGCATCAGAGTCAGGTTTAAGTGAACAGGTACTAAGATCGGTGCCTAGACCATAGTCACATGGAACTCCTCAACCTTAGGTAATATGTAGGATACACAGTTTTCATGACGTCTTTAAATTCATCTACCATATTATCCATTCTCTCATATATGTCACCCATCTCTGAACCTTCTCCATCACAAAATTTTATCAACAAAAAAATTGGTTTAGTTATTTTGAGGACATTATCAGCGTCATCCCAAAACCCGTCACTTCTTATAGTTTCACAAACAATCTGCCCCTTTTCTCGGGTGTTTTCATCCCCCTGTCTAACCCGATCCCTCCATGAATTAAGGACAAATAGTAGTCACAAGAGCCTCCCTACATTCCTTTAGTCTTTTCAGCAAAATGTCGTGGGAGCGAATATGGTTTTAGCTACTTTTAATAATTCCACTTTGAATTATCCCTAAAATTGTTAGCGCTTTTGTGGGATTTAAAAAAAAAACTTCACAATATCCCTTACCTCTTTTATATTTATCAGAAAACAAGATAAACTCTTTTGCGAAATCTTTGAAAATCAGATTCAAAGTGTGAACTCAACATGGAGACCAGAATATGTGTTTGTATACCTTTTCGACCTCCTTTCCAGCCGCCTTGCAATTTGTTGCATTATCAGTTACAACTTGAAGAACATTACTCGGTCCAATGATTTCAATGGCTTCGAGTAAAAAGTTGGCGATTGCTACCCCCGTTTTCTCCACACCAGAAAAGTCCTCAGCATACATAAAAATTGCACCACAGCTGTTAACCGCGAGAACATTAATTAATGGCTTATGTTTCATGTTTGACCAGCAATCAGAGACACTAGATACTGTTTGGTCATTGGTCCCTATTCAATCAAATTACTATTAAAATTATCACTCGAAAGAAATGATGACGATTAACTCTATGTCACTGAAGAAGATCACTGCTCTACATTTTGTAATAAATTGTTAAGTAGAGTGATTGAGTCTTTACTCTTTGTAATTGTTGGTCATCCTCATGACAGCGAGAGATTCAACTCACTCATTCTATCAATAAAGGAAGCAGTCGTTGTCCCTAAATAAAAGACAGTTGCTAGAAGAAGATAAGAAGAATCACTCTACAAGAGCATGTTAGCTCGCAGTGAGTGAAGAAGAGTACCTCTGCTCTAGCGGTTGATTGAAGAATAAACCAACTTGCTATCTTGTACTTACTGGTTGATGGTCCCTGATCAAAGAGCATCAACAACATCCAAAATTTATACAAGTGCAGGATTGTGTCAAATTCTCAGAGAGACTCTACATACAAAGTTTATACAACAACATTCCAATAATTTAGTTCAAGGAGATACCATATATTCTCTCTAAGATATTTCTGTAGTATTTGGAGATGATAACATTGGTAAAACCAAGGTTTATGGGGTGCTAAGCAATAGGAAAGTAATGTTAAAAAAGGTGGCATATGTTGAAAGTTTGAAGCATAATCTGCTGAGTATAAGTCAATTCTATGATTCCAAGAACAAGGTGTTGTTTGATCATGAAGCTGGAGTTTCTTACAAATAGAAGAGGGAACACATATGTGGTTGATATGGATACTGCTAAATCCGGTACTTGCTTTTATTTAAGAACTATTTCAGAAGAAAAATGGCTGTGGGGTAAGAGACTTTCTCACCTGAACTTAAAAGCTATAAATCTTCTTATCAAAAATGATATGGTCACTAGTCTTACAAAGTTTACCTATGATAAAGATAAGCTATGTTCAGCATGTGAGAAAGGTAAACAACACAGTTCTACTTTTAAAAGCAAACAAGTTTCATCAGTAACTAGCTTTTTTCATTTGCTTCGTATGGACATTTTTGGACCACTGAGTATACCAAGTCTTGGTAGAAAGAAGTACTGTTTGGTCATTGTAGATGAATATTTCAGATATACCTGGATATTCTTTCTCAAATCCAAAAATGAAGCAGCAAGTGAAATAATAAGTTTTATCAAAAAGATGGAAAATCTGAATGGTCAATTAGTTAAACAACTCAGAAGTGATCATGGCACTGAGTTCAGAAATATTGAGTTACAAAGTTTATCATGACCAAAAAGGCATTTCTGAAAACTTTTCAGCAGCTAGAACTCCCCTATAAAAATAGGGTTGTTGAAAGAAGAAATAGAACTCTCATTAAGTCTGCCAGGTCAATGCTGATAGAGGCTGGTCTTAAGATCTATTTATGGGCAGAAGCAGTGAGTAATGCCTTGGCAGAAGCAGTGAGTAATGCCTTTACTCATAATAGGTCACTGTGTTTTAAAAGACATAATAAGACAGCCTTTAAAGTATTAAGGGGGAGAAACCCAACATAAGTTTTCTTCATGTTTTTTATAGCACTTGCCATATTAAACAAAAAGGATCATTTGGGAAAGTTTGATCCCAAAGCTGATAAAGGTACATTTGTAGGCTATTAAACATCTCTAAGGCTTTCAGAGTTTATGACAAAAGACGAGAATATATTGAAGTGTCTATGGATGTCACCTTTGATGAAGCTTATGAAGAGTCACTCAGTGATTTAAAAGACTATGAGTCCCTGGACTTCAATGAAATAAATAAATTGGATAGTGACTCATCATTAAAAAACAAAGTCACTAATGAACGATTATCATAGTTTGATCAAGATGATGATCCTGAAAATATACCAATCCAAAGGATGATCATCTCAATCAAAACAAGACCATCTTTATCCACAAATCATAATGTTCAACCTAAATATACTCACTATCCTAATGGTGATCCATCACACTCTCACTCACTGGATAAAACTGTCACTGCTGAACCTCAACGAATGACTAAGTGGACAAAACATATTGATAATCAATTGATTATTCGTAATCCACAATCCAGAGTACAAACACGATCAGCAACTGCTAACTTTTGTTTCTATGTGAGTTTTGTATCAATGATGGAGCCAAAGAAAGTTGATGAAGCTCTCACTAATCACAACTGGATAACAACAATGCAAGAAAAGAAAAAGCTGGCACAATTTGAAAGGAACAAAGTTTGGAAACTCGTGCCACAACCAAACGGCAAATCAGTAATATGGACAAGATTGGTATTCAGAAATAAAATGGACGTTGATGGTGTGGTTGTGAGGAATAAAGCAAGATGGGTTGCTCAGGGTCATTGTCAACAGGATGGCATTGGCTATGATGAAACTTTTGCCCCTATTGCAAGACTTGAGGCAATCAGGATCTTCCTTTATTATGCTACACATAAGAAGTGTAAAGTGTATAAGATGAATGTAAGAAGTGCATTTCTGAATGCCAAGCTACAAGAGGAAGTGTATGTTAAGCAGTCACCTGGTTTCACTGATCCCGAGCATTTAGACACAGCTTTGTATGGCTTGAAACAGGCTCCTAGAGCCTGGTATGACACTCTTTCTGTCTATCTTGTCAGTTGTGGCTATGAAAGAGGTAAAATTTATAGCACACTGTTCATCAAGAGAAATAAGAAAGATGTCATACTGGTACAAATATATGTTGATGACATTATATTTGGTTTTACTAATGAAGCAATGTGTAAGGAGTTTGCTGATCTCATGACCAAAGGTGAGATGAGCATGATGGGTGAATTAACATTTTTCTTGGGTTTACAAATTAAGAAATCCAAAACTGGAATTTTCATAAACCAAGGAAAATATGTTAAAGATTTATTAAAGAAATTTGAATTTACATCATGCTACACTTGTTTCACCTGCAACTAAGTTATATGCTGACCCTGATGGTAAATCTGTAAACATCACTGCTTATGGAGGAATGATTGGGTCACTGATGTATCCAACTGCAAGTAGACCAGACATTATGTATGCTACTTGTCTCTATGTTAGGTATCAAGCTGATCCAAAGGAATCACATCTACTCGATGTAAAGAGAATATTCAGATACATAGTATCCAGCTGGTTATGATTTCTCACTGAAGGGATATTCTGAATCTGATCATGTTAGATGCAAACTGGATAACAAAAGTACATCTGGTAGCTGTTAATTTCTAGGTGAAAAGCTGGTCAAGCAAGAAACAAAATTTTGTTTCAACTTCAACTACTGAAGTTGAATATGTCGCTGCTAGTGATAACATCAGATTCTATGGATGAGTGATAACATCAAATAGTTCCACATTTATTTAATAATATTTTCCCAATTATATACATTTATATTGCATTTATTTAATGTTAGATATTGATTTTGCTAATATTTACAATTAGATGTTTAAATGGAGCTTGAATCGAAAAGAATGGAAAATTGTTAGAAATGAAGAAAATCAAGCTAAAGTTGGATTTGAAGATGATTGGGCCAAGAATGAGTGGGCTGGAACGAAGACTTAAGAATTGTGGATCTGAAGCCCAACCACCGGTTGGCTTTGTCAACCGCCAGTTGGGGTCCGATGGGTTTAAGTCGGTGGATCGCGGCAGGTCCAACCGCCGGTTGGAAGGTCGGCCAGAATGTTATAAATAGAACTGTTGGGTCACAAGGTTCCCAAAACTTAGATACAGATTAAATAACAGTTATCTTAACGTGTTAGTTTATATCCAAGTTTATATCAAACAAGTTTAAATTAATCTAGGCGGAAAACAAGATTAATTTTGACACTGAGTTTATTATGAATCAAAGTATTATTCACAATAAAGTATTTGTCTCACACAGATGACAAGGTATTCAAACCCACACAGATGGTTTGAATACGATCCAAGTAGTATACAAAGATACAATTATCACTACAAACTTGACAGTAAGTGTGGTAATGCTTTAGCCTAAGCTTAAAGGTCTAGTATACTAAATATCAAGAATCTCTTAGATTACTTGAATTGTTTGGATGATAGCAGTGCTTTTTGGACTGCTATTTATAGAGTTGGATGTAACTCTATATTATCCAGCTTACATAGTTGTCCAAGGGATAACAGATGCATCTTGGGCAACTTTGCACGCCTTCCTTTTTGCTTTTCTTGGAAATAGAAAAAGCAAAAAGGTAAAAGGTTTCTTTGCTGAGAAGAGAACCTTTATATGATGTTTGACCTTTCTCAAACATCTTATCAGTTGTATCTAGCCTAAGGAAAGAAGAATATCTCCTGTACATTTGTACTTTCATTCTTCAATCTGTGCTCTTCAGTCTGTGCTCTCAGTCTGTGATCTTCAGTCTGTGATCTTCAGTCTGTGAAGCCTTCTGTATTCGATCTTCATTCTTCAGATGATGAATTCATAAGTCTTCAGGAAGAGCATGGCTTTCAGTCTGTGAGGATCTTCAGTCTGTGCAGCACAGACTCAGAACCAATTCTTCAGTCTGTGTAGCACAGACTCAGGAACACAGACTCAGGAATTTCACTAAGTTTCCTGAATACAACTGAGTTAGATTTTGACTCTTCAGATTTATAACTTAGGTTTGATCATTGTTTTTCCCAACAATCTCCCCCTATCTGATGATGTCAAAATCTATTTACAAAAGATAAAGGAGAAATAATAAATACTAAAGTACAACATAACTTATGAATCTTTAGACTTATATATATAGTCAAAGTCATAGTTAGTATACAAAAATATTACAATTATTACATAAGATTGTAAATGATATAAATATAACAATCTTCAGTCCTTTCTCCGAGCCTTGATCTCTTTCATCTTTTCCACTTTCCTTTTCAACAGTTCTTCCATTTCCTTATCAGATTTGTCTTCAAATTCTTGATACTCTAGGATGATCTTCTTGCAGATATCTTCAAGTCCAGTCATCATCCTGAGTTGGGAAAGGTTGTTGAATAACCAGCTGATCAGTCTTCTTCTGAATGGTCTGGCTTGAGAATGTTTGCATTCCTTCAGCAGGGCAATGCAGTGTAGCAGAGACTCTCTATATAGTCCATTTTGATCCTGGAAGCACTCTATCCCATTGATATCTCTATAGCACAGACCTTCAATGTTGTCAGTCTGTACATAAGATTTATCTATGAAAACAATACCTTTGGGTAGAGGATGCTCCCTTCTCTGCTCATTCTCTGTGGATAACCCAGCTGACTTCTTCTTTATTACAAAATTGTTTGCTATGCAAAACAACTTGTACTCTTCTTCTGAGATGAGCCCCAGACTGAGAACTAGCTCAATCAGGTAAGATAGCTCATCCAGAACTTCTTTCTTCAGATCCTTGTCAGCTGCACTCTTCAAAAGATTGGCAATGGATTGCCATTCCTTAAGCCCTAGAGTGTATAGTTCATCCACCCATACCATCTTCTTGCTCTTGGTCAAAGTCAGCTCTAGCTTTAATTTCTGTCCAATCTTGTTCAGATGACATTCTCTGATCTTTTGCTTGAGCTTTGACTTTTGGAAAGTGGCTTGTAGCTTTGGTTTCAGGCTCTCTATCTTCTGTAATCTTATTGACAGCTCTTCATCTTCTTTGATCTGTTGCTCAACTTGACTCATTCTGAACTGAGTCTGTGAACAACTTTCATCTTCTAACTCTTTGGAGAGCATGTCAACAAATCTTGCTTCCGTTAGCTTCTGCTCTTCAATTGATAATACATTTAAGTATTCGGTTAAGGTCATACCTTGAGCAGTAGCTTCTTGTTGCAAGAGTTCATCCTGTAGATTTGTCAGTTCAGGATTTCTTGTGCCAGTAGCATGATCATCCACCATCTTCTTGATCTTGCTTAACCTTTCCTGCTTGGATAAGGCAATCTCCTTGCTCTTACCCTTATCCATAACTTCTTCCATGGTGGAGCTTGATCCAGGATAAGTGCTAATCAGGTGAGCACTTCTCCATCGCATTCTATCTTCAAGTTCACTTCTACCTGGAGGCAGTATTCTGGTTGTTGTGGTTGATCTCGCAGGATTAGCTTTAGCTTGGATGGCTTCAGCACTGATAATTAGAGCATCAGTGCTTGCTGCTGGTTGCTCTGAGCTCTTAGTCTGTGATTGATGCTGTGTCTCAGTCTGTGCAGGTTCAGAAGGCACAGACTGAGACTCTCCAGTCTTGACTTTTGAGGCTCCTTCACCTACACCTCCAAAAGTAGCATCATCTTCATCATCATCTGATCTTCTTAAAACTTCAGACTCAGAACTGCAGTTAGGATTGATGGCATCATCATCTTCACCATCAGTGTCCTGTTCTTAAGCCAGCTTCACAAACTGATCCCAGGTCTTGATCCCCTTCATCTTTGGTTGGGAATCAAAGATATCCCTTTCAGGAATCCTCCTGGCCATTCTTTTTGTCTTTCTGGCTCTTTTGATCTGCAGTGGTTGAACATCTTCATCTTCTTCCCTTGGTCTTTTCAACTCCATCTGACCTTGGGCTGAGATAGTTGCAATTGGGTCTATGTGTAAGACAATGGATGACTCCCCCTGAGTCTGTGCAACCATCTCAGTATGTTCACCTGACTGCAATCTCTCTTGCTCCCCCTCAGTCTGTGCACTAATATTTTTAGTCTGTGGCACAGACTGAGCTTCAGTCTGAGACTTCACCCTAGCACCTTCGGGTCCATCATCTCCATCATCTCCCTCACTGCTATCTCCCCCTAAATCTAAGGATTTATTATTTAAATCTTTATCTTTTGAGGTTTTAGCTTCTGCAGACCCATGCTTCATCTTCTCCCCCTTTTTGACATCATCTACCAAGTTTGAGAGGGTGGTCTGCATTTCATCTAACCTATTAGATACCTTTTCCTCCAGCATATCCACTTTATCCACCATAGTAGAGACTAGATGCTTCATCTTCTCTAGCTCTTGCTTATTATTATTGAACTCAGTCTGTACCCATTCAGACAACCTGTTGATGGCAGAAAGCACATCATTAAGCGTACTAGAAGGCACAGACTGGGTCTGGTTGGAGGGGTTAGAATTGGGTGATGGTATGTGTTCCTCACTTGCCTCATGTTGAAACTGAGCAAGATCACTGGAATCTTTTGGTGTTGCACTCTTTGCCTCACTCTGTGTCCTGTGCATGGAAAAGCGATCATAGGCATTGAGTGGTGTAGGTGTTCCCTCAGATCTAATCCGGTGATAGGATAAGACATCACTGGGAATTGATTGTGTAGCACCTGTTGCCTCAAACAGTTCCTGGTGTAATGGAACAGTATCACTGGCAACTGATGTTGAAGTTTGTATGCCCTCACTAACCATCTGGTGATAAGATGGTAGATCATGGAGCAAAGAAGGTGAGATCTGTACCTCAGTCTGTGACATGACTGGGGCATTGTCGATCTGTGAAGAGGGGTGTAAGAAAAGACTCACTGGAGTGTGAACTAGTGCTGGACTAGTGGTCAATATGGGTCCAGCCATTGTGAGTGGGGTAAAGAGGGGGTTGGTAGTGCTCAGGATTGGAGCATCTTCTTCAATGCTTACTACAGGGGTCAGTGTAGCAGCAGCAATGTGGGTATCCAAGCTGACTAAACTAGGTGTAGGTTGGGTCAGTTGGGTAGCCATTGGCACCACAGACTCTAGCAGAGCTGTAATGGAATGGTCTACAGCACTGGAAGGTGTTCTGTTGACATCCAGTTCCATGGATGATGATTCCATTTGTGCTATACTTTTGGGGGTTGAGTCTGGTGATTCCTCCAGAGGGAGTGGTGACTCATCTGGGTTGGTTTGTTTGTGACTCTCTTTTGTGGGTGAGGATGGGCTAGGATAAGAAGGTTGATCTGTATCCATGTCCTCAGAAGAAGAAGAAGTACTACCTGCATCTTCTGTTGAAGATGGAACAGACTCAGGAATGTTTGAGTCTGACTCCAAGTGCACAGACTGAGTTGAGTCTGTATCCCCGGAGTCTGTGTGCTCTGCTTCAGCCACACGATCTTCAATAGCCTGGGTCTTATTACCCATACTATCACTTGAATCATCACCCTCCATGGATGCAGAAGCAACATATGGGTGATCAATCCAGTGCTGCATAGCAGCAGTGATAGGTGCTCCAGAAAGTGGAACCGGATGGTTAAACACTTTATATGTGAGCATGGGAACAGGTATACCTGCCACTTTATTATTAAAAGACATATATACAGACCCAGTTAACCTGGATTGGATGCACAGGGAGAGTAGCCTTATAAAAGGTACATTAAAAATTCTGGTTGACTCATTCACCAGTTTTAAAATTTCTTGAAAATACAACTCTGCAAAGTTGATGTTTAAACCAGTGATGAATGAGCTCAACAGCTGAGTTTCAAACTCATTTAGCTCCCCTGTGCTACCAGATTTACCTCCTAGACTCCTAATGATGCCAGAAATTAAAAATTTCCATTTGGGGGTGAATCCTGACATCAAAGTTGTGCCTTTTTCTTTGGTATATCCAACCAAAGGAAGAGAAGCCCTTGCTGCTTCTTTGGTTGGAATAGGTTCAAAATTATTTCCCAAAGGCAGGTCTAAGACATTCCTAATTAACTCCTGATCAATGGTAACTGCCCGTTTACCATGATCAATAGTACCAGTAATTGCAGTATTGGTACTATTTGAGGAGCAAGTATACCACCATTCCATTAAAAAATGTGGGTATATTTGAGGAACTGTGTTAAAGAACGCTCCCCTTAATGGATGAGCAGACATAAAAGCAGTTAGTTCCTCAAACCCTTTATTCTTTTTCGAATTAGGGATGGAAATGGTAGCTACTTGATTGTTGATACAGAGTTTTACCTGTTTCCCTTGTTTGAAGGGTTTAGCCGCAGCGATATTGGCAGGTGCCGTGTAAACCCATTGATCAGCCATTGAAGAAATTTTAGAAATTGATTTTGAAAATGGTTGAGCGATTTAGGGTTTAGAAACTCTGTTTATTTTTGATGTGCAAGTACGAATGAAGAAGAAAGGGAGAAAACATAAATGGGTATTTGTAGAAATTAAATTTCCGTTAAATGGGACCCACTTGGACGGTTTATCCCTGTTTCTGCAACAGTAGCGCTGAGGCACGTGCACTTTTTGTATTGAGCAGATAAATAGACAACAAGCGCCAAAACTTTTAATGATTATTACCATAAAGATGGTTAAAGCATTAAATGCAAAGATATTGTTGTTTATTTATATAAAAAAAAATAGAATAAATAAATAAATATATTAAAATTAAAAAGCATTTAGTCTGAGTGTATAAAATCAGTCTGTGCAATGAGTCTGGGTGACGTCACACAGACTGAGCCATATATCAGACAGACTAAGAGAAAATAAAAAAAACTTTTGTGCCAGCAGTGGTAACAGATTGATATTGCTAACAGTACTAACTTGTGAAAGCAGTACTAAAATTAACTAACAGTAGTAACTTTCGAAGGCAGTACTAAAGTTAACTAACAGTGGTAACTTGCCAAAGCAGTACTAAAATCAACTAACAGTGGTAACTGGTGTGAGCAGTACTAAAGTTAACTAACAGTAGTAACTTGCTACATTAACAGTGTTAATTGTACCAATCTTTACCAGCAGTGCTAAAATACGAATTCATGGGGGCAGTGTTAAAAAGTCTTATCAGTATTAACCAGCAGTACTAAAAGTAACCAGCAGTATTAATACTGATAGTACTAAAATACTAACCTTATGAATTAATAAAGCACAAAAATAGAAGGTCTAGTCTGAATGAATATGGTCAGTCTGTGTAGCTAATCTGGAAGAAGTTACACAGACTAAAACATATAATCAGTCAAACTGAGAGAAAATAACAGAAGGTATAAAATCTTTTTGGTATTTTCTTAGAAAGTATGTACAAAGACATCTCTTTGTCTGTGCTTTTTGATTGTATGTAGCTGAGAATACAGTTATACAGATTGAAAAGCAGACACAGACTGAGAATTGAATCATACAGATTCAAGGTTTTACTAGGGGTTGAGCATTCCTAGTTGACCAAGCAGATACAAAAATCTATCTTCATTAAGAGGTTTAGTAAAGATATCTGCTAGTTGGTCATTTGTTGGCACATATTTGAGAATCACTTTACCTTTCTCAGCACAATCTCTGATAAAGTGATGTCTGATCTCAATATGCTTTGTCCTGGAGTGAAATACAGGATTCTCAGTGATGGCAATGGCACTTTGGTTATCACACATGATTGGAGTTTTTGTAAACACCAAATCATAGTCTGCTAGTTGATGTTGCATCCATAGCAGTTGAGCACAGCAACTACCAGCAGCCACATATTCTGCTTCTGCAGTGGATGTAGCAACAGAATTCTGTTTCTTGCTTGACCAACTGACTAGTTTGCCACCTAGCAGTTGACATCCACCAGAAGTGCTTTTCCTGTCTAATTTACAACCTGCATAATCTGAATCTGTATATCCAATTAGATCAAAACCAGAGTCTTTGGGATACCAAAGACCCAGGTTAGGAGTACCTTTTAGGTACCTAAAAATCCTTTTTACAGCTTTTAGATGCGATTCTTTAGGTTCAGATTGATATCTAGCACACAAACATGTTGAGAACATGATATCTGGTCTACTTGCAGTGAGGTATAGTAGAGATCCTATCATACCTCTATAAGTGGTTTGAAAGACTGACTTACTAGACTGATCCTTATCCAACTTATCTGCAGTGCTCATTGGTGTTTTCATAATTGAACAGTCCTTTAAAGAATATTTAGTAAGTAGGTCATTGACATATTTACCTTGGTTGATGAAGATACCATCAGGTTTCTGATGTACTTGTAGACCAAGAAAGTATGTTAATTCACCCATCATACTCATTTGATACTGTTTTGACATTAAGTTTGAAAACCATTTACACAATTTTTCATCAGTAGACCCAAATATAATATCATCAACATAGATTTGGACTAGTATGACATCTGCCTTGTTCCTTTTGAAGAACAAAGTTTTATCAATTGATCCTCTAGTAAAGTCATTACTAAGAAGATAGGATGATAAGGTGTCATACCAAGCTCTTGGAGCTTGTTTTAGCCCATATAGTGCTTTCTGCAATTTATAGACATGATTTGGAAAAGTGGAACTTACAAAACCTGGAGGTTGTTTCACATAGACTTCCTCCTGTAAGTTGCCATTCAGAAATGCACTCTTGACATCCATTTGATAGACTTTGAAGTCCTTGAATGCAGCATATGCCAAGAATAACCTTATTGCTTCAATTCTGGCTACAGGGGCAAATGTTTCATCATAATCAATGCCTTCTTCCTGCTTGTAGCCTTGAGCAACTAGCCTTGCCTTGTTTCTGATTATCACTCCATCCTTGTCCATTTTGTTTCTGAAACCCATTTTGTTCCAATAATGGTTTTCCCTTTTGGAGCAGGAACTAGGGTCCAAACATTGTTTCTGTCAAATTCTGTTAACTCTTCCTGCATTGCTTCAACCCAATCATCATCTTTCAAGGCTTCTTCAGCTTTCTTTGGTTCAATGATTGACAGGAAGTTTGTGTAGAAACAGAAATTTGCAGTAGATAAGTTTGACACTTTAGCTCTTGTTTGTACACCAGAAACATAATCTCCAATTATTTCGGTAATTGGATGATACTTGTGTTCTTTGACTTCTAGAAGTGATTCATCATTTGATGGTAAATCATTCTCATTTGGTGGAAGAATAGCAGGACTGAGTTCTGCATCATCTTCTACACAGGGCAAGTCAGAGTCTGTAGAGTTCACAGACTGAAAACTATCAGACTGAACACATGTATCAGAAGAGTTTGAATCTCTGGACACAGATTCATCTTCTGTTGATGAAGGTATTGTCATAGAATGAGCAGGTTGATCATCTTTATTATCACTTTCAGAGTCCTGTTGTTGGTTAACAACAACTGGGATTTGAGACTCAGATCCCACGACAGATAAATCTTCTAACAAATGAACATCAGACTGAGAAACATGTTCATCATTAGCAGAGGAAGCATCAAAGGTGACATTGATGGTTTCTTCAATTTTATTCCTTCTGTTGTTGTAGACTCTGTAGGCCTTTGAGATAGATGAATAGCCAACAAAAATTCCTTCATCAGATTTAGGTTCCATCTTAGCTAATTGATCTCTTTGATTGAGAATATAGCATTTACTACCAAAGGTCTGGAAGTAATGGATGGTTGGAACCTTCTTATGATACAACTCATATGCAGTTTTGCCATGCCTTTTGACCAAAATAGATCTATTTTGGGTATAACAGGCAGTGTTAACTGCTTCTGCCCAAAAATAAACCTTCATTTGACCGTGGCATAACATGGTTCTTGCAGCTTCTATGAGTGTACGATTTCTTCTCTCAGCAACACCATTTTGTTGAGGAGTTCTGACAGAGGCAAAGTTTTGAATAATGCCTTTGTCAGTACAGAATTCAATGAGAGTAGAATTCTTAAATTCTGTACCATGGTCACTCCTGAGTTGCTTGACAGGTGCATCTTTCTGCAATTCTTCTCTCTTGATTAGATTAATAATCTCTTCAGGAGCATCACTTTTAGCTTTAAGAAAGATGACCCAAGTATACCTTGTGTATTCATCCACAACCACAAGTGTATACTTCTTTCCACCCAAACTGCTAATGCTCATGGGTCCAAACAGATCCATATGGAGCATATGCAGTGGTTGTTCAATTGTAGCTAACAATTTGGATGGAAAATGGTTCTTGGTCTGTTTCCCTAGTGTACATGCAGGACAAAGTTTGTCTTTTGCAAATGTAACATCAGGCAGACCTCTAACCAGTTTCTTCTTTGACAGGAGGTTAATATTTTTGAAGTTTAGGTGGGATAACCTCCTATGCCATAGCCAGCTTAGTTCTGGCACAGACTGAGTATAGAGACAGGTCTCTACATTGTTGTCTGCAGAAGAAAGATCCAAGAGATAGATATCTCTTTCTCTTTTGGCAACTAATATAGGTTTGCCTTTGGAATTATAGATAACAACAGCCTTCTTTCTGATTCTGATTTCACCATCATCATCACAAATCTGGCTAGCACTAAGCAGGTTATGCTTTAATCCCTCAACATAGGCCACCTTTGTTATTTTGATGTTGCTAGCCTTCACCACACCATAACCTTTTATCTTGGCAACAGAGTTGTCACCATATTTGACAGAAGGTCCTTCTTCTTCTACAAACTCTGACAGATTTTTCAAGGAACCTGTCATGTGTCTTGAGCATCCACTGTCTAGGTACCATTTGCTGTTACCCTGCACAGGACAAACAAAATCAATTAGTTACTTTTGGGAACCCATCTTTTGATGGGTTCTTTAGAGTTGGTTGAAGTCAATTCTTTAGCAGTTTTGGTGCTAAGTCTGTGAAGTTGACTTTTAACCTCTCTATTTTTGATTTTGTTGTTTGTAGACGACATTTGTTTGATCAAAGCAGCCTTTGGCTGTTTAAGAGTGGACTTTGTGCATTTAATACCTTCATGTCCCAGATTTTCACAGTTGTAACATTTTCTGTTCAACATGATGGTCCTTTTGGATTTTGGGTTATTATTTGCACTAGATCCTCTGTTAAACTCTTGTTTTGACTCAACAAATGTTTTAAAATCTGTGGTTAACTTCATTAAGTTTTCACTAAGCAGCTTAATGGTCTCAGTCTGGTTGTTAAGATTTGACTTTTGAGAGTCAGACTGAGTGTTAACACTAACAGATTTGGAGTTAAGTTTGCCAGACTGAAAATTTATTTTTCCAGACTGACAGTTAGATCTCACAGACTGAGATCTTTTTAACTCCTTTGTTACTGGTTTTATGCCTTTAGATTTGTCATTTGGCATATTTTTGTCTGGACCAGTTACAGACTAAGATGTGGAAGGTTCAAACACATTGTAACATTTCTGTTTATTTTTTATTCTTTTTACCTCTTTTTGTCTTTTTAAAGATGGTACTGTGGGAATATTAACTTTACCTTTTATAAATCTTTTCTTTTCAAGTTCTATAGTTTCTAAAGATTTATTAGTGATTATAAGTTCAGGCTGTTCAGATTGAGAAGTTTCACAGACTGAGATTTCTGAGTCTGTGTCTTCAGAGTCTGGCTCTGTCTCATATACTAGTTCTTTAGCAACTATTTTTGGTCTAACAAAAGCATTTGTCAATATAACTTTGTCTCCCACAGTATGACTAAAAGTATGAGGTAAAATCTCAGGTACAAATATAGTAGGTTTTGAGTTTATTTCTGAATTTATGTGACTTTTAAGATCAAACTCATCACCTATGACCGCTTGTATCTGAGCTGGAATCTGTTTGGATAAACAGTCCACATTTTTAAGTGATGAAATACACCAAGATTTACAGATCCTTTCATAATGATCAGCTTTGTTTTTATAAGCTTCTTTTTCCAGCTTGATCTTTTTGAGAAGGTCATATTGAGCATCAAGCTCAAGTTTGTACTGTTTATTTTGGTTTATTTCATTCACTTTTGATTGTAGATCTTTTTGAACTTGACTGAGTTTGATTTTTAAATCTTGTATTTCCTCCAGTCTTTTCAAAAAGTCAACATAGATGTGTTCAAACATTTTCTGTTTTTCTGCATCACTATAGTAAAGTTTAAAATGATTTACATTGTAAGCAGATCCTCTGTCCCAGTCTGGATGAACACATGCCTTTTCTACAAATTTGACATCTTTGTCAAACTGGCTCTCTGTGATAGCCATTAAGCACATTTCTTCATCATCCTCAGATGATGAAGATTCTTCATCTATCCATTGTTCAACAACCAAAGCTTTCTCTAGTTTCTTTGGTTGTTGTTTCTCTCCAATTTTCTTGGAGTTGAAGTACTTTCTCTTGTACTTCTTGGCCTTTTCTTCCCACTTATCAGAACTTGAAGATTCTGCAATCTTCACTCTGCAGTCAGAAGAAATATGACCAACTTGCCCACATTTATAGCAAGTAGCTTTCTTAGGATCAAAAGTTGGCCTTCCTTTTGAACCCTTGAATCTTGCTTTTTCTAACCTTTGGGCTAGCAATGCCATTTCAGCTTCTAGAGACTCAGTTTCATCATCTGATTCTGAGTCTGTAAGAGTAAGATGGTAATCTGCTCTAGAGAAAAGTTCTCTATTTTTCCTTGTTGTTGCAACAAGGGCAGCAGATGGATCTTTTGCAATCCTTTTGGCATTTAGATCCTTTCTGGCTTTGGTTTCTTCAATATTTAGTAGAAGTCCAAACAAGCCAGAGTGATCATATATCTCCAATTTTTCACTTACAATTAATGAAGTGATAACTTCAGAAAAAGTGTTTGGAATGACATCAACAAATTTTGCACAGATTTCAAACTGTCCCTTGATGATATTATACCTTTCAAGATCATTGATTAAGATCTGAAATCTGGTATGAATATCAGTTAATGACTCATTTTGGCCAGCAGAGAAGTTCTCATAATTTCTTATGAGATTCTTCTTCTTTTGGGATTGTACTAAACTTACACCATCATATTGGTCAGTTAGCATATCCCATATGGCTTTAGCAGTTTTGCAGCCAGATATCTTAGCAAAGATAGGCTCAGTAACTGCATTGCCCAGTATGGATTTGGCCTTAAAGTCTAAAGCATATAGTTGCCTGTCTAGATCAGTCCAGGTATTTTTGGCAGCCTCAACAAATTTTTCAGGTGTCAAAATAATACCATTTGCATCTAAAGTTGTAGGAACTATTCTGCCAGGAATAATGGGTCCTTCCTGAATGACTCTAAGCATTTCGTCATGAATGCTAGCAAGAAACCATTCAGCTTTCAATTTCCAGTAGGTAAAATTTACACCATTGAAGATTGGAATTCCCTTCCCAGCCATAGCAATAGAAGAAGTCATTTTTCAAGGAAGAAAATGTAGAGAAAAATGGATTTAGATGATTGTTTGATAAACTGGGTTCCTTTGATCGTTAAAGATTAAATCTTTATTTGCTTTGATACCAGTTGTTGGGTCACAAGGTTCCCAAAACTTAGATACAGATTAAATAACAGTTATCTTAACGTGTTAGTTTATATCCAAGTTTTATATCAAACAAGTTTAAATTAATCTAGGCGGAAAACAAGATTAATTTTGACACAGAGTTTATTATGAATCAAAGTATTATTCACAATAAAGTATTTGTCTCACACAGATGACAAAGTATTCAAACCCACACAGATGGTTTGAATACGAACCAAGTATTAGTATATTAAGATACAATTATCACTACAAACTTTAACAGTTAGTGTGGTAATGCTTTGAGCCTAAGCTTAAAGGTCTTGTATACTATTTTTCTTTGAGAGCTTGAATTACTTGGATACTTGGATACTTTGAAGAGTGCTTTTGAGCTGCTATTTATAGAGTTGAGTATCAACTTCTATTAACCAGCTCAGTCAGTTGTCCAAGGGATAACACATTCATCTTGGGCAACGTTGCACTCTACCCTATTTGCTTTTCTTGGAAATAGAAAAAGCAAAAGGTAAAAGGTTTCTTTGCTGAAAAAGTAAACCTTTATCCAATGTTTGACTTTACTCAAACATCTCTTCAGTTGTACCATAGCCTTGGAAAAGAAGAACTTCTTTTGTACGATTGTACTTTCATTCTTCAATCTGTGCTCTTCAGTCTGTGCTCTCAGTCTGTGATCTTCAATCTGTGATCATCAGTCTGTGATCTTCAGTCTGTGAATTCTTTTGTCTTCAATCTTCATTCTTCAGATGATGAATCCATAAGTCTTCAAGAAAGAGCATGGCTTTCAGTCTGTGAGATTCTTCAGTCTGTGCAGCACAGACTCAGAAACCATTCTTCAGTCTGTGTAGCACAGACTCAGAAACACAGACTCAGGAATTTCACTAAGTTTCCTGAATACAACTAAGTTAGATTTTGAATCCTCAGATTTATAACTTGGGTTTGATCATTGTTTTTCCCAACAGTTAACTACAAATTGTTGTGAGATAGTCAATGGTCAACTCGAAACCTAAATGGGTCAAACTGAATCGTTTCCAGATATGGTCAGATTGTGGACAAATCAATTGCATAGTTTTATAGAAATCATATCACACAGAGTTTATCTCTAAATATTTTGAAATTCGACATATGAGTAGATTATGGGGCCATTAACGGTCTGTAAAATTAAATAATATATTGATATGTAAAAGTGGATGTAATGCCTTGATCTTTGAAGAGATGTGAAACCGAATTTGTTCAAATGAATATGTTTGTTTTAGCTATAAGTAAAGAAGTGATCAAACCGTTAAGGATTTCATATACAATGAGAGTATCTCTACTCCTTTATGACTATGATTGAATGAACAAAGACGAACTTGAGGAGACAATCATCCCGTTGGTGAAGCTATGATGGGAACAACTAGTAGAAATAAGATTGTAGGTTGGTTCCTAAAACAGATTCTAGATGGGATTTCAATATGAATTTATTGGTAATAAATATTAATAAAGTGTATTTGATGTATGACGAAGTTCATATGTAATAGTATGTTAAAAGAAGCATAAGTCTATGGGGAGATGTTATCCTAAAATTACAAATTCGAAGCAAATATTAATGGAACTTAAGCATCTTACCGAGTTTTCAACTTGAAAAGATAGAAATCGACAAAGTAAAAGAGAATAGAGTTTGAATATTAATGAGATGTACGTTAGTTTGGTGAATTAAGACACATTAAAGAACCACGACTATTAAAGAGTATAGGGTTTACAAGAAGGAAGAATCGTTGTTTGATTTCAACGTGAAAGTTATTTGGATGGTCGAGTTATCTAACATACTAGAAGATGAGAATCAAAAGATTAATCTTGAACTACTAATGAATGGAATAAATCTCTATTAATTCTTCTTTAGGGTTCTTAATGATTTAGTAATGGATCAGATGAATTGTGAGTTGATTAGACGATTTGGTTATGTTCTAGAATTTAGTTGTGTTTCAAATATTGTATAAAATATAATACATGTCCAATGGATATGAAATTTGGCTTTTGGGTAAAACTCTATGTTTTATACAACTTTGAAGTTTTAAGTTTTTGCTAATTCATACTCGAAATGGATGAAACTGGTCATTTTATAAATCTGGACGATGAATATGTGATATAGTTTTGTAAAAATTCATGTAGGATTGAGTTTAACTCTAAAAGGTTTTATTTTATGAAATATGCTAGGTTGATGTGTTGTATAGTGACATGTGAAATATTGTAAATATGAATGAGTAGAAATGGGTCAAATTGTTTGATAACTGGAGATGTGCAAAACTGAATCATTAATCGATTGTGGTTGATTTGGTTAAAGAATAATAAAATGATCAAAAAATGAAAGATTAATGTTGATAGCTCTAAATCGGTAGCTAAAACCTAGTTGATCATTGGAGAAGACAAGTTTATGGGTTGGGCTTAAATAGGGTCGAGTTGGAATAAAAATTGGTCAAAATCGCGTAAGTAAATCATTCGGTTGTCTTTCGTATTGTACTCTAAGTTTGTACAATTAATAATAAAGGTTGCGAAGGTTTATTTGGCGTGTTTAGCTGCTTTGGACTTTCTTAACGAGGTAATATAATGTTTGCGAAAACCGAGTGCACAATCAAAAACCTATACACTTCTCAAAGTGATAAATTAGTTACGAGAGTCAACCAAGTCAATGCACTCGGGTTACTTGAGAATTTGTTTACTATTGCTTGCGGGTCGGATTGACTATTTGTAATTAATTAATACCCTATTCTTGTTAGTATTTGCATGATTTGGGACGAGTTCACTTATGTTTGTTTGTTGATGTTACTACTGTTGATATTGCTATTGTTGTTGTCATGCTGATTATGTGTTGCCTTAGAGTTAGTACAATAGTACCTTTGCATGATGCATAGGACACACGCACGACGTAGGGACCCTAAATGTGACGATTATGATGAGATAAAGATGAATTAATTTAATAACTTAAATTACATGAGTTCATAGAGATATCTCGAATGATGGCCCGAAAGGGTCTTATAGTGGCTTACCATGAGGGAGTCACGCAAGAGACGGTGATGGGTGAATGATAAATTCTAGATGCATTCATTTTCCAATGACGATTAGGGTGACTTAGTTACTCCTACCCACCGGAACAATACACGGAGGTTAGCTACCTACGTATAGTATCAACTTGTGGAATGTGGTATCTTTATAATATCTCATTCTGTAACGACACCATTTGACTGTATTTCCCGTACCTTCACTATGTCGGGACTAGTAGGTTTCCTCCACTTAATCCTCCGAGACTTCAGGATCATCCTTTAGTTCTTGGTTGATTGTGGACTAACCCTACCCGAATCGACGGAAATGACGAAATGACGATAAGATGATAAGACAAGTGTTGAATGAAAAGTTCGTAGGCACGGTTTTAGGAATTTTACTTGAGTTCTTGCCATACTATTTGTTCGTACCGTTGATTTGATAGCCATTAATGACGTGTGTCTTTCTTTTATGTGTATGCTAGTTCGTTGATTGTTGTTGACAAATGACAATAATATTATTGTATGCTCTAGCTCGTGACAGTTGCCATAATTTATATTGTTATTAATGCATGATTGGTGTTGGTGTTGAATAATTGAGATAAAGACGTTTTGATGATTAAGGGTTAGGAGACTAGTAGTTGATGATAAGTGAGGCGGGTAGTTGGGCTTAATTGTATATAAAGCCTTAGTTCGTTAATGAACTATTTGATTTAGTTTGATAGTTAGACTCCTATCATGGGTTTCATTTATATTGGGCTTGATGTGACGAAGTAACACTAACGACGTTTTGGTTTGAACAATATTTGATTTGAACAATGTTTAGTCTATTATTTAAATATATATATATATATATATATATATATATATATATATATATATATATATATATATATAAAATCCATAATTTTAAATTTAGGGTGTTACACCATATCAATAATTATTTTTTATTTTCTTTTTTACATTCGTCTAAACCAATCAGGAGATCGATAAATACGATATAAGATGTTTTAATTATTTTTCCAACAAAACTCATCCTATGTATGTCTGTCTACTACAATAATATAGCACATTCGTATTCTTTTTGAGTAAAGTGGGATGATCACCCGAAAAATAGTTATCTATCAACAACAACAAAGAAGAAGACTCGTAGAGATGCATCAAGTGAGACTGCCACACTTTAACAGATCTATGACAGATTTAAAGTAAAACTAGATGAATACACGATTTTATACCAAAAAACACAAACGGTCGTCTAGATACACGATTTAAAGAAGTGTCGCTAAGTCATCTGTATATATAGATGATAATGTCGTTCATAGTAGATAGATCATTTATGCTAAGAGGATTGAGACTGAGAGGTTGAGAGAGTTTGAGCTTAGTTGTGATTTCTGTAATTGTGATTGATTGATGATTAATGAACGGAAATTTATTTACTTGTTGTCGTATACAATTACATTCATGTACGAAATTAACAAATTCGGATTCCGCACGGTTTCTTAATTGATTTGAATCAAAAGATCCGCAATAAGGACTTACAAGTGGTATCATAGCTATATCTTTGGATTAGAGGTGATTCGAATTGGTATTTACATGAATTTGCAATTGTTTGGGTTACGTTTCATGGATACGGAGGTTACGACTAATTTTTTACGTCGAAACTTATAATTGAGAGTGAATTAAGACCGGAAATACATTCAATTGTTGATTCTACATCGAATGAGCTATTACGTTTTAGAATTTGAACGTAAAATTGGATTTCTGGATTCTGTGTTTTTGGCGACACTATTCGTGTCAGGCGACACTCATTGAAGTTTAGCTGAAACTTCTTACGATTTATGGGAAGCCCTGGCTTATAGGTTTGGGGGAAACGCTCAGTTGAGATCGAAAGGTTTGGATGAAGAGATTAATGAGAAGTTAGTACAGAAGGAAGATGAGGTTAAAGCTTTTAAATCACAAATATTAACCATGGAGACTGAAAGTGAAGAGTTGCGTTCTAAAATTGTTCGATTGGAAGAACGGATTTTAGAACTTGAGTGTCAACAAAGGTGGTAATCAAACTTCAAGAAGATCATGATCTTGCATTAAAAACTGTTCAAGATCTTCGCGAGCAACTTACTCAAGTCTCTCATTCAACCAAACCACTAGTCAAGGTTGTGCAGAAGATTTACCCGGTTAAATCTTCCAAACCATGTTCGAAAATGGTTTGTGCGAAAAAGATTTCACAGTTTACCAATTATTCTCTGCACAAGAATAAGATGTATTCTAAGAAATCACAATCAACCAAAATATTCGATCAACAAAAGGTTGATTGTTGTGTGGTTAAAGACGTTTTAAATAAACATGTCCGTTTGAATGAAAATGGAGAAGACAAGAAAGGACAAATTACCCTATGATGTTATGATTTTCATATAAAATAATTACGACATCACCAATCTCTTTTATGTAAAATTAATTATAATAAAAATCTTGGATTGTTTGATTGTATCGATTTAAGTAGATCTATGTTAGATGCAATAAATGATCGTTTTAAAAGTATATTACACTTTTAGTCCTCTATTTGTTGAAAATGTTCATACCTAATAGATATTTAACTATTCTAAGTCATTGGATCAATAAAATATGTATTGTTTATGAGATATTGCTCCTGTGTTTGTGTAGGAAGAATAACACGTAACAACCGAGAGTAATTGTAGTCGAGCTCAACATAGGTTATGGCGTGGTGGGCACCACATGGTTTTACTACGAACATGATATAAATAGTGAGCTTCAGTTAGTAAGTCACGGTCAATCATGAATGAATAACTGAGTCACAGGTTAACGATGTGGATCTGAATACTCGAATAATAAGCGTATTGATATATAAGTTTTTGTTTAATATAATACAAATTTCAAAAATATTACGTGTCATATATTATTTCATTAGAACACCCTCTACTTATCTACCCTTAAGATATACACTTAACAATTTTTTTACTTTTTAATTCTAATAATTCGAATTCTAATACTGACATAGAAAAACTTTTAAGGCTTAGTGTCTGGGGATACAACTAACTAAGGCTCAATATCTATTGTGTGTACTCAACTTAGATTTGTTATTTTTAATGAATCAAATTTTCAAAAAGTGTGTTTTAGTGTATTTTGGTGATGTTTTGATCTGGATGCCACGTGACACCTTAAACGAGTGACACATCAGCAAAATACATTAAAATATCCTTTTTGAAAGTTTGATGCATTAAAAATAACAAACCTAAATTGGGTACACATAATAGATATCGAGCAAGTTAGTTGCATTCCCATGCAGTAAGCCCGTATTTTCCTGGTAGTTGAGTTGCGATCAAATTACCAATTTACCATTAGCGGTAAGTAAAAACCAAGAAATATTATTTTGGTACCGAAATCCAAATCACCGTTCAAACAAGTTTTTAATTTTTCTTTCTTTCTGTTTTATTTTCTCACAACAGTTTGACAGTCGACGTGTACTCATCTTCTTCACCGCCGATCTCTACCGCTCATCCGTCAGATCTCTTCGATCAGGTAATATATATACGTGTATCTATGTCAGATAAGCATTAGCGATACTACCGATGTATGCCTATTTTTTATTCTCAACGAGATTTATTATTTGCTTTCGAGTCATATTACCTAACTGACGGTTAATTCGCTTGAATTTTTTCAATTTGGGTTAGTATTGCTGATCAGGACCATTAGGTTTAGGTCTATGAAAATTGAACACTAATTACATGTCAATCGTGATTTAAATGTATAGTATATTTTCATGCATGTTTGTAACCTTGAATTTATATCGGGAAGGTTACTGAATCTGTTTGTAGTTGCAATTGGTTCAAAGTTACTGTTAAATGAAGTGTATCTATAAACTGTGACTACTTTTGTGACTTCATGTTGTTCTAGGCATCCAAATTTGGACTCTAAGTTTGTTTTAGTTTAGGAAGAGAACTTATTTATGTTTTTTGATTTTAAGGCATGGTGAATTGACCACTATTTAGTGTCAATGTATATGGTTAAAGATGTCAATAAATTCTCTATAATATGATTATGTGATTTTGTTAGTGACTTGGAACTGATAATCATGTTGTTAAAAAGTTAAAAAAGTGTACGAATCTTTATTAAATGAAAATTATAACGTCTGGGAACGTTGATCCGTAATAGTAATATTAGTTTGTGCATTTAGTTACCTGGTTTGTTGGAAAGAGAAGTGTGTTTTATGTTTTATAATTCTGTGGTCAAATGAACCGTCTTTCAGATTGTAGACCTACCTTGGTTTAGCTTCTATTTGATTGTTAATGGTAATGAAGCTGTTATTGACAGAACTTTATATATTATTTAGCATCCTTTGATTTATTAGATCAATCAGTACTATTTATTTAACGAAGGCATAGCATTAGTGAGCTAACATGCGTTGATTTCCTAAATAGGTCTGCACTAATGTGTAATGTGCTTGGCCGAAACTGTGGAATTGTAACTTCTGTATGGATAGGATGGATTGTGTGTGTGTTTTTTAGCATTCACTCATTTTCTACTTGAAATTCTAGTCATGAAATCCTTGATATGTTATTCAAAGTTTATATTCCGTGTTCTCGTATAGTAACCCCTTGTATGTTGGTTCAAAAGCTAACGCACACATATTTGGCATGTGCAATTTATGCTAAAAAACAAGGAGTTTGTGCACATTATAAAATTTATATGAGAGTAACTTACCTTTGAAACCATGAATTTTGTCCAGTTAATACAGCAGGGGTAGGATATGCATTTACCTCCAAAGTGCACTTGTCTTTTATAATAATATTGCACTTAAATCCAGGGTGGTCAATAGTTTGTTACTCAAGGATTTGGGTTTGGTATGCATATAGATTCTACTTTGCGATCTTTCTCAATTAATTGATTGGGGTTTATGTGTTTTTTCACACTCATTTTGGCTTACTCCTCTGACAGTGCAACTAAAGGAATGTCATTTGAAATATGATATTTTATCCAACCCAGGTGTTACAGATTTCTATTTCCTTTTCCTTTGACAACATTACAAAAGTTAGCACTATGATCATTCTATTGTTATTATACTTTTTGGAAGTTAAACAATGACCAGGATAGGAGAAAAAGTAAATAAAGAAAAGTTAGAGAAGCAAAAGAATCAGTAGATGCATTGCACAAATTTCAGATTTTATGCATGTTAGACCAGCATGCAGCAGATGAGCCTAAGCTCATGCTAGTCTCTTCCAGGCAGCATACGACAATGCCTATGTGATGAAATGTTTTTCTGAACTGGATATTATTAGCTGTTTGTGACTTTGTGCAAAACATTAGTCATAATAGTTGAATTTCTAGGATGCAAGGGGCTTTTGTGTTGTCATTGTAGGCTTCTTCTTTTCTTTTTGTATATGTACATATCTATATTTTGTCTGCATATATGTACACTTTTTCGAATTTGGTCACATTGCACTAAAGCACACTTTTATAGATTTTACTTTTGGATTTATACTCAATGATGTTCTTCAAATTCTGTGTTCTTGCAGATAATTTACGGAAGCATAACATTAACGAAATAAGTGTGACCGATACGAGCTATGGGGACTGAGAATCCCAAACAGGCAAATAACTATCCAAGGCCAGCTGCTCCTTTTGCTCCTCCTCAAAGCAACTCACCTTTTACATCATCTCGTCCTGTGGTTGGGTCACAGGCCTCTCCTTTCATGCCAACATCAGCTCCTGCTCCTCGAAGTACATCCCCATCTTTCTCTTCCGGACCTGTGGCTGGATCAGAGGTTCCTGGTTTTAGACCCATGCAAACAGGTAGACCTACTCCTCCATATGGCCCTCCAACCTCCGGACCTTTCCAGCGCTTCCCAACCCCACCGTTCCCCTTATCAGCTCAAGCACCTCCGCCACGCACTTCTCCTGTTGGACAACCCGTGTCTTCTCCTATTATGAGACCTCCTCCAAGTCAGTTTTCGCCCATTTCAAATTTTCCGAATCGTCAACCTCAGATACCCACCATGCCTATGGGTTCTTCCCCTCACAGCATGAATGGTGTGCCTTCTAGCAATAACGGTCCTCAGTCGGTAGAGTCACAGTATTTCTCTTCCAGTTCAAATATGCAGCAACCACCGCCATCAATTGGGCCATCTCATCCTGCTGTCCGGCCTGCCCCAACATCTGCTTGGCCTGGCTATCCAGGTGTACAGAGTAGCTCAGCAGCACCAGTTTCTAATCAAGGAGGTTATGCTGCACCTCAACCCACCTCATCTGTCCCCTTCTCTTCTCATCAAGGTGGTTATGGACCAACTCCACCTGTAGCATCTCCCCTAGGAATGTATGTAGGAGGCCCCACACCGCCTACAGGAGGTATGGCAGGATTGGTAGAAGACTTCAGCTCACTTTCTATTGGGTCCGTGCCAGGATCTTTTGATGCCGGGCTTGATACTAAAGTGTTGCCAAGACCACTCGATGGTGATGTGGAACCAACTTCTTTTGCTCAGATGTATCCCATGAATTGCAACTCTAGATATCTACGGCTTACTACTAGTGCCATACCAAATTCTCAGTCCCTGGTTTCAAGATGGCACTTGCCTCTTGGAGCTGTTGTTTGTCCACTGGCAGAAGCTCCTGAAGGGGTAAGCATCTATACAGTCTGAGCAATTACAATGAATATACATTTTACATTCAGCAGCACATTTGGACCAACAACTTTGGAATAAAAGACGTGTTATATCTTGAATAATAATTATATATACTTTTTAACTGTTCTTTCCAGGAGGAAGTGCCAATTGTTAATTTTGCTACAACAGGCATTGTGCGTTGTAGAAGATGTCGTACATATGTTAATCCATATGTGACTTTTACTGATGGCGGAAGAAAGTGGCGATGCAATATATGTGCTTTGCTCAATGATGGTAATGCTATAAAATTTATGTCCCTTGTACTCATATATTAACCGTTTTACACAACTAGAAATGTGAGCTTCAGTAGAACTCCTGTAACAATAAATTGTCACATGGACTTCCTTTTGTTAATTAAAATTTCTAAGAAGCTCTCTTTGAAGTTCATCTCTACCTGCTGTTCTTACAGTGTATTTTGAACAGTACTGTATATGTTGAGAGTTCTGAACTTGTTTAATGGTATGCATGTGTGTATTGCTGATGGACAATTGGACATAAGTAACTTAAAAATCGTCTTCCTGTTATATGCTGTAGTTACAACTGTAATGTTCTTTTATTTGGTGAATAGATTGATTTCTAGAACTGATGTTATAGCTATCTCATGTCTAAGTGAGTGAGTAGAATTGTATGAACCGAGCCATTTTAACTATTGTCGTTACTCACGAGTACCTCTGAGTGTCCATTTGGAGCTTTTATGTAACCTTTTTGTCTGGGCAATGATTTTAATTATATAAAAACAGTTTCACATTATTGAGGGTTAATACATCTTCTTTGATTTTATGTGCTTGCCTTCTGTTCTAGTGGTTGTTCCAGTTTCCGTCCAATGTGTTCATGACTTCATGAACATAATTCTGGGTTTCAGTGGCATTTAAAGATTGACTGCTTGTCCCAGTAGTATGCTTCTAATCTCAATAACCATTATTACTTGGTTTTTCCTCTTGCACACTTTTGAACATCATGATTCCCGTTTGTTGTATTCGAAATCTTTCAGCAAGCAGTTTTACAGTCACTCTAATTATATTTTTTTCATGATGTACAGTGCAAAATGATTATTTCGCTTCTCTGGACTCCACTGGAAAAAGAGTTGATTTAGATCAACATCCTGAGCTTACAAAGGGTTGTGTGGAATTTGTTGCTCCAGCTGAATACATGGTTCGGCCACCGATGCCGCCATTATACTTCTTCCTGATTGATGTATCAATATATTCCATTAAAAGTGGAATGCTTGAGGTACCCTTCTCCTCCAGGATTATTACTTTATCATACCTATTGTAATCCATAAAGATATGTATTTTTCATGGCTTATTCAGCTTGCGATATAAGGGTAATTGAATATATCTAGTTTACCCCTGGGTGTTTGCCATATGTATTCTTCATGGCTTATTCAGATTGCCATATAGGTACATAAGTGACGTGGTGCAAACTTATCGATTACCTCAGTTCTCCACCGCAACTGTAATCTATGCTATGATATAACAGACCAAATGTACCAATCGTTTGGTTGGATGTGCCCTTAGTCATCTAAGTAGCTAATTAATGCATGTGAACTCTTTAACATATCAAACTGAGCCATAAATATTTGCAGCAAC
The DNA here is from genome assembly GCA_963930675.1 of Gnaphalium uliginosum. Classification (NCBI taxonomy): domain Eukaryota; kingdom Viridiplantae; phylum Streptophyta; class Magnoliopsida; order Asterales; family Asteraceae; genus Gnaphalium; species Gnaphalium uliginosum. Next base: position 37,718,875 of record OZ005680.1, on the reverse strand, counting down.
TCTAGCTCTACGTATGATCTCTAAGTCGTTAAGTTAGTAGGTGTACTTTTGATCTGTTTCATTATATTGTATCTGGTCTAACCTCAGCCCCTCAATTGGTTGTAAAATTGGTTGACATCTTGAAGTGGTTGTGTATTCATTTGATAACCTTTGGCTCTGCTGGTTATTTTGCTCCTTTCTGTTTGTCTTTAGGTGATTGGACAAACAATCAAATCTTGTTTGGATAAGTTGCCGGGCAGCACAAGAACACAGATTGGGTTCATTACTTTTGATAGCACAATTCATTTTTACAATATGAAGGCAAGTTTAAAATTTACTGGCCATAAACATGCTGTCATTTCTCTAATATATTGCCAGCTGATGTTGAACTACTTGCCCTTTTTGTATTTCCAGTCATCTTTGACGCAACCTCAAATGATGGTGGTGTCTGATTTGGATGATATATTTATTCCGTTGCCAGATGATCTTCTTGTCAACTTGTCAGAATCCAGAACTGTGGTGGATGCTTTCCTGGATAGCTTGCCTACTATGTTTCAGGATAACCTGAATGTGGAATCTGCCTTTGGGCCGGCGCTTAAAGCGGCTTTCATGGTTATGGTTAGTTTATTCAGATTTAGACCACTTAAAACGTTATGGTGTGACATTAGATCAATTATTACAAACTTGTTTGTATGATGCAGTGTTTCTTATTTCTTATGATGCTGGTAATTGAGAACCACATTAATATCTATTAGAGGTGGCAATTTCATTTAGTTTGCTTATGAATGGGTGGATTTGGGATGTGCTTTATGTCAATCGGGTCAAATGAAAAAGTTATATAAAAGGGCGACGGGTTAAACAGGTCAAATGGGTGAGTCACTGTAAGAAAAAAAAAAATTTAATGCCAACAAACTCCAAATATCTAGATTATTTTTTTAAACAATATGTTTTGTAGTTATATGTTGATTCTTATTTACAATTTGAAAATTTTGAAAAATTGTTTTTGGGTCAACCCAACTCGCCAACTCATTTGGCATGTGCCAAAATGACCCCATTTTAACCTGAACCCAATTTGACCTGATATATAACCCGCCTGGCCCACCGTCACATAACCTGGCCAGCCAACCAAAATTTGTTCATCCTTGACATTAGTGTCTTTAATTGATGCAGAGCCAACTGGGAGGGAAATTGTTAATTTTCCAAAGTACTCTTCCATCACTTGGTGTTGGTCGATTAAGGTTACGAGGAGATGATATTCGTGCATATGGAACAGATAAAGAGAATGCTTTAAGAATACCAGAAGACCCATTTTATAAACAAATGGCTGCTGATTTTACCAAGTACCAGGTTGCAGTGAATGTCTATGCATTCAGTGACAAGTACACTGATATAGCTTCGCTAGGTCTGTACTGTTGGCGAACTTCATTTTATCATACTGACAGCCTTTTCTGGAAGTTGATGCTTATATCGACTGGATTTATATGCATGCCTTATATTTAATGATGTTTGGGGCTTTATTCGGTTTATGTTCATGTTTTAGTTTTATTTATATCGTTTTATTGAACATTGTTTATTGTTATCCATTTAGGTACGCTGGCAAAATACACAGGTGGTCAAGTCTATTACTATCCAAGCTTTCATTCGGCCATCCACAAAGAAAAACTGAGACATGAGTTGGCTAGAGACCTCACTAGAGAAACTGCTTGGGAAGCTGTAATGCGTATTAGATGTGGGAAAGGTTAGTCTTATATAATCCCAAGACGACAAAAAGCTTAGCCTTATTATTTATATTGGTTATAGCTTTTCAGTGGAATTCCAATATTATTAAATTTGTTTGCAGGGGTGCGCTTCACTTCCTATCATGGAAATTTTATGTTAAGATCTACAGATCTATTAGCACTTCCAGCTGTTGATTGCGACAAAGCTTATGCAATGCAGTTTGCTCTTGAAGAGACATTGCTCACAACTCAAATTGTGTATTTTCAAGTTGCTTTATTGTATCCTTCACTTCTTTTGAGAAGTTTCCATATGTTTCTCAGTTCTTCATGTTTGACTTTTGCTCAATCTATTATCACATGTGACGCTTTTTCACTGTCTCTTCCTTATGCTACTTGCACATTAATCACACTGATAAGCAATCAAACTGCCAGATTACACAGACACAGACACAGACACACACACACACACACACTTTAACGGTTGACACCTGTATATTTTTTCTTCATCTTGCGAATTAAGATGCATAATACCATGGCTGGGTGATTGCTTACTTGGTACATCACTTACTCACATATATTCCCGAAAATCTTATTGGTTTTAGTTAGATGCTTGTGCAACCTTAACCATAAATAGGCACACCTCATCTTCGGGTGAAAGACGAATTAGGGTACACACTGCTGCAGCATCAGTGGTTGCTGATCTAGGAGAGATGTACCGCCAGGCAGATACTGGTGCCATTGTTTCTTTGCTTGGTAGATTAGGTAATAAAACCTCCCCCCGAAATGTGTAAAATATGTCTGGATCTCTTTATTTCTTGACTCAAACATTGTGTTAATTGAATTTTAAATATCTGTAGCGATCGAAAAATCATTGTCTTACAAACTGGAAGAGGCTCGTAATGCTATTCAATTGAGAATTGTCAAAGCCCTTAAAGAGTACCGTAATCTCTATGCGGTGCAGCACCGTGTAGGAACCAGGATGATCTACCCAGAATCATTGAAATATTTACCCTTATACGGATTGGCTCTAGGTAAATCGACAGCACTTCGTGGTGGTTATGCTGATTCACAGCTTGATGAACGCTGTGCAGCCGGTTTCACCATGATGGCTTTGCCTGTTAAAAAGATGTTAAAGCTTTTGTATCCTAGCTTGTTACGTGTAGACGAGTATCTTTTGGAGGTAAACCTTTTTAATCACCTTATGAGTTTTCTAATCCAAGTATTTATATCTGATCTTGTGCGTTACACAATTACTATTGGTTTGCAGTCTTCTATGAAGGCTGATGTCTCTGAAAAAGTTTGTAAAAGGCTGCCACTTGCTGCGGAGAGCTTAGATTCTAGAGGGGTTTATATATATGATGACGGTTTCCGTTTGGTTGTGTGGTTCGGCCAAATGCTTTCGCCTGACATATCCAGAAAGCTAGTTGGCGAAGATTTGGCTACGGACTTCTCAAGGGTATGATCTATCTTGTACTAAAAAAAATTTTATTAGAGGTAGCAATTTCCTCGCATTTGCTTATGAATGGGTTAATTCGGGTTATGTTAAATCCGTAACAGGTCAAAAAGGTAAATAAAAAAGTCACCTAAGAAGGAAAGGTCAAAAAGGCTGAAAGTCACCCAAATTGTATATTGAGGGGATTTGGGATATCTTACTTAAAAAGTTTATCTGCTTAGAAGATTAGTAGGTGCCGACATGCTTATTTTAAGCGCTTATCAGTTATTCTGCATAAATAAGCAGATAAGTAGTTCTCAGAATGTTGTTTGGATTTGCTTATCTACTGTAAAAATAAGCAAGAAGTAGATAAGCGCTTAAATAAGCAATCCTGAACACTCCCTTAATGCAAAAAACCTTCTCATCGTATATTTATTTTAAATATAAGATTTGTATTGCAATAATATAGTTTTTGTAATATTTTTTGACACACTAATTATATATAATATTTTTTATATTTGTTTTTGGCAAAAAGTGTTTTGGGTCAACTCAACTCGACCCGACTGACCCCTTGCAAGAAACAGCCCGTTTTGACCTAGACCTACTATGACACGTTACCCAACCCACCCGTTTTTCCAGCTCGAGGTGTTATGCCTCCCACTATCCTATTGAACTGCTTATATGCTCAGTTGGTATTTATATTTTGGTCTAAAACAAGGAATTTAGTTATTATGAGATCCAATGATTGACTAGCCGTATTCTCAATGTGCTATTTAATTTCCGTTTGTACTAGAAATTCATCATCCATCGTCATTTCAATACTTTCTATGAGTTTTTCTGATTTTATTACCTTTTTTTTTTAAATTCAGGTTAGTCTTGGTGTACGTGATAATGAAATGTCAAGAAAGCTGATGGAGATACTAAAGAAACTTAGAGGCGCTGATGCATCATATTATCCTCTGTGTCATCTTGTGAGGCAAGGTGAACAGCCTCGCGAAGGTTTCTTTTTACTTTCAAATCTGGTTGAGGATCATGTTGGTGGTATGAATAGCTATGTTGACTGGATACTTCAAATTCACCGACTAGTCCAGCAATAATGCATAACAGGTATTATGTCATTTAATCTTTTATTTTTGGCGAAAAGGAATATAATTTTGTTAAAATCAAAATCTTCATCATAGTTAAAGATGCAGTCTCAGAAAACATAAGACCACATCAATTGGAAACAGGAAAAATATATGTTAAAGATCCAAAACGAAAACCAATAATGAAAACCTGAAATAAGAAATGCACGTTCCCTAAAATTTGTATTTAGTACAGGGAAGGTTCATAGAAAGAGGCTTTTAGTCGTTCTCAGGAAATACTCCTTCTGCACAGACCGGGTTTTTAATATAGTCTGAAAATTCGAATTTGTGCTTTCATAACAAGCATCACATTCCAACATCATAGTTTATTCCTATCTGTTAGTGATGAGCTTACCTGGAAGAATTTTAGTAATTGAATTGTGGTGTAATCATTTGGAATAAATGGATTTCGTATACATGAATTAACACTGCGTATATGCAATTTATGTTAGTTTATAGGATGATGTTTCTCTTTATAACGTTTGTTACTTTTACTTCCACTATATGCAATTCTGAATATATCTTTTGGAGTTATTGAATTACAGGATTAGCGTGTCTGAGAACCATATTATAAGATATTTATCTGGCATGGTGGACGACGATGTTTGCCTCATTTTTTTTTCTCCGCTGCGTTATCATCTAATGAGAATATGGATTTATCTGTGGTGATGAGTGACCATGCTTTTGGATATTGGTTCTTAAAAGTTGGATTTTAAGACAAATTGGGTAGGGGAAGACATAATTCCCATTTTTGATTAATTGATTATAACTTCCATAGAAGAGAAAGTTGAGGTGTTGCTTCGGGAATCAGGACTCAAAGAGACATGACTACTAGTGTCATATCGTTTTTCATTTTGTTTGAAAACAATGGTAGTCTTGTTTTCGTTTTTGTCCGTACCGCTTAATAGATTTTTTCTAGTTTAAACTTTTTTTGTAAGTTTTTGTCGTGTGTATACGTCAGTCGTGTATTTGGGTTGAATCCTTGTTTTTGTTCTTATTATAAATGATAATTGAAAGGTTAAAGAGTAACTCAGAGAATTAAAGTTTCACCTCTTTTTTCATTTTTGGTCCATTTTATGCAATTTTTATTATTGTCTTTACATTTAATCATTTGTAACGTACATTGATATATTACTGTTACCATTATCAAAAAGTTTGATACGCTTATCTGTAAATAGATTACAACATGAGGTGGCTTTGTTTAGCAACTGATGACAACAAATACTAAATTCGTCAAAATGTTGTATTGGATTATAGATTGTACAGCAACTACAAATACGTGACATAACTTACAAGCTGAACTGTACACCCCGAGCGGAGCAAGGGTGCTAAATGCTTGGCCCGATCATCAGCACAAACACCTCCTAGAACTTGCAAACTGAAGTTTCAACCCAGACACCTTCGATGTACAAAAATGTTTCTTTAACTTCTCCGTCGGTTACTGCAATTTCAAAAATCATAATATGCCACAAATCTGAGTCAAGCGTCAGCTCAACAGCGCACTTGCACCAAAAGCTCACCCATCCAAACCTATCTTGGGCCTTTCTTCTTCCTTGGCCAATGCCTGTCGTGTTCGATTGACATCGACTTTGGCTATGAGTTGTCACAAAGCAGTTCATGCCCTCTGTTTATGAGATGGTCACAACCCATTCGGGTTTTTCCACTGAAAACTTGGGTCACATGTCAGTTGCCTGAATCACCCCCGCTTCATAGAATATTTTAAGGTTTCATCTGGCAATGTCCATGAAAGCAAATGCCCACCAGAATCACCACTCAACAATAACTTTAGGTCACTTGAAACGTGAAGTGCGGTGACAGCATGTTTATGGCCCTTGAGCACCTTGTGCAGAACCAATGTGTACTCTGGTACTTTACCACCAAGCCCTAAGCCACAATGCACATTTGCAGAAGGATGCTTGTGAGTTTGAGCAATTTCAGAAGAATTATGAACCATTTGCCATACTTTAATTGCTCCGCTATGGTGACCTGATATATGCCAGTTCGTTTCCAACCAATCAGAAGACGTACAAGTTGCCACTGACAATATAAAATCAGACGGAAGCTGGGATGTGTTGACAACTGAGAGACAGTCTCCATTTACACTCCAAACCGCAAGCAAAACACCAGCAGCAGTCAAAATTTCACCTGTCAAATCGTTCATCAAAATAGCTGAAATTGGAAACGGGAACTCGGGAAGTTGTCTAACAAAAACCAAGAGGCTAAGATTCCATATGACGACGGTACAGTCATCTGACCCGCTTACAATCATCATGTATGGCTGGCAAACGTAAAGGCGCGTGATTTTAGCCGTGTGAGCACAAAGTGTTTGTTTCAAGGTTAATTTCCGTGGTGCACGTGGCCCACCGTAGCTCCCTATCCGCCACACACAAATCATCCCATCATCTGCACCAGTGACCAGTAGTTGACCATCATGGCTAGCACTAGCAGACTGGATTTGGTGCCCACCATGAAGATTTTCATGGGTAGACAAGAGTCGATCTTGATCATAAGCTATGAATCTCAAGCTTCGATCAGGGAAACCCCATGCAACATATTTGGTGTAGGTTCTTGGTTTGATTATGTTGTTTGATCCTACTACTAAAATCTTGTCATTAAAGGTAACAATTTGTGCTACAGAAGATGCAATTTTGCGGATTTTGTGTGGGATAAGGCGTGCAGACAACTTGAGTGGATTAAGGGGAACCTTCCTATCAGTTCTCCTTTTGGCATGAGGCCTTAGGAAAAGTTGTTTGGGTGTTTGGCCAAAGTGATTAATTTGAGCAAGAATCGCTGCTTTCATTGCGGGATCAGCAACTGCATCTATGTCAACACTCCCCTCATATGTATAATGGTAGAAAACATTCACAGCTTCCTCAGCCGCCTGTCAAGATTGAGAAATTTAATTATTACAAACAGAATCCAGGAATGGAAACATGGGTGGTGTGGGTGATGGATTCAAGCGAGTAAATCTTTACACATTTCACAATAGGCCTTTGACTGGATTGGGTTGAGCGGAATTTTTATGCATAGTTAGTGTCAAAATGTCAAATATGATTAAAAAAAATATTAATTTAATGAACAAGATACTCCTTTTTAATTAATGATTTACAAGGTTTTATGCATTAAGAATACACCTTGGGCAACTTTCGACCAGTGTAACCCATTTGGCCCGTATCCTTTTAAGGTAATGTTTTTATTTTACCAATTAGACCATAGACCATTATATATAAAACTTAACATGAATAAAATCATATAGAAATAAAAGGGTCGAAGTTGCCACCTAGAGATAATACTAGTGTTCAAATGCAAAGCAAAGTGCAAAATCATTAGCCTTGTCATAAATGGTAGTAGACATGTAAGAATATCACACAAACCTTCCCACGCTGTTTGTAACCAAATATAAGATCAATCCAGTGATGCAAATTCTCTGAAACATAGTCAGATTCCAAAGCTTCCCTATGCTTCTTGATGAACTCTTTAGTACTACCTTTGGCCCAAGGAGGCAATCCAACATCTCCAACCTGGAAAAGCGGTCAATTATGTCAGTAATATTACAATGATGACCTTATTATTCTCAAGTGATGTCAACCATCTTTATGTTCCTTTTTACTAGAACTTTAAAAGTATCTAACATATTAAATATGATAAAAAAAACCATAAATTTAATTTAATATAATAATCTATTGTATTTATAAATAGATCAAGAGGCTGTAACCATTCAAATACAAGTTGGGTCACTTTCAGCCCATTTGAACCATTTCATATTTATCTATGTTTCAATATAAAAAGTTAAACCCCAAATCAACCCACTTCTGAGTAAATGGGTCACCAACTGCACCTCTACTATATAATTGCATAACAAAAGAAGGATGTCTAATAATTAGCCAACACATTAATAGAAGTAATAGAGAAATCAAGATATCTAAGAGTCAACTTCCAACATTTGAAAATCAACAGACCTTCTCTCCTGATTGTTTCTCCCCCAGGTCAAGACCAAAACGATTTTCCAAGAATTCTGGCATATAAAAGAATTCTGGGACGAGTTCCTTTACATCTGAGGTGTTGCCTTTTCCAGAAGCGCTTAACCATGTATCACGTATATTACTAAAAAGACGGTCCGCATGATCAAACTGCCCACCCTGCAGCTTTTGATTTTCTGTACTAAATGGTGGCAAACGTATAAGGTAGAAGAGGACGATTCCAGCACTTGAATAGTGAGAACCGTAATGAAATTTGGGAATCTCTGGATCATCCCAGCTGTCAAACCTGACAATGAACCAGAATAGGTCAGGAAAAGAATTGACATGAAAATTTAAGCAAACAAAGCCAGTTCCCCAAATGCTACAGACTAGAGGTGACAAGTTTGACCAATTTAACTATGAACGGGTCGATTTTTGTCATGTTTTATCTCAAACAGGTCAAATAAAAAAAATTAGCTAATAAGGTGAAAGGGTTGAATATGTAATGCATACCAACCTCAAACAGCTCAAAAGTCTATTCGTAATGCATACTGACCAGTGACCACCTAAGGTCATTTTCTTTAAACATTTATATGTAATAATATTCATCATAATGTATTCGTAATAAAATCGATAGTTAAATTATTCAAAAATAGCAAAAAGGTACATGCAGGTCAACCCAACCGACCCATACTAAAAAAACTTGTTTTCAACCCAAACCTCTTTTGACTAGTTACAAATTGCTCTTCACCTTCCCAGCTCTACTTAAAAACAAGAAAAGCAGAGAGAAGGTACAGATGAGACCAACCTTTTTCTGAACTCCACTTCCCCCTCTTTTGTTTGACAGCCCATGGGCTTGTCAAGTTTACGGAACGTTTCTGGATTGGTGAAGTCCAAGTTTTCACTCTCATAATCTGACAAAATCCAAGGGAAAACTGGATACTGAGTAAGATCACTATACCCACGACCTGCAAGTGTGTTAAGGTGCATCAGATACTGAAGATTGCTAATTTCTCCATTTTGCCACCTTTTAAGAAAGGGTTTAGCCGTAAGCTTGAAGGTGCTTTCTTGTTTCAGTGATCCAGAAATTGTTGGGTCCAACCTATTCACAAAAAGAACTTCTGTAAGTGAACAGCTATAGCTAATATTTTTCTTTAGTGAAGCATAAATAATATTTTCAGCATAATAGCAAAAGCCAAAAACCTGTTTATATGGAGGCAGAAAGACAAGAGTAAGAATCAAGATTGATCGAAAAAATAGTTCTCGTGGAGGGAACCACACATTACCACTTAGCTATTGCCTATTAGAGTTGGCAATTATGTCCTATGTACTTTAAATGGGTCGATTAAGCTTACGTTTAATCTTAGGGTTAATAACGGTTTAATCCTTTAAGTTTAAACTTTTTATCAATTTAACCACTCAAGTTTTTTCTCATGATTTAATCCGTCAAGTTTGCGTTGACTTATTGGTTTAACCCTTTTAAGGGTTAAACCACTAAACTTTTGAATGTTAAATGATTAAACTAGATAAACTTAAAAGGGTAAAATCATTGTAACAGATTAACATTATGGATCAAATCATCAATTTTAAAGTATAAAGAGCGGACATCCCCTTAAAGGGGTAAACCACCAAAATTTTGAAACTTTAAGGATTGAATCATGAGGAAAAAAACTTGAAGGGTTAAAATGCCAAAAAGTGAAACTTTGAGGATGTAACCATTATTAACCCTATAATCTATGACAGGCCAAACCAAATATCAATCAAAAAGGAAAGAGGTCCAACGGGTAGAAAGTCCCCCAAAGTGTATCCTTAATGCATAAAACCTCCTAATAAAATCTAACAATTTCTCAAATCATATTTGGCATGCGAAAGATAAAATAAACCCGAACAATAATCTGGACAAAAGTGTTTTGGGTCAACCCAACACTACCCTCACCCCCTACCCTCTTAAAGATGATGCTTCCCCGCAGGACGGTGTACCAGTTTGTTAGTATAGCCGTAAAAAAAGTAATTGCATGTAGCAAGATAAAAGTGAAATATGTGGACTTAAAAACATACATGCTGTCCCTTGGAAGATTCATTGCCAGCAGATTTCTGAAAACTTCTTCCCTCTCCTTTTTATGAAACACAAGTAGATCATTACATCCATCCATACTGAATATTTCAACAGCAACAGGACGCAGCTGATAATCACGCTTCAAAAGTTCATGTACACTATTAAGTTTCCACATTCGCCATAAATGAGGTACATTGCTACTGTTGATTGCATTTTCTTTGCCCCATTCACCACTATTGTAGGCCCATGCCCTTCCCCCGGAGTATGTTTCAGCATTCACACCCCATGATGAGGTTGACTTTGAATGAGAGCCCATGCTTAAAGAGACATCTTTTGTTACACCTAAAGCCTGATCAATAACAGAGAGATCGTCTTCACATTTTTTCTCACATATGCACCCAGAATCATCAACATAGAAATTCTCAATAATGTATAGACAGAGTTCTCCTATTAAGAAGATTCCATCATGTTTATCAAGACTCACAACTCTTTCACAATTATATTTGAATTTTATTTTTTCATTACGTTCCATGTAAGGTCTAATTAAGTACACCCCATTGTCAGTTAATTCCTTATCTATTTTATCCTCTGTTACTCTGACGTTATCAGCTCTAATTGAAGCGTATCGTCTCAGTGAATCAACATCAGAACATTCCATTATGCTCTCTGCTTTTGGTGCAACTACCGAACTCGATTTGACACTAAATTCGGCAGCAGAATGAACACTTGCCTCATAAATACTGCCATCCTTGTCATCGTTCCATCCGACCGTAGTGGAAGCTACATCTTTTACACCATCTGAATTATCGTACAACTCATCATATGGTAACAGATTTGAGAAAGAATCAGACCCGTGATCAGAACTAATGAGTTCAATTTCATTTTGTTCCTTGTAAACTTCCCAACCTTGAAACTCCACACCTAGAATGGTTTCAATTGTGTTAATTTTCAACTTGCAACGCTCGATCTTTTTACGCATTCTATACGGGCCTTCAATTGGGCAAAGCTGCCATTCAGTCGCTTTAATTGAAACTGATTTGGGTAACGGAAATATACCCCGTTCATGTACAAGTTGTTGAAGATGTGTTTGCCACTCACTTTCGGCATGAAGTACCCATCCGTATTTATCTTGACGAACAACTCTCAATTCTGAACACACATTATCACGAACCAATTCCAATGCAATTCTCCGTTCTTTAATCTGCTCCCAATGTCTATAGTCAAACTTTTTTAATTCCTTCAACTTCTTACTTATCTCTTTTCTACGACGACTGTCCATACCTTTAATTCGAACTCCTGGGAATTTTACCGACCCAGCAATATACTGAGTCCACATAACAGCAGCACACTGTTCCAATGTTTTACTAACCAGAGTTTCCGAATTATGAAGCCATTCAAAGAAAGATTGCATACTTTCAGTAACAAGTTTGTCAAAACCACCATGAAAAGCATCCAAAGCTGGCCCTGGGTTGGGTTTGGAGACAAGAAGATCCTCTAGTGCGGTTTTACGATACAGAAGAAGATGCTTGAAGATCTCAACTGCTAAATTTTGTGCATTCTGCCTCTGATCATGTAAAAGAGAGATTAAATTTATACACAAACAGCAATTTAGGTCATTGTCAAAATTACTAGGACAGAATATTATTCGCTTATGAGCAACGAGAACTTGTAGCACCATGCAAATATCCATCACGCCCTCCTCTTGTGAACCGTTAATAAAGAATCTCTTTTTAGGCTCGATTTGCAAACCAAGACGTGAAAGAAGTTCATCTTCTCCAATTGAAATTAAGAATGATGGAAGAAAACAGTACATAATCATGCGATTCATGTTTTTAAACATTGAGAGTATATAGGCATCAAGTTGTTTCGCTCTTCCAATAGACAAAAGTCCTTTGCCACTTGGGGCCGCTTGTTCAATTTTACCATCTTTATTTGCCAGTTGTAACATAGACAACAAGAATTCCAGAGTTTTCAGTACGGCAACGGGTTCTTGAAATGCGCACATATACACACGATCGACAATCATATAACACAATGGATCTAAATTAGATGACCAACGTGCTTTATCTAGTTTCTTCGCATCTTCCTCATCGTCTCTCAAGATCCGTCTTTCTAGAAAATTCATCAGTCTACCAAGGCACAAACCCTGAAAAACTAACATAGATTCGGCATCAACATACAAAGGAACACTTTCCAGAATGTTCTCAATGACGGGCGCAGCTTTCATCTGGTCAGTTACAAAATTAGAAAGAACTTCAGCCATGAAATCTAAAATCGCAGTTGCTCCTGCTGAGCATGGACCACCTCCATAACCAGAATCGTCTGCATCCAGAAGCATCCTTTGATTAATTGTGAAGATTGGGTCTGTGGTGTTTGGCACTACGGAAGGGCGTTTTGAGTCAAAAGCTGTATCAAATTCAGACATGGATACGGAAGACTCCATCGAAGGAGATGCAGCCAACTTGGGTCTTGATTCAGTAGCACTCGTTGCAAGCATTTGTGATGAAGGTGTTTGCTGAACCCCAGTAGATTTCTCTGATGAAAACAGGGAATCAAATATAGTTAGAGATGAGGAACTCAGTGTACTTGTTTGGTGGACAGGCTCAGGAGTGGCTTTAAGTTCGTAAGAACTTAAATCTTTACTGTTGGACTTGTCTAATTCCGGTGGGGATGAGGTTATGTTATTTACTTTATTTTCATCTGAATAGCTTGTGGCAACAAGAATATCTTCAGAACTTGTACTTTCATGCGGTGGGGGGAAGCTTCCCAAACTTATGGAGGTTTTAGCACACTTTTCCTGCTCAAGTGGCAAGCTATTGTGAGAACTAGCAGTATCATCACAATCAATTGGATTTTTTTCTTCTGACTTGACAGACAACTTTTTTGCCATCTTCACAGCATGAGCTGATCTACAAACACAGGAAAAACAATGTGAAAAACTCAACTAACTACATAATCATATACAGGCCTCGACCACAAGTTTCCCAAATAACATGACGCATAGAGGTGCCAATTTTAACCAATTTACTAATGAATGGGTCAGGATCAATTCGGGTAATGTTTTCTTAGGTAACCAGGAAATCCTACCAGAGTCAATATGTTGACCTGGCAGGCAAGCCCAGGACTCCAAGAATACCTCACAAACCCGTGAACCAAGCAACCAAAAAGCCCTCCACAATTTGGGTTTTTAGGCTGGGGCAGGTGGTCCCAAGGAGTTGAAACTTTCGATTCAAACTCAGGGACTCTTTTGGAGGATCCAAGCCTAGCAGGTCACCCCTACATGTGAATCAGGTTATGTTTTATTTCTCACGGGTCAAACTGGTAAAAAGAAATCACTTAAAAGGAAATGGATAAAATAGGTGGAGAGTCATCGAAAGTGTAAGTTTAATACTTAGATGCACAAAACATCCTAATCATTTTATCCAAAATACTAGATTATTATTTAATAAATTCAAATCTCGTAATCATGTGTGAGATTACTTACGTACATACGAATCAAAAAACTTTGTACAGAAAGTCTATCGCTTCAAGACGACCTGTTTTGACACGAACCAAAAATTTGACCAGTTTTGACATAAATCCATTTAGACCTGTACCCCAGGTGTCCCCCCCCCCCCCCCCCCCCCCCCCCCCCACCCCCCCCACCCCCACAACACATCAGCCAAGATAAGTGAAGAGGTAGAACCTGACGCAAGAGAAATAAAGATCCACACAGTTCTCAAGAAATTCAGCTCGTCTACAAACAGCAGAAAAAGGAGGACACATTTTGGCAAGATCAACCATGAACCGAAGGACGGAAGTTGCAGCAGAAGGAGCAGAAGCATCTCCACCCATGAGGCGAGCGGCATAAGTTTTGTGCATCAGAGCTTCACCCTGAAGCTCACCTGTCATCTCAGTATTCCAGTCCACAAGCTCTGCCACAAGCCCAGCACTAACCTCATTTAGATCACCACTTTCATAGACAATCATTGTCTGCATAGACAGCCTATCAAACGTCGATTTAGCCATAGCAATAACTGAGTCTAAAAGTTCCAAAAACTTCAATTCTGTTTGACTACCATCACTTGGCATAAGGGCATGAAAGTCCAACAAACGAACTTCAGGTAGTCTTGGATAGACTGGCTTCCCAAATATTATACAGAACAAAATGTAATATATATCAGGAGAGTCATAGAAACTAGGAAGCACCCTCACCAATCCTTGATACCCTCCACTGGTGCGAAATTTAAGAGAAAATGTAGAAGAAGAAGTAAGACACACACCAAGAAACGTCATAACCCACCTCATGCTAGTAGGATGAACAGCTTCATCAAAAAAATAAGTTATCAATTTGGATGAAACTATCTTATGCCACTGTTCAAGCAGATCTTCTGATGTAATCGTAACCAAAATATCGATTAGCATCTCAAGAATCATATTTCTAACGAGAATGTGCTTCCCCATTGACTCTCGAAGTATTTGACTTTTCGCCGTTAATTCTGGAGGGTCAAAGGTCATGATTACAAATCTAACAACGTGTTCCAATTCAGAAATGACAAACCCATCTTCCAAGGTTACCCCCAGCAACACGACTATCTTTTCAAGTACAGGAACTTCAACATCATCCCTTTGTAAGGTTACTAGTAAATGTTGAATAAGATTTATCTTACGCAGAACTGTAAGATTATGATTACGGTACCAATGTGTTGAGACTAGATTTTCAAGAAATCCCAGAAGAGCAATTTGTATTGGAACTGATGCTGCTACCCATAAAGTCCAATCCAACAATACATGTTCAATCATATCTGCATTAGAAAGAACAATACAGTTTGATGTTTCTGCTGGTAAGTCACCATTATCGAGTTCCGAGATATGACTGAAAGCGTCTTTATTTCCAGAAAAATCATCCAAATCTCCATGTGAACCAATTGAAGAAACATCATCACGAAACTTTGACAAATTAAGTTCCTCGAAGGAGGATTCTTGGACAGTCTCAACAGGTGGCAGATTGTTATTAGTCTTTTCCAACTTTTTTGTTCCAGGAAATGAAGCCTCACAAGCAGCAATCTGGAAAAAGATTTCGAGAGAATGAATGTCAAATAATGACATTTTGGGATGCAAGAGCAGTGCTAATAAGTGATATCCTCTAAATGATTGCATGTCCCTAATATTTTGTGGATTTTGGTGAAGCACACAAGCGAGCAGTGTCAGCACCATATGTAACATGTCTCTAGTTTCAGCCGCTTCAACTAGGGCTAAAACCATCGCTAGTCCACCAATAGGTCGCATGGTTTCACCTATTATAGAATGCTTACATACATAAATATCCCCATGAAGACGTCCAAAGCGTGGTATACCTGGAGAAAGAAAACACTAATAAAGTCAAAACCTTAACTACGTTGCTCTCACAAAGAATGAACTCAGCGCTCACATTATATCAAAGAACTCATTCGATATAAAAACAGGAAAAGGCCTTGTAAAAGAGGTGGCAACCTAGACCTGTTACTTATTACTGGGTTATTTGGTTTTGTTTTAATCCCAAACGGATCAAATTAATAAATTTAGATAAAAAGGTAACACTCAAACGGGTTGAAAGTCGCCCAGTCTTATTTTGAATGCATAAAACTTGAAAAGTCATTTTATTCAAAGACTTAAATCATTTAATCGTACAAATACTGTTTTTGTAATCATAACTAAAGCATCAAAATATTTACAACTATATAAAAAATAGACGGAAAGTTTTTGTGAATCAACCCGATCCGGAGCTGCCAGTTTTATAACACCAACAAATAAATTGACCCAGTTTTATAACACCAACAAATAAATTGACCCACTCATCTTACCACCAGTAACTACTAATAAGAAGCTGAATTTTTCGTACAAAATAGAAACATGATGAAGTTAGGTTATATATATATGACATGATCCAGAGGCGTTTTTAGGGAGAAGAAGGGGGGAAGCGTTAATATTCATCACGAACCATCTTACATTTACCAATCAAAATATCAACAAAAAAAAATTTTTACCAGTAAATATTAATCAAAATCGATTGTATAAATAAAAAGAGTATATTCACCGATGAATTTCCTTTTTAGCTCGTAACATAATTTGATAAATATTAATTTAATAAATCGTTAACATTCATCATCATGAATGTTAGTTAACATTCATGATGATGAGTATTAAATCATAACATTATTAGATGAATATTTTTAATTTAAACATTGATCATCATGAATGTTAACTAACATCACCGTGATGAATGTTAACGAGTTTGAATCTAATATTCATCCATTGATGTTATAACCTACAAAAAGAACTCATCAAGGAAGCTTAACATTCATGGTATCGATTCTGATTAATATTTATTAAATTTCACTCTTTTTTTCGATTTGTATTGGCGAAGGTAAGATATTTCGTATGAATACCAACGTTTCCCCCTTCCACCCAAAAAAGTGTTTCCCTCTCGATCACTCCCCTATACCTATCTATATATGTACTAAAGGAGTATAAAAGAAAGATCCAGAATTTCCACGTAAGCATGCATGACACGTGTCAACATCTTAAATTCAGTTAACAAATTATTTAACTAATATTATTTTATTATTTTTTAATAATTAATAATTAATAATTAATAAATATAAATACTAATATGGAAAGGAGTCCTATATGAAAACAAACTCCTACAAATTATTTAGTTACGATCTTATATTTAGTGTAATAACATGGAATTGGTATAAAATATTTATCATATTACGATGAACATCTCACATTGTTTTTATACTACGTACTACACACAATTATATTTAGCAAATCGCTTAATAATTAATTGATTTGGTTAAATTAATAGCAATAAAAATTGTATGCATTAAATTGCCGCGCATCGCACGGGCTTAAAACTAGTATATATATATATATATATATATATATATATATATATATAAGATCACCAGTTCGTAGTAACAGACCTCCAATTGGAGAAGCAGCCGCCGACATCGGATCAACTAAATTGAGCATTGACAAAGTTCCAAATGCTCTAGAAGCTTCTGTAGATGTTCCATCAAAAGCAAATATTAGCTTTCGTCCACAAAGCTGTAACGAAAGGTTCCCTAACCTTTCAAGATCCCATATAACACCATTGCGATCTGTCTTAGAGCTTCCTTGCTTACTAGCACTCTCAGCCCTCTGCACATTAGAAGCCAACAATGCCAAATCAGCTTCAAGAGAGTCTAAAATAGCCATACTCCCGCCACCACAAGCCTGATTTGGGACGAACTGCAAAAGGTTTGTATCTTGAAAAAGACCCGTATACCCTCTGCCAAGAATATACATAAAACAAACAGAACCAGGTGTCAATGCTTCTTCAAATAGATAGCAAGACCGTAGTTTCCAAGATAAGTCATTGACCCTAGCACAATTAACTGGTGTCCCAATGGTAACCTGCAGAGACTTTCCTGCAGGGGAGGGAGAGTACCCTAGTCTCCCCGTGCATCTAAGCTTTCCATTTAGATAGACATAAGAAACACTAGATTGGAACAGTCCAGCTAATGCACTCGGTTTACTATGCACCACAGCAAGATGATGCCACATGTATTCGTCTACATCTAAACACGAAAAGGATAAGGAAGACGAATTGCTGGTTGATAGGGTTAAAGTACCATCTTCCTGAAGATAAATTTCAGCATATACGGTATTACTATTGCCACCATCCATCGCACCAACAGAGAATATACGCATGACTTGTGGACATGTGCTTCTAGAGGAATCCACTTTGCCATTCAATTTCAATAAATTTTGATATTGAAACCAACAAACAAATGAATAGCCAGCGGCAGGGGGCCATGACCTCTCACCTAATGATACTTGGATAGAAGCATGCCCATACTTGCTCATATCCATCTCCACAAACGGTGCAAGAGGAATGTTATTTGAAGCCGACAACTTCTCCATCATATCAACAAGAGTATGACCAGATTTCATCTGCCTCACTTGTAAAATGTATCTGATAATCACTCGCAGTTCTAACGATGAAAACCTGCAAACGGAAGTACACACGAAGAAACTTTACAAACAATACAGTTGAAAAATGCAAATATTAATGATACACGCGAACATGGTTGTGACTTGACCACAAATATGTTCTGATTGAAGTGGCAATATCTGTGCGTTGGTTATGTGATAACTGTGCTTGGATTTAAAAGGGGCTTTTTGCTATGCATCGAAACAGGCTGGATCAAGGTTTGTTGACCCACGAACACTTATTTGTCCTTTTTCAAAAAAATTATAACCATTAATGCATTACATCGTTATGTATTATTACAAAAACGAACGTAGTATCTATTATAATAACATAAATCTTTGAATTAATTGATTTAGGAGGCTGTATGAATTAAAATAAAAATAGACTTCAGATGACCTTTGACCCATTTCCCGTTAAGCTATGCTCTTTAATTTGACTCACTTGAACAATTTCAGAAAAAAACACAACTCAAATCGACCCATTCATAAGTAAATGGGTCGAGCGTACCACCTCTATTTCTGATTATTTACACTACATGGGACTCTTATTGAGCAGAAGTTGACATTGAACATTTTCTGTTGAACTGAGGGATGCAATTCCACTATAGATTCTAAAAATGAGATGATTTGACATGAGGACGTATTACCTGTATGCCCCAAGCACTTCAATAATCCTTAAAGCATGGGAAAGTAGAGAGGAAGAACCAGAAAGGAAGGGATATATTGTCTCAAGAAGAAGTTCCACACAACCTAACCAAATAACACATAGCAAGATATGATATTAGGTTTTATTTACAAGCACAAATCACAAAATTGTAGATAAATACCTTCAGATGTAAGGCTTTCCTGGTTAAAAGAGCCAGCACGAGCAAGTTCTTCAATAAACTTTAATAAATCAATCTGAAGTTTTGGACTAAAAAGCAACAACAAACGGATGAGAACCCTCACTGCAGCAGCATTAAATATAAGCTGCTTATCTGGAAGAAATGAAGCTGATGGAGTAGTTATCCAGAAAGTAGAAGCATTGTCAATATCATCTGATGGTTCAACAGTTTCTGGTGTAAAGGATGGTGGAAGCACCATCTCAAGAGCAAGTTCAAAGAACAACTGTGCGACTTGCTTCTCATACTCCACACAGATTAGTCCAGACTCAGATAAAACATCGCAAAAAGATAGTGAGGATATAATTACATGTAGCTTTACCCTATTAGCAGCATTGCTGCATGCTCCAGCAGTAATCACACGCAACAGATATGTGAAAACTTTCATGCAAACAGTTAATGAGGAATGACCAACTTGCCCTTTATCTCCCTGGAAACTATGGAGTATTGTTAGGATAAGCGAAAACCCAGTGGCTTCACCAAACACTATCTGAGCAGAACTGCTGACTCCTAAAATCCGCCATATGGCTCCAAAAATGTCACATATTGCATCAGCTGAGAGCTTGTATTGAGATCCCAACGTACTGATCACCATCCCACTCTTTGAAACTTCAATCAGTGCACCCAATTCATCTGAATGAGCCTAATCAATTTTATGAATTTGGTTCTTAAGCTTCAACAAGAATCGGGAAAAAAAAGTACTGAATTAAAAGGCATGTTACACTAACATCTTAAATCTAGGCCGCAACTAAACCTGCCTACATAATGCTCCCTTATAACAACGTTTTGACAACAAATATTCGTACAGGTTACCCATACACTTCTGAAAACTTGCTCATCCCAATAAACATTAGGGCACACTGCAAAAAATGCAGTGTACTATTCACTCTTTCCACATAAACAACTTACCTTTTGAAGCATTTAATGCAACGGCATTCTTATCAAAGCATACAATTTGTTGCATTAAAAGACAGAAAATGGTAAGTATGTTGCATTAAATGGTTACAAATGGCATATCTATACTATATACTAAAGGGCAATTTATGCTGATGTCATGTTGCTGATTTGGCACAATATTAAGCAATGATTTGACGTGGAGCATTGTGGTGCAAGGATTTTTCTGGTTTTTTTGAATTTTTTAGATAAACTTGAAAGTATTTTTTCTGTCAAATATTTTGTGATTTTCTAGAAATGCAAAAAGCCTTTATAATTATCTTTCCTGTAACCCGCTCATCCCTAAAACTTCCCAAAATGTGATGTCTACGCCACAATCATGCATATAGGGTGTTGTACCATGTGCATTGATAAAGTGTTTTGCGGTGTGCATGTCACTTCCCATAGTCAAAAATGGACACTACATTGCATATCTTGCAGTTTTTGTGTGTACGCACATACTACCTGAGCAGAATCCTCGATGATTAAGCATGATAATACACGGAGGATGCCAGGGCGGTGAACATCAGAGGCCAAAAAAGGAAGAACAGTAGTTACGCCATCAGCAGAGCGAAACATAGCTTGATTGAATTCAGCTTTTCTCAATAACGAAACCAAACAGTCCCAAGCAACTGCAATTGTGTGTTCATCTTCAAAAAGAGGCAACTTTCCAGAACCCAA
Organism: Gnaphalium uliginosum; assembly: GCA_963930675.1. Classification (NCBI taxonomy): domain Eukaryota; kingdom Viridiplantae; phylum Streptophyta; class Magnoliopsida; order Asterales; family Asteraceae; genus Gnaphalium; species Gnaphalium uliginosum. The sequence continues at coordinate 37,698,114 of OZ005680.1, read as the reverse complement.
AGAATCCAATAATTTAGGAGATGACAAAATTGCATCTTTACTGTCCAGATGTTTCTGGAAACCATTAGGACTACCCTTCCTTTCCACCTCACTACTACCATCATTCTGATCCTCAGAACCCACAATAAACTTGTGCTGTTTGAGATCATCTAAAAGAACCTCCAGCACACCTACTTCTCTCAAGAACTTTTTGTATTGTTGATCAAAAGACACCAGCTTTACAAAGAATGCCATAATAGTTCTCTTCAACTCAGATGTTATTGGTTGTTGCAACAAGCAGCAAAGTGAAAGCAACTCTTGTTCAGGTATACAATTTACAACAGTAACAACATACTCAAGAATCTTAAGGATAATTTCTTGCAAAGAAGTCGGGAAGCTACCCATATTGAGGATCAATAATGGAACAGTTCGCAACTGCTGACACAACGTGTAGTTTTCTAGATGACTTGAGAATATTTTAAATATTCTATTTAGTACCTCAGTTTGAAGCTCCCTACTATCTGTTTTTAAAAAAATGTCCTGCAACATTTGGACAGCTTCGAGGTCCTTAACTTTGTGATTGTCCTTCTCCCAAAGGTCATTTTTAAACCGATCAGATGACATGCCAGTTGGATTCACATTTTTTTTTGTACCCTTTGATCCAGGTGACCCAGTGACATCAGTTGAGCCTGCTTGAGATAGATTAACTAAAACATCAAGCAACCTAAAGAGTGTGGGTGAGAGGGATCCCTTTCCATCCTGCATGTCCATATCATTAGTTGTCTTTGACCCTTCTGAATCAGAATTTTGTTCGTTAGTTTGAGAGCCCTGATCGTTTGAAAGAACTAATGCAAACTGAATGAGAAACTGGTATCCATGAGCATTGTGAAGGTCTTCTCTGAGCCTGAAACCACCAGCTTCTGCAAATCAACATTAAGTTTAGTAAGCATCAGTAGAATAGTAGAACTCCAGAGTTATGGATAACTTGACAGTGGCAAAATGGGTGAGCCGTATAGCAGACTAACAGATCAAAACACGTAAATCTTTGGTACGAAACAAATGGCAGGTTCAACTTGGTTTGACCCGAAATACACTTTTTGTTGAAACTTTTGAAATATTTGTCAAATATGAGTATGAAAATTATATTATTTCACAACTAATCTGATTTTTAGAATAAAATAATTTAGGAGGCTTTATACATTATAAATACACCTTGGGCGACTTTCTACCCTGTCAACTCATGAGACCCATCTCCTTTTAAGATACTTTTTTTTATTTTAGATTTGATCCAAATAAAAGGTAACTCTAATCGATCAAGTCAAAAGTATATCGGTTGATTCATAGAGATTGCCACCTCTGGTGAGAACATGCATGAGCTATTCTTAAATAAATTGGGAGAATGTACAAGTTGAAAGTCAGATTCCTGATAAAAATATCAATAGATTTGGGAGTCATATTATAGTTGTCAGTCCCATATAAACTTCCTACTTATGAGAATCAGTGGTCAAGCCAAGCAGAAACTAAACAAAGCAACTGACCAGGTCTATACGACAACTCCACACATTCAAGCAACAAGTCCACAATACCCATTGTAAATGCAGCATCTCCAGACTCGGGACTAAAGTCCTTAACGGCCATTAACAAAACTTTTATCTGCATGTAACGAAATTGTACCACGTGTCACAACTACCAAACAGTAGGAACGTATAGATTGTTTAACTTAATAAAAAACATGTGATTATTCAATGTGGAACAACTCAATATAATTCAGGATAACAGAAAATGATAGTCACCAGCTGGTGTTTCCTTATGTACTCGGCAGTGATCCCATTGTCATTAACCAGAAGAAGACCAAGTACCTAGATTAAAGAGAACGAACAATAAATGTATTAACTTATTAAGCAAATAAAACAGAACTTGTCTTTGGGAAAATGATGACGAGAACAGTTTAGCTGCTGACATAGAATCTAAGGAAAAGTGTATTACGGTATAAATATCTCCTATTTTACAGCTTTGTTACCAACTAATCACCTGCATTGCATGCCTATGTAGCTGAATGGTGTGCAAAGGGGCACGACCTTCCTTGTGTCTTGAAAATAAAAACAAAGACCCTTTGGCAACCATCTCAAAGAGTAGTTGAAGAGAATCATCTTCAACTAAACTCTGCGCAGCTGCAGGATGGCTTGCCAATGCCTTCATGATATGCAGAATGCTGCCCTCTACCTTCGTGGGCAAAAGCAAAGTTAAAAAGATATCCAAGAGCCTCTTATCTGTTGGTCTTACTTGAAATGCATAAGGTTCAAATATATAAAATTAGACCATAATCGAAATGTATCATAGCCTTTAATAACAGATTGTAGAAAGTAGATATAGGATTTAGTTCTTCCAGATCTATAGTACTAGATTTTCTAAATCCCCAATTTATAATATATATATATATATATATATATATATATATATATATATATATATATATATATATTATATTATATATATATATTATATTATATATATATAAGGTCCGGATCCAGAGGGAAGCACTATTTTCTGGGGAAGCAGGGAAGCTACACATTCATCAATGATGAATGTTAGCGAATTCCCTTAATATTCATCATATGATATTATAGGTTATAAAAAATAGTTTACTCAGTGGTTTTGATTAATATTTATTGGTAAAAATATGTTTTTATACGTTTTGATTATCATTCATCATGGACGAATGTTAACGAATAATTTTTCAAAGAACTGATAATATCCACTTCGGTTAACATTCATTAATGATGAATGTTAGAAAATTCTCTTTACATTCATCATATGATATTATAAGTTATAAAAAATAGTTTATATATGAATATTAGTAGTTATAACATCGGTTTTGATTACCACTTTTTGGTAAAAATGTGGTTTTCTTACGTTTGATTATCATTTATCGCGAATGAATGGTTATATATAGGGTAGGGATCAAGAGGGAAGCAATTTTTTGAGGGAAGGAGGGAAGCTAACCATTCATTCGCGATAAATGATAATCAAACTTAAGAAAACCACATTTTTACCAAAAAGTGGTAATCAAAACCGATGTTATAACTACTAATATTCATATATAAACTATTTTTTATAACTTATAATATCATATGATGAATGTAAAGAGAATTTTCTAACATTCATCATTAATGAATGTTAACCGAAGTGGATATTATCATTTTCTTTGTTAACATTCGTCAACGATGAATGATAATCAAAACGTATAAAACCATATTTTTTATAATAGCCCGAAAATTTCATATTATATATATAAAAATTTAATATAAGAAATAATTACACACGTTTGTAACTAAATGATCATAATCAAGTTAGTTTATGGTGCCAATTTTATAAAGGAAATAATAAAGGTCATTAAACTTAATTAAAATTCTGTTTGATTAGCGAGAAGAGGTCCATAAATCACGAAGTTCGAATCCCGTATTTAGAGGACACGGTTGTAACTACTCCACTTATATACACCGACTTGCTAACAATTATTTACTCGCATTAGAATCACACAAACACACATAAACGATCACATAGAAAACTATTCGGGAGAAAAGAGAGAGTATACATAGAGAAGCTAGCAGTTTAGGACTGAAAACAGGAAGCTTTTACGGTCAAGTTTCGGTACAAACTCGGTTCCGTTGCGAAGGTAAAATCTTAACCCATCTAGTGTATTAATCTGTTATCAGTCCTCTTAATCACCTCGTGCTCATATCTTTTATTAAAACGAACCGAAACTGCCATTAATTTTATCGTTTTGGTGATGATACGGGAAAGTTGCGGGCTTTAAAACATGTCGTTCGTCAATGAATCGGAACATAGAACTTACAGTAATTCTCTATATTATGATGGACGTAGTTTTGATTAATTACTTAGAATCAAAGAAGGCTAAATCGAAAGAGATAAGAACTTAAATCGAAAATGTTTCTGTACGTATTAGTTAGAGGTTGAAGATGGTTTCATGAGATTTCTGAAGTTAAATTTTACCTCCCTCAACTATGTGATATGTTACTAAATAACTAATAAGAATTCTGTATATCAACTATCTATAATTAATATTTCATAATTCTTCTATTGATCTGGTAGTTTTGTTGAGATTTAATGAACAAAAAAAAAAAAACGAGTCTTTAAACCATTGTAAACGGTGACGGAACACGAGAAGTTTCAGGTTTTATAAAAGGTACTTTATGGGCAGAATCGGAACCTAAACTCTTATAAGATATACTATATATACCATGTTACAATTGGTGTTATTGATTAATAGAATTAAACAAAGGAAAATTGAACATATTAGAAAACTGGTTCTTCATACGTACAGGACGGAGATGAAATTCCATGGAGTTAATATTAATATTTTCAATGAAGCCCCTAAGTTATGTTACATGTTACTAATTAAATTTGCAGGATACTATAAATACGTTTTTGCCCATTGGTGTACTTCTACGTTGCTGAAATATTTAAGAACCCATGATATATATATAAACTACTACAAAGCAGATTCTTTAACATTTAAGTAACTTTGTTTGATGATGAAAATAAAAATAAAGTTTTCATAGATAAATATAAAAGTATATAAACAATATAATGGGATTTGAGATATTGGGAGAACAAGAACTAGGATATTGAGATCAACGTTTTAAATGTAGTTAAATTATTTTATGTAGACCTTGTGAAGGACTGGGGATCATCTTTTCGATCTTGAGAGCTTTAGATATTTATTCAGGTACGGATGTCCGTACTCTTCTTTCAGCGTTATCTTGATATGCTTCTTTAGTCATTCTTGCGGTCTATTTGATTATCTTGTGATTCCTTTTGCTATTCATTGTGAAATACTTGCGCGTTCTAATTTATCTATTTGAGCTTAACTGAAATATGAGATTTGATATATTGTGGAAACTTTTGATAAAACTTTGCGTGAAAATGATTTTGGAAAGCCTTGTGAATTCATTTGTTGCGAGCTATATGTCTTGATTCATTTGATTTAGGTTCCATATGCATGGTGGACATAATCTGGTGTGTGGTTGGTTTATATGTTCATTGTGCGCCCATAGAACCTCGAGTTGTGTAGACAAGAGATAGGTATATCGAGTCAACTACCTGTGGAAGTACCACAGGGGCGTCATTGCGGCACCAATGGCGTCGCACTAACCGTGGCGGTGGGATTAGTCCACGGCGTCCCCACTTTTGTGATATTATTTGTTTATGCTCCGGAGTGAGCCATTATTTGTGTGATTATGCTCGGAAGTGAGCCTTTGGATTATTTGGGGGGCGTATGGATGCATCCTAGGATCCAATTTGATATGATATGATTGTAGTGTGGTTGTGGTGTGTAGTGCCATACACACCTTCCGAATAGGGGAACCACCTGGAGTCATGACCAGTGTGTGATTGTGATATTGCGCGAGATATGATATTATTTGGCACCGGTGTGGTGCAGTTTGGATATTTGTATTGTTTAGGGTACTCGGTATAAAATAACCCAACCCCTCGTTGCCTCAGCCTTTATTTCATTTGTTTACTCTGGTGATTGGTGGTATTACTCGAAGGGTGACTTTGAAAAATTAAATTATATATTTCGTTTCATTCATTCATTGAGATATTATTATTGTTTACTTTTGTCAACCATCCGCGCACTGAGCAATTAGCTCAGCCGCATTATCTTTTCTCATGCGGCAGGTAATCAGGGTAACATGGGATGAGTGTGAGAGCTTCAAGATTTGGACTTGCCATAGTGACCACCATTTGTTTTAGTTAAACTTTTATATAGGTTATCATTTAATAGACAACATTTATGATGCTTTTAAAATCTTGGTTATTTATTATTTACTAATTAATATTTTCATTATTTAGCAATAAATGTGACCTCCCGTTTCGTTATCGGAAACGGGGGTGTTATATTTTTACCAATAAATATTAATTAATACCTAATGTTCATCAATAAACTATTTTTTATAACTTTTGATATCATATGATGAATATTAAGGGAATTCGCAAACATTCATCGATGATAAATGTGTAGTTTCACTCTTCCTCAGAAAATAGTGCTTCCCTCTGGATCCGGTCCATATACATATATATAAATATATATACATATATATAAATATATATATATATATATATTATCTTAAATTATATATAGGAAACCTATTGATGATGTCATCAATTAATAATTATTAATTAGTCAATTAGGTCCCTCAATTTCACATAATTTTAATAATAAAACTCTATTCCATATTTTTGAAAGATATAGATAATTACTTTATTATTATTATATTATTATATTATTATCTATAATTATATTATATTTTAATTTTAATTATATACATGTAATAATAATGATTGGAAAAAAAGTTGTTTATCGTATTGAGATGGTTTGAAGTTAATATTTATTATTTGAATATAATTGACGACTTTTAACTATTAAAATATTCTCATATATATGCTCATCGTTAAAAACATGAATTTTATTCATCTTTTTATAAACTTTTTTTCTTCTGTGCGATTCTTTTTTGTCAACTTAGATTGCTTAATAATTTTAAGCTTCATTACAAATTGTAAACTGGGATAAAATGTTATAATTTAATTCTATACATTGTTTGCATATTATAAAAAATAAATAAAATTTAACGGCCCGTGTATATACACGGGTTTGAATACTAGTATTATATAAAGGAAAACATAATATAGCGAAAATGGAAATGGCCTACCTCAAGCTGCCTATCTGGAGCTGCATTCTCAGTTACTTCTGGTTCCTCTTCATCAGTGTCTACGTGCTGTTTCACTTTCCCTCCATCAGAAACCAAAAGAGCATTGAGAATATGAACGAGGCAACACAGGATCCCAGAATCAAGGAGAGATTGTTTATCAATATCCTGTCAACAATGCAAAAGTAAATAACTCAATTTTTTTTTGTCTAGCATGTCAAGTTTAAATAAACGCTTACCCCAGAAACAAGGAATGACACTGCCTGTAGTAAATTTGAGCCAGCTTGAACTCCATCCTGTCAAGGTATAGATGTAAATGTATGTCCCTATAAAACACAAGTTCGTAGGAAAAAGAAGAAAAAGAAGAAAAAGAAGTAAACCTCTGTAACCTCAGAGAAAAAACCTATCACAATTTCGATCTCCAAAGATCTTTTCTTGCTGATATCTTTTAACTTTTCGATATCTGTTACAAATGCCCTACCCACAACAAAAGAAAATATGTGCGTCTCTACTAACCTGTGGATTAAAACTTGCAAAAGTTAATACATATGTGTGACTCTCTATTATTACTTTGTCAAAAAGGAGAAGATATTTAGCATACCAAGTTGCCAACAAATTTAGTTAAGAGCTTTATTTAGCTGATATTTTAAAGTGTCATTAAAGACATATCCAATGGCCAATTAACACAATACTCAATTTTGACTATTCCTTTGAGAGTACATATATACTTATGGAAGTTCTTTGCCACGGATTTTATAAATATTGATGAGAAATCACAAATTTATAAATAGACACCTATCCTCCTAAGAGCATGAACAATCTAAGTAAAAGACGAAATGAAATTTGTAAAGTGGACAAAGAAGATCAAGCCAATAAAAGGGAAAGGGTAGTTGATATCATACATGGAAATCAATTGTGCTACATTAGAATGCTGCTTTGCTAATCTACAGAAGACATCAATATTAAAAGTCAAGGCTTTTTCCTTTTCCTGCAGATGTAACAGAACCATCAACTATAATCAGTAGTATATTCCAAAAATAACAAACAAAATTTGTAACATGCACTAACCTTCTCTGAAGTCGATGCTCGGAACTCTTCCCAGGATCTCTTAAATTCCAATTCCAGTTCATACTTTTCTCTGCTTTTAACCAGATAGATAAGCATATATGATATATGCTACAAGGTAAGCAAATGTATACAGGGTTTTTACATTGTTTATCATATAACTAGAGCTGCTAAAAGTTCAAACAAAATATTGAGTTTTACTTTTAGTAGAAAGAGCACACACTGTCATATGAAAGGGGTACGAGAAAAATTCATAAACATAGTGAATGATCATAGAAGTAGCACTTATGCGTAAATCGATAAATCAAAATCACTAAAAAGACCCCAGACTCCCCCCCCCCCCCCCCCCCCCACCCACCCCACACCACCCCCATCTTCTAACGCACACACACAATACGAGTACATATGATGCATATGTCATATCAAGTGCACCACTTCAAGAATGATGGGGAAAACGTAAGCATCTTAGGTCTGGTTGATTTTGAACAATTGCGACATTTATTATATGGGTCATGAAGAAATAAAGTATTAGCGTTCCATGTGGTTATATGTGTGTACACCGAAAACAACTTTAATTTATGCAATACGGAACCCTTAGATGACCTTACAACTTCACATTTAAAAGAAAAATTAAGATTACTTCCTTGGTCCCTAAATAATTTAATCTACTGTTTAACGCGTAAAAATGAAGTGAATCGCCATCTGTCACAATTAATATATCATCAATAACGTCCGAAGTCCCTATTACTTAACGTATTAGAAGATTGCATGGACATATTTATAGAAAAAAGACCAACTCTAAGTGAAATTTAATGCAACAACACGTTGCTCATCTAAAAAACAAAAAATTAGTGACCAAGATAAAATCCAACCAAGACAACTGGAGTTCCAACATTTCTTTCCAAGTTTAAAAAATAAAAGAGTAATTTAAATAAAACACTACTGATGGAAACAAGAAACAGCAAAGAGTAAATCCATCCTGAAAGTAACTAAATATTCTTGGGCATTGAATATAAGTGTAGCATACCTTAATTCAACAAACTCTACCACATTTTCACTCCTATGTTGCCAAAATCAAATGGTGAACATAGCAATATAAGAACTCAGATTATGGTCATTCCTATCCTTTTTATACCATCACGTCAACCCTGGTTAAGTGATTTATTCTTTATCATCATAGTTTTTCTTTTCAAATAATTTTTAGAATTATTGTAGCATAAACCTAAAACCAAGGTTGTAATCGGGGAGTACTCGGAATAGACTTTTTTTTCAATTAAATAAATAATTTCAAAATTATATGTGCAAAACTATGAAACATAACCATAAACATAATTGTCTAGAAACATAAACATAATCGTACAATTGTTCATATACTTCAAACATAAATTTTTGTTACTCGATTCGTTTTAACAAAATGGACTCAAGTCCCTAATTTTAAATCATATTTAAAACGTTGACCAATTTTGACTTTGACCGATTAATCACGAGTTTGAGCGAGTTTGATGATTAATCCCGTTTTTTAACCGTTGACCGAGTTTGACCTTTTTTTTTGCCACCTCAGCCCAAGTCGCGGCGCCACCACCCCTCGTCCCGATTAATCCCCGTTTAATCGGCCGCCCATATCGTTTTTTACAACACTGCCTAAAACACACATATCTCAAGATAAGCTTGGTAACTGTTGAATATGATGATGAGAAACAATTGCATGCTTAGAAGTAAGTGACCACCCTTGCGGCACACTAGGTTGGGAACTATTCTACGTCACCATGCTTAAGTAGAAGAAAAACTATAAACCATCGTGTGCTGCCATCATCATTAATGTGATATCCTAGGAAAAATAATATGAAAACATATAATCAATAAGCAGTATCCCAGACCATTGGCAAGACGCCTTGAAATTGCAATTACCGCGAGTTTTAACTTTGACTAAGGTCTCCTATAGTAATTTAATCAATGAGAAACTGTATCCTTACTACTCGTTGTATGCATACAATTAAAATGCAGTTCTACGGTTCTACCAGACCAGTAAATGATCTAAATCAGGCAATAATGGTCTGTTAACTGATTAACTGGTATTTTATTCCTACAATAATCTATATACTCGGATCCCTAACTCCACGTATAGTAAAAGGACTCCACCACTTAAAGTTGAGCTCTATTTTTCTTCAAATAGAAGAAAGAAAGCTAAGAGGAGAGGGAAATAGCTTGTCTATTTCAGACGATGGAAAGGGGCTAATTCCCTTTCTTTACTGTCCGAAAACTATTTATCGTGTTAAATTCGTATAAACTACTACTGCTATAAATACAGCTCAATTCCAAGTTCCAATATCCCTACTACCTCAAGTTCTTAACAAATAAAAGGACATCTGATAACATGATTGATAAGCATTATTCCACACATCGATGTCTCCGGTAAGGCCTAATAAACAAGTAAATATAAATACATAACTAAAAAATAAAACAGAACTGACCTAGACAAGGGGTCATCATTGGTTGAAAAAGTGGCATTGTTACTATTTCGATCAAGAAGATTATAAGATGATGATGTTGATGATGATTCGGAAGCAGATTTAGACGGTGATGATAACCCTACCTTCTCTCTGATATCTTTAAGCAATGTTACCCATTTCATCCTTTAAAATCATTCAAATATTATAATAAACCGATCAATTTAACGATTCAAAAACCCTAGGTCAATTCATCAATGTACGAACAATGAATTAAAGTGAAGTGATCGATAGGAGTCATTTAGGGTGATAAATAATAATGAGATTAAGAAAATCTAACGGATAAAATGATAATGATGATATTCAATTATAGTTTCTGCTAATATATCCCCAAAACCAGTGAATCACAATACCTTAAATTTCTCTAAGGACGGTAACTGCGCGCTAAAAACAGCGAATTTATTCCCTATATATATTTTGAAGTTTACTAATCGGTTTTTTCTGAGGTGCGCGTGTGACACACGATAAGGTGTGTTTAACGAAGTCGAAACTTCCTTAAATATTATAATTTGCATTTGATACTCATTAATTCAATCTAATAATTATCTTTTTTATGCATATATTAATTATAAATTCTAATATTTAAGGAAATTATGAGTTCATTAAATGCTTCTTGACGTGTACCACGGGGGCATACATTAGCAAAACCCTTATTAATTTGAAATTATTAGGGTATTATTCGGACCAATTATTTGCTTTTCAAATTATTCAATTTGGATTAATCGGATTAATTGGATTTTGGACAATCACAAGTTAACCCTTAATCAAACCGAATAAGAAACGGATCAGATAAGGTTAAACGGTTTCAGTTTACTGTTAAAATTAAACGAATACATCCGAATTAGTTCAAGTTGCGCGTGTGATATCAACTATGACTAAATTTAACAAATAATTTGTGTTTACATTTTCATAAAAGCACTATACCAACCTTTTAGTACAAACTTCTAAAGGATACTTTCTTATGCTATGAAATTGCACAAGTAGATCATTAGCTTTGATATTGAAAAGGATAAAAAATTTGAAATAGGTATGTTTTCTTTCGTGTTGGCCGATAAGATGGGTTTTGATCGGAAATGATGCTAATTCAAAAATATGTGAAAATATGTGAAAGATTCATGAGGTTCCCGTATAATTAGGCAGTAGTGGCATCAAAATAGGAAATTTGAATTTTTCTATTTAACAATTCTTAATTATCCATTTACAACTAATTTGGCATCAGTGCTTCAATTTTTATGAATAATTTATTTACCATTAATTGCATCATCCGATTGATAAATGTTAGAACTCAAATTTTTCTTGTTGAATCATGAGATCTTTTTCTCATTTTTAAATTATATTGTTGTCGTTAAACTTCATATGTTGTATTTTTTCCCCTTAACATCACATTTACCAAACTTGAATCAAATATATCTTAAACAAACAATGATTCATAAATGCTATACTTATTTTTCTAAAAATGGCAACCCAGTTTTTTGTTTATATTTAAACAATAAATAATTTAATTTAACACAATATATATAAATATTTTTGAAATGGTAAACACACTTGTTAGTTAAAAAGTCAATGTTACCGATAATAAAAAAGTAAATTTGCATATTCAACTGAATCATTATATGAATAGTTCGAGAACTATGGTAAACCAAAATGGTGAATCATTATTACGAACAACTGAATCAAAGTATAAATTTTTAAAAAAGTAAATTTGCATATTCAACTGAATCATTATATGAATAGTTCGAGAACTATGGTAAACCAAAATGGTGAATCATTATTACGAACAACTGAATCAAAGTATAAATTTTTGAAACAATGCAAAAATATAGCATTATGAACAACTGAATCATAGTTACGATTTGATAAATCAATACATAATCAATGCTCATTTTCATTTGAATGCAATATAAAAAAAAATATAGTTGATTACTGAATCATTTTAACATCTAATTGAATCAGCCACACACACCAAAATGATGAATCATTATACGAACGATTGAAGAACAAGTAAATCAAAATGGAAAATCATTAATAAGAATAACTGAATCATAGTATGATTTCGTGAATCAGTTACCACCATAATGAATCATTATGTCGAACAAAGTATAATATACTCATTAATTCTAAATTGTATTAAAACAAAATCTTAGCAAAAGTTTGTGTGATTCACAATTCTTCAATTGGGAATTGTGATTCACACGTATACATATCGAGATAATCTAAAGCTACAAACCAATAATTTATTGGAAAGCAAAATTTATGAGTATTACTTACAAAATTTCCATATACTCCGTGACAAAGACTAATACAAAGATAGAGATAAGTAAACTACATTCTTCAAAACTGTTAATTAAAACAATGGATCAAATAAATTAATTGAGAATTGTGTTCATCAATTTGTGAAATGATATTCTTTGTGATTGCAACGAACAATTCCTGTTAGTGGGTTTTTTAGAGACTAACTCTCCTATATTTTAGGAATACATAACCACCCATTAATTTAGATTTAAATAAATACAAATTTATTATATTATCTAATTTTTAATTTCCTATAATACCCTTTCACTCTAGTTTTAAATGATTGGCTAGAAATGTTTCTCCCCCTTCTCCACCTAAATTCTCTTCTTTTTTGATCTCCCTATATATATATATATATATATATATATATATATATATATATATATATATATATATATATATATATCCACCTAAACCTAAACGGATTTTTACTCAAAATGATAATTCTGTCTATCAATCAAGAGATAAAACACCGTCGAGATTTAGGACACCATGTAGAAACCATAGTCATTATGAGAATGGTCTACTTCACGTACACATGGGATTAACTACGGGTATAACTATAATCGTAACCAAGGACAAAAATCCCAAGGTTATGTGTCAGGGAGGTTTGCATCTCATTCACCTCATAGACCAAAGACCACCGATCATTAACAAACTCAAACTCTTTCGAAAGTAATCAAGGCTCCTGATGGGAAAGAGGGTTACTTTAAAGAAGTTAAATTTGTTGATGATGAGGGACGATCCAAGTCTGGTATGGCTTGGGTCCCTCTTGATAATTAATTGTGTACAAATGTCATGTGCATGAGCATACTGTGAACGAAGATAGCTGGTGTTACGTAGACAGTGGATGCTCAAGACATATGACAGGAGATAGAAGTCTGCTGATGGACTTCAAAGGCGGATTGAAGCAGCGAGTCAATTTCGCTAGAGAAAAAGGAGGAATGATTACTGGGATAGGAAAAGTTTCTAATGGAACTTTAACTCTTGAGAATGTGAATTATGTTGAACAACTGATTCACAATCTAATGAGTGTCTCACAAATCTGTGATAAAGGTCATCATGTTCTCTTTAATAACATAGAGGCCTTAGTCCTGAAGCCGGGTCTTGTAATTCCCGAAAAATGGATATTGATGAGGGCTCCAAGGAAGAAGGACATCTATGCCATCAACATGGGTGTTCCTGCCTCTTCAATGGAGTCGACATGTTTATTATCCAAGGCTTCTAAAGCAGATTCAATACTATGGCATAGGAGGATGGCACACTTGAACTTTAGAAAGATGAACTATATAACCAAAAATGGGTTAGTTTTGGGTGTACCACAGAAGAGTTTTTCATTTGAAGACAAGTGTGTATCTTGCATGAAAGGAAAGCAGCACAAGAAACCACACAAGTCTAAAACAATAAACTCTATCTCCTCGCCTTTTGAGTTGCTACATATGGATCTCTTCGGCCAGATAAGCAAGAGAAGCATAGGTGGCAAATGGTATTGTTTGGTTGTCACAGATGATTACTCTAGATTCTCATGGATATTCTTTTTAGGATCTAAGGACGAAACTCCAGGAATTCTTATGGAGTTCTTAGATTTAATAGAGAATGTCTATCAAAAACGAGTTAAGAGTATTCGTAGTGATAATGGAACTGAGTTCAAGAATTCTACGTTGAATGTCTATTGTTTAAGTAAAGGAATTCAACATCAATTCAGTGCACCTTATGAACCACAGCAAAACGGTGTTGCTGAAAGGAAGAACATAACTCTAATTGAAGCGGCAAGAACAATGCTTGCAGATTCAAAGCTTCCGGTCATCTTTTGGGCAGAAGTAGTGAATACAACATGTCATGTTCTAAATAGGGTTCTAACTGGTTAAAAAGTATAACAAGACTTGTTATGAACTTTTGAATAATAAGAAACCCAACTTGAAGGGATTTGAACCCTTTGGAGTGTCTTGTACTTTACTGAAGACTAGTAATCAACCAAAGTTTGGTGAGAAGGCTGACGAAGGATACTTCCTAGGTTATGTTCCTAATTCACCAAACAAGCGAGTATTTAACAAAGACACTAGACGTGTGGAGATTGTTTACAACATTGAAGTTACAAGCTACACACATGACTCACATAAGGGATTAGATTGGCAATTCAACTATTCAAATCTCTTTAAGTCATTTAAAGTTCCGATTAGTGATTACATAGTTGACTCAGCAATCTCTGAGCATTTATTGTCTGGTGTTGGGGATACTGGCCCCGCCCCAACATCGAATGCTCCTAAAAACAAGACTTCTGTGGATCATAATCGAGCATCAACGAGTGCCTCACAACAACCTTCAGGGGACAATTCTCTAGAGAATGACAAGTTGTCAGATGTTACAGAAAGAATTATGGATAATATCTTTACCCCTACGAGGCAGTTAAGGGAAAGAATAACTTCTGATGAGATGTACAGTACTGATGAGGATATGCCATCATTGGAAGAAATTGGCACTAATCTAAACGATGATATACCGTTTGAACTGATGACAACAACAAGAATTAACAAAGATCATCCAACCGAGAATATCATTGGTGATCCTAATGCACCTGTTCAAACTAGAGCTAGTACATCTGAGTACTCAAGCCTGTATGTTGCAATCATGGAGACTGGGATCATAAACCACTGTTCCTACTCGTGCTTTATCTCACAAATTGAGCCTAAGAATGTTCAAATGGCTTTGAAGGATAGTTCGTGGGTAGAAGCAATGCAGGAAGAGTTGTCCCAGTTCTCAAAATTGCAAGTTTGGGAGTTGGTCGATTTACCAGTTGGTGAATATCCAATTGGAACTAGATGGGTGTTTAAGTGCAAGAAAGACGATCGGGGAATCGTGACTCGCAATAAAGCTCGTCTAGTCGTTCAAGGTTTCAATCAACAAGAGGGGATTGATTACAATGAAGTGTTTGTACCTGTGGCTAGGCTTGAAGCAATAAGGTTGTTCTTAGCATTTGCAGCATCAAAGAAAATGAAAGTTTATCAACTGGATGTTAAGAGTGCCTTCTTATATGGCACTAATTTCTTATGTGTATTATCTACTGTGAACTACTATATGATTTATGACATAAGTCTTAATTGTTGAATGATAATATAGCCATACACTGTTATCAAGAATCTATGAATATATGAATAGACAAATAGTTAGAAATATGGCTATTAGCAAAACTACTGGTGAATTTGTTAAACTAAGTACAGACCTGAAGCCTTTAATTTTGCCAATGGTCTCAAACTTATTTTGCTCATACTAAGGGATCTTCTGTTGTACTACATACAGATCTAGAACCACTAGTATCTTCAAAATAGGTTTGATATTTGTCAAAACTTAAAACTCAAGGGTATGTTATATGTTACATAAAGAACATCATTTAGTAACCTCTACCTTATATATAAAAGATACAGTGTTATGTGCTTTACTTGATTTCTCAGTATGTCGTATATTGGAACACACTAGTTAATATGCATACTAAAAATAAAGGTTTGCTTAGAAATCAGGGTATAATTTGTTTATGTGGATCATAATATCGGTAATCGTCTTGGACTGTCTATGAAAAAATGAACGTTCACTTTGGTGAATAATTAGTTCTAAATTAATATAAATGTA
Organism: Gnaphalium uliginosum; assembly: GCA_963930675.1. Classification (NCBI taxonomy): domain Eukaryota; kingdom Viridiplantae; phylum Streptophyta; class Magnoliopsida; order Asterales; family Asteraceae; genus Gnaphalium; species Gnaphalium uliginosum. The sequence goes on along the minus strand of OZ005680.1, from coordinate 37,681,916 downwards.
TGTTACAAAAACGTGTTATATCATGTGGATAAAGGTAAACAAGTTATAATCTCATAAATATAAGTTGATAAATGGTTAAGTTGTAATTTTTCTGGTACTTATTTGAATTTCATGAGGTATGTATACTAACAATCCTCTTAGACTTCTTAATAAATAATAAGGTACAACGTATTCTTTATAATATGAACCCTAAGCAGATAAATTCTTAACGCCAAAAATATGTATTGTTTATCTTATTTGTTTCATTAATAAAATGGTAATTGATATCACTGACTTGTTTGATTATTCGTTTGAGGTATTTACGTCATAGTTTTATTAAGTTTTTATTTTTATAGTTTTGACCCTTTGAAATTCAGTTAAACTGCAATTTATCGTTCCACGTTGAATAAATGTGACAAAAACGCAATGGGAAGTTCCAGATGTTGACTTGTAAAAATATTAATCAATTCAATTTATACTTAAAAGCTAAATTCGCTTTTTAGTCAAAATTGCGAAGTTGACCAGTCAAACTTGCGAATCGAGTTTGGAGTATAAAAGGGACAAGTCAACAAGTCCACCCTCACTTTCCAAACTCCTCTGCGAACTGAACCAAACACCACTGCGAGACGAACTTCTGCGAACCGAACCGAGCAAATTAAAATTTAATTTTCGATTATCAAGACCAAGGATCAGTTTTTCACTCCGTGGAACATTTACACCTTTCGATTATGCATCATTTGAAGTAAGTTTCACTCGATTTCACCGTGTAATTTGTGTTTAATCGAAAGTTTAAAGTTTTGTATGCCTTGGTTTAGTTCCTCACGTATTTACTCCAAATTAGTGGAAGATAAAACATACAACTCTTAGGAGATGATAATCGATGTGTAATGCAGGTGTTCGAATCCGTTAATAGCGATTAAACGTGTTTGATCATTGTTTTGGCGTTTGAATTTCGTTTGAGCCGCTCATGCGAACTGAGATTCAATCTCAGTTCGCAGCCTCACTCTGCGAAGTGAACTACTTGACCCGCGTTGACCAAAGCGAACTCACACAGTTGACTTTGGTTGACCTTTGCGAACCGGACCCACTTCCTTGACTTTCGTTGACCGCCGCGAACTAACTCAGCTCACATTCGCTTTTTGCGAAGCGAGTTGAGAAGGTTGACTCGTGTTGACCTTTGCGAAGCGAGTTGAGATGGTTGACTATTGTTGACTTTGCGAAGCAAACTTAAACTGTTGACTTAGGTTGACTTTGCGAAACGAATTAAAACCTTGAATTTTTAACTTGATTTGCGAACTGAACGTTTGACTTAGTCAATATTTGGTTTACTAATTTAACATGTTAGACTTATTTTCGATTTGAGACCTTTTTGTTTACAAATAACTTACAAGTTGAGACTTTTTAATTATTATACGTTTAGACTTAAGGACTTATGTTTATAAGTTAAATACATATAATATACGAATTATGTCCTTTCATATCGAAATACTTCCGATTCATATGTAGTCATGCCGCGTGTTCCGATCTTCTATCGACGGTATGATTTTTCATATTATCTACTAGGACTTACGAACTGTATATAATTTAGAGAATATAATTGAAAGTTAAGTTTCGTATACTTAATAGTTCAATTAAGTTCAGTAAATTAAGTTATAAATTAATAGTAAACGTGGATGTTTGGTGATCATTTTTGTTCACAATACATAAACGTTTAAAATTAATTAATGTTCGATAAGTTCTCCTATTATATGAGCTAATTGCCCTTTGTGTAAATCTTATGATTACAGATATGGCTGCTCGATCTTTCACTTCTGCTCACAATATATTGGTAAATTTGGATGTGAACGAGCGTGGTGCTGCGCGTTTTACTGAGATCCTGACGTATTTGGCACGTTCGAGGATTCGATATGCCATTACGGAGTTTTCGCTATTGTCTCGCGATCTACAAGATCAATTTTGGGAAAATATTGAGTATGATGCTGCAGCTAACCCTCCAGTAATTCGTACGAGGGTTAATAATCACCCTGTTGTCTTCTCTGCTAATGATCTGCGATAGATTTTGCATCTGGGTACAGTCGAGCAGGAAGCTGGTCCCTCGGTGTACTCCAATGACTTCATTGAGGGTGCACTTGGACGAATGGGTTATTCTGGACCCAAAAGTGGCCGTCAGTTTGTTAAGGCCTTTGTTCTTAGACAATGGAGATTTCTGTTCCACATTATTGTTACTATCTTCGGTAACAAAAAGGGTGGTTACGATGAGCTGAGCCCTGAGCTTTTATCTGGCCTACTGTCCCTGGTTTATAACAAACCATACAGTTTCTCTTCCTATATATTTAGCTCATTCATTGGTCAGATCACTAGCGCAGTTATATCAAAGTTTATGCTCTATCCGCGCTTTTCATGCTTCTCATTCTTCAGCACATTCCTGGCTTGCCGAATATTCAGCCAGATTTGCATGTAGATCGGATTGGACTGTGAGGCTACAATGCATGTTTTCTTCATTCTTATAGGCGTCCATATCAAGTTAAGCCGGAAGCATGTGATCTTTTTGGTCATCTTATTGATGACACCTATGTCGCTTCACCAAATAACGCTTGGATGGATGCAGGAGCTCACTCTCAAGCTCAAGCTCAACCACAAGTTCAACCTCAGCCAGCACTTGTGGCTCAAAACCCTGAGCCGCAAGAGCTTATTGAAGATGTTTTACATCAGGCTGCTCAACCTGACATTGTTGCTCAGGTTTTGCATGAGGTTCTCGTACAGAATGATGATGCCACTGATCCACTCTTAAATGAGATAGATCAATTTCAGGTATTTTTGGTTTCATTCGCATTTAATTTGCCTGTATTTACTATACTTGATTATCATCTATTATTAATCTTCATGACTAGGCTCCTGAAGCTGTCGGCCCAGAGGTCGTTAGATCTGAGGGTGAACGGGATCAGGCAAGTTTAGATGTTGGGCCTTCTAGTGCCTTTGGCAAGGATGGAGCCACTGCATTTGACTCAGATGATGAAGAAACTGATGATGATCTTCCTCGTCCTTCTCCTTCGGGTATTCCTGCTGGAATGATCAAGAAGGGTTCCAAGATGATCATGGATCCTGCTTTAAAGGGAAAGCGTAAAGTTGACGATCACGATCCTGATTATTGCTTGATTAATGATGATTCGAATGACGAAGAGGATCAACCTCTTCAAACTCGCCGCAGAAAGCGAATTCTTTTTGCCACCTCACAACTGACAATTGGCAATTTGTCTCGTCCAGGTTACTGTTCAACCTAATTATTATTTGCTATATGTTGTGAGTTTTGGATGAGAAAGTGAGATAGATATTTCTATAACAGTTGCTCAAGATACACAACCGACGTAGGCTAGGCCTACGGCGCAACGTTCGACTGCTTAGGTATCTGAAGCCTCGGAGAAGGTTAGAGATACGAGTATTTATACTTAATCAGAGATTGAGACAGATTATTCTGTGACTTTTACTGATAAAAGTTGTCTAACAGGAGCCTGCTGCTGATGTTCCGGTCATTATTCCGACTACTAAAGCTAGTCGAATTGCAGCTCGCTTACTTTTGACAGACGTTGCCACCCAGATTGAACAACGACATCTTCAATCTGAAACCGCACCTACTTCAACGCCTGTTACTACCATTAGAGCTTCTGAGCGGATCTCTAATTTAGAACTTAGAGTTCGGATATTGGAAACTCAGAACGCTACACTTGCAAAGGAGCTTGCGACTCAAGGCGAAGCCTACACTCATCTAATGAAGTCTCACATTCTTTCGATCAGGAAGTCTGAAGATCAACAGAGACAGCTTGATCGATTGCAAAGTCTTGTCACCAATTTGTTGAAGGACAAGCCGTCTCAGGGGGAGATATTGCTATATCATGAGTCCTACAAAGAAGATGAACTCATAAAGAAGAGACGTCATGAGACATGTAAAGATGATGAACTGCGTAAGAAGAGAGGTGATGACACAGATGATGATCCCAACGCACAAAAAGATAGAGAGCCGATTGGTCCTTCAACGACTGGTGAGCTAGCTATGATTCAGGGGGAGTCTGCTGGTGCAAGTGGAAGTGGTGATGGTGGAAGTGGTGCTGGTGCTGGTTCTACAGATGTTGGTGCTAGTAATGTTGGTGAGAAAATGACCAAGTGATAATTTTAGATGTGTATTCTTAGATTGGTTGTAATAATATTTATAATCAATGAAAGATTTACATTAAAAATTATTTTTTTTTGTTCGTATTATTGTTTATATACATGATTGAAATGATAAAGAAATTCTTAGATTGATGATCTATTTCGATAAAAGAATTTATATTATTCACATTTGATTCATGAAATGTTTATCACTTGTAGATATGAATGATGCAAGTGATTCCGATACTGAAATTCTTAATGAGGTCGAAGAAGAAATCGATTATGATCTAGAGGAGGGAGAGTTTGTACCTCCTGAAGATTGGACTTCTATTCTTGATGATGGGTTAGAAGAAGGTGTAGATCTTGATGCTGATATAGATGAACACATCGTGAGCCAATCAAAGACGAAAGTTATTATTCATGATGAAGATGGAGAAAGAGTTATTGATTTAGATGAAGATCTAGATGAGTCAACTGATACTAATTTTGAAGATGATCTTCCTGATAAACTTAAAGATAATCCGATGTTTAGACCTTTGAAGAAAAAGAAGAAGGAAAAGACTGGGATTAGTGAAGTTGACATCACAGGAAAGCGTGTAGCTAGAAGAGGTATTATTGGATGGTATTACGACGCTGATTTGAAGCTTTTTGCTATAAAGAGATTTGACGGAGTTCAATACTTTGAGAAGAAGCTTGCTGTCTTCAGTTCTTCGCCTAGGTTTGAGATTCGAGAGTTCGCTAGATTAGAATTGAATAACCCCAGTAATGATCCTTTTGGTAGATATGTTGAAAAGATTATCAAGATTGAGGGTTGGTCAATGAAATTTGAAAGAATTAAGCCAAGAGTTGGAAAGACTATAAACTTGATGAAAGAAGCGAAAGAACAGGAAAAAGTCGAAGGAAGAAAATATATCCAGCTGTAAAATGCATACAACAGATTCCACTAAAGACTATGCCTCAAGATATCTTAGGTAAGTTGAAGAGATGGTCTGTGGATTCTGTGACTGGTGAAGCTCTTATGTTTGAACACGATGATGAAGTTGAAGATGAAGAGAAAGAAATCTTAAAGATTTATGATCGTCGACATCTAATGAACCTATCAAAGGCTGACCTATTGATGCTACACAAGAATAGGATCACTACAATTGAAGGATGGGAAGATGTTGTTCAACATTATCAGTCTATGGTGAAGACATGCATAAAGCTGAAGATATATGCGGGTAGCAAGATTTACAAGTGATTACCAAAGACAACTTGAAGACAAAGACGCTAGAGCTATTGTCAAGGGGGAGTCTGTTGGGACATGTTTTGTGACAACAGATCTAGCTTGTAATAAGACTTTTGATAATTGTACATTGGTTTTGAATTGTAAAGAAAAATATTGATTGGTAAACATTTTAGAGTTAAATATGAAATGCTGAAAAATGTTGACCATGTTTGACCAATTAGACTGCGGTGCGAACCGAGTCAGTTCGCAGGGCAGATTTGCATAGCGAACTGAGTCAGTTCGCTGGGCCAAGCTGGGCTGCGAACCGAGTCAGTTCGCAAAGCCCAGAACCCGCGAACCGAGACGGGTTTATATACAAATTAGGTTTTAAACCTAATTAATTTTGGCCATTCAACAAAAACAAACTTCTTGTGTTTTCAGAGATATTCAAAGTATCCTAAAGGCTTGGTATTGATCGTTTAACACTTGTTATAATCGATACAAAGCTCGTTAGATAATTGATTCGCTAAACTATTGCGAAATAATTCGTTATAAATCCTATAACTAGTATTGAGGGATTCCGCACCTTAATACCTTAGATAACCTCGTTATCGGTCCTATACATACGGACTTACAAGGGATGCCGACATCCCATAGACGAAAGTTCTTCTGCGACGTAAAGAATTATTTTTAGAACGACCATTTTCTGTTTAAGGTTTGTTCCGATCAAATTATTAGAAGATGCGTTGACGGGAAAGAAGCAGAACACATCCTTCATCAAAGCCATCATGGACCCACTGGAGGACACCATGGAGCCAACATGACTGCGCGAAAGGTGTATGACGCCGGCTTCTATTGGCCCACCATATTTCGAGATGCCCACGACCTGGTAAAACGTTGCGATATTTGCCAATGGCAAAGGAATATATCTGCAAGTAATGAAATGCCACTTACCAATATCCAGGCCTGTGAAATTTTTGATATTTGGGGATTAGATTTTATGGGGCCCTTCCCTAAATCTAATGGCAAAGAATACATCCTAGTTGCAGTTGATTATGTCTACAGATGGGCCGAAGCTCAAGCTCTACCTACTAATGACGCCAGAGTAGTTACCAAATTCATTAAAAAGCTATTCAGCCGATTCGGAATCCCTAGAGCTATAATCAACGATCGTGGTACGCACTTCTGTAACACTCCAGATTCAAAACTGGAGACGGAGTGCTACTCTTCAATTCACGATTCAAGAAATTTTCTAGTAAGTTTAAAATAAGGTGGAGCGGACCATTCACGATATCAAAGGTATTCCCCTATGGTGCAGTCGAACTTGAAGCACCAGAAGCTAATTTAAATTTAACGGTCATCGCTTAAAACATTACTTTGAAGACTTCCGCATCACCGAGGAAGTCTATATCTTCGAACCACCATGAACTCATGCCAGGTATAAAGAGTCAAGCTAGAGACTCTTAAAAACAAGCGCTCTTGGGAGGCACCCCAAGCATATCTTAAATTTCTATTATTTTTTCGTCTTAGTTTATTCTTATCTAGTATGGTTATTCCTGAACTAAATATAATGCAGGATTGATACTTATCCGACCTCAAACTGCTATTGCACAACCAGAGATAAGCTTTCACTTACTTCTATACAAATGCAGAAAATGATGATAACTCATTTTCTTAAAAACCATTTTCAAGAACCATCATCATTCTTCCGCATTTGTATAAGTCATCATATATCATTAACTGTTTATTTTGTTTCAGGATGGATACCCCGATCGAGACTGTGGACCAGTTAGCTAGGAGACGACCAAGGCGTCCCAGACACCGCAGATAGAGGAGAGGGTTGCCTACTATCGCTGAGGAGGATTTAGTAGATGCTCCGATTAGTCACGAAGAGCTACCCGTTGAGAGCCACCCATCACCAGCACGCCCTGTGTCACCACAGCTAGCTCCGCCACTCAGACCGCCACCCACTTTTGAGTACGGTGTCACACTGTCTGACCCGGCAGTTGTGTGGGCTCTTCTGCGGAGCTTCACCATTCAGCACGATGCATTGACCGCCCTAAGCGAGAGAGCAGGGTTACAGAGACTGCCTAACCAGCCATACAGGCTCGGTCCGGATCCAGGTCCATCACGACCTCCCTGGTCTTTCTTTCCACCTGCTCCAGCTACTGTTGCGCTTGCTCCAGTTACTGCTGCACTGGCTTCAGCCACTGCTGTGCCTGAGCCCGCCTCCTCTCTTACACCATCATCACCGCTACATCTACTACTCGAGGAGGAGTTATTCTCCATGTCCATGGTTTCGAGCCCATCACCTGCTCCATCACTGACTTCTGTTCTAGACAGAATCGCAGAGGATGAGTTCGACATGGACAATGATGACCTGCTAGCTCTTTATGTTTATTTAATTATGTTTAAATTAGAGAATGGGATATTACGACTTATCTTTTATTTACAGAATCTAGCTTTGTGCGGAATGGATGATCTTAAACGAGACTGGTCCACAAATCCAGCAAATAACTTGCACCACTCCAACACAAATTTGGTATGTTCTAGTAAAAGAAATGGGGAGTCTCTATACCTTTTTCCTCTGTTATTATGATTCTAATTGACTTGGTTACGTTGTTAAAATACTAGAAGTAATCTATACCCTATTCTAAACTTATCACTAAGTGTGGGATTCCACCCCAAAACATAACACTCGAGAAAAAAATTTTCTAATATGTTCAAACTCTAAGTGTGAGATTTTACTAAAATCCCTACTGAAGAGAACATTAGGGACAATGTTCTTCTAAGTGTGGGATATCAGGTATAGAATACCTAAGATAAATTTTTATGTCCGAATAGCTATCTCAGAAAATGCATCTCAAATTTTTCAAAATTTTTTAAGAAGATTGAAAAAGTACGAGCATAATCACTTGATTATCTCTAATCTTTGAGAGTTTTCAACATTTCTACAAGAAACCAATTTCAAATATAAGTAAGTATTTTGGAACCTAGGGAAGATAAAGTAAAATTTCTTAAAGCAATAAATGATAATCTAAAAGGGGCATCGCATGACTAGGTACATACAACCCAATCTTATTTGCAGTGAGGTATTTTCAGCCTAAATGAAAAGCATTCATTTTAAATGCTTCACTATTTCATTGTTGTATATGCCGATGCATGTATCTCTAAGTTAGAACTTGCTCTTGACATACGTTTCAAGATCACATTAGTGAGTACCGTAAGCGGTACAGGTGCAATTAGAGGACCTTGATATTCCCTAGGATTTAACCTACCATTTTAGCCTACTTTTCAAAGCCTAAAAACCGACCGATACTCATTTTTAGTATCGAAGATACGAATAGAAAAACCTTTTGAGCCTAAACCGAATTATCTTTCCAAAACCCCCATCTATTAACCTACCTCCACCAAAATACCCATAAAAACTTATCTTAGAATCTCTAGGGTTATGAAAAACACCTTTTGGAATATCCTTCTCAATTATCCTACTTTTTCGTGTTCCCCGAAAGTTATATCTCTCAAAAAGCCTGGGTGCGTAAAATTGGCACCCTAACAAAGGCAAGAGAACAATGGTGGGTAAAATTGGCACCTGGTGCGCGTAATTGACACCCTGAAAAGACTCGAAATAGTCAAAGATAAGAAGAACATAGTTCTGAAAGGATTTTCCAATGGAAATAAAAATATCCTTAGAAATTCTCTGACAAAGAAATTCTGAAGAAGAAAAGAAAAATAAAAATCCCTTAAAGATAAGTGTTTCAAAGTATCATCCCTAAAGAAATACCCGATAGAAGACAAAACAACTGTCAAACCTCCATTCCATTCTGAATAAAGTTTTTCATGATCTTAGAAGTTTTAAGATAAGCAATAACCCTTGCAAACAAAACTCATCACTTTCCATACCCCTTAACCCTCACCTATCAAACAACCCCCTTGAATGTCTTGAGATAATTAGCACCGTCCTCACCTAAGTGGTGAAGAACCGATTCTCAATCAAGCCTATAACGATGAGTGCTGCATGACTGGCTGTTGAGCGATTTCAATTGTTCTAGAAATAATAGGTAACCCGATACACATTGAGTGAATTGAGTGACCACCTTTTGTGAGATCGTCTGGTCATGTATACTCCAAGATCACGAGAGTTGGAAGTATGCCTGAGAAAATCATTCCTTGTCTCCGAAAGGAAACTTTATCTCTTCTTATGATTCTGAAAATAAATTACCTACCTAGGGAAGTAGTTAGCTCTTGAAAATGTTTTAACTCAACCGGTCTTAAAATGTTTTCACGAGATATAAAATGAGTTGTTGCTTGAAGACAAGCAACGTCTAAGTGTGAGATATTTGATGTAATGTAAAAAGTCATATTTTTACTTACATTATTCCTTATTATTTGAGCTATTTATTAGTGAAAACATCTTAAAACAATGATTAATTATTAACTTTCACTAAAGTAGTTCAAATATAGATGTTGCAACAAAAATCACTATAAACGTCCAAATAACATACAAAATCGAGCAAATAAACTTCACCGGATTCTTCCACCCTTATTTACCTTATGGTATACATTCGTTAACTACTATTTCATGCTTCATAGGTAATTACAAGATTGAAGAACCAAGAATCAAGGAAAACGAATAAAGAACGGAGAAGACACAGCACCTAGAGATCAACCAAACGCATTCCGGGCATGTATGAGCTACACATATCCAAAATCTATCATTTTTGTGTCATTAGAAGCGTAACGGGATTTCGAGAACATAGGCGAAAGAATCAAGCAAAACGGACAAGAAACGAAGAAGATACGCGCGAAACAAGCAACGAACGAAGCACCGAACAACGGGTAAAAGGCCGAACAACGGGTATACGGCCCCTATGATGCTGTATACGGCCTCTAGGGTGCCGTATACGGCCCCTGGTGCTCTCCGGTGATGCCGTTTTTTGGTTATTTTGGGATTTCGTGTTATTCCGGGCTTGTATCTTGTGCATAAAGACTTGTACGGGGTGCTAAGGACTTTTGCCTATAAATATGGTGCCTCCCCTACTCATTTGAATCATCCCTCATCACCTCTCAATACCATTTATCCCCTACACCTTTCTCTCTCACACACACTCTCTCTCTAGATTAAGAGAACTAGTGAGTGATTAGGTTAGGGTTTTTAGCGTAATCTTTGTACGGAGTTCCTCCGAGATTTTCAGATTCGTGAAGATTTGTCTGTAATACCTTTATCCAGGTTCTAGTATAATCTCTCGTATTTATTTCTTAAATATGTTATGCTGTTATCGTTTAGAAATGAATGCTAGATTTATTATGTTAGGCTAGACATATTTGTGATTGCTATGATGTAAGCTATGCTATGATAGTTGTTGGGAAAAACAATGATCAAATCTACATTATAAATCTGAGGAGTCAAAATCTAACTTAGTTGTATTCAGGAAACTTAGTGAAATTCCTGAGTCTGTGTTTCTGAGTCTGTGCTACACAGACTGAAGAATTCTCACACACTGAAAGCCGTGCTCTACTTGAAGACTTATGGATTCATCATCTGAAGAATGAAGATTGAAGACAAAAGACTTCACAGACTGAAGATCACATACTGATGATCACAGATTGAAGATCACAGACTGAGAGCACAGATTGAAGAATGAAAGTACAATTGTACAAAATAAGTTCTTCTTTCCCAAGGCTATGGTACAACTGGAGAGATGTTTGAGTAAAGTCAAACATTGGACAAAGGTTTTCTTCTCAGCAAAGAAACCTTTTACCTTTTGCTTTTTCTGTTTCCAAGAAAAGTAAAAAGGGTGGCGTGCAAAGTTGCCCAAGATGCATCTGTTATCCCTTGAACAATTATGTAAGCTGGATAATATAGAGTTACATCCAACTCTATAAATAGCAGTTCAAAAAGCACTGCTATGTATCCAAGTATCCAAGTAATTCAAGCTCTCAAAGAAAAAATAGTATACAAGACCTTTAAGCTTAGGCTCAAAGCATTACCACACTAACTGTTAAAGTTTGTAGTGATAATTGTATCTTAATATACTAATACTTGGATCGTATTCAAACCATGTGTGTGGGTTTGAATACTTTGTCATCTGTGTGAGACAAACACTTTATTGTGAATAATACTTTGATTCATAATAAACTCTGTGTCAAACGTAATCTTGTTTTCCGCCTAGATTAATTTAAACTTGTTTGATATAAAACTTGGATATAAACTAACAAGTTAAGATAACTGTTATTTAATCTGTATCTAAGTTTTGGGAACCTTGTGACCCAACAACTGGTATCAGAGCAAATAAAGATTTAATCTTTAACGATCAAAGGAACCCAGTTTATCAATCAATCATCTAAATCCATTTTTCTCTACATTTTCTTCCTTGAAAAATGACTTCTTCTATTGCTATGGCTGGGAAGGGAATTCCAATCTTCAATGGTGTAAATTTTACCCACTGGAAATTGAAAGCTGAATGGTTTCTTGCTAGCATTCATGATGAAATGCTCAGAGTCATTCAGGAAGGACCCATTATTCCTGGCAGAATAGTTCCTGCTACTTTAGATGCAAATGGTATTATTTTGACACCTGAAAAATTTGTTGAGGCTGCCAAAAGTACCTGGACTGATCTAGACGGGCAACTATATGCTTTAGACTTTAAGGCCAAATTCATACTGGGCAATGCAGTTACTGAGCCTATCTTTGCTAAGATATCTGGCTGCAAAACTGCTAAAGCCATATGGGATATGCTAACTGACCAATATGATGGTGTAAGTTTAGTACAATCCCAAAAGAAGAAGAATCTCATAAGAAATTATGAGAACTTCTCTGCTGGCCAAAATGAGTCATTAACTGATATTCATACCAGATTTCAGATCTTAATCAATGATCTTGAAAGGTATAATATCATCAAGGGACAGTTTGAAATCTGTGCAAAATTTGTTGATGTCATTCCAAACACTTTTTCTGAAGTTATCACTTCATTAATTGTAAGTGAAAAATTGGAGACATATGATCTCTCTGGCTTGTTTGGTCTTCTACTAAATTTTGAAGAAACCAAAGCCAGAAAGGATCTAAATGCCAAAAGGATTGCAAAAGATCCATCTGCTGCCCTTGTTGCAACAACAAGGAAAAATAGAGAACTTTTCTCTAGAGCAGATTACCATCTTACTCTTACAGACTCAGAATCAGATAATGAAACTGAGTCTCTAGAAGCTGAAATGGCATTGCTAGCCCAAAGGTTAGAAAAAGCAAGATTCAAAGGTTCAAAAGTAATGCCAACTTTTGATCCTAAGAAAGCTACTTGCTATAAATGTGGGCAAGTTGGTCATATTTCTTTTGACTGCAGAGTGAAGATTGCAGAATCTTCAAGTTCTGATAAGTGGGAAGAAAAGGCCAAGAAGTACAAGAAAAAGTACTTCAACTCCAAGAAAATTGGAGAGAAACAACAACCAAAGAAACTAGAGAAAGCTTTGGTTGTTGAACAATGGATAGATGAAGAATCTTCATCATCTGAGGATGATGAAGATATGTGCTTAATGGCTATCACAGAGAGCCAGTTTGACAAAGATGTCAAATTTGCAGAAAAAGCATGTGTTCATCCAGACTGGGACAGAGGATCTGCTTACAATGTAAATCATTTTAAACTTTACTATAGTGATGCAGAAAAACAGAAAATGTTTAAACACATCTATGTAGATTTTTTGAAAAGACTGGAGGAAATACAAGATTTAAAAACCAAACTCAGTCAAGTTCAAAAAGATCTACAATCAAAAGTGAATGAAATAAACCAAAATAAACAGTACAAACTTGAGCTTGATGCTCAATATGACCTTCTCAAAAAGATCAAGCTGGAAAAAGAAGCTTATAAAAACAAAGCTGATCATTATGAAAGGATCTGTAAATCTTGGTGTATTTCATCACTTAAAAATGTGGACTGTTTATCCAAACAGATTCCAGCTCAGATACAAGCGGTCATAGGTGATGAGTTTGATCTTAAAAGTCACATAAATTCAGAAATAAACTCATAACCTACTATATTTGTACCTGAGATTTTACCTCATACTTTTAGTCATACTGTGGGAGACAAAGTTATATTGACTAATGCCTTCGTTAGACCAAAAATAGTTGCTAAAGAACTAGTATATGAGACAGAGCCAGACTCTGAGACACAGACTCAGAAATCTCAGTCTGTGAAACTTCTCAATCTGAACAGCCTGAACTTATAATCACTAATGAATCTTTAAAAACTATAGAACTTGAAAAGAAAAGATTTATAAAAGGCAAAGTTAATATTCCCACAGTACCATCTTTAAAAAGACAAAAAGAGGTAAAAAGAATCAAGAATAAACCAAAAGGTTACAATGTGTTTGAACCTTCCACATCTCAGTCTGTAACTGGTACAGACAATAATATGCCAAATGACAAATCTAAAGGCATAAAACGAGTAACAAGGGAGTTAAAAAGATCTCAGTCTGTGAGATCTAACTGTCAGTCTGAAAAAATCAATTCTCAGTCTGGCAAACTTAACTCCAAATCTATTTGTGTTAACACTCAGTCTGACTCTCAAAAGTCAAATCTTAACAACCAGACTGAGACCATTAAGCTGCTTAGTAAAAACTTAATGAAGTTAACCACAGATTTTAAAACATTTGTTGAGTCAAAACAAGAGTTTAATAGAGGATCCAGTGCAAATAATAACCCAAAATCCAAAAGGACCATTATGTTGGACAGAAAATGTTACAACTGTGGAAATCTGGGACATTAAGGTATTAAATGCACAAAGTCCATTCTTAAACAGCCAAAGGCTGCTTTGATCAAATAAATGTCATCTACAAACAACAAAATCAAAAATAGAGAGGTTAAAAGTCAACTTCACAGACTTAGCACCAAAACTGCTGAATAATTGACTCCAACCAACTCTAAAGAACCCATCAAAAGATGGGTTCCCAAAAGTAACTAATTGGTTTTGTTTGTCTTGTGCAGGGTAACAGCAAATGGTACCTAGACAGTAGATGCTCAAGACACATGACAGGTTCTTTGGAGAATCTGTCAGAGTTTGTAGAAGAAGAAGGACCTTCTGTCAAATATGGTGACAATTCTGTTGCCAAGATAAAAGGTTATGATGTGGTGAAGGCTGGCAAGGTGGCCTATGTTGAGGGATTAAAGCATAACCTGCTTAGTGCAAGCCAGATCTGTGATGATGATGGTGAAATCAGAATCAAAAAGAAGGCTGCTGTTATCTATAATTCCAAAGGCAAACCTATATTAGTTGCCAAAAGAGAAAAAGATATCTATCTCTTGGATCTTTCTTCTGCAGAAAACAATGTAGAGACTTGTCTCTATACTCAGTCTGTGCCAGAACTAAGCTGGCTATGGCATATGAGGTTATCCCACCTTAACTTCAAAAATATTAACCTCCTGTCAAAGAAGAAATTGGTTAGAGGTCTGCCTGATGTTACATTTGCAAAAGACAAACTTTGTCCTGCATGTACACTGGGGAAACAGACCAAGAACCACTTTCCATCCAAATTGTTAGCTACAATTGATCAACCACTACATATGCTTCATATGGATCTGTTTGGACCCATGAGCATTAGCAGTTTGGGTGGAAAGAAGTATACACTTGTGATTGTGGATGAATACACAAGGTATACTTGGGTCATCTTTCTTAAGGCTAAAAGTGATGCTCCTGAAGAGATTATTAATCTAATCAAAAGGGAAGAATTGCAGAAAGATGCACCTGTCAAGCAACTCAGGAGTGACCATGGTACAGAGTTTAAGAATTCTACTCTCATTGAATTCTGTACTGACAAAGGCATTATTCAAAACTTTGCCTCTGTCAGAACTCCTCAACAAAATGGTGTTGCTGAGAGAAGAAATCGTACACTCATAGAAGCTGCAAGAACCATGTTATGCCATGGTCAAATGAAGATTAGCAGTTAACACTGCCTGTTATACCCAAAATAGATCTATTTTGGTCAAAAGGCATGGCAAAACTGCATATGAGCTGTATCACAAGAAGGTTCCAACCTTCCATTACTTCCAGACCTTTGGAAGTAAATGCTACATTCTCAATCAAAGAGATCAATTAGCAAAGATGGAACCTAAGTCTGATGAAGGAATTTTTGTTGGCTATTCATCTATTTCAAAGGCCTACAGAGTCTACAACAACAGAAGGAACAAAATTGAAGAAACCATCAATGTCACCTTTGATGCTTCCTCTGCTAATGATGAACATGTTTCTCAGTCTGATGTTCATTTATTGGAAGATTTATCTGTTGTGGGATCTGAATCTCAAATCCTAGTTGTTGCTAATCAACAACAGGACTCTCAAAGTGATAATGAAGATGCTCAACCTGCTCATTCAATGACATTACCTTAATCAACAGAAGATGAATCTGTGTCCAGAGATTCAAATTCTTCTGATACATGTGTTCAGTCTGGTAGTTTTCAGTCTGTGAACTCTACAGACTCAGACTTGCCCTATGTAGAAGATGATGCAGAACTCAGTCCTGCTATTCTTCCACCAAATGAGAATGATTTACCATCCAATGCTGAATCATTTCTAGGAGTCAAAGAACACAAGTATCATCCAATTACAGAAATAATTGGAGATTATGTTTCTGGTGTACAAACAAGAGTTCAAGTATCAAGCTCACCTTCTGCAAATTTCTGTTACTTCACAAACTTCCTGTCAATCATTGAACCAAAGAAAGCTGAAGAAGCCTTGAAAGATGATGATTGGGTTGAAGCAATGCAGGAAGAGTTAACAAAATTTGACAGAAACAATGTTTGGACCCTAGTTCCTGCTCCAAAAGGGAAAACCATTATTGGAACTAAATGGGTTTACAGAAACAAGATGGACAAGGATGGAGTGATACTAAGGAGCAAAGCAAGGCTAGTTGCTCAAGGCTACAAGCAGGAAGAAGGCATTGATTATGATGAAACCTTTGCCCCTGTAGCCAGAATTGAAGCAATACGGTTATTCTTGGCATATGCTGCATTCAAGGACTTCAAAGTCTATCAAATGGATGTCAAGAGTGCATTTCTGAATGGAAACTTACAGGAGGAAGTCTATGTGAAACAACCTCCAGGTTTTGTAAGTTTCACTTTTCCAAATCATGTCTATAAATTGTAGAAAGCACTATATGGACTAAAACAAGCTCCAAGAGCTAGGTAAGAGCTTGGTTATTCTTGGCATATGCTGCATTCAAGTACTTCAAAGTCTATCAAATGGATGTCAAGAGTGCATTTCTGAATGGCAACTTACAAGAGGAAGTCTATGTGAAACAACTTCCAGGTTTTGTAAGTTTCACTTTTCCAAATCATGTCTATAAATTGCAGAAAGCACTATATGGACTAAAACAAGCTCCAAGAGCTTGGTATGACACCTTATCATCCTATCTTCTTAGTAATGACTTTACTAGAGGATCAATTGATAAAACTTTGTTCTTCAAAAGGAACAAGGTAGATGTCATACTAGTCCAAATCTATGTTGATGATATTATATTTGGGTCTACTGATGAAAAATTGTGTAAATGGTTTTCAAACTTAATGTCAAAACAGTATCAAATGAGTATGACGGGTGAATTAACATACTTTCTTGGTCTACAAGTACATCAGAAACCTGATGGTATCTTCATCAACCAAGGTAAATATGTCAATGACCTACTTACTAAATATTCTTTAAAGGACTGTTCAATTATGAAAACACCAATGAGCACTGCAGATAAGTTGGATAAAGATCAGTCTGGCAAGTCAGTCTGTCAAACCACTTATAGAGGTATGATAGGATCTCTACTATACCTCACTGCAAGTAGACCAGATATCATGTTCTCAACATGTTTGTGTCCTAGATATCAATCTGAACCTAAAGAATCGCATCTAAAAGCTGTAAAAAGGATTTTTAGGTACCTAAAAGGTACTCCTAACCTGGGTCTTTGGTATCCCAAAGACTCTGGTTTTGATCTAATTGGATATACAGTTGCAGATTATGCAGGTTGTAAATTAGACAGGAAAAGCACTTCTGGTGGATGTCAACTGCTAGGTGGCAAACTAGTCAGTTGGTCAAGTAAGAAACAGAATTCTGTTGCTACATCCACTGCAGAAGCAGAATATGTGGCTGCTGGTAGTTGTTGTGCTCAATTGCTATGGATGCAACATCAACTAGCAGACTATGATTTGGTGTTTACAAAAACTCCAATCATGTGTGATAACCAAAGTGCCATTGCCATCACTGAGAATCCTGTGTTTCACTCCAGGACAAAGCATATTGAGATCAGACATCACTTTATCGGAGATTGTGCTGAGAAAGGTAAAGTGATTCTCAAATATGTGCCCACAAATGACCAATTAGCAGATATCTTTACTAAACCTTTAAATGAAGATAGATTTTTGTATCTGCTTGGTCAACTAGGAATGCTCAACCCCTAGTAAAACCTTGAATCTGTATGATTCAATTCTCAGTCTGTGTCTGCTTTTCAATCTGTATAACTGTATTCTCAGCTACATACAATCAAAAAGTACATACTAAGAGATGTTTTTGTACATAACTTTCTAAGAAAATACCAAAAAGATTTTATAACTTATGTTATTTTCTCTCAGTCTGACTATTTATATGTTTCAGTCTGTGTGACTTCTTCCAGACTAGCTACACAGACTAACCATATTCATTCAGACTAGACCCTCTATTTTTGTGCTTTATTAATTCATAAGGTTAGAATTTTAGTACTGTTAGTGTTAATACTGCCAGTTACTTTTAATACTGCTGGTTAATACTGATAAGCCTTTTTAATACTGCCCTCATGAATTCATATTTTAGCACTGTTAGTATTAATACTGCTAGTTACTTTTAGTACTGCTGGGTTAATACTGATGTTTTTTTTTTTTGGTAAAGATTGGTACAATTAACACTGTTAATGTAGCAAGTTACTACTGTTAATTAACTTTAGTACTGCTTTCGCAAGTTACTACTGTTAGTTAATTTTAGTACTGCTTTGGCAAGTTACTACTGTTAGTTAACTTTAGTACTGCTTTCGCAAGTTACTACGGTTAGTTGATTTTAGTACTGCTTTGGTAAGTTACTACTGTTAGTTAATTTTAGTACTGCTTTGACAAGTTACTACTGTTAGTTAATTTTAGTACTGCTTTCGCAAGTTACTACTGTTAGTTAATTTTAGTACTGCGTTGACAAGTTACCACTGTTAGTTAATTTTAGTACTGCTTTCACAAGTTAGTACTGTTAGCTATATCAATCTGTTACCACTGCCGGCACAACCTTCTTTTAATTTTTTTTATTTTTATTTTTTTAGTAAAAATATAAAACAACAATATCTTTGCATTTAATGCTAATACCATTTTTATGGTAATAATCATTAAAAGTTTTGGCGCTTGTTGTCTATTTATCTGCTCAATACAAAAAGTGCACGTGCTTCAGTGTTACTGTTGCAGAGAAAGGGATAAACCGTCAAGTGGGTCCCATTTAACGGAAATTTAATTTCTTCAAATACCCACTTCTGTTTTCCCCTTTTCTTCTTCACCTGTACTTGCACATCCAAAATTACACAGAGTTTGTAAGCCCTAACCTAAATTGCTCAACCATTTTAGAAATCAATCTCAAAAATTCGTCATTTAAAATGGCTGATCAATGGGCTTACACGGCACCTGCCAACATCGCTGGGGCTAAACCCTTCAAACAGGGTAAACAGGTAAAACTCTGTATAAATAACCAACTTGCTACCATTTCCATTCCTGACTCTAAAAAGAATAAAGGGTTTGAGGAACTAACTGCTTTTATGTCTGCTCATCCATTAAGGGGAGCATTCTTTAACACAGTTCCTCAAATATACCTACATTTTTTAAGGGAATGGTGGTATACTTGCTCCTCAAATAGTACCAATACTGCAATTACTGGTACTATTGATCATGGTAAACGGGCAGTTACCATTGATCAGGAGCTAATTAGGAATGTCTTAGACTTGCCTTTGGGAAATAATTTTGAACCCATTCCAACCAAAGAAGCAGCAAGGGCTTCTCTTACTTTGGTTGGATATACCAAAGAAAAAGGCACCATCTTGATGTCAGGATTCACCCCCAGATGGAAATTTTTAATCTCTGGCATCATTAGAAGTCTAGGAGGAAAATCTGGTAGCACAGGGGAGTTAAATGAGTTTGAAACTCAACTGTTAAGCTCATTCATCACAGGTTTAAACATCAACTTTGCAGAGTTGTATTTTAAAGAACTTTTAAAACTAGTGAATGAGTCACAGAGAATTTTTAATGTACCTTTTATAAGGTTACTCTCCCTGTGCATCCAATCCAGATTAACTGGGTCTGTGTATATGTCTTCCAATAACAAAACTGCAGATATACCCGTACCTGTGCTCACATATAAAGTGTTCAACCATCCGATTCCACTTTCTGGAGCACCTATCACTGCTGCTATGCAGCAATGGATTGATCACCCATATGTTGCTTCTGCATCTATGGAGGGTGATACTTCAAGTGATAGTGAGGGTACTGAGACCCAGGTTGTTGAAGATCGTGTGGCTGAGGCAGAGCACACAGACTCCAGGGACACAGACTCAACTCAGTCTGTGCACTTGGAGTCAGACTCAAACATTCCTGAGTCTGTTCCATCTTCAACAGAAGATGCAGGTAGTACTTCTTATTCATCTGAGGACATGGATATAGATAAACCTTCTTATCCTAGCCCATCCTAACTCACAAAAGAGAGTCACAAACAAACCAACCCAGATGAGTCACCACTCACTCTGGAGGAATCACCAGACTCAACCCCAAAAAGTATAGCACAAGTGGAATCATCATCCATGGAATTTGATGTCAATAGAACACCTTCCAGTGCTATCGTCCATTCCACTGCAGCTTTGCTAGAGTATGTGGTGCCAATGGCTACCCAACTGACCCAACCTACACCTAGTTTAGTCAGCTTGGATACCCACATTACTGCTACTACACTGACCCCTGTAGTATGCATTGAAGAAGATGCTCCAATCCTGAGCACTACCACCCCCCTCTTTACCCCACTCACAATGGTTGAGCCCATAATGACCACTAGTCCTGTACTAGTTCACATTCCAGTGAGTCCTTTCTTACACCCCTCTCCACAGATCGCCAATGCCCCAGTCATGTCACAGACTGAGGTACAGATCTTCTCTTCTTTGCCTGATGAACTACCATCTTATCACCAGATGGTTAGTGAAGGCATACCAACTTCCACATCAGTTGCCAGTGATACTGTTCCATTACACCAGGGACTGTTTGAGGCAACAGGTGCAACACAATCATTTCCCAGTGATATCTTATCCTATCACCGGACTAGATCTGAGGGAACAACTACACCACTGAATGCCTATGATCGCTTTTCCATGCACAGGACACAGAGTGAGGCAAAGAGTGCAACCCCAAAAGATTCTAGGGATCTTGCTCAGTTTCAACATGAGTCAAGTGAGGAACATACCATCACCCAATTCTAACCCTTCCAACCAGACCCAGTCTGTGCCTTCTAGTACACTTAATGATGTGCTTTCTGCCATCAACAAGTTGTCTGAATGGGTACAGACTGAGTTCAATAATAATAAGAAAGAGCTAGAGGAGATGAAGCATCAAGTCTCTACTATGGTGGATAAAGTGGATATGCTGGAGGAGAAGGTATCCAATAGGTTAGATGAAATGCAGACCAGCCTCTCAAACTTAGTAGATGATGTCAAAAAGGGGGAGAAGATGAAGTATGGGTCTGCAAAAGCTAAAACCTCAAAAGATAAAGATTTAAATAATAAATCCTTAGATTTAGGGGGAGATAGCAGTGAGGGAGATGATGGAGATGATGGAGATGATGGACCCGAAGGTGCTAGGGTGAAGTCTCAGACTGAAGCTCAGTTTGTGCCACAGACTGAAAATATGAGTGCACAGATTGAGGGGGAGCAAGAAGGATTGCAGGCAGGTGAACATACTGAGATGGTTGCACAGACTCAGGGGGAGTCATCCATTGTCTTACACATAGACCCAATTGCAACTATCTCAGCCCAAGGTCAGATGGAGTTGAAGAGACCAAGGGAAGAAGATGAAGATGTTCAACCACTGCAGATCAAAAGAGCCAGAAAGACAAAAAGAATGGCCAGGAGGATTCCTGAAAGGGATATCTTTGATTCCCAACCAAAGATGAAGGGGATCAAGACCTGGGATCAGTTTGTGAAGCTGGCTGAAGAACGAGACACTGATGGTGAAGATGATGATGCCATTAATCCTGATTGCAGTTCTGAGTCTGAGGTATTTAGAAGATCAGATGATGATGAAGATGATGCTACTTTTGGAGGTATAGATGAAGGTGCCTCAAAAGTCAAGACTGGAGAGTCTAAGTCTGTGCCCTTTGAACCTGCAGAGACTGAGACACAACATCAGACACAGACTCAGAGCTCTGAACAACAAGCAGCAAGCATTGATGCTCTAATCATCAGTGCTGAAGCCATCCAAGCTGAAGCTAATCCTGCTAGATCAACCACAACAACCAGAATACTGCCTCCAGGTAGAAGTGAACTTGAAGATAGAATGCAATGGAGAAGTGCTCACCTGATTAGCACTTATCCTGGGTCAAGCTCTACCATGGAAGAAGTTATGGATAAGGGTAAGGGCAAGGAGATTGCCTTATCCAAGCAGGAAAGGTTAAGCAAGATCAAGAAGATGGTGGATGATCATGCTGCTGGCACAAGAAATCCTGAACTGACAAATCTACAGGATGAACTCTTGCAACAAGAAGCTACTGCTCAAGGTATGTCTTTAACTGAGTACTTAAATGCACTAATTGAAGAAGAGCAGAAGCTGAAGGAAGCAAGATTTGTTGACATGCTCTCCAAAGAATTAGAAGATGAAAGTTGTTCACAGACTCAAACCAGAAGAAGTCAAATTGAGCAACAAATCAAGGAAGATGAAAAGCTGTCAACAAGGTTACAGAAGATAGAGAGCCTGAAACCAAAGCTACAAGCCACTTTCCAAAAGTCAAAGCTCAAGCAGAAGATTAAAGAATGTCATCTGAACAAGATTAGACAGAAATTGAAGCTGGAGCTGACTTTGACCAAGAGCAAGAAGATGGTATGGGTGGATGAACTGTACACTCTAGGGCTTAAGGAATGGCAATCCATTGCCAATCTTTTGAAGAGTGCAGCTGACAAGGAATTGAAGAAAGAAGTTCTGGATGAGCTATCTTACCTGATTGAGCTAGTTCTCAGTCTGGGGCTCATCTCAGAAGAAGAATACAAGTTGTTTTGCATAGCAAACAACTTTGTAATCAAGAAGAAGTCAGATGGGTTATCCACAGAGAATGAGCAGAGAAGGGAGCATCCTCTACCCAAAGGTATCATTTTCATTGATAGATCATATGTACAGACTGACAGCATTGAAGGTCTGTGCTATAGAGATATCAATGGGATAGAATGCTTCCAGGATCAGAATAGGTTATATGGAGAGTCTCTGCTGCACTGCATTGCCCTGCTGAAGGAATGCAAACATTCTCAAGCCAGACCATTCAGAAGAAGACTGATTAGCTGGTTATTCAACAACCTTTCCCAAATCATGATGATGATTGGACTTGAAGATATCTGCAAGAAGATCATCCTAGAGTATCAAGAATTTGAAGACAAATCTGATAAGGAAATGGAAGAACTGTTGAAGAGGAAAGTGGAAAAGATGAAAGAGATCAAAGCTCGGAGAAAGGACTGAAGATTGTTATATTTATATCATTTACAATCTTATGTAATAATTGTAATATTTTTGTATACTAACTATGACTTTGACTATATATATAAGTCTAAAGATTCATAAGTTATGTTGTACTTTAGTATTTATTATTTCTCCTTTATCTTTTGTAAATAGATTTTGACATCATCAGATAGGGGGAGATTGTTGGGAAAAACAATGATCAAACCTAAGTTATAAATCTGAAGAGTCAAAATCTAACTTAGTTGTATTCAGGAAACTTAGTGAAATTCCTGAGTCTGTGTTCCTGAGTCTGTGCTACACAGACTGAAGAATTGGTTCTGAGTCTGTGCTGCACAGACTGAAGATCCTCACAGACTGAAAGCAATGCTCTTCCTGAAGACTTATGAATTCATCATCTGAAGAATGAAGATTGAATACAGAAGGCTTCACAGACTGTTAGTTAACTTTAGTACTGCCTTCGCAAGTTACTACTGTTAGTTAATTTTAGTACTGCTTTCACAAGTTAGTACTGTTAGCAATATCAATCTGTTACCACTGCTGGCACAAAAGTTTTTTTTTTTTTTTGTTATTTTCTCTTAGTCTGTCTGTTATATGGCTCAGTCTGTGTGACGTCACCCAGACTCATTGCACAGACTGATTATATACACTCAGACTAAATGCTTTTTAATTTTAATATATTTATTTATTTATTTATTTTACATAAATAAACAACAATATCCTTGCATTTAATGCTTTAACCATCTTTATGGTAATAATCATTAAAAGTTTTGGCGCTTGTTGTCTATTTATCTGCTCAATACAAAAAGTGCACGTGCCTCAGCGCTACTGTTGCAGAAACAGGGATAAACCGTCCAAGTGGGTCCCATTTAACGGAAATTTAATTTCTACAAATACCCATTTATGTTTTCCCCCTTTCTTCTTCATTCGTACTTGCACACCAAAAACAAACAGAGTTTATAAACCCTAAATCGCTCAACCATTTTCAAAATCAATTTCTAAAATTTCTTCAATGGCTGATCAATGGGTTTACACGGCACCTGCCAACATCGCTGCGGCTAAACCCTTCAAACAAGGGAAACAGGTAAAACTCTGTATCAACAATCAAGTAGCTACCATTTCCATCCCTGATTCGAAAAAGAATAAAGGGTTTGAGGAACTAACTGCTTTTATGTCTGCTCATCCATTAAGGGGAGCATTCTTTAACACAGTTCCTCAAATATACCCACATTTTTTAATGGAATGGTGGTATACTTGCTCCTCAAATAGTACCAATACTGCAATTACTGGTACTATTGATCATGGTAAACGGGCAGTTACCATTGATCAGGAGTTAATTAGGAATGTCTTAGACCTGCCTTTGGGAAATAATTTTGAACCTATTCCAACCAAAGAAGCAGCAAGGGCTTCTCTTACTTTGGTTGGATATACCAAAGAAAAAGGCACAATTTTGATATCAGGATTCACCCCCAAATGGAAATTTTTAATTTCTGGCATCATTAGAAGTCTAGGAGGTAAATCTGGTAGCACAGGGGAGCTAAATGAGTTTGAAACTCAACTGTTGAGCTCATTCATCACTGGTTTAAACATCAACTTTGCAGAGTTGTATTTTCAAGAAATTTTAAAACAGGTGAATGAGTCAAACAGAATTTTTAATGTACCTTTTATAAGGCTACTCTCTCTGTGCATCCAATCCAGGTTAACTGGGTCTGTATATATGTCCTTTAATAATAAAGTGGCAGATATACCTGTTCCTGTGCTCACATATAAAGTGTTTAACCATCCGGTTCCACTTTCTGGAGCACCTATCACTGCTGCTATGAAGCACTGGATTGATCACCCATATGTTGCTTCTGCATCCATGGAGGGTGATGAATCAAGTGATAGTATGGGTAATAAGACCCAGACTGTTGACGAACGTGTGGCTGAAGCAGAGCACACAGACTCCAGGGATACAGACTCAACTCAGTCTGTGCACTTGGAGTCAGACTCAAACATTCCTGAGTCTGTTCCATCTTCAACAAAAGATGCAGGTAGTACTTCTTCTTCATCTGAGGACATGGATATAGATAAACCTTCTTATCCTAGCCCATCCTAACTCACAAAAGAGAGTCACAAACAAACCAACCCAGATGAGTCACCACTCACTCTGGAGGAATCACCAGACTCAACCCCAAAAAGTATAGCACAAGTGGAATCATCATCCATGGAATTTGATGTCAATAGAACACCTTCCAGTGCTATCGTCCATTCCACTGCAGCTTTGCTAGAGTATGTGGTGCCAATGGCTACCCAACTGACCCAACCTACACCTAGTTTAGTCAGCTTGGATACCCACATTACTGCTACTACACTGACCCCTGTAGTATGCATTGAAGAAGATGCTCCAATCCTGAGCACTACCACCCCCCTCTTTACCCCACTCACAATGGTTGAGCCCATAATGACCACTAGTCCTGTACTAGTTCACATTCCAGTGAGTCCTTTCTTACACCCCTCTCCACAGATCGCCAATGCCCCAGTCATGTCACAGACTGAGGTACAGATCTCCTCTTCTTTGCCTGATGAACTACCATCTTATCACCAGATGGTTAGTGAAGGCATACCACCTTCCACATCAGTTGCCAGTGATACTGTTCCATTACACCAGGTACTGTTTGAGGCAACAGGTGCAACACAATCATTTCCCAGTGATATCTTATCCTATCACCGGATTAGATCTGAGGGAACAACTACACCACTCAATGCCTATGATCGCTTTTCCATGCACAGGACACAGAGTGAGGCAAAGAGTGCAACACCAAAAGATTCCAGTGATCTTGCTCAGTTTCAACATGAGTCAAGTGAGGAACACATACCATCACCCAATTCTCACCAGACCCAGTCTGTGCCTTCTAGTACACTTAATGATGTGCTTTCTACCATCAACAGGTTGTCTGAATGGGTACAGACTGAGTTCAATAATAATAAGAAAGAGCTAAAGAAGATGAAGCATCTAGTCTCTACTATGGTGGATAAAGTGGATATGCTGGAGGAAAAGGTATCCAATAGGTTAGATGAAATGCAGACCACCCTCTCAAACTTGGTGGATGATGTCAAAAAGGGGGAGAAGATGAAGCATGGGTCTGCAGAAGCTAAAACCTCAAAAGATAAAGATTTAAATAATAAATCCTTAGATTTAGGGGGAGATAGAAGTGAGGGAGATGATGGAGATGATGGACCCGAAGGTGCTAGGGTGAAGTCTCAGACTGAAGCTCAGTCTGTGCCACAGACTGAAGATATGAGTGCACAGACTGAGGGGGAGCAAGAGAGATTGCAGTTAGGTGAACATGCTGAGATGGTTGCACAGACTCAGGGGGAGTCATCCATTGTCTTACACATAGACCCAATTGCAACTATCTCAACCCAAGGTCAGTCGGAGTTGAAAAGACCAAGGGAAGACGAAGAAGAAGAAGATGTTCAACCTCTGTTAATCAAGAAAGCCAGGAAAATGGAAAGAATGGCCAGGAGGATTCCTGAAAGGGATATCTTTGATTCCCAATCAAAAATGAAGGGGATCAATACCTGGGACCAGTTCTTAAAGCTGGCAGAAGAACAGGACAATGATGGTGATGATGATGATGCCATCAATCCTGACTGCAGTTCTGAGTCTGAAGTTTTCGGAAGATCAGATGATGATGAAGATGATGCTACTTTTGGAGGTGTAGGTGAAGGAGCCTCAAAAGTCAAGACTGGAGAGTCTCAGTCTGTGCTTTCTGAACCTGCCTTGACTGAGACACAACATCAATCACAGACTCAGAGCTCAGAGCAACCAGCAGCAAGCACTGATGCTCTAATTATCAGTGTTGAAGCCATTCTAGCTGAAGCCAATCCTGCTAGACCAACCACAACAACCAGAACACTGCCTCCAGGTAGAAATGAAATTGAAGACAAAATGCAATGGAGAAGTGCTCATCTGATAAGCACTTATCCTGGGTCAAGCTCTACCATGGAAGAAGTAATGGATAAGGGTAAGGGCAAGGAGATTGCCTTATCCAAGCAGAAAAGATTAAGCAAGATCAAGAAGATGGTGGATGATCATGCTGCTGGAACAAGAAATCCTGAACTGTCAAATCTACAGGATGAGCTCTTGCAACAAGAAGCTACTGCTCAAGGTATGACCTTAACCGAATACTTAAATGTATTATCAATTGAAGAGCAGAAGCTGAAGGAAGCAAGATTTGTTGACATGCTCTCCAAAGAGT
The DNA here is from genome assembly GCA_963930675.1 of Gnaphalium uliginosum. NCBI lineage: Eukaryota > Viridiplantae > Streptophyta > Magnoliopsida > Asterales > Asteraceae > Gnaphalium > Gnaphalium uliginosum. Next base: position 37,654,618 of record OZ005680.1, on the reverse strand, counting down.
TAGAAGATGAAAGTTGTTCACAGACTCAGATCAGAATGAGTCAAGTTGAGCAACAGATCAAAGAAGATGAAGAACTGTCAATAAGATTACAGAAGATAGAAAGCCTAAAAGCAAAGCTACAATCCACTTTCCAAAAGTCAAAGCTCAAGCAGAAGATTAAAGACTGTCATCTGAATAAGATTGGACAGAAATTGGAGCTGGAGTTGACTTTGACCAAGAGCAAGAAAATGGTATGGGTGGATGACCTGTACACTCTAGGACTTAAAGAATGGCAATCCATTGCTAACCTTTTGAAGAGTGCAGCTGACAAAGATTTGAAAAGAGAAGTTCTGGATGAGCTATCCTACCTGATTGAGTTAGTTCTCAGTCTGGGGCTCATCACAGAAGAAGAATACAAGTTGTTCTGCATAGCAAACAACTTTGTAATAAAGAAGAAGTCAGCTGGATTATCCATAGAGAATGAGCAGAGAAGGGAGCATCCTCTACCCAAAGGTATTGTTTTCATAGATAAATCTTATGTACAGACTGACAACATTGAAGGTCTGTGCTATAGAGATATCAATGGGATAGAGTGCTTCCAGGATCAAAATGGACTATATAGAGAGTCTCTGCTACACTGCATTGCCTTGCTGAAGGAATGCAAACATTCTCAAGCCAGACCATTCAGAAGAAGACTGATCAGCTGGTTATTCAACAACCTTTCCCAACTCAGGATGATGACTGGACTTGAAGATATCTGCAAGAAGATCATCCTAGAGTATCAAGAATTTGAAGACAAATCTGATAAGGAAATGGAAGAACTGTTGAAGAGGAACGTGGAAAAGATGAAAGAGATCAAGGCTTAGAGAAAGAAGTGAAGATTGTTAAAATTTTGATTTACAATTTCATGTAATAATTGTAATATTCTTGTAAACTGACTATGACTTTGACTTTATGTATATAAGTCTAAATTCATAAGTTATGCTTTACTTCAGTATTTATTATTTCTCTATTATCTTTTGTAAATAGATTTTGACATCATCGGATAGGGGGAGATTGTTAGGAAAAACAATGATCAAACCTACATTATAAATCTAAGGAGTCAAAATCTAACTTAGTTGTATTCAGGAAACTTAGTGAAATTCCTGAGTCTGTGTTTCTGAGTCTGTGCTACACAGACTGAAGAATTCTCACACACTGAAAGCCGTGCTCTACTTGAAGACTTATGGATTCATCATCTGAAGAATGAAGATTGAAGACAAAAGACTTCACAGACTGAAGATCACATACTGATGATCACAGATTGAAGATCACAGACTGAGAGCACAGACTGAAGAGCACAGATTGAAGAATGAAAGTACAATTGTACAAAAGAAGTTCTTCTTTCCCAAGGCTATGGTACAACTGGAGAGATGTTTGAGTAAAGTCAAACATTGGACAAAGGTTTTCTTCTCAGCAAAGAAACCTTTTACCTTTTGCTTTTTCTGTTTCCAAGAAAAGTAAAAAGGGTGGCGTGCAAAGTTGCCCAAGATGCATCTGTTATCCCTTGGACAATTATGTAAGCTGGATAATATAGAGTTACATCCAACTCTATAAATAGCAATTCAAAAAGCACTGCTATGTATCCAAGTATCCAAGTAATTCAAGCTCTCAAAGAAAAAATAGTATACAAGACCTTTAAGCTTAGGCTCAAAGCATTACCACACTAACTGTTAAAGTTTGTAGTGATAATTGTATCTTAATATACTAATACTTGGATCGTATTCAAACCATCTGTGTGGGTTTGAATACTTTGTCATCTGTGTGAGACAAACACTTTATTGTGAATAATACTTTGATTCATAATAAACTCTGTGTCAAAAATAATCTTGTTTTCCGCCTAGATTAATTTAAACTTGTTTGATATAAAACTTGGATATAAACTAACAAGTTAAGATAACTGTTATTTAATCTGTATCTAAGTTTTGGGAACCTTGTGACCCAACAATAGTTGTATATTAATAACATGTCGTTACTCTGCCTGTATGAATTCAAATTATTCTTGAACTTATAAATTGAACTTCTGTTGATTATCTATCCAACTTATGCTGTGGTTTGAAAACTATCACTAGAATTTGGCCAATTACTAGTTATAGAACTTCCAACTATTCTATGTATGATGATCAATGAACTCGACATGGCCGTTGTTCTCTTGATTGAAATATATCAGATTGAGACACAAGGTGTAGGATTAGAGATAGATTAGGTTCATGTTTATCTGTTAGATATCTTTGAGAGAACTTTCTGGATATCTATGATTTAATTATCAGGTTAATGAATATGTATGATCTGAGCTCGTCACTAGTATGATATCTTACTGCATGTTCTTGTTTGATTGTTGCTTTAGGAATCTGTATGCTAGAAACAAACTCCGTAATTACTATCGTTAATCAACTAATTAGGTTTTTAGAAATGAATTGAATTAATACAGAAAGTTTAACGTTCATGCAAAGTTATAATAATCTATATGAATAATGATGAACAGTTCAGTTAACCGTTAGCCAGGTCATCCCAACTTATCCCGCAGGGTAATTCCTGTTCATGTTATTGTTTATTCAACGATTCATGCCATGATACAGATATCTCAGATGTCTAAGATTGGGGAATGAGATTCGAGGATGACTGTTAAGTTGAACTTGTCAGTACATTTGGGAGAACTTCCGGTGTATCTACCACTCTATATCTATTACCCCCGTGACATATTATTTATCTAATTGCGGACAACTCTACGTTAGATATTTGATAGGATAGGAGATATAGCTCATTAGGAAATATAATATAATCAGGGAGAGTAATATGGAACCCCAGAATAATACAACGGAAACACCCTAAAACGTCCAAGTACTCAGTATAGCGCTGGAAAGACCGACGGGTTTAGTACAAATGCGTGGAAGCTGAGAAAAGGCCGTAGGTTCAATACTTTGTATTATTCAAGTTTTCGAGATACTCGATCCCACTGGATTCATCATTATAGTTAGAGGCTTTACCCAAATATAACTACCACTCTATAGCATCAGCCGAAATCATAGTAAGCACTCACGTTATTCTGATTCTCTTAGTCTCCGTACATATCCCCCTTTATCGTTATTTGTAGTTTAGTTTAAATAAAATACAAAACAAAACACCTCCAAAAACTATTAAATCCCCCGCTAAATCACGATAGATAATTAATCCTCTTAAAATCCCATGCCTGTTGTAGTTTAAAGAGCGACACCTGAGTCATACGTACCACTTACTACCCTAATACACCTAAGGATCATAAGTAGTGCTCATAGCTTAGGCTTCCCAGCAAAATAAATAAAAAACTCACCCACGACGCGGCCGTCCGGCGATCGCGATTCCCTCACGACAAGGAGTCGATAAAACAAACGTCAAGGCGAAACCACGTCACAAGTCTGCACTTTCGTACAACAAAGCAACTTAACTTGACTCAGATTGAGCAAAAACCAGTTTTAGTCAAATCATTAGTGACAGGTCTGTACTTTCGTACAACAAAGTGACTTAGTTTGACTAGGGTTGGTATCTTATGAGTTTAATTCAGTATAAGCTCTATTACTCGTTAGTTAGATATACTGACAGAGTTCAGGTCTATAGTTTCGTATAACAAATGAAATAATCAGTATATCCTCAAATGATTTCATCTAAAGACCCAAAATCACAGAGTATGGCATATCCAAGAATTAAGACTAAGAAGTCATACATCATATTGTGTTCTCCTTAAGATAATATTCACGTTATATCATTACTTATTAAAAAGCTCAGAAACCTTTGTATAGAAAGCCTATCAATACATCATATAATGAAGTTGTCTAGCACTTATGTTAAAAATTAGAAAAATTGGTTTAAAAATATTAGTTGTGATTACTAACACATCAAAAATAGTACTCAAGTTTTCCATTTTTATACACGTTCCTAATGTACTAACATATCCCGAACAGCAGTATTGCAAAAAAAAATTATGCAATATGACAAAATTCTAGTAAATTGCCACAAAAGACTAAGGACAAGCAAACTTCTTTTCTACACCCCTTCCCACACTTAAGTTGGACAATGTCCACATTGTAAAAAAAATAAACAAAAATAAAGTAAGAAAGAGAAAAGAAGTAGAACAGGAAAAACTCCCCTGATAAACATACTTGAAGCATTGCTCGGTTGAGATTTAGGTCTGTACTTTTGGTTTTCAGATGATGCTCGGCGAGTACAAACAGTAAGCTTGTCGAAAAACCGAAAATGTGTTCCTAGACACTTTTTGTATGTGCGGCGAGTACTGAGTCCCTGCTCGTCGAGTTCATCTGATACTGCTTATTATTTGATCTGCAAGTTAAAGCTCGGATTTTCAAAGACAAGATAAGACATGATAAAATAAAATACTATAACTAAAAATCTACCTACGAATTTAAAATACTGCAAACAAAAAATATTAAACACGGGTTGCATCCCGAGAAACGCTTGTTTTTGTTCGAGTCTCTAGCTTGACTCCACCATAATTTACTTGAAATTTCGGTGACTTTCCCCACACTTAAGATGAAGTGTGGATGGAAATAACGAAAAGTAAACCTTTGAAGTAGTTTAAATAAAATGAAGTTTATGAAGTACTTATCGTTTTTCTCATACAAAGCAGGCATTCCCCCTTCCTTGGTGCGATATGGCGTTTGAGAATCTACAACAAACTCACCTTTTCCCCTTGAATAAATAGGAACAGATAAGTAGGTCGTACATGGGGAATAATTAAGAACAATCCAAATCTGCCAGTAATTCCGCAATTCTCGTCTAGATGGTTCCTCAAATATATTCTTGGTCATCATCCGATCATCTCCCTTCAAATGTTTAACCTCCTGATGCAAGGCAGAATTTCATCAACATTCAAATCCATAATAGCTAGCAACTCCTCTTCCGTCATCATCCCATCTCGGTTTCTCAGTTCAAGGAGCTCCTCGTCATCGGAACCAAGTAACATAAGTAATTCCTCATTTAAAGTTGGGTAATCAAGCCTTGGCGAAATCGGTCCATGTACTTCCTTGTCTTCCACCTGTTCAAATTCACTAATAAACCCATTAGAAATAAGGAAAACATAGGATTGAAGAAACTTATCGAGTTGATGAATCATCCCCTCCATTCGCTCAATGGAAGCTCCTTGATTTCTGACAATTGTTTCGGTTTCTTCCATTCGCTTACTTGAGGTTTCCATGAATTGCATACTTGTACAAATACCTGACTCATCATCCCCTCCATGTTTACCTTTTTCTCGGTAAAGGTGTTTGAACTTCTCGATTTCGGTTCTCATAATCCTCAAGCGTCATATAGTCGGTGGGGTCATGTTTTATGTTCCGAAAAATATTCGGAATCATACTCATGCTTATATACCTATCTTTACAAAAAGAAGAAAAAACAAGCAGTAGAACAAGTATACAGAGCATTTAGCAATAACTCTCGAAAAGATAAATCTTATCGAGAGGATCGAATAACTAAAAATTCCAAATTAACAAATAAAAACTAAACCGCTCCCTGGCAGGGGCGCCAAAAACTTGGTGTGTGCGAATCGTGTTTTATATTTATAATGAAATTGGAAATAACTAAGTTATGATTATCACACAATACAGGAAAGAATACCCGATCATATAATAATATAGTTTAAGTAAGTCCGAGTATTGAACACAGGGAACGGTAATTTAAACTTAAATAAAATGAAAATTTATTAGTAAACAAATAAAAAGAAAATAACAATGGGGGCGTTTTAGTTCCGTACGAACGTATTTATAAAACCAATTTTTACTGAATTAAAAGTAAAACAATTAAAGTAACTAATTAAATAGAAAGCTAATAATGCAAGTTTGTAAACCTTAGACCACTTTCCCTAGATTTTGGTTATCGTATTTACTTAGTTGCTCGTTTTGTTGTTCTATGGTGAATAAGCTAATGTCGATTAGTCTCCTGTCAAGGTTAACTAATTCTATAATTTTCGAAAAGACACAAGACTCTATTAAGTACGCTAGCGACTTCGCGTCAACGATAATCTTATAATTGTCCTATTATTTCAGTAACAATTATCATGTTTATCATAAATTTATTAATTGCTATTATTCTTAACCTATCTCCGGTCACAGTTTCAAGCTATAATTATCTAACAAGTAAAACAATTATAAATAACTAATAAACCTTAACGAACGTCCGCTATGACTTAGATTCATTAATCACGTTAAGTAGACAATCAATAATCACAAATAATCATGGTTCATCGGATAAACATAATTAACTATCAAAGAACAAATACTCAAAATGCTAAATAAACACTCAAACCCTTATCTAGGTATCAACGTCTAAGCGAATACACAAATTAGTTCATGATCAGATTACAGTAAATATTCAATAATAAAACATGTTTAAATCGATACGGATAAAGATTGCGCAAACCGAATCGCGAACCGTGTATCGAAAGCTTGAATGTAGCAAACCTCGTGAACTTGCGTCTCTAAATGTCCCGAAAACCTCAGAAAGTGCCTTCAATCGAATTAGGGTTCTTTTTACAAGTTCTTGCCGAATTGGGGTATATTTTCCATTTATTAAATTCTGACCGACTGTGACACCCGACAAATTAGGGCGTCATTTATACCTAAGATAGGTCAATATTACTTGTATTTAGTATGAAATAGGACTAAGTACAATAACATTTTGTATATATGTATATATATATACACGTACGTAATTAATTTTAATTACGCGAATTCAATCGGATGGAATCCGACACAATAATACGGACGTTGGTGAAAAACATTTTCTTAAAAACGTAATTATATTAAATAATCGTTATTTAACTTATATTATTACGATAATATATTAACGTTATAAGTTTCGTATAAAAAGTACTATACGCGACAAAAACGCGCGAATCGCGCCCGATAACCGAACGAAGCTCGAATTATATTTCAACAACTTAAAAAAAAATATTTTAAATAAAACTTCAATCAAAATATACACGAATAAATCGTTAACGAAAAACATAATTAATAAACGTTTAACGATTAAACAAACGACGAAACGAACGGGTAAACGGGTACCGCACGTAACGTAAATTTGAAGAACAAATTTAAACAACCCACACCTCAAGTGGGGCACCCAAATCTGCTACCATACATGCCCCCTACCTCCCATGCCCAAGACTTTTAACATCATCACCATACCATACTCTCATTCTCCACACTACACTCAACACTTTCTCTCAAACTCTCTCCTCTCTCCCTCTTCCCTGCGATTTCAAGGCACCCTAAGGCAGCTCCAACACCACCACAAACCACCACATGCACCACCACAAACCGCCATAGCACCATCACTTCGGTTTGGAGGAAAACACAAGAAAACGAGCTTCCGACTTCCATTTCTTCGTGTTTTCATCAACTTCTTTGTAAGAAACTTCATCTCCCTTTTATTTTACTTGAAACATACATATAAACATGTTATAATGTCCATATAACAAGATTATGTCCAAAAACAAAGTCAGAAAATGTTTTTATAAACACAAAAAATCAACAACTTTCTGGGCAGAAACTTGGCCCGACTTCAAGGAAAGGTTTCGAGCTCAAAACTTAATGAAAATGGACGAATCAAAAGACAAAAATTAAGTTTAAGAAGTTAGCTTTCATCTCCAAGCGTTTTCGTAGATTTTCGACACCGTTTGATACCCGAAAACGATTTTACAAAAACGTGTCCCATTTCTGTCTGGGCTTACAGATTTTTACACCAACTTCTCGAGCCTATAACTCGAGCTACACAACTCCACACGATATGAGGTTTTTGCCAAAATCTTACAAATCTTGTTAGCTTTAAAAGTAGTATGATTACACTCTTTGAAGTTATGTAGATTTTTCTCAGTAATTGAAACAATGGGCATGTGTCCAGATTGGTCACGGTTGGACCTCAGAGGACAAAGGGAATTATTAAAAATACTTAGACTTATCCAAAAATTCTTGAAAAATTACTGAAAGTAGCCAAGACATATGGGAACAATTGGTTTTTTTCTCGGATTTTATCTCGACACTTTGACTAGTCAAAACGAGCCGCGAAAAATGTATAAAATCTGATTAATACGAACCCAGGGACTGTTTTCGTATTAAATTAAAAACTACACTTTCGGGTTAACCACAAAACGTATTTAAGATTCATATTTAAGAGTCGTGTAAAAGTTTCGGGTGAAACCGAACACGTTTGACCAAGTTCAGGAAAATGAATAGATTCAACAGCCGCTTGTGTCGTTATACCAACCTCTGTGTCGCCAAGAATAGCGACACTATGCCTTGTGTCACTATATCAACCTCTGTGTCGCCTGGACTAGCGACACTATCCCTTGTGTCGCAATACGATTTCGAGTGTCGCAACCTGCGACACTCAGCCTTAGTGTCGCACCACCCAAATCCTGAGTCTGTGTCGCACAGACTGTGTCACACCCCGCTAAAGCGGAAACACGAGGTGTCACAGCTAATGATTTCACAACACCAAGATATAGCAACCATACCATTTAAATTAAGATGAAACAGCCTCGGAGGCATTAAAATACATCAAATTGTTCAAAGTACACGGCATTACTACAATTATATTACAAAAATTTAGTTCAAAGTCCGTTTAAATGGCTTGGTCGACATAATCCCATGCATTAGCCCACATATAATCCGTGCTTACCGGCGTTCCCCTGAAAAGCATGCCAAAACAAAATGGTCAACCATGGCCATAGTTGGTGAGTTCAAGGTTTGAAACAATTAAACCAAAAGTGTGTCCAATCGTGGACATAAGTATGGGTATAGCCGTCCGATTCGGGGACGCTATCATCCCTGTGTTTGCCCAATCGGGGACAGTTAAGCCTTGAGACCACTACTAATCCGATTATCCGACCGAACGTGCCCCAAAGTATAAGTGCTCCATGTTCTTCAACAAACATGAGTAAAAGGCGATATTATGCACCCACGTTGAAGTGTGAGTGAGAGATGGTCCTACCCTAAATAGCATGCTACCCATAATATCTACGGCTCGTCGCTACGAGTTAATTAGTAGTGCATCAGTTGCAGGGGACTTTGAGTATAAGAAAAACCCAAGCTTAACATATTGACATACCACAGTTTGCGTAAAACAGTTCAAAAGCAGTTGATAGTACGTAAAAGTTCAACCAAAAGTTTAATGTAATTGCATGCTTTCAGCCCCAAAATAGAAATCAGAAAGAGGGGACAATGAACTCACCTTGTGAGCTTGGTTAACGGGTAAAGCTGTGAGAATGTTGTAGACCGAAGTGATTCTCTAACCGAGACCTAGTCCAGTAGTAAAGTGTCCATTAACGTCTAGTGATATGCTTTAATATAATAGTTTGTACAAATTGGTTACCCACTGTTTTAAATAATGAATCTGCCCAGGTTTTGTAGTTGGTTTTGTGACTCTTTTTAGCAAAGCTTTAACAGTTTCTGGGCATCTCTTGATACACCTCAAAATACTAGGTCATTGGTGTATGATTTAGGTTTTTGTGTGAAAGATTAGAAAACAAGTTATTCCCAGTTTAGAGTAACCATTTTTTTATGAAGAATGGATGGGGATACGGTTGTCCAAAGTTAGGAGAGGGAAAACTGCCACTGCACGGCAGCCTCACTTCTTTGTCATTCAACCCGTATTTGAAGACCCACTTCTTACTGTTTTTGCATGAAATCGATTGGGTTTGAAAGATAACATATAGAGGTAAGTTTTAGAAGAAAACCCATCACTTTTGGTGAAGTATCCATGGAGTTAAAGCCTTCCAAAGTTGGCTTAAAAATCTGGACAGAAAGTTGTCCAACTCTCTTACTTTACCAAAAATGCATATGATACAATAAAACCCATATGTAAATTTTTTTTTTTCGGAACAACCTTAAGTGTGTTTTTATTTGTAAACATGTTAACATTTCTGGTACAAAAACCCTAATGCACACATATTATAAAGAAAATGTAACAGTAGTAGGAAATAAAATAAATGGGTTGTGCAGAATAGAATGTAAACATTCTTGCACTTTATGATTACCTCTTCGACCAGGAGTGTAGGGTTTTGGGGTGATGAAGTTCTTTCCACAGATTGAGCACGGTTCCCGGAGTGGATGGTACTGGATGAAGATGATGAATAAACTGGGTATTCTTGTTAAAATCGTGCTAGTGATAAGAGGGTTTGAGAGAAAGTAGATGAAAGTGTTTTAAGTGTGAATGTATGATTTCTACTGAGGTTAACAAAAAGAATAAGAGATGGAGTGTTTAAGTTTAATATCCGGGATTTTGATTGGGTGAAGGTGGAGGTGATTTTATGGGAAGTGTAAGTTAATTGATTTGGTTTATGGGAAATAGGTTTGCTGGCCGATTTTTGAGGGAAAAGAGGTAATCATAACCCTTTTTGCGTGCACAGTTAACTCTATTTCAAATATTAATGTTCCTTTTTACAGAATATGAATGGTTTCTTATCTTATTAAGCTACTTAGAAAACTTTTAAATCGGGCAGGAGGGTTTGCTGTGTGTGTGTGGGTAACACCTGATTGGTCTTAAAATCGTTTAAGCATATCTCTAACAGTAGATTGATACTAAGTATTTCATGATTTGTTCGTGACATTAGTGTGCCAACTGTATAAACTTTGGTCTAGCAGTGGAAACTGGGCTAACAGTTGTAGTAATGAAAGCAGTAGTAACTCGACCACCAGTAGAAACTCAAATAGTGGTAACCAATGGGTACAGTGCTAACAGTAGAAACAGTGGTAATTGAGCAAATCAGTGGAAACTGAAGTATGTGCTAGCAGTGGAAACGGACAATTGTACTAGCAGTGGTAACTGTGAAAGCAGTAGTAACTCGACTTCAGTGGTAACTGAACTAGTAGTAGAAACTGAGCTAACAGTGGAAACTGAGCTAGCAGTTGAAACAATGAGAGCAGTAGTAACTTTTAAGAGCAGTGTTAACTATGAAATGATCTTAGCAGTGGAAACGGTGACAATAGTACTAATTTGTACTAACAGTGGAAATGGTGATTTGCGCTAGCAGTGTTAACTGAAGTATTTCTCAAACAGTATTAACTTTAAAATTGTACCAGCAGTATTAACTTAACTTTGTACTGGCAGTATTAACTGGACTTTGTACTGGCAGTATTAACTAAGGGTTTTGTGCTAACAGTATTAACTGAAGTATTTCTCAAACAGTATTAACTTAGGAATTGTACCAGCAGCATTAACTTAAATTCTTAAAAAGGTCAGGTCCAGATTTAGGTGGAGATTGAGTTAAGTATTAACCTGATATTTTTTATGGTTGTTACAGACTGAACCTTCACATTCATCAAGTTTCGAACACTGTGACACTACCGTAGTATCACAACCCTTTGAACTTTCGCATTAAGTGTCGCATAAAATAGTTTAATCAAAACTATGTTTTCACAAGGTATTAAATACGCGTAACCACAAATAACAAATAATCACATGCAACGTTAACTCGTACACGTAATACATATACTTTTATAAGTATACAACGAAACAAACATAATAATAATGTCTTCCGGAATTATTATTACAAAACGTCACCAACGGGCCGTACATGTTTTCTGAACACAAACGATAACCAAACTGTTGGGAAAAACAATGATCAAACCTACATTATAAATCTGAGGAGTCAAAATCTAACTTAGTTGTATTCAGGAAACTTAGTGAAATTCCTGAGTCTGTGTTTCTGAGTCTGTGCTACACAGACTGAAGAATTGTTTCTGAGTCTGTGCTGCACAGACTGAAGAAGTCTCACAGACTGAAAGTCGTGCTCTACTTGAAGACTTATGGATTCATCATCTGAAGAATGAAGATTGAAGACAAAAGACTTCTCATACTGAAGATCACAGACTGATGATCACAGATTGAAAATCACAGACTGAGAGCACATACTGAAGAGCACAGATTGAAGAATGAAAGTACAATCATACAAAAGAAGTTCTTCTTTCCCAAGGCTATGGTACAACTGAAGAGATGTTTGAGTAAAGTCAAACATTGGATAAAGGTTTACTTTTTCAGCAAAGAAACCTTTTACCTTTTGCTTTTTCTATTTCCAAGAAAAGCAAAAAGGGTAGAGTGCAAAGTTGCCCAAGATGAATGTGTTATCCCTTGGACAACTGACTGAGCTGGTTAATAGAAGTTGATACTCAACTCTATAAATAGCAGCTCAAAAGCACTATCCAAGTATCCAAGAAAACCAAGCTCTCAAAGCAAAATAGTATACAAGACCTTTAAGCTTAGGCTCAAAGCATTACCACACTAACTATTAAAGTTTGTAGTGATAATTGTATCTTAATATACTAATACTTGGATCGTATTCAAACCATCTGTGTGGGTTTGAATACTTTGTCATCTGTGTGAGACAAACACTTTATTGTAAATAATACTTTGATTCATAATAAACTCTGTGTCAAAATTAATCTTGTTTTCCGCCTAGATTAATTTAAACTTGTTTGATACAAAACTTGGATATAAACTAACAAGTTAAGATAACTGTTATTTAATCTGTATCTAAGTTTTGGGAACCTTGTGACCCAACACAAACATTTGGACATAACTAGTTGAGTGGACAACTAGCATGAATGATCTTTTGATACATTCACTTACTCATAACCTTATGCGTTTAGGGCGCTAGAAGGTTACATTTCAGATACACCTTTATTGCTATAAACGCTTGCTTTCAAGACTCATGTGAGTCTCATAGCCCCACTTTTACTGTTTTTAACTATTGGGGTGAGAATATATACACTGTTTTTCATGAACACGAGTACAGAAACACATATATACAGATTGCATGAGTGGTTTTAATTCTAATCCACACAAAAGTCTTCTACACATCATAGTTTCGTTAGTATGAATTTTAGCGCGGGTATTAATGAATAGATCTATTTGGGATTGACCATCCCCGTCCGAGTTAGTAGCGCTAACTGGTCAAACGGGCGCATTATTACTTGTTCATATGGGTGTTCTGGATTAGGCACCTGCAGGAGTAAACTCATATCGGTTAAGCTTCGGACTATGAGCTCATGGCAGTAGTATACATTATTTTGCATGCGTGCAACACAATTAAATCTCGTGGTTCACATTTATACTTTGATATCTAAACCTATGAACTCACCAACATTATTGTTGACCATTTTAGTATGTATTCTCAGGTTCACAGCAACAGTAGGATGGCCTACAGGGAACTCTAGCTCGAGTCGCATGATTTACAAACATCGGAGATTTTTCTTGCATTACTATTTTGTACCTTTAGTTATGTATTAAAATCTCTAGGATTATTTGCGGACTCACAGACTATTGTAAACATATGGATTATCAATGTACGATTTTTTACTGTTTTTAAACGATGCATATAGTGGTCGTTCAATGTAATCTTGCGTAATGATTTCTGATTAGTCGCGCCTCGACCCGACTTCCGCTGCACAGTAAATTTGGGGGTGCGACACCGACTTTCCAACCACCGGTTGAGAAAAGTCAGCCGGCGGTTGACTTCCAAATGGGTTGAATTTTGGATATGTTGTAACCCAATAAATTTAGAGACCGTGGGCTTTAGATTCAAGTCATTTGGAGTCCGAATGAGAAAGTTATGGCTCGAACAATGAAGCCGCGCAGAAAACTCAACTTTTATCTTTTCTTCAGTTTTCGATCCAAATTCCGTTCTTTTTGTTCCAAGCTCCATGTTTAAGTTCTATTTGCAAATATTAACAAAAATGATTATCTAGAATCTAATAAATGCAATATAAATGGATAAAAATAGAAAAATATTATTAAGTAAACGTAGTCTTATTTAATCATATCATTAAACAAGCTTTCTTAAACATATTGGTTCAATCCAAACAGAAAAAAAAAAGTATGAAAACCCAAGCACAGAGTAATCAAGATAAAGAATCCACCACGCCACCACAATCAGAGATAAAGGAAACACGCCAATCCACCACTACAATAGATAACGTTCCACCACAATTATAGATAAAGGAAATGAAGATTTAAGATTTCACCACAATATTTGATAAAGGTGAAGCCACCACGAATACTGATAAAGAAATCACTCCTAACCACCAACATCAAATATCTATAAAGGTAAACAGAGATTTTTAAGAGAAATAGAGATGCTCTATTCAATATCATTCGATAATCAAGTCTGAATTTTTCATTACAATATGTCTCTATTTATAGAGGAAAACTTAACAGCTATCTCTAGACAAAACATGACAAAATAACAAATAAACGAAATGGACAAGAACTAACAAAGTAACCAATAAGAAGAAAAAGATAAAATTTGTTAAAAGTCTGCCAAAAGTGTCATTTTCCTGCAGAATTATGTTTGCTCCACCCATGATAAAATGCAGCCAATGAGAATAGAGAATCTTCCTTGAGCAGACTTCTTCTTCTAAAACAACCACACACACATGTTAAGCATGTGACTTGATTTGGTTATTGAAAGTATAAGTAGTCTGAATCACCTCAAACAGTCTGATTTTACTGAATAGAATCAACGTTATGAGCTGGGTGAACTATAACTCTATAAGTTGGGTGGACTATAATTCTCTGAGCTAGTTGAACATGAAATTTTAAAACTGGGTGAATATTAACTTCCAAAGCTGGTTGAACTTGTAAAAGTTATTCACTAATCATGTTCTAAGCTGCTTGGTCTTCACTTCTTCAAAGTTGGCTTGCCTTTAGCGATCAAAACTTTATTCTTTAACTTAGCTACTTCAATTTAAACACAGAAGTAGTGTGACCCCTGAGCCCTCAAAGCTGACTCTAAATACAATTTCAAAGTGGGAAAGAGATGGTAACATGGTCATAGCTTGGCCAGATTTAGTGCTTTTATCAATTGAATAAGCTGGCACACCCGCATCACAAACATCATCACACCTGTGTGTTATTTAATTAAGTTCAAGTCGAGTTATTGAGTCTACACATCATTTAACGAAGTGAATGTATCTTTAAAACTAATCCCGGTGTTTCAGTAATTTACTTATGAATCATATTACCTACATTGACATTATCTTCCTAGGTGATAAAATCGGTTCATTACCTACATTGGAACAAAAGTAAAAGTACGTTGCCAGACAATGCCTCTAACTCCGTAAAAAATGTGAGAGTAATTTAAAGAATATTTATAAATATCGAGAACACCTTATTTTCATAATACTTTCCGAAACGTTTTCTTTAAATAACTAAGTGACGAAATAAGCAAGAAACTTATGTATCAATTCATTTGTAAATCAAAATTCGAATAATTATTCATATTCATTTGTATATTTTTGTTTGAGCGGGTCTTATGTCTTTGAGAGGCTTCGGGTAGCAAGGTGCGTATATTTAGATCGCAACTTGCAAAGTAAACGATAATCTGGTTATTAAATGTCAATATGATCATATCATTAGCTACACCAAAATTTATATATCCATCAATAACCAATTAAATATTGACACATAAACAACTACAAACTTAGAGGCTCTCTTCTATGCAACTTGTTCAAAATAAATGCAAGAATGTATTCTTCGTATTAATTTAGAGAGAAAAGTTTATTATAGTACAATATTTTTTTTAAATGGGAGTATCAGCGAAAATGTTCAACGTGTACAAACACTCATTTACCCCTAAGTTTAAAAATTAATTATCTCACAAACGAAAAATTAAAAAATTGTGAAAATTGTACCATAAAATTAAGCATTTTCTCCTATTCGATTAGACATCTCACAAGGTATATTTTCGACAAGTTATTTTTCTTCGTTTTTTAGTAGGTTTTACAAACTATTAACACATGTGTTAGTCTGGTTGTACATTTGATTTAGTGTTACAGTTAGATTTTATGGTTTAGGCCTTAGGGTTTATGTTTTAGGAGGGTTTAGGGTTTAGTAGGATTTAGAATTTAGAGTTTTGTAAACGGTTGGGGGTTTAGAGTTTGGAGTTTAGGATGAAAAACCCTAAACCCTAAACCCTAAACACAACATGTTAACACATATGTTAGTAATTTGTAAACCCACCAAAAAACGAAGAAAAAAAATCGTCGAAAGTATACCTTGTCAGATGTTTAATCGAAAAGGAAAAACGTTGAATTTTATGGTGCAATTTTCATAATTTTCGATTTGACGTTTGTGAGATGATTAATTTTTCAAAAAGATGGAGGTAAATGAGTTTTTTACAAATGACACACAATCTTATTGGTTCTCTCATACTTTAAAAAATTGTTGTACTCTAATGACCATTTCTCTTAATTTACATATATATTTAAGAGAAAATTACCTACATAGTCTAATTTAGTCCCCAATATTTAGATATGGACAAAATCTACAATAATATACATTTTGGTCAAAGATCTCGCTCAACCACATCAATTTGCAGCGAAATGTAGTATAAAAAATTCATGTTAATTCGCTCCAATTAAATGCCTAATAATTCGCTTTCATTATTAAAAAAATACACATAAATTCACTCAAATGTTCAACAATTCGCTTAGATATCATTTATTAAAAAATACACATGAATTCACTCAAATGCCCAACAATTCGCTCAAATGCATGACAATTCACTCCGATTATTAAAAATGCACATGAATTCGCTCAAATGTCCAATAAGTCGCTCAAATTCCCCACAATTCGCTCGAATGTTTAGAAATCCGCTCCAATTGGAAAAAAAAATACTACATTTTACTCCTATTCGCTCCAAGTTGATGTGATCTGGCGAGATTCTTTACCAAAATGGATATTTTTTAAGATTTTCTCCACATTTAAATATAGGAGGTCAAATATGACCATATATGTAATTTTATCTATGTTTAATGTTGTTTTTTAAAACATTAATAATTTATACTTCTATGGCCATTTTTAAAACTATGGTCTTAGCCATTACTGTAATGTACGTATTTAACCATATATTTATATGAAAAATGAATAACGACATTCAACAGATTTGTGACTGTTTCGTTAAGACTTTGAGACACGTGTCAATATTAGTACTCAGATTAAAATGAATTAAATTTATTAATGACATTCGTCCATGGATCTGTCTTTAACAAACCATATCTTTTCATTGATTTTGATCTTATGACTTTCTTTACTCCCAACGTTTCAAAATTAAGGAAAGATTCGAATAGAAATACTTCTTTTGGTGAGAACGGTAGGAAAGAACATTTTTATTTTTAACTTTAAGATTAGCTAACTTTTTTAATCAAAAGATTATATCAAAATTATTAGAATTTTATGTACTTTAATATGAGATAAAAAAAAATTTAAATATGTGATACACATCATAAAAAATTTAGTGTGTATCATAGTATTACACATAAAAGTTGTGATACACAACTTTAATTTGTGTATTATATATTTTTAATTTTTTTTAAATCGATCCAATATTAAAGATGATAAAATTTTAATAATTTTGAGATTATTTTTTTTACAAAATGTGTACACATGTTGAAATTAAAAATCAAAAAGGTCGTTCATACGGTTTCTACAATAAGAAACGATTCTACAATAACCCTTCCCTTTCAATTTATTTCTCCACCTTTAATTTTGGTATGTGCGAAATTAATTCTCCTCTTTCAAAATTGACCAATCAAAATGTTTGAAAATGATAAAGATGAAATCTTATTGGTGGTTAACAGTTATAAATGCATTTTTCTTAAATTATGTGTTTTTTGTCTGGAATAATTTTGAGACGAAAGGAGTAATTTTTAAAATACATTAAAATTTTCAAAAGAATATAAATCGTGGTACCATTTGTATAAAAGTTGTGATATGATCACCATTTAACGATTATTTAAATTCGACAATTATAACCCTCAAAAGTCTACTCTTCCAAAAAGTCAACCTATTGCATTTGACTATATAAACTTTAATTATCACATCGTCTATCATCAATTAATTCATGATGGCGGGACATTTCAAGTTGTTGTGGTTTCTTCTTTTAGCTGTACTCACATCATCTGTTTCCGGCCAATGTAAGTAATTCCGTTTACTTTTGTCGGTGCCATGTATATACTTAATCCGTTCTAAATTTATTGTCTACATACAGAACACATGCGATTTAAGAAAACATAATCATTACATTACATTATATTTTCGTGTAAGATGACACTTAACTCTTACTTTTTACAATACACTATTAGGAGATACTTATAAAACAAAAATAATTCAAGAACTTTAGGTAATTATATCCATCTATATTTTAAACGTGAAACAATTAATTATGACGTCGAAAAAAGAAAATGTGGACCGTGTAAATATGGGATGTATAGGATGGAGGGAGTATATAGTTAGAGTAATAGTTAGGGGTGTCGAACCGGTTGGTACCGGTTATTTTTTTGGCTCTAAAGTGAGTACTGAATACCAGACCGTTTGAAGCGGAATAGTACCGGTACGGTAAAAGTGGTAGTATACTGCTTTGGTACCAAAAGTATAATAGAATAATAAGTAAACATCTACGTATTTTGTACTCGATAAAGTTCAAAGAAGATAAATACCAATGAATCTCAAATTAAAAAAATTAATCATTAAGTGACATAGATGGATAGTGACGAAGAAAAACATATATATACAACAAAGTTACTTTGTACCGTGTTAAGTGATTTGGTAATGATACAAGTCACGATCCTTAGGTTTATATTAACAAGCAGTATGTTTCGAATTCGATTTAACTAGGGTGCTAAAAACGTGATTGTTTGTGTGGCAAAGAGTACTAGCTAGACTTCTATAAAAATACAATTGTATTCATACGTGAGGGTCTAACTCTAATTTTTGTATTTCTTAATCACCTAAAAAATATCATTTTGTATTCATAGACATATCATATGATCATAGAAATGATGTTTCAAATAAATTCTTTTAAAATATAGAAAGAACTTAGCGATCTATAACAAAGAAAAATATATATATTTCGGATATGGTACCAAAGGGAGAAAAGTGAGAAAATACCGATATCGAACCGGAAGTACCGGTTTTTTTTGTTGCCTTAAAGTGAGTACCGAATATCGGACTATTAGAAGTGGGATGGTACCGGTTCGGTACGATACTGGTACGGTACGAGTACGGGATTGAAAATTCGGGTACGGATGCTCACCCCTGGTAATAGTAGCCTAGGCTCTAGGTTAATAACATAATTGTGATCGAATCAAATCAAATAAATAAATGTTCGTTAAGAAAATATATTGTCATAACAAGTTAAATGCTTAGTTGAACAAATGAAATTAAAGTAAAACGTTGTTTTATTTGATAGATCAATAATTGGAAATTATATGTGACACACGTAATAGATTATATTGAAGTTTGATACACACGAACAGATTTTTGAGTAATAGTTAAATCATTTTCAAAAGTTTATTCCTGAATTCTTTGAGGCAAAATTATTCATTCATCCATTTTACATCATATTTAGTATACGAATGTGTGTATGTAAATGTGTCTTACTGTGATATAAAGTCTATTATGTGTATATCTAACTTCATTTTGATATAGTTAACGCAATAGTTGTTTTTGATGACGTGGTGATAACGTGTCAGGTGACGTGACAACTTATATGGTTGTCACGTCATCAAAAATATCAGTTATCGGATAAACAAGTAATTGGATAGATATAATAGCGATAACTGAAAGTTACATATACAAAATAGACAAAGATGAGGTTGAATAAACATAATTGACTTTGAATTATATATAATTAGATACATTTCAAACAGTTATCTCTTTAGCACGTATAACACTGTTCATCATATCAAATCAATGATTATAAATTACTTGTTTATGAAATATTTAATTACCGTGAATATATAAATTTTATACTATTAATACAAGTATTATAAATGAGTTAATTAATCTTTCTAATTAATTTAGGAAATATAGAATTTAAATTTGTTCATAGTCTTATAAAGAAACTAAACTAATAAAAAAATCCTAGTGTATAATCTATATTTAAATAGCGGATCTTTAAAAGGCTTAAAGGGGTCCCCTCCCTTCGCTCCAATTTTTTAATTTTTAGTTTTTATTGTTAGATTTTTATAAATAATAACCCTATTAAAATGATGGACATACATATATGATTTACACCTTAAACATATTGTTTGTTTAAACATATCGTTTAAGGTGTAATAAGATTTTTTATTATCCGTTTTAGTTATGCTTGTTTTGACGCTTTTAACGCTTTAATAATAGCCTTTAGAATTGTTGTTATCATTTCCTTATTATTATTATTATCATTATCGTTTTTATTATTATTATATTATATTATATATTAATTTTGATGTTTCTCATGTACAAATAAAAAATACATAATTAAGGAAAATGATCTCCTTGTAACCGTTAAAGGTGTTCATTTTTCAATATCAGGAGTTGCGGATACTTGAATTTCAGATATCCAAAATTATGAATAGAAATTTCTCAACCTGAAATTCGTATCCGAAATTTCGGATACGAATAGCGAGTTATCTGAATATTGAATTCATAGTAATAAAATTTTAAACTTTTAAAATCAAATATGTAAACATTTAAATGTATGTAAATAATGAAAACAACATAAAATATGTCTAAATAAATGTTTTTGTTAATGAATCTCGAATTGGTTAACCGATACACTATATATAATTATTAAATACATGGTAGTTTTGTTTTTAAACATAGTAAAACATCTCGAGACAATTTTTCCACATAATATAAACTAACTAGTTACTATGTAAAAAATGTATTATTAGAAGTTAGGAAATAAGTAATATAAAAACTGAATAAGATTCAAATGAGTACATTAATATTTAGTGAAATAAAAGAATCAATAAAAATGCATCATGTGTTACAAAAATTTATTTTCTTCACGTTTTCAAAAATTAAATATCTCACAAACGGTAAGTCAAAAAATTATAAAAATTACACCATAAAATTAAGTTTTTTCTTCTCTTCGATTAAACATCTCACATCACATACTTTCGACGATTTTTTTTCCATTTTTTGGTGGGTATTGTAAACGAGTATCAATTTGGATACCAACAACAACTATCACATGTGATAACAACGGATATCACATGTGATACTAATATTGTACAATGTGTAAACCCATAAAATAAGTCGTCGAAAATATATCATTTGAGATGTCTAATCGAAGAGAAAAAATATGTTGATTTTTATGGTGCAATTTTTGTAATTTTTCGACTTACTGGTTTGTGAGATATTTAATTTTTAAAAACGTGGAAAAAATGAGTTTTGTGACACGTGGCGCATTCTTATTGGTTACTTCATTTTCATTATCATTTAAACCTCACTCTATAAAAACTATAAAACGAAAAATAAAACTATATTATTCAGATATTCGGATATCTGAATTACTCAAATTTCGGATACCAAAATTTTTAAATAATTTTGAATTGGATATTCGAGTATATGAGGATCGAATACGGATAATTAAACTAAATAACAATCAACTCGAGTCGCAAACCCTCAATGTGTTAAAGTTATGTTTTAAACCCATTATCATTAGTTTCATGCAGGTACATTAACATATAAGAATGTAGTTTACTGAACGAGTTTTATTATGGTTTTAGTTATTGCGAGCATAAACTGTGGTGCGTCTCAAGTCATGTTAGATCTGAACTTGATAACTTGGAGTCCAGATGATACTTTGGTCTCAAATGGTTTTTCTCGAGTAGTTCTGCCTAGTAACTCGATATCGTCGGTGCTCGACACCCTCAGGGTTTTCACTAGTCGAAAAAAGAATTGCTATTCTATCCCCGTTACAAATGGTATAAAAGTCCTGGTTCGAGCAAGTTTTAACTACGGAAATTATGATAGATTGTCAAGTCCTCCAACATTTGATCTTCACTTTGATGGGAATTATTGGGACACTGTTGAGACTACAATTAATGGAGTAATGAAGTATGAAATCACTTATATCACAAAAGGAGATTTCATTAGCGTGTGTGTGGCTCAAACAAAGCCCGGCCAATTCCCATTTATGTCGGCTCTAGAAGTTCGAAAACTGGATTTGGATTTTTATAGTGAAGTTGATAAGAATAGAGCTTTGTTCTTGAGACGTAGGGATTCTTATGGTGCACGTCAAGCCTTAAGGTATGCTACTGATCATTTCAAAAGAATAAAAATAAAAATCGAACTTAATTAGTTGTATAACACTATTTTATACGACCACGACAACGATACCCAATCCAGCCGGGGGCGGGGTATGGGGAGGTAGAATGTAGTCAATCTTACGTTTACCCGAGGTCTATAGAGTCTCCTTCCAGTAAGACCTCCTGCCAAAGAATGTTTATGAGGTTTGTTAATGACAGTCGATAAAACTATGTTTAGAAATGAACTTCTATATCAGTGGTAGCACTTTAACAAATACCCACCAATCTTTTAAGATCTCTACAAACAACTTTAAGCATAAAAATCATCTTAATTAATGACAGTTATGAGCTGTCGTTTCGTTATTATTTTCCTTCTCTTATTCCTAACAACGATAATCTTTTCAGGTACCCGTCCGATCCTTATGACCGAATATGGCGATACCCTGTTGACTCAACAACAAAGACAGTCACAAACGATGCATCTTTCGTTGACACAACAACTGCAAACAATAAACCCCCTCCAGGAATTTTCGAGAACGCGATGACAGTCACCAGCACGTCTGATAGTTTGTTTTTGGGCACAGTTACTCCTTTGGATGCTCCAATCTACGCAATAATGTACTTCTCAGAAGTTTTCTACAGCTCTCTTCTAACAAGGTCATTTATGATTTATGAGTCGTCACCCCCACAGGCAAGTCTTTGGTTGTCATCCTCAATTACACCCATTTATGGGGACGTGGTCGAACACAGCCTTTACAATTATACAGTCGATGCCACTACAAACGTTTATTTATATGCTACTACTGATTCTGATCTCCCACCACTAATTAACGCAATAGAGGTGTTTTACATTAGCGATGTTTTAACCGATGGTACCAATAGTATAGATGGTAGGCGGTTGATATATTACTGATTAATTTCTTTTTCTTTGAATTTTGTTTTGTCATTTTACTGTCAGTTGTTTTCTTGATTTGATTTATTTTATGATGTTAAAAACAGTTAAAGCTTTAGCTTTGTTACAAAAATCATTCGAGGTATTAAGAGGATGGAGCGGTGACCCCTGCCTTCCAGCACCGTACTCTTGGGACTGGATCGATTGCAGTAACGATGTCGTACCTCGTGTGACTGCATTGTAAATGATTTCAACTTCACACAGTTTTTTATTGCAAGAAAAAATGACCAATTATATTTCCCTGGCCTGGATCACATAAAAGAAATTTTAAATATTTATTATTGAAATTTGCAGGCATCTTGATAGCTTCGATCTTTCGGGTTCACTTCCAGACATTAGCTCCATGGATGCTCTTCAGATAATGCGAGTTTAATAACATATAATCTTGTTAGTTTTAATCAACGTTCGAACCCGATATGTAATTATTTCTTTTGATTTCAGTGATTTGCACAATAACAGTCTCACTGGAACCATTCCTAGTTTCCTGGGCACCATGCCTAATCTCCAGCAATTGTAAGTATATATTATCATTATCATTAATCATTAATTATTAATTATTATTATGATATTAATTAAAATGTTCATTTACTTTCGTTACTCTTATCATGTAGGAATCTGGCAGATAACAGGTTTAGTGGATCCATACCCACTTCATTATCAAAGAACAATAAACTGAAATTAACGTAAGTTGATTTTTATCTTTTTTATTTTCTACAGGTAATTAACCCATTATGAAATTTGAAAAGCAGCTGGTTTTTTAATGAATAGTGTTACCGGAAATCCTTCTTTGTGTACATCTGGAAAGTGCTCGAGTTCTCCAGGGACCAGTAATTCATCTCCTGATAGCCAAACCGGAGCTAGGAAGAAGAAAAGCAAAATGCTACCTCTGATACTCGGCGTAGCAATCCCAATATTCTTACTTATATGGATTGGCATCGGCGTTTTCATCCTTTTACGTAGGAGAACATCTCTTGCCAATGCCAATATGCATGTTATTACTACAGGTACATACGATAGCAAGTCTCAAAACTTGAATACATACAACATCAATTTTGATGAATACAAACAATAATAAAAATGTGTAAAGTTCAATACACTCCTAATACACTCCTAAACAATAAACCTTAATAACTACTCCGTATCATTTTGTCACACTTTTAAGGTCCATTTTAGAAATAAAACTTCTATCCAAAGAATTTAGCTAGAAACAAGATATCGTGTGGCTGATCGAGTTTTATTTTTCCCTTGATGATAATAATGTAGGAAGCGGAGCAAATGCGAATTCTGGTGGAGGAGCAAATGGGAATCCGAACATGGTGCAAAGAAGTGGTGAAGAAATGGTTAATGATGAGGGCAGCGAAAATGTAGTGCAACAAGCTTTTGTATCACCTTCGTCACAAGTTAATACTTAGAGTCAAAATAGCAATTTATATGGACAAACAAGGGTACAAAATCCTTGATATAAAAGTAACAATTTCTTTATTTTGGTCGTATAAGTGTTGTATGATTACAAGGTGGTATGCCTTTAAGCAATTGTTGCAATGATTGTGTAAGGAAGTGAAAGCATCAATTCTTTCAGAATTTATAATGTCTTTTGCATAATTTTTGAAACTTGACAGCAAAAATTTAATCTATTACTTGCCAACCATGAAAACAAGTGAGAATATGTGATGTAACTTTACACGCCTCAGGCATAAGTACACGCCCAAGTCTACAAAAGTACATGCCCTTGTCACAAGTATACGCCCCAAAACACACCCTAGGGAGTCAACTTGCACACGCCTTGTTTCACATATGTACGCTTTAAACTTCAATTTACATGCTCCATATACACATTTACACACATAAAAATCTATCCTTGTACACAACCTAGCACATGTACATTCCCTAAATTCTCAAATACACGCCCTAGCTCTTGTTCCCTTGCGTTTCGCGCCCAAACCCTCCCACCTTAGCATTTAAATACTACCCCAACCCTCCTTATCTTCATCATTCCAAAAATCACTCAAGTTCCTCGCTCCATTCACACTTCTTACTCTCACTAGAAAGTTTCTATAAATACAGCTCTTATGTAATTGTCAAGTGTTCGTTAGACTCCAATTTTCTAACATAATAACAATGATTTGTTAGGGTTTGTTCCCCTTAATCATTCAGTCTTAGTTACTTATACAAGAAACAGGGCATTGATTCAGAAAAAACAGTTATTTTCGGCTTTGATATGCAAGATGTTTTAATCAATGCATCCAATTTTGCCAAAATATAACCAAAGAAACACAGGCTTTCTGCAGAGACATAAAACATGCCTCTGAAATCAAGTCACTTGCATCAATGACAACAGATTATATATTATTAGCTGTGGATATTACAACAGTTTTAGTAAACTAATCAGTCAGAAGTAAAGCTATTCTCCAAGAAAGACACTAGTAATAATGGTATAACCAGTCTCAAAATTTCTCAAGAGTTTTCCTTTTTTGAATATTTTTACAAACATCTAAAATCCTAAGTTTGATGTAATTTTACCTTGTTATGTTATACGAGATGGAACAGGTGGTCTCTCGAGTGCAATTGTACCTAATCGACCTTTTCGAAAGTCTGACAAGACCCGAAAGGCAGCTTGATGCTCATCTCCGTTGAACAACTGGACAGCAAGCTTGTGGACAAATCTGTGCATTCACAAGAGAATGTTTTACATTGTATGTTTCAAAGAGTTGTGCAAGTTTATGTTTTTGAGGTTCAAGGACTAATTTTCAACTTCAATAATTTATTTAACATCTTTAGAAAGTGATGAGGAACATATCAACTGAAGATATTGTAAATAAATGTTGTGAAGGTGGGACATGTTAGGTTGAAATTCAATAAAGTCAAAAGATGAAAGAAGCCACGTACGTCTTACCACACCGGCCATCAGTATTTATCTTGTAACGCTCCCACAGAACATTGTTATCTATCGCAATTCAAACAAGAAATGTAGTGCAATGTTAAATAGTGGAAAGAAGATAGTGCTTCGAAATTAGATTCAGTTGTCAATGTCCATTGAATCTTACAACAGTTGTCTTTTTCGGAAAGACTCCAAATGAAAAATACCCATTCATAATCAAAGACATTGCAATATATAACAACCCAGTTACATTTTCGTATCTGGTTTTGGCATTTGAAATATTATATAACTCATTTGACTTGCAAAAAATGTAATAAAACTCATCTAGCTCTCGTTAACCATGATAAAAACATTCAATTTTCATAGCATATTCCAGATTTTCTTGGTCAAATAAACCCAAAACTTTCAAAAACACAATGGTTTTAGTAATGACTATTAAAACCCATTGACCAAAATACAAATGCAATGAAGGTAGGTTGCTGTACATGACAATTTATACACTTCATTAAACTTAAAATGTATGTCAAGCCAAATGTTGCAATTTTCAAGAAATGCAGGAAGGAAAAAGAAGTTATATGAGGTGAATATCTAAGGAAACGGAAGAGAAGGGATCATACTTGCTGCTGGAAGCCTTGAGAGCATTTGTATAAGAACGCCTGCAACATCAGTAAAATCATACGACTTCTCACCAATGTCATCACATATAGCAAGCTTTATGGCTGCTGATTGATCACTCATCCTCATTGGGATTATTCCGGGTGAGTCTAGCAACTCAAGATCGCTTCCAAAACGAACCCATCTTTTACCAAAATTATGAAACGGAAGAAGAGAAATTAGTAACTTATAAATGATCATAAAAACAGATGAATAGGAAAACATAACCTACTTTAATACTCTTGTGACACCCGGTCTTGGAGCTGCTGGGCACATCCGACGTTTCAGTAAACGATTGATTAAGGATGACTTTCCTACATTTGGATAACCAACTATTCCAGCCCGCACCTGTAATGCACAGTACATGTCTAGTAAGAAAAAATTGGTATACATAGAGGTGTCAAGATGGGCAGGTCAGGTGGGTTAAGTAACAGGTTGACCAGCAAACACTTCAAAAATAAAAAATAAAACATTAATAAATACCAGCACATAGATTATGACTAGAACAACAATATGATTCCAATATTAAGATTGATCCTTTTAATAAGATTTAGGTTGTTGTATACATCAATACTATATTTTACGTGACAGACACCACCTTTTAGTTATCTTTCTTTGGTACAACATATTATTGAGAGGTAACAGGCACCACCTTCACTCTATTATTATTATTAAATTACAAACAGCTACTGGAAATCCTCAACTTTGGTTTAAAGAATCCCATCAGTTTTACTTGTAGAAAAAATATGGAGTATGGACCTAATTCAGTAATTTGTGCTGTCAAAGGAATGTAACTTACTGGACGAGGAAGTAGCCCTCTTGCTCTGCGTTTCGTATTCACATCTGCAGCCACAGACTTCGCTAATCTTCCTAATTTCATGCTACCCTGCACCTCATATAATAGAACCATTAATTATTAACATGTTTCTTTTTTCAAGGAAAACAAAGGCTAGAACAAATGAAGGGGGTCCAATAGTATACCATCCCAAGCTTCCCATTGGAGAAGACAACCTTTATGCCTTGTCTACCATAATAATCTGCCCAAGCATTGCGATCTGCAGATGATATCATGTCTTCTCTATTCAATACCAAGATTCTCTTTCTATTACCAAGCCATGAATCCATCTGATAGTTCACGTAAAGTTAAAAAGTGTAATGATTTGAAACCATCAGTAATAAAGAACAGCTTTCAGGATTGTGAACTCGTTAAGATTTCACAATAGACGACTCTAATGGAAATATGCCAACAAACTTCTATCAGAATATAAACTTTAGACTTTATACATCTTCTTATTCGTTAACTAGGGTAGACAACCACAAAGTCATAAACTCAGATAGACCCTATGGACTGGTAGTTGATTACAGTTATTTATATTTATAAATAATGAACCAACCTGGGGATGACTTGTGGACATAGGAATCCTAGCATCTCTAACTTCTATAACAACATCCATCAACTTAAGCTGTTCTTTAAGTTCTCTTTCTGTTTTTGCAATATGGCCTGGGTACCACTGAGCGCGAGATTAATCAATGATAATATTTCAAAACCATTACAGTTTTTAACATAACCAACTTAAGAGAAATACAGATAAGAGTGAGTACCTGAACAGGGCGTAATGTTTTCGTCCAGTGGTAAAGATCAGTTTCAAGATCGCCCCAATCGTACTCATCGTCTTCAATTTCATTATTATCAACAACATTTCCATACCAACTTGCATTTTTCCCACCAACAATCTGCAATATAATAATGATAATTGTGGATTACACTTGAAGCTTCAATCACCAGTTTTAATTGTTTGGATAAACTTACTAGTGTTATAATTCCTTATTTGTTTTCAAATTACTTATGGTCAAACTAATAACCAGATTTTAGTCATTTTAACCCCAACTTATTCTTTGGTTATATGATAGGATTTTTCAACCACCCATTGAACACTTATATAAAACCATAAAAAGAGTCATAAAAAGGTGACTTTTTTAACTAAGAAAATTAAAATATATTTAACAAAAATTAGATAGATAACAAACAAACAAAACAATATCGATATAATATAGATTCTCAGTAAGAATAGCAATTAAAAAGGAAATGGGATGTTAACAGATAATAAGAAGAAATTTGTAGAGATGAATTGCGTGCCTGAATAGTGGGCGGGGAGGAAGACGGCGAAGGGGCGGCAGAGGCGGTTCCAAACACCGTTAACGGTGGTCTTCTTTGTTGGTGTAGAACAAATGGTGGTGAGATTGAAGGTTTGTTAAAGAAGAAAACACCGGAACCAGAAGCAGAGGCAGATAGGTGGTGGTTGTGTATAGCAGCAGCCATTGTTTCCGGCAGCTGCTACAGTCAGCTTTGGGATTTATCTGAGACAAGAGGGATGAGCGATAACACCTTATTCAACCACCGGAAATTTTCTTCTTCATCTTATTTTTCTTTCTTCTAAACTTCTAACAGATATTTTCTATTTTTATTTTTTTTTTTTGTTAAAGTTACTCTACGGAGTAAAACTTACTCCGTAAAAACGTAAAAAGGTAAGTATACACAAACGAAATAATTTTTGAAAATTTACATCATCAAAATTATCAAATTTGTCAAGGTCTATTTTATATATTATTATTTATCGTGTAGAATAAGAGAGTTCATTATTTGAATTAACCGAATAACTCACTCAATTTTATTTTATTTTTGGACAATTTAAATTGGCATATTCACCGTTAATTTAATTTTCAGTTGAAATTAAACTTAAAGCAGTTTAACGGTTTGGTTTTGATAAGTTTGATTTTTGAATTAGTAGGGTTAGTCACGAAAAAATTGAAAATAGAAGCTGAATGTCAGTTGTATATAATAAAGTTAACATCGTCAGTGAACTCATTATAGGAATAACTTCGTAATCACACAAAGCAAACACTTCATATACCTTTATTACCTTTAATAAAGTTTTCCAACAAAAGACTAATCAGAACTATCTTAAAGTACAATAAAAGTGGCATCAATAAGAACTGAAATCAACAGGGAGATCAGTTAAACCCTAACTTTTGACCTAGAAAGAAGAAAGTACGAAAGGATGTGAAAAGAAGATTGACTCCGTTTACAAGCAGAAGTTATGAAGCTTTAAGGACAAATCCCTGAGCGCTATGTTTTAATGTTATACGATAAGCACAATCCGAACTGCTACTACCATATGCTACTTTCCATTCCTACGGGGAAATATCGCTGTAAATCCATACCAATACTCTAATCTACTTTCAAGAACGATTCACACCTTAACTTGGATAAGCACAAACATGTTCTAACATAATCAGAATACATGGTCTAAACAGACAAGCAAACCAACCTCAATTCCATGAACATAGAGTACTTGGCTGAGCTAGACACGGCTAATGCATTATAATTAATTGAGATTTTAGCAACACTAATTGATGATAACTGTATCCAGTACCAAATAGCTCTTTTCTGCTACTTTTATATATGATATGAGACATTGAGAATCGTTACAAGAATTTGAGCACTTGATAGTCAATGGTAATACAAAACCAACATTTCTCAGGTTCTAGCTAGCAGAGATGAAAATGTGCTTCCAAAATACACCAAGATAGAATTACCAATCAATCTTTGATCTAGCAACAGTGTACATAGAACCCCAACTAGTCGTACTCCAGTTCATCAGGAGTAACTGGCCTTTTGAGTGGGATTATAGACTTCCTTTCTACGTCTCTAGATAACGCTTTCCTCATATCTGAATATTCAAACTAAATATATAAACATTGTTTTGTACAAAAGTAAAGAAGCAAAAGACGGTATGTGAATTCAAGACGGCTTTACCTAACCCATCTTCCTCCCCAGAGTAGTATCGCAACACACGTCTATAAATCACGTACTCAAGCTGCAAGAAAGGAGTCCAAACAATGAGAATGATCACAATTCACAATACTTCCTATCTTACTATCATATTATTCTTGGTTAAAGTGCATCCTTTGATCAAAAAATCACATTCAAGCTACGCGGTGACTTCAAACAATGAAGCATTTGAAATGTGGCAATTTAGACTCATTTACTTGTTCATGGGTCAACTGTAGAGCAAAAAATTAGCTAAAACAGAAATAAATTAAACAGGTGAAACTTGTACCAGAGTATATTTTTTATGTATTTCCAAGTTGCTAGATTCACAATGCCACTTCATTTTTGTAATCACTTTTAACTGTAGTTAATTATATGGAAAGAGCTTTTAGAAATTGGACAAAAAGTGGTTCGGTTAATCGGTACCAAAATTTACACGTTACCAACCCACCTATGCCACCTCTAAACATGCAATAACCAGGCAATGGTGAAATATCGATCATGTATCAAATATAAACATTGTTTGCATGTGCTTTCTTTTGTATATGTGTGTATGTGTTGTGAGAGGGAGAGAGAGAGAGCAAGAAGGAAGATTGAAAATGAAGGGTCATCTACTATTACCTTTTCATACATCTTTATAGCTGGTGTATTTGATGCTCTTACAAAGAGGTCCACAAAGTACGCCTTGTCACTGCCCTTGGGGTAACAAGCACACAAGACATAAAAATTCAGATGAATGATGCAAAGATGAACTGTAAGGGTTATCACTGGTCTGGTCTGGTATGGTAAACATTGGGTTAAAATCATATTTTTTAGAATAAATGATATACAATATCTAAAAGGCAACACATTTAGCTCAACCCCACAGGGGCTGGAGCAAAAGAAAGGCAACGCAACACATCTACACAGCACTTCGTGGTTTCATCTTTCTATCTTACCGGTATATCCAGTTAACTTTTTTTATATATTTAACAATATGTTAGTTAATCTATGTTTTGTCCCACATTACTTTTTTCCAACTTACTGACTGGTTACCTACTCTATGCAAGAGAAAACGCTGATCGTGATTTTTCTGCACAGTACACTTGTTGTGGGTAAAGGGTTATACCCCGGCAAATTTTATATATCAAAGGATAAAACGTTACATGTACATGGTTGTTACAGTACACAGTACACTTGTTGATAGTGACTAACAGAGTAATTCGCTATTACTTTGATTTTGTATTTTTGTGTGATCCTTCTAAGAGTTTTTAGTACAAAAATCCTATACAATGTTTGTGTCAAACTGTCCACCTACTTTAAATTGCTTAGCCTTCAAATCTTGTATCAGTCTCTACATGTTCTTAAGCATGCTGTAAAAGTCCATATGACCTAAACGGCTAAATCATCTGCATTCATATTGCAAAGAAAGCTTTCTTCTACACAGTTTCTAGAAAACCATTTAAAAAGTCCAAGTCCAAATCCAGCACTAAAATGCATCCATCTACATAACTAACTCAGATATTTAGTATATTTATGTCGCAATAGACCACGTGAACACGTAAATTATGCGTAAAGGTGATGCACCCATGGGTACCAAAATGTGACAGAATACTACTAGAACAGATATACACCTATGACAAACATTTTCAGCTTATAAATGAACCTCAACTCACATTTTGTCACTGATATCTTCAAGCAGGTTCATTAGCTTTTTTGCTAACTGCTGCCTGCGAAATTCAGGAGCTACTGTAACAGCTGTTACATGGCCATGCCATGACTCACCTTGTCCTTCAACTTTACCCATAACTGCAGCCAAAGTAAGCACATTAAGTCCATACAGCCTTGAAATGATCAAAGATTTATAAAAAGATAAACGATGTAGATTATCAATACTCAACAAAACCACAATGAATGTGATCAAAATACTAAATACCTATCCCAAAGAAACAAATATGAGACTTGAGAGACCACACAAACCACCAATTAAAATAACACAATCAGAGTTCATAACTCGTGTTACATATATTCGTATCTTACTTTTTACATTACTTTTCAAGACCCATAGATTGGAACTCATGCCCAAATTCTAATTATCTACGTGGTATTAATGCTTAGGCTACATCAACAAATAAGGTCCCAAAAATCAATTTTTTCTACTGTATCTTGTCGGCGGTAACTACTAGCTAGGACAGTAAATGGTAATCAAATATCCCATGACTGCAAAGTATCTGTTCCGATAAACAGCACTCGATATAGCTAAATTCCATGTTTGTAAATAAGTATAAAATAACTATAACTATAAATTATAAACAATATGTCGAGTTGATAAAGTAGTATAACAATATAACAATAAGTAAGTATAGCAGCATACGCCCTAACAAATACAATTATTATATATACAAATAGGGTCATATTTGATTCTCATAAAACCCTAACAAGAAAATAAGAATTAACTGAAGGAAAGAAAAATATATACAAATAGGGTCATATTTGATTATCATAAAACCCTAACAAGAAAATAAAAATTAACTGAAGGAAACAAAAATGTAGACTATTAATTAAGAAAGAATTAAGTTAAATAACTTACTGTATCCCATGACTCTGTTGCCAGGAGCTTCAGCAACATGGAAATAATCAGGCCAGCGAGCCAAATAGGTCATATAGAATGACATATTAAACTGTACGCACATTAATATCATAGATATCAATTAATCAACTACGCATAACACACCTCTTTGATTTTGATTTGGGATGAGTTTTGCGAAATAAAATTTAAACATTTTTTTTTTTTTAGAAGGGACTTACAGTTTCAGTAAGATGATCGAGATTTACTGAAGAAAATCGTAGGAGATCATCGCAGCAAAATCTTCGGATTGTTGTCATTTTGCTATCTTCTCTTCGGATCTGCTCTTGTGCGACGGTGAATGAAATCAAACTGATATGTGCGATGGTGATAAAGGGTAGTTACACTTCGCCCCTTCAAGTTTTCACAAAATGTTGTTTTTCATATTATTTGAACGTGTTTACGGTAATATAGATGCAATAAGCCGGTCTTTCGGAATATTATTTAGTGTATCATGGTTCGCATCATTCATACACAAACAAATCAATGCGTCATTGCACAATGGTATGGTCTGTAGAATGAAATTGAGTACTTTCTTTATTCAGAATTATTTTGTTTTATAGTCAAAATTAATGTCTTCCTCTGTTGGTTTTGTATTTGTAACATTTTGAATTTTCTGAATTTACAAAATAAAAAAGTTATTTAATTTGAAAAATAATAGTAATTAAATAAAAGTTATCAAATGTTATAATTTAAGGCTATGCAAATATTGGACTAAAATTGTGAATAATTAGTCAATTTGGGACTAAAATGAAAACTATCAAAGATAAGGATTTAAATGCAATTAAGTTTAAAGATAAATACTCCCTCTGTCCGAGTCAAATTGTCCAATTTTACTGGACACGTAGTTTTAAAATTCTCAACTAACTATACTTCTCACTAATCAAATAATATATTTACGTACTAAAATCTCTTTTGATTTGTTGTAACATTATTAAAGTAGACAACAGGAGAGAGAGGGAATGGATAGATAAATAAAAAAACCTAATCCATTACCAAAATCTCTTATAGTGGGACGGATGGAGTAAAAGATTAATAAAAAAACCCAATTTATCACAAATCCTTGCATCAAAAGTCGATCAACAGGAAGGAGAGGGAATGGGCAGATTTTATGGTTTTCAAATGAAGGGGAATCAAAGCACAGCTTCTACATAAAAGTCGAACAATTTGTTGACGTAATCATCATAGTTGAACACGAGGCTAAGAGAACAAATCTAAGATTGCAAGAATGTAGCAACCTGTATATTGTACCAATCATATAAAATCACTTTTAAAACAGATTGACTTGAAATTTCATATGGGGTAAAAACATAAGTTATCTACATGTTTTTAATTTTGACATTTTGTAATTTGGACTCAAAATGGGTCAAACGGGTCGATTTCTAAAATTGGACACCTGAAAAGGTATTTTGTAATTGGATACTTACAAGTAAGTCAAACGCATTAATTTTCAGAAAGAGTAAATTGTTGAATTTGGTCAATACACGAGTTTCAGGATGAATCATTAGTAAAGAAATTAATCAACTCATTTGGTTGGTAATTTACATGGTTACAGATCATTGGAAAAATCCGAAGAACTATAGGGAACAAGTTGGGTTAGTTAATTATTGGTTTAGGGAAATGCGAATAATAACATTTCTAGTATGGCGACCGAAATGTTAACATAAGATAGAAAACAATATCTAACTTTATGCTATGCTTCTTGAATATGATAAATAGGTTATGAAATCACCGATGTTTGCAAACCCATGCTTAGAAATAGACATCAAAATAAGACTGGAATACCGCCTCAGGATGAGTCATTTCACGGATAATAAACCCCTATTCTTAACACTTTAAAAATAAACCCCTATTCTTAACACTTTAATTCGTTATACGGGTTACCTATTGATATATAAGCTAGTTTAATGAATAAACACCTATGATTACTCTATGTTGCAAAAGAATGTGCATCATAAATAGTTAAGGTCGTAAATTTAAGGAGAATAAAAACAACTCATAAGCTTACTAACCAATAATCACTTCAAAATTTTGGTTTCCAAACATATATGTATATTTTACTACAAATTAACTAAGAACAGAATCAACACTCGGAATTCATGTTCTTGAGCACAGATATAACTCTCCAAGCAAGGTTCTTATCTACAATAGACCAATTGCAGCAAAAAAATATCGTTTCAGAAGTCTGCATAGAGCCAGCGTCGATAGTTCTATGAGGGCAGTTATCGTTCTTACATATTGCCAGACGAAAAGACTTCATCTGAAGAGTTCCCAAGCAATCCTGCATATTAAATTCAGCAACTTCATTCGAGAGTTTTGTACTTATAACCCCAAGTAATGAGTTGTCATCGAAACCCACAACCTCTTCACTGGTAAGCAAACTATTCTTCAAATCGCATAAATCTAACGCAAAACAATAAGCAAATTCAACTTCAGTTTTTTCACTTCCAACAACGGTTAGAAGCTCATCCTGGTGCACAATCTTGACTTTTTGACCTTTTAACATGGTTAGGATCCCTTCGGTTACTCTTTCATCATGAACCTTAATTTGGGACATTTCTGTCACTTCATCTTTTAGGAACTTGAAGTTGGGTGTCAGAGAACTATGGATAAATGTGTTGGTGGCATCAGCTTTAACAAAATGGGTTGAAGGGAAAGATACAGTTTCGGTATTTGCTGGATCATAACATTGTATTCCCAGTTCTGACTTAATTTTTCCTTTAAGTGAAACCATCTTTGGTTTTTCACCGTGTACAAGTATTACGTTCTTGGGTGAGAGAAATTTCACAAGATCCATTATTCCTTTCGCATCCGTATGGGGGCTAAAAGACAATTGATGAATCTGAAAAGGAAAAAAAAAATAAAGAAAAAATTATTGAGAACAATTATAGAATACACATATATTTCTTAGGGTTTAAAGTTTCAAAGTCTATGAAACTTTACCCGCTTTACTTTGAAATTTCCTATTGTATGTAATCAAGTTTTAAAAACTTCTATTGTATGCATTTAACCTACTATTGTATGTATAAAACTTATACAAAAAACGTCTATTTATGTAGCCAAAAACATACAACTATACGTTTTCAGAACTAGAATACATACAATAGCGAAATTTAAAATTGGGTACACACAATAGTATAACGTGTAATGTTCACTACACTTTGAAACTATAAACCATATTTCTTATATTAATATTTAACAGGGGAATATGTGAGCCTTGTACCTGGCAGCGCACATCAATCTGTGTATCTTTGTCCAAATCAACTTTCGTGGGCTTACCAGACATCAATTTGTGACCTACAGTTCCAGCAACACAATAGCCTGGAAGTGTAATAAGATTCAATTCACAAGGAGCCCAATGCTTAAAAACTTCAAGTGAAAAACCACCACTAATCATTCCCGGTGTAGCAAAAAGAACACAGGGTCCAGGAGCATCCAGTAATGACCGGTCAAAGCTGTGAACTGCACCAACCAAAATGAGCCAGGTAAGCAAACTGGAATGTATTTAAGCATCAATGAAAGAGATTTATTATTTTATATATAGCAGTACCATTTTTAAAATCAAATGCGTTTCTAGTAGCATATGTATCTTTCACCTTCTGGCTAGTCCAATTAATGAGCACTTTGTAATACAAATTAGCTTGCATTGTCAAACCTGAAGGAGGCAAATAAAAATGATCATACAACTTTCAAAATGGTTATTGTTAGTTATGGTATGCATAACAAAAGAAAGCATAATAAGAAGGTAAAACCTGATGAGAAGTAGATAGGAACTTTGAGATTCATCCGCTCCCAATAATCCTCTAATAAGATACAGAGTTCCTACATGACAATTTATAACCTTTGTTATTCATAAATAAGGAGACTGAAAGACTTTATTATAATGTGCGAAATATACAGATAAGTTAAACAAAAACCTGAGCCCTTCCAAGAGCAAATGTAGGAATAAGAACCTTTCCTCTATTGGCAACACATTTATGAACCTGAAAAATAATTTAAATAATAATAACATTTGATAATCATCAGTGTTGCCGAACATGATGGAATGTTGATGAAGCTTACATACAGCCTTAAGAAATTCCCTCTCCCGAGCATATTTTGAATCACGAATAGTGGTCGCATATGTTGACCTGCAAGCAGTAAGATGGTACAAGTTAACACATACACATTTTTTGAAGTATTTAAACATCTAACAACAGACCCTAAAAGGCATAGATTTGTAGGATATCATCAAGAGAGTAGACATTAAAAGCGTAAGGTATAACTTCAGACCAAAGTTCTAAAGCACGTAAAGACGTTTCTTACTCAGTTATAAGAAGGTCTAATTGCAGTCTATCAATTTGAGCAGCTCCAAGATGCCTATCAGGTGTCATGTTATAATCTCCTGTATAAACCATAGCAGCGTCTCCTACACTGGCATAAAACATTGCAGCTCCAAGGACCTTAAATATAAGCCACACCATAGTTTTAAAATCAAATAGAAAAGGTACAAACAAAGTAGTCACGAAAAAAAATAAAGTAAGTTATTCTAACTAATAAACATATAGTACTCAACATTTCACAGTCAAATGTTTTGATTTAAGTCATTTAGCTATTAAAATACTTAAAAGACCCACAAGCAGGAAGAAAAAACAGCTCCAAATATATAATAAAAATTATATCAACAAAATAATTAATTAATAATAATAATAACAATAAAAAAAATTAAACAAAGGTTTGTTATTTATACATTCCATTATTACTAGGTTAAGAGCTTAAATGTTGTAGTAGCATACATGTCCAGCATAGTAAGCACGGATTTGAAGGTCTTTATCAACTTGAAGAGTTTGCTTGAGATCCACAGCAGTAACTAACCAATTAATAACAAAAAAATGAACGTACTTGAAGAATAAGTAACTATGTAGAAATAAAAACCATTTTGAAAGTCTAAACATGAAAAATACAGAAAGGCAAGGCTCAGTACCTTTCTTCATACAATTAAGGATGTCGTCGTTAGTAAACTGTTGTTCTTCTCCCCTTCCAACCATCACTTTCCGGTAATCTTCTAGCATTATTGGAGCCAAAGCTTTGGTAGGATACTGTAAAACCAACAATTCTCGTTCAAAAATCCAACCACGCATTAAAGCTAACTAAGTCAAAACAAAAACCACGTTTACCGTCATGTAAATTGGTCCGTTGTAACCGCAAACTTCAGTGAAGTACGGAAGAGCTCCGATATGATCCAAATGACTGCAAAGTACAACAACCCACTTAACTCATAATATCTAACAAATTAAGAGCTTGTGTAAAATTAAATTAATGACAAAAAAAGATTTAGGTAGCAGAGCTTACAAGTGTGTTATAATGATGCAAGAGAGGGCGTTATCGAAATCGCCAGATTTTGAAATGAGAGAGAAATCAGGGTAACGATGGTGATCAGTGTATCCCATATGCATACCACAATCAAACATTATACGTTTTCCATTCATAGATACAACCACACAGCTCTTACCTACTTCCTGTCCTGCACCTAATTAATTTTACAAATTGTATTTATTATTATTGCAAATAATAGAAACATAATACATCAAATGAAAGAGATAAAGAATATACATACCTAGAACAAG
The DNA here is from genome assembly GCA_963930675.1 of Gnaphalium uliginosum. NCBI lineage: Eukaryota > Viridiplantae > Streptophyta > Magnoliopsida > Asterales > Asteraceae > Gnaphalium > Gnaphalium uliginosum. Next base: position 37,616,006 of record OZ005680.1, on the reverse strand, counting down.
ACACTCGATCGCCATAAATTTCTCTATTGGCTTACTTTGAAACCCTAATTCTTATAAAAATTACTCTACTTTGTGTCTTTTTTCAGTTCGAAACTGATTTGTGCCTTTATTTGTTAAGAGAATCTACTTCTGCCAAGTGAAAAACCATTGGCATTAACATTTGACATACATAAATTACTTAAAAAACTACCCCTGTTTCACTCTAATAAATCATGAACTAAAGAAATACTTAGCTTAGCAATCAGCTAACAAACTTTGCATAAACAACAATAGATACAAGACATATATAGCTTTGAGGAGAAGGCAACGATTAACAAAATGCTAACAATGACCCAAAACCCCAAATGAGTGTTCATCAACATCATCAACTTAAAGCATATAGAGAATGCCAATCAATTAATGACCCTTGACGAATGATATATGCTAATCACTGTAAATACTTTATAACAATGACCCCCTTCTTTTTTCAAAAACCCCAAAACCCTAAAATAAAAGAAGACTCGGAATTTCAGTTTATATAAAGATTTGACCAGTTTCAGGTCAGTTTTCTGTCAAAAAAGAAAGAAAAAAAAAGAAGAAGATGACTCCTTTACCTCTCAAGTGGCCTCACCCTGCTTGTGCTCTCTCTCTCGTGTAAGTCTCTCTATCTCTCCTATTAATCTCTTTCGGCTCCCTCCTTCCACCGTCGTACTTCACCGCCGGCCTCCCTCTTTGTTGTTTTCTCGTTCTATATCTCCCTGTTTCTGTATCTCTATTTAGTGGTTAATCGTCTCATTCTTATACTTGGAGTAAGATTATAAGATGATATTGAGATAAAAATACATGTAAAGGTGGTGTTTGGGCTACTTTCCGGCTGATTGCTTAGAAGCAAATAAGTTAGAAAATTTAAGAATAAGCTAGAAAATTTAAGTTTATTTTGATTCCCATCTAATATAGACATATAAGCTTTATAAATAAGCTCTTTCAAATATTTGAATTGAATCTTATTGTATAAAAATAAACAAATAAGCTAATAAGCTTCAAAAATAAGCTACCCAAATACCCTCTTAGACTGTGTTCGGAAGATCTTTTTTGAAGAGAAAAGAAAGTGTTTAAAAAGAAATGAAAAAAACAAATGTGTTCCCGAGATTTCGTTAAAGAGAAAAGGAAATAATTGGAAGTCAAATGGGATGAGATTTTCTATCCTATCAATCCCTCCCGATTTGAAAAGATTTGGGGAGGGACGCCAAATTTAACGTCCGCTATTTCTTATGATTACCTAAACACCCTTAAAAGTTAAAACCTAATCTTATCTATACGTTTTCTCTCCAACTTATTTTGTTTGATAAATGACAAAAATCAACCACCAACTCTTACCAATCTACCTAATTTATTATTTAGTTATGCAATAAACTGAAAAATTTTATATATCTTAACCGTATATAAATCATTTTTTCCTTTTATCTTAAAATTCTACTCAACAATGTCTAAATACCAAATTGCCCTTCAAATTAATTAACTATTCAATCTTACTAACTAATCATTAATTTATTATATCTATATTTATAACAACCTTCCATTTTAAACTTTACATATTCCCTTTAGGAAAATTAACATATCATTTCATTAAATCTTTTATCTTTTCTCTTTTATCTTTTATAATAAAATGTAAATGTAAATAAAGATGAAAATAGATCGTTAAATAATATTACTTAAATTTTAAATCGACTTTCACAAATTATGTATCTATTCGTCACCGCTACTATACGCTGATATAGTGCTAGTATAGGTAATATGGTAACCGGCTAGCTGCTTAACCGGTAATATTTATTAGTTGACTTTTTTCCTTTAATAAAATAGCTCACGTGGCTTTTATTTTCTCAGGTGTCAATTTTTTAATAAAATGTTTGATGTTTGTATTTTTTAGTGAACACCTTCATCATTTTTGTACCATCTGTTCTTATTCCACAAGTACACACCTTCTTCCTGATGACTTTGCCGACTAAATTTCCGATCACTTTTCCAGTTTCCGGCGATTTTTTCAGATTTCATCTACTACGTAACGTGTTCATGTCATATTTGCCGGCTATAATAATTCCGGCTATTCCGTAAACCTCTACGACATCATTTATACAACAAACTTAACAAATCCAAAACCCACAAACAAATCTAACACAGTCGGAGACCACCTGCAACTTCGTAATTTGTGGCAAAGAAGACGAGGAGACTACCTGTGATTTCGGATCTAGCGAGCACCGTAATTGGATCTCATTCAGATCTAGAGAAGACGTCGGAAATTCTAAATGGCCGGATAACGAACTTGAAGTGCGGAGCCCGAGCGTCCGGCGCCGGAAAATTAGAACCAGCGGTTCCTTAACCACATACACACCGGTGATTTAGAGAGCCGCTGCCGGAGATGTGGAGCGCCGTTTTCCGAGATCTAGAGTGCCGATGCAAGAGCCGATGGGTTGATAGCCGGATGTGGTGGCTGTCGTCTTCGGTGATTTAAATGGTTGTCGGAGTTTGTTGTTGTTCTCCGGTGATTTAAATAATGATGAAGATGATGATGATGATGATGATATTGTTTGTGTGAATAATTATTAAATAATAAAGATGATGTTAATGTTATAATAGTCTTACTGCGTTGGTGTTTTGTTGTTGCTGTAATGATGTTGACGAAGAAGTAGGACAAGGTAATAAGAGATGGCTAATGTTGTTTTTTTTCTTTTTCTAATTCAAAACAAATAGTAATAATAATAATAATAATAATAATAATAATAATAATAATAATAATAATAATAATAATAATAATAATAATAATAATAATAATAATAATAATATGATAAAAGAAAGATATAAAAAAAATACATTAATTATCTTTTTTTTTCTTTTTTGTAATTTACTACTAATTTCATATGTGTATGTATGACATGGCAAAATAAATCGACTTAGTTACTGATTTGTAAGCCTAGTCAGCTTTTTCAAATTTCAAAAGATAAAAATAGACTTTGTAAAGATCCCAGCACGAAACCTTCCGGTTGGTTGCATACATGAGCAATTTAATGGGTATCTTGCATACTTAGAGTAATTGGTGGCAGTACGTGGCCGATTTTTATTATTTATCCTATTTTGTTTACGAGAGGAGGATTTGGCAGTTTATTCTCTGCAAACTTCTCTTCAAAAGTCGAAAGAAATGGAAAGATAAAACTATAAAGAGCAAATAAATTAGGGAGAATTTGATGTACCTAATTCAGAATTTTCATCTCTAATTTTTTAAAAATTAGAAGAGCTTTTGTTCTTTATAAAAATGTTAAAAACTTTAAGAAATATATTCAAAAGTTGTTGTAATTTTTATTTTTTAAAATGATATTACGAGAAGGTTTTAGGTAACGGAGGATGTAGTTTCAAAACGTTTAGTTATATTTTGGAAAAAAAATTATTTTCTTGAAATCTTTTTCTCAAAAATACCAATTTTAAACGTGTTTTTTAACTTTCTATTTTTCTTAAAAAATTCTGGAAAATCTTCATTTTTCTTCTACTAGACACCCTATGTATTTCTTTCTCAAGTTTGACCGGAGTTGATTTTTTTAAATGTAAATTTACGAAGAGAAAAAGGAAATTAGTTAATTATTGCTATAAAGTCATATTCTTAAGGTGTTAAATTGCATATATTAATTAAAGGGCACAAATTTTTTAAATACTAGCAGAGACCCGTGCAAAGTAGCGGGGTATTTAATTCGGTTAATTTCGTTATATAAGTATTAATAATGTAATTTCATTATATGTTGTTAGAAACTTTTAGTTTTTAAATAAAATTTATACGTATATTTTCATTATTGTCACAATTCAGATTAATTATGGGTCTTGGTAATTTTCAAGCATACACTTCTTTATTTATGGACTAAATATCATTTATATAATTAGTTAAGGGTAGTTTAGTCTATTTTGTTATATATAGGGGTATTCATGTCATTTCCTTTCTTTAAACACCTAAGGCATTGAAGAAAATGATTAAACCCTTTATAAGGGTGTAAAATTATATAGGTGTGCATATAATATGTTGAGAATCTAAATCAATATCGAAATCGAATAGTAAAGAATTGAGTATGAATGTGTATGAACTTTGAAAGCGTTTATTGATTTCACTTTAATGTGTGTATTTACAGTGAGGAATGCTATTAACAACTGATTAATAATGGTGGAGTATTGATATTTATACCCGTAGTTAGAGGTGCACGAAGTCCGGGTCGGATCAGGTTTAGACCCGGCCTAAAAAAGATCTGGTTTAGACCCGACCTAAAAAGACCGAGCTTTTTGGGTTTAAAAAAGTTCGGGCCTCGGGCTGGGCTAAGTCCATGCCTTGACAAAAAGACTAGGCCTACTAAGGCCCGAACGGGCTAAACGGGCTTAGCCTGGGCTTTTAAAAGCCTAGATCGTGCTTTTTCGGTTTTTTATTATTTTAATTTTGTTAAATACTAATTGTTTATTTAATTTTATTTAGTACTATATAAATGCTAATTTTAAAATGTTTTACATCTATTAGGATAAAAATAAAGTTATTATTGTATTTTATAAAATACAAGTATAATGTATATACGATATTATCGTAGTCATTTATATATTCATCGATAAAATTTAATATATACCCATATACGTATGTGATGAATAGAAAACTTTACATATTCGAAAGGTATATAATACATAATATCAATAGATAATTTGTGTAGAAACAAGATATATGATATATATACATATAGGGTAAAGTTCCAATGAGAACACCTTAAAAATAAAAACGGCTAAGAACATCTCATAAATGCACAACTAGCTAATAAAATCATTAGATTTACACTAATACATCTCAAATATGTGTAGAAAAATAGATGCAAACTCTCTATAATTGTGCATCAATCGTTTTTTCGATTTTTGTGCATTTTTAAAATTGTACATTTATTTTTCTTTGCATATTTGAGATGTACGAATGTGAATCTAACTATTTTATCAAGAGTCATTGTGCATTTGAGGTGTTCTTAGCCGTTCTTATTTTTAAGGTGTTCTCATTTGATCCAAACTCTATATACATAATATATAAGTAAAAATATAAATAAATATTAAATATAAGAACATGTATTTTAAAATGGGATTAGACTTTTTTCTTGAAAACGCCCGGGCTTTATCTCAAAAAATCCTTACTTTCGGGCTTTATTTTAAAAACGTACGGGCTTTCAGGCTTCGGGCTTTTTCGGGCTTTGGGCTTAGCCCGGCCTGACCCGGGTCCGAACCGGACCAGACTTTTTCGGGTCAGGTTAGACTTCAAGCCAGACTTTTTCAGGCCGGAATTTGTTCGGACTTTTTTAGGTCCGGGCTTAGGCTAAAGCCCATGTGTGCACCTCTACCATAGCTACATGCTTAGAGAATGATACACAAGACTCCTATCTATTAAAACTTTCTTAAACACTAACTACATGTTTAAGTAGACCAAAGTTTGAACTCGTTATTGGTTGAAATTATGTTGAATGCATGTTGACTTTCAAATAGTCCAACCTAAGTCAAAGTTTGAATTTTGAAGTCAAAGTAGACCAAATAAGTTAAATCACAGTGAAGTTAAGATAAAATGATAAAATGATAAATTGGTGATAATTGAGGGACTATGCTGTAAATCTCGGATTTAGTGGGTGGAAGTATAAGTAAGTTCCACTCACTAGTTATAGATATCTCCTAAACAAATCAAAGTGTATGTGTGTGTTTATGTGAAGAAACTTCATGAAACAAGGAGAAATATGCTCATTAATGATTAAAATAAGGATTTGAAGAGGAAACACCAATAAATTGTTATCATTTTCAAGTTAAGAGATTAAGGTAATAACTCTAAAGCCATTTGTGATTCTAGCGTTTATAAGAAATATGGGGAAATAACAGATATTAGTATAATAACAAGTTAGATGAGATGAACCCTTGTTATTAACCGGAGTTTAGCTCGGATGGACCCAAGAAGTTGTGGTGTCGAGAGCAAATTATCTCTTATATTCAAACCACCAACTACATAAGCAAATTATCATGATATTTTAGTTGTATTATCATGACTTATCATGTGATTAAAACCACTTATTCTCTCATGATAAATTTAATGTTCTCATGAGATATATAAGAGTGTTTTTTTTTACTTTTGTCATATTAAATAGTAAACTTTAAAGATATATTATGACCTTTTGACCTAACCGATTACACTTCCTTCTCTTAAATAATTCTTAGCCTGCGTATCTTTTGACCTATATCCATGGATTTCAATTTTCAAGCTTCGATTTAATCATCATCGCCCAAAAGCAGCAATCGCTACGACCTTCAACAAAGTCGACAGGTGACGGTCATCGTTAGCCATCGTCAAAGTTTCTTTGAATCCTGATAACGATGTATGTCCCGTCAATCTTCAAATCACAAGGACGATGATACTGACTAATTTCGATTGCAGAGTATATTATCTTTTCCTTACAAGATATCATTAATTCTTCACTTATATACACTATGGTATACATATAGTTGATTTTTTTTTTTGTCTTTTTTTCTTTTCTTTCAGTATGTACAAGATTATGATGAGGATAATATGGCGATTGGTGAGCGTTTAGACATACTGGTATGTATGTATGTCAATCGTTATTTCGTAGATGTGTGTGGAGTAATTGGAAAAATTATTTTTGGTCTTTTTTTTTCCCTTTTTTCACTTCTAATTTTCATAGTGGCTTTGTTACGTGTCATAAGTCTTAACAGATGTCTTACTTTAGTTAATAGTTCTTTTTAAGTTGTGGTAATATATAAAGGCAAAATCTTCAATATTTGTATACTTTTACTCTTTTACACATCTCTCTACTTATGCTCCTCTCATTTTGCAAAGAAAATAAGAATTGGTATGTTTGCATAGTTAAGGACTTGATACTTTCTGATGAAGTTGTTTTTACAAGATTTTTATTTGTGGTGGTGTTTTCTTTATTGGTATGGTACATTTATCATAGATTGTGAATATACTGTTCGTTTCATTTTGCTTTCAGCAAACTTGGTATGTATACATTATTAAGGATTTTGTGATTTTTGATGAATGTTGTTTTTACATTATCCTTATTGTGGTATTTTCTTTGTTGGTTTGAAGGTTTCTTCTCTTACTTTTTTCATGTTTTGATTTGTTATATGATACTTTGGAAATCATCATATATGCATGTCTTGCTTATATAAAATTATTTTCACAGAGTACATTATATCATTGAATTGTTTTTTAGAAAGTAGACATGCATCGATTTGGTATTTATTATCTCTTTTATACATAACCTTTGTTGTCTTTAAGTATTCTTTTATACATTACATCATTCAGTTGTTTTTTTAGGAATTACACATACATGCATTTGGTATTTGTTACTACCTATTTTATACATGACCTTTGTTGTCTTTTAAATATTCTTTTTGACAGTAAAATTTTCGTTTTATGGACCATATATAGTGTATATCTTTATGCTACACTTTTCCATGTTTATAATACAAGATTACTTTTTGCAGGTAACAAATAACAACCGCCACATGCTTTCTATCATAGGTTTGTTTAGTTCTTCTTCCTTTTTTATATTAAAAATTCTATGTTTTTGCTTTTTTAATGTGTTTTAGGAACTGACATGTTTTCTTTTGAATGCAAATTATTTTTGTTAAATATAATGATATGCATGTTACCAACTTCTATGCTTAAATATTATGAATCTTATAAATCACTATCATCTGCAAATGCAAATGATCCGTTGCATTTTAGCTGCTATTTGTTAACTATATATGGCTGAATAAATACACTATAAATACACTATGAGTAATAAAAGGAAAATTGTGAATCTCGAACGAGATAAGCATAAGTTTTCCGCCTCTAAGTCAAGGAATTCAAGGGGAGCCACAACATCTTCGACGTCATCTGATTGGGGTTTGTTAAACATACTATCTTTTACATTACCTTTCTCTCCATTGTATTATTTTATTCTTCAGGGAAATGTCGAAAAATATCAGCGAGTTGAAACCTTGGACCAAAGCCTATCCGACTGAGGTAAAGGTTTATCGAATATGGGTCAACAGCAACCCACCTAATTAGACTCCAACAAAATACTGTTGTATTTTCCTTGACTACGAGGTTAGCTTTACTAACTATACTAACATTAGTAAAAGAAATGTATTCATGAGATAAACGTTGACAAATCAACAAACTGTATCAATACTCAATTATACCATATACTCAAATGCATAAATGCTTTATCGATAAAATATTTACCTTTTTGGTATATCTCATCATGTCACATGGTAATGCGATTCAAGCAAACATGGATTCCATTGACAGAGACTACTTTGACCGACTAATCGAACCAAGTAACTGTTACCAAATTTCTAATTGCATTTGTGAACGCGGAAAGCAATGGATGATGTCAATCCAACACGAAACAACTTTGAAGTTTGGAAGACACACAAACTTTCAACATATCCCCGATGACGGTTTTCCTACTCACTATTTTAAATTCGTGTCCTTCAACTAGTTGCAACCAAGACTGAACAACCATCGAATACTCACAGGTTATTTTCATACAATAAATTTATATTAACACTCACATATTCTTCCTAAGTTATATATAAAATTACAACTAAGAGTTCATTCACAAATTACATGGCATGTTTACGATCAGTTGGCGATGTTATGCAATCTGAAAATCCAAATAAGAACACAAATGTACGGAGAGTTTTGGAGCTGGACAACCTTAAGTAAGCAACATTTTATTCACAAAACTAAAAAAGTACATATAATAGAAGTTATTACAATAAATTTTGCTATTAAATATTTCAATGGGACATAATAGAACTTATCATATGGAACCAAATGGCCCACAACTTTGATATTGACCCATTCAATAGTATGCCAATACAGTGTTAATAACTGTGAGTTTCACTCAGCTCACTCAGAGGCTCGCCTCACGTCACTTCGCTCGCCTTGGGAGGAAGGCTACTGACGGTAGCAATGCAGGGTAACAATGTATAAAGGTAAATTTTCATTTCTCAAAAAACTTAGCTTTCCCATTACCAAATTCAGATAAATAACAATTGTTAAATTCAGAACTACAACTCACGACGACTCCAAGCACCCATTGAAATATTTAATACCTAAATCCGGATATTGAAGATGTCAGGACATCGCTTCTCAAGTAAGTTAACACTATCCAAATCTTCAACTGCTAATGTTACTGTTCTCACTCAAATCATTGTTTTCACGAATAACACATTTAACCTCATGCATTTTTAAAATAGATATCAAACTAAGTATGATGTTGATCCACCACTTGCCATTCAAAGGCAACCTTTTAACAACTCAGAATGTGAAAAAACAAGAAACGAATTTCCTCTGAAGACACTACTCAACCTAAATCCAAAAATATACAAGGTTAATAGATTTTACTTAAATGACATTTTGTACAAACTTTCCTCACCTACTGAAATTCAACATGCAGAAAGACAGATTCACCACAGAAGCAGCTATAGTAGATATCAATCCAATAGTTGAGTGGTTTTACAAAGCTTGCCCAGACTGCGAGAATGGACTATGGGAATGTCTCAAACATGGGCCCATAACAAAGCAACCACACCATGTGTAAGTTTTAAAAATGACCCGGCATTTACTACACCTAGTGCAACTTTTTAATTATGACTACTACACAATGCAGCTTCAGTTTCAAAGCTTTTATAGCTGACGACACAGCACATGTAGCTGCTACTTTTTCAGTTCTGTTGCTGATACATTGACTGCAACAAAATGGTTATGGAACTTGGATACACAGATTCACACATCTTTCCGGATCCAATTCTCATGCTGAGAGGAATCAAGAAGATCTTCCAGTTCCATTTCAACCAATGAAGCATGATAGGAAATGTTGATTTCATGATAGACAAAATCATGAAGACTACCACCATAAATGAAGTGGACAAAGAAACCCAACTGACTCAACCAATCCTTGATGACTAAACCAAATCTCCAAAAAAGAAAGAGCGAGTATTTAACAAGTGAGCATACGAGAAATGTGATGAAGAAGCATCAGCAAATACGAAAAATCATGCGAAGAACAACCTCTCCCAACAACAGGGTACGCACAACTATCAATATCTATACATATGCAATCACTTTTAAACAATCAACTAACTATCAATAAAACAGATATGCATCAAGGTTCAACATTAGTTAGAAAGAAGTAATAGCACTAGGTAACACATAACTTATTTATTCAAACGCGTACAAGTACCTCATAACCCCTTCTAATATTTGTTTCCACCAGGAATCACATCTTTTGATCATTCCATCAAGGAGAACTATGTTGGAAGAACCTCTTTTGATACTTGATGTTAAGGAGACCTATCTGCCAAAAATATATCTTTTGTGTAATATGCTTCATAATATAATGTAGAGTCTCCTCAAACACAATACTACTTTTGGTACTCTTAATAGTTGTCGTAGACAAATATGAATACCGAACATGTAAACATCCAAAACTTCAGTATGCCATATGTTGGCTGTATTTTGGTACTCTTAATAGGTGTTGTAGACAAGTATGAATACCGAACATGTAAACAACCAAAACTTCAGCATGCCAAATATAGGCTATATGTATATGTATTTATATATATATATATATATATATATATATATATATATATATATATATATATATATTGTTGGGAAAAACAATGATCAAACCTAAGTTATAAATCTGAAGAGTCAAAATCTAACTTAGTTGTATTCAGGAAACTTAGTGAAATTCATGAGTCTGTGTTCCTGAGTCTGTGCTACACAGACTGAAGAGTTGGTTCTGAGTCTGTGCTGCACAGACTGAAGATCCTCACAGACTGAAAGCCATGCTCTTCCTGAAGACTTATGATTTCATCATCTGAAGAATGAAGATTGAATACAGAAGGCTTCACAGACTGAAGTTCACAGACTGAAGATCACAGACTGAAGATCACAGACTGAGAGCACAGACTGAAGAACACAGATTGAAGAATGAAAGTACAAATGTACAGAAGATATTCTTCTTTCCTTAGGCTAGATACAACTGATAAGATGTTTGAGAAAGGTCAAACATCAAACAAAGGTTATCTTCTCAGCAAAGAAACCTTTTACCTTTTTGCTTTTTCTATTTTCAAGAAAAGCAAAAAGGAAGGCGTGCAAAGTTGCCCAAGATGCATCTGTTATCCCTTGGACAACTATGTAAGCTGGATAATATAGAGTTACACCCAACTCTATAAATAGCAGTTCAAAAAGCACTGCTATCATCCAAACAATTCAAGTAATCTAAGAGATTCTTGATATTTAGTATACTAGACCTTTAAGCTTAGGCTAAAGCATTACCACACTTACTGTTAAGTTTGTAGTGATAATTGTATCTTAGTATACTACTTGGATCGTATTCAAACCATCTGTGTGGGTTTGAATACCTTGTCATCTGTGTGAGACAAATACTTTATTGTGAATAATACTTTGATTCATAATAAACTCTGTGTCAAAATTAATCTTGTTTTCCGCCTAGATTAATTTAAACTTGTTTGATATAAACTTGGATATAAACTAACACGTTAAGATAACTGTTATTTAATCTGTATCTAAGTTTTGGGAACCTTGTGACCTAACAACTGGTATCAGAGCGGATAAAGATTTAATCTTTAACGATCAAAGGAACCCAGTTTATCAAACAATCATCTAAATCCATTTTTCTCTACATTTTCTTCTTTCAAATTGAAAGCTGAATGGTTTCTTGCTAGCATTCATGATGAAATGCTTAGAGTCATTCAGGAAGGACCCATTACTCCTGGCAGAATAGTTCCTGCAACTTTAGATGCAAATGGTATTATTTTGACACCTGAAAAATTTGTTGAGGCTGCCAAAAATACCTGGACTGATCTAGACAGGCAACTATATGCTTTAGACTTTAAGGCCAAGTCCATACTGGGCAATGCAGTTACTGAGCCTATCTTTGCTAAGATATCTGGCTGCAAAACTGCTAAAGCCATATGGGATATGCTAACTGACCAATATGATGGTGTAAGTTTGGTACAATCCCAAAAGAAGAAAAATCTCATAAGAAATTATGAGAACTTCTCTGCTGGCCAAAATGAGTCATTAACTGATATTCATACCAGATTTCAAATCTTAATCAATGATCTTGAAAGGTATAATATCATCAAGGGACAGTTTGAAATCTGTGCAAAATTTGTTGATGTCATTCCAAACACTTTTTCTGAAGTTATCACTTCATTAATTGTAAGTGAAAAATTGGAGACATATGATCTCTCTGGCTTGTTTGGACTTCTACTAAATTTTGAAGAAACCAAAGCAAGAAAGGATCTAAATGCCAAAAGGATTGCAAAAGATCCATCTGCTGCCCTTGTTGCAACAACAAGAAAAAATAGAGAACTTTTCTCTAGAGCAGATTACCATCTTACTCTTACAGACTCAGAATCAGATGATGAAACTGAGTCTCTAGAAGCTGAAATGGCATTGCTAGCCCAAAGGTTAGAAAAGGCAAGATTCAAAGGTTCAAAAGGAAGGCCAACTTTTGATCCTAAGAAAGCTACTTGCTATAAATGTGGGCAAGTTGGGCATATTTCTTCTGACTGCAGAGTGAAGATTGCAGAATCTTCAAATTCTGATAAGTGGGAAGAAAAGGCCAAGAAGTACAAGAAAAAGTACTTCAACTCCAAGAAAATTGGAGAGAAACAACAACCAAAGAAACTAGAGAAAGCTTTGGTTGTTGAACAATGGATAGATGAAGAATCTTCATCATCATATGTGCTTAATGGCTATCACAGAGAGCCAGTTTGACAAAGATGTCAAATTTGCAGAAAAGGCATGTGTTCATCCAGACTGGGACAGAGGATCTGCTTACAATGTAAATCATTTTAAACTTTACTATAGTGATGCAGAAAAACAGAAAATGTTTGAACACATCTATGTAGATTTTTTGAAAAGACTGGAGGAAATACAAGATTTAAAAACCAAACTCAGTCAAGTTCAAAAAGATCTACAATCAAAAGTGAATGAAATAAACCAAAATAAACAGTACAAACTTAAGCTTGATGCTCAATATGACCTTCTCAAAAAGATCAAGCTGGAAAAAGAAGCTTATAAAAACAAAGCTGATCATTATGAAAGGATCTGTAAATCTTGGTGTATTTCATCACTTAAAAATATGGACTGTTTATCCAAACAGATTCCAGCTCAGATACAAGCGGTCATAGGTGATGAGTTTGATCTTAAAAGTCACATAAATTCAGAAATAAACTCAAAACCTACTATATTTGTACCTGAGATTTTACCTCATACTTTTAGTCATACTGTGGGAGACAAAGTTATATTGACAAATGCTTTTGTTAGACCAAAAATAGTTACTAAAGAACTAGTATATGAGACAGAGCCAGACTCTGAAGACACAGACTCAGAAATCTCAGTCTGTGAAACTTCTCAATCTGAACAGCCTGAACTTATAATCACTAATGAATCTTTAGAAACTATAGAACTTGAAAAGAAAAGATTTATAAAAGGCAAAGTTAATATTCCCACAGTACCATCTTTAAAAAGACAAAAAGAGGTAAAAGGAATCAAGAATAAACAGAAAGGTTACAATGTGTTTGAACCTTCCACATCTCAGTCTGTAACTGGTCCAGACAATAATATGCCAAATGATAAATCTAAAGGCATAAAACCAGTAACAAAGGAGTTAAAAAGATCTCAGTCTGTGAGATCTAACTGTCAGTCTGGAAAAATAAATTTTCAGTCTGGCAAACTTAACTCCAAATCTGTTTGTGTTAACACTCAGTCTGACTCTCAAAAGTCAAATCTTAACAACCAGATTGAGACCATTAAGCTGCTTAGTGAAAACTTAATGAAGTTAACCACAGATTTTAAAACATTTGTTGAGTCAAAACAAGAGTTTAACAGAGGATCCAGTGCAAATAATAACCCAAAATCCAAAAGGACCATTATGTTGAACAAAAAATGTTACAACTGTGGAAATCTGGGACATGAAGGTATTAAATGCACAAAGTCCATTCTTAAACAGCCAAAGGCTGCTTTGATCAAACAAATGTCTTCTACAAACAACAAAATCAAAAATAGAGAGGTTAAAAGTCAACTTCACAGACTTAGCACCAAAACTGCTAAAGAATTGACTTCAACCAACTCTAAAGAACCCATCAAAAGATGGGTTCCCAAAAGTAACTAATTGATTTTGTTTGTCCTGTGCAGGGTAACAGCAAATGGTACCTAGACAGTGGATGCTCAAGACACATGACAGGGTCCTTGAAGAATCTGTCAGAGTTTGTAGAAGAAGAAGGACCTTCTGTCAAATATGGTGACAACTCTGTTGCCAAGATAAAAGGTTATGGTGTTGTGAAGGCTGGCAACATCAGAATAACAAAGGTGGCCTATGTTGAGGGATTAAAGCATAAGCTGCTTAGTGCTAGCCAGATTTGTGATGATGATGGTGAAATCAGAATCAGAAAGAAGGCTGCTGTTATCTATAATTCCAAAGGCAAACCTATATTAGTTGCCAAAAGAGAAAGAGATATCTATCTCTTGGATCTTTCTTCTGCAGACAACAATGTAGAGACCTGTCTCTATACTCAGTCTGTGCCAGAACTAAGCTGGCTATGGCATAGAAGGTTATCCCACCTGAACTTCAAAAATATTAACCTCCTGTCAAAGAAGAAACTGGTTAGAGGTCTACCTGATGTTACATTTGTAAAAGACAAACTTTGTCCTGCATGTACACTAGGGAAACAGACCAAGAACCATTTTCCATCCAAATTGTTAGCTACAATTGAACAACCACTGCATATGCTCCATATGGATCTGTTTGGACCCATGAGCATTAGCAGTTTGGGTGAAAAGAAGTATACACTTGTGGTTGTGGATGAATACACAAGGTATACTTGGGTCATCTTTCTTAAAGCTAAAAGTGATGCTCCTGAAGAGATTATTAATCTAATCAAGAGGGAAGAATTGCAAAAAGACGCACCTGTCAAGCAACTCAGGAGTGACCATAGTACAAAATTTAAGAATTCTACTCTCATTGAATTCTGTACTGACAAAGGCATTATTCAAAACTTTGCCTCTGTCAGAACTCCTCAACAAAATGGTGTTGCTGAGAGAAGAAATCGTACACTCATAGAAGCTGCAAGAACCATGTTATGCCATGGTCAAATGAAGGTTTATTTTTGGGCAGAAGCAGTTAACACTGCCTGTTATACCCAAAATAGATCTATTTTGGTCGAAAGGCATGGCAAAACTGCATATGAACTGTATCATAAGAAGGTTCCAACCATCCATTACTTCCAGACCTTTGGTAGTAAATGCTATATTCTCAATCAAAGAGATCAATTAGCTAAGATGGAACCTAAGTCTGATGAAGGAATTTTTGTTGGCTATTCATCTATTTCAAAGGCCTACAGAGTCTACAACAACAGAAGGAATAAAATTGAAGAAACCATCAATGTCACCTTTGATGCTTCCTCTGCTAATGATGAACATGTTTCTCAGTCTGATGTTCATTTGTTATAAGATTTATCTGTTGTGAGATCTGAATCTCAAATCCCAGTTTTTGTTAACCAACAACAGGACTCTGAAAGTGATAATGAAGATGCTCAACCTGCTCATACTATGACAATACCTTCATCAACAGAAGATGAATCTGTGTCCAGAGATTCAAACTCTTCTGATACATGTGTTCAGTCTGATAGTATTCAGTCTGTGAACTCTACAGACTCAGACTTGCCCTGTGTAGAAGATGATGCAGAACTCAATCCTGCTATTCTTCCACCAAATGAGAATGATTTACCATTCAATGATGAATCATTTCTAGGAGTCAAAGAACACAAGTATCATCCAATTATAGAAATAATTGGAGATTATGTTTCTGGTGTACAAACAAGATCTAAAGTGTCAAACTTATCTACTGCAAATTTCTGTTTCTACACAAACTTCCTGTCAATCATTGAACCAAAGAAAGCTGAAGAAGCCTTGAAAGATGATGATTGGGTTGAAGCAATGCAGGAAGAGTTAACAGAATTTGACAGAAACAATGTTTGGACCCTAGTTCCTGCTCCAAAAGGGAAAACCATTATTGGAACTAAATGGGTTTACAGAAACAAGATGGACAAGGATGGAGTGATAATAAGGAACAAAGCAAGGCTAGTTGCTCAAGGCTACAAGCAGGAAGATGGCATTGATTATGATGAAACCTTTGCCCCTGTAGCCAGAATTGAAGCAATACGGTTATTCTTGGCATATGCTGCATTCAAGGACTTCAAAGTCTTTCAGATGGATGTCAAGAGTGCATTTCTGAATGGCAACTTACAGGAGGAAGTCTATGTGAAACAACCTCCAGGTTTTGTAAGTTCCACTTTTCCAAATCATGTCTATAAATTGCAGAAAGCACTATATGGACTAAAATAAGCTCCAAGAGCTTGGTATGACACCTTATCATCCTATCTTCTTAGTAATGACTTTACTAGAGGTTCAATTGATAAAACTTTGTTCTTCAAAAGGAACAAGGCAGATGTCATACTAGTCCAAATCTATGTTGATGATATTATATTTGGGTCTACTGATGAAAAATTGTGTACCTCACTGCAAGTAGACCAGATATCATGTTCTCAACATGTTTGTGTGCTAGATATCAATCTGAACCTAAAGAATCGCATCTAAAAGCTGTAAAAAGGATTTTTAGGTACCTAAAAGGTACTCCCAACCTGGGTCTTTGGTATCCCAAAGACTCTGGTTTTGATCTAATTGGATATACAGATGCAGATTATGCAGGTTGTAAATTAGACAGGAAAAGCACTTCTGGTGGATGTCAACTTCTAGGTGGCAAACTAGTCAGTTGGTCAAGCAAGAAACAGAATTCTGTTGCTACATCCACTGCAGAAGCAGAATATGTGGCTGCTGGTAGTTGCTGTGCTCAATTGCTATGGATGCAACATCAACTAGCAGACTATGATTTGGTGTTTACAAAAACTCCAATCATGTGTGATAACCAAAGTGCCATTGCCATCACTGAGAATCCTGTGTTTCACTCCAGGACAAAGCATATTGAGATCAGACATCACTTTATCAGAGATTGTGCTGAGAAAGGTAAAGTGATTCTCAAATATGTGCCCACAAATGACCAATTAGCAGATATCTTTATTAAGCTTTTAAATGAAGATAGATTTTTGTATTTGCTTGGTCAACTAGGAATGCTCAACCCCTAGTAAAACCTTGAATCTGTATGATTCAATTCTCAGTCTGTGTCCGCTTTTCAATCTGTATAACTGTATTCTCAGCTACATATAATCAAAAAGCACAGACAAAGAGATGTTTTTGTACATACTTCCTAAGAAAATACCAAAAAGATTTTATACCTTATGTTATTTTCTCTCAGTCTGACTGATTATATGTTTCAGTCTGTGTGACTTCTTCCAGATTAGCTACACAGACTGACCATATTCATTCAGACTAGACCCTCTATTTTTGTGCTTTATTAATTCATAAGGTTAGTATTTTAGTACTATTAGTATTAATACTGCTAGTTACTTTTAGTACTGCTGGTTAATACTTATAAGACTTTTTAACACTGCCCCCATGAATTCGTATTTTAGCACTGCTGGTAAAGATTGGTACAATTAACACTGTTAGTTAACTTTAGTACTGCCTTCGCAAGTTACTACTGTTAGTTAACTTTAGTACTGCTCACACAAGTTACTACTGTTAGTTAACTTTAGTACTGCCTTCGCAAGTTACTACTGTTATTTAACTTTAGTACTGCTCACACCAGTTACCACTGTTAGTTAACTTTAGTACTGCTTTCGCAAGTTACCACTGTTAGTTGATGTTAGTACTGCTTTCGCAGTTACCACTGTTAGTTGATTTTAGTACTGCTTTGGCAAGTTACCACTGTTAGTTAACTTTAGTACTGCCTTCGCAAGTTACTACTGTTAGTTAATTTTAGTACTGCTTTCACAAGTTAGTACTGTTAGCAATATCAATCTGTTACCACTGCTGGCACAAAAGTTTTTTTTTTTTTTTGTTATTTTCTCTTAGTCTATCTGTTATATGGCTCAGTCTGTGTGACGTCACCCAGACTCATTGCACAGACTGATTATATACACTCAGACTAAATGCTTTTTAATTTTAATATATTTATTTATTTATTTATTTTACATAAATAAACAACAATATCCTTGCATTTAATGCTTTAACCATCTTTATGGTAATAATCATTAAAAGTTTTGGCGCTTGTTGTCTATTTATCTGCTCAATACAAAAAGTGCACGTGCCTCAGCGCTACTGTTGCAGAAACAGGGATAAACCGTCCAAGTGGGTCCCATTTAACGGAAATTTAATTTCTACAAATACCCATTTATGTTTTCCCCCTTTCTTCTTCATTCGTACTTGCACACCAAAAACAAACAGAGTTTATAAACCCTAAATCGCTCAACCATTTTCAAAATCAATTTCTAAAATTTCTTCAATGGCTGATCAATGGGTTTACACGGCACCTGCCAACATCGCTGCGGCTAAACCCTTCAAACAAGGGAAACAGGTAAAACTCTGTATCAACAATCAAGTAGCTACCATTTCCATCCCTGATTCGAAAAAGAATAAAGGGTTTGA
This sequence comes from Gnaphalium uliginosum, assembly GCA_963930675.1. Lineage (NCBI taxonomy): Eukaryota > Viridiplantae > Streptophyta > Magnoliopsida > Asterales > Asteraceae > Gnaphalium > Gnaphalium uliginosum. Next base: position 37,597,330 of record OZ005680.1, on the reverse strand, counting down.
GGAACTAACTGCTTTTATGTCTGCTCATCCATTAAGGGGAGCATTCTTTAACACAGTTCCTCAAATATACCCACATTTTTTAATGGAATGGTGGTATACTTGCTCCTCAAATAGTACCAATACTGCAATTACTGGTACTATTGATCATGGTAAACGGGCAGTTACCATTGATCAGGAGTTAATTAGGAATGTCTTAGACCTGCCTTTGGGAAATAATTTTGAACCTATTCCAACCAAAGAAGCAGCAAGGGCTTCTCTTACTTTGGTTGGATATACCAAAGAAAAAGGCACAATTTTGATATCAGGATTCACCCCCAAATGGAAATTTTTAATTTCTGGCATCATTAGAAGTCTAGGAGGTAAATCTGGTAGCACAGGGGAGCTAAATGAGTTTGAAACTCAACTGTTGAGCTCATTCATCACTGGTTTAAACATCAACTTTGCAGAGTTGTATTTTCAAGAAATTTTAAAACAGGTGAATGAGTCAAACAGAATTTTTAATTTACCTTTTATAAGGCTACTCTCTCTGTGCATCCAATCCAGGTTAACTGGGTCTGTATATATGTCCTTTAATAATAAAGTGGCAGATATACCTGTTCCTGTGCTCACATATAAAGTGTTTAACCATCCGGTTCCACTTTCTGGAGCACCTATCACTGCTGCTATGAAGCACTGGATTGATCACCCATATGTTGCTTCTGCATCCATGGAGGGTGATGAATCAAGTGATAGTATGGGTAATAAGACCCAGACTGTTGACGAACGTGTGGCTGAAGCAGAGCACACAGACTCCAGGGATACAGACTCAACTCAGTCTGTGCACTTGGAGTCAGACTCAAACATTCCTGAGTCTGTTCCATCTTCAACAGAAGATGCAGGTAGTACTTCTTCTTCATCTGAGGACATGGATATAGATCAACCTTCTTATCCTAGCCCATCCTCCCCCACAAAAGAGAGTCACAAACAAACCAACCCAGATGAGTCACCACTCACTCTGGAGGAATCACCAGACTCAACCCCCAAAAGTATAGCACAAATGGAATCATCATCCATGGAACTGGATGTCAACAGAACACCTTCCAGTGCTGTAGACCATTCCATTACAGCTCTGCTAGAGTCTGTGGTGCCAATGGCTACCCAACTGACCCAACCTACACCTAGTTTAGTCAGCTTGGATACCCACATTGCTGCTGCTACACTGACCCCTGTAGTAAGCATTGAAGAAGATGCTCCCATCCTGAGCACTACCAACCCCCTCTTTACCCCACTCACAATGGCTGGACCCATATTGACCACTAGTCCTGCACTAGTTCACATTCCAGTGAGTCTTTTCTTACACCTCTCTTCACAGATCGACAATGCCCCAGTCATGTCACAGACTGAGGTACAGATCTCCTCTTCTTTGCCTGATGAACTACCATCTTATCACCAGATGGTTAGTGAAGGCATACCACCTTCCACATCAGTTGCCAGTGATACTGTTCCATTACACCAGGTACTGTTTGAGGCAACAGGTGCAACACAATCATTTCCCAGTGATATCTTATCCTATCACCGGATTAGATCTGAGGGAACAACTACACCACTCAATGCCTATGATCGCTTTTCCATGCACAGGACACAGAGTGAGGCAAAGAGTGCAACACCAAAAGATTCCAGTGATCTTGCTCAGTTTCAACATGAGTCAAGTGAGGAACACATACCATCACCCAATTCTCACCAGACCCAGTCTGTGCCTTCTAGTACACTTAATGATGTGCTTTCTACCATCAACAGGTTGTCTGAATGGGTACAGACTGAGTTCAATAATAATAAGAAAGAGCTAAAGAAGATGAAGCATCTAGTCTCTACTATGGTGGATAAAGTGGATATGCTGGAGGAAAAGGTATCCAATAGGTTAGATGAAATGCAGACCACCCTCTCAAACTTGGTGGATGATGTCAAAAAGGGGGAGAAGATGAAGCATGGGTCTGCAGAAGCTAAAACCTCAAAAGATAAAGATTTAAATAATAAATCCTTAGATTTAGGGGGAGATAGAAGTGAGGGAGATGATGGAGATGATGGACCCGAAGGTGCTAGGGTGAAGTCTCAGACTGAAGCTCAGTCTGTGCCACAGACTGAAGATATGAGTGCACAGACTGAGGGGGAGCAAGAGAGATTGCAGTTAGGTGAACATGCTGAGATGGTTGCACAGACTCAGGGGGAGTCATCCATTGTCTTACACATAGACCCAATTGCAACTATCTCAACCCAAGGTCAGTCGGAGTTGAAAAGACCAAGGGAAGAAGAAGAAGAAGAAGATGTTCAACCTCTGTTAATCAAGAAAGCCAGGAAAATGAAAAGAATGGCCAGGAGGATTCCTGAAAGGGATATCTTTGATTCCCAACCAAAAATGAAGGGGATCAATACCTGGGACCAGTTCTTAAAGCTGGCAGAAGAACAGGACAATGATGGTGATGATGATGATGCCATCAATCCTGACTGCAGTTCTGAGTCTGAAGTTTTCGGAAGATCAGATGATGATGAAGATGATGCTACTTTTGGAGGTGTAGGTGAAGGAGCCTCAAAAGTCAAGACTGGAGAGTCTCAGTCTGTGCTTTCTGAACCTGCCTTGACTGAGACACAACATCAATCACAGACTCAGAGCTCAGAGCAACCAGCAGCAAGCACTGATGCTCTAATTATCAGTGTTGAAGCCATTCTAGCTGAAGCCAATCCTGCTAGACCAACCACAACAACCAGAACACTGCCTCCAGGTAGAAATGAAATTGAAGACAAAATGCAATGGAGAAGTGCTCATCTGATAAGCACTTATCCTGGGTCAAGCTCTACCATGGAAGAAGTAATGGATAAGGGTAAGGGCAAGGAGATTGCCTTATCCAAGCAGAAAAGATTAAGCAAGATCAAGAAGATGGTGGATGATCATGCTGCTGGAACAAGAAATCCTGAACTGTCAAATCTACAGGATGAGCTCTTGCAACAAGAAGCTACTGCTCAAGGTATGACCTTAACCGAATACTTAAATGTATTATCAATTGAAGAGCAGAAGCTGAAGGAAGCAAGATTTGTTGACATGCTCTCCAAAGAGTTAGAAGATGAAAGTTGTTCACAGACTCAGATCAGAATGAGTCAAGTTGAGCAACAGATCAAAGAAGATGAAGAACTGTCAATAAGATTACAGAAGATAGAAAGCCTAAAAGCAAAGCTACAATCCACTTTCCAAAAGTCAAAGCTCAAGCAGAAGATTAAAGACTGTCATCTGAATAAGATTGGACAGAAATTGGAGCTGGAGTTGACTTTGACCAAGAGCAAGAAAATGGTATGGGTGGATGACCTGTACACTCTAGGACTTAAAGAATGGCAATCCATTGCTAACCTTTTGAAGAGTGCAGCTGACAAAGATTTGAAAAGAGAAGTTCTGGATGAGCTATCCTACCTGATTGAGTTAGTTCTCAGTCTGGGGCTCATCACAGAAGAAGAATACAAGTTGTTCTGCATAGCAAACAACTTTGTAATAAAGAAGAAGTCAGCTGGATTATCCATAGAGAATGAGCAGAGAAGGGAGCATCCTCTACCCAAAGGTATTGTTTTCATAGATAAATCTTATGTACAGACTGACAACATTGAAGGTCTGTGCTATAGAGATATCAATGGGATAGAGTGCTTCCAGGATCAAAATGGACTATATAGAGAGTCTCTGCTACACTGCATTGCCTTGCTGAAGGAATGCAAACATTCTCAAGCCAGACCATTCAGAAGAAGACTGATCAGCTGGTTATTCAACAACCTTTCCCAACTCAGGATGATGACTGGACTTGAAGATATCTGCAAGAAGATCATCCTAGAGTATCAAGAATTTGAAGACAAATCTGATAAGGAAATGGAAGAACTGTTGAAGAGGAACGTGGAAAAGATGAAAGAGATCAAGGCTTAGAGAAAGAAGTGAAGATTGTTAAATTTTTGATTTACAATTTCATGTAATAATTGTAATATTCTTGTAAACTGACTATGACTTTGACTATATATATAAGTCTAAATTCATAAGTTATGCTTTACTTCAGTATTTATTATTTCTCTATTATCTTTTGTAAATAGATTTTGACATCATCGGATAGGGGGAGATTGTTAGGAAAAACAATGATCAAACCTACATTATAAATCTAAGGAGTCAAAATCTAACTTAGTTGTATTCAGGAAACTTAGTGAAATTCCTGAGTCTGTGTTCCTGAGTCTGTGCTACACAGACTGAAGAATTGGTTCTGAGTCTGTGCTGCACAGACTGAAGATCCTCACAGACTGAAAGCAATGCTCTTCCTGAAGACTTATGAATTCATCATCTGAAGAATGAAGATTGAATACAGAAGGCTTCACAGACTGAAGTTCACAGACTGAAGATCACAGACTGAAGATCACAGACTGAGAGCACAGACTGAAGAACACAGATTGAAGAATGAAAGTACAAATGTACAGAAGATATTCTTCTTTCCTTAGGCTAGATACAACTGATAAGATGTTTGAGAAAGGTCAAACATCAAACAAAGGTTATCTTCTCAGCAAAGAAACCTTTTACCTTTTTGCTTTTTCTATTTTCAAGAAAAGCAAAAAGGAAGGCGTGCAAAGTTGCCCAAGATGCATCTGTTATCCCTTGGACAACTATGTAAGCTGGATAATATAGAGTTACACCCAACTCTATAAATAGCAGTTCAAAAAGCACTGCTATCATCCAAACAATTCAAGTAATCTAAGAGATTCTTGATATTTAGTATACTAGACCTTTAAGCTTAGGCTAAAGCATTACCACACTTACTGTTAAGTTTGTAGTGATAATTGTATCTTAGTATACTACTTGGATCGTATTCAAACCATCTGTGTGGGTTTGAATACCTTGTCATCTGTGTGAGACAAATACTTTATTGTGAATAATACTTTGATTCATAATAAACTCTGTGTCAAAATTAATCTTGTTTTCCGCCTAGATTAATTTAAACTTGTTTGATATAAACTTGGATATAAACTAACACGTTAAGATAACTGTTATTTAATTTGTATCTAAGTTTTGGGAACCTTGTGACCTAACATATATATATATATATATATATATATATATATATATATATATATATATATATATATGCACGCTATATATTTAGAATATAATCCCGGCGCATCGCGCGGGTAATTAACTCCTCGTTTTGAACATTTACTTATGCATGTGGTTGAATTATTAGTTAAAGTTAGGTGGTTTTAGTGTTATACGTTGCTAGTAGTGATAACTTAATGTAATTAAATACTTGTGAGGTAAAATGGTTATGTTTTCAACTACAAAATATTACTTAGTGATTTGGTATGATGATTGAAGTAACAAAGTGTTGTAATTAAAGTTTTTGAACAAATAAATGTCAAAATTTGCTACTGGCACGCTCTCGGCTCCAAACAAAGATCTTGAAGGCGAGAACTTGGAACAAAATCCCCTGGTGGGACCTCTCGACTCCAAACAAAGTGTTAGAGGCGAGAGCACTACAGGTTGGACATCTCGACTCCAAACACAGGTATTGGCGGTGAGAGCTACCCAATTTTAGAATTTGAATTATTAAGTTGTGAGTAATTGAAGTAAGGATGCAAGTAATTAAACAGATGGTAGATTAAGAGTATATTTTAACTTGCTACGTATTTACTTATCTTTTGTTGAATGTTGTTAAAACATGTAAACTTTTGAAATTTATCATTTTGAATTGATAGTTATAACACCCCAAAATTTGAGGTATTATTATCATGAGTGTAAAGTATTTATATTATAAAGTATCGTATAAGTTGTGTACGAAATTAATAGTTGTGTGATGTTCTAAGTTGTCTAACTAATAAGAGTTGAGGGGCTAATAGTGTAAGTACCATTTAAACTAAATAAAACATATACATACATACATCGACATATGCACATACAGAAACATCTAAAACCTTCCAGAGAATTTAGAGTGAGAGATTTTGAAGAAGAAAGGGAGAATTCCAGCCCTAATCTTCAAATTAATCATAAGAAACTCGAATCCAAACACCCTTGGTCATTCTAATCAAGGTATGATCATGTGTTCTTATCAATTTTAACCTAAAAATGGGTTTTTATGGGGGGTTTGAGGGTATGGTTGCATACAAAAACGAAACTAAGGTTGCTTATGATTAACTAGTGGTATATGAGAGTAGAAAACATTGTTGTTAACACTAATTCAATCCACAAGTTGATAATTTGAATTGTGTGTATAGTAATTAAAGTGGATTTTGTCCAATTCTTGTAAATTGTTGTTAATTCACTCTAATTACTAGTTTAAGAATTTGTTAGAATATTTTTAGTAGTAGTAATTGATGGGTTTTCTATTCCCCTACTAGATTAACATACAATGCGGAAATAACAATTAATCTCGTGTATAAAGGAAACTAAACCCTAAAGGATCTTAACTTAATAATAATAAACAACAAAACAAAATAAATAAATAAGAAAATACTAACCTTTGAGAAAATCGGATTTCTCACACGCAGACCTTCCTTACTTGGAGGCGAGTACTCAAACTAGAGCACCTCTAATGGCACACACCCACGAACCAAAGAGAAAATTCCAACTCCTAGGGTCCCGAATTTAATCGTGTAAACTCTTACAAGGAGTCGGAATGAGAAAGAGAGAATTGAACTTAAACCCCTTGAAGTCATGGCCTACCCCCTATTTATATAGGGAGGGGGAGACAAAAGTTTGTTCCCATGGCCGATGTGAGACAACCTGGTTTCGGCCTCCAACCGCCGGTTGGGCTAGCTTTCTGGCCAAATATCCGAGCCACGACCCGCGTGCTCACCGCCATGCTCCAACCGCCGGTTGGATTCGACTTTCAGAATTTCTTTTAGTTTCTAATTAATTCATCAACTATGATAATTAATAAACTAAATAATTTACCATAATATTAATTCCAATTAATATTATCTCTCATTTATTTCTCTTTAACTATTCGTTGAGGCGACCCAAAAAGGACTCTACTTTTAATGATATACTTACTAATTAGTTATGAGCTTGGACACTATATCCAACAGTCTCCCACTTGGACAAGTCATCAACTATAATTGGTCTAAGTCTATCTCATTAACTAAGCAGAGAGTGCCATCCAACACAACTGCCAAACTCTAAATCATATCAAGAGACAGCCCTTAGATAAGTGATCAAATATTCCTTTGTTCTACTGATATCGTATGAAACTGAGACATGGATTTTTAATCAATCTCAAGATTCAAGATTATGTTTTCTGATTTTCGATTATTTTGACTATATGAGACTACTGAATTGTGCACATCAACTTAGTCTCGGCTAGGCCTAGCACTTTAGAGTCAACTTTTAATCATCAGAGGGCCCATGATATCTCTTTTCCATTTTAGCAAAAGGAACAAATAAATTTCGACTACATAGTACTAGTCAACTCATCATGTTACACCTAGCATACCCTTTATAACTGGCATTTACGCGCAGCGTTTGAATAAACTAAAGTATAACAGATTTGAAAAACTAGAAACTCAATGTATCTCCATTTTAAGAACAAAGGATATTATCATCTTAAAATCACTCGTGATTTAATCCATGAAGTGATCTCTTTAAGTACGGGTCTCTCCTACACTTAAATCTCCTTCAAGTACTCATGAGTGTTGCAGCATTCTCCATGCTATGTCTAATCTCCATAGACAATCTACTAACATTCCATAACACTAACTTCCTGTAGTTTGAACGACTGAGGAGGTTTGAGTAAAACTAATTACTTGGGAAGTGTATTCTAAACATGCAAAACGAAACACAATGACAAACAATAGTAAATGGTAGAACTCTTTCAAATAAATAAATCTCTATTATTTAATCACCAAATCTATTACATTTCAATCATTGCTATAATGTTTCAAATTCATACTAACAACTAAAACTTTATACTATCTCTTAAACCTATGCTCCTAGCATGTTCATCGTGTTTGGACCTTGCCAGTGCCTTTGTGAATGGATCAGCCGGATTATCCTCTGATCGTACATGCTTCACAATCACGTGTCCTTCTTCTACCTTTCTTCGAACAAAATGGTATTTCCTTTCTATTTGCTTTTACTTCCCATGATCCTTGGGTTCTTTAGTCAAAGCGACTGCACTTTCATTGTCGCAGAATATATCGATGGGGTCTTGAACTGTTGGAAAAACTCCAAGATCTCCAATGAAATTCCTCATCCATATGGCTTCCTTTGAAACTTCGCAAGCTGCAATATACTCAGACTCGCATGTGGAGTCTGCTACTGTATCTTGCTTTGAACTTTTCCATGTCACCGCTCCACCATTCAATAAGAATACCCAACCAGACTGTGACTGACTATCATCTCTATCTATTTGGAAACTTGCGTCACTATAACCCGTTACTCTGAGTTCTTCTTCTCCGCCATAAATTAAGAACCTGTCTTTAGTATTTCTTAAATACTTGAGAATGTTCTTTACAGCTGTCCAATGACCTTCACCAGGATTCTGCTGATGTCAACTCACCATACTCAAAGCAAATGAGACATCAGGCCTTGTACACGTCATGGCATACATGATCGATCCTATAGCCGAAGCATATGGGACTCGACTCATTCTGTCCGATTCTTCCTCAGATTTCGGACATAGATCTTTACTAATTTTTATGCCATGATGTAAGGGTAGATTCCCTTTCTTAGAATTTTCCATTTTAAACATTTTCAAAATTTTATCTAAGTACGTGTCCTGGCTGAGTCCTATGAGACTTTCGACCTATCTCTGTAAATCTTTATACCAAGAATATATGCTGCATCTCCCAAATCTTTCATAGCGAAACATTTTCCCTAACCAATCTTTTACACTTTGTAATGTTGGGATATCGTTTCCTATGAGTAGTATCTCATCCACATATAATACTTGGAAGACTACAACGCTCCCACTGACTTTGACATATATGCAGGACTCATCTTCGCTTCTAGAAAATCCAAACTTTATGACTTTCTCATGGAAGCAGAGATTCCAGCTACGAGAAGCCTGTTTAAGTCCATAAATGACTTTTTCAAGCTTGCACACTCTTTTAGGATACTTTGCATTTTCAAAACCCTCTGGTTGTGCCATAAACACATCCTCTGTTAGTTTTCCGTTAAGGAAAGCGGTTTTGACATCCATCTGCCATATTTCATAATCATGAAATGCAGTTATCGCAAGCATTATCCTAATTGACTTTATCTTAGCTACTGGTAAGAATGTTTCCTCATAATCAATTCCATGGGTTTGAGTATAGCCCTTCGCTACCAACCTAGCTTTATAAGTGTGTACCTTCCCATCCATGTATGTCTTCTTTTTGAAGATCCACTTACAACCTACCGTCTTAAGATCGGGTGCGGTGTCAACCAAATTCTAAACTTGATTGTCATACATAGAATGAATCTCGCTTTACATAGTTTCCTTCCACTTGGCAGCCTCAGGGCCTGCCATCGCTTCCTTGTAGTTAGCAGGCTCTTCCAAATCAACTAGTGTACTATCACTAATCTTGTCCTCTTCTTCAATATGGTAACCATAGTAGAACTGATGAGGATTGCTAACTCTACTACTTGTTCTGCGAACGGGTAAGGATATATCTTCAGGTTCAACAGGTGTCACCACCTCTTGTTGAGTGTCAGTGTTTACTATAGGTTCTTCATCGGTCGATTCTTGAATTTCTTCAAGATCTATCTTACTCCCACTGTCCTCTTTAGATATCATTTCTCTCTCAAGGAATACTCCTCTTCGAGCTACAAACACCACATTTTCCTTGGGTCTGTAAAATAGATATCCAAACGACTCTTTTGGATAACCGACGAAAAGACACTTTTCAGATCTGGACTCTAGCTTGTCCTGAGTTTCTCGTCTAACGAAAACCTCACAACCCAGATCTTGATGTGACCAAGAGAAGGACGTTTTCCCTTCGACATCTCATAAGGTGTCTTTGAAACCTTCTTAGTGGGTATTTGATTTAAGATATGTGCGGCTGTCTCTAATGCGTAACCCCAGAAGCTTATTGGAAGTGTTGCCCGACTCATCGTAGATCGAACCATGTCTAACGGAGTTCTATTTCTCCTCTCCGCAACTCCATTTAGTTGTGGTGTTCTAGGAGGAGTCAATTGTGAAACTATTCCACAGTTTCTAAGATGATCAAGAAACTCGATACTAAGGTATTCTCCTCCCCTATCGGATTGGAGTACCTTTATCTTTCTGCCCAGTTGATTCTCTACTTTGTTTTGATATCTTTTGAATACTTCAAAAGTATCGGACTTATGTTTAATCAGATAAACATATCCATATCTACTGAAGTCATCAGTAAATGTAACGTAGTAGCGATTTTCATCTTTTGTGGCGCATCGGAATGGTACACGTACATCTGTGTGTACCAAATCCAATAGTCTTTCACCTCTTTTACATGATCCAGTGAATGGTGATTTAGTCATCTTGCCCAGTAAACAAGATTCACATACATCATCTGATTTGATATCGAATGATTCCAACACTCCATACTTTTGGAGTTGGGCGATGCGTTTCCTGTTTATGTGCCCAAGACGATAATGCCACAATTTGGATTTATCAATATCAATACATGAATCAACATTTAAAATCACATTGCTAACACATTCAACATTTTCATATATGCCTTTGTAGGGAGAAGCTTTAAAAATAAAACTAACATTTAGATAAACCAAAATATCTCTATTCTCATTATCATATGAAAATCGATAACCATCCTTGAACAATGCATAAAATGAAATTATGTTTCTAGTCATTTCTGACGAATAACAGCAATTATTTAAATCCATCCTAACTCCAGACTTCAACATGAGCTCGAGTTTTCCAATTTTGGTCACAGGCGTGAATTTCCTATTTCCCATGATTAAATTGAGCTCTCCATGCTTCAAACTTCTACTTTCCTTTAGACCCTGTAATACAGTGCACATGTGAGTACCACACCCTGTATCCAGAACCCACGAATCAGAAGTTGTAGTATTATGGAGTTCGATCATAAACATACCTGAGTGACTACTCTTTTCGACCTTTCCGTCTTTAAGGTCATTCAGATATTTTGGGCAGCTACGCTTCGAGTGCCCTTTTGTGTTGCAATAAAAGCACACTGCTTCCTTTGGATCATTTGTAGCTACAATCTCATATTCAAACTTTCTCTTGGAACCACGACTAGACTTTCCAGTCTTTCCTTTCCAAGTTTTTCTTTTCTTTGCATTTTGACCAATAGCCAACACAGGAGCTGCTGAAGTAGAGGGCACATTAATCTTCTTGATCCCTTGCTCAGCGGTTTACAGCAAGTTATGGAGTTCCATTATTGAGATTTCTTTCTCATTCAAATTCATTTGATATGAGATTATAAACTGATTGTAGACAGCTGGTAGGTGAGATAGAATTATGTTTATCGAGAGCTCAGTATCAAACATTACGTTCAAAGATTCCAACCTATCAAAGTACCCTTTCATCTCCAAGACGAAAGCACAAATAGAAGCTCCTGGTTTGGGCTTGCAAGCCATGAGGGATTTAACCACATCAAGACGTTTTTTGCTTGCCTTTGCCTGAAACATTTCTTTTAGCTGTTGTGTGACACCCGGCAAATTTGGCCATCATTTGTTCCTAAGATAGGTTATTATTACTTGTAATTAGTGTGAAATGGGACTAGTTACAGTAACACTTTGTATATTATTATATACACGTACGTAATTAATTGTAATTACGCAAATTCGATCGGAAGAAATCTGACACAATAAATATGGACGTGGTGAAAAACATTTCCTTAAATAACGCGACTATATTAAATAATCGTTATTTAACTTATATTATTACGAAAATATATTAAACGTTTCACGTTTTGTGTAAAACGAACCATACGCGACGAAAACGAGCGAATCGAACCCGACGACCGAACGAAACCCGACAAATATTTTGAAAGGGTTCAATAATGTATTTATAAATATTTGGTCAATGTAAAATCTCAATTATATATCAAAAACAAAACGCGAAAACTAAACGTTATCGATTAAAGTCTAACACGCGCGATTAACGTTTAACCGATCAAATAACGTAACACGAAATCAAGGAGCGAGTCACGAGCCCAAGACCACGATGGGCCAAGCCCACGTCGGCCCAACCCAACCCAGAAAACCAGCCCAATGGCCCCACCCCTTTTAACCTCACAACCATTACAAGTTCCCATTTTCCTTTAACACATTTAACCTCCCTTACTTCTCATTCCTTGCTCTCTCTCTCTAAATCCCAGCCCAAATCCACCATTACCACCACATTTCAGAGCCTCTTCCAAGTGATCTAGCCACCATCCCCATCATCTACAACACCACGAAGAAGAAGAACGAGCGAAGAAACAAGAAACGCGTCACAACAGCCCCTTCTTCCTCATTTCGGCTTTAGATTGAGTTTTCGTTGTAAGAATCCCTTCAAATCTTGTTTATTTTCCTTGGATAATGTTAATATACATGTAAGATATTCGTTTTTGCTAATTATGTCCAAGATCTAAAGCGAAAACCAAAGGATAATACGAAAAACCTTCGGATAAAGCTTTTAACCACTAGATAAAAATTTAACCCGACTTTGATCTATGATATCTAACTCATTTCTTAAATAAATCGAGTGATTCTTGAGCCTAAAATCAAGTTTAGGATGTTAGCTTTCGAACCCAGGTGGTTTGGTATTTTTATGAGGTCGTTTGGTATGGGAAAACGATTTTACAAAAGAAAGTGTCCGGGCTGTACTTTTGGACAGAAAATTTGACCAACTTTGAGAAGGCATATCTCGAGATCTACAAACCCAAATCGACGGGAAAAGTTCACATTTTCTGTTACCTTTAAAAGTAGTACTATTTCGCTTTCTGAAGTTTTGTAAATCGTGAGATATGGACTAAACACTGAGCAAAGGTCAGGAAACCGACCCACTGGACACATGTTTGGTTCTTGGACAATTTCATGACTTACACTCGACCAAAAATTATGAAAAAATATGTTTTGGAAAGGTAAGACATAGAGGAATACCGTAGAATTTTCTTGGATTTTATTTTGCAGCTTTGAATTGTGAAAACGAGTCACGAAAACGACCCAAAAATGATGAAATAAACCGAGGGGACTGTTTTTGTATAAACTTTGAAACGACACTTTCGGGTTAACCACAAAACGTAACGAAAATTTTCCTAAACTCTAAAAATATATTTAAGACTTCCCTAAAAGTTTCGGGTCAAACCGAGCACGTTTGACCAAGTTCACGAAAACGAAAATTTTGAACAGCCGCTTGTGTCGCAAATTGACATTTGTGTCGCTAGAAGTAGCGACACAATGCCTTGCGTCGCCAAATTGCCTTGCGTCGTCAAATTGCCTTTTGTGTCACAAATTACTTTCTATGTCACCTGTGACACCGGCAAATTAGGCCGTCATTTATACCTAAGATAGGTAATTAGCGTGAAATAGGACTAATTATGGTAACACTTTGTATATGGTATTAAACGCAAGTATGTAATTAAATTTAAATTACGCAAATTCGATCGGATGGAATCCGACACAATAAATATGGACGTTGGTGAAAAACATTTTATTAAATAACGTAATTTTGACAAATAATTGTTACTTAACTTATATTATCACGATAATATCTAAAACGTTTTACGTTTCCTACAAAACGTATCGTACGCGACGAAAACGCGCGAATCGAACCCGACACCGAACGAAACCCGTCAAATATGTTGAAGAGATTCACTAAAGTATTTAAGAACATTCCATCAATTTAAAATAACACTTTTGTATCATAAACAAAACGCGAAAGCTAAACCTCAACGATTAAATTCTAAAACGCGCGATTAACGTTTAACCGACCGAGGAACGCAACACGAAATCAAGGAGCAAGTCACGAGCCCGAGAACCAACATTGGGCCGAGCCCAAAGTCAGCCCAGCCAGGCCCAAATCGGCCCAACACCCCTTGATCCATTACTTTTCTTAAAACATCCCCACACCCCTTCAAACTTCATTTCTCACACTCACTTGTTTCTTGTTCCCTCACTCTCTCTCTCAATTCCCAGCCCCAAACCACCACCACCACCATCATCCTCAGCCTCTTCCAAGGCCCCTGGACACCACCACCATCATCTACATCGCTCAAGGAAGAAGAAGAAACAAGGAAAGCAAAAACCGAACAGCAGCAGCCCTCATCCCCTCACTTCGACTTTAGATCGAGTTTTCCTTGTAAGAATCTCTCCAAATATTGCTCATTTTCCTTGGATGATGTTAATAAACATGTTAGAAGTTCGTTTATGCTAATTATGTCCAAGACCTAAACCGAAAACCAAAAGATAATGCTAAAAACTTTCGGGTAAAACTATTAACCTTCGGACAAAAACTTAACCCGACTTTGACACACGATATCTAACTCATTTCTTAACCAAATTGAACGATTCTTGAGTCTAAAATCAAGTTCAGGGAGTCTACTTTCGAACCGAAGTGGTTTGACACTTTTCTGAGGTCATTTGATATACGAAAACGATTTTACAAAAAGATGTGTATGGACTGTTGTTTTGGACAGAAAAATCGACCAACTTTGGGAAAGCATATCTCGAGATCTACAAATCCAAATCGACTGAAACCACATGGAAAAGTTTGATTTTTCTGTTACCTTTCAAAGTTGTACTTGCACTTTTTCTGAAGTTTTGTAAATCGTGAGATATAGACCAAACACTGAGCAAAGGTCCAAAAACCGACCTGCTGGACCCTTGTCTAATCCTTGGACGATTTCGTGAGCTATACTTGACCAAAAGTTATGAAAATTTTACTGGAAGTAGCTAAGACATGTATGAACAACTGTGATTTTTCTTGGAGTTCACTTCGAAACTTTGGTTAGTCAAAACGAGCCCCAAAAACGACTCCAAAACTGAGAAGTTAACCAAGGGGGCTGATTTTGTGACAAAAATGAAACGACACTTTCAGGTTAACTATAAAATGTAACGACAATTTTCCTGAGCTCTAGTAATATATTTAAGACTCCCCTAAAAGTTTCGGGTCAGACCGAGCACATTTGAGCAAGTTCCCGAACAACAAAAACATCACAGCCCGTCTGTGTCGCAGCTGGCCCAAGGCTATTGCGACACAAAGCTTGTGTCGCTAAAACATAAGACAGCAGTACTAATCTGCGACACAAAGCTTGTGTCGCTAAATCATAAAACAGTACTAACCTGCGACACTAAGCTAGTGTCGCAGCAAATTGAACTAACAGTAGTAACCCTTGTGTCGCAGTAATTCAACCAACAGTGTTAACTGGTGTCGCAATTCCCTGCGACACTAACACTTGTGTCGCTAAAACAAAATCGAAATCACAACTTGCGACACTAATCCTGGTGTCGCATAATAACTTTGTGTCGCATAATACCCTAGTGTCGCACATAGCGACACAAGCCTTTGTGTCGCTAAAAACACAAAAATCGATCATTTCTTTAAAGCAATACAAGCATAAATAAAAAATTTCCAAGCATAAATAAAAATTTTCCTTAAAGCAATACAGCTCGACCCCAGCCAGGGGCTCTGCCCCTTGGACCCCGCCAGGGGTTGCCACCCCTTGGACCCGGCTACCAGGGGCTCTGCCCCCGGACCCCCGTCATTCAGGGGCTTCGCCCCCTTCCCCTTGTCGCACTAATCAAATAACCAAAACCGGAAAGTAGAAAATGCGTAACATAATTTATCAAATCTGTGTTTCCACAAAATATCACCAACGGGCCATACATATCTATTTTTCTAAACGCAAACGATAAACAAACTCTTAGACATAACAAGTTGAGTGGACAACTAGCATGAATGATCTTTTGAGACATTCACTCATACATAACCTTGTGCGTTTAGGGCGCCAGCAGGTTACATTTTGGATAAACGTTTATTTACTTAAACGCTCGCTTTCAAGACTCGGGTGAGTCTCATAGCCCCACTTTTACTGTTTTATACTATGGGTTGAGATTACATACACTGTTTATTATAATCACAAGTAACTGAAACAACTCTTATACGGATTGCATGAGACCTTTAATCCACTGAAAGTCCTCACCTTATCATAGTTCGTTAATCGTATGAGCGCGAGTATTATTGGATAGATCTATCGGGGATTGACATCCCCGTCCGGGCTAGTCGCTCTAGCCGACCCACGGACGCATTAATATTTGACTGTTACAGGTGTATTGGATTATGCATCTGCCCGAGGCACAAACTAGGTTAAGCGTCGAACTGTGAGACTCATGGCAATAGTATACACTTATTTTGCATTTGTGCAACACTGATTAAATCTTGTGATTATTACCAACTTTTGATAACTGTTTCAAACCTATGAACTCACCAACATTATGTTGACCGTTTTAGTATGTAATCTCAGGTTCGCAGACACAGTAGGATGGCCTACAGGGAACTCTAGCTCGAGTCGCATGCTTTACAAACAAACGGAGAGATTTTCCTGCATTACTATTTTTGTATTAGTAGTTATGTACTAAGATCTCTAGGCTTTTATGCGAACTCGCTGATAGAACAAACGTGTAATTTTGGTGAACAATGTATTTTTTTTTTATGGAATGTAATTCTAAATGTCTCATTTAGAGGTCGTTTGTTATAACTTGTGTAATGGTCCATGATTAGTCGCGCCCCGACCCGACTTCCGCTGCACATCAAATTTGGGGGTGCGACATCGCCAAAGCTAGCGACACAATGCTTTGTGTTGCACACTTATTTAAATTCACGACCTGCGACACCAATTCTTATGTCGCATAATTATCTGAAACCTACACTCTGTGACACTACATCTGTGTCGCAACAATTCACAACGACACAACCATTGTGTCGCATAACACAGTCTGATTTAAAAATTTGTTTTCACAAAGTATCGATTTCGCGAGACAACAACTATACTATATACGACACCATTCGTACACGCAATACATATACTCTTATAAGTATACAATGAAACAAAAGATAATAATAATGTCTTCGGGAATTATTATTATAAAACATCACCAACGGGCTGTACATATTTATTAAACACAAACGATAAACAAACACTTGGACATAACTAGTTGAGTGGACAACTAGCATGAATGATCTTTTGAGATATTCACTCATACATAACCTTATGCGTTTAGGGCGCTAGAAGGTTACACTTTGGATATACGTTTATTGATTTAAACGCACGCTTTCAAGACTCAGGTGAGTCTCATAGCCCCCTTTTTACTGTTTTTAAATATTGGGGTGAGAATACATACACTATTTTTCATGAACACGGGTACAGAAACACACATATACGGATTTCATGAGTGGTTTTACATTCTAATCCACACAAAAGTCCTTTACACATCATAGTTTCGTTAGTATGGATCTTAGCACGAGTTTTGAAGAATAGATCTATTTGGGATTGACCATCCCCGTCCGGGTTAGTAGCTCTAACTGGTCAAACGGGCGCTTTATTATTCATTCATACGGGTGTTCTGGATTAGACACCTATAGGAGGCAAACTCATATCGGTTAAGTTTCGGACTATGAGCTCATGGCAGTAGTATACATTTATTTATCGTAGTTTTGTGATACAAACAACATGGAAATCTCGTGGTTCACATTGATACTTTGATAACTAAACCTATGAACTCACCAACATTATTGTTGACGTTTTAGTATGTATTTCTCAGGTTCACAGCAACAGTAGGATTCCTTCAGGGGGACCGCACACTAAAGTCGCATGATTTCACAATTGCATTCACTGGAGATTCCTTCGCATTACTTTTTGTAAACTATTATGTAATAGAATCTCCCGTTTTAAACGCGGACTCTAGGAAAACAACATTTTGTGACATGTAAACAATACATTTCAACATTTTATATGGATGGAATGTACTATTTTTCAAACGGCTCATTTAGAGGTCGTTCGTTATATCCTTGTGTGATGATTCCTGATTTCGTCGTGCCCCGCGTTAACTTCCAATGCACCATAATTTGGGGGTGCGACATGTTGGTTCATTTCATAAGCCCAAGTATTCTCAAAAGTCTTTTGCAATTCGGGGCTCATGGAAGATGCCATGATACAAGACAGTTTGTTTGCATCATCATAATGTTTTCAGTGAGCTTCAATCTCCTCTTGTGTTGAATCATTATCAATAATGGGAATTTGCTCATCGAGAACATACTCCTTGTTCTCGTACCTTAGGGTAAACCTTAGGTTTCGCATCCAGTCCATACAGTTTGGACCAGTAAGTCTTTCCCTCCCAAGAACTGAGAGTAGTGAGAAGTTCGAGTTATTTGCGGAACTGGGAGCGAGAGGAATAGTACCATTTTCAGTAGACATCTATAATATAAAACAGTTTTAGTTAGTATGAATATTCCTTAATTGTTTAATTACCCAATTCTAAATTAAGGCTAGGATCCATATTTTCGATTCGTTTTATGAAGAGGTTTGCCGTAATCATATCACGAATTTATTTTAGGTAGACAATGCTTTTGTCAATTTCATTCTCCATGAAATTCCTAGTACTTTTGAGATTCACTGATTCAATCAATGGCATATTAATCTCGGATATGCTTATCTACCATTCATGACTGGGATGCCGAGGATCATGAATAAGATAGTGAACTTAACCATGCAAAACCCGCGTGGTCCCCAGCCCGAGTACGCTCGAGAATCGTGAGTCTCACATTACCTCTCACTTATGTCCTCTCATTAATGTGCCGGTAAACCACACACGCTCCATTAATAGTCCATATGAGAGATGCGGTTTTCTTGGACTAGCATACAATTCACATTTGTTATACTTAAAACGAGATTTTATTTTAGTACTTTAAATCAATACTTTTGATCTTGACATCATCATATCAAAAGTCCTCGGTAGCTCCATTGAACGCACAAAGAAGCGGAGAAGTAGGTCAGCGCGACGCATATTAAAAACTCACTTCTTTAAGGAAGTAAAGCGTCCCGCCTTATACCTTTCTTATAGTTTGTTCACTATGGGTTAGCCGATTTATCAATTGACTGACAACGTATTTAGACTTTAAATGATACATATATACTTATCATAATATATATATAGGTCTCTTTAAACTTTTAAAGTTTAGGGTTCTATTTTAAACATTTTAAAATTTAGGGGTATCATTTAAATAATTTAAATATTAGTATTTACTCTAGATCCATATTAACATTTAATGATCATACAAATATATCTATGGATTACTATTTACAATTAACCATTAACTAAGCAGTAATTCCATGTTAAGTGCCTATATTATTAAGCTAAGGCTCTAATACCACTGATGGGTTTTCTATTCCCCTACTAGATTAACATACAATACGGAAATAACAATTAATCTAGTGTATGAAGGAAACTAAACCCTAAAGGATTTTAACTTAATAATAATAAACAACAAAACAAAATAAATAAATAAGAAAATACTAACCTTTGAGAAAATCGGATTTCTCACACGCAGACCTTCCTTACTTGGAGGCGAGTACTCAAACCAGAACATCTCTAATGGCTCACACCCACGAACCAAAGAGAAAATTCCAACTCCTAGGTTCCCGAATTTAATCGTGTAAACTCTTACAAGGAGTCGGAATTAGAAAGAGAGAATTGAACTTGAACCCCTTGAAGTCATGGCCTACCCCCTATTTATATAGGGAGGGGGAGAAAAAAGTTTGTTCCCATGGCCGATGTGGGACAACCTGGTTTCGGCCTCCAACCGCCGGTTGGAATATCCAGCCGCCGGTTGGGCTAGCTTTCTGCCCAAGTATCCGAGCCACGAACCGCATGCTCCACGCCATGCTCCAACCGCTGGTTGGATTCGACTTCAGATTTTCTTTTAGTTTCTAATTAATTCATCAACTATGATAATTAATAAAGTAAATAAATTGCCATAATATTAATTTAATTAATATTATCTCTCATTTATTTCTCTTTAACTATTCGTTGAGGTCAACCCAAAAAGGACTCTACTTTTAATGATATACTTACTAGTTAGTTATGAGCTTGGACACTATATCCAACAGTAATGTAGTTAATCAAGTGGTTAAACACTTGAATTGATTATGGTTATAAAAGGTAAGAAATTTCTTTGTTTGACTAAAAGTCAAATCTGGTCAACTCAAGGGTAGGATGGGTGAATAACGTTGACTAATTGATTTTGATGATTATTAGATGCTAAATGTGTTGTTATATTATTGTGTTATGTGATAGGTGGTTAAAAGACATTGCATTCACTATTGATCGTTAAATCACTTATTGCCTAACACGCCAATGTGAGTGATATGGGGGTTATTTGGGTAATGGTTGTGTGTTCCAGATTGCATACGTGCAAGAGGTTCACATGACCGAGCGGAGTTGTTTATTATATGCTTGTGTTGTTATGTGTTGTTGACTATGCGTTGTAGAGATTATCTAACTTATGTTAGCTTATGTTGTTGCCAGTTGTTTCACATTGTGCACATTGTGAGTTGTCAGCGGATCCGACTAAGTGGTTAAAATCTCTACAATTGCCGAGTTGTTAATTGCTAGTTGATTGTTGTATATTACTCATATGATTGCCTATATGCTCACTAAACGAAATGCTTACCTATTTAGTTGTTTGATGTTGTAGGTGCGAGTGGTTCAGGTGAAGTAAGTGTGCAAAGGGAGGGCAAAGCGATTGCAAGGAAGTAGCGTGGATTAAGACTTACTAGTCTCGGGTTTGGCAAGTTTACTCTCTTTTAAACTATCATTGTGTATACCATGTTGTGTAAATCGCCCACCCTAGTGCCTTTGATAGAAACATATGGTTTTGAATGTGATGTCAAGTTGTAGCGTTGAATGACAAGAAGTCAAATTTTCAGTTGGTTATGAATTTATGTACATTTCAGTAAGTTGGAAGTTGAATTGAATGAGGAATCAAAGAGTTGGTCACTTTATATGATTGATTTTAAACGGGTCCAATTTTGATACTTAAACGGGTCGTTTTTGTTAGACTTGTTGAAATGATGGTTTGGTCGCTTGTAATGAGTTTAAAGTATGAATGTAGATTTTAAAATGTGCTCATTTGAGTAAATCAGGATTGTTGCTAGAGTTGGTTGTAACAAGTGCCCAAATGGTCGAATTTTTAAATAGAGTCCAAAACTGTCGTTATTGTGAAATTTAGAAATGTGTAAATTGAGAAGTATTTAGTTTGTGGAGTGAAATGTGTCTGCAAATTTTGGTAGTCTAATATTTAACGAGTCGAAAGATTGGGTCAAAAGTTGTTCTGGTAAAAATTGAGAATTCTGCACAGGATGAACTACCCGGAGGGTACTCTTGGTACCCGGTGGGTACTACCCGTACCCGGCGGGTATAAAGAGCTAAAATGGGTACTTTCTTTGCAGATTCAAACATAGATTTAGGTAAGAGGTTTTACCCGGCATGTACCCAACTCACTCGACGGGTACTCCAACTCACCCGGTGGGTACTTCAATCTACCCGGGGGTACTATTTCAAATTCATGAAAAATTATTTAAAGCCTAACTTGATTAGTTTTTAATAATAGTAAAATTTCAAATACAAATTTATGAGTTATGAAATATTATGAAGAGTAAAAAAAAATTGGGCGTTTCAAGTTGGTATTAGAGCGTTAGTTTAAGGGAATTAGGTAATCCACGATAGGGTTACCTAGACTTAAACCGATATTATTTGCATGATTATGTGTATCATTAAAGTTGTGCCTGTTTTATTATATTGAATTGTTGTGTGGCATCAAGAGTGATTTTCAATTGGATTTGACTATGTTTAGTGATGTTGAATAGAAGTGTGAACTTAGTCTAATACAACGACGCCTGGTCAACGTGGTTGTATTATACTAGGACACATGAGTGATTCAAGACCATTAAACATATGATAGAACAAAAGTTGATCATTCTTGATGGATAGAAGTAGGGAATACTATTATAATTAAGCTGTAAACATTTGATTATGTCAATAATAGTTTGTTAAACCTATAGTAAACGGAAGCATCAAATATAGAAGGAAGTGCAAGTAGGATGAAGGAAGGATCGAGTGGGAGATCGGCTGAGCATTCTCTTATTCGAGACGATAGCGTTTATAATGAAAATCTTAATGCACAAGATGCTAATAATTTGAGGGGCATTATTGGACAAGCTCTTAAAGAGTTCGTCCCTACTGTGTTCGCTAGAGTTGAACGAATTATTGAATCAAAGTTGGAAGAATTTGTACAGAAATATCCCGTTTTAAAAACACCTTAACAAGTATTAGAGTTACAAGTTGCAAGCCGGGAAATGAATAAAGAGAAAGAACACTTTGATTTTAAGAATTTTGCTAACTGTAAACCGCCGAAATTTCAAGGAGAGATGAACCCTATGATAAGTATATGGTTAGATGAGATAGAGAAGACGTTCATGCTTTGTGAATGTCCTGAGAGATTGAATGTGTATTTTGCTGCCCATCAATTGAAGGGGAAAGGGTATGAATGGTGGGAACTTCAAGTTAAAACGTATGGCTTTCAAGTTGCATCAAAATTTTCGTGACAGACTTTCAAAGACATGTTTATGGAGAAGTTTGCTCCAGTGGCTGAGGTTGACAAGTTGAAGGGAGAATTTTTAGCTATTGATCAAGGGGGATGTCTATCTCCGATTACACGAGGATATTCAATGATCAATCTCGTTTCTACCCAGAATATACCTCAAATCTGAAACTGTTATATGATCATTACTACCGTCATATGAATCCGTAGATTCGGGAGTTTATTGATCCTATGTTGTATGACACGATTACAAAAATGATGAACAAAACGTTGGCCCGAGAGAGACCTGCAGTTAAAAGCAAATGAAGCTGCAAATAAAAGAAAGTGGAACAATCATCATCTTATCAATTTTCGCCTAAGAAGGTGAAGTTTGGGGAAAAACAACAACAATCACAGCAACAACGTCGTCAACAACCAGAACAATCAATTAAGTGTGGAGAAAGAGATGTACCTGTTTGTAATAATTGTGGTAAGAGGCATTTTGGAGAGTGTAGAATGGGAAGTAGTAATTGTTATCGTTGTGGTAAACCCGGGCATCTTGCTCCAAATTGTCCGAGTCCTTACATGTTATGTTATTATTGCTACAAGGACGATCATTTGCAAGCTTATTGTCCAAAACGTAAGGAGGATATGAAGAGGGCCGAGCACAGAAAGGATTCAGAGAAGAAAGGGAGTACAAGTGGGTTGAAACCAAAGACTCGATCTTTTCAGATTACTACTGAAGAAGCAAAGGAGTCTCACGATGTGGTTTCAGGTACCTTTATTGTTAATTCTATACCTGCTCACGTTCTTTTTGACTCCGAAGATACTAAATCTTTTGTGTGACTTTCATTTTGTGAACGTTTAAATGTGCCTATTGATAAATTAAGTCATCCCTTGGAAGTTGAAATTGCGGATATCAAACTTGTGATAGTTAGTGATGTGTATAGGGGATGTACTATTGAAATAGATGGTGAGATATTCAAAATAGATCTTATCCCCATGCAAATGGGTGTGTTTCACGTTGTGGTAGGGATGGATTGGCCGGGAAGAAATAAGAGAGTCATTAACTGCCATAAGAAAATAATCCTCTTGAAAACCCCTAGCGGAAAAGAAGTGACTATTTATGGGCAACGCTCCAATCGGTCTATCCCAATATGTACCTATGCTCGAGCAAGAAGATACTTGTTACACGGTTGT
Source organism: Gnaphalium uliginosum (assembly GCA_963930675.1). Classification (NCBI taxonomy): domain Eukaryota; kingdom Viridiplantae; phylum Streptophyta; class Magnoliopsida; order Asterales; family Asteraceae; genus Gnaphalium; species Gnaphalium uliginosum. The sequence continues at coordinate 37,573,589 of OZ005680.1, read as the reverse complement.
CAGGCATTTCTGGCACATGTAGTTGACAATTCTAAAACAGTAGCAGAACTCACTGATATTCCCATTGTAAATGCATTTCCTGATGTTTTTCCTATGAACTCCCTAGTGTGCCACCCGATAGGCAAATAGAATTTGGCATTGACTTGATTCCAGGAGCTGTTCCTATTGCTAAAATTCCATATTGGCTAGCTCCTACTGAAATGCAAGAAATGATGAAACAGTTGCATGAACTTCTTGATAAGAGTTTTATTCGCCCTAGTAGTTCATCTTGAGAAGCTTCAGTGTTGTTTGTAAAGAAGGATGGTTCAACGCGGATGTACATTGATTATAGAGAATTGAATTGGAGCGGTCAAATAATCGCCTTATTACATGAATCTTTTTTTACATCACCGCATCTAAAGTGGTCGATTCACCGCTGCAATTGAGCATTTTCACCGCCTAATAACATGTTTTTGTAGTAGTGCCTGTACAAAACTTAGTTATCCCAAGTAGGATCGTTATATATTGTCTAAACTATCATTAAAATACATTATATTTTGTTTAAAAGCCCAATTTCTTGCAATTTATAAATTAAATGTGTAGATGAAGGAACCTATATTGTTTCTTGTATCATCACTAAACGGCAAGCATACCAACTACTAATATTATATGGTCAATTGGCAGAAAGTGTATTGAAGGTGTTATTATTTGCATTTTGACACTGACTTCATACCAAAAAATAAGCCTTCTTACTAAGTACTTTCACAATAAATCATCATGAATGATCAAAAAGTGAGTTGAAGCATTCAATGGGGTGGCTTCAATCTCTCTTGTACCCCTTCAAGACCCTATGGAATCGAATTCAATTCACTCATACTAGCCATAGAAAACGTATGTATTTTGATCATTTCATGAAGGCCCAAAACTTTACGCAAGGTATGATGATGTTAAATTTCTTGATTGATGTTTGGATTAATTTTGTAGGTAAAGGATTGTATGTGTTGTATGAGGATGTGAAGTGTTGTTCGTGTGAAGATGTGCAAATGTTATGGTCAATGTTGGTTGGACCGGAAGCTGGTTTTCGTATCTAAAATAGTTGTTTATATTGGATACGAGTATGATGGAATGTCTATGATGAACCAATCAACTTACTTGTAAACCGTAGGTGTATTTGGTGTCGATTTTTGTGTGTGCACGCGCACAATAGAGACTCATAGCCTTACTTGTAATATATTTGATTCGTAAGTTATATAGCTAGAAAAGGAGTGTAATTCATATAAGATGATTAAGATGTTATGGTTTGCTAGATCAATTTACTATCACATTAAACAAAAAATTATCTAACTATTTTATTAATCTAATCTCTGTGATCTTTAAAGTACATGTAAACAATCTTTTACGTTAAAAAGAATTTTTTGAAATCTATTATATAACTCAACTCTAATTAAATAATTTTTGGGTTTTGTTTTGTTTTTATGACTACAAACGGGTCAGCCCACTAAATTCTTAACCTAACAATTGGCCCAACCCACTAAAGTGTAGAAAGACATATTGATATGTCTCTTTAGACGATCTGCAAAGTTGATTTTAGGGTTTCTAACTGCCGACTACGAAAGCAGCAATAGCCGTCGTCAATCGGAGTAATTGATCTCAGGTATGCATGAATTCCGTGTGTCATTTCGTTTCTAATTGCATAATTCTGTTCGTAAATTTGCGTTTATTGATTCATTTTCAGTCTAATAATAATTTGTTTTCTCCCAAAAAAGCTGGAAATTTTAATCACTGCGATGGAATTTTATCTAATCAGATTCTTAACTTATTAGATTATTAATTCGATAAATATTATTATTGGTTTAGTTTAATTATTTAGTGTCTATCAGATCATATGCTGTTTACTGCATTTGCTAGCTTTATAACTGTTATTGAGGTTAGTTTCAATTTCAGTAGCTATTTATTTGAAAAAAGTAGCTTTTACATTCTTAACTGACATGTAGCTATTGTTGTTTCCTGCACTTTGTTAGGTAGCTGCAGAATTGATATTATTATATTTGCTTAATATTAAGTTTCTATAGGCTGATAAATTTCATTTTTAGTTGTAATTTTATCCTGTAGAAGTTGTGTGTTGCAAACAATTTGACTTTACAAGTTTTGCTTTCATATGCTTATGTGTGTATTTTCTGCATGATTCGCAATGAACGACTGTGATTTTATCATGTATTGTTTTGTCATTTTGTAGAAAAAATGGCGGACACCAAGGCAGTGACTATTCGTACTAGGAAGTTTATGACAAACAGGCTTCTATCTAGGAAACAATTTGTGAGTTGTGTATAAATGCAGTTGCGTTTTATCTCTAATTTTGTCAATGGTTTACTCGTGCTTACAGTTGAGCTGATGTAGGTTATTGACGTGCTACATCCAGGCAGGGCAAATGTCTCCAAGGTACAGACCTTCTCGTTATCTCTCCTAAGCTGTCTATGTATGCGTCTTTTTTTTTGTATGTGTGTTACAAGTTAAAGGCTGATTTGAGTTTTTGTTAAAGGCTGAATTAAAGGAGAAATTGGCAAGGATGTATGAGGTGAAAGATCCAAATGCCATATTTGTGTTCAAGTTCAGGACTCATTTTGGTGGTGGCAAATCAACTGGTTTTGGTTTGATATATGATTCTGTTGAGAATGCAAAAAAGTTTGAGCCAAAATATAGACTTGTCAGGGTAACTCTCTTCAATCCGTTTCCTATTAGTATTTGTTCTTACTAAAAGGTTTACTGTATTCGAATACGTGTTCATTTTATTGTATTTGTGAATTTTGAGCTCAGCTATTTGAGCAATTTAATTCTATTATTTGGTTAATTTTCTATGGCATATACTTTTGGTGTTTATATTACTAAACATTGTTATGACGTTTTGCAGAATGGACTCGATACCAAGGTTGAGAAGTCAAGGAAGCAATTGAAGGAAAGGAAGAACAGAGCAAAGAAGATTCGAGGTGTAAAAAAGGTCAGTACTTAACCCTATCTATCTTATTGAAGGCATTCTTCTAGAACACCAAATTTGTGTACAAAGAAAAAGATTGCCTTTTTTGCATTTAAAAAAATGCTTTATGAGTAAGTGGATTTTTAAAAATTTTTGTTGATTTTACAGACCAAGGCTGGAGATGCTGCCAAGAAGAAGAAGTGAGCAATGATACTGGATTTGCTTATTTTATTTTCTTCTGGTGGACTATTGTGTTGTCTTGGTGCAATGTCTTTTTGATCGTTAACTATGTACTTTTGGTTCCGGCAGTTGCCTGTTTTGAGACAAACCAGCCTTTTGTTTTTAGAATTATTAAATTAGTTAAATGAGAATTTTAGCTTTATGTTGCTGTGTGGTTGATGTTTAATGGCTTTTTGGTCTGCAAATTGGGATGATCTTTGTTTGCCTCTAGTTTTTTATACCCATTATAATGTTTTCTCCATGGACCTAGAGCCCTTTTTTCTGGTAAGGTAAAAATTTTCCTATAGCCTTTGCGGAACTAGCCTATAATATGCGTGTTGGCTGTGGATCTGATGTAGTTTTTGATTCTGGAAATTGACTCGCTGTCATGTGTATAATGTACACACCACAACTAATATGTTTCTTCTTTGGATTGCTGTTAAATCAATTGGCGTACATTGCATCTTGTGTATGTGATTTTGTATAACCTTGACTAGTAGTCTTCTCTTAATAGAGCCACCAGTTTCTGTAAGATCTATGAGTTATGGTGACTAACGCACAACTTTTGGAAAAATATGAAGAGGTCGTTCGACGGTTAGATGGGCATGATAGGGGCGGTAAAACAAATTAACTCCAGCCCAGATGGGCTTAGACTCCAAAACATCGAGTTTGATACGATTCTTTTAGTATATGTCACATGGATAGCACGTCAGTTAGTTAGAATACTTGGATGGTATAAATAGGTTGTTAGGGGTAAGAAGTTAGTTAGTTTTGAGCCTGAGATCGTAATGATCATTTCCCCCTTTTCTCTATCTTGTAATTGAGTTCTTTAGAACCCTAACTCGCACAATTTCCAATCGAATTGCTTTCTTAAACCAGTGATTCCTTTGTTGATTGTAATCTTCTTTCATTTCTTAATTGATTTCTAAGAAGATCGTATCAAAGGAATCACTGGATTAAGGAATCACTGGATTGGCTCTACAGATGTAATCAATTTTTCGAAGTTGATAAAACCCCTGAAAATATGAAAATCCGACTGCTGCCCATTCATCTTAAAGGAAGGGCGTTGCAGTGGCACCAAGGATTCATGACAGAGATGGAGGGAAAATCGATCAGTTGGACCAAGTACTTGGGTGAACTATCGACTACGTGAGCAATTTGTAGAAGGAATTGTCTCTAAGCCACTTATTGAACTCCGGAACCTCAAATTTACAACCATCGTAAGTGATCATAACTCCAAATTTAACGCTCTGCGTAATCAAGTAGTTGTACCACCAGATATTTTGCTTGATCTGTACATTGGGGTCTACCTAATAAGATTATGCACATTGTTGATTTGATGGATCCAAAAACCTAATCAAGCCATGAGGTTGGTAAAAATTCAGGATGGACCGTACTATGCCATATGGGGTCTCGAACCTCCAAAAGCTGCTGAATCATCTACCCAAACTAATGGTTCCACCTCTACCAATAATTCCCCATCACCAATATCCTTACCTACCCCTAAGTTTGTCCCATCGATTTCCCCTGCCCAGTTTTCTTTGGTTACATCCACCTACAGAAAACCTCCCATCCCTCAACCAATACCAAAAGCCTGCGCTAACCCTGTTTTTTCTTCCAGCTCAAACCAACTTCACCCAAGTCGAAACACACCTATTAAACAACTAACCAAAACGGAATATGATGAAAAACGCAGACAACCAGTATTTCTTTTGTAATGAACGTTATGTTCCAGGGCATAAATGTAAAAACAGTAAGTTGTATATGCTATTGTGCCCGGAGGCAAAAGATGAATCAACCGATGAAGTAGACATTAATGATTGGGGGGCATCTGAGCTGACTAGTACAGAGGAGGAAGCTAATGTGTCTATATCTATACATGCATTACTCGGTTCTTTTGGTATGCAAACATTACAAGTGACGGGATTTGTGAAAAACCAACAGGTTTCTATGTTAATTGAGAGTGGCAGCACAAACAACTTCATTGATCTGGGTGTTGCAAAAAGATTAGGTATCAAGTTGACTCCTATTAAACTTAGAAAGGTTTCTGTTGCGGACGGTTTTGAACTTTCTTTCCAATTCATATGTAAGGGTGTTAAGTGGTATGTCCAAGGGGTGCAATTCATTGGAAATTTCCTAGCCATGCCCTTGGGAGGTTATGGAGTCGTATTGGGGATTCAATGGCTTGCTACTCTAGGAGACATTAAATTTAATTTCCAACAGCTCTTTATGGAAATCATGTGGTCAGGAAAGGGGGTAAAGTTTACGGGATCTACAAACGCTAAAAAGGAATTATCGGGAAAATTGCAGTCAGATTGGGAAGCAGATCAATCCTACCTGATTGAGTCACCCGAAAGGTGTAATCAATTGTGGTCCATTAGCTTGACCCCAGACAACAAGCCCTTGGATGACACTAAACACGGGGAACTTAAGCAGCCAATGGAGGAATTTGAAGATGTATTTGGACAGCCTAAAGGGCTGCCACCAAATAGAGAGTTGGATCATGCCATCACACTTAAACAGGGCAGTAACCCGGTCACCCTAACAGCTTATCGATATGGTTCCCTTCATAAGTATGTTCCTGAAGAATTGGTCCAAGAAATGCCACATGGTGGTGTCATCCGACCCAGTCATAGCGAGTTCGCATCCCCAGTTGTGTTGGTCAAGAAAAAAAAGACGGATCATGGAGATTTTGTGTTGATTATCGTAGGCTAAATCAATTGACCGTGAAAGAACAATTTCTGATTCCCATTGTTGAAGAACTAATCGACGAGTTACATGGCAGCCATTATTTCTCTAAATTAGACCATAGAAGTGGGTATCACCAGATTAGAATGAGGGAAAAAGATATCGGGAAAACAGCATTTCGCACTCACGACGGATTGTACGAATTTATGATCATGCCATTTGGTCTTTCGAATGCACCTGCAATAGAGCCTTATGAACTCGATATTCAAACCTTATTTGAGAAAGTAAATCAATCAATTATCATACCTTGAATCTAGCCCACAATCCTTTCGCATCTTAGTGTTTTTTGACGATATTCTCATTTACAGTAAGAATTGGTTGAAACACTTAGCACATCTTTGACAGGTACTCCAAATTCTACAGCATCAGTCGTTGTATGCTAAAGCTTCAAAGTGTACTTTGGTAGCACTCATATAGATTACCTGGGTCACATAATTAGTGGCGATGGGATTATGGCAGATCCAAAGAAAGTCGAAGTGATGTTAAATTGGCCCCAGCCCACAACCCTAAAAGAACTTCGGGGTTTCCTAGGGCTGACAGGTTATTACTAACATTTCGAGTTAAAAAAGGCCATGTCGTGTACCGCTGTTCTACTACTTCCAAACTTTGATGAACAGTTTACTATCAAAACAGATGCCTCGGGAGTTGGAATAGGAAACATCCAATCGCTTTCTTTAGCAAAGAATTAGGACCAAGGCACTTGCAACTAGCAACCTATGAGCGAGAAATCTTGGCAATAGTTTCAGCAATTCAAAGTTGGAAGGGATATATTTTTGGGTCGGCCATTTCTCATTAAAACAGATCACCAGGCCTTAAAACACATTTTGGAACAGAAAGAATGCAACCCAACATCAAAGAAGTGGTTCAGCAAACTCTTGGGTCTTCAATATACAATTGTTTATCAAAAAGGCAGTGATAATTTGGTGGTAGATGCTCTGTCTAGAAGATCACACGAGCTTCCTCTCTCCAGTTGCTTAGCAATATCTACTATCTTCACTAGTTGGAAAGAACGGAACCAGTCAAGTGTTATTGCTGATGGTAAACTACAAGCATTAATGTTTATTCTCAAGCAGGTTCCAACCTATTCGGAAAATTTTCCGTCAAGAATGGCTCTCTTTTTCGTAAAGGGAGAATGGTTGTTGGAGATAATGATGAGTTAAAAAGAGATCTGGTGAAATTTTTCCATGTGAGTGCTATCGGTGGTCATTCGAGGGTTCTGCCACCTCTCAACGTTTGTCAAGAGTTGTTTATTGGAAGGGCATGCAAGCTTATGTTCGGGATTTTGTAAGAAGTTGTCACGTTTGTCAACAGTGCAAGTATGACACCTCTCCCACCCCTGGCCTTCTACAACCCATTGAAATTCTGAATAGGTTTTGGACCGTCGTGTCAATGAACTTTGTAGAAGGTCTGCCCAAATCGAATGGTTAAACTACATTTCTCGTGGTTGTTGATACGCTCAGTAAATTTGGTCATTTTCTTGCTCTCAAACACCCATACACAGCAGCTACAGTTGCACAAATTTTTCTCGATCATATTACCAAATTATACGGAATGCCAGAGAAGATTATCTCAGATCAAGATCCTATATTTCTGATCAATTTTTTGAACGAATTGTTTCAAGACCACAAGACCACTTTAGCCTACACCACAGCATATCATCCTCAGTCGGACGGACAGACTGAAGTGCTTAATTGGTTTCTTGAAACATACCTTCGATGTTTCACTCTCGAAGCTCCAACAACCTAGGCAAAATGGCTTCCATTGGACCAGCTATGGTACAACACTTCTTTTCATTCTAGTCTGAAAATGTCACCTTATCAAGCTCTATTTGGCCAAACACCTCCTACTTACATCCACTACCACCCAAAGGATTCCATAACCATTCAGTGGATCTGATTTTACGAGAAAGATAAGTGGATGTCCAATTGCTTAAAGCTTATCTCGCTAATGCTCAACAACGCATGAAAACTCAAGCCGACAAACATCAAAGTGAAAGACACTACGCCGTGGGCGACTGGGTTTACATGAAGCTTCAACCATACCGCCAAAATTCGGTTTTTCATTTGCATATCAGCTAAACTTACTCCCTGGGTCCAAGATACATAATGTGTTTCATGTCTCCCTTCTCAAGAAGAAGATTGGTGATCATTCTGGTTCTAGTAATCTGCCACCGGTTACTGATGCCGGGGAATTTCAACCTATTCCCTTAAAGATAATTTACAAGAGATTGGTGAAATAAAAAAATAGTATTTCTTTTGTTCTACTCTTTTTATTTATAATTAAGTGTTTTTCTTGTTGGGCCACGTCGCTACGTGTCTATCTAGCAGATTGTCATTTAGAGTATTTTCTGGTCACGTCGAACGGTATCTATCTGATGCAAGACCATTATGTTCATAAATTGTTTTAATATTGATTCACATTTGACAATCATTTCGTTCTTAAAGTATTTTAGCATTTATTATTGGATTATTGCTACTTAAAAAATAGTCACTACAACAAATCTGGTTTTATAGGACACTCATTAATGTCCTTAAAGACTACTTTATAAGACTTTTTATCTGACAGGACCAATCATTTAAGTGTCACATAAAAAGGCGTCATAATAAGTAATAGACGTCTAATATAGATAATGAGACTTTTTTATAAGTATTTTAAAATGTCTATTGCAACACATATGGCGTTCTAGCAAACTAAAAGATAGGACACTTTCTGATGTTCTAAATTCTAATACACGTGTACCTACTATAATCTTTTGAGACATGCACAAACGTCATAGAAACTCTAATAGGACATTTTTTTGAGGTCTAAATTCTAGCACACGTGTGCCTACTATCATCTTTTAAGACACGCCAAAACGTCCTAAAAAGTTTAATAGGATGCTTTTTGATGTTCTAAATTCTATTACACAATATGCCTAATATCATCTTTTGAGACACACACAAATATCCTAAAAAGTCTATAACATCCTAAGAATTGTCTTCATTGAATACGATTCAATAGTACGAATATAAAACAATAGATTACCTTAGTTTATATTAGCTAAAGATTATTATTTATTTAAATTGTATCAATAAATTGAAAGAATTAAATTAAATTATGATTCAAAGAAGTCATCCAACAACAAAAGTGTTTAACCTAATAAAGTAATAACATCGTCCAAAATAAATCCGTCTAACGATTACATGATAAATCGAGAGTTTCAAGCACATGAAAAAGAAAAATAAAAACATAATTTGAGTCATCACGCGTCTTCATCATGTATCTTCCTCACGCATCACCTACGAAAAAAAAATATGTACATAAGTATAAATTTTAAGGTGCATGTTTGTTTCGAGAAATTCAGGCCCGTTGTTGAGTGATGAGAACAGGATTGACGGATAAATTAAAATGGTCGAGATGGGCTAATGATCTGAGAGCAGTGGAAATAAATAGGGTACATCCAGATCAGATAAGGTGTAAAACTTTGTGCTGTAATGGGACTGATGTCAGCTGCTGTGTTGTATTGTATGTGTTGATGGAATAATAATAATATTTTGCATTTTCAATAAAAAATAAAAAAGATAAATAAAAAGGTTAGCAAGTTTAACATACCGAAATGAATGGACAAGGCCATGCGGTAGTTGCACCAACATCATCATCAATAGTGACAAGTAACTCGTACAGCCTCACCAAACGTGCAAATCTAATGATAGGAGTATGTATATTTACCTCACACCAACCCGGTCCAATCTCTACACCACCAACATACTCCTTCGGATCCAAGCTCTTAATCCTACCTTTTGCTAAAATCTCGCTAGAGTTAAAAATATTTCGAATGTAAACTTCAGCTCCAACCTATAAATTGTATATTCAACCAGCATGTGGATCATATTTGAATAAACATGTATACGGCAATAAAAAAGAACACATAAATCAAAAATATCAAATGTATAAAACACATACCCGTAAAGAGACACTTGAGTCATTAATATCATGTTCGCTCGACCCTTCCTTCTCTGACTCCTTGGCTTCATATCTAGCCAATTTGAAATTTCAGTTCAATGTTCTCTCTACGACAAGCTGAACGACTAGGAATCACACCCCAAACATCGGTAGCACGAACACTGATGGCACGCCCGATCGTCGGGTCGGGCGTGATCGATAAGTTTAGATATTTATATTTTGCGGGGCCTAAGTATACTTTAATGCTATAGCAATAAGTATGACGTTAGGGTCGTTCTGATGATTCAGCTATATTGTGAAACGTTGACGAAAGAGACAGTCTATCTAACTAGTAAGGGTTTTAAAATTTTGTTGGGAGTTTTGTTTGATACTTAGGCAGAATAACAGTAAATAAAAACGAAAATAAAATGGGTAGTCGGTAGTCAGGATAGGGAAGGTGTTTGTTGTGATTTCATTAACCTGGTATTGGGATGATGTTTAAGTAATGAAAATGTCTTTTAAAGATTTGTATTTTATTTGTCTTAAGTATATGTGAGGTAAGCACTAGTGCACTACTGATAGATTTCTCGATCATTATGTCACTGAGCAACTAGGCTATCGTGATTCTGATCGGAGTAGATTGCCCAGCCCCCAACGCTAACCTGTTACGGAATAGCGGCCTCTACGGATAGATATCATGGGCACTTGAATAAGGCGACAATCCAACTCGATGTCCGACCGTTCTTAACCCCACATGGATACTTATTTTAATAAAACATTTAAGATTAAGACTTAGTGGGTGCTTTGATAACATTCTATCGATGGGTTTGTGAAGTTCAGAGGTTTTGGAAACTAGGATGTCACAGGGAATTATACCTACGACTTTTCCTTAGCTTCCACGGTGTACTACACCAGAGGTGTTTCCACAGCTATACTAAGTATTCAGCTGTTTTACAGTATTTCGTTGCTTCATACATTAACGGTTCCTTTGAACTTATTTAAGCTAAGTTTGTATTTAAGATCAGTAATTCATCCATCAATGATATAAACCAGCCCTTACTTTAATTTCCCAGGAAGTCCCTAATTTAATTACGGTGTACTTCAACGATCGGTTAAGATAGTATTTTCCACAGTTTTATAAATCAGACCATGTACTTTTAAACACAGATAATTAATTTCCCCTAGATAAGGTTCACGACGTCTTATCCAATAAGGTTTTAATCATGCTTACCGGTTGAAAGGTGTTAGTTTAAAATGAGGTTTAAAATCATAGATATAAAGTTAATCAAAGCACAAGGTTTTCATAACATCATCCCAACTAATACGGCTAACTACATCACAACAAACACGCAATAGTACTACTCACTAATCATGATAATCAATCCTAAATCTAGTATAATCAAAAGCAATAGCATGCATCATAATTAAATAGATAAAGGATAGATATAACCGTAATAGAAGAGTAGTTGAAATAAATGCCGATAGATTACAACGAGCGGAACTCCGAATTACAAAATTGCCCCTCCGAGTATCTTTAACAAATATTACAATATTGCCCTTTCGTTAGTCTCGTTAAATTTTAACCGAGAACTAATGACTAACTAACTAACTAACCTAGAGTGGGAAACTAGAGAGAGAGTTGAGGTGGTGAAATGAGAAATGGATGGAAGAATTGATGATGAAAATGGTGAAATAATGCATCTATTTATACAAGTTTCTCAACCGTATTTCTCAACCGTATTTTTGCCTTCAAATGCCCAACCATATTTCCCAAACGAATAAAAATCACCAAAAATACGGGAGAGAACCAAAATACGGGAGAGTTTGGCCGTATACGGGAGGGACTCAACCGTATACGGTTGAGCTTGGCCGTATACGGCTGAGCACAGGCCGTATGGCCGTATACGGTTTAGCTCAACCGTATACGGTTGGGCTCAACAGTATTTCGGCTCGTCGGTTCTTCGTTTCTTCGTTTCTTCGTTTGGGCGTAACTTCTTCGTCATTTATCCATTTTGAGCGATTCTTGCGTCCACATTCTCGTAATTTCCTAACGAACAAAATGACACTAATTAGAGATGCTAACTCAAAGTATAGGTCACAGGTTATTAAAATGAATGAACGAGAATACCGTTGATCGTTTTTGCTCTATTTTACACGTTTTTAGTTCGTTTTAGTTGATTCTTGAAGCATCGTCTATATTTTAGTCCATGTAATGAATTTTAGTAAATAATGATTTATTTCAGATGTTTTCATTAATAATGGGGCTAAAAAGGCGGGATAACTATACGTAAAAACATGACTTTTTACGTGTTATCAAACACCTAGCCCATACATGCGTGCAAGACCATTTTGATCATTGGTTATAACTTCAGAAAATGTATCTTCTGGCCCTGGCTTGTCAATCGAACCCTCTGGAAGCTTTGACTTGTATGCTTGCATCTTTTTCTAGCATCAAAACATTATATAAGAAGCGATGACAAAAAACCAATTATATGTTCAGAAAACGAAAATATGTGACAAAAACACGTATATAGCAGATACTATTGCGTCTGCAGCTTCTTTGTTCATTGCAGTCCCATCTTTAGAGAAGCACGCATATAACATTTCCATTCTAGTTGGTTCACATCCCGAAGAAGCCTGTTTCAACAAAGTTGTGTATTAAAAAATTATATACAGACAAATCACATTAAAAAGTTCTATAAACATACAAATACTAATTACACTTAGAGGTGTCAAAAAGGTTCTGGTTGATCCGACCCAACCCAACCTGATATGACCTCATAGGGCCGGGTTGATGCGGGTTACATAATGAGGTTCCCATTCCTGTTTTTACTTAATCCATAATCCAGATTAACCCAAATAATTAAGAAATACTTCAACAATATATAAGGCTGCCCATATTAATTTAGTCATTTTATCTATTGTATCTTAAATAACCAATTCTATCAAATCGCCCAAACAATTAGTATATTATCTAATGCGACTTCAGGCAGCATATATAAGCACAACCAAATGGACCAAAACTGTATTCGACCTTTTAGTTTATGATTGTGTAGTCTAGCAAAAGTCAGACTAACCCGATAAGCAATAAACCTGACACAATTGGACCCGAACCCTAGTTGGTCCAAACCTGAAAACCTGATTCCTTATAGGGTCCGGTTATAGGTTTATTTAAAAAAAAATTCAACCCGATTCAAGCCGACCTTAATGGACCCTATCCCAACAACCCGGCCCTATAAAACCCCAAGTTACTTGCACTATAATATAAACATACATTCAACTCTTCACGAACTCTCGCATAACTTTTTTTACCAGTAACTTGAACCATCTTCTTTTTTGCCCTATTTTTCTTGTTTTTTTCACTGAGTTTTTATTATGAAAAAGTGAAAAAGAAAAATCAAAGAGAAAATTTTCACTGAGTAATTAATAAACACAAATACTCCGTAAAAGATAGAGTGAGGTTCAAATGAGAATGTAAATTTTTATGAGAATTGAGGAACTAATAAAAATGTGTCACGTGTCACAAAACCCACTTTTCTCCACGTTTTTAAAAATTAAATATCTTAAGAATGGCTCGTTGAAAAATTATAAAAATTGTACCATAAAAGTCATCATTTTTTCTCTTTCGATTAGACATTTCACAAGGTATACTTCCGACGACTTTTTTTATGGGTTTTACAAATTGTACAAATATTAGTATCGCATGCGTTACTCGCTGGTATCACATGTGTTACTCGCTGGTATCACAGTGTTACTCGTTGGTATCACACGTTTTACTCGCTGGTATCACACGTGTTACTCCAAGGTATCACATGTGATGGTCAATTATAAAATCTAACAAAAAATGAAAAAAAAATTCGTTAAAATTATACCTTGTAGGATCTCTAATCGAAGAGAAAAATATTTTAATTTTTATGGTGCAATTTTTATGATTTTTCGACTTACCGTGTGAGAGATATTTAATTTTTAAATATGTCGGGGAAAGCGGATTTTGTGACACATGACGCGTTTTTGTTGATTCTCCCAATCTCACAAAAAGTTGATGTACTCGTTTGAACCTCACTCCACTCATGACAGATAATTTTATTTTCAAAAAACGTTGCAAATTATCTTGGAAGAATCCCAATTTATTAAGAGAAAAATGGGCTAACTTTCTTTATGCAAATTCATAGGGACGGTTATAGTATGGTTTTTTGTACTCCGTAATATACTTAAAACTATTTATTTTTTCTTTGTTTTAATCAATTAGATGTACCCTTCTGAAGATTTAAAATGAATTAATAAATATTATAATTGTATCATTTAATGATGCCATCCATTTATTCAAATATTTAATCATCAGAGACTTTTCTCTCACTTCTCTCACATAAAACACTAACAAAAGTTGTTAATTGCATTGATAGGATGATTGATTTAATTAATTAATTGTTAGAATATTAAAATGGTAAATTGAGTATAGAATATTAAGTGAAGTTTATATATGTCTTATAGTATTTTCAAATTGAATCTTGATGTCATTTGATGCCCATTACTATGTGCTCTTATGGCATTAGAAAAACTCAAAATATAGTGATTCATTTTTGTAAAATTGTCGTGAAGAAAAATAAAAACAAAAATAAGTTCACAATACAAGTAAATGGTAAAGGATAACGGAAGTACATAATAATTACCAAACTTCCATCATCCTTTTTTGAAGTTCACAATAATTACAAACATGTCACCTTCATTTGGACTCTTGATTTTAATTGAAGGGTTAGGATGTGTTCTTACTATTCTCATTAAAATATTATGTTCTCACCAGAATTCAATCATATATAAGGATGAGCTCTGGTAAAAATAATGAGTTAAAATAAAAATGGTAAAAACGATCTCAATTTGTTAACACATCTTTTTTTAGTTGTGAGTTTTTATTTTTTTCTCTTCACATACTTTTATTTATTTATTGTGAACCCTTCTTTTTTTTTTGGTTTTCCAAAAAGTTTTAATTGTGAATCTTTGTTTTTTTTATTTCATAGAAATTTAGAAATTTTTTAATTTTGAAGCTTAAATCTTTTGGCTTCACATAAATTTATGAATGTGTAAAGCTTAATTTTCAACCTTCACAATTTATAAATTTTATGTGAAGTCAAAAAAATAAATTCCACATCTAAAAATATAGAGTGAAGCAAAAAAAAGTTCAATTTCACACTGATACGCGCACGATCGGTTGTCGTGTTTCCAACCGGCACACACCCGTGTGGGGTAAGTTTTATATTTATAATTTGCTGGGGACCTAAGTTTTACTAAAGCAATAGTAGTAGTATGACCTAGGGTCGTTCTTTGAAGTTAATCGTACTGTGAAACAGAGATGTCAGAAAAAACAGTTCGATTTAGTGACGGGTTTAAAATGGTTTAAGTGGGGGGGTTTTTGTTCTTAGGTCCGAAATTAAAATTAAGTAAACAAACAGTAAATAAAGAGAATATGTTTAAATCAGTATGGAGAGGAGTGCTTTAAGGGTATCATATGAAAACTTCTTTAAGTATTTGTATCTTACCTATCTTAAATATTCGTAATGTAAACACTAGTGCCCTACTATTCGGATACCCGAACAGTATGTCACTGAGTACTAGGTTATCTTGAATTCTGATCATATCGGGCTGCTTTAAAACCCCCCTCACCGTCTCTTAAGAGACCAAGTGACCCTCTTTGGATATATGTATTTGGGGTGCAGGAATGAGGCAGCAGACCGCAATTTATCTTATGATCTTTCTTAACACTACGGGGGCATTTAAGCTAAGCAAGGCATTTAAGATTAAGACGGGGTTTTGGTGGCTATTAACTTTACATTAATTGCAATGGTTTATTCTAGAGCTAGTAAATAATCAGGATATGGCACAGTCTTCAACCTTCGGCTTTTCCGTGGCTTCCACGTATTTGTACTATACTAGAGGGTGGTTCCAACACTATATCAAGTATTCAGCTGCTTTACGGTCTTTCCGGTACCAAATACTTTTTGGTCACTTTAGAATAAATAATCCTACGTTTGTATTAAAGTTCGACCATCTACGATAATTAAACAACCCGTTCACTTTATATTTATAAGGCCCAAGAAATCCCTGATTGATTCACGGTGTACTATACAATAGATTTAGACAGTATTTTCACAGTTACAAACACTGACCATGATTTTACGAAAACATAGATAGGTAATTACCGTTTAATCAAGGTTCACGACTCCCTGTCATAAAGGTTTTAACCACATTTATTGGAGGAAAGGCGATAGTTTAATTTATAATCATAAATGTAAAGTTAAACAGCACACCGAGTTTTCAACTGTATATTAAAGTAGCATCACCCCAAATATTAACGAGCTAACTACATCACAACAAACACATAAGCTAACTAACATAATAAATAGCATGCATTATTATAAAAGATAAGGAAAGATATAACCGTGATTAACGCTTAGATTGAATAGATGCTGAAAAATTACACTAACGGAACTCCGAAATATCTTTTACAATATTACAAATGATCCCTCAAGTATTTCAACAATATTACAACGCTACCCTTTCCGTTAGTCTTGGTTAAATGTTAACCAAGAACTAACTAATTCTAACCTAAATCTCTCACTACTTAACTCAAGAGATAGAAAGTAGAGAGAGAGAGTGTGTGTGTGAGAGAAAGGTGTGAGGGAGACTGAAGGAATGAAAGGGATGATGAAATGAAGGAGGGGAGGTCCCCTATTTATAGGCAAAGTTCTCAAGTCCTCCGTACAAGTCCCGAAGCACAAAATATAAGCACGAATCAGCACCGAACCTCAAAATAACTGAAAAACGGCATCACCGGAGAGGCTAGAGGCCGTATACGGCCCCTGGTATCCCTAGGGCCGTATACGGTCCCTGGTATCCCTAGGGCCGTATACGGTACCCCTAGGACGTTTGTTGTTTTGCCCGTTGTTCGGTACTTTGTTCGTTGGTTGTTTCGATCGTATCTTTTTCGTTTCTTGTCCGTTTGGCTTGATTCTTTCGCCTACGATCTTGTAATTCTGTTACGCTTCTAATGATACCAAAATTAGGTATTTTGGATGTCTATTGCTCATACGTGCTCGGAATACATTCGGTTGATCTTTAGACGTTGTATCTTCTCCGTTCTTTATCCGTTTTGCTTGATTCATGATTCTATGATCTCATAATTACCTATGAATCATAAAATAGTGGTTAGGAAGTGTATATCATAAGGTAAATAATTTTGGAGTAATCAGGAGAAGTTTATTTGCTTTGTTTTGCATGTTATTTGGAAGTTTATAGCGATTTTTGTTGCAAGTTCTATATTTTAACTAGTTTAGTGATTTTCAGTAAATAAACATTGATTTAAGATGTTTTCTCTAATTAATAGCTCAAATAGTGAGGAATAATGTACGTAAAAACATGACTTTTTACGTTACATCAAGTATCCCACACTTAGACGTTGCTTGTCCTCAAGCAACAACTCAGTTTTGTATCTCGTAAAAACATTTTAAGACTGATTTAGGCGAGGTAAAACATTTCCAAAAGTCACCAATTCTTCATATAAGCAAGCTATTTCAATAACATAAGGAGAGATAAGGTGTTCCTTTCAGAAACAAGAAATGACTTTCTTTGGCATACTTTCAGCTCTCGTGATCTTGAAGTATACATGACCAGACGATCTCACAAAAGGTGATCACTCTATTTTCTCAAAGTGCATCGGGTTACCTATCATTCTAAAACAATTGAAATCGTTCAATAAGCCAGTCATGCAACACTTAGGTGAGGACGGTGCTAATTATCCCAAGACATTCAAGAGGGTTATAGTGATAAGTGAAGGTTAAGAGGTATGGATAGTGGTGAGTTTTTGGTTGCAAAGGTTTTACTTATCTTAAAAACTTCTAAGATCGTGAAAAACTTATTTTAGAATGGAGCGAAAAATGATAGCTATTTTTCTTCTATCGGATTTTTTCTTGAGGGGATGATACTTTTGAAGCACTTAGCTTTATATATTTAGATTTCTTTTTGTTTTTATTTTCTTTTTCTTTTCTTCTTCAGAATTTCTTTGCCAGAGAATTTTCAAGGATATTTTTAATTTCTTACGAAAATCCTTCCAGGACTATGTTCTTTTTATCTTTGATTATTTCGAGTCTTTTCACGGTGCTAATTTTACGCACCATTGCTCTCTCACCTTTGTTAGGGTGCCAATTTTACGCACCAAGGCTTTTCGAGAGAGATAACTTTTTTGGGGATCACGAAAGCGTATGATAAATGAAAAGGATATTCTAAAAGATGTTTTTCACAACCTTAGAAATTCTAAGATAAGTTTTTGGGGGGTATTTTTGTGGAAGTAGGTTAATAGATGGGGGGTTTTGAAAGATAAATTGGTTTAGGCAAAAAGATTTTACTAATCGTATCATCAATACTAAAAATGAGTATCGGTCGGTTTTTAGGCTTTTAAGAGTAGGGTAAAATGGGGTTTAAATACTAGGGAATGTCAAGGTCTTCTAATTGCACGTGTACCGCGTACGGTACACACCAATGTGATCTCGAAGCGTATGTCAGGAGCAAGTTCTAATTCAGAAGCAAATGCATCAAAACACACAACAAATGAAATAGTGAAACATTGAAAGTGAATGCTTTTTGATTATGCTCAAAATACCTCACTGCAAATAAGATTGGGTAGTATGTACCTAGTCATGTGATGCCCCTTTTAGATTATCATTTATTGCTTAAGAAATATTACTTTATTTTTCCTTGATTCTAAAATAACTTACTAATATTTGAAAATGACTTCTCTTAAAAACATTAAACTCAAAAAGATTAAAGATAATTAAGTGATTAGGCTCATACTTTTTTAATTTTCTTATAAATTTTGTAAAATTTGAGAAACATTTTTTGAGTTTGCTATTTGACATAAAAATCTATATAAGGTATTTTATACCTGCTATCCACACTTAGAGGAACATTGTCCCTAATGTTCTCTTGAGTAGAGATTTTACTAGAAGTAAAATCTCACACTTAGAGTTTGAACATGTAAGAAAATGTTTCTCAATTGTTGTGTTTAGGCTGGAATCCCACACTTAGTGATAAGCTTAGGATATAATAAAGGTTACTTTTATTTTTAACAAACTAACAAAACAAATAAGAATCTTAAAAATCATATAAAGGGTAAGGAAACTCCTCAGATAGCGAGTTGTTATTGTACCTGAGATTCTGAAATTGTGCTGAAAAGAGGTGTTGCCAAAATCTCTTTCTGCACTCTTCATGAAGATTGGCTCGGCTTCAATTGACTTGCTACTGTTTTATTCATTTCAATGTCCGTCACAACTATCTTTGTGAATTAATCTCGTAGGTGTGAACACATTGGATGTACCCATTTTACTAACTCAATGTTTTTGCAAGTAAAAGGAGAAATCACTATCTCAGAATATGGAAAGATATTTTTCTACTACAAAACAATATTATAAAACATGCTTTTTAAACGAGTTTGAGCATAATGCATAAAAGTAGTATGCAAGTACCTCAAATGCTCGAATCGCATGAGTTATTAGTTTTCAAAGTGATTTCCTATTTTCGGAGACTAGTGGTTTATTTGCAAAAATTTTGTTGTGATTTGGAGAAAAGTACTTGGGCACATCCAGCTGTGAAGGATAATCGGAGACTTTATTCACTTATTAACACACTTTCTCTTCACGTCTTATTCCACGGGTTGCCTCACGAGAAGCGCTGCTGTTAGAGTCGAGAGCTCGACTTTGCTTTCATGTAGATCAGATTGAAGTGGGGCTCCCAGGGCTGGAAGTAGTGGGTAGTGGAGCCCCGGGGTTCGGTGGGAACATCTTTATGAAGTAGCAGAATATATTTGGTGTGATGTCTGGGATCCTTGCTGTAAAAGTTGGGAAACTAAAGATGTGTTTTTCCCTGGCTTGCTGTAAGTGTAAGAGGTCCCGGGTGATGTTTTCTACTGCTTTAGCAATGGCTCCGTAGGGGTTGATGACAGAAACTCCATTGATCTCGGTTCTTTCACGCTCCAGGTGTTCCTACCTTAATGAATTCATGAATCCAAGGAAGCGCAGATGGAGTTTATCATGATCTGTGAAGATGGAATTTCTTCCGAATTCACTGATAGATTCGTAGATGCAATGGATGAGCTGTTTCTGATGATTGGAGAACGTGAGGTTGGAGTTTTGAAATATGTCAATCATCGTGTTGTAGATCTCGCGTAGTCTGTCACTGAATAGTTGCCTATGCTCCACTGGCTAGACAAGACCAAAGATTTCACTGAGTCGGTCGGTGATGAAATTCGCGGTGTTAACCATCGAAGCTTTAGCTATTGATGAAGGAACGTCACGCGTTCTTTCGAAAAAAATCACGTACTCGATTTCTTCAATAATCTTATGAGCGTGGTACTCGATAGTACAGTCAATGTAGAGTCTGTGTGGTGTAGGATCGTCAATATGATCATTATCAGCCATAGATATCATCAATCCTCGTAGATCATTCATCATCCGAATGTCTACGTCCGCATCCAGATTTCCAGTAGCATTATCCAAATGACCCCGATATGAGTGTAGGAAATTGGTTTGTTGGGCTGAATATGGAAATGCTGACTGAATCAGTGTTTCATATACCTTTCGGTATATGGCCTTCTGTTCCTCAAAAAATTCCTACTCATATGAAGTGGGTCCATCATTTTCATGACTTTCCTGTAGTAATTGAGTAGCAAGATTCTCGGTGAAGGCATGAATGCGGTTCCGAAGGAAGTGAGAACCTAGGGTACTGTTCCTGGCTTGATAGACGGTGTATTTCGCTTCGATTTCCTCCATCATCTCTCTTTGGCGTGATGTATACTCATTGGTGGATTCTCGGATGACTGTCATTGTGATATGGAGGTCATCCTCGAATCTATCAATAACACTGATCATCTCTTCATGATTGGAGATTATAGCGATCCGAACAAGTGCGAAAGTAGATTTTGGGATAGGTGATGCAGACATGGGAATCGAGCGGTTATCAATTGGTGTTGGTGCATATTTATATGTCTGTCAGTTGGTCTTAGCTTGTAATAGCTTGTTATGTAATTTCGACGTTTTGTCTATCATTAGTATATTACAAGTTTTGTTTTAGGCGACACAGAGCCTGTGTCGCTTATGCGACACAAGGCTTGTGTCGCATGAGTCGACTGTGCGACACAGAGCTTGTGTCGCAGGTCAGTTACGGGTTTAGTATAAATAGATCATTTCAGCCTCGGTTTTGAGGTCGACGAATCTGTGATTATAGAGAGCATTTGTAAGGCATTTCAGTGTATTCAAGCTATTCGGTTATTATATCTATATACATTCGATTTGCGTTTGATTCGTTTGTGTTTTACGTACTTTATACAATCGTTTGAATTCCGCCTTTCGATTGTGTGTGTTGATCCGGTTAGGTCCAAGACAAGGGAACCTACAAGTGGTATCAGAGCCATAATCTACAGATTTGGTGTTATCGGATCGGTTAGTACGTGTTTTCGATTAAAAACGACTAGTTTTTGGAATTAAATCTTTGCATTTCGGGTTAAGGATCGATATTCTGAAGTTTCTAAAAGTTTTTGGTGATTACATTCGTCCATTGTTCGTGGTTTTTCGTTAGGGTTACGGAAGTTTGCGAATTTTAGGGTTTTCTGCCGCAGCTCTCCTCGACATAGCGACACAAGTAGCGACACAAGCTTTGTCGCATTTAGGGTTTTTGCGACACAAAACCTCAGTCGCTTTTAGGGTTTCTGCGACACAATCTTCTGTCGCGTGTAGGTTTTAAGCGACACCAGCAAGCGACACAAGTTTGAAAGTTACGACACAAAGACTGCGACACAAGTTAATATTGCGACATAAAAGTTTGCGACACAAATCTTGTGTCGCCTGTTTAGCTGTTACTAATCTCTTTGCGACACATCCTTTGTGTCGCCAGTTGACTTAGCGACACAACTCTTGTGTCGCATAACAGTTTAGTTTGTTCTTTGTGTGTTTTGTTTTGCAGGTTATCAGTATGGCATCTTCTTCATTGCAACGTGTTGGAGATCTACTAAAGCAAAACTCTGAAGTCGGAATTACGAATAAACCACCAATGTATACTATAGGGATGGATTATGCCTACTGGCGTCAACGCTTTGAAGCGTTTGTTTCGTTTAATGATCCCGAAATGTGGGTTGCTTTAATAGAAAGATATGAACGTCCGGTCAGTCCGGGAGTGTATACTGGTACTGCACCCCTAAAGTCAATTAAATCAATGACGCCTGAGGAACGCAAAGCCTTTGAGAATGATAAAAAGGCTCATTCTGCAATCACCATGGCATTACCACCGTCAATTCTCAAACAATTTAGACATTTGGAAGTTGCTTATGACTTATGGAAGGCATTTGAGAAAAGATGTGGAGGTAGTGAACAATATAAGCAGAACAAATTGCGTTTAGTCAAGAAGCAATACGACGTGTTTGATTTTCTTCCAAATGAGTCTCTTTCTGACTTATTTTCTAGATACTCACAGTTAGTAAGTGAGCTAACGGAAGGGGGAATAACTCTGGATAAGTCTGAAACTAATAAAAAACTTCTTGAATCCCTACCTGACAAGTGGGATACTCGAGTTTTAATGATGGAAAAGGATCCAGACATTCTAAACATGTCTCTTGATGATCTTATTGGTCAGCTAGAAGCTGATCTTCTGGACATGCAAAGAAAAGAAACAAAGGCGACTGCGAATGTCCAGAATCTTAAGATCTACGGAGTAGATGTTTCATCAACTGGAACATCTGGCTCAGCATTCTTGGCTGGTGGAACCAGTGGCTCGTCAAGTCATCAACCTAGTGCTTCTTCTGGTGGTTCTTATTTTCAACCACCAAGTCATCAAGGACCTATTCCTGCAGCTACACAAGATCATGCTGCACTTTTCTCGGCGTTGCTATCCGCCTATGATGACTTTCTATGCAAGAAAGCTGGTTCCATGGACCTGACAGAGGAAGATTTTCGTCAAATAGATGATGACGAAATGGAACGAATGGACTTAAGGTGGAACTTGGCTATGCTTACTCGTAGAGCCAAGACCTATTTTAAGAAAACTGGCAAAAGGTCATTGGAGGACCCTAGTGATAAGGGTCTTGGATTTAACAAGAGCAAGGTTAAGTGCTATAAGTGTCACAACTATGGACACTTTGCTCGTGAATGTGAAACACGACAGCCCTCCTCTAGTTTCACAAGGCCTTCTCAGAACAACCCTACAGAGAAGGCTAAAGCTGAAGAAAAGGCAATGGTGTCAGCCGCCTTAATGTTATCAGATGAAGCGTTTGACTGGTCAGAACAAGCTGATGATGACCAACAGAACAAAGCTTTCATGGCCAACATTCATGAGGTTGATAATGAACCTTTGTCTTGTATTTCATGCATTCAATTAACAGGACATGTAAACAGGTTAAGAGAGGAAAATGAACGTCTTATCTCTAACATAGAACAATTAACTGCTTCAAATAATATGTTAAAAGATAATGATAAGGTTTGTGATAAAAAGCTAAAAGCTATTTTTGAAGAAAAGAAAGAGCTGAAAGCCAAAATTTTTGAACAGCAAGATGAAATCGGAAGCTATGTTAATATGCTTTCCTTCGTAAAGAAACAACTTGCTGATTCTCAGGCTGAAGTTCTTGAGTTGAACAGAAAATTATCTAACTTTTCAACTTCCTCTCTAGTCTTTGATGAGATCCTTCAGGCACAAAGAAGTGATACGAAAAGCAAGGCTGGACTTGGTTTTCATCAAGTTCCGCCTCCTAAAAATTATTTTCCCATGCCTGTTAAGGATGACATCACTGAATTTATGCCAAACTTTTCAAAGACGGCAATAAATCCTGTGAAATTTGCTCCTGTCAAAATAAGTAAGCCTGTGAAAATTCAGGCTGAAAAAGTTAAAGTAACTGACGATCAACCTTGCACTAGTGAGTCTGAACCTGTTAAGGCAAAACCTAGTGAGCCTGAGATTGTTAAGGCTCAAGAGGTTAAATCTGTTGAATCAGTTACTGTTTGTGTCCAGGCTGAGTCAGTTAAGCTTTCTGATGTTTGTGAGCCTGTTGTAAACAAGGCTTCGAGTGCTTCTCCTGTTATTTTAAAAGAGATTGTTAAAATTGAGGATATAACTGAAGAGGAGTACTCAAAGGTTGAAAAGAAAAATGTAAAGCCAAACAATGTAATTATAACTAATGAATCTTCAGTCATGGCTTTAAGTGGAAAAGGCAAAGCTAAGGCTGAGCCTGAAAAGAAGATTTTGAAAAACAAAGAAAATATTAAAAAACATCAAACTTCTTCTAAATCCACTGTTTTCTCTAAACAAGCGTCAAATTCAACATGCTCACACAAGTGTGCATGTGCCTTTGATATTTCTTTCAACCATCCTCATAGGTTTGTTCCAAAATTTCAACAACCTGTTGAGAAAAGATCTTGTTTCTACTGCAAGAAACAAGGTCATTTAATAAATAATTGTCCGTTGCTTGCTAAAAAGCGGTCTGGGAAAGGTGTACCTAAAAGTTCTAAAATTAAAAATTCTTCAGTTAAAGGTTCACGTTCTCCCTCACCTGCTAAGAAAACCAGCAAGGTTGAGCCAACCAAATCATCAATTACTAAGCTCAATGTTGTTGACAAGCAATCTACCAAACCTAAAAAGGTTTGGAAAGTGAAAGAATCATCAAATGATTTTACATCCAACAGTGTCACATCAATCAATACTTCTGATATGTTTAAAAACAAAATTTTGACTGATGTGATCATTGTGGATGATGCGTCTGGAGTCCCCAAGTCTGTAAAGGCTTGGGTCTCCGTTACTAATTAACTTCCTTGTTTTTGGTGTTGCAGCAACCTGAAGCCGTACTTAATAGCAAATGGTATATCGATAGTGGTTGCTCGCGGCACATGACCGGCAATATATCCTTGCTCTCCGATGTTCATGCATATAATGGGGGATATGTTGCTTTTGCTGGTGACAAAGGAGGGGTTATTTCTGGTCAAGGCACACTCTCAAACGGCCGAGTGAGCTTTGAAAAGGTTAATTTTGTAGAACAGCTGCAACACAACCTTCTTAGTGTATCGCAAGTTTGTGATAAGTCGTACACTACTGTTTTCACGAAAAGTGAGTGTTGCATTCTGAAGCCGGGGTTTGTCATTCCCGAGGAGTGGGTGCTACTGAGGGCACCTCGAGACAGAGACACATACATTCTAGATATGCGTACTGTTGAAACAAAGCAGCAAACGTGTTTCTTGTCTAAGGCTAATGAAAAAGAATCCTTGTTGTCGCACAGACGGATGGGTCATCTACATTTTCGTAAGATGAATTATCTGGTTAAAAATGATCTTGTGCGTGGTGTACCGAAGCAATCATTCGGGCTTAATGATCATTGCGTTCCCTGCCAAAAGGGAAAACAGCACAAGAAGTCCCATAAGTCAAAACTGGTCAACTCAGTTGAAAAGCCATTGGAATTATTGCACATGGACTTATTTGGACCAGTGAGCAAGAAAAGTATAGGTGGAGCATGGTATTGTTTGGTGGTCACTGATGATTACTCGAGGTTCTCTTGGGTTTATTTTTTGGCCTCCAAGGATGAAACTGCTGAAATCCTTATCTACTTGTTCGACAAACTGGAGAATTTGTGCAATTTGAAGATCAAGAAACTAAGAAGTGATAACGGTACGGAATTTAAGAACTCTACACTAGGTCTTTTCTGTTTAAAAAAGGGCATTGATCATCAATTCAGTGCTGCAAGAACTCCTCAACAAAATGGAGTTGCTGAACGTAAGAACAGGACTCTCATTGAAGCTGCAAGGACTATGTTAGCTGATTCAAAACTGCCTATCACGTTCTGGGCAGAGGTGGTCAACACAGCTTGCTACATTCTTAATCGAGTGTCCATGGTTAAGAAACGCAATAAGACCTCCTATGAGCTCTTCAACAACCGTAAACCAAATGTACAGTTTCTTGAGCCTTTCGGGTGTCCA
Organism: Gnaphalium uliginosum; assembly: GCA_963930675.1. NCBI lineage: Eukaryota > Viridiplantae > Streptophyta > Magnoliopsida > Asterales > Asteraceae > Gnaphalium > Gnaphalium uliginosum. The sequence goes on along the minus strand of OZ005680.1, from coordinate 37,547,762 downwards.
TGTATGATTATGCACACAAAAGAAAGAGTGGCTAAATTTGGTGAAAAATGAAGTGAAGGCTATTTTTTGGGTTTCTCAAATAATTCACCAAATAAACGTGTGTATAACAAAGCTACGAAGAGAGTGGAGGAACATTTTGAAGTAACTTGTTTGCGTTACACTCAACCTTCACAAGGAACGGGACCCGACTTCTTGTTCGATTATGACAGTATGTTTAATTCATTCAATCTTCCTGCTGAAGATGAAATTGAACAGGTGGTAACAATGCTTCATGGTCTTGATATATACTCTGATGTATCCAAGTCTCCTACAAAAACACCACCACCTCCTCCACAAACTACTGAACCAGTTCAAGATCCTGATACAGATCCAGATATGCCGGCATTATCCGATGGTGAAGTAGAATCTGTCACAGAGGTACTTGAAGAGACTTTAGTATCTGGGGGAGATGATACAAATTTGGAAACTGTCATTGAACCTGAAGAAATTCCAAGTAGCCGTGTAAATGTGAATCACCCGGTCGATAATATAATTGGTGATTTACACGATGGAGTTAGAACCAGGGGACAAACCGAGTGCCTATTAGCTCAATTGGAGTCATGCTTTCTTTCTCAAATTGAACCGAAAAATATCAAGGAAGCATTGACTGACTCTCACTGGGTAGAAGCCATGCAAGAAGAGCTCCAACAGTTCAAAAAGTTAGAAGTTTGGGAGCTGGTTAAACTACCTCAAGGATTCTATCCGATTGGTACTCGCTGGGTTTATCGAGTCAAGAGAGATGACCGTGGCGTAGTTGTGAAGAACAAAGCCCGTCTGGTGGTTCAAGGTTTTACACAGATCGAAGGATTGGATTATGACGAGGTTTTTGCACCAGTTGCGCGTTTGGAGTCAATACGGATATTTCTTGCTTATGCTTCATTCAAGAAATTTCGTGTTTATCAACTGGATGTAAAGAGTGCGTTTTTGTATGGGAAGGTCAACGAAGAGGTTTATGTGAAACAACCTCCTGGTTTCGAAGACTCAGTGCATCCTGATTACGTCTACAAACTCGATAAAGCATTGTATGGTCTTCATCAAGCTCCAAGGGCTTGGTATGAAACGTTGTCTCAACACCTGCTCACAAATGGTTACACTCGTGGGCAGATTGATTCAACTCTTTTTATCAAAAAGACAAGAAACGATTTGTTGCTTGTGCAGGTATACGTGGACGATATTATTTTTGGATCGACCAATGAGGTGCTGTGCAGAGATTTCGAAAAAGTTATGAAGTCTAAGTTTGAGATGAGTGCCATGGGAGAACTAAAATTTTTCCTTGGTGTTCAAGTCGAGCAGTCTGATAAGGGAATTTATATTCATCAGACAAAATATGTCAAGGACATCTTGACAAAATATCAGATGCTTGATGCCAGACACTATGGAACTCCTATTGATATCAGTCACAAACTTGGACATGCTGACGACGAAGATGATGTTAATCAGCGTGACTATCGTTCAATGATAGGATCGCTTATGTACCTTACAGCATCTAGGCCGGACATTTTATTTGTCGTATCCATCTGTTCAAGATTTCAAGCAAAGCCAAAGGTCTCTCATGAAAAGGCAGTCAGACGCATCTTAGGTTACCTCAAGTGGAGACCCTCCTTGGGTCTCTGGTACTCGAACGAAAACGATTTTACTTTCACTGCGTTTTCAGATTCTGATTATGGTGGCTGCTCAGTGGATGCAAAGTCAACAACTGGAGGATGTCAGTTTTTTGGAAGCCGCTTAGTCTCGTGGCAGTGCAAGAAGCAGACAACTGTCTCTACCTCAACTGCCGAGGCAGAATACATTGCTGCTGCCAGTTGTTGTTCCCAGGTTCTCTGGATTCAACATCAAATGCGTGACTATGGGTTACTTCTAACTCTCACTCCTATTCATATTGATAATTCTGCTGCTGTATCCATCATACGCAATCCCGTACAACATTCAAAAACCAAACATATTGAAATTCGATATCATTTTATACGGGATTGCTATGAGAAGCATCTAATTGACCTTGTCCAAATACCTACTCTTAAGCAAAACGCAGATCTTTTCACAAAAGCTTTCTCTCGTAGTCGATTTGATGAGCTCGTCTCTATGATTGGAATGGTGAGTTTAAGCAATGCCTAACTCTCCATTTCTGGTCAGAATTATCTTTTAGACTTGGTTAGTTTGAAAAAAAAAAAAAAAAAAAAAACGCAACTGTCACTCTTTATACTTGTTAGTATTAAAGAAATTCAATAGTTGCAACATTGTTAAACTAGACGTTGAATTGTGTCTGTAAACAATTGGGGAAATGATAGTACATCAGGAAACATGCATAAAATGGAATTTTAAGATTTATGTTTGATGTGTCAGTAGATTTATCTAGCATACTTGAAATACCTTTTATAAATATTAGCTTCATCAAAGCTTAACTTTCAAATATGTATATTATTTTATATACAGACATATTAATATGTATGACATTAAGTTAAAATAAGGGCAAAAATGTCCGAAATATTTTAACGCTTCGTCTTAATATTTGGATAATGAACATGTTATGATCTAAGATATAGGGTCTTTGTATGGTGTTATCTGGGGGAACATATTAGTTGTCTCCTCTGTTGTATGAAAATACAGACCTGGTTTCATCTAATATATTTTTGAAAAGAACTTAGGTACGTAGTCTATGTTAAGTTATAGACAACTATTGCGTACCCGTGACATATCTAAATTCTAAAAAATAATGTACAAATGTACTAGAAAAGTTATAAAAAGATTGCCTCGTACTCGTTTGTGTTAAACTATGGTACGCTGTTGTACGAAAGTACAGACCTGTACCCTCTAGTTTAAAGTGTTCAGACTGGTGTTTGTTCAACCCGAACTATTGTTTATGTGACTCTGTTGTACGAAAGTACAGACCTGTCACCGCTAACTTGGTTCTAAAGATACGTCCATACCTTCACCTACTATATAGAAAATAATAACATGTTTTGATTTCAAATGTACATTTTAATGTGTTTAATATACTATAATATGCATGCTAATAATAACACAAGTGGTTCATCTCATTATGAGTTGAAATCATATACTTAAGTACAAATGTTTATATGGTTAAAATATCAATAGTCGTCTTGAACTAATCTTTATAACAGGTGATTTAACTATGCTAAGTAAATTTAAAGTGGACAAACATACTGATAATCGAAATAACACTTACTATTCCTGATAATTGCATGTTATCCTGATATGATTCCTAAAGCAGACTTAACCAATCCCGTCACCAAAAAGATGTTATAATTCTGTCGTTGAGTGTACAATAGATTCAACGGTTTTTTTTTTAGATTGTTATTTTATTTATTTATTGTTTTATTGTTCTTAGTTATACCAAGTCTCTAAGTAAATATCAAATCGGCTTCGACTGTAAAACTTGAAATCAAATTAAAATTTCCAAACAGTCCCAGGTGCAACACAAGCGCTGTGTCGCAAATGCGACACAAATTTTGTGTCGCTACCCATGTCGCATCTTGTGTCGCTATACACGGTTGAGGTATAAAAGCCGGACCCTACCTCTCAGTCGCTACACGTTTTTGCGACACAACAAGCGACACAAGCCTCTCTCTTGCGACACAAGGACTGCGACGTAATTTTTTTCGATTTTCTATCTTCGGCCGTGTTTCTTTGCAATCTATTCCGTGTTTTGTGTTCATCTTCTTTTTCTTGACTTATAGGTACAAATTTTAACCTCTTTTACCGTATAATTTGTGTTTAATAGTTATAATGATATACGGGTTTTAGGGTTTTTCGTTTTGGGTAAAATTGGACACGGAAACCTTTCTTTAACATGCTAAATCTCATGGTTTCATGCTCTACAAACGTTGGCGCATCTTTTGGTGTCCTCAATTTCGAAAACCCCCAAATTTGATTATAGGGTTTTTCTGGGTTTGCAACTGTTCGTCATTGCGACACAAGTTGCGACACAAGCACTTGTGTCGCACTTGTGTCTGTCGTTTTTGTTTCTATGCGACACAAACGTTGTGTCGCCTTAGCTTGCGACACATAGTTTGCGACATAAGGCTTCTGTCGCTAAATTCAATTAAATTCAATTTTATTGCAAAATGCGACACAACCCATGCAGTCGCTTAATTTGTTAGCGACACAAGCGATTGTGTCGCATAGTTTTTTTTTAAAATTGATTTTTGCGACACCATCCTTTGTGTCGCATATGGGTTTAGCGACACAATTATAATGTCGCATTCTTACTGCGACACAATCCTTTGTGTCGCATAAGACATTTTATTCAAATTAATTGTCTTCACGTTTGTTTGCTAACGCTTTTCGAGCTATGTTTTCTTTTGTGTTAATAGCAATGGCAGATATAAATGTGAATGATTGGGAGCCGAGGCACAATATTGTGGCTTTTCTTGAGGACGATCGGGATTCGGCTGCGCCTTTTAGGCCAATGATTGCTTTCTTGCGCCGTTCCCGCATTTTTACAGCCATCTCCGCCAATGCACCAATATACAAAGATCAAGTTGGCTCCTTCTGGAATTCAGCTGTGATCAACTCTGATCTGCCTGAAACCCGCATTCTCGCACGGCTAGAAGACAAAGAGGTGGTTATCTCCGAGCGGCTTATTAGAGAATTTTTCCAATTTGCTGACCATCCGGACATGCCGATTCAATTTGCAAACTCATTTATAAATGGAGGCATGATCCGTCTTGGGTATCTGGGCATTCCGAAGGATCAATACCGCAAGGCCAACCTAACTAGGGTCTGGCAGTATTTGATGCACATTATGATCGTCTGCCTATCCAGCAGAAAGGCTGGTTTTGACAACATGAGCCATTCTACGGCTTCTGCTATGCTGGCACTAGTGTACAACAAGCCCTTCAACTTTTCTGGTTATATTTTTCGGGCTATGGTTGACAATGTACACACCGGGGACAACCGATGGAACATGTACCCGCGGTTTATCCAGCTATTGCTCAACCATCTTCTTCCGGGGCTTCCGGTGAATGCTGTTCACCGTTTTCGACAAACCCCTATGAATGTTCGCATCTTTGCCATCTGTGGGCAATATGCTAAAGGAGTTCCGGCGCCGGCGGATGTGCCACTGTTTGGGCACATTGTAAATGAGGATTATGTTCCTCCGGCGGCCGATGAATTTTTGGATGCTGCTACTCCTCCACAGCCAGAGGATCTTTTTGTCAATGTGCCTGTACAAGCAGAAAATCCCCAGCTTGAGGCAATTTTGGACGACATTGAGACCTTTGATCATGTTGACCATCTTGAAGGAGAAAACTTTCAGGCACAAGAGCCGCATATTGTCGAAGACATGGCTGCCAGCTCTTCTGATGGTGGCTCAACTCCACCAACTTCCCCTCGGATAGTCCCTTTCGACACTTCGTTGGAAAATATTCGTCGTTTTGATTTAAGACGCTTTAAGCGTATTCAACGACGCAAAAGGGCAGGGACAGGTTATGTGCGACCCGATGTGGGCAAAAGGCCTCGTCAATCAGGACCTTCGGATGAAGATTGGGTGCCTCCGATGGTTCGTTAACGTCAATCGGCTCAAACTTCTTCTTCCACGCCACGGGTTGACATTCATCATGTGGAGGTTCCTGTCCAACCTCTCCCGTCTGTCATTCAAGAATTAATGAGGCGGTTGGACACGATGCAGCAAACGATGACATCCCAAGCTGCATTAATTCAGTCACAATCTGCGGTTCTGGAAGCTCAAGCTGCACAGATTAAAGATTTGGAGCTGCAGACTGTCAGAGTTCCTATTTTGGAGACTAGGGTCTTAGAATTAGAAGCCCTAGCTGTAGTTTCGGGGGAGTCAGGCCTGCGTGCCATTGAAACAACAACTACGACTTCAGCCGGAACACAGACTGTAGATGTAAATAATTCAGACATTAATGAAAATTTACTTTTAGATTATTTTGCATCGTCTGAAAACATTCCAGGTCAACCGATTCCTATAGCTGTAGATTACTCTGAAGCAAATATCACGTATCTACAAAGCTTAATAAATCCGGTGAATAATGATGATATATCTTATGACTTTGAGGATGTTGAGGTTGAACCGGAGATTCCCTCAGATGAAGATGTGTATGAAGAGTCAAATCGTCCGGAATCTCCTATTGAAAAACAAAGTGAGCCTACTCATGCTCAACCAGAAGAACCGTATGATCCTGATGCACTTATCATTGAATCGGATTCTTCTGATGATGAAAATGAATTGGCCTCCGAACCGTGGCCATCAGTACAGTCCAAGCCTGTTGTGAAATATCGAACTGTGGCTGTGGCGTCTTCTATTTGTAAATCTTACAAAGTTCGAGGAGATTTCACTGGTCTAATTTATAGCTGGAAATTCGATGCTGAAAGCTCTCTCATTTTAATAAAAAGAAAGGATGGCGTTCAATACTTCAGGCCGAGATTCAATTGCATCAGCACTTTGCCGAAGGTTGAACTTAATCGTCTTGCGCAATTAGAATTGGTAAATAATTCTAATGATTGTCGAGGCGCTTTTATTCAAAAGGTTCTTAGAAAAGAGATCTACAGCAGACACTATGTATGGATAAGACCTGAGCTGGGAGTTCGTTATCGTTTCAAGAAGAAGTTAGATCCAAGAACTCAAGAGCCTATTGTGAAATATAAATATCCGCCAGCTGCAAGTCTGAAATCGGTTCCACTTGAGAAATTACCACTAAATTTGTTAAGGAGATTTAGACATTGGTGGTACGACTCGAAGACTGGTGAAGCTGTGATTGAATATCTGACTGAAAGAGACCAGGAACAGGGTCCGGGAGAGTGGATTCATTCTCAACAGTTAAGAGGTTCAACTGTTCGTATTTTTGATCCTATAAGCCTCATAAATCTAACGAAATATGACTTAAGGGTTCTTCATGCCAACAAGATTCAGCATTATGATATTGATCAAGAAGAAGCTCTAAAATTTCAAAAGATTGTTGAGATTTGTTTAAAGATGGGAATACATGCTGGTGGCACATTCCCTGCAGGCTGGAAGTGTTAAAAGATTTTTGAAGACCAAGCTGAAGACACGGGGGAGTTTGTTGGTGCATATTTATATGTCTGTCAGTTGGTCTTAGCTTGTAATAGCTTGTTATGTAATTTCGACGTTTTGTCTATCATTAGTATATTACAAGTTTTGTTTTAGGCGACACAGAGCCTGTGTCGCTTATGCGACACAAGGCTTGTGTCGCATGAGTCGACTGTGCGACACAGAGCTTGTGTCGCAGGTCAGTTACGGGTTTAGTATAAATAGATCATTTCAGCCTCGGTTTTGAGGTCGACGAATCTGTGATTATAGAGAGCATTTGTAAGGCATTTCAGTGTATTCAAGCTATTCGGTTATTATATCTATATACATTCGATTTGCGTTTGATTCGTTTGTGTTTTACGTACTTTATACAATCGTTTGAATTCCGCCTTTCGATTGTGTGTGTTGATCCGGTTAGGTCCAAGACAAGGGAACCTACAATTGGGATGTCAGTATAGATAACGTCCTCTTCGTCAATCTCTATTGCCATGGTGTCTGAATCCTGAGAATCGGGGAATTCTACAACGTCAGTTAATGGCTAAGTGATGTCAGTAATCTATGTTATCGGTTGAGAAGAATCCATCTCTATGTCTCTCTCCTCCTGAGAATCAGAGTCATGGCTGGATCTAGAAGTACCTCCTATCTCGAACTGAGTTTGAGGTGCGGAAGCATCAGAGGTTTGAATCCTCTGAGAAGGTATCAGTCTAGATTCTTTATAAGCCGAGATCTTTCTCAAGAGTTTGTCTCGTACATCTGGGTGTTGATTAGATAGGATAATAGTTCTTTCGATGCTTAGAAGAGTATCGAGGCGAGGGGAAACTAAAGGTTTGGTAGGATCAATAGCAGATGCTAAGGGTCTTTCCATAACAAGGGCTTAATCACTACTGTGAGAGTCTTCAGTAGGTAGCTCTTTGTCTGAATCACTATCCGGCAGAGTGATAATTTCTTCAGTTTTTTCAATTTGCATAATCTCTGCCGTTGGAGTGTGGTTATCAGGGAAGTAGCGATATGCTTGGGTGGACTCGTACTCATCATCTTCTTCTTCCATTTCTTCTGGTTCATCTGATTCCTCTTCTTCTTCTATCTCTTCTTCAGATTCTTCCATTTCTTCCTCAGTCTATGATTCTGATTCTTCTGTTGATGAGATGAAGCAAGTATGGTCATCGAGAGTATATGGATTTGTCTCTGACGCGCCCGATTCAGAATTTTCATCGTCCGATGTGACTCTCCCCATGGATATCAATAAGTCCCTTCCGTATAGGATCGATAACGAGGTTATCTAAGGTATTAAGGTGCGGAATCCCTCAATACTAGTTTACGGATCTATAACGAATTCTTTCGCAATAGTTTAGCGAATCAATTATCAATTATCTAATAGCTTTGTATCGATTATAACGAGTGTTAATCTATCAATACCTAGCCTTTAGAACACTTGAAATGTGTCTGGAATACCTTGAAAATCGTCTCCTTGGAATGGCAAAAGTCTCTTAGGTTTAAAACCTAATTTGCATATATAACCGTCTCGGTTCGCAGGTTCATAGGCTCTGCGAACTGACTCAGTTCGCAGCCCAATTTGTCCCAGCGAACTGACTCGGTTCGCGGTCAAACTTGGTCAACATTTTTCAGCATTTTAATATTTAACTCTAAAATGTTTACCAACCCATATATTTCATTTACAATTCAAAACCAATGTACAAACTTGATTACAATTATCAAAAGTCTATTACAAGCTAGATCTGTTGTCACAAAACATGTCTCAACAATATCATGTATATCTCCGAATTTTCAGCTACCGAACAGTCAGCTTGATCAATTTTGAATGCTATGGTCTGTCCATGTTCTCTAAGGCTGATAGTCTACGAATAAACATCAATAATAGCACGAGCAGTATTCATAAAGGGTCTGCCTAGGATAATCGGTATGTTAATATCCTCCTGAATATCCATTACTACAAAGTCAGTAGGGAACCATAATTTGTCAACCTTAACCATTACATTTTCAGCTATCCCTTTAGTTTATCGGATTGATTGGTCGGCTAGCTGTACGCTCATTTTGGTTGGTTTTAAGGCTCCTAATTCAAATCTTGTGTAGACTAAGAAAGGCATGATGTTGATACTAGCTCCAAGATCGGCAAAGGAACGTATCATGCCTGAATGATAGATAGAGCAGGGTAATGTGAATTGACCGGTGTCTCCTAGTTTTTCTGGCAGGGCATTTTGTATGACGGCTGAACATTCCGCGTTCAGAGAGATCTAAGGTGCTTCGGGCACTTTTTCCTATGTGACCAACATTCGTCGAATATATTTTGAGCGAGAAGGGATTCTAGACACGGTGTCTAAGAATTTTCCGTCTAGTTTGAATGATTTGGCATTGTATCTTTGTTGTAGACGATTTGGGAAGGGAACTTGAACTTCTTGAGTAGGAGCGGGCACGAATTGAATCTCCATTGTCGTCGGGACAGGAGAAGGTTCCTTCACCGGAGAAGACACGTTAGAATGGCTCTGTGCCATCTGGGAATCCGTGGAGTTCAGAGTTTTAGGTTTCTCGACGTAAGGGTTATGGATAGTATTACTAGGAAGGGTTCCTTGCAGTCTACTGTCAAGACGGTGGGCTAATTGATCAATCTGGTTCTCAAGATTTTTGAGAACTGAGAGTTGGTTTCTTAGGATAAGGTCGGTCTGGTCTTGCCTAGCCGTGGTCTTAAGATTGAAGGTGTTTTGACCTAAGATGAACTTAGCGAGGTTATCGTCTACACTAGTGATGGACACAATAGTTTTTGAAGGCTCACTAGGCTAAATATCGTCGGGTGAGATGATAACGCGTAAAAAGTCACGTTTTTACCCTCGTTATCTATTCCACTATAATTAAATAATAAACACTTTACTTCAAATATTACATTAATTGGTGTTATTATGTTAATTAAGAGATTACGAAAACTATGCAAGAAGAACCAACGAAAACGGAGTTATAACGAAGATTTTAGAGCCAAAACGAAGTAATGAGTTACGACCTCGTACACAAAGGGCCAATGACACGTAAACTCGACTGAGACTAACCAAAGATATTATTTTAGATCCTTAAACTTCATTCGATTACGAAGACGATGCCTCGAAAATCAACTAAAACGGACAAGTAACGAAGAAGTTATAGCGAAAACAAGTTACAATCACGCGCACGAAAGCTCGACACCGCAAATACGGCCAAGTCTTTTGGTACATGTTAGTGTGTCAGTTAGTTGGTCAAGAGTCTGTAATAGATTTGAATATGAGTTTTCTGTCTAAGTGTTGATAGGCGACACTTAGCTAATGTCACTATAGCGACACTAGGCTAGTGTCGCAGAGTCAGCTGGTAGTGTCGTTAAGACAGTTTGTGTTTAGTATAAATACGTGTGTTAGAGTTCGTTTTGGGGGTTGACGAAACCCTAGAATGATATAGGGACCTACTAGAGTTCCGTAAAAGCTATATACGTTTCAATTGTTGATATATACAAAAGCTTTTGATAATTGTGTGTTTGATTGTTTGATTTGACACGTTCAATACTTAATTACTCGTTCTATCTACGTTTGATTGAGTGACGATCTGTTAGATTCTAGGAACATGACCTACAAAGTGGTATCAGAGCCTTTGATTCGTTATCATTGGTTTCAGATCGTTATTTGAACGTTTTTTGATTTATTCACAAAGATTTTACGGGTTTAAATCATATTTCTGGGATTAATCAGCTTGATTATTCGTTTTCTAACATGTTTTTGCAGGTTTCGTTCGACTGGGGTTTTCGAAATTCATTGGGGTTTCGAGAATTTGCGTTTTTAGGGTTTTTGAAGGTTACAGCCGCGATCTAGCGACACTTCTGTTAGTGTCGCTGTTAGGGTTATTGCGACACTTAGTTGCGGCACTTGATTTTCAATTTTGGTTGTTGCGGCATTAGGGTGCGACACTTAAAGTAGTGTCGCCATTGTATTTCAGCGACACTTGTGTGCGACACTTAGTTGCGGCACTTGATTCTCAATTGTAGTTGCTGCGGCACTAGGGTGCGACACTTAAATTAGTGTCGCCTTTCTATTTCAGCGACACTCGTTGAAATTTGATCATTATTTTAAGGGACTTATTTGCGACACTTCATCTGTGTCGCCATTAGTTCTTGCGACACTTCCTCAGTGTCGCCTAACAGTTCTGAATTATTTTTTGTGATTTATTTTCAATTGATATAATGGCTAACCAAAGTTTGCAGAATATCAATGCTCTCCTTAAACACAACAATGAAATCGGAAGTTCTACGAAACCTCCCATGTTCCTTACAAATATGGATTATACCTACTGGAGATCTAGGTTTGAGTCTTACATTGACTTCCATGACCCTGACTTGTGGATTCCTATTCTTGAGAGGTATGAAAGACTTGTTGCTGAAGGTAACTATGCTGAAGTTCCACCGCCAAAGCCCATTAGGAGTATGACTGCTGATGAACGAAAGGATTTTGATCTAGAACGTAAAGCACATTCTGCTATCCGTATGTGTTTACCGCAGGAAGTTCTCAGACTGTTCAGACATCATGAAAACACCTACGATCTTTGGAAAGCTATTGAGACTAGGTGTGGAGGAAATGAAAAATATAAGAAGACCAAATTGGAACTAATCAAGAAACAATTTGATCTATTTGATGCTCTTCCAAATGAAACAGTTGATAGTCTATTCACAAGATACTCGCAATTAGTGAGTGAATTGACTGATGGTGGACTTACCTTTCCGAATGTTGATGTAAATAAGAAGCTACTAGAAGCTTTACCTCAGACTTGGGACACAAGAGTGACTATGATGAAAGATGATATTGAACTTGAACCATGTCACTTGATCAGGTCATTGGCAAACTACAGGCCTATGCCCTGGATATGAAGAAAAATGACTTAAAGACCGGTGGCTTTGTTCAAGATCCAAGTTTATATGGGAGAAAGGTTTCCACAGGAATTTCTTACGGTGGAATGGCTTTTCTATCTGATGATTCGTCTATCTCAGCTGTTCCTACTCAAAGCAGTAATGGACATCCTAGTTTCTCCAGAAGTTGAGGAACATGCTGCTATCTTTACAGCATTTCTCAGCTCATATGAGAATTTTCATTCTTAGAGAACCAGTACACTTGGACTCACTAAGGAAGATTATGATCAAATTGATGAAGATGATCTGGAGCAAATGGACTTACGTTGGAACATGGCCATGCTTACCAGAAGAGCAAAGAAATTCTTGCAACGAACGGGTCGCAAGAATTTGGAAGGAGATGATAAAGGTATGGGTTTTGACAAGAGCAAAGTCAAGTGCTACAATTGTCAGAATTTTGGGCACTTTGCACGAGAATGTGAGAAGGCCAAACAGCCACCTACTGGCTTGACTAAGCCTTCACCAAAGCAGACAACCTATCAACAGATACAAGGGAAAGAAAAGCTAAATGTATCAAATGCTTTGGTGGTTACTGACCCTGAAGCATATGATTGGAATGAGCAGTTGTATAGACAATACACTGCTCTAATGGCCAACATTTCCAGCGCTCCTGAGGTTGATGCTGACCCCCTTACTTGCATCTCTTGTATAAAATTAACTAGTTCTGTTAACAAATACAGGGAAGAAAATGCGAAATTAAGAAATGATCTTTCCAAATTGATGGAAGCAAATAAAATTTTAAAATCAAATGAACACGCTTTTGAAAAGAAACTTAAAGTTGCACAGTCTGAACCAAAAGACTTGAAAGCTAAAATTTTCAGCCAGCAAGATGCTATAGATAGTTATTTAAAAGAAATTTCTTTACTAAGGAAAGACCTTGCTGAAGCTCAATCAGAAGCTGTTGATTTAAAAAGAAAGATCTCAAATTTCTCAACTTCATCTGTAGTCTTTGATGAAATCGTTAACTCTCAAAGGACAGATACTAAGAATAAGGCAGGTCTTGGTTATCACCAAGTTCCTCCCCTAAAAGATTATCTGCCAATGCCCGTTAAGGACAAAATCAAAGTCTTTGTGCCTACTTCAGCATCAAAAGTAGACACATTATCTGTAAATGAAGCTGCTAAAAGTACTAATGATGATGCTTCAGTCAGTACTCAGAAAGGAATAGTGAGACTGTTATGGTATCTCCAGTTAATGTTATGGAGATTGTTGATATAGAGGATGTTACTAAACAAGAATGAAGTAAGGTTAAGAAAATTGATGTTAAACCTGAGAATTTTATTCGTACTAATGAACCTTTTGAGATCATTAATACAAAGAGTAAATCTAGATTTTGAAAGATGAATCCAAGAATTCAAAATTTATTAAACAGTTTTCAAAATCACAATCTTCAGGTAAATCACAGTCCTCCGTGACAATTCTGAAGAGGAATAATCCAGTTGATAAACCTTTAACATCAATTCTCTCGACCTCACAAGCATCTACATAGTCTTGTACACATAAGTGTGCATGCTCTGTAAATGCTTCATCCCCTAAGCAGTTTAACACTCCACCTGAACAGCCATTCGTTGAGCGTCGTTCTTGTTTCTACTGTAAGAAACAAGGACATTTAATTCGTGATTGTCATTGACTCTCCCGACAACGTTTTGAGAGACACATTCCTAGAAATGCATTTTACAGAAATTCCTTTTCAAATCCAACTTCTAGGCGCAACTCTCAGTCTCCCAAACCTGTCGGGAAATCAAATAACATTGTTCAAAACACTTTGTCTAAACCAAAGAACAATGTTATTGCTAAACCATCATCCGAACAATCGAAAGTTTGGAAATCTAAGGGGTTTACTGTTAACTCCTCAGTCACCAACACTGACACATCAGCAAGGACTACTGATTTATTTAAAAATAAAGTTTTAACTGAGGTGCTCATTGTTGATGACTTCGGACGACCTAAGTCTGTCAAGGCTTGGGTCTCCGCTTCTAACTAAAGATTTTGTTGTGTTGTGTTGCAGCAGTCAGAACTTGTAAAAGTAAGTATATGGTACATGGACAGTGGCTGTTCGCGACACATGACTAGCAATGTGTCCCTCCTAACTGATGTTAAAGCGATTAATGGGGGATATGTTGAATTTGCTGGTAATACAGGTGGTATCATTTCTGGACAAGGAACACTCACCAACGGGAATGTGAGTTTGGAAAAAGTCAATTATGTGGAACAGCTTCAGCACAATTTGCTGAGTGTCTCCCAAGTTTGCGACAAGTACTACACCACAGTTTTTATAGATGTTGAATGTTTATTTCTGAAGCCGGGATTTGTTATTCCCGAGGAGTGGGTGTTGATGAGAGCACCGAGAAAGAAAGATACGTATGTCTTGGATATGAGAACTATTGAAACAACTTCTGAATTTACTTGTTTATTGTCCAAGGCTACGCAAAAGGAGTCACTTTTATGGCACAGACGAATGGGACATATTCACTTCCGTAAGATGAATTATCTAATAAAGAATGATTTTGTGCTTGGGGTTCTAAAACAGGTATTTTCCTTACAAGATGACTGTGTTTCCTGCCTAAAAGGGAAACAGCACAAGAAGTCTCATCGGTCAAAACAAGTTAACTCCATCGAGTCTCCGTTAGAATTGTTGCATATGGACCTTTTTGGACCAATTAATAAGAAGAGTTTAGGGGGTAAATCTTACTGCTTGGTAGTGACAGATGACTACTCCAGATTTTCATGGGTATATTTTCTTGCTACTAAGAATGAAACTCCTGATATTCTTGTCTATCTATTTGACAGATTGGAAAACCTATGCAACCTAAAGATCAAGAAACTACGAAGTGACAATGGTACTGTATTCAAGAACTCTATTCTTGAAATGTATTGTTTAAATAAAGGTATACATCATCAGTTCAGTGCTGCAAGAACTCCTCAACAAAATGGAGTTGCTGAACGGAAAAAACAGAACAATCATTGAAACTGCGAGAACTATGCTTTCGGACTCCAAATTGCCCATTATCTTTTGGGCTGAGGTTGTCAATAGAGCATGTTTTGTACTTAACATAGTTTTAACGATTAAAAAAGCGCAATAAAACGTGTTATGAATTACTCAATAATCGTAAACCGAACCTACAGTTTCTTGAACCATTCAGATGTCCGTGTTCTATCATGATTATGAAAGAAAAGGTTCCTAAGTTTGGAGAAAAGACCTGTGATGGCCTCTTTCTGGGTTATTCAGTCAATTCTCCTAACAAAAGGGTCTTTAATAAAACAACCGGACGCGTGGAGGAACACTTTGAAGTGAAATGTTTCCGATATACCGATCCTTCTCAAGGACAAGGCCCCGATTGGATGTTTCAATACGATGACTTATTTGATTCTTTTGATATTCCTGATGTCGATGGTATTGAAGAGGTGGTCACTCTATTGCATGGAATTGATACAACTTTCGATTCTTCAACTCCTACTTCCACTATTACACCTTACGCTGCCACACCACCTCTACAGCAGCTTCTCCTGAATATACATTTCCTTATCTTCCGGAAATTTCACAATTATTTTCAAATGAAGAGACTCAGGAGGAATCTGTCCAACAGACACCAATCGTATTGGATCAACCTACATCAACTGCCCCTGAGAGAGATCATTCTAATTTGGATTCTGTCATGACTCCTGAACCGATTTCACACTCCCGCATTCACTCCTCTCATCCAACTGAAAACATCATTGGTAATTTGAATGATGGTGTGCAAACAAGAGGACAGGTTAAATCATCAACATTTGAACAGCTTGACTGCCTTGTAGCTCAAATAGAGTCTTGTCATCTTTCTCAAATTGAACCAAAGAAAGTCCATGAAGCCCTGCAAGACTCACATTGGATCAATGCTATATAGGAAGAACTTCAACAATTTGAGAAGCAACATGTGTGGTCACTGGTTTCGGTATCAAAAGGTGCTCATCCTATTGGTACATGCTGGGTCTTTCGTGTAAAGAAGGATGACCGTGGTGTGATTGTTAAGAATAAAGCTAGACTTGTGGTACAAGGCTTCACACAGATAGAAGGATTGGATTATGATGAAGTCTTTGCTCCAATTGCGCGTTTAGAATCAATTCGTATATTTCTTGCTTACGCTTCGTACAAGAAATTTCGGGTATTTCAACTGGATGTGAAAACTGCGTTTTTGTATGGGAAAATAGATGAAGAAATCTATGTCCGACAGCCTCCTGGTTTTGAAGACTCTGTTCATCCGGAATATGTCTACAAGCTGAACAAAGCTTTGTATGGTCTTCATCAGGCTCCTCGGGCATGGTATGACACCTTGTCACAACATCTGCTGAAAAATGGTTTTTCCCGAAGGCAGATTGACAGTACTCTCTTCATAAAAAAGTCTGGAGAGGATTTGCTACTTGTACAAGTTTACGTGGATGATATCATCTTTGGGTCAACAAATGAAAAGCTGTGTAAAGATTTTGAAAACATCATGAAATCCAAGTTTGAGATGAGCTCCATGGGAGAACTCACCTTCTTTTTGGGCTTGCAGGTTGCGCAGTCCCCTAATGGCATTTTTATTCATCAATCAAAATATGTCAATGACATTTTGACTAAGTATCAATTATTGGACTGCAAAACCTTTGCAACTCCCATTGAAGTGAATCATCAGCTTGGACCTGCTGAAGATGCGGATCTGCGAAACTATCGATCAATGATAGGATCCCTTATGTATCTGACTGCTTCAAGGCCCGATATCATGTTTGCTATATCTATCTGCTCAAGGTTTCAGGCAAAGACCAAGCTTTCTCATGAGAAGGCGGTCAAGCGAATCTTCAGTTATCTGAAATATAAACCATCTCTTGGTTTATGGTAGGAGGATGTCAGTTTCTGGGTAATCGATTAGTCTCATGGCAGTGTAAGAAGCAAACGACGGTTTCTACCTCAACAACTGAAACCGTATACATCGCTGCTGCTAGTTGCTGTTCTCAGGTTCTCTGGATTCAGCATCAAATGTGTGACTACGGGTTACTCTTTACTCTTACTCCTAATCACATAGATAATATTGCTGCTATCTCAATCACACGCAATCCCGTACAGCATTTTAAAACAAAATATATTAAAATACGTTTTCACTTTATACGGGATTGCTATGAGAAACATTTAATAGACTTGATTAAAATCGATACTTTAAAACAAAACGCAGATATTTTCACAAAGGCTTTTTCGCGTACTCGATTTGAAGAGCTTTTCTCTATGATTGGAATGCAAAATTTCGATCATAATTGATTTGTGACTTGGATATATTTTGTGTATTTTCTGTTTTACTTTTGATAAAAAAAAAAGACAACTGCTAATCTTTGTACTCGATAGTATTAAAGAAATGCAATTGTTGCAACATTTCTACAAATGGATGTTGGATTGTGTCTGTAATCAATCTGGGATATGATAGTACATCAGGGGACATGCATAAAAATGGCAATTTGAAGTTTTATGTTTGATGTGTCAGTAGGTTTATCTAGCATACTTGAAACATCTTTTCTAAAAATTGTCTTCATCACATGATGTATTGGTAGGCATTTATGCTTAAGTTTCTAAAACATCTAAAAAGCCTAATCTTCATATTGCATATTGCTTTATATAAAACATATTCTCATGTATGACATTATGTTAAAATTTGGACATTTATGTCTTCTCTTTGACATGTGTTAATATTTGCATGATAAACATGTTTTAAT
The DNA here is from genome assembly GCA_963930675.1 of Gnaphalium uliginosum. Lineage (NCBI taxonomy): Eukaryota > Viridiplantae > Streptophyta > Magnoliopsida > Asterales > Asteraceae > Gnaphalium > Gnaphalium uliginosum. The sequence continues at coordinate 37,530,045 of OZ005680.1, read as the reverse complement.
CTTCAGATTTAGAGTTCTAATATGGTTTTATCTGGGGAAATATATCAATTGACTCCTCTATTGTACGAAAGTACAAACCTGATTTCAGCTGATATATTTTTGAAAAGGACATAGGTGAGTAGTTTGTATCATGTAATGGACAAATGTTGCTCACCCGTGGTAATCTTGCACACTTATAATATTGTATCAATATGCAAGAACATCTTTAAAAAGGATTACCTAGTACTGATTTGTGTTAGACTATGGTACTCTGTTGTACGAAAGTACAGACCTGTACCCTCTAGTTTAATTGTTCAGACTGATGTTTGTTCAACCAGAATCCTCGTTCATGTGACTCTGTTGTACGAAAGTACAGACCTGTCACCGCTGACCTGATTCTAAAGTTAATTCCATATTCCTGCTCTAGCATGTTTTGATTTCAAATGTATATCTTAATATGCATTATATATCGTAATATGCATACTTATAATAATAATGAATAATGGTTTAGGTACTTAAGTATAAAATGCTTTAGTGGTCAAACAATACCAATAATCTTTTTGAAATAATTTTTCTAAACGATGTTTTAAATATGTTAAGTAAACTTAAAGCGGACAAATATACTGGCAATCGAAATAAAGCTTACTATTTCTTAATAAATGCATGTCATCCTGATATGATCCCTAACCAGACCCAAAACAATCCGGTCCCAAAAAAAAATATTGTCTTTAATGTTTTATGTTTTTCTTTCCTTTATTCTTATTTCTATACTATTTCTATCCAAGTTGCATCTCAAAATCAAATCGTTTACCGACACCAAATGATTGACAACTTGCCAAATCTCACCAAGTATCCAACGGCGACACTTGGCGAGTGTCGCAGGATGATTCTGGTAGTGTCGCTAGTTAGTGTCGCGTTTAGGGTTTGGGTATAAATACCCTATCTCTGCGGCACTCCATCTTCATCCCTACTTCTATTGTTAGCGACACTTAACTCGAACTAGCGACACTCATCTGATTCACAAGCGACACTTGCTCTCTGTCATTTTTCGATTCTCCTGTGATTTTGGAAATCTTTCTCTGTGATTCACGTGCACTTTCTTGATCCACTCATATTCCCGCATCGATTGGTATGAGTTTCCCATTTTTTCACCGTTTATTTAGCGTTTAATTCGAATTATTAGATACGGTCCTTTTTAGGTTTTTGATATTCGATTGAATTGGAGATCGAATGGGTTGGATTGTGGTTTATCGTTCACATATTCTCGTCGTGCATGATTTTCGAGCACCATGATTGGGTTATTTCCAAAAAGCCCCAACATTTATGGTTAAGGTTTTCTGGGTTGCACGATTGTTCGTCAATGCGACACTCACTCAAGTGTCGCACCTTCGGCCATATTAATTTGTTAGCGACACTTGAGCCATTGTCGCTTCATTGCATTTAATTGGTTAGCGACACTTGTGACAGTGCCGCTTAGTTGCAATTAATTTGTTAGCGACACTCTAGCAAGTGCCGCTTAATTAAACTCTATTTATTTCAGCGACACTTAACTAAGTGCCGCTTCTTGATTGAATTATTCTTTATCAGCGACACTTGTAAGTGCCGCTAGTCCCCTAGGCGACACTAGTCAAGTGTCGCTTTGATACTTAATTTAATCTTATTGTGATGCTTTTAACGTGATTATTGAGCTTGTTTCTATAACGTCATTTGTGCTTGCTTTTCTTCAGTTTACAGATGGCTGATTTGGCAATCAATGCTCGTCGCACTCAACCAAGGCACAATATCGTGGCCTTTTTGGATGATACTCATGAGAAGTCGATTCCCTTTCATCCGATGATCCGCTTCCTACAGCGCTCCAGGATCTTCTATGCCATTTCTGCCAACCCGCCGGTCTTTCTCAATCAAATTCGACCGTTCTGGGAAAATGCGGTCGTCAATACCGAGAATGACCAACACCGGATTCTATCTACCGTTTTGGGTCATCCGTTTACCATTACCGAGGATCTCATTCGTCAAGCGCTTCATTTTGACGATGCCCCGGACATGCCAACGCAGTTTGACAACATTTTCATCTCGGGTTGATTACTGCGTATGGGTTATCCTCGGATACCTCCCGATCAATACCGCAAACAACATCTGAGCAAGCAGTGGAGGTATCTTGCGCATATAATCATCGTTTGCCTATCTTCTCGAAAGGCCGGTTTCGATGGCATGAGTTACGCCACTGCCTCGGCTATTTTAGCTCTTGTCTACAACAAGCCTTACAACTTCTCAGGCTACATTTTTGCAAATATGATTGAGAATATTCAAGCGGGCGAAGACAGGTGGTTTATGTATCCTCGCTTTGTGCAGATCATTCTTAATTCCTTGAATCTCAGGATTCCTCCTAATCCGGATTCGATTCTTCGCCCAACACCAATGCTTGTCAGGATATTTGGGGACTGCGCCAGCGTTCCTAAGGGTCAACCTCCAGTTCTTGACGTTCCTCTCTTCGGCCATGTACTAAATGAACTTTATGTTCCGCCTCCCGAAGACGGTTTTGATGATATAATTGAGGCTGAGGCACCTCTCAATGAGGAACAATTTTTCGAGATCCCGGTTCAGGATCCGGCGGCGGAAGCAGGTGATGAAGCCACTGACAGCGCTGATGAAGAAGAGAGTGATGGTGGGTCTACTCCTGCAACTTCTGACGGAGATGTACCGGGCCCTACGGCCATTGCAATTATTCGCACTTTTGATCCTCAGCGGTACAAGAGGATTCAGCGTAGGATTCGCCAGGGCAGGGTTCATATACCTGCTCACAGACACCAAGATTATGAGCCAACATCTTTGGTTTCTAAACGCAGCCGCTCATCTCTGCAGATTCAAGAGCCGGTCGTTGATCGCTCTCACCCTGTTGCTACTCCTGCTCCTCCCGTCTCTTCTGCCGTTGCTCCGGATTTTTTGCAGCAGCTTATGGATGAATTCTCTATTCTTCAAGCTCAAATTTTGGAACAAGGCCAACTCATTCAAGCTCAAGCGGCTACGATCACTGCCTTGACGGAGAAGGCTGACAAGGTTGATGCGTTGGAGTCTAGGGTGTTAGAATTAGAGGCCCTGGCTAGTGTTTTGGGGGAGTTAACCCAACAGGAATTAGAAACATTTACCAGGGCTCCCGTTTTGACTGATAATGTAAATGAAAATGTAAATAATTCCGATATCAATGAGAATATTACTTTGGATTATTTCGCTTCTTCTGATTAAGCTCCAGGTCAACCGATACCATTAAACGTTGATTATTTTGAGGCTGACCTGACATATCTTCAAACTTTAATATTTGGAACTCGGCCTTCAGCACATGAATCTGCAACTGAAAATGATGATGTTGAGATAATGATAACATTGAGGCTGAGCAGGAGCCTGTTAATGAAGATGAAGTAAATATGAATTAAGTTGAATTGGGCGATGAAATGGAGGTATCCGATACGGATGAAGCTGATGAAGCAACGCCGTCTACTACTACTGGATCAACTGAGGCTCCTATTGATCCTACAACTACTGAACCGTTAAAGACCTGCAAAATCTACAAAGTTAAATCTACATGCAAGGGTAAAATTATCAATTGGAATAACGACGAGATCAACAAGCTTATCATTGTCAAAAGAAAAGATGGTCTTCAGTATTTCAAAAGAAATTTTAAGGAGCTCAGTACATTGCCTATGTGTGAAATGAATCACCTGGCGCAGATCAATATAATCAACAGATCAGGAGATGAAATGGGAGATCAGATCCAAAGGATTGTTAGAAAAGAGATTAACAGCAAGATCTTTTATTTGATAAGGCCAAACTTGGGGACTCGGTATATATATAAAAATTGAATAGATCCAGTACCATCCAAGCCCCGGGTGAAGATTGTGTACAAGTCACCTAAGAGTTACGAAGAATACCTTTGGAGGCTTTGCCGGTGAATTTTCTTAGAAGATTAAGATATTGGCATTATGACGATAACACAGGGGAAGTTGAAATTGTGTTTATTCCTGAGAGTGAACCTGAAGATGTATGGTCGGCGAAGTCTAAGAGGATTAGAGTTTATGATCCGTTAAGCCTAATAAATTTGACGAAGTCTGATCTTGAAGCTCTGCATTTGAAGAATATTGTTGTTAATAATGAATTCAAGGAAGATGCGCTGCAGTTTCAAAAGGTTGTTGATTTGTGCGTTTTGAAGGGAATTCATGCAGGTGGAACCTTCGACAGACTGGAAATAAAAAGAAGATATTTTGAAGACCAAGCTGATGACACGGGGGAGTGTGTTGGTACATGTTAGTGTGTCAGTCACTTGGTCAAGAGTCTGTAATAGATTTGAATATAAGTTTTCTGTCTAAGTGTTGATAGGCGACACTTAGCCAGTGTCGCTATAGCGACACTAGGCTAGTGTCGCAGAGTCGCCTGGTAGTGTCGCTAGGACAGTTTGTGTTTAGTATAAATACGTGTGTTAGAGTTCGTTTTAGGGGTTGACGAAACCCTAGAGTGATATAGGCGACCTACCAGAGTTCTGTAAAAGCTATATACGTTTCAATTGTTGATATATACAAAAGCTTTTGATAAGTGTGTGTTTGATTGTTTGATTTGACACGCTAATACTTAATTACTTGTTCTATCTACGTTTGATTGAGTGACGATCTGTTAGATTCTAGGAACAGGATCTACAAAGACCAGACCATATACGGCCTAGCTTGACCATATACGGCCAGACCAGACCGTATACGGCCAAGACTGACCGTATATGGCCAGCCATGATCGTATACAGCCAAGTCTTGACCGTATACGGTTGGTTAAGCCCGTATACACCCAAACCGTGACCGTATATGGCCTGCACTGACCGTATACGGTCAGTTTTCGCCAATATTTGCTTAAAGATGCTTCCTTTATCCGGGCACGTAAATACGGTCAAATCCAAGCCAAGAAAAATACGGTCAAACGAAGTCAATATCCGGTCAACAGGCCTCCTCTATAAATACAAGCTTTTACCAACACTTCAAACACACAATTTTCTCTTCATTCTTCTTCTTCACTTCACTAGTTACTATCTCACTCTTGTTTCTCTCTCTAGCTTAATTATTAATCATCATGTGATTAATAATTAGCTAGAGAGTAATTAGGATTAAATTAGTACTGTTAGTTTAGTCGAAGAAAGCTTGTATTCAAGGATATTCGGTGTACGCTCTGATTTCAAGAATGCAAAGTATTCGTCAATAATTTTCTGCTCTACTTTCTGGGTGATATCTTTTCCCTTATATACTTACATTATGTTTATTATTTTGCATGATTGTCTTGTATGTGATATAGTTATTGCCATGTCTTGCGAGTAGTTTATTATTGTGATTGTTGGAACGTAAACTAATTAGAAGTAGGACTGATAATCATTTAAACAGGAATTATTTAACTTTGTTTTTATCTTAACTTTATAACCACTAAACCTAATTTATGGAGTATCCTCTCCAGTTATCCATGTGGCTATAACCTAGAAATTAGGAATTGATCAAGTCTAATTGTGGTAAGTAGTTATTTGTGCTAGATATGTGTCAGGATTAAGAAGCTACGGGAGCACCGTGTAATACATTGTAAACAACTATGGAATCACTGTGTATCGCTTAGTGGATTCTCCGCCTAGGGCATGGTCGCTGTATGAATCAATGTAAATACCAACATATAGTAGGTACACATTGTGCAATACTGAAATACATGGTCTGCATATGAAGTAATGCAAAACATTGTGAATAATCCAGGGATGTATAACTGTTTGAAGAGGAGAGGTTTATGTTAAAGATGGACGTTAATTGAACACATCACATAGGAACCAAGTGACTTAGGATGCTTAAAACCTTAGATTCCATTGAGTCCAATAGTCTAGATAAATAAAGTTAATAATTAGTTACACATCTAAAAGAATGATAGATTTACATTGGTGTTAAGAACGGCCGGTATAAACTAGTCTACTATCTTGTTCATGCACCCATGTTTAGCCAAGAAGGGTCGCTTGTTCTATATAAAGGGCAAGTGTTGAGAGTTGGGCAGACCACTTCGGTCAGCATCACGATAACCTGGTTCTTTGTGACATACCAACTTAGGACTTAAACTAATCTGGTAGGGTTCTAGCATTTACACCAATGGCAGTTAATCCTGTAATTTGAGAGTGTCCCTGTTTAACTCTATAATGATTATCATCCCAAAAACCCTAATTATTGAAGTTCCGACAATCACATTCTACCTTTATCTACTTTATCCTAAATTTACTTTTCTTTTTTATTTTATTGTTTATTTAAATTTAGAAAAATCTAAATATCAAAACTATCCACCTCTTATCTATCCGAAAGAATTATATCTCTTCATTTCAATTCGTTGCGATTCTAAGAACGACCTTAGGTTATACTTACCGCTTACTAGTTTTAATAATAAGTAGGTAGTACATATAATTTAAGCCCCGGCTAAATATAAAATTTAAAACACACTGATCGCCTCACAGTCTAGAAATAAACGATCAGATTGCAGGCGCATCATGCGATCAAAGACAAAGGTTGATTATAGCTTAGTTGGGGTTGTTGCGGATAGGTCAGATATCTTGGTTGAAATCTAGGAGGGAAAGGTGGTTGGTTGTTCCGTGGTGGGTATTGAGTTCCTTTCTTTCTAGGTGGGGAAGTTCGAGAGAAGCCAGGTGGGTTCTGTGTTCGAGTAGGGAATTGAGCATAGTAGACAGTACCGTCAGTGGGATCCTCGTACTCAACCTTATATTCTTCAGTAGGATGGTTGGTATAGTTCTGGCAAGCCTGAACTTGATGGACCTGCTGCGGTTGTTTCTTTAGCTCCCGAATCTGCTTCGTCAGAGTCTCGATTTGCTCACTTAGAGATTTGATGGCTTCGTTTTGGTTGGAGTTATAAAGCGGAGAGTGGTAAGGATGAGGAATGCGCATCAGACTTCCAATCGTGGTGGTGCATGGTCATATTCTCGATCAGACTACACGCTTCCTTAGCAGTGAGTTGCATAAAATTACCTTGAGCAGCGGCGTCAAGAGGAATGCGGTGGTTTGGAGTGAGACCTTATATAAGGTGCACAACTGGGCAGTCTTCTCCATCTGGTGAATCGGACATTTCTTCAATAAACTCTTAAATCGCTCCCATGCGATGTATACAGACTCATCATGAGCGTGGTGGAAGTTCGTGATGTCATTCTTGAGTTTGGTTTGTTTGGAGGGGGAAAGTATTTGGTGAGAAACTTTGTTGCCATAACCGTCCAAGAGGTGACTAAGCCGGTCTCGAGTCCCTCAAACCAAGTCAGAGCATGTAAAGCGAGAGAGTAAGGGAACATGTATAGTCGGACTATGTCTTGCTCAACCCCATTCTGCTTGTATGAGTTTGAGACTTGAATGAATTTGTCGATGATGTAACGTAAAAAGTCATGTTTTTACGTATATTATTCATCGCTATTTGAGCTATTAATTAGTGAAAACATCTTAAATCAATGTTTATTTACTAAAAATCACTAAAGTAGTCCAAATATAGACGTTGCAACCAAAATCGCTATAAACGTCCAAATAACTTGCAAAACAAAGCAAATAAACTTCACCTTCCTCCACATTTATTTACCTTATGATATACACTTCCTACCGACTATTTTATGATTCATAGGTAGTTACGAGATCGGAGAATTAAAAATCAAGCAAAATGGATAAGGAACGGAGAAGATACAACACCTACATATCAACCGAACGTATTCCAAGCACCCTAGGGACCATATACGGTATCATGAAGGATGTTTATGGTATCCCTAGGGCCGTATACGGTACCCTAGGGGCCGTTTGGTGTTTTGCCCGTTGTTCGGTACTTTGTTCGTTGCTTGTTTGGATCGTATCTTCTTCGTTTCTCGTCCGTTTGGCTTGATTCTTTCGCCTACGATCTCGTAATTCCGTTAAATTTCTAATGATACCAAAATCAGGTATTTTGCATGTCCATAGCTCATACGTGCTCGAAATACGTTCGGTTGATCTTTAGACGTTGTATCTTCTCCGTTCTTTATCCGTTTTGCTTGATTCTTGATTCTCTGATCTCGTAATTATCTATGAATCATAAAATAGTTGTTAGGAAGTGTATACCATAAAGTATATAATTTTGAAGGAATCAGGAGAAGTTTATTTGCTTTGTTTTGCATGTTATTTGCAATTTTATAGCGATTTTTGTTGCAACGTCTATATTTAAACTACTTTAGTGATTTTCAGTAAATAAACATTGATTTAAGATGTTTTTCACTAATTAATAACTCAAATAGTGACGAATAATGTACGTAAAAACATGACTTTTTACGTTACATCACACACTTAATAAAATTTGCTTCACACTAAATAAAAATGTGAAAGTCAACTGTTTTCATCGATTTTATTTATCTCCACCAATTAAAAAATGAATCACAAGAAAAACTAGTAGGATACTATTCCGGTGCATGGAATGATACACAAAAGAATTATTCAACAATTAAAAAAGAAATCTTAGGTATTGTTTTATGTATTAAGAAATTTGAAGATGACTTATATATATAAAACCTTTCTTGTTGCGTATAGATTGTTTGTCTGCAAAATATGTTTTAGAAAAGGATGTAAAAAATTTAATTTCCAAACAAATTTTTGCAAGATGGCAAACATTATTAAGTAACTTTGATTTTCAAATTGAGTTTATAGAAGGAGAAAATTATTCTTTACCAGATTTCATATCAAGAGAATTTTTACAGAGAATATGAATCCTAATTCTACACAAAAGCTTATATTATCAAAGATGAATTTTCCAGCATTACCTATGCCAAATAGATTTGCTCCTACAACCCCAGGTCCAAAACAAAGAACACTCTCTATACCAGATTATTCAAGCATCTTACAAACCCCATACTCAAAGCAAAAGCCCATAACACAAACATCCACTTCAAAATTCTCAAAATCAGACTCTGATCCCATTCCATATATCAAAAACCCATGTCATCAGATTATCCAAATTCTTGAACCTTATGAAATAGAAAAGATTAACCAAAGTTTTCTGAGTCTAATCGACTATTTATTTCCTGAAGATTGTCATTTCTTCAATGGTGAAAATAAAACAAGAGAGTATTATCAAAATATTCTCCTTGATACAGATTCAATTACGGTTGAGCATAATATGAACCCTAGAGATCCTTCATGAATTGATTTTAGCAAAGTAAGAATAAGAAGAATTATTACTCCGGAAGAATGGAGATCAAGACCCTATATTAAGAAGACTCTTGCTAAGAACCGTAGAGATCCTTCATGAATTGATTTTCCTACCCTCCCGTATTATAACTATTATGACTATCAAGAAGCATGGTACAAAATTTTCTTACTAAGAAACTATAATTATTCATGGTTTATTTACTTTGACAAGGACTTTTCAAATAATTATCCTCTATGGTTCGTCAAATGGTTCCAGTAGATGGGGATTTGTCCAGAGGCATTTTCAAAATTTGTTTTAGAAGCCTTCCATAAATTAAAAAAATATTTTGAAAAGGAAGGAACCTCAATTTTTTAATACACTCTTCCGTTTATGTGTATTTTAAGATTGCCTTGGATCATATCATGGACATATTTTTATCAAGAAGCTCAATTGACTCTATCATCTACACAAGCATTGTATAGACATTATCGTGTAAAATGGTAGAATAAATTTCCTATAAATAAAGCAGGGACTCAAGCAGTGGATGATTATTATAAATTATATTATAACTCACCTAGTCAGTCACCTATTCGACAAACAATAAAAATTGAAAGTCCAGATATTGTATCAAGAATTCAAGCGGCAAGTTCATCTCCAGAAGAAATTTAAAAGATTATAAACGAGATCAAGAATTCTACTTCAGGAAGTTCAAATAATGATCAAGATCAATTCCAAGATGCTCAAGATCCTTATCAAGAACCATATGATGATAATGATCAAGATCAATTCCAAGATGCTCAAGATCCTTATCAAGAACCATATGATGATGTTTTTTAAGCCTTTAGTCTATGTAGAATGTAACATTGTTTAAATGTATTCTATTATCAAGTTAATAATACCTAATAAAGGTATATTATCAAAAGGACATTTTCTAAGACAATTATTATATTTGCAATTATCAAAGGCAAGTAGAAAACTATGATCCGTTCAAGACTTCAATTATTTTTTTTCATTCAAGAAGAAGACAAGACACATTATTTCTACTCTAAAGAAAATGCCAAGAAACTTTTCAAAGAGAAGAAAGATATGTCGGAAAATTATTTCAAGAATCTTTTAAAATTTTTCAAAAGGAAGCATGAAGGTGTTGGTCAAAGGCTAGTGGTATCAAATCAAAATTATTTTGAAGCTTATAAAAGAAGACGTTCTGAAGAGAAGAAGACACACCAACTACTAGCAAAAAACACTTCGAAAAATTTCAAATGTATGAAACCTCTCAAACCCTACAAACTTGTACTATCGACCTTCCAATGTTCAAAAACCTTAGATTTTCAAACTATAATTTCTCCTTCTACTTGTAAAGATTGTCAAGAGATTACTCCTTGTAATTGTCAAATAAATTCTGATAATGAAACCTCAGGTATTTTAAATTCTGATAATGAAACCTCATGCTTGCATATTTTGAGATATAATATTAAAATGATCATGAAAACTACTTTTGGTATTAGAGCCAATCCGTTTTTGGTATATACATTGGAAACATATTCTTACATGATAAAGATTTTATCTAACTCTATCTCTATTTTTAAGAATTGTAAGTTTTATAAAGGGGTGTTGGAATATGACTGTGTTGGTAAGCCTAGTTGGTTGGATTAGCATGAGTGCCGCAATAGAGTAAGACGGCCAGCTATACCACAACATTTATAAAGGTGTTCCCGCAGTGCACCTACCCAACTAGTTATAAAATTAACTATTCCTTAAAATGAAACAAAGAAAAGAATAAACTCTTTAACATGATTAATAGGTTTTCAAAATTGTTATCAAGAACAGAGCATGGTTCTACTTCAGAAGAAGAACTTGATCATTTAATATGAATTATGTAGAAGTTAGTATTTCTGATATTGAAAATGATTTACAAAATTAGAGTATACCTAAACAAGACATAAAAACTATATATAAAATTGGTACTTTTGATTTTTTACAAGGTTACTCAATAAAAACAACTGAACAAACCATACTTATTAATAAAGAATATCAAAACACTCAATTATTATCCTTAAATGCATTAAGAGAACATAGAAAAACATATAAATTTTTACATACAAGCTTAGTTCAAGTTGCTATAAAACCAATGTTTAGATTAGGAATAGATGCACCAATTCTATTAATATTAAGAGACGCTAGACATACTAATTTTAATAATTCATTACTAGCTATAGCTGAATCTAACATAGCTAGTGGTCCTATATATTTTAATTGTTATCTTAATTTTACCGTAGGATTATTTGATCCTAATATTATGGATACTTTAACATTAACAGTGAAAACAAAAAACTTATAATTTAAAAAAAAAAAACTGAAGCTGCTGTTATATTTAAAGAGTACACTAGTAAAAAATTGGCGATTTGGTCATACATAGCCGAAATGAAACGGTCACATATTGGAATATTTATGTGACTAAAGGTACAAAAATAAAATTGACCTTATTAGTTAGCCCATCTAAACTCCAATCGTGTGACCATTCTGAAATGTACTGCCACACCTTCGAACATTTATGTGGCTAAAGGGAACTGCTATTTCACATATGAATTTGGAACGCGTGACAAATTTAGAGTAAGTTCGAAGCATTAGTCACGTTATACACATAAAACGTGACAAATCTATGTCACACACTTGAACACTGTGACCAAATGCCACTATATGGTCACATAGAGTAATTGTTTATGTGACCAAATCATATAATCGAGTTTGTCACACATGATTTAAGTGTAGCCAAAATCCGGTAGATATGGTCATATAACTTAATATGTGTGTCTAAAGTTGAGTGTGTGTTAGAATGCCAAAAGCTAATGTGTATAGTCACATTAATTTCTAGCACAATCATGTGACTATATGGCTTTATAATAGCCACACCATATCACAAATGTGTATCTAAATGATGCTTATGGCCACATTTTAGGTGATTATATGTGACCAATATATTCCCAACAGTCACGTTGTGAAGTATTCATGTGGCTATTATTTAGAGCAAAATTGGGCAAAAATGATTATCATTAAATTTTATATTAGTCACATTGAGTGTTAGTTTGTGTGTCTAAATCATGAGACATTATATGGTCACACGGAGTAATTGTTTATGTGACTAAATCATATAGTCGAGTTTGTCACACATAATTTCAGTGTAGCCAAAATCCGGTAGATATGGTCACATAACTTAATATGTGCATCTAAAGTGGAGTGTGTCTTAGAATGCCAAAAGCTAATGTGTATAGTCACATTAATTTCTAGCACGATCATGTGACTATATGGCTTTATAATAGCCACATGTGACACCCGGCAAATTTGACCATTATTTGTACCTAAGATAGGTTATTATTACGTGTATTCAGTTTGAAATAGGACTAAGTACAGTAACACTTTGTCTATTGTTATATATACACACGTACGTAATTAATTTTAATTACGCGAGATCGATCGGATGGAATCCGACACAATAAATACGGATGTTGGTGAAAAATATTTTATTAAATAACGCGATTATATTAAATAATCGTTATTTAACATATAATATTATGATAATATATTAAACGTTTTACGTTTTGTATAAAACGTACCATACGCGACGAAAACGCGCGAATCGCGCTCGACGACCGAACGAAACCCGACAAATATTTCGGTAAAGGTTGAATAACGTATTTATAAATATTTAGTCAATTTAAAATAGCAACTTCGTACCAAAAACAAAACGCAAAAAAAAAATAATAATTAAACGTTAACAATTAAATTCTAAAACGCGCGACTAACATTTAACCGATCGGGTAACGTAACACGAAACCGAGGAACGGGTCACGAGCCCAAGACCACGATGGGGCAGGCCCAGCTCGGCCCAGGCAGGCCCAAGAACCGGCCCAACCCCCCTTTGGCCCATCCCTCTCCTTAAAACATTTACTTACTACTCCAACTTTCATTTTACACACACATTAACCTTTCTTTTGCTCTCATCCCTTACACTCTCTTTTTAAATCTCAGCCATAACCCTCACCACAACCACCATCCTCAGCCTCTTCCAAGGACTCTAGCCACCATCTCCATAATTTACAACACCACGAAGAAGAGCGAGCGAAGAAACAAGAAACGATTCACAGCAGCCCTCCTTCCTCATTTCGGCTTTAGATCGAGTTCTCGTTGTAAGAATCTCTTTTAATCTCATTTATTTTACTTGGATAATGTTCATATACATGTTAGATGTTCATTTCCACTAATTATGTTCAAGATCTAAACCGAAAACCAAAGGATAATACGAAAAACCATCGGATAAAACCATTAACTGCTGGACAAAAACTTAACCCGACTTTGATCCATGTTATCTAACTCATTTCTCAACCAAATCGAGTGATTCTTGAGCCTAAAATTAATGAAACCCTCCGGTCAAAACCCAGTTCTTCCTCCTGAGTTGAGACCAATCTATCATCCTTAGAATGTTAGCTTTCGAACCCATGTGGTTTGGTATTTTTCTGAGATCGTTTGGTATGGGAAAACGAATTTACAAAAGTAAGTGTCCGGACTCTCCTTTTGAGCAGAAAATTTGACCAACTTTGAAAAGGCATATCTTGAGATCTACAAACCCAAATCGACTGAAACCACTTGTAAAAGTTCACATTTTCTATTACCTTTAAAAGTAGTACTATTTTGCTTTCTAAAGTTTTGTAATTCGTGAGATATGGACTAAACACTGAACAAAGGTCAGGAAATCAACCCACTGGACACATGTTTGGTTTTTAGACGATTTCATGACTTAGACTTGACCAAAAATTATTGAAAAATTACTGTAAGTAGTTCAGACAAAGGAGAATCACTTTGATTTTTCTTGGATTTTATTTCGAAGCTTTGACTAGTCAAAACGAGCCACGAAAACCACTTAAAACTGAAAGAATAACCGTAGGGACTGTTTTTGTCACGTGTATAAAACGACACTTACGGGTTAACCACAAAATGTAACGATAATTTTCCTAAGTTCTAAAACTATATTTAAGACCTCCCTAAAAGTTTCGGGTCAAACCGAGCACGTTTGACCAAGTTCCCGAACAACGAAAACACATCAGGTCGTCTGTGTCGTAGATGGCCCAAGACCATTGCGACACAAGCCCTGTGTCGCACAATTGATTTTCCGAAATACTCTTGCGACACAAGTCCCTGTGTCGCAACCTCTAAAACCCGCAGTACTAACTTGCGACACAAACCCTTGGGTCGCAACTGTTGTAACAAGCAGTGTTAACCTGCGACACTAACCGTTGTGTCGCACATTTATTTAAATTCGCAACCTGCGACACCAATTCTTATGTCGCACAATTATCTAAAATGTACACTTTGCGACACCACATCTATGTCGCAACACCATACAGCGACACAACTCTTATGTCGCAAAACACAGTCTGATTAAAGACATGTTTTCATAAAATATCGTTTTCGCGAAACAACAACTAGACTATATAATACACTATTCGTACACGCAATACATATACTCTTATAAGTATATAATGAAACAAAACATAATGATAATATCTTCGGAAATTATTATTACAAAAACGTCACCAACGGGCCGTACATGTTTTCTTAACACAAACGATAAACAAACATTTGGACATAACTAGTTGAGTTGACAACTAACATCAATGATCTTTTGAGACATTCACTTACTCATAACCTTATGCGTTTAGGGCGTTAGAAGGTAACATTTGGAAAACATTATTTGCTATTTGCAAACGTTTACTTCAAGACTCAGGTGAGTCTCATAGCCCCACTTTTACTGTTTTAACTATTGGGGTGAGAATACATACACTGTTTTTCATTAATACGAGTACAGAAACACACATATACGGATTGCATGAGTGGTTTTTACTTCATAATCCACACAAAAGTCCTCTACACATCATAGCTTCGTTAGTATGGATCTTAGTGCGAGTTTTGAAGAATAGATCTATTTGGGATTGACCATCCACGTCCGGGTTAGTAGCTCTAACTAGTCAAACGGGCGCTTTATTATTCGTTCATACGGGTGTTCTGGATTAGACACCTGTAGGAGGCAAACTCATATTGGTTTAGCTTCGGACTATGAGCTCATGGCAGTAGTATACATTTATTTATCGTAGTTTTGCGATACAAACAATATGGAAATCTCGTGGTTCACATTGACACTTTGATAACTAAACCTATGAGCTCACCAACATTATTGTTGACGTTTTAGTATGTATTTCTCAGGTTCACAGCAACAGTAGGATTCCTTCAGGGGGACCGCACACTAGAGTCGCATGACTTCACAATTGCATTTACTGGAGATTCCTTCGCATTACTTTTAGCAAGATGTTATGTAATAGAATCTCCCGTCCTAAACGTGGACTCTAGGAAAACAATATTTTTGTGACATGTAAACAATACATTTCAACATTTTATATAAATGGAATGTATTATTTTTCAAACGACTCATTTAGAGGTCGTTCGTTATATCCTTATGTGATTATTCCTGATTTCGTCGCGCCACGCGTTAACTTCCGATGCACCATAATTTGGGGGTGCGACACCACACCATATCACAAATGTGTGTCTAAATGATGCTTATGGCCACATTTTAGGTGAATATATGTGACCAATATATTCCCAACAGTCACGTTGTGAAGTATTCATGTGGCTATTGATTAGAGCAAAATTGGACAAAAACGATTATAATTAAATTTTATATTAGTCCAATTGAGTGTTAGTTTGTGTGTCTAAATCATGAGACTTTATATGGTCACATGGAGTAATTGTTTATGTGACTAAATCATATAGTTGAGTTTGTCACACATGATTTCAGTGTACCCAAAATCCAGTAGATATGGTCACATAACTTAATATGTGCGTGTGTTAGATTGCCAAAAGCTAACATGTATAGTTATATAAAAAGCATTGGGTTTGTAAACAGAGTTAACATTTAGCTCACTTGGTTAACGCGTTTCTTTGTAGATGGATGTGTTTGGATCCAAGTTCGAGTCCCACTCTCAGAATGTTTTTGCATATTAAAGTCAATTTGACCAAAGTTTTATGTATGCAAGCATAAATGATATGGTCAAATTATTATTGTAATATGGTCGTTAGTTATCGGTAATGTAAAATTGATGTTATATATGACATTGATCCTAAGTATTTATATTGTAATTTACAAGGTTAATGTACTACAATAAATGGCAATGTACTATAAAATAAAATATGAAAGTCATAGAAATTAAGATACAGCTAATCATTCCATAAAATAAATAAAAGGCAATTTACAAGGTTAATGTACTACAATATAGGTAGTGTTCCAGCATGACATGGTTCACTTGAATTTTCGTATAACAATACCTCCACAGTTGGGTCGATAGTAATCATCTTGTGATTCATTACCCAAGTCCCATGGATCCACACGTGGCAATATGTTATCAATGTGAGGGTGAATGACGGTACTAAATTCCTCATAGATTTCATCATATGTATCTCTGTAATTCTTGGGAGGTGTGTTCAATACAATAGAAAAATTTTTAGTTAGCTGGTGTTTCACATAAAATACTTGTCGTGCTTGTGAGGTTAATATGAACGAATCAACCCTGTGGCCTAAATTATTCAGGTCAACCAATGTATAACCAAGAGTAGTATCGCGTTTGACCCCACCAGCTCTATGGTTAACCCAATCACATTTGAAAAGAGGAAGTTGCCTGAAACGGTAATCTAGTACCCATATCTCTTGCAAAACCCCATAATAAAATGTGCGTCTTATGGTTGCAACTTCTTTGGATATGTGCATATCTTCTGCCTCAACACTAACCCCACTGTTTTGATAAACTCTGCCATCACTACATTTAGTACGAAATGTATACCCATTGATGTTATATGCATTGTATTTCACTATGGTGGTGCGTGGTCCATATGAAATCCACCTTATGGTTTCTGATACACTTTCTTCGGAGATAGCTAACTCTCTCTCTAACTCGAATCTCATTATAAGTATATATATATGAGCTTCAAATTGAAGGAACAACAAACAAACAGTTACACAAAATTATTGTCCAGTTTTGAGTTTGACTTTTTATTCTTCAACTTTGACCTTAAATATTTTTGTTTAAGGTCAATTTTTCTTTAATAACAGCAGGAACTAGTTTTACGACTGTTGGACCCTTTGTACTGGATCTAAATCGAATCAATTCAACAATTGAAAGTGTTGGGAAAAATAATGATCAGACCCAAGTTATAAATCTGAGGAGTCAAAATCTAACTCAGTTGTTTTCGGGAAAAACTTAGTGATTTCTTGAGTCCGTGTTTCTAAGTCTGTGCTTCACAGACTGGAGCTTTTCACAGACAGAAAGCCATGCTCTATTTGAAGACTTATGAATTCATCATTTGAAGAATGAAGATTGAAGACAGAAGGCTTCACAGACTGAAGATCACAGACTGAAGATCACAGACTGATGATCACAGACTGAAGAGCACAGATTGAAGAACAAAAGTACAATCGTACAAAAGAAGTTCTTCTTTCCCTAGGCTACGGTACAACTGAAGAGATGTTTGAGTAAGGTCAAACATTGGAGAAAGGTTTTCTTCTCAGCAAAGAAACCTTTTACCTTTTGCTTTTTCTATTTCCAAGAAAAGCAAAAAGGAAAGAGTGCAAAGTTGCCCAAGATACATCTGTTATCCCTTGCATAACTAACTGAGCTGGATAATATAGAGTTGATACTCAACTCTATAAATAGCAACTCAAAAGTACTACAAAGAAGTATCCAAGAAAAATAGTGTACAAGACCTTTAAGCTTAGGCTAAAAGCATTACCACACTTACTGTTAAGTTTGTAGTGATAATTGTATCATAGTATACTACTTGGATCGTATTCAAACAATTTGTGTGTGTTTGAATACCCTGTCTTCTCTGTAAGACAAACCATTTATTGTGAATAAAACTTTAATTCATAATATATTTCGTGCTTTAATTAATCTTGTTTTCCGCCTTGATTATTTAACCTGTTTGATTTAACTTAGATATAAACTAATATATTAAATACTTGTTATTTAATCTGTATCTAAGTTTTGGGACCTTTAAGACCTAACAACTGGTATCAGAGCAAATAAAGATTTAATTATTAATAATATCTTTAACGATCAAAAGGAACCCAGTTTTATCAAACTATCTTCAAAACCCATTTTCTCTACATTTTTTTCTTTGAAAAATGACTTCTTCTATTGTTATGGCCGGGAATGGAATTCCAATCTTCAATGGTGTAAATTTTACCCACTAGAAATTGAAAGCTGAATGGTTTCTTGCTAGCATTCATGATGAAATGCTTAGAGTCATTCAGGAAGGACACATTATTCCTGGCAGAATAGTTCTTGCAACTTTAGATGCAAATGGTATCATTGTGTCACCTGAAAAATTTGTTGAGGCTGCCAAAAATACCTGGACTGATCTGGACAGGCAACTATATGCATTAGACTTTAAGGCCAAATCCATTATGGGCAATTCAGTTACTGAGCCTATCTTTGCTATGATATAAGGCTGTAAAACTGCTAAAGCCATATGGGATATGCTAACTGACCAATATGATGGTTTAAGTTTAGTACAATCCCAAAAGAAGAAGAATCTCATAAGAAATTATGAGAATTTCTCTGCTGGTCAAGATGAGTCATTAACTGAT
Organism: Gnaphalium uliginosum; assembly: GCA_963930675.1. Taxonomy (NCBI): domain Eukaryota; kingdom Viridiplantae; phylum Streptophyta; class Magnoliopsida; order Asterales; family Asteraceae; genus Gnaphalium; species Gnaphalium uliginosum. Next base: position 37,511,189 of record OZ005680.1, on the reverse strand, counting down.
ATTCATACCAGATTTCAGATCTTAATCAATGATCTTGAAAGGTATGATATCATCAAAGGACAGTTTGAAATCGGTACAAAATTTGTTGATGTCATTCCAAACACTTTTTCTGAAGTCATTACTTCATTAGTTGTAAGTGAAAAATTGGAGACATATGATCTATCTGGCTTGTTTGGACTTTTATTAAATTTTGAAGAAACCAAAGCCAGAAAAGATCTAAATGCCAAAAGGATTGCAAAAGATCTATCTGCTGCCCTTGTTGCAACAACAAGGAAAAATAGAGAACTATTCTCTAGGGTAACTCTTACAGACTCAGAATCAGATGATGAAACTGAGTCTATAGAAGCTGAAATGGCATTACTAGCCCAAAGGTTAGAAAAAGCAAGATTCAAAGGTTCAAAAGGAAGGTCAACTTTTGATCCTAAGAAAGCTACTTGCTATAAATGTGGGCAAATTGGTCATATTTCTGCTGACTACAGAGTGAAGATTGCAGAATCTTCAGTTCTGACAAGTGGGCAGAAAAGGCCAAGAAGTACAAAAGAAAGTACTTCAACTCCAAGAAAATTAGAGAGAAACAGCAACCAAAGAAACTAGAGAAAGCTTTGGTTGTTGAACAATGGGTTGATGAAGAATCTTCATCATCTGAGGATGATGAGGATATGTGCTTAATGGCTATCACAGAGAGCCAGTTTGACAAAGATGTCAAATTTGCAGAAAGAGCATGTGTTCATTCAGATTGGGACAGAGGATCTACTTACAATGTAAATCATTTCAAACTTTACTATAGTGATGCAGAAAAACAAAAGATGTTTGAACACATCTATGTGGATTTTTTGAAACGATATGAGGAAATACAAGATTTAAAAATTAAATTCAGTCAAGTTGAAAAAGATCTATAGTCAAAAGTGAATGAAATAAGCCAAAATAAACAGTATAAATATGAGCTTGATGCTCAATATGATATTCTCAAAAGGATCAGTCTGGAAAAAGAAGCTTATAAAAACAAAGCTGATCATTATGAGAAGATCTGTAGATCTTGGTGTATTTCATCACTTAAAAATGTGGACTGTTTATCCAAACAGATTCCAGCTCAGATACAAGCGGTCATAGGTGATGAGTTTGATCTTAAAAGCCATTTACTTTCAGAAATAAACTCAAAACCTACTATATTTATACCTAAAATTTTACTTCATACTTTTAGTCATACTGTGGGAAATAAAGTTATATTGACAAATGCCTTTGTAAGACCAAAAATAGTTGCTAAAGAACTAGTATATGAGACAGAGCCAGACTCTGAAGACACATACTCAGAAATCTCAGTCTGTGAAACTTCTCAATCTGAACAGCCTGAACTTATAATCACTAATGAATCTTTAGAAACTATAGAACTTGAAAAGAAAAGATTTATAAAAGGTAAAGTTAATATTCCCACAGTACCATCTTTAAAAAGACAAAAAGAGGTAAAAAGAATCAAAAATAAACAGAAAGGTTACAATGTGTTTGAACCTTCCACATCTCAGTCTGTAACTGGTCCAGACAAAAATATGCCAAATGACAAATCTAAAGGCATAAAACCAGTAACAAAGGAGTTAAAAAGATCTCAGTCTGTAAAATCTAACTGTCAGTCTGGAAAAATCAATTTTCAGTCTGGTAAACTTAACTCCAAATATGTTTGTGTTAACTCTCAGTCTGACTCTCAAAAGTCTATCTTTAACAACCATACTTAGACCATTAAGTTGCTTAGTGAAAACTTAATGAAGTTAACCACAGATTTTAAAACATTTATTGGGTCAAAGCAGGATTTTAAAAGAGGATTTAGTGTAAATAATAACCCAAAATCCAAAAGGACCATTATGTTGGACAGAAAATGTCACAACTGTGGAAATATGGGACATGAGGGTATTAAATGTACAAAGTCCATTTTTAAACAACCAAAGGTTGCTTTGACTAAACAAATGTCAACTACAAACGACAAAGTCAAAACTAGAGAGGTTAAAAGTCAACTTCACAGACTTAGCACCAAAACTGCTAAAGAATTGACTTCAACCAACTCTAAAGAACCCATCAAAAGATGGGTTCCCAAAAGTAACTAATTGATATTGTTTGTCTTGTGCAGGTGGTACCTAGACAGTGGATGCTCAAGACACATGACAGGTTCTCTGGAGAATTTGTCAGAGTTTGTAGAAGAAGAAGGACCTTCTGTCAAATATGGTGACAATTCTGTTGTCAAGACAAAAGGTTATGGTGTGGTGAAGGCTGGAAACATCAGAATATCAAAGGTAGCCTATGTTGAGGGATTAAAGCATAACCTGCTTAGTGCAAGCTAAATTTGTGATGATGACAGTGAAATCAGAATCAGAAAGAAGGCTGCTGTTATCTATAATTCCAAAGGCAAACCTGTGTTAGTTGCCAAAAGAGAAAGAGATATTTATCTCTTGGATCTTTCTTCTGCAGACACCAATGTAGAGACATGTCTCTATACTCAGTCTGTGCCAGAACTAAGCTGGCTATGGCATAGGAGGTTATCCCACCTGAACTTCAAAAACATTAACTTCCTGTCAAAGAAGAAACTGGTTAGAGGTCTGCTTGATGTTACATTTACAAAAGACAAACTTTGTCCTGCATGTACACTAGGGAAACAGACCAGGAACCATTTTCCATCCAAATTGTTAGTTACAATTGATCAACCACTGCATTTGCTCCATATGGATCTATTTGGACCCATGAGCACTGGTAGTTTGGGTGGAAATAAGTATACACTTGTGGTTGTGGATGAATACACAAGGTATACTTGGGTCATCTTTCTTAAGGCAAAAAGTGATGCTCCTGATGAGATTATTAATCTAATCAAGAGGGAAGAACTGCAAAAAGATGCACCTGTCAAGCAACTCAGGAGTGATCATGGTATAGAATTTAAGAATTCTACTCTCATTGAATTCTGTACTGACAAAGGTATTATTCAAAACTTTGCCTCTGTCAGAACTCCTCAACAAAATGGTGTTGCTGAGAGAAGAAATCGTACACTCATAGAAGCTGCAAGAACCATGTTATGCCATGGTCAAATGAAGATTTATTTTTGGGCAGAAGTAGTTAATACTGCCTGTTATACCCAAAATAGATCTATTTTGGTCAAAAGGCATGGCAAAACTGCATATGAGTTGTATCATAAGAAGGTTCCAACCATCCATTATTTCCAGACCTTTGGAAGTAAATGCTATATTCTCAATCAAAGGGATCAATTAGCAAAGATGGAACCTAAGTCTGATGAAAGAATTTTTGTTGGCTATTCATCTATCTCAAAGGCTTACAGAGTCTACAACAACAGAAGGAATAAAATTGAAGAAAGCATCAATGTCACCTTTGATGTCTCCTCTGCTAACAATGAACATGTTTCTCAATCTGATGTTCGTTCATTAGAAGAATTATCTGTTGTGGGATCTGAATCTAAAAATCCCAGTTGTTGATCACCAACAACAGGACTCTGAAAGTGATAATGAAGATGCTCAACCTGCTCAATTAATGACAATACCTTCATCAACTAAAGATGAATCTGTGTCCAGAGATTCAAGTTCTTCTGATACAAGTGTTCAGTCTGGTAGTCTTCAGTCTGAGAACTCTACAGACTCAGACTTGCCCCCTGTTGAAGATAATGCAGAACTCAGTCCTGTTATTCTTCCACTAAATGACAATGATTTATCATCCAATGGTGAATCATCTCAAGGCGTCAAAGAACACAGGTATCATCCAATTGAAGAAATAATTGGAAATTATGTTTCTGGTGTACAAACAAGAGCTAAATTGTCAAACTTATCTACTACAAATTTCTGTTTCTACACAAACCTCCTGTCAATCATTGAACCAAAGAAAGTTGAAGAAGCACTGAAAGATGATGATTGGGTTGAAGCAATGCAGAAAGAGTTAACAGAATTTGAAAGAAACAATGTTTGGACCCTAGTTCCTGCTCCAAAAGGCAAAACCATTATTGGAACTAAATGGGTTTACAGAAACAAAATGGACAAATATGGAGTGATAATCAGAAACAAGGCAAGGCTAGTTGCTCAAGGTTACAAGCAGGAAGAAGGCATTGATTATGATGAAACGTTTGCCCCTGTAGCCAGAATTGAAGCAATAAGGTTATTCTTGGCATATCCTGCTTTCAAGGACTTCAAAGTTTATCAAATGGATGTCAAAAGTGCATTTCTGAATGGTAACTTACAGGAGGAAGTCTATGTGAAACAACCTCCAGGTTTTGTAAGTTCAACTTTTCCAAATCATGTCTATAAATTGAAGAAAGCATTGTATGGACTAAAACAAGCTCCAAGAGCTTGGTATGACACTTTATCATCTTATCTTCTGAGTAATAACTTTACTAGAGGATCAATTGATAAAACTTTGTTCTTCAAAAGGAACAAGGCAGATGTCATACTAGTCCAAATCTATGTTGATGATATCATATTTGGGTCTACTGATGTAAAATTATGCAAATGGTTTTAAAATTTAATGTCAAAACAGTACCAAATGAGTATGATGGGTGAATTAATATACTTTCTTGGTCTGCAAGTACATCAGAACCCTGATGGAATCTTCATCAACCAAGACAAATATGTTAATGACCTACTCACTAAATATTCTTTAAAAGACTGTTCAACAATGAAAACACCAATGAGCACTACAGATAAGTTGGATAAGGATCAGTCTGGTAAGTCAGTCTGTCAAACCACTTATAGAGGTATGATAGGATCTCTACTATACCTCACTGCAAGTAGACCAGATATCATGTTCTCAACATGTTTGTGTGCTAGATATCAATCTGAACCTAAAGAATCGCATCTAAAAGCTGTAAAAAGGATTTTTAGGTACCTAAAAGGTACTCCCAACCTGGGTTTTTGGTATCCCAAAGACTCTGGTTTTGATCTAATTGGTTATACAGATGCAGATTATGCAGGTTGCAAGTTAGACAGGAAAAGCACTTCTGGTGGATGTCAACTACTAGGTGGAAAACTAGTCAGTTGGTCAAGCAAGAAACAGAATTCTGTTGCTACATCCACTGCAGAAGCAGAATATGTAGCTGCTGGTAGTTGCTGTGCCCAATTGCTATGGATGCAACATCAACTAGCAGACTATGATTTGCAGTTTACAAGAACTCTAATCATCTGTGATAACCAAAGTGCCATTGCCATCACTGAGAATCATGTATTTCACTCCAGGACAAAGCATATTGAGATCAGACATCACTTTATCAGAGATTGTGCTGAGAAAGGTAAAGTCTCAAATATGTGCCCACAAATGACCAACTAGCAGATATCTTTACTAAACATTTGAATGAAGATAGATTTTTGTATCTGCTTGGTCAACTAGGAATGCTCAACCCCTAGTAAAGCTTTTGAATCTGTGTGATTCAACTCTCAGTCTATGCCTGCCTTTCAATCTGTATGTTAGTACCTTCAGCTACATTCAACCAAAAAGCACAGACTAAGAGATATTTTGTAAATAACTTAAAGAAAATACCAAAAAGATTTTGCAATTCTATTATTTTCTCTCAGTCTGTCTGTTATATGGTTCAGTCTGTGTGACGTCATCCAGACTCATTGCACAGACTAACAATAAACACTCAGACTGTGTTCTTTTTATTTTTAATTTATTTTATTTTTATTTTTATTTTTATTTTATTTTATTAATAAAAATAAATAAATAAACAACAATATCCTTGCAATTAATGCTAATACTATTTTTATGGTAATAATCATTAAAAGTTTTGGCGCTTGTTGTCTATTTATCTGCTCAATACAAAAAGTGCACGTGCCCTAGCTTTACTGTTACAGAAAAAAGGATAAACCGTCAAGTGGGTCCCATTTAACGGAAATTCAATTTCGTTAAATACCCATTTCTGATTTCCCCCTTTTTTCTTCACTTGTACTTGCACACCAAAAATACACAGAGTTTGTGAGCCCTAACCTTTCATCGCTCAACCATTTTCAATATCAATCTCCAGAAATCATCTTTAAAAAAAAAATGGCTGACCAATGGGTTTACACTGCACCTGAACACATCGCCGCGGCTAAACCCTTTAAACAGGGTAAATAGGTAAAACTCTGTATAAATAACTAAGTTGCTACCATTTTCATCCCTAATTCTAAAAAGAACCAAGGATTTGAGGAATTAACAAACTTTATGTCTGCTCATCCTTTAAGGGGAGCATTTTTCAACACTATTCCTCAAATATATTCTGATTTTTTTATGGAATGATGGTATACTTGCTCTTTAAATAGTACCAATACTGCAATTACTGGTACTATTGATCAGGGTAAACGGGCAGTTACCATTGATCAGGAGCTAATTAGGAATGTCTTAGACTTGCCTTTGGGAAATAATTTTGAACCCATTCCAACCAAAGAAGCAGCAAGGGCTTCTCTTACTTTGGTTGGATATACCAAAGAAAAAGGCACCATCTTGATGTTAGGATTCACACCTAGATGGAAATTTTTAATCTCTGGCATCATTAGAAGTCTAGGAGTTAAATTTGGTAGCACAGGGGAGCTAAATGAGTTTGAAACTCAACTGTTGAGCTCATTCATCACTGGTTTAAACATCAACTTTGCAGATTTGTATTTTCAAGAAATTTTGAAATTGGTGAATGAGTCTAACAGAATTTTTAATGTACCTTTTATAAGGCTACTCTCCTTGTGCATCCAATCCAGATTATCTGGGTCTGTATATATATCCTTTAACAATAAAATTGCAGATATACCTATCCCTGTGCTCACCTATAAAGTGTTTAACCATCCGGTTTCACTTTCTGGAGCACCTATCACTACTGCTATGCAGCAATGGATCGATCACCCATATGTTGCTTCTGCATCTATGGAGGGTGATGCTTCAAGTGTTAGTGAGGGTACTGAGACCCAGACTGTTGAAGATCGTGTGGTTGAAGCAGAGCACACAGACTCCATTAACACAGACTCAACTCAGTCTGTACACTTGGAGTCAGACTCAAACATTGTTGAGTCTGTTCCATCTTCAACAGAAGATATAGGTAGTAACTCTTCTTCAACTGAGGAGATGGATATAGATAAACCTTCTTATCCTAGCCCATCCGCACCCACAAAAGAGAGTCACAAACAAACCAACCCAGATGAGTCACCACTCACTCTGGAGGAATCACCAGACTCAACCCCCAAAAGTATAGCACAAATGGAATCATCATCCATGGAATTGGATGTTAATAGAACACCTTCCAGTGCTGTAGACCATTCCATTACAGCTCTGCTAGAGTCTGTGGTGCCAATGGCTACCCAACTGACCCAACCTGAACCTAGATTAGTCAGCTTAGATACCCACATTACTGCTGCTACACTGACCCCTGTAGTATGCATTGAAGAAGATGCTCCAATCCTGAGCACTACCACCCCCTTCCTTACCCCACTCACAATGGATGAACCCCATATTAACCACTAGTCCTGTACTAGTTCACATTCCAGTGAGTCTTTCCTTACACCCCTCTGCACAGATCGCTAATGCCCCAGTCATGTCACAGACTGAGGTACAGATCTCCACTTATTTGCTTGATGATCTACCATCTTATCACCAAATGGTTAGTGAAGGCATACCAATCTGCACATTCGTTGCCAGTGATACTGTTCCTTTACACCAGGGACTATTTGAGGCAACAGATGCAACACAATCATTTCCCAATGATGTCTTATTCTATCACAGAATTCGATCTGAGGGAAACACAACTACACCATTCAATGCTTATGATCGATTTTCCATGCACAGGATACAGAGTGAGGCAAAGAGTGCAACACCAAAAGATTCCAGTGATCTTGCTCAGTTTCAACATGAGTCAAGTGAGGAACATATTTCATCACCCAATTCTAACCCTTCCAACCAGACCCAGTATGTGCCTTCTAGTACACTTAATGATGTGCTTTCTGCCATCACCAAGTTGTCTGAATGGGTACAGACTGAGTTCGATAATAATAAGAAAGAGCTAGAGAAGATGAAGAATCTAGTCTCTACCTTGGTAGATAAAGTGGATATGCTGGAGCACAAGGTATCCAATAGGTTAGATGAAATGCAGACCACCCTCTCCAGCTTAGCTGCTGATGTCAAAAAGGGGGAGAAGATGAAGTTTGGGTCTGCAGAAGCTAAAACCCCAAAAGATAATTTACTAAATAATAAATCCTTAGATTTAGGGGGAGATAGCAGTGAGGGAGATGATGGAGATGATGGAGATGATGGAGATGATGGAGATGATGGACCCGAAAGTGCTAGGGTGAAGTCTCAGGTTGAAGCTCAGTCTGTGCCATAGACTGAAAATTTGAGTGCACAGACTGAGGGGGAGCCAGAAGGATTACAGGCAGGTGAACACACTGAGATGGTTGCACAGACTCAAGGGGAGTCAACTATTGTCTTACACATAGACCCAATAGCAACTATCTCAGGCCAAGGTCAGATGGAGTTGAAAAGACCAAGGGAAGAAGAAGATGAAGATGTTCAACCTCTGCGAATCAAAAGAGCCAGGAAAATAAAGAGAATGGCCAGGAAGATTCCTGAAAGGGATATCTTTGATTACCAACCAAAAATGAAGGGAATCAAAACCTGGGATCAATTTGAGAAACTGGCAGAAGAACAGGAAATTGATGATGAAGATGATGATGCCATCAATCCTGATTGCAGTTCTGAGTTTGAGGTATTTAGAAGATCAGATGATGATGAAGATGATGCTACTTTTGGAGGTGTAGATGAAGGTGCCTCAAAAGTCAAGACTGGAGAGTCTAAGTCTATGCCCTCTGAACCTGCACAGACTGAGACAATGCATCCATCACAGACTCAGAGCTCAAAGCAACAAGTAGCAAGCATTGATGCTCCAACCATCAGTGCTGAAGCCATCCAAGCTGAAGCCAATCCTGCTAGACCAACCACAACAACCAGAATACTACCTCCAGGTAGAAGTGAACTTGAAGACATAATGCAATGGAGAAGTGCTCATTTGATAAGCACATATCCTGGGTCGAGTTCTACTATGGAAGAAGATATGGTTAAGGGTAAGGGCAAGGAAGTTGCATCATCCAAGCAGGAGAGGTTGAGCAAGATCAAGAAGATGGTGGATGATCATGCTGCTAGTACTAGAAATCCTGAACTGTCAAATCTACAGGATGAACTCTTGCAACAAGAAGCTACTGCTCAAGGTATGACTCTAACTGAATACTTAAATGTATTAACTGAAGAAGAGCAGAAGCTAAAGGAAGCAAGATTTGTTGACATGCTCTCCAAAGAATTAGAAGATGAAGGTTGTTCACAGACTCAAACCAGAAGGAGTCAAGTTGAGCAATAGATCAAAGAAGATGAAGAGCTGTCAATAAAATTACAGAAGATAGAGAGCCTAAAAGCTAAGCTACAATCCACTTTCAGAAAGTCAAAGCTCAAGCAGAAGATTAAACACTATCATCTGAATAAGATTGGACAGAAATTGAAGCTGGAGTTGACTTTAACCAAGAGCAAGAAAATGGTATGGGTGGATGACCTGTACACTCTAGGGGGCTTAAAGAATGGCAATCCATCGCTAATCTTTTGAAGAGTGCAGCTGACAAAGATTTGAAGAAAGAAGTTCTAGATGAGCTATCTTACCTGATTGAGTTAGTTCTCCTCTGAGGCTTATTTCGAAAGAAGAATACAAGTTGTTCTGTATAGCAAACAACTTTGTAATAAAGAAGAATACAAGTTTGTCAAACAGATAAATTAAAATGTCAGGCACCTCATCTTTAGAAGAAATGAAGTAAACCCAAGAAAATCGGGAATAGTCGTCAGTCACTACCAAGCAGTAATAACTTCCGCCTATACTTCGTTTGCTCACTGGTCCGAAAAGATCCATATGCAATAACTCAAGAGGTGTTTCATTTGAATTCACTAACTTAGACTTATGGAATTTCTTGTGTTGTTTCTCTTTGAGACAGGAAACACAGTTATCATTTAATCCAAAAGATTGTTTAGGAACGCCTAACACAAGATCATGTTTCACAAGATAATTCATCTTGCAGAAATGAAGATGTCCCATTCGTCTGTGCTACATTAGTGAATCCTTTTCATCAGCTTTAGACAATAGACAGGTATGCTCTGTGGATGTAATGGTACGCATATCAAGTACATACGTGTCCTTTGTCCTTGGTGCTCTCATTAGCACCCATTCCTCGGGAATCACAAATCCCGGTTTCAGAATCAAGCATTCCACATCAGTAAATGTTGTAATGTACTTCTTGTCACACATTTGAGAAACACTGAGCAAGTTGTGATTCAGCTGTTAAACAAAATTCACTTTTTCAAAGCACACTTGCCCATTTGTGAGTGTTCCTTGACCAGTAATCTCTCCACCCTTATCACCCGCAAATGCAACATGACCCCCATTATATGGCTTCAAATCAGAAAATAGGGCTAAGTTGCCAGTCATGTGCCGTGAGCAGCCGCTATCGATATATCATTTACTATTTTTCACTTCCTCGGACTGCTGCAGACACAAAATGCAAGAATGGATTAATTAGTAGTGGAGACCCAAGCCTTTACAGACTTGGGTCTTCCAAGGTCATCTACAATAACAACATCAGTTAAAACTTTATCTTTTAACAAATCAGTGGTGTTTCCTGATGTGTTATTGTAGGATGACAGGTCATTGGTTGACCTTTTAATCTGCCAAGCCTGTTTAGGTTTGGGTGGTTGCTTGTCAATAGGATTGTGCTGTTTGACACTAGGTTTATTGGGCACAATCTTATTGACTTTCTTGACAGGTAAGGGAGATGATGAGCTACGCCTCGATTGAGATTTATTAAATGAATTTCTATATAAAGAATTTCGTGGCGTGGATCTCCCAAATCGTTGTCTAGAAAGCAACGGACAAACATTAATGAGATGACCTTGTTTCCTACAATAGAAACAAGATCGTCTTTCAACAAATGGTTGAGGTTGAGGATAAAGAACTGGAGGTTGTTTAAATGAAGCATTAATAGAACATGCACATTTGTGTGTACACGATGAGTTAGATGCTGGTGAGGATGTTGATGGTTTATCCGAAACATCAACAGGTTTAGAAGATTTTGCAGGTGATTTGTTATGTTTATCATTTTTTAAAATCTTCTTTTGAGGCTCAGTCGTAGCTTTGCCTTTTCTTTGAAAAGCCATGTCACTTAATTCAGTAGTTATTATATGATTTTCAGGCTTAACATTGTCCTTTTTGATCCTCACATTAACTTCCTCAGTCAAATCCTCAACTTCAACTACTTCCTGTTCACTAACTGGGGTTGTAATCTTGATCTTAACAAATTCAGGTTTCTTAACAGGCACAGGCTTAGTTTCAGCAGGTTTTACAGATTCATTAGCAGTAGTTTGTTCAGATTTCACTTTGCTTAGAATCCTTAACTGGCTCATTAACAGATTTCATGACTTCCTTTACAAAGGAAGGCACAAAGTCTTTGGCTTCATCCTTTAAAGGCATAGGTAGATAGTTTATAGGAGGTGGTACTTGGTGATAACCAAGGCCCGCCTTGCTTTTGGTATCATACCTTTGCCCTTGAAGAATTTCATCAAAGACAAGTGAGGATGTTGAGAAATTAGAAAGTTTTCTTTTAAGGTTAATTATTTCTGACTGTGAGTCAGCAAGTTCCTTTCTAAGATCGGCAAGTAATTTAAGATAACTATCAATTGCATCTTGTTGACTAAAAATTTTAGCTTTTAGTTCCTTTCGGTCAGAAAATGCAGCATCTAGTTTCTTATCAAAAGCTTTTTCATTATCTTTTAGGATCTTATTAGCCTTAGCAAGTTTTTCTAATTCAGTATTCAGGCGTTGATTATCCTCAGAGTATCTGTTAATTTTACCAGTTAATTTAATGCATGATATACAAGAGAATGGTTCTTCAATGGGTACCGCATGCACACTGGAGATTTCAACCATAAGAGTACTGTTTTGATCATCTCTTCAGTCCAATCATACGCCTCTTCATTTTGAATAAGAAGAGCATTTGAAACAGGCGTTTTCTCTGGAGTCCTCGGAGATGGTCTTGTGTAGGCAGATGGTTTTGAGAAGCTAGAAGCAGGATGCTTTTCCTTCTCACATTCCCTAGCGAAGTGCCTAAGATTTTGACAGTTGTACACTTCACCTTACTTTTATCAAAACCCAGACCGGAATCACTATCATCATCCAGATTCTTTCTCCCAGTCTTCTTTAAATATTTCTTTGCTCTCCAGGTTAGCATAGCAAAGTTCCAACGCAGATCCATCCTTTCAAGATCATCAGGATCTATCTGTTCAAAGTCCCTCTCAATAAGATCAATTGTGCTTGTCTTCTTTGAAAGGAAACTGTCATAAGCACTGAGAAATGCTTGAAAAACAGCAACATTCTCTTCAGTATCGGGTGAAACTGGAGTATTTGAAGAGTAGGATGCTCTTCCAAGTGAAGGTGTAGCTGATTTAGTAGATGATGCAGAAGCCACACCAGATCCACCAGATAATAATGCAACACCAGTAGTGGGAGACGAACTACCATACAAGCTTGGATCTTGAACCTGTGCACTCGACTTCGTTTCTTTTCGCTGCATATCTAGTGCATAAGCTTGTAATCTTCCAACAAGATCATCTAACGAAAGACTCATCACTCTTTCGTCTTCCTCCATCATCATTACACGATGATTCCATTTCTTAGGCAAAGCGCCTAAGAGTTTCTTGTTCACATCCTCAATAGTTAAAGTCACCCCTCCATCATTCAACTCACTTACCAGATGTGAGTAGCGAATAAACAATGCATTAACGGATTCATTTGGCAAAATGTCAAACAATTCATATTGCCTTTTAATAAGTGCAAGTTTACTCTTTTTATATCTCTCATTTCCACCACACCGTTGTTCAATGGCCTTCCACAAATCGAAAGCAATGTCATAGTGTTTAAACATTTTCAGGACATCAGCTGACATGCTCATTGTGATAGCTGAATGAACTTTTCTCTCCAAATCCCAAACCTTTTTCTCATCCGGAGTGAAAGATCGAATATGTTTTGGCGGAGGGTTGATAGAATTGAATTGACCATCAGATGGTGGATGTACATAACGCTCCAGCAGAGGAATTAACATATCAGGATCATTATATGAAATGAAAGCTTCAAAGCGTTGCCTCCATTCCACATAATCAGTGTTTGCAGTAAATAATGGAGGTTTTTTTGTGCTTCCAACTTCATTACTATGCTTTAATAGCTGAGTAAAGCTTTGAAGAGACATTGTATTACCTGCACACTAGACAAAACACAAAAAAAATGTTTTTCAAATATTAAATAGCGACACTAAGGTTGTGTCACAGACAAATGACGACACTAAGATTAGTGTCGTTAACCTGCAAAAACAAGTTAGAACAGATGCGACACAAAGGTAATGTCGCAAGCAGAGACAAATGGCGACACAAGGGGTAGTGTCGCTGTAAAAGCAACTGGCGACACAAGGGTTGTGTCGCAAATAGTGAATAAATGAAAAAGTCCAAATGCGACACAAAGGTTATGTCGCTATCCAATGTCGCTGTCCAATGTCTCAGGTTTATGTCGCACCCAATGTCGCAATGGTAATGTCGCAGATAACCCTAACGCGACACAGAGTGATTGTGTCGCACAAATAGCTTATGTCGCTAAAACCCTAGTGGCGACACAGAGGTTGTGTCGCTATGCTGCGAACTCAGCCGCACTTAAACCCCAAAATTCGAATATTTTCGTAAACCTTACGAAAATTAACAACCTTCAATCGAACGAACCTTCAATGATCTTTTAGAAATAACAGATTTCAAGCTTTTACTACTTCTGATCAAGAGTAATTGCTAAAATGTAAGTGATTTAACCTGAAAAACGCACAAAATCGATTCAATACCACAAAATCTAAAGATTTCAGCTCTGATACCACTTGTTGGACCCTTTGTACTGGATCTAAATCGAATCAATTCAACAATTGAAAGCGCGGAATACAATCAATTGAACAATGCATGTTAACAATCACACGAAACTAGTCGATTAGCTTTTATATATATCAAGAACAACGAATCAACCAATTACACAAGATTCCTCACAGATCACTTGAAACCACTCTAGGTTCGTCAACCCTAGAACTGAAACCGAATGCCTCTATTTATAGGCAAAACCTCACTGACCTGCAACACAAGCCCTGTGTCGCCAAGCCGACATATGCGACACAAGCCTTGTGTCGCTATTGCGACACAAGCTCTGTGTCGCCTAAACAGTTTGACTGATTTTGACTTCAAAACAAATAACTTTTATATCATAATCAAAATATTACAACCAACTCAGACCTAGACCAACTGACAGACATACAAAACATGTATCAACAACGACTGATGCACCATTATTTGGTGAAGCAGCAGTAAAAGGTGTTGTTTTCCTTCTATCAGTAGTAAAATGCTTGACAGTACTAATATGCTTAACAGTAGTAACTTTGGTTACTGATGTTTTACCTATGAAAATATAAAGACTAAAAAGTCAAAACTGGACAATTATTTTGGGACAGAGGGAGTAAATAACATACGAATAATTAATTACCTCTTCGCGTAACCACTGAGCAAAAGATATACTGTGCTCATTCTCCAGCAATGCTTTTCGTTTACCCGGGTTTTGTGTTTTCAAAACCTGCTTGTATCGCCTGAAGTAAGGTCTTTGGTTATTATTTTTGATAGAACATTTTAAGTAACGAAATAGACATGTGTTGGTAATACTTACTCGATATACGATACAATTTCATCTGTATCTTGTATTACATACAAATGTGCTTTCTGAAAGAGTTCTGCAGAAACTTCACTAGATTTGCCAGCCGACAGTGGCATTCCGTCCTCATTTTTTTCATCAGTTTCATGTTTATCACGTGGGATACCAATAGTTTTCATGGATTTTTGATTTTCGCCGAAAAACTCTATTGTTTCTTCTTCAATAGTCTCCTCAGCAATGCATCCCTTTCGTCTATTTTTGTTTCACACATGTCCTTTAATAACCTTCATACATCTTTCGAAGGGATACATCCACCGAAAGCATACGGGACCACATAATTTTACCTCCCTAGTTAGGAGCACAGTCAAATGGACCATAATATCAAAAAATGAGGGAGGAAAGAACTTTTCGAGTAGGCACAGTGTGACACAAAGTTCTTCTTGCATCTTATCTAGTTCCTCTAATATGATTTCTTTGTTACATATCGATTTAAAGAAAAAGCAAAACCTGATAATAGCATATCGTGTGGGTTGGTGCATGATTAAACGTATTGCAATGGACAAAAACTCTTGCATTAGCATGTGATAGTCATGTGATTTAAGGCCGATGAGCTTCCTATCTCTTAGGCTGACTAAACTAGAGAAATTTAAACAATAGCCTTGCGGTACCCTGATGTTGTATAAGTTTGACAAAAAGATGTCTTTTTCGGCATTCGCTAATGTGTAACCTGCTGGAGGTAGTACTATTTTGTCTCCTTCTTTCCTAGCAAACAACTCTTTATTTATACCCAACTCTTCCAGATCCAATCGAGCATTCTCTCCATCTTTCGTCTTTCCCAGAACATTTAGCAAAGTACCGACTAGACTCTCACCAATATTCTTTTCTATATGCATGAAATCAATACAATGTTGAACTTCATTATGCCTCCAATACTTAAGCTTTCGATACCAAATGTTGAATTTCTTCCAATACGCACCATTTTGTTCATTTACTTTGCTTGAACTACCATCTTCTTTTCCTCTTTTCCTTTTCTGCTTTTGGATCTTCCCACTCTGCCTCTCGCATCTTCTTGGTTCTCTGATGCCTTATTGTTTGTTCGTTTTACACGTCCCCACATATTTTCAATATGTTTTACCTCGTTGTATATTTCTTCCCGAGTCATTGGATTTGGAGACGGGCGAAATTCTTGTTCTCCATTAAACGCCTTCTTTTGCTTTCTGAACGCATGGTTATATGGTAGATATCTTCTGTGACCAACATAACTCTGCTTGGATGACGCAAGAAGTCTAACACAATATGTATCTTTCCCACATACTACACAATCTTTGTATCCACTGGTTGGGCAGCCACATAAAGTACCAAGTGCAGGGTAATCATTTATTGTCCATAACACAACCGCACGTAGATTAAAGATTTTTTTTTGTGGAAGCATCATATGTATCGACCCCTGTCTCGAATAAGATTTGTAGATCATTAACCAACGGTTCTAAAAAAACATCGATATCATTTCCCGGGTATCCCGATATCAATACAGAAAGCATGATAAACTTTCTTTTCATACACAACCATGGAGGAAGGTTGTAAATGACAGTTAAAACTGGCCATAGACTGTGATGCCTATTTCCTCTGTTGACGTCAACCCCATCAGCCGATATTCCTAGCCTTAGATTTTTTGGATCGTTAGAAATTTCGGGGAATTCTCTATCTATGGTACGCAATGCCTGTGAATCTGCGGGGTGACGTAACACACCATCTGTTTTCCTCCTTGTCGCATGCCATCTTAAATCTTCTGAAATACTTTGTATCTTAAAGAGACGTTGCATTCTTGGTATTATTGGAAAGTACCACATTACCGTTGTTGGAATGTTCTTGTACACTTTATTTGTCTTCTTATCCACCTTCCATCTTGTTGTCCCACAAGTTCGACACACAGTCAATTCCTCATCCTCCTTCCAGTAAAGAAGGCAGTTGTTGATACATACATCTATCTTTTTGTATCCTGATCCCATCAATTTCATAATTTTTTTGGCCTAATAAGTGTTTTCCGGCATTTCGTTTTCCTCAGGTAGCATCTTTTTTAACAATCCTAGTAGTTCAGTAAAGAACTTATCAGAACAGCCATACTTACTCTTCAAGTTGAGTAGTTGAACTATTGCTAACAACTTTGTGAAGTCAGGACATTCTTTGTAAAGTGGCTTCTCTGCGTCTAATAGTACTGCTAGAAATTTGACATGGGCATCCGGATCCTCATCATCAAAATTATCTTTTGTAGCATTAACCATTTCCACTGTATCTGGGCCATCTGTTGGAATTTCTGAATCAAAATCCATCTTGTTGTCAACAAACTCTGTTGTATCATTGTGATGTTTCACGGCACTTAATGATGGCTCATCTTTTTCTCCATGTTTAGTCCACTTTGTGCAGTTTAGATCAATGCCATTGCTGAATAAATGGAAATGCACTTCCTCCACTTTACGCACTACATGGTTTAAACATTTGGTACATGGACATGGGATTTCAAGATGCTGTTTATTACCTTGTGGGTCGATGTTAGTCATCTTCTTCAAGTTCTCTACTGCATAATCGATAAATGCTGCTACTCCATCTCTATAAGGTCCGTTCATCCTGTTTGTTCCCATCCAAGACTTGTCCATATTGTAGGGTTTGAATCCTTCGATTAGTTGTGTACGACGTGTTTTGTAACTGATTAGGGTTTGAAATTATAAATAACCGCTTAATTAATTAAATTAGGAGGATTATATAAACTAACAATTTCAGTTTAAAATGAATACCTTACAGTTTATACTTTATACTTTGTCTCCAACACTGCCAACACCACCGCAGGTAAGTATTTCAACATGTTCATACATTCTTTAGTTTAATCAAATTCTGATGCATACATGTATATCGTCATCATATTGTTTAGGTATTCAAGTGTAAACTGTGGCATTTAAAGAGGACAAACACTATTGCTTTGGATACCGTATACTTGTCAAATGGAAAACAACCGCTTCATAACAGATTACTCCCACGGGATTGTTACAAAGTGTCCCTTGATAAATCGTTAGTGGATGCAGCTTGTATACCGGACATTGCAAGCAATGGTTTCAAAACAGCTAAGGTTGCAGTAGGTGGTTTTTATGCATGGCCCAAGGATCAAGTGGTTTTTGATGAGGAGGTATATATAATACACGTTTTTATCAACCTACATATATATAATTCTTCATATATAATTAAATGGTTGATACATATGCGGCTTTTGTCTTGTACAGGTTACACCACCAACTTCTGGACAAAAGGTTGGTGATGAGAACAAAACTGCTCCAGAAGTATCAAAGAGAAAGCGCAAAGCACCGGTTTTTGTATCTAGTGATACCGTGCAAAAGCAAGCAAGGACCAAATTCAAGAGTCAAAAGTCCTTAAAAATGTGATGTATAATTAGTTTATTTGATATTTAAGTAATTACTTTTGGTTATTATTATGTAAAACGTTTCAATTTTAGTTTGGGTACATGAAATTATGTACATTTCAATTTTAATTTGTGGTGTTATATAATTCAAACTGTTACACAAATTATTGATTTGTTATATGTGACTAAAAGATGCACTCACATAATATGGTCACACTTTGTGGCCACTGTTTGATTAATTCGTTGTGTGACTAAATATTGCAAAACGTCACACCAAGATAAACTTCATGTGGCCATTGGATAAACAATAGTCACACAAAATACACGTTTACTTGACTTTAAAGAGCATATGGTCACACTTATTAACACGTTTGGTCACTTGTGGCTTAATTTTATGTGACCAAATCTCAAAATAAAACACTCGTTGTATGACTATATGTTACAAAACGTCACACAAACATAAAATTTAAGTGACCATTGGATGACAGTAGTAACACATAATACACGTTTACTTGACTTTAAAGAGCATATGGTCACACTTATTAACACCTATGGCCACATGTGGCTTAATTTTATGTGACCAAATTTCAAAATAAAACACTCGTTGTGTGGCTAAATGTTACAAAACGTCACACAAATGTAAAATTCAAGTGGCCATTGGATGAACAATAGTCACACAAAATACACGTTTAATTGACTTTAAAGAGCATATGGTCACACTTATTAACACGTTTGGTAACTTGTGGCTTAATTTTATGTGACCAAATCCCAAAATAGAACACTTGTTGTGTGACTAAATGTTACAAAACGCCACACAAACATAAAATTCAAGTGGCCATTGGATAAACAATAGTCACACAAAATACATGTTTACTTGACTTTAGAGAGCATATGGTCACACATTTTATGGTTTTGGTTACTCTTTTTAAATGGATACGGCCACTAACCAGCTAATGTAACCGTATGTACCCTATGGTCACACGACCTTTAGTCACACGGACGCTAAAAACACAAGTGTGACTATATGCATATCGTCACACTTTTCTGGTGTAGCGAAATCGCAGATTTGTACAAGTGGTATATTACAAAACAATGACTACTACTATAGAACCTAAAACTAGATTATCATCACCTAGGAATGAAACGAATATATTTGAAGCACATAATACACCTGCAAAAATAAGAACTCCTAAAAGATTAAAATGGAATGAAATAACTCAATCTTTAACTTGGAATTTGCAAGATATTAATCCACCAAAACCCATAGATATTAATGATAAAATATTCGAAGTTACAGAGCATACAGATGGATAAGTAGAAATTTCTTTTAATAATC
The DNA here is from genome assembly GCA_963930675.1 of Gnaphalium uliginosum. NCBI lineage: Eukaryota > Viridiplantae > Streptophyta > Magnoliopsida > Asterales > Asteraceae > Gnaphalium > Gnaphalium uliginosum. The sequence goes on along the minus strand of OZ005680.1, from coordinate 37,491,710 downwards.
TATTTTCTGAATCTGCTAGACATTCAGTAGGATCTACAAGTACAATATCAAATGATAACGGAAATGTTAGAAGAGTTCAATCTATGAAATTAAGAGGAGTTGATTTTAATAGTACTATACCTAAACCCTTATATGAAGAGGAAAACAAAAGTGATGAATTTAGTGATATTTATCGTCCTACTAAATCTGAGATAGAAAATTTTAGAGATCAACAATGAGTGACACTAAATTACAATTTCAAAATTGGTCTACTAAATTTTGGATAGAAAAGTTTTGATCGTGTTATAATAAAATATAAATACTTTATAAAATTTAGACGACTAAGAAAATTTAAAGAAGAATCTACGTATACAAATGATGAATATGATTATGAAACATATTTAAAAAATTTAATAAAAGAAGAATACATTAGAAAAGATATTATCGCAAGAAAAATATCAAGAATAACTTGTTAGAACTAAAATCTATAAATTAATAATTATGGAAAAATACCTGGATGAAAAATTAATTTGGTATTACAATAATTTTAATGAAGAAGAAAGATTTATACATAAAATCGATTGGAAACTATACTTACTTGATAAAGAAGAAAATATTACATTTTTTACATGGTTAGAAATGTATTGTGAAAATAAAAAAATAAATTATCCATATAACCATAAAATACAAGTGAATATTGATATAAACAAAACATACCAAAGTATCAAAACAAATACTAATATTATAGGTATTCATCCTCCGAAAGAAGACATTTTAATCAAACAAAATACTGAAGAATATATATGAAAACCTTTAGCAAAACTTAATAAGGAACAAGAATGTTGGACCCTTTGTACTGGATCTAAAACGAATCAATTCAACAATTGAAAGCGCGGAATACAATCAATTGAACAAAGCACGTTAACAATCACACGAAACTAGTCGATTAGCTTTTATATATATCAAGAACCAACCTCTAAACGACCTGCGACACAAGCTTTGTGTCGCCAAACCGACCTATGCGACACAAGCCTTGTGTCGCTATTGCGACACAAGCTCTGTGTCGCCTAAACAGTGACATTAATTTTGATTTCCAAAACAAATAACGTTTATATCATAATCAAAATATTACAAACGATTTTGACCTAGACCAACTGACAGACATACAAAACATGTATCAACAAAGAAAATACTTTAAATAATATAATCTATCAAAACAATTAAACAGATGAAATATTAAATACAATAGGACAACAATTAGAGAGAATAGAAAATAATAATAATAATAATAATAATAATAATAATAATAATGTGTTAGCAAATAAAATTAGTAATTCTAGTGCAAAAATAATAGAAGAAAATCCTATATTTGAACAATTTTCTATAAATTCTTCAATAAATTTAAACAAAGATAATTCTATCCTAAAAGAAATAGAAGAAAGGTTAGCTCAATCAAAGATATCCAATGATGAAGTAACTAACAATATAAATGTTATAAATGAATTAAATTCAGAAGAGGATGATATCTCTGAAATCGAGAAACAATTTAAAAATCTAGAAATCAACAAAATAAGACAAAACTCATGCAATACAAATCATACTTATACACCCAAACCAGAAACTAGAAATTATTATTCTAGACCAACTCCACCCGATTTGCAATTTGAAGAAACACGTACCTTAGTTCAAGCAAAATATGATGGCATTTCATTGTATGAATGGAATATAGATGGACAAACAGAATATCAAATTCTTAATCTTCTACAAGAAATGACCATGGCATCTAATGCATATAGAAGTCAAAATAATACTTAATCAAATACTCTCGAGATGATTGTCTCTGGATTTACATGTACTCTAAAAGGTTGGTGGGATAACTATCTTTCGTTACAGATAAAATGACAAAAGTTAAAATATAAAATAATCAACAAATAACAAAAATTGAAAATTATATGGTTAATACCCTTATATTTGCTATATTAAAAAGTTATGTGAGAGACTTTGCAGTGATAACATCATATATGTCCATATTTAATTAACAATATTTCCCCATTTTCAATACATTTATATTGCATCTATATGATTTTAGATACTTATTTCGTTCATATTTGCAAATAGGTGTAATTATAGCTTGAATTTGAAAAAGAATGGAAAAAGGACGTAAAACGAAGTAAAACCGAAGAGAAAGGATAAAAGTGTAAAAAGAATGAAAGTTGAAGTTGGATCGCGGAAGAGAACATTCTGGAACCTGAGCCCAACCGCCGATTGGAAGGTCCAACCGCCGGTTGGAGGCTAACGGGCCTTGAGGCAGTGGAACACACAGCCCAACGCCGGTTGGATGTCGGTTTACAAATCTATAAATAGAGGCCTTACCCCAGCCATATACCATACGAAATACTTTGACCTAATTCAACCTTAGGATTTAAAGGTGAGTTTTTAGGCACGAATTTGGAGCAAGGAAGGCTAGGGTTTGAAGGTTTTCAACCCTCACAGAGATTGTTTGGTTTCCAGTTTGGATTTTGATCTTCTTATTCTTTTTACAATGTTCTCTTGTTTGAATATAGATATGATTTCTTGTATCGTATCTATGAGCTAATTTTCTATTGTGTTTACTTAGACAATAAAACCTGGATGAAGGTTTGAATGTTTGTTTACGTTGGAATATTAATTTTATGAAGTTTATTGTGTTTACCCGAAAGATCCATCTTATTTGATTAATCTTTAATTATTACTTAACGTGATTAATCAACCTTTTCTATAACGTAGTCTTGTCTAGGTTTATTAATTATTTGCAATTGTTTAACTTGTTAAATAGTTGTGGCTTGAAGCTTTAATCGGCAAGAGGTTAAGAGTAATAATGATTATTGAACTTTATTTAATGTGAAAGTTGTCAAACGACAATTATTAGACTCTTGTTGACTCAAAGTCGCTAGGGTAAATCGCAATAAACGGTTAAAGTGCTTAATTAAATAAGGAATAAGTAGACAACACATAGAAAGGCTTTCTTGTGTATTCATAACGAGTCTTGTGTCTCATTTAAACTTTATAGGAATTGTTAACCGGATAAAGTGACTTTTCACAAAATATTTATTCACAATAAAATTATCCAACGGTTTAAACATACATGATAATTGGAATCTAGGAAATAAAAGTCTAATAAATACATTCCTTTATCTATATTTGTCTCAATCTACTTTAAAATTACTTTATTTAAATTAAGTTTATTAGTTTCTTTAAAATGTTCGTTCGGAACTAAAACGGTCCCCCGCTTACTTATTATTTATTTTTTAATTATTTCAATTTAATAACATTGTTCCCTGTGTTCGATACTCGGATTTACCAAACTATATTATTATTCGATCAGGTATTCTTACCTGTATTGTGTGATAGTATTGATATTTCCAAGTCATAATTTATAACATTTTAAATGCTATCTAGCACACAACAAGTTTTTTAGCGCCGCTGTCGGGGAGCGGTTTCGTTATTAAATTGGAATTTTTAATCCTTCAAGGAAAATTTATTTTCCAAGAAATTACTTTATTAATTGGTTAATTATTTTGTATTTATTAGGTATTAAATAGATTTTCAAACTGTTCAGTCCCAACCGGCCGCTGAGATCCTTCAACCGACGGTTGAACTTAATTTTTAACAAGATTACAGATTTCAACCGACGGCTGGCCTACCCAACCGGCAGTTGAATCCCCTGTTTCGAATCTTTTTACGATTTTTGTCGTTTTGCGGTTTTACAAGTTTATTCTACTAGTTCTAGTGAACTTCTTTTCTGTTTTTCAGGATTGCTTATGACCCGTAGAACTAATCCGGATCCTCTAAGTCCATTTGAAGAACTAGAAAGGGAACTTCGTTCTAGAAGACGTTAATTCACCGCACCACCAAATTCATCTGTTCACAGTCCATTTCCGGAATCTGATTTTGATATATATCATAATACGCTTTTCACAACGGCGGAGTACGGATATTATTATGATCTTGAGCCATACGGAGACGAGCCACTCTCACGGCCACTTACTCAATATCCAAGTGATCAATCTGAACCGGACATTGAGATGGCACAAGATATTGCTAATATGACAATAGAAGATTACACAAGTCTAACTCTTGAAGTTGGTCCGAGAGTAGTCCGACCAGCTATTGCTAGAGATGTTGAGTTCGAATTGAAGGGACAATTTCTTAAGGAGCCGAGGGAAAACCTATTTAAAGGAGAAGAAAAGGAGGATGCTTAAACGATGGATTAGTAACGAACCGGCAGGATCAATTACCACTTAGGAGGATCTTCGCACGAAGTTTCTGAAAATGTATTGCCCCCCATCAAAGACCTCTAAGATGATGGATGAAATAAGGAACTTCAAGCAAGACGTGGATGAATCTCTGTATCAAGCTTAGGAGAGATACAAGAAAATGCTTCATAAGTGCCACAACTCGATCTTAATGTTCTAGTAGGAAATCATGGTATTCTACAAGGGAGTGGATCGAGCAACCAGATATCAGTTGGATGCAAAAGGACCAATTCCTAAGAGAATTCCGGCTGAGGCAAGACTAGCTATTAAAGATATGGCAAAACATTCCCAACTATGGGATAATGGTTCTAGCGGAAGACGGAGATCCGCTAATGACAATGATGGACTTGCTGCAATCACAGTAAAACTGGATAGCATGGGTGAAGATATTAAGAAAGTCAATGAAAAGGTTCACGCCATTCAGATCGGTTGTGAGATCTGTAACGGTCTCCATTTAACAAAAGATTGCCCAAACAATGAATCGGATGAGAAAAACAAAGAAGTGATGTATGGGGATTTTCAAGTAAATTTCAACTACAGACAGGGTAATAACAATATTATCGGAGACCGTATCAAGGAAACAATCAAGGCAACAATCAACCGTATCGGCTAAGAGCGCCGGGGTTCTATGCTAAGGAAGGAGTCAATGCACCTTTTCCCGAGAAAAGGTTGACTCTGGAGGAAACTATGAACAAGTTCATAACCTCTAATGATCAACGTATAGAGGCATTTGACTCAGCAGCGGAATGAGGCAAATTGAAGGAACGGTTCACCAAATAACAAAGGTTCTTCAGGAAAGATTTCCGGGAACGCTACCTGGTTTCACGGAAAATAATTCACGTGTTCATGTGAAGGCGATCGTTACGAGAAGTGGTAAAAGTTTGAATTCTTCTTCGAATTCTAACGATGCAATTGATGTTGAACAGATGAAAGAAAATGACAAAGAGGTGGAGGAAACTCCTAGCAACCAAGATGGAAATACAACTGTGGATCCAACACCGAAAACAAAGCCAGTTGTTAAGGACTACACAGCCCCACCACCGTATCCGGCTGCTTTAAGGAAAGGTAAAGATGTGGTACAATACCACAAATTTTTGGAAAATCTAAAGCAACTGCACATCAACATTCCGTTCGTGGACGCAATTGCACAAATGCCCAAATATGCAAAATATTTAAAGGAACTCTTGACAAATAAGAGTAAGCTAGAAGACGTCACGACGGTAACGATGAATGCAAGATGTTCAGCGTTGATGCAAAACAAAATACCACCCAAGTTGAAGGATCCAGCGAGTATTACTATCCCTTGTTTAATTGGTAATTTAAATGTTAATAACGCACTAGCAGATATAGGTGCAAGTATATCTTTGATGCCCTATTCCATGTATGCTAGACTAGGATTAGGTGAACTTAAACCCATTTGCATGTGCATTGAGTTGCTCGACCGTTCAGTCCAATATCCTAGGGGAGTAGTCGAAAACGTTTTGGTAAAAGTTGAAAAGTTTGTCTTCCCTTGCGATTTTGTTATTTTAGTTATGATTGAGGACCCTAGAGTTCCTATCATTTTCGGAAGACCATTTTTAGCTACCTCTCACTCCTTGATTGATGTATACAATAGAAGAATTACTATGCAAGTAGGTGATGAAAAGGCCATTTTTTATGTAAACAACTCTATGCAATTTCCTGATTCAGTTGATGATACTTGTTATTATCTCAATTCGTTTGAATATTCCGATGACTAGTTTTTGCAGAGTCTACTTGAAGATGACCAATTGGATTCAGTGTTAGTAGATGGATGGACCGGGGATTTTGATACGGAAAGGGATCTGGAAGAGTTCGATAGATTATTAGAAGATGTAAAGACAACTTTTAGCACTAAATGCGGAGATATAACTTTCTGTCAGCAGATCCCAGCCGGCGGTTGGTTAAGTCAATCGCCAGTTGAAGCTCAACCGGCAGGTAGAATTATGCAACCAGCGGTTGAACTAGCTGATAAACCAGATTCCCATTTCTCGCTGCACGGAATTCCATGTATACGATCTGAAAATACTGGAAGTTAAAACTTCTTTTGAACAGCCACCACAACTGGAATTAAAAGAATTACCAGCTCATTTAGAATATGCTTATCTCCAAGGTATGTCTGATTTACTAGTTATTATTTCTTCAGCTTTAACTTGTGGAGAGAAAACAAGTTTGTTGCAGGTACTTAAGGATCATAAATGGGCTATCGCTTGGAAGATCACTGATATAAAGGGAATTAACCCTTCCTACTGCACTCACAAAATTTTGATAGAGTCAGATTTCAAACCGGTGGTACAACCTCTTAAATGACTAAATCCTGATAACACGTAAAAAGTCAAGTTTTTACAAATAGTTATCCCGCCTTAACCCTATTATTGATGAAAACATTTAATATAAATCCTTATTTACTAAAATTCATCATAGGTGTTAAAATATAGACGATGCTTCAAGAATATACTAAAACGGATCAAAAGTGTGTAAAATAGAGCAAGAATGATCAACATGAACCTTTGTTCGTTCATTTTAAATGACCTACGACTTATACTCCGAGTTATCACCAACCTTTGTTCGTTCATATTACGTGTATTTAGTATTTGATTAGGCTAAATACTTCTAACTACTTGTATATGTTTATATACGCTTACGTGATTATTTGTATTTACGCGAAACCACCAGACGAGGTCCGACAATCTATACGGCGTTGGTGATAACTTTTCATAAATAATGTAAACCTATTTTATAAATTAAATAGTAATTATTTACCCTACATTATTGTTATTAAATAGTAATATACGAAAAACCTAGACGTTTTGCTTAAAACGTAACAAACGCAACGAAAACGCGCGAATCGCGCCCGACACCCTAACGCTACCGACAAATATTTTAAGAAGGTTCAACAAAGTATTTTTAAAAATATTAGTCAAATTAAAATAGTGATTTCGTATCAAATATATAACACAAAAATTTAAAAGTTGAAGATTTAATTTTTACGCGCGCAAATAACGTTTTACCTATCGAATAACGTAACACGGGCTTGAGAAAACAAATGTACAAGCCCAAGGCTCAAATTGGGCCGCCCTAACCGAGCCCAAGGTCGGCCCATGAGGCCCAAAAATCGGCCCAAAGGCCCACTCTATTTATTCCTCTTTTCCTTCATTTTTCTCATTTCAACTCAACACATTTCACACACACAAACTCTTTTCCTCTCTTCCTCTCCTCTCTCTCAAGAATCCCAGCCATACCACCATCAACCACCATCATCATTTATCATATTTTCAAGAAGAAATCAAGTCAAAGTGCAAGATCGAGCCCTTCCCATCGTCTTCTCCTTTTGCTCGGTTGTTCAAACATTGTAAGAACTTCAAAACTCTTCTAAAACACTTGAAACACTTCTATAAACATGTTAAAATGTCCACTTAATAAAGAAATGTCCAAAATATAACATAAAAACGTTTTTCATGGCTTAAAATGTTCAAGAACATCACATGCATTTCTGGACAGAAAAATAGTCCAACTTCAAGGAGACGTTTCTCCTCCAAAACTTGACCAACATGGACGATTCAAAAGAGAAAAATTAAGTTTAAGAAGTTAGCTTTCATTTCCAAGTGGTTTCACAATTTTTGGAGTTCGTTTGATACCCGGAATGATTTTTACAAAAACATGTATACGGGCTGTCCAAAAACTCAGAAAATTCACCTTTCTTGTTTTAATCATAACTCGAGATATACACATCCAAATGACATGAAACTACCGCCAAAAGTTCACAAATTTTGTTAGGTACAAATGTCATTTAGATAACTTTTTCGAAAAACGTATAGATTTTGCCCAGAAATCCGATCTTGTTGCATGTGACCTCAGCTAACAAACGGAATTTTTAAAAATACTTAGGAATACCCAAAAATTCTGGAAAAATTATTTTAAGGAACTAACATACTAAGGAACAACATAGATTTTTCTAGAATTTTTATTTAAACTTTTGGAACACGAAATAAAATTTACAAAACTGACTTGTTACAGGCCTCTGTGTCGCAGAAGCCTAGTAGTTTGCGACACAAGCCTTTGTGTCGCCAAAACACCCGAATCGTCACATTAGCGACACAAGCCTTTGTGATGGTGATATTCCACGATATGGTGTAGGATTTTGTGGAAATATTTATGGATGATTTCTCAGTCTTTGGCGAATCGTTAGATTCATGCTTGCGCAATTTGAAGAAGATGCTCGAAAGATGTGAAAATGCTAACTTGGTACTCAATTAGGAGAAATGTCATTTCATGGTTCAAAAAGGTATAATTTTGGGGCATAAGATCTCAAGTGTGGGGATCGAGGTCGATCAAGCAAAAATCGAGGCGATTTCTAAACTTCCTCCGCCTACAAATGTTAAAGTAGTAAGAAGTTTTCTATGCCACACGGGTTTTTATCGAAGGTTTATAAAAGATTTTTCAAAAATTGCGCGGCCTATGAACCAATTGTTAGAAAAAGACGCAAAATTTGATTTCTCCACGTCTTGTTTAACTGCTTTTAACATTTTAAAAGAGAAATTAGTATCCGCACCAATCATGATTAGTCCAGATTGGAGTTTGCCTTTTGAGCTAATGTGTGACACGAGTGATTACCCGGTTGGAGCAATTTTAGGACAACGGATTGATAAGAAGTTTCAACTGATTTACAAAGCTAGCAAAACTCTTACGGATGCACAAGAGAATTATACAACTACTGAGAAAGAGTTGCTGGCAGTTATTTTTTCGTTTGATAAATTCCGCTCATATCTAGTATTATCTAAAACTATAGTGCTCACTGATAATTCTGCATTAAGATATCTTTTCAGTAAATAGGATGCAAAACCACGACTACTTCGTTGGATTTTATTATTACAAGACATGGATATTGAGATACGAGATAAAAGAGGAGCAGAAAATCTGGCAACTGATCATTTATCGCGATTAGAGAATCCGGAGCTTGAGAAGTTAGATGAGTCAGAAATAAGAGACAAATTCCCGACGAGGACTTGATGGCTTCGCGTTAAGTGATTCCTTTCCTTGGTTTGCAGATTATGCTAACTATTTAGTTACGAAAACTCTCCCTAAGAAATGAAGGCTCAGCAAACTAAGAGATTCTTTGCCGACTTAAAACAATACTTTTGGGAAGATCCGTTTTTGTTTCGATCTTGTGCAGACGGAATAATCCAACGATGTGTTCATGGAGAGGAGAGTAGGAAGATTTTAATGCATTGCCATACGGGACCAGTTGGTGGACATCATGGAGCTAATTATACGGCAAAGAAGGTGTTTGATTCAGGATTTTATTGGCCAACGATTTTTAAGGATGCTCATGCATACGTCAAGACATGTGACGCTTGCCAACGGTCAAGTAATATTTCATCTCGTGATCAAATGCCACAAAGATCCATACAGGTATGTGAGTTTTGATATTTAGGGAATTGACTTCATGGGCCCCCTTTCCCACGAGTCATGGAAACAAATACATTTTAGTTGCACCTATGTTTCTAAATGGGCCGAAGCTAAAGCTTTGCCTACAAATGATGCTAGGGTAGTCGTAAAAAATTTAAAACAGTTGTTTTCACGATTCGGTACCCCTAAGGCTTTAATTAGTGATAGAGGTACACATTTTTGTAATGCTCAACTTGAAAAGGTATTAAAAAGATATGGGTTACCTCATAGATTTTTGACACCTTATCATCCCCAAACTAGTAGTCAGGTTGAGGTTACAAACCGAGGTTTAAAGCGCATTTTGGAACGATCAGTGGGTATAAATCATAAGGATTGGGCATTTAGGACGGCGTATAAAACGTCTATTGGTTGTACTCCTTTTCGTTTAATCTATAGTAAAGCATGTCACTTACACTTTGAGCTTGAGCACAAGACATACTGGGCCTTGCGAAATTGTAGTTTGGATGTTGATACTGCAGGGAAGCATAGGTTTTTACAATTACACGAATTGGATGAGCTGCGGTTGAATGCTTATGAGAATTCCAGAATTTATAAGGAGCGAACGAAGAATTGGCATGATGCGCGAATAAAAACGAATAGAGAATTCGTTGAAGGCGATCGTGTACTCCTCTACAACTCTCGTTTGCGGTTATTTCCGGGCAAGTTGAAATCTAGGTGGATGGGTCCATACCTTGTTCACAAGGTGTTTCCATACGGAACAATGGAGTTACTTTATCCAGACGGACGGACTTTCAAAGTAAATGGTCACCGGGTGAAGATATACTATAGAGACGAGCGTGACAACGAAGGCGAGGGTATCCTCGACCTTTATCCACTCAATTAGGAGTTTCTGGAACTGAGTCGAGCTTAACGACTCTTTCAATAAACAAATAGCGCTTTCGGGAGACAACCCGTTTTTGTATATTTACTTTAGTTATGATCAAGAACGTCAGGATATATGATCAGCACTACATCCAACTGGCACCTACTTCGTGACATATCAGCGGAGTTTTTCTGTTCCACTTCTTTTCTCTCTTTCACTTTTAGTTTCTTATTATTTTGTACAATGAGGCCATTGTATAACTCAAGTGGGGGGAGGAACATAGAAAAGAAGTGTATTTGTCCTCTGTTATACTAAGTACGGACATGGTTTCCATCAGGATATCTAATTAAATAAAAAGCAAAAACAATGCTTATATAAATTTATGAAATATAAATGTTAGTCAAATTATGTCGCTCTGTTGTATTAAGGTACAGACCTGTCACCGCTGGTTTGATTAAAAATGGTTCTACTTATACTCGAGTCAAGTTAAGTCGCTTTGTTATACTGAGGTATAGACCTGTCACTAATGTCTTGACTCTAAAAATAATTTGTTAATTACTCACCCATTTTATAAAAATATGTCATGATTTGATTACAGGGATATATTATCTGTGGGATTCATAAGTTATATTCATAATAAATAATAATATGTTATTCATAAACTTGATTATAGAAGGTTTAAAGCGGATTAAAATATCAATAATCGTAGTGAAAGGTCAAAATTAGAAATTTTTGTGTTTAAAAATGTTTGATGAGGTTTATAGTATATCAACAATCAAGATATATTTAGAATTTCCTAATAAAGACATGTTTTGTCCTAATATGATTCCTTAGTAGTTTTAAATTATTTGCGAAAAAGTGATATGTACATTTCTTATCTCTTAGTTATTACGTGATTTTTGAATTTCTTTTGTTGGAAATGAAATTCTAGTTGGTTCTAAAATAATAGTCTACTTGAGGACAAGTAGGATTCAAATAGGGGGATATTTGATACCATCAAATAAGTACATATTTAATTAATAATATTTCTCCATTTTCAATACATTTATATTGCATCAATATGATTTTAGATACTTATTTTGTTCATATTTGCAAATCGGTGTAATTATGGCTTGAATCTGAAAAAGAATGGAAAAATGACGTAAAACGAAGTAAAACCGAAGAAAAGGGATAAAAATGTAAAAAGAATGAAAGTTGAAGTTGGATCACGGAAGAAAACATTCTGGAATCTGAGCCCAACCGCTAGTTGGAAGGTCCAACCGCCGGTTAGAGGCTAACGGGCCTTGAGGCGGTGGAATGCCGCCCAACCGCCGGTTGGATGTCGGTTTACAAATCTATAAATAGAGGCCTTACCTAGCCATATATCATACGAAATACTTTGACCTAAATCGACTTTAGGGTTTAAAGGTGAGTTTTTAGGCACAAATTTGGAGCAAGGAAGACTAGGGTTTGAAGGTTTTCAACCCTCACGAAGATTTTTCGATTTTCAGTTTGGATTTTGATCTTCTTATTCTTTTTACAATGTTCTCTTATTTGAATATAGATCCGCTTTCTTGTATCATAGCTATGAGCTAATTTTCTATTGTGTTTACTTAGACAATAAAACCTGAATGAAGGTTTGAATGTTTGTTTACGTTGGAATATTAATTTTATGAAGTTTATTGTGTTTACCGGAAAAATCCATCTTATTTAATTGATCTTTAATTATTACTTAACGTGATTAATCAACCTTTTCTATAACGTAGTCTTGTCTAGGTTTATTAATTATTTGCAATTATTTAACTTGTTAAATAGTTGTGGCTTGAAGCTTTAATCGACAATAGGTTAAGAGTAATAATGATTATTGAACTTTATTTAATGTGAAAGTTGTCAAACGACAATTATTAGACTCTTGTTGACTCAAGGTCGGTAGGGTAAATCGCAATAAACGGTTGAAGTACTTAATTAAATAAGGAATAGGTAGACAACACATAGAAAGGCTTTCTTGTGTATTCATAACGAGTCTTGTGTCTTATCTAAACTTTATAGGAATTGTTAATCGGATAAAGTGACTTTTCACAAAAGATTTATTCACAATAAAATTATCCAACGGTTTAAACATACATGATAACTAGAATCTAGAATCTAGGGAATAAAAGTCTAAATAAATACATTCCTTTATCTATATTTGTCTTAATCTACTTTTAAATTACTTTATTTAAATTAAGTTTTTTAGTTTCTCTAAAGCATTTGTTCGAAACTAAAACGGCCCCCCATTTACTTATTATTTACTTTTTGATTATTTCAATTTAATAACATTGTTCCCAGTGTTCGATCAGGTATATTATTATTCGATCAGGTATTCTTGTCTGTATTGTGTGATAGTATTGATATTTCCAAGTCGTGATTTATAACTTTTTAAACGCTATCTAGCACACACCATGCAGCATACCAAGAGAGAAATTCATTATTATTACTCAATTTAACATGTAGAAAATTACAAGATTTTCGAGGTATAAAGATGTATTTCTAGCAAAGGTAATGACTAGGCCTGACTGTGTAGAAGCATATTGGAAGGAAAGATTTATAGATGGATTACCTAGATTATTTGCTGGAAATAATAAGAAATAGATTAAATAAAAATAATAATAATAATATCCCATATAGAGAACTAACTTATGGACAATTAATTAATTGTATTTATCAAGAAGGGTTACCTCTATGTTCTGATTTAAAATTAAAAGTAAAACTAAAGAAAGAGGGTCTATCAGGAAGAAACGAGTTAGGAAACTTTTGTCAACAATATGGATATGAACAATTAAAGATTCCTTCAACACCAAATAAAGTATATATAATAGATATAAGAAAAGAGTTAAAAGCTTTAAACAAAAAGACATAATTATATGTTATAAGTGTGGAAGACAAGGTCATATGGCTAGAGATTGAAATATTAAAAAGAAGATTAATGAGTTAAATATTTCAGACGAAGTGAAACTTCAAATTAGCAAACTAATTATAAAAGATGATTCTAGTGACTCTAGTATATCAGATTATGAAGAAGAAGATTTAAACGTTATAGAAGAATCTGAAAATAGCTCAGATTCTACTATATGTGAATGTGTAGGGAATTGTACATGTGAATACAATATTAATACAATTACATATGATGATAAAATTTTATTAGAATTAGTAGATAAAATAGAAGATAAAGTTATTAAGAAAATATATTTAGAACAATTAAAAGAAAAATTTAAGAATCTTGAAATTTCAAAAACAGTAACTTATAAACGAGAATATAATTTGAATGAAATTTGTAAAAGATTATTAGCGCCTACAAAACCAATTACTACTCAAGAATTACAAGAAGAATTAAAAACTGTAAAAGAAGAAATTAGGATAATAAAACTAAGATTAGATAGTATTGAAAAAACTGATGATAAATAAATCGAATGATCTTTACCAAGTGTTAGTATGGTAAAAGGAGTAAGTTACCAGAAATGGAATAGTAAAGTCAATATATTAATAATGAATTTAAAATAACATTGGCAGCATTAATAGATAGCGGAGCAGATATGAATTGTATTCAAGAAAGTTTAGTACCAACTAAATATTATAAAAAATCCAGCGAAAGACTTTCAATTGCAAGTGGATCTAGATTACAAATTAATTATAAATTATCTAATGTTAACATATGTAAACACAATTATTGTTATAAAACTCAATTAATACATGTTAAAAATTTAAGTTCTCTGATCCTTTTAAGAACTCCATTTATAACTTAATTGTTTCCTATAGCTATTAGTGAAAAAGGAATTAGTACAAAAATTTTAGACAAAGAAATAATATTTGAATTTACATGTCCAATAATTTATAAGGAAATAAATAATTTAGAACATGAAATTCAATAAGCGAAACATTTAATAAATGAAATAAACGATAAAAGAATAGAAAATCAACTAAAAAATGAAAATATGAAGATAAAAATTAAAAAGGTTGAAGAAAGGTTCAAATATAATGTATGTGCAAATATACCAAATGCATTCTGGCAAAGAAAACAACATATAGTAGGATTACCTTATATCAAAACATTTAATGAAAAGAATATTCCCACAAAGTGTAAATCTATACATATGTCTCAAGAACTAGAACAACATTGTAAAAAAGAGATTCAAGAGCTACTAGAAAAGAAGCTAATAAGACCATCAAAATCTCCTTGGTCTTGTTATGCATTTTATGTAATTAATAATGCTGAGATAGAAAGAAAAGCACCACGACTAGTCATAAATTATAAACCTTTAAACAAAGTTTTAGAATGGATAAGATACCCTATACCTAATAAAAGAGACTTGTTAAAGAAATTATATGACTCAAAAATCTTTTCAAAATTCGATATGCAATCAGGATTTTGGCAGATACAAATAAAAGAAGAAGATAAATATAAGACAGCTTTTAATATACCTTTTGGTCATTATGAATGGAATGTAATGCCATTTGGGTTAAAAAAAATGCTCCATCAGAATTTTAAAATATTATGAATGACATAATTATTCCTATAAACAATTTTGCTATTGTATATATTGATGATGTTTTAATATTCTCAAAATCATTAGATCAACATTTTCAGAACTTAAATACTTTTTATGATATTATACATAAAAATAGACTAGTAATATCACCAACTAAGATGAATCTTTTTCAGATAGAAGTTAGATTTTTAGGTTATAATATAGTTCAAGGAACAATAAAACCTATTAACGGAAGTTTAGAATTCTCAAGTAAATTTTCAGATGAAATAAAAGACAAAAAGCAATTACAAAGATTTTTAGAATGTTTAAATTATATACATGATTTTTTCAAAGACTTAGGAATAATATGTAAACCATTATATGACAGATTAAAAAAGAATCCAAAACCATAAACTCTTCAAGGAACAATAAAACCTATTAACGGAAGTTTAGAATTCTCAAGTAAATTTTCAGATGAAATAAAAGACAAAAAGCAATTACAAAGATTTTTAGAATGTTTAAATTATATACATGATTTTTTCAAAGACTTAGGAATAATATGTAAACCATTATATGACAGATTAAAAAAGAATCCAAAATCATAAAATCAAGAACATACAAACATAGTTAAACACATAAAAGATAAAGTGAAATATTTACCATGCTTAAATATTCCTCCAAATTCTTTATCACTTGCATCTGTTTCTATAATTAATTTTGCATTGGGATGAGAATATATATATATATATATATATATATATATTTTGATCCAGGGCCTGGTAAAAACTTGATAACAATTGATGACACAAACCAATTCTTTACATACTAAACTAAGACAAGCGTCAAGATTGAAATTAGGACACGCACTAAATGTGCATCATAAAATTAAAATTACCAAATAGGAGGAATGAAAGAAGTAGTAAAAAATATGTAAAAGTGAAAAGGTAAAAACTACTTTCAAATATATCATAAATTTCTCATGAGTGGGAGAGTATTTGTATAGGACAATAACTCGTGATAATTCACCTAAAATATCATGATAAATTGCACAATTAGTTGGTCAATTTAATATAAGAGATAATTCCTAAAGTATACACATGTATGTGTCTTTCAAAAAGTTTAACACCGAATGAATTGAAAAAAACAACTTAAATTATAAATCATTTAAAGTAAAAACATACTTTGAAGTTACTATCATAATTTACTTTTAATTAGAATACATATTTAATCCAACTTATCAAAGATAGAGAATTGTGTGTCATTTCCTTTCTCTAACGAACAATTTAAGAAAAAACTTCAATTTAAATCCAAACGAAGATCCTACAAAATAGAAAATACCTTCAAGATATTTTTCATACACTCAAGACCTTATAAAGAATAATTAGATTGAGATGCAATATGTTCAATCCAGTAATAACTCAGCAGATCTTTTCACGAAGGCATTTCCAAATGCAATTTTCAGAAAACACGTTCACAGTATTGGAATGCGACATGTTCGAAACATGTAATGAATTATCGTTATCAACATGAGGGAGGGTCAACTATACGCTACACTCTTTTTCCCTTGACTAAACTTTTTGTCCCACTGGGTTTTCTTTAGCAAGGTTTTTAATGAGACAGTACTTCAAAGTTGACTCTACATTGAAAAAGTATCATCCACTAGGGAGTGTTATAAAATATTTAGATAACATCACATGCCTATTTTTGGTTGCCACTTTTATCAACCTTCTAGCTCAATTATGTAAGGTTGTTTTTTCCATAAATTATGGGATATGTTTGTATCCAAGTAGTATAAATACTACACTATGCTATGAAGTAAAAATGCACCAAGTTTACCTCTTGAAGAAACTCTTTTTCTCATCTCCTTTATGTCTCCCTAATCTATCACAAAAGTTCTTAAATTATATTACTAATAGAGCTTTAATTATTATTATGTTACAACATATTCATTTTTGTAAAATTGTTGTGAAGAAAAACAAAACAAAAAAAAGTTCATAGTACAACTAAATGATGAAAAAAAAGTTCATAGTACAACTAAATGGTGAAGGATAACTAAAGTACATAATAATTACCAAACTGCCACCATCCTTTTTTGAAGTTCACAAAAATTATGAACATGTCACCTTCATTTGGACTCTTGATTTTAAGTGAAGGGTTATGATGTGTTCTCACCGTTCTCATGTAAATATTGTGTTCTCATC
Source organism: Gnaphalium uliginosum (assembly GCA_963930675.1). Taxonomy (NCBI): domain Eukaryota; kingdom Viridiplantae; phylum Streptophyta; class Magnoliopsida; order Asterales; family Asteraceae; genus Gnaphalium; species Gnaphalium uliginosum. The sequence goes on along the minus strand of OZ005680.1, from coordinate 37,474,462 downwards.
AGAATCTAACCATATATAAGTATAAGTTCTGGTGAAAACAATGAGTTAAAATAAAAATGGTGAAAACAATCTGTAGGTCCTATAGGTCGGATCTATCAGATCGTTGCTTAATTGTAAGTGCGGAAATCAAACAATCAAATATTGAACGTTAAACGAAACACACAAACGCGAATATATCAAAAGCTTCTGATTTCTATTAATTATAACGTGTAAGATTTACAGAAGATCATTCACAAATAGCTCTAAACTCACAGGGTTTCGTCACACACAAACTGAAACCCTAAACCTCTATTTATACACAACATTCTGAACCTTGCGACACTTGCCCTAGCCGACTCTTGCGACACTAGACTAGTCTCACTACTGCGACACTAAGCAAGTGTCGCAGGTTTACACTTGTATACTCTAATGTTCATTTTTACAAAATTAAGGATTACAGACTCTGACTAACTGACTGACACACATCTATGCACCAACAAACTTCTCCTTGTCATCATCTTGGTCTTTAAATGTCTTCAATTCAACTTCAATTCGCTGGGAAGTTCCCACCAGCATGTATTCCCTTTTCTACACAAATACTCACAACTTTCTGAAACTTCTCGGCTTCTGACTTGTTTTCAATATCAAAAAGAATCTTATTTTTATGAAGAGTCAACAAGTCTTGTCTTGAGAGATTTATTAAACTGATAGGATCGTAGACATAAGTCTTCACTGTTTCCACCACTTGTCATGCATGATCACCTTCTGTCTCCTCCTCAGACTTAACTTCAATAACCGCCTCTCCATTAGCAGGATTGTAGTACTAGTATTTGAATCATTCAAGAAAATCCAGCGGTAATTTTTCTAATGGAATCCTTTTCAATGTCCTGGCTGGAGGGTAAACAAACTTTACATGAGGTCTATTTGTTATTCGGTTAATCCTCTTCTTATACACGTACCTTTTTCCCAGAGTAGGCTTCAGCAAGTTATAATTTCCACTTCGTAACTCCCTTCTTAGCACAGTCTCGATAAATTTTGCTTTTCCATCGTTTGAATGATTGATTAAGTCAAGCTGAGCCAACCTGTTAATTTCGCATTTCGGTAGTGTACTTATATTTTTGAATCTTGGCTTGAAATACTGAATCCCATCCATTCTTTTTACCACGATCAGTTCATTGTCAGCATCGAACTTCCAGCTAATGATCGGGCCTTTGCAATTATCCACCACTTTATAGAATTTGGCACTCTTGGGAGATGCTCTTAAAGGCTTGAACCATTTCAACTTGTCAGCTCTTTGGTTTGACGTTTCAGGTGCCTCTGACTCTGTCTCGCTTTCTGAACATATCACCTCTTCACTATCATCCACTTGCCTTTCCACTTCATCTACTAACTCATCTTCATCGTTCATAGTCTCCTCCTCAACCTCTACATCATCATTACCTTCTTCATTCCCTTCTTCTTCAAAAACCATACCTTCATTCATTTCATCTGACTCATCTTCTATTTCAGAAAAACCCATGTAAAGTAGATGTTGCATGCTCGTTAGGTCTTCTATATTAAGGGCTTGATCGGTTTCAACTGGAGGCTCATAGACAACCATTGCCCTTGACAAGTCTGCCGGTTCATCATTCTGGTTGTCATTGTTGCTTGGGGGAAGGTCATCATTTGCATCATTATCTTCTGGTTGATGACCTTGATCATTATCAGCACCATCATTATTATTATCATTATTGTCATCGTCATTACCAGAAGTTTCCCCCTGAACCGCAGACCTTGTCTTTAATTCATCCACCTCACGCTCCAAATTTTCAATACGTACTGCTTGAGCTGCTATCAGTGCTGACTGCGATAATATCTGTTGTTGTTGAGAGTGCACCAGTGCAGACTGTTCAGCAAAAGACGCCTAAAGAGACGTGAGGGATGAAAGTACTTGAGCAAGCACCTCGACGTTAGATTCAGTTGGACCTGGAAAGGGTTGTGCCGAGAAGCCTGTGAATTAGAGGATGATGGAGGAGCCTGAGCCGGAACCTGCTGAAAAGAAAGCCTTTGATGTCGAGCAGGCGGCCCCTCCGGAATGAAGTCTGGATCAACATTTACTATGTTTGGAAACTCTGGCTTTGCCCAATTGAATCCTCCTCTGAATTCGTGCATACCTTTTAGAGTCATGAATACGAAGGCGCTCGATTATTCGATCATTCGGAATATCACCTTCGGAGTCAGTTGGAGTTTCATTAGGGTCCTCATGAATCTCATCATTCGATTCAGAGGAACTAACCCTTTCAGTCTCTGCAGCATCATCCGATTGATTAGGCTGATCAGCCTGTAAATCATCTGCATTTTCTTCAGTTCGGACATCCTCGTCTTCTATATCATCTATTCCATCGTCTGGTGGCGCTACATAGTTCTCATTGACTATGTGCCCGAAAAGAGGAATGTCCTCTGGAATGGGAGCCCCACGCCCATAGTTCACAGTCCCTGAATATTCGTAATCGCATTGGGTTTTGGCGTAATAGGGACTCAGCGCTAGCAGGTAACCCCGGGGAAAACCGTGGATACATAAACCATCTCTGCTCGCCTTGAGTGTTTTCAACCATCCCACTGAAGATATACCCCGAAAAGTTGAAGGGTTTATTGTAAATCAAAGCCAACATTGCAGACGCAGTTTGATGACTGACCCCATCGAAACCAGTCTTACGGCCAGAGAGGTAGGCAATCATAAGATGCATGAAGAACCTCTAGACCCTATTCAGGTTTTGTTTACGATATTGGTCCGACGGAACCCCAGGATATCCCATCCGTATAAAAGCTGCCGCGATAAAATTGTTTGAGAATTGAGTGGGCATATCGTGGGTGTCATCGAATTGAAGAACCTGGCGAATTAATTCTTCAGTAATAACCAGGTCATGACCCAGCACGGTAGTCATTATCCGCGGATGATCCAGTTCGGTATTGAGCACTACATTGGTCCAAAACGGCCTTATTTGATTCATATAAATTGGAGAGGTGGCCGTCAATGCATAATGAATACGGGAACGCCTTAAAAATTGTATCATTGGTCGAAACGGCAGGGACTTCTCATGAGAATCGTCCAAGAATGCCGTGATATTATGCCTAGGCTCCACGAGCTTAATATTCCGCTAGTTCCGCCATCTGGAAGCTAAAAGAGACAAAGAACAAGATTGCACGGAAAATCGTTAAGTTTATAAGTTCAATAGGCTGGTGAAAATCTCCAGGTGTCGATCTGCGACACTAGGATAGTGTCGCAGAAGATCAATGCGGCACTAGTGTAGTGTCGCATAGATGTACTTGGATGAAGTATGATGCGGCACTTAAGATAGTGTCGCAGACATATGGAGTAACAAATGCGACACTTAGTTTAGTGTCGCAAACCCCTAAAATACAAACGAATAACTGCGACACTTAAATTAGTGTCGCAAACCAACCCTTGGCTATTTGGACAAATCACAGCTGTGACACTAAAAGTAGTGTTGCAGCTGGTGTCGCAAAGATGAACACAGTAGCCCGGAAATCGCGATCTTGAAAATTTTTTGGGGCAAACTCAAATTAACCACACTAATCGACGCGGAATACATGCAGGAACATTAATAAACAATTTTTAATTTAAAACATTGGCCAATTGAGCCCTAATTTTCGCAAAATTCGAACCCTTAAAAAACAAAACTTTGAATACGAATTAAACACAAAATATTCGGTGAAAATGGTTGAAACACGTACCAATGAATCGAGTAGTAGTAGGAGAACACAAATATAACAAGAGATCCACAGAGGAGCGGTCCAAGATCGAAGTGTGAATCGAAAATTAGTCGTGAGCTAGTGTCGCAGGTCGAAGACAAGTGTCGCAGTTAGTGTCGCTAAAATGTGTATGTGTGTGTGAAGGTAAGTGCCGCAGAACACTTGTACATATACCTTCACTCGAGAGTGCGACACTCGATTGCGACACTCGTAGCTACATGTTGCGACACTGCTTTAGTGTCGCAAGATGACACTTGCACATTTTCAGATTCGATTTTCAGATTCGATTATATGTTTTGAATTCGGTACACGATTTAAGCAATAATTCATGACTTGAAGAGAATAAAATGAAAATTTAGATCTTTTTGGATTTTTTTTTAATCAAAATAGAAATAAGCGATAAGAAACAGAATGTAAATTATTTTTGGGGACAGGATTGTTTTGGGTCTGCTTAGGGATCATATCAGCCTGACATGCTTTTATTAAGAAAGAGTAAGTTTTATTTTGATTACCAGTATATTAGTCCACTTTAAATTTACATAACATATTTAAAATCACATTTCGAAAAATTAGTTCACGATGAGTATTGATATTGTTTGTCCACCTAAACATTTTATACTTAAGAAGCTAAACTTTGTATTTTTATTATTAGTATGCATATTACTTTAGTTAACTCATATCATTATATACATTTCAAATGTAAACATGTTAATATTTGCTATATAAAGAGTGAGAATATTGAAATATCTTTAGAATCATGTCAGCGGTGACAGGTCTGTACATAATACAACAAAGTCACATTCACGGTGATTCAGGTTGAACAAACATTGGTTTGAACAATGAAACTAGAGGATACAGGTCTGTACAAAGTACAACAAAGTATCATAGTTTAATATAATCCAGTACTAGGTAATCCTTTGTTGAGAATATATTCTTGTACTTAGTACATTATTAAGAGTGCAGGATTACCACGGGTTCGTAATGTTTGTCTGTAACTTGATACAGACTACGTACCTATGTTCTTTTCAAAAATATACGAATTGCAATCAGGTCTGTACAAAGTACAAAAGAGAAGACACCCAGTACATTTCCCCAGATAAAACAAAATTAAGACGCTAAATCATAGATCATAACATGTTTACCGTTCATATTTTAAGACTACAAGCTTAATATGATATTAAGACTATGTGTCAAAGAATAGGACGTGATTTCATGACAGTCCCGATTCAATTCAATAAACTTGTAACCTTGAACAAGCTGTGAATTATTATTGAGAAGTTGCGGAATCACACTCAATAATATTAGAAAGATCAAAGATAAATATTAAGAATAAATAACAAAACACAAATATTAAATCCAAAGCTTCAATCTTATTAATATGAATAAGACGAATACACTTGTTGTATTAGGGTTTACACCTTAAAGCTGCACTGTCTTTTAATCACTATTTTGTTGTGTTTATTCTAGGTTTTAAGGATCTCTATTTATAACACATAGAGTCCTGTACAATCTCCTATTATTATGGAATTAGATAACTTTCATAACAGACTCATTCTTATCACAAAATCATAAACAGTGTTAACTACCACATTTGAACATTCAGTGGAAACAAACTTCCAACAATGGTAACTGCTTCATTTATGATAGTCTAAGTACAAATGATACTCACAGTGTTAACCACTATAAAATACACTAACAGTTGTAATTACATAAACAGTGGTAACTACTTACAAAATTAACTATCAGTGTTAATCCTTGTAGCAGTTGTAACTTCGATTCTTCAAACAGTTGTAATCTTCACCATCAGTGTTAATCTTCAACCTTCAGTGGTAATCACTTGTTCACTTCAACTTTACATGATCAGTGGTAATTTCAAACCCAAATCAGTTTATCCTAACAATCTCCCCCTAAACTTAATTTGTCCTCTACAGCATTAAGTTTCTTCTGATTCTCCATTCTAAACTCTGGAAGATGCTTTCAAAACTATTTCTTTGCATTCTTTCCCAATTGTTCTTTCTTATGGATCTGATTTAAAATCATGTACACCAATTCTTTAGCAACATCATTACATACAGAAGAATGTAATTTAGCTAACCTCAAACTCCTCAACAAACTCAGATTCATATCATACTCTCTATCTGTGAGCATATACAAAATCTCACCATCTTCCATAATAACCTGGTGTATTCCAGACACCTCAAAATACATCCACATCTTCACAATCTTAAATATACCAAACTGAAAGGGATATTTTTCTGGTTCAAACATCATTCTGATCCAATCCCATGTGATTCTTTCAAGAATACTGTCACACCCCCAAATTCATGATTTATGTTTATCAGGTGGTTTGCGGAAGCATTAGTTCGAGTGGGGGCGTCGACGTAAACATTGGACATTCATACATATCAGAGCATATGATTATCGCAGAACATATGTATTAAGATGCCATAACTAATTGTTTACAAAAGTTTACGATTCATCGAATCGTAAAAGTAGAAATGTAGTTTAAATTATACAAAAGAAATCCCATTTGGCTTCAAAAGATGGCATCCTAAATTCTTCGTGGGTCGCCTAGTTTCATAAGTGTGCATGCAGTCTCACATGTGCAGCTAATTCCCTGAAAAACATAGTAAAAAATCAACAAAATTGTTGAGTGAATTCACAGGTTTTATGTTTGCAAGTATAGTTTGATAAGCCAAAGTTGTTTGTAAATCGTTGTTGCCATAACATTCAAGACGTGGTTTCGTTGGGATGTTACCCCAAAATACAGTTTAGTTGGGATGTTACCCAAAACACAGTTTGAAAATACGTTGCTGGTCGTTCTCCAGCGTTTTCAAAATAGTACCGGTCGTTCTCCGGTTTATCAAATACTGGTCGTTCTCCAGTTTAACACGGTCGGTCGTTCTCCGGCCTATAACATGCTGGTCGTTCTCCAGCGAATCACAATACCGGTCGTTCTCCGGTTTATTACGTACTGGTCGTTCTCCAGTAAAACACTACCGGTCGTTCTCCGGTTTATTACGTACTGGTCGTTCTCCAGTAAAACACTACCGGTCGTTCTCCGGTTTATCACAATGCTGGTCGTTCTCCAGCGTATCAAAAGTTACCGGTCGTTCTCCGGTTTATCACAAGTAGTAAAACGTTTTTGTAAACAGTTGTATAAAAGCATTGAAAGCAATTATATAATAGTGGTAGATTATGGCAAATAGTAAAACAGTAAATATGTTTTTCACCCCTGTTGGAAAGCATGTAAAAGCGGTAAAAGTAGGGGCTGTGAACTCACCTCGTGAGCTAAATACGTGAGTGCTAGCAAAGCGTGTGTCCAAGTAAAGTCCCTAACTTCCTAAACGCATGATATTATAAGTATATGTAAGTGGATGTTTTAGTAGACCATCCATGCTAGTGTTCACTCAACTAGAAATGTCCAATTGTTCGGTTATCGTTTGTGTTTAGAAAACATGTTCGGCCCGTTGGTGACGTTTTGTAATAATAATTCCCGAAGACATTATTATTATGTTTTGTTTCGAACTAAAATATTTGGGGTTCGTTCTAGGTTTTAAAACTAAATTTTGAATATGTCGGTTTACGTTTAACATACGAACCGTATTCATTGACTTTGGTCAAACCAACTCGGTTTGACCCGAAACTTTTACACAACTCTTAAATATGTTTAAATGTCACAAAAAGTCAGTTTTTCCATTTTTTGTAAGTCCACATGTATTGGTTTTTATTTTTATACCAAAACAGTCCACATTCCATATTTTTCAGAAAATGTACATTTTTGTTGACTCGATTTCAAAAATCATAAGTCCGAAATAACATATAAAAAAAATCACAGAGGTTCCCCTATGTCTTGACTACTTCCAGTAATTTTTCTAGAATTTTTAGGCAAGTTTAAGTATTTTTAAATATTACGTTTGTCCTCTGAGGTCCCAAAATTGACCAATCTGGACACATGCAACAAGATCTATTTTCTGGGCAAAATCTATGCATTTTTAGAGAAAGTTATCTAAACGACATTTGTACCTAACAAAATTTGTGAGATTTTGGCGGTGGTTTCAAGTCATTTGGAGATGTATATCTCGAGTTATGGTTAAAACCCCAGGAGTCATTTTCTGACTTTTCTGGGCAGATTATACCTGTTTTCTTACAAAAATTATTTAAAATAGTAAACGAACTCCAAAAATTATAAAACCAGTTGGAAATGAAAGCTAACTTCTTGAACTTGAGTTTTCTCTTTTGAATCATCCATTTTCATTAAGTTTTTAGTGAGAAACACTTAGGTGAATTTCGGAGTATTTTCTGGACAGAAAATGCATGTTGCATTTTTGTAAGTTGATGATGATGAAAAACGTTTTTAGCATGGTTTTTGGACATGAATCTTTTGAGTGAACATTTTAACATGTTATTCAAGTACTTTAAAGGTGGAATAAGTTTTCTTACAAGGGGAATAGAAGGAGGCAAAGAAGGAGATGTTGTAGAGCTTGAATCCTTGCAATAATCTTGAAACTTTGAAATGGTGTTTTATGTGGTCAATGGTGGTTGTGTGGTGATCAAAGGTGGTTTAGAGGTGGGATTTCTACAGATTTTAGAGAGAGAATGTGAGAGTTTAGAGAGAGGCTAGAGAGAATTGAGAGGAAAAATGCAAGTAAGTGTGTTTTTGCATGAAATGTGAATGGGAGTGTAAGTAAAAGAGGATGCATGTGAATCTATTGGGGGAGAGGGGTGGCACATGGGAGGGGAGGGGGTGGCACATGGGGGCAGATTTTTGAGGGTGGGTCCCACCATGTGGGTGTGTTAAATTAATTCTCCAATTTGCGTTACGCGCGGTGTTCGTTTACCCGTTCGTTTCGTCGTTCGTTTAGACGTTAAACGTTTATTATTCAAGTTTTTCGTTAACAATTTATTCGTATAAGTTTTGGTTGAATTTTTATTTAAAACGCTTGTTTTTAAGTTATTGAAATATGTTTCGGGCTTCGTTCGGTTGTTGGGCGCGATTCGCGCGTTTTTGTCGCGTACGGCACGTTTTATTTGAAACGTAAAATATTTGTATATTATTGTACTATAATAATATAATGTACATAAATACTATTTAATTATAAAATAGATTTACGTTATTTAGAAAAATGTTTTCACCAACGATCGTATTTTTTTGTCGGACTCGTTCCGATAGTTTCGCGCATTTTTATAACTAACTACGAAAATAGTAATACTTTACGTATTAAAATTGTTGGGCTTTGCTAGACTTACCTCATAAAAATAGTGTGAATTTTCTTAAGTAGGGAATTAGCCTAAGACATGCACGTGATTAATGTACGTAATTACACCTAAATTTGAGGGGTGTCACATTCTCCCCTTGTTAGAGAAAATCTCGTCCCGAGATTTTTAAATCGTGTCGGAGCGTCAGACGCATGTATTTATGAAAAGACGTGTTGTTATCATTGTGGCGTCTGAGGTTGTCAAAAAAGTCGTTACGGCTTTTGGTATACATATCGTTTAGTTTAGTGGATTCCCTATCCAATGCGGTCTAAGTTTACTAGACCCAAAATTGATGCTCGAATTATATATAACGTTAAGCATAGTGGTTGTTTACTAGAAACGTACCAATGTTGGCGTAGGGATCCTGCGGAGCATCCTGCGCTCTAAGAATATACGCGCGTCCACGAGCTGGTGGAATGTTGGTGTTGCGATCGTTGTCATTTTGGTTATTGCGGTTGTTATTATTTTGGTTGTTGTGGTCGTTGTTGTTACCACGGTTGTCATCTTGGTTATTGTTGTTTCGGTTGTTGTTATTGCGGTTGTTGAGCTTTGGGCACTGGTTTCGGAAATGTCTCGGGTCGCCACACTCGAAACATCCAGTGTTCTTTCGCTCAGTGTTTGCTCGGGTGGGAGGGTTTGATTTACAGCTTTGGGCTGAATGACCCCAACGTTTACAGTTTTGGCAGAAGGTACATCCACCATCATGGTACTTCTCGCACTTACCACACCTGGGTTTGTTACCCAGGTACGGTTTCGGTTCGGTGGTGGTAGCAGCGTATGCCCTAGCGTATCCTGAACGCTTCTCACTACGCCGACCCTGTCGGTCATCTCCTCCTTCATTCCATTTTCGTTTATCTATCCCGGAACTCCTGCCCTCAGCACTGTTCGGGTCATCCTTCCCCGACACAGCTTTCTTCGTCAGTGAGCCCATCCTCACTGCTTCATCCGTCAAGCTTTGCGCTAAACTAACTGCGCTCCTGAAGGTGGCAGGTTGGGACGACGTTACCAAGCTTCTGATTTGAGGTACCAATCCCCAAATGTACCTCTCGATGTGTTTGTACTCGGGTGTCACCATGTGTGGAACAAGACGGGCTAGTTCCTGAAATCTAGTGGTGTAGCCTGTGATATCAGCACCGATCATCTTGATGTCCCATAGTTCGGTCTCAATCTTTTGCAATTCACTGCGGGGACAGAATTCCTCCATAATCATTACCTTTAGATCTTCCCACGAGATGGCGTAGGCGGTTGTTCGCCCAAGGGTTTGAACTTGAGCATTCCACCAGGTCAATGCTTTCTCGGCTAATGTGCATGTAGCGTACTTCACCATGCAATCACGTGAACAGTCACTGATGTCGAGTACCGATTCCATCTTTTCTATCCAGTGGACAATGCCAATAGCTCCCTCAGTTCCATTGAAGGTACTTGGTTTGCAAGCTAGGAAGGTTTTGTACGAACACCCTCGCTGGGTATTCTCAGGGTTTCCGGTTGTGTTAGTCCTTTCCCCACCTTGGTTCCTATCCAACGTTCCGCTACCACTAGCTATGTTGTCGCGGGCGCGAGTTGCCTCGTATTGGGCTATAGCTTCAGCCACTCGTCGGTTTATGGTTTCTTCCATCGTTTCAGGGTTAGCGTTGGGAGGTGTGGCGTTCCTCCTGCTGTTTCTGGTATTCCGACGTTTGGGTGGCATGATTTCGTTCTATAATAATGAAAGTGTAGAATTCAATGCCAATTCGAGGATTGGGAAGAGCGATATTTCACCTTATTCAGGTATTGACTTTTAAGGACGATTAACGTTTCCCCATTACGTACTTTACGATTTTGAAACGCCCATATGTACTTAGTATAATATAGTCACGTTGGCCAGGCGTCATTATATGATGCTAACTACATACTTCTTTTCATCATCGCTTAATACGATTAGGTTCACACGAAATCAAAGCAAGAATGAACGAATGGATTGTAGTATGGTTCAAGGAATACAAGGTAAAATCAACCACACACTATATCATACAACAGGCGAAAACATCCGTATAGTGAACAAATAGATTAAGTGTGCGATAGTGTCGGTCGGCGGGTTCTCATGTGCCGATGTGGCATTGTTAGCGTAATCGTGTTCAGGGAGAGTTCCTCGCATGAATAGTTATCGTAGGCAGACATATTCCTCTAGACGCGTTGTGACGATAGTTATCGTGGAGTGAGTTAGGCGTATGCAAATGAATGTATGCATGAGTGTCCTAGCCAAGGCTATAGTCTAGGTCTCTAAGACTTCCTAAGTCACTAAAGACTCCTAGTTCGCTATAACCAATGGCTCTGATACCAATCTCTCACACCCCAAAATTCATGATTTATGTTTATCAGGTGGTTTGCGGAAGCATTAGTTCGAGTGGGGGCGTCGACGTAAACATTGGACATTCATACATATCAGAGCATATGATTATCGCAGAACATATGTATTAAGATGCCATAACTAATTGTTTACAAAAGTTTACGATTCATCGAATCGTAAAAGTAGAAATGTAGTTTAAATTATACAAAAGAAATCCCATTTGGCTTCAAAAGATGGCATCCTAAATTCTTCGTGGGTCGCCTAGCTGCACATGTGAGACTGCATGCACACTTATGAAACTAGGCGACCCGCGAAGAATTTAGGATGCCATCTTTTGAAGCCAAATGGGATTTCTTTTGTATAATTTAAACTACATTTCTACTTTTACGATTCGATGAATCGTAAACTTTTGTAAACAATTAGTTATGGCATCTTAATACATATGTTCTGCGATAATCATATGCTCTGATATGTATGAATGTCCAATGTTTACGTCGACGCCCCCACTCGAACTAATGCTTCCGCAAACCACCTGATAAACATAAATCATGAATTTGGGGGTGTGACAAATACTCATATGCTCTGATATGTATGAATGTCCAATGTTTACGTCGACGCCCCCACTCGAACTAATGCTTCCGCAAACCACCTGATAAACATAAATCCTTTCCTATCTCATATAACCTTACAACATCCACCCTGCTCAATCTTTTAAAAATTTCCTTCACTGTTCTCCAAAAAGATTCACTCCCATCTGCTCTAACAATTTTAATCTTTTCCTCTTTCCTAGGCACCAACAGTTTAACAATCGTCCAATCAATAATTTCTGATCCATCTTGATTTATAGGCTCAGCAGCAACAAAATCTATAACCATCAATTCATTCAACTGTCTTTCATCTCTCTCCAAATCATTAACCACTTTTTCTTCCTGTTCTTTCTTTTTCTTCAACTCCTTTTCCTTCCTCTGATTTTCTTGATAAGGCACAAATATATCTCTTTCCTATGCCCTGGCCATCTCTTTATAAGTCATTTTCTTCAATCTTGTAGCAGGAATCATACACTTTAATTTACTATACAAATCCTTTCTTTTATGTGCAATGGTCATTGGCTTATTTGCTTTCTTGATTCTAGCTTGTTCAGCCTTCTTCCTCTTCAGCTGATCTACCAAATACTCCACAGATTCCTCTTTTTCTTTCCTTAGCATCCATTCATCAAACTTATTCACCTCTTCCTTTGTCATCATAAAAAATCTACCAGGTTCAACTTCAACTCTTATCAAACCGGTTCCCATCTCAGCATTCAGTTCAGCTTGTAGCCTCTGTGCATATTCTTCATCATTTGCAGTAGCAGCAGGCATTTGTTTTGATTTCTTTTTAGGCTTAGGCTCTTCCACTAACTTGCCTTTCCCTTTATCCTTTGGGTCAATTTGAGGTAAATCCCTTTGGAATGTAGGTGTTGCAGCAGCTCTCTGATTGTGAAACCAGGCAAAGATGATACACTTTTCTTTCTGCTAAACTTCTGAGCAAACCTATCTGCAGCAACCTCTTGAATCTTTTCAGCTTCAGGCTTATTTACCTCTTCTCCTTCATCATCTGCCCTTAATTGCTCTATTTCATCACCAACAATAACCTCTGCAGTCTTAGATACCTCCTCTATAACCTCAGTCTCATCTACTGACTCCCCTGCTCCATTCACATTCTCTTCCAGTACAATCTCCTCATTCACCTCCTCAGAATCATCAACACCCTGTTCATTCTCCCCCTTTTTGAATGCATCTTCTGAGGGTTCAGGGGAAGAGAGAACAACTCTGGCTTGTTGCACAGGGACAGATCTTTTGTATTGATCATCAATGATGTAGTACTTCTTACCCTGCTTCAAGCACTTCAGCACCACTGTTTTTAAATCATCTATCTCTGCTTGCTATTTCTTAATGATTCTCTTTTGCCGAACTACCTCCTTCCACATATATTCTATCATGGCCGTCAATTTTCCATAGTGACTACTAGCCTCATCACCATTAAGATGTGACTCCCTAGGTGAATCATTGGTAGAGTTACCATCTAACTCATGCCTAGCATGATCATCAGATAACCCTCTGTTCTTGGTAGTGGGTCCACCAAAATCACCTTCTGAAGAAGGATCATCTTCTGGTGTTGCCTCTGGTTGGGTCTTATTGTTACTTCTGTCCTACTCTACCATTTGGCCAGAAGCAGTAGAAGCAGCCCTCCCAGAATGGTCATCCCACTCCTTATAGACCACATGCTGTGTTGATTCATTGGACTGAGACATCTGAGCAGCAAGAGCCTCAGATGCCTGTGTTTTTGCCTTTTTGGCTTTAGCAGTGGTTGGATGTTGGGTCCCTTGTTTTCTTTTAATACCCCCAACTGTTGTGGGTTGAGAGATGATGGGTATGTCAGCTCTCTCAGCAGATGGTTCAGCAGCAGTGGGTGTAACTGCAGCTGTGGTGGAGGGTGCAGGAAGCATTGATGGAAACAATGCTGTAACCCTCCCAGAAAATTTAGAGTCTCTCTTCATATTAGAAAAAACTTTAGGTTTGTGAGAGAGAACACCAATGATGGTATCCTGTGCAGGCAAATTTGGGATTTGTTCATTTAAAATTAACTGCACAAATCTAGGATACATCAAAAATTTTAATTTTGGTTGTTCAATATTCCTGAGCATACCAGAAAAAATCAGATTTGAAAAATTGTATCTTTGACCAGTGGCAAGACAAACAATTGCATAAGCAATGTTGCTTCTAAACTGTTCAAAAGATGACCGTTTTGATGAGAGGCAGTGTAAAATAGTATGTATTAAAAACCTCCATTGATGGGAGAAAAGACAGGAAACTGAACATTGTGTCAGCTATGCAAATGCGTAAGTACCTGGAGAAGTTAGAAAGCGAGAGTAGCTGTCGGTGCTAGTTCCCTTTCTAACAAGCTGACCGGAATAGCGGCCCTCGCTTCTAGTCCCACTTGTAGCCTGATTCAATTCACCAAACCAAGGTTCATCTCGTGTAGTGATTGTGGACTCGTACAAGGATATTGAGTTGAAGTTGAACACAGATGGTTCTTCAAGGAATGGCATGGCAGCAGGTGGTGGCATTATTAGGGACTATAAGGGCTCCGCTTTGGTTGCTTTTTGATTTTATAGTCTAGATTGAGAGCTATAACGAGGGATTTTCCTTCAGTTCATGAAGGTGTCTTACCGTGGGCTTAGTACAATTCTTGAGACTACTCAGCTCTGAGAGGTTAAAGGGAAATGTACGCTTCAATAGAATGAATTCGGTAGTATTCTACCCTATGGTAGATCGAAGGTCCTGTGTGCTTCGCATTTTTGGCACATGTAATTGACAAAAGGCCGAAGGAGAAGTGTGTTCAAGACATCCCTGTTGTTAGAAATCACCCTGAGGTTTTCCCAAATGACCTACCTGGACCTCCCCCACCTAGACCAGTTGAATTTCAAATCGACCTAATTCCCGGAGCGGCGCCCGTAGCAAGGACATCGTATCGTCTGGCACCGTTCGAGATGAAGGAATTGTCAAGTCAACTGCAAGAGCTTCTGAGTCATGGACTAATTCGTCCAAGCTCATCGCCCTGGGGAGTCCAGTTCACTTCGTAAAGAAGAAAGACGGATCGTTCCGTATGTGCATAGATTATAGGGAACTGAACAAACTAACCATAAAGAACCAATATCCTCTACCCCGAATCGACGACTTATTTGACCAATTGCAAGGCGCATCGTACTTTTCAAAATCGATCTTCGTTCAGGATACCACCAATTGAGAGTCCGCGAAGAGGACATCCCAAAGACATCCTTTAGGACGCGATTTGGGCATTATGAGTTCTTAGTAATGCCGTTTGGACTAACCAACGCACCCGCAGTATTCATGGATTTGATGAATAGGGTGTGTCGCCCATATCTAGACAAGTTCGTAATTGTGTTCATCGACGACATATTGATTTATTCCAGAAGCAAAGAAGACCACGAACGACACTTGGAAATAATATTGAAAGTACTAAAGGAGCAGAAGCTGTACGCCAAGTTCTCGAAATGCGAATTTTGACTTCGAGAGGTACACTTCCTTGGTCACGTGGTCAACAAGGAGGGGATTCATGTTGACCCAGCCAAAGTCGAGGCTATCAAGAAGTGGGAAGCCCCGAGAACCCCTACAGAGATACGTCAGTTTCTGGGATTAGCTGGTTACTATCGGAGGTTTATCGAGAACTTTTCAAGGATTGCTAAACCGTTAACCGAGCTGACCCAGAAGGCTAAGGAGTTCGCTTGGGGAGAAGAACAGGAAGAAGCGTTTCAAACGCTGAAGAGTACGCTATGTAACGCGCCCATCTTAGCTTTACCGGAAGGAACAAAAGATTGTTTCGTGTACTGTGACGCATCACACCAAGGAATGGGCTGCGTACTGATGCAAAGGAATCAGGTGATTGCCTACGCATCGAGACAACTAAAGGAGCATGAGAAGAATTACACGACGCATGACTTGGAGCTAGGAGCGGTAGTGTTTGCCCTTAAAATCTGGAGACACTATCTGTATGGCACGAAGTGCACCATCTTCACCGATCACAAGAGTCTTCAACATATCCTCGATCAGAAGATATTCAACATGAGACAGAGAAGGTGGGTAGAACTGCTTGGTGATTACGATTGCGACACCAAGTATCATCCAGGCAAGGCTAACGTCGTAGCCGATGCTCTAAGTAGGAAGGAAAACTTAAGGCCCTCGCGGGTGCGAGCGTTGGGAATACTAGTTCAAACGAGTTTGAAAACTCGAATCTTGGAAGCTCAAGATGAAGCTATGAGACCGGAGAACATAAAGAATGAGACCTTGCATAACCTGGATCAGAGACTTGAAATCAAGTCCGATGGAGTTCGGTACTTCAAGGAAAGAGTTTAGATTCCGAATGTCAATGATTTGAGAAAAATCATTCTTGATGAAGCCCATAGATCCAGATATTCGATTCACCCAGGAGCTGATAAGATGTACAAGGACTTAATGAAATACTACTGGTGGCCAGGAATGAAAAAAGGATATTGCCGTATATGTGGGAAAATGCTTGACTTGCTCTAAAGTCAAGGCAGAGTACCAGAAGCCATCAGGATTATTGCAACAACCGAAAATCCCACAATGGAAATGGGAACAAATATCAATGGATTTCATCACGAAATTGCCACGAACAGCAAGAGGACATGACTCTATATGGGTCATAGTGGACAGATTAACGAAGTCAGCAGACTTTATTCCCATCCGAGAAGATTACAAAATGGACAAGTTCGCTCAAATCTATATCGACGAAATCGTCGTACGTCATGGAATACCACTCTCTATCATTTCCGACAGGGATAGTCGTTTCACGTCACGTTTATGGCAACAACTACAGAAGGCTCTAGGCACTCAACTAAATTGAGCACCGCTTACCACCCACAAACCGATGGCCAAAGTGAACGAACCATCCAAACTTTGGAGGACATGTTAAGAGCATGTGCAATAGATTTTAGAGGAAGCTGGGATATTCACTTACCCTTAGTGGAGTTTTCCTACAACAACAGTTATCACACAAGCATAGGATGTGCACCATTTGAGGCCTTATATGGACGTAAGTGCCGATCACCACTCTGTTGGTTAGAAACATGTGATAGACAGCTAATCAAACTCGATATTATACAAGAGACAACCGATAAAATCACTGCTATCAGGGAAAGATTGAAAGTAGCCAGAAGTCGTCAGAAAAGTTATGCAGACAACCGTAGGAAACCTTTAGAATTTCAAATCGGCGATAAAGTACTTCTTAAAGTGTCACCCTGAAAGGGCATGATCCGCTTTGGAAAGCAAGGCAAACTTAATCCAAGGTATGTTGGACCTTTTGAGATAATTGAAAGGATTGGTCCAGTCGCTTACCGACATGAACTACCTCAGGAACTTAGCAACATACATAACACGTTTCATGTTTCCAATCTAAAGAAATGTCTATCCGACGAAACACTTATTGTTCCTCTCGATGAAATTCACATAGATGATAAACTACACGTCATAGAAGAACCACTCGAAATCATGGACCGTGAGGTCAAAAGATTGAAACGAAGTCGAATTCCCATCGTAAAAGTCCGATGGAATTCGCGATGAGGTCCTGAATTCACATGGGAGCGTGAGGATCAATTTCGACACAAGTATCCGCACCTATTCTCGAATATTTCGACACCCTATGAGACGAGTTGAATTTCGGGACGAAATTCATTTCAACGGTGGGATAATGTGACACCTACCAATCTAGGGCTATAAATATTGCCTAGACCATTAGTAATACGTGTGTTTAGCATTGGTTAATCTAAATATATGTGACATTTCATGCGATTACGTGCACACGTTAACAATCGGTTAAAAATCGTATAACCGCAAATTGGACGAAGTCCTACAATCATACGGTGTTGGTGATAACTCTTCCTAAATAACGTAAATCTATTTTTATAAGTAAATAGTAGTTATTTGCACTTATATTATTATCCTAGTATAATAGTACGCGAAACATCTAAACGTTTGGCTCAAAACGTAACAAACGCGAAGAAAACACGCAAACCGAGCTCGACGCCCGAGCGAAACCCAAAATATATTTTTGTAACTCAACTTAAGTATTTTCAAATACTTCGTCATCCCGAATATCATTCACAAATTTAAAATGTGCACGAACACATAACGTAAATTATTAACTTTTAAACCGCGAAATTTACGTTTAAACGAACGAAAAACGTAACACAAAATCAAGAAGCGAGTCACGAGCCCAACCCTTGGAAGGGTCAGGCCCAGATCCAAGGCCCAAGGCCCAATCGGCCCAAGAATGGGCAGCCCAAAGCCCATGGAGTTAGCCCATGTATATATAAGTCTAACTCTTATCATTTCTCTCATTTTTCACTCAACAAACACACACACACTCTATTTTCTCTGCAATCAGACTTCATCACCACCACCACAGCCACCAAACACCTCCCTCCAGCCACCACAAGGCCGCCATCCAACAACCCTAAGCCGCCATTCGGAAAATAGCACGAAACGGGAAAACTAGCTTCTTTTCTCCTCTTTCGGTTGCACAAACATTGTAAGAACTTCAAACTCTTCAAAATTTACTTGTAATACTCTTATAAACATGTTATAAAGTTCACTTAACAAGGAAATGTCCAAATCATAACATAAAACTCATTTTTCATGGTTAAAAGTGTCAAAAACGTCACATGCAAGCTGATCAGAAAAATGATCTGACTTTGAGGGGCTGTTTCTCCCTCAAAACTTAACCAAAATGGACGATTCAAAAGGAAAAAATTAAGTTTAAGAGGTTAGCTTTCATTTCCAAGTGGTTCACGATTTTTGGAGCTCGTTTGATACCCGAAATGATTTTTACAAAAATATGACATAATCTGTGCAGAAAACTCAATAAATAAACCCATATTGTTTTTACCATAACTCGAGATTTCTCCTCCAAATGATTTGAAACCACCACCAAAACTTCAGGAATTTTGTTAGGTACAAAAGTCGTTTAGATGATTTTGTCTAAAAGTGTACGCATTTTGCCCAGAAAATCGAGACATTTGCATGCATCCTGATTGATCACTTTTTGACCACAGGTGACAAATGTAATTTTTAAAAATACATACACATACCCAAAAATTCTGTAAAAATTATGTTAATTAGATAAGACATAAAGGAACAACATATATTTTTCTTAAATTTTAACTCGAACATTTGGAACCCGAAATCGAGCGTGCAAAACTCACCTGTTCAGGCCTTAGTGTCGCAGAAGCTGCCCAGTGTTCTGCGACACAAGCCTTAGTGTCGCACTAGAGCCGAATCGTCACCTTTAGCGACACAAGCCTTAGCGTCGCAGAAGGGGAACAAATCGTCACTTTAGCGACACAAGCCCTTGTGTCGCCTAATTCTTAGTGGCGTTATCCAACCCTTAGCGACACTAACCTGATGTCGCTTAAACCTTGTGTCGCTATCCATGAAACAGTGATAACTAGCGACACTACCGTAGTGTCGCTACCCTTAACTTAGCGACACTAGCACAAGTGTCGCATAAACCAGTAGTGTCGCAACATTTCAAACTTCGCAAAATCTTAAGTTTCGCACAATCAAACAAATCAATGTTTTCACAAAATATCACCAACGGGCCGTACATATTTACTAAACATAAACGATAACCGAACAAATGGACATCTCTAAGTGAGTGAACTTACATAAGTGGACGTTAACCTCCTACTTACATAGATGGTCTTTTGAAGACATCTACTTACACACACAACCTCATACGTTTAGGGCGTTAGGAGGTTGCACTTGGATACTCACTTCGCTCATTAATTGCTAGTCGCTTATCATACTTAGGTGAGTTCACTGTCCCCCTTTTCTGATTTCTGTTTTGGGGCTGAAAAGCATGAATTTACATTAAACTTTTGGTTGCACTTTTACATGTTATCAACTGTTTTTGAACTGTTTTACGCAAACTGTGGTATGTCATTATGTTAAGCTTGAGAATTCTTGTATAAAGTCCCCGGCAACTCATTCACTACTAATTAACTCGTAGCGACGAGCCGTAGATATTATGGGTAGCATGCTATTTAGGGTAGACCATCTCTCACTCACACTTCAACGTGGGTGCATAATATCGCCATTACCCATGTTGGTTGAAGAACATGGCGCATTTGGGGCAAACCTCGGTCGGATAATCGGATTAGTAGTGGTCTCAAGGCTTGAACATCTCTCTCTTTATTACCACATGTTTATTTACATCAACATTTAACAACCAAATGCTCATTATACTTACGTCCCCGATGGGTGATAGCGTCCCCGATTAGACGGTTATACCCTTACTTATGTCCCCCGATTGGACACATCTTTGGTTTAACTGTTGGGTCACAAGGTTCCCAAAACTTAGATACAGATTAAATAACAGTTATCTTAACGTGTTAGTTTATATCCAAGTTTTATATCAAACAAGTTTAAATTAATCTAGGCGGAAAACAAGATTAATTTTGACACAGAGTTTATTATGAATCAAAGTATTATTCACAATAAAGTATTTGTCTCACACAGATGACAAAGTATTCAAACCCACACAGATGGTTTGAATACGATCCAAGTATTAGTATGTTAAGATACAATTATCACTACGAACTTTAACAGTTAGTGTGGTAATGCTTTGAGCCTAAGCTTAAAGGTCTTGTATACTATTTTGCTTTGAGAGCTTGGATATCTTGGATACTTGGATAGTGCTTTTGAGCTGTTATTTATAGAGTTGAGTATCAACTTTTATTAACCGGCTCAGTCAGTTGTCCAAGGGATAACACATTCATCTTGGGCAACTTTGCACTCTACCCTTTTTGCTTTTCTTGGAAATAGAAAAAGCAAAAGGTAAAAGGTTTCTTTGCTGAAAAGTAAACCTTTATCCAATGTTTGACTTTACTCAAACATCTCTTCAGTTGTACCATAGCCTTGGGAAAGAAGAACTTCTTTTGTACAATTGTACTTTCATTCTTCAATCTGTGCTCTTCAGTCTGTGCTCTCAGTCTGTGATCTTCAATCTGTGATCATCAGTCTGTGATCTTCAGTCTGTGAAGTCTTTTGTCTTCAATCTTCATTCTTCAGATGATGAATCCATAAGTCTTCAAGTAGAGCACGGTTTTCAGTCTGTGAGAATTCTTCAGTCTGTGCAGCACAGACTCAGAAACAATTCTTTAGTCTGTGTAGCACAGACTCAGAAACACAGACTCAGGAATTCACTAAGTTTTTCCTGAATACAACTGAGATAGATTTTGACTCTTCAGATTTATAACTTAGGTTTGATCATTGTTTTTCCCAACATTAACAGTTACAAACTTTGAACTCACCAACTATGGCCATAGTTGACCCTTTTGTTTTGTCATGCTTTTCAGGAGAACGCCGGTAAGATTGGATCATATGTGGGCAAATGCATGGGATCATGTTATTCAAGCTTTAAGTCATGGACATTTTGAAGGAAACTTTTATAACCTTGTTGTAACAGTACTTTTGTAACAATGAACAAACTAATGTATTGTTAATTGCCTTTAAGGCGACTTTTTAATTTAAGGAATTGTTACTATATCTTTTGTGTTGTTAATTCCTCAACTGTTACACCTCGTGTTTCCGCTTTAGCGGGGTGTGACACTAAGAAATACTGTAAAAATTGCAGCATGTTCCTCAATTAATGGAGAAGCAGTAGCCTGAGTTCATTGAGATTCTTGAGAATTATATGCAGAAAACCAGAATTTCCAAATCCTGATGTAGTAGGCCCCAACTTTGATGTTGAAGAACTACCAGCAAGAAATGTCATTCCTCCATATGATTCACCAGAAGATGTCTTGGCTCCATACACACTTGGATTCTGCACAAATCCACCCATCTTTGTCTCTTTCTTTTGCATATCTAGAGCATATGCCTGCAATCTTCCAATTAAATCATCCAGAGCCATAGTTTCCAGCTCAGGATCTTCCTTCATGATTGTTACTCTAGTGTCCCAACTCAGAGGCCACGCATCTAGCAGTTTCTTGTTTACCTCTGATTCTGTAACAGTAAGACCACCGTCTGTTAGATCACTCACGAGCTGTGATTATCTAGTGAAAAGTTCATTGGTAGATTCATTTGGAAGCAGATCAAATAAATCAAACTGTTTCTTGACAAGCTCCAGTTTGCTTTGTTTGTATTTTTCATGTCCTCCACATCTTTTCTCAATAGCAGCTCATAAGTCATAGGCTAAGTCATGATGTTTGAAGATTTTAAGAACCTCTTTGTTTAAACACATATAGATAGCAGCATGAGTCTTTCTCTCCAAATCGTAAGCTTTCCTTTCTTCAGGTGTCATACTCTTAAACGATTTAGGTGGTGGAACGCCTCTATAATTTCCTTCTCCAACTGGTCTCTCATATCTTTCTGTAATTGGGATCCACATTTCGGGATCATGAAAGGCAATGTATTGTTCAAATCTAGATCTCCAATATACATAATCGGTATTGGGAAGAAACATAGGAGGTTTATTACCACTACCAATTTCATTATTATGTTTAAGCAAGACATTTAGATTTTGAAAACTATGATCAGACATTTTGGATTTAAAACTTTGGCGACACTAAGGAAGTGTCGCAAAGATGAAATGCGACACTGAGGAAGTGTTGCTAAAAACTTGGTTTTTAAAAAATCACAAGTCAAGTCAAGTGTCGCAGGTAAGTACGGCACTAAAGACAAAAGCGACTCTAATGTTAGTGTCGCAGGTATTAACTTGGTGAAATCTTTTAAATCTGATCTAGTCTAGTGTTGCAAAAAGACCGAGTGTCGCAAACAAGTGTCGCAAGAAGGTTTAGTGTCGCAACTTAGTGTCGCAAGTCGCGAAAACAGCAGCCCAACAAACCTTAAAATCGAAAAACTTTGAAACCCTTACGAATTTCGAATGCCAATGGACGAACTAACCCAGAAAACACCTCCAGAAAGCAAAATCTTCAATCAATCTACTCAGAAACTAGTTTTAACACGTAAACTTTCACGAACAAACCGAAAAACGAACAATAACACGATCTAAAACCGTCGAATAACTGATTCAAGGCTCTGATACCACTTTGTAGGTCCTATAGGTCGGATCTATCAGATCTTTGCTTAATTGTAAGTGTGGAAATCAAACAATCAAGTATTGAACTTTAAACGAAACACACAAACGCGAATATATCAAAAGCTTCTAATTTCTATTAATTATAACGTGTAAGATTTACAGAAGATCATTCACAAATAGCTCTAAACTCATAGGGTTTCGTAACACACAAACTGAAACCCTAAACCTCTATTTATACACAACATTCTGAACCTTGCGACACTTGCCTTAGTCGACTCTTGCGACACTAGACTAGTGTCGCTACTGCGACACTAAGCAAGTGTCGCAGGTTTACACTTGTATACTCTAATGTTTATTTTTACAAAATTAACGATTACAGACTCTGACCAACTGACTGACACACGTATATGCACCAACACAATCTCAATTTGTTAACACAATTTTTTTTAGTTGTGAATTTTTATTTTTTTCTCTTCATATACTTTTTTTTATTACCCTTATTTATTTTTATTTTTTCAAAAAGTTGTAATTGTGAATCTTTCTTTTTTTTGCTTCACATAAATTTAATTTTTTTTTTAATTTTGAAGCTGAATTCTTTTGACTTCATATATATTTATGAATGTGTAAAGCTTAATTTTATCCTTCACAATTTATAAATTTTATCTGAAGTTAAAAGAATAAGTTACACATCTAAAAATATACCGTGAAGCAAAAAAAGTTTAATTTCACACTTAAAAAAATTTGCTTCACATCGAATAAAATTGTGAAAGTCAACTAATTCATTGCTTTTATGTATCTCCACCGCTTTATATTATATATATATATATATATATATATATGTATATATATATTGGGATGATCAAATGGAAGCTTCAATCTTGAGAGAAGGGGGAAAGTGCCTTCGGAGCCGTCAGAACAGTCCAACTTTTAATTTCCAGTGCATGTTATGTTTTCACCTCTGTTCAAGTGTGTTTACAGGGACGAGGGTAATATATTCAATTTACCTTCTAATTTAGATTTAATTTAATATTATTTTATTGGTGAAGAAAAAACATATACGAACGTATATTTTATAAGCCACTCCCTTAACTCTCCTTCGCGATTAATTCAATTTCATCGGATCAATATCTATATGTAGCTCAGATCGATTTATTCAACCAAATTCAATTTTGAAATCAATTCTAGGTCGGTGATTCGTTAATTGTTTTGTATATGATTCTATTTTTCTTTCAATTGTTCGTTGTTTCGATTGTTTATCAATTCAATTGTTATTACTTTTATTCCGATTCTTTTCGATTTTGATTGTACATATGTTTGTGATTTTGTATTATTGATTTGTATTGTTTGTATATATGTTGATTTTTCTATTTTTTTGGTTTTAAGTTTGTGATTTTGTTTTTGCAGCTACTATAATGAATTCTAGTTTCAATATTCCGTCATAATCGAGTTCAGATGTTCCTCATTCTACCGGTAAGCTATTCTCGAAATAAATTTTTAGTGTTGCAACTTATTGTTTATGATGATGATGTCAGATAGTGATAATATTACTTGCGATGAATGTTACCTATTTTTAATAGTTTTTTGTATTTAATTAATTTGTTTATGTTTGTTATGATGTTGTTGTAGCTTCTATAATATCATCTAGTTCCAATGTTCCTTTAGAATTAAATTCATATGATTTCTATTGTTGTTGTTGTTATAGTTGCAACTATCGGTTAATATAAGTCCAACGATTACTAAAAGTTCATGATAGTGGGGAGTTATTATTATGCGATTCGTTTACATCTTCTTTTTATCCAACTTGTGTTGGATTAAATGGTGTTCCTGATTTGGATTATTGGTTCTGCCTTTCGTGCGCTTGTAGGCTTTGTTATAATCAAGGTGAGATTCGTACTAATTCTAATTTTGATCATGGCCAAATTAAGTGTGGACAATGTGAGCATAAGTTTCATATCGAATGCAATCGAAAATTAGGCTTTTCATTGTCTGCTGATGCTACTAATTGGTTTTGTACGGATAAATGTGAGCAAATACGTACCGATTTAATGGAGATATCAGGCAAGTCGATTCCTTTATCCGTTGATAATTTAAGTTGGCGGTTATTGAAACTAGATTATGAAAAGGATTTGAATTAATGCACCGACATTTATGATAAACTAAACATGTCTTTAGGCGTAATGCAGGAGTGTTTTCAACCACTAAAACTTCCATGGTCCGAAAATGATGTGATCGAAGATGTGATCTTTAGAAGAGCTTCAAAAAGATCGAATTTTTCAGGCTTTGACACTGCGGTTATGGAGAAAGGTGAGGAGATGGTGACGGTTGTTAACATGTGTGTTCATGGTCGAAAAGTGGCTGAGATTCAACTTGTTGCTACAAGATTTCAGTACCGAAGATTGGGATTGTGTCGAATCTTAATGAATGAAATTGAAAGGAAGTTGGGTGAATTAGGAGTTGAGAAACTTGTTTTGCCTGCAATTTCTGAAATGGTTAATACTTGGATTGAGTCATTTGGGTTCAGTTTGATGACAGAAGCACAGAGATTGGAGGTTGTTGATTGCAAGTTTCTTAAGTTTCCTGGTACTATAAAATGTTGCAAAATCTTGAAGAAATTGTAATTGGAAATATGTATTTATCAATTTAGTTTTCTGTGATGTATAAACTCTATACCTTATTAGCAGTAATTAATATGTGGTTCCTGTAAACAGTATGTCTTTTACATTAAATGAAATTTATGGACAGATCTTTAATTCTTGTATTTTGTTTTCTTGTTTTATGTTTGTATTTGACATTTCTGTCTTTTTAAAGTATAAAGTTTTGATATTTATTGGTAAAACTGAGTATAAACAGAGGTGTATTCTTATATTTTGTTTATTTATCTATTTATTATAATTTGAATTAGATTTTTTTCATTTTCATTTTCAGAAATTAAAACTTTGTATATTTACAACACTTTGAAGCTTGTCTTTTAACATGTTGTTATAACGAACATTAAGTAATAACATTCATTTGGATGAATATTAAGTGATATCATTCATTGATAAATGTTATCGTTTACTTTCAGTGGCTATAACGTTCATTTTGATGGATATTAAATGATAACATTCATTTGCATTTATATCA
The DNA here is from genome assembly GCA_963930675.1 of Gnaphalium uliginosum. NCBI lineage: Eukaryota > Viridiplantae > Streptophyta > Magnoliopsida > Asterales > Asteraceae > Gnaphalium > Gnaphalium uliginosum. The sequence continues at coordinate 37,448,403 of OZ005680.1, read as the reverse complement.
AGTGATAGTTTACTTTCAGTTGCTATAACGTTCATTTTGATGTATATTAAGTGATAGTTTACTTTCGTTTGCTATAACGTTCATTTTGATGAATATTAAGTGAAAACATTCCTTTGCATATATATTAAGTGATAACATTCATTGATAACGATATTAAGTAATAACATTCGTTCATAACGTACGTACATTAGGTGATAACATTCTTTTATAATTGTTTGAATAATTTTAGATGTTGTAAGGTTCATTTTGATGAATATTAAATGATAACTTTCAATGATAATGAACATTATGTAATAACATTCATCTAAATGAATATTAAGTGATATCATTCATTGATAAATGTTATCGTTTACTTTGAGTGGCTATAACGTTCATTTTGATGAATATTAAATGATAACATTCATTTGCATTTATATCAAGTGATAGTTTACTTTCAGTTGCTATAACGTTCATTTTTTATGTATATTAAGTGATAGTTTACTTGCGGTTGCTATAACGTTTATTTTGATGAATATTAAGTGATAACATTCCTTTGCATATATATTAAGTGATAACATTCATTGATAACGATATTAAGTAATAGGCTTAAGTATATGGAAATGTAATTATTTATACTCTGACATTCATTGTATGCAACAAAGTACTCGGGGTTACATTGTGTGTAATAAACTTTCAGTTTGTTGCTATTGTATGTATTTTGGTGATGTGTCAAATTGTGATGCTGTCACGTGTCACTTCATACAGCTGACACGTAAGTAAAAGTACTAAAACTTACATACAATGGCGATGAATAACAAGTTTACTACACACAATGGAAACCCAAATAGTTCGATACACACAATGATTGTTAGACTATAAATAATTACATTTTTGTGCACTTAACCATAAGTAATAACATTTGTTCGTAACGTACATTAAGTGATAATATTCTTTTATAATTGTTTGAATTTAATTTCAGATGTTTAACGTTCATTTTGATGAATATTAAATGATAACTTCCATTGATAATGAATATAATGTAATAACATTGATTGATAATGAATATTAAGTGATAAAATTCATTAAATACTAAAGAATTCATAAAAAATGGTTAATATTCATAGCATCGATTTTGATCAACATTTATTATGTTTCACTTTTCTAACATTTGTATTGGCGAAAGTAGGATGTTTCGTGATGTATATTCACGCTTCGCAAAGAAAAAATGCTTTCCTCTGAATCATGACTCTACAAATATATTTCACAAACTTTTATACAAATATATTTCACAAACTTTTTGTTAAACTAATTTAGAACACAACTTAACACAAGCAATATCAGAATAATCATTTGATGAATTGCTCCATCTAAATTCAGAGAAATATCATACTAAATGTTATATTTTAATTTCAATTGCATTGAAATAACTTAACATTCATTTTGTTGAATTTAAGTGATAACATTCATTTGAATAAATTTTAAGTGATAACATTCATTGATAAATATTTAAGTGATAACATTCATTTACACTCAGATGAGTGTTAATTTATATGAATTATTTTCACATGATTTATTGTGAATGTTATCTTTTACAATTGTTTTTTATTTTTAATTATCTTATGGTGATATTAACTTATAAGTCTTATTATGTTGGTTTCCTCCCTAGCTACTTAAATTTTAACATGTTTCTGGATGAATGTTAGCTTTTGTAAATGTTTTTCGTAAAATGCTTTTAGGGTGATTGTTAACTTATAAGTCTTATTGAAAGATATATATTATTGATTATTGAAATTTATATATACTTTCTAATGTGTATGTGATTTCTAGATTTGTGTTTTATGTATCATTTTGGTCAATCTAAATTAATATTCATTGTGAAGCATATTAACTATAAGTTTATCAAAAAACTTGATTATCAACTAAGTTGTAGTAATTAATGAAAGTTCATCAGTAACATTATATTATTGGTTTTGATTCTTCAACATTCATTATCTGACAATAAATTTCATCACACCAAAAGCAAAGACTTCAATACATATATTAAAGTAATAAGAAAACCACAAAACCATCATGGTCAATAATAGCTAATACATAACATTAACAAAGTTCCTAACAAGGTTCCAAATATTCAAACAAGGTTCCTAGCTAGTATAATACTGAAATCCTTTAGTTTTAGGTACATACAAACAAGTTTCTTAAAATTCATATAACACGCTCTATTAGATTCTTGATGTTCTTGCGTTCTTCAGAATAATGCAAACCAAAACATGTCATCTCGTCCATAACTTCTTTTTAAGCAAATTCAAACACTTAGTAGCAGTTTTGTAGCATTTTTTTCCTCAACAATTCAATTCGCATATTCTGTGCACGTCCTTCAATTTATAATTCACAATACCAGTTCTTCTGACCTCATTATGCTTCCATATGTCTCATAATGAAATCTGCATAAACAAACTGATGCTTTTGTTAGTCTGACATATTCTTTATTGCTTTATACAAATATTTTGGTGAAGCCCAAAAATTTCATGATTCGTTCATCCGCATTTTCACTAACTATTCATTCATAGTATAATATCATAAGATCAGTAAGAGTTTAATTTAAGTAAACACATTTTGGTAATGAGTATAACATGTGGATATATTTAACCTTCACCATGATGAACATATATATTTAACATTCATCAGGATGAATATTACATGTTACTGAATGTTTTATTTTTTCGGTCTTTGAAAATCATCACCTGATGGTATATAGTCTCATCTTTAAGGTCGTCAGACTCTGCAATCATAAATTCCTCATATTGTCAAACAATGTCAGTGCGGATATTAATGATCGATAGAATGTTCAAAAAGACATTAACCATCAATGAACCATTTATTGAACATACACCAATAGCCACCATCATATTAGTCTACACATACAGTGGTTAACATTACAACACCAATACGAGTACCACATCTACTACTAATATTGTATACAAAAGAAAAGTTGAACCAAAAATCCCCCATCGAATCCAGAATTATAGTACGTTGTAAGGATAACAAAAATCAAGAAATAATTAATGAGATTACATTATCTCACTTACTTGTGTAGCTAAAGCCCATATCTATTTCACTGAGCTTACGGTATGTTCACCAGGAGCATGAAGCACAATAACAGTCGAACCTACTATATAGAGCACACAACAAAGTATTCCCATTTTCCGCAATTTCGCATTGAGTAAGAAATGTGTTAGAACCGCACTATCAAATGACTATAGAGTTTTTAAATCAACAAATGAACATTTAGTCGACTCACCGGCCGTTTTTTATATACAAATGCTCACCTCACAATAATACTCAATGCTAGCTCCCAATAGAGTCACAAGCACAACTGTAGCATATATGTAAGCTGAAATACTTTCTTAATGAAAATATATGTTAAATACTTTATGTGAAGACTGTGAACAAAGAATCGATTTCTACAATCTTGACTCCAAAAAATGCAAAATACTGTATAACCGGAAGCAATGGAAGAAAAGCAAATCATTTTCAGTTTACAAATAACATTCATTAAGTAAATTTGATCGAGAACTTATATATATAAGTTTACAAATATATCATTCATCATTTAAAATTTACATTCATCATCTCATAGTTTTCATCTTGAAAATAATTACATTTTATCTAATCCATTCACTGGCTATTTTCAAATTCTAAGTTTACAACTACAACATTCATCATTTCAGCAACAATACAACCTTATAATACCTACACTATCTAGTTTCAATATCTCAATTCATATAATATTCATCTTGTATAATGTTAACATTCATCATCTCCAATTCGTTATCTGAGCAACAACACAATCCTATAATACATTCAATAGCTAATTTCAAAAGCTTAGGTTACAGACTTAGTATACTATTCATTGATTCATAATTGATCATCTAAGCAATAATAGGTTTTTTCTTACAATCTTAGAAAATATTCATAAGCTAATTTTCTAAATCTGAGATTATAAATACAAGAATCATAATACAACAATTATATACATCAAGTTAACATTATATCAATACAACATAACATTCATCGTATACAATGATAACATTAAATGCACAATGAATTGTTACATCAGATGCACCAGCTATCATATTTTGAAGACAACAAAAATAGATGAACTAGGTAAGAAGTTACAAACTTTCAACACAAAATCGAGTGCTAATGTATACCTGAATGTTGCTGAACAATAATCAATTCATCATTTTCTTTTTGCTACAATGCATCTGATTTCTTCATCTAGGTTTAGATTTACCCAAAATTTTCTTCTGCTTCTTTTTAATCCATCTGATGTCAATAAATCCGAATTTAATCGAATTTTGTTGATTAGGATTCATTGACGCAACTCAATTTTCTTTGCTGATTGATTTCCAATCGATCTCATCTCATGCCCTAATTTCTCGTTTTGATCTCGTTTCGTGTTTGTTAGATTCATCATTATTACTAAAAATCATATTGAAATTAGATGTTTATGATCTTTGATTTTGGAATTTGAAACCCTAATTTGTCCTTTGTAACTGCGCGATTGATTTTTCGTTCATCAAATAGGTCCCACTTTTCTTTCTGTTTTTTGTCTGTATAACTTTAAATTAATAACTTAATTAAGAAATTACCATATTACCCCTCCACCTTTTTCTTAAATGAAGTGATCCAAAGGTATTGGATCCCTTCCCCTTCCCCCTGGATTTATCACTTCCCCATTGAACACTTTTATTTATATATATATATATATATATATATATATATATATATATATATATATATATATTGATCCAGGGCTAACAACTCGATAACAATTGATGACACAAATCAATTCTTTACATACTAGGACACGTACTAAGACATTGAAATTAGGACACGTACTAATGTGGATCATAAAATTAAAATCACCAAAAATGATGAATGAAAGAAGTAGTAAAAAGTATGTAAAAGTGAAAAGGTGAAAAATACTTTCAAATATGTCATAAATTTCTCATGAGGGGCCGTGAATTTTAAAAAGGTACCTCGAGCAACATAGATAATACATTCTTTGTGTGAAACATCAAAGGGCTATGAATTTTATAAAGGTACCTCGAGCAATGTCCTGGTTAATGCACTTGCGAGTTTAAGAATAGTTATAAGGTGGCTATTAGGATCTTGAATAAGAAAAGGGAAAACCTTCTGCTTGAAATTATGCACATAATTGAACAAATGCGCATCCTAGGCTATTGTATATATATTCGTGTGATAGTAGTAGTAGGATAATTGCCTTTAAAAAAAATGTATTATCACATTATCTTCTTAGGCGTCTTGGTCGAAAGTAACAAATATACAATAATTGCGGATGAATACCGCAAGCTATGGAGGGCTGTATATACATAAACAAGCATAGAATCATGGTTTCTTGATATATAGTGGGAGCACAATAGAAAATCGTGCCTTGTCGTTTTGATTGATTGACTTTATATGTGACAAAATAGTGCCGATAAAGAAAACTACACGTGTTTATTATCATCATTTTTCAACATCAGAACGAATAAAATAAAAATAACTCTTGTTAAAACTTCAAAGTTTATGAACAAAAACAAACTAAAACCCTAAAGATTATGTCTATATACCGGTTGTCACCATTTTAATTATCAAATCTAAATCTAAAATCTAAAACTAAATCTGATATTATAGACTGATACAGTATAGAAAAACTTACCTAAATAGACGATCAACGAGCCTCTTTTCATTAAATAAACGTTGTCAGAGCTTTTTTAAAAACATTTAGACATAAAGATCGCTAAAATAGGAAAAACCATTCGGCGACTAGGCTATAGGCCAATTATTGCTCGCCACGTGTCCAAAAGAATCTCCGGTCAATAAAACTTTCGCTAGTCAATGATTATTTCGCTTACCACTATATTTTCGCCAGGTGTTTTAAATTTTTTTGCCGAAATTGAATTACGTTCGGCACCTCGGCAATTTTTTAAAAAAAATTCAGATTGCGTGTCAAGCCTTGCATTTGTGAACATTTTTGCAAATGAGTCTATCACTTTCTCTCTCTTTTTTTTTTTAAAGTTCAATGTTTCATGTTACTTTTGTTATAGCTTCGTATAAAACCCAAAACCCAAAACGTAAATGTCACTATTTATTCAAGTTATGGGTGTTCATCAAAACTTAATATTTAATCACCCTTCACTAATCAAAACTTAATAGTTTATTAGTGTGTATATTTGGTGATAGGCAACTCTTATCAATAAAATGCATTTTGAGGCGGTGCATATGACTTATACATAAAGTGTACATAAGTGTCATCACGTGAATAAACGAAACTTCATAGTGAAATTTATTTGTAGCTATCTTATTTACTATGAAGACTAGCTATGTTAAGAATCCAAAGGGCACTAAAACGGTCATTCCAACATCATAGAAGAATGCTTCCCCATTGAAACTATTTGTGACAATGTAAAATTACCCTAGGTAACCCACTTACACACTACCAAAACTACACAGCACAAAAACTACCATTATAAACGAAAAATCAAATAAAAATCAAAATGACTAATGGCTAACCACAACCGTCGGAGTAATTTTGCTTAAACACACAGTAGAAAAAATTAGCCGGAATCTTATATTGTCGACGGAGGGAGAGTAAAAAAAAGAGAAAATGATAGACTTATTGCACAAATGTTTACCGATGCAAGGCTTGACACACAACCCAAAAGAGAAAGTGAAAGTGATAGACTCGATGTATATATATAACATGTAACATTTGATATATAAAAGATATGGACATTTGACTTAAAAATGCCAAATTTTAACGAAATAAAAAAAGAAATAATTAGAACCGAAAAAATGAAAATTGGGATGGGCTGGACTCCCTATTTCATAGCTAATTTTTTCTTACTCAGAAAAAGGAAAGAAAGAAATTATGGATCGTTTAAGTAAACGTGTTCACTCAGATATAAGGAAATTGTAAGTCATTACTTCATCTCTTTAAATTCAATTAATTATTTTAAAATTAGCAAAAATCCTGTTTTATGTAAACTGTATTGAGTTGTTTCTTGATTTGAATATCTCAGTAAAAAAATGGGTTTTCAAATTCTTCAATTACAATTGAATTGACAAGAATCTGTTTTCATGTTAATTCATTTATTAAGGGTTTTAATTTGATTCTTGATTTTGAATTTTTCCGATTAAAAAAAATGGGTTTTCAAATTCTATCATTTCAATTAAATTGTTCAGAATCTGTTTTTATGTTAATTCGTTTATTAAAGGGTTTAATGTGTTTCTTGATTTTGAATTTTTCCGATTAAAAAAAGGGGTTTTTTTTTCAAATTCCTAGTGAATACTCTGTTTTTATTAAAGGTTTTTAATTGTTTATTGATTTGAACAAGAATTTATTTGCCGTGACAATTGCGACGGTGTGAATCTAAGCTTGTTAAATAAATAACTGAATGTTTGTATATGTTTGTTAAATTTTGCTTCGGGATGAAAGTATATTTTGCCATTTAGATTGATAAAAATATTACTCAACTTATTCATTTTTTTTCTTTAAGTACATATACATATACATTAAGATTAATCTGATTAGTATTCTATTTGTATAATAATCTAAAGTTGTGACACATTATCCCTTATAGTCAATTGACAAACTAAATTTGTCATTTTCTCATGATATTTTAAGAATTTTTCATAATATCTTATATTAGTGAATTAAACTTTAATTTAATCAAATTATCTTTCCATTCCATATTAATATAGCACATCCATCCCAACTAACACTATTATCATTATGAGTATTTTATTATTTGATATTAATATGATTTTATTATTAGTTCTAATTACTAGTATTATTAATTATTAATTATATATATTAATTTTTGTGTCATTTACTTTTTATATTACAATCTTATTATAAGACTTCTATTTATCTCAAACATGATAAAAAAAATTATTTTTATTTAGAATTAATAAATGACACAAAATTAATATATATAATTAATAATTAATAATAGTAGTAATTAGAACTAATAATAAAATCATATTAATATCAAATAATAAAATAGTCATAATGATAATAGTGTTAGTTGGGATGGATGTGCTATTAAGAGATATCAATATGGAATGGAAAGATAATTTGATCAAATTAAAGTCTAATTCATTAATATAAGATATCATGAAAAATTCTTAAAATATCATGAGAAAATGACAAATTTAATTTGTCAATTGACTATAAGGATAATTTTGAAGAAGGAGAAATGGGTACGAGGTGCATCTAATTGAGAAAGACACAAGATACTTTTTTGTGACATTCAGAGGTCCTCCGAATAGTAAGTTTGGCTTGCTTTTTTATTATCTTAATTATATTGTGAGTAAAATCGTGATGATTTAATGTGTTAGGAGTGGTGGTATAATGCTAGATGGTAGGTAGTAGAAGCTGACTGTGGGTGTAAAAAGGGTTTGGTTGCTTTGGTTGCTGGTAATGTAGATCGATATTCTGGATTGATTTGTAGCTTGTTGTAGTTTCGTTGGAATCGGAGCTAGGGATATATTGATGTTGGATCATATGTTGTGGAAGCAGATTGTGGGTGTAAAAAGTGGTTTGTAGTAGATAAGTAATCTGGAAGGTGATGAAGTTTTCTTGGAGATATAAGAGAAGATTGAGATCGACAGGACATTTTATATTGTGGAAGCGGATGTTGGGTAAAAAGAGGGTTGGCGTATTAGGTGCTTGACCGATCATTAATACTAATGTCAATACAGATTCATAAGTTGAAGTTATCTTGGGTGATCGGAGGTTTGGAAAAAGTATGAGATTGGTGAATGACTTGGGTTTATAGTGGTGTTCACTGGCAGGGATGACCCCTGCTTATTTATTAAAGGCTCTCTTCTGTTAACTTTGAGGTTCCTAGTTTCAACATGTATAGGATTCTAGGTTGATATTCTTGTATATAGTATAGAAACCATGACGAGTCATTCAGTTTTTGTCGAATTATACTTTATCCCTATCATCAAGCCTTCAGCCCCTGTCATTCAGTGACTAATGATCTCTTCCCTTTTCATTTTCATTTTCTGATAGTTTCTTATCATATCTGGTCATCAAAGTTTTTCAATTTTTGCTTTTCTATTTATTGTCATAATATAGAATTAGAATTCCAAGTCTTGTGTTGTAGTGATCCTATTCACCATCTTTTCTGATTTTTAATCTTTCATGTTACATGTATAATTATGGTGATTTTATTTTATTTTATAAATTAAGATGTAATGTAATTTGTATGTCATTTCCGGTATACTAAATATTCATTCATGATACTAATTATTTTTCCTTAACAGAGTTGTACACTATTTTTGAGCATTACCTTCCACAGCTTCTGAAGGATCCAAATCATGAAAGTCCATACAATGAACAAGCTGTTGGACTACTCGGGTGGGACAAAACGCAATTTGAAAGAAAAGTCCAAGGTACTCAAATTTGTAAATAAGATATCATACTTTAGCTACCTTTTAATCGTTTTAAAAGTAATTCCTTGTCTTTATTTTGCATGTAAAAGAGGAAATTGAGAATTATGCTATGGAACAACATTTGAGTACGATTGCAAGAGACAAATCCGATGAAGATTGATTTCGGAAGATGAGGACAATAGCCTCTGTTGTCCTAAAAGCTGGACTGATTTTTGCAAACGGAAAGCGGAAGTCAAATATTATCTGTATGTGTTTGTTTTTTTAATTCGTTTTAACACATCAAACTATGTTTCTCACACTTTCAGTTTTGTGGATGTGTGTTGTATAGCTATGTCTTTGATATAGTTGTTGAATGATTGATAACAAATGGTACCTAGAAACAGTTATGTTAAAAGCTTGTTTGAAGAAATCAAATAGTTTTCGAGTTTACTTTTATAACCAACTCTCTTTGTGCTATAGTATTGTATGATTCAAAAATAATTGGAAGTCATAATCTCAGTCATACGCCTAGCAAGTATCTGATCCTTGAACATATGGTTGGTCTCCGAGTTCTTAATAGAGGCTGTTGAGTCCCAAAATCATGGGGAATCATTTGATGAGAAAGCTCCATGTTTGATAACGAAACTGTCACAAATAATGTATTGGATGTACTTTTTTCTATGGACCATCTTCTATATGGTCTATCCACAAATAGAAACGTGTTTATTGCTCAAAAGTACTACTCTTTACAATTTACTCCTACTTTTATAAATCGAGCTAACTTCCATAGTTATCTTTTGTGAGACGAGAAAATTGAAACGAGTTCATCATACTTGACATCTTGATCTTTTAAATCGACTGGCTCTGATACCAATTTGTTAGCTCTTTGAGCTATTTTAGACTTGCTGTGATACCATTTTGTTGGTAATTAGGGGCCTTTAGGCTTAATACAATTGATAGGTTTTACGTGGAAGACTAATTTTTATGAAGAGAAGAATTTTGCTAAGAATCTCCTTGATTACTTACAACTTCACTATGAAGCTTTTACTTTGCATTTGCTTGGTTACAAATGGTGATACCACCACCTATTTATACTAGACTTGGGCCTAGTATAAATATTTTACACACTTCTATAAATATTTTACTTTTCTAGACTTGGGCCTAACTAATTTAGATAGGATAGTCAAATAACGATTTGGACCATATAATTAGATGGACCAAATCAAGTTTATGATCATTTGGCATTTTGACCATAAAAGATTGCATATAAAACTTGGTTATCATTTCTCTTGAAAAAGGTAAGCATATGAAATAGTCACTACTCCGCGTGTTAGAATATGCAGTCAATTAACGAATAAGTACACCAAAACATTTAAAGTAACTTTGATAATTATATTTGTAACACGTTACCATAAATTAGAGCATATCAAGTTGATCGAACATAATCAATATTTATGGTCAAATTTGAATTGTTGCCTTACAAAATAATTTGTACCTCTTTATTTAATGTTTAGAAAAATGTTAGTGTTAAACTAAATTTAGTACATTTTACGATTGACTTTTGATCATACTAGAGTATACATATTTAAAACACAATAATTAAAATAAAATACATGATATTAAATAAAAACATTACATTAATTAAAAAAATATACTACGTATCCTAAAAAAGCAAAAAAAAAATAAAAAAAAATACAATAATAAATTACATTAATTATAGAGTGTAGTTTTTTTGATAAAGGGGAAAAATACCCCGGCAAATATTATTAGAATAAAATGATAATCGATACAAGTACAATGGATGTGGTAGAACCACATTGACTTAATCTAACAGACGGAAAGATTAAGAGCATACACAAGACAGTCCTTGAGTATGACAACCAGCAAAACCCAATTATGAGGTCACACAACCATGAAGCAACAACAACAACAACAAGACTCTAGCCAAGCGATAAACCACTGCGTCCGCATGAAGAAAGGATTAACTTGACGAAGAACTCACCCCTTTCGAGATCTTCCATCTCTCCATAGTGCGGAGAGCACGAAACGAGGGTTTGAAGGCAAAGGAAACCAGCTTTAACCCAATCGTATTGATGATTGCGTCAGCCACCTCCTTAAAGGACCTTTTGCCTTTGTCAAAAAGCCGAGAGTTCCGTTCTTGCCAAATGAAGTATGTCGATGCCGCTAGCACCAGACGAGCTACCACATGGTCAATGTTTTTCGAGCTTGTGGCAGATAGGAAGGAGGGCATAAGAACTTCAAAACAGTCAGACATAACCTGCAACTTCGCATGATTAATAACCCTGAACCAAACCTGGGATGAGAATGAGCATTCAAAGAACAGGTGAGCATGAGAGTCCGGGCAAGAACCACACAGCTGACAACGCAGCAGGGCTAAATCAACCGAAGGGCCAACATCCCATTGCCTCAGACGGTCTTGGGTCTTCAGTCTTCCTCTTAAGACGAGCCACAGGTGAAAAGCATGCCTAGGAATACAAGAAGAAAACCACACAACAGGAGCCCAATCCACCACGCTACCTCTTGGCCGAATGGATTCCCAAACTTGACCAGCCCGGAAATCGAGAAAATCGCCCGCCGAATCACGCCATAGAAGCTGATCAGGCATGGAGGAAAGAGTAGGGACCTCAATCTGGGAAAGAGAAGGATACCTTTGAAGCCATTCAACCGGCCATCTCCAAGAGTCACCCTCAATGAGATCAGCAACAGAATCAGAGGTTGAGAAACCCGAGCGAGTAATATCACGGAGACTGGAGAGGATACGGGCAATGGGGCACTGGTTACACCACGTGTCATACCAAACCGACACAAACCTCCCATTACCGATCTTATACCAACAATACGGCCGGACGACATCCCTGATATGTAAGAGGCTTCGCCAGCCCCAACTCATACTACTCTGAGCAGGGACATCCCAGAAGCTACGATCACGAAGTTTGTAAGCATACACCCATCTGACCCAGATGGAATTCTTTCTGGAAAGGATGCTCCAAATGTGGTTGGCCATGAGGGATATATTTCATTCACTCAAGTGACGGATCCCCAAACCACCTTCTCGCTTTGGATGGCATATATCATCCCATGCCACCTTAGCTTTACCAGCCTTCATTGGGCCTTGACACCACAAGAAGCCCCTCATAAGCTTCTCAATATCACCGATAGTAGAGGCAGGAAGAATAAACATAGATGCCCAATATCCATGAAGAGATGTGAGAACAGAGGAGATTAATTGGACACGACCAGCAAATGAGAGAGCCTTATTCTTCCAATCCCCAATCCTATTTTGAACCTTCTCCACCAGAACTCTACAGTCAGACTTGACAAGCCTAGAGGAGATGAGGGGAACTCCGAGGTAACGAACCGGAAGGGTGCCTTCCTCAAAAGGCATGATGTGGAGGATACTTTGCCGCACATAGTGGGGGACATTACAAAAAAAAGCAGTACTCTTTGGGATACTAGGGGTCAAGCCCGAGACTTCCTTAAATTCCTTGAGGGTGGAATGATGAACCGTGGCAGAATCCAAGTCACCATGCGCAAAGAGAAACAAGTCATTTGCAAAACACAGGTTAACAAGCCCAAGATTCTCACACTTCGCATGGTATTTAAAGGAAGTAGATCCGTCTACCTTCCTCCGGATAAGTAAGGTCAGCACCTCCATCACTAGAGTAAAGATATAGGGAGACAATGGATCCCCTTGACGCAGACCTCGTTTACCTTTAAAGAACCCATGCACACCTCCATTAATACTCAGGGAGTAGGACGTGCTAGACACACAGGTCATGATCAGATTTACCATAACCGGGTGGAAGCCAAAGCCATGAAGGATAGTCCTGAGAAAACCCCAATCCACAGTATCATAAGCTTTCTGAATGTCAATCTTAAAGGCACAGCGAGCAGCACCATGATTAAGGTGGTAACATCTCATAAGCTCCTGGGTTAAGAGGATGTTATCTGAGATACTCCTGCCAGGAATGAAGGCAGACTGATTATCACTCACAATATCTTCCAACCCATCCTTGATACGATTAGTGATCAGCTTGCTGAGGCACTTATACAGGACATTACACAAGGATATAGGCCGAAAATCATTGATTCGAGAGGGGGATGCAACTTTCGGGACAAGGGCAATAACAGTATGATTGATTTCTTTTAGGATCTGGCCATTGGTAAAGAAATCACGAACTGCAAAGAACATATCGTCTCCAAGGATATCCCAAGACCGTTTAAAGAAGGCGGCCGAGTAGCCGTTTGGGCCCGGGGATTTACAGTTGCCAATAGAAAATAAAGCCGCCCTAACTTCGTCCTTGGTAACAGGGCGAATCATCAGCACAGCCTTGGATCTCGAGAGTTTACGAGAGAAAAGCCCCAAAGAATCCAGCGGAGTAGAGTCACCAGCACATCCCAAAAAGTTCTGGTAATGGTCAACAAAGGTTAGGGGCACCAAATCACCCTCATGGGCAACGTTATGCAAGTCATGCACACGCTCAATTCGACCCCTATTAGCTTTTTCCTTAACCACGTTGTGGAAGAACTTGGAATTACAATCCCCCACCCGAAGCCATTCAATTTTTGCTTTCTGTTTCAGGAACCGTTCCTCATCAAGAACCGCCGCATTGAAAGCACGAAGGTAAAAGCTCTCCTCCTCTCGCAGAGCAGCAGAGTCTGGATTAGAATCAAGAGCTTTTTGAACTTCATCCAATTCAGTACGAAGCTTATCGACTTTCTTATGGAGGTCACCCTGGTCCCTCATCAACTTTGCAAAGGGTTTTTTAAGTCTTTTCAACCTTCTGGTAATCCGGAACATAGCATGCCCTTCAAGGTTCTCCTTCCACGCTTCCATAACAATATCTTTAAATTCTGGCTTAAGGGCAGTCAGATTAAAGAATTTAAAGGGCTTAATACGGGGTTTATGAATCACAGGCAGGCTAAGCACCGCAGGGGAGTGGTCAGAGATCCTGTATGGCTGAAATAAAGCACGAGCCCCCGGGTAAGCTCCTAGAAACTCCCCATTGCACATGATACGGTCAATCTTTCTCAGGATACCCGAGTCGGACTGAGGCTTCTGATTCCAAGTGAAGTGAAGCCCCGTGGCCGGCACATCAACAACCCCAATATCCTCCACACACTCCCTAAAATCACGCATAGACGTTGTGCACCTTGAGGAGCCAGCTGAAGCATCTTCCAAGTTAAGAATGGCATTAAAATCACCCATTAACATCCAAGGATTTTTACGGATAAACTGGCTATGCAGACGGAGATTATCCCACAGCTCCCTTCTATGGGAATAGGAATTAGCCGCATAAATGAAAGAGCAAGAGAAAGACCGGTCCCTATCCCGCATCCGGACTTGACAATGCATGACCTGATCCGTAAAAGAAATAATCATAAGATCAACCCGGTCAGGATCCCAACCAAGAATAATGCGGGATCCACTAGCACTCCTAGAAGAATTAGAAGACCAACTCCACCTTCTGAACACCTTAGAACATATACGATTGAGATTAGAGACATGGACGTGGGACTCTAAGATGGCACAGATGCACAACTTGTTCTCACTAACCACCTGTTGAACCTCTTTTTGTTTGGGGACACGGTTCAAACCCCTAACATTCCACGATGCGAGACTAATCATGGAGACTAGGGGCCCTAGGAGTGCTTGCCCCCTTAGAAAGAGATCCTTCCATGGGAAGTTTCATGTATACAGATGTCTCATTATAAACTTCCTCAATGTCTGATTCTGATTCATCAGCCGAAGTACCACAACCAGAGGCCGCCCCTCGAAACTTACAGGGCTGGCTTGGGCCATTTCTATTATCATCCTGGTTGTGGGTTTTCTTATCTCTTGGATCATCCTCTTTCTCCTCGTCACTTAAGGCACCGAAGCGGTTTCCCAAAGATAAGGGTTTCGAAACTCCCGAACCAGACTTGGGAGTTGGTTTCGGAACAGGGCCCTTTGGCACCGGTTTGGAGGTAGGTCCCTGGTCTTTCACCTTAAAAATAATTTTAGGCTTTTGTTTCTGCACAGAGAAACCATCAAGGGGTTTTCCACCCTGCTTTAACAGGCCTCGGGCCGACTTCTTGGGGGTAACAAATTTCGGGTTAGTTGCCTTTGGAGCTTCAACAACCACTACATTCTTGGGGCATTCAGCATCTTTATGGCCGAAAATCTTACACATATTGCACCTAGGCGGGCGCCATTCGTACTCAACCCTAACCGTATGAAGGGTCTTGCCATTCCCCCCAAGCTTGGGGATTGCCACCGTGACAGTTTCCTTCATCTCGGCCCCCGACACGACCTCAACCATGGCACGAGCAAAGTTTGGTCGACCCCAAGCCTCAGTACACATTGTACTAGTATAGGAGTCAAGCATAAGAGGAGTCCCAACCTTGGTGGCAATACCGCTCAGCCCCACCTCATTGAAGGCCAAAAGCGGAACATTATGAAGCTTAATCCACACCGGCACTTTTGTAAGATCCTCCTTAGCTAAATCAGCATCAGAATCCCATTTTCTTAACATGATAGGAACCATTCTAATCATCCAAGGACCCCCCTCAAGAACCTCATTCATACCATGCTCCGAAGAAAATTTGAAAAAGAAGAAGCCATTGGAATGCATCATAACCTTCTCAATTCCGAACTTCCTCCAAGCATTCGTCACGTAGTTTTGGACCACGGGAAAAGCTAATCTCTTACCAATGAAGTACCCGTACAAAGTGTTCGAGTACTTTTTACTTGCTTCAACAACCATGGCCAAAGGGATCTCCACATCCACATCACTATCATCAGGAGCCTTCAGATTCAGAGCACGGAAATTAACCTTCTTCCTAACAACACGATCCGCAGCTTGAGCATAGGACTTAATTCCAAGGGATGGGTGTTTTTGGCCCGGTTGTTGAACAACAACCGTAGACGCTTTAAGCCTATCCAGACCACTGGTAGCAGAAGAGCTACCACTAGGGCCATTAACTTTAGGGACAGGATACTCCGCCAGCTTTTCAGCTGAATCAGCATCTTTTTCACTCCTACGATTTAGCCATTCAGCCTCATGACCCTCCTTAACAGCTCTACCAGTAGTATCATAGAAATCAGGGATTTCAGAGGGATATTTAATCCCAACCTGATTCGCAGCATTGCCAAACTGGCCGACATCAGAACCCACAGCAGGTTTTTCAAGAGAACTAGAACGGGAATCAGGGAATTTACCAGGGTCTAGCACCCCAACCTGACTCCCACGTATTATAGAGTGTAGTTTTTAGTGTAAATTATAGTTGTTTGAAGTGGATATATATATAGTAGTGATGATTGTGTAAAAATTAGTGGGTAAAATAAATTAAAGAAAAAAAATTATATATATTTAAATGATTTAGCCGTTTGACACCAAACGGATACTTTTTTCAATTTTTTTTATAAAACCTCGAACGGTCTCAAAAATAAAAAAATAACAAAAAATAAAAATAAATTGAAAATTCGCTCGACCTTCGTCAGAAAAAAGAACCATCAAACCGACGGCCGGAACCGACGAGACCGTGCCAATGGCGTCAGTTTCGCCGGTGAACCTACGGCCAATCGATGAAGCCGTTGGGACGAGCCTAATAATCTGCACCTCCACCCCTAATTCCCTAAACACCTCCATGACCACCACCTTCCCATGGACTCCACCCTGACACATGTATCTCCGTCCAGCCAAGCAACTCCGATCAACCGAGCATCTCCAACGGCGGCGGTGAGGGTTCTTCGGCCACCTGTAGAACTCCGGAGGCAAAACCAATAATAAAAGATTCAAATTTTCAAAATTCCTAAATCGAATTGGACTGAAGAAATGATAACCAAGTTTTATATGCAATCTTTTATGGTCAAAATGCCAAATGATCATAAACTTGACTATGTCATATGCTTACCTTTTGTATAGTTTGTATAAAATGACTTCTCTAGGTTATAATATCCATCAGATTGTGTATAATTATGATAATTAGTACTTGTCATTTTATTTGGAACAAATCCCTATAATTTATACAATATGGATTAAAGTAGTATTTGAGAAACTAGGAAAAAACTTGAGATTATTAAGGCCCAACCCAGGATGTACCTGCCCAACTAAGAATAGTTAACGGATTAGAATTATTGATACGGGCCTTTTCCACATAAAAGGGGAATCTTTTGTTACAATAGAAGCAGAAGTGATGTGGATTATATAAATAAAGACTACTAAGAATTAAAGTAAGAATAAGGGTTCGACCAATTTTGCTCCCTTTCGGCAAAGTAAATTAACCGAAATGGAAACCGAGTGTTTCGTGGTTCAAAGATCATCAATTCCTAATGAAATGGATGCGGCGGTAGCTTGTCGGAAACCCAGAGTCTTTACTTGATCCAAGAGAAACTCCCATCGAAATTCACCCCTTGTTGGTCCCGAGGGACGGAGGAGGCTAGGTTAGCCGAAAGATGGTTATCGGTTCAAGGACGTAAGGTGACCCCCGCCGAACCTGGGGTTTTTGATGCATACAAGTATTCTATCTATGTATATTCTATATGTACAACTATGTATATTTATTTATGGAAAACTCATTGTGCAGTTGAGAAAAAGTAGGGAGCTGGTTTATTTTTATGAAAAACTTGAGGGTGTAAAATAGAAAATAAAATGATAATTTCAAGTTTTAATTGACCAACATCAATAATCAATTGTAATGTTGACTGCATATTCAATATTTGTTTATATATTTAAAGAAAAATCTTGAAAGAACAAGGACCCTTAGATGAGGTCTCAACATGCAAAATCCATCCCTTAATCCATTTTATGACCTACTAATTCTTAGTCGTTTGTTACAATACTATAAAATGTGTTGATGCAAAATCAACACCGTTTGACAAAATCATAAGTAGAAATCTTAGTCTGATAAATATTGTTCAAACTGCGAATTTATGAGAACTTATTTTAAGTTCGCAAGTACTGTTCATGGGAACTTATTTGAAGTTCGCAGGTACTGTAGCAGAACCTATAAATACGCAGTCTCTGTTTTCAGTTTGTAGGTACGTGAGAAAAAGAGTGAGCGAACTTGGAGAATTTGTATGTGATTGAGAGATTTTGGAGCTTATCCGTGTTTTCTGTAACCTTTGATTAATATCAATAAACTCAGAAAATTATTTACATTTGCGTTCGGTTTAATATTTCACGTATATACAAAATTAACGAATGGATTCCGCACGTTTGTTTAATTCGATTCAAAGACGAGATCAGACGGACTAACATGTGGTATCAGAGCTAAAACATTTCGGTGTTAGGTGATTTGAATCGATTTTTACGTGAAATTGTTTGAAGCTACGGTCAAGAAACCCATCTGATCAATTCGACGTTAAAAGTTGCAATTAAGAGCAAATTGAGACCGGATTATGTTTCAGTAAGTGATTCCGCATCGAACGAACTAGAATTCGTGAGATTTCAACGGTGAATTTTGAGTTTCGAAATTTCTGGGTTTACTGCGCACCTGGAGTTCTCGATATGCGGACTTAGTTGATGTTGCGAACTTATTCCAGATAACCGTTTTATGCGAACTTATTATGTGCGAACTTAATTTCTGCAAATTTGATGGCTGCGAACTTATTTTCTGCGAAGTTATCCTCTGCGAACTTATTTGAAGTTCACAGGTACTATTCATGCGAACTTAAATTAAGTTCGCAGGTACTGTAGCAGAACCAATAAATACGCAGTTTCTGTTTCAGTTTGTAGGTACGTGAGAAAAAGAGTGTGAGCGAACATGGAGAATTTGTATGTGATTGAGAGACTTTGGAGCTTATCTGTGTTTTCTGTAACCTTTGATTAATATCAATAAACTCATAAAATTATTTACATTTGCGTTCAGTTTAATATTTCACGTATATACAAAATTAACTAACGGATTCCGCACGTTTGTTTAATTCGATTCAAAGACGAGATCAGACGGACTAACAAAATGCCTTAATGTTGAAGATTAAACCCCAATACATATTTAAAATACAATAATTAAAATAAAATACATGTTATTAAATAAAAACATTACATTAATTAAAAAAATATATTACATATCCTAAAAGGCAAAAAAAAAATAAAAAAAAATACAATAATAAATTACATTAATTATAAAGTGTAGTGGTTTTTTTAATGTAAATTATAGTTGTTTGGAGTGAGTATATATATAGTAGTAATGATTGTGTATAAATTAGTGGGCAAAATAAATTAAATAAAAAAATTTATATATATTAAAATGAATTAGCCGTTTGACACCAAACGGATATTTTTTTCAATTTTTCTTTTATAAAACCTCAAACGGTGACAAAAATAAAAAATAATAAAAAACAATAAAAAATAATAAAAAATAAAAATAAATCGAAAATTAGCTCGACGTTCGTCGGAAAACCGACCCATCAAACTGACGGTCGGAACTGACGAGACCGTACCAATGGCGTCGGTTTCTTCCGTGAACCTACGGCCAACTGATGAAGCTGTTGGGACGCGCCTAATAATCTGCACCTCCAATCCAAATTCCCTAAACACCTCCATGACCACCACCTTCCCAAGGACTCCACCCTGACACGTGTATCTCCGTCCGACCAAGCATCTCGGATAAACCGAGCATCTCCAATGGCGGCGGTGAGGGTTCTTCGGCCACCTATAGAACTCAGGAGGAAAAACCAACAAAAACATATTCAAATTTTCGGAATTTCTAAATCGAATTGGACTGAAGAAAATAACGATTAGCTTATGCTATGAAAAAACGATTCAAGGAGAAGATGAGAAGAGGCTGAGATGTGTAGTTGTCGTGTAACGATGGTTTCCAGAGTTGTAGCGGCAGTTTCTGAAGTTGGTATAGCATCGGTTTGCAGTTGTGGTGTAGCAGTGGTGTTTAATTTCAAATCGATTGGTGTTTAATTTTAAAATCGGGTGGTATTCCTCCACCAGATTTCCGATCTGAATGTTGTGTTTCATTTTAAAATCGGGTTTCACATTTGTAATTGTTAGATCTGGGGTTTTGTGACAACCGACGATTTAAGGTCAACATTTACTTTTAAATAAAACGTCTTAGCTTGTATTTAGTAGATATTTAGGTTAAATACTTGACGCGTTTCACATATTGCGCAAAAACAATCGGATGAAGTCTGACAAAAACACGAACGTTGGTGATATATTTTTAATAAATAACGTGAAGCTATTTGGAAAATAAATAGTAGTTATTTACATTATATTATTAAGCTAAAAATTTTAAAGCTTAACATTTTGAACGTTTAAATTAACGTTTACACGTTTTGAATTAAACGTAACAACCGCAACGAAAATTCACGAACTAAACTTAACAACTAAACGAAACGCAACGAACATTATGGAAATATGAAACTAAGTATTTGGAATAATACTTCACTTATAGTTAACGTTTAACAATCGTTAACTTAACTAAACTAAAATAATCGATTAAACACTAAACGTGATTAACCGACTAATGGCTAAAATATCTAGTGAATTACAATTAATCAAGGGAACAAATTGTTGCAAGCCCATACCCCTCTTTGACCAAGAAAAATTGGCTCCAACCACCCCACTCCACCACCTCACTTCTTTGATCACTTACACACTCCAAGCACACTTCACACTCTTCACTTATTCTACTCAAACTCTCTCAATTCTTTCTCTAAAAATCTGCACAATCACCTTCATATTATCATCATCATCGACTGATTTTATCATCATCATCATCGGGTTATATCATCATCATTTCAAGAACGCAAAAGCCTCAAGATTTGGAAGCTCAATACTTTCTTCTCTTCTTCTTCTCATAGTTTTCATCCAAGCATTTGTAAGAAAACCTTCTCTCTAGTATTTCTTCCATGAAAATTATGTATTTAACATTCTAGATGTTCACACACCAAGAATCATGGTTTTAAAAGTGCTAAAACTTGTTTTTAAAACAAGTAAACAAACTCACAACAAAGAACACTTTCTGGAACAGATTATGGTCTGATTTCAACACCTGTTAACTTGACCAAAACAGAACTAAAATGGACGTTTCTTGAGTCTAAAATGAAGTTCAGGATGTTAACTTTCAAACCCAAGTAGTTTCGTAATTTTTGGATAAGATCTGGTACCTCAAAACGAATTTAAAAGATGAAGTGTCAGATATGTTCTCGAGTGGCAGATTCTTAGACTAACTTTAAGAGACCATAACTTCTTGTACATAAGTTCCAATAACGTAAGGCTTTTTCCTAAAAGTCACATTTTATGTTAGCTTTAAAAGTACTTACTTCATGAAATTATATATAACTCGGTCAACAATTAAATCTCGTGACACATATCCGAAAATACATACTGCTGGACCTGTTTGCGTTCATATATTTCTTTGGATACTTTACAATTGGACAAAAATTATGAATCCTACATTTTTATGAACCTAAGACATATTGGAACATGTGGTAAAAATCTCGGAACGAAACATTTAAGTTTGACTTGTCGAAAAGACGTTACACGGGAGAACAAAATCATGGGCCGATTCTGAGAACCATCAGACCTGCGAAACTATAGACTTGCGAACTACCCTCTTTGCGAGACTCTTAAATTGCGAAAGTCATATTCTCACACATACATACACTTTCGCACCATGTTGCATACTCACATGTATAAACATTCGTAGAAACCTTTCGAAATCAAAAGCTAGACGAATAATTAGGCACAAAGTTCTAACATTCTCGAGAAACATTATACACATAATATGATGATACAATTATATTAGTATACTAAAGGAACCTTATATACTAAGTATAAGACGAAACAACTATATAATATTTGTGTGAAATATTGTGTACAAACGTAAATCAGACCTGCGAAACTATAGACTTGCGAACTACCCTCTTTGCGAGACTCTTAAATTGCGAAACTCGTATTCTCGCACATACATATATTCTCGCACATACATACACTTTCGCACCATGTTGCATACTCACATGTTTAAACATTCGCAGAAACCTTTCAAAATCAAAAGCTAGACGAATAATTAGGCACAAAGTTCTAACATTCTCGAGAAACATTATACACATAATATGATGATACAATTATATTAGTATACTAAAGGAACCTCATATACTAAGTATAAGACGAAATAACTATATAATATTTGTGTGAAATATTGTGTACAAACGTAAATCGTAACATGAATAGTTATATTTTGAGAAATACTATTATTCAGAAACATCACCAACCGGTCGTACAGTTTTCGAAAACAAAACACGCATGATTCATTTTAGTTGTTGTGAGCAATTAGCATAGATGGTCTTTTAGACATCTACTTATCAGTATAACCTTATGCGTTTAGGACGCTAGAAGGTTACGTTTGGGAACACACACTTACTTTTGAAACGTTATCACTCACGACTCAGGTGAGTCTCATAGCCCCTTTTTACTTGTATTATTGGGGTGAGAATACATGCTCAGGTTTTTATGAACACATGTACAGGAAAAACATATACGTATTGCATGAGTAGCTTACTAATCCATTAAGGCCTCTTATATCATGGTTCGTTAGTTATGGACTTAAACGTGAATGTTGTGAATAGATCTATTTGGGTTGACACCCCCGTCCGGATTAGTCGTGCTACATGGTCAAACGGACGCATAATTATTTGACCCACTAAGTGTGCTGGATTAGACACTTATAAGAGACACCAACATTATCTGTTAAGGTTTCGAATGCATGAGCTCATGGCAATAGTATACTTTATTTTTTGCATTTGTGCAAACAATTATATAAACTTGTGGTTTCTGTTTTCATTTACAACCGTTTAAACCTATGAACTCACCAACTTTAATTGACATTTTAAGGGAGCGTCAGGTTTGGTTTTGTGTTTGAACAATGTTTATCACGAGGATTGGAATATAGACTATAGTTACTGAGGTTGGAGGAAGACGATGATTCATGACTATTGGAGTTGTCGTTAGAGTAATTACAAAGAGAAGAAGATCGGAACCAATTTGTTCATCATTAAAAGTATGGCAGTAACTCAATATCAGTATCATCATGGATTATATGCAAATATACTACAGTAATTGTTAAAAGTGAAGAAATGATTTGATATATAAATTGATTTATTTGAATTTTTTCAATATTGACAAGAATTAAAAATTACAGATACGTATTTAGTAATCAATTAAACTCAAAAAAATCAAAGAGATAAGGGTATTTTAGTCATTTTAGGTAGATGAGAATCATTTTCAAATAAAATATAAACTTAATAAGTGTATTTTAGTCATTTTAGATGGATGAGAATTATTTTCAAGTAAAATATAAAATTATTGGACTAAAAAAGTTTAAAAAATGTACAGGGATAAATTTTGTAAATTGATATAAATTACATGGACCATTTATAAAATTTACTCTTATTATAATTGTTTTTAGTTATCCATTTTCATAGTTATTTTCTTGTGTATGTAGGAAACGATAACATGAACACTTCGATTAGGCTGCCGTAAATGTGAGTTGAAGAAATACTTTCCATCCCCATATAAGTTGAATAGAGAAAACCTCATCCGTTTACTTATTTTCAATTGTACGTAGGCTTTCGTGTTTAGAAACATAATATGCATGGCTTTGTTTTGCTTTGTTTTTCATTTTTTTTTGTAAAATGAAAACCAACTAAAAAGTTGAAAACTTGAAAGAACTACTAGTTTACGTATTTGTTTACATGTAATTAACTTAATTCATATGTGAACATTGATGTATGTTTAATTGATGAATAAAAAATCAAAAAATCCTAAATTTATATCGAGAAACACAAAAATACAAATATGTGTTCACATGTGAACGATCATGTGATCAAATCGGTTCAAATGTGTTTTACAACGTGATTTTTAGAGTTTTTAGCATTTTTTTCTCTTTAAATCTATCATATATCAATGTTCACATATGAATGGAGCGAATCAATGTGAACAAATACGTTATCTAACAGTGTCATAAGTTCTCAACTTTTATATGGTTCTCATTTGAACCTCCCACTATATATCTATGTATATTCTATATCTACAACTATATATATTTATTTATGGAAAACTCATTGTGCAGTTGAGTAAAAGTAGGAGCTGGTGTATTTTTATGAAGAAAAAAAAACTTGAAGGTGTAATATAGAAAATAAAATGATAATTTCAAATTTTAATTGATCAAAAGCACTAATCAATTATAATGTTGACTGCATATTCAATATTTATTTATTTATATATTTAAACAAAAGTCTTGAAAGAACAAGGACCCGGATGAGGTCTCAACATGCAAAATCCATCCCTTAATCCATTTTTAATTCTTAATCGTTTGTTACAATACTATAAAATGCCTTAATGTTGAAGATTAAACCCCAATAATTAAGTACCGTCTTTTGAATAAGTGGTAACCTAAATCCCATGTTAATTGGTTTCCTTTTCTTCTGCTATTTTCAAATTTGAAATTGAATTTTTGAAATGAACCACAATGGCAAGTAACATGATCATAGATAAAGATATGAAGTGATTTTTAAAATTGTTAAAAATTGAGTTGCCGCATATTCAAAAGGCAACTAGAGTAGAGATATCAACTGAAAAGCCAAAGAAGATGCGGGATGAGTTTGTATAGGATGTTGCTGAAGAAAAGCTAAAAGGGTATTCAGAAATGGTGTCAAACTAGAAGTTCGTTGACAGACTTAGGAGCATAAGGAGTGGTTGCCTTGCTCGGAGTCCAGGTCGGTGTTCAATTGAACACTATACTTTAACACAACTACGATTTTGAGAAATGATTCAATGTTCAACTCGGAGTTCAAATGGACCCACAAAGATAATTTTGAACCAATCAAATAAAAGGAAAAGTAAAAAAAAAAATAAGAACTTTCAATGATAGACATACAAATTTGTTGTTGAGAAGTCAAATGTGGCTACAAAGGATGAAGCAAATTGCAGTAAATTCGAATTTGGCATGTGGAAATGAACCAAAAGGGAAAAGACATTTCAACATAAGAGACAAGGTCTAAATTTAAAAACATAGGAAGATCATAATTTCGTTGTAAGCTATTTAGTGTGGTAAGAAACAAATAGTCATCCATGGTGGCCAAACCAGCAAATGACCCGTCTAATGAATTGAATTATGCAGCTACTTTCAAATTCAAAAATATGATCATTCAGGGATTTTTCAAGAAATACAAGAGAATTTGGCAGCTTTTAAATGTTTCGGGGAAACATTTATATGGAAACCTGGTGGGAAACACGTCCACGGATAGGTAGATGAAACTCCATCAGTTTCTAAATGAATTTGTCGTGTTCAGAAGAAGATTTTGCAGACATGTTAGATCACGTAAAATGGAATTGCAGGAGAATATAAATCCGCTCAATGTGTTGAAGTAAAATATAGTATATCTCTGATTTTGTAACTTGTAGAGGTGCTACAGAAATAGTAAGAGCGATCGCGAATGTAGTTGAGTAGGTTTGAACCCCATGATAGGGAGACTAATGTTTGAACCCCATGATAGGGAAACTATTTCAAGTGGAATCTTACATATTGACATATAAGATAAATAAAACAACAAAGGTCACATAATTGAGAAATGGATTGTCACATGATTGGTGAGAAGTATAGTGGTTGATTCTTTGAATAGTGATAATATCGAAGATTCGGAGGGTTTAAAAAAAGTTTTACAAGCGAAAATTAAAGCTTTGTTGGAAGTTTAAAGAACTGTTTCAGAAACTTTGGAATATGAATGTGAGGGTACGTTGATGTCATTCCTGGTAGAATCTAAAGATGCAAAAAAGAAGGTTTTATGGAACTTTAGGAAGTGGACAAAGGTACTTTCAAGTTATATATATAGGGAAGATATTGGGAATCAATTTTTCGAGGGAAGTATGAAAGGTACACATTTTCGCGAGTCTTAAAATATGACGTTTATTTATTGATTCGGAACATAAGAACTTACAGAGACGTTCTAGATTGTATTCAACTTAGTTTCATTGAATTCATTTTGATCAAAAAGGTAAAAATCAATGAACTAGCAAGATCATGTTTTGTACGTACTGGACTTACGAGCAGGGCGGAACTAGTAGGTCGGTGGGGGTAACACCTGCTACTAAAAAATATTCGTGCAGTGTAAATTTTTTAATATATATATATATATTTTAGTATAAATGCAATTAGTAAATTAAGTGCAACTAATTCCTTAAAAAATTACTGACTAATTTTTATCACAAAAAGAATAGTCCAATATATATAGTCTAAATATCCTTTAATATGACCCTATATTTAATTGGAAAAAAAGGCTTTAAGCCCATCTATCTATTTTTATATTAAAAAATAAACCCCATAACCTGATGATCGGTTTAGTGAGATAAATACTGAATTTCTTGAAAATATGATGGCTTTAAACCCATGTGATTCATTCTCTAACTTTGACGCATCAAAGTTAGTAAAGCTTAGTGAGATATATCTAAAAGATTTTAGTGTCGGTGATACGTTATCTCTTATGTCTCAAGCTGAGGTTCGTTATCAGATTATGAGTAGTAGTGACATGTTTGCTAACTTGAATAATATAGCTGACCTTGCGTGTGATGGTGGAAACAAAAATTTATCTTTCTTTTCGGGTGGTCTATCGTTTGCTGAAATTAGCTTTGGTTTTGTCGGTTGCAACTTCGACTGTTGAAAGATGTTTTTCTAAAATAAAGCTTGTGAAGTCACATTTGCGGAAGCGAATGGGAGATAATTATTTGAATAATGTTTTGGTTTGTTCTATAGAGCAAAAAGCACCTGACAATGTTACGACTTACGACTGAAGTTATAATCGATCGTTTTCATCGTCTAAGCGAACGTCGAGGACAACTGTAAGGTGTAATCTGCTAGTTTGTTTCTGTTTTACTTTCGAGTTCGCACATTTTCATTGTAATAATACTATTAGTTAAATTCACATTTTTTGATGTCATATATTTTGTTAAAATCGTACGATCATAATTGTTTATGTTTTATGTAAATCTTATGGAAAAAATGTTGTGCTATCCCTAAGATTTCATTCTAGTTCCGCCCCTGCTTACGAGTGAAGAAAATAATATTCATGTAATAAGTCTGAAATTTCGTTTAGACCCCTGAACTATAGACATTCTCTTCTAATTAATTTTAATGGAGATTTATGATTAAGATTTGGACAAAGGCTATAAATAAATAAATCAGTGACGTGATCATATTATATATCTCAGTAAATAAATATGTACTTTATCTATGTAAATCACATCTTGTAAATTGACATACTTATATATATGAATTATAACTATAATGGTTACTGACATCATATCAATGAGTCTAACTAAATGAATTATAAAATTATATCAACCAGCTAATCGTAACTAAAACTACTTCTTAAGATAAAGAAAATACTTTGGGAGATCAGGTAGATGAGAATTAGACAATAAATCAAGATACTAAACGTAGTTAAACTGTTTATCTCAATGTAGACGTTGAGAGGGTAGACGTTGAGAGGGGAAGAGACTATTTTGGATCTTGAAAGTTTTAAACATTTATCCAGGTACGGATGTCCGTACTCTTCTTTCAGCGTTATTCTGACATGTTTCTTTGACTATTCTGTGATCACTTTTGTTATTGAAATATTTGCGCGTTCTGATTTTATCTATTTGAGTTGAACTGAAATATGAGATTTGATATATTGTGGGAACTTTTGAGGAATAATTTGCGTGAAATATTATTTTGAGAAACTTTGTGAATTCATTTGTTGCGAACCATCTTAATTCATTTGATTTAGGTTCCATATGTACGGTGGACATAATCAGGTGTGTTGTTAGTTTATATGTTCACTGTGCGACTATAGAACCCTAGATGTTATAGACAGGAGATGGGTATACCAAGTCAACTACCTGTGGAGGTACCACGGGGCGTCATTGCGGCACCAATGGCGTCGCACTATCCGTGGCGATGGGATTAGTCCACGGCGTCCCCCCTTTGTTATATTGTGTGATTTGTTGATTTGCGTGATAATGCTCGCGGGAGAGTTTTTGGATTTTTGGGAGGCGTATGGATGCATCCTAGGCTATGATATGTTATGATATGATATGATTTGTGTAGAGCGGTCGTGTGGTGTAGTGTCATACACACCTTCCGATTAGGAGATACACTTGGAGTCATGACTAGTGTGTTATTGCGAGATATGATTAATATGATAATTGCGTGATATGATATTTGACACCGGTGTTGTGCAATTGTGATACTTTGTTTAGGGTACTCGGTATAAAATAACTCAACTCCTCGCTGGCTCACCCTTTATTTCATTTGTTTACTCTAGTGTAAGGGTCGTGCTACTTGATGGTGATTTGAGAAATTAAATTATTTAATAATTCGCTTCATTCTTACTTTGAGATATTATTACTGCTATTGTTTATCATCCGCGCACTGAGCAATTAGCTCAGCCGCATTTACCTTTCCTGCGGCAAGTAATCAGGGTACTATGGGATGAGTGCGGGAGCTTCAAGACTTTGAAGATTCCTTAGAGACCTATCTTTTGACTTATTAGTTTGGACTTATTTTATGAATTGAGAATTTAAGTTATCATTTGGGGACAACATTTATGGTTGCTTTTAGACCTTGGTTATTTATTATTCAAGAATTTATTATGACTTTAATTGTTTAATATGAAATGTGACCTTCTGTTTCATATTTCGAACGGGGGTGTTACATCATCATTTAAAATTAAAGTTAGATTGATCAATTAAGTCCTTTTATTTTATTTAATTTACAAATAGAACCTACTACTTTAAATTATTAAAACATAATTTTTACAATAATTATATTTAATTAACAGGCTGTAGTCTTAAATTTAGAAAAAAACTTCATTTACTATATCCTATCTAATACATACCGATTTATAACATATATATCTCTATTAAACTACAATCATAAATATAACATATTTTATTATAATAATAATAATTTATTTTTCAAATTAACATTCGGATAAATAAAATGACTTCAAATACTTTCACGTGCATCTAATCCAAATGTAAAATTCAACATTTAAATTAACAAATCATCATTTAAATGTTTTATCTATTTTCTTAAGTAATATTGTAGTGTATTGTAATACTCTGTATAACATTTATGAGTTATATCACGTGTTTATACACGGGTTTAAACGGTAGTATATATATATATATATATATATATATATATATATATATATATATATATATATTAGGATCAAAAAAGAAAGGAATTTATGAAGAAAATAAGGAGAAACAGTATGATGGAAAAGATTTTGTGCCTATTAATAAGATTTTGTTCTTTGTTTCTATGATTCAAAAGTTATAGGTAATAAAAATTTGAATCATAGTACTAAAATATTGAATCAGATTGTTTCTCCCTTGTGACAACCCTCCATTTACGGTATGGAACCGTACATTTTATTCATACATGTCTTAAGCTAATTCCCTACATAATGAAAACTAAACTATTTTTATGAGATAAGTGTAGCAAAGCCCACTAATTAATACGCGAAGTATTAGAATTTTGCAATTTTGCAAAATTACGCGAAAACAATCGAGTGTAGCACGACAACTACACGATCGTTGGTGATACGAATTTTATAAATAATGTAAAACTATTTTAATAGTAGTTATTTACTTGAAAATATTATGCTATAAAGATAAAACATGATGATAAAACGAAAACGATTATACTTTCTATAAAACGTATCGAACGCAAAGATAACGCGCGAATCGAACCCGACAACCAAACGAGAACCCGACGAAACATCTTTAAAACATAAAATAAAGTATTTAAAAATAATACTTCAATCAAAAATTAACGTGAATTTATCGTGAACAAAACGCGTCTAATAAACGTTTGACATTTAAACGAACGACGAAACGAACGGGTAAACGAGCACCGCGCGTAACGCATATTGGGGAAATAAATTAACACACCCACATGGGGGTGGGGCTCACAAAATCTGCATGCCCATGCCCCATGACCCATGCCCCTTAACCCTCTACATAAACCTCACTCTCTTACTCACTTCCACACATAACCCTCTACACACTTAATCTCTACTCTCCTCTTCCTCTCTCCTTCTCTCTCAAATTCGGCCAAGAGGCCACCACCACAGCCCCAACACCACCCTAAGACCACCATACAACCACCAAAGAGCCACCATAAACCGCCACCAAGATCTTCAAGAAAATCGCAAAGAAACGAGCACAACGTCTACTTCTTCTTCTCTTCAACTAAACACCTTTGTCAGAACTTCTATCCTCTTCTATTTTATTGTAAATTATGTAAGAACATGTTTATAAGGTTCAATCATACGAAATCTTGTCCAAAAACCATGTCGAAAACGTTTTAAAACACTAAAACTACACAAAAATATAACTTGTTTTCTGATCAGAAATTTAGTCCGTTTTCAAGGAGATGTTGTAACACCCACTTTAAGGGCCTAGTGGTATTCCGGTAATTTCCCAAAAACTTTAAATTATTATTTAATGTGTTAGGAAATATTTTACTATTATTATGTCTGATAATATTAGTAAAATGAATAAATAAATTATTGTGACTAATACATAATTCATTGATTCAAACCGAACTAGTTAGCGGTAAAATAAAATATTTGGTTTTCGCAAAATGGTTTTAGGTTCCCGAGAATAGATTAAGAAGGGAACTAAAATGTAATGGTATTGGGTAAGATTAATATATATATACACACATTTATACATACAATTTCTCAGAACTTCTCAAACTTTCTATACAAACCGTGAGAATTCCCTGCTCCTGCGAACCGAACCGAGCATCCAAAATTGAAAGAAACTTTCTGTGAATTCTTGAATATTTTCGTATCATCTTTTTGTTTCAAAAATGGAATTCCAGTAACATAATCAAGTCGCCATCTTTTTTCTGTAAGTATTTAGTTTATAATTGTGTTTTTATGAAAATTGGTTAAATTCACGAATTAATATAAAAATTAAGCTTAAAAGGTGTTATATGATGTTATTTGATGCATATAAACTGTTAGAAAGCTTAATTGAATGATAGGAAGTCGAATTCGTGAGTTTTGAAAGATTTCAGTTCGAAGTTTCTGGGTTCAGCGATGAACTTCGCAACATTGAAGATGAACTGAGTTCGCAGAGCTTGATTGCGAAGCGAACTGAGTTGTCTTGCGAAGTGAGTTGTCTGCGAAGTGAAATTGCTCTGCGAACCGAGTGGTTCTGCGAACCGAGTGGTTCTGCGAACCGAGTGGTTCTGCGAACCGAGTGGTTCTGCGAACCGAGATTGCTGTGAACTGAGTTCTTGCCCTGCGAACCGAGTTAGGCTGCGAACTGAGTTTGCTGCGAAGCGAACTGAGATTCGCGAACTGAGTTCTTGCGAACTGAGACTTATTGCGAAGCGAACCGAGATCCTGCGAACTGAGATTTTAAAATTTTGTTTTGCAAATTTTGAAATTGCGTAAGTGTTTGATCGCTGGTCACCAATCCGAGCAATTTCACTAACTCGGATTGGGTTGAAATTCGCATGGTCACTCGGAAACGACTCAATAATCAAGGCTCTATTCTAAGAGCCTAGGCAGTTTTTGGCCTTTCGGGGTCATCTTGGGGTCGAAAATGGCATTTTTCAGTTTTAAGCATCGTTTCGGGACTTTCTGGTTTCGCTTCGGATTGAACGCTTGTTTTCTTAGACTTCAGGAATTTACCTGCTTGTTTAAATATGTTATATGATTATGGAATGAGTTACTAACTCATTATTTGTTGTATTCTTAGATCAGCAGAAGACTCAGTAACATTAGACTTCTGAGTTGTTGGGCTGAGACTGGCAGGTGAGTGGATCTGGAACTCACAAGTTTGATTTGGTTGTAACGGTTTGGTTGCAACAAGTAAACGTAGATATAATTGATAGACTGTTTAGTCTGATATGCTGATATGCTGATTATGAATCTACGTGCAATGTGGCCTCTGGGCATTGATTGCTAGTAAAGAGGTCAACAGATTGTTGGACTTGATGATTTACAAGATTACAGATATGGGGTGTCGTACATGTGTTGTATTAAACCCATATTGTGTAGTGGTAATATCAAGTTATCGGTATATTCTGTAGTGGCCACTACAGATTGTGATAAGCGTTTCTTGAGGGCCACCGCGGTAGTAGGGTTCCTCAAAAACCACCGATCCTCTTTGATATTGATGATTTGTGTTTACGATTAATTGATGTAAACAGATTGTTAAGCTAAGTTGAACTGTTAGTTTCATGTTCACTCATTTAGCTTCGTGCTAATTCCCCACTTAATCCCTGCAGGTCATGATTGAATGGGCGGGCAGGCAGGTTTTGTTCAAGGAATGTTTGATCGGCTGGCAACTCTGATATATTTTGATAAATAACGAAAGTTGAATTTTGTAACCCCGTCTTTGTACAATGTTTGAACATTATATGTATTTACCTTTTTGTAAATATTGTTAATATAATATATTTTGACCTACGCTTCCGAATTAAAGAGTATTTTATAATATAGCAAGAGAAGGGCGTTACAGATGTGTTGTACTCGAAACTTAACAAAATGTGACGAATCAAAAGTCAAAACTTAAGTTTAAGAAGTTAGCTTTCATTTCCAAGTGGTTTTGTAATTTTTCGACACCATTTGATACCCGAAAACGATTTTACAAAAACATGTCGCCTTTCTGTCTCGGATGGCAGATTCTTGACCCAACTTCTCGAGCCCGTAACTCGAGCTACAAAACTCCAAACGACTTGAGGTCTTTTCCTAGAGACTACAAATTTAGTTAGATTTCAAAGTAGTATGATTTTGTTTTCTGTGGATAAGTAGAACTTGAGATATAAATTAATCTTTGGACCTATGTCGAGAATTTTAGCTGCTGGACACAGGTGTACATTTGTAATTATTTGACCCACTTATCTTTGGCCTAAAAATATCTAAAAATATGTTTCGGAAAGCTAAGACATGGCGGAACATTGGGTAATTTTCTCGAACAGGGCGTATTTTGAGGTATAAAACTGTCGGGACTGATTTCGCGTTCCCGCAAATAAAAACGAGACACTTCGAGTTTGAGATAAAATGTGAAAATTACTCTTTATGAGTTCAAATATGTTAAAATTTTATGTGTGAAAATTTCGGGTCAAACCGAGAGCGTTTGACCAAGTCAACAAAAACGTAACCCCATCTGATCAGATCAGCGACACTAAACTGAGTGTCGCAATTCACATTAGCGACACTAACTCGAGTGTCGCAACATACCTAAGATTCGCTACCTGCGACACTAGCTCTAGTGTCGCAATCCTCACTACTAGCAGTATTAACCTCAGTGTCGCAACCTGTTATAAAAAGTTACAACTTGCGACACAACACTAGCGATACAACCCTAGTGTCGCACTTCTGACCTGCGACACTAATTCAGTGTCACAACACACAGTTTGACTTAAAACAAAACATCACCAACGTATCGTACACATTTTAAAGCACGACGATCTTTCGAAACGAGTGAACAACTAACATAGTTTGGCAATTAGTCAACTATTTATATAAACTATCTCTTGCGTTTAGGGCGTCTAGAGACTTTATTTGGGCAACCACTTCCTAGCTCTCATACTTAAGCTCACGAGGTGAGTTCATAGCCCCTACTTTTACTGATTTTAATGCTTTTAACAAACAATATTATTAGAATACTTTTAAAGTTTTCTAAACGAAACATATTTTGGAAATGCGTTTCCAACAAAACTTTTGGATAAATTCCAACGAATATGAAACCTATTTGACTTGTATGTCAACGAAAACTATATTTGATTATAGGTCTAATCACTTTCTGACTTGTACGTCAACAGTTTACAAACAACTTGGTTTAACAACGATAATAAACCTGTGAATTCACTCAACATTATTGTTGACGATTTCTACTATGTTTCTCAGGGAATTAGTACTTACGTAAGACTTGCATGCATCTTGGAACAACGACCTCCCGAGACGAATTAGGATGCCACTTTTGGAACTTATGGGATTTCCTTTGTATAATTATAACTTTTTGATCATACTTACGAAATTCTGGATTTGATTATTGTTTTCACTTAAACTGATGTATTTCAACAACACTACTACTACGACTTGTAAAGTCGTAACTTTTGTAACAACTATATTTATGGCATCTTAATCACTTTGTTCTGCGATAATCATATGCTCTGTGGATGTATGGTGCAATGCTTACGTCACACCCCCACCTCCGTACACAATTGCTTCCGCTGATCAACGTTGACCGTTTTTGGGGTGTGACATCCCTCTTCTCTCCCTAAATTTCATTCTCCCTATAACTGACTCATATATATATATATATATATATATATATATATATATATATATATGTGTGTGTGTGTGTGTGTGTGTGTGTGTGTGTATCAAGATATAATGATTGTTTGAGGACAAGAATGTTTTAAAGGGATGGATTGTTTTGGTCTAAATAAGGGCACTGGGGATGCTTCTTGTTCATAACATAAATAGTCCTTCGGTTCATTTGTAGGTAGCTTGAATAATTTGTAATATTTCCTTTGTATCTTTGTGAGATTAGAATCATACAACTTCTTATTATTATCAGTTCACTTTGCTTTAAGGGTGAATTCTCGTTATTTGGAACCGATTCATCAATCCTTTTCGATTCTGGATATTTGATCATAACAATTTCATGCTAAAAAAACAATAACGATAACACAATAGGTGTGTTCTATAGTTTGATGGGATTCCAATTTGATCACTAGTTACCCAGTTGTCACCGTTTCTTACTTGAAAAATTACTCAAAAAGGCTGAATAAAAAAAGACATACATACATACATAGTATTATCATCCACAAAATAAAACTAATATTGTCCGCATACGCATCCTAACACACATAATAATTATATTTGCAATGCCATTAATGCAAGCACCACACCAAACAACCACAACAATTAAGCACGAGTCGCTCCATATGATGCAATAACCATGAAAGTTCATAAGTACTTAATTAATTAAGAACTCACTCAGATACATGAAGACCCGTTAATGGTTCATGCTGAAACAAACAGTTACAACCTTACTCATCCACGAATTGTAACTGATTTAGTGAATCTCTCCTTCAAATTTTAAGACCAAGTGCTATCAAATATTGTCTCCTATATGATCAATCTTACCTCCTCATTAGTCTGAATTTTGAAATCTTGGTGCTTCTTAAATGATGATTCACAAATCAGTTATCCAAGAATCTTCCATTCCCTCTTTCCAGATTCTGTTGGTAATCTTTGATTTATTAAAATGATTTTAACAAGAAATATAATATGAAGCACGCATATAATATAACATCAAAGAATGCGGAAGCATGTAAATAAAATCGATTACCAAAAAGGATCCATATGTATCATATGATATATCAAAGGTTGAATCAACAAAGAGTGGAGTTATATAAGTATACCTTTGTTGTTGATTTCACAAGAATGGTAGAAACGAGTATCCAAAGAAGAACACCTTTACGGTTAATCCACACGCGAACACTTTAAAGATCAGCAATTAGATGCTAGTCCAAACTCAAGTAACAATCAAGTAATAACTTAATAACAACAATTAGATTATTATGGTTATTTTGCAAATCACAAAAAAAAGCACCAAAAAACAACAATTTATATATTGTTTTTTTTTTTCTTTAGTTTTTTCTTTTAATTATTAGTAATTAAAAAAGCCCATCAAATATGATTAATTACTTAAGTCCAAATACATTTATTTAATTAGCCTATAATTAAATAATAATCATTTTGTTTACCTTTGTAACTTGAATAATATATATAGTACATATATATTATTAATCGGTGTTCAATACTCTTTGTGTGTGACCCCATAGGCTCACGTGAGTTTAGCCATATAATTATGTATTGTACCTTGCACATAATCCTACAGACTCCCACTTGTGCACGGCACAACACCAAGTAACTATACAAGTAAAGGTTAGCGTCTAGCAACGCGCCAATGCCCTTAAAACCACGTAAGTGTAGTTTCTCAAAAAATATCATTAAGAGTAATGACTTATAGATGGTTTATTGTCAATTGTCCCTTTGTTACTGATACATAGTTGAGCATGAGACATGGATCAAGAGTCATTCTAATTCTTCAACGATTATGTTTCTCGAGTATCATCTCAATTACATTTGGGTATGGCCATACAAGCATCCATTCATTTCATCGAGGGGCCCAACAGTACCTTACTCCAATCAAGTAGAGGAACAAATCATATCTTGCCTACACGTGTCAGTCATGTGCTTTACATCATACCGAATAATGGTTTTTATAACCGCCTTATTCAAGACAACGTTTACCATATCAAAGCATGATGCTCCACACACGCAAAACCTGCGTGCATCTCAAGTCTAAGGATGCAGTGACATAACTACTCGCGAGTTTCACTATTGACGC
The DNA here is from genome assembly GCA_963930675.1 of Gnaphalium uliginosum. NCBI lineage: Eukaryota > Viridiplantae > Streptophyta > Magnoliopsida > Asterales > Asteraceae > Gnaphalium > Gnaphalium uliginosum. The sequence continues at coordinate 37,411,519 of OZ005680.1, read as the reverse complement.
CGATCCGTGCAGTGAATACTCGAAAGTTGGGTCATTCAAATGCTCATCATCAATGAACACATGTAAGTTAGATAGCAGCACTATCAACACTCTCACACTTGTCTTAATTCAATAATACTCCCGTACTATCAAACGACAATGGATAATTTTAGAATAAATAATTATTCGTGGATTAAACATGCAAATATAGAATACAGTGGTATGAATGAAAATCGATCGCATTACCCGGTGCATCAATTTCATTATTTAATACAACTGTTCACATTCCTATTACCCAAATACTAAAATTACAGACCACATGAGACTACTAGCAGGTCGAAGCTCAATGTTCCTTGCATGCTCAGTATGCTTAGCACAAGTCATTGGCTTTGTGAACGGGTCAGCTAGGTTGTCATCTGTCGGAACTTTGAGAACACATATATCACCTCTTTCAACAACTTCACGTATGTAGTGAAATTTGTGAAGAATGTGTTTGGCTCCTCGTAGAACTCTTGGTTCATTTGCTATAACAATAGCACCAGTATTGTCACAATATATATCCATGGGATTTTCATTACTGGGAACAACGCCAAGCCCAGAAATGAATACTCTGATCCAAACAGCTTCCTGCACAGCTTCAGAAGTAGCGATGTATTCTGATTTTGTAGTAGACATCGCGATTGTGCTCTGCTTCGAGCTTCTCCAGTCAACTGCGCCTCCGTTCATGACGAAAACATAGCCTGATTGTGATCGACTATCATCTCGATCTGTTTCGAAACTTGCATCAGTGTAGAACTTGACACTGAGTTCTTTATCGAAACCTCCGTAAACAAGAAACATATCTTTAGTATTCCGAAGATACTTCCATATGTTCTTTACAGCCGTCCAGTGACTTTCACCCGGATTCTGTTGGTATCTGCTCGTCATATTAAAAGAGAACGAGACATCAGGTCTAGTTCACTTCACAGCGTACATGATTGATCCTATAGCCGAGGCATATGGGATACCTTTCATTCGCTCCACCTGTTCAGGTGTCGAAGGTGCTTGAGTCTTACTCAACACTACATTTTGTGGCATTGGAAGGCTTCCACGTTTGGAACCATCCATCTTAAATCGCTTCAGGATTTTGTCAATGTATGCACTTTGACATAGACCAATTAACCGCTTAGATCTATCTCTGTAGATCTTGATTCCAAGGATATACGCTGCCTTTCCTAAATCTTTCATGGCAAAACATTTTCCAAGCCAGGATTTAACATCTTGTAGCGTTGGAATATCATTTCCCATGAGTAATATGTCATCGACATATAATATCAAGAAGACTATAGCACTCCCACTAGTTCTCATGTACACACAGGGCTTATCAGGGTTTTGAGTAAAACCAAACTCTTTGATTTTCTCATCAAACCTCTTATTCCAGCTCCTTGATGCTTACATTAATCCATAAATGGATCTTTGAAGCTTGCATACTCTTTTAAGATGTGTAGGATTCACAAACCCCTCAGGTTGCACCATATATACGTCCTTGCTTAGGTGACCATTTAAGAAGGCTGTTTTGACATCCATTTTCCATATTTCATAGTGATAAAAAGCAGTTATGGCAATAAGTATCCTAATAGTTTTAATGTCCGTAACTGGTGAAAAGGTTTCTTCATAATCAATCCCGTAGGTTTGAGTATAACATTTAGCCACGAGGCGAGCTTTAAAGGTGTGTACATTTCCGTCCATGTCGGTCTTCTTCTTGAAGATCCACTTGCACCCAACAGTTTTACTGTTTGGTGGAAGATCAATCAAATTTCAAACTTGATTATCTTTCATGGACTGCATCTCTGCATTCATGACTTCTAGCCATTTATCGGATTCCAGGTCCGATAGTGCATCTTTGTAGTTAGCGGGTTCACCATGATCCCCTAACTCAAGGTTTTTAGCATCAATAAGAAAACCAAATCTCTCAGGTGGATGAGGGATCCTGTTGGATCTACGAATGAGAGGTGCATCGCCCTGAAGCCCAACACTATTGTGCTCTAACTCAGTGCGTTGTTCACTAGTGCCTTTAGAAGGTTGTGTATCTTATTCTCGAATTTCTTCAAGATCTACCATGCTCCCACTTGCTTCTTGTAAGAGAAGACTCTTTTCCAAAAACTAAGCATATAGAGCCAAAAAAACTTTGTTCTCGGATGGGTAGTAGAAGTAGTACCCCATTGTTTCCTTTGGGTATCCTACAAAAGTACACTTGATGGTTCTAGACTCTAGTTTGTTCGGTGTATCACGTTTTACGTGAGCCTCACAACCCCAGACCTTCAAGTAAGACAGGTTAGGGACTTTCTCATGCCATAATTCATATGGTGTCTTGCTTACCTTCTTTGTTGGAACCATATTGAGTATGCGCGCAACAGACTCTAAAGCATATCTCCAAAAGGACGGTGGCAGAGTGGTTAGACTTATCATCGATCGAACCATGTCAAGCAAAGTTCGATTTCTCCTTTCTGATACGCCATTGTGTCGAGGCGTATAAGGGGGAGTGAATTGTGATACAATCCCACGATTCGTCAAATGATCTAAAAACTCTTGACTCATGTATTCACCTCCACGATCGGATCGGAAAGCTTTGATAGTCTTGCCGAGTTGATTTTCTACTTCATTTTGAAAAGCTTTGAACGTTTCAAAAACTTCATGTTTATGTTTAATCAAGTAAACATAACCATATCGACTGAGATCATCAGTAAATGTAATGAAGTAGCTAGCACCATCTCTAGACATTGTTTAAAAGGGCTACATACATCTGTGTGTATGAGTCCAAGCAGATCTTTGGCCCTTTCACCTTGATGGGTGAAGGGTTTCTTTGTCATCTTGCCAGTCAAACAAGATTCACATATATCAAACGACTCAACGTCAGTTGATTCTAGAAGCCCTTCGTGTTGCAGCTTTGCTATGCGTTTCTTGTCAATATGGTCAAGACGACAATGTCATAGATATGTTGCATTCAAATCATTTTTGAATCTCTTTGTGCTACAATTATATATAGAACTTTCATTTGGTACGAGGTTATGGATATCAATTTCAAAAATACCATATCTAGCAATAGCATTAAAATAAAAAATATTATCCTTAGAAACAGAATTGCCATAATCCGTAAAAACATGGATAAAACCATTATCCTTCAAACGAGAAAGCGAAATAACACCCCTAGTAATAATATGTGCATAGTGACAATTGTCTAAAATGATAACAAGTCCACTAGGGAGGATAAGCTCATAGCTCCCTATAGCTTCGACATCTGCACGATCGCCATTGCCAACGTACAGATCCAAAGCTCCTTTATTCAGCTTTCGGCTTCTCCTAAGTCCTTGCACATTATTACAAATGTGAGTACCACAACCTGTGTCATAAACCCAGGATTTATTTGGAAAAGAATAGAGTTCTATAACGAAGATACCTGAAGTACTGGTCGAGCCAGCCTTTCCCTTCTTCAACTTTGCCAGGTAGGCCGGATAGTTCCACCTCCAATGACCTATCACTCCACAATGATGACAGGGCATGTCCTTTGCTGGATGCTCTTTCTTTGCTGGTGGTGGGATTTTCTTCTTGGGGGTGTAAGTCTTCTTACCCTTGCCTTTTCCCTTGTCTTGATCAGCTTGCACTTTCTTTTTCTGGATTTTTCCCTCCCGAATAGTCAATACAGACGGAGCTTTCTTTGGTAGGCCTTTCTCAGCAAGTTTGAGCATAGCATGCAATTCTGAGATAGTTTTCCCCATGCTATGCATTGTGTAATTCATTACAAAATTGTCATAGTCCTTGGAAAGTGAAGTAAGTATCAAGTTCACTCCAAGAACCTGTGACAAGGGAAATCCAAGGCACTCCAATTGGTCGATATAGCCCTTCATCTTTAAGACATAGGAACTAACCGACTGACCCACTTCATGCTTACAAGCGTGGAATGCTTTCACTGTGTCAAACAGTTCCGATCAGTCTGCTGTTGTAATATAGTCTTAAGCTCTTTGAGCATGTCATATGCATTGTAGTCCTCTAAGTTCTTTTGGAGCTCAGGGGTCATGCTAGCAAGCATAAGATAGGCTACCTCCATCTGTTCATTAAACTGCTTAGTATAAGCATTACGAACAATAGCAGTGGCATTAGCAGCGAGGGCCTCAGGCAAGGCTTCTTCCAGATGGTGCAACTTCCTTTCAGCCTTTAGGACAATCCTAAGGTTGCGATACCAGGCAATGAAGTTGCTGCCGTTAAGTTTTTCCTTCTCAAGGATCGACCTTATGGTCGCGTTGCTTACGGTTGATTTGCGTTTGTTGTCATCTACAAAATAAACAAAGTTCGTTTTAGTATCTTTGATAATAATCCTTTTATAAATTAACTACCCAAGTTTACAATAGATAAAACAATTAATTTTCGAAAAGGCTAAGATCCACATCGAACTTCTACCATCACATTAGTTGATCTGCTAGTAATGGTAGACACATTTGGTAGGTGGCGGGCACCATTGTATTACAAGTACAATTCTTAGATCTTTATGGGACTCATGGCATCTAGTGTCAAACTACTGGTGTCATGCTGACATGTTTAGTCCCATCCTTGCCTCGGGTCGCGGTCTCACCTCTCGACTCGATTAAGTCATCCAATTTTAGAAACACGTGAAAATAAGTCTAGGTATCACGCATAGATAATAATCACCTTAGAGTTATAATTCAAACTAGGTCTCACGCATAGCCAAAAAATAACGGCAAGTGTTTCCAAAACGATTGGACGACACGACTTAAAATTATGATGGGTATAATAAAATTTTGATAAAACACGTTTAGCAAAAAGTTCGTGTTACGAATGTAGCATGCATACAACATTCGCCCCACAAGTTAAAAACAATTTTCAACTTAATGTCTAAGCATTGTTTTAAATTAGTTTGTGCCGAGTTGTCCATTTTAAAACTAATAAGTCCTACATGAGTTTGTTAAGCATAGACAATACACAAACATATAACATTTCAAACCATTTAACGTGTTATTCTAAAATCAATGTTAAGTTTTAAGTTTCAAATCACAATTTAAACTTAATGATGAGTTTAATCCAATAAATTTATTTAAAACTCATTTGTATTTTATTTTATGTTTGTGAAAATTATTTCAGCATATTATATACAATCAAATGATATATAAAGTGCAATAAAATAAAACACGTGCATGCATAGCCTCAACCGATGAAAAACCTATGCTTGGTCTCACGAGCCATCATGAGAACCAAGTGGTCAAACTAAGGGATAATCACAATAGCAATCAAGTGGAGCTCCCACTTGCGTCAAGATCCAATGGTGACCAAGTGCACTCCTATAGTCAAATATGCTCAATGTTGGTGACCAGAAAACTGGTGCAACTTCAGCAGATCAAAACTCGATCAAGAAGCCCTCAAAAACAGAAACTTCCTCCTGTGAAGTTTTAGCCCTATGTGTTGAGAACCTGCACACAAAATTTCGTCAAAAACCGAACAGGAACGAGTCGGGAAACTCCGTTTGATCACAGCCACGTCAATCTGTCCGAATTTTGGCCTTCATGTATTTAGTATTCTCATCTTTCGCATCCAAGCAACGGTTACATATTTCAAAATTAAATACAACTAAACTAGGAATTTTAAATTACAACATGGCTCAAAACGGCCTCCATAACTAAAGACATAAATAAATACATGAACAATTGCACCAAAAATTTGTCGTAATCACAACCGCAACAATAATATAAATAGGCTATATGGTCAAGGCTTTCATTGGCTATGCATGACAATAATAATAGTTATAATAATAACATGATCACGATTATTATAATAGTGGCTTGCTCCATGGCATAAGATGCATGTCTTTGCCATGGAAGATAAAATAAAACAAGTAAATTAAATACAAACCAATAACAAGTCTAATTAAACAAAATTTAAACTTCTAAATCATCACCAATATATATACAAGTGTTTATGATCTATAAAGATGTGTTTTTAATGAAAACTACCCAAGAGTACAAATCATCTAAACAATAATTTGTATAACGAAAACTACATCTAATGTGATCAAAACAAATATATACTAACAATGAAAAACGAAGAGGTTTAATTATCAACATATATACACTTGTAACGATCTTTTAAGATGGATTTCTAATGAGAATAAAACCAAAATTTTATAATCACCCAAACTCATAATTGGTTTGGTGAAATCACTAGCTTTACTCAATCAACACATAATATACATAAATAATAAACATAATGTAATAGCAACAAGTGATCAAGAAAAATCACTTTTACACATTACAAGATAATTATATGATAACATAAGAGGCTCTGATATCACTGTTGGTAATCTTTGATTTATCAAAACGATTTTAACAAGATATATAATATGAAACTGTATATAATATAGCATCAAAGAACGCGGAAGCATGTAAATAAAATCGATTATCAAAAAGGATCCATATGTATCATATGATATATCGAAGGTTGAATCAACAAAATATAGTTTTATAAATAACAATCTACGGAAGACCTATGCATTAGATACTCCCTAGTGTAAAACAAAGGCATTCACATACGTACTTATCCTTAAAACTTTAAAATAATATGAAAACCTGTAGGTGTTATGTATTAGGTTAGTTAACAACTATTTTATACGCTACAAAAAAATACAAATCTAAACCGAAAGATAGCTCAATTATACAATTAGATTGGGCCATATACAAACCCTAAATTATATTCAATTCTCTAATGAAAAACATACTAGAATAATTCCAACATATTTAACCAACTTACAGTATGAAGAGACCAGCGACAACACATTCGATTTACTCTAATCCATAACACGAGAATTAGATATAGAGAGCGATTTCAAAGTTTTAGAAACCCTAGGCAGCCACTTCAAGACAAAAGCCTCATCTGTTAGGCACAACTCCTCTGATCAGTGAAATTGAAATTCTTCCGCGGCAAGTGCAGTACGAAACCGAAGCTAAGGAGAAATGCTGAAGGTAGCTTGCTTACCAAGCCACCCACTTGAGAAGCTGGTACCTTAATGTCAACACCTTTCGGGGCACGTAACGGATTCTCAATGCCTATACAAATCGATTCAACAACTCTCAGCTTTGATGTGAGATCAAGAATAATGGCCTTAAAAAGTTTAATAGACCCTTGTTTGAAGTATCTATTCAATGTGAGCATTCAAGATTAATTGATCGATGTTCGGGATATACAACATTAAAAGCTTTCAAAGCGACTCGATAACTAACAACGTCGGCAGAGTCGTGGAGTCGACTTGCTATTTTCAGGATTAAATCTTCCGGGAGTTTGTCCATGGAGATAAGAAAACACGTAGGAAGTTTTTTTGCAGTTTACAATTAACCTTTGACTGTGATGGTTTTTTCTTATATATACCTACGAAAATATACTTTCACAGCCGAACACTAATACTACACATTTGGCCCATGACCCAATAATCTAAATATTTGTCGCATCTAACATTGACTCAACAACTTCCTTCTTTTTTCTTGCCTTGTTGCCGGTCTTTCCATTAAATATATATGTTTTAAACTTTGTTTTTGTTATTCACTTTTAATATAGGACTAGGTGCGAGTTAGGATATTTGATTTTGTAAAATTTTTAATTAAAAATGTTGAGCTTTTTAAAATAAAAGAGGATAAATGTATTAAGTATTTGCAAAATATGTAATTAGATATTGTTATATCGTTAAGAATTGTGAGATAAAGTAAAATATAGACTTAAATTTTCTAAACGTAGCCTTTGGGTTGTCGTTAACACGCATAAAAGTGTTGTATAATAAAACAATCGTCACCCTAAAACTAATAAAAAAAGCAACTACGTACAATACGTACAATACTTCTATGCATGTTAATGACAGTTTAAATGGTCACATTTAAAAAAGTTATAGTTGTAACACTCATAAGTGAAAAATAATATTATGCTAAATATTAAAAGTTCTAGTTGTAACGACACCCCCACCCTCCATTTTGCTAGATCTTTTCAAACTCAGATAAAAATTGAAACATACTTTCTCCATCTAAAAGATGTCCCTTAATATTTTATCTTTCATTTAAGATATATTGGTTAAATGTCAATTTTGATCTTATATTCAAGACAAGTTTGACTGACTTTATTTAAGAAATAAATGATTCGGAGTAATAAATGAGGGTAAAATAAGAAGTTTAATAATTTTTAATGATTATTTTCTGCAAATGAACAACTATTTTGGGACATATATAAATAGTAATGTGGACATTTATTTTGTGACGGTGGGGTGATAATTCTCAATTCCTACATTTAGCAAAGCTAAATACTATTTGTGCAATAGTGCAATGAATAGTGGTTTTTTATTTTATTTTAATTGTGTTTAATTATAAATAAAATTCATATACATTAAAAATATATTCTTGAAAATTATATACATTTATCTTATTTAAAGTTTTAAACACCTTATTATTACATGTGTTGTTTTGGGATTTTAAATACTTCATTCGGTGTAAAAGATAAACATAAAAATAATATCGATAAGTTTTTCTTAAGATTATCAGTGTCGTTATTATTTTATCATTTTTTTTACAAATTAAAGATGTATTGTTATTAACTGCGATATTGATTAAATATGTATTCAAATTTAGGTATTGCATGTTGATATATTTTACTTATTGTTATAGAATTATATATTTTTGAAAATTCATATATATTTATCTTATATAAAGTTTTAAACACCTTATTAATACATGTATTGTTTTATCATTTTAAATACTTCATTCGGTGTAAAAGAGAATAATAAACATAATATCGGTAGGGTTTTCTTAAGATTATAAGTGTTGTTATTATTTTATCAATTATTTATAAATTAAAGATGTGTTGTTATTAAGTGTGATATTGATAATATATAATCAAACCTCACCTTAAGTATTATATCCATTTTTGTTTATGTCATAAACTTTACATAAGAAAAAAATATTACTTGACAATGAAAAACAAACATATTAAAATATGAAGTATAAGTTGAAGAAAAATTTACTATTTAATTTAATCATTTCTTAAATTGTTATAAGAAATGTTACATGTTACTATTAAGGTAAGTTATATTCATAATTTATTATATATTGTAACTTTTAAAGGTTTTATGTCATATTAAAGTCTATTTTTTTAATAAAATTACCGCTGCAATGCGCGGGTTAAAAATGCCTGTTATCTAACGATAAGCACTCAGTGTGGTCATGCATGTTGCAACACCTATTATCTTTGATAACATGATGATATAATTCATTCATGCCAGGGAAGAAAAGTTCGTGACAAAGGAACACATATTACAAATCAGATGGAATTGTATTCAATTTAGATTTAGACAATTAATTCTAAAACAACTTTCTGTAACCTTATTAAAGACATCAAAGCACTTGATGATTATTTCGCTTACCATTATATTTTCGTCATGTGTATTAAAAATTTTGCCGAAATAGAACTAATATTCAGCAACCCGGCAATTTTTTAAAAAATTTCGACGCCAAGCCTTGCATTTGTCAACATTTTCACAATGAGTCCATCACTTTCTCCTTTTTTTTATAAAAGTTAAATGTTTCATGTTACTTTTGTTATAACTTCGTATAAAACCCAAAACATAAATGTCACTGTCTATCAAGTTCTGAATTGTCATCAAATCAAATGCATATATTTAATCACCTTCACAAATCAAAACTTAATATTGACATGAAACAACACAATCTTCACTGTAACAGTGTAGTTAAGGTTCAGTTTATTAGAATGTATATTTGGTGATAGTCAACTGTTATCAATAAAATAAATTTTGAGGCGGTGCATATGACTTGTACATAAAGTGTACAAAAGTGTCATCACGTGAATAAACGAACCTTCATAATGAAATTTATTTGCAGCTATCTTATTTACTATGAAGATTAGCTATGTTAAGAACCAAAAGGGCACTAAAACAGTAAAACGGTCATTCCAACATCATAGAAGAATGCTTCCCCATTGAAATTGTTTGTGACAATGTAAAATTACCCTTGGTAACCCACTTACACACTACCAAAACTACACAACATAAAAACTACCATTATAATCGGAAAATCAAATAAAAATCGAAATGACCAACAACTACCGTGGCTAACCACAACTGCCGAAGTAAGTTTGCTTAAACACAAAAAGTAGAATAAATTGACCGGAATCTTACATTGTTGCGGGAGGGAGAGTAAAAAAAAGAGAAAGTGATAGACTCATTGTACAAATGTTCACAGATGCAAGGCTTGGCACCAATGTTTTAAGAACCGGTTCGACCGGTTGGACCGAATTTTTCAAGAATTTCGGCTCAAAATAAACCGTTTTTTTTCAAAGTTTGACTAGTCAACGAGCCGCTTGGGCTGGCCGGCCGGACCGGGAACCGGACCGGCATGTTGAACTGAGTATTTATTTATTTATTTATTTTTATATAAAAAACTAATTAAATTGCGTTATAAACTTAAAGAATTTATTTATTTATTTTTATATAAAAAACTAATTAAATTGCTTTATAAACTTAAAGAAGTCTTTAGACCCCTTAAATTGGATAGTAAGTTGAATTGTGGATTTTGTTGACATTATATAGAAGGTGATTCTTATGTTGAGAGTGTATTCTCACCTATGTGGGACAAATTAAAGTTAAATGTTAAAGTTAAATGTTTAAACAAATAGAAAATAAAATAAAATTGTTGGTTACAAAATTCGAACTCACGACCACATTCATGAATAGCAACTTGTTAACCAACTAATCTAATATTTAACTTGTTATAATTATTTACTCTAAATATATTTATTACATATATCGCAGCACTCATGATATATATTATATTCGAAAATTAAAGGTGTATTATCAAATTATAGTTTGTTGATATTATTTATAAGACGATATGTATTATTTGATGATGTATTACAATATAAAATGCGTTATTAAAAGTTAGTTTATAGATATACAATGCGTTATTAATTGTTACGGAGTAGTATAAAATATAATTGCAAAATCCCATCGTTAAGAATGTTGTTTACTTGTTGTTAATTGTTGTTAGATTGTATGTCTTTGAACAAAGTTTACTTGTTGGATTGTTAAATTATTTGGTGGACATGATTTTGTATGTCTTTTACTTAATTTATATATTCTGTTTATAGATTTTAACAATTCCGGTTCGACCTTCCGGCCCAACCGGTCCGACCAGAAATTGATACTCATCCAGTTCGACTAAAAAACCAGGTTTTAAAACATTGCTTGGCACACAACTCAAAATTTTTTTAAAAAACCGACAAGTTACCGAAAGTTAATTATTTCGGCAAAAATTTTAATACACATGGTGAAATATAGTGGTAGGCGAAATAATTGTTGACCGGTGAAAGTTTTGTTAACCGGAGATTCTTTTGAACATGTGACGAGCAATAACTGACCTATAAAAATTTCGCTTCGTCGCCGAATTGTTTTTTTTTTTTATTTTGATAATTTTTATGTCTAATTTTAATAAAGAACTCTGACAACATTTATTTAAATTTTCTCTACAATATATATCCAAAATCCAAAATGTGGAGGGAAATAAAATCACATAAAATAAGTTATTTTTTCTGAAACGGAAAGTGCCTATATTTATGGAGGGAAATAAGTCGCAAAAAAACGAAATTAAATAAAATAAAAAACTCTTCAAATTTGCGAAATCATAATCCCGCCCAATTTTCTCTCTCAAACAAAATAATAATAATATTCGTACGAAACCTAAAACCCCCAAAATCATAATCTCACTCTCTCTCACAATCACTTGAAACGCTTCTTTCATATTGCCCCCAAAATCTTTCATCATCATATCCCTAGATTCATTCATCATGATCTGAAATTCATCCTCGCTTCAATATAGTTTTCGTCAGTGTTTTTATTGATCGATTATCAGGTAAATTTTTCACACTCCAGCTGATCTATATATATACTTACCTTTTAGGGTTCTACAGTTAGCGTTACCTAAATGCTCGATTTGTTTTTTGGCAGTCTCAACTGTAAAAGTTTTAAACTTTTAGGTTTTAGTTAGAGTGCGCATTTATGCTACTTATTGAATTTTTATTGCGTGTGATGTATAGACGATTTTGGATATAATTAATGTGGTTTTGATGTTTTTATGGTTTGTAGTGATGCACTTAAGATTGAAGAAATCAGAATCTGATACTTGTATGGAGAATCAGGATATAATAGTTGAAAAGAGTCAACTTGAGGCTGAACATATGTCTTGTGATGAGAAAGTGGCAGTGTATTCAAGTTTAGAAAAAGAAATTGCTATAAATGGATTTGAGTGTGATATGGTTGAATGTGTTAATGTTGGTGACCAAAATGTAAAAGAATCGGCATCTTTAAATTTGAATTTGTTGGACTCTGGTTTAAAAGAGGATATATATATATTACCTTGTAAACTAGGCATGGAATCTGGCAGCACCATTGATGAATATGATGTCGTGAAGGTATTAAATGACGAGGAAGACAAGGAAACATCGCCTGTGGTCTTAAATAACATACTCGACGCAGACAAGAAAGTTAAGGTTGAGGATATGATTGTATTCGATGAAGGTTCTAATGCTGTTGATGAGAATGCTGAAGGTGTTTTAGGGTCTAGAAACCGCAAAAAGGGGAGGAAAAGGAAAGTTTTGGAAAGTAATGCATGTAATGGAGACGTGAGGCCTATTGGTAGGGTTTTGCGGTCTAACACTGTGGTGATGAGTGATGGTGTTAAGGTGGATGAGGGCAGACTTAATGAGAGTGTTGTTGGTTTTAAAAGACAGATGGAAGCTGAATGTTTAGACCAAACTGAAGTCGAGAAAGTAGTCAATGAAAAGAGTCAACTGGCTGGAAGACCAAAGAAGAAACAAAAGCGTCGTGGGAGACCTCCAAAGATACAGGGTGAAGGTACTTTGAAAGTAAAGATTAAAGCTGAATGCTTTGACAAAATTGACCTCGAAAACAAAGTCAATGAAAGCACTTCACTGACTGGAAGACAGCAGAAGAAACAAAAATCTGTTGGGAGGCCTCCCAAACTGCACGGTGAAGAACAAGGACTTCAGAAGAACAAGCGTAAAAATTTGGTGAATCTCAAACGTCCTGGTAGACCACCTAAACGGCCGGAAGGGAATTTGTCAACACATGTAACTAAATTAGAAAAGGGGACACTTTTGGTGGTTAAGAAAAACAACAAACAGTTGAAGGATGAGGATGTCAAAGAGTCTTCCAAATTTCATAATGTGCAAATTGAAGATGGATTATCTGAGATCATCACAGGTGACAAAAAGCTAAATGTCAAGGGTTCTGACAAAAGCAATGATCGCACAACTGCTGAAGAAGCTGTTAATATTCAAAATACAAAAAAGTTGAAAAATAGCATCAGAGGGGTGGATCGGCGAAAGGAACAGCAGTCGGTGAGAGATCAAATAGTTAGTATGATTGTGAAGGCAGGGTGGAAAATTGAGTATAGAAAAAGGCTGCAAAGAGAATATTTGGATGCGGTATATGTTGATGAGGATGGGAAAACACACTGGTCTATCACCAAAGCTTACTTTTGTCTCAAGAAGAAAATCGAAATAGGTGCTGCTAGTACGATAGAAGTTTCTGCATTTACTCCCATACCTGATGATGAATTGAGCCTACTATTCAGGTCGGTTTCAAAGGTAAGGAGTGATAAGAATCAAAAGAAGAAAAAAATAGGCAAAAAGAATGCACGTAAGGCAGAATTAGTCATCAATGGAGAGGCTGAACTCAAGAGGCATAAGAAGAAACCTGGGAAGAAGGGAAATTATGGTACAAAGAAGAAAGTTCCAAGAGTTCCAAAAGTAACTCAAAAAAGTCGGCAGAGCCGGAAGCCACGTTTGGTAGCTCGCAGCACCTGTAAAGGGTCGGATCAAGACACTGATGACTGTACATTATACATTGGGAAGCGTAATCTTTTATCGTGGATGATAGATTCAGGTGTTATTACGCTAGGTGGCAAGTTGCAGTATGGGGAAGGTAAAAACGGGTTGCTTGAGGGCGTGATTACTCATGGTGGGATTCATTGTAGGTGCTGTAACGAAATTATCGATATAGCAAGTTTCGTTGCTCATGTTGAGGGTAGTAGATTTACTGAGGGACTTGGAAACATATATTTACAGTCCGGATCTTCTCTTGTGAAGTGCTTGCTGCAATCATGGAGGAAAGAAGAAGAGTCTTCTCATATTAGATTCAATTATGTTGATGTTGGTGTTGAGGGGGAGGATCCTAGTGATGATACATGCAACATGTGCGGCGATGGTGGTGACTTGATCTGTTGTGATGGTTGTCCTTCGACATTCCACCAGAGCTGCCTTGATATCCAAGTAACTGTCAACATTTTCTTGATTTGTTTAATATGTGCTCCCATTTACCAAGTTGCTATTTTACCTAGTATTAACCATTAGAATGTATTAACTCTATTTCTATATCGAGTTAGGTTGAAAGAAGAGATAATGAGGTAGTTTGATTTCCCTTTTAATAATCATTTATGTCACTGCTGTTATGAAACTGGTTATTAAAAGCTGTTTATTTGACCCTTCAATATTCAGACGTGTAAACATCAAAAACTGATTATTGTGACTGCAAATTGCAAGAATCAAACAAACAAACACCCCCTAAAACCAGTTCGGTTTTTAGTTAACACAATTCAAGTGTATATGTATGTTTGCTTATTGGAGATGCTATAAACTTTAGTCTATTGATTTTAATGTTATTTTGTGTGCATTGTAGGATTTCCCTTCTGGTGACTGGCGTTGTACATACTGCTCCTGCAATATATGTGGTCTAGTTGCGGGTAGTGCTTTTGAAATGGATGATTCTCCTCATGTACCAACCTTTGAAATGCTTACATGCTCTTTGTGTGAAGAAAAATGTATGCAAGCACAATTTAATATTTAATAATAAAAATATCCACGTTTGTCTTACTTACTTCTTTTTTTGTACCCATCTAACAGTTTTTATTTTACAGTTCACCGCTTGTGCTTAGAAGAAGAAGATGCTGTAGAAGTTGATTCTAGTAATCTATCGTTCTGCGGGAGGAAATGTCATGAGGTATGATGCTAGTCTATATTATATTATTTTTCGTTGAGATACCATAATCATCATTTGAAAAATATTAATTTTTGGTTTGGAGTTAGTAGAGTAGGTTTCTAAACTTTTTTTCATTGTATTGATGTATCGTTTTGGACAATAGATGTTTTCAGTAGATGTTGTACTAACAGTTTGGGACTTTGGTCTACTTTATGGGTAGTGTGGACGCCTAGAACAAAGTTACTGTTACTAAGATATTCATTTTCTTAGTTCTGATTGGGATTTGGGCAGGATCAGGTTGGCACAAACACTTTTTTTCATTTAAAAACGTGCAGCTTTTTAATGTTTTGCTTATGATTAAAGAACAACATTGTTAGTATGATAATATATATCTTTGAATAAAACAATGTGATGGGTCTGTTTCCCTATTTAGATCAAGTTTTTGATTTTATCTGTTTGAGACAAAAGAAACCCAGATCTACCCATTCATAAGTAATGGATTGATATGGCCAAACATATTCTATATGATCAACATACTCATGCTCTTAGATATGCATATTCCATCGTAGCATTTAAACATTGTTTTCACTTGCAATATTTGAATCTGACTTCTGCTTTATGATAGATACACAACAAACTCCAGACGTATCTTGGGGTTGAATTTGAACTTGAAGATGGATTTTCATGGACTCTACTCAAGCGTTCTGATGTCAGCCAAGTTTTTGCACTTGATGATCAGCGGAAGGTTGAATGCAACTCCAAGTTGGCTGTTGCATTCTCTGTTATGGATGAATGTTTTGAGCCAATACTGGATGAGAGAAGTGGAACCAATATGATTCAAAATGTCGTTTACAGCTGTGGGTGAGTTTTCATTAACTATACTTTTATATGTTTTATTTATTTATATACATGATAAGCACTTTACCAAATTAAAATTGTTGTATATTTAGATGAAAAACACTTTTGTTATATTAAAAAAATGCTGGAAGAGAACCTGTTCATATCAAAATTCCTCCAAGTCATAGTTTTTAAATAAAACTACATATGAAAATATACAAACATGCTTTTTGAACTCTTGAACCCTTAAAATCATATCATTACTTGTGTAGTTGCGTGCTATAAATATATTTGTTATGAAGACGTTTGCCGATTTGTATTTATATATTAGGATTTTGTACACTTCTTATCGTCCGTGTTCAGACTCTTTAACTCTTACTAAGCTACCCACATTTAAGCACCTTATGTTTTAAGTGATTTAATTTGATATAAGTTAGTAGATGTCATTCAGACAGTGTTTAAATGTCTGCCTATACAAGGAACAGATCACAATGCTCTGAAGACAAATATTGTCGTAACTTGTAAGTAAAATCTAAGCATGATTATCAGAACATCTAGAAAATGCATGGTGTTATTCATCTTGTTTGCAATTGATATATAACCTTAATAATAATAGGTATCTCTTTGCTTTGTTTGTTTTAATCTGAATAGTTGAGTGAGTGACAGAATTACAAGTACGTTGTTTGAAAAGTGATTTGAAAGCGATAAAGATAAATCTCAACTAAATTTTGGTATCTTTTGTTGCTACATGCTGTGTAATCATCATCTGAATCGGGTACACTAAGACCTGAAAGATATGCCCTTTGGATTTCTATTAATAGTTTCATATCCTTAAAATTTTGGTCAGGTCAAACTTCAGAAGGTTGAATTATTCTGGCTTTTATACAGCAATTTTGGAGAGAGGTGGTGAATTGATCTCAGCAGCATCCATAAGGTGACTCTTAATTCATCAATTTTTTGTCTTTTTGGAGGTGTTTGGCTATAGGCACTGTTCAATGCTATATCATATGTCGATTTCCACAAAATGTGTTATCTTTGTATCATGATATTCTGATTTTTATTTTTATAAAACAGGATCCATGGGCATCGTTTAGCAGAAATGCCTTTTATTGGAACTCGTAATATGTATAGGCGTCAAGGGATGTGTCGTCGGCTTTTAGATGCTATTGAAAATGTATGTTTCCTTTTTTCATTGAGCTTCTTTCTGTTAGAGGTTGTAATATTCGTTCTATAAGTTTCAAAACACAATTCAAGAACCCATTTCTCTGAGGTCATATTTGCCTAACTGCATTCATAAATCAATATTTTACTATATTAGTCAAACTATAATGCAAAAATATGATATATTATTAAAGTAGGCACTGTGGCTATGTTTCATGTTTGGTTAGCTCGTGATCAGGATGGATCGTATCCAAATGGTTTAACGTTAGGAAAGTTATCTATCTCAACTCATGAATTTATGCTAAGAAAACTTGATCATCCTTCTAAATAAAGAAGTGTTAGTTTTTAAATGCATTCCTTACATAAAATAAGATAATGACATAGCATTTGTAAGTATACTAGACTACTAGTAGCGAGTGTAATAATCAATGATCTGAATTATACAGGCTCTTAGTTCTCTTGGTATAGGAGAGCTGGTCATTCCTGCCATCCCGGACCTATACAAAACATGGACCAAGGTGTTCGGCTTTAAGCCTCTTGAAGAATCAAAGAGGGAAGCGATGAAGTGCATGAGTATGATAGTGTTTCCTGGTACAGATATGCTTCGGAAACCGCTTCTTAAGAACGAATTTGTCAAGAAGAATGTTAGTCCAATGGCTGGTGAGTAATGAATTTGCTTGTTTTATGTATTGGTTCTTTATTTATTATTATTTTTTTAATATCTTGGTATGATACCATATGTTGAGGTGGCAAGATGGACGCTTCAGCCATGTTGGTAATGGGTCAACTGGGGTTTGGGTTGAAAATGGTAACTAGTTTGGGTTGAAACACTTTGGGTCACGTTGACTTTAAAACACCTTTTGTCTATATAATATATATTATTCAGCATTAAAGGTTGACGTCTGATCATTTTGAAGCTGCTTGATAGATAATCCAACCCAAATAGGCCAATATCTAACCCAAATTATGTAGTTTTAGATGACAAAACTTTGGGATGTATCACTGTGGTGAATGATGATAATGCTGTTCATTTTGAAACCAAATCGTCAAATGCAATAGATTCTGCATCTGTAGAAGAAGCTACACCTCTTGAATCAACAAAACTGTTTAGACCTTCTTCTCCAACTTCCAAGATTGTGCCAAAGAATACATTCGACTTGAATCTTCAACCCGGTGCAACTGATTCTGATATACATCCCATTGGCGACAGTTCTATCTCAAGGGACTCGCTAGTTTTCAAAAATTCATTTGAGCTATTGGACTCAAGGACTCAGGTGGATATCAATGCCACCCAACCCTTGGTTCTGGTTTGATTTCCATTTGGTCCACCAAAATGAACCAAATGATCGGTATGTAAATATTGTTTCGGTCTTCTAATTGTGGTTTGATATGATAAATCGGCTTACAACTGATCTACTCTTGTTACAGGTAGATTATTGTAAAATGGAAGAAGGCGAGTCAATAGTCTTGGGGAGATTATTTATTAGAGTTCATTACCTTAATGATGCTACCTACAGCTGATGGTCCTATAATTTTTGATGCTGTTGTTTGTAAATACATCTTGGTAGTGATTATTTTGGCTGCTATGACGTTGGTTTTCCATAATTTAAAGTTGTGTCTGGAGTCGTTGGTAATTTTCACATATCTGATAACTGTTGGGGCAGAAAACTTGGTGGTGAAACTCTCGAGTGTTGCCTACTAATATTAAAGTTTAGCAGTTCTCTGTAATGCATAGTTGATGTATTAGTAATGAAGTTCCTGCTAGTAAGTTTTCGGATTCATATCAAATGGCTAGATACTGGGCATAACTCAAATGGTACCTCTGCTCAAATGGTACCGCCGCACAGATACATAGCTCAAGTGATACATATACTCAAGTGGTACTGCCGTCAACACTCGGACCATATATGTAAACCGTCAGGTCAGGGTTATTTTTATAGATCATTGTTATGTTCACATATCATTGTCCGAACCAAAGCACTCCATTAATCATACAAAACATCCACATATCGTTTCATATTGCATAATATGTAAACATACATATGTCCGTAATCATTTACCACAACACTGTACTTTTTCTATCCTACATATGTACATGAACAAAAAACAGCATACTAACTAAGCAAACATCTAATTAATCCCAACCATGCATCGTTTTTTCAGTGCACTTGTTTTCGTTAAGCCTGGCCGCTGCAGCAATTGATGCAGCAACCCCACCCGGGTACGTAGACAGCTCCGGTTGGTTCCTGATCTCCGCTCCAATCACACCTTCCGCGTCATCCCTCGTAACCGCTTTATCCCTAGGCAGCATTGTACTTGCATCCTGCAAACATATTATTTACAATCATCCCACCACACATAAATCAAACACTCTTATCAAATGAGAATACTTGCCGCTAACACATCTCCAAGCTTTGTTTTGTCCTCATCACGCAGAGTTCGTGCATTTTGCGAGGCAGCTGCCTGAGCTTTTGCGGCCACACCACTAGGCATCACTTGCCCACTTGCACGGACTTCTGCAGCTTGTATCGCTGCCACGTCACTTTGTTCAATAGGTTTCTCTCCGGCGGATATGGCAGCAGCCTCCAGTGCTTCTCCGATGGTAACCTTATCATCACCCCCACTTTCTTCCGGTGTCGTAGCTGATATCGGATCGGCTCGGACGTACTGTCCCACCACCTGTCAAAATATGATAAGTTAAAATTATTTTTGTATAAATTTGAGCAAGGTAGGCAAATATTGTGAGCCAACTTTCAATACATTTGGCAAATGATGTACGTAGTAATTTGAAAAATTGGAAAAAAATACATTTTTATATATCTTAACTAATTTTTAAACCCGTGAACTTGTTTAATTTCGTGACGTGTTAGGAAACATCTTCCAAAATTGGTTAGGTATACAATCTTTTTTTCTATATAAGTTGTTTATCTAAATTTAATTGCTTTTTAATTGATGTCACGATTCCTTAATTTTCATCCACTTAACAAAATCGAACAATCGTACTGGTCAATTCATTGAAAGTGACGATGACGTCATCAAATCGCTTCATGTATTATATTTAAGATTTATTATTTATTTAAGATCTAGTAATTAGAAAAATTGGGTAATTTGGCAAATAACGTGTTTAATTTTCTTATTATAGTCTGCATGTGTGTGTGTGTCCCCTTTTATATTTAAAAACTAATAAAACTTTATATAAATAAAACTCATGCTATAAAACAAGCTAATTGAGACTGTTTGAAAATTATATCATGGCATAAAAATATTCCATTGCGAATTTATGTTTTTAGTAAATCTGATAATAATTACAAGATCATTCATATACTAAAAAGGAAACCAATAGAGTTACTTAAGCTTTTTATTTATTACCTGACCGCCGATGGATTCAGTTATAATATGGTGACCAGCAACTTCAGCTTCAGAGACGGTCACGCCTTGATCTCCGGTGTCACTAGTGACGTCATAATGGCCCACAACTCCACGGTTTTCGTTAACGGAAGCAGCAGACTGCATGACAGCTGCTGGCCCACTTTTTTGCGTTTTACCAAGAAGAATGTTTTCAGCTGCTTGCATGGTAGCTGCATCTTGTGGGGTGATGGGTTTGTTAGCCAAGTCACCGGAGACCTGAAAAACGTCGCCGTATTTGATGGGTTCTTGATCTTTAGGTTTTTGTGGTTGTTCTTGACTCATTTTCGTTGGAGTGAAAATATAACGAACGTTTTACGATGGGTATGAAGTGGACTAGAATTGTGTTGTATTTGAATTTTGTGAGGGATATAGAGACTTTGACACGTGGAGTATGGATAGTGTGTGCGCTTGAAGTTGGATGAGTGATTAACATGTGTAGATAGACGTGGATTGTTTTGTGACTTGTTGCAAAAACATTGGATGAGTAAAATATTGAAAAAGTTTGGATAAATCTAGAAGATTCACAAATCAAAATAGTTCATTAGGAAATGTTATATATACAAGTTGATTCGAAAATCGAAATAATATGTATATGAAACGTTATGGATTAATTAAGTTGATTCGAAACAATACCTACATGATGTTTTGTAGAATTGTGTTGGGTTAAAAAGCTAACTCACTGACGCTGGTGAAAGGATGAAAGATTCATTCAAGAAATACGCACGTCACTCGGTATTATGTAATATTATGCTATCAGATGATCTACAACGAAATCAAAGAGGAACTCGAAGATACATTTTATTTTCAGCGAAAACAGAACAACATTCAAAAGTATCTGACTCATCATATGACTCATCATATGTGATCACTGATATTTGACAAATGTATCACCTAATCCAAAATAGCTTCCCGAAACTTCACGTGCAAGTTTTATGGAATTGAATTCAATCAGGACCTTTACCGATAATAAATTGGCAGCAAATATGCTCTGCAGGAAAGTACAATCTCTTACAGAATCATGATGAGTTGTCAACGTTATTCATGCTTTTTGATTTTTGTACCACAAACACAAAGCTACACGTATATAGCTTAAAGTACTCATTCATGAAATGATCGACACGTCAAAAGATAATTTACTTCACTATCAAACATTCCTTTGTATATAAAAGAATATTTGAGTGTAGTAAATGTTATCTTTTCTCTCCTACATTTATTACAATATTATCTTGAGTATTAGTCTCTTAGTAAACATCTTTGATTGCGCACATTGAGTCAGTGTTCATTCAATAAAAGTTTTTCATAGGCAAGTGATGTGCTAAAATCAGGTTATAAGAAATAATGTAGAAAATACCAATGATCTGGACTAAAACACAACTAGGCAAATGTACATAATCGCACAATAGTATAGTTGTAACACCCTAAAACTTTGTAAGTTATATTAAGTGTGTTATTTAAATTACAAATTTATATGTATTTGGTGTTAAATACAATTATAATGAGTTGCGTTAAAAATGTAAATTAGAATCAAGTTAAGAGGCTAGAGTGTGAGTATAAGTACTTGAGGGGCTGAAAGTGTTAAGTAGGGATACTTAGGGGTTAATGATGTAATCAATATTCCACCCACTTAGGGGATACTTCCACCCAGTAAAAACCCCCTTACTTATCATCGTCTATGATACATTTGCCTCCACCTGAAGGAAGATCATTATATGATCTTGTGACACATAGCACGTACCAATCATGTGCCCACTACCTTATAGGCGATCGCCACCAAATCATCCATTATCCCGCTTCCACCTAGTAGGTCACACAATATGCCTCCAGGTCTAACAAAATTAGAAGAGCTGAAGATAAGGTCTGTTGTTCCGGGGGAGAATAATGATGAAGATCCCGATGATAATAATGATCAAGATGATAATGATAGTAGTGATGATGATGATGATGATGATGATGATGATCAGAATCCAAGAGATAATCTTGATAACCCCTCGAAAAATCAAAATGATGATCATTCAAATGAACAACCTAACTTGTCTCAAAACGAAGAAGGTTAGCAATGGTCGTATATCAAGGCTTTTCTCAAGAAGCTATAAATGAAGAGGATGTACCTGATAGTCAAGATGACTCACATGGATACTTAGCGTATATAAATTTTCAAGTTATGGATGAAGATGAAGGAGTGGAAGAGGTTGCAATTGAAGAAGAAAAATTAAATGAAGAAGAGATTGAAGTAGTTGAGATTGAAATAGAAAGAGATGAAAACGATCAAAATGTGTATGTTGACGAGCTTGAGACCGATATAGAAGATGAATCTGAAGATGATGAGCTTGAGAATGCTGAGAAAGATCCAGAGGTTGGTGAAACCTCAAACACATCAAGTTTAAATATTGAGTAGCTCAAGAAACTTGAAGAAACCCTAGAAATCAAGTCAAGTTACAATGTTAAAGGAAACTACAAATGAGCAATTATCAGCTGGATGTATGATGAACTTAAAGTAATTGTCTTAAAGAGCACTGATGGTTTGCAATACTTTGGGAATAGTATTAATGACTTAAGATCCTTGCCTAAGTGTGAAGTCGGACGATTAGCAAAGTTAAATATAATAAACCGATCAAAAGACAATCAGGGATTTCAGATTGAAAGAATTTTAAGGAAAGAAGTTAGAACTGGATTCAATCTTTTCAAGCCAACATTGGAAAAAAGAATGATTTTCAAGAATAGGATTAATCCACATACTAACAACTATTGGATCAAGATGGTTTAACCTCCAGTCAAGTCTCTTTCACAAATTCCATTGAGAAAATACACTTTGGACTTCCTGAAAAACTTTCAGTGGTAGTGGTATAATGAGATGACAGGTGAAGCAAATATAGAAGGAACGGGGGAGTCTTTTGAACCAGTATATGTGTATGATCCGATCAGCTTGATCAACTTCTCAAAATCTGATATGAAGATTCTACATATGAACAAGCTTTTATTTCACGAAAACTGCAAATCCGAAGTTGTAAAATTTCAAAGAGTTGTGAAGATCTGCATAAAGAAAGGTATTCATGCAGGAAGCCAACTTCCTCATAGTTGGAGTTAATCATATAAAGAATCAACCAAGCTGGTGACACGGGGGAGTTTGTTGGTGCAGATTTATGTCAGTCAGCTAGGTTCAACAATTAGAGTTTTTTGTTTAAAGTGTTGGCGACTCTTGCTAGTGTCGCTTGCAACGACACTTGCTAGTGTCGCCATTGGCGACACTCTATAGTGTCACAAAGTCTGTATAGTGTCGCCAATCTGTTTATAAATAGGTGTGTCTGTGTTCGTTGAAGGTGGTTCTGTAAGTTCTGCAAGCGTGTAACTTGAGCAAAAAATCATGTAACTGTTACTATTGATTCATATTAATAGAATTCAGTTGTATTTACATGCTTGTGTGTAAATTTCGTTATTCGATTCAATATACTCACGGACGCAATTTACATTCTCGGATTTCGCACGGATTTTAGATTGGATTCGAATTGAACGATCACGATTAAGAACCTAACATCATAAGGTAAATAAGAGCGAAA
This sequence comes from Gnaphalium uliginosum, assembly GCA_963930675.1. NCBI lineage: Eukaryota > Viridiplantae > Streptophyta > Magnoliopsida > Asterales > Asteraceae > Gnaphalium > Gnaphalium uliginosum. The sequence continues at coordinate 37,387,495 of OZ005680.1, read as the reverse complement.
GAATCGGGTTATATTTATTTGCCTCGTTTTGTGTGTTATTTGGACTTTTTAGTGATTTTTTTTTTTGATAAAGGGGAAAAAATACCCCGGCAAATATTATTAGAATAAAATGATAATCAATACAGGCACAATGAATGTGGTAGAACCACATTGACTTAATCTAACAGACGGAAAGACTAAGAGCATACACAAGACAGGCCTTGAGTATGATAACCAGCAAAGCCCAACTATGAGGCCACACAACCATGAAGCAACAACAACAACAACAAGACTCTAGCCAAGCAATAAACCACTGCGTCCGCATGAAGAAAGGACTAACTTGACGAAGGACTCACCCCTTTCGGGATCTTCCATCTCTCCATAGTGCGGAGAGCACGAAACGAGGGTTTGAAGGCAAAGGAAACCAGCTTTAACCTTATCGTATTGATGATTGCGTCAGCCACCTCCTTAAATGACCTTTTGCCTTTGTCAAATAGCCGAAAGTTCCGTTCTTGCCAAATGAAGTACGTCGATGCCGCCAGCACCAGGCGGGCTACCACATGGTCAATGTTTTTCGAGCTTGTGGCAGAAAGGAAGTAGGGCATAAGAACTTCAAGACAGTCAGACATAACCTGCAACTTCGCATGGTTAATTACCCTGAACCAAACCTGGGAGGAGAATGAGCATTCAAAGAACAGGTGAGCATGAGAGTCCTGGCAAGAACCACACAGCTGACAACGCAGCAGGGCTAAGTCAACCGAAGGGCCAACATCCCATTGCCTCATACGGTCTTGGGTCTTCAGTCTGCCTCTAAAGACGAGCCACAGGTGAAAAGCATGCCTAGGAATGCAAGAAGAAAACCACACTACAGGAGCCCAATCCACCACGCTACCTCTTGGCCGAATGGATTCCCACACTTGACCAGCCCGAAAATCAAGAAACTCTCCGGCCGAGTCGCGCCACTGAAGCTTATCAGGCAGAGAGGAAAGAGTAGGGACCTCAATTTGAGAAAGATAAGGGTACCTTTGACGCCATTCAGCCGGCCATCTCCAAGAGTCACCGTCAATGAGATCAGCAACAGAATCAGAGATTGAGAAACCCGAGCGAGTAATATCACGGAGGCTGGAAAAGATACGGGCAATGGGACATTGGTGACACCACGTGTCATACCAAACCGACACAGACCTCCCATTACCAATCTTATACCAGCAATACGGCCGAACGACCTCCCTGATACGTAAGAGGCTTCGCCAACCCCAACTCATACTACTTTGAGCAGGGACATCCCAGAAGCTGCGGTCACGAAGTTTGTAAGCATACACCCATCTGACCCAGATGGAATTCTTTCTGGAGAGGATGCTCCAAATGTGGTTGGCCATGAGAGAGATATTCCATTCACTCAAGCGACGGATCCCCAAACCACCTTCACGCTTTGGATGGCATACATCCTCCCATGCCACCTTAGCTTTACCAGCCTTCATTGGGCCTTGACACCACAAGAAGCCCCTCATAAGCTTCTCAATATCATCTATAATAGAGGCAGGAAGAATAAACATAGATGCCCAATATCCATGAAGAGATGTGAGAACAGAGGAGATTAATTGGACACGACCAGCAAATGAGAGAGCCTTATTCTTCCAATCCCCGATCCTATTCTGAACCTTCTCCACCAGAGCTTTACAGTCAGATTTGACAAGCCTAGAGGAGATGAGAGGAACCCCGAGATAACGAACCGGAAGGGTGCCTTCCTCAAAAGGCATGATGTGGAGGATACTTTGCCGCACATAGTCGGGGACATTACAAAAGAAAGCAGTACTCTTCGAGATACTGGGGATCAAGCCCGAGACTTCCTTAAATTCCTTAAGGGCAGAATGAAGAACCGTAGCAGATTCCAAATCACCATGCGCAAAGAGAAACAAGTCATCTGCAAAACACAGGTTAACAAGCCCTAGATTTTCACACTTCGCATGGTACTTAAAGGAGGAAGATCCGTCTACCTTCCTCCGGATAAGAAGGGTCAACACCTCCATCACTAGAGTAAAGATATAAGGAGACATTGGATCCCCTTGCCGCAGACCTCGTTTTCCTTTAAAGAACCCATGCACACCTCCATTAATACTCAGGGAATAGGATGTGCTAGACACACAAGTCATGATCAGATTTACCATAACCGGGTGGAATCCAAAGCCATGAAGGATAGTCCTGAGAAAACCCCAATCCACAGTATCATAAGCTTTCTGAATTTCAATCTTGAAAGCACAGCGAGCAGCACCATGATTAAGGTGGTAACATCTCATAAGCTCCTGGGTTAAGAGGATGTTATCTGAGATACTCCTGCCAGGAATGAAGGCAGATTGATTGTCGCTCACAATATCTTCCAGCCCATCCTTGATACGATTAGCGATCAACTTACTGATGCACTTATACAGGACATTACACAAGGAAATAGGCCGGAAATCGTTTATTCGAGAGGGGGAGGCAACTTTCGGGACAAGGGCAATAACAGAGTGGTTGATTTCTTTTAAGATCTGACCATTGGCAAAGAAATCACGAACTGCAGAGAACATATCGTCACCAATGATCTCCCCTGACCGTTTAAAGAAAGCAGCCGAGAAACCACTAGGGCCCGGGGATTTACTGTTGCCAATAGAAAATAAAGCCGCCCTAACTTCGTCCTTGGTAACAGGACGAATCATTAGAACAGCCTTGGATCTCGAGAGTTTACGAGAGAAGAGCCCCAAAGTATCCAGCGGAGTAGAATCACCAGCACATCCCAAAAAATTCTTGTAATGCTCAACAAAGGTCAGGGGCACTGAGTCACCCTCATGGACAACGTTATGCAAGTCATGCACACGCTCAATCCGACCCCTATTAGCTTTTTCCTTAACCACGTTATGGAAGAACTTGGAATTACAGTCCCCCACCCGAAGCCATTCAATTTTTGCTTTCTGTTTCAGGAACCGTTCCTCATCGAGAACCGCCGCATTGAAAGCACGAAGGTAAAGGCTCTCCTCCTCTCGCAGAGCAAGAGAGTCGGGATTAGAGTCGAGAGCTTTTTGAACTTCATCCAATTCAGTACGAAGCTTATTGACTTTCTTATGGAGGTCACCCTGGTCCCTCATCAACTTTGCAAGGGGTTTTTTAAGTTTCTTCAACCGACTAGTAATCCGAAACATAGAATGCCCTTCTAGGTTCTCCTTCCACGCTTCTATAACAATATCTTTAAATTCTGGTTTAAGGGCAATCAGATTAAAGAATTTAAAGGGCTTAATACGGGGTTTTTGAATCACAGGCAGGGTAAGCACCGCAGGGGAGTGGTCAGAGATCCTGTAGGGCTGAAATAAAGCGCGAGCCCCAGGGTAAGCTCCCAGAAACTCCCCATTGCACATGATACGATCAATCTTCCTCAGGATACCCGAGTCGGACTGAGGCTTCTGAGTCCAGGTGTAGTGAAGCCCCGTGGCCGGCACATCAACAGCCCCAATATCCTCCACACACTCCCTAAACTCGCGCATAGAAATAGTGCACCTGGAGGAGCCAGCTGAAGAATCTTCCAAATTAAGAATGACATTGAAATCACCCAATAACATCCAAGGCTTTTTACGGACAAACTGGCTATGCAGACGGAGATTATCCCACAACTCCCTTCTATGGGAATAGGAATTACCCGCGTAGATAAAAGAGCAATAGAAAGGTTGGTTCCTATCCCGCATCCGAACTTGAAAATGCATGACCTGATCCGTAAAAGAGATAATCATAAGATCAACCCGGTCAGGATCCCAACCCATAATAATGCGGGATCCACTAGCGCTCCTAGAGGAATTAGAAGACCAACTCCACCTTCTGAACACCTTAGAACATATACGATTGAGATTAGAGACATGGACATGGGACTCTAAGATGGCACAGATGCACAACTTGTTTTCACTAACCACCTGTTGAACCTCTTTTTGTTTGGGAACGCGGTTCAAACCCCTAACATTCCACGAAGCGAGACTAACCATGGAGACTAGGGGCCCTGGGAGTGCTTGCCCCCTCAGAAAGAGATCCTTCCATAGGAAGTTTCATGTATACAGATGTCTCATTATAGACTTCCTCAATGTCTGATTCAGCTTCATCAGCCGAAGTACCACAACCAGAGACCACCCCTTTAAACTTACAGGGCTGGCTTGGGCCATTTCTATTATCCTCCCGGTGATGGGTTTTCTTATCTTTTGGATCATCCTCTTTCTCCTCGTCACTTAAGGCACCGAAGCGGTTTCCCAAGGATAAGGGTTTCGAAGCTTCCAAACCAGACTTGAAAATTGGTTTTAGAAGGGGGCCCTTTGGAGCCATTTTGGAGGTAGTACCCAGGTCTTTCACCTTAAAGATCATTTTAGGCTTTTGTTTCTGCACAGAGAAACCATCAAGGGGTTTCCCACCCAGCTTTAGCGGGCTTCGGGCTGTCTTCTTGGGGGCACCAAATTCCGGGTTACTTGTCTTTGGCGCTTCAACAGCCACTACATTTTTGGGGCATTCAGCATCTTTATGGCCAAAAATTTTACACATATTGCACCTAGGCGGGCGCCATTCGTACTCGACTCTAACCGTATAAAGGGTCTTGCCATTCCCCCCGAGCTTGGGGATCGCCACCGTGATATTTGGCCCCCGACACGACCTCAACCATGGCACGAGCAAAGTTTGGTCGACCCCAAGCCTCAGTACACATTGTACTAGTATAGGAGTCAAGCATAAGAGGAGTCCCAACCTTGGTGGCAATACCACTCAGCCCCACCTCATTAAAGGCCAAAAGCGGAACATTATGGAGCTTAATCCACAACGGCACTCGTGTAAGATCCTCCTTAGCTAAATCAGCATCAAAATCCCATTTTCTTAACATAATAGGAACCATTCTAATCATCCAAGGACCCCCCTCAAGAACCTCATTCATACCATGCTCCGAAGAAAATTTGAAAAAGAAGAAGCCATTGGAGTGCATCATAACCTTCTCGATTCCGAACTTCCTCCAAACATTCATCACGTAATTTTGGACCACGGGAAATGCTAATCTCTTGCCAATGAAGTACCCGTACAGAGTGTTCGAGTACTTTTTACTGGCTTCAACAACCGTGGCCAAAGGGATCTCCACATCCACATCACTATCATCAGGAGCCTCCAGTTGCAGAGCACGGAAATTAACCTTTTTCTTAACAACACGATCTGCAGCTTGAGCATAGGACTTAATTCCAAGGGAAGGTTGTTTTTGGTCCGGTTGTTGAACAACAACCGTAGCCGCTTTAAGCCTGTCCAGACCCTTGGTAGCAAAAGAACTACCATTAGAGCCATCTGGATTAACAGTAGGGACAGGATACTTCGCCAGCTTGTCGACCAGATCAACATTTTTTGCACTCCTACGGTTTAGCCTTTCAGTCTCACTACCATCCTTAACATCTTTCCCAGTAATATCATAGAAATCAGGGATTTCGGAGGGATATTTAATCTCAACCTGATTCGCAGCATTGCCAAACTGGCAAACATCAGCACCCGCAATAGGTTTTTCAAGAGAACCAGACCGGGAATCAGGGAATTTACCAGGGTCTAGCACCCCAACCTGACTCCCACGAATAGTAGCAAGTAAACTTTCCGCCCACGATCCCAAAGATTCGGGATTTACACCCTGAGAGGCTTGGATTTTCCCCCTGCGACACTGAGCAGTGTTGCAAGAAGTATCATCAGTGTCGCAACAGGAGGCAAGGGGAACGCGACATTCAGGGCTAGTGTCGCTACATTTGTTAGTGTCGCAGGGTGTGGTGTCGCACAAATAGTTACCCGACGTGTCGCCCCTTGTGTCGCAACTGCTTGTGTCGCACCCTTTTGTGTCGCTAGTAGGGTTAAGGCGACGGCTTGTGTCGCTGGTAGGGTTAGGTCGACGGCTTGTGTCGCCTTTAGTGTCGCAGTGCCGGTCTTCTTCAACCTCCTGCAGCGGCGCCGCGACAAACCCTAAACCTGCAACATCCGGGTCTGAAGCAAAACCCGACGAAACAGAGCTCTCTTGATCACTCCTACTTCGAGAACCCGAACCACCAGTCCCTTTCTTTTTCTTTTTTGGGTTACCTTTATCTTTCATCGCGAGTGGCCGGAAAACAGAAAACACGGAGACCCAGCCTCAGGGAACACGAAGCCAGACAAACCAAAGCACAAGGGACACAACACTCGGATCAGGGGGTTCACCACTTCCTTTTTAACGGAGTAGAAGTATAAACCATGACCGGAAGGAGGAGAAAATCGAAAATCGCCCACAACGTCTATATTTGAACCACTTTGGAGAATTTTAGTAAATAAACATTGATTTGAGATATTTTCACTAAATATTAGCTCAAATTGTGAGGAATAATGTACGTAAAAACATGACTTTTTACGTTACATCACCGATCAACCTTGGTGATGACATCCCAAACTCCGAACCCCTTACGGCTAATATGGAAAGGTTGTTGCAAAACGACCCGATTCGTCATCCGCCTGGTCATAGTGTTTCAAGAAAAAGTAAAAAAAGTTCGGGTTCGAGCGATGCGGCTACTTCTTCAATAAGTTTGAAAGAACAAGACCGTTTGGCAAATATAAGATCCGCGAAAGTGCAACAAAAAACAACGAATACGATTAGTGCAAATTCTAACAAAAAGATTGTTTTTAAAATGTGGAAAATGCTTTATAAAAAAGTACCGAAGGGTCTTAAAAGCTTGGAGAAAAAAATCCTCAAAGAAGTGCGAAAAACTGTAGCTAATAAGTATGAGGCGGATTACGCAAAGGTTTTTGGTCACGGTTCAGGTTCGGGTTCGCAACAAGATAACGATTCGGACGAAGAGTAACACGAAGATGAAGACGATTCAAAGTAGACTACTAGTTTAGTTTTATTTCAATAAATGTACTATTTTTTATTATTGTAATGTTTTATTTTTAATTAATGTATTGTTTTTATTTTTAATGGAATTGTTTTATTTAATTTTGTGTTTTAAATAAATAAAGTAAATAATATGTGGGGTGTAAAAAAAACTGAGTGATGTGTTACTGTTTAAATGTTGTGTCAGTTTTGAAAACTGATGATGTAATGTTGATTTGGCCCAAATTTATGCGTCACAACTTTTCAATAGGTTATATATTTACTTATGCAACTTTCTTGATTCAAACTACTCGATACAAGGATCTATTAGATCGGGTATAACATCCACCCTAAGGGCCTAGTAATATATGGGTAATTTCCTAACTTTAAATTTATTATTTAATGTGTTAGGAATATTTTGATATGTTATGTTTATTTGATAATATTAGTCAAGAGATTAAATGAATTATTGTGACTAATACATAATTCATTGTTTTAAATTAATCTAGTTGACAGTAAAATAAAATAGTTGGTTTCGCAAAATGGTTTTAGGTTCCAGACAATAGATTAAGAAGGGAACTAAAATTGTAATGGTATTGGGTTAGAGTATATATATATACTCATATATTCTCAAATCTTCTACACAATCACGTTCTCAAAACTTCCACACTCTCTGCGAATTGAAAACTCTCTTAAATTGAAAATTTCAAATTTGAAGAAACCTCTTATCACATTAGTAGCATCATCATTCTCTGGTTTAAATCGAACTCAACAGCATCATCATCTTGTTCTTGTGAGTATTTTAGTGTTTATAGCTTATTTTAGAAAATAACCAATTCATGAATTATTTGTGAAATTGAAGCTTGAAAGATGTTATATGATGATATTTGATACATATGAAGTGTTAGAAAGCTTGTTAGAATGATAGGAAGTCGAATTTGGGTGTATTAGAACAAGAAAGTTCGGGTTTTTTGGGTTACAGCAGGCTCGGTTCGCAGCTTGCAGAAGATGAACTCAGTTCGCAATGATTGACTGCGAAGCGAACTGAGTTGACCTGCGAACTGAGTTGTTCTGCGAACTGAGATGCTGTGCTGCGAACTGAACCTTGCGCACTGAGCTGGGCTGCGAACTGAGTTTGCTGCGAAGCGAACTGAGTTGCCCTGCGAACCGAGATTGCCCTGCGAACCGAGATTCGGTTTTTAAACCTCGTTTCGGGATTTTCTGGTTTCGCTTCGGATTGAACTTTTGTTTCTTAGACTCCAGAGATTTGCTTGTTCGCTTAAATATGTTATATGATTATGGAATAAGTTACTAACTTCTTATTTGTTGTATTCTCAGATCAGCAGAAGATTCAGTAACATTAGACTTCTGAGTTGTTGGACTGAGACTGACAGGTGAGTGGATCTGGAACTCACAAGTTTGATTTGGTTGTAACGATTTGGTTGCAACAAGTAAACGTAGATATAATTGATAGACTGTTTGGTCTGATTTGCTGATTATGAATCTACGTGCAATGTGGCCTTCGGGCATTGGTTGTTATTAAAGAGGTCAACAGATTGTTGGACTTGGTTATTACAAGATTACAGATACAGGGTTTTGTACATGTGTTGTATTAAAACCTGTATTGTGAAATGGTAATATCAAGTTATCGGTATATTCTGTATAGGCCAATACAGATTGTGATAAGCGTTCTTTGAGGGCCACCGCGGCAGTAGGGTTCCTCAAAAACGACCGATCCTCTTTGACGATATGTGTTTACGATTAATTGATGTAAACAGATTGTTATGATAAGTTGAACTGTTAGTTTCATATTCATTCACTTAGCTTTGTGCTAATCCCCCACATTAATCTCTACAGGTCAAAATGGGCGGGCAGGAAGATTATGTTCAAGGAATGTTTGACCAGCTGGCAACTCTGATATATTTTGATAACTAATGAAAGTTGAAATTATGTAACACCTGGTTATGTACGATGTTTGAACAATATATATGTAACTTTTGTAAATGTTATTAATGTAATATATGTTTTGACCTACGCTTCCGAAATAAAAGAATATTTTATATAATATGAAGAGAGGGTGTTACATCGGGGTAGCTTTCCTTGTGACCATAGAAGAATGAGAATTGTTTTTGTGATTGTTGGAAGTAGTCGTGACCAAAATAACCGAAACCGAAAAAAAATCAAAACTGAAACCGATCCGAACTGGTTTTTGATAATAACCGGTTCGGTTATTAAAAAATCTCCGATTCGTAACCGGTTATGAAGTTACCGTTGGAAATTGGTTTAAAACCGGTTTTTTTTCAAACTGATTACAAAAACCGATTAATAACCGGTTTTTTTGGGACCGTTATGTTACCGTTTATAGGCATTTCTAGCCGTTTTTTTCCACATTTTGCCATCCCAAACTTAGTGTAAATACATAGGTTGAATTTGGTTTAGTCACAATACTCAAACACTCTCAAAACACTCTTGAAACACTAAAAACGCTTACTTTTCATCTCATTTCTCAAATGGCAACTCAATGTTCTTCAACTTCCGAAAATGTTGGTTTTTCAAATGCACCAACGATTGTTGAATATTTAGAAAATAAACGAAACCAAGAAGTGTGGTGTAATTACAACAAAGTTTTTATTGTCGGATGGCTCGATTAAGGCTCATTGTAAACGTTGCGGAAAGTTTTTGAAACCCGAATCCAACTCAACGTTGAAGCAACATAATCTCAAGTTTTGCAGTGCACTCAAATCTAATCCAGAAGTGGGTCAAGCATCTATTAACTGAGATGGGAGTCTATTTACATATGAGGTGGAGCGGTGTCGAGAACAATTTGCAAGCTATGTGATTCAAGAAGATTTGACGTTCAACCATTTCGACAACCCTCGACTTACTAGGACGATTCAAAATACTCTACAACCACGATATAATCAAGTAAGTCGTACTACTCTTAGACGTGATTGTATGAAATTATGAAAAAAGAAAAAATAGACCTAGTAAATGGTTTTGAAAATTTAAATACAAGTGTAAACTTAACAATTGATTTTTGGTCGGCTCCTCATGGTTTATCTGGTTCGTACCTTTGAGTTACCGCGCATCGGGTTGATCCCGTAACATGGCAAATGATGAAGCGTACGATTGCTTTTGAAAATTTTGAGGAGCCGCACACGGGTCAAAATTTATTTTATTTATTACGAGATGTAATAAACTTCTTTAAATTAGGAAAAAAGGTTTTTGCAATCTCATTTGATAACGTGAGTAATAATACAAACGCCGTTCAAAAACTAATACTAAAATATAAACCGCCTTTGAATGGCCTTTTTTATCATAGTCGATGTGTTGCACACATCATAAACTTGGTTGTGCAAGACGGACTAGCAGTTAAATAAATAAGTGAAATAAAAGACGCTTTTAAAAATATGTTTTGTAAGGGTAATGCTAGATATAAACAATATATGAGATTGCGTAAGGATACAGATTGTCCTACAAGATAGAATTCGAATTATAAAATGTTTTTATGTGATTTACGCCAACGTTCGACTTTACAAAGTTTTCATGATCAACTTGCCTTTAAGGGTAAAGTTATACCATTTTCAAATCAAAATTGGGATGTTATTATAAAAATAACCGAATTGCTCAAAGTTTTTAAAACAGCAACAACTTTATTATCGGGTGTTTATTATCCCACAATTCATTTGGTACTTAATCAAATTTATTTAATGTGTGAAAAATTAAACGAATACGAATTTAATGGTGATGTATACCCACTAATGGTAATGCCCATGAAAGCAAAACTAAAAAAATATTTCAAAGAAATGACACCGGTAATTAGTTGTGCCACTGCTTAGAACCAATGTTTGAACATTAGCGGGGTGGAACTACTTATCGATTCCATTTGTAATGATTTGTAGTTGAATGACGAGGACCCATTTTTTTCAATAAATACAAAAAATTATTTTAACAAATGTTTTAAAGATTTATTTAATGTTTATTTTCAAAAATATGGTTCAAGAAATGTTTCTTCAACTTCGGGTTCGGCATCGTTTTCTACATCTACTTCTAAGGATCCGATGATTAACTTATATAATAGTTTAAGACAAGAAAATACTAAACGGGCTAGGGGTGATGGTGACCAACCATCGACTAGCGAATTTGGGAGATATACCAGAGCCGATTTTTTAGCCACCATGGGACCCAGTGAATTCGCACACTTTGATATTTTGGCTTGGTGGAAAGGAAGGGAATCTCAATTTCCCGTTCTAACCTCCATAGCCCGAGATTTACTAACCGTCCAAGCTTCTGCGGTAGCTTCGAAATTCGCTTTTTCTATTAGTCGCAGGGTATTATCTATACGAAGAACAAGACTCACACCGACATAATTAGAGATGTGCATTTGCTTGAAGGATCACTTAGACGCCGCAGAACGTATACAACACATTTCAAGTCTTGAAGGTGAACTAGAATACGAACAAGATATATACGATGAAGAGGTGGAAGTGGGTTTGGCATACTCACTTTTCGATGAAGAAATCGCTCTCGATGAAGCTTCGCGCAAGGCTAGCTCCGAAGAAGATATCGCTCTCGAATATACGAATTATACGAATTAAGTTTATGTTTCCATTCCAAACTTTCGAATAATGTATTATGAGTTTATTTAATAAAAGTTAAAGTTTACCTTTGTTGAATTTATAACGCTTAACTTTAATTATAGATGTATAAAAGTTCAGCATATAATTTTCTGTAGCTGGGTAGTACCCGACGGGTAGTCTCTGTACCCGGCGGGTAACTCGTTGTAAAATGGAATAGAGACTTTGCCTATGTTTATTACTCGACGGGTTCCTTTTCTACTCGGTGGGTATTCACCCTACCCGGCGGGTCAGGGGCGGATTCAGTGACCAATTAGGGGGGGCTGTGGAACCCACTCAAAAAAGTCCAACTAGTATTAAATATGATCCATTTTTAATTAGGCCTTATAGCCCATATCAATTGGCCCCCTATCCATATATTACCTGACCCATTCTTAACTATAGTCCACATAGTTAAATTGATTTAGCCCATTATTAAAAAAAAAAAAGAAAAAGCTCAGATACGGCCGCATACTACATCACTTCCTGCCAATTCCTAATTCCTAATCGATTTAAAAAGCTAAGCTATTTTCCTATTGCAATTATAATATTGATTCAAGGCTTCAAGGCTTCATTGTTTCAAGCATCTTTTATGATATAAGATCTCTACTCACCACATGGAAACAGAGGAAGGTAATTTTTTATGCTTATTTTAATTGTAAACCCTAGTTTATAATTTTTAATTTGTTAAATGTTAATGGTAGATTAGTGGATGTAACTTTCTATATTTAAGAGTATTGTTGAATTGGTGAATTAAAATATGAATAATATAGGTTTAACCTTATGCAAGTGGTTGAATAAACAAATGATGAAAGTTTTATTTTGTTGTATACTGTGTTTGTTATATATTAAATATTTTTCCAAAATTTTATTTAAATTTGTTTCATTAGGAATCTTGAAATTCTTTAGAAGGGTTGAACCAACCGTAAATCATGGTGATAATGAAAAAGTTTCAAATAGAAACGTCGAAAAGGAAATTCTAAGACTGATTCCTACTTCTTCAATGTCTAAATTAGTTGATTTGGATAATCTTCCTTGGGATCCCATAGATAGGATCCCAATTTTGGAATATCACGCTAATCAAAGAGATGAAATTAGGAGAAAATATTGGCTTAATGGACCTTGTCAACCACGTGGTCATAAATTCCCAGAAAAAGAGATAGGAAGTCGAGATAGGAGCTTTAAACCGAACTGGTGGGAGTGAATCATTTGTAAAGAAATGCTTTGGTAGTTGGAATAAAAGCGGATAAAGCCTTTTGTGTTGGAGTATAGCATAAAAGCGGATAAAGCTTTTTGTTTATGTTGTTACTTATGTAGAGATTGTGTTCGGAACCAAGGTGGGAGTGAATCATTTGTAAAGAAATGCTTTGGTAGTTGGAATAAAACGGAGAGATTTAAAAAGCATATTGGTGATGTCAATAGCTTTCATAATAGAGCACTTAAGAATTGTGAAGCTTTAATGAAACAAAATCAATCAATTGAAGTTGCCCTTCACAAGCAAGATGATATTAAAAAGAAAGAGAACCGACTTCGATTGAATGCTACAATTGATGCTTGTAGATTTTGTTTGAAAGGTGCATTAGCATTTCGTGGTCACGATGAAACGGAAACATCTCTTTACAAAGAAAATTTCTTGGAGTTAATGGACTTGATTATAAGTCAAAATGAGGAACTTCGTAATATATCAAAAGCTTGCGGAAATAATCAATTGTTGGCTCCATGCATTCAAAAAGACGTTGCTAGTTGCTTTGAAGAGGTAGTACTAAAATTGATTTTCAAAGAAATTGGTGATGATGTGTTTGCATTGCTTGTTGACGAGTCAAGTGATGTGTCTCAAAAAGAACAAATGGCTATAGTTTTACGTTATGTTGATTCACATGGACTTGTTAAAGAGAGATTTGTGGGTCTTGTTCATGTGATGGATACTACTTCTCTATCTCTTAAGTCATCGATTGACTCCTTTTTTGTGATATATAAATTAAGTATGACGCGGGTAAGAGGTCAAGGTTATGATGGAGCAAGCAATATGCTTAATGGTTTGAAAGCAAAAATCTTGGAAGAAAATAAATCGGCATATTATGTGCATTGTTTTGCTCATCAACTTCAATTGGTGGTTGTGGCGGTTGCAAGAAAACATTTGTGTGTTGTGAAATTTTTCGAAAAGTTATGCAATTTGTTAAATGTGGTTGGTGATTCTTGTAAACGGAAAGATATTCTTCGCGAAATCGAGAAAGTGAGAGTAGCAAATCGCATTCAAAATGGTTTAATTAAAACCGAAAGTGGGATAAACCAAGAGCTTGCCTTTATACGACCGGGAGATACACGATGGAATTCTCATTACAAAACACTTTTGCGTTTGGTTGATTTGTTTCCAACTATTATTATGGTGCTTGAATATGTTAAAAACGAAGGCACTAGTGGTTCAAGTCAAAATCAAGCAATTCGTCTTTCAAAGTATTAAAAATCATTTGATTGTGTATTTTATTTGCATTTAATGTTGCATATTTTGGGGCTCACAGAGATATTGTCACGGGCTCTTCAAAGAAAAGATCAAGACATAGCGGAAGCGGTTTCATTGGTGGCATCAACCAAAAGAAAACTTCAAAAGTTTAGACAAAATGGGTTCGATCCACTTTTAAATAAAATCTCTTCCTTTTGTGAAAAATATGGTATTAAGTTGTTGGAAGTGTCAGAAAAGTGTGTTAATTCGAGAAGACAAAGGGATAACATCACCATTCGGCATCATTACGAGTTTGATTGTTTCAACACTGTGGTGGATATGATAAATGTAGAGTTCGGTGATTGCTTTAGTGAGGTTAGTACCGAATTACTTACAAGTATGGTGGCTTTGCATCCGCGTGATTCATTTTCCAACTTTGACATATCGAAGCTAATGAGGTTGAGTGAGTTGTATCCATATGATTTTGATACGGAGGAAAGGATGGAACTTGAGAAGCAACTTGAAATGTACACTGATAATGTACAAAATGATGAAAGATTTGCTAATTTAAATGGTATTGCCGACCTTGCTAGGTTGATGGTGGAAACAAGAAAACATATTTCTTATCATTTGTTCTATCGGCTATTAAAGCTTGCATTGGTTTTACCCGTGGCAACCGCAACTGTCGAGCGATGTTTCTCGACAATGAAGATTGTTAAGTCGGATTTGCGTAATCGAATTGGTGATGAATTTTTGAATGCTTTTGTAATTGTGCGGTAGAAAAGGAAGCGCTTGCAAGTGTTACAAATGATGACGTGATTTATCGCTTTCAAAAGAAGAAACGTAGATGCCAATTGTAGTAGGATATAGTTATGTGCAACTTTTTGGCTACTTTCTACACTGTTTTGATGCTGTTTTGCTGCCGTTCCACATCTCTTTCGCTACTGTTTTTTGCCGCTATTCACTTTTGATGCTGTTCGCAGCAGCGTTTGCTGCTGTTCACAGTAGTGTTCTGCTGCTGTGTTTTAGCTGCTGTTTGCAGCAATTTTAGTTGCTGTTTTGCTGCCTTCGCGACAGTTTTAGCTATTGTATTGCAGCGATTTTAGCTGCTGTTTTGCAGCTATTTTTCCTGCTATTATATGTACGTTTAGTTGCTGTTTTGCACATAATTTAAGTGCTATTTTGTGCAGAGTTTTGTGTAGTGGGGTGCAAGTTTTATGCAGTCTTTGATGTTGTTTTGTAAACGTATAATTACTAGATTATGGAAAGTTTTGTAGTTAATATCTAATTATTTTGCCCTCCACGATTGAAATTTCTGGATCCGCCACTGCGGCGGGTACCTGTCAATTTCAGGAAATGTCCATTTTTAGAACCTGTTTTTTGGAATTATATAAATAAACCGGTTAATAATCGGTTTTTATACCCGAACCGGTTTGTAATCGATAGTAACCGGTTTGTATAGGTTACGAGTTTCTCGCTTGATAACCAATGCAGTTCGTAACCGTTTTTTTTCCTAAAACTGGTTATTGACCGTTGACCAATAATCAATTAGGTTATTGAACCCGAATCGGTTTTCGAAAAAACCGAAGATGTGCATGCCTAGTAAGTGGTGTAACACATATTATAACTCGATAGCGAGTGAAGCTTTCACGCCAACCGGACGTAACAATTCCCTTTAAATACACTTGTGAGTCATTTCAAATCCGTTTTCGTTTTATTTTAATCAGATATATCTGAAATCTGATATCTGAAATCTTACTAAAAATTTCTGACATTATTTCTATATTTCCTAAAGCTCTCAACATCATCAAAATAACTACCTACTCAAAATTTCACAAATCCAGAGCAATAGATCTACATCCACTCAATTCAGGTAATTAATCAATCTCTCGATTTCAATTTAGTACTATTTTATTTCTAAATATGTAACTAATCGACGTATTTATGTTCAATTGTTCATGGATCTCAAATCGACGAATTACACAAGTCTATGCTGGCTGAATCGATTCATTTCACTGAAATCAACAACGTTGTGCTCAGATCTGACCAAAAAGTAACCGTTTTGTTCATATCTGGTTTTGAATTTTGAGTAATTTGAGGAATTTGACGAAAAATGGAGACACTTGTGGTATATGCACAACAGGAACAGTTCAATAACAGCAGCAGAAGCGGTAGGCGAAATCATCATGATTCGTTTAGAGATATTAATTGTCGAACTTTTCAATCCGGGTCGGATCTACTTCCTAACCCTGTTAAGGCTCGTTCTTCACCTGTTACCAAATACTTCTTATCTGTGAATATGAATAATGGAATTATAACTAAACAGGAAGCTATGAATTTGAACAGGAACTGAATTTGCAGTAAATAGAGATAGGTTTGCTCAGAATGGCATAGAGCTTTTCTGATATATGAAACTTGAATACAAAAGTGAACTGAAAACAAACTATATATAGAACCTGTGATAACTCCCAACGTTCCCATGAAGCTAAAATAAAGGAGCTAAAAATGGATCACAACTGCCACCTATTGACCCATATACTTAGACTTATTCTTCCTACAAATAAGCATAAATAAACCAAATAAAATAAATACGAAAATATGCTACTGATGTGGACTTCTAAATGCCAAGCTGGAATATGCAACTCTTCAATACTCTCTCTCATTTCCAGCTTCATATAACCCCATTTCTTCTCTGAATTTAACCAACTTCAAACTTGACAGGGCTTTGGTGAGAATATCTGCTACCTGATCTGCAGTTCCAACTTGCTTCATCTTGATCTCTTCTTGTAGCACCTTTTCTCGAACATAATGATAGTGAACCTCTATGTGTTTTGTCCTTGCATGAAAGACAGGATTTTCAGCAAGCTTTATAGCCGACCCATTGTCACATTTCAGCTCTACTGGATAGTTCACTACTTGATTTAACTCGCCCAATAACCTGACCAACCAGGTACACTCCTGTGCAGCCATAGCTGCAGCTCTGTATTCAGCTTCAGTCGTGGATAACGACACTGTTGGTTGACGTTTACTACACCATGAAATGGTACCAGATCCATACTTGAACAAATACCCGGTAGTTGATCTCCTCAAGTTTAGATCCCCGGCATAATCCGCATCACAATAGCCACATAACATCGGTTCATCCTCCCTCTTAAACATGACCCCATAATTAATAGTATTTTTAACATACCTTAAGATTCTTCTTATAGCAATGAGATGAGGTTTCCTTGGCTTCTCCATAAATTGACTCATTACTCCCACAGCAAAAGATATGTCAGGACGCGTGAGTGTAAGGTAGATTAAACTTCCCACAATCTTTCTATATATTGTTGGGTTCTCGAGTTCTCTTCCTTCCTCGGCTCGAACTTTCACATTTGCATCCATTGGTGTTAATGCAGGCTTGGAATCAATCATCTCAAACTTAGCCAACATTTCACTAGCATACTTGGTCTGGTGTAAAATGACCTGATTCCTCTCGTACTTCAGCTCCAAACCCAGAAAATGCTTCAGCTTTCCCAAATCCTTCATCTTGAAACGAATACAGAGATTGGATTTTAATTGAACAATCTCTTCCTCTAAGTCACCCGTTATAATCAAATCGTCCACATAAATGAGGACCACTGCTACTTGATTATTAGCCTGTTTGATAAACAAACTAGAATCTGAGTTAGCCAATCGAAAACCACATTGTTCAAGGAACTCACCAATTTTCCCGAACCATGCTCGAGGTGACTGCTTTAGGCCATAAAGTGCCTTCTTCAACTTGCAAACATAATCTGGATGCCTCTTATCTTCGAACCCAACAGGCTGCGACATATAAATAGCATGATCCAAATCTCCGTATAAAAATGCGTTGTTGACGTCCATTTGCCATAGGTTCCACCTCTTGCATACTGCCACAGCAAGGATGACCCGAACAATAGTCATTTTAGCCACCGGGGTAAAAGTGTCTTCGTAATCCAAACCGTATTGTTGAGTGAAACCCCGGGCCACTAAACGAGCTTTATACCTCTCTATACTACCATCTGCTCGCTTTTTGAGTTTGTATATCCATTTACAAGAGACCAAATTTACATCAGTGGGTTTTGCCACCAATTCCCATGTTTGATTTTGTTGGAGTGCTAGTAATTCCTCCTTCATAGCTTGCCTCCATTCCTCTTGATTATTAGCATCTTCAAACTTTTCTGGTTCTACAACCAGCCTTTCAATAATAGCAACATTAGCATTAGCATATCGGGGATTTGGTTTTCTTACCCTCTGTGATCGTCTGGGAGTTGGTTCAAGCTGGTCGATTTCCTCTTCAACTTCAACATTGCTCTCTGATTGACTCACCTCACCTTCACCTGATTCTACCACACTTGAGTTATCTAAATTCAATTGTACTTTAGATAACTCCAAATCCTCTTTTAATTTCTGTGAATCCGGCAATGCTTCACTACTTTCAGACCACCAAGCAGAATTTTCATCAAATATTACGTGTCTCGACACGTATATTGTACCGGTGTTAGGGTCACAACATCCCACCCTTTCTTTTCAGCATCATAACCAACAAAGACACACCTAACTGCACGCCGTTTCATTTTACTTCGAAGGTGACTGGGTATAAATACGTAACATATACACCCAAAAACCTTGAAATAACTCACATTAGGTTTCAAACCCGTTAGCTTCTCTATAGGTGAAATATAATTCATACCTTGGGATGGTTGTCTGTTGATTATATATGCGGCGGTGCTCATGGCTTCTGCCCAAAACCTCCCAGGCATATTCTTCCCATGGATCAAGCTTCGCGTCACTTCCCCCAAATGACGATTCTTCCGCTCGGAAACCCCATTTTGTTGAGGAGTATTAGCACACGTGAGTTGTCGTTTGATTCGCTAGTTTTTCAAATAATTTGTGAATTCATGAGCAAGGTATTCTCCCCCATTATCTGACCTTAAAGCTCGAACCACCTTTCCTGTGAGAACTTCGGCATCGACCTCAAATTCCTTGAATCGATCAAACACTTGAGACTTCTCCTTCATGAAATACACCCACACATACCTAGATAGGTCATCAATGAAGGTCACCATATACCGGTTTCCATGAATCAACGACTGCTTCACCGGACCAAAAACGTCGCTATGAACCAATTCTAAACATTCTGTGGATTTAAAACTTGACTTTTGAGGAAATGGGAGCTGGGCTGCTTTACCATACTGACATCCTGAGCAGACCACTTCTTTGTCAACTTTTATTTTTGGCAGCCCATTAATGAGCCCACGATCACTTACCAGGCCCAACTTGTCAAAACCCATGTGACCCATACGTTGGTGCCACATATCCATACTTTGATTTCCTTTAGCCTTCTGAATGTAGGTGGACTCTGCATTCAACACATACATAGTCTCGTTTTTCCGGCCATGGATCACCGGAATTGACGAAGTCTCAAAGTCTTTATAAATCCACACATCCCTCGGTCCAAACAACACGTAATGATTGTCGTCAGTTAATTGTGGGACCGATAGCAGGTTCTTTTTCATACCTGCAACATGAAAAACATCGGTTAGGGTGAGCCCTTTTCTTCGATCTCCGGCGGGAAACTTCACATCTCCGATGTGATTTATGGAATGCTTGGAATTATCAGCAAGAACCACAACTTTGCTCTCTTCATATTCACTTGGATTGCTCAGTCTTCTTTTGTCACCCGTCATATGGTTTGAGCAACTGGAATCGACGATCCACTCATCTAGTCGATTTTCTCGATTTTATGTGGTGGCTGTGAACGCAAAAACTTCCTCAACTTGGGCGACTAACGCCTCAGCATCCCAACCTTCTTCATCCTTGATTGTAGCAGCGTTGCTTTCCTCATTTGCCGGTGATTTGCAGTTTCTCGCCAAATGCCCCCTTTTGCCACAATTATAGCAATTAAACGAAAATTTCTTGCCGTTCCGAGACTGCTTCTTGTGATCACCAGAAGTCTCCCCTTGTTCAGGTTCAACTTTCTTCTTACCATTACCACATTGATCTCTATTTATATCCTGGTGTCTTGTTGACCCACGATTGTCTAGCCCCTGTTTATTCGTACCATAAGTTCGTTCAGCGAAGAGTGCTTCTACTTCCTTCTTTACTGTAGACTCAACTGTGGTTGCTCCCATCTGTGTGGCCAGAGCCTCTTGACTGGCCAGCAGATTTTCGAACTCTCCAAGAGTAGGTTGGGTTGGCCAACCTTGTATTGCAGCCACAAAACTACGGAATTCTGCATTTAACCCGTGAATTATAATTCGCTTCATACGTGGCTCACCGATCCTGGCTTGTGGATCTAACTCACCAATCTCCCTACACAAGGTTTTAACCTTGTGAAAATACTTTGGAATTGACAAGTCCTTCTGACTTATTGACATCAGCTCATTTTCCAAAAGTTGCAATTTCGTGTCATTCCTTTTGGAGAATAAGGTGGCCAAAACATCCCAAGCCTCCTTCGGGTTTGTTGAGTCACGAATGTGCTCAAGCAGATCTTCCTCTACAGTTGTTTTTAGAACGAACATCGCCTTCCCAGCTTTGATCTTCCATTTTCGTAGACCACCTTGAGCGTCTTCTTCTTGTTGTGTTATCTCAGACCCATTAACCACCTCCCATAGATCTTGCCCCTGCAAATACGAACTTATACAGGTAGCCCAAGTGTTGTAGTTTTGTTGGTTGAGTTTCTTCACACCTCCTACTAACTGAAAATCGCTCATCGTGGCTCTGATACCACTTGTGAATATGAATAATGGAATTATAACTAAACAGGAAGCTATGAATTTGAACAGGAACTGAATTTGCAGTAAATAGAGATAGGTTTGCTCAAAATGGCATAGAGCTTTTCTGATATATGAAACTTGAATACAAAAGTGAACTGAAAACAAACTATAAATAGAACCTGGGATAACTCCCAACGTTCCCATGAAGCTAAAATAAAGGAGCTAAAAATGGATTACAACTGCCACCTATTGACCCATATACTTAGACTTATTCTTCCTACAAATAAGCATAAATAAACCAAATAAAATAAATACGAAAATATGCTGCTGATGTGGACTTCTAAATGCCAAGCTGGAATATGCAACTCTTCAATATTATCTAACTCTAGTACTAAAACACCATCATCTAATAACGTGAAAAAACATGTTAGTGATTAGAAGACTAAAAGAATTACTAAAAGTAAGTCTGTTCCTTTACCACTTGATATCAAGCAAAAAAGTGGTGGTTTGAATGTGAATCTGAATATGAATTTTGTTGGTGATTTGTGTCAAATTGATTTGTATAAATGGATAAAGTACAATCTTGGTTTGTATAAATTGTTGCTTTCTCTAATTTGGTTAGTTTGGTGCAGCTACATATATAATTGATAGAAGAGTTAGAGTATATGCCAAGGAAACAAGAAGGTTTGAAGTTGTAAGCAGTCATGAAGATAAAGGACTGAAAGTGTCAAAGTATCAAGTGAAGGGATCAAAGTTGTTTATGTATTATTCAGAATATAAAAAGATATAAATATATTAGTTTAATATCTTTTTATATTACTGTATATATTCTCTGGTTTTTCATCTTGAACACACGAATTAGGTTTTGGTTTGATATATTCATCAAATTGATGAATATTTGGTCTTATGATATTTTAGTTCTCGATTATTAATTCGTATTGATTCTTGTTATTCAATTGTAAGTTCTCACATCTATTTGTAGAATAATTTGTATATATTTATGAAATATTTGATTTATAAAAGTTTACAGAAATCTTTACTCTTCGGGAAGCTGTGCTTTCAGAATACGTTGGTTATAGATTTGTAGTTTTGAACTTTTTGAGTTAACTTCAATTTACAGGTTGGTTGTTTTTGTTTAATAACATATTTATCTCATGATCCATTGCAGTGGAAGAAGCTGTCGATGGGAGAGCAGCATCTTTAGAAGGGCTTTTACTTTTAAATCTCTTTTCAGCAAGACTTTGTTTGAAGCTTATGGTTGTTTTATCTCATGAAATGACATCGAGTTAAAACCACTCTTTCATTAATATAGACTGCATAACTTCTGTTATTAAGTTGAGTAAAAAGAAGATGGCAGTGTTGATTGTATCATGTCTGTGTGTTTTTCTGTGGTTGTGGTGAGTGAAAGATGGTCTAAGTGTAACTAATCCTATTTGACTTTCGCATTGTGTTGATATAAGTTGGTTAAAATAAAGTCGGTTTAGATATCATGAGAAAATGCAAGTTTAATTTTGATTAATTGGTTAATGTTATTTTCTTGATCTTATAGAATAAATAATTGTACATTTCTAAAAAATAAATATTAAAAATTATAAAACTTCTCATTTTATCATTATTTATCAATCTCATTAAATTCATTCAAATTTATATTTAAGGGCAAAACTGATGTTTATTTAATTTATCTTAATTCAAATAAAAAGGTGTCTGGGAATAATTTTGATGGGACAAAGTGAGTATTTCATTGGCTAATTCTTTATTTTTTTTATGTTTTACAATCCTAACTAATATAAAAAGTGTAAATTAATCTCTGCTGCTCACAATTAGTAGATCTATATCATCATGAGTGTGAATCATGGTTTTAGTGTTTTACTGGGATTTAAAGGAGTCGAGTAGATGCAATCAATGTTTTGATAACCGGTTGGCCGGACCGGTTCAACCGGTCGAACCGGATTTTTAGAGAAAACCGGTCCATATATAACCGGTTACTAAGGAAATTTTCAAAAGAGTCAAGCCGGCCGGTTTTCCGGTCGAACCGGAAACCAGGAACCGGTTTCGACCGGTTTTAAAAGTTTTTTTTTTTCACTTTTGATATTAAATCAATATTAGGTTAAAATCTAAAAATAGGAAAGCAATATACGCAATACGGGATCCTTCTTCTCTTACCAAAAAAACATAACCACCAAACCCTAGAAAGTAAAAAAACGAAATCCGGCCTCCTTCTCCGGCAAAATCCGGCGTAATCCGGCCATATCCGGCCGTGTTGAGAGCTCTCCCTCCGCCTCCTTCTCCGGCCGGCCTTCTCCCTCCTTCTCCGCACGTTTTTCCGGCCAAGCTTCTATCTATTAAGGTATTTTTATAATTGAAAATTGGTGAGCTCTACCATGTAATCTTTCTGTTTCTGTGAGCAATATAATGTTTCTGTTTCTGTGAGATTTACCATGTAACATTTCTATTTTTGTGGGCTCTCGGATAATCAAACAGTATGTTTGATTTATTAGGCATTTATTTTGTAAGTTTTAATTAGGTGACCATGTAATTAGATGTTAGATGTAATCAAACAGTTTGTTACTTTGTTTTATGTGATTAGATGTTAGATTGTTACTTTCTTGTAAGTCTATGTCTATTTGTTAGTTTATTTAGTTGTTGAATTGTAAGTCTATGTATATTTGTATTGTATGTGTTTTTTAAGCTTTTTATCAAGATTTTCTGTCTAAATTTCACTTATATACAAGCCGTACAGTTTTTTCAATTTCTGTCCAAAATAACAGTAAACCGGTTCGACCGGTCCGACCGGAACCGGAGAACTCTCCAGTTTGATTAAAAAGCCGGTTATCAAAACATTGGATGCAATCCCAAACTTGAGCTTTGACATAGTAAACGCAAAGTTCCTTCAATTCTTTATTTTCAAATTCGAGCTCGATCCAATTAATTACCTAAACTCAAAGCCCCATTAACTATTTTCAAATTCTAGCTCGAATCAATTACTTAGATGATACTTTTGAGTTCGGTTATGTACTCGAGCTCGAACTCGAACTCAATTCACTGAATGGAGTACAAAAACCAACTCACTTACTCGAGTTCGACGAGACCAAAAACCAAGTCACTTACTCGACCACCACTTTAATACTTTTCAGTTTTCACCCCTTGTAGTTTGTACAAGAAAACTGTGACTGAAATTGATTGCCACAAATACAGATCGCCAATTCAGCATCACGGTCCGACGGAACTCGCCTAAACCCTTACTTTAAATATTAATACTTTCATTGTATTGCATATATTTCTGTATAGTTTTCCAGATTATATCAGCCTCTTTACCTTGACGTTGAATATATCATTTCAATCCCAACTTTATAATTCCCAATTTTCAGTTCCGACCAGCCGTCAGCGACGGATACGCCCCATTCTGATCCGAGACGCCGACCACTATTAAATTCGGCCGGTAATTTTAATTTTTAAATCGCTAATTTGGGTTTGTGAAACTATGAGATTTACTTGCTATTAAAGTTACAGGGCATAGCTTTGTAAAAGTTGCGTTTTTGAATAAATATTATGAATTTGCTAACGAAAATTAATACATAAACAGTATCTTTCCAAATATGAGTTGTGAATTTCGAATGGTTAATTTGGCTATTAGGTTGAATATATTGTTTAATTGATAAGCTTGGGTAATCTGGCCAGTAGATTGAAATTGTTGAATTGTGAACTTCAAATGTACTAGTTATATAGTGATTGTGAATTGGTTCTAGTGTAGGATGAAATTTGTTTCTCATATTTAATGAACTTGATGTTTTTAAATTTTCGTTGTCGAGTTGCTGTTTTGATGTTTAATGTTGCGGTTAACTATTTTTTGAGTTGTTTAAACCGTTTAATGCTGTTCTTAAGATGTTTTGATGTTCTTTAGGGCTGTTTAGATCCGATTTGAGACGCACAAACTACTCTTTTGATTTTTTTTTTATTTGGTTAACATATTGAATCATTTTCAATGCTTCTCGGTGTTTTGCCAGGACGTTGGATGTTGAATTCTGGCTCAAAGAATTGTAAATGTAGTCTCATTCATTAAGAGAAGATTGTTTGAAGATATGACGATGATTTCTCGATTAATGAACGTGAACGGAAGAGTTTTTTGGGGAGGTTTCTTCATTATATTTGGCTCTACTTTTTTTGGCGGTTTCCTTTATACAGCAGTGATATCAAAGCTACTTCCTCGTTCTGATAATATGGTTTTATCTGCAATACAATATGACAGGTATGAGTGTTGAACTTGTATTACTTGTAGGCATGTAGCTTGTCTTGATTCAATGCAAATGGGTACATTATGCTTTAGTTTAGTTTAGAAATGTCGATGTGAATGGAATGATGTCTGATCAGTTTATGGGGATAATAATTTTGTTTTAATTTGAGGTTGTGCTTTAAATGATAGTAAGTCATGCGTTTGTGATCACATATTGGGTTCTCATGCTTTGGGGAAAAGAAAAGAAAAAAAAAAGTACGTTATGATTCTGAAGATAATCCTGTAAGTAGCATAGTAGCATCTTTGTCCCATAAGTTTCTTTTAACTCAATTTGTGATGGCTTAGCCTAAGGGTTTAATCGAGATGAGTTGGCTCATCAGAACGTATTGGCAAGCCGTAGTGGAACCTAGCCAGCTCGTTGGGAGGTCAAGTTTGAGCGGTCAATCCTATATGGCTTGGCTGCCTGCCCTAAATAAACCAAGTCTACTGAGCCTGCTAACCCTATTCCATATGTGTTATTTTTACTTTTATTGGTCTACTGCCCTTGGTCTTACGGGTACATCTAATTGTAAGTTGTCAGAGACTCTTTAAGGGTTTATTTATACTCTTACACGAGCCCGCACTAAGTGAACTAAGACTCAAGCTTAGAGGAACCAAGCTAGTAGGAGTCTCCTTAAAATATGTTGGAGTAATTATATACCTAGTGAATTTGTATGGTGCTGCAATTTGCCAATCAATCCGGCATGATATTTTGGATATCAGTGTCATTTTTAGCTTGATAGATGCTTCACTTTTGGAAACTAAAAATAACTGGATTTTGAGGAAAGTACTGAAACACAATGTTCAAATGTATCTTTCTCTTATACTGGAGGATTATCAATTGAGAAAGTAACTACATGAAATTATTCTTTCTATCTTATATCTGGGCCGTCTTTTCACTTGTTTATTATGTTACATGTAATAATCAACAAAATCTAGTGTGCTTGGTCATTTTATCTGGTTATTTATTTCCATTTTCATAATTATCTTCAAAACATGATTCTGATGCTGCTCTTGTTTGTGACAGGTATTATTGTTTTTTGGTGCCTTTGACACTCCCGGTACTTGTGGTTGCTGTATACTTCTACTGGCTTAGCATGAAAGTTTTTAAGCACGCTTGATCTCCTGCACGGGTATTAGTCTGTAATATCTAGAGTTAGCAAGTTTGACCCATTAAATCATAAATGGCTCGATCTGGGTTATGTTTGATCCCAAACAGTTAAAATGGGCGTAGTATAATTTTTTCGCTAAATGTGAAACGGGTCAAGTGGCTTGTAGGTTGCCCAAAGTGTATATATCTTGACGATACAACCTCCTAAATCGCATTTTGATTTTTACAACACTAATACAGTGTTAATCATATCTAATGCATTAATTATTCATAAATATAACAGGCGGACAAGAAACTGGTTGGCTTAGATTAGGTCCAGGCACTGTTGCAGAATTTGAATATAGAATATATAGTCTGTTGTATATATAGAACTTTACCTAGATGTTAAATAACCAAAAAACATTTATCAAACTTTACCTATTAGATGTTAAATAACATACACTTGGGTACACTGAGCACCATTTAATCGATTAAACCTTTTCAAGTTATCATTGGTTGAACTATTATGTGTTTTTGATGAAATATAAGCTTACATACGACCTCATAACATCTAAAACCCAACATAGAGTTGAATACTTATTGCTCCTAAAACGTTGGAACTGTACAACATCAATAGTTCTGTCCATTTGCCAAACATTTTGCAGTGTCAATTAAAAAGGTACCTATAACTGAGTACAAAGAAGGCTTGCCGAATAAAAAAGTTATAATCAACTTCAGAATGAATCGTTACACTAGGAATAACACCTCTGATACAACAAAAGTACATTTGGCAAAATTGCTATTTTAAATATAAAAGCTATGATAACGATAACTCACAAACTTGTGTCAATAATTAATAAGGAAAATGGCTTAAAACATATAAACCATCCATTAATATAGTCTCTAATGAGACTTTCACTATCTTTTCCCTTTCCTGTCATTTCGGCCTCTTTTTCTGAACTCCCGTCGCTCAGTAGAATACTGTTTCTTAATCAATAGATTACGCATTGATGTTTTCACAGCTTCAGCAGCAGCAGAGAACACATCTTTGTCAATAAATAAGCTTCCTTGCAATTGTTGCAGCAGTTGTTGTCCACAAGGGACATCCTTATCTTCCAATATGTTATGATGATCATCACCAGATTCCAAGTTGCTTTTCTTTAAACCGGAGATTACACGTACTCGAGCCAGTGATGAAGAATTGAAACCAGGCAAGTTAGAGACACCCATCACCATCCATAGAAACTCCGACGTTAATGAAGTCCCTAGGCTTGTTGGTATAAAGTCTTCTCCAATAATAGACACCACCTGTAAATAAGAGACCAAAATTCAAGATTTTTGTGTGGTCCCAGTCACTCTTGAGGTGAATAGAGATAAGACCCACAGAATAAAAGAATGGAGTTGAATATAACATGATATAACCTATACAATCTAAATTTATGTACATAGGGTTTAGATAGAGGTTGCAGATAAAACAGGTCGTGTGGTATAATGGGTCAAAACAAACATCGTTGAAACTTGAAAGGATCAAAACTAGCTGGGTTTGGTTGATAAATTAATTAATATGTATAGTACTATTACAAGAACTCTATTATTAAAAATAGTATCTATGAACATTACGTTGAAAACATCCGAGTAACACGTTAGGCCACTTTCAACTTGCTTGACTCGTATCATTTAGTTAAGTTTTTTAATTTCGACCCATTTGGAATTGCAATCTAACAAAAACCAATCCATTATCAAGTACATGGGTTGAAATTGACACCTCAAGGCTAGAGATACTTACCCTTAAGATAGAGAGAGTCTTAGCGGAAAGGTCACAGCTCAACAGCACTATTCCTGGCAAGCTGCATATAAGAACTAAATAGTAAAGAGTTTTCAACATCATCATAAAACCCTTTTAAAGGTATGTTAAAAGATCAAAAAGATACTTTACCCT
Organism: Gnaphalium uliginosum; assembly: GCA_963930675.1. Taxonomy (NCBI): domain Eukaryota; kingdom Viridiplantae; phylum Streptophyta; class Magnoliopsida; order Asterales; family Asteraceae; genus Gnaphalium; species Gnaphalium uliginosum. The sequence continues at coordinate 37,359,583 of OZ005680.1, read as the reverse complement.
TGAACAGCTACAAAAATAGATGAACCATCAGGTGTTACACAAAGATCCGTAACTACATAATAATCGTTTTCTGTTCCATTGGCTTGTTGATGTTCAACCTGAAACCAGCCAGTATAAATTCACAAATGGAGTTTCGAACAGGATATACAATTGAAAGGTCATTTATAGCTAAATTTTAGTGATAGCATGGATAACTTGTTTCGTGCATAAGAGATATTTAGTCAAAAGAGTAATAGAGGGAGTAGCACATATGAAAATTTGATAATTTAAGAACAAAATGTGAAACCTGTGATCCAACTTCACAGGTATGAAGAAGCAATCCAGATGCAAAATCCCACAAGCGAACCTACAATGCAAGAATGTCAAATTTATTAGCATACATGAATAACCTGTCGAACTATACAGAACTTAAGGTTCTAATTTTTCTCACTGTTGAATCGCCGCTTCCAGAGACTAAATACCCCTGTGGACAGTCCTGATTGTAAACAAAGGCCAGGCTGGACACAAATCTGCCATAGCACATAGATACATGAGACAATGAGCATAAGATTAAGATAAAAAAAAACACAAAGTACTCACTAGTGTAATATATACACACTTATTCAAACTAGGTTTGATGTGAAGCACATTGCAAATGGGCTAATTTTATGACTGTCTGACCTACGTATTGTGTATAAAGTAATAAAAACTTCTTGGATTAGAAAAAGTAAAACAACTTTGCTGACAATTACATATTTTTGTTTGGTCAGAAGAGTCTGGAGATGATTGTTACACAATCAAAATCAATTCATACACCGAAAAAATACAACAAAAATAACACATCATACAACACCAGACAAAAAATGTAATGGTGTATGAAGCAAATTTGGTGGTAATGTGGTATACAAATCACCACCCTATGTGTATACCTTTAGACTACTCTTAATGTAATGAGCTCCATTAACGAGCATCTACTTCCTTTTTATAACTGGAAAAACATAGAATGTCACTTATAGTATCTGACTCACTCTGTATGGCCAAGGCAATAACTTTGTATCTCATGAGCTCCATCTAAGGGTTTCTTCGGGAATACAGAGACCTGCGATATGAAAAAAAAATCATCTGTGTATTCTTTAGTTACTGGCTATATAATTTTAACTGGGAGTATGAGAAGTGCATTACACGAATTTTGGAATCACGATCAGCAGTAATAATGAACTGTCCATCTGGTGAAAACTCCTACAAGATGATGTTTGTCTGTTAGTAATTCTGCATTGTAGATGAACCATAGACAATCAAGATCAACCACTTACCAGACTAGTGATGATGCTACAATAGTGAGCAAGAAGTGGCAATCCTTTCTTCTGGACTAATGCTTGATTTTCAAGTAACTCATCTAGCTCAACGACCCATACAACTCCAAATTTATCGGCATAACAAACAAATTGGCCATTGTCGCTTATGGCAACTGCACTCACTTTCTTCTCTGTTGACCTTTTAACATTGAAGTTGGTTAGTTATTATCTATTAACTCAAATGACAAATGACAATTAGCGATATGCTTAAAGCACATGTGTAACTTTGAGGGTTTATATGACTATCCATGCTAGTATTTGTAGTATTTGCTCATAATTAATCAACTCTTTCCTGATTGATATTAACTATCAACCAGATTCATCCTTGAATACATATACAAAAGATATGAAGAAAATGCACTAATCACAATAACACCACATATCTTTATATATGATGCGTACTTTTCTCTTATGCTTTCATTTAGGCTCCAGTTTAACTAAACATCAATGGATATGGGCCACAAGGAGAAAATTAATATTGTCTGTGAATAAACTCTGAAGTTTTATCTGATCCCTACATTATTTCAATGAAAGTTTATTCCATTACCGCTTTACGCGTAGTAAATAAAATACCAATATGCATAGAAAAACACTACTCGTATTGCATTGTAATGACTAATGCGTCCGTTGATAACAAAGAGAACTTACACCGAATACAAACAGCACCATGAATTTGTAGACCAAATCTTAACAAGTTTGTCGTCTCCAGCAGATACAAAGAGTTTACCATTTGCGCCATATCGAATGGCTCTGATAGATTCCTTATGATGATCACAAACCCCATCTCCCCCTAACGTAACCGCACATCCTCCTCTGTAACACGATAAAATAACCAAATTTAAGAGATATATTCCAAATCCAAAAGCGAAAATAGTAATATTTAATTAGTGTTATACCCTATTATTATATCAATAAACACTATTATTAATCAAAATTCAAAAGTCGTTTTCTCCATGAAATTAGGAAATTATAATCATTAATGTCAACTTACCGGAGATTGAATACACGGAGCTCAGAGCCAACGGCAACGGCGACGGAGTGATGAGCAGGGTGAACGGAGATGAGTGCCGGAGCAACTTCAGCTTCAATGGCTTCTTTATTCTTATTGTTATTGTTGCTATTGTCTTCAGTTGTAATCATAGAATCATCGTCTTCCATTATGTTAGTTGAAACCCTAGGGTTTAAGCCCAGTTTTTATGCGTATTGTAGTTGTAAGTTGTAACGGTACTTGTGTTGTGATTATTCTGTTCTTTCTACAACTGTTTGACTCGCTACTTTGAATACTGTTTCGCCGCTTAAAGCCCAATCATCATAAAGTTTGTGGGCTTAAAACCCAATCAATATAAAGTTTGTTGACTTGAAGCCCAATTCTATTAATGTCTGAGATCTACTTATTTAACTGAAACTCTAAAACAAAACCACCACCATTTTTAAATTTCTTATTTTCATTTGAATATATATATATATATATATATATATATATATATATATATATACACTATTCGAGTACCTGCGTATTACGGTAGCACCTTCTACGTTGAAGTTGATGGTGGTCTATACGGTAATACGGATAAGCAAAAATATTAAAACCGAAGGAGGGTGAAGACGGTGATGACCGAGAAGATAAACACCAACGTTTGAAATTGTTCATCCCCGATCTTTATTGATTTTCATTGCAAAACTAAGTCAAAGTCGAACTCGTAGTTTATTTCTTATCATTTTGAAACGGAACACCTTCAGAAAGACACAGGTATTTTTAGCAAAAATAAACTTTTTCTAGCAAAAATACTTGTACAAATTTGATGCGATATGGCTATTATAACTTGTCATACGTAGATTTGTTAATGTTAAAAATGAGCATTTAAGTGATCTTTTAACATGTAAAGTGTGATTAGTGTTGGCTTTGGCGTTACGAAATCAACCGAACTCAACACTTTCTCATTGAACTGAAAAGGTAAAGAATTGTAATAAATTGTAATTGTACGTAATACTACATTCGGTTTTTCATAAATCTAATAAAGAAGAACATAAGGATTTTATTGTTTAAGCAAATAACATATTTTAAGGGTGAATATCAAGAAAGAAGAAAAAAAGGTCCATGCACATAAGTTTGAAACAAAAAGAAAAGAATATCATTAACACAAACTTACAACCGGGTCGTTATATTGTCTCCAACAGTTTTGTTGTTTCTCATCGTCGTATTCAATTCTTTACTAACTTGTAGAAAGTATGTGGACCCATTTGACCTCTATCAGTTGTAATACCATTTGAAGGCCTGCAATGGGCTTCGTGTGTACGGGCGTTGTGTGGGACCCACATGCTTTTTTTCTTTTTCTTTTCTCTTTTTCTTCGTCGTTTTAATTTAAAAAAAAAAATTAAATCCAACAGCTATAAAGCCATTAAAAAAAATTAAAAAAACAAATAAAAATAAATATTACCATTTGCATGCAACGATTGGAACTTTTTTTTTTTTTTTAAACTTTTCACCCCACTCCTATATATACACATACAATTATATATCTTTTCATATAACAATTTACCATCTCATTTTCTACGTACACTGTTTAACATTAAAAACTTACCTATTAAATACGCATGCATATTAGATAGAGTACGTGTTATCTATAGATAAATCAAGCAATAAATAACATGCAATGTGTTATATCGTGATCTCATCTTTTGAGATTCAAGTAAATTAGGACTCAAAATAATGCGTTGGCTCGAAACATGTCGATAAAAACACTCAGGCAACTTAAATGAATAATAGTAAAACAAAATTATGTAACTTATACGGCTATACCGAAGGGTTTTTATTTGATCGTACAGTACGGTACAACTCGAATTTTTATCAACAATTGCCAACAACGAGTAAGGCGAAAGTGTTAGGATAACCAATCATATTGATTATAACCCTTTAGCCAAGATCAATGATACTAATAAAATTTGTAAACAAAAATAATAAACTAAACAAAGATCAGTTTAGTATTACTTACTTGTGATTACTCGGTTTGATCTAATCTTCAAACTTGAATCTTGTTCTTGATGTTCTCCTTGTGATCACCAACTTTGAGGACACGTTAGGTGTGACACCCGACACTTTAGGGTAATGATTACCTTAAGCTAGAACCATAATTACGTGTATTTAGTATTTGATTAGGCTAAATACTTGTAACTACTTGTATATGTTTATATACGCTTACGTGATTATTTGTAATTACGCGAAACAACCGGACGAGGCCCGACAATCTATACGGCGTTGGTGATAACTTTTCATAAATAATGTAAACCTATTTTATAAATTAAATAGTAATTATTTACCCTATATTATTATTATTAAATAATAATATACGAAAAACCTAGACGTTTTGCTTAAAACGTAACAAACGCAACGAAAACGCGCGAATCGCGCCCGACACCCGAACGAAACCGACAAATATTTTAAGAAGGTTCAATAATGTATTTTTAAAGATATTGGTCAAATTAAAGTAGTGATTTCATATCAAAAATATAACTCAAAAATTTAAAAGTTGAAAATTTAATTTTTACGCGCGCGAATAACGTTTTACCGATCGAATAACGTAACACGGGCTGAGAAAACTATTGTACAAGCCCAAGGCTCCCTTGGACCGACCCAACTGAGCCCAAATCGGCCCAAGAGCCCAGCCCAAGCCATTAGCCCAAGTCCAACCTAATTATACTCCTCCCTTTCGTTTCTCCTCATTTACACACTTAAATCTCACACACAAACACTCTCATCTTTTTCTCTATTCTCTTTCTCAAGAAGTCCAGCCACCACCATCAACCACCACCTGCCACCATCAACCACCACCTGCCACCATCAACCACCATCACCATTCATCACTTTTGAAGGAGAAATCAAGCCAAAACACAAGATCAAGCTCTCCTCATCATCTCGGTTTTGGAAACATTGTAAGAACTTCAAAATCCTTCTATAATACTTGACACACTTCTATAAACATGTTAAAATGTCCACTTAACAAAGAAATGTCCAAAATATAACATAAAAACGTTTTTCATGGCTTAAAATGTTCAAAAACATCACATGCATTTCTGGGCAGAAAAATAGCCCAACTTCAAGGAGACGTTTCTCCCTCAAAACTTGACCAAAATGGACGATTCAAAAGGCAAAAATTAAGTTTAAGAAGTTAGATTTCATTTCCAAGTGGTTTCACAATTTTTGGAATTCGTTTGATACCCGAAATGATTTTTACAAAAACATGTATACGGGCTGTCCAAAAACTCAGAAAATTCACCTTTCTTGTTTTAATCATAAATCGAGATATACACCTCCAAATGACATGAAACCACCGCCAAAAGTTCAAACATTTTGTTAGGTACAAATGTCGTTTAGATAACTTTTTCTGAAAATGTGCATATTTTGCCCAGAAATCCGATCTTGTTGCATGTATCCGGATTGGTCACTTTCTGACCTCAGGGAACACATGGAATTTTTAAAAATACTCAGGGATACCCAAAAATCCTGGAAAAATTATTTTAAGGAGCTAACATACTAAGGAACAACATAGATTTTTATTGGATTTTATTTCGAACATTTGGAATACAAAATCAGACATGCAAAAATGACCTGTCTGCCCCCGGACCCCCGTCATGCGTGGGCTTCGCCCCCTTGTCGCACTGATCAATTACCCATAACTGGAAAGTAGAAAATGCGTAATATAATTTATCAAATATGTGTTTTCACAAAATATCACCAACGGGTCGTACATGTTTTCTAAGCACAAACGATAACTGAACAATTGGACATTTCTAATTGTGTGAACTAACTTAGATGGACATTAACCCTCCACCTACATGATTGGCTTAAGTGGACATTAACCCCCACTTATACAATCACTGTAGATGGTCTTTTGAGACATCTACTTACACAACCTTATACGTTTAGGACGTTAGAAGGTTGCATTTGGAAAACACGCTTTGCTTACTATTTGCTACTTGCTTGCTAATATCAGATGAGTTTCATAGCCCCTTTTTACTATTTTCTAACTAGGGTAAGAATAAATACAACTGTTTTTATACCGCTATTTTCATGTGAACACAAGTACTAAACTCGATATATTGGATTGCATGAGTTATTTTACTAATCCTGAAAGTCTCCCACATCATAGTTTGTTAGTATCGTTATAGCGTGAATGTTAATGAATAGTACTATTTGGGATTGACTCCCCCCGTCCGGGTTAGTCGCGCTAACTGGTCAAACGGACGCATTATCATTTGTTCTTACGAGTGTTGGATTAGGCACTCGCTGGGAGGCACCCCGATCGTGGCACTTGATTGTGACCCGACACAACAATTAAACTGGAAAGTCTCATCTCGCGAGTTAAACTGGAAATCTCTTCATGTGTTCCTTGTCAGCCGACGAGTAATCCGATAAGTGCTCATTTACGAAAACTGTTAGATTTCATTAAAAACCAACTTAGTTCATATGCGAACTTTGAGCCTGCTCATGTAAGAGGATAGTGCGCCATGATTGAGAATACTCATGATTATGGTCTGATAACGCGTAAAAAGTCACGTTTTTACTTACATAATCCTTTCATATACGACTTGTTAATAACTACTCTAATTTCAATGAAGGGTGAAAATATAAGATCGCCACCTTGATTCTCAAGTGAAATATATACACTTACATTCTCATCGAATCTTTAGAGAATGAGTTTCGAAAACACATGGGTTGAAGGCACCTTTGCACATGTTGAATTTAGTTGAAATGCATGGGTTGAATGGTTTTAATTTACATACGATGAGTTATAATTACTTCATTAAGGTAAAGTTTAAATGAGAATGGAAAAAGTATTGAGAATAGGAACCAATAAGAATGCGTCATGTGTCACAAAATTCACTTTCCCCATCTTTTTAAAAACTAAATATCTCGCAAATGACAAGTCGAAAATTTATGAAAATTGCACCATAAAATTCAGCGTTTTCTCCTCTTCGATTTAAGATCTTACAAGCTATACTTTCGACGAGTTTTTTTTTTTTTTCATTTTTTGGTGGGTTTTACAGCCTAAACCCCAAACCTTAAACCCTAAATCCTAAACCCTAAACGCTTTACAAAACCCTAAACCCTAAATCATACTAAACCCTAAATCCTAACCCTTGCTAAACCCTTAACCCTAAACCCTAAACCCTAAACCCTAAACCCTAACCCTAACCGCAAATCAAATGTAAACTAATCCGTAACACATGTGTTACTAGTTTGTAACACCCACCAAAAAATGAAGAAAAAAAATCCGTCGAAAGTATAGCTTGTGAGATCTTAAATCGAAGAGGAGAAAACGCTGAAAAATATGGTGCAATTTTCATAATTTTTCGACTTATCATTTTTCAAGATATTTAATTTTTAAAAAAATGGGAGAAATGAGTATTGATGTAAATGAATGGTTGAAATTGATTCCCTATTCTCACACAAAATTGTTGTACTCATTTGAATCCTACTCTATTTCATTATTACGTTTTTTTAATTCCTATCATAATCGTAATTTCATTTCAATATCAAACGGTTGGGACAATGTATGACATCCTTTGTTAGAGATGTGAAAAGGAGTGAAGGGCAAAATAGTCATTTAGTTACTTTTTTCCTATTAATAAGACTTTCATCAAAATGCAAAGATATAGAGGTGAATGTCTTCTATTTTTAATAGAACAAATGAACAATATTTAGCTACAAATTTCAACTTAAAAAAAAGATGTTGATACTTGAAAGGTTTGAAAGTGAGTATTTGTAAAGTGTTGTAAAGGATGAACGATATTTAGTTTTTACACTTTCGATCGATAGTAATTTTTCTATGCAAAGATGAACTTCGGAATTAAACCACCCAGTTTTTCTTATAAACTGAAACACCAGAAAACACTATTCCAATTTCAAAAAGGTGTATAACATCCATAATTGGTCTCTCCAAACAGGCAAACACAGTCAATCTATAAACAAAATGAAGTACAAGATTGTAATCTAATTGCATACCCATATGATTTATTGACATGATAATAACTCCAGATTCATTTCATCAACTTCTACCAAAACAAAAAACAGCAAGAACAACAATACAAAGTAAACACAGACCCACCCCCTAAATACTCAGCTGGGCACACCCAAGAATTGTTCCCCGGCACCGTGTCATAGCCGCTGCTTGCCGCCACACTGGCCGTTCACTCCCGAGTGTCAAAACATCAACATCTGACATTTTCTTAATATCACAGTTCCATCTTTCCGGCCCGATCACTCCTCCAATCACATATATATCATCCCCAAAACCCATCATAGCAAACCCGATCCGTTTCTTGAATTCAAAAGCTGATATCACCACTTTAGAAACCTCTTTCTCTTGCTTATATATAAGACCATGGCTCATTACATATAACGAACCTTTAACCACTGTCATCAGACCCTGCACCCATGAATGCTCGTGAACCGTCCACCCTTGCTTCACGTTATCTAATACCTGAACCGTGGTTAGACCCTTATGCACCACATGCATCTTACCACCTATAACCAAACCTGAACAGGCGGAGTTGTGGGTGTGATGGAGATCGTGAATCGACACCCAAACGTCCTTTTCAGGGTTGTAGATTTCCGCTTTCGAGATCGATTTCCGGCATGTCGTGAAACCACCTGCCACCACTATCTTCCCATCTAACACGCAGCAAGCAAACATGGCGCGTGGAACAATCATGGAAGCGCACGGGGTCCATCGACGAACGATCGGGTCATAGGCCCAAACCTCGTTTGTTGCAAAGCTCCCATCTTGATCGCCAGTCAACGGGTCAACCGCATCACTGCCACCGCCCAAAACAAACAGCTTTCCATTTGTGGAAACGACACCAAAGTGAGCCAGGTTCCGAACTCTCGAAGGGAGCACAGGGAGAGTGAGCCAAATATCTCGGTTTGGGTCATAAAGCTGCCACATGTTTTCTGGATCAAATGCACATACACATAAGAAATCTTCTGTCGATTTCACCTCGTCACGGGCTTTGTAAAGCTCGGTGCTGTGAACCGCATCTCGCCATGAGCGAGAAACTAGGGCTAGTCTCGGGTGAAGGCAAAATGGCACCCGAGCCAGACACCTAAGTGCAACAGCATCAGGGAGGCCGTCTATCAGAACAGTCATTCACACAATCAATAGTATGGCAACCTGGAAAGAACAAACATAAAATCACTTTCAAACTGCAACAAGTAGAAATTTTACCGTTGTTATAAATTAATTATGTAACTTTGATCAAACAGGGACATTGTCCATCATCTACACGGGTTGCAATAAGCGGGTTGGGTAACCAGTCAAAACATGTTCATGTTATAATCAGTCATGTTTAGTACGCACTGAAATGGGACGGAACAATATGTGACTACAAAAACAATATCTTTATTTTAGTACAATGATACTCTAAATGTTTGGATACATGAATTTTTAAGAAATTATGCATGAAGATAGACTCTGGGCGACTTTTAAACTATTTGGCCCGTTTGCTTTTTAACAAAACCCGAATCAACCCATTCACAATTAATTTTTTGTTAAAATTTTCACCTCTTAATCTTCTATATCAATACCAACAAAGTTGCACTTCATGTACTAGTTTACTGTGTTATCCGTGGAGTTAAGCTTAAAATTAAAAATGGAAGATGGGATCCACCAAGGGACTGAGAAGGGAAGGGAGACTAACCTTAGCTTTAAAAAATAAAAAAAACTTCACCTTGTTCGTTTTTCTTCTTCCTACACATTCCGAACAAAACATAGAAAAATCAGATTAAGATGGACATATATTCTACTAGTATTATCACAGATCGTAGAAAGGTCATTTCTTTTGAGCAGAGGAACTAAAGTGAAACAACTCTTAAATGTCAATGATTTTACTGTTGAATAGTAACAGATTATTCAGACTTGCATTATTTTCACAGAAGAAATTGAGCACAAATACCACGATCTGGAACATGTAGGCATTTAATAATCAACAGGAAAACAATCATTTGAAAATTTGGAAATTAGTAGCATGTTTGCCCTCATGAAATCACAATGGACCTGTTTTTATAGAAGGGAACACTAGATAGATATCATCTTTATGTACTTCCATATATTAATATAGCTTCTATGTAGTGTTAAGATTATTTTACATATTGGTTTAGGATATCTAGGTTCCTTATATTGGAAATGAAGATTAGGGCTACTATGTTATTACGCTGAGTTTTCTATAAATTCTTGTTTATTTTTCATACATCATGACAGCAGATTCTTATTAAATAGTAGGAAAGATAGATAAATCTGTGAGCTTCAGATTGAGAACCCAAGAGTAAACTTTGCATATTTTTATTATTGTCAGACATGACATGATCATTCCATATATACTTCCACAACCAAAGCAAGAAATGAATCAATCAACTGATAGATTTGAAGGTCACGCTTACTGCATAACCTACAGAACAACATGTAATGCACCATCGCAGAATAGCAGAAGCAAAAAAAAAAACAGAAAGAAAATGTATGAAAGAAGGCCGAAGTTACATATTTCTTTACGGGAGTATAAAAAGATATAGTTTGTTATTTATTATACTAAGAGATTCAGCACCTCAATTTGATGTGAAACAAAATGTAAAAGAATATTAACATTCAAGCAGTTATTAAATATACAGGAATGAAACTATACCTAAACATGAGATCCAACATTTATAAAAAACAAGATCCAAGTAACTTGCAAGAGCAACTAACCACACATTTTCAAAAGTCTTAGCATTATGCCTACAGACATGCATTGCCAATTAGAACTGCAAGCACCTTATAAGTACTAATGTACTATGTTGTGGGATATTATAACTTCCAAAAACATTTTAAGCTAATTTGGAAACTATTAGACCAGTATGTTACCTTTCATTGGGGAGAAAGCGCAAATACTAATGAGAATACCATGTTAATCTATTACTCTCACCGAAGACAAATGCAACAATAGTTGAAACCCAAATTATCTCTTTACCTATTGCGACAAAACATTATAGTATTCATTTATGTTCAGATTGATAGTGTATATTTCAATCTTGCAATACTGGGAACATCAAATCACATTAAGATCATAGTAAAAATCCAACCAACACAAATTCTTGTGTGCAAGTACAACCAATACAATTTCAGTTTCGATAATTCAACCAAAAAGCACCAAGCTTTAAAGTCATTAGGCAAAACCCATCAACAAAAATAATCAAGAAACACAGACATCAAATTAAACAAAAACAAAAAAAATACCCAAATTAATCAAAATCAAGAACTCATTTCTGTAATCACAACATAACAACTTATACAAGTGTTTATAAATAAAGGTTAAAAACTAAGAAATATAGGTCAAATAACAAGTAATAATAATTCATAAATCAAAAGGGGCACATCAATATTACCTTGAAACCCAGATTTGGACCAAATCTTCAAGTATTCATAAAGAAATAGGTGTGTATGAAAGGGTAATTTGTTATTTGGTTTGTAGAACATAAAAGAAAATGGGGGAAGTGTTCGGTTAGTGTTTACATAGACGAGAAGATGTTTTTTTTTTTCTTTCTTTTCTTAAGAAAATTGGAATCTACTCCGTATTGGCGGATGAGAGAAAGATCGTGTGTGAAATGAAATTCTTGAAACACACCTTATTTTGGATGATAATGTTTTAATTCTTAAACTTTCATTCATTAACCTTTTAATTTTTTTTCTTTATTCTTCAACCCTTAATTTTGTATTTACGTGGTGTTTAATCTGTAAACTTTGAATTTATGTAATAATGCTTAAACATTTAACTTTTGCAGATTTTTGGGAGAGTTTGGGATTGCTTATTTATAAGTACTTATTTGCTTAAAAAATAAGTAAGTCATTATTATTTTCAAGTGCTTATTCCTCGGTGAATAATCAGATAAATAATTTTCAGAAAGGTATTCGGATCGGTTTAAGAGTGTTTGGATGGAGTAAATTTCGTTGCTTATAAGCAACAAAACTATTTACTAATAAACAATAAGCTAGTAACCTATTATTAAATGTTTGTCTTAGCTTATAGATTTAGGTTCAAATAAACAGAAAATTATCCTAAACAAAATAAGCAATGATATCACTCACACATCTTTAACCCATTTTTCATATTTTTACTCTTTCAATTCATAAACTCACTTTCAATAAAAACACCCAAAATGAAAAATTTAACATAATTTTTATATTAAAACATATAATTAAGGATTAATTTATAGGGTTGTAGAAATAGTTTTGAATTAAAATTTATATACATGAATTTAGGGTTAATAAATAGGGTTTTAGAATTACTTCTTTTTTTTTTTTGAATGTGTATCAAATACAAATCAGTCTCATTAGATCTTGAAAAACTAATTTATTTGGTATATTTATATTTAATTTAAAACTTAATTATCATATATTCATGCTTGAATAAAATAGATAGGGTAAAACAATCAAACGAGATCTTATAATTTTACGATCTTAATTAACGAAAACGGTCTCGGTCATACATAGGATATCAATCATGAGCATTAGAGGTGTACATATGGGCTTTAGCCCGAGCCCGGGCCTAGAAAAAGCCCGAAAAAGCTCGAAAAATTCCGTCCCGAAACCTGGTCTGGCCTGAAAGTCTAAAGAGGCCTGAAATTAAACATGAAAGCCCGGTCCAGCCGGGCTAAGCACGAAGCCTGAAAAAGCTTAAAAAAAAAGACCGAAGCCCGAAACCCAAAGCCTAAAAAAGCCTAAAAGCCCGGGCTTTTTACCAACAAAAGCTCGGGCTTTTCTTATCTAAATACAATATTTTTCTATAATAAATGTAATGCATATATATGTCACTACTTTTAAAGTTAGTTCATAGTCATGGATAATGTCATACATCTTTGAGTAATGTAACATTAATTTTAATTTGTTAAACGTAAATTCCTAATATCTATATGTATGTGTATAGTTAAATGGTGTCAGTAAAATATTCTTATGGCCTATGGCTACTACAAATATGTAATATTACATGCATATTAATGATAATCGATTGAAGATCATGATATATGAACAATTGAAATATATATTTTTTGTGGGTTTGAACTAATTTTAGAATCTTTTAGGTTATTATTACATGATTGATTATAAAGGTACATTTGAAAGATTTATTATGTTTGTTTTAGATTAAAAGTATTATATATAACTTTTGATACAAAATAGTTATTAAAAAATATATATTGAAAAAAAGCCCGGTCTGGACTTTTAAAACCCCGGGCTTAGCCCGTTCGGCCCGTTCAGGCTTAAGAGGCCTAATTTTTTTGTAAAGGCCCGGGCTTTTTTAGACAAAAATAGCTCGTGCTAAGTCTGGCCGGACCCATGCTTTGTGCACCTCTAATGAGCATATATAAGATCTCGATCGGATCTTACTTATATGAGATAATGAGTAAAAAAAGTAAGTATGTTGATTTTGTCTTATAAAAAGCTAATAGAATAATCATGTAATCAAGTAATAAAAGTAAAACTAATCAATTCTTCGACTAAGGTAGTTTATCATTTAAAATTCTATATCTTTTGCAATAAATATTTAAATTTAAATTCTTATAAGTAGTATTAAACTAATATTACGGTGTTTAAACTATGATAATTTGTCATACATTTGATAAATATGTATTATAAGACACATATATGAAACTAGAGTATCCAAATATGATCTCATGATCTCAATGAATCTTACGATCTCGTCTTGTCCTGAATAAAATATCGATTTTAACAACCTTGCATAATTGTACTACTCAGAAAAAGACAATTAACACAATGACAAATGTTATCTTCAACGAACTAATATGTATTGTAGTTTCATTTACTCTAGATAATATTTGATGGTTAATCTAACTCATATCAAGGTAGTATTTCAAGCAATCAAGCTACAATAAAACAATAACATCCTGTTTTATATTTATAAAAATAAAAATAAGAAATAACACATTACATTACATAAAAGAAGAAAACAAATTGTAAACAATATCACACGCAGAAACAAATGAAACAATTGTGCAGTCAAATAGAAAGCAACAAAAAGATCTTAACAATCTTATCACATAAAGTCTCATAATTTCATTCCGAAGAAAAGAACTCCAAGAAGCACGAGGTAACTTGGTGCTCCAAATTTGCTTCCGCTATTAGTCGATGGTGTTGCCTTCGATCCGGATCCGGACCTAGATCCCGTTCCTACAAATTTAGTATCTTAATCAGCTCTAAATTTCAAAACTTATGTAGATTTTAGTTGTGGGGTTGAGATGAATAAATATCAAATGTTAATCAAACTGTTCTTCAACTAAAAATATGTGAAATATGATTATAAACAATATACTACTAGAAGTACATCTTGAGCGACTTTCAACCAATTTGACTCGTTTGCTTTTTTAAATATCATACTTTTTTAACATTTTTATATCATTTGAAAAAGTATATGCCTAATCAACCCGTTTATAGAAAACGAGTCAACTTTTTAGCACATATAGTAGTGAAACGTAAATTATGTAAGTTAAAAGAAAAGGTTTAGCAGATGGCACGTTACCTGAAGGGACACTAGGGGTTGATGGTACATTGGTTGGTACAGTGGGAGCTTCGGTTACAGGGGTTTCTTCTGATGGCTGTGACCCAGTAGAGTCAGTTGGGGCAATTGCTGAACTCGTGGGTGCACTAGCAGGTGCACCGGCAGGTCCATTAGCACCTATCAGTATAATTTCAAATTTGATGAATAATTGGAGTACTTAATTGTGAGAATATACAGGGAGAGTAATTAGCATACTCCAAATAAATAGTAGCAAACTGTAGTCAGTTAACAAACTCTTTTCTACACATTGGACGTTTAAAAAATCAGGTGATTTGTTCATCGTAAAATTTTGTATTTGATATATCAACAATTTAAATTAGACAAATAATCTATCATATATACGAAAACAGAACAAGGTGGTGGAATGGATAGCTAATAAATGATAAATTGCATGTTAATATGTTTCAGAACGAAGCGGATTTTTTCTAAGTTGTGTGTCAAAATGTCCGGGTTGGTGTAGTGTTGAGTTAGGTTGGCTTACAAACACTTTGTTTCCGCTTCTAAATTTTTATCTATAGTTAATGCCTTATATTGATAAAAAAAGAAAAAAAACATAAACATCAGTACTATAATAGGTAAGAGGTTGAATAACATCAGTGACGGATCTAGGATTTAGGGTGATCCGTAGCACTGGTATCCCAAATTTTGTAAACCCGTAGCACAAACAAAGAATGCAACTAAAAATGCTACTATAAGAAATTTACACTTCGTATTGCGTATGGACCCGTAACAACTGCTACCCCTACATTTTACATGGTTCCGTCCCCGAATAACATGCATCAAAGAAACACTTTCGATTCTTTGAAGACTTTCAAGATGTTTAATACTATGTTTGACCTAGTATATTTTTACTATCATAGTTTTTAACTTAATAACTTTAAGATTTGCATAGTTACCCCATATACAGAAATGACCGAAAAACATACCATTGCATAGGCTAATTGGAGGAGTTTGTACACTACAAGCTCCAGGCAGTGTAACTGCAAGAGTTTGGTTAATAGTAATACCGACATTAGGGATATTGCCGTTAAGCAATGAGCAAAGGCAACGTGGTTGTGTTTGTACCACGCTCGAGAGTGATAAGCAACATGAAGGTGAAGGAGTAGACGAGCTCCCATTAACAAAGTTCAGGCATGGTGCCAAGCCCATGAGAGCGCTGGTGCAACTGCTTGCGATCGGTTGAGCCTGGGCTCTACTCCAAACCATGACCATCATGACCAAGACTACACCCATGACTTTCTGTGCATTTGGAGCCATTGACTTACTAATTAAGATTGGTTTTTTAGTGAACACAAAAATTAAGAGGGAGAATGTGTGTATTTGTGATTGAGTGTAATTAATGGCTTATGATTT
The DNA here is from genome assembly GCA_963930675.1 of Gnaphalium uliginosum. Lineage (NCBI taxonomy): Eukaryota > Viridiplantae > Streptophyta > Magnoliopsida > Asterales > Asteraceae > Gnaphalium > Gnaphalium uliginosum. Next base: position 37,343,297 of record OZ005680.1, on the reverse strand, counting down.
TGTGTGATTAATGGAATGCATTTATAGGGAGAAACTTTCTGATCTATAAAATAATTGGGATTTTATTTAAATATGATATTATAGTTTGGGTAGCCAACTTTAACTAATAAAAAGTGGGATTTGAATTGACTGATTAAGGTAGTTACACATACATATACATGCATACATGCAAGTAATTGTATGTTACAACAAACATGAAAATATGTCTTATTACATGTAAATATGTTGTCCAAACCCAAAGTGCGTGTCCCAATTGTCCGTTTGGAAAACCTTTTTTCTGTCTTTTTTTTTTTTGTTTTTTTTTGTTTTTTTTATTTCAACACTCTTCACTCATGCATATTATTTACTGTTTTTGTCACAATACGTGGATATATGTTATAGTTTTAAATTTTAGAGTTACAAAATTCTCATTTCAAATCATCAGAAATACTAATCTTAACAATATTTTCTTTCATGAAATTATTATGCAATTCTACTTATTTGAAGGTATCTGCCTATCTGGTAATTTCTATTACTCCTTCTGTCCATATATATATATATATATATATATATATATATATATATATATATATATATATTCACATTACTATTTATATATATTTCAAAATAATTCTTCACTCGCAAAAAATAACAATTAAAAATCATTAAACTTCCCATTTTACCCTTATTTATTACTTTCAATCATTTATTTTTTTTAATAGATTCAGTGAAACTCGCCTTGAATTTAAGGGCAAAACTGACATTTACTCAACCTATCTTAAATCAAACGAAAAATATTGGAGAACAAGTTTATTGGGACGGATGGAGTAATATAAATATATTCTATATTTTATACTAAATCGATATCGATGTAGGGTATATGAAACTCGAAGAGAAGACTTGTGTGTGTGAGAAATGTGAAAGAGGCCAATTATTTAAGGGAACTATGAACATTTTATATTTAAACTAGCTACTTTAGGTAATTAGTAAATTGGCGAATGGGTCCAAAAATGATTGGCAAAAGATGCTCACACTTCCAAAAAATGTTTTTTTCACTCGATCTTGGTTCGCTGATATACATGAATATACTAGCACAGTGTCCGCGCAATGTGGCGCTAACTATCAATTTTTTTTTTTTAATTATGTGCGATAGTATGTTCATTCGTTAAGCACCATGTCATCCTAATTTTTGGTATATAAGATTATATTTGGAATAATAAATGCAAGAATTATATTTGGAATATAAATTTTTCTAAATTATGTGATGTATAGTTATAAGATTATGAGGGGTAAATGGGTAATTTTAATTTCTTTTTTTAGATTCCAAGACTCAACATCTGATATGCTAGATGTGGGATGGGATGTGCTGTAAATTGTAGTTAGAAAGTAATAAAATTGTGGATGTTCTTAAAAAGTTTCATTAGTTAAATATATTTTCAGCTTGAAGAAGCAACACCCTCATTATCTAATGAAGATAGTGACTTTTCAAATAAATAAATGGTAGATAAATAAAATAAGAATAAGGTGAACAAACTTAATTAGGTGAAGCAGTTAGTAATTGATTACTAATCGATCTGTCTTATTCGATTCCATATATATATAAAATCATTTTGATTTTGATTAATTGGTTTGTATAATTACATTTATATTATCTTCATCTTATACTTGCTGTAGATTTTGGATATATTTTGAAATGTTATCATAAACATGTAATATGCGGATTCATGTACATTATCTTTTTTAATACTCGCAACCTTTTACGATGAATAATGTGGGCATCAAGTCGAATTTCACAACCTCGATGGTCGATCCACATGAAAAATCTAGTGAATATGATAAATGTGTATAAAAAACTATATTTCGTACCTGCTTTTAGGAGATTGTATGTATTAAACTTTTGGTGACTTTTAACGTGTCAAAATAATATCTGATTGTTTTCTTTTCCAGTTAATTTTCTTGATATTACGTTTTGGATCCATTACAGATAAAATATAACCCAAATCTACCTATTCATTAGTAAATGGGCAGAATATACCAACTTTAAGGGAAACAAACCATTCTCAAGACAATTTACTGTAAGCATTTGATTTATTTCATAACATCACAGGTCAATGCCAATAGCAAAGGAACAAATTTGTTTGGTACCTTAGATCAACAAACCATTAAGGATTTTCAATTTAGAAGATGCATTTAACATTTATGTAGCGATAACATCAAATAGACAAAATAGATAACAAACCTAGAGAACTTAATTAAAACAGAATTCAACAGAGTGCCTTAAAGGATGCTTTTGTTCCTGATATTATCCAAAGATGTTATCATGCATAAAGATTTCTTACTTGTTATATAAATGGAATAAGTACCTGACCACAATCACTAACAAAGCAACAATGGCATTTCATTCATCAAATTCTCTACCGATTGTGTTCTTGGTATTAGTATCTTTTGTGGTGGGCTCTAATGCAGGTGGGATTTCAATTTATTGGGGCCAAAATGGCAATGAAGGAACCTTAGCGGACACATGTGCCACAGGAAACTATGAATACGTAAACATAGCCTTTTTATGGACATTTGGCAATGGCCGTACACCAAAAATGGACTTAGCCGGCCACTGTGATCCATATAGCAACGGCTGCACCAATTTAAGCACCGACATTATTTCGTGTCAAGCAAAAGGGATAAAAGTGATGTTATCTATAGGAGGGGGGATTGGTAGCTACTCGATTGCATCTAAACAAGATGCTCAAAATGTGGCTACTTACCTATGGGATAATTTCCTAGGTGGGAAATCTACCGGTATTCGTCCACTTGGCAACGCGTCATTGGATGGAATTGACTTTGACATAGAAGCAGGTGGAAGTCAACACTGGGATGATTTAGCAAGGTATCTTTCAGCATATAGCACAGAGGATAGAAAAGTGTACTTAACTGCGGCCCCACAATGCCCTTACCCCGATGCATGGTTAGGGGGTGCCCTTCAAACAGGTCTGTTTGACTATGTTTGGGTTCAGTTTTATAATAATCCCCCTTGCCAGTATTCTGCAAATATTAGTAACCTTGAAGACGGTTGGAAACAGTGGACATCTGATATTCCAGTTTCTAAGATTTTCTTAGGGCTACCAGCAGCATCTGCAGCAGCCGGAAGTGGTTTTATTCCAGTTACTGACCTTACTTCTAAAGTGCTTCCAGTAATTAAGAACTCTCCTAATTATGGAGGTGTGATGTTATGGTCCAAGTACTATGATGATCAAACTGGATATAGTGTAGCCATTAAGAACGCTGTATAATGTTGTATAGATAAAAGTTTGAGTAATATGTTAATGTGATTATTGGTTTGTATAAACATTTTGCACCACCGAACTTCTATGCATTTGCCATTAAAAGCTTATTACCACTAAAAAGCATTCAAAATACTTACATGTCCAACTAACTTTGAACGGTGTTATTTAAACAAAATAAGTGTACATAACTTAGCAGCAAATGCAAGCTCAATTAATTTTGAAAATGATGACCTGAAGTAGCAGATCCATTTGTAGAGCTAGGTATACACTACCATAAGAAAGTTCTTTACAACAACAAAAATAAGATTATGAATATGCCAAGTCTTCCTACGGGAGACAGTGAATGTCATATAGGACAGCTTAGTATTCTAAAGAGAAGTTCATCAAAGTAATATACCCAAATTAATCTGCTCGAATAAATGTGGGTTACACTTTCATGTAGTAGAAATGGCAAGCTGAACAGGTTGGATAGTGGGTCAATTCGGGTTGAAAGATGTCACTTTTTATTACAGTCGAAACAGGCATGACTGGGTTGGGTTGGGACCCAACAACACTTTATCAACTTTAAAATTTAAAGAATAAAATAATGCCTCAAATATGATTATAAGAATAATGTAGTTAGAAATAAACCTAATCTTTAAATAATGTGATTTAGAATGTTGTATGCATTAAAAATAAACTTTGAGCAAATTTCAACTCGTTCCCCTTTTAGCTAAAATTTTCAGTTTGATTCATTTGAGATTAAACACAACCCAACTTGACCCATCAAAAGTAACTGGGTCGTTATTGTCACCTCTAGCACAAAGAGAGATCTGTTTGATGCCTTATGAACAGGCCATAAACTGTTTTTTGTCTCCTTAAAGATTGACTCAACTTTTATGTAGCAGATAACTAGAAACAGACAAAACAGATGACAAACCTTGGTAAAACCTGAAGAGGTCTTCGTACGATTTCAACAAATCCAATATCAGTTAAAAGAGAATTCAATAGAGTGCCTTGGAAGGTACTTGCTTTAAAAAACTACAAAACTTGAAACATGCCAATAAGCCAATCCCTTCATTATAAAAGCCAAACTCCTCCAACACTTGAACACACCATTTCATTCTACAATTACCTCAACTTACATACATAATCAAGTAGTAATGACATACCATTTAGCATTCTTATCTTTAATGATATTGTTACTAGCAGCAGGTACCAATGCTGGTGGCATCGCAATCTACTGGGGTCAAAACGGGGGTGAAGGCACCCTGGCAGAGACGTGCTCCACAGGGAACTTTGATTACGTCAACCTCGCATTTCTTGCAACATTTGGAAATGGTCAGACCCCAATGATAAATCTTGCAGGTCACTGCGATCCATACAGCAACGGCTGCACCAATTTAACCACCGATATTAAATCATGTCAAGCCAAAGGAATAAAAGTTATGCTGACAATTGGAGGAGCTTCCGGAAGCTACTACCTCACCTCTGCTGCAGACGCTAAAACTGTTGCTACTTACCTTTGGAACAACTTCTTAGGTGGCACATCATCAACCCGGCCACTTGGTGAAGCTGTTTTAGATGGAATCGATTTTGATATCGAAGGAGGAACTACACAACACTGGGATGACCTGGCAAGGTATCTTTCGGGATACAGCAGTCAAGGTAAAAAAGTATACTTGACTGCAGCTCCCCAGTGTCCATTCCCAGATGCATATATCGGAACTGCCCTTAAAACAGGCCTCTTTGATTACGTTTGGGTTCAGTTTTATAACAATGCTCCGTGTCAGTATTCTGGAGGTTCTTCGAATCTTGAAGATTCTTGGAAGCAGTGGACTTCTGAGATACCTGCAACAAAGATTTTCTTGGGATTACCTGCATCACAAACGGCTGCTGGAAGTGGATATATTCCTGTCGGAGACCTTACTTCAAAAGTACTTCCAGCAATCAAAGGGTCTGCAAAATACGGAGGAGTTATGCTGTGGGATAAGTACCATGACAATCAAACAGGATACAGTTCTTCCATCAAGAGTCATGTCTAATCTATTATGTATATAAATTTATAATCTTATCTGTAAAAGTTTACTATTATGTATCATTTCCCTATGTGAGTATATAATTTGGAATATATATATTGTTCATCAGATTCGTCTCCTTTGACAATTTTCCTTGTAACACAGTAGTTCAAGGTTTGAATATTTTATTGTATTTCCCACAATGTCACCATTAACTTTTCAGCATGTGCCTGATGCCTCAGGACTCTGCAAAACTGTTCTAGCATATAACATTATAAAAACATAAAAAATGTAATGCTGTACATAAGTTCTGAATATAAAAAACCAAAAACTGAAAAACACGATCATTGATATAAAATGCAACAAATAGGGAAGTTTTAAGTCGATAGAGCAACGAGCCAACAGTGTATTTGTCAAAGAATATGTCATATGTCAATTGTAAGCATGTGAGTCACACTTGATAAGTCAATGGAATTAGCAATCGTATGATATCAGAATTAGTTGGTGACACTTGTGTTGGCAGTTTTTAAAGCTTTATAGTTAGAAAGAGGGAGTTAGATTTTGTGATTCCAGTTCTTCTTGTAATTGTTATTGATATTGATATAATCCAATAAATTTTCCCTTTGGACCTTTCAACTTGTGCTCTCAGTTCAGAGTTTTCGTTGTCGCTCTTCATCAATTCTTGAAGAATTTAAAAGATTGTATCAAACTATCAATTGGTATCAGACCGGTGTTCTCGATTATGATGGTGGCACAAAACAATTAATCGTGGATGACAAAAGTAGAATTTCCAAAGTTTTCGTGTGACGATGTTAAACTGTTAAAGGTTGGGTCCAAAAATATAAATGATTGTTATGGTACAGACCAAAAGGTAGAAATTGCTTCCATTCATATGTATGATACAGCTTTAATGTGGCATGAACAATTTCTTAAGCGTAATGGTGAAGATGTGCAATTGGTAGTGTAAAGAGATGCTATTCTTCAGAGGTTTGGTACAGCGTAAGTAAAGTATTAGCATCAATACATACATACTGCTAGATGCTAAATCCATCTTGTATCTTGATAAAATTATCATCATCTATATTGATAAGAACAACTTAAATCAAATGGAAATCAGTAATTGATTCACACAAGAACAACTTATGGAATGTAAAATCTACAATAGAGCAACTCTCGTAGTGTCAATTTCATTCTACTTCCTCACTTTTATACTAACCTACATGTGAATCAATTAACTGTCAAGTGCCAAACTAACTACGCTTGTTCGAGCCTGTGATATCATGACACGTGTATACTTATGTAGCTAACTAGGTTCTCTATTTTGACCCATATCAACTTCTTCACTCATCAAAACATCCTTGTCCTCAAGGATGGTAGCTGATGAAATTATTCCCTCATGTTGTTCATCTAAGTATCTGAGATGACATGTACAAAGAATCCTTGGCTTGAGATAAATTTCTGAGTGGCAGCTGACAGGTTGTACAAAATAATAATCTCGCATCTCTGCCAAGTAAACATCTTTGAGAACCCATTTGATATGAATCTTCAGCTGCCCCTCAAACATCAATGTCTTCTATATAGGAATAATCAACCTTATGCCCCGTTGAAACATCATCGATCATTGACCAGTCAAGAGTACTGTTTTTCCTACGTAGACCCTTAAAATACAGAGCTCTCATCTCCCATGTTGATCGAGTACTCAAAATAGCTCTCATCTCCCATGTTGACCGAGTACTCAAAATATACACCAGTATTAGCTTCGCATATCCAAAACAAATACCGCAAGTAATTCAAATACTTCACACAATATAAGGACCTAGCATAACTCGCTACGTTTTTTCTTTAATCTACTTGCTTATACTCCTTTCCATACCCGTAGATTATCATGATATCGTCCCAATATATCAAAGTAAAATGAATAAAATTCAGTACAATGTCTCCATCTATTAAACTCCATGGTTCCTTCCGTGAACTGTTGTACTTGCTTAATAGAATGAGATGGCTACATATAGCAATATTCACATTGCCACATGTTACATATACATTGCAGCAGCTTCTAATAGAAACTAATACCTCTTTAGATTGACTATACCCCTCAATTCTGTTTGGTTGCTTGTTTGAACCAATAGAGACCCAACCCATTCACACACCTTGATGTAATTCAGCTGCAAGAAATTGTACTTCCTATAGTTGAACAGTTTTCAGAATTCAAATTTTGCATTGACATCCAAACTAAGAACCTGATTAGCTTCCAAAATACCCCTTCAGTGATGGCAATTGAATCAGATAACCTCCCATGATGACCTTTATATGTACCTATAAACTTCTTAACTTGAGTTTTGAACGTAACAAGTGATACTATGAAACTAGAAATTTGACCAGCAAGCTTTTTTGATGAATTTTGGAATTCAAAAACACCAACAAGATCTGTGTAGCACCCCCAAATTTACTGTGCAGCGGAAGTCGGGTCGGGGCGCGACTAATCAGGAATCATCACATAAGATTACATTGAACGACCACTATATGCATCGTTTTGAAAATAGTATAAAATAATACATTGACATTCCAAGTGTTTACAATACTCTGCGAGTTCGCGAATAATCCTAGAGATTCTAATACATAACTAATGATACAAAATAGTAATGCAAGGAAAATCTCCGATGTTTGTAAATCATGCGACTCGAGCTAGTGTTCCCTGTAGGCCATCCTACTGTTGCTGGAAACCTGAGAATACATACTAAAATGGTCAACAATAATGTTGGTAAGTTCATAGGTTTAGATATCAAAGTATAAATGTGAACCACGAGATTTAATTGTGTTGCACGCATGCAAAATAATGTATATTACTGTCATGAGCTCATAGTCCGAAGCTTAACCGATATGAGTTTGTCTCCTGCAGATGCCTAATCAAGAACATCCGTATGAACAAATAATAATGCGTCCGTTTGACCAGTTAGCGCTACTAACCCGGACGGGGAGGGTCAATCCCAAATAGATCTATTCATTAATACTCGCGCTAAGATCCATACTAACGAAACTATGATGTGTAGAGGACTTTTGTGTGGATTATGAAAGTGAAACTCATGCAATCCGTATATGTGTGTTTCTGTACTCGTGTTCATGAAAAACTGTGTATGTATTCTCACCCCAATAGTTAAAAACAGTAAAAGAGGGGCTATGAGACTCACCTGAGTCTTGAAAGCGAGCGTTTATATCAATAAACGTATATCTGAAATGTAACCTTTTGCCGTGCTAAACGCACAAGGTTAAGTGTAAGTGAATGTCTCAAAAGATCATTCATGCTAGTTGTCCACTCAACTAGTTATGTCCAAATGTTTGTTTATCATTTGTGTTTAGAAAACATGTACGGCCCGTTGGTGACGTTTTGTAATAATTCCCGAAGACATTATTATTATGTTTGTTCGTTGCATACTTATAAAGGTATATGTATTTCATGTATGTGTAGTGTCGTATACGATTTAGTGGTTGATACGTGAGTTCGACACTTAGTATAAATCATGTTTTCAATCTGTTGTGTTCTGCGACACTAGATGGCGACACTGGGTAGCGACACTGGAATGCGACACTAGGGTTAGTGTCGCAGATATTAGGAAATTAATTTAAGTTGCGACACTGGAATTAGTGTCGCAGTCGAAGAATTTAATAATCGTGTGACACAAAGTTTAGCGTCGCAGTCTGCGACATTCAATGGTTAGCGACACACGGTCAGTTTCGCAATCTGCGACCCTCAATTGATTTCTAGCGACACAAGGTTAGTGTCGCAATCGGATTGGGCCCGATGCGACACTAAGGCTGTTAAGTTTTCCAAGTTTTGTGAACGTGGTCAAACGAGCTCGGTTTGACCCGAAACTTTTAGGGAAGTCTTAAATATGTTTTTAAAGCTTAGGAAAATTATCGTTGCGTTTTGTGATTAACCTGAAAGCGTCGTTTTTAAACTGTTACAAAAACAGTCCCTGTGGTCATTTTTCCAGAAGTATGGGTCGTTTTTGTGGCTCGTTTTGACTAGTCAAAGTGTCGAGATAAAATCCAAGAAAAATATCAGTTGTTTCCCTATGTCTTGGCTACTTTCAGTAATTTTTCTAGAATTTTTGAATAAGTCTAAATATTTTTAATAATTCCATTTGTCCTCCGAGGTCCAATTTTGACCAATCTGGACACATGTTCACAGATCGAATTACTGAGAAAAATCTACAAAACTTCAGTAAGTGTAATCATACTACTTTTAAAGCTAACAAGATTTTTGAGATTTTGGCGAAAACCTCATGTCGTTTGGAGTTGTGTAGCTAGAGTTATAGGCTCGAGAAGTTGGTGCAAAAATCTGTCACCCGAGACAGAAATGCGACATGTTTTTGTAAAATCGTTTTCGGGTATTAAACGGTGTCGAAAAATTACGAAACCACTTGGAGATGAAAACTAACTTCTTAAACTTAGTTTTTGTATTTTGAATCGTCCTTTTTCGTTAAGTTTTGAGTACGAAAAGTTCTCATAAAGTCGGGCTAAGTTTCTGTCCAGAAACTGTTGTTACTTTTAGGTTTGCAAAAACATTTTTCGACTTTGTTTTTTGACATGATCTTATTAGATGGACATTTTAACATGAATATAAGTGTGTTCAAGTAAAATAAAAGAAAGATGAAGTTTCTTACAAAAAAGATGATGAAAACACGATGAAATGGAAGTCGAGAGCTCGTTTTCTTGCGTTTTCTTGCGTTTTCTTGCAAACCGAAGAGGTGGTGTTATGGTGGTTTGTGGTGATGACTTTGGTGGTGTGTGGTGGTGATTTGGGGGGTTCTTGGGGCTGGGATCTGCAGAGAACAAGAGAAGAGGGAGAGAAGAGATAAGAGAAAGTTGAGGTTGCGTGAAGTGTAGAGTAAATGAAGGGGTATGGAGGGTATGGGGGAGAAAGTATGGTGTCTTGAGTGTGGGGAGGGTATGGCCGGCCAGGGGGCCCACATAGGGGTGTGGGTGTGTTAAATTTTGTTCTCCAAGTTTACGTTACGCGCGGTGCCCGTTTACCCGTTCGTTTCGTTGTTCGTTTAAACGTTAAACGATTATTATTCAAGTTTTTCATTAACGATTTATTCGCGTAAGTTTTGATATAAGTTTAATTTAAAACACTTTAGTTTAAGTTATTGAAATATAATTCGGGCTTCGTTCGGTTGTCGAGCGCGATTCATGCGTTTTCGTTGCGTACGGTACGTTTTATACAAAACGCATAATGCTTTATATATTATCGCAATAATATAGATTAAATAACGATTATTTAATATTGTCACGTTATTTAAGAAAATGTTTTTCATCAACGTCGGTATTTATTGTGTCGGATTCTATCCGATCGAATTTGCTTAATTAAAATTAATTACGTACGTGTGTATATAACAATATACAAAGCGTTACTGTACTTAGTCTTATTTCACACTAAATACCAGTAATAATGACCTATCTTAGGTATAAATGATGACCTAATTTGCCGGGTGTCACAATCTGTCCCAAGAGCTTTGGTGACCGTATCGTTCAAAAACTTTGAAACATCTTTTACCATCTTCGTCACAACCTTACCGGTATAATATTTTATCTGAATTGTAAACTCACAAGTATCTACCAGGCTCCTTGTAGCAGCAATTAAGCATGAATTTGGATAAGGCCCACAACTATTGGTACAATCTGGGGGTTTAGGAGGTATCCGACCCAAACAAGCATACATATATACTACACAGTGAGTAGGCATAATCCAACTGACTCATCCACTTCGGTTCAGAAATTTTGACAAGCTGCAGTGTTTTCGTGTCCTTGAACAAAGCATCATCATCACTGTCACACTTTTCAATAAGGTTTCTAATATATTTTTCAACAACTTTGCTATTTTGCACTTTAAACTTTAGGTTATCTTTCCTCCCTTCTTCAACAACTAACTTCTCCTTTTGTTCCTCACCATTTTTTAACTCCGACTCAAACTCTTCAACTTCTTTATTAGTTACATCTACTTCAGCATCTTTAGATGTAATTTCACTGGTTTCAGTCAAATTGCAATCATCCTCTTGCCTTTTATCATGCTGATCTCTACTCGATATCGTTTTAGGCATTTCATCATACAGGTTGTAGGCAACAAGTCCTTCTACAAATATATCTACTTCCTTTTCATTCACCACTTCCATCCTATCAAATTTAGTTAATAATTGTGTCTTTGGTGTATTAAGTGTGAGCGCATGGAATTTAGCAGAAAACTATGCATCATTAAGAGTTTCATGGTAAAACATAATCACATTGCATCATATTTCTTCATCGAAACCAGCAAGGAAGTAATACAGCTTATAGTCATTTGGTAATTGCATTCTGCTTGTAACAATGTTAAATTTGTAGTAATACTCTTGTACAGATGCAATTTGTCTCAACCCTTCCAATTCACTCATGAAATCATCATCATCATAATCGATTTGCATATTCAAATTACCTAGTAAGGATGTATTCCTTACCTCCAATTTCTTGATTTCTGAGTTAGGGCTCGATAATTCGCTAAAATCTTTCCCTTCGAAAACATCCAGTAACATCTTGTTGGTTATTGATTGAAGACAAACTTTGATTGCTTGAATTGGCTATTGATTCCACTGTATTAAGAACACACGAATCTTGAATTTCGGCTTCCTTAAACAGGCATGGTTGATTTGACCTAATTTCATCCAGCATCGACTTAATTTGTAAGTTCATTAGCTTTAATTGATCGTTGACATTCATTCTCCACAAGAGGATTGAATGCTCTGATACCACTTGATAAGAACAACTTAAATCAAACGGAAATCAGTAATTGATTCACATCAGACTGCTTATCTTCTTGTAGTTGGATAGTTTTTGGAATGCTCCAAATTCTACTTGAACAGCTAATGGAATCTAAAATCTACAAAAGAGCAACTCTCATAGTGTCAATTTCATTCAAATGATCAAAGATACAAAATATGTTACACATATGTGAATCAATTAACAGAAAATTTCAAGCCTTTGAACTTCAATACGGCTCCATTTTCATTTCTGGTTACATTTTAAAAAAACATACAAAAAGACAAGAAGTTAACCTAGTACATACAAAATAACAAAACGAAGAAAATAACTATTTACTATTACAAACCATTTGAACAAAGAAATATTATTACAATCAAATTGAAAAGTTCTAACAACACACAACACATGGTCTTGGCTTATTTATACACATTTCATCGTACAAAGTAACAAAAGAACATTTATTTTTCTAAGGCAACACTTATGTGATCAAGATGCATGTTAATCGTAAATAAAACTTTAATCACATAAAACATTTATAAGCATTTGCATATTGCCAAAGAAGCCATGCATGAACTTTTCAAGCACTCGTGAAAATCACTCATGGCTTTCAAAAACTAATATTTTAATTTTAACCAAAAATCTATGCATGCATGTAAAGATGGCTCTGATATCACTTGATGAAAACTTAGGTGTTCAAGCTTGAGTTTCATAAACATTTATGAGAGTTTAGCAACGGAAGTCTTTAGTTTGAAAATACTTGAACAAGAAAAGTTACTTACAAGAATCACTTTACATGAACATGTAAGAATTAATCAACTATAGAAAGTAGAAAGTAAGAATTACAACATTTATAGACTTTTAATAATTCATACACTTATGAATTATGTTGTTATTTTTAATAATTCATACACTTATGAACTATGTTATTATTATCTCCATAATAATTACAAGAGTTGTGATATTTTAATATAAATCATATTCATATACTAAAATATCAATTTAAGTATCGACTTATTAATGATGTGATCCTGTAGGATTATATGTTATTAGCAATATTTACGATCATTCTTGAGCATATAGATATAATTAACACATAACGTATAATTAGCTGGCTCCCCACTTGGCTCTTCATCTTTGGGCATATCTTAGTATTTCATGGATCAGATTCTTCCTTTTTGTATAATATTTAAGAATATTAGACTGATATTGGTGCCAATTAGACTTCTTCGGCGGTTGATAATCAAGAACATTGTTGTATTTGTTGTGGCAATTTGAGGCAGTTTGTTTAGTCAACCAAGTCCCCGATTGATTTATTGTTTCAAAATGTATTAAACTTTATATATTTTATTATTGTATTTGGCGAACTTTGAAAATTCTATTGTTTAATACATTTTAAATCAATAAATCCTACTTTTTAATAATTAAATATCTACTTTACTAGTAATACTTTTAGAAAGTATTTATTGTTTCGTTATGTATTAAAGTTTAGACATTTTACTATTGTATGAGACATACCTCATTTGTTCTATTCAATGTATTGAACTTGTAAATATCGTCTATTGTACGTAATTTTCCTTTTTGGGTAAGGTCAAAAAAGGAAATTTTCCTATTTTGGCCTTACCGAAAAATGGAAGTTTACGTACAAGAGACCATATTACAAGTTCAATACATACAATAGAAGTTTTCAAAGTTCGACTCATACAATCGTTAAGCTGTCAAGTTTAATACATAACGAACAATAAACAGAATGCACATTTTGTGAAAATGTGCAAGTATATATGCAGTAAGAAACGTTTAACATACTTTTGAGTCGACGTTCTCTTGAAACAAATTGTATTATAATTTAAAAAAATAAGCATCCATGAAGCTGCTGAAGTGTTTATTTCTTTTAAAATAAATAACTAAGTAGTAACTGCAGATAAGCATATAAATTATAAATGTATGAACATTTTGTTAATTCTTATCACCATAGATAAGCTTGTGAATGTCATATAGGACAACATAGCATTCTCAAGAGAAGTTCATAATAAATGTAATATCTTTGAACTAACTCTTAACAACATAGGTCAATGACAATAGCATAAAGACAACTCTGTTTGAAACCCAATTTGAGAAGGCACAAAGTCTTTTCTTTTTCTTTGAGATAGTCCTAAACTTATGTAGCAGATAACAAGAAAAGGATAAAGTGAAGACTGAGTTGAGTAACAGTCGAAAAACGGTTCAATAGAGTGCCCTCCAAGGCGCTTGCTTCATGACCATAATTTGAAATTGCTAGTGTGCCAACAGACTAATCTCTTCATTATATAAATCAAACTTCTCAAACACTTGAACACACCATTACATTCTACAATTAACTGAAGTACACAATACATTACTTTCCAAAAAAAAAGAGTACACAATATATTAACTAGTAATGGCATACCATTTAGCCTTATTCTCTTCAATGATATTATTACTGGCAGTGGGTACGAATGCTGGTGGCATCGCAATCTACTGGGGTCAAAACGGGGGTGAAGGCACATTGGCTGAGACATGCTCGACAGGGAACTATGATTACGTTAACCTCGCATTTCTTGCAACATTCGGAAACGGTCAGACCCCAATGATAAATCTTGCAGGTCACTGCGATCCATACAGCAATGGTTGCACCAATTTAACCACCGACATTAAATCATGTCAAGCTAAAGGAATAAAAGTTATGCTAACAATTGGAGGCGCATCTGGAAGCTACTACCTCACCTCTGCTGCAGATGCAAAACAAGTTGCCACTTACCTTTGGAACAACTTCTTAGGTGGAAAATCATCAACACGTCCACTTGGTGAAGCCGTTTTAGATGGAATTGATTTTGATATCGAAGGAGGAACTACACAACACTGGGATGACCTTGCAAGGTATCTTTCTGGATACAGCAGTCAAGGTAAGAAAGTATACTTGACTGCAGCTCCCCAGTGTCCATTCCCAGATGCATATATCGGAACTGCCCTTAAAACGGGTCTTTTTGACTATGTTTGGGTTCAGTTCTATAACAATGCTCCGTGCCAGTACTCTGGAGGTACGTCCAATCTTGAAGATTCTTGGAAGCAGTGGACTTCTGAGATACCAGCAACCAAGATTTTCTTGGGGTTACCTGCATCACAAACGGCCGCTGGAAGTGGATATATTCCAATCGGTGACCTTACTTCAAAAGTGCTTCCAGCAATTAAAGGGTCCGCAAAATACGGAGGAGTTATGTTGTGGGATAAGTACCATGACAATCAAACTGGATACAGTTCTTCCATTAAGAGTCATGTCTAATATATTATGTATAAAAATTTAAACTTGTTTGTAATTTTCTATATATATTGTTCGTTAATACATATCATTTCCCTATGTGAGTATATAATCTGTTATATATATTGTTCATCTGATTCGTTGCCTCTGACATTTTTGCCTTGTAACACAGTAGTTCAAGCACTTAACATTTTCTTGTCACCCTTTATGTTTTCATAATTACGTATCATTTCCGTATGCGAGTAAATGAATTTAGGATATGTAAA
Source organism: Gnaphalium uliginosum (assembly GCA_963930675.1). Classification (NCBI taxonomy): domain Eukaryota; kingdom Viridiplantae; phylum Streptophyta; class Magnoliopsida; order Asterales; family Asteraceae; genus Gnaphalium; species Gnaphalium uliginosum. Next base: position 37,327,711 of record OZ005680.1, on the reverse strand, counting down.
ACCAGAAACTGAGAAACACAATTCATTAATATAAAATGCCACGAATATGGATTTTTAAATCGATAGAGCAACGAATGAACAGTGCATTTGTCAAAGCGTATGTGATCTGAAAACTGTAAGCACGTGACTCACACATGATAAGTCAATAGAATGCAATTGTATGATAACACAATTAGTTGGTGACAGTTGTGTTGACTATGTTAAATGTTGGGTGTACAGATCTAATCAATTCATCGGTTACACAGGGAACTTGTTAGATGATGGTCGTGATTCTGATTTATATACTATTTCCGATAACATATTTACATTTGAAACCTAAATGTATACAGCATCACAGAGAGCTGCTATTTCACTTACTTACTATGGACTGTGCCTTATAAACAGAACTATACTGTCAGACTCCACTTTACAGAAATTTGTTTTATCCCAAGGCAGCACATTTAACAGCCCTGAGAATCAAACTTTGCTAGTGGTAATGTCTGTATGTACAATCCTCAATTGTGACTCTTTATGGAGATCAACCAAACCGTGAGCTATCCCTAGCAAATCTTCAACCTAACAGGCCATGTTAGCTTTGCTTTGCACACTTCGTTTCGCCCTGGAATCATAATAGAATTTTCTAAATTAGTGTGCCGAGTTGTAATTTCAACCCATTTATTTAAGAATGAGTTGATTTCAGTTGTCTTTTTCTAAATTCTCCTAATACAGTAAAAATACTGATCTAGTATAATGATGAACAAATTTGTGATAAATGGACAAAAAAAGTTTGCCATCATTAGTAAAAAAAACCTATTTCAAATGATTACCCAACCCTCTCATCTTTCTGCCTTCAGTAATAAATATTCTTATATCCTCAAAAGGAGCTCCAGACAGGGGAAGTTGTTTTTCAAGTACTAGGAAATTAATGAAAACCGGTTTTCTTCGAGACAACATCTATAGAATTTCACAAGCTGTTAAAATGTACTTGTAAGCGAGTACAAACTTACTCAGTTAAAGTGTTTATTACTTGTAACATAAATAGATAAGTAATTTTCAATAGTGTGTTTCAATAAGCATATGAATGAGCAATCTCAAACACCTTCTAATTTAGAAAAGTTCGAACATTTAATTAGGAAAGAGACAGTATTATACTGTAATATCTAAAAAGGAAGTGGAGTGTGAGTAGTAGTACAGCCATTTCCAACAACCTCTACTTTCTTCTCTACTTATAAACTGTTGGAAATGTTGATAAAATATTTGTCAACTTTGGACATAACTTTCTATATTTATATGTTACATATATAGTTAATACTTTGTGGGTTTGTGTTCTCCTTGATGAGAGCTTCGCAACAAGCTAAGATATGTCCAAAACGGAGTTAAAATGAATGAGATATCGAATCTTAAAGTGAGCTATTTGAAACAAAATGGAAGCCAAGAAATGGTTGGGACTTTGTCCCACATCGAAAATCAGACCACAATTTGAAGCTCTTTATAAGTTCAAAGGTGGAGGTCAAGGTGTGATGTCTTATGTTGTGTTTTACTCCCTTGCCTACGCTTGGAAAACTGGGTTCCAACTAACCAACAGGGGGAAGAAAACTGGGTTCGAACTTGTGAACCAATAGGTGCAAATTTTGGGAAAACTGGGTTCGAACTTGCAAACCAATGCATGCCCGCGTGACCTGCGGATACGAATGCAGCTTCGAATTTCTCGAGCACTAATGTGCCATCGACGGTCGGGTCGGGAATCGACTTCCCGGTCGTCGTACCGTCAGCTGGCGGTGACACCAGATCGTTTTAATATTTATATGAGCTGGGGACTCAAACTATAAGTACTACCTATCTTTTTGAGTAAGCAGTAAGTATAACTCGAGTGTCGTTCTTAAAATCAGAACGAATTGAATTGGACTACCTAAGATAAATTTGTTTTAATAGGATGAATTTGAAAGATAGGTAGGTTTGTTTTTGGTTTGTTTTCTAAATTATCTAATTACGTAAAATAAATGACGGAAAGTAAAGATAGATTTTTATCAGACAAGTAGAGAGTGATTGCTGAAACTTTGATAATTAGGGTTTCGGGATGATGTTCATTATAAAGTTGACCGGAGATCTTCTTTGGTGATAATCAAACAGACATTCGGTGTAACCCACCCCCCCACTGTCTTTAAGAGACCAAGTGACCCTTTGAGGATGATTATATCCGACAAGTGACCCTCTGAGGATGACTATATCCGAGGTGCAGGAATGTGGCAACAAACCGTAATTTGTCTTTTGACCTTTCTTAACACCTATGCGTAACTGATTTTACCAAAACTAGTACTAATTGTATTCTATGTATGTTAAACAATCAGTTATGTGGAGTTAAGCTATTTAAGCATCTGAGACTACAGCCGAGTCTTTGCTTTCATTTCAAAACTCTGTATTCAATTATTGTAAGCACAAATACTTCCATCATGAATTAAACCCTCCTTTGCAATCAGTCAATCATCCCTAGGTCTACTCACGGTGTATAATGCGGTGAGCATTTCGACATCTTTATGTTTCCTAGGCCATGTTCTAGAAGGGTAACTTCTAGGTAATCCACGATGAGATGGACCTACGACATTTCCTTAGCTTCCACGTATTTGTACTCTACCAGAGGTCTTTTCAACGCTATACTAAGTACATGGCCGTTTTATGGAGATCTCATAGCTTCATACTGTAACAGAGATAACTTATGTATTCGTAGCTAGGATTGATCAGATTCTAACTAAGGCAATAGTCACGTGAAAGACTGGAAAGGGTGAATGGGAAATTAGGTTTAAGTTCAGGATAAGTTTAACCGGATACGTAGAATAACAATTTCCAATTGTAAATGATTAAAATATTAATTTAACATCATTCCCACTCCTAATATCTACATTTCAACAATCACATTACTAAGCTAAGTAATTACCATGGCAATAATCAAAACATATACTGAAACAACATGCAAAGCAGGCATTATAATAGTAGAGAGAGAAATAGATATCACCGGTAATTAAGCAGCTGAGGATTACAATAGTCTGAACTTGACAAGCCGTTACAACGAGATTACCAAGCTAAAACTTTCCTCTAGACTCTAACCAGTGTAGGTTCCTTGATATTGGATCTAATCGAATCAACACACACAATCGAGAGGCGGAATTCAAACGATTGTATATAGTACGTAAAACACAAACGAATCAAACGCAAATCAACTTGTATATAGATATATTTGTGTTGGGTCACAAGGTTCCCAAAACTTAGATACAGATTAAATAACAGTTATCTTAACGTGTTAGTTTATATCCAAGTTTTATATCAAACAAGTTTAAATTAATCTAGGCGGAAAACAAGATTAATTTTGACACAGAGTTTATTATGAATCAAAGTATTATTCACAATAAAGTGTTTGTCTCACACAGATGACAAAGTATTCAAACCCACACAGATGGTTTGAATACGATCCAAGTATTAGTATATTAAGATACAATTATCACTACAAACTTTAACAGTTAGTGCGGTAATGCTTTGAGCCTAAGCTTAAAGGTCTTGTATACTATTTGCTTTTAGAGCTTAGATTACTTGGATACTTGGATACATAGCAGTGCTTTTTGAACTGCTATTTATAGAGTTGGGTGTAACTCTATATTATCCAGCTTACATAATTGTCCAAGGGATAACAGATGCATCTTGGGCAACTTTGCATGCCACCCTTTTTGCTTTTCTTGGAAACAGAAAAAGCAAAAGGTAAAAGGTTTCTTTGCTGAGAAGAAAACCTTTGTCCAATGTTTGACTTTACTCAAACATCTCTCCAGTTGTACCATAGCCTTGGGAAAGAAGAACTTCTTTTGTACAATTGTACTTTCATTCTTCAATCTGTGCTCTTCAGTCTGTGCTCTCAGTCTGTGATCTTCAATCTATGATCATCAGTCTGTGATCTTCAGTCTTTTTGTCTTCAATCTTCATTCTTCAGATGATGAATCCATAAGTCTTCAAGTAGAGCATGGCTTTCAGTCTGTGAGAATTCTTCATTCTGTGCAGCACAGACTCAGAAACCATTCTTCAGTCTGTGTAGCACAGACTCAGAAACACAGACTCAGGAATTTCACTAAGTTTCCTGAATACAACTAAGTTAGATTTTGACTCCTCAGATTTATAATGTAGGTTTGATCATTGTTTTTCCCAACAATCTCCCCCTATCTGATGATGTCAAAATCTATTTACAAAAGATAATAGAGAAATAATAAATACTAAAGTAAAGCATAACTTATGAATTTAGACTTATATACATAAAGTCAAAGTCATAGTCAGTTTACAAGAATATTACAATTATTACATGAAATTGTAAGTCAAAAATTTAACAATCTTCACTTCTTTCTATGAGCCTTGATCTCTTTCATCTTTTCCACTTTCCTCTTCAACAGTTCTTCTATTTCCTTATCAAATTTGTCTTCAAATTCTTGATACTCTAGGATGATCTTCTTGCAGATATCTTCAAGTCCAATCATCATCCTGATTTGGGAAAGGTTGTTGAATAACCAGCTAATCAGTCTTCTTCTGAATGGTCTGGCTTGAGAATGTTTGCATTCCTTCAGCAGGGCAGTGCAGTGCAGCAGAGACTCTCCATAGAACCTATTCTGATCCTGAAAGCACTCTATCCCATTGATATCTCTATAGCACAGACCTTCAATGCTGTCAGTCTGTACATATGATCTATCAATGAAAATGATACCTTTGGGTAGAGGATGCTCCCTTCTCTGCCCATTCTCTGTAGATAACCCAGCTGACTTCTTCTTTATTACAAAGTTGTTTGCTATGCAGAACAACTTGTATTCTTCTTCTGAGATAAGCCTCAGACTGAGAACTAACTCAATCAGGTAAGATAGCTCATCCAGAACTTCTTTCTTCAGATCTTTGTCAGCTTCACCCTTCAAAAGATTAGCAATGGATTGCCATTCTTTAAGTCCTAGAGTGTACAGGTCATCCACCCACATAATTTTTGAGCTCTTGGTCAAAGTCAACTCTAGCCTCAATCTCTGTCCAATCTTATTCAGATGACAGTCTTTAATCTTTTGCTTGAGCTTTGACTTTCTGAAAGTGGATTGTAGCTTTGTTTTTAGGCTCTCTATCTTCTGTAATCTTTTTGACAGCTCTTCATCTTCCTTGATCTGCTGCTCAACTTGACCCTTTCTGATCTGAGTCTGTGAACACCTTTCATCTTCTAACTCTTTGGAGAGCATGTCAACAAATCTTGCTTCCTTCAGCTTCTGCTCTTCAATTGATAATACATTTAAGTATTCGGTTAAGGTCATACCTTGAGTAGTAGCTTCTTGTTGCAAGAGTTCATCCTGTAGATTTGTCAGTTCAGGATTTCTTGTGCCAGCAGCATGATCATCCACCATCTTCTTGATCTTGCTTAACTTTTCCTGCTTGGATAAGGCAATCTCCTTGCCCTTACCCTTATCCATAACTTCTTCCATGGTAGAGCTTGACCCAGGATAAGTGCTAATCAGGTGAGCACTTCTCCATTGCATTCTATCTTCAATTTCACTTCTACCTGGAGGCAGTGTTCTGGTTGTTGTGGTTGGTCTAGCAGGATTGGCTTCAGCTTGAATGGCTTCAGCACTGATGATTAGAGCATCAATGCTTGCTGCTTGTTGTTCAGAGCTCTGAGTCTGTGTCTGATGCTGTGTCTCAGTCTGTGCAGGTTCAGAGGGCACAGACTTAGACTCTCCAGTCTTGACTTTTGAGGCACCTTCATCTACACCTCCAAAAGTAGCATCATCTTCATCATCATCTGATCTTCTAAATACCTCAGACTCAGAACTGCAATCAAGATTAATGGCATCATCATCTTCACCATCAGTGTCCTGTTCTTCAGCCAGCTTCACAAACTGATCCCAGGTCTTGATCCCCTTCATCTTTGGTTGGGAATCAAAGATATCCCTTTCAGGAATCCTCCTGGCCATTCTTTTTGTCTTCCTGGCTCTTTTGATCTGCAGTGGTTGAACATCTTCATCTTCTTCCCTTGGTCTCTTCAACTCCATCTGACCTTGGGCTGAGATAGTTGCAATTGGGTCTATGTGTAAGACAATGGATGACTCCCCCTGCGTCTGTGCAACCATCTCAGTATGTTCACCTGCCTGCAATCCTTCTTGCTCCCTCTCAGTCTATGCACTCATATTTTCAGTCTGTGGCACAAACTGAGCTTCAGTCTGAGACTTCACCCTAGCACCTTCGGGTCCATCATCTCCATCATCTCCCTCACTGCTATCTCCCCTTAAATCTAAGGATTTATTATTTAAATCTTTATCTTTTGAGGTTTTAGCTTCTGCAGACCCATACTTCATCTTCTCCCCCTTTTTGACATCATCTACTAAGTTTGAGAGGGTGGTCTGCATTTCATCTAACCTATTGGATACCTTTTCCTCCAGCATATCCACTTTATCCACCATAGTAGAGACTAGATGCTTCATCTTCTCTAGCTCTTTCTTATTATTATTGAACTTAGTCTGTACCCATTCAGACAACTTGTTGATGGCAGAAAGCACATCATGAAGTGTACTAGAAGGCACAGACTGAGTCTGGTTGGATGGGTTAGAGTGGGGTGATGGTATGTGTTCCTCACTAGACTCATGTTGAGACTGAGCAAGATCACTGGAAGCTTTTGGGGTTGCACTCTTTGCCTCACTCTGTGTCCTGTGCATGGAAAAGCGATCATAGGCATTGAGTGGTGTAGTTGTTCCCTCAGATCTAATCCGGTGATAGGATAAGATATCACTGGGAAATGATTGTGTTGCACCTGTTGCCTCAAACAGTCCCTGGTGTAATGGAGCAGTATCACTGGCAACTGATGTGGAAGTTGGTATGCCTTCACTAACCATCTTGTGATAAGATGGTAGTTCATCAGGCAAAGAAGAGGAGATCTGTACCTCAATCTGTGACATGACTGGGGCATTGGCGATCTGTGCAGAGGGGTGTAAGAAAGGACTCACTGGAATGTGAACTAGTACAGGACTAGTGGTTATTATGGGCTTAGCCATTGTGAGTGGGGTAAAGAGGGGGGTGGTAGTGCTCAGGATTGGAGCATCTTCTTCAATGCATACTACAGGGGTCAGTGTAGTAGCAGTAATGTGGGTATCCAAGCTGACTAAACTAGGAGTAGGTTGGGTCAGTTGGGTAGCCATTGGCACCACAGACTCTAGCAGAGCTGCAGTGGAATGGACTACAGCACTGGAAGGTGTTCTATTGACATCCAATTCCATGGATGATGATTCCACTTGTGCTATACTTTTTGGGGTTGAGTCTGGTGATTCCTCCAGAGTGAGTGGTGACTCATCTGGGTTGGTTTGTTTGTGACTCTCTTTTGTGGGTGAGGATGGGCTAGGATAAGAAGGTTTATCTATATCCATGTCCTCAGATGAAGAAGAAGTACTACCTGCATCTTCTGTTGAAGATGGAACAGACTCAGGAATGTTTGAGTCTGACTCCAAGTGCACAGACTGAGTTGAGTCTGTGTCCCTGGAGTCTGTGTGCTCTGCTTCAGCCACACGATCTTCAACAGCCTGGGTCTCAGTACCCTCACTATCACCTGAACTATCACCCTCCATAGATGCAGAAGCAACATATGGGTGATCAATCCATCGCTGCATAGCAGCAGTGATAGGTGCTCCAGAAAGTGGAACTAGATGGTTGAACACTTTATATGTGAGCACAGGTACGGGTATATCTGCAGTTTTGTTATTAAAAGACATATACACAGACCCAGTTAATCTGGATTGGATGCACATGGAGAGTAACCTTATAAAAGGTACATTAAAAATTCTATGTGACTCATTCACTAGTTTTAAAATTTCTTTAAAATACAACTCTGCAAAGTTGATGTTTAAACCTGTGATGAATGAGCTCAACAGTTGAGTTTCAAACTCATTTAACTCCCCTATGCTACCAGATTCTCCTCCTAGACTTCGAATGATGCCAGAGATTAAAAATTTCCATCTGGGGGTGAATCCTGACATCAAGATGGTGCCTTTTTCTTTGGTATATCCAACCAAAGTAAGAGAAGCCCTTGCTGCTTCTTTGGTTGGAATGGGTTCAAAATTATTTCCCAAAGGCAAGTCTAAGACATTCCTAATTAGCTCCTGATCAATGGTAACTGCCCGTTTACCATGATCAATAGTACCAGTAATTGGAGTATTGGTACTATTTGAGGAGCAAGTATACCACCATTCCATTAAAAAATGTGGGTATATTTGAGAAACTGTGTTAAAGAATGCTCCCCTTAATGGATGAGCAACATAAAAGCAGTTAGTTCCTCAAACCCTTTATTCTTTTTAGATTCAGGAATGGAAATTTTAGCTACTTGATTATTTATACAGAGTTTTACCTGTTTACCCTGTTTGAAGGGTTTAGCCGCAGCGATGTTGGCAGGTGCCGTGTAAGCCCATTGATCAGCCATTTTGTAAAGATGAGTGTTCTTGAAATTGATTTTGAAAATGGTTGATCGATTTAGGGTTTACAAACTCTGTGTATTTTTGGTTGTGCAAGTACAGGTGAAGAAGAAAGGGGAAAACGAAAATGGGTATTTGAAGAAATTAAATTTCCGTTAAATGGGACCCACTTGACGGTTTATACCTTTTTCTGCAACAGTAACGCTGAGGCACGTGCAATTTTTGTATTGAGCAGATAAATAGAGAACAAGCGCCAAAACTTTTAATGATTATTACCATAAAGATGGTTTTAGCATTAAATGTAAAGATATTGTTGTTTATTTATTTTTATTAAAAAAATAATTAAAAATAAAATAAAAAAAAAAAAAAAAAAGGTTGTGCCGGCAGTGGTAACAGATTTATATAGCTAACAGTACTAACTTGTGAAACAGTACTAAAAGAAAATTTTGCCAGCAGTGGTAACAGATTGATATAGCTAACAGTACTAACTTGTGAAAGCAGTACTAAAATTAACTAACAGTGGTAACTTGTGAAAGCAGTACTAAAATTAACTAACAGTAGTAACTTGCGAAAGCAGTACTAAAATTAACTAACAGTAGTAACTTGCGAAAGCAGTACTAAAATTAACTAACAGTAGTAACTTGCGAAAGCAGTACTAAAATTAACTAACAGTAGTAACTTGTTACATTAACAGTGTTAATTGTAGCAATCTTTACCAGCAGCATAAAAAAAAACATATCAGTATTAACCCAGCAGTACTAAAAGTAACTAGCAGTATTAATACTAACAGTGCTAAAATACTAATTCATGAGGGCAGTATTAAAAAGGCTTATCAGTATTAACCACCAGTACTAAAAGTAACTAGCAGTATTAATACTAACAGTACTAAAGTACTGACCTTATGAATTAATAAAGCACAAAAATAGAGGGTCTAGTCTGAATGAATATGGTTAATCTGTATAGCTAATCTGGAAGAAGTCACACAGACTAAAACATATAATTAGTCAGACTGAGAGAAAATAACACAAGTTGTAAAATCTTTTTGGTATTTTCTTATAAAGTATGTACAAAAATATCTCTTAGTTTGTGCTTTTTGATTGTATGTAGCTGAGAATACAGTTATACAGATTGAAAAGCAGACACAGACTGAGAATTGAATCATACAGATTCAAGTTTTTACTAGGGGTTGAGCATTCCTAGTTGACCAAGCAGATATAAGAATCTATCTTCATTAATAGGTTTAGTAAAGATATCTGCTAGTTGGTCATTTGTTGGCACATATTTGAGAATCACTTTACCTTTCTCAGCACAATCTCTGATAAAGTGATGTCCGATCTTAATATGCTTTGTCCTGGAGTGAAATACAGGATTCTCAGTGATGGCAATGGCACTTTGGTTATCACACATGATTGGAGTTTTTGTAAACACCAAATCATAGTCTGCTAGTTGATGTTGCATCCATAGCAATTGAGCACAACAACTACCAGCAGCCACATATTCTGCTTCTGCAGTGGATGTAGCAACAGAATTCTGTTTCTTGCTTGACCAACTGACTAGTTTGCCACCTAGCAGTTGACATCCACCAGAAGTGCTTTTCCTGTCTAATTTACAACCTGCATAATCTGCATCTGTATATCCAATTAGATCAAAACCAGAGTCTTTGGGATACCAAAGACCCAGGTTAGGAGTACCTTTTAGGTACCTAAAAATCCTTTTTACAGCTTTGAGATGCGATTCTTTAGGTTCAGATTGATATCCAGCACACAAACATGTTGAGAACATGATATCGGGTCTACTTGCAGTGAGGTATAGTAGAGATCCTATCATACCTCTATAAGTGGTTTGACAGACTGACTTGCCAGACTGATCTTTATCCAACTTATCTGCAGTGCTCATTGGTGTTTTCATAATTGAACAGTCCTTTAAAGAATATTTAGTAAGTAGGTCATTAACATATTTACCTTGGTTGATGAAGATACCATCAGGTTTCTGATGTACTTGTAGACCAAGAAAGTATGTTAATTCACCCATCATACTCATTTGATACTGTTTTGACATTAAGTTTGAAAACCATTTACACAATTTTTCATCAGTAGATCCAAATATAATATCATCAACATAGATTTGGACTAGTATGACATCTGCCTTGTTCCTTTTGAAGAACAAAGTTTTATCAATTGATCCTCTAGTAAAGTCATTACTAAGAAGATAGGATGATTTGAGCAATAGACAACTATTACGTACCCGTGGCATTCTTACAATTCCCAAATAAAATGTACAAATGTACAGAAAAGTCATAAAAAGATTGCCTCGTACTGGTTTGTGTTAAACTATGGTACTCTGTTGTACGAAAGTACAGACCTGTACCCTCTAGTTTAAAGTGTTCAGACTGGTGTTTGTTCAACCCGAACTATTGTTTATGTGACTCTGTTGTACGAAAGTACAGACCTGTCACCGCTAACTTGGTTCTAAAGTTACGTCCATACCTTCACCCTCTATATAGAAAATACTAACATGTTTCAATCTCAAATGTATATTTTAATGTGAGTTATATAATCTAATTTCATCAACAGAAGATGAATCTGTGTCCAGAGATTCAAATTCTTCTGATACATGTGTTCAGTCTGGTAGTTTTCAGTCTGTGAATTCTACAGACTCAGACTTGCCTTATGAGGAAGATGTTGCAGAACTCAGTCCTGCTATTCTTCCACCAAATGAGAATGATTTACCATCCAATGATGAATCATTTCTAGGAGTCAAAGAACACAAGTATCATCCAATTACAAAAATAATTGGAGATTATGTTTCTGGTGTACAAACAAGATCTCAAGTATCAAGCTCACCTACTGCAAATTTCTGTTACTACACAAACTTTCTGTCAATCATTGAACCAAAGAAAGCTGAAGAAGCCTTGAAAGATGATGAATGGGTTAAAGCAATGCAGGAAGAGTTAATAGAATTTGACAGAAACAATGTTTGGACCCTAGTTCCTGCTCCAAAAGGGAAAACCATTATTGGAACTAAATGGGTTTACAGAAACAAGATGGACAAGGATGGAGTGATAATAAGGAACAAAGCAAGGCTAGTTGCTCAAGGCTACAAGCAGGAAGAAGGCATAGACTATGATGAAACTTTTGCCCCTGTAGCCAGAATTGAAGCAATACGGTTATTCTTGGCATATGCTGCATTCAAGGACTTCAAAGTTTATCAAATGGATGTCAAGAGTGCATTTCTGAATGGCAACTTACAGGAGGAAGTCTATGTGAAATAACCTCCAGGTTTTGTAAGTTCCACTTTTCCAAATCATGTCTATAAATTGCAGAAAGCACTATATGGACTAAAACAAGCTCCAAGTTCAGATCCTACAACAGATAAATCTTCCAATAAATGAACATCAGACTGAGAAACATGTTCATCATTAGCAGAGGAAGTATCAAAGGTGACATTGATGGTTTCTTCAATTTTGTTCCTTCTGTTGTTGTAGACTCTGTAGGCCTTTGAAATAGATGAATAGCCAACAAAAATTCCTTCACCAGACTTAGGTTCCATCTTTGCTAATTGATCTCTTTGATTGAGAATGTAGCATTTACTTCCAAAGGTCTGGAAGTAATGGATGGTTGGAACCTTCTTGTGATACAGCTCATATGCAGTTTTGCCATGCCTTTTGACTAAAATAGATCTATTTTGGGTATAACAGGCAGTGTTAACTGCTTCTGCCCAAAAATAAATCTTCATTTGACCATGGCATAACATGGTTCTTGCAGCTTCTATGAGTGTACGATTTCTTCTCTCAGCAACACCATTTTGTTGAGGAGTTCTGACAAAGGCAAAGTTTTGAATAATGCCTTTGTCAGTACAGAATTCAATGAGAGTAGAATTCTTAAATTCTGTACCATGGTCACTCCTGAGTTGCTTGACAGGTGCATCTTTCTGCAATTCTTCCCTCTTGATTAGATTAATAATCTCTTCAGGAGCATCACTTTTAGCCTTAAGAAAGATGACCCAAGTATACCTTGTGTATTCATCCACAATCACAAGTGTATACTTCTTTCCACCCAAACTGCTAATGCTCATGGGTCCAAACAGATCCATATGGAGCATATGCAGTGGTTGATCAATTGTAGCTAACAATTTGGATGGAAAATGGTTCTTGGTCTGTTTCCCTAGTGTACATGCAGGACAAAGTTTGTCTTTTGCAAATGTAACATCAGGCAGACCTCTAACCAATTTCTTCTTTGACAGGAGGTTAATATTTTTGAAGTTCAGGTGGGATAACCTCCTATGCCATAGCCAGCTTAGTTCTGGCACAGACTGAGTATAGAGACAAGTCTCTACATTGTTGTCTGCAGAAGAAAGATCCAAGAGATAGATATCTCTTTCTGTTTTGGCAACTAATATAGGTTTGTCTTTGGAATTATAGATAACAGCAGCCTTCTTTCTGATTCTGATTTCACCATCATCATCACAGATCTGGCTTGCACTAAGCAGGTTATGCTTTAATCCCTCAACATAGGCCACCTTTGTTATTCTGATGTTGCCAGCCTTCACCACACCATAACCATTTATCTTGGCAACAGAGTTGTCACCATATTTGACAAAAGGTCCTTCTTCTTCTACAAACTATGACAGATTCTTCAAGGAACCTGTCATGTGTCTTGAGCATCCACTGTCTAGGTACCATTTGCTGTTACCCTGCACAAGACAAACAAAATCGATTAGTTACTTTTGGGAACCCATCTTTTGATGGGTTCTTTAGAGTTAGTTGGAGTCAATTCTCAAGCAGTTTTGGTGCTAAGTCTGTGAAGTTGACTTTTAACCTCTCTATTTTTGATTTTGTTGTTTGTAGATGACATTTGTTTGATCAAAGCAGCCTTTGGCTGTTTAAGAATGGACTTTGTGCATTTAATACCTTCATGTCCCAGATTTCTACAGTTGTAACATTTTCTGTCCAACAAATGGTCCTTTTGGATTTTGGGTTATTATTTGCACTAGATCCTCTGTTAAACTCTTGTTTTGACTCAACAAATGTTTTAAAATATGTGGTTAACTTCATTAAGTTTTCACTAAGCAGCTTAATGGTCTTAGTCTGGTTGTTAAGATTTGACTTTTGAGAGTCAGACTGAGTGTTAACACAAACAGATTTGGAGTTAAGTTTGCCAGACTGAAAATTGATTTTTCCAGACTGACAGTTAGATCTCACAGACTGAGATCTTTTTAACTCCCTTTTTACTGGTTTTATGCCTTTAGATTTGTCATTTGGCATATTATTGTCTGGACCAGTTACAGACTGAGATGTGGAAGGTTCAAACACATTGTAACCTTTCTGTTTATTCTTGATTCTTTTTACCTCTTTTTGTCTTTTTAAAGATGGTACTGTGGGAATATTAACTTTGCGTTTTATAAATTTTTTCTTTTCAAGTTCTATAGTTTCTAAAGATTCATTAGTGATTATAAGTTCAGGCTGTTCAGATTGAGAAGTTTCACAGACTGAGATTTCTGAGTCTGTGTCTTCAGAGTCTGGCTCAGTCTCATATACTAGTTCTTTAGCAACTATTTATGGTCTAACAAAGGCATTTGTCAATATAACTTTGTCTCCCACAGTATGACTAAAAGTATGAGGTAAGATCTCATGTACAAAGATAGTAGGTTTTGAGTTTATTTCTGAATTTATGTGACTTTTAAGATCAAACTCATCACCTATGACCGCTTGTATCTGAGCTGGAATCTGTTTGGATAAACAGTCCACATTTTTAAGTGATGAAATACACCAAGATTTACAGATCCTTTCATAATGATCAGCTTTGTTTTTATAAGCTTCTTTTTCCAGCTTGATTTTTTTGAGAAGGTCATATTGAGCATCAAGCTCAAGTTTGTACTGTTTATTTTGGTTTATTTCATTCACTTTTGATTGTAGATCTTTTTGAACTTGACTAAGTTTGATTTTCAAATCTTGTATTTCCTCCAGTCTTTTCAAAAAATCTACATAGATGTGTTCAAACATTTTATGTTTTTCTGCATCACTATAGTAAAGTTTAAAATGATTTACATTGTAAGCAGATCCTCTGTCCCAGTCTGGATGAACACATGCCTTTTCTGCAAATTTGAGATCTTTGTCAAACTGGCTCTCTGTGATACTCATTAAGCACATATCTTCATCATTCTCAGATGATGAAGATTCTTCATCTATCCATTGTTCAACAACTAAAGCTTTCTCTAGTTTCTTTGGTTGTTGTTTCTCTCCAATTTTCTTGGAGTTGAAGTACTTTTTCTTGTACTTCTTGGCCTTTTCTTCCCACTTATCAGAACTTGAAGATTCTGCAATCTTCACTCTGCAGTCAGAAGAAATATGACCAACTTGCCCACATTTATAGCAAGTAACTTTCTTAGGATCAAAAGTTGGCCTTCCTTTTGAACCTTTGAATCTTGCCTTTTCTAACCTTTGGGCTAGCAATGCCATTTCAGCTTCTAGAGACTCAGTTTCATCATCTGATTCTGAGTCTGTAAGAGCAAGATGATAATCTGCTCTAGAGAAAAGTTCTCTATTTTTCCTTGTTGTTGCAACAAGGGCAGCATATGGATCTTTTGCAATCCTTTTGGCATTTAGATCCTTTCTGGCTTTGGTTTCTTCAAAATTTAGTAGAAGTCCAAACAAGCCAGAGAGATCATATGTCTCCAATTTTTCACTTACAATTAATGAAGTGATAACTTTAGAAAAAGTGTTTGGAATGACATCAACAAATTTTGCACAGATTTCAAACTGTCCCTTGATGATATTATACCTTTCAAGATCATTGATTAAGATCTGAAATCTAATATGAATATCAGTTAATGACTCATTTTGGCCAGCAGAGAAGTTCTCATAATTTCTTATGAGATTTTTCTTCTTTTGGGATTGTACTAAACTTACACCATCATATTGGTCAGTTAGCATATCCCATATGGCTTTAGCAGTTTTGCAGCCAGATATCTTAGCAAAGATAGGCTCAGTAACTGCATTGCCCAGTATGGATTTGGCCTTAAAATCTAGTGCATATAGTTGCCAGTCTAGATCAGTCCAGGTACTTTTGGCAGCCTCAACAAATTTTTCAGGTGTCAAAATAGTACCATTTTCATCTAAAGTTGCAGGAACTATTCTGCCAGGAATAATGGGTCCTTCCTGAATGACTCTAAGCATTTCATCATGAATGCTAGCAAGAAACCATTCAGCTTTCAATTTCCAGTGGGTAAAATTTACACCATTGAAGATTGGAATTCCCTTCCTAGCCATAGCAATAGAAGAAGTCATTTTTAAGGAAGAAAATGTAGAGAAAAATGGATTTAGATGATTGTTTGATAAACTGGGTTCCTTTGATCGTTAAAGATTAAATCTTTATTTGCTCTGATACCAGTTGTTGGGTCACAAGGTTCCCAAAACTTAGATACAGATTAAATAACAGTTATCTTAACGTGTTAGTTTATATCCAAGTTTTATATCAAACAAGTTTAAATTAATCTAGGCGGAAAACAAGATTAATTTTGACACAGAGTTTATTATGAATCAAAGTATTATTCACAATAAAGTGTTTATCTCACACAGATGACAAAGTATTCAAACCCACACAGATGGTTTGAATACGATCCAAGTATTAGTATATTAAGATACAATTATCACTACAAACTTTAACAGTTAGTGCGGTAATGCTTTGAGCCTAAGCTTAAAGGTCTTGTATACTATTTTGCTTTGAGAGCTTGGATTACTTGGATACTTGGATACATAGCAGTGCTTTTTGAACTGCTATTTATAGAGTTGGGTGTAACTCTATATTATCCAGCTTACATAATTGTCCAAGGGATAACAGAAAAAGCAAAAGGTAAAAGGTTTCTTTGCTGAGAAGAAAACCTTTGTCCAATGTTTGACTTTACTCAAACATCTCTCCAGTTGTACTATAGCCTTGGGAAAGAAGAACTTCTTTTGTACAATTGTACTTTCATTCTTCAATCTGTGCTCTTCAGTCTGTGCTCTCAGTCTGTGATCTTCAATCTGTGATCATCAGTCTGTGATCTTCAGTCTGTGCAGCACAGACTCAGAAACCATTCTTCAGTCTGTGTAGCACAGACTCAGAAACACAGACTCAGGAATTTCACTAAGTTTCCTGAATACAACTAAGTTAGATTTTGACTCCTCAGATTTATAATGTAGGTTTGATCATTGTTTTTCCCAACAATTTGTCAATTAGCTTAATACACTGAAATGCTTTACAAATGCTCTCTGAACTCCCTGATTCGTCAACGCCTACACTGAGGCCGAATGCACCTATTTATACCGAAAACAAAACTGACCTGCGACACAAGGGATGTGTCGCACAGCCGACTCATGCGACACAAGCCTTGTGTCGCATAAGCGACACAGGCTCTGTGTCGCATAAGCGACACAGGCTCTGTGTCGCCTAAAACAAAACTTGTAATTTACTTATAATAGACAAGACGTCGTAATTACATAACAAACTATTACTAGTCGAGACCAATTGACAGACAAGCAATATGCACCAACAAACTCCCCCGTGTCTTCAGCTTGGTCTTCAAAAATCTTCTAACAGCTCCAGTCTTCTGGGAAACGTCCACCAGCGTGGATTCCCTTTGACACACAAATGTTTGCTATCTTTTGAAACTTTAAAGCTTCAGCTCGATCTTCTATTTTGTATTCAATTTGCTTTTTGCTTAAAGCTTTTAGATCATTCTCAGACATATTAATCAAGCTAATCGGATCAAAAATGCGAATTTTCTTTTTAGCTAATCCCCAATTCTCTTCTAGCTCTGAATCTGGAACAAAGACGATTTCAGCTTCACCAGTGATACTGTCGATATACCAATAACATAGTCTACTCAAAACGTTCAGTGGTAATATCTCTAGAGGGATCTTTTTCAAACAATCTGCCGACGGATAAATCATTTTGACTGCCGGCTGTCCTGTAACAGGATCAAGCATCTTCTTTGACTTGTACCTCTTTCCCAAAATAGGCTTTATCATATTATATCTGTTAGAATACACTTCTCGCCTAATGATCTTTTGAATGTAGTCAGCTCTCCCTTCTCTTCCTGGATTAATAAGCTCCAGCTGAGCTAATCTGTTAATTTCACACTTAGGAAGTGAGCTCAGTTTTCTAAATTTCGGCTGGAAATATTGAATGCCATCAGATCTCTTTATCATGAATACATTATGATCACTGTCAAATTTCCAGCTTTTTATCAGCCCTGTATAATCACCTTTAACCTTATAGAATTTACAGGTTGATGGAGCTGCTGCCACGGCCCTTATCCAGTCTGGATGTTCCCTAAATATTCTAGGAACAGACTGATTGGCCTCATTATCTGGCTCTTTATCACTCTCAGACTCTTCCCGGTCGTCAACTACGGACGCATCATCATAGATTTCATCTTCATTAAGCACCTCTTCCTCAACATCAGCATCAATATCATCAAAATCAGATTCGTGCCTCAGATGCTCATCCTCATTTAGTAGACTTTGAAGATATTCAAGATTTGCTTCGGAGTAGTCAATATTTAATGCAATTGGTTGAACAGGAATATGAGAAGAAGACGCAAAATAATCCAAAGCCAAATTTTCAATTATTTCATCATTATTTACATCGATAGTCTGTGTTCCAGCGGAAGTCCTAGGTGTTGTTTCAATGGCACGCATGCCTGACTCCCCCGAAACTACAACTAGGGCTTCTAACTCTAAGACCCTAGATTCCAAAACAGGAACTCTGGCAGTCTGCAGCTCTAAATCTTTAATCTGTGCAACTTGAGCTTCCAGAACCGCAGATTGTGATTGAATTAATGCAGCTTGGGATGTCATCGTTTGCTGCATCGTGTCCAACCGCCGCATTAATTCTTGAATGACGGATGGGAGAGGTTAAACATGCACATCTACACGTGGAGTATCGACACGTGGGCGGGAGGAAGTAGATTTATGGCGAACCAAAGAAGGTTCCCAGTCTGTGTCAGTTGGATCGTCATCACGAACCCTTTTTCCGTATCCAAGCGTACATAGACCATCCCTGCCCTTTTGCGTCTCTAAATGTGCTTAAAGCGTCTTATTTCAAAACGACGGATATTCTCCATTGAAGGTTCGGGAGGGATGATCCCTGGAGAATTTTGTGGATTAGAACCGCCATCAGAAGAATCGGTATTCACTTCCTCAACAACATAAGGCTGATCAGCCTGTAAGTTTTCCGATGCCATACCAGCAGGCTCTTCAACACGGCCAAACGCCTCAATATCTTCCAAAACTGCCTCTAGCTGGGGATTTTCTTCTTGAACAGGCACATTAACAAAAATATCCTCAGGCTGAGGAGCAGCTGCAACATCCAAAAATTCATCTGTCGCCGGAGGAACATAGTCCTCATTTACAATGTGCCCAAAAAGTGGCACGTCCGCCGGCGCCGGGACCCCCTTAGCATATTGACCGCAAATGGCAAAAATGCGGATATTCATCGGGGTTTGGCGGAACTGGTGAGCGGCATTCACCGGAAGCCCCGGAAGAAGATGGTTGAGCAATAGCTGGATAAACCGCGGGTACATGTTCCATCGGTTGTCCCCGGTGTGTACATTGTCAACCATAGCCCGAAAAATATAACCAGAAAAGTTGTAGGGCTTGTTGTACACTAAGGCGAGCATGGCAGAAGCTGTAGAATGACTCATGCCATCAAAACCGGCCTTCCTGCTGGAGAAGCAAACGATCATAATATGCATTAGATACCGCTAGACCCTAGTCAGGTTGGCCTTGTGGTATTGATCCTTGGGGACACCCGGATAGCCAAGGCGGAGCATGCCGCCATTGATAAAAGAATTTGAGATTTGGATGGGCAAATCCGGGTGGTCAGCGAATTGAAAAAATTCACAGATAAGCTGCTCAGAGATAATAACTTCTTTTCCGTCGACCTTAGAGATAAGGCGAGTCACGGGCAGATCAGAGTTGATCACAACTGAATTCCAGAAAGAGCCAACCTGATCTTTGTATATTGGAACATTGGCGGAGATGGCAGTAAAAATGCGGGAACGACGTAAGAAAGCAATCATCGGCCTAAAAGGCGCAGCCGAATCCCGGTCATCCTCTAGAAAAGCCACTATATTGTGCCTCGGCTCCCAATCATTGACATTTATATCTGCCATTGCTATGAACACAAAAGAAACATAGCTCGAAAAGCGTTAGCATTGAAACTCGAAGACAATTTTTTTCAATAAAAATGTCTTATGCGACACAGAGGATTGTGTCGCAGTAAGAATGCGACATAAGCATTTTTGTCGCTAGAATGGTATGCGACACAAAAGATGGTGTCGCAGAAATCAATTTCAAAAACTATGCGACAGAAGCTCTTGTGTCGCTAACAAATTAAGCGACAGCAAGGATTGTGTCGCATTTTGCAATTAAATGATTTTATTTTAACACATCGACAGAAGCCTTATGTCGCACATCATGTGTCACAAGCGAAAGCGACACAAAGTTTTTGTCGCATCCTAGCAATGCAACAGACACAAGTGCGACACAAGGGTTGTGTCGCAGCTTGTGTCGCAATGACGAACAGTTGCCCAACCCAGAAAAACATGGAGATCAAATTTGGGGCTTTTCAAAATTGACCACACCAAATGATGCGCCAATGTATGGAGAGCATGAAAACATGAGTCTTAACATGTTAAACAAAAGATTCCGTATCCAATTTAACCCAAAACCAAAAAACCGAAAAACCGTATGTTTTATTCGACGACTAAACCAAAATTAGACGGTGAAAACGGGTAAATATGGTACCTATAAGTCGAGAAAAATGAGATGAACACGAAACACGGAATGGATGGCAAAGAAACACGGCAGAAACTTGAAAATCAAATTGAAATTGCGTCGCAGTGGTTGTGTCGCAGTTTTTGAGTTGTGTCGCTATTTGTGTCGCAAGAACGTGCAGCGACTGAGAGGTAGGGTCCGGCTTTTATAGTTCAACCCTGTGTAGCGACACAAGATGCGACATTGATAGCGACACAAGGCTTGTGTCGCATTGAGACACAAAGCTTGTGTAGCACCATGGACAGTTTGTGAAGTTTGATTTGACTTCAAGTATTGGACTCGAGAGTCGATTTGCTATTATCTCAGAGACTTGGATAAACTAAAGCTAAAACAATAGACGAAAATTATACAAGAAATAAAATAAAACCCGTTGATTCGATTTTACAATCAACGAAAACAAAACGTAAGATCTTTTTGGTGACGAAATTGTTTAGGTCTGCTTTAGGAATCATATCAGGATAACATGTACTTATTTGGAAATAGGAAACTTTATTTCGATTATCAGTATGTTTGTCCACTTTAAATTTACTTAGCATATTTAAATCACCTGTTATAAAGATTAGTTCAAGACGATTATTGGTATATTTATCCATCTAAACAGTTGTACTTAAGTATATGATTTCAACTCATGATTGAGATTGAATCACTTTGTTATTATTAGCATGCATATTATGTTATATAACTCATATTAAAATATACATGTGAAATCAAAACAAGTTAGTACTTTCTATATATAGAGGGTGAAGGTATGGACGTATCTTTAGAACCACGATAGCGGTGACAGGTCTGTACTTTCGTACAACAGAGTCACATAAGCAATAGTTCAGGTTGAACAAACACCAGTCTGAACAATTAAACTAGAGGGTACAGGTCTGTACATTCGTACAACAGAGTACCATAGTTTAACACAAACTAGTACGAAGCAATCTTTTTATAACTTCTCTTGTAAATTTGTACATTATATTTGTGAATTTAGAAATGCCACGGGTATGTAATAGTTGTCTTTAACTTAACATAGACTACGTACCTAAGTTCTTTTCAAGAATATATTAGATGAAACCAGATCTGTATTTTCATACAACAGAGAAGACAACTAATATATTCCCCCAGATAACACCATACAAAGACCCTATATTTTCGATCATAACATGTTTATCATCCAGATTTTAAGACTAAGTGTCAAAATATTTCGGACATTTATGCCCTTATTTTAACTTAATGTCATACATATTAATATGTCGATATATAAAATAATATGCATATTTAAAATTTAAGCTTCTTAGTAACTTTAGCACAAATGCCTACCAATACATCATTTGATGAAGCTAATTTGTATAAAAAGTATTTCAAGTATGCTAGATAAACCTACTGACACATCAAACATAAACCTTAAAATTCCATTTTATGCATGTCTACTGATGTACTTATCATTTCCCAATTGTTTACAGACACAAATCAACGTCTATTTTATCAATGTTGCAACTATTGCATTTCTTTAATACTAACGAGTATAAAGAGTGTCAGTTGCGTTGTTTTTTTTTTTTTTTTAAACTCACCACGTGTAAAAGATAATTTTGACCAGAAATGGAGAGTTAGGCATTGCTCAAACTCACCATTCCAATCATGGAGACTAGCTCATCAAATCGACTACGAGAGAAAGCTTTTGTGAAAAGATCTGCGTTTTGCTTAAGCGAAGGGATTTGGACAAGGTCAATTAGATGCTTCTCATAGCAATCCCATATAAAATGATAACGAATTTCAATATGTTTGGTTTTTGAATGCTGTATGGGATTGCGTATGATGGATACAACAGCTGAATTATCAATATGAATAGGAGTAAGAGTTAGAAGTAACCCATAGTCACGCATTTGATGCTGAATCCAGAGAACTTGGGAACAGCAAATGGCAGCAGCAATGTATTCTGCCTCAGCGGTTGAAGTAGAGACAGTTGTCTGCTTCTTGCATTGCCACGAGACTAATCGGCTTCCTAGAAACTGACATCCTCCAGTTGTTGACTTTGCGTCCACTGAGCAGCCACCATAATCAGAATCTGAAAAAGCAGTTAAAGCAAAATCGTTTTCGTTAGAGTACCAGAGACCCAAGGAGGGTCTCCACTTAAAGTAACCTAAGATACGTCTGACTGCCTTTTCATGAGAAACTTTAGGCTTTGCTTGATATCTTGAACAAATAGACACAGCGAATAATATGTCCGGCCTAGATGCTGTGAGGTACATAAGCGATCCTATCATAGAATGATAGTCACGCTGATTAACATCATCTTCGTCATCAGCGGGTCCAAGTTTGTGACTAATGTCAATGGGAGTTCCATAGTGTCTAGCATCGAGCATCTGATATTTTGTCAAGATATCCTTGACATATTTTGTCTGATGAATATAAATACCCTTATTAGATTGCTCAACTTGAACACCTAGGAAGAATTTAAGATCTCCCATTGCACTCATCTCAAACTTAGATTTCATGACTTTCTCGAAATCTCTGCACAGCACCTCATTGGTCGAACAAAAAATAATGTCGTCCACGTATACCTGCACAAGCAACAAATCATTTCTTGTCTTTTTGATAAAAAGAGTTGAATCAATCTTCCCACGGGTGTAACCATTTGCGAGCAGATGTTGAGACAACGTTTCATACCAAGCCCTTGGAGCCTGATGAAGACCATACAGTGCTTTGTCGAGTTTGTAGACATAATCAGGATGCACCGAGTCTTCGAAACCAGGAGACTGTTTCATATAAACCTCTTCGTTGACCTTCCCATACAAAAACGCACTCTTTACATCCAGTTGATAAACACAAAATTTCTTGAATGAAGCATAAGCAAGAAATATCCGTATTGATTCCAAACGCGCAACTGTAGCAAAAACCTCGTCATAATCCAATCCTTCGATCTGTGTAAAACCTTGCACCACCAGTCGAGTCTTATTCTTCACAACCACGCCACGATCATCTTTCTTGACTCTATAAACCCATCGAGTACCAATTGGATAGAATCCCTGAGGCAGGTTAACCAGCTTCCAAACTTCTAGCTTTTTGAACTGTTGGAGCTCCTCTTGCATGGGTTCTACCCAGTGAGAGTCAGTCAATGCTTCCTTAATGTTTTTCGGTTCAATTTGAGAAAGGAAGCATGACTCCATCTGAGCTAACTGGCAGTCTGTTTGCCATCGTGTTCTAACTCCATCTTGTAAATCACCAATAATATTATCGACCAGGTGATTCACATTGACACGGCTAGTTGGAATTTCTTCATGTTCAATGACATTTTCCAAGTTTGTATCGTCTCCCCCAGAGATCAAAGTCTCGTTGTCTACTTCTATGACAGATTCAACTTCACCGTCTGATAAAGCCGGTATATCTGGATCTGTTTCAGGGTCTTGAACGGTTTCAGTAGTGGGAGGAGGAGTTGGTGGTGTTTTTGTAGTAGACTTGGATACATCAGAGTATATATCAAGTCCATGAAGCAGTGTCACCACCTGTTCAACCTTATCCTCAGCAGGAAGTTTGAATGAGTCAAACATACTGTCATAGTCGAACAAGAAGTTGGGTCCCGTTCCTTGTGAAGGTTGAGTATAACGCAGACATGTTACTTCAAAATGTTCCTCCACTCTCTTTGTTGCTTTGTTATACACATGTTTATTAGGTGAATTATTTGAAAAACCCAATAAGTAGCCTTCACTCGACTTTTCACCGAATTTAGCCACTCTTTCTTTTATGTGCATAATCATACAGGGACACCCGAAAGGCTCAAGAAAGAAACTGTAAATTTGGTTTACGGTTGTTAAGGAGCTCATAACAGATCTTATTGCGTTTCTTAACCATGGACACTCGATTCAGAATGTAGCAGGCTGTGTTGACCGCTTCTGCCCAGAACGTGATAGGCAGTTTTGAATCAGCTAACATAGTCCGTGCAGCTTCAATGAGAGTCTTGTTCTTACGTTCAACAACTCCATTTTGTTGAGGAGTTCTTGCAGCACTGAACTGGTGATCAATGCCTTTCTTCAAACAGAACAGACCTAGTGTAGAGTTCTTAAATTCCGTACCGTTATCACTTCTCAGTTTCTTGATCTTCATATTGCACAAATTTTCCAGCTTGTCGAACAAGTAGATTAGGATTTCAGTAGTTTCATCTTTGGAGGCTAAAAAATAAACCCAAGAGAACCTCGAGTAATCATCAGTAACCACCAAACAGTACCATGCTCCACCTATACTCTTCTTGCTCACTGGTCCAAATAAGTCCATGTGCAATAATTCCAACGGCTTTTCAACAGAGTTGACCAATTTTGACTTATAGGTCTTCTTGTGCTGTTTCCCCTTTTGGTAGGGAACGCAATGGTCATTAAGTCCGAAAGATTGCTTCGGTACACCATGCACAAGATCATGCTAAACCAAATAATTCATTATCCGAAAATGCAAATGACCCATTCGTCGGTGCCACAGTAGAGATTCTTTTTCAGTGGCCTTAGACAGAAAACACGTTTGCTTCTTTGTTTCAACAGTACGCATATCCAGAATGTATGTGTCTCTGTCTCGAGGTGCCCTCAGTAGCACCCACTCCTCGGGAATAACAAACCCCTGCTTCAGAATGCAACACTCACTTTTCGTGAAAACAGTAGTGTACGACTTATCACAAACTTGCGATACACTAAGAAGGTTGTGTTGCAGCTGTTCTACAAAATTGACTTTTTCAAAGCTCACTCGGCCGTTTGAGAGTGTGCCTTGACCAGAAATTATGCCTCATTTGTCACCAGCAAAAGCAACATATCCCCCATTATACGCATGAACATCGGAAAGCAGGGATATATTGTCGGTCATGTGCCGCGAGCTACCACTATCGATATACCATTTGCTATTCATTACGGCTTCAGGTTGCTGCAACACAAAAAAAAACAAAGAGGTTAATAAGAAACGGAGACCCAAGCCTTTACAGACTTGGGCACTCCAGAAGCATCATCCACAATGATCCCATCAGTCAAAATTTTGTTTTTAAACATATCAGAAGTATTGATTGATGTGACATTGGTGGATGTAGAATCACTTGATGATTCTTTCACTTTCCAAACCTTTTTAGGTTTGGAAGGTTGCTTGTCAACAATATTGAGCTTAGCGATAGGTGAATTGGTTGGCTCAACTTTGCTGATTTTCTTAGTGGGCGAGGGAGAACGTGAACCTTTAAAAGAAGAAGGTTTACTCGAAAGATTTCTGTTTTTAGAAATTCTAGGAACACCTTTCCCAAACCTTTTTTGATCAAGCAACGGGCAATCGTTTATTAAATGACCTTGTTTCTTGCAATAGAAACAAGATCTTTGCTCAACAGGTTGTTGAAATTCTGGAACAAACCTATGAGGATGGTTGAAAGAAACATTAAAAGCACATGCACACTTATGTGAGCATGTTGAATTTGACACTTGTTTAGATAAAACAGTGGGTCTAGAAGAATTTTGATGCCTTTTAATATTTTCTTTTATTTTCAAAATCTTCTTTTTAGGCTCAGCTTTAGCTTTGCCTTTTCCACTTAAAGCCATGATTGGTGTTTAATTAGTTATGATCACATTATCTGGCTTTATGTTTTTCTTTTCAACCTTAGAGTATTCCTCTTCGGTTATATCCTCAATTTTAACAGTCTCCTCTACAGTAACAGGAGAATCACACGTAGCCTTATTTAAAACAGGCTCACAAACATCAGAAGACTTAACAGACTCAGCCTTGACACAAATAATAACTGGTTTAACAGATTCAACCTCTTTAGCCTTAACAATCTCAGGCTCACTAGTTTTTTCCTTAATAGGTTCAGGCTCACTAGTGCTAGGTTGTTCAGCCGTTACTTTAACTTTTTCAGCCTGAAGTTGCACAGGCTTACTTATTTTGACAGGAACGGATTTAACAGGATTTATGTCTATCTTTGAAAAAGTAGGCACAAATTCAGTGATGTCATCCTTAACAGGCATGGGAAAATAATTTTTAGGAGGCGGAACTTGATGATAGCCAAGTCCGGCCTTGCTTTTCGTGTCAGTCCTTTGTGCCTGAAGGATCTCATCAAAGACTAGAGAGGAAGATGAAAAGTTTGATATTTTTCTTTTCAAATCAAGAACATCAACCTGAGAATTAGCAAGTTGTTTCTTTACTAAGGAGAGCATATTAACATAACTTCCTATTTCATCTTGCTTTTCAAAAAATTTGACTTTTAATTCTTCCTTTTCTTCAAAATTGCTTTTAACTTTTTATCACAAGCCTTATCATTATCTTTTAACATATTATTTGAAGCAGTTAACTGTTCTATGTTGGCGATAAGGCATTCATTTTCCTCTCTTAGCCTGTTCACTTGTCCAGTCACACGAATACAAGGTATACAAGAGAAGGGTTCATTATCAACCTCATGTATGTTGGCCATGAAAGCTTTGTTCTGTTGGTCATCATCCGCTTGTTTTGACCAGTCAAATGCTTCATCTGACAACATTAAGGCAGCAGAAACCATTGCCTTTTCTTCAGCTTTAGCCTTCTCTGTAGATTTTTTTGGAGTAGGCCTAGTGAATCCAGAGGAGGGCTGTCTTGTTTCACATTCACAAGCAAAGTGTCCATAGTTTTGACACTTGTAGCATTTGACCTTGCTCTTGTTGAAACCTAAACCCTTATCACTTGGGTCCTCCAGCGACTTCTTTCCAGTTTTCTTAAAGTAGGTCTTGGCTCTTGGAGTAAGCATAGCCAAGTTCCACCTTAAGTCCATGCGCTCCAATTCATCATTATCGATTTGACGGAAATCTTCTCCGGTCAAATCCATAGAACCAGCTTTCTTACAGAGAAAGTCATCATAGGCGGAAAGCAACGCCGAGAAAAGTGCAGCATGATCTTGTGAAGCTGCCGGGATAGGCCCTTGATTACTTGGTGGTTGAAAGACCACCAGAAGAAACACTTAGTTGATGACTTGAAGAACCACTAGTTCCACCAACCAAGAATGCAGAGCCAGATGTTCCAGTTGATGAAACATCCACTCCGTAGATCTTAGGATTCTTGACATTTGCAGTAGCCTTGGTTTCCTTGCTTTGCATGTCCAGAAGATCAACTTCTAGCTGACCAATAAGATCATCGAGTGACATATTCAGAATGTCTGGATCTTTTTCCATCATTAAAACTCGATTATCCCACTTGTCAGGTAGGGATTCAAGGAGTTTTTTATTTATTTCAGTTTTATCCAGAGTTATTCCCCCTTCTATTTACTCACTAACCAACTGTGAGTATCTAGAAAACAAGTCAGAAAGAGACTCGTTTGGAAGAATATCGAACACGTCATACTGCTTCTTGACTAAACGCAATTTATTCTGCTTATATTGTTCACTACCACCGCATCTTTTCTCAAATGCCTTCCATAGATCATAAGCAATTTTCAGATGTCGAAATTGCTTGAGGATTGACGGTGGTAATGCCATGGTGATTGCAGAATGAGCCTTTTTATCATTCTCAAAGGCTTTGTGTTCCTCAGGAGTCATTGATTTAATTGACTTTAATGGTGCTGTACCGGTATGAACTCCAGGACTGACAGGACGTTCGTATCTTTCGGTCAAAGCAACCCAGATCTCGGGATCATTAAAGGAAACAAACGCTTCAAAGCGTTAACGCCAGTAGGCATAATCCATACCGAGAGTATACATAGGTGGTTTATTCGTACTCCCGACTTCAGAGTTTTGCTTGAGTAGATCTCCAACACGCTATTTAGAGAACCTGCAAAACAAACACACAAAGAAAAACACAATGTACTGTTATGCGACACAAGGGTTGTGTCGCTAAATCAGATGGCGACACTAAAGATGTGTCGCAAAGAATTAAGTAACAGTTAAACAGGCGACACAAGGTTTATGTCGCTAAAATCCTATGTCGCAAATTTCAAACTTGTGCCGCTATCTTGGGTCGCTGAAATCCTAAATACGACAGAAAGATGTGTCGCTGAAACCCTACACGCGACAGAAGATTGTGTCGCAGAAACCCTAAGCGCGAAAGAAGCTGTGTCGCTTAAACCCTAAATGCGACAGAGGCTGTGTCGCTTTTTGTGTCGCAATGTCGGGGAGAGCTGCGGCTGAAAACCCTAAAATTCGCAAAATCTGAAACCCTAACGAAAAACCATGAACAATGGACTAATCCAAACACCAAAATCTTCCAAAAAAATAGAATATGAACCTTTAACACAAAACACGTACTAAAACGATCCGATAACACCAAATCCGTAGATTATGGCTCTGATACCACTTGTAGGTTCCTTGATATTGGATCTAATCGAATTAACACACATAAGCGACATAGGCTCTGTGTCGCCTAAAACAAAACTTGTAATTTACTTATAATAGACAAGACGGCGTAATTACATAATAAACTATTACAAGCCGAGACCAACTGACAGACAAACAATATGCACCAACAACCGGCTAACTAAAATCTCTCTAGTTTTCTAGAGAGAGAAACTAGAGAGAGAAACAAGTGTGTGTGAATTGTGGTGTGAGTGGATGATGGATTGGTTGATTGAGGGATTATCAAAATGAGGGACAGGAGGTCCCTATTTATAGGCAAATCCCCAAGGAACCCCGTACAAGTCCCGAAGCACGAAATACAAGCCCGAAACAGCACATAAAGCACAAAACACTGAAAAACGGCATCACCGGAAGGCCAAGGGGACCGTATACGGTATGGGGGAGTCCGTATACGGTATCCCCTAGGCCGTTTGGCCTTTACCTGTTGTTCGATGCTTCGTTCGTTGATTGTTTCGCGCGTATCTTCTTCGTTTCTTGTCCGTTTTGCTTGATTCTTTCGCCTATGTTCTTGAAATCCCGTTACGCTTCTAATGAAATCAAAATCATGAATTTTGGACGTGTGTAGCTTATAGATTCTCGGAATGCGTTCGGTTGATTTTTGGGGTGCTGTATCATCTCCGTTCTTTATCCGTTTTGCATGATTCTTGATTTCCCGCTCTCGTAATTACCTATGAGTCATATGAGATAAGTTAGGATGTGTATATCATAAGGTAAATATTTAGTGGAGGAATCAGGTGAAGTTTATTTGCTTTGGTTTGCTTGTTAATTGATCGTTTTCAATGATTTTTGCTACAACGTCTGTATTTGAACTTCTTTAGTGAATTTTAGTAAATAAGTATCGTTTTAAGATGTTTTCAGTAAATAATAGCTCAAATAGTGAGGAATAATGTACATAAAAACATGACTTTTTACGTTAGATCAAATATCCCACACTTAGACGTTACTTGTCCTCAAGCAATAACTCATTTTACATCTCGTGAAAACATTTTTAAGACTGGTTGAGTTAAAATATTTCTAAGAGCTAACCACTTCCTTATATAAGCAATTTATCTTAAGAACATAAGGGAAGATAAAGTATTCCTTTCAGACCCAACATATGACTTTCTTAGGCATACTTTCAACTCTCGTGATTTTGGAGTATACATGACCAGGTGATCTCACTAAAGGTGGTCGCTCAATTCACTCAAAGTGTATCGGGTTACCTATCATTCTAAAATAATCGAGATCGCTCAATAGCCAGTCATGCAACATTCATCGTCATAAGCTTGATCGAGAATCGGATCTCCATCACTTAGGTGAGGATGGTGCTAATTATCCCAAGACATTCAAGAGGGTTGTGAGGGTGAAAGGGGTATGGATAGTGGTGAGTTTTTGCAAGGGTTTTTCTTATCTTAAAAATTTCTTAGATTCATGAAAAACTTATTAGAATGGACTGGAGATGGCTATTTGTCTTCTATCGGATTTTTCTTGAGGTGATGATACTTTTGAAGCACTTAGCTTTATTTGATTTATATTTTTCTTCAGAATTTCTTTGCCAGAGAATTTCCAAGGATATTTTTATTTCCTTTAGAAAATCCTTTCAGAACTATGTTCTTTTTATCTTCCGACTGTTTTGAGTCTTTTCAGGGTGCCAATTTTTCGCACCAGGTGCCAATTTTACGCACTATTGTCCTCTCACCTTTGTTACGGTGCCATATTTACACACCTAGGCTTTTTGAGAGATATAACTTTCGGGGAACACGAAAGAATAGGATAATTGAGAAGGATATTCTAAACGATATTTTTCACAATCCTTAGAAATTCTAAGATAAGTTTTTATGGGTATGTTTGTGGAGGTAGGTAAATAGATGAGGGTTTTGAAACATAAATCGGTTTAGGCTCAAGGGTTTTGCTAATCGTATCTTTGATACTAACAACGAGTATCGGTCGGTATTTAGGCTTGAAGGGTATTTTTGAAGTGGGGGTTTAAATCCTAGGGAACGTCAAGGTCCTCTAATTGCGCCTGTACCGCGTACGGTACTCACCAATGTGATCTCGAAGCGAATGTCAGGAGCAAGTTCTAACTTAGAAGTGCATGAATCGGCTCACTCAACAAATGAAATAATGAATTATTTAAAATGAATGCTTTTTAGGTTCAAAGTAACCCACTACTAATAAGATTGGGTTGTATGTACCTAGTCATGCGATGCCCCTCTTAGATTATCATTTGTTGTTTAAGAAAATTTTACTTTATTTCCCTAGATTCTAAAATAATTTACTTATTATTTGAAAATGGTTTCTCTTAAAAACATTAAAACTTTGGAAAGGTTAGAGATAATCAAGTGATTATGCTCATACTTTTATAATTCTGCTTTAAAATTTTGAAATTTTTTTAGAAACATTTTCTGAGTTTTACTATTTGGACATAAAAAATCTAACGAAGGTATTCTATACCTGCTATCCACACTTAGAAGAACATTGTCCCTAATGTTCTCTTCAGTAGAGATTTTACTAAAAGTAAAATCCGACACTTAGAGTTTGAACATGTAAGAAAATGTTTCCAAAGTGTTTTATTTTTGGGCTGGAATTCCACACTTAGTGATAAGCTTTGCATAGGGAATAGAATATTTTAACAAACTTAACAAAGCTAAATATGATCATGCAAATAGATATAGAGGGATAAGAAACTCCCCAGATGACGTTTTTCGTATTGACGCGACGAGTCGTTATTGGAAGAGATAAGTCGGTGTGAGTTATTCTCCTCCTTTTGTCATGAAGATGTGC
This sequence comes from Gnaphalium uliginosum, assembly GCA_963930675.1. Classification (NCBI taxonomy): domain Eukaryota; kingdom Viridiplantae; phylum Streptophyta; class Magnoliopsida; order Asterales; family Asteraceae; genus Gnaphalium; species Gnaphalium uliginosum. Next base: position 37,296,392 of record OZ005680.1, on the reverse strand, counting down.
TCGGCATCAAACGAATTGTTCTGGGAGATAGGTGCCTCCGTATGAGATGTTAATGCTCCATGGTCTACAGGTATGTGGAATGTGTTTGTCTGCCTTTGACTGGTATGGATTTTGCGTGATAGCGCGTTATCTCATTGGTTTTTCTCGCTCATTCATCATATCACATTCACTTATTAAACAACAAGTATAAACATAAGTAATAGCATAATAATATAATAAAATGATCAAAGAGATCAAATCCCAAAATATGCGAAAAATAAGGACACTGATAGTTTAAACAAATATAACATCAAATGTCAAATATAGATATATAGATATGAACTAAGATGGGGGAACCCTGATCAGGTAAAACATCAGCCTGAGCTGCCTGAGGTGCTGTCGATGGTCCAAAAACCGACTGCTGTCCACTGGAGATCCTCTGACCATTATCCTGAGCAGTAATCAGCTTCTGCTGAATGAGTATATCCTTGAGTGCGACTGCTGGAAGTGCCATAGGGTCCAGATGGCCCCAGCTGCTCAAGATCTCAGATGTAATACCCGCGTCCTCTAGCAATGTCCTATAGGCCTCTCTCAGTAAGCTTTTGGAAGAAATGTCAGATGAAGATATTGGTCCCAAGTTCACCATTCTTCCGATTGTGTCAAATGAAGTGGCATCAGTGCCCAGAAAAACCATGTCCGGGTGGTAAGAAGTAGAAGCCACCGGCTGCTGGTCGGGTTGTGACGGGGGAACAAGAGCTGTTGCTGGCTGCTGGGCTGCTGGTAATGGAATCTCGATTGAGAAAATCCTCTCTAATGCTGATGTGGTCGGGAAAGCAGGTGATGGTGGGCGAGTACTGGTATGTGGGTATGTAGTGGGTGGTGGTAGTAGACCACATCGGTAAAGTAAAGGCTCAAGATCGGGGAGACTAAATTTCCTAGCAAGTAGAGTCTGGTGTGTGTGGCTAGCCTGGAGTACATGCAACAAATAATACTGAGTCATAGGAGTGACCGGGTCTGTGTAGTGGACAACGGCCTGAGTAGGCTACTCAGATGTCCTAGCCACTCCCTGTAGGATATCAGTCTCAACTAGTGGTGCCTCGGCTCCTTCATCCTCTGAGCTCTGTGTCGCCCCTGTCACCCTGACACGCTTCCGTGTCATGTAGCATCCTGGAATAAGCTGCTGAGTGTTGTGCCAGATGCACTGTCTCTCCTCATTCTCATCGATCAGTCGGATGAGTTTGAAGTATTCCAGGTCAATCGGTAGTGAACTGGAATGATAAGTATATTCCTCCTTATGAACTTCCTTGAAGACTCCCATACTCAACAGTAGACGTGTCACAATCGATCCCAAGAACATGTGTTTCTTCATCTTTTTCTCTTTTCCCAACCTCTCTGCAATAATGTAGGCGACATTCAGGTTCCTTTTCCTTATGATCGCTCCCATAAACTTCAGCTCTTCCGCGGTTACTGGCCCATTTTCCCTTTTACCGAGGACCGAGCAACATAGGAGTTTGTGAAGATTTGATGTATCGGTCTAGTCAATGTTGTAGATTTCAAGCTACTCCTAAAGCTCGTCCCTACTAAATCCATCCAAATCTCCTTATAATCCATATGCTGGAGACTGGATATGGTCTGGACGCTCTCTGTAAACCAATCGGATTACACCTGGGCTTGGGTGTATAAGCCGAGATGTACCCCGAGATCTCCCACTGATAACCTATGCGTTTTCCCTCGGAATTTAAATGAAATCTTCTTTTTATCGTTGATGTCCAAACCCTCGTGAAACTCATATGTCATCATAAACTCTGTGATGGGCTCTCGATATATGCACTCGTCTATACTAAAAAGATGAAAGAATGCAGCGTGTTCTTGTCCGTCTGTCTCATATCTAAGTAAATCCTCTAATTCCTCTTTGATCCCCAACCTTCGCATATCTTGCCAAATAACAACCCGATTACTCCCAAGAAACTGGCTCATCCACTGATTGATTTCTACTTTATTTTTAGAAGTGGTAGCCAAACTGGTAAGCGAGGGATGTAACTGTGCCATCTGAAAAATGAAAGAGAGTTAAATCATAAATATTTGGTAAAGTTTTTCCATTTTTATAATGAAAATTGAAAATGTAGGCTTTAGAAACGAGTATATCCCCAAATTATTATGACTAATTTTCAATCAATCTGCAATTTTCCTACATTTGTATAAACTTCTTAAGAAAATGGAAAACAAAGTTTCAAAGATGCTAGCGATTACATAGGGTAATTAATATCACCCAAGTGTGATCAAATGTCCTAAGTTACTAGCAAAATGCATATTTTATATTAACGAGCATATGAATTGAAAAATTCAAGTCATGTAATTACTTCAATTTTATACAAGTATACAAGCAAAGAAACATGAAACAATGTAATCCTATCTCTTAAACATTTTATACATGAGTTGAGTTTTCATGGTGTAAACTATTTTGAAAACTATCAAAGATAGGTGCTTGGAACGTTTTTGAAATTTCATACACTTTATTTATTAAAGTGATGCCATTTTTAAACGAATATTATCCAATGCTTCTTTCAATAATTTCCATAAACTTACTAAGTTCAAACTAAGTATAATCATTTAAATGTACGACTTTTATATTTGGTGATTATCAAAGTTTAATCATAATTCGCTTACTTTAATTATTGAAAACTATCTTAATCCATCTTTGAACATTAGCAACTAATTTACTCATGTTACACTAGCAATTCTAAGCATAATTCAATAATCAAAAGTCAACATAAGCAACTAGTCACCAAAAAGTCAACAAAAAGTCTAACTAATGAAAAAGTCAACACTTGAAATTTCAAAGTTGAAATTCATCCATCAAATCACTCAATTATGTTCATAATCATGACAAGCATCAAGATAAGCATGAGTTTAAGGTATAATACACAAACTTTAACTATGGATTTCAAGAATCTAAGCATAAACCCTAACTTTCAAGAAACCCATCAAAATTATGCAAAATAGGTTGAGAATTACCTTAAACTTGATGTAATGATGCTATGGATGCAAAAGAGGTGAGTAAATGAAGAACTTGAAGCTTTAAATCAACAAAAATGGTGGAAAATTGAGAAGATGGGTGTGGGTGATGGAGGCCGCGGCCAAGGGAGGAAGAAAAGGAAGATTTTTTTTTTTTTTTGAATTTTGATTTTGTGTTTATTTGTTTAAAGTGGGTCCATTTTTTCTAGCCTAAATACAATTTAATTTAAAACGCGAAAGATACGATACGTACGATTGATTTTCGAAACTTTTTTAATTTTTAATAAGTTAACCACAAGTATGTATGTATATTTCAACATTTTAAATTAAAAATGTACATGATGCTTTTGCGCGCGCGAAAACTGTAAAGTTTAAGACGGGTTTTATTGAAAACAAACAATCTTTTTGTGTTCTTTAAAATTTAAGACCAATCCGAACTAGACTTATTTTCTGAAAAGTTTCGGAGGAACGCGAAATTTGTTATTAATTTGCTTAAATTAAATTTTTAAGAACGTTTTCTTTTGTTTTCTATATAATATTAGAACTGGAATTCAACTACTAATTATCCTAACTAATTTATCTAAATAAACCTAGTTAAACTTGGGGTGCCTCCCAAAAGCGCTTAGTTAAAGACGAGAGCTCGACTTTCCGAGATTTTTACGCGTGAGTGTCTGAGATGATGTTCTTAGACGGGTTAGATGCCCTAGGTTGTGAAAATGTGTAACGGGGGATGAACGAATAATGAAGCGATTGATTAACGTTAAAAACTAGATCTTAAGAATTTAAGAAAAATCTTTCGAATTCACTTAAGACTTTTCTTTCTTCTTTTCCTAAATCTGATAACGCATCAGTTAAACGATTTATTCCCCGTTTCACCTTTTTAGGGTTAGAGATACCATCCCTTGGTCAAGTGTTGATGCGTGTTAAGTTGTCGTTAAAAATACAAGTTTTAATTGATTGGAAATACTAAAGTAAACTTAAACACAACCAGGCAAGAATACATGTTCGTATTATAGTATAGCTTTGGTAAGACCGAGTTGAATACAGGGAATCGGTGCAAATTAAAAATAATTAACTAATCCTAAATTACAAATTACAAATTACAAATAGATAAGGGGTGTGTTTTAGTTCCGTACGAACGTATATTTAATTGGAAACTAATAAAAACAATTAAAAATAATTATAAGATAGAAAAGATAACTAAGGATAATGATAGCATCAAATAATGTCATATTTATATATTAATATTCTCTTATTTTTAAGCCTTTTTATTGCAATTTATTTATATCTGCTACTGATTTCGTTTATATTTGCAGAAAGGTACTTAAAATAAAGAAGTAAAGAAAAGGAACGAAAATAAGCTGAAAAGTGAAGAAAATAAAGAGAAGAATCAAGACCAAGAAGATTGGGCTTTAAAAAAAAAAGAACCCAAAGAAAATAAATTTATTGGGCCAAAATTTAGGAAGAAAAATGGATTAATAAAAGTGGAGGCCCAACAAAGAAGGAAAGCCCAAGGCCAGCCCAAGCCGTGAAGCAGAAGATTCTGGAACCACATTCAGCCGGCGGTTGAACCTAAATCAGGAAGGCGGTCGAGCGCACGGGTCAAAATCTGGGTTATCGGGTAAAAAACCAACCCAGCCGGCGGTTGAAAAATCCAACCGGCGGTTGGATTCGCGGACCTGAAATCTATAAATAGAGGCAATTCTTAACCTTTAAACATACACTTTTACAAATGAATTAAGTCATCCTTAAGTCGACTTTAGGGTTTAGAATCCGACTTTAAGGGTTATTTGGAGGCTAGGAAGCTAGGGTTTGAAGCTTTTCAACCCTAACGAAGATTTGGTTCAGTATCTTGGGTTTGATTCTTATTATTTTCTATTTACTATGTTTCATTACATGTTTCTAGATTTGGTTAGGTTTAATTCAAACATGAACTAACTCTTTATTGTATTTACTTAGATGAATGATTTTTAGATAAAGGTTTCATTATATGTTTATGTTGATCTTAGTTATGAATGGTTATTGAGTTTGTTTGAAAGATCCATATCGATTGTGTGTTTATTAATTGTTACTTAACATGGTCAAGAGACTTATGCTAGAACTAACGTTTGTATGAGTTGATTGATTATCTGCAATTAAGTGATCTATTAGTTAATTGTGGCTTGAGACTGTAACCGGTAATTGGTTAAGACCAATAGCAATTAATACAACCTAATTGGTGTGATAATTAGAAAACCAATAATTATAGACTTACATTAACACAGAGTAAATCTTAATGATCCGTTGATAGGAATAATAGCATAAAGCTTATGTTAATAACACGCATCAGTGTATTCAAGAGAATCTAGTATTAAGGTAAGTTTTATTAGGGATTAGTTAACCTTAACAGGAGGCTGTCCATATAAGTTGAAATCACCATAATAAACAATCAACAATTCAATAAACATATCTGAAACCTGAATCTAGAAATCACTATTCTAAGTAAATACATGTTTATTTATCTGATTACTTTCAAGTTAATTTTATCTCCTTAATTGTTTAAGTTTTATTCGCTTTACTTTACTACGTTCGTACGGAACTAAAACGCTCCCCTTTTATCTATTTGTAATTTGTAATTTGTAATTTGTAATTTTAGGTTTAATTAATTATTTTAATTTACACCGTTTCTATGAGTTCGACTCGGTCTTACCAAAGCTATACTATAATACGAACAGGTATTTTTGCCTGGTTATGTTTAAGTTTACTTTAGTATTTCCATTTATTTAAAACTTGTATTTTTAACGACAACTTAACACGCATCAGGTAATCAGATAGGCAAGCATGTATTTACTTATATTATTGATTTCTCGGTTCAGGTTCAGATATGTTTATTGATTGTTGATCATTTATTATGGTGATTTTAACTAAAATGGATAGCCTCCTGTTAAGGTTAACTGATCCCAAATAAACCTTACCTTAATACTAAATTCTCTTGAATACACTAAGGCGTGTTATCAACATAAGATTTATGCCATTAAAACTATCAACAGATCATTGAGATTCATTCAGCGACTTTGTGTTAATGTAAGTCTATAATTATTGGTTTTCTAATTATCACACCAATTAGGTTGTATTAATTGTTATTGGTCTTAACCTATTACCGGTTACAGTCTCAAATCACAATTAACTAATAAATCACTTAATTGCAGATAATCAATCAACTCATACAAACGTTAGTTCTAGCATAAGTCTTTTGACCACGTTAAGTAACAATTAATAAACACACAATTGATATGGATCTTTCAAACAAACTCAATAACCATACATAACTCAGATCAACATAAACATATAATGAAACCTTTATCTTAAAACCATTCATCTAAGTAAATACAATAAAGAATTAGTTCATAATTAAAGTAAGATAGATCAAATCTAAAAACAAGTCGTTACACATTGCAAATAGAAAAGAATAAGAATCAAACCCCAATAACAAAACCGAATCTTCGTTAGGGTTGAAAACCTTCAAACCCTAGCCTCCTAGCCTCCTGATCGCCCTTAAAGTCGACCTTTAAACCCTAAAACCGAATTAAGGATTACTTAATTCGTATTGTAATTGTATGGTATATGGGTTGGTAATGGCCCTATTTATAGATTTCTGGCTTGCGAATCCAACCGTCGGTTGGATTCTTCAGCTGCCGGCTGGATCGGAATTTTACCCGTTAACCCGGATTTTGACCCGCGCGCTCGACCGCCTTCCTGATTTAGGTTCAACCGCCGGCTGAACGCGCGTTCAGAATATTCTGCTTGTCGGGCTGGGCTTCTTCTTGGGCCTCCATCCTTTATTCTTGTTGGACCCTTATATCTGGACCTAAATCGAACCGATCAAACAATTGAAAGCGCGGAATACAATCAATTGAACAATGCACGTCAACAATCACACGAAACAAGTCGATTAGCTTTTATATATATCAATCATAACGAATCAACCAAATACAATCAATACCTCACAAATAGCTTAAAAACTCTCTAGGTTCGTCAAACCTAGAACTGAACCCGTAAGTCTCTATTTATAGCCAAACATTAAACACCCTGCGACACAAGCTCTGTGTCGCCAAACCAACCTATGGGACACAAGCCTTGTGTCGCTATTGCGACACAAGCTTTGTGTCGCCTGAACAGTGACCTCAATTATATATATATATATTTAAACAAATAACGTTTTATATCACTAAACACATTATTACAAACTACTCAGACCTAGACCAACTAACAGACATACAAAACACGTATCAACAAACTCCCCCGTGTCTTCAGCTTGGTCTTCAAAATTTCTTCATTCAGCCTCGGTCTTCTAACACTTCCAACTGGCAGGAAAATTTCCTCCAGCGTGTATTCCTTGAGCTATGCAAACATTGACAACCTTTTGATATCTCATAGCTTCCGTCTTGAAGTCTTGATGATAATCAATCTTCTTGACATGAAGAGCTTCAAGGTCTTTCATTGTAAGGTTGATCAAGCTCAAGGGATCATACACTCTAATCCTCGATAGTTTGGCTTTCCATAGGTCTTCAGGCTCTGTATCAGAAATATAAACAATCTCTGATTCGCCTATATAACCGTCATATGTCCACAGTTGTAGTCTGCGCAAAAAGTCAACTGGGAGCTTCTCTAGAGGAATAAACGTTAAAATCTTTGAAGATTTATATACATTCTTAACCTAGGGCTTGTTGGTAAACGAATACATCTTATTTCGGTAAGTGTACCTTGTCCCCAGATTCGGTCTCAAAAGATAAAACACTTTAGTGTTGACCTCTTTCCTAAAAATTCTCTGAAATTGATTGGCTAATTCGTTGTTCGTGGGATTTATGATGTTCAGTTGAGCCAAGTGCAGTATCTCACAGTAAGGTAGTGTGCTTAATACTTTGAAGTTCACAGTGAAATATTGCATCCCATCTTTCCTCTTAATAACAATCACTTTATTCGCTTTATCATACTTCCAGCTAATAATTTGATCCTTGTAGCGCTTGCTGCTGATTTTGTAGAGCTTGCAAGTTTTTGACAGATTAAGCTCAGCAGAAGTGGAAGTAGATGTTTCAGCAGTATCCGGAGCAGGAGTAGAATCTTTACACGGTTCAGGCTCTACAACCTCTTCAGTATAAGAGACCTCCATCTCCTCTCCCAAATTCGCTTCATCAACATTCACAAAGTCTTCGTGAATGTTTTCTTCTTCAACATCAACCTCCTCATTATTATAAACAAGCTCCTCATTTTCATTTTCTGTACTTTGCTTTCCTCATTTATCAGGCTTTGTAGATACTCTAGGTTTGCTTCGGAGTAATCTACATTTAAGGCAATTGGTTGTCCTGGGATTGGAGCAGAAGACGCAAAATAATCTAAATTAATATTTTCATTCATAGCTTCTTCGGTTACATTATCAGTATGTACAATTTCAGTTGAACCAGGGGCCATTGATGTTGTTTCATCTAAGCCTAACTCCCCCGGAGCAACAACGATGGCCTCTAGTTCTAAAAGTCGACTCTCCAGCTGAGGAACCCGAGCCGCTGTCGCTTCTAATTCCGTAATCCTCGAAGCTTGAACTTGAATCAAAGCCGCTTGATCAGCAATCAGCAATTGCATCTTTGCTAGATCATCCAAGATCGTTTGCAGAACAGCTGGTTGTAGTTGGGGATCAGCAGAAGTAGAGACCGGATGAACTTGAGTTCGAGGACGAGGACGGGGTTCGTAGATAGCATCGTCTGAGTCCTGTACGTCCCGGGGTCGTTTCCCCCGGTTAGACGGCACATGCACCCGTCCTGCCCTAATTCGGCGATGAACACGCTCGTATCGAAGAGTATTATGGACTCGGAGGCGTTCAATGGTTTTCGGTGAGGAGACATCACCATCCGAATCTGTTAGGGTGTCGTTGGGATCCACGGAGACAGTATCATCCGAGTCCGCATCAGCAGCAGTCTCGTCAACTGTACCATAGTTTTCAATATCCACCAACACATTGTGAAGTGGCTCGGTCTCTCCTTCCTCAAAAATGGAAATATTTACAAAGACCCCAGCATCGGCAGTTGGAGGTGAAGGAGCAACAGGATCTTCAAAAGCATCATTTGTTGGAGGGATATAGCCCTCATTCATTATATGGCCGAACAACGGCACATCTGGTGGAGCTGCAACTCCTTTACCGTAAGAGCTGCAGATAGCAAAAATCCGCAGATTCATAGGCGTTTGGCGAAAAGTTGCGTCAGGATTCACCGGAAGATCCGGTAATAAATGATTAATCAGCAACTGGATAAACCTTGGGTACATGACCCATTTTTCATTGTCAGCTTTGGCATTTTTCACCATTTCACGAAACAGATATCCGGAAAAATTGTACAGTTTATTGTAGACCAGGGCTAGCATAGCAGAGATGGTTCGGTGGCTAGCCCCGTCAAAACCTGCTTTCCTCGCCGATAAACAAACGATTATAACATGCATCAAAAACTGCCAGACCCTTGTGAGATGACCCTTTCTGTACTGGTCGGAGGGTACACCCGGGTAACCCATACGTGTCATGCCACCAGCAATGAAAACATTTGAAAATTGGGTGGGCATGTCCGGAGAGTCATTAAAAAGAAGAACTTCACGTAGCAGCTGCTCGGTTATAATAATTTCCCGATCAAAAACTCTGGATATAATCCGGGTATGTTCCAACTCGGTATTTACAACCGCATTCCTCCAAAAAGGACCAACATGGTCTCTGTAATTGTAGGTTCCCTGATCTTGGACCTAACCGGATCAACACAATACATCGAGAGGCGGAATTCAAACGATTGTATAAAGTACGTAAAACACAAACGAATCAAATGCAAATCGAATGTATATTGATATAATAACCGATTAGCTTGATACACTGAGATGCCTTACAATATGCTCTGAGAAACCCTAGATTCGTCAACCTCACAAATGAGGCCGAACTTCTCTATTTATAGCCAAAACGAAACTGACCTGCGACACAAGCTTTGTGTCGCACAGCCAACTCATGCGACACAAGCCTTGTGTCGCATAAGCGACACAGGCTCTGTGTCGCCTAAGACACAACTTGTAAATTTCTTATAACGGACAAAACGTCGTAAATACATATTAGTTTTTACAAGCTAAGACCAACTGACAGACAAACAAATATGCACCAACAAACTCCCCCGTGTCTTCAGCTTGGTCTTTAAGATTTCTTTATTCAGCTTCGGTCTTTTAACACTTCCAGCCTGCAGGGAATGTACCACCGGCATGTATTCCCATCTTCAAACAAATCTCAACAATCTTCTGAAATTTTAGAGCTTCTTCTTGATCAATGTCATAATGCATAATCTTGTTGACATGAAGAACTCTTAAATCATATTTTGTTAAGTTGATGAGGCTAATAGGATCGAATACACGAACGGTTGAACCTCTTAACTGTTGAGAATAGATCCACTCTCCCTGACTCCGTTCCTGATCTCTCTCGGTTAGATACTCAATCACAGCTTTACTAGTCTTCGGGTCGTACCACCAATGTCTAAATCTTTTTAACAAATTTAGTGGTAATTTTTCAAGAGGAACAGATTTCAGACTTGCAGCTGGTGGATATTTATATTTTACTATAGGCTCTTGAGTTCTTGGATCTAACTTCTTCTTGAAACGATAACGAACACCCAGCTCAGGTCTTATCCATGCATAGTGTCTGCTATAGATCTCTCTTCTAAGAACCTTTTGAATGAAAGCGCCTCGAGGATCGTTTGTATTATTGACCAATTCTAATTGCGCAAGACGATTAAGTTCAATCTTCGGCAAGGTGCTGATGCAATTGAATCTCGGCCGGAAGTATTGAACACCGTCCCTTCTTTTAATTAGAATGAGAGAGCTCTCAGCATCGAATTTCCAACTGTAAATCAAACCAGTGAAATCTCCTCGTACTTTGTAAGATTTGCAAGTATTAGGCGCCACAATAACAGTATGATAACGCACGACAGGCTTGGACTGTGTTGTTGGCAATGATTGTTCATCTTCAGAAGAATCCGATTCAATGATGGGTGCATCTGGATCATATGGTTCTTCTGGTTGCGCTTGATCAGGCTCATGTTGTCTTTCAATAGGAGAATCTTGACGAATTGACTCTTCATATACGTCTTCATCTGAAGGGATCTCTGGTTCAGCCTCAACATCCTCAAAGTCATACGATATATCATCATTATTCACCGGATTTATTAAGCTTTGTAGCTATGTGATATTCGCTTTAGAGTAATCTGCAGCTAGTAGAACCGGTTGACTTGGAATATTTGTAGAGGATGCAAAGTAATCTAAAAGGATATTTTCATTCATAGAATCATTATTTACATCATCTGTTTGTGTTCCGGCGGAAGTCCTTTCTTTTGTTTCTATGGCACGCAGGCCTGACTCCCCCGAAACAACTGCAAGGGCTTCTAATTCTAAAAGTCTACTTTCTAATTCCGAAATTCTAGCAGCTTGAACTTCAATAACAGCAGCTTGATCAGCCAACTGCTTGTTCATTCTGTCTAGAAGAGCCATTATATGATCCAGCGTTGGTGGTTGTGGCTGAGGAGTTGATATAGCAGCAGAACGAACCAAGTTATCTTGAGTTCGTGGACGAGGACGGGGCTCGGAGATATCATCATCAGAGTCCTGTACGTTCCGAGACCGTTTTCCCCGGTTAGGCGGCACATGCACCCGTCCTGCCCTAATTCGGCGATGAACACGCTTGAATCGTAGAGAATTGTAGACTCGGAGGCGTTCAATGGTTTTCGGTGAAGGGACATCACCATCCGAATCCGTTGGGGTGTCATTGGGATCCCCGGATACAGTATCATCCGAGGCCGCATCAGCAGCAGTCTCGTCAACTGTTTGGAAATTATCAATATCCTGCAAAACACTATGTAATGTGTCATCTATATGTGTATCCTCGGTTTGAACCGGGATATTTACAAAAACATCCTCATGTTGTGGAGGAGCAGCAGGAGTATCCAAAAAATTGTCATCAGCTGGAGGGAGATATCCCTCATTGATTATACGTCCAAATAAAGGAACATCTTCTGGTACAGGGGCACCTTTGGCGTTTTGAGCACAAATGGCAAAAATCCGTGTGTTCATCGGAGTTTGACGGAAACGATGAGCAGCAATCACCGGCACCCCTGGAAGAAGATGATTGATAAGCAGCTGGATGAAACGTGGATATAAGTTCCATCGGTTGTCCCCCGCATGAACATAATGTGACACCTACCAATCTAGGGCTGTAATTATTGCCTAGACCATTAGTAATACGTGTGTTTAGAATTAGTTAATCTAAATATATGTGACATTTCATGCTATTACGTGCACACGTTAACAATCGGTTAAAATCGTATAACCGCGAACTGGACGAAGTCCTACAATCATACGGCGTTGGTGATAACTCTTTCTAAATAACGTAAATCTATTTTTATAAGTAAATAGTAGTTATTGCACTTATATTATTATCTTAATATAAAAGTACGCGAAAAACCTAGACGTTTGGCTCAAAACGTAACACACGCGATGAAAACGCGCAAACCGAGCCCGACGCCCGAGCGAAACCCAAAATATATTTTTGTAACCCAACTTAAGTATTTTAGAATACTTAGTCATCCCGAATATCACTCACAAATTTAAATTGTGCACGAACACATAACGTAAATTATTAACTTTTAAACCGCGAAATTTACGTTTAAAAGAACGAAAAACGTAACACGAAATCAAGAAGCAAGTCACGAGCCCAACCCATGGAAGGGTCAGGCCCAAACCCACGGCCCAAAGGCCCAACACGGCCCAAGAAAGGGGAGTCCAAGCCCATGAGTTAGCCCATGTATATATAAGCCTAAATCCTCCATTTCTCTCATTTTTCACCTCACAAACACACACACACACTCCCTAATTCTCTGCAATCAGACCTCATCACCACCACCACAGCCACCTAACACCTCCCTCCAGCCACCACAAGGCCGCCAATCAACCACCCTAAGCCACCATTCGGAAAATAGCACGAAACGGGAAAACTAGCTTCTTTCCTTCTCTTTCGGTTTCACAAACGTGGTAAGAACTTTAACTCTTCAAAAATTTACTTGTAATACTCTTATAAACATGTTATAAAGTTCACTTAACAAGGAAATGTCCAAATCATAACATAAAACCCGTTTTTCATGGTTAAAAGTGTCAAAAACGTCACATGCAAGCTGATCGGAAAATGGTCTGATTTTGAGAGGCTGTTTCTCCCTCAAAACTCAACCAAAATGGACGATTCAAAAGGCAAAAATTAAGTTTAAGAAGTTAGCTTTCATTTCCAAGTGGTTTCACAATTTTTGGAGTTCGTTTGATACCCGAAATGATTTTTACAAAAACATGTGTCCGGGCTGTCAAAAGGGGCAGAAATTTCACCCTTCTTGTTTTAATCATAACTCGAGATATACACATCCAAATGACCTGAAACCACCGCCAAAAGTTCAAAAATTTTGTTAGGTACAAAAGTCGTTTTGATGATTTTGTCTAAAGGTGTACGCATTTTGCCCAGAAAACGAGAACATTTGCATGTGTCCTGAATGGTTACTTTCTGACCACAGGGAACACATGGAATTTTTAAAAATACTTAGGAATGGCTAAAAATGCTGGAAAAATTATTTTAAGTAGCTAACATACTAAGGAACAACATATATTTTTCTTAAATTCTAACTCGGACATTTGGAACCCGAAATAAATTACGTAAAACTGACCTGTTACAGGCCTCTGTGTCGCAGAAGCCCAGTGGTCTGCGACACAAGCCTTAGTGTCGCAATAGAACCGAATGGCCACATTAGCGACACAAGCCTTTGTGTCGCTATACACCCGAATCGTCACAATAGCGACACCAGCTTTTGTGTCGCTGTACACCCGAATCGTCATCTTAGCGACACAAGCCTTTATGTCGCATAGTACCTTAGTGTCGCATATAGCGACACTAACCCTGTGTCGCTAAAAACACAAAATCCATGCATTTTTGGTTAAAGCAATATAAGCATAAATAAAAATTTTCCAGCTCGACCCCAGCCAGGGGCTCTGCCCCTTGGACCCCGCCAGGGGTTGCCACCCCTTGGACCCCGCTACCAGGGGCGCTGCCCCCGGACCCCCGTCATTCAGGGGTTTCGCCCCCTCCCATGTCACACTAATCCATTAACTATAGCCGGAAAGTAGAACATGCCTAATATAATTTATCACATCTGTGTTTTCACAAAATATCACCAACGGGCCGTACGTATTTACTAAACATAAATGATAACCGAACAAATGGACATCTCTAATTGAGTGAACTTACATAAGTGGACGTTAACCTCCTACTTACATAGATGGTCTTTTGAGACATCTACTTACACATACAACCTCATACGTTTAGGGCGTTAGGAGGTTGCACTTGGATATTCACTTCGCTTATTAATTGCTAGTCGCTTATCATACTCAGGTGAGTTCATTGTCCCCTCTTTCCGATTTCTATTTTTGGGGCTGAAAAGCATGCAATTACTTTAAACTTTTGGTTGAACTTTTACGTACTATCAACTGCTTTTGAACTGTTTTTACGCAAACTGTGGTATGTCAACATGTTAAGCTTGGGTTTTTCTTATACTCAAAGTCCCCTGCAACTTATTCACTACTAATTAACTCGTAGCGACGAGCCGTAGATATTATGGGTAGCATGCTATTTAGGGTAGGACCATCTCTCACTCACACTTCAACGTGGGTGCATAATATCGCCTCTTACTCATGTTTGTTGAAGAACATGGAGCACTTATATTTTGGGGCACGTTCGGTCGGATAATCGGATTAGTACTGGTCTCAAGGCTTATACATTTCTCTCTTTATTACCACATGTTTATTTACAGCAACTTTACCAACCAAATGCTTGTTATAACTGTCCCGATTGGACAAACACAGGGATGATAGCGTTCCCGAATCGGACGGCTACACCCATACTTATGTCCCTTATTGGACACCCTTTTGGTTCAATGGTTCAAACTTTGAACTCACCAACTATGGCCATAGTTGACCATTTTGTTTTGGCATGCTTTTCAGGAGAACGCCGGTAAGATTGGATCATATGTGGGCTAATGCATGGGATCATCCCAATCAAGCTATAAATCATGGACTTTTGAACGAAACTTTATGATTTTATTGTAACAGTACTTTTGTAACGATGAACAACCTGATGTATTGTTAATTGCCTTTAAGGCAGCTTTTTAATTTATGGTGTTGTTACTATATCTTTGTGTTGTGAATTCCTCAGCTATGACACCTCGTGTTTCCGCTTTAGCGGGGTGTGACAGGTTTGGTATCAGAGCCAAAGGGTATAGTGAATACCGGGTTTTCAAAATAAAATCCAAACTATAACCAAAATTTTTCTTGAAACAACACCTTCATCAAACATTGAACATGATACTAGTATAATTACTACAAGCATTTCATCATTTAGCCTCAATTAGGCATAGCCTGATCACCTATGACTAATTTAGGAAAAGTAATGAGAAACTTGGAGTAGTTATCCACGGGTTAATGTTAATGTATATCCATACCATGCATGTGCTTCACACATCATATGATCCATTTCATCGTTTGCTAGAAACCTAACACACTTTCCTTTTCAGTCTTACCATGTCTCAATCATCATCAACCCGTACTCCCTACTCGGCTGATGCATCTGGGTATATCACTAGTCGTCCTAGGAATTACCCACCTAGTTCTGAAGAACCAACGATGGACACTAGTACTGATCAAGGATCGAGTAGTGAGGGAAACACACCTGCCCTTAGAGCATCACCAGCACCTATCCCATCACAACCAGCCCAATCAAGTCCGCGTGTTAGACACACCGCGAGAATGAGGGTTGCTAACCCCGTTGGAGAAACACTAAGAGCACCCCCACCGGAATACCATCTTGGCAACCAGCGTAACCCTGCCCCAACCCGAGTCACTGACAGGTACACATGGCAGGAAATGATGAATGACTATGTCAATCCTGTCATATCCCGACCAGGAGGGGCATCGTCCTCCCGCACAGTTATGGGAATACCAGCGGGTCAGAGAGCAGGAATGACCGCCGAGGAGTTAAGGAGGATGTATTTAATGACTAATGAGCTACACCACTGTCGGGGAAGGATTGATCACCAAGGACAGCTCTTGTATGAGATGTCCGAATTGATAGAAGGGTTGTCACAACAGGCAGTTAGGACTTGGGCTTATGCCGAGTCGACTAGGAGAACCAACAGGAACTTAGTGTGGACTTGCGTAGGATTGGGTCTGTTGATGTTCATTGTACTCATTTGGCTTATTGTGATGACCATGTCATAGATTTACCCTTAAATTTGGAAAGCGAACTATTGTCTTTTGATTGGATTAAGTTGCGGCTTAAAAGGCTTATGGCCGAACAAACTATGTATCATGGTATTATCTATTTTACAAGGAGATGAATACCAGCTTATCTTAACCTTTTACATGTTCATTATTGCTATGCACATCTATTACTATCTAATCCCACAAATTACAAACGCACGAAAGATCCTTAATTTTTAACAAATGTTATACACGTATAAAATCCTGAAAACAAAACTCTGTGGATATCGTAGAATCATGCCTCCTAGGAGAAACACCAATGACATGGCTGACCAAATCGCCCAACAACTCAACGCGGCTTTGCCAAACCTTGTGGCACAAATCACCGCAAGCTTGAATGCCACGCAAGCTAATCCTGTAGCACCTCCCACCAACAACAATCCAGGGTGCAGCTACAAGACTTTCATGTCTTGCCGACCCAAGGAGTTCCGCGGAACAGAGGGCGCGGTCGGACTGCTGTCATGGATTGAAAGCATGGAATCTGTTCTCCATATTAGCAAGTGTTCGATTGAAAACCAGGTCGAGTATGCTGCTTGCATGCTCTAAGGTAGGGCTCTGACCTGGTGGAACAACCAGATTCAATGCCGAGGCCGTGAAGCCTCATACAACCTCACCTGGGAGGAGTTCAAAAAGTTGTTAACCGAGGAGTATTGTCCGAAGGACGCACTCCAGAAACTTGAGTCCGAGTTCTGGAATCACTCCATGGTCGGAACGGACATTGATAAGTACACCGCCCGATTCCATGAACTTGCGAGACTCGTGCCACACATGGTGAACCCAGAGGAGAAAAGGATCGATAGGTACCTTTGGGGATTAGTACCTGAAATCCGGGGGATGGTTGCCGCGGCGAACCCAACCACCATACAAGCCGCAGTTGTGATGGCCAACCGCCTAACCAATGATGTGGTCCGGTCAGGTGGGTCGTCTAAAAGAAACGACTCTGGTAAGCGCAAGGTGGATGACCAGCCACGGCAAAGAGGTGGCGGTTATCCCAACAAGAAGCCAATGGTGGCAAGAAATTTTGGCATTGCGGCTCAAGGACCGAAGCAATACAGTGGTCCTCACCCAAAGTGCAATAAATGCAAATTTCACCATGCTGGAAATTGTCCAGTGTGTGAAAAATGCAATCAGGTGGGCCACACCGGCAAGTATTGCAGAGCTGGGAACGTGAACGACCGTCCGAAAGCGTTATGCTACGAATGCGGAAGCCAAAACCATCTTAGGAATGCCTGCCCACGGTTGAACAAGGGCCCTGACAACAACGCCGGGAATTAGAGGGGGCCAGCGAGGGGCCGAGCATTCGTCATCGGAGCTGAAGAAGCAAGACAGGATCCAAACGCGGTAACAGGTACGTTTCTTTTGAACGATCACTACGCGTCTGTATTATTTGACTCGGGAGCTGAGAGGAGTTTCGTCTCGTTAGAATTCAGACCATTTATTGAATTAGACTCTGTACAACTAAATGAAACCTTTACTATCGAATACGCTAACGGTCATGAGTTCGAGACTAGGGACATAGTACCCAACTGTACCTTGAACCTAGCCGATAGGGTGTTTAACATCGACTTAATACCGATTGAGCTGAAAAGCTTTGATGTGATTATGGGAATGGACTGGCTAACGAAAGTCCGAGCAGAAATAGGATGCTTTGACAAGGTTGTCCGGATACCTCTCTCCGACAACGAAACCTTTGTCATACAAGGGGATAAACCTGGCAGGAAACTGAACATTGTGTCAGCTATGCAAATGCGTAAGTACCTGGGGAAGCAGTACTTCGCATTTCTGGCACATGTAGTTGACAAAAGGCCGGAGGAGAAGTGTGTTCAAGACATCCCTGTTGTTAGAAATCACCCTGAGGTTTTCCCAAATGACCTACCTGGACTTCCCCCACCTAGACCAGTTGAATTTCAAATCGACCTAATTTCCGGAGTGGCGCCCGTAGCAAGGACACCGTATCGTCTGGCACCGTCCGAGATGCAGGAATTATCAAGTCAACTGCAAGAGCTTCTGAGTCATGGACTAATTCGTCCAAGCTCATCGCCCTGGGGAGCTCCAGTTCTCTTCGTAAAGAAGAAAGACGGATCGTTCCGTATGTGCATAGATTATAGAGAACTGAACAAACTAACCATAAAGAACCGATATCCTCTACCCCGAATCGACGATCTATTTGACCAATTGCAAGGTGCATCGTACTTTTCAAAAATCGATCTTCGTTCAGGATACCACCAATTGAGAGTCCGTGAAGATGACATCCCAAAGACAGCCTTTAGGACGCGATATGGGCATTATGAGTTCTTAGTAATGCCGTTTGGACTAACCAATGCACCCGCAGTATTCACGGATTTAATGAATAGGGTGTGTCGCCCATATCTCGACAAGTTTGTAATTGTGTTCATCGACGACATATTGATTTATTCCAAAAGCAAAGAAGACCACGAACGACACTTGGAGATAATATTGAAACTACTAAAGGAGCAGAAGCTGTACGCCAAGTTCTTAAAATGTGAATTTTGGCTTCGAGAAGTACACTTCCTTGGTCACGTGGTCAACAAGGAGGGAATTCATGTCGACCCCGCCAAAATCGAGGCTATCAAAAAGTGGGAAGCCCCGAGAACCCCTACAGAGATACGTCAGTTTCTGGGATTAGCAGGCTATTATCGGAGGTTTATCGAGAACTTTTCAAGGATTGCTAAACCGTTAACCGAGCTGACCCAGAAGGCCAAGGAGTTTGTTTGGGGAAAGGAACAAGAGGAAGCGTTTCAAACACTGAAGAGTAGGCTTTGTAACGCGCCCATATTAGCTTTACCGGAAGGAACAGAAGATTTTGTCGTGTACTGTGACGCATCACACCAAGGAATGGGCTGCGTACTGATGCAAAGGAATAAGGTGATTACCTACGCATCGAGACAACTCAAGGAGCATGAAAAGAACTATACAACGCACGATTTAGAGTTAGGAGCAGTGGTGTTCGCTCTTAAGATTTGGAGACACTATCTGTATGGCACGAAGTGCACCATCTTCACCGATCACAAGAGTCTTCAGCATATCTTCGATCAGAAGATGCTCAACATGAGACAGAGAAGGTGGGTAGAACTGCTTGGTGATTACGACTGCGACATCAAGTATCACCCAGGCAAGGCTAACGTAGTAGCCGATGCTCTAAGTAGGAAGGAAAGAGTAAGGCCCTCGCGGGTGCGAGCATTGGGAATACTAGTTCAGACGAGTTTGAAAACTCAAATCTTGGAAGCTCAGGATGAAGCAATGAAACCGGAGAACATAAAGAATGAAACCTTGCATAACCTGGATCAGAAATTTGAAATCAAGTCCGATGGAGTTCGGTACTTCAAGGAAAGAGTTTGGATTCCGAAAGTCAATGATTTGAGAAAAATCATTCTTGACGAAGCCCATAAATCCAGATATTCAATTCACCCAGGAGCTGATAAGATGTATAAGGATGTGAGGAAATTTTACTGGTGGCCGAGAATGAAAAAGGATATTGCTGTCTACGTTGGAAAGTGCTTGACTTGTTCTAAAGTCAAGGCAGAGTACCAGAAGCCATCAGGATTATTGCAACAACCGGAAATCCCACAATGGAAATGGGAACAAATATCCATGGACTTTATCACGAAATTGCCACGAACGGCAAAGGGACATGACTCTATATGGGTCATAGTGGACAGATTAACGAAGTCAGCACACTTTATTCCCATCCGAGAAGATTACAAAATGGACAAACTCGCTCAAATCTATATCGATGAAATCGTTGTACGTCATGGAATACCACTCTCCATCATTTCCGATAGGGATAGTCGTTTCACGTCACGTTTATGGCAACAACTACAGAAGGCTCTAGGCACTCAACTAAATTTGAGCACCGCCTACCACCCACAAACCGATGGCCAAAGTGAGCGAACCATCCAAACCTTGGAAGACATGTTGAGAGCCTGTGCAATAGATTTTAAAGGAAGCTGGGATACTCACTTACCTTTAGTGGAGTTTTCCTACAACAACAGTTACCACACAAGCATAGGATGTGCACCATTTGAGGCCTTATATGGACGTAAGTGCCGATCACCACTCTGTTGGTTAGAAACAGGTGATAGACAGCTAATCGAACTCGACATTATACAAGAAACAACCGATAAAATCACGGCTATCAGGGAAAGATTGAAAATAGCCAGAAGTCGTCAGAAAAGTTATGCAGACAACCGTAGGAAACCTTTAGAATTTCAAATCGGCGATAAAGTACTTCTGAAAGTGTCACCTTGGAAGGGCATGATACGCTTTGGAAAGCGAGGCAAACTTAACCCAAGATATGTTGGACCTTTTGAGATACTAGAAAGGATTGGTCCAGTCGCGTACCGACTCGAACTACCTCAGGAACTTAGCAACATACATAACACGTTTCATGTTTCCAATCTAAAGAAATGTCTATCCGACGAAACACTCATTGTTCCTCTCGATGATATTCACATAGATGATAAACTACACTTCATAGAGGAACCACTCGAAATCATGGACCGTGAGGTCAAAAGATTGAAGCGAAGTCGAATTCCCATCGTAAAAGTCCGATGGAATTCGCGACGAGGTCCTGAATTCACATGGGAGCGCGAGGATCAATTTCGACATAAGTATCCGCACCTATTCTCGAATATTTCGACACCCTATGAGACGAGTTGAATTTCGGGACGAAATTCATTTCAACGGTGGGATAATGTGACACCTACCAATCTAGGGCTGTAATTATTGCCTAGACCATTAGTAATACGTGTGTTTAGCATTAGTTAATCTAAATATATGTGACATTTCATGCGATTACGTGCACACGTTAACAATCGGTTAAAATCGTATAACCGCGAACTGGACGAAGTCCTACAATCATACGGCGTTGGTGATAACTCTTTCTAAATAACGTAAATCTATTTTTAAAGTAAATAGTAGTTATTGCACTTATATTATTATCTTAATATAAAAGTACGCGAAAAACCTAGACGTTTGGCTCAAAACGTAACACACGCGATAAAAACGCGCAAACCGAGCCCGAGCGAAACCCAAAATATATTTTTGTAACCCAACTTAAGTATTTTAGAATACTTAGTCATCCCGAATATCACTCACAAATTTAAATTGTGCACGAACACATAACGTAAATTATTAACTTTTAAACCGCGAAATTTACGTTTAAAAGAACGAAAAACGTAACACGAAATCAAGAAGCAAGTCACGAGCCCAACCCATGGAAGGGTCAGGCCCAAACCCACGGCCCAAAGGCCCAACACGGCCCAAGAAAGGGGAGTCCAAGCCCATGAGTTAGCCCATGTATATATAAGCCTAAATCCTCCATTTCTCTCATTTTTCACCTCACAAACACACACACACACTCCCTAATTCTCTGCAATCAGACCTCATCACCACCACCACAGCCACCTAACACCTCCCTCCAGCCACCACAAGGCCGCCATTCAACCACCCTAAGCCACCATTCGGAAAATAGCACGAAACGGGAAAACTAGCTTCTTTCCTTCTCTTTCGGTTTCACAAACGTGGTAAGAACTTTAACTCTTCAAAAATTTACTTGTAATACTCTTATAAACATGTTATAAAGTTCACTTAACAAGGAAATGTCCAAATCATAACATAAAACCCGTTTTTCATGGTTAAAAGTGTCAAAAACGTCACATGCAAGCTGATCGGAAAATGGTCTGATTTTGAGAGGCTGTTTCTCCCTCAAAACTCAACCAAAATGGACGATTCAAAAGGCAAAAATTAAGTTTAAGAAGTTAGCTTTCATTTCCAAGTGGTTTCACAATTTTTGGAGTTCGTTTGATACCCGAAATGATTTTTACAAAAACATGTGTCCGGGCTGTCAAAAGGGGCAGAAATTTCACCCTTCTTGTTTTAATCATAACTCGAGATATACACATCCAAATGACCTGAAACCACCGCCAAAAGTTCAAAAATTTTGTTAGGTACAAAAGTCGTTTTGATGATTTTGTCTAAAGGTGTACGCATTTTGCCCAGAAAACGAGAACATTTGCATGTGTCCTGAATGGTTACTTTCTGACCACAGGGAACACATGGAATTTTTAAAAATACTTAGGAATGGCTAAAAATGCTGGAAAAATTATTTTAAGTAGCTAACATACTAAGGAACAACATATATTTTTCTTAAATTCTAACTCGGACATTTGGAACCCGAAATAAATTACGTAAAACTGACCTGTTACAGGCCTCTGTGTCGCAGAAGCCCAGTGGTCTGCGACACAAGCCTTAGTGTCGCAATAGAACCGAATGGCCACATTAGCGACACAAGCCTTTGTGTCGCTATACACCCGAATCGTCACAATAGCGACACCAGCTTTTGTGTCGCTGTACACCCGAATCGTCATCTTAGCGACACAAGCCTTTATGTCGCATAGTACCTTAGTGTCGCATATAGCGACACTAACCCTGTGTCGCTAAAAACACAAAATCCATGCATTTTTGGTTAAAGCAATATAAGCATAAATAAAAATTTTCCAGCTCGACCCCAGCCAGGGGCTCTGCCCCTTGGACCCCGCCAGGGGTTGCCACCCCTTGGACCCCGCTACCAGGGGCGCTGCCCCCGGACCCCCGTCATTCAGGGGTTTCGCCCCCTCCCATGTCACACTAATCCATTAACTATAGCCGGAAAGTAGAACATGCCTAATATAATTTATCACATCTGTGTTTTCACAAAATATCACCAACGGGCCGTACGTATTTACTAAACATAAATGATAACCGAACAAATGGACATCTCTAATTGAGTGAACTTACATAAGTGGACGTTAACCTCCTACTTACATAGATGGTCTTTTGAGACATCTACTTACACATACAACCTCATACGTTTAGGGCGTTAGGAGGTTGCACTTGGATATTCACTTCGCTTATTAATTGCTAGTCGCTTATCATACTCAGGTGAGTTCATTGTCCCCTCTTTCCGATTTCTATTTTTGGGGCTGAAAAGCATGCAATTACTTTAAACTTTTGGTTGAACTTTTACGTACTATCAACTGCTTTTGAACTGTTTTTACGCAAACTGTGGTATGTCAACATGTTAAGCTTGGGTTTTTCTTATACTCAAAGTCCCCTGCAACTTATTCACTACTAATTAACTCGTAGCGACGAGCCGTAGATATTATGGGTAGCATGCTATTTAGGGTAGGACCATCTCTCACTCACACTTCAACGTGGGTGCATAATATCGCCTCTTACTCATGTTTGTTGAAGAACATGGAGCACTTATATTTTGGGGCACGTTCGGTCGGATAATCGGATTAGTACTGGTCTCAAGGCTTATACATTTCTCTCTTTATTACCACATGTTTATTTACAGCAACTTTACCAACCAAATGCTTGTTATAACTGTCCCGATTGGACAAACACAGGGATGATAGTGTTCCCGAATCGGACGGCTACACCCATACTTATGTCCCTTATTGGACACCCTTTTGGTTCAATGGTTCAAACTTTGAACTCACCAACTATGGCCATAGTTGACCATTTTGTTTTGGCATGCTTTTCAGGAGAACGCCGGTAAGATTGGATCATATGTGGGCTAATGCATGGGATCATCCCAATCAAGCTATAAATCATGGACTTTTGAACGAAACTTTATGATTTTATTGTAACAGTACTTTTGTAACGATGAACAACCTGATGTATTGTTAATTGCCTTTAAGGCAGCTTTTTAATTTATGGTGTTGTTACTATATCTTTGTGTTGTGAATTCCTCAGCTATGACACCTCGTGTTTCCGCTTTAGCGGGGTGTGACAACATTGTCCACCATTGCTTTAAAAAGATAGCCTGAGAAGTTGAAGGGCTTGTTGTATACTAGAGCCAGCATGGCAGAAGCCGTAGAATGGCTCATGCCGTCAAATCCTGCCTTCCTGCTGGAGAGGCATACGATCATGATATGCATGAGGTACCTCCGGACCTTTGTGAGGTTGGCCTTTCGGTATTGATCTCGAGGGATACCCGGATAGCCTGGACGGAGCATGCCGCCGTTGACAAACGTGTTGGAGAACCGAATTGGCAAATCCGGGTGGTCAGCAAAACTAAAAAATTCACGAAGCAGTTGCTCCGTAATAACCATTTCTTTGTCATCTACCCTGGAAATAATACGTGTGTCTGGCAGATCAGAGTTGATCACAGCTGAGTCCCAGAAGGAACCAACTTGATCCTTGTAAATAGGAGCGTTGGCTGAGATGGCAGTAAAGATGCGGGAACGGCGAAGAAAAGCGATCATTGGCCGAAACGGCGCAGCCGAATCCCGATCAGCCTCGAGAAAGGCCACGATATTGTGCCTTGGCTCCCAATCATTAACATTTATATCTGCCATAGCTATAAACACAAAAGAAACGTAGCTCGAGAAGCGTTAGCATTAATACTCGAAGACGATTTGTTTCAATTAAAATGTCTCATGCGACACAAGGGATTGTGTCGCAGTAAGAGTGCGACATAAGCTTTGTGTCGCTAGAGAGGTGTGCGACATAAAAGATGGTGTCGCATAAATCAATTTCAAAAACTTTGCGACAGAAGCGCTTGTGTCGCTTACTAATTAAGCGACAGCAAGGGTTGTGTTGCATTTGCAATAAAATGATTTTATGTTAACACGGCGACGGAAAGCTTATGTCGCACAACTTGTGTCGCTAAGTAAGCGACACAAAAGGTTGTGTCGCAAGACAGCAATGCAACAGACACAAGTGCGACACAAGGGCTTGTGTCGCATCTTGTGTCGCAATGACGAACAGATGCCCAACCCAGAAAAAACCGATGATAAAATTTGGGGGTTTTTGAAATTGAGCACACCAAATGATGCGCCAATGTATGAAGAGCATAAAACCATGAGTGTTAACATGTTAGCAACGTATCCCGTGTCCAGTTTTACCCCAAACCAAAAACCCTAACAAACCGTATGTTTCATTCAACGATTAAACCAAAATTAGACGGTGAAAGAGAGTAAAAATGGTACCTATAAGTCGAGAAAAATGAGGAGAACAAGAAACACTGAATGGATTGCGAAGAAAAACGGCAGAAAGTTGAAAATCAAATGAAAGTGGCGTCGCAGAAGTTGTGTCGCAGTGTTTGCTTTGTGTCGCTATTTGTGTCGCAAGAACGTGTAGCCACTGAGAGGTAGGGTTTGGATTTTATACCTCAACCCTGTGTAGCGACACAAGATGCGACATATTTGGTCCTTAACCCGAAATGCAAAGATTTAATTCCAAAAACTAGTCGATTTTAACCGAAAACACGTACTAACACGATCCAATAACACCAAATCCGTAGATTATGGCTCTGATACCACTTGTAGGTTCCCAGATCTTGGACCTAACCGGATCAACACAAACAATCGAGAGGCGGAATTCAAACGATTGTATAAAGTACGTAAAACACAAACGAATCAAATGCAAATCGAATCTATATTGATATAATAACCGATTAGCTTGATACACTGAGATGCCTTACAATATGCTCTGAGAAACCCTAGATTCGTCAACCTCACAAATGAGGCCGAAGTTCTCTATTTATAGCCAAAACGAAACTGACCTGCGACACAAGCTTTGTGTCGCACAGCCAGCTCATGCGACACAAGCGTTGTGTCGCATAAGCGACACAGGCTCTGTGTCGCCTAAGACACAACTTGTAAATTTCTTATAACGGACAAAACGTCGTAAATACATATTAGTTTTTACAAGCTAAGACCAACTGACAGACAAACAAATATGCACCAACATAAATGGTTAGGGCAGCAGAGATAGCATGAAAAATCCTGGAATGCCTCAGGAACTGGATCATTGGGCGAAAAGGGATTGCTGACTCCCTGTCTTCTTCGAGAAAGGCGACGGTGTTGTGACGAGGTTCGAGCAACCTCAGAAAAGCGTCTTGTCGTGCCATTTCTAAAAGAAAGCACAAAGAAAAGCACTACAGAAGTGTTAGCAATAATTAGTTAATTGAAACAATCTGTAGAGGCGACACAAGGCTTGTGTCGCACAGATCTGGCGACAGAGGCCTTAGGGTCGCAGTAGATAAAGTTAATTAATTGATCTTAGATAAGCGACACAATCTCTTGTGTCGCAACTTAAAAGTGCGACACAAAAGTCTTGGGTCGCATTTGGCAATTTATTTGAATTAATTAACTTAAAAGTAGCGACACAAACCTTAGTGTCGCAAGTAAACACTTGAGAAAATTGATTTTGATAGACACGCGACACAATAGGTTATGTCGCATAAATTAGCGACACAAACCTTTGTGTCGCACCCAAAATATGGCATTAAATGAATTTGACAAATTTTGCGACACATAGCCTTGTGTCGCAGGTTGTGTCGCAAGGATGAACACCAAACCATGCCAAGATCCCGATGGTCGAAAATTTGGGGTTTTTGCAAACCAAAGCGACCCGAAGGTGCGTAGGAACATCAGGAACTCGAAAGTATCCTAGTTATGAAGTTAAGCACACCCAAACACCTCAATTTAATCCCAAACCGAAACCCCTAAAAAACCCGTGACTTTAATTCACTATTAAACGCAAAATACACGGTGAAAAAGGGAAAGATTTATACCGCTAGATCGAGTAAGGTAAGGAGAATGAGATTTGTATGGATTGATTGGAACAGAAAGCTCAGGAAATCAAAGTCAGTCGAGAAAATCACACGGGTTTGCTTGTGTCGCTATATCGAGTGCTTGTGTCGCAGAGATTAATGGTGATGTCGAAGTTAATTAAGAATAGTAAACACGTTAAGGTCGTAGGGATTTGGCTTTTATACCCGTACCCTACATAGCGACATAGCCTGCGACACAAGCAGCGACAGAAAGAGCGACACAGGCTTGTGTCGCAGAAAGACACTTGGTGATTTTTCAGTGTGATTTCGTTTTTTAGAGTACGATACTCGATTCGATATTAACTTACAGACTTGGAGAAACTAATTAAGCTACAGATAAATTAAGAAATAATGCAAAAAGAAAAATTGTTGATTCAATTTTACAATCAACGAAAAGTTCGTAACCTATTTTTGGTGACGGAAATGTTTAAGTCTGGTTAGGGATCATATCACGATAACATGCAATTATTAGGAATAGTAAGTGTTATTTCGATTATCAGTATGTTTGTCCAATTTAAATTTACTTAGCATATTTAAATCATCTATTATAAAGATTAGTTCAAGACGATTATTGATATTTTATCCATCTAAATATTTGTACTTAAGTATATGATTTCAACTCATAATGAGATGAACCACTTGTGTTATTATTAGCATTCATATTATAGTATATAAATCACATTAAAATATACATTTGAAATCAAAACATGTTAGTATTTTCTATATATAAGGTGAAAGTATGAACGTATCTTTAGAACCAAGTTAGCGGTGACAGGTCTGTACTTTCATACAACAGAGTCACATAAACAATAGTTCGGGTTGAACAAACACCAGTCTGAACAATTAAACTAGAGGGTACAGTTCTGTACTTTCATACAACAGAGTACCATAGTTTAACACAAACCAGGACGAGGCAATCTTTATATAACTTTGGTTTATACATAAGTGCATTATATTTTGTAGAATTAAGAATGCCACGGGTACGTAATAGTTGTCCATATCTTAACTGTTGGGTCACAAGGTTCCCAAAACTTAGATACAGATTAAATAACAGTTATCTCAACGTGTTAGTTTATATCCAAGTTTTATATCAAACAAGTTTAAATTAATCTAGGCGGAAAACAAGATTAATTTTGACACAGAGTTTATTATGAATCAAAGTATTATTCACAATAAAGTGTTTGTCTCACAAAGATGACAAAGTATTCAAACCCACACAGATGGTTTGAATACGATCCAAGTAGTACACAAAGATACAGTTATCACTACAAACTTCACAGTAAGTGTGGTAATGCTTTAGCCTAAGCTCAAAGGTCTAGTATACTAATTCTCTTGAATTTCTTGGATAATAGCAGTGCTTTTTGAACTGCTATTTATAGAGTTGGATGTAACTCTATATTATCCAGCTTACATAGTTGTCCAAGGGATAACAGATGCATCTTGGGCAACTTTGCACGCCTTCCTTTTTGCTTTTCTTGGAAATAGAAAAAGCAAAAAGGTAAAAGGTTTCTTTGCTGAGAAGAGAACCTTTATATGATGTTTGACCTTTTTCAAACATCTTATCAGTTGTAACTAGCCTAAGGAAAGAAGAATATCTCCTGTACATTTGTACTTTCATTCTTCAATCTGTGCTCTTCAGTCTGTGCTCATCAGTCTGTGATCTTCAGTCTGTGAACTTCAGTCTGTGAAGCCTTCTGTATTCAATCTTCATTCTTCAGATGATGAATTCATAAGTCTTCAGGAAGAGCATGACTTTCAGTCTGTGAGATTCTTCAGTCTGTGCAGCACAGACTCAGGAACAATTCTTCAGTCTGTGCAGCACAGACTCAGAAACACAGACTCAGGAATTCACTAAGTTTTTCCTGAATACAACTGAGATAGATTTTGACTCTTCAGATTTATAACTTAGGTTTTATCATTGTTTTTCCCAACAATCTCCCCCTATCTGATGATGTCAAAATCTATTTACAAAAGATAATAGAGAAATAATAAATACTAAAGTACAACATAACTTATGAAACTTAGACTTATATATATAAAGTCAAAGTCATAGTTAGTATACAAAAATATTACAATTATTACATAAGATTGTAGATAACATAAGTATAACAATCTTCAGTCCTTTCTCCGAGCCTTGATCTCTTTCATCTTTTCCACTTTCCTCTTCAACAGTTCTTCCATTTCCTTATCAGATTTGTCTTCAAATTCTTGATACTCTAGGATGATCTTCTTGCAGATATCTTCAAGTCCAGTCATCATCCTGAGTTGGGAAAGGTTGTTGAATAACCAGCTGATCAGTCTTCTTCTGAATGGTTTGGCTTGAGAATGTTTGCATTCCTTCAGCAGGGCAATACAGTGTAGCAGAGACTCTCTATATAGTCTATTTTGATCTTGGAAGCACTCTATCCCATTGATATCTCTATAGCACAGACCTTCAATGCTGTCAGTCTGTACATAAGATCTATCTATGAAAACAATACCTTTGGGTAGAGGATGCTCCCTTCTCTGCTCATTCTCTGTGGATAACCCAGCTGACTTTTTCTTTATTACAAAGTTGTTTGCTATGCAGAACAACTTGTATTCTTCTTCTGAGATAAGCCCCAGACTGAGGACTAACTCAATCAGGTAAGATAGCTCATCCAGAACTTCTTTCTTCAATTCTTTGTCAGCTGCACTCTTCAAAAGATTAGCAATGGATTGCCATTCTTTAAGCCCTAGAGTGTACAGTTCATCCACCCATACCATCTTCTTGCTCTTGGTCAAAGTCAGCTCCAGCTTTAATTTCTGTCCAATCTTGTTCAGATGACATTCTCTAATCTTCTGCTTGAGCTTTGACTTTTGGAAAGTGGCTTGTAGCTTTGGTTTCAGGCTCTCTATCTTCTGTAACCTTGTTGACAGCTCCTCATCTTCTTTGATTTGTTGCTCAACTTGACTCCTTCTGATTTGGGTCAGTGAACAGCTTTCTTCTTGTAGTTCTTGAGTGAGCATGTCAACAAATCTTGCTTCCTTCAGCTTCTGCTCTTCAAGAGTTAATACATCTAAGTATTCGGTTAAGGTCATACCTTGAGCAGTAGCTTCTTGTTGCAAGAGTTCGTCCTGTAGATCATTCAGTTCAGGACTTCTTGTTCCAGCAGCATGATCATCCACCATCTTCTTGATCTTGCTTAACCTTTCCTGCTTGGATAAGGCAATCTCCTTGCCCTTACCCTTATCCATAACTACTTCCATGGTAGAGCTTGACCCAGGATAAGTGCTTATCAGATGAGCACTTCTCCATTGCATTCTACCTTCAAGTTCACTTCTACCAGGAGGTAGTGTTCTGGTTGTTGTGGTTGGTCTAGCAGGATTGGCTTCAGCTTGAATGGCTTCAGCACTGATAATTAGAGCATCAGTGTTTGCTGCTGGTTGCTCTGAGTCTGTGATTGATGCTGTGTCTCAGTCTGTGCAGGTTCAGAAGGCACAGACTGAGACTCTCCAGTCTTGACTTTTGAGGCTCCTACACCTACACCTCCAAAAGTAGCATCATCTTCATCATCATCTGATCTTCTGAAAACTTCAGACTCAGAACTGCAGTCAGGATTGATGGCATCATCATCATCACCATCATTGTCCTGTTCTTCTGCCAGCTTCATAAATTGATCCCAGGTCTTGATCCCCTTCATCTTTGGTTGGGAATCAAAGATATCCCTTTCAGGAATCCTCCAGGCCATTCTTTTCATCTTCCTGGCTCTCTTGATTTGCAGAGGTTGAACATCTTCTTCTTCTTCCCTTGGTCTCTTCAACTCCATCTGACCTTGGGTTGAGATAGTTGCAATTGGGTCTATGTGTAAGACAACGGATGACTCCCCCTGAGTCTGTGCAACCATCTCAGCATGTTCACCTAACTGCAATCTCTCTTGCTCCCCCTCAATCTGTGCACTCATATCTTCAGTCTGTGGCACAGACTGAGCTTCAGTCTAAGACTTCACCCTAGCACCTTCGGGTCCATCATCTCCATCATCTCCCTCACTGCTATCTCCCCCTAAATCTAAGGATTTATTATTTAAATCTTTATCTTTTGAGGTTTTAGCTTCTGCAGACCCATACTTCATCTTCTCCCGCTTTTTGACATCATCTACTAAGTTTGAGAGGGTGGTCTGCATTTCATCTAACCTATTGGATACCTTTGCCTCCAGCATATCCACTTTATCCACCATAGTAGAGACTAGATGCTTCATCTTCTCTAGCTCTTTCTTATTATTATTGAACTCAGTCTGTACCCATTCAGACAACTTGTTGATGGCAGAAAGCACATCATTAAGTGTACTAGAAGGCACAGACTGGGTCTGGTTGGAAGGGTTAGAATTGGGTGATGGTATGTGTTCCTCACTTGACTCATGTTGAGACTGAGCAAGATCACTGGAATCTTTTGGGGTTGCACTCTTTGCCTCACTCTGTGTCCTGTGCATGGAAAAGCGATCATAGGCATTGAGTGGTGTAGTTGTTCCCTCAGATCTAATCCGGTGATAGGATAGGATATCACTGGGAAATGATTGTGTTGCACCTGTAGCCTCAAACAGTCCCTGGTGTAATGGAACAGTATCACTGGCAACTGATGTGGAAGTTGGTATGCCTTTACTAACCATCTGGTGATAAGATGGTAGTTCATCAGGCAAGGAAGAGGAGATCTGTACCTCAGTCTGTGACATGACTGGGGCATTGGCGATCTGTGCAGAGGGGTGTAAGAAAGGACTCACTGGAATGTGAACTAGTACAGGACTAGTGGTCATTATGGGCTCAGCCATTGTGAGTGGGGTAAAGAGGGGGGTGGTAGTGCTCAGGATTGGAGCATCTTCTTCAATGCTTACTACAGGGGTCAGTGTAGCAGCAGCAATGTGGGTATCCAAGCTGACTAAACTAGGTGTAGGTTGGGTCAGTTGGGTAGCCATTGGCACCACAGACTCTAGCAGAGCTGTAATGGAATGGTCTACAGCACTGGAAGGTGTTCTATTGACAGCCAATTCCATGGATGATGATTCCACTTGTGCTATACTTTTTGGGGTTGAGTCTGGTGATTCCTCCAGAGTGAGTGGTGACTCATCTGGGTTGGTCTGTTTGTGACTCTCTTTTGTGGGTGAGGATGGGCTAGGATAAGAAGGTTGATCTATATCCATGTCCTCAGATGAAGAAGAAGTACTACCTGCATCTTCTGTTGAAGATGGAACAGACTCAGGAATGTTTGAGTCTGACTCCAAGTGCACAGACTGAGTTGAGTCTGTATCCCCGGAGTCTGTGTGCTCTGCTTCAGCCACACGATCTTCAACAGCCTGGGTCTTAGTACCCTCACTATCACCTGAACTATCACCCTCCATAGATGCAGAAGCAACATATGGGTGATCAATCCATTGCTGCATAGCAGCAGTGATAGGTGCTCAAGAAAGTGGAACCGGATGGTTGAACACTTTATATGTGAGCACAGGTACGGGTATATCTGCAGTTTTGTTATTAAAGGACATATACACAGACCCAGTTAATCTGGATTGGATGCATAGGGAGAGTAACCTTATAAAAGGTACGTTAAAAATTCGTTGTGACTCATTTACTAGTTTTAAAAGTTCTTGAAAATACAACTCTGCAAAGTTGATGTTTAAACCTGTGATAAATGAGCTCAACAGTTGAGTTTCAAACTCATTTAACTCCCCTGTGCTACCAGATTTTCCTCCTAGACTTCTAATGATGCCAGAGATTAAAAATTTCCATCTGGGGGTGAATCCTGACATCAAAATGGTGCCCTTTTCTTTGGTATATCCAACCAAAGTAAGAGAAGTCCTTGCTGCTTCTTTGGTTGGAATGGGTGCAAAATTATTTCCCAAAGGCAAGTCTAAGACATTCCTAATTAGCTCCTGATC
The DNA here is from genome assembly GCA_963930675.1 of Gnaphalium uliginosum. Classification (NCBI taxonomy): domain Eukaryota; kingdom Viridiplantae; phylum Streptophyta; class Magnoliopsida; order Asterales; family Asteraceae; genus Gnaphalium; species Gnaphalium uliginosum. The sequence goes on along the minus strand of OZ005680.1, from coordinate 37,263,497 downwards.
AATGGTAACTGCCCGTTTACCATGATCAATAGTACCAGTAATTGCAGTATTGGTACTATTTGAGGAGCAAGTATACCACCATTCCATCAAAAAATTTGGGTATATTTGAGGAACTGAGTTGAAGAATGCTCCCCTTAATGGATGAGCCGACATAAAAGCAGTTAGTTCCTCAAACCCTTTATTCTTTTTAGAGTCGGGAATGGAAATGGTAGCAACTTGATTATTAATAGAGAGTTTTACCTGTTTACCTTGTTTAAAAGGTTTAGCTGCAGCGATGTTGGCAGGTGCCATGTAAACCCATTGATCAGCCATTTTGAATGAAGAAATTTTAGAAATTGATTTTGAAAATGGTTGAGCGATTTAGGGTTTATAAACTCTGTTTGTTTTTGGTGTGCAAGTACGAATGAAGAAGGAAGGGGGAAAACAGAAGTGGGTATTTGAAGAAATTAAATTTCCGTTAAATGGGACCCACTTGACGGTTTATCCCTTTCTCTGCAACAGTAACGCTGAAGCACGTGCACTTTTTGTATTGAGCAGATAAATAGACAACAAGCGCCAAAACTTTTAATGATTATTACCATAAAAATGGTTTTAGCATTAAATGCAGAGATATTGTTGTTTATTTATTTTTATTAAAGAAAATAAAAAATAAAAAAATAAAAAAAAAGTTGAGCCGGCAGTGGTAACAGATTGATATAGCTAACAGTACTAACTTGCGAAAGCAGTACTAAAATTAACTAACAGTGGTAACTTGCGAAAGCAGTACTTAAGTTAACTAACAGTAGTAACTTGCCAAAGCAGTACTAAAATCAACTAACAGTGGTAACTGCAAAAGCAGTACTAAAGTTAACTAACAGTAGTAACTTGCCAAAGCAGTACTAAAATCAACTAACAGTGGTAACTGCAAAAGCAGTACTAAAGTTAACTAACAGTAGTAACTTGCTATATTAATAGTGTTAATTGTACCAATCTTTACCAGCAGTGCTAAAATACGAATTCATGGGGGCAGTATTAAAAAGTCTTATCAGTATTAACCAGCAGTACTAAAAGTAACTAGCAGTATTAATACTAATAGTACTAAAATACTAACCTTATGAATTAATAAAGCACAAAAATAGAGGGTCTAGTCTGAATGAATATGGTCAGTCTGTGTAGCTAATCTGGAAGAAGTCACACAGACTGAAACATATAATCAGTCAGACTGAGAGAAAATAACATAAGGTATAAAATCTTTTTGGTATTTTCTTAGAAAGTATGTACAAAAACATCTCTTTGTCTGTGCTTTCTGATTGTATGTAGCTGAGAATATAGTTATACAGATTGAAAAGCAGACACAGACTGAGAATTGAATCATACAGATTCAAGTTTTTACTAGGGGTTGAGCATTCCTAGTTGACCAAGCAGATATAAGAATCTATCTTCATTAATAGGTTTAGTAAGATATCTGCTAGTTGGTCATTTGTTGGCACATATTTGAGAATCACTTTACCTTTCTCAGCACAATCTCTGATAAAGTGATGTCTGATCTCAATATGCTTTGTCCTGGAGTGAAATACAGGATTCTCAGTGATGGCAATGGCACTTTGGTTATCACACATGATTGGAGTTTTTGTAAACACCAAATCATAGTCTGCTAGTTGATGTTGCATCCATAGCAATTGAGCACAACAACTACCAGCAGCCACATATTCTGCTTCTGCAGTGGATGTAGCAACAGAATTCTGTTTCTTGCTTGACCAACTGACTAGTTTGCCACCTAGCAGTTGACATCCACCAGAAGTGCTTTTCCTGTCTAATTTACAACCTGCATAATCTGCATCTGTATATCCAATTAGATCAAAACCAGAGTCTTTGGGATACCAAAGACCCAGGTTAGGAGTACTTTTAGGTACCTAAAAATCCTTTTTACAGCTTTGAGATGCGATTCTTTAGGTTCAGATTGATATCCAGCACACAAACATGTTGAGAACATGATATCGGGTCTACTTGCAGTGAGGTATAGTAGAGATCCTATCATACCTCTATAAGTGGTTTGACAGACTGACTTGCCAGACTGATCTTTATCCAACTTATCTGCAGTGCTCATTGGTGTTTTCATAATTGAACAGTCCTTTAAAGAATATTTAGTAAGTAGGTCATTGACATATTTACCTTGGTTGATGAAGATACCATCAGGTTTCTGATGTACTTGTAGACCAAGAAAGTATGTTAATTCACCCATCATACTCATTTAATACTGTTTTGACATTAAGTTCGAAAACCATTTACACATATTTTCATCAGTAGACCCAAATATAATATCATCAACATAGATTTGGTAAAAGAAGAAGGCTAAAAACTACAAGTGGAGGGCGATTTCCGGCGTTAACTCCGGCGAGGGCGATTCTCGGCTCCACCTTCCATTCGTCCATGTTTCAAGCTTCTATTCCGATCATTCGATAGAGGTGAAGCTTCTAATTCGAGAGCTGTGGGCTGAGTGGTAATATTCGCGTTCCCTGTGGCTTGTTTCTGTTTTCCGAGAGTCTCTCGGTAAGACCTAGTCGTTTTTCCGGCCGCCATCATGAAAGCCAAAGGATCCTCGAAAAAGAAAAAGAAAGGCGATTACTCCTTGGGTTTGAGTTGCAAGGGAGATCTTGGAGCTGCTGGACATGATTCTAGATCGGCGGAAAGCTCTGACGATGAAGTTGCAGGTGGTCAGGCGCCGCCGGAGATGGAGGAAGCGAGTTGCTGCGACACAAAGGGCGACATTAACAGTTGCCCTAACCCTACTAGCGACACTAGTATGTGCGACACAACGGCCCGCGACACAAGCTCCTGCGACACTACTGGCCAGTGTCGCACTCCTCTTATTTCCTGTAGCGACATTGTAGGCGACATTATAGGCGACACAATTAGCGACACTTCGCAATGTCGCATGGGCAAAATTCTTGTTTCTCAGGGTGCAAATCCTGAAAATTTTCTTCCGGGGCGCGCTGCCCCCGCACCCCCAGCGAACTTACCGCGAAGTTCGATCCGCGCAATCCACTGTGACGGGATTGGAGTGTGGAGAGAGAATATGTACTCTAATGTGTTTACGAATCAGGTTGGGGTGCAAGACCTTAGTAAATTCCCTGATTCTCGATCTGCTGTGGGTGTTGATGCCAGCCAGCTTGGAAATGCTGTCAGTCAGGTAGGGATTAAATATCCCTCTGAAATCCCTGATTTCTATGATGTTTCTGCCCGAGATGAGAAGGAGGGTTGTGATACTGATATGGCCAACAAGCAGGCTCCTGATGGTTCTAGTGTCAACCCTCTCGCTGCCAGTGGTATTGATAGGCTGAAAGCGGCTACGGTTGTTATTCAACAACCGGGCCAAAAACAACCCATTCTTTGAAATAAGTCTTATGCTCAAGCTGCGAATCGTGTTGTTAAGCAGAAGGTTAATTTCCGTGCTTTGCATCTGGAGGCTCCTGATGGTAGTGACGCGGATGTGGAGATCCTTTTGGCCACGGTCGTTGAAGCAAGCAAAAAGTACTCGAACACTCTGTACGGGTACTTCATTGGCAAGAGATTAGCTTTTCCCGTGGTCCAAAACTATGTTATGAATGTTTGGAGGAAATTCGGTATCGAGAAGGTTATGATGCACTCCAATGGCTTCTTCTTTTTTAAATTCTCTTCGGAGCATGGTATGAATGAGGTTCTTGAAGGGGGTCCTTGGATGATTAGACTGGTCCCTATTATGTTAAGAAAATGGAATTCTGATGCTGACTTAGCTAATGAGGATCTTACGAGAGTGCCGGTGTGGATTAAGCTCCATGATGTCCCGCTTTTGGCCTTTAACGAGGTGGGCTTGAGTGGTATTGCTACCAAGGTGGGGACGCCTCTCATGCCTGATTCCTACACTAGCACCATGTGCACTGAATCTTGGGGTCGTCCTAATTTCGCTCGTGCCATGGTTGAGGTTGTGTCTGGGACTGAGCTGATGGAAACTGTTACAGTTGCTATTCCCAAGCTTGAGGGTGGTGGTAAAACTCTTTATTCGGTTAGGGTGGAATATGAATGGAGACCACCCAGGTGTAGTACGTGCAAAATCTTTGGACATAAAGATCCTGAATGTCCAAAGAATGTGGTGGTTGTTGAAGCCCCAAAGACAAGCAATCCTGGATTTGCTTCCCCTAAGAAGACTGCTCGTGGCCCTATTAAGCAGATTGGGAAACCTGTTGATGGATTCTCTGTGCAGAAACAGAAACCAAAGGTGTTGTATAAGGTGAAAGACTCGGGAACTGCTTCCAAACAGGCACCTAATGGTCCTTACCCGAAACCGTCTTCCAAGAAAGCTTCGGGTATTTCCAAACCCTTATCCTTGGGCAACCGCTTCGGGGCTCTAAGCAGCGATGAGAAAGAGGATGTTCCGAGGAATAGAAAGACCCAACAGGGGGAGGGTAACGGAGATGGCCCAAGTCAGCCTAGTAAGCTTAAAGGGACGATTAATGGTGGTGGTTCTGATGCTGATGATTCTGAATCCGACATTGAGGAAGTTTTTGATGAGACAGCAGACTATATGAAACTTCCCAAGGGTGGCTCCTTTTCGGAGGGGGCAAGCACTCCCAAGGCCTCTACCTACCATGGTTAGTCTCGCATCATGGAATATTAGGGGTTTGAACCATGCCCCCAAGCAAAATGAGGTTCAACAGGTAGTTAGTGAAAACAAGTTGTGCCTCTGTGCCATCTTGGAGTCCCATGTTCATGTTTCTAATCTCACGCGTATCTGTTCCAAGGTTTTTAGGCGGTGGAGTTGGACGTCTAACTCCTCTAGGAGTGTTAGTGGCTCTCGCATTATTATTGGCTGGGATCCTGACCGGGTTGACCTTATGATCATTTCCTTCACGGATCAGGTTATGCACTGTCAGGTTCGGGTGCGGGATAGGGATCAGTCTTTCTACTGTTCCGTCATTTATGCGGATAATGCTTATTCCCATAGAAGGGAGTTATGGGATAACCTTCGTCTGCATAGCAGATTTGTTGGAGCTAATCCCTGGACGCTATTGGGCGACTTTAATGCCATTCTTAATCTAGAAGATTCTTCCGCTGGTTCTTCCAGGCGCTCTACCTCCATGCGCGAGTTCAGGGAATGTGTGGAGGATATTGGGATTGTTGATGTGCAGGCCTCGGGGCTCCACTTCACTTGGAATCAGCGACCTCAGTCGGCCTCAGGTATCTTGAGGAAGATTGATCGCATCATGTGTAATGGAGAGTTCTTGGATGCCTTCCCTGGGGCCCGTGCTTTATTCCACCCTTACAGAATCTCTGATCACTCTCCTGCCGTTCTCTCTCTTCCCGTGATTCAAAAGACTCGAGTTAAACCCTTTAAATTCTATAATCTGCTTGCTCATAAGCCTGAATTTAAAGATATTGTAATTGATGCGTGGAAGGAGGAAATTGTGGACATGCTATGTTTCGGATTACTTCAAGGTTGAAGAGACTGAAGAAGCCCCTTGCCGCTTTAATGAGGGATCAGGGTGACCTCCATAAGAAGGTTGTTAAACTCCGCGCTGAATTGGACGAAGTTCAGAAAGCTCTTGACTCTAATCCCGACTCTGCTGCGCTGAGAGAGGAGGAGAGTCTCTTCCTTCGTGCTTTTAATGCGGCGGTCATTGATGAAGAACGATTCCTGAAGCAGAAAGCAAAGATTGAATGGCTTCGGGTGGGGGATTGCAACTCTAAATTTTTTCATAACGTGGTTAAGGAAAAAGCGAATAGGGGTCGGATTGAACGAGTGCATGATTTGAATAATGTAGTCCATGAGGGAGACTCGGTGCCTATGATCTTTGTTGACCACTACCAGAAATTTTTGGGCTGTGCTGGTGATTCTTTGCCGCTGGATAGCTCGGGGCTTTTCTCCCGCAAGCTCTCGAGATCCAAGGCTGACTTGATGATTCGTCCAGTTACCAAGGATGAAGTTCGGGTGGCCTTGTTTTCTATTGGTGACTGTAAGTCCCCGGGGCCAGATGGTTACTCGGCATCCTTCTTCAAACGGTCGTGGGACACTATTGGTGATGACTTGTTCTTTGCGGTCCGGGATTTTTTTGTTAATGGCCAGATATTAAAAGAAATCAACCACACTGTTATTGCCCTCATCCCGAAAGTTTCCTCCCCTAGTCGAATTGATGATTTTCGGCCTATTTCTTTGTGTAATGTCTTGTATAAGTGCATCAGCAAGTTGATCACTAGTCGTATCAAGGATGGGCTGGAGGATATTGTGAGCGACAATCAATCTGCCTTCATTCCTGGCAGGAGTATCTCAGATAACATCCTCTTAACCCAGGAGCTTATGAGATGTTACCACCTTAATCATGGTGCTGCTCGCTGTGCTTTTAAGATAGACATTCAGAAAGCTTACGATACTGTGGATTGGGGTTTTCTCAGGACTATCCTTCATGGCTTTGGCTTCCACCCGGTTATGGTGAATCTGATCATGACTTGTGTGTCTAGCACGTCCTACTCCCTGAGTATTAATGGAGGTGTGCATGGGTTCTTTAAAGGAAATCGAGGTCTGCGGCAAGGGGATCCAATGTCTCCTTATATCTTTACTCAAGTGATGGAGGTGCTGACCCTTCTTATCCGGAGGAAGGTTGGCGGTTCTACCTCCTTTAAGTACCATGCGAGGTGTGAAAATCTAGGGCTTGTTAACCTGTGTTTCGCAGATGACTTGTTTCTCTTTGCGCATGGTGATTTGGAATCTGCTACGGTTCTTCATTCTGCACTGAAGGAATTTAAGGAAGTCTCGGGCTTGATCCCTAGTATCCCGAAGAGTACTGCTTTCTTTTGTAATGTCCCCGACTATGTGCGGCAAAGTATCCTCCACATCATGCCTTTTGAGGAAGGCACCCTTCCGGTTCGTTATCTCGGGGTTCCCCTCATCTCCTCTAGGCTTGTCAAATCTGACTGTAAAGTCCTGGTGGAGAAGGTTCAGAATAGGATCGGGGATTGGAAGAATAAGGCTCTCTCATTTGCTGGTCGTGTCCAATTAATCTCCTCTGTTCTTACATCTCTTCATGGATATTGGGCATCTATGTTTATTCTTCCTGCCTCTATTATAGATGATATTGAGAAGCTTATGAGGGGCTTCTTGTGGTGTCAAGGCCCAATGAAGGCAGGTAAAGCTAAGGTGGCATGGGATGACGTATGCCATCCAAAGTGTGAAGGTGGTTTGGGGATCCGTCGCTTGAGTGAATGGAATATCTCTCTCATGGCCAACCACATTTGGAGTATCCTCTCCAGAAAGAATTCCATCTGGGTCAGATGGGTGTATGCTTACAAACTTCGTGACCGCAGCTTCTGGGATGTCCCTGCTCAGAGTAGTATGAGCTGGGGTTGGCGAAGCCTCCTTCGTATCAGGGAGGTCGTCCGGCCGTATTGCTGGTATAAGATTGGTAATGGGAGGTCTGTATCGGTTTGGTATGACACGTGGTGTCACCAATGTCCCATTGCCCACATCTTTTCCAGCCTCCGTGATATTACTCGCTCGGGTTTCTCAATTTCTGATTCTGTTGCTGATCTCATTGACGGGGACTCTTGGAGATGGCCGGCCGAATGGCGTCAAAGGTACCCTTATCTTTCTCAGATTGAGGTCCCTACTCTTTCCTCTCTGCCTGATAAGCTTCTGTGGCGCGACTCGGCCGGAGAGTTTCTCGATTTTCGGGCTGGTCAAGTCTGGGAATCCATTCGGCCAAGAGGTAGCGTGGTGGACTGGGCTCCTGTTGTGTGGTTTTCTTCTTGCATACCTAGGCATGCTTTTCACGTGTGGCTCGTCTTAAGAGGCAGACTGAAGACCCAAGACCGTATGAGGCAATGGGATGTTGGCCCTTCGGTTGACTTAGCCCTGCTGCGTTGTCAGCTGTGTGGCTCTTGCCAGGACTCTCATGCTCACCTGTTCTTTGAATGCTCATTCTCCTCCCAGGTTTGGTTCAGGGTTATTAATCATGCGAAGTTGCAGGTTATGTCTGACTGTCTTGAAGTTCTTATGCCCTCCTTCCTATCTGCCACAAGCTCGAAAAACATTGACCATGTGGTTGCCCGTCTGGTGCTGGCGGCATCAACGTACTTCATTTGGCAAGAACGAAACTTTCGGCTATTTGACAAAGGCAAAAGGTCCTTTAAGGAGGTGGCTGACGCAATCATCAATACGATAAGGTTAAAGCTGGTTTCCTTTGCTTTCAAACCCTCGTTTCGTGCTCTCTGCACTATGGAGAGATGGAAGATCCCGAAAGGGGTGAGTCCTTCGTCAAGTTAATCCTTTCTTCATGCGGACGCAGTGGTTTATTGCTTGGCCAGAGTCTTGGTGTTGTTGTTGTTGTTGCCTCATGGTTGTGTGGCCTCATAGGTGGGCTTTGCTGGTTGTCATACTCAAGGCCTGTCTTGTGTATGCACTTAGTCTTTCCGTCTGTTAGATTAAGTCAATGTGGTTCTACCACATTCTTTGTACTTGTATTGTTTATCATTTTATTCTAATAATATTTGCCGGGGTATTTTCCCCTTTACCCATCAACATAGATTTGGACTAGTATGACATCTGCCTTGTTCCTTTTGAAGAACAAAGTTTTATCAATTGATCCTCTAGTAAAGTCATTACTAAGAAGATAGGATGATAAGGTGTCATACCAAGCTCTTGGAGCTTGTTTTAGTCCATATAGTGCTTTCTGCAATTTATAGACATGATTTGGAAAAGTGGAACTTACAAAACCTGGAGGTTGTTTCACATAGACTTCCTCCTGTAAGTTGCCATTCAGAAATGCACTCTTGACATCCATCTGATAGACTTTGAAGTCCTTGAATGCAGCATATGCCAAGAATAACCGTATTGCTTCAATTCTGGCTACAGGGGCAAAGGTTTCATCATAATCAATGCCTTCTTCCTGCTTGTAGCCTTAAGCAACTAGCCTTGCTTTGTTCCTTATTATCACTCCATCCTTGTCCATCTTGTTTCTGTAAACCCATTTAGTTCCAATAATGGTTTTCCCTTTTGGAGCAGGAACTAGGGTCCAAACATTGTTTCTGTCAAATTCTGTTAACTCTTCCTGCATTGCTTCAACCCAATCATCATCTTTCAATGCTTCTTCAGCTTTCTTTGGTTCAATGATTGACAGGAAGTTTGTGTAGAAACAGAAATTTGCAGTAGATAAGTTTGACACTTTAGCTCTTGTTTGTACACCAGAAACATAATCTCCAATTATTTCTGTAATTGGATGATACTTGTGTTCTTTGACTCCTAGAAATGATTCATCATTGAATGGTAAATCATTCTCATTTGGTGGAAGAATAGCAGGACTGAGTTCTGCATCATCTTCTACACAGGGCAAGTCTGAGTCTGTAGAGTTCACAGACTGAAAACTATCAGACTGAACACATGTATCAGAAGAGTTTGAATCTCTGGACACAGATTCATCTTCTGTTGATGAAGGTATTGTCATAGTATGAGCAGGTTGAGCATCTTCATTATCACTTTCAGAGTCCTGTTGTTGGTTAGCAACAACTTGGATTTGAGATTCAGATCCCACAACAGATAAATCTTCTAATAAGTGAACATCAGACTGAGAAACATGTTCATCATTAGCAGAGGAAACATCAAAGGTGACATTGATGGTTTCTACAATTTTGTTCCTTCTGTTGTTGTAGACTCCGTAGGCCTTTGAAATAGATGAATAGCCAACAAAAATTCCTTCATCAGACTTAGGTTCCATCTTAGCTAATTGATCTCTTTGATTGAGAATATAGCATTTACTACCAAAGGTCTGGAAGTAATGGATGGTTGGAACCTTCTTATGATACAACTCATATGCAGTTTTGCCATGCCTTTTGACCAAAATAGACCTATTTTGGGTGTAACAGGCAGTGTTAACTGCTTCTGCCCAAAAATAAATCTTCATTTGACCATGGCATAACGTGGTTCTTGCAGCTTCTATGAGTGTACGATTTCTTCTCTCAGCAACACCATTTTGTTGAGGAGTTCTGACAGAGGCAAAGTTTTGAATAATGCCTTTGTCAGTACAGAATTCAATGAGAGTAGAATTCTTAAATTCTGTACCATGGTCACTCCTGAGTTGCTTGACAGGTGCATCTTTCTGCAATTCTTCCCTCTTGATTAGATTAATAATCTCTTCAGGAGCATCACTTTTAGCCTTAAGAAAGATGACCCAAGTATACCTTGTGTATTCATCCACAACCACAAGTGTATACTTCTTTCCACCCAAACTGCTAATGCTCATGGGTCCAAACAGATCCATATGGAGCATATGCAGTGGTTGATCAATTGTAGCTAACAATTTGGATGGAAAATGGTTCTTGGTCTGTTTCCCTAGTGTACATGCAGGACAAAGTTTGTCTTTTGCAAATGTAACATCAGGCAGACCTCTAACCAATTTCTTCTTTGACAGGAGGTTAATATTTTTGAAGTTCAGGTGGGATAACCTCCTATGCCATAGCCAGCTTAGTTCTGGCACAGACTGAGTATAGAGACAGGTCTCTACATTGTTGTCTGCTGAAGAAAGATCCAAGAGATAGATATCTCTTTCTCTTTTGGCAACTAATATAGGTTTGCCTTTGGAATTATAGATAACAGCAGTCTTCTTTCTGATTCTGATTTCACCATCATCATCACAAATCTGGCTAGCACTTAGCAGGTTATGCTTTAATCCCTCAACATAGGCCACCTTTGTTATTCTGATGTTGCCAGCTTTCACCACACCATAACCTTTTATCTTGGCAACAGAGTTGTCACCATATTTGACAGAAGGTCCTTCTTTTTCTACAAACTCTGACATATTCTTCAAGGAACCTGTCATGTGTCTTGAGCATCCACTGTCTAGGTACCACTTGCTGTTACCCTGCACAGGACAAACAAAATCAATTAGTTACTTTTGGGAACCCATCTTTTGATGGGTTCTTTAGAGTTGGTTGAAGTCAATTCTTTAGCAGTTTTGGTGCTAAGTCTGTGAAGTTGACTTTTAACCTCTTTATTTTTGATTTTGTTGTTTGTAGAAGACATTTGTTTGATCAAAGTAGCCTTTGGCTGTTTAAGAATGGACTTTGTGCATTTAATACCTTCATGTCCCAGATTTCCTCAGTTGTAACATTTTCTGTTCAACATAATGGTCCTTTTGGATTTTGGGTTATTATTTGCACTAGATCCTCTGTTAAACTCTTGTTTTGACTCAACAAATGTTTTAAAATATGTGGTTAACTTCATTAAGTTTTCACTAAGCAGCTTAATGGTCTTAGTCTGGTTGTTAAGATTTGACTTTTGAGAGTCAGACTGAGTGTTATCACAAACAGATTTGGAGTTAAGTTTGCCAGACTGAAAATTGAGATGTGGACCAGTTACAGACTGAGATGTGGAAGGTTCAAACACATTGTAACCTTTCTGTTTATTCTTGATTCTTTTTACCTCTTTTTGTCTTTTTAAAGATGGTACTGTGGGAATATTAACTTTGCCTTTTTTAAATTTTTTCTTTTCAAGTTCTATAGTTTCTAAAGATTCATTAGTGATTATAAGTTCAGGCTGTTCAGATTGAGAAGTTTCACAGACTGAGATTTCTGAGTCTGTGTCTTCAGAGTCTGGCTCAGTCTCATATACTAGTTCTTTAGCAACTATTTATGGTCTAACAAAGGCATTTGTCAATATAACTTTGTCTCCCACAGTATGACTAAAAGTATGAGGTAAGATCTCAGGTACAAATATAGTAGGTTTTGAGTTTATTTCTGAATTTATGTGACTTTTAAGATCAAACTCATCACCTATGACCGCTTGTATCTGAGCTGGAATCTGTTTGGATAAACAGTCCACATTTTTAAGTGATGAAATACACCAAGATTTACAGATCCTTTCATAATGATCAGCTTTGTTTTTATAAGCTTCTTTTTCCAGCTTGATCTTTTTGAGAAGGTCATATTGAGCATCAAGCTCAAGTTTGTACTGTTTATTTTGGTTTATTTCATTCACTTTTGATTGTAGATCTTTTTGAACTTGACTGAGTTTGTTTTTTAAATCTTGTATTTCCTCCAGTCTTTTCAAAAAATCTACATAGATGTGTTCAAACATTTTCTGTTTTTCTGCATCACTATAGTAAAGTTTAAAATGATTTACATTGTAAGCAGTTCCTCTGTCCCAGTCTGGATGAACACATGCCTTTTCTGCAAATTTGACATCTTTGTCAAACTGGCTCTCTGTGATAGCCATTAAGCACATATCTTCATCATCCTCAGATGATGAAGATTCTTCATCTATCCATTGTTCAACAACCAAAGCTTTCTCTAGTTTCTTTGGTTGTTGTTTCTCTCCAATTTTCTTGGAGTTGAAGTATTTTTTCTTGTACTTCTTGGCCTTTTCTTCCCACTTATCAGAACTTGAAGATTCTGCAATCTTCACTCTGCAGTCAGAAGAAATATGACCAACTTGCCCACATTTATAGCAAGTAGCTTTCTTAGGATCAAAAGTTGGCCTTCCTTTTGAACCTTTGAATCTTGCCTTTTCTAACCTTTGGGCTAGCAATGCCATTTCAGCTTCTAGAGACTCAGTTTCATCATCTGATTCTGAGTCTGTAAGAGTAAGATGGTAATCTGCTCTAGAGAAAAGTTCTCTATTTTCCCTTGTTGTGCAACAAGGGCAGCAGATGGATCTTTTGCAATCCTTTTGGCATTTAGATCCTTTCTGGCTTTGGTTTCTTCAAAATTTAGTAGAAGTCCAAACAAGCCAGAGAGATCATATGTCTCCAATTTTTCACTTACAATTAATGAAGTGATAACTTCAGAAAAAGTGTTTGGAATGACATCAACAAATTTTGCACAGATTTCAAACTGTCCCTTGATGATATTATACCTTTCAAGATCATTGATTAAGATCTGAAATCTGGTATGAATATCAGTTAATGACTCATTTTGGCCAGCAGAGAAGTTCTCATAATTTCTTATGAGATTCTTCTTCTTTTGGGATTGTACCAAACTTACACCATCATATTGATCAGTTAGCATATCCCATATGGCTTTAGCAGTTTTGCAGCCAGATATCTTAGCAAAGATAGGCTCAGTAACTACATTGCCCAGTATGGACTTGGCCTTAAAGTCTAAAGCATATAGTTGCCTGTCTAGATCAGTCCAGGTATTTTTGGCAGCCTCAACAAATTTTTCAGGTGTCAAAATAATACCATTTGCATCTAAAGTTGCAGGAACTATTCTGCCAGGAATAATGGGTCCTTCCTGAATGACTCTAAGCATTTCATCATGAATGCTAGCAAGAAACCATTCAGCTTTCAATTTCCAGTGGGTAAAATTTACACCATTGAAGATTGGAATTCCCTTCCCAGCCATAGCAATAGAAGAAGTCATTTTTCAAGGAAGAAAATATAGAGAAAAAAATGGGTTTAGATGATTGTTTGATAAACTGGGTTCCTTTGATCGTTAAAGATTAAATCTTTATTTGCTCTGATACCAGTTGTTGGGTCACAAGGTTCCCAAAACTTAGATACAGATTAAATAACAGTTATCTCAACGTGTTAGTTTATATCCAAGTTTTATATCAAACAAGTTTAAATTAATCTAGGCGGAAAACAAGATTAATTTTGACACAGAGTTTATTATGAATCAAAGTATTATTCACAATAAAGTGTTTGTCTCACAAAGATGACAAAGTATTCAAACCCACACAGATGGTTTGAATACGATCCAAGTAGTATACAAAGATACAGTTATCACTACAAACTTCACAGTAAGTGTGGTAATGCTTTAGCCTAAGCTCAAAGGTCTAGTATACTAATTCTCTTGAATTTCTTGGATAATAGCAGTGCTTTTTGAACTGCTATTTATAGAGTTGGATGTAACTCTATATTATCCAGCTTACATAGTTGTCCAAGGGATAACAGATGCATCTTGGGCAACTTTGCACGCCTTCCTTTTTGCTTTTCATGGAAATAGAAAAAGCAAAAAGGTAAAAGGTTTCTTTGCTGAGAAGAGAACCTTTATATGATGTTTGACCTTTCTCAAACATCTTATCAGTTGTAACTAGCCTAAGGAAAGAAGAATATCTCCTGTACATTTGTACTTTCATTCTTCAATCTGTGCTCTTCAGTCTATGCTCATCAGTCTGGGATCTTCAGTCTGTGAACTTCAGTCTGTGAAGCCTTCTGTATTCAATCTTCATTCTTCAGATGATGAATTCATAAGTCTTCAGGAAGAGCATGGCTTTTAGTCTGTGAGATTCTTCAGTCTGTGCAGCACAGACTCAGGAACAATTCTTCAGTCTGTGCAGCACAGACTCAGAAACACAGACTCAGGAATTCACTAAGTTTTTCCTGAATACAACTGAGATAGATTTTGACTCTTCAGATTTATAACTTAGGTTTGATCATTGTTTTTCCCAACATTAACATAGACTACATACCTAAGTTCTTTTCAAAAATATATTAGATGAAACCAAGTCTGTATTTTCATACAATAGAGGAGACAACTAATATATTCCTCCAGATAGCACCATACAAAGACCCTATATTTTAGATCATAACATGTTTATCATCCAAATATTAAGACGAAGCGTCAAAATATTTCGGACATTTTTGCCCTTATTTCAACTTAATATCATACATATTAATATGTCTTTATATAAAAAAATATGCATATTTGAAAGTTAAGCTTCTTAGTAACTTTAGAACAAATGCCTACCAATACATCATTTGATGAATCTAATATTTATAAAAGATATTTCAAGTATGCTAGATAAATCTACTGACACATCAAACATAAACCTTAAAATTTCATTTTATGCAAGTCTCCTGATGTACTATCATTTCCCCAATTGTTTACAGACACAATTCAACGTCTATTTTTAACAATGTTGCAACTATTGCGTTTCTTTAATACTAACAAGTATAAAGAGTGGCAGTTGCTTTTTTTTTTTTTTTACGCGCTCCAAGTCATAAATTAATTTTTAAAAAAGAACCTCATCCCTATCATAGAGACAAGTTCATCAAATCGAGATCGTGAAAAGGCCTTTGTAAAAAGATCAGCGTTTTGCTTAGATGTATCGATTTGGACAAGGTCTATCAGGTGTTTCTCAAAGCAATCCCGTATGAAATGAAACCGAAGTTCAATATGTTTAGTTTTTGAGTGTTGTACGGGATTGCGTATGATAGAGATAGCAGCAGTATTATCAATATGGATAGGAGTTAAAGTTAAGAGTAACCCGTAATCGCGCATTTGATGCTGAATCCAGAGAACCTGAGAACAGCAACTTGCAGCAGCAATGTATTCAGCCTCAGCAGATGAAGTAGAGACAGTGGCTTGCTTTTTACACTGCCACGAGACTAAGCGACTACCAAAGAACTGACATTAAAGCGAAGTTACATCCTAAGGCTTTTTGTCCACATTGCAACCACCGAAGTCTGAATCCAAGCGAAATTTTTGTCCACATTACACTGCCACGAGACTAGGCAGTTAAAACGAAATTATCCTCATTAGAATACCAGAGACCCAGAAATGGTCTAAATTTGAGGTAACTAAAGATTCGCTTAACCGCTTTCAAACATTATGTCGGGTCTTGATGTTGTGAGATACATCAGTGATCCTATCATTGACCGATAGTCTCGCTGATTTACGTCTTCTTTGTCTTCAGCCAAACCAAGTTTGTGATTTATGTCAATAGGAGTTCCAAAGGTCTTACAGTCGAGCAACTGATATTTGTTGAAGTTGTCATTGACATACTTAGTTTGATGAATGTAAATACCTTTATCAGATTGCTCAACCTATACACCTAAGAAGAATGTAAGTTCTCCCATTGCACTCATCTCAAACTTGTCCTTCATGATTTTCTCGAAGTCCTTACACAGCTTCTCATTGGTAGATCCAAAGATAATATCGTCCACATATACCTGAACAAGTAACAAATCGTTTCCAACCTTTCTAATAAAGAGTGTGCTGTCAATCTGTCCTCGTGTGAATCCATTAGCCAGCAGATGTTATGACAATGTCTCGTACCACGCCCTTGGAGCTTGATGAAGTCCATACAGTGCTTTGTCTAGTTTGTAAACATAATCCGGATGCACTGAGTCTTCAAATCCAGGAGGTTGCTTGACATACACTTCTTCACTGACCTTTCCATAAAGAAACGCGCTTTTTACGTCTAGCTGGTACACTCTAAATTTCTTGTATGAGGCGTAGGCAAGAAATATTCTGATCGATTCTAACCTCGCAACCGGAGCAAACACCTCATCATAATCGAGACCTTCTATTTGAGAAAAACCTTATACCACTAGTCTAGCCTTGTTCCGTGTCACAATACCACGATCATCCTTCTTTGCACGAAACACCCAACGCGTACCAATAGGGTGTTGTCCCTTCGGGAGCGGAACCAAACTCCAAACTTGTAGCTTTTGAAATTGATGAAGTTCATCCTTCATAGCCTCGACCCAATGAGAGTCGATTAATGCTTCCTTAACATTTTTCGGTTCAATCTAAGATAGAAAACATGATTCCATCTCAGCTACAAGGCAAGAAGAGGAGTCGGATGTAGTGGCCTTAACTTGATGTCTTGTTTGTACACCTTTAGTCAACTCACCAATAATATTATCAGTCGGATGAGATGTGTGTACTCGTTGCTGTGGAATCTGTGGTGGCACAACCTCAGAATCCAAGTTGTTTAAATCTCCCTCAACTTCATTAATTTCAGGCGATTGGACAGCTTCATCAGATTTATCCTCAGTTTCATCATCGGATAAACCCGGCCTCTCAGGATTAGGTTGTGGAATAGATACACTAGGAGCTGTTCCAGAAGTGGAAGGGGTATCATTGTTTGAGGGTGGTGTGGCTTTAGGAGGAATAGATACATCCTGAAACATATCAATTCCATGCAGTAAGGTCACCACCTGATCAACATTATCATCCATAGATTGATGAAATGAGTCAAACAACTCATCATACTTAAACAAGGAGTCGGGTCCCGTGCTTTGAGGAGATTCAGTATATCTTAAACATTTAACTTTATAGTGCTCCTCAATCCTCTTCGTTGATTTATTATAAACTCTCTTATTAGGAGAATTAACAGAATATCCTAAGAAGAAACCATCACTTGACTTTTCACCGAACTTGGCACTTCGTTCGCGTGTGTTCATGATGATGTAGGGACACCCAAAAGGTTCAAGAAACTGCAAGTTGGGTTTACGGTTATTAAATAGCTCATAACATGTCTTATTTCGTTTCTTCACCGTCAAAACCCTATTGAGAACATAACAAGCTGTATTAACCGTCTCTGCCCAAAAAGTGATAGGCAATTTTGAGTCTGAGAGCATGGTGCGTGCAGCCTCTATGAGAGTCCTATTCTTTCTTTCAGCGACTCCATTTTGTTGTGGAGTTCCTGCGGCACTGAATTGATGATTTATTCCTTTCTTCAAACAGTACATCTCTAATGTTTTGTTCTTGAATTCAGTTCCGTTGTCACTCCGCAGTTTCTTTATCTTCGGATTGCATAAGT
The DNA here is from genome assembly GCA_963930675.1 of Gnaphalium uliginosum. NCBI lineage: Eukaryota > Viridiplantae > Streptophyta > Magnoliopsida > Asterales > Asteraceae > Gnaphalium > Gnaphalium uliginosum. Next base: position 37,246,006 of record OZ005680.1, on the reverse strand, counting down.
TCTCCAGTTTGTCAAACAGATAAATCAGAATATCAGGCACCTCATCTTTAGAAGAAATGAAGTACACCCACGAAAATCGCGAATAGTCTTCAGTCACTACCAAGCAGTAATAACTTCCTCCTATACTCCGTTTGCTCACTGGTCCGAAAAGATCCATATGCAATAACTCAAGAGGTGTTTCATTGGAATTCACTAACTTAGACTTATGGAATTTCTTGTGTTGTTTTCCTTTGAGACAGGAAACACAGTTATCATTGAATCCAAAAGATTGTTTAGGAACGCCTAACACAAGATCATGTTTTACAAGATAGTTCATCTTGTGGAAATGAAGATGTCCCATTCGTCTGTGCCACATTAGTGAATCCTTTTCACCAGCTTTAGACAATAGACAGGTATGCTCTGTGGATGAAACGGTACGCATATCTAGTACATACGTGTCCTTTGTCCTTGGTGCTCTCATTAGCACCCATTCCTCGGGAATCACGAATCCCGGCTTCAGAATCAAGCATTCTACATCAGTAAATGCTGTAATGTACTTCTTATCACACATTTGAGAAATACTGAGCAAGTTATGATTCAGCTGTTCAACAAAATTCACTTTTTCAAAGCTCACTTGCCCATTTGTGAGTGTTCCTTGACCAGTAATCTCTCCACCCTTATCACCCGCAAATGCAACATAACCCCCATTATATGGCTTCAAATCAGAAAGTAGGGCAAAGTTGACAGTCATGTGCCGTGAGCAGCCGCTATCGATATATCATTTACTATTTTTCACTTCCTTGGACTGCTGCAGACACAAAATGTAAGAATGGATTAGTTAGTAGTGGAGACCCAAGCCTTCACAGACTTGGGTCTTCCAAGGTCATCTACAATAACAACATCAGTTAAAATTTTATCTTTTAACAAATCAGTGGTGTTTCCTGATGTGTTATTGTAGGATGACAGGTCATTGGTTGACCTTTTAATCTGCCAAACCTGTTTAGGTTTGGGTGGTTGCTTGTCTATAGGATTGTGCTGTTTGACACTAGGTTTACTGGGCACAATCTTATTGACTAGCTTGACAGGTAAGGGAGATGATGAGCTACGCCTCGATTGAGATTTATTAAATGAATTTGTATATAAAGAATTTCGTGGCGTGGATCTCCCAAATCGTTGTCTAGAAAGCAACGGACAAACATTAATAAGATGACCTTGTTTCCTACAATAGAAACAAGATCGTCTTTCAACAAATGGTTGAGGTTGAGGATGAAGCACTGGAGGTTGTTTAACTGAAGCATTAACAGAACATGCACATTTGTGTGTACACGATGAGTTAGATGCTGGTGAAGATGTTGATGGTTTATCCGAGACATCAACAGGTTTAGAAGATTTTTCAGGTGATTTGTTCTTTTTATCAATTTTTAAAATCTTCTTTTGAGGCTCAGCCATAGCTTTGCCTTTTCCTTGAAAAGCCATGTCACTTAATTCAGTGGTGATTATATAATTTTCAGGCTTAACATTTTCCTTTTTAATCTTCACATTAACTTCCTCAGTCAAATCCTCAACTTCAACTACTTCCTGTTCACTAACTGGGGTTGTAAGCTTGATCTTAACAAATTCAGGTTTCGTAACAGGCACAGGCTTAGTTTCATCAGGTTTACAGATTCATTAGCAGTTGTTTGTTCTGATTTAGAGTCAACACTTTGCTTAGAATCATTAACTGGCTCATTAACAGATTTCATGACTTCCTTTAAAAAGAAAGGCACAAAGTCTTTGGCTTCATCCTTTGAAGGCATAGGTAGATAATTTATAGGAGGTGGTACTTGGTGATAACCAAGGCCAGCCTTGCTTTTGGTATCATACCTTTGCCCTTGAAGAATTTCATCAAAAACAAGTGAGGACGTTGAGAAATTAGAAAGTTTTCTCTTAAGGTTAATTATTTCTGACTGTGAGTCAGCAAGTTCCTTTCTAAGATCAGCTAGTAATTTAAGATAACTATCAATTGCATCTTGTTGACTAAAATTTTTAGCTTTTAGTTCCTTTCGGTCAGAAAATGCAGCATCTAGTTTCTTATCAAAAGCTTTTTCATTATCTTTTAAGATCTTATTAGCCTTAGCAAGTTTTTCTAATTCATTATTCAGGTGTTGGTTATCCTCAGATTATCTGTTAATTTTACCAGTTAATTTAATGCATGATATACAAGAGAATGGTTCTTCGATGGGTACCTCATGCAAACTGGAGATTTCAGCCATAAGAGTACTGTTTTGATCATTATTTGCTTCTTCACTCCAATCATACGCCACTTCATTTTGAATAAGAAGAGCATTTGAGGCAGGCGTTTTCTCTGGAGTCCTCGGAGATGGTCTTGTGTAGGCAGATGGTTTTGAGAAGCCAGAAGCAGGATGCTTTGCCTTCTCACATTCCCTAGCGAAGTGCCCAAGATTTTGGCAGTTGTAGCACTTCACCTTACTTTTATCAAAACCCAAACTGGAATCACTATCATCATCCAGATTCTTTCTCCCAGTTTTCTTTAAATATTTCTTTGCTCTCCTGGTTAGCATAGCAAAGTTCCAACGCAGATCCATTCTTTCCAGATCATCGGGATCTATTTGTTCAAAATCTCTCTTAGTAAGATCGATTGTCGCCAAACCAACCTATGCGACACAAGCCTTGTGTCGCTATTGCGACACAAGCCTTGTGTCGCTATTGCGACACAAGCTCTGTGTTTATAGCCAAACACTAAACACCCTGCGACACAAGCTCTGTGTCGCCAAACCAACCTATGCGACACAAGCCTTGTGTCGCTATTGCGACACAAGCTCTGTGTCGCCTGAACAGTGACCTCAATTATATATATATTTAAACAAATAACGTTTTATATCACTGAACACATTATTACAAACTACTCAGACCTAGACCAACTGACAGACATACAAAACATGTATCAACAATTCTAATCCGATTTTTCTTCTTTATTTTGGCCCAATTCCTCATATCTTTTAGGTTCTTCTTCTTTCCAGGCCCAATCTTTTTGGGTCTTTAATCTTTTCTTTATTTTCTTCAGTCTTGAGTCCATTTTCGTTCCTTTTCTTCATTTATATATTTTAAATACCTTTCTGCAAATATAAACGAAATCAGTAGTATATATAAATAAATTGCAAAAAAAGGTTTAAAAATAAGGGAATATTATTATATAAATATGACATTATTTGATGTTATCAAGTGTCTAAACAAGTAAGATCATAGATTAATTTTCCCAAAACGTTTAAAAATTCTTTTTCTTCTTTAGAATCGGGGTTTCCGTAAGTAGTGTGAACCACTTCCAAAATCTCCATTATATAAAGTTTTTGCTGAGAAATAAAAGGGAATTTTGTTTGTTGGAACAACTGAGTTAGCTTTATGTGAGTCTCCTTTCTTTTTGCAAAGAAAGCCGCTTCAATAGCTTCGTCAGGTTGATCTAGGAAAAATTTCATTTAATTTGTTTATCAGATAGACAGCAGGATCAACTAAAAATGGGATTTCACCAGGAATCGGAATTGATATAATAGGATCTCTTTCTATCCAGAATTCGAGTTCGTTTATCAGAGTAGCAATATAACGATTAATTAGTGTCGATGAGACAGGTAAATAATCGGTATTGGCCAACAGATCCATCAATAGATCTATTTATGATTTTAACGAAAGCTCGTTCTTCTTGCTATATTTTGTACGGAGTCCTCTTATCTTTTTATCTATTTCAATGAAGGTTTTTCTTTGGTTACTTGAAAAGGGGACGTCAGATATCTTAAGATTTCTTAGAAAGTCTGCACAAATATCTTTTCTCCTATCATGTTTAAAAGAATTTCCTACGTGACATTCTATTTCTGTTTCTATTGGGATATCCGTAATTTCAATTGTATTAGGGGTAGGTATGTTTGAGTGACTTTCTCCTAGATATTAGATACTCTCATCCTCGGCTACACTTGAAACAAGAGTAGTGGGATAGGTTCGCAGAATATCAGGAAGGTCATAAAGTACTCATCCAGGCAATGCAAGCATTCTTTTAAATCCATCCATGGGACGGGTGGATAAAAGAATACTTCAATGCCGAATGGTATGTTTTCGTGTGAGTCTGGTGGTCGGACATAATGAGGATACTTAGCTAGAAGTGATAGAATCTCAGGGTCAAGTGCGGGTTGACCACTCAATTCGAGAGTAACAGAAGGTGGAATCTTCTGTTGAGATTTATCGATTTCTAGATCTAAGTCAAATGGTTTCCTAATTTCTACTTCCTGGATAACCGGGATTTCTTCAATGTCGGAAGATGAGGAATAATAGAGGTCTACCTCTAATTCTCTTTCTAGACAATCGAAAAATTCGGCATCATCCATAGCTAACATTTCTTCCGTAGTCATATTGTCTAAGTGAGAGATGGGGCTAGAAGGAGTGTTAGGTGGGCTAAGCTTTTTCATATTTTTATATTTTCTAAGGATTATTTTTAACTAAGAAAGCAATAAACTTTCGAGAAGGGATATCCTAAACGAAAGGTTTTCCTAAAGGCTACTTATCTAGGGTAAACTCAATTCGTGACGTTCAGCGATCCCCGGTAGCGGCGTCAAAAACTTGATGTACCACCGGCGGTCGAGTCGGGAATCGACTTTCCGGTCGTCGTACAGTCCGCTGGCGGTGACACCAGATCGTTTTAATATTTATATGAGCTGGGGCTCAAACTATAAGTACTACCTACTTTTTTGAGTAAGCAGTAAGTATAACTAGAGTGTCGTTCTTAAAATTGGAACGAATTGAATTGAATTGGACTACCTAAGATAATCTTGCTTTAATAGGATGGATTTGAAAGATAGGTAGCTTTGTTTTTGGTTTGTTTTCTAAATTATTTAATTGCGTAAAATAAATGACGGAAAGTAAAGATAGATTTTTAGCAAATAGGTAGAGAGTGATTGCTGAAACTTTGATAATTAGGGTTTCGGGATGATGTTCATTATAAAGTTGATCAAAGATTTTCTTTGGTGATAATCAAACAGGCATTCGGTGTAAACACTAGGACTCTATGTTTCTATTCTAGTTCTAAAAGCATATGTCACTGAGTCCTAGGTTATCGTGATTCTATTCAGACCAGGCTGTTTTGTAACCCCCCTCACTGTCTTTAAGAGACCAAGTGACCCTCTGAGGATGATTACATCCGGGGTGCAGGAATGAGGCAACGGACCATAATTTGTCTTTTGACCTTTCTTAAACCTATGTCTAATTGATTTTACCAAAGCTAATACTAATTGTATTCTATGTATGTTAAACTATCGGTTATGTGGAGTTAAGCTGTTTAAGCATCTGAGACTAAGACTACAGCCGAGTCTTTGCTTTCATTTCAAAACTCCGTATTCAATTATTGTAAGCACAAATACTTCCGTCATGAATTAAACCCTCCTTTGCAATCAGTCGTTCATCCCTAGGTCTACTCACGGTGTATAATGCGGTGAGCATTTCCACATCTTTATGTTTCCTAGGCCATGTTCTAGAAGGGTAACTTCTAGGTAATCCATGATGAGATGGACCTACGACATTTCCTTAGCTTCCACGTATTTGTACTCTACCAGAGGTATTTCCAACGATATATTAAGTACCTGGCCGTTTTATGGAGATCTCATAGCTTCATACTGTAACAGAGATAACTTATGTAATATAAGCTAGGATTGATCAGATTCTAACTAAGGCAATAGTCACGTGAAAGACTGGAAAGGGTGAATGGGAAATTAGGTTTAAGTTCAGGATAAGTTTAACCGGATACGTAGAATAACAATTTCCAATCGTAAATGATTAAAATATTAATTTTACATTTCAACAATCACATTACTAAGCTAAGTAATTATCATGGCAATAATCAAAACATATACTGAAACAACATGCAAAGCAAAAATTATAACAGTAGAGAGAGAAATAGATATCACCGGGAATTAAGCAGCGTAATACTGAGGATTACAATAGTCTGAACTTTACAAGCCGTTACAACGAGATTACCAAGCTAAAACTTTCCTCTAGACTCTAACCGGCTAACTAAATCTCTCTAGTTTTCTAGAGAGAGAAACTAGAGAGAGAAACAAGTGTGTGTGAATTGTGGTGTGAGTGGATGATGGATTGGTTGATTGAGGGATTATCAAAATGAGGGATAGGAGGTCCCTATTTATAGGCAAATCACCAAGGAACCCCGTACAAGTCCCGAAGCACGAAATACAAGCCCTGAACAGCACAGAAAGCACAAAACACTGAAAAACGGCATCACCGAAAGGCCAAAGGGGCCGTATACGGCACCCTAGAGGCCGTATACGGCATGCTAGGGGACGTATAAGGTATGGGGGAGGCCGTATAGGTATCCCTTAGGCCGTTTGGCTTTTACCTGTTGTTCGGTGCTTCGTTCGTTGCTTGTTTCACGCGTATCTTCTTCGTTTCTTGTCCGTTTTGCTTGATTCTTTCGCCTATGCTCTTGAAATCCCATTACGCTTCTAATGACACCAAAATCATGAATTTTGGATGTGTGTAGCTTGTAGATGCTCGGAATGCGTTCGGTTGATTTTCGGGTGTTGTATCTTCTCCGTTCCTTATCCGTTTTGCATGATTCTTGATTTTCCGCTCTCGTAATTACCTCTGAGTCATATGAGATAAGTTTGGATGTGTATATCATAAGGTAAATATTTAGTAGAGGAATCGGGTGAAGTTTATTTGCTTTGGTTTGCTTGTTAATTGATCGTTTTCAATGATTTTTGCTACAACGTCTGTATTTGAACTTCTTTAGTGAATTTTAGTAAATAAGTATTGTTTTAAGATGTTTTCAATAAATTATAGCTCAAATAGCGAGGAATAATGTACGTAAAAACATGATTTTTTACGTTACATCAAGCACGCGCAAAAAAATTCACAGCTTTTACTCCACAAATTCGTCTTGCACAGATCGATACGTACGATTTTTTCGAACCAATGCATGCCCGCGCGACCTGCGGACACGAATGCAGCTCCAAATTTCTCGAGCACGCGCAAAAAAATTCACAACTTTTACTCCACAAATTCGTCTAGCACAGATCGATACGTACGATTTTTCGAGAAGTTTCAGGCAACTGATTAACTCCGGCTGAACTACGGCTATTACCGCTTTACCCTGGGAAACATACGCGAATATGTTTTAAGGGAATTGTGTACAACACAAGCCTCAGTTTCGATATCCTCTTACGTTTCGTTATTTTATCTTTGTTCCCTGTTTTCTGTTATGACTGATGTTTCGTTTTGCAATGCTATTCTTACAACTTAAAACATATTTACAAACGAAATTGAAGTCCTAATCGACAATTAAACTCGCTGCTTGTTTGTAAAGCAGATTATTAAAACCAAATTGTTTCTGGTCACCGTTTCATGTATTTGCCATCCTCTTGTCTAAATAGCTACTACAAGCATATTATTCAAAGATTGCCTTTGTGAAACTGTTTCTGGTCTTTTTGTTGATCATTCGAAATCAGTTACAGTAGCTTTTTACTATTATTGCACAAACTTAAATCGATTGACATTGATCTTAAGTTAAATCAGTTTATATAACAGCCCTTTTAGAGCATATATATACAACTGTTATTGAGAACTTTGACTTAAATATCAAAGCTTGTTTAAATTATTAGTATAAAGGATATATCAAACTGTTTACAAATATTTAAATCAGTTTGTTTGTTTATTGCTTTCGATACGTTTAAGAAAAGTTGTTGCTTCTTATTCGAACCTGTTTTGTTTAAAGCCAGCAACCACCTTTTGGTATAATATTGTGTATTGACTATAATCGATCCACAATTTAATTTAACTGAGTTGTGTGCGATTTTCCGAAAAAATGTCAAGCGAGCCACTGACCATGCCCATAAGCACTCAACCGATCCAAACCAATGCTGTTACGGTTACTCCTATGCTTGCACCATTGCCTAATCATGCTGAAAGGCCCGAGAAGTTCACGGGTTTGAACTTCAAAAGGTGGCAACAAAAGATGTTGTTTTACTTGACCACCTTGAACCTTGCTAGGTTCTTAACTGAATCCGCTCCCAAACTGAATGATGAGGAGACCGATGCTCAAGCTGTGAGTGCGGTAGATGCTTCGAAGCATTCAGATTTTTTGTGTCGTAACTATGTTCTAAACGGCTTGGCTGATTCACTATATAATGTATTGTAAGATCAACACTGCCAAAGAATTATGGGAGTCGTTAGAACGCAAATACAAAACTGAAGATGTCGGGACCAAAAAGTTTGTTGTTGCTCGATTGTTGGACTTTAAAATGGTGGATTCAAAGACCGTTATTAGTCAAATCCAAGAACTCCAAGTTATGCTCCACGACATCCACGCTGAGGGAATGACTCAGTGAAACTTTTCAAGTGGCTGCTATGATTCAAAAGTTGCCAACGGGTTGGGTGGATTTCAAGAACTACCTAAAGCACAAACGAAAGGAGATGACCGTTGAAGACCTGGTTGTCCGTCTACGCATTGATGAGGATAACAAAATGGCCCAAAAGAATAGCTATACGTCTGCCTCTGCTAAAGCTAATGTTGTTGAACATGGTCAATCTTCTAAGGGCCGTAACAAAGGCAAGGGCAAAGGGAATGGAAATGTTGATAACAAGGTCAAAGGGAAGGCATTGAACCTTGGTCCTAAAGGTGAAGTTGTGAAAAAGAAATTTCAAGGGACATGCTACAATTGTGACCAACTGGGTCATAGGGCTGCTGATTGTAAGATGCCAAAACGTGACCCTTCACGTCAAGCTAACATGATGGATGATGATGTGATGGGACTTGTGGCTATGATTTCCGATCTTAGCATGATGATATCGGAAGTGAACCTTGTGGGAACTGATTCTAAGGAATGGTGGGTTGATACCGGTGCCACACATCATGTTTGTTCTGACAAGAGCCTCTTCCACACATTCAAGGCTATTGAGAATGGTGAGAAGCTCTTCATGGGAAACTCCGCTACCGCGGAAATTAAGGGTGAAGGAAAAGTGATCTTGAAGATGACCTTCGAAAAAGAGCTCACATTGAACAATGTGCTGTATGTGCCCGAGATTCGTAAAAATCTCGTGTCAGGGTGGTTGCTTAATAAGTTTGGTTTTAGGCTTGTGTTTGAGTCTGATAAGGTCGTGTTGACCAAGAATGGTATGTATGTTGGTAAGGGCTATGCCCAAAATGGTATGTTTAAACTCAATGTAATGGTTATCAAAAGTGAAATGAATAAGACTACTACTAGTTCTAGATCTGCTCATATGCTTGAGTCTTCTTCTAATATATGGCATTGTCGTCTTGGTCATGTTAATTTTAATTCCATTCGTCGTTTAATTAAATTGAATTGCATACAAACATTTCATATTGACTCAAATTACAAATGTAAAACATGTGTTGAATCCAAACTTACTAGATCATCATTCCAATCGGTTGAAAGAAAAACTGAACCACTTGATATAATTCACACGGATATTTTTGATTTAAAAACAACTCCAACAAGAGGTGGCAACAAGTATTTCATCACATTTATTGATGATAGCATGAAATATTGTTATATATATTTACTTAAAAGTAAAGATGAAGCGATTGATAAATTCGTGTTATACAAGAATGAAGTTGAGAATCAACTTAACAAGAAAATCAAGGTCGTTAGAAGTGATAGAGGAGGTGAATATGTATCACCATTTGCTAACTTTTGTGAGCAACATGGTATTAGACATGAATTCACCGCTCCTTACTCACCTCAATAAAACGGTATCGTCGAGAGAAAGAACCGTACCTTGAAAGAAATGTTGAATGTCATGTTGATAAGTTCTGGATTAACTCAGAACATGTGGGGGGAAGCTATACTCTCGGCTAATTATCTTTTAAATAAGATACTCCGCAAAAAGAAGGATGAAACCCCTTACGAATTATGGACGGGAAGGAAACCTTCCTATAAATTCTTAAAAGTGTGGGGGTGTTTAGCCAAGGTGATTGTTCCACCACCAAAAATAGTTAAGATAGGACCTAAGAGTGTGGATTGCATATTTATTGGATATGCTCACCATAGTAGTGCCTATTAGTTTCTTGTGCACGAATCTAAAATTCCTGATATACACAAGAATACCATTATGGAATCAAGGAATGCTTCATTATTTGAAAATGTGTTTCCATGTCTAGCTTTGTATGAACAACCTAACGTGGTTAGTCATGAGGAACAACCTAATGAGGTTGATCATGATGAACAACCTAACGAGGTTAATCATGATGAAAGACTAGATAGTCAAATTAGACATGAACAATCCGAGGAAGAGGATGTTGAACCAAGAAGAAGTAAAAGGGCGAGGGTTGAGAAATCGTTTGGTCCCAATTTTGTATCTTTCATGGTTGAAAGTGAACCTAAAACCTATCGAGAAGCCGTTACTTCTTCCGAAGGACCTCAATGGAAAGAAGCCATAAAAAGTGAAATAGATTTTATTTTACAAAACCATACTTGGGAACTAGTGAATCTTCGTCCAGGATGTAAACCACTAGGTTATAGATGGATCTTTAAGAAGAAGATGAATACGGATGGCTCAATTGATAAATACAAAGCAAGATTGGTGATCAAGGGTTATAGGCAACGAGAAAGCCTAGATTATTTTGATACCTACTCGCCGGTGACCCGAATAACTTCTATAAGAATGGTACTTGCAATAGCCGCCATTCAAAATTTAGAAGTTCACCAAATGGATGTAAAGACGGTCTTTCTAAACGGGGATTTAGAAGAGGAGATTTACATGGAACAACCCGAGGGTTTTGTTGCCAAAGGACAAGAGAACAAAGTATGCAAGCTTGTTAAGTCATTGTATGGACTAAAACAAGCTCCAAAACAATGGCATCAAAAGTTTGATCATGTCATGATAGAAAATGGTTTTAAGATCAATGAATGTGACAAGTGTGTCTATGTGAAAGACACAACTAATGGATACATCATCTTATGTCTCTATGTGGATGATATGTTAATCATAGGTAGTGATGATAAGATGATAAGATCAACCAAAGAAATGTTGAAAGCAAGATTTGATATGAAAGATATGGGTTTGGCGGATGTGATTCTTGAAATCAAGATCACAAGGACCAAAGATGGTCTTATGTTACACCAAACGCATTATGTTGATAAGATTCTTGAGAAATTTAATTCAGGTGATTCTAGTGTAGCTAGAACTCCAATTGATATAAGTCAACATCTCTCTAAGAATAGAGGTGAAGGTGTTTCCCAAGTAGAATACTCAAGAATCATTGGGAGTCTCATGTATTTGATGAGTTGTACAAGACCTGACATAGCATATGCAGTGAGCAGGCTAAGCAGATATACTAGTAATCCAATTACTGAACATTGGAAAAGTATAACAAGATTACTAAGATATCTGAGATACACTCGTGAATATGGACTACATTACACAAGATATCCAGCTGTAATTGAAGGATACACCGATGCAAATTGGATCTCTGACATCAAGGATTCAAGAGCAACTAGTGGGTATGTTTTTACACTAGGAGGTGCAGCTGTGTCTTGGAAATCTTCCAAGCAAACGGTTATAGCTAGATCTACGATGGAGTCTGAGTTTATCGCTTTGGACAAATGTGGGGAAGAGGCAGAGTGGTTACGTCAATTTACCGAGGATATACCAAGGTGGCCTAAGCCGGTAACGGCCATTAGTATACATTGTGATAGCCAATCGACAATTGGCAGAGCTCATAGCATAATGTATAATGGTAAGTCTCGACATATTCGACGTAGACATAACACTATACGACAACTACTCTCTACAGGAATTATCACAATTGACTAGTGATGGTTAAGTTAAGCTTAATGCTTTTAATGATTTCGAGAATCACCTATGTGAGAGAAGTGGGGTCGCTTCGAAGGGAAAAGTGGGGGGCGCATTTCCTAAGAGCTCTTGCAGAACCAGGATAGTGTTCAAGACCATAAAGGACATGACTATAGGGAGTTAACATTGTCAGGAAGAGTCAGGTGTGAACATGTATTGTCATCTACATAAACAGCAGATCAGTTCAAAGACATTGCCGTCTACTGACAGCTAGGAGACTAAGTATATTTCACAAGGGAAAGTTCAAAGGGTAATACCTACCTATCCTATGCAAGACTTAACTGTTGAAACTTTAACGAGACTTTCGTATGTAATTGATCGATCTCCATTCATGTGGGGGATTGTTGGAAATGTTGATAAAATACATGCAGTTTTTGTCAACTTTGGACATAAATTTCTATATTTATATGTTACATATATAGTTAATACTTCGTGGGGTTTTGTTCTCCTTGATGAGACCTTCGCAACAAGCTAAGATATGTCCAAAACGGAGTTAAAATGAATGAGATATCGAGTCTTAAAGTGAGCTATTTGAAACGAAAAATGGAAGCCAAGAAATGGTTGGGACTTTGTCCCACATCGAAAATCAGACCACAATTTGAAGCTCTTTATAAGTTCAAAGGTGGAGGTCAAGGTGTGATCTCTTATGGTGTGTTTTACTTCCTTGCCTACGCGCGCGCACGGGAGGTGCAAATTCTGGGAACCCTCAGTCTTGTGAACCAATGCATGCCCGCGCGACCTGCAGACACGAACGCAACTCCGAATTTCTCGAGCTTGCGGAGGCCCGGTTTTGCTCCTGCCCATAATAATTTCGAAGCTTCCAGAAAATTTTATTTTTGGATCAGATTATAATCTGTTTCCATTTAATAAAATTAATTTTTCGTATCTAAATAAAACTTATAACGATTTGCAAAATAGTTTATGTTTTTGTGAGATCTTAACTTGGTGAACAAGCCCGTGTTTGTAAGTCCGTATGTATAGGATCGATAACGAGGTTATCTAAGGTATTAAGGTGCGGAATCCCTCAATACTGGTTATAGGATTTATAACGAATTATTTCGCAATAGTTTAGCGAATCAGTTATCTAACGAGCTTTGTATCGATTATAACAAATGTTGAATGATCAATACCTAACCTTTAGAATACTTTGAATATCTCTGGAAACACAAGAAGTTCGTATCTATTGAATGACAAATGTTTTTAGGTTTCTAAACCTAACTTTCAAATATAACCGTCTCGGTTCGCTGGTTCTGGGCTTTGCGAACTGACTCAGTTTGCAGCCCAACTTGGCCCAGCGAACTGACTCGGTTCGCATTATAATCTTGCCCTGCGAACTCACTCGGTTCGCAGTCAAACATGGTCAACATTTTTTCAGCATTTTAATATTTAACTCTAAAATGTTACCAACCAATATTTTTCATTACAATTGAAAACCAATGAACAAACTTGATTACAATTATCACAAGTTCTGTTACAAGCTAGATCTGTTGTCACAAAACATGTCCCATCAGACTCCCCCTTGACAATAGCTCCAGTGTCTTTGTCTTCAAGCTGTCTTTGGTAATCACTTGTAAATTTTGCTACCCGTATATATCTTCAGTTTCATGCATGTCTTTACCATAGACTGATAATCTCGAGCAATGTCTTTCCATCCTTCAATTGCGTAGATACTATTCTTGTGTAACATCAATAGGTCAGCCTTTGATAGGTTCATCAGATGTCGACAATCATAGATCTTTAAAATTTCTTTTTCTTCATTTTCCGCTTCATCATCAGCTTCAATCATAACAGCTTCACCAGTCACAGAATCCACTTGCCATCTTTTCAACTTACCTAAGATATCTTGAGGCATAGTCTTTAATGGAATCTGTTGTATGCATTTCACAGCTGGATATATTTTCTTCCTTCGACGCCTTCCTGTTCTTTCGCTTCTTTTGTCAAGTTTGATAGTCTTTCCAACTCTTGGCTTAATTCTTTCAAATTTCATTGACTAACCCTGAGACTTGATAACTTTTCAACATATCTACCAAAAGGATCATTACTGGAGTTATTCAATTCTAATCTAGCCAAGTCTCGAATCTCAAACCTAGGCAAAGAACTAAAGACAACAAGCTTCTTCTCAAAGTATTGAACTCCGTCAAATCTCTTTATAGCAAAAAGCTTCAAATCAGCGTCGTAGTACCATCCAATAATACCTCTTCTCGGTATACGCTTTCCTATGATGTCAACTTCACTAATCCCAGTCTTTTCCTTCTTCTTTTTCTTCAAAGGTCTAAACATCGGATTATCTTTAAGTTTATCAGGAAGATCATCTTCAAAATCAGAATAGTTGACTCATCTAGATTTTCATCTAAATCAATAACTCTTTCTCCATCCTCATCCTGAATAATATCTTTCGTCTTTGATGGGCTCACGATGTGTTCATCTATATCAGCATCAAGATCTACACCTTCTTCTAACCCATCATCAGGAATAGAAGTCCAATCTTCTGGAGGTACTAACTCTCCCTCCTCTAGATCATAATCGATTTCTTCTTCGACCTCATTAAGAATTTCAGTATCAGAATCACTTGCATCATTTATATCTACAAGTGATGAACATGTCATGAATCAAATGTGAATAATATAAATTCTTTTATCGAAATAGATCATCAATCTAAGAATTTCTTTATCATTTCAATCATGTATATAAACAATAATACGAACACAAAACAAATAATTTTTAATGTAAATCTTTCATTGATTATAAATATTATTACAACCAATCTAAGAATACACATCTAAAATTATCACTTGGTCATTTTCTCACCAACATTACTAGCACCACCATCTTTAGTACCAGCTAGATCTGTTGACTCACCAAAAATGCTGAAAAATTATCACGAGTCCTATTACAAGCTAGATCTGTTGTCACAAAATAAGTCTCAACAGTGTTTCACTATCAATTAAGGCATAGCTCCATTCGATAAGACGCGCAAAAAAATTCACAGCTTTTACTCCACAAATTCGTCTAGCACAGATCGATACGTACGGTTTTTCCGAGAAGTTTCAGGCAAGTGATTAACTCCGGAGAAGTTTCAGGCAAAACAATGCAAGATCAGGTAAGATGAGCCAAATAATTAAAGTTATCCACATTGGGTACAATGTTGTCAACTAAAAGTTTATGATAGGGCGACCATGGATTCAGTCGTTTATACTATTCATACCTTCTCTATCTCAACGCTTGAAGAACCAACACACTCAATCACCCATCATATTTTTTATATAGTAATGTTAATCCCCAAATGACGGTTCTTTTCTTCCAAAAGATATTTTTTATATCTTAATAAGAGAACATACATGGTTTCTGCAATACGAGTACCGGTGAGGGATATTTCCGTCATCATCAAGTTTTGCCAGACCAAAATTGTATAACGTTGCATTGAGATTATTATCAAGCAACATGGTTCTAATCTGGATGTCTCTATGCACTATCCTCAGTTGTAACTCTTTATGGAGATAAATCAAACCACGAGCTATCCTTAGGTATATCTTCAACTTCACACGCCATGTGACCTTTGTTTTGCCACACTATGTCTAGCGCTATAGAAATCATAATAGATTTTTCTACCTTAGTGAGAACAAGATGTTTCTAATTCCAAAAAAATGGGCTTAGGTGGCAGTTGTTAGTGTATTAAGATTGTTATTAGACATTAGTTGGTTTAATTAATCTTGTAAACTTAGTTATTAAGAGAGCTTAACTATTAAGCATCCTTACTTCTTAAGGAAGCCAAGATATTTTGGAAGCTTATCTTATAAGAAAGCTTAGCTATTAAGAATACTTAGAGGTTAAGAAAGTCTGTGTACTAAGTTTTGCAAGCCTATAAATAGATGTTGTAATCAAGAGTTGGAATATATAACCAGCTTTTCAAATTATATTATATTTTGAGAAAAGATCATTAAAGTACAACATTTTTTGAAAGAATGGAAGTACCAATGAAAATGCGCCACGTGTACAAAAATCCATTTACCTCTAAGATCTTAAAAATTAATTATCTCACAAAAGAAAAATCAAAAAATTATGAAAATTGCACCATAAAATTCAGCATTTTCTCCTCTTCGATTAGACATTTCACAAGGTATACTTTCGATGATTTTTTTTCATTTTTTGGTGGATTTTACAAATTAACTAACACATGTGTTAGTGTTTGGTTGTACATTTGATTTAGGGTTACGGTTAGGGTTTAGGGTTTAGCAGGGTTTATGGTTTAGGGTTTAGAACTTAGCAGGGTTTAGGGTTTAGGGTTTAGGGTTTAGGGTTTAGGGTTTAGTAGGATTTAGAGTTTAGGGTTTTGTAAAGCTAAACCCTAAACCCTAAACCCTACATGTTAACACATGTGTTAGTAATTTGTAAAATCCACCAAAAAAAGAAAAAAAAAACTCGTCGAAAGTATACCTTGCCAGATGTCTAATCGAAGAGGAGAAAACGCTGAATTTTATGGTGTAATTTTCATAATTTTTCGATTTGCTTTTTGTGAGCTAATTAATTTTAAAAAAGATGGGGGTAAATGGATTTTTGTATACATAGTAGAGTCTCATTAGTTGTCCCATAATTTTAATAATTGTTGTACTTTAACGATCTCATCTCATTATATTCTACGCTTCTATTATCCAATATCCATTTTGAGAAAAATATAGCAACAAAGTCTTGCTACTTTAATCTTTCAAGTGTAGTTTCGATTCTATTTTTAAACATTTACAGTGGTATTAGAGCTCTCTTCTTATGGGGCTATTTTATTCACTTGAGGAAAAAAAATCTTAAGCTAGACATGGCATCTTGTTCCATCGCTCCTGCAATTCCAATATTTTTAGGGTTGCATTATCATATTTGGGCAGTGAAGATGAAGACATATTTGAAGTCTCAAGGTTTAAGGAAGTTTGTAGAGACTGATGAAGATCCTCCAGCACTCAGAGCAAATCTAACCATTGGTCAACTCAGAAATTATGAGGAAGAGTTGTTGAAGAAAGACAAGGCACTCACCTGTTTGCATTCATGACTTGATGATCAGATTTTCATCTCGGTAATGGACTTGGAAACATCAAAAGCCGTGTGGGATAAACTCCAAGAAGCTAACGAAGGTTCTGATAAAGTAAAAGCTGTAAGATTATTGACTCTCAGAAGAGAGTTTGAATTGCTGAAAATGAAAGATGATGAACTCGTGAAAGATTATTCATCAAGAATGATGGATGTCGTTAATCAGATTATGCTTCATGGTGATAAAATTTCTGACCAGAAAGTGGTGGAGAAAATAATGACAAGTGTTCCTCAAAAAGTTGAAGCCAAATTTTCCGCAATAGAAGAATCTTGTGATGTTAGTATGCTTACGGTTTTTGAGCTAATCCGAAAGCTTCAAGCACAAGAACAAAGGGTTTCTATCAGATCAGAAGAAAAGGTTGAAGATGGTTTTCAAGCTTATTTCAAAAGTAACAAGGCTGGAAATTCAAGACAAAATACATACCGGAGAGAAAATTTTAAAGGAAATAAAAGCTCTACCTCACAAAGCTCTTCGTCAACATCAAAGAAAGGTACTTTCCCTCCATTTAAAATTTGTCAAAATACAAATCATCAAGAAGTTGATTGTTGGTTCAAAGACAAACCAAACTTTAAGTGTAATTTTTTCAAAAAGTTTGGGCTTGTTGAAAAGTACTGTGGAGCAAAGAAAAATCTAGGCCAAACAAAAACACTTCAGTTGGCAAATGTTTATGAGGAGAACCAGGAAACGAATGAGCATGTGTTCATGGCTTCACATGTCGACACTAAAAGTTCAAGAAGTCTTTCATTGCTTCTTGATAGTAGGTGTACTAGCCATATGACTCCGGAACCATCTTACTTTACTAGTCTCGACACTAAAATCAATACTAAAGTGAAGATTGGTGATGGAAGAATTGTTCAAGCTAAGGGAAGAGGCACCATTGCGTTTAAAACATAACAAGGTACCAAATATATTTCCAATGTCTTATACATACCCGAACTTGATCAAAACTTGTTGAGTGTTACAAAAATGGTGAAACATGGCTACGGTGTGAATTTTAAGAATTCTCGTTGCTGCATTTCTGACACTACCGGTTCAATATTAGCAAATCTTGATATGGTTGATGATAGTCCGATGGGCCGGAAGAAGGGCCCGGAAGAGAAAGACTTCCTTCTTCGGCATCAAAAAAGATTAAAATGGAGCCCTAGACCCACTGAAAAAAAAAGTTAGTTTCTACTTAAAGCTCAGGTTTGTACAAGATAGTGCTTATTATGTTATGGAAGATGATAGTATGAAATGGCACAAAAGATTTCGCCACTTCAATTATAGAACATTGAAGCACATGTATACTACTCAGCTAGTTAAAGATTTACCTGTAGTTATCGAAGTTGATCTTAAGTGTGAGGGATGTGAATTGGGGGGAAAATCATAGGTTGCCTTTCTTCATATCTGGTGTAACAACGAACTAGAAATTATACATTCCGATATTTGTTATCCCATGTCTATACAATCCTGGAATGGCAACAAGTATTTTGTACTTTTTATCGATGATCATACAAGGATGTGCTAGGTTTATTTTCTCAACATCAAAGCTTTAGTTTTTTCAATCTTCATGAATTCAAGAAACTTGTTGAAGTGCAAAGTGGCAATACTTTGCGTATTCTGAGAAGTGACAATGGTGGAGAATATTCTTCAAATGAATTTGAAGACTTCCTTCAACAACAAGGAGTAATCCACTGTTGGTTCCCTTAATCACGGATTTAGACTTGTCGTTTGACTCAATTGAAAGGCGAAAACAATCAATCAAGCAATTGAAACGTAAATACTAACACAACGATTTATAATCTTTTCGTATAAATTAACAATTGAAGAATAAAGATTACAAACTCACTAACTCTCTCTTCCCATTCTCTCTGACGTATCTCTCTCTCTCTAGGGTTTGATCAACCGAAAAACGAAATTCTAACTCGATATATATAGACACTCTACTGGACCCTGCGACACAAGCCCTATGTCGCAGGCCCAGCCCATTGCGACACAGAGCCTGTGTCGCTAATTACATTTCATTTACAAACTCGAAAATACAAACTTGATACTTCACACACTCAGACTAATTAACTTTAACAGAACAAACGTTGACCAACTGACTGACACACATTATGCACCAACAAACTTGTGACACCCGACACTTTAGGTTAATTGTTAAACCTAGCTGGAAACCCTAATTACTTGTATTTAGTTGGTATTAGGCTAAATATGTGTACTTACCTGTATATTTGAATATACACTTACGTGATTATGTGTTTATCTGTAATTACGCGAAACAACCGGACGAGGTCCGACAATCTATACGGCGTTGGTGATACACTTTCATAAATAATGTAAATCTATTTTATAAATTAAATAGTAATTATTTACCCTATATTATTGTTGTTAAATAATAATATACGAAAAACCTAAACGTTTTGCTTAAAACGTAACAAGTGCAACAAAAACGCGCGAAACGCGCCCGACACCCGAACGAAACCGAAAAATATTTTAAGGATGTCAATAATGTATTTTTAAATATATTGGCCAAATTAAAATAGTGATTTTGTATCAAAAATAAAACACAAAAGATTTAATGTTTACGCGCACGAATAACGTTTTACCAATCGAATAACGTAACACGGGCTTGAGAAAGCAATTGTGCAAGCCCAAGGACCCAATTGGGCTGTCCCAACTGAGCCCGAGGTCGGCCCAAGAGGCCCAAATCGGCCCCAAAAGCCAGACCATGCCCTTAGCCCAAGCCCACCCTATTTATTCTTCCTTTTCTTTCTTTTTCTCATTTCCATTCACATTTTACACACACACTTCTCCAACCTCTCTACACTCTCTCTATAATCTGCCCAAGAACACCACCACCACCACCCTACAACCACCAAAATCCGGCCACCATCACCACCCTCATCATTCACCACACTTTCAAGAAGAAATCAAGCCGAAAACACAAGAAAACGAGCCCTCAATGTCCATCTCTTTGTGCTTTCATCCTCCTCTTTGTAAGAACTTCAAAACTCTTCCAAAATACTTCTATAAACATGTTAAAAGGTTCATATAACAAAGAAATGTCCAAAATATAACATAAAAACGTTTTTCAAGGCTTAAAACGTTGAAGAACAAAACATGCATTTTCGGGCAGAAAAATAGCCCGACTTTGAGAGGCTTTTTCTCCCTCAAAACTTGACCAAAATGGACGATTCAAAAGGCAAAAATTAAGTTTAAGAAGTTAGCTTTCATTTCCAAGTGGTTTCATGATTTTTGGAGTTCGTTTGATACCCGAAATGATTTTTACAAAAACATGTGTCCGGGCTGTCAAAAAGGACAGAAATTTCACCTTCCTTGTTTTAATCATAACTAGAGATATACACCTCCAAATGACCTGAAACCACCGCCAAAAGTTCAAACAATTTGTTAGGTACAAATGTCGTTTAGATAACTTTTTCTGGAAACGTGTAGATTTTTCCCAGAAATCCGATCTTGTTGCATGTATCCGGATTGGTCACTTTCTGACCTTAGGGAACAAACGAAATTTTTAAAAATACTTAGGAGTACCTAAAAATCCTGAAAAAATTAATTTAGAAAGCTAACATACTAAGGAATAACATATATTTTTCTTGAATTTTTATATAAACATTTGGAACCCGAAATAAAATGCACAAAACCGATCTGTTTTAGGCCTCTGTGTCGCAGAAGCCTAGTAGTCTGCGACACATGCCTTTGTGTTGCTATAGCACCCGAATCGTCACATTAGCGACACAAGCCTTTGTGTCGCTATAGCACCCGAATCGTCACATTAGCGACACAAGCGTTTGTGTCGCTATAGCACCCGAATCGTCACATTAGCGACACAAGCCTTTGTGTCGCTATAGCACCCGAATCGTCACATTAGCGACACAAGCCTTAGTGTCGCATAATACCTTAGTGTTGCATAATACCTTAGTGTCGCATAATACCTTAGTGTCGCATAACACTTTAGTGTCGCATGTAGCGACACTAGCCCAGTGTCGCTAAAAACACAAAAATCGATACGTTTTCCTTAAAGCAATATAAGCATAAATAAACTTCCCGATGGAGATAGCTTGGTCTTCAAAAATCTTGATGTTCAGTTTCATATGACTGATAACTAATTAGATCTTCAACTTCAGTGACCATCATCTCTTTCATCAATAGCTTATCCAATAATATTTATCTTCAAAGTCTTTTGAGAACTCTCATCAATTTTTATCGTTTGAATATGAGCATGATATGTAACTTGAATAAAATAACTCAGAAATAAAATATTTTTGTATTTTTCTTTATAAGACAGAATTAAAATACTCAATACGATAAATAAATAAACAATCTTTTTGAGGACAGAATTGTTTTGGTCTGGTTAGGGATCATATCAGGATAACATGCAATTATTAGGAAATAGTAAGTGTTATTTCGATTATCAGTATATCTGTCCACTTTAAATTTACTTAGCATATTTAAATCATCTGTTATAAAGATTAGTTCAAGACGATTATTGATATTTTATCCATCTAAACATTTGTACTTAAGTATATGATTTCAACTCATAATGAGATGTACCACTTGTGTTATTATTAGCATGCATAATATAGTATATAAATCACATTAAAATATACATTTGAAATCAAAAACATGTTAGTATTTTCTATATAGAAGGTGAGGGTATGAATGTATCTTTAGAACTAAGATAGCGGTGACAGGTCTGTACTTTCGTACAACAGAGTCACATAAGCAATAGTTCGGGTTGAACAAACACCAGTCTGAACAATTAAACTAGAGGGTACATGTCTGTACTTTCGTACAACAGAGTACCATAGTTTAACACAAACCAGTACGAGGCAAACTTTTTATAACTTTTCTGCACTTTTGTACATTTTATTTTGAGAATTTGAGGAATGCCACGGGTACGTAATAGTTGTCTATAGGTTAACATAGACTACGCACCTAAGTTCTTTTGAAGAATATATTAGATGAAACCAGGTCTGTATTTTCATACAAGAGAGGAGACACCTAATATATTCCCCCAGATAACACCATACAAAGACCCTATATTTTTAGATCATAACATGTTCATCATCCAAATATTAAGACGAAGCGTCAAAATATTTCGGACAATTCGGCCCTTATTTTAACTTAGTGTCATACATATTAATATGTCTTTATATAAAATAATATGCATATTTGAAAGTTAAGCTTCTTAGTAACTTTAGAACAAATGCCTATCAATATTGATGAATCTAATATTTATAAAAGATATTTCAAGTATGCTAGATAAATCTACTGACACATCAAACATAAACCTTAAAATTCCATTTTATGCATGTCTCCTGATGTACTATAATTTCCCAAATTGTTTACAGACACAATTCAACGTCTATTTTTAACAATGTTGCTACTATTGCATTTCTTTAATACTAACAAGTATAAAGAGTGGCAGTTGCGTGTTTCAAGAATTTGCCTGTTCATATTCTTCAGACTTTTTAAATCAGAATTTTAAAATTACTCCCCCCGAACAGCAAATTCTTTACTCAAAAACAAACAAATAAATAATCATGAAAGAAACAAAAATTTCAAGTCACATATCAAGTCAAACTCAAATACTTTTATCACTTTTTAACCACCTCGTATCACTTCAGAATTTCATCCATTCACTCAAACATAAGCACCACACATAAGCACTTTGAAATCAACCTTCTTCGTATCCTTGCAGTCACTAAAAGTATTAGCGATCAAAAACCTGACTGCATCACCACAAACAAACATTAGTAATTATGAGACACCCAAGGCTTGATAGACTTGGGTTGTCCACTATCATCCATAACCATCACATCAATGAGTTTATGATATTTTAAAAATTCAGATGATTTCATTGATGTGTCGTTTGTGGATTTAGTTTTCCAAACCTGGTTAGGTTCAGATGTTTTGTTTTCAACAATGTTGTGCTTTTGGACTTGAGGTCTACTGGGCACACCTTTGTTTACTCTAACCATAGGTTTTGGAGAGTTGGATGCACAACTAGATACAGGCGAAAACGAACCACGCCTTGAAAAGGATTTTTGAAAAGAATTTCTAAAAAATGAAGTTCTTGGCATCCCTCTACCAAAACTATCTAGGGATAATAACCGACAATCCCTAATGATGTGGCCCTGTTGACCACACCGATAACACGACCGCCTTTCCACAGACGTCCTTTTCCAGTGACTCCCCTCAAATTGTTTCAATGGAGGATTTACTAAGGGAGGCTTAGAAGTTGAGGCATTTACAGAACATGAACACTTATGCGTACATGTTGATGTAGAGGCCTCTAAAGTTGAACAGGTAGATGTTGAAGGTTGTTTTTTAACAGATTTATTAATTATTTTCTCGTTCTTCAGATTATTCACAGATGATTGTGAATTATGTGAAGATTTTCCTTTTGAATCCTTCTTTGAGATTTTAACAGATTCGGATTCATTTACAACCTTGTTTTTACCCTTACTATTAAAAGCCTTTTCAGATTCATTAGTAATTATATGATTTTGGGGTTTAACATCAACCTTTTCAATTTTAATCTGAGCCTCTTCAGTTAAATCCTCTACCTCAACAGGCTCCTCAATATTAACTGGAGGCACTATGTTAGCCTCAACAAACTCATGCATCTTAACAGCAGGTGTTGTGTCAAACACTGGCTCAGTAACAGATTTTGTATCTACCTTTGTAAAGGTAGGTACAAAGTCTTTGGCTACATCCTTGGAAGGCATTGGCAGATAGTCAGAAGGAGGTGGTACATTGCGGTAACCAAGACCAGCCTTACTCTTCGTATCTGTCCTTTGCGATTGTAGGATCTCATCAAAGACCAGTGAGGAAGTTGAAAAATTTGACAGCTTTCTTTTTAATTCAATTACTTCGGCCTGTGAGTCAGCAAGTTCCTTTTTCATTATCAGTTTCATATTCATATAACTATCTATTGCGTCTTGCTGACTAAAAATTTTGGCCCTAAGTGCTTTTCTTTCTTCGAAAGCAGCATTTAGTTTTTTATCAAAAGCCATTTCATTTTCTTTTAAAATTTTATTTGCCTTATTAAGTTGTTCTAACTCAGACGTAAGGCATTCATTATCCTCACTGTATCTGTTAACTTTGTTAGTTAATTTGATACATGACACACAAGATAATGGCTCTTTAATAGGTACCTCGGGTTTATTCAAGATGTGAGCCATGAGAGCTTTATTTTCGCTCAGATCATCATGAGCACTCCAATCATAAGCTTCTTCGTTTAACATGAGAAAGGCATTTGAAGCGGTAGTAACAGGTTGCTTAGAAGGAGAAGGCTTTGTGAAGCCAGATGGGGGCTGTTTGGTCTTCTCACATTCTTTAGCAAAATGCCCAAGATTCTGACAGTTGTAGCATCGCACTTTACTTTTGTCGAAACCCAAACATTCATCAGTTTCATCTTCCAGGTGCTTTCTCCCAGTTCTCTTCAAGTACCTTTTGGCTCTTCTAGTTAACATAGCCATATTCCACCTGATATCCATTCTTTCCAGATCATCAGGGTCAATCTGTTCAAAATCCCTATCAGTGAGATCAATGGTACTGGTCTTCTTTGATAAGAAACTGTCATAAGCGCTGAGAAAAGCTTGGAAGATAGCAACATTTTCTTCAGTAGCCGGTGTCGGTGGTGTATTGGAAGAATAATATGCTCTTCCCTGTGATGAAGCAGCTGTCTGAGAACTAGATGCTGAGGTACCATCGGACATGAAAGCCACCCCACCAGTGCTCTCATCAGTAGGAGATTGAGCCCCATACAAGCTAGGCTCTTGAACATAGGCACTTGATTTAGTTTCTTTTCGTTGCATATCAAGTGCATAAGCTTGCAGTCTCCCAATGAGATCTTCTAATGACAGTGCCATAACCTCCTCTACTTCTTCCATCATCATGACACGTTGATCCCATTTCTTAGGTAAAGCACCTAAGAGTTTCTTGTTCACATCCTCTGTGGCTAGTATAACTCCACCCTCAGATAACTCATTAACCAATCTTAAGTATCTACTAAACAATTGAGTGATAGATTCATTAGGCAATATATCAAACATCTCAAACTGTTTTTTCACGAGGTCCAGTTTACTCTTTTTATACTTTTCGTTTCCCCCACAACGCTTTTCAATGGCTTGCCAAAGATCGTAAGCAGTGTCATTATGTTTAAACAATCTCATTACATCAGTAGCTAAACTCATTATTAAAGCGGAGTGAGTTTTTCGTTCTAAATCCCAAAACTTCTTCTCTTCTGGAGTCATAGACCTAACGGATTTTCGCGGAGCAACTCCTGGGAAATCTCCATTAGCAAGAGGATGAACATATCGTTCAAGCAAGGGAATCATCATATCAGGATCATTATAGGAGATGAAACTCTCAAAACGTATTCGCCAATCAACATAATTAATATTGGTAGTGAATAGCGGAGGTTTATTAGTGCTACCTGTCTCCTTGTTATGTTTTAATAATTGACTAAAGCTTTGAAGAGACATTTTTTAAGACAAAATGTTACCAAATGACTAGTTTTCAAATTTAGCCCTTTTGACTTTTCCCTCCAAAATTTGATTCGAAAATATCGAAAACTACCCGAGCAAAACGAAACTTTTTCACAACTAAAATTAAGACCTTTTAAGCGTAAAAACAAAATTTGGAAATGCGAAAAATTTCCCGCCAAAAGACTTTTTTTTTTTTTATAATCTTTTTTTTTTAAGCGACACAAAGTTAGTGTCGCAAAGACTTGTGTCGCAAAGGCTTGTGTCGCACACAAGTGTCGCAGGCTGTGTCGCACACTAGTGTCGCAGGCTGTGTCGCAAAATGTTGTGTCGCAAAAGCTTGTGTCGCACAAATACAAAACAGGAACCCTAGTAGCGACACAAAAGTTAGTGTCGCAGCTAGTGTCGCAATGTCGCGGCCAGCAGCTCCAAAAACCCTAAAAATCGAAAATCTTCGAAACCCTAACGAATTTCGAACGATAATCGACGAACACACCCAGAAAAATACTTCTAGAAGCCAAATATTCAAGCCAATAAACCTGAAAATCACGATCAATCAACAAAATACCACGAATCAAACCGAAAACGTTTCAATTTACGATCAAATCTTCAAACATACGCCCGAAAGCTCTGATACCACTTGTTGGTTCCCTTAATCACGGATCTAGACTTGTCGTTTGACTCAATTGAAAGGCGGAAACAATCAATCAAGCAATTGAAACGTAAATACTAACACAACGATTTATAATCCTTTCGTATAAATTAACAATTGAAGAATAAAGATTACAAACTCACTAACTCTCTCTTCCCACTCTCTCTACCGTATCTCTCTCTCTAGGGTTTGATCAACCCAAAAATGAAATTCTCACTCGATATATATAGACACTCTACTGGACCCTGCGACACAAGCCCTATGTCGCAGGCCCAGCCCATTGCGACACAACCTTTGTGTCGCTATAGCGACACAGGCTCTGTGTCGCAAGACCAGAATATTGTGTATTTTCTATAACTACATTTCATTTACAAACTCGAAAATACAAACTTGATACTTCACACACTCAGACTAATTAACTTTAACAGAACAAACGTTGACCAACTGACTGACACACATTATGCACCAACATCCACCATGTTACTGTTCCATACTCACCACAATAAAATGGAGTTTCTGAAAGAAAAATTAGAACTGTCGTGGAGATGGCAAGATCGATGTTTTTTGAGAAGAATCTGCCTAAGACATTTTGGCCGAGGCTGTAGCAACGTCTGTGTATTTGTTGAACAGATTAGCAACAAAAGCTGTGAGTGAAAAGACTCCAATCGAAGTTTGGTCAGGAATCAAACCTTCAGTTAAACATTTGAAGATATTTGGCTCTATTTGTTACTATCATATTCCAGAAGTCAAAAGGTCAAAGCTTGATGCAAAAGCCAGAAAGGGAATTTTTGTTGGCTATACGACATAGTCAAAGGGATATAGAATATATGATCTGATAGAGATGTGACAATTGACGAAGGAGCCTACTGGGACTGGAATACGAACGAAATTAAAAGGCATGAAGGTGTCATATTAAGTACTCAAAATGAAGCGCATTATGATGATCCAAAATTTGATGTTGAGACAAAACTGACACTAATGTTTTACGAACAAGATCACTGGCTGATGTTTACGAGTCTTGTAACTTTGTTGTTATGGAGCCCGAAAGCTATATTGAAGCTTCTAAACATGATGAATGGAATGAAGCCATGAAAGCTGAACTTGAAATGATCAAGAAAAATGACACATGGAAGCTTGTTGATTTGCTAAAGGGAAAGAATGCAATAGGTGTGAAATGAGTGTTTAGAACTAAGTTTCAACCTGATGGTTCAGTTCATAAACACAAAGCAAGATTGGTAGTGAAAGGTTATTCTCAAATTGCTGGTGTGGATTTTGGAGAGACTTTCGCTCCAGTTGCTCGTCATGACACAATCAAATTATTCTTAGCTATAGCTGCTCAAACGCAATTGGAAAATTCACCATCTTGATGTCAAATCCGCATTTTTGAATGGTGAACTTGAGGAGGAGATTTATTTAAAGCAACCTCAAGGTTTTGAAGTAGCTGGCCAAGAAGAAAAAGTATACAGACTCTACAAGGGACTTTATGGTCTAAAGCAAGAACTAAGGGCTTGGTATTCTAAGATTGATGCTCATTTGCTGAATTATAACTTCAAAAGGAGTTCAAGTGAGTCAACTCTTTACGTAAAGAAATTTAACTCTCAATCGACTTTGATTATTTTTCTTTACGTTAATGATTTACTTGTGATTGGGAGAACGATAATCTTGTTGAGGAGTTCAAGAAGCAAATGGAATCGGCATTTGAATTGTCAGATTTGGGACTCGTGTATTATTTTTTGGCATGGAAATTGAGCAACAAACTAGTGGTGTTCATATTTCTCAGAAAAAGTATGTTGTGACCTGCTCAAGAGATTCAACATGTTCTCTAGCAAACCTGTTACGTCACCACTTTTTTTAAATTGCAAGTTGTCTAGAGAAGATGGAGAGAAACTAGTTGATCCCACTCCATACAGAAGTATTATCGGGAGCTTAATATATATGACTATCTCAAGACCCGATTTAGCTTTTGCAGCAAGTTTCTTATCAAGTTTTATGACTTCACCATCTAGTTCTCATTTAGGAGCTGCCAAGAGAGTCCTAAGATACTTGAAAGGTTCTCTAGATTTGGAGATTATGTTCGAGAGAAACAAAGATGTGAAACTTGAAGGATATACCGATAGTGATTGGGTTGGAAGTATTGATGACATGAAGAGTACTTCCGGTTATGTTTTCAATCTTGGTTTGGGTGCATTTTTTTAGAACTCAAAGAAGCAAAGTATTGTCGTAAATCTACTGCTGAGGCAGAATATATACCAATCGCAGCCGTTGTTAATCATGATGTTTGGATAAGAAAATTGTTGTCCGACTTGGATCTAAAAAATCAATAAGAATCACATTTTGAATGAAGAAAATATTTTGATGATGACTAAGGCCGTTCGATAAGGATGTAAGAAACTTGTAAAGACGACACTTGAAATAAACACACAATTGACATATGTGAATTAGGTAATCTACATTCTTCAGTTATCTATATTATTGACGATATGGAGTAATAGAAGATAAGTGAAATAACAACGATAAATATCATGACTAATTTTTCCAAGGAATTAGTAACCCTAATCCCATTTGTTTCCCTGTGTCTTATTGAGAACCAAAGGGAGAAAGAGATCGAGGTCTAAAGTTAGACGTATCATTAATCAAGTGTGAGCGCGCCTCTGATAATTGCGTCATTGTGCCTGGGCTGTGAGGGCTCACAGCCAGTGTTCGAATTCATCATAAAATATTACTTAATTGTTCATGTTGATTAACATACTTAAATCTTGAAGAGATAAGTTTAACTATTCAAGCATAATTGAGATAATAACTTCTGAATTTTCATTTTTAATGGTTCTTACTTTATTTTGAATAAAAATCATGAGATACGGGTTTGATTGTGTATAAATGTTGATTTACTAAAAAATACAGTCATGTTATAAAATTCATATAAAATCGACCCTAACTCTGAGTCATATAATTCTTATATTTCTAGAAAGGTGAAGATGTTAACTACAAATGGTTGTGATAGGCGATGGTCAATTCGAAACCTAAATGGGTCAATTGAACCTTTATTAGATAGGGTCAGATTGTGGACGAATCAGTCGCAATGTATTGTAAAAATCATATCACACAGAGTTTATCTCTAAATGTTTTGAAATTCCACATATGCCTAGATTAAGGGACCATTAATGACCCTCTAAAATTAAAAAACATATAGATATGTAAAAGTGGATGTAATTCCTTGATCTTTGAAAAGATGTGAAGCCGAATTGTTCAAGCGAATATGTTTGCTTTAGTTGTGAGTAAAGAAGTGATCAAACTATTAAAGGATTTCATAATCACAATGAGAGTAGCTCTACTCCTTTATGACTATGGTTGAATGAACAAAGACTAACTTGAGGTAACAAACACGATTGAGACCATGTTGGTAAAGTTATGATGGGAAGAACTACTGGGAATAAGAACTACTGGGAATAAGATTGTGCGTCGGTTCCTAAAACAAATTCTAGATGGAATTTGATAATAAATATTGATAAAGTCTATTTGATGTATGACGAAGTTCATATATAATAGTATGTTAAAAGAAACATAAGTCTATGAGGAGATGTCGCTATCCTAAAACTACAAATTCGAAGCAAATATTAACGGAACTTAAGCACTTTACCAGTTTTCAACTTGAAAAGATAGAAAATCAACAAAGTAAAAGAGAATAAAGTTCAAATATTAATGAGATGTATGTTACTTTGGTGAATTAAGACGCATTAAATAATCACGACTATTAAAGAGTCAAGTAAATGACGATAATAACTAGTGAACTTAAAAGTTCACACTAATATCACCTAAAATTCTTTGAAAAGAGAGTCTTAATTGAAAGTTTTAATGAAAAATAAAAGTTGTTAAATGATGTATTGACACGATCACAAGTGACGATATAACTTAAAGACGATCACAAGTGACGATATAACTTAAAGACGAATAAGATTTCGAGGACGGAATCCTTTTAAGGGGGGATATTGTAACGTTGAAAACTCTTTATTATTGTGTTTTTGTGAAGTTGATTGTGATGAATTCAGTTTTTTAAATTGGTTATGTTTGGACTCTGAATGTGAAGAATTGGTCAAATCGGGGTTAAATTATAAAGTACGAAAGATAGGGACCGATGTGTAATTATAAGGTGGTTTAATAATTAGGTATAATAATAATTTTGACCTAATTTCCCCCGAAATCTCTGGAGAAATTCGATCAAGAAAGAAAAGAGAAAACGGTGCCGGTTTCTAGGGTTTGCAAGAAAGAAAAAATTGATGTTCAGTTTCAACACGAAAGTTGTAAAGAATCACGAGCTAACTAACATATTAAAAGATGACAATCAAAATATGAAAACTTGATACACAATGTAAGTTACTTATCTCTGTAAATTTGTTCTTAGAGTTCATGTTGATCAATTATGAATTAAACGAATTGTTAGTCGATTAGATGATTTAGTGAGGTTTCAGAATTCAGTTGTGTTTAAAATATTATATAAAATCTAATACATTTCCAATTGATACAAAATTTGGTTTCTCGGTAGAACTATGCGTTTTCTACAACTTGAAGTTTTAAGTTTTGGCTAATTCGGACTCGAAATGGGTGAAACTTGTCATTTTATAAATCTGAACAGATTGGTGAGGAATCTATGATATAGTTTTGTAAAAATTCATGTAGGATTGAATTTAACTCTAAAATGTTTGATTTTCTAGAATATGCTAGTTTGAGGTGTAGTTTGTTGACCCTTTAAATATTATAGAATATGGATGAGTAGAAACGGGTCTAATGTGTTGATCTTTGTATTGATATAATGTTGAATTATTAGATTGGAATGATGTTCAAGATTGAATTGAGAATGATCAAATAAATAAATAAATGACGAAGTAATGAGGTTAAAGATCATAATCAGTAACTAATGAGTGTTTTATCATTAGAGAAGATTAAATTAAGACTTGGGTTTGAATGGGGTTGAAAAATTGGTCAAATTTCAATAAACGTGTCTACAAGTATTGTTCTAATTGCTCTAGTATTGTATAGTAAGTTCCTATATGTACTAATATAGGTTAAGGAGGCTTGATTAATGTGGGTAGCTTGCTCTTGGAGTATGTGGCACCCCTTACTTTCGAGTGCAATAAATCTTACTTATTTAATAATAACGAATGTAAAGGTGGAGTTCTAAATGAACTCGTGGAATCGAACATATTACATTGCATTAATGTTATTACAATTCATTGAATAGAGTATACGATAGAAAACATTAATTAAATATTCTAATTACTTGTAAGTTTTCTCGTTCTCGATAACCTTTTCTGCTTCATAACCTGAATGTGAAAATGTAATGGTGAGCGACAATACCCAGCAAGTTTCTATACACAAGGGTGATGATATTTTATGCAAGTGGGTATACGGTCATTTAATAAAAAGGGTAGTCAACAGTACGTTGGGTTACCAACTGAAAGGTGGAGTTAATGAGTACAAATATAACTCCCTTTAAGCCTTGAAGCCTGGAATTCTATTTGAAAATTTACTTTCAAATATTTTCCTTTAAATTTCCTGACCATTACACTGGTGTGTTCATATAGAAAATCCCGCCTTACATATTCGTCGCCCTCATTTAATAGGGACGGACTCCTTAATCATCATTCATCTTAGTCATTATAATTTAATAGACATAACTCATTCTTTATCATTCATAACGTTAACTATGCATTCTCAAACATTCGGGTTATCAGTGAATAATAAAATGCACAATAAATATTATCGCTCAATATAATCATAAAACTACTGGATCACAACGAATGCATATAGCAGTAAAATTAGCTAATGGCAGAATAAAAGTGAAACATAATTGATCCAGCATAACGAAATGAACAAAAGGTTCAAAGTGGAGGCATATAGAAACTTACTGACTATGTAAACGTTAATAGGATTGTTGCAACTAAAATCTTCAGAATACTTTATATTTAGAAAGATAAGTTTTCAAAAGTGTGCTTTCAAACGAAACTATTGGCAGCTATTTATACACCATTTTCCGCATTTTAAGTTGACTTATCATTTCTCATTAATTGTATGCATTCTTTGCATGTTATATCAAATTTCTCTTTTTCATTGTCTTTTGTTTCCTTCCTCTCAATTATTTACCTCCACCGACGCTTACAAGAGAATTCATGTGCCATACTGTATGTTTACTCTTGACTCAAAAATGTTATATATAATTCATGAGTTATATACAAATATAAATTTAACCACTTTGACATTCATGTACATACTCATATATATCATGTTTATGTATTTGCTTCATTTCATTTAAATAAATTTAACGCTCTAACGACTACTGTATTAAATTGATACTTATGTTGTTTTGTGTGTATATCCCATAGTATTGTTATTAATCTCATTGTATTATATTTGTCTTAATGTAAATTATATATTGGTTGTATTATAATATCTATTGAGAAGTATTTAAGATAAATTATGCTTTTATTTGATAATTCATAAGTACGTATATTTTATAATAGTGTCATCCACACCTACACACATAAAGGTAAGAATCAATTATTCTTTTTCTTAATTAATATTTAACCCTTGTCATATTTTATATTAATATAAAAATTCATTTATCCTCATATCAATATGTCTAGAATTTACGGGGTGTTACATCATCTCCACCTAATTAGGATTTTGTCCCGAAATCTAAACATCAATGTAATTTATTAAAAAGATATTTTCTAAGCTTAACTCATTAAAGAGCTTATCATTGTAAAAATCTTTATGTTTACTATTTTTTTTTAATATTTAAGGCTCACTTGAAAGATGTCGTAAAGGTTAAAGTGTTTTATTATTCTTTGTGTGTGTATATCGTGTTATTATTTAACATAACATACTCAAATTTATTTCTATTTTCGTTTTTTTGTTTTTTTTTGTTGTTGTTTGTTTTAAGTTTCTTTACTAGCCTAACTATCAAGGCTATTATTATCTTTGCAATTATTGATTATAACTTCCATAGAATGTTCTAGAAGGTTCAAGGCGAGTGTGTCTTATGATGCTAGATAAAAATTTTAATAAGTGTTATTAAAGTTTGATAATGAATTATGCTAATGTGATAATCGACAAATTAGGCCAATGTTTACCTGTAATTAAATGTCATAACGTGTATTTAGTATATACTTAGGCTAAATATTTAACACTTTTCATACGTAATTAGTTTGAATTACGCGGAACAATCGGACGAGGTCCGACAAAAACATGAACGTTGGTGATACGATTTATATTTATTTTTATTTTATAACGTAAAACCATTTGATAAATAAATAGTAGTTATTTACGATATTATTATGCTAGAATTTTTAAGCATAACGTCTCTACGTAAACAATTATACGTTTTGTATTAAACGTAACGAACGCAACAAAAGTTCACGAATCAAACTTAACAACTAAACGAGACATAACGAACATTAAGAGAATACAAAACAAAGAATTTCAAATAATACTTCACTTATAGTTAACGTTTAATAATCGTTAACTTAACTAAACTAACTAACGCATAATTGATTAAACACTTAACGAGATTAAACGCTAAACGTGATTAACACCTACTCACACAAATATCTTGAGACAAAAATTGACAAACCCATACCTCTTTTGACTTGGAAAAACTAGCCATACCCCACACCACCCCATACCCTTAACTTCTTGGTTATTTATACACACAACCTCATTCATACTCAATCTCTCTCACACTCTTTCTCTCTCTCACACTCTTTCTCTCCCTCTCCCTCCAAACGATTTCACCACCATCATCATGTCAGCCATCATCATCTCAGCCATCATCATCATTATCATCCACCATAATCCTCTTGATCATCTTGCAAAGAAAAGGGCTAGAAACAAGTTCAAGCATCACCATCTTCTTCTTCTTGTGTTCATCTAAACAACTTTGTAAGGAAACCTTTACTTTGACCTTTCTTTTATGTATTATATGAACACATATGCTAGCAAGTTCACTTACAAAGAACTTGGCCAAAAATGTATTAAAAACATGTTTTGAAACAACTAAAATCACCAAACATACTTAAGAGTACAAAACACTCATTGGACGGAAAGTTAGTCCGACTTCAACTCGTGATAACATGCTATAAACAAAACCAAAAATATCGAATCTTGAGTCTAAAAATAAGTTCAAGAAGTTATCTTTAAGATCCAATTGGTTCCATAACTTTTAGACAATGTTTGGTACCTCAAAACGATTTTTAAAGATGAGTTATCAAATGCGTCTTTGAAGACAGATTTTTGTCCCAACTTTGGTAGGCCATAACTCCTTGTACACAGATCTAAAAGACGTGAGACTTTTTCCTAAAAGTCACAAATTTTGTTAGCTTCAAAACTTGTATCATCTCACTTTGTGAAGTTGAGTGTAACTTAGTCAATAATTAATTCTTTAGACATGTATCCGAAACTGTAGCTATTAGAACAGAAGGTTACTCTCGGTAATACACATACACTTGATTTTGAGACGCTAGCATTCACGACTCAGGTGAGTCTCATGGCCCCTTTTACCTATTTTGAACTATTTTGGGGTGAGAATACATGCACATATTTTTATGAACACGAATACAAGAAAATCATATACTAGTTGCATGAGTAGCAGAACTAATCCAACAATAAAACCTCACTTTCATGGTTCGGTTAATTATCGTTACTTAAACGGGAATATTGTGAATAGATCTATTGGGTTGACACCCCCGTCCGGGTTAGTCGTGCTAACTGGTCAAACGGACGCATAAATGTTTGTACATAATAAGTATTTCGGATTAGACACTTACACGAGGCGACAGAATTGTTAAGTTTCGAATACATGAGCTCATGGCAATAGTATAACCCATTTTTGCATTCGTGTAGTAACTATCTAAATCTTGTGGTTCATGTTATTGTTTTTAACTATTTAAACCTGTGAGCTCACCAACTTTTTATTGACCCTTTTAGCATGTATCTCTCAGGTTCAGTAGCATTAAGCATGAGATGCTTTTGGGAAACAACACTAGAGTCACATGTTCTACAAACAACTTTTACTGGAGATTTCACTACATTACTATTTTGTATATTAGTTATGTATTAGAATCTCTTAATCTAGGCGTGTACTCTAGGATGAAATACTTGGTTGTAAACGTTACGTCTAAACAATGTATCTTTTCAAATGTATTTACTAGAACGACTCATATAGAGGTCGTTCGATGTAACTTTGTTGTGATGATTCGGATTAGTCACGCCCCGCTGTGATTCCGCCACGGCAGGGTGTGACAGCTAAGTAGGTTCTCTTTAGTGCATACTTATTTTTTTCAACGTTTGAAATATGAACTTCCCTTCTTTAGGTTTTATCATTTTAGAAGATTAATTGTATATATTATGTAATTATTACATTTACTTTATGTAAAATAGTTTTATAAGAAGATATATAATAACATGTCTCAAATAAAAGAGGTTACTTTACATAGTAGTCATTTATAAAATATATGTTGAATTCAATTGACATTAACTCTTAATCATTTTCATTCTTTTTATTACACGTACTTAGTTATGAATTTTGGTACTAAAGTGCACAAATGCTTTAATAGATCAAAGTACTAAATTTTAACTTTATATATGCTTACAAATAAGGTCTTGTTAAACTGTTCCTGCACATACAGTCAAACATCAAGATTTTATAATATGTATATATTTTTTTATGAAAAATGATGTTTATCATATAACCACTTATTTGTTATCATTTAACTATTAAGTGTAGTATTATATGCTAGTGATTCATATATAGATATATCTTACATGTATGTAAGTCTAAATGTTGGTAAAATTATAATATAATTTCATATATGTAGTATGTCATTATATTAATGAAATATATTCTTCATGTAAACTCATTTTCAAGTAAGTTATTAGTGTCTTGTCATTTAATAGACTACGTTAACCATGTTCTTGCAACAAATAAAATAGTTTTTTTTTAAGTACACTTATATATCCATAATCATCTACTTTCATTCATACAGTTGTCCATATATATATATATATATATATATATATATATATATAGTTAGGTTCAAACGAGAACCACAAAAAAGTACAGAACTGCGAGAATTTTAAATTACATTGTTTTTATACATGTAAACGCAACAAATTACATATAAATGTTATTTAATGTTCATATTATTGACAAAACAAAGTTTAAAATCACTAAAAATATGTTAAATTATTGAATATGTAGGTTCCGTTGTCTTGGACATAACCGGATCAACACAAACAATCGAGAGGCGGAATTCAAACGATTGTATAAAGTACGTAAAACACAAACGATTCAAACACAAATCGAATGTATATTGATATGATCACTGATTAGCTTAGATACACTTGAATTGCTTTACATTATCTCTGAGAAACCCTGGATTCGTCAACCCCAACAATGAGGCCGAAATACTCTATTTATAGAGAAACCGAAACTGACCTGCGACACAAGCTCTGTGTCGCACAGTCAGTTCATCCGACACAAGCCTTGTGTCGCATAAGCGACACAGGCTCTGTGTCGCCTAAAACAGAACTTGTAATATACTAATAATAGACAAAACGTCGTAATTACTTAACAAACTATTACAAGCTAAGACCAACTGACAGACATACAAATATGCACCAACAAACTCCCCCGTGTCTTCAGCTTGGTCTTCAAAAAATCTTCTAACAGCTCCAGTCTTCCGGGAAACGTCCACCGGCGTGTATTCCCTTTGACACACAAATATTAACTATCTTTTGAAACTTTAAAGCTTCAGCTCGATCTTCTATTGTGTATTCAATCTGCTTTTTGCTTAAAGCTTTTAGATCATTCTCAGACATATTGATCAAGCTAATCAGATCAAAAATTCGAATTGTCTTCTTAGATAATCCCCAATTCTCTTCTGGCTCTGAATCTGGAATAAAGACGATTTCAGCTTCACCAGTGATACTGTCGATATACCAATAACATAATCTACTTAGCACATTCAGTGGTAATATCTCTAGAGAGATCTTTTTTAAACAATTTACCGGGTGATAAATCATCTTGACGACCGGCTGTCCTGTAACAGAGTCAAGCCTTTTCTTTGATTTTTGTCGTTTTCCCAAAATAGGCTTTATCATGTTATATCTGTTTGAGTATACTTCACGCCTGATAATTTTCTGAATGTAGTCGGCCCTTTCCTTCTCTTCCCGGATTAATGAGCTCCAGTTGAGCTAATCTGTTTATTTCACATTTTGGGAGAGAACTCAACTTCTTAAATTTCGGCTGGAAGTATTGAATGCCATCTGATCTCTTTATCATAAAAACATTGTGATCACAATCAAACTTCCAACTTCTTATCAATCCCGTAAAATCACCTTTAACTTTGTAGAATTTACAGGTTGGTGGAGCTGCTGCCACGGCCCTTATCCAGTCTGGATGTTCCCTAAACATTTTAGGAACAGACTGATTTGACTCATTGTTTGGCTCCTCATCACTCTCAGACTCTTCCCAGTCTTCAACAACAGGTGCATCATCATAGACTTCATTTTCACTCAGCACCTCTTCTTCAACTTCAACATCATCATCACCAAGATCCGAATCATACCTCGGATGTTCATCTTCATTTAATATGCTTTGCAAATATTCAAGATTGGCCTCCGAGTAATCAATATTAAGTGCAATTGGTTGACCAGGAATTGGTGCAGAATACGCAAAATAATCTAAACAGATATTTTCATTCATAGCTTCATCATTTACATCATCTGTTTGTGTTCCGGCGGAAGTCCTTTCTTTTGTTTCTATGGCACGCAGGCCTGACTCCCCCGAAACAAATGCAAGGGCTTCTAATTCTAAAAGTCTATTTTCTAATTCCGGAACCCTAGCAGCTGAAGTCTCCAATTCAGAAATTCTAGCAGCTTGATCAGCCAACTGCTTGTTCATTCTGTCTAGAAGAGCCATGATATGATCCAGCATTTTTGGTTGTGGCTGAGAAGTTGATATAGCAGTAGAACGAACCAAGTTATCTTGAGTTCGTGGACGAGGACGGGGCTCAAAGATATCATCATCAGAGTCCTGTACGTTCCGGGACTGTTTTCCCCGGTTAGGCGGCACATGCACCCGTCCAACCCTAATTCGGCGAAGAACACGCTCGAATCGTAGAGAATTGTGGACTCGGAGGCGTTCAATGGTTTTCGGTGAAGGAACATCACTATCCGAATCCGTTGGAGTGTCATTGGGATCCCCGGATACAGTATCATCCGAGGCCGCATCAGCAGCAGTCTCGTCAACTGTTTGGAAATTATCAATATCCTGCAAAACACTATGTAATGTGTTGCACCCCCAAGACACGTGGCAGCGGAAGGTAGGGTGTTGCATTGGGGGCGCCGACCAAATCAAATATCACAACACAAGAATTACAACAAACGACCTCTATATGAGACGTTTCAAAAATCATTACATTACACAGTTAAAATGTTTACATAAGTTTTGCCAAAAGTAGAGTACGCATCTAGTACAAGATTACAACATAATACAATGCAAGCTAATCTCTTTTGTTTGTGAAAAGTATGCGACTCGAGCTATCTCCCTCCAAGAACAAGCCTACTGTGGTTGGTTCCCTGAGAAATACATACTAAAAGGTCAACATAAAGTTGGTGAGTTCATAGGTTTGTAAGCAGTTGATATAACATCGTATGGAACACAAGATTTCTGTTTGTATCATTCAACAATGATAGGTAATGTATTACAAAAATGTAAAGATAGTGTATATTGTTGCCATGAGCTCATAGTTCGAGCTTAACTGTGGTGTCGGGTCACAATCAAGTGCCACGATCGGGGTGCCTCCCAGCGAGTGCCTAATCCAACACTCGTAAGAACAAATGATAATGTGTCCGTTTGACAAGTTAGCGCTACTAACCCGGACGGGGGGAGTCAATCCCAAATAGTACTATTCATTAACATTCACGCTATAACGATACTAACAAACTATGATGTGGGGGACTTCAGGATTAGTAAAATAACTCATGCAACCAATATATCGAGTTTTGTACTTGTGTTCACATGAAAATAGCAGTGTAAAAGCAGTTGTATGTATTCTCACCCCAGTTAGAAACAGTAAAAAGGGGCTATGAAACTCACATGATGTTAGCAAGCAGGTAGCAAATAGTAAGCAAGTGTGTTTTCCAATGCAACCTTCTAACGTCCTAAACGTATAAGGCTGTGTAAGTAGATGTCTCAAGAGACCATCTATAGTGATTGTATAAGTGGGGGTTAATGTCCACTTAAGCCAATCATGTAGGTGGAGGGTTAATGTCCACCTAAAATAAGTTCACACAATTAGAAATGTCCAATTGTTCAGTTATCGTTTGTGCTTATAAAACATGTACGGGCCGTTGGTGATATTTTGTGAAAATACAGCTCTTGATTAATCATGTTACGCGTATCTCTACTTCCAGTTGTGGGTAATTGATCAGTGTGGCAAGGGCGAAGCCCATTAATGACGGGGGTCCGGGGGCAGCGCCCCTGGTTGCGGGGTCCAAGGGGTGGCAACCCCTGGCGGGGTCCAAAGGGCAGATGTCACACCCCGCTAAAGCGGAAACACGAGGTGTCACAGCCTATGATTTCACAAAACAAAGATATAGCAACCATACCATTTAAATTAGGATAAAACAGCCTTGGAGGCATCAAAAGTACATCAAATTGTTCAAAGTATACGGCATTATTACAAACATATTACAAAAATTTAGTTCAAAGTCCGTTTAAATGGCTTGGTCGACATAATCCCATGCATTAGCCCACATATGATCCGTGCTTACCGACGTTCTCCTGAAAAGCATGCCAAAACAAAATGGTCAACTATGGCCATAGTTGGTGAGTTCAAAGTTTGAAACTTGTTAAACCAAAAGTGTGTCCAATCGGGGACATAAGTATGGGTATAGCCGTCCAATCGGGGACGCTATCATCCCTGAGTTTGTCCAATCGGGGACATAAATATAATAAGCAATTGGTTGATAAAGTTGATGTAAATAAACATGTGGTAATAAAGAGAGAAATGTATAAGCCTTGAGACCACTACTAATCCGGTTATCTGAACGCA
The DNA here is from genome assembly GCA_963930675.1 of Gnaphalium uliginosum. Lineage (NCBI taxonomy): Eukaryota > Viridiplantae > Streptophyta > Magnoliopsida > Asterales > Asteraceae > Gnaphalium > Gnaphalium uliginosum. The sequence continues at coordinate 37,205,833 of OZ005680.1, read as the reverse complement.
TTTGCCCCAAAATAAAATGCTCCATGTTCTTCAACAAACATGAGTAAAAGGCGATATTATGCACCCACGTTGAAGTGTGAGTGAGAGATGGTCCTACCCTAAATAGCATGCTACCCATAATATCTACGGCTCGTCGCTACGAGTTAATTAGTAGTGAATAAGTTGCAGGGGACTTTGAGTATAAGAAAAACCCAAGCTTAACATGTTGACATACCACAGTTCGCGTAAAAATAGTTCAAAAGCAGTTGATAGTACGTAAAAGTTCAACCAAAAGTTTAAAGTAATTGCATGCTTTCAGCCCCAAAAATAGAAATCAGAAAGAGGGGACAATGAACTCACCTTGTGAGTTGAGTTAACGGTTTAAGCTGTGAGAATGTTGCAACTGAAGAGATGCTCTAGTCGAGACCTAGTCCAGTAGTAAAGTGTCCATTAATGTCTAGTGATATGCTTTAATATGGTAGCTTGTACAAATTGGTTACCCACGGTTTTAAATAACAAATCTGCTCAGGTTTTTGTAGTTGGTTTTGTGACTCTTCTTAGCAAAACTAAACAATTTCTGGACATCTTCTTGATTCACCTCAAAATATTTGATCTTTGGTGTATGATTTAGGTTTTGTGTGAAAGATTAGAAAGCAAGTTATTCCCAGTTTAGAGTCACCATTTTTATGAAGAATAAAGGGGGATACGGTTGTCCAAAGTTAACTTGAAAATCTGGACAGAAAGTTGTCCAATTTTCTTATTTTGCCAAAAACACATAACTTTTATAAAATCTGTATGTAAATGATTCGAACAAACTTTAAGTGTGTGTTTTATTTGCAAAACATTATCATATTTCAGGTACAAAAACCCTAATGCACACATATTTTAAGAAATGTAACAGTAAATAGAATGAAAATAAGTGGGTTGTGCAGAATAGAAGGTAAACATTCTTGCAATTTATGATTACCTCTTCGACCAGGAGTGTAGGGTTTTGGGTGATGAAGTTCTTTCCACAGATTGAGCAGGGTTCCCGGAGTGTTTGGTACTGGATGAAGGTGATGAAGAAACTGGGGTGTTCTTGCTAAAATCGTGCAAGTGTTGAGAGAGTTTGAGAGAAATTAGATGAAAGTGTTTTGAGTGTGAATGTATAATTCCTGCTGAGGTTAACAAAAAGAATAAGGGGTGGAGTGTTTAAGTTTACTATCTGGGATTTTGATTGGGTGAAGGTGGAGGTGATTTTATGGGAAGTGTAAGTCAATTGATTTGGTTTATGGGAAATAGGTTTGTTGGCCGTTTTTGAGAGAAAAGAGGTAATCATAACCCTTTTTGCATGCACGGTTTAACTCTATTTCAAATCTTAAAGTTCCTTTTTACAGAATACGAATGGTTACTTATCTTAAAAAGCTTTTATATCGGGTAGGAGGGTTTGCTGTGTGTGTGTGGGTAACACTTGATTGGTCTTAAAATCGTTTAAGCATATCTCTAACAGTAGATTGATACTAAGTTTTTCATGATTTGTTCGTGATATAAGTGTGCCTACTGTATAAACTTTGGTCTAGCTGTGGAGACTGACTAGCGGTAGTAACTGAGCTAACAGTGGAAACTGAGCTGGCAGTGGTAACAAACAGTCGTAATAATGAACAGTAGTAACTATTAAGAGCAGTGCTAATTTGTACTAACAGTGAAAATGGTGATTTGTGCTAGCAGTGTTAACTACTTAGCAGTGGTAACTGAATGTCAAGCAGTATTAATTAATGCGGGCAGTAGAAACTGGACTAACAGTAGTAACTGAACTAGCAGTGGAAACTGACTAGCAGTTGTAACACAAGCAGTAGAAACAATGAGAGCAGTAGTAACTCGACTACCAGTAGGAACTCAAACAGTGGTAACCAACGGGTACAGTGCTAACAGTAGAAACAGTGGTAATTGTGCTAGCAGTGGAAACTGAAGTATGTGCTATCAGTGAAAACTGAAGTATGTGCTAGCAGTGGAAACTAAAGAATTGTACTAGCAGTACTAACTGAGATATTTGTGCTAGCAGTGGAAACGGTGACAATTGTACTAGCAGTACTAACTATGATAACAGTAGAAACTTTGATTTTTACGAAAGCAGTAGAAACATTACTAACAGTAGAAACTCCTACTAGCAGTACTAACCATATTAACAGTATTAACTTAACTTGTACTGGCAGTATTAACCCGGTAAGAGGTATAAACCTCTAACCAACAGTACTAACTACGGCCAACAGTAGTAACTTTTGCCCAGCAGTATTAACTTAATTCTTAAGAAAGTCAGGTCCAGATTTAGGTGAAGATTAAGTTAAGTGTTAACCTGATATTTTTGCCAGGTAAGCGCGGAAAATCTTTATTTTTGCTTATAGTGCTTTAACCAAAAGTGTATGGATTTTTGTCTTTTTAGCGACACTGGGTTAGTGTCGCTACATGCGACACTAAGGTATTATGCGACACTAAGGTATCCTGCGACACTAAGGCTTGTGTCGCTAATGCGACGATTCGGGTGTATAGCGACACAAAGGCTTGTGTCGCTAATGTGACGATTCGGGTGCTATAGCGACACAAAGGCTTGTGTCGCTAATGTGACGATTCGGGTGCTATAGCGACACAAAGGCTTGTGTCGCTAATGTGACGATTCGGGTGCTATAGCGACACAAAGGCTTGTGTCGCTAATGTGACGATTCGGGTTATAGCGACACAAAGGCTTGTGTCGCAGACTACTGGGCTTCTGCGACACAGAGGCCTGAAACAGGTCGGTTTTGTACAATTTATTTCGTGTTTCAAATGTTCAAATTAAAATTCAAGAAAAATCCCTGTTGTTCCCTAGTATGTTAGCTCTCTAATAAATTTTTCCAGGATTTTTAGGTACTTCTAAGTATTTTTAAAAATTTCGTTTGTTCCCTAAGGTCAGAAAGTGACCAATCCGGATACATGCAACAAGATCGTATTTCTGGGCAAAATATACACATTTTCAGAAAAAGTTATCCAAACGACATTTGTACCTAACAAAATTTGTGAACTTTTGGCGTTGGTTTCAGGTCATTTGGATGGGTATATCTCGAGTTATGATTAAAACAAGGAGGGTGAAATTTCTGTCCTTTTTGACAGCCCGGACACATGTTTTGTAAAAATCATTTCGGGTATCAAAGAGCTCCAAAAATCATGAAACCACTTGGAAATGAAAGCTAACTTCTTAAACTTAATTTTTGCCTTTTGAATCGTCCATTTTGGTCAAGTTTTGAGGGAGCAACAGCCTCTCAAAGTCGGGCTATTTTTCTGCCCGAAAATGCATGTTTTGTTCTTCAACATTTTAAGCCTTGAAAAACGTTTTTATGTTATATTTTGGACATTTCTTTGTTATATGAACCTTTTAACATGTTTATAGAAGTATTTTGGAAGAGTTTTGAAGTTCTTACAAAGAGGAGAATGAAAGCACAAAGAGATGGACGTTGAGGGCTCGTTTTCTTGTGTTTTCGGCTTGATTTCTTCTTGAAAGTGTGGTGAATGATGAGGGTGGTGGTGGTGGTCGGATTTTGGTGGTTGTAGGGTGGTGGTGGTGGTGTTCTTGGGCAGATTATAGAGAGAGTGTAGAGAGGTTGGAGGAGTGTGTGTGTAAAATGTGAATGGAAATGAGGAAAAGAAAGAAAAGGAAGAATAAATAGGGTGGGCTTGGGCTAAGGGCATGGGCTGGCTTTTGGGGACGATTTGGGCCTCTTGGGCCGACCTCGGGCTCAATTGGGACAGCCCAATTGGGTCCTTGGGCTTGCACAATTGCTTTCTCAAGCCCGTGTTACGTTATTCGATTAGTAAAACGTTATTCGTGCGCGTAAACATTAAATCTTTTGTGTTTTATTTTTGATAAAAAAAAGTCACTATTTTAATTTGACCAATATATTTAAAAATACATCATTGACATCCTTAAAATATTTGTCGGTTTCGTTCGGGTGTCGGGCGCGATTCGCGCGTTTTTGTTGCACTTGTTACGTTTTAAGCAAAACGTTTGGGTTTTTCGTATATTATTATTTAACAACAATAATATAGGGTAAATAATTACTATTTAATTTATAAAATAGATTTACATTATTTATGAAAGTGTATCACCAACGCCGTATAGATTGTCGGACCTCGTCCGGTTGTTTCGCGTAATTACAGATGAACACATAATTACGTAAGTGTATATTCAAATATACAGGTAATTACACATATTTAGCCTAATACCAACTAAATACAAGTAATTAGGGTTTCCAGCTAGGTTTAACAATTAACCTAAAGTGTCGGGTGTCACATAATGTGTCATCTATATGTGTTTACTCGGTTTGAACCGGGATATTTACAAAAACATCCTCATGTTGTGGAGGAGCAGCAGGAGTATCCAAAAAATTGTCGTCAGCTGGAAGGAGATATCCTGCATTTACAATGTGCCCAAAAAGTGGCACGTCCGCCTGTGCCGGGACTCCTTTCGCATATTGCCCGCAAATTGCAAAAATGCGGATGTTCATAGGAGTTTGGCGAAAACGGTGAGCTACATTCACTGGAAGCCCCGGAAGAAGATGGTTGATTAGTAGCTGGATGAAACGCGGGTATAAGTTCCATCGGTTGTCCCCTGCGTGGACATTATCCACCATAGCCCGAAAGATGTATCCAGAAAAATTAAAGGGCTTGTTGTAGACCAAAGCAAGCATAGCAGAGGCTGTTGAGCGGCTCATTCCGTCGAAGCCGGCCTTCCTGCTTGACAAGCACACAATTATTATGTGCATGAGATACCTGCAGACCCTTGTGAGATTGGCCTTTCGGTATTGATCACGGGGAATGCCCGGATATCCCATACGGTTCATGCCACCATTTATAAATAAGTTTGGGAAGAGAACGGGCATGTCTGGATGGTCATTGAATTGGAAGAAATCACGAATGAGCTGCTCCGAAATAATAATATCTTTGTCAGCAACCTTGGAAAGTAAACGTGTGTATGGCAAGTCTGAGTTTATGACTGCCGAACTCCAGAAGGAACCAACGAGGTCCTTATATATAGGAATAGTGGCTGTGATGGCAGTAAAAATGCGGGAACGACGAAGAAACGCGATCATCTGCCTGAACGGCACAGCCGAATCCCGAACATCCTCTAGAAAAGCCACGATATTGTGCCTCGGCTCCCAATCATTCACATTGATATCTGCCATTGCTATTAACACCAAAGAAACATAGCTCGAATAGCGTTAGCATTAAAAAATTGAAAATGATTAATTTCACAAAATTTGTCTTATGCGACACAGAGGATTGTGTCGCAGAAGGTATGCGACATAAGCTTTTGTGTCGCTATGAAGGTTAGCGACACAGAGAGAGGTGTCGCATAAATCAATTTCAAACACTGTGCGACACAAACACTTGTGTCGCTAAAGAATTAAGCGACATCAAGGGTTGTGTCGCATTTTGCAATAAATTGATTTATTTTAATCTAGGCGACAGAAGCCTTGTGTCGCACATCATGTGTCGCAAACAAAATTAGTGTCGCATTGACGAACTGACTTTAATTAAGTGCGACACAAGCGCTTGTGTCGCAGCTTGTGTCGCATTGACGAACAGGTGCCCAACCCAGAAAAATCCAATGACCAAATTTGGGGTTTTCGAAATTGAGCACACCAAATGATGCGACTATGTATGTAGAGCAAGAAATCATGTGTTTTAACCCATAACATAACCAAACACCTCGTTAATTTGCACCATAAACAAAACCCTAAAAAACCGTATGTTTCATACAACGATTAAACCAAAATTAGACGGTGAAAGAGAGTAAAAATGGTACCTATAAGTCGAGTAAATTGAGATGAACACAAAATACGGAATGAATTGCGAAGAAAAATGGCCGAAGGTTGAAAATCGAATCAAAATAACGTCGCAGTGGTTGTGTCGCAGGACTTGTCTTGTGTCGCTCTTTGTGTCGCAAAATCGTGTAGCGACTGAGAGGTAGGCTCCGGCTTTTATACCTCAACCCTGAATAGCGACACAAGATGCGACATGGCTTGCGACACAAGGGATGTGTCGCATTGCGACACAAAGGTTGTGTCGCACCAGGGACAATTTTTGTAGATTGATTTTATTTTAAAGTTTACACACGAGAGTCAATTTGATATCATCTCAGAGACTTGGATAAACTAAAGGTAAAACAATAGACTAAAATTATACAGAAATAAAATAGAACCGTTGATTCAATTTTGTAATCAACGTAAACAGAACGTAAAATCTTTTTGGTGACGAAATTGTTTAGGTCTGCTTTAGGAATCATATCAGGATAACATGCAATTATTAGGAATAGTAAGTGTTATTTCGATTATCAGTATGTTTGTCCACTTTAAATTTTCTTAGCATATTTAAATCACCTGTTATAAAGATTAGTTCAGGACGATTATTGATATTTTATCCATCTAAGCATTTGAACTTAAGTATAGATGATTTCAACTCATAATGAGATGAACCACTTGTGTTATTATTAGCATGCATATTATATTATATAACTCACATTAAAATATACATTTGAAATCAAAACATGTTAGTAATTTCTTTATAGAAGGTGAGGGTATGAACGTATCTTTAGAACTAAGATAGCAGTGACAAGTCTGTACTTTCGTACAACAGAGTCACATAAGCAATAGTTCGGGTTGAACAAACACCAGTCTGAACAATTTAAACTAGAGGGTACATATCTGTACTTTCGTACAACAGAGTACCATAGTTTAACACAAACCAGTACTAGGCAATCTTTTTATAATTTTTCTTGTACATATGTACATTATATTATAGAATTTAGATATGCCACGGGTACGCAATAATTGTCTATAACTTAACATAGACTACGTACCTAAGTTCTTTTCAAGAATATATTAGATGAAACCAGGTCTGTATTTTCATACAACAGAGGAGACAACTAATATATTCCCCCAGATAACACCATACAAAGACTCTATATTTTAGATCATAACATGTTTATTATCCAAATATTAAGACGAAGCGTTAAAATATTTTGGACATTTTGCCCTTATTTTAACTTAATGTCATACATATTAATATGTCTTTATATAAAATAATATGCATTTTTGAAAGTTAGGCTTCTTAGTAACTTTAGAACAAATGCCTACCAATACATCATTTGATGAAGCTAATATTTATAAAAGGTATTTCAAGTATGCTAGATAAATCTACTGACACATCAAACATAAATCTTAAAATTCCATTTTATGCATGTTTCCTGATGTACTATCATTTCCCCAATTGTTTACAGACACAATTCAACGTCTATTTTAACAATGTTGCAACTATTGCATTTCTTTAATACTAACAAGTAAAAAGAGTGACAGTTGTTTTTTTTTTTTTTTTTTTTTTTTTTTTTTGATATCCAGGTCTAAGGATAATTCTGACCAGAAAGGGAGAGTTAAGCGTTGCCCAGACTCACCATTCCAATCATAGAGACTAGCTCATCAAATCGACTACGAGAGAAAGCTTTTGTGAAAAGATCTGCGTTTTGCTTAAGAGTAGGGATTTGGACAAGGTCAATTAGGTGCTTCTCATAGCAATCCCGTATAAAATGATAACGAATTTCAATATGCTTTGTTTTTGAATGCTGTACGGGATTGCGTATGATGGATACAGCAGCTGAATTATCAATATGAATAGGAGTAAGAGTTAGAAGTAACCCATAGTCACGCATTTGATGCTGAATCCAGAGAACCTGGGAACAGCAACTGGCAGCAGCAATGTATTCTGCTTCAGCAGTTGATGTAGAGACAGTTGTCTGCTTCTTGCACTGCCACGAGACTAATCGGCTTCCTAGAAACTGACATCCTCTAGTTGTGGACTTCGCGTCCACTGAGCAGCCACCATAATCCGAATCTGAAAAAGCAGTTAGAACAAAATCGTTTTCGTTAGAATACCAGAGACCCAAGGAGGGTCTCCACTTAAGGTAACCTAATATGCGTCTGACAGCCTTTTCAAGAGAAGCTTTGGGCTTTGCTTGATATCTAGAACAGATAGACACGGCGAATAATATGTCCGGCCTAGATGCTGTGAGGTACATAAGCGATCCTATCATTGAACGATAGTCACGCAGATTAACATCGTCTTCATCATCAGGAGGTCCAAGTTTGTGACTGATGTCAATGGGAGTTACATAGTGTCTAGCATCGAGCATCTGATATTTTGTCAAGATGTCCTTGACATATTTTGTCTGATGAATATAAATTCCCTTATCAGACTGCTCGACTTGAACACCAAGGAAGAATTTGAGCTCTCCCATTGCACTCATCTCAAACTTAGACTTCATGACTTTTTCGAAATCTCTGCACAGCACCTCATTGGTCGATCCAAAAATAATATCATCCACGTATACCTGCACAAGCAACAAATCGTTTCCTGTCTTTTTGATAAAAAGAGTTGAATCAATCTGCCCACGAGTGTAACCATTGGTGAGCAGGTGTTGAGACAACGTTTCATACCAAGCCCTTGGAGCTTGATGAAGACCATACAATGCTTTATCTAGTTTGTAGACGTAATCAGGATGCACTGAGTCTTCGAAACCAGGAGGCTGTTTCACATAAACCTCTTCGTTGACCTTCCCATACAAAAACGCACTCTTTACATCCAGTTGATGGACACGAAATTTCTTGAATGAAGCGTAATCAAGAAATATCCGTATTGACTCTAAACGCGCAACTGGAGCAAAAACCTCGTCATAATCCAATCCTTCGATCTGTGTAAAACCTTGAACCACCAGACGAGCTTTATTCTTCACAACTACACCACGGTCATCTTTCTTGACTCGATAAACCCAACGAGTACCAATCGGATAGAATCCCTGAGGTAGTTTAACCAGCTCCCAAATTTCTAACTTTTTGAACAGGTGGAGCTCCTCTTGCATGGCTTCTACCCAGTGAGAGTCAGTCAATGCTTCCTTAATGTTTTTCGGTTCAATTTGAGAAAGAAAGCATGACTCCATTTGAGCTAACTGACACTCTGTTTGCCCTCTGGTTCTAACTCCATCGTGTAAATCACCAATAATATTATTGACCGGATGATTCACATTTACACGGCTACTTGGAATCTCTTCAGGTTCAATGACAGTTTCCAAATTTGTATCGTCTCCCCCAGAGACTAAAGTCTCTTCAAGTACCTCGGTGACAGGTTCTACTTCACCATCTGATAAAGCTGGCATATCTGGATCTGTATCAGGATCTTGAACTGGTTCAGTAGTTTGAGGAGGAGGTGGTAGTGTTTTTGTAGGAGACTTGGATACATCAGAATATATATCAAGTCCATGAAGCATTGTCACCACCTGTTCAACTTCATCTTCAGCAAGAAGTTTGAAAGAGTCGAACATACTGTCATAGTCGAACAAAAATTCGGGCCCTGAACCTTGTGAAGGTTAAGTATAACGAAGACATGTTACCTCAAAATGTTCCTCCACTCTTTTTGTGACTTTGTTATACACACGCTTATTAGGTGAATTATTTGAAAAACCCAAGAAATAGCCTTCACTCGATTTGCTACCGAATTTAGCCACTCGTTCTTTTGTGTGCATAATCATACAAGGACACCCGAACGGCACAAGAAACTGTACATTTGGTTTACGGTTGTTGAAGAGCTCATAACAGGTCTTATTACGTTTCTTAACCATAGACACTCGATTTAGTATGTAGCATGCTGTGTTGACCGCTTCTGCCCAGAACTTGATAGGCAGTTTTGAATCAGCTAACATAGTCCGAGCAGCTTCAATGAGCGTCCTGTTTTTACGTTCAGCAACTCCATTTTGTTGAGGAGTTCTAGCGGCACTGAATTGATGATCAATGCCTTTCTATAAACAGAACAGACCTAGTGTAGAGTTCTTAAATTCCGTACCGTTATCACTTCTCATTTTCTTGATCTTTAGATTGCACAAATTTTCCAGCTTGTCGAACAAGTAGATAAGGATTTCAGCAGTCTCATCCTTGGAGGCCAAAAAATAAACCCAAGAGAACCTCGAGTAATCATCAGTGACCACCAAACAGTACCATGCTCCACCTATACTTTTCTTGCTCACTGGTCCAAATAAGTCCATGTGCAGTAATTCCAATGACTTTTCAACAGAGTTGACCAGTTTTGACTTATGGGTCTTCTTGTGCTGTTTCCCTTTTTTGCAGGGAACACAATGATCATTAAGCCCGAATGATTGTTTCGGTACACCACGCACAAGATCATTTTTAACCAGATAATTCATCTTACGAAAGTGCAGATGACCCATTCGTCTGTGCCACAACAAGGATTCTTTTTCATTAGCCTTAGACAGAAAACATGTTTGCTGCTTTGTTTCAACAGTACGCATATCCAAAATGTACGTGTCTCTGTCTCGAGGTGCCCTCAGTAGCACCCACTCCTCGGGAATAACAAACCCCGGCTTCAGAATGCAACACTCACTTTTCGTGAAAACAGTAGTGTATGATTTATCACAAACTTGCGATACACTAAGAAGGTTGTGTTGCAGCTGTTCTACAAAATTAAATTTTTCAAAGCTCACTCTGCCGTTTGAGAGTGTGCCTTGGCCAGAAATTACACCTCCTTTGTCACCAGCAAAAGCAACATATCCCCCATTATACGCATGAACATCGGAAAGCAGGGATATATTGCTGGTCATGTGCCGCGAGCAACCACTATCGATATACCATTTGCTATTTAGGACGGCTTCAGGTTGCTGCAACACCAAAAACAAGGAAGTTAATTAGTAACGGAGACCCAAGCCTTTACAGACTTGGGCACTCCAGACGCATCATCCACAATGATCACATCAGTCAAAATTATATTTTTAAACATATCAGAATTATTGATTGATGTGACACTGTTGGATGTAGAATCATTTGATGATTCTTTCACTTTCCAAACCTTTTTAGATTTGGAAGGTTGCTTGTCAACAACATTGAGCTTAGCGATAGGTGAATTGGTTGGCTCAACTTTGCTGAAATTCTTAGCGGGTGAGGGAGAACGTGAACCTCTAACTGAAGAATTTTTAAGTTTAGAACTTTTAGGTGCACCTTTCCCAGACCGCTTTTTAGCAAGCAACGGACAATCATTTATTAAATGACCTTGTTTCTTGCAGTAGAAACAAGATCTTTTCTCAACAGGTTGTTGAAATTTTGGAACAAGCCTATGAGGATGGTTGAAAGAAGTATCAAAGGCACATGCACACTTATGTGAGCATGTTGAATTTGACACTTGTTTAGAGAAAACAGTGGATTTAGAAGAAGTTTGATGTTTATTAATATTTTCTTTGATTTTCAAAATTTTCTTTTCAGGCTCAGCCTTAGCTTTGCCTTTTCCACTTAAAGCCATGACTGAAGATTCATTAGTTATAATTACATTGTTTGGCTTTACGTTTTTCTTTTCAACCTTTGAGTACTCCTCTTTGGTTATATCCTCAATTTTAACAATCTCCTTTAAAATAACAGGAGAATCACTCGAAGCCTTGTTTACAACAGACTCACAAACATCAGAAGGCTTAACTGACTCAGCCTTGACACAAACAGTAACTGATTCAACAGATTTAACCTCTTGAGCCCTAACAATCTCAGGCTCACTAGGTTTTGCCTTAACAGGTTCAGGCTCACTAGTGCTGGGTTGATCGTCAGTTACTTTAACTTTTTCAGCCTGAATTTTCACAGGCTTACTTATTTTGACAGGAGCAAATTTCACAGGATTTATTGCCGTCTTTGAAAAATTAGGCATAAATTCAGTGATGTCATCCTTAACAGGCATGGGAAAATAATTTTTAGGAGGCGAAACTTGATGAAAGCCAAGTCCAGCCTTGCTTTTCGTATCACTTCTTTGTGCCTGAAGGATCTCATCAAAGACTAGAGAGGAAGTTGAAAAGTTAGATAATTTTCTATTCAACTCAAGAACTTCAGCCTGAGAATCAGCAAGTTGTTTCTTTACGAAGGAAAGCATATTAACATAACTTCCTATTTCATCTTGCTGTTCAAAAATTTTGGCTTTCAGCTCTTTCTTTTCTTCAAAAATAGCTTTTAGCTTTTTATCACAAACCTTATCATTATCTTTTAACATATTATTTGAAGCAGTTAATTGTTCTATGTTAGCGATAAGATGTTCATTTTCCTCTCTTAACCTGTTCACTTGTCCTGTCAAATGAATGCATGAAATACAAGACAAAGGTTCATTATCAACCTCATGAATGTTGGCCATGAAAGCTTTGTTCTGTTGGTCATCATCAGCTTGTTCTGACCAGTCAAACGCTTCATCTGACAACATTAAGGCAGCCGATACCATTGCCTTTTCTTCAGCTTTAGCCTTCTCTGTAGGGTTGTTCTGAGAAGGCCTTGTGAAACCAGAGGAGGGCTGTCGTGTTTCACATTCACGAGCAAAGTGTCCATAATTGTGACACTTATAGCATTTAACCTTGCTCTTGTTGAATCCCAGACCCTTATCATTCGGGTCCTCCAGCGATCTCTTTCCTGTTTTCTTAAAATAGGTCTTGGCTCTACGAGTAAGCATAGCCAAGTTCCACCTTAAGTCCATTCGTTCCAGTTCGTCATCATCTATTTGACGAAAATCTTCCTCTGTCAGATCCATGGAACCAGCTTTCTTGCAGAGAAAGTCATCATAGGCGGATAGCAACGCCGAAAAAAGTGCAGCATGATCTTGTGTAGCTGCAGGAATAGGCCCTTGATGACTGGGTGGTTGAAAGTAAGAACCACCAGAAGAAGCACTTGGTTGATGACTTGAAGAGCCACCAGTTCCACCAGCCAAGAATGCTGAGCCAGATGTTCCGGTTGAAGAAACATCCACTCCATAGATCTTAGGATTTTGGACATTTGCAGTAGCTTTTGTTTCCTTCCTTTGCATGTCCAAAAGATCAGCTTCTAGCTGACCAATAAGATCATCAAGAGACATATTCAAAATGTCTGGATCCTTTTCCATCATTAAAACTCTTGTATCCCATTTATCAGGTAGAGATTCAAGAAGTTTTTTATTTATTTCGGTTTTGTCCAGAGTTATTCCCCCTTCTATTAACTCACTAACCAACTGTGAGTATCTAGAAAACAAGTCAGAAAGAGACTCGTTTGGAAGAATATCGAATACGTCATACTGCTTCTTGACTAAACGCAACTTATTTTGTTTATATTGTTCACTACCGCCACATCTTTTCTCAAATGCCTTCCATAAATCATACGCAATTTCCAGATGTCGAAATTGCTTGAGGATTGACGGTGGTAATGCCATGGTAATTGCAGACTGAGCCTTTTTATCATTTTCAAAGGCTTTGCGTTCCTCAGGAGTCATTGATTTAATTGGTTTTAATGGTGCAGAACCAGTATACACTCCCGGACTGACAGGACGTTCGTATCTTTCAGTCAAAGCAACCCACATTTCGGGATAATTAAAAGAAACAAACGCTTCAAAGCGTTGACGCCAATACGCATAATCCATCCCTACAGTATACATAGGTGGTTTATTCGTACTTCCAACTTCAGAGTTCTGCTTGAGTAGATCTCCAACTCGTTGTAATGAAGAAGATGCCATTTTGATAACCTACAAAACAAAACACACAAAGAACAAACAAAACTGTTATGCGACACAAGGGTTGTGTCGCTAAGTCAACTGGCGACACAAAGGATGTGTCGCAAAGAGATTAGTAACAGTTAAACAGGCGACACAAGGTTTGTGTCGCAAACTTTTATGTCGCAATATTAACTTGTGTCGCAGACTTTGTGTCGCAACTTTCAAACTTGTGTCGCTATCTGGTGTCGCTTAAAACCTACACGCGACAGAAGATTGTGTCGCAAAAACCCTAAAAGCGACAGAGGTTTTGTGTCGCAGAAACCCTAAATGCGACAGAGGCTATGTCGCTGCTTGTGTCGCAATGTCGAGAAGAGCTGCGGCAGAAAACCCTAAAATTCGCAAACTTCCGTAACCCTAACGAAAAACCACGAACAATGGACGAAGGTAATCACCAAAAACTTCCAGAAAGTTTGGAATATTGATCCTTAACCCGAAATGCAAAGAATTAATTCCAAAAACTAGTCGTTTTTAACCGAAAACACGTACTAACACGATCCGATAACACCAAATCCGTAGATTATGGCTCTGATACCACTTGTAGGTTCCGTTGTCTTGGACCTAACCGGATCAACACAAACAATCGAGAGGCGGAATTCAAACGATTGTATAAAGTACGTAAAACACAAACGAATCAAACACAAATCGAATGTATATTGATATGATCACTGATTAGCTTAGATACACTTGAATTGCTTTACAATATCTCTGAGAAACCCTGGATTCGTCAACCCCAACAATGAGGCCGAAATACTCTATTTATAGAGAAACCGAAACTGACCTGCGACACAAGCTCTGTGTCGCACAGCCAGTTCATGCGACACAAGCCTTGTGTCGCATAAGCGACACAGGCTCTGTGTCGCCTAAAACAGAACTTGTAATATACTAATAATAGACAAAACGTCGTACTTACTTAACAAACTATTACAAGCTAAGACCAACTGACAGACATACAAATATGCACCAACAGAATATATGAAATGTTTATATGTGCATAAGTCAAATGTGCACATGTGAATGAAAAATATAAATTTGATTTTAAAGGTTATTTTAAAGGTTATAATTCAAAAGTTCTCGCAGTTCTGTACATTCTGATTCTCATTTGAACCTTTATATATACATATATATGTATATATACGTGTATATATATATGTATATATACCTATATATACACGTATATATACACGTATATATACATATATATACACGTATATATATATACACGTGTATACATACGTATATACACGTATATATACATATGTATATACACGTATATACGTATGTATATATGTATGTATACACGTATATATACATATATACGTGTGTGTGTGTATATATATATATATATGTATATATATACTTAATTCATAGATACTTAATTCTTCGTATATATATGTTTGTAAAATTATAATATAATTTCATATATGTAGTATGTCATTATATTAATGAAATATATTCTTCATGTAAACTCATTTTCAAGTAAGTTATTAGTGTCTTGTCATTTAATAGATTACATTAATCATGTTCTTGCAACAAATAAAATAGTTATTTTTTATATAGTTGATTTTCTTCGTATAGATACTTAATTCATCAATATAACAACGGATTATGTTTAACAATTCTCTTTTAACCTTTTAATCTTTACAAATATAGTCTTACATAAAGTAAAAAATATGATTCTTATAAAATATCTTATAAAGTGGTTGGTTCACATAGATTAAAGCTTATGTTAAAAGAAAAAAATTATCGTAGGGGTAAACAGTTCAATTTTTATCTTACTACGAGTCATCACCTTCGAGGGTTAGGGGGTTGTTGTTTAACACTAGGCGGACTTCAAGGGTTAGGGGGTCATTGATTAACATTAGGTTGGGGAAGGGTAGCTGCTATTATTGCTCGCAGACGTGTATTTTCTCTTCGTTCCTCTTGTAGTAGGAATCTTGTGCCAACCAATTGATTATGAAGTTCGTTTTGTTGGCGTCCATCTATTTTTCGGCCCTACTCAACATTCTTATTTCAGTTTTATTCCTCTCTACTTGGGCCTAGAGTTCTATAACCCTAGCTTGAAATTTTGCAAGGTCCTTTGTCATACTACCGTAAGCATCACGACTAAGGATCACCGGTTCCGGAGTGACTTCACGTACTGTGATTCTTGGTTGAACTTCTTGCTCTTGGGGAGGTTGAGACATGGGACCTTTTGAACTAGGTGATTCGTTCAGATTTATACTTACTATTGGGTGGTTATCTTCTTGACCAGCTTGTGGTTCTTCTCGGTCGTATCTCGGATATCCTAAAGGGATATGATTATTTTGGGATAAGTTTTCTCTAGTATTATGGTTAGACATATGTAATATATATTACATATTAGTCAATTTATAAGAGTTGTACTTGACATTTTAGTGCCTGAGACCTTCATATATTGTTTCATTTATTTGTATAATATATATAATTTTGTATTTTTTAACTGTCATGAACAGTATTCTAACGATCATGAACAGTAATGAACGGTCATGAACAATAATCCAACAGTCATGGACAGTAATCCAACAGTCATGGACAGTAATCTAACGATCATGGACAGTGATTTAACGGTTATTTTTTTTTAATAAATAAGTGATTTATACTTCTCATTATTTCAAACACTACCTCCTCCTCTTCTTCATATACTTCACTTTACTATAAAAAATTCAAAATGATTCATCCTTTTACAATTTTAGCTATTGCATGGGTGGTGGTAGCGGTTATTAGTTTAATAATTCTTCCGTTCGATGAAATCCATCCAATTATTGTAGTGTTGTTATCGCTTTTCATACAAGTTATATTGATCGGCATATATGTTGAACTATATGGTCTTTGATGTACTTTATACTTTGTTGTTTGATTGGATAAAATAATTTTAGTTTTGCATTGTACGCCTTCTCATATTATTATCTTGAATTTTTTTTTTTTTCCTTTTTTTTTGGAACGGTTATGAACAGTAACCTAACGGCTATATTTTTGTATATAAGTAGGTGATTAACACTCATTATACCACACATCATTTTTTCATCTCTTTCTTCGTATACTCCACCTTGCTCCAAAGATGTTGAAGATGCTTCATCCCATCACAATTTTTGCTATTGTGTTAACAATAATATCCGTTATCGGGATAATGTTTATTCCACCCGAGGAACTTAATCCACCTATTTTTATGTTGATGTCCGTTGCCCTAGTATTTTTTGGGTCACAATAAATGTTGACATATATGGTATTTGATGTACTTTGTATTTTGTTGTTCCATTGAATAAAGAAATTTTAGTTTTCTATCGTATCCATTCTTAAATTATTATCTATACCAAATTAACACTATGAAAATTGTAGTGATTGTTTTTAATTATATGACATTTGTAGGAGTGATTGTTTTTAATTATATGACATTTGTAGGTTCCCTGATCTTGGACCTAACCGGATCAACACAAACAATCGAGAGGCGGAATTCAAACGATTGTATAAAGTACGTAAAACACAAACGAATCAAACGCAAATCACTCGTATATTGATATGATAATCAATCAGCTTGAATACAATGAAATGCACCCTAGATTCATCAACCCTAACAATGAGGCCGAAATGCTCTATTTATAGAGAAACCGAAACTGACCTGCGACACAAGCTTTGTGTCGCACAGCCAGCTCATGCGACACAAGCCTTGTGTCGCATAAGCGACACACTGTGTCGCCTAAAACATAACTTGTAATATTACATAAAATAGACAAAACGTCGTAATTTCATATCAAACTATTACAAGCTAAGACCAACTGACAGACAAACAAATATGCACCAACAACATTCATTATTACTCACGGTTCATCTCCCCTTACTATAATTTAATCCGAATACTTTGTCTAAGTAGTGATATTCATATATATACATATATATTTAAATAACATCATGATAAATAATGACTAGTGATAAGAAATATATATAATATTCTTATCGATTATTGTGAACACTAAACATCTAATATTATTTGGAAATGCTAGAAATATTAATTTACCAACTATTAGCTTCTAATCATAATTATAGTATTAGTATTACTTTTAAATTATTAATATTATATTTTAACTATAGTTACTAACGTCTTTTCTAGTTTGAAATTAGGTCTTAAGGGAAGCAACTAATTCTCTCAAACTAATGTTCTAATACCATATGTCGCACCCCTTACTTTCGAGTGCAATAAATCTTACTTATTTAATAATAACGAATGTAAAGGTGGAGTTCTAAATGAACTCGTGGAATCGAACATATTACATTGCATGAATGTTATTACAATTCATTGAATAGAGTATACAATAGAAAACATTAATTAAATATTCTAATTATTTGTAACTTTTCTCGTTCTCGATAACCTTTCCTGCTTCATAACCTGAGTGTGAAAATGTAAGGGTGAGTAACAATGCCCAGCAAGTTTCTATACACAAGGGTGATGATATTTTATGCAAGTGGGTATACGGTCATTTAATAAAAAGGGTAGTCAACAGTACGTTGGGTTACCAACTGAAAGGTGGAGTTAATGAGTACAAATATAACTCCCTATAAGCCTTGAAGCCTAGAATTCTATTTAAAAATTTACTTTCAAATATTTTCCTTTAAATTTCCTAACCATTACACTGGTGTGTTCATATAGAAAATCCCGCCTTACATATTCGTCGCCCTAATTTAATAGGGACGGACTCCTTAATCATCATTCATCTTAGTCATTCTAATTTAATAGACATAACTCATTCTTTATCATTCATAACGTTAACTATGCATGCTTAAACATTCGGGTTATCAGTGAATAATAAAATGCACAATAAATATTATCGCTCAATATAATCATAAAACTACTGGATCACAACGAATGCATATAGCAGTAAAATTAGCTAATGGCAGAATAAAAGTGAAGCATAATTGATCCAGCATAACGAAATGAACAAAAGGTTCAAAGTGGAGGCGTATAGAAACTTACTGACTATGTAAACGTTAATAGGATTGTTGCAACTAAAATCTTCAGAATACTTTATATTTAGAGAGAGAAGTTTTCAAAAGTGTGCTTTCAAACGAAACTATTGGCAACTATTTATACGATAAATATCAGACCATTTTCCGCATTTTAAGTTGACTTATCATTTCTCAATAATTGTATGCATTCTTTGCATGTTATATCAAATCTCTCTTTTTCATTGTCTTTTGTTTCCTTCCTCTCAATTATTTACCTCCACCGACACTTACAAGAGAATTCATGTGGCATAATATATATTTACTCTTGACTCAATAATGTTATATATAATTCACGAGTTATATACAAATATAAATTTAACCACTTTGACATTCATGTACGTACTCATATATATTATGTTTATGTATTTTCTTCATTTCATTTAAATAAATTTAACGCTCTAACGACTACTGTATTAAATTGATACTTATGTTGTTTTGTGTGTATATCTCATAGTATTGTTATTAATCTCCTTGTATTATATTTGTCTTCATGTAAATTATATATTGGTTGTATTATAATATCTATTGAGACGTATCTAAGATAAATTATGCTTGTATTTGATAATTCATAAGTAGGTATATTTTATAATAGTGTCATCCACACCCACACACACATAAAGATAAGAATCAATTATTCTTTTTCTTAATTAATATTTAACCCTTGTCATATTTTATTTTTATATAAAAATGCATTTATTCTCATATCAATATGTCTAGAATTTACGGGGTGTTATAGAGTAATTGCTATTGAGGTAAGATAATGTTTGCGAAAACCGAGTGCACAATCAAAACCTATACACCATTGATTTGTTAGCAACTAATGACGTGTGCCTTTCTATTTATGTGTATGTTGGTTCATTGATTGTTGTTGACAGGTGACAATAATTTTACTGTAATGCTCTTGTTAGTGACGACTGTCATGCTTTATATTGTTATTAATGCATGACTGGTGTTGAATAATTGAGATAAAGGTGTTTTGATGATTAAGGGTTTTAAGTGATGTTTTATATACTAACTCATTATGCTTACTCAGCTTTAATAGCTGCCACTTGTTTTCTACTTGTGGATAGTGCATTCGTAGGTTAGGAGGCTAGCAGTTGAAGATGAGTGAGGCGGTAGTTGGGCTTAATTGTATATGAAGCCTTAATTCGTTAATGAACTATTTTATTTAGTTTGAATCCTGTTAGACTCCTATCATGAGTTTCATTTATACTGGGCTTGATTTGACGAAGTAACACTGATGACGTTTTGGTTTGAACAATGTTTGGGAAACTTGTTTAATTACTGTCGGGACGTTTTCCGCGTTACTCTGTGATTTAAATAGAAGTTTTTGAAAATCCACTTTTTAAAATTCAGGGTGTTACAAAAACCCCAAAAAAAAGGAATCGATCACTTTGCATTTTGAACTACCTCATTGGAAAATTTGAAGGGAATTAGGCATAAAGTATGCATACAGTTCATTTAGTTTTGTTAAGTCAATAATGGTGCTAAAAGGAATTGGCCCCTTAAAAAACAACCTTTTTATATTTCTGCATCATAAGCCCAATGTCGGTATCTTTTAGATTAATAATCCTACTAACTGATGGAGATTTCCATCTAAATACATAAAAGGTTCTTACAAATTCTCCAATGTTTTAACAGGACAGTCGCCTCTTGCTCTTGCAAAACTTACCAACCTCACTGTATATTCTTATAAATGTTACAAGAATATACTCACATATCAGTAAACATGGTAAGATTTGCAAGTGCAAGAGGCAGTTGTCCTGTGAAAGCATTTAAAGCTAGAATGCTGGAAATCAAAAGTTCTACATGAATACTTTTAAGTACTTAAGGAATATTTCATAGAAACTCAATTGTTAAGTGGATAAGTTGCAAATTGAGCAGGTCCTTTAAGGGGTCAATACGTTGGTCTACAGGTCGTTGGCACAGAATTGGTGATGCATTCGTGCATAGAAGGGCCACGTTCAAAATTGGTGTTGCTTCCTCTGATGAATACTCAGACCCCAAATCTGGATCAAGCAGTCCTAATAAACCTCCTCTTCTTGCTATACATATGCCTGCAAACCAAACAAACAAATATTAAAGCTGACTTTGTGGGTCAAAGTTATCAAGTTCAAGTTGAAAAAGGAAATGCATTATACCACAATTTTAACTTTGTAGTTTTCTATCAGTCTTAGTTGTGTAGTTGCTCAGTGAGATGGATTCTTCTGTTTTATTGATGTTAAGATCAGTTCATTTGATTTCACTGTTTGGACGTGCGTTAGAAGAGATATATGACTTTGAATAATCAGATTATTAGCTGTAATAGTAGGGATTCTAGACTATAGTGTTTGCATGTGTATTAGCTGTTTGAAGTTGTGATACTCAAATGATTTTAGGTATTTGACAAATTTCGTTTATTCAAGGAATCAATAAATAAAATGTCCAAAATTGGGTTTTGGTTAAACTAAGAGACATTTTGTGAAAGAGCAGTAAACGTCTATCAATTAGGTTATTGCACCCCAAAGTTATCGAATAACGAAAAGTATTTATTTATCCATACTTAAAAATTGATAATTGCAACTTGAAAGCGCAATAATATAATCAGTTCCAAAATGCAAACCAAAATATGGAGAAACTTCTCACCCAATCAAGAAGGTAAACAGAGTCTTCTTTGGCTCTGTAGTTGATCTTACTTTTTCTGCTAACAATTTCTAGTGCTACAATTCTAAAACTGTAATTATCTGCTTTGGTAGTCAAGCGACCACGCATTGCATATTCTGGAGCCATATAACCCCGTGAACAAAACACATCCATTAGCTAGAAAGAAACAAAAGAGAAAGCAATGGATATGAAAAACTATTCTAACTAATAGAGGTGGCAATTTTGACCCATTTACGTGTGAATGCCTTACGGACTATGCTTTATCTCTAACGTCCCACGGGTTGAAAGTTATCCGAAATGTATAAAAATACGTAATTTTTTCCTACATTACTTCATTAAATAAAAAATAGATTATTTTTGGTATTGGTATAATTTTTTTGATCATATTAAACTTTTTTAAAGGTGAATATGAATATCTTTGCAGGACGAGAAAGAGGTCAAAGCATGTGTCTTCCTATTTTGACCTGACCCACAGTTTACCCGACCCATCCATTTTTCCACCTCTAATCATATGAATAATGAGAGCACATACATGGGTCCTGCAATACGAGTACGGATGAAGGACATTTCCATCATCATCAAGTTTCGCCAGACCAAAATCGGATATGGTTGCATTGAGATTATTATCAAGAAACACATTTCTAGTCTTGATGTCTCTATGTACTATCGTCAGTTGTGACTCTTTATGGAGATAAATCAAACCACGTGCTTTTCCTATGCATATCTTCAACCTCACTTGCCATGATAGCTTTATTCTGCACACTTTTTCTCGATCTGTTGGAATAGAATTTTCTACATTAGTGTGACGGAGATGTTAAAAAAGGGCTTGTTTTCATTAAGAATAATATCCAACATAAAACCGACGCTATGAAAAAGAATAACTAAGGAGAATTATAACTAACCTTGTTCTTTGTTGACAGTCATTTGAGCACTAGTCCCCCAATAAAACTGGTTACAAGAAACATCCCAGTAAAGGCATACATATATAACACAACCCGAATCTTAAGGAAAAATCATTTTTTGATCATTTAATGATGTAAATCATGTAGGACCATACACGTCCAGTAAGATTATTTTATGTCAAATAACAACGTTGTGAGAGTATGTAGTTCACCTACATGGCTATGTGTTTTTTCCAAGTTGGGAAAAGATTATGGGTCCTCACCAACTGAGGTCTCAACATTAGGTATCATGAATTAGGAGAGAGGACATTGTCAATTAAGAATATACAAAGTTAATGCAATGTATGTTGAGTGAAGCAAAGTCAGATTTGCTTAAAGTTTCTACAGTTTATATGTTTTGATCTAAGGAGTATCATGAAATCATGATTCTTTTATCTTGCTACTTTTTTTCTGGGTCCACCCGTGCTAGCACTAGAGATAAGAGTGGGCAATCCATAATAGAGGTCTCAGGCAGCCTGCTCATGACCTTCCTTGCTCTGTGGACTCTGTAATATACCTCCATCATATAGGCTGCGGGACCAGTTGCTGGGGGCACTCAAGGGTGGCTCTTACTCTTTCTGCTTTGTGTTGAACAGCGGATCAATATGGGTGTGGGTTTAATCGGATTCAGGTCAGTATGGGTTCTTTTAAGAGCTAGTCAACTTGGGTTCAAGTCAAAACCAGCTGTCCATTTTTTTTTTTTTTTCTATTTCTTAATTCAAATATAACTAACTTCATCATATATGTAACTATAATACCTAATATACATAATCAATATTTCCCAAAAACATCATTTAGAAAATATTACTCCATTTTTCTATAGTTAACCCTAGTAAGATTATAAATATATAAAAGAGGCTTTAAATGGTACTAGCTTACAGTGATGCTCTTAAATAAGAAAATATAAGGTTTAAATAGGGACTAGCTTACAGTACTGCCCTATGACATTGTGGAGAAATCACCATCCATTGTTGTAAATCTTGAAAATGAATTGACTAAAAGTCTCTTTAACATAAAAATGCAAATACAGAAGGCTGGACATGAGTTAAAAGGCAATGCACATTGGGATGGGGCTCAAAAGGTAGAACGGGTTAAAGCTTATTTTTGGCTTCACTGTAAGCTAGTACATTTAAAGCTAGTACCATGCTTGAGTCTGCAGACAACCTCTTTGTTTAACAAACTTAAAGGATGCTACAAACATGTCCACCCCATTGGAGCTTTAATGCACCATCACTCTCCAAGTTCACATAAAAGAATAGTGGATACAAGAATGGTGTTTCGATTGGTTAATTCGACTCATAATAAGTAGACTCCCTATTTGGAACCCATAACATCGTACACAACAACCAAAGCGTGTAAACCGTTAGGTTGCTTCAAACTTGTTCAATTGTTGTTTTTGAACATACTTAACCTGAATTTAAATTGCTTAAATACTTAGATCTATTACATGTAAATAGGTAATATTTAAATTCCTAAGTTGCAGGTTCAGATTCCAAAGTTCATTTCTTTAGAATTTGGTTTATTTGTATAGATATTTAAACTTGTAAATTGTAAGATTTTTAATACGGATATATCTAATGTATGTACTACATGTTATACAAAATTCTGTGTAACTAGGAATCTGTATACATCAATTTGATTTTTATTGCAATATCTATACGGAATATTTATATCCAATTTAATTTCAGTAAACATTGCCTAAATTATTTTTTGTTGTTTATTGTTAACTTCATTTAATCATATACAGAGCATTAAGATAATCTGTATATGATTTCCGCCAAAAAAAAAAAACAAAAAAAAAACAAAAAAAAAAATGTGCAAAAGGTTAAAAATGCAACCTAAAATTTGATATGATGTCGATTGTAGCATCAAATTTGGTGTAATATGTTAAAGATGGTCTCTTTTTACAAAGCAAAATTAAGAGACCATATTTGATGATTATGTGCTTACATAGAAGATGTTATTAGTAAATCTATATTTTCTATTTCAAATAACAATTTTCGTAAGACATAAATATAACTTCTAATTAAAATCTAATCAATAAATGAAAATAAGAAGCTACAGGTATCACATGTTTGAGTAATACTCTACTAAGAATGTGATAGACTAAAGAAAGTAATAGATTTGTTTAAAGCTTCTACAGTGGATATATTTTTCTTAAGAAGTCACACACTGTCATTTTTTCATTATGACATTTGTTACTGGCTCCCACGTGCTTGCCATAGAGGTAAGGACATGGGCATGAGGTCTCGGGTTCAAGCCTGAGCATGCACTTCCTTGCTCTATGGACATTGTCATTGCATGGTTACACCTCCCTCTTGTTGGCTCTGGGACCAGTTGGTGGTGCTCACTCTTGTTGCTTTGTTACTGGCCATCTAACTTCTTGGGTGTTGTATTTTACAGTAGTGATTTTTGCTGGTAATTGTATATCCAAAGCAATTGGAAACATGAACAATCTGCAGAAGGTGTACTTATTTTCACCCTGTAATTTTTAGGCTTAAAATTGTAAATATTCTCTAATAATTTACCTTGAACACTTGTACAGATGGATCTTATATATATGGTATAATGAAGTACCACATGGGTTTAGCGGTTCTAGAACCATAGTATTCATGTACAACTTTGTATTCCGAGCATTCTAGCTTCAAATGCTTTCACAGGACAGCTGCCTCTTGCACTTAAGATTTACCATCTTTACTGATATGTGAGTGGAATCTTGTAAAATTGGATGGTAATTCATAAGGTTCACTACATTCACAGAATTTTTGTGATTTTGTTACATTTTAAGAGGATATAAGTGACAATAATTTCACTGGAACGATACTAAACTTCATTAGTCAGTGGACACTGATTGAAAAATTATGAAAGCCTTTATGTATCTAGATGGAAATTTTCATCAGTTCGTAGGATGTATTAATCTAAAAAGATTCCCTGTGAGTGTTTGATCATTTTAGTTTTGTTAAGACGGAGATGCTAAAAGAAATTGGCCCCTCAATAGAACAACCCTGTATATGTCTGAATCATTAACCACATGTCGGAATCTATTAGATTAATAAGTCCAACTATCTGATTATATCTGGATACATAAAAGCTTCTTACAATTTCTTAACCCGTGTTCACTGACTAATGAAGTTTGGTATCTTTCAAGAGAAAGAACTGTGACTTATCCTCCTAAAGTTTAACAAAATCACAGAAGCTAGGAAAAATGTGGTCAACCTTATGCATATAATCCAAGTTTTAAAGAATCTACTCACATATCAAATGGGTTGGTAAGTTTTGCATGTGCAAGAGGCAGCTGCCATGTGAAAGCATTTAAAGCTAGAATGTTGGGAATACAAAGTTTTACATGAATACTGACAAGTTTTTAAGCAAATTTTTAGGGAATTTTACAATTCCTAGCATAAAGTATTACAAGGTGAAAAGTTGAACATTGGTACAGCGCGCTTCTGCAATTGTTCATGTTTCCAGTTGCTTGGGGTATGGATCCTGAAAAAGTGATTTCCTTCCATGCTCTTACAAGTATTGAAACAACAATCAACATGAAGTAGAGATATATAACTTTTTCTTTTTCTTTCTACTTCATCTTTCCTATGATTTATTATCTTTCAGAAGAGCAAAGCTTGTTCAAAAAAAGAAAAAGAGCTAAGCGAAACTTAGATTAAAACAAGGCCCCAAAGGGGAAATAAAAGGGTCATGTAACTTACGTACAGATCTTGGAGAGCAGTGATTCTGGTGAGTGTTCGGAAACTGGCCAGATAACCTGTTTCCCATGAGAGAGCTAATATATAGATAGTTAAGAAGTTAACTTTTTAGAAACATCACAACTGGGCAAAAGATTCAAATGCATGCTGATTTACGATTAATTGTTTACATTCAAATATTAATTTCCCATGCAAAAAATGGCAGTGAGACAGGTTGGGTGGTCCATAAAGGTAGTAGCTTTTTATGGTACTAGCTTACAGTGATACCACCAAATACGATAAAATAAGCTTAAATTTGAAAGAGGATTGAGTAAATGTATCTTTAGCATCAAAATGCAAAATCAAAAGGATGTGAATGAGTCAAAAAGGAAATGAGCAGAGATATGGTGTCCAAATGGGTAGAAGAATGGTGTTTCATTCGGTAAGGCACAGTACAGGTACATATTGATGAAAAAAGTTAAAAATTAGTTATAATAAGTAGACTCCCTATTCAGAATCGCTAACCTTCTGCACAAAGACCCAACATGTAAACCAATAGGTTGCTTCAAACTTATTGTGCACTTCGGTTTTGTAACATCCTTAATAAGAATTTAAACTGTTTTAAATAATGTTCCCGAAGAACACGTTGTGATTTACTTTGATAAATGTTACTATTGTCTCCATTTGAGTGTTAAACAGAGAGAATCATCATACAATAGTGAAAGATCACAATTTATTCAGTTGTGCTATGTTCTGCAGCGGCAAGAAACTAAAACCTTAACTTAATCGTACTGTAACACAAGAAAAGTATAGTGTAAAGGCAGAAAGAAAAAGGAATCAGTCACTTTGCATATTCATCTACCTAATTGGAACAAAGGTTTAGGGGAATAAGGCATAAAGAATTGCATAATGGTTCATGACATTTTTCATATTTTGTGGCACTTTTAGGTGGATAAGAGAGTAATTTTACAGGAAATTAAGAAACCAAAGTTCATCAGTCGTTGGAACAAGTTCACTCTTTAGAAACGTCGCAAACGGGCCAAAGGGTTAAATGTATTGCATGTTGATTCATTATTGATTGTTACATTCAAATATTATTATTCTTCTACAGTTCTATAGATCGATCATAATTAACTCATCATCATTGTCACCAAATAATTATTTACCCTAATAAAATTATAAATACGAAAAAGCAAGCTTTAGCTAAATGGGTACTAGCTAACCACCAAGGGTGGCCCAACGGGTAAAAAATTGAGGCTTCATCACTAAATAGTGGGAGGTCTCAAGTTCGAATCTCATTGGGTGCAAACACTCCAAAGTGGCCACATCAACCTCCTGAAAAGGGAGGGCTTTACCCGGTTTGAGTTTGTGTGACGGTGGCTCAGACTTCATTGATTAGTCCGCCAAAAGTCAGAATCATAGTTAAAAAAAATGGGTACTACTGTACTAGCTTACAGTGACACCCTAAGATTTTGAGGATCTATTGTTGTAAATCTTGAAAAAGAATTGACTAAAGGTCTCTTTAACTTAAAAATGCAAACACAAAAGGCTGGAAACGAGTTAAAAAGCAAATAGGCAGAGGGATGGTGTCCAAAATTAAATCCTATTTTTGGCATCACTTAAAGCTAGCTAGTACCATTAAAAGCTAGTAGCCTAGTAGCATTGAGTCTGCAGACAAGCTCTTGACTGAACAAATTAAAGGATCCTATATCAAAAACATGTCCATCCCATTGGAGCTACCTATATAAGGTGCACCATAACTGTCATTCACATTAAAGAAGACTGGATACAAAGAAGTCAAGAATAGTAACATACTTAGCCTGAATTGATTGTTTTAAATACTTTGATTAACGTTTAAGTAGATTACGAACAAATTGATACTATTGATTTGTTACATAAAACTCTTTTGCTTGGGAGGTTACCGGTTACGTCTTTGATTAATAATAATAAATGAAAGAGTAGTTGTTAACCGCTTTATGTGTTACCATTATAATATCTTGGGTGTATGGGTTCATCAATATAGCTAGAACAAAGGCCCTTTGGTGTAATGATATGGTCTTTGCAATCACTTTCAAGATGTTCAATATCTAATAAAAAAATTATAAGGGTAAAAAGATGGCAAAATATTTATGGTTCATCGCCCGTTTTGACATGTTACACAACCAATCCATTTTGCACTCTACTACCCCAAATACACCCCTTCTATCACCATTACAGTCAAGTTCTTAAGATAAGAACAGCACATCACCAAGGCTTACCAGAAATATAGAGACTGGGCATCCATTAATGCAGATTGTGAATATTAACATATGTAAGTGATTTGTACATGGTATCTATATATATGAATAACACCAGATATAACTTCAGATTTATACTACAATATACAAGGGTGTGTATATATACGAAATACCCAAGAAGCTGCATCACCAGACTGGGACTCGAAGCTTAGTAATGGTAATGCGTAAAAGTCCATCTCTGCACAAAAAATATTATATCAACAGCAAGCATAATATCACAAAATTAATATTTACAGCCCCCAAAGAGTCTTGATACACCGAAGTCACAGTTTGAGCTAGAGGCGGTATAATCAAAATGGGTGGCTTTGGTAATGGGTCAAACGGTTAATTTTTTGGGGAGTGGGTTCACCCCAACATTTCTTACTCGTAAATTTTAAATTAAAGTAGTGTGCCAAATATGATTATAAAACCAAATTACTGAAGTATTAATATGATTATTTGAATGATACGATTTAGGAGAGTTAGTCCATTAGAAGTACCTATTTAAGGGACTTTAACTCCTTTGACCCGTTTCTGTTTTAGATTTTTTGTTTTTTACTTTAGCTCCTGGAGATAAAACAGAACCTGAATTGGCCCATTCCTAAGTTAATGGGCCGAGATTACCACCCTTTGCTTGAGCACACAAGGAAAATAGCAACCAACACGACTATAACAAGAACAGATGTTGACACAGGGGATGAATTTAAGGTGTTGACTTACAAGAGTTCAGCTGAAACGGAATCTGGGTTCACGTCGAAGGGTAGTGGCCATATGATTTCAAAGGGTCCTTGTAGAATCTCCCTTTTGTAATATGAAGAGCTGGTACATTTACTTAAAGAGCTGGCTGTAGTGCTCCTCTTGGTTGTCTGTACAGTCAACCTATCAACAAATATGTCACCAATAATTAGAAATTTATAAGATGACATGTTAACATTAAAGAAATACAACTGTAGCAGACCATAACCATTTTAGACCCATTTATAATTTTATGAATAATAATTGTCACCTCCATTAAGCGCTACAAAGGACATGCTACAATGATATAATCTTACGTTGTATTATCAACTTCAACTCTTATGTCATCAATACTAATTCCTGGCAGCTCTATCAGAAGAATATATCTTCCTCCAGATTCAGCTACATCCATCCTGGGGGACATTTTTTTCTCGCGTCCTGTATCATACAAAGGGTCGCTTTATGTTTCGTTAAAGGAAGTAACACTACTAGCTAATTTGTCAAAGCTCACGTCATGTGACAAACTTCAATTACCAAGATGTTTAGTAGCGTAAGTGTTGTTCTTGGCCATGAATTTCATCGGTTCATCAGTTGCTCTGGCATATTTAGGTGGTTGTGAAGAAGGTAACTTGCAATCATCTATATCGTATTGAATATTTCTGACTTTTTGAAAATTCGAATTAATGCTAGCTGGCTGAGAAAACAAGGGTGCTGCAAGTTCAGAAGACACTTCTTTGTGGGAAAGAGTGGACGGGAAAGGCACACTTGACTGTTCATCCTGGAAATAAAGAGATACATTATAATGTTTAAGATTAAGCCTCTTGACATTTCTATTTCACAGCACTGTTTTCTTAACGATCAGAAAAATATTATGCACTACCTTTTAATAAAAGTATGGGGTAAATGCCAAATGGGTAATAGAGGGAAAAATCAAGACCTGTTGCATTGAAGTCGGCCTCATGAAAAAACCTTGGGACTTTGAATCTTGTCTTGCGAAATGCATAGTATTATCGTATCTCCTTTTGATAGAGGATAAACCACCACTGCAATTCTGACCAAATAAAAACAAGCACATAAGTGATGTTTATTAAACAAGGATCAGGGAGTATGACTGTAGTCTATGGTCCCAAACCAAAAGACCAACAGTCTTAACAACCTTTGATAGAAACATGACACGGATTAGATGAACTCATATGTGATCTTTCACTTATGAACTATCAAACAATGGCAAGATATCAAGAAACTAAAAGAAATCTACAACAGTACGGATATTACAAGACATTGTTTCGTATGACAAATAACTCACCCACACACATGCATCTAAGGAGGTTTGAACTCACAACCGTTGGTTGAGGGGATGCACTCGGTACCATTAGAGCTATGATTTGTTATTAAGAAAACCATAAGGCATTTACGACTTTCCTAACCCGTTTGAGTGCATTTTCCCAGATTTGTACCCCAAAAAAAGGTTTCCTTCTAAACAAAGCATCACATATTAGTTATTACGCAGTACTGCGGGGAATGTGACAACGTACACCACAAAGTGTGAAGCGATCTCGTAGTAAACAAAAGAACTTTCACTTTCCATAAACAAAACCAAAGAAAGTCAACATATACCTACAATTGTGGTCAATCTCGCCGACAAAACTAGCTGAAACTGGAGCCGGAGCTTTCACTTAGAGCCTCATACTGCAACTTTTTATTTGTATATAAATGTATTTGACATCAAAGGGCACACCCTTTTTTAATAAACGTTTTGCTTTTAAAATTATAGTTTTAAGCTTTTGTAAACTCCTATAAGCTCTGAGTCAAGCACATCTCATATACAAAACATACTCGCTACAAAAAATATATTCATAATCATAATATTATATATGTAAAAACACAGAATTAGTTATTATTATAAATATAATATAATAGTCCTTCAACAAATGTCTAGTTAGTATTCATTTAATCAATAATCAATTTTAAGAATAAAAACATAAGAGGGATATTACCAGAGGGAAAACATGGGTTGCAACCACGGTTGTGGGGATATTATCAGCAGCAGAAAAATGAGCAGCAATCATATCAACTCTTCGTCTTGCCGTTTCACTCTCCATCTTCCTGCTCACTGCTAGTCTGCTACTGCTTCAATGAACCTCGCAAATTTTTTATTTAATTATTTATGGTTGTCCTTGTATACAAATAATGTTTGTTTTTTTTTTTTTTTAATGGGTGACATACAACAACGTGGCATATTTGTTTCACTCTCAGCTTCATCGGGTATTTTGTTAGATGGGTGGGTTTCATTTGGGTAAGAAAAATGAACCAAACATTAAGGGTGTGTTTGAGCGATTGACGTGATTCGTTTAAGAGTAAATTACATTCTCGATCCTTTGTTATGTAGGTCTTTGGATTTGATTTTTTACAGATTCAATCCAATTCAATTCCTTAACTAGAATTTTCATTTCAATCTCTCGTTCGTGTTGAAATAAATAAAATATTTATTTTGTAAAACTCTTATTTACCGTTTGAGTGAAACAAATGACATATCACGTAGATCGAGAATGTAATTTAATCTTCATTTAATCTAGGCAATAATCAAGTTATTTTCTTTTTACTAGAATGCATAAAAAATATATAGTTTAAGGTTACAATAAATTATGGACTAGCTATATATAAAAGAGTTAATTAAGAAAATTAATCCAAAAAACCGAATTTAGTCAACTGGGAAAATCACCATAATGGCTTCAGGTCCACCTCCTATCCGAACGATCCCTAAGGGATCACCGTCTCAGCGAGATCCCAACTAATGTGAACGATCCCAAGAATCACAAATACAAGTCACAACTCCAAAATTCATTAATGTAGTTAATGAGTATTTTTAATACGCGTGTTGTAGCGGGTGTAAATTCCATTATTTTTTCCTAACGTATTACATACGTATTAACAAATGTATACGCGAATATAATTTTTGTAAGGTATGATAGTCATAGTTAAACACTGAGTATTCATTACTTAGGTTAACTTAAGCTAGAATACAACTAAAAATTGATAAAATATAAAAGCAGTTTACATTTAAAAGTATGAGCTAATCAACAAAGAAATTTAACTTTTCAATGGTGTAATATCTTTATGAGTAATGTTATATACGACTAATTATTTAGATCTAAATGTAGACATACTTTTCTCTCATCTAATCAATTTTTCACATCTAACAATCATATTTGTAGACCTCTATTTAGGTCCACAAGTTTAGGTCTACCAATCATTTCTATACCTTTATTGATTTGAATCAAAGAATTACAAGGTATAGATGCTGAACATATTAAACTCAGGTTAATCTAACCTATACCTGTTGAATGACAAATTGCATTCTTTTAAGTAATTACTTGGAGTTAAACTATTGCCTATGACAAAGAATTTAAATGTAAGGACATTGACTTGTTATTAAAGCACTATAATAAATATGCAATGATACCAGTGTGAAAAAATTAATAATAATTATAAAATGTATATATTTTTAGTAGTATAAAGTAGTTAATTTTATTAGTTTTTATTCATCCGATTTACAATTACCTTCATTATAATTAACGTCTCTATTGTAATGATCAATAGGCTAGTTTTAGATTTCATTATGGGCTAGTTTATTTGTATTCATTCCGAGGATTGAAGGTACGTATATTTGAATAATAATTTTTAATTATTTGTCACACATAAACAGCTGATTTATGGATGTTATGATTACTAATTGATTCTAATTGTTAATAATATTGATATATGTTACTGGTTTATTGGAATTGAATTTATTAAATAAACGTTTCACTGTCTGAAGTTGTATACTCGACGAGTAACTAGCTACTGCTCGCCGAGTTCTTGTTAACTAATTCAGAACAGATTTTTTTAATTAGTATAATATGATTACGGGTTTATGTATTAGGGAATAGTGGATTGAAATAGATAAAACGAAAGCCATTACTTATCTGTAAATCTGCAATCAATTATTATTTTATCGTCACAAGTTAATTATATGTATAGATTTATTCTGAATGAATATCCTTAATTGATATTCACTAAAACTAATTTATTTGATTTTTGATTTGTGACTCTAATTCCGGAGAGAATGATACCCTATAAATTACTGCTCACTGCGTCTCAAAATAAATGTCCACATTACTATTTATATCTGTCCCAAACTTATTTGTCCTCTTGTAAAAACTAGTTATGAAAACTCATTAAATTCCCAATTTTACCCTCATTTATTACTCTCAACCATTTATTTTTTTAATAAATTCAGTCAAATTTATCTTGAATATAATGACAAAACTGACTTTTAGTCACCTATCTTAATTCCCACAAAAATTGTTGGGGGATAATTTTTGTGTGACGGAGGGAATACTAATTATGTGATATACATGAGATTAGGTCCTCTTACCTATATTTTTGTGTTATTGTGTTTCGATAGTTATTTTTGAATTTATCATTTGTAGTCTACACACATCAATTAATATTTACTTCGAACAAACATTTCATTTATAGACAGAGAATGTTTGTATAACTGCAAGTCATTTTTTGACATGTCAACCATCTAGTAGACCTACAGTCTTCATTTAATGACGGACTTCTTCTATATGCCTCGAGGACAAAGAGTGCGAATAGTGTTGTCAATTCTTTCTTGTAGTTAGCTTGTACTTTTCTTGCAGAGTTCTTTTGCCGTTCTTTTGCTTTTGACAAATATACTGCTCAATTTCAACTTTCAATATTACTTAAAAAATCTCAGTTGTCTTCCGGAAGTAAATGAAAGGAACCAGTGACACATTTGGCATATGTCACTGGTGATTGGTTCTTTCTTGTTTAGTCAGGATTTAGATCACTGATCCGCTTTTCCGCTTAGGAAAGCCATGATGTATCTTCAAGTTCTTTTTTTATTTCTTTAAAGTATATTTTCTTTAGACTTGATGTCACAAGGTGTGCTCACTTGTTGGGATAGTTTGATAACTTAGTCACTGAGCAACTCACTAAGATGTACAGGTTAACCACTATGACAAAATAATTAGAAACAAATTAAGGTCGGTTGGATTTTTATCCCAAAATGGTAGATGTGTATTGCATAGTATATTATGACTCACCATAAGTTAGAAATCCATGGCAGACAATAAACTTGAATTAATAAGTTAGTAATAAACCAAAATGTAATACGACAAACTGAAATCAACATGCAAATACCTAAATAAAATATAAGCAAACATGAGTATAAAAAGTAGGTTCTATCGGCCTAGCGGCATTGTGGTAACCCAATAACTTTGAAGTTGTGGGTTCAAATTTTTGGTAGGATATATTTGTAAATAAATAAAGGAAAATATTTTGTATTTTGTATTTGCTTTAGTCCTCAATCAACGATGCATATCAGTTTGGTTTATAAAATGAAGGACTGAGATTAACTTAGAAGAGTTTTTTACTTCATAAAAAACTGTTCTTTCCTATTTATTTCTTCTTCTTTATTTTATCAGATCTTACTTTTTCTTCCTCTTAAGGTACCATGTTTGCTAGAAGTTTTAAAAGATCTCCTAAAAGTTGTGCTAACAAACCTTAAACTAACAAAAAAGGAAAAAGAGATCAAATATAATTATGTCATTAGATATAAATACTTGAAAATCCATTTCATGGTGGTTGAAAAGCCATTTCATGAGATATAGATACTTGAAAAGGGCTTAATTCAAAAAATAAGCCATTGAAGTAGTCTAATATGGGCTTCGTGGTAGTTGGCTAAATTACAATTTACTGAGACAACGGTTTAATATTAACCAGTAGGATACTCGCGTTATGCGATGGTATCTTATACATAAAATAACGAGCTAGTTTGACGAGCAACCTAAACTTTTTACACTTACGTTTGAAAAACCAACATATCATACTCATATTGACTGAAGGTTGAAATATGGGTTCGAGTTACGATGAATATGGACCCTTAAATAAATGTAGCATGTCACGAGCAATTGAATGTGTTGATATCTTTTTATCAATGTGGCATATCACTTTCTCAACGTAGAAATGAACACTATTTATCATTCTCCCTTGTAAATTGTTTAGGTATTTTATAAACTTTCACTTTAAAGATGGCAAAAGACGAAACTACCCTTACTTTGTAAAGACAAAATTACTCATTACTAAATTAAACATCATTTTTTATTTCGGAAAAATCCTATAATACTTAAAACAACAGTTCTCTATCAAACAACATGTTGTGTTCCATATATAAACATATATAAATTTGGAATGACCAATGAATCAATCAAATAAAACATACATATTTTGAATAAGATGATAAAGATACATGAACGGGTAACACTTTTTATATCTTATCTTTAATCTTTAACCGTTATAATGAATTTGTAAGCTCAACTTAATACTTTAAAATATTATTCACATCAACTATACGACAATTAATCGTAATAGTTCTTGATCGCTTTAAAAGAATCTAATATGCTGCATAGTGCGGGTATTTATTAGTTAACATATGAATTTGACCATTCTAGCTAGCTAGGTAGCTAGCTAGTTAACCATGAAAATAATAATAATGTATGGACAAGTTTATACAATAATTGTATGTTACAAAGAATACATAGACTTACAAGATTATAGATAGGAGACCTATATATCGACGTGAAAGAAATACAAATTACTAATGATGTTACTCCTTCTACCTCGAATTTATTGTTCACCTTTCTATTTTGATATGTCATAAGATAATTGTACACTTTTAATTTAACCAATCTAAATTCATTTATGTGATAAGGATAAAATTTAACGTATTATGGTAACATAACAATTACATTTTTTATAAAAAAAGTTATGTGTTTTTTGTTTGTAAACAATGCATAAACCAGGAAATAGTATTTGAAAAGGGGGACCATTGTAACTTCAATCACACGACCATAGAAACCAACGCCCATTTTGTGGATCGCCGTAGTGGCTAGCCTGAAGTAAATTGTACGGTTACGAGTATTTACTTTGGTCATATTTAGTCATGATCGATTGATTTAGGTCAATACGGTATTCTTATAAATGGGTTGAGTTTACTTTTTGACATTTTTGTATTTTAGTGTACCATTAATGTACGTGTCACATATGGTTTAAAAATTACTCCAGTATGTATTTGCTTGCGCTTTTGCGCGGATCAAATCGAACTTGAATTAAATGGAGTTTATGCTCTTATAATTGTAGTTGAGTGCTCCACTTATGGAACCATTTTATCAACGATGAAGTTTCATTGTTTAACTATTTAAACACATTTAGATGTTATTATGAATACGAATATAACGTTGGCCTAGAGCTTGAACATTTAGGGCTTAGGTGTGTATAAATAGTATTATCATGCTTTCGTAAAATTTTGTTGTTTAAAAGGCTTGTATAAATAATTATACATAATGATGACTAGCTTAATACCCGCGCTTTACGGCGGAGTATATTATTTAATTGTAAATAGCGACTCGACGATAATCGTATGATTACTCGTGATGATGAGTTGATATATGTAACTTGCTTGTACGTAGAGTTTGAGATTGTGGATACATTCAGTTAAAATTGGAAAAATGTAAAATTGAATATAATATTGAAAAATGGAATTAGACAATTCAAATTAAAAAAATGCTATTAATTTAAAGATATTTAAAAATAAAATATCAACGTGCTCGTTATAGATATTATAGATTAGATATTGATATGTTAATGTAAATTGTAATCATAATTTACAAACTTAATTAGTGACACACCAATGAACCGTTTACTCTATCTTTTACTAAAAGTTAAGTTGTAAGTTTCAAAGAATTGAAGCAATCTTGTTAAGATCGAGTTAGGTTCAAACGAGAATGAAACTTTTTGTGGAAATGAAGGAACCAATAGGAATGCGACACGTGTCACAAAACCCACTTTCTCTCACGTTTTAAAAATTAAATATCTCAAGAATGGCTCAGTGACAAATTATTAAATTTGCACCATAAAAATTTCTCTTCGATTAGACATCTCAAATGATATACTTTCAACGAATTTTTTTCTTAGAATTGTACAATATTAGTAACACATGTGGTATTCGTTGGTATCACATGTGTTACCTCCTGGTATCACATGTGTCATCTGTTTGCAACACATGTGATAGTTGTTTACAAAATCCAACGAAGACGAATTTTTTTTTTCAAAAGTATACTTTGTGAGATTTCTAATTGAAGTGAAAAAAATGCTGATTTTTATGGTGCAATTTTTATGAGTTTTCGACTTACCATTTGGGAGATATTTAATTTTTAAAACGTGGGGAAAAATGGGTTTTGTGACACGTGTCGCGTTCTTATTGGTTCCTCCATTTTTACGAAAAATTCTGTACTCGTTTGAACCTCACTCTGTTAAGATCTTACGATTTTACGATTATTATGAATGACGAGTGAGGTTCAAATGAGTACAGTAACTTTCTGTGAGAATGGATGAACCAATAAGAACATGCCACGTGTCACAAAACTCACTTTCCCCCATGTTTTTAAAAATTAAATATCTCTCAAATGGTAAGTCGAAAAATTATAAAAATTGCGCCATAAAAATCAGCGTTTTTTTCTCTTTAATTAGAGATCTCACAAGGTATACTTTCAATAAAAAAATTTTCGTTGGGTTTTGTAAACAACTATCACATGTGATACCAGCAGGTAACACATGTGATACCAGCATGTAATACATGGGATACCAGCAGGTAACACATGTGATACCAACATGTGGTATCACATGTTGGTATCACATGTGTTACCTGCTGGTATCACATGTGTTACCAACGAGTACCACATGTGTTACTAATATTGTACGATCATAAAAAAAAGTCGTCGAAAGTATATCATGTGAGATGTCTAATCGAAAAGAAAAAAATGCTAATTTTATGGTGCAATTTTTATAAATTTTAATGAGCCATTCTTGAGATATTTAATTTTTAAAAACGTGGGGGAAAGTGGGTTTTGTGACACGTGGCGCATTATTATTGGTTCTTCCATTCTCACAAAAATTTTCATTCTCATTTGAAATTCATTCTATGAATGAAAACGATGCCGATCTTGCATAGAATTTAGAAATCATATCTACTTAGATTCTCATCATATCATCAGCATAAGATCTTAAGATCTCAATCCAATTCAATCTTACTTAACATGATTTAATTAGTTAAAATGTTACAAATATATTGATTTTGTAAAAATAAAATACCAACATGCATCGTAGATAGTATAAATATAGATATAGATATGTCAATGTAAATTGTAATCATAATTTAGAAACTTAATTAGTGACACAACAATGAACCGTTTACTCTTCCTTTTGCTAAAAGTTATGTTATAACTTCCAAGGAATTGAAGCAATGTTATTAAGATCTTACGATTTTACGATTATTATAAATGAAAACGATCCCGATCTTGCATAGAATCTAGAAATCATAATATCTACTTAGATTCTCGATCATATCATGAGCATAAGATCTTAAGATCTCGATCCAATTCGATCTTACTTAACATGAATTAATTAATTAAAAATGTACAAATATATTGATTTTATCTAATTAATAAAAGACTAATAAGCTAATCATTTAATCAATTAATTTCAACCACAATAGTTTAACACCTGAAAACCTATATCTTTAACAACAGTTACAGTAATTCAAATCTTTATGAGCCGTATTGAACTAATTTATAAATTTTCTTTCAAAATTTTAGTATTCAAAATCATAAAAGTTTCATTATTTTGTTAAACATTTAATCTTTTAGATATATTATAATATACATGTATTATATTATTAGAGTAGAATTTTAAAATTCTGATTCGATATATAATAACAATTTTTTTAATTGAAGAAAAAAGTAAAAATAAAAAATTCTTTGGTTAAAGGAAAAGAGTTCCACCATCAAGTAACAGGTAATTTAAATAATTTAAATTTTTTTATACATTTATGGTTTTAGGAGGAGTCAAAAGATTCAAAGTTAGAAGACAAATTAGCCCGTGAGAATCTAAACAAAATCTAATTATCTCATGTTTAATGGTAATCTCATGATAACTCCACTAAAATATCATGATATATTGCCCATTTACTTTGCCAATTGTATATAAGGAGTAATTACACTAGTAACGATATAACATTAGTTGTAGATAAAATGGTTTTGAAGATATAAATCAAATAAAAAAAATGTTATTTATTAATTTATTTCCATATCAACGGTTCCAATTACATTATATTATAAATAATAACAATTTAGAACGCGATGAATAGTAACTCGGCGAGTGGGCTGTTACCACATTTCTATTTAACGAATATTAATAACAAAGGTAGGCTTGAATATATGTGAGCGGGTAGCCCAGGGTCGTAGTGCCTTAATGAATACGACAGGTCTCGAGTACAAGACACCGCTTGCAGTTTTTTAGGGGTTTTTTTAGCCGACTCAGCTAATTGGTTGGCTACACGTATTATTTTATTGAATTATTACATATTTACATATTAATATTATTTTTATTAATTAATTATTAACTATTTTTTTAATATGACATTACATTACATTACATTAATTATTTGATTTCTTCTTATTGTCATCTTCTCTGCTCTTTACTCGAGATCTTCTTCCTCTCTTATCGTAATTATTTATACTTCTTTTGAAGGTTTTAGTTTACGGTTCCCCCACTATAATTTTTTTGCTTCCCTCAATTGTTATATTTTATAGTTTCTCTCTTTTACGTCATCTAGGGCAAATAAGATAGGGCTTACAATTAATTATTGTTTTTGTGTGCTTTATTTATTGAGATTGAAATCATAGACATGGGTGTATGGGGATTTCGGTCGGATTTTGGTTCCACCTAAAATTTTAACCGATTTGTCGGATTGAAATGCCACCAATATAAGGATACCAGCCCATATACTACAACTTCATCAGCCTAGTTAAAAAGATTTACACTAAAAACATACCATCTCTTCTCTAACATGTGTATCGAAGGGTTTATTGTTTTACAATTTATTAGTTCTCTGCTTAACTTCTATGTGCTTAACTTCTATGTCATATATGCATGTGATGTCTATTGTAGTTTGTCATTTTGTAAATTAAAAAAGCCGTGTACAAATAGTTCCTTTCCATTAAATAATTTGCAATTTGGGAGTTTGCGGTTTACAAATATAGTTTACTGTATTCAACTTGAACTGAGATTGTTTAGTCAGGTTTCAAAATTTAAAATAAAAATTAGCTAGCATTCCAGATTACATGTTATATAAAGTGGTTACACGGGCTCTAAACCGAATAACCCTTAGTATATGTCCACAAAAAATATGTCCACAAAACCGATACCGGCCCATTGAACACCTGTAACTGAAACACGTAGCATTTGTCTAATATATATATATATGTATATATATATGTATATATATATATATATATATATATATATATATATATTAGCCGATATGTATAAACTTCTTTTTCTCTCTTTTTATTTGCTGGCAAATATATTACATATTACGTGATTATATATTATAAGGCCAAACAATATACTTTGTTAGATTGTATGTTTTCACTTTGACAAAGATTCATTTGCCCACCGCGATGCGGTGGGAATGAACTACTTTTTAGTCGACGCTATCTTATTTTTATTTACTTCAACTGAAACATCCATGCTTTGTTTTCTTCAATTTTGATACTGTTTTTTATTCTTATGCTTTCAACCTCGATGAATGATGATTGATTACTAGTTATACCTAGTTATAAATTAATATGTACATACTCCGTATTCTTTAATTTAATATCAATCAATTTTAAATTGTTTTTGTGACATTGCAATACTAAACAATTGATGCTATAATTCTTATTCAGAACCTTTCTAATCATGTAATTTGGATGAAACTGGAGATGTTGAAAAATACTTCATTCATGCCTCTAAACTTGTTGTTTTCACTTTTGCCTTTGTCTCAACTTCCACTTATCTTGAATGACATTTGATATTTGTTACATATCGAGTAAAAATACTTAATTTAGTTCGTTAAATTTAAACGTGTTCGAATTTTAAAAACATTTAACAAAAATAATTTATCTTCAACCACTTAATCAATATGTTCACCCATCAATCACCTAAACAAATTAACCACCATAAAACACATACATACACGTAATAAATTATAATCGAAAATAAGAAAAATGAAATCAAAATAAAAAAGATACCATATCGTCAGGTCGGGCGCGATCGATAAGTTTAGATAATTTATATTTTGCGGAGCCCAAGTATACTTTAAAGCTATAGCGATAAGTATGACGTTAGGATCGTTCCAATGATTCATCTATATTGTGAAACGTTGACGTAGGAGACAGTCTATCTAACTACTAAAGATTTTTAAAATTTTATTGAGAGTTTTATTTGATACTTAGGCAGAATAAAAGTATATAAAAACGAAAATAAAATGGGTAGCCGGTAGTCAGGATAAGAAAGGTGTTTGTTGTGATTTCGTTAACCTTGTATTAGGATGATGCTTATGTTCTAAGTTATGAAAACGTCTTTTAAAGATTTGTATTTTATTTATCTTAAGTACATGTGAGGTAAGCACTAGTTACCTACTGATAGATTTCTCAATCAGTATGTCACTGAGCAACCAGGCTATCGTGATCTGATCGGAGTAGATTGCCAGCCCCCTACGCTAACCTGTTACGGTATAGCGGCTACGGATAGATATCCTGGGCGCTTGAATAAGGCGACAATCCAACTCGGTGCCTGACCGTTCTTAACCCCACATGGATACTTATATTAATAAAACATTTAAGATTAAGACTTAGTGGGTGCTTTGATAACGTTGTATCGATGGGTTTGTAAAGTTCAAAGGTTTTGGAAACCAGGATGTCACAAGGAATTATACCTACGGCTTTTCCTTAGCTTTCACGGTGTACTACACTAGAGGTGTTTCCACAGGTATACTAAGTATTCAGCCGTTTTACTGTATTTCCTGTTGCTTCGTACATTAACGGTTCCTCTGAACTTATTTAAGCTGAGTTTGTATTTAAGTATAGTAATTCATCCATCTATGATATAGACCAGCCCTTACTTTAATTTCCCAGGATGTCCCTAATTTAATTACGATGTACTCAACGATCGGTTAAGATAGTATTTCCACAGTTTTATAAATCAGACCATGTATTTTTAAACATAGATAAT
Source organism: Gnaphalium uliginosum (assembly GCA_963930675.1). Lineage (NCBI taxonomy): Eukaryota > Viridiplantae > Streptophyta > Magnoliopsida > Asterales > Asteraceae > Gnaphalium > Gnaphalium uliginosum. Next base: position 37,163,779 of record OZ005680.1, on the reverse strand, counting down.
TAATTTCCCCTAGATAAGGTTCGCGACGTCTTATCCAATAAGGTTTTAATCACGCTTACTGGTTGAAAGACGTTAGTTTAAAATGAAGTTTAAAATCATATATAGAAAGTTAGTCAAAGCACAAGGTTTTCATAACATCATCCTAATTAATACGGCTAACTACATCACAACAAACACGTAATAGTACTACTCATTAATCATGATAATCGATCCTAAATCTAGCATAATCAAAGCAATAGCATGCATCATATTAAATAGATAAAGGATTGATATGACTGTAATAGAAGAGTAGTTGAAATAATTGCCGATAGATTACAATGAGCGGAACTCCGAATTATAAAATTCCCCCTCCGAGTATCTTCAACAAATATTACAATATTGCCCGTTAGTCTCGTTAAATATTAACGGAGAACTAACGACTAACTAACTAACTAACCTAGAGTGAGAAACTAGAGAGAGAGTAAGTGTGTGTGTGTAATGGTGTGGAGATGTTGGAGTGTTGAGGTGTGTTTGAAAATGGTGGAAGAAGCCTTATATTTGTACTAGTTGCCCAACTGTATTTCCCAACCATATTTTTTCCTTCAAATGCCCAACCGTATTTTTTCCTTCAAATGCGCAACCGTATTTCTCAAGCGAATAAAAATCACCAAAAATACGGGAGGGAACCAAAATACGGGAGAACCAACTGTATTTCAGGAGGCACGGGCCGTATATGGTTGAGCACCAACCGTGTACGGTTGAGACAAGCCGTATACGGCTGGACATAGGCTGTATACGGTTTACACACGCCGTATATGGTCTACACAGGCCGTATACGGTCTGTGCTAGGCCGTATACGGTCTGTGCTAAGCCGTATACGGTGTGTGCTAGGCAGTATACGGTCTAGCTCAACCGTATACGGTTGAGCTCAACCGTATTTCGGCTCTTCGGTTCTTCGTTTTTTCATTTGGGCGTAACTTCTTCGTCGTGTATCCGTTTTGAGCGATTCTTGCATCCACGGTGTCATAATTTTCTAACGAACAAAATTTCACTAATTAGCGGTTCTAACTCGAAGTATAGGTCACAGGTCATTAAAATGAATTAACGAGAATACCGTTGATCGTTTTTGCTCTGTTTTACACGTTTTAAGTTCGTTTTAGTTAATTCTTGAAGCATCGTCTATATTTTAGCCCATATAATGAATTTTAGTAAATAATGATTCATTTCAAATGTTTTCATTAATAATGGGGCTAAAAAGGTGGGAAAACTATACGTAAAAACATGACTTTTTACGTGTTATCAAGTATCACACACTTAGACTTTGTTTGTCCTCAAGCAAAACTCAAACTTTCTCACTAGCTTCCCGATGAAAACGTTTTGGAAGTACCACTGTACTTGGGAAATTAAAACATTTTTAAGAACAACCATTTTTATCAACAAGTAAACTATTTCAGAAACCAAAAGTAAATAAGGTATTTGTTTCAGAAACATGAAATGATTTTCTTAGGCACGCTTTCAATTCTCGCGATCTTGGAATATACATGACTAGGCGATCTCACTAGGTGGTCACTCAATTCACTCTAGGTGTATCGGGTTAACTATCACTTTAATCAAACGAAATTGCTCATAAGCCAGTTATACAACATCCATCGTGATAGGCTTGATCGAGAATCAAATCTCCACCACTTAGGTGAGGACATTGCTAATTATCCCAGGACATTCTATCAGGTTGTAATGTTTAGTGAGGGTTAAGGGGTACATATAAGTGTGAAGTTTTAGGTGTTAATGGGTTTTGCTTATCTTAGGAATTTTAAACTTATGAAAACTTTTATTTAGACAAACTTTTTAATGAAAACAGAAACGGATAACGGGAAGGAAGGGGTAAACCCTTTAGATAGCTATTTTGACTTCTATCTTTCGAAAACACTTGGAAAATTTTCCTACTTTTTAAGGATCGGAGTTTTCAGGAGATTTGAAGCACTTAGCTTTATTTCAAACGACATATTTTTTCTTTTTGGCTTAGAACTTCTTTGCCAAGGAATTTCTAAGGGATTTACTTTTCTTTTCCTTTTCTTTTTCTTTTCTTTTTCTTTTTTTTTCTTTTTCTTTTGCCCTTAGAAATCATTTCTTACGTTCATTCTTCAATCTTTCAACAATTTCAACTTTACTCAGTTCCAATTTTTTGCACCACAAAAACTCTCGATTTTGAGTATTTTAATCATGGGAACGCCCATGAGAATTATTTAGTAAACACGAGATATATAATTTGGAATGTAAGCAAAAAGGATATCTAAATAACGTTTTTCATAACTTTTAAAAATTCTAAGATAAGTTTTTGGGAGGTATGGGAGTAAATGGGTTAAAGATGTGGGTTTATCAAGAAAAATATATTGGTTAAGGTTCAACATGGTTTACTAAGCGGATCATCAACACTTAAAATTGTGTTGGTCGGTTTTGGGCTTGAAGAGTAGGCTAAAATGGGGGTTTAATCCTAAGGAATGTCAAGGTCCTCTAATTGCACCTATACCGCGTACGGTACTCTACTAATGTGGTCTCGAAATGCATGTCGTAAGCAAGTTCTAATTCCGGACACATGCATCGGCACACACACATCAAATGAATTGTGAAGCACTTAAAATGAATGCTTTTCATTAGGCTCAAGTTACCTCACAAAAAGTAAGTATGGGTTGTATGTGCCTAGTCATGTGATGCCCCTCTTAGATTGTCATTTCAGTTTAAGAAATTCCTAACTTATTTAATCATAATTTCCAAACTTACTCATATCTAAAAATGATTCCTCTCAAAACATTTTAATTCAAAATTTTAAGCAAAAGTGAGTTTTTAAAACTTCGAGGAACATTTTTTGAGCTTGCTTTTGGACAAAAGAATCTAATCTAGGTATTCTATACCGCTATCCCACACTTAGCGGAACATTGTCCCTAATGTTCTCTTTTGTGGGGGATTTTACTGAAAGTGAAATCCCACACTTAGAGTTTGAACATATCAAAAATGTTTCTCAAGTGATTGTTTTGGGCTGGAATCCCACACTTAGTGATAAGCTTAGGATATGGTATATATTACTTTTATTAATTAAACGATAAACGTAAAACAAGGATAAGGACGAAGAATACTCCCCTAGCAAATAACTGGGTTGAGGCTGAAAGTTTGAAGATATGCTGCCTTTGAAGAAGAGTATTTGCCAAAGGTCTTCTTTTGCGGCAGCTCCGTGAAGTTCATTCAGCTTGTTGGGAAGTGCAACTTGTAAATACAGGCGATATTCCACGACTACTTATCTCTCTTGTGAAAATTATCTCTTAAGTGTGAACACGTTGGATATACTTTCTACAACTTCTCATTTTATTGCTTTTTACCAAAAGATGTCAAAAATCACTATAAAAGGAATGTGAAAGATGTTTTCTACTATAAAGCATTTGTAAACATGCATTTTTAAACGAGTTCGAGCATAATGTGTTAAAGTAGCACAAGTACCTCAAATGCTTGAAACACATGAATTACCCTTTTGAAAATGTTTCCTAGTTCTAGGATTGGTGATCTAGTAAAAGCTTTCAGTGTAAAATGAAGTGGTGTTTTTAAAGCAAGTTTTAAAAATAGGTTTGTATATCCAAGTGTGAAAGATAGTCGGAGATATTTCACTTCTTGGAATTTGAAAACGATTAAAAACTAAAGGATATTTTATTCCACGGGTTGCCTCCCGAGAAGCGCTTCTATTTATAGTCCAAGGCTCGACTTTTTCTTCCTTTTAGATCAGTCACAGGTAGAGCTTCCAGGACTGAAAGTGCTTCTGATAGGAAGTGGAGCCCTAGGGCTGGTGGGTAGAATCTGATAAATTGGCGAAACATGAGTTCGATGATGTTTGAGATTCTGGCTGCAAAGATGGGGAAACTTTCAAGATGTTTCTCAGTAACTCTCTGCAGGTGTAGAAGATCCCAGATGATGTGGTCGACTGCTATGGAGATGATTCCATAAAGATCACTTACAGAAGCTCCATTAATTTCCATTCTCTCACGCTCATGATGTTCTTCCCTTAACGAATCCAAGGAATCGCAGATGAATATTTTCGTGGTCTGCGATGCTAGGGTTTCTTCCGAATTCACTGATGGATTTGAAAATGCCTTGGATGAGATGGTTATGATGATCGGAGTATGTGAGGTTGGAGTTACGAAAGATGTTGATCATTCTGTTATAGACCTCACGCAATCCATCATGAAATAACTACCTATACTCCTTCGGCTGAACATCACTAAAGATTTCACCGAGACGCTCCGTGATGAAGTTCGCGGTGTCAACTATTGATCCTTCAGCTATGGATGAAGGGATGTCACGCTTCCTCTCATCGAAACTCACGTACTCGAGTTCTTCAATAATTTTATGAGCATGGTACTCAATGGTGCAATCGATGTAAAATCTGTGTGGTGAAGGATCGTCGATATGGTCATTATCAACCATTGAATCCATCAATCCTTGGAGATCATTCATCATCTGAATGTCTACGTCCGCATCTGGGTTCCCAGTAGCATTATCCAAATGACCCCGGTATGAGTGTAGAAAGCTAATCTGTTGGGCTGAATAAGGAAATGCGGAACTGAACAATGATTCATACACCTTGCGTTATGTGATTTTCTGCTCTTGAAAGAACTCCAACTCTTTTGAAGTGGGTCCATCATCATGATGTTCTTGTAACAGTTGAGTTGCAAGGTCTTAGGCAAAGGCATTAAGGCTGTTTTGAATGAACTGAGGATTGTTGCTGGTTTGATAAACTGCGTATTCAGCTTCGATCTCTTCTATTAAGTTCCTCTGGTGTGGTGTGTATTCATTTGTGGAATCACGGATGACAACCATCATGATTCGAAAATCATCTTCGAATCTCTCAATAACAGTGGCAGGAGGTGGAGAGATATGAGTGGAACAGATATCTAATGGAATGTTAGTATAAACGACGTCCTCCTCGTCACTCTCTGTTGCTGAGGTATCAGCATCCTGAGAATCAGGATACTCAGCAGCGTCAGATGGTGGTTGGGTCTCGTCGGTGATCTGTGATATTGGCTGAGAAGAGTGCATCTCAATTTCTCTTTCCTCCTGAGAATCGGGATCATGGTTGAATCCAGAAGTACCTCCTATCTCAAACCTGGTCTGAGATGGATAAAGGGCTGGAATCCCTCGAGGAGATATATTTGGTAAGAACCTGAATTCTTTATAATCCGCGATCTTCTTCAAAAGTTTTTCTCGTAACTCTGGGTCGAGGAAGGGTAAGAGGTTTGGTGGGATCTATGACTGATGCGATGATTCTGTCCATAGTAAATACATAGTCTGCATCATGGGAGTAGTCAATGGGTGGTTCTTCTTCCTCTAAATCACTATTATCCGGCAGAGGGATGAAATTTTGATTATATTCTATTTGCATGATCTCTGCTATTGGAAAATATGAACCAGTAAAGTAAGGTGGTGTAGACTGATCATCCTCCATGTCCTCCTCCTCCTCTTCTTCCTATCTCTTCTTCTATCTCCTCTTATTATTCTTCTTCTTCTTCCATCTCGTCTTCATTGTCTGAGATAAAAAAATTTCGTTCATCTGCATCGGGTGCCTTTGGTTCAGAGTCATCGTTTGAAGTTACACGACCCTTCGAGATAGCGCATATTTCAGCTTGGTCCATCACAGACCGATCACTCTGATCAATCTTGTAGGTAACAGTTGCTCCATGAGATCGAAGACTGATGGTCTGATTGTAAACATCGATGAGGGCACGTGCAGTATTCATAAATGGTCTGCCTAGGATGATAGGAATGTTTATGTCTTCTTGTATGTCTTTCACTACAAAGTCTACAGGAAATAGGAACTGGTCTACGCTAACCTTGACATTCTCAGCTATTCCCTTAGGGTATCTAATGGTTTGGTCAGCTAGTTCGACGCTCATTTTGGTTGGTGTAAGGGGTCCTAATTCCAGTCTTGTGTAAAGTGAGTATGGCATAAGATTCATACTAGCTCCTAGGTTGGCTAGAGAGCGTATCGTGCCAGAGTGATAAATCGAACAAGGGAGAGTAAAACGTCCGATATCTCCTAGTTTTTCAGGTATGGAGTTCTGAAGGATAGCTGAACACTTTGCGTTCAGTGGAACATTAGGTACTTCTGGTACCTTGTCTTTTGTTGATAGGAGTCTACGGATGTATTTCAAATTGGAAGGGATTCTGGTTACAGTGTCCAAGAATTTTCTATCGAGTCGGAAAGATGAAGCTTTGTAGGATTGTTTAAGTCGGCCAGGAAATGAAATTCGTACTTCCCTTTTTGGTGTAGGGGCAGACACGGGCTTGACTGTCGGTGGGACAGGAGTCTCTTCCTTCACCATAGAAGGAATAGAAGGCTAGCTTGGTGCCGCCTTAGCGTCTGTAGTACTAATCTGTTTGGCTTCTTCTACGTTGGGGTTGTGTACTGGATAACTAGGAAGGTTACCCTGAGGCCCAGAGTCAAGACGTTGAGCTAATTGTCCAATCTGGGTCTTAAGATTTTTTAGAGCTGCAAGTTGATTCTTTAAAAATAAGTCAGTTTGGTCTTGTCTAGCATTGGTCTTTTGGTTGACTATGTGTTGGCCTTGGATAAACTGACTGAGAGTATCATTAGTACTAGTAAATGATACAAGGGTATTGGTGAGCTCACTTGGTTGAGCTGCATCGGGTGCAGTCAAAGATAACGGTTGGTTATAAGTGAGTTGGGGTTGTTGTTGATAGGTTGGGTACCTAGGTTGGTATTTGGGTTGATAGGGTGGTTAATTATTCCTAGCTAGATATGAGTGCCTTTAGTCCTAGTTGGTGAGGTTCGAGCGAAACCAGGTGGATTTTGTGAACGAACTGGGAATTGTGCGTAGTAGATCGTACCGTCAGCAGGGTTCTCGTACTCAACCTGATACTCTTCCGTTGGAGGGTTGGTACAGTTTTGACATGTTTGTACTTGGTGGACATGCTGTGGTAGTTTCTTCATTTCCCCAATCTGTTTCGCCAGAGTCTCGATTTGCTTAGTCAAGGACTTGATTGCCTAAGTCTGGATTGGGTTGTAAGCGGCAAGCGGTGCCGATGATGAGTATTGCTCATCATGTTTTCGATCTGACTCCATGCCTCTTCAGCAGTACACTGCATGAAGTTACCTTGAGCAGCGACATCAAGAGTAGTGCGATGGTTTGGAGCAAGACCGTTGTAAAACGTGCAGAGCTGATTGGTTTTTTCGAGTTGGTCGTTTGTGCATTTTTTTAGCAGACTCTTAAATCTCTCACATGCCATATAGATAGATTCATCATGAGCTTGTTGAAAGTTCGTGATGTCATTCTTATGTTTGGTTTGTTTAGGTGGAGGAAAGTACTTAGTTAGGAACTTTGTAGCCATATCCGTCCAGGAGGTGATAGAGCCAGTCTGTAATCCCTCAAACTAAGATAGAGCATGGTGAGTAAGTGACTAGGGAAACAAGTATAGGCGAACTATGTCCTGATTAACCCCGTTCTACTTGTAGGAGTTGGATGTTTGGATAAATTTGTCAATGTGTGAGTTGGGATCATCATGGGGTAATCCGTGGAATTGGCAGTTTTTTTTATTAGTTGGACTATATGGTGTTTAAGTTCGAAAGACGCGCCGTCAATAACTGGATAGCTGATAGGCGCACCTCGGCCTTCGATTGATGGTTTGGTGTTGTTCGCGAGCGTGACACGAGCAGTCATCGTTTACTGAGAGCGGAGCGTTTTTCTTTGCGGGAATTCCGAATGATAGATTCAGGATCAGGGAAAGGAGTGATTGGCTCAGATCCGAAAGATTTGGTCATTCATCGGATAGGGTTTTAAAAGAACTGTAAGAGGTTTAAGAAGGGAAACTATCCTAGGGTTTACTAGAAAGAAAGGTTTGTCTGGAACGTCTTCGGATCTTACAGCTGGATCCCCGGCAGCGGCGCCAAAAACTTGATGCTCGCCCAGTCGTCGGGTCGGGCGCGATCGATAAGTTTAGATAATTTATATTTTGTGGGACCTAAGTATACTTTAAAGCTATAGCGATAAGTATGACGTTAGGATCATTCCAATGATTCAGCTATATTGTGAAACATTGACGTAGGAGACAGTCTATCTAACTAGTATGGGTTTTTTAAATTTTGTTGGGAGTTTTGTTTGATACTTTGGCAGAATAAAAGTAAATAAAAACGAAAATAAAATGGGTAGCCGGTAGTCAGGATAGGGAAGGTGTTTGTTGTGATTTCGTTAACCTTATATTGGGATGATGCTTATGTTATGAAAACGTCTTTTAAAGATTTGTATTTTATTTATCTTAAGTACATGTGAGGTAAGCACTAGTTCCCTACTGATAGATTTCTCGATCAGTATGTCACTAAGCAACCAGGCTATCGTGATTCTCATCGGAGTAGATTGCCAGCCCCCAACGCTAACCTGTTACGATATCCTGGGCTCTTTAATAAGGCGACAATCCAACTCGATGTCCGACCGTTCCTAACCCCACATGGATACATATTAATAAAACATTTAAGATTAAGACTTGGTGGGTGCTTTGATAATATTGTATCGATGGGTTTGTAAAGTTCAAAGGTTTTGGAAACCAGGATGTCACAAGGAATTATACATACGGCTTTCCTTAGCTTTCACGGTGTACTACACTAGAGGTGTTTCCACAGGTATACTAAGTATTCAGCCGATTTACAGTATTTCAGTTGCTTCGTACATTAACGGTTCCTCTGAACTTATTTAAGCTGAGTTTGTATTTAAGTATAGTAATTCATCCATCTATGATATAAACCAGCCCTTATTTTAATTTCCTAGGATGTCCCTAGTTTAATTACGATGTACCCAACGATCAGTTAAGATAATATTTCCACAGTTTTATAAATCAGACCATGTACTTTTAAACATAGATAATTAATATCCCCTATATAAGGTTCGCGACGTCTTATCAAATAAAGTTTTAATCACACTTACCGGTTGAAAGGCGTTAGTTTAAAATGAAGTTTAAAATCATAGATAGAAAGTTAGTTAAAGCACTTCATAACATCATCCTAATTAATACGGCTAACTACATCCTAACAAACACGCAATAGTACTACTCACTAATCATGATAATCGATCCTAGCATAATCAAAACAATAGCATGCATCATATTAAATAGATAACAGATAGATATAACCGTAATAGAGGAGTGGTTAAAATAAATGTCGATTGATTACAACGAGCGGAACTCCGAATTAAAAAATTCCCCCTCCGAGTATCTTCAACAAATATTACAATATTGCCCCTTCGTGAGTCTCGTTAAATATTAAAGGTAACTAACTACTAACTAACTAACTAACCTAGAGTGAGAAACTAGAGAGAGAGTAAATGTGTGTTTGTAATGGTGTGGAGGTGTTGGAGTGTTGAGGTGTGTTTGAAAATGGTGGAAGAAGCCTTATATTTATACTAGTTGCCCAACGGTATTTTCCAACCGTATTTTTGCCTTGAAAGGCCCAAACGTATTTCTCAAGCGAATAAAAATCACTAAAAATACAGGAGGGAACCAAAATACGGGAGAGCCAACCGTATTTCAGGAGGCACGGGCCGTATACGGTTGAGCACCAACCGTATACGGTTGAGACAAGCCGTATACGGCTGGGCATACGCCGTATACGGTCTACACATGATGTATACAGTCTCTGCTAGGCCGTATACGGTCTAGCTCAACCATATTTCGGCTCTTCGGTTGTTCGTTTCTTCATTTGGGCGTACCAAAGCTATACTATAATACGAACAGGTATTCTTGCCTGGTTGTGTTTAAGTTAACTTTAGTATTTCATTTTCATTTAAAACTTGTATTTTTAACGACAACTTAACACACATCATGACACTATCCTATTTCATCCTTTTTTATACTTAACGATAATGATACGCGTTTCTTGCATTATATACATAATAACTTCAATCTCTAACTTAATGCTAATAAATATGGATCATCATAACCGAAAAAAAAAAACACGTAATCTACACGAACAATCGCCAAATTCATTATCCAGTAGTGACAATTCTGTTCAATCATCTTTGCAATCTCAAATGAGAAATAATATGTTTGTTAGATGCTGCAAGGTTATCTATTGTGCATATACGTAACCCTTTTGTTAAATTTCAGGTGTAAACGTGTTCTGTTGATCACAATTTTTTTCATTTTTTCAGCTCCATCTACACCATATATAGATTTAAGAGATTGTGAGCAAGTTTGTGAGTACTGCAGTGCTCAATTTTGGAACGCTGAGCGACTAAAAAAAATATCCACTCAATAGTAGGCCCAAGTATAACCAATGTTGTAAGGGTGTTCAGGTATGGTTACCACTTCCAAGAGAACCACCAACTATCGTTAAACAACTCTTCCAGGACACACTTTATGGAAAACATCCGTGCCTACAATTTGATGTTTGCCATGACTTCTTTTGGAGCTCGGGTAGATAATTTTGTGAATGATGGTTCTGCTCCGTACATATTCAAAGTTCAAGGTCAGATTTCTCATTGGATGGGATCTTTATGTCCCCTTCTAGTTCAAAACCCAAGATTTCTGCAAATGTACATCTATGATACTGAAAATGAGGTTTGCAATAGGCTTCGTCATTTTGGTAGAAGTGAACCTTGGGATTTGAAACCTGAAATTGTCGAGACTTTAATTGAAGTGTTTGATAAATACAATGAATTAGTCAAACTATTTAGAACAGGTCGAGATATTTGTGTTGCTCAACAACCTCCAGAATTCAATATAAGGTTGTACAACAATAGCAATCAGCTACGTTATGATGCTCCAACCTCCGGAACACTTGGTACAATTGTTTATGATAGTGGACCTAAAAGTAAAAATGATTTTTACATAGTAATTCGCACAACAGATAGAGTGTCCCAAAGAATCAATAAATTGCATCCTTTGTATATATCACTACAATTTCCGTTGTTTTTCTTTGACGAGCACGGATGGTCAACTGAGCTTACTTTGGTAAGTAATGCATCTAGAAAAAACAGACAACTTACCATGAATATGTTCTACAGTTACCAAATCCATGATCGTCTAATATAGATACACTACTACTTAAAGGGGCAGATTGTTTTAACAATATTAAGTTAATGGGTACATAAACATCGAAAAGAATAGATTAGGTTACATTCAATCGATGCAAAATGTACTCAGGAGTGAGTACTTTCAGGGTGTTCATGATGCAATGTTAAGAGGTGACTCGGATTTCCTTGACGTAGGGAAAAGGAGAATGTTACCGGCATCTTTCACCGGCGGTCCTAGATACATGTACAAGCATTATCAGGATGCGCTTGCAATTTGCAGAGTTCATGGTGATCCTCAATATTTTATAACATTTACGTGCAATGTTAACTGGCCTGAGGTTAAAAGATACTTCAAAAGTATCCCGCAATTCAAAAGCCAGGATAAGGCCTATAGTATTGCCAGAGTGTTTCATATGAAGGTTCAAGATTTTATTGGTTACTTGAAAAATGAAAGACCATAACATTTAAATTGTAAACACTCTGAAACTCGTTTTACCACAATTTGACCCATTTCAATACAAAGCTCAATTTAACAACAACTTCAACGAAGATCAAGTTTTATCCGCAAAAGTGATCATACTCAAAGGATCAACGATTACTCAAAATGGAGCTTTTTTCATATCTATAGCATGATTTATAAAAAGGATTAACTTACTAACTCAATAGCAAGCCCACCATAGTGGATCTTTGGCTCCTCGCCCAAATTACCCCTTAACTCGCTTGTGCTACCTATATGACAACAACAACAAATGAATGGGGTAAGCCTCGTGCTAAGTAAATAATGGGAATAAATCAACAACAACAATAGTAACAACACTACTCATAAATAATATTCAGGATCCTTAATTTCAACTCATTTTTGACTCATAGAGTCCCACTTCATGGTGTCAAGGCATAACAATTGAGGTTTCTCAAGTCTCAATGTCACCCTTGAATTTCACCATTAAAGGCGTGCACATTGAACACCTCATATGTCACAAAGGCACCACCTTATTCCCATCTCAAGATGACACATACTTGACTACTATTCATGTAATCAAACACATAATACAACATCATATATGAATGATTGTAGTGTGTGCATCAATTTTAGTGTTGTACTAATCAACGATTTACAGAAAATTATGGGTCGACTAGTGGATAGAAATGAGTTTGTGAAATCGATTGTGGTCTAAATAAGTCATCTTGAAAATGAAAGAACAGGTTCATGTCAAAATGTGATTTTGTCTCGATGAATTGAGCCTTATCATAAAATACAAATATTTGTACAATGAACATAATAAAAAAGAAAGATAAAAATGATAATGTGTACGAACACAAACATTGCTTTATGACGAAAACGTTACTCTTCATTACTACTTAATGTATACACTTATCATTTATATATAATCTATCTACTTTGTATTATACATACATATACGATATGTTTTAGGATTATAATATTTTTTTAAAGAAAATCACAAAAGATAAAAAGGTTATTGTTCGTAATATGTTTATATAACTTATAAATTCTATTTATCGGTAATTAACCTAATCAGATAAGGATAAGATAATACGTAAGCGTGCATTTTGAGTGTCTATAATTTTTAAGGTATATTGGTTAATAATTAATGCAATTATAGAATACAAACATTTATTCAATTTGCTATAAAGAAGAAAAAGTGCTCTATTAGCCTCTTTATGTTTTCTTTTGATTTTTATGAATGATGATTTAAGATTCTGTTAAGTAACAATGGAAACTCTGTTACATAAGAAACGTGGAAAGCATAATTATAGCTTACTTAAGAGTATTAACCAACGAAGTCAATTTAGCGCCTATGCATTAAGATAATTACATTAATTATCAATCAACATACGAATGAAATCAATCCCGCTCAAAATCCAAGCCGATACATGGTAAGCGCTTTCATTCATATTAAAGTGTTTCCAAAAATACATAGATTATGCATCGTAATGATTATTTTTATAGGGCACCAAATTCACGTGCAAAGCAACAATAACGAACCCAGACGAGAGAAAAGGTTGGTTTTACAAGGCATGTGATCAGTGTCACAAGAGAGTGCGTCAGTGGGGAACAACATTCACATGCGAAGATCATCAGCATGTTATTGTACCAAGAAATCTGTAAGTACCGTACATTTTACATCATGTTCTTGAACATTATAGTTTACACTCACACATCACATAAACCAAACTTTGATTCCAATGGATACTCCTTCACAGCCACCATAGCAGACTACACCGTTGAAGTTAGTGTTGGGTCACAAGGTTCCCAAAACTTAGATACAGATTAAATAACAGTTATCTTAACTTGTTAGTTTATATCCAAGTTTTATATCAAACAAGTTTAAATTAATCTAGGCGGAAAACAAGATTAATTTTGACACAGAGTTTATTATGAATCAAAGTATTATTCACAATAAAGTGTTTGTCTCACACAGATGACAAAGTATTCAAACCCACACAGATGGTTTGAATACGATCCAAGTATTAGTATATTAAGATACAATTATCACTACAAACTTTAACAGTTAGTGTGGTAATGCTTTGAGCCTAAGCTTAAAGGTCTTGTATACTATTTTGCTTTGAGAGCTTGGTTTACTTGGATGTTTTGAAGAGTGCTATTGAGCTGCTATTTATAGAGTTGAGTATCAACTTCTATTACCTAGCTCAGTCAGTTGTCCAAGGGATAACACATTCATCTTGGGCAACTTTGCACTCTACCCTTTTTGCTTTTCTTGGAAATAGAAAAAGCAAAAGGTAAAAGGTTTCTTTGATGAGAAGAAAACCTTTGTTCGATGTTTGACCTTTCTCAAACATCTTATCAGTTGTATCTAGCCTAAGGAAAGAAGAATATCTTCTGTACACTTGTACTTTCATTCTTCAATCTGTGCTCTTCAGTCTGTGCTCTCAGTCTGTGATCTTCAATCTGTGATCATCAGTCTGTGATCTTCAGTCTGTGAAGTCTTTTGTCTTCAATCTTCATTCTTCAGATGATGAATCCATAAGTCTTCAAGTAGAGCACGGCTTTCAGTCTGTGAGATTTCTTCAGTCTGTGCAGCACAGACTCAGAAACAATTCTTCAGTCTGTGTAGCCCAGACTCAGAAACACAGACTTTGGAATTTCACTAAGTTTCCTGAATACAACTAAGTTAGATTTTGACTCCTCAGATTTATAATGTAGGTTTGATCATTGTTTTTCCCAACAATCTCCCCCTATCTGATGATGTCAAAATCTATTTACAAAAGATAATAGAGAAATAATAAGTACTAAAGTAAAGCATAACTTATGAATTTAGACTTATATACATAAAGTCAAAGTCATAGTTAGTTTACAAGAATATTACAATTATTACATGAAATTGTAAATCAAAAATTTAACAATCTTCACTTCTTTCTCTGAGCCTTGATCTCTTTCATCTTTTCCACTTTCCTCTTCAACAGTTCTTCCATTTCCTTATCAGATTTGTCTTCAAATTCTTGATACTCTAGGATGATCTTCTTGCAGATATCTTCAAGTCCAATCATCATCCTGATTTGGGAAAGGTTGTTGAATAACCAGCTAATCAGTCTTCTTCTGAATGGTCTGGCTTGAGAATGTTTGCATTCCTTCAGCAGGGCAATGCAGTGCAGCAGAGACTCTCCATATAACCTATTCTGATCCTGGAAGCACTCCATCCCATTGATATCTCTATAGCACAGAACTTCAATGCTGTCAGTCTGTACATATGATCTATCAATGAAAATGATACCTTTGGGTAGAGGATGCTCCCTTCTCTGCTCATTCTCTGTGGATAGCCCAGCTGACTTCTTCTTGATTACAAAGTTGTTGGCTATGCAAAACAACTTGTATTCTTCTTTTGAGATGAGCCCCAGACTGAGAACTAGCTCAATCAGGTAAGATAGCTCATCCAGAACTTCTTTCTTCAATTCCTTGTCAGCTGCACTCTTCAAAAGATTGGCAATGGATTGCCATTCCTTAAGCCCTAGCGTGTACAGTTCATCCACCCATACCATCTTCTTGCTCTTGGTCAAAGTCAGCTCCAGCTTCAATTTCTGTCCAATCTTGTTTAGATGACATTCCCTAATCTTCTGCTTGAGCTTTGTCTTTTGGAAAGTGGCTTGTAGCTTTGGTTTCAGGCTCTCTATCTTCTGTAACCTTGTTGACAGCTCTTCATCTTCCTTTATTTGTTGCTCAACTTGACTCCTTCTGGTTTGAGTCTGTGAACAACTCTCATCTTCTAATTCTTTGGAGAGCATGTCAACAAATCTTGCTTCCTTCAGCTTCTGCTCTTCTTCAGTTAGTACATTTAAGTACTCAGTTAAAGACATACCTTGAGCAGTAGCTTCTTGTTGCAAGAGTTCATCCTGTAGATTTGTCAGTTCAGGATTTCTTGTGCCAGCAGCATGATCATCCACCATCTTCTTGATCTTGCTTAACCTTTCCTGCTTGGATAAGGCAATCTCCTTGCCCTTACCCTTATCCATAACTTCTTCCATGGTAGAGCTTGACCCAGGATAAGTGCTAATCAGGTGAGCACTTCTCCATTGCATTCTATCTTCAAGTTCACTTCTACCTGGAGGCAGTATTCTGGTTGTTGTGGTTGATCTAGCAGGATTAGCTTCAGCTTGGATGGCTTCAGCACTGATGATTAGAGCATCAATGGTTGTTGCTTGTTGTTCAGAGCTCTGAGTCTGTGTCTGATGCTGTGTCTCAGTCTGTGCAGGTTCAGAGGGCACAGACTTAGACTCTCCAGTCTTGACTTTTGAGGCACCTTCATCTACACCTCCAAAAGTAGCATCATCTTCATCATCATTTGATCTTCTAAATACCTCAGACTCAGAACTGCAATCAGGATTGATGGCATCATCATCTTCACCATCAGTGTCCTGTTCTTCAGCCAGCTTCATAAACTGATCCCAGGTCTTGATCCCCTTCATCTTTGGTTGGGAATCAAAGATATCCCTTTCAGGAATCCTCCTGGCCATTCTTTTTGTCTTCCTGGCTCTTTTGATCTGCAAAGGTTGAACATCTTCTTCTTCTTCCCTTGGTCTCTTCAACTCCATCTGACCTTGGGCTGAGATAGTTGCAATTGGGTCTATGTGTAAGACAATGGATGACTCCCCCTGAGTCTGTGCAACCATCTCAGTATGTTCACCTGCCTGCAATCCTTCTTGCTCCCCCTCAGTCTGTGCACTCATATTTTCAGTCTGTGCCACAGACTGAGCTTCAGTCTGAGACTTCACCCTAGCACCTTCGGGTCCATCATCTCCATCATCTCCCTCACTGCTATCTCCCCCTAAATCTAAGGATTTATTATTTAAATCTTTATCTTTTGAGGGTTTAGCGTCTGCAGACCCATACTTCATCTTCTTCCCCTTTTTGACATCATCTATTAAGTTTGAGAGGGTGGTCTGCATTTCATCTAACCTATTGGATACCTTCTCCTCCAGCATATCCACTTTATCCACCATAGTAGAGACTAGATGCTTCATCTTCTCTAGCTCTTTCTTATTATTATTGAACTCAGTCTGTACCCATTCAGACTACTTGTTGATGGCAGAAAGCACATCATTAAGTGTACTAGAAGGCACAGACTGAGTCTGGTTGGATGGGTTAGAATTGGGTGATGGTATCTGTTCCTCACTAGACTCATGTTGTAACTGAGCAAGATCACTGGAATCTTTTGGGGTTGCACTCTTTGCCTCACTCTGTGTCCTGTGCATGGAAAAGCGATCATAGGCATTGAGTGGTGTAGTTGTTCCCTCAGATCTAGTCCGGTGATAGGATAGGATATCACTGAGAAATGATTGTGTTGCACCTGTTGCCTCAAACAGTCCCTGGTGTAATGGAACAGTATCACTGGCAACTGATGTGGAAGTTGGTATGCCTTCACTAACCATCTGGTGAAAAGATGGTAGTTCATCAGGCAAAGAAGAGGAGATCTGTACCTCAGTCTGGGACATGACTGGGGCATTGGCGATCTGTGCAGAGGGGTGTAAGAAAGGACTCACTGGAATGTGAACTAGTACAGGACTAGTGGTCATTATGGGCTCAGCCATTGTGAGTGGGGTAAAGAGGGGGGTGGTAGTGCTCAGGATTAGAGCATCTTCTTCAATGCATAATACAGGGGTCAGTGTAGTAGCAGTAATGTGGGTATCCAAGCTGACTAAACTAGGTGTAGGTTGGTTCAGTTGGGTAGCCATTGGCACCACAGACTCTAGCAGAGCTGCAGTGGAATGGACTACAGCACTGGAAGGTGTTCCATTGACATCCAATTCCATGGATGATGATTCCACTTGTGCTATACTTTTTGGGGTTGAGTCTGGTGATTCCTCCAGGGTAAGTGGTGACTCATCTGGGTTGGTTTGTTTGTGACTCTCTTTTGTGGGTGAGGATGGGCTAGGATAAGAAGGTTTATCTATATCCATGTCCTCAGATGAAGAAGAAGTACTACCTGTCACACCCCCAAATTATGATGCAGTGGAAATCGGGTCGGGGCGCGACTAATCATGGATCATTACACAAAGTTACATCGAACGACCACTATATGTGTCGTTTTGAAATCAGTACCAAAATAGTACATTAATAATCAAATTGGTTACAACAATTTCTGAGTTCGCAAATAAATGTAGAGATTTTAATACATAACTAATACTACAAAATAGTAATGCAAGGAAATCTCCAATGTTTGTAAATCATGCGACTCGAGCTATGGTGATCCTGGAGTAATCCTACTCCTGTTGTGGACCTGAGAATACATACTAAAATGGTCAACAATAATGTTGGTGAGTTCATAGGTCTAGATATCAAAATGTAAATGTGAACCACGAGATTTCATATGAGTTGCACGAATGCAAAATAATGTATACTACTGCCATGAGCTCATAGTCCGAAGCTTAACCAAATGAGTTTGCCTCCTGCAGATGCCTAATCCAGAACATCCGTATGAACAATTAATAAAGCGCCCGTTTGACCAGTTAGAGCTACTAACCCGGACGGGGATGGTCAATCCCAAATAGTACTATTCTTTAATACTCGCGCTAAGATCCATACTAACGAAACTATGATGTGTAGAGGACTTTTGTGTGGATTATGAAAGTGAAACTCATGTAATCCGTATATGTGTAAATCTGTACTCGTGTTCATGAAAATAGTGTATGTATTCTCATCCCAATAGTTAAAACAGTAAAAGTGGGGCTATGAGACTCACCTGAGTCTTGAAAGCGTGCGTTTAAATCAATAAACGTATATCCAAAGATGTAACCTTCTGGCGCCCTAAACGCACAAGGTTATATATGAGTGAATGTCTCAAAAGATCATTCATGCTAGTTGTCCACTCAACTAGTTATGTTCGATGTTGTTTGTTCCATGATTACGTTTAGAAAACATGTACGGCCCGTTGGTGAGGAGTTTGAAAATGATATTAATTCTCAAATTAATATTATCATGATTGTTTTGTGTTCTAAGTTGGTAAGGTTAATATACCTTAGGTGTCTTCAAGTTGTCCCTGTAAGTATTTAACTTTGATTTTTACGGATAATAAAAATAAAGTAGTGAGTTGGTTGATCATTCGGGTTCCAAGTTAATACTGTTTGGTCTTTGTGTCGCTAGTTAATACTGTTGGTCTTTGTGTCGCTAGTTAATACTGTTGGTCTTTGTGTCGCTAGTTAATACTGTTGGTCTTTGTGTCGCTAGTTAATACTGTTGGTCTTTGTGTCGCTAGTTAATACTGTTGGTTATACTTGTTGCGACGCAAGGGTTATGTCGCAGGTTAATACTGTTGAGTTAATACTGCTGGTTTCAAAAGTAGCGACATAAGGATTGTGTCGCTAATTCCACAGACTGAAGGTTTCACATAGTTTCTACTGCTCGTTTTGTTTCTACTGTTCTCTTAGTTTCTACTGCTTGCTTAGTTTCTACTGCTCTCTTAGTTTCTACTGTTCGCGTGGTTTCTACTGTTGGTTCTTTTCTTTTATTATTACTGCTAGTTCATTTCCATTATTAGTACTGCTAGTTCATTTACATTATTAGTACTGTTAAGTCGTTTACATTATTAGTACTGCTAGTTCATTTACATTATTAGTACTGTTAAGTCGTTTACATTATTAGTATTGCTAGTTCATTTTACTCGGTTACTACTGTTAGTGTATTTCCTTAGTTTTCACTGCTAGTTCATTTTACCCGGTTACCACTGTTAGTGTATTTCCTTAGTTTCCACTGCTAGTTCATTTTACATAGTTTCTACTGTTAGTGTATTTTACTTAGTTTCCACTGTTAGCGCATTTTACCTAGTTTCCACTGTTAGTGCATTTTACCTAGTTTCCACTGTTAGTGCATTTTACTCACCACTGCTAGTGTATTTCTACTGTTTGTTTCTGGGAAATCATTTTCGTTCACGGGTTTAGATTTAGAAATTTCGCCTTGGACCCGAGGCTTTTACACGTTAAATCTTACTATTTTTACACACGTAAAAGTAGGCCGGTTTTCGGTAAGAAATTATAAATGGTTTTCTGGTAAGTTTCTTTAAGAAGTTTGTTTTAAGATTCTTTCAAGTGGGTTTTCAGTTTATACTTCGTGAGTGAACTTATTAGCATGTTAAACCCAGAAAATCTTACGAATAACAAAATAAGTTGAGAAAAGTGTGTTCTTACCCGAAAAATGTGTGACGAACAAATTGTGAATGAAAAATCGTGAAGCTTGACTCCTAGTTCCCCGTTAATCTTCTTGTGATTTTTGGTGAGATATGAGAGTAAAAGTGAAAGAAAATGCTTTCTGTTTGTGTTTGCTGTGGGGAGGGAAATGAGGGAAAGTTTTGGGTAAAGTTTTCTTAGATTTTGATCAATGAAAAGTTGGATTGTGTGTGTAAGTAACTAAAATGATGATATTCTCTAGGGGAGTGTATGGAGCCGGTCTAGGGTCCTAGACTTTGCAGACTTTTATCTTGTGTGGGCTCCCACCTTATTTCTCACTTGACTATTAATTTAATTGATTGTTTGTTTAATTAAAATTGTTACATTTTAATTTGTGTTTCCTTTGTGTTTTCGAGTGGGTTTGCGTTACGTATTGTACGTTTTGTATAAAACGTAAAGTGTTCGTATATTATTATATAGTAATAATATAATGTAAATAACTACTATTTAATTATGAAATAGATTCACGTTATTTATGAAAAGGTTTTTCCCACCAACGTCCGTATTTACTGAGTCGGGTTCCATCCGATTGAAATTGCGTAATTAAAATTTAATTACGTATGAGTGTATAATACAATATACAAAATGTTCCGTAATTAGTCCTATTTCACACTAATTACAAGTAGTAATAACCAACGATTAATTACTAATGACGGCCTAATTCGCCGGGTGTCACACTACCTGCATCTTCTGTTGAAGATGGAACAGACTCAGGAATGTTTGAGTCTGACTCCAAGTGCACAGACTGAGTTGAGTTTGTGTCCCTGGAGTCTGTGTGCTCTGCTTCAGCCACACGATCTTCAACAGCCTGGGTCTCAGTACCCTCACTATCACTTGAACTATCACCCTCCATAGATGCAGAAGCAACATATGGGTGATCAATCCATTGCTGCATAGCAGCAGTGATAGGTGCTCCAGAAAGTGGAACCGGATGGTTGAACACTTTATATGTGAGCACAGGTACGGGTATATCTGCAGTTTTGTTATTGAAAGACATATACATAGACTCAGTTAATCTGGATTGGATGCACAGGGAGAGTAACCTTATAAAAGGTACATTAAAAATTCTCTGTGACTCATTCACTAGTTTTAAAAATTCTTTAAAATACAACTCTGCAAAGTTGATGTTTAAACCTGTGATGAATGAGCTCAACAGTTGAGTTTCAAACTCATTTAACTCCCCTGTGCTATCAGATTTTCCTCCTAGACTTCTAATGAGGCCAGAGATTAAAAATTTCCATCTGGGGGTGAATTCTGACATCAAGATGGTGCCCTTTTCTTTGGTATATCCAACCAAAGTAAGGGAAGCCCTTGCTGCTTCTTTGGTTGGAATGGGTTCAAAATTATTTCCCAAAGGCAAGTCTAAGACATTCCTAATTAGCTCCTGATCAATGGTAACTGCCCGTTTACCATGATCAATAGTACCAGTAATTGCAATATTGGTACTATTTGAGGAGAAAGTATACCACCATTCTATTAAAAAATGTGGGTATATTTGAGGAACTGTGTTAAAGAATGCTCCCCTTAATGGATGAGCAGACATAAAAGCAGTTAGTTCCTCAAACCCTTTATTCTTTTTAGAGTCAGGAATGGAAATGGTAGCAACTTGGTTATTTATACAGAGTTTTACCTGTTTACCCTGTTTGAAGGGTTTAGCCGCAGCGATGTTGGCAGGTGCCGTGTAAGCCCATTGATCAGCCATTTTAAATGACGAATTTTTGAGATTGATTTCGAAAATGGTTGAGCGATTTAGGTTAGGGCTTACAAAATCTGTGTAATTTTGGATGTGCAAGTACAGGTGAAGAAGAAAAGGGGAAAACAGAAGTGGGTATTTGAAGAAATTAAATTTCCGTTAAATGGGACCCACTTGACGGTTTATTCCTTTCTCTGCAACAGTAACGCTGAAGCACGTGCACTTTTTGTATTGAGCAGATAAATAGACAACAAGCGCCAAAACTTTTAATGATTATTACCATAAAAATGGTATTAGCATTAAATGCAAAGATATTGTTGTTTATTTATTTTTATTAAAGAAAATAATAATAAAAATAAAAAAATTAAAAGAAGGTTGTGTTGGCAGTGGTAACAGATTTATAGCTAACAGTACTAACTTGTGAAAGCAGTACTAGAAGAAAATTTTGCCAGCAGTGGTAACAGATTGATATAGCTAACAGTACTAACTTGTGAAAGCAGTACTAAAATTAACTAACAGTGGTAACTTGCGAAAGCAGTACTAAAGTTAACTAACAGTAGTAACTTGCCAAAGCAGTACTAAAATCAACTAACAGTAGTAACTTGCGAAAGCAGTACTAAAGTTAACTAACAGTGGTAACTTGCGAAAGCAGTACTAAAGTCAACTAACAGTGGTAACTTGCCAAAGCAGTACTAAAGTTAACTAACAGTGGTAACTTGCCAAAGCAGTACTAAAATCAACTAACAGTAGTAACTTGCGAAAGCAGTACTAAAGTTAACTAACAGTAGTAACTTGCTACATTAACAGTGTTAATTGTACCAATCTTTACCAGCAAAAAAAACATCAGTATTAACCCAGCAGTACTAAAAGTAACTAGCAGTATTAATACTAACAGTGCTAAAATACGAATTCATGAGAGCAGTATTAAAAAGGCTTATCGGTATTAACCAGTAGTACTAAAAGTAACTGGCAGTATTAACACTAACAGTACTAAAATACTAACCTTATGAATTAATAAAGCACAAAAATAGAGGGTCTAGTCTGAATGAATATGGTTAGTCTGTGTAGCTAATCTGGAAGAAGTCACACAGACTGAAACATATAATCAGTCAGACTGAGAGAAAATAACATAAGTTATAAAATCTTTTTGGTATTTTCTTAGAAAGTATGTACAAAAACATCTCTTAGTCTGTGCTTTTTGATTGTATGTAGCTGAGAATACAGTTATACAGATTGAAAAGCAGACACAGACTGAGAATTGAATTATACAGATTCAAAGTTTTACTAGGGGTTGAGCATTCCTAGTTGACCAAGCAGATACAAAAATCTATCTTCATTTAAAGGTTTAGTAAAGATATCTGCTAATTGGTCGTTTGTGGGCACATATTTAAGAATCACTTTACCTTTCTCAGCACAATCTCTGATAAAGTGATGTCTGATCTCAATATGCTTTGTCCTGGAGTGAAACACAGGATTCTCAGTGATGGCAATGGCACTTTGGTTATCACACATGATTGGAGTTTTTGTAAACACCAAATCATAGTCTGCTAGTTGATGTTGCATCCATAGCAATTGAGCACAACAACTACCAGCAGCCACATATTCTGCTTCTGCAGTGGATGTAGCAACAGAATTCTGTTTCTTGCTTGACCAACTGACTAGTTTGCTACCTAGCAGTTGACATCCACCAGAAGTGCTTTTCCTATCTAATTTACAACCTGCATAATCTGCATCTGTATATCCAATTAGATCAAAACCAGAGTCTTTGGGATACCAAAGACCCATGTTAGAAGTACCTTTTAGGTACCTAAAAATCCTTTTTACAGCTTTTAGATGCGATTCTTTAGGTTCAGATTGATATCTAGCACACAAACATGTTGAGAACATGATATCTGGTCTACTTGCAGTGAGGTATAGTAGAGATCCTATCATACCTCTATAAGTGGTTTGACAGACTGACTTGCCAGACTGATCTTTATCCAACTTATCTGCAGTGTTCATTGGTGTTTTCATAATTGAACACTCCTTTAAAGAATATTTAGTAAGTAGGTCATTGACATATTTACCTTGGTTGATAAAGATACCATCAGGTTTCTGATGTACTTGTAGACCAAGAAAGTATGTTAATTCACCCATCATACTCATTTGATACTGTTTTGACATTAAGTTTGAAAACCATTTACACAATTTTTCATCAGTAGACCCAAATATAATATCATCAACATAGATTTGGACTAGTATGACATCTGCCTTGTTCCTTTTGAAGAACAAAGTTTTATCAATTGATCCTCTAGTAAAGTCATTACTAAGAAGATAGGATGATAAGGTGTCATACCAAGCTCTTGGAGCTTGTTTTAGTCCATATAGTGCTTTCTGCAATTTATAGACATGATTTGGAAAAGTGGAACTTACAAAACCTGGAGGTTGTTTCACATAGAATTCCTCCTGTAAGTTGCCATTCAGAAATGCACTCTTGACATCCATTTGATAGACTTTGAAGTCCTTGAATGCAGCATATGCCAAGAATAACCGTATTGCTTCAATTCTAGCTACAGGGGCAAAGGTTTCATCATAATCAATGCCTTCTTCCTGCTTGTAGCCTTGAGCAACTAGCCTTGCTTTGTTCCTTATTATCACTCCATCCTTGTCCATCTTGTTTCTGTAAACCCATTTAGTTCCAATAATGGTTTTCCCTTTTGGAGCAGGAACTAGGGTCCAAACATTGTTTCTGTCAAATTCTGTTAACTCTTCCTGCATTGCTTCAACCCAATCATCATCTTTCAAGGCTTCTTCAGCTTTCTTTGGTTCAATGATTGACAGGAATTTTGTGAAGTAACAGAAATTTGCAGTAGGTGAGCTTGATACTTGAGCTCTTGTTTGTACACCAGAAACATAATCTCCAATTATTTCTGTAATTGGATGATACTTGTGTTCTTTGACTCCTAAAAATGATTCAGCATTGGATGGTAAATCATTCTCATTTGGTGGAAGAATAGCAGGACTGAGTTCTGCATCATCTTCTACATAGGGCAAGTCTGAGTCTGTAGAGTTCACAGACTGAAAACTACCAGACTGAACACATGTATCAGAAGAATTTGAATCTCTGGACACAGATTCATCTTCTTTTGATGAAGGTACTGTCATTGAATGAGCAGGTTGAGCATCTTCATTATCACTTTCAGAGTCCTGTTGTCGGTTAGCAACAACTGGGATTTGAAATTCAGATCCCTCAACAGATAAATCTTCCAATAAATGAACATCAGACTGAGAAACATGTTCATCATTAGCAGAGGAAGCATCAAAGGTGACATTGATGGTTTCTTCAATTTTGTTCCTTCTGTTGTTGTAGACTCTGTAGGCCTTTGAAATAGATGAATAGCCAACAAAAATTCCTTCATCAAACTTAGGTTCCATCTTTGCTAATTGATCTCTTTGATTGAGAATGTAACATTTACTTCCAAAGGTCTGGAAGTAATGGATGGTTGGAACCTTCTTGTGATACAGCTCATATGCAGTTTTGCCATGTCTTTTGACCAAAATAGATCTATTTTGGGTATAACAGACAGTGTTAACTGCTTTTGCCCAAAAATAAATCTTCATTTAACCATGGCATAACATGGTTCTTGCAGCTTCTATGAGTATACGATTTCTTCTCTCAGCAACACCATTTTGTTGAGGAGTTCTGACAGAGGCAAAGTTTTGAATAATGCCTTTGTCAGTACAGAATTCAATGAGAGTAGAATTCTTAAATTCTGTACCATGGTCACTCCTGAGTTGCTTGACAGGTGCATCTTTCTGCAATTCTTCCCTTTTGATTAGATTAATAATCTCTTCAGGAGCATCACCTTTAGCCTTAAGAAAGATGACCCAAGTATACCTTTTGTATTCATCCACAACCACAAGTGTATACTTCTTTCCACCCAAACTGCTAATGCTCATGGGTCCAAACAGATCCATATGGAGCATATGCAGTGGTTGATCAATTGTAGCTAACAATTTGGATGGAAAATGGTTCTTGGTCTGTTTCCCCAGTGTACATGCAGGACAAAGTTTGTCTTTTGCAAATGTAACATCAGGCAGACCTCTAACCAATTTCTTCTTTGACAGGAGGTTAATATTTTTGAAGTTCAGGTGGGATAACCTCCTATGCCATAGCCAGCTTAGTTCTGGCACAGACTGAGTATAGAGACAAGTCTCAACATTGTTTTCTGCAGAAGAAAGATCCAAGAGATAGATATCTCTTTCTCTTTTGGCAACTAATATAGGTTTGCCTTTGGAATTATAGATAACAGCAGCCTTCTTTCTGATTCTGATTTCACCATCATCATCACAGATCTGGCTTGCACTAAGCATGTTATGCTTTAATCCCTCAACATAGGCCACCTTTGTTATTCTGATGTTGCCAGCCTTATCCACACCATAACCTTTTATCTTGGCAACAGAATTGTCACCATATTTGACAGAGGGTCCTTCTTCTTCTACAAACTCTGACAGATTCTCCAAAGAACCTGTCATGTGTCTTGAGCATCCACTGTCTAGGTACCATTTGCTGTTACCCTGCACAAGACAAACAAAATCAATTAGTTACTTTTGGGAACCCATCTTTTGATGGGTTCTTTAGAGTTGGTTGGAGTCAATTCTTTAGCAGTTTTGGTGCTAAGTCTGTGAAGTTGACTTTTAACCTCTCTATTTTTGATTTTGTTGTTTGTAGATGACATTTGTTTGATCAAAGCAGCCTTTGGCTGTTTAAGAATGGACTTTGTGCATTTAATATCTTTATGTCCCAGATTTTCACAGTTGTAACATTTTCTGTCCAACATAATGGTCCTTTTGGATTTTGAGTTATTATTTGCACTGGATCCTCTATTAAACTCTTGTTTTGACTCAACAAATGTTTTAAAATCTGTGGTTAACTTCATTAAGTTTTCACTAAGCAGCTTAATGGTCTCAGTCTGGTTGTTAAGATTTGACTTTTGAGAGTCAGACTGAGTGTTAACACAAACAAATTTGGAGTTAAGTTTGCCAGACTGACAGTTAGATCTCACAGACTGAGATCTTTTTAACTCCCTTGTTACTGCTTTTATGCCTTTAGATTTGTCATTTGACATATTATTGTCTGGACCAGTTACAGACTGGGATGTGGAAGGTTCAAACACATTGTAACTTTTCTGTTTATTCTTGATTCTTTTTACCTCTTTTTGTCTTTTTAAAGATGGTACTGTGGGAATATTAACTTTGCCTTTTATAAATCTTTTCTTTTCAAGTTCTATAGTTTTTAAAGATTCATTAGTGATTATAAGTTCAGGCTGTTCAGATTGAGAAGTTTCACAGACTGAGATTTCTGAGTCTGTGTCTTCAGAGTCTGGCTCTGTCTCATATACTAGTTCTTTAGCAACTATTTTTGGTCTAACAAAGGCATTAGTCAATATAACTTTGTCTCCCACAGTATGACTAAAAGTATGAGGTAAAATCTCAGGTACAAATATAGTAGGTTTTGAGTTTGTTTCTGAATTTATGTGACTTTTAAGATCAAACTCATCACCTATGACCGCTTGTATCTGAGCTGGAATCTGTTTGGATAAACAGTCCACATTTTTAAGTGATGAAATGCACCAAGATTTACAGATCCTTTCATAATGATCAGCTTTGTTTTTATAAGCTTCTTTTTCCAACTTGATCTTTTTGAGAAGGTCATATTGAGCATCAAGCTCAAGTTTGTACTGTTTATTTTGGTTTATTTCATTCACTTTTGATTGTAGATCTTTTTGAACTTGACTGAGTTTGGTTTTGAAATCTTGTATTTCCTCCAGTCTTTTCAAAAAATCTACATAGATGTGTTCAAACATTTTCTGTTTTTCTGCATCACTATAGTAAAGTTTAAAATGATTTACATTGTAAGCAGTTCCTCTGTCCCAGTCTGGATGAACACATGCTTTTTCTGCAAATTTGACATCTTTGTCAAACTGGCTCTCTGTGATAGCCATTAAGCACATATCTTCATCATCCTCAGATGATGAAGATTCTTCATCTATCCATTGTTCAACAACCAAAGCTTTCTCTAGTTTCTTTGGTTGTTGTTTCTCTCCAATTTTCTTGGAGTTGAAGTACTTTTTCTTGTACTTCTTGGCCTTTTCTTCCCACTTATCAGAACTTGAAGATTCTGCAATCTTCACTCTGCAGTCAGAAGAATTATGACCAACTTGCCCACATTTATAGCAAGTAGCTTTCTTAGGATCAAAAGTTGGCCTTCCTTTTGAACCTTTGAATCTTGCTTTTTCTAACCTTTGGGCTAGCAATGCCATTTCAGCTTCTAGAGACTCAGTTTCATCATCTGATTCTGAGTCTGTAAGAGTAAGATGGTAATCTGCTCTAGAGAAAAGTTCTCTATTTTTCCTTGTTGTTGCAACAAGGGCAGCAGATGGATCTTTTGCAATCCTTTTGGCATTTAGATCCTTTATGGCTTTGGTTTCTTCAAAGATTAGTAGAAGACCAAACAAGCTGTAAGTCCCGTTGTTTTGGATCGATAACGAGGTTATTGTTGGGTCACAAGGTTCCCAAAACTTAGATACAGATTAAATAACAGTTATCTCAACGTGTTAGTTTATATCCAAGTTTTATTTCAAATAAGTTTAAATTAATCTAGGCGGAAAACAAGATTAATTTTGACACAGAGTTTATTATGAATCAAAGTATTATTCACAATAAAGTATTTGTCTCACACAGATGACAAAGTATTCAAACCCACACAGATTGTTTGAATACGATCCAAGTATTAGTATATTAAGATACAATTATCACAACAAACTTTAACAGTTAGTGTGGTAATGCTTTGAGCCTAAGCTTAAAGGTCTTGTATACTATTTTGCTTTTAGTGCTTGGTTTTTTTGGATACTTGGATGTTTTGAAGAGTGCTATTGAGCTGCTATTTATAGAGTTGAGTATCAACTTCTATTACCTAGCTCAGTCAGTTGTCCAAGGGATAACACATTCATCTTGGGCAACTTTGCACTCTACCCTTTTTGCTTTTCTTGGAAATAGAAAAAGCAAAAGGTAAAAGGTTTCTTTGCTGAGAAGAAAACCTTTGTTCGATGTTTGACCTTTCTCAAACATCTTATCAGTTGTATCTAGCCTAAGAAGAATATCTTCTGTACACTTGTACTTTCATTCTTCAATCTGTGCTCTTCAGTCTGTGCTCTGAGTCTGTGATCTTCAATCTGTGATCATCAGTCTGTGATCTTCAGTCTGTGAAGTCTTTTGTCTTCAATCTTCATTCTTCAGATGATGAATTCATAAGTCTTCAGGAAGAGCAAGGCTTTTATCTGTGAGATTCTTCAGGCTGTGCAGCACATACTCAGAAACAATTCTTCAGTCTGTGCAGCACAGACTCAGAAACACAGACTCAGAAATTCACTAAGTTTTTCCTGAATACAACTGAGATAGATTTTGACTCTTCAGATTTATAACTTAGGTTTGATCATTGTTTTTCCCAACAGTTATCTAATGTATTAAGGTGCGGAATCCCTCAATACTAGTTATAGGATCTATAACAAATTCTTTCGCAATATATTAGCGAATCAATTGTCTAATTGCTTTGTATTAATTATAACAAGTGTTAACAATCAATACCTAGCCTTTAGAATTTCTTAGAGGTCTCTGGAATCGCAGGTCGTCGGTAATCGAAAATGGCAAAAAGTTTTTGAATATGAAAACCTAGTTTTTCATATATACTCGTCTCGGTTCGCAGGCTCGTGGGCTCTGCGAACTGACTCAGTTCGCAACCCATGTTGGCCCAGCGAACTGACTCGGTTCGCAGGCCAATCTTGTCCTGCGAACTGACTCGGTTCGCGGTCAACCTTGGTCAACATTTTTCAGCCTTTTGATATTTAACTCTAAAATGTTTACCAAGCAATATATTTCATTTTACAATTCAAAACCAATGTACAAACTTGATTACAATTACTAAAAGTACTAATACAAGCTATAACAAGCTAGATCTGTTGTCACAAAACATGTCTCAACGCAAGCCAGAGAGATCATATGTCTCCAATTTTTCACTTACAATTAATGAAGTGATAACTTCAGAAAAAGTGTTTAGAATGACATCAACAAATTTTTGCACAGATTTCAAACTATCCCTTGATGATATTATACTTTTCAAGATCATTGATTAAGATCTGAAATCTGGTATGAATATCAGTTAATGACTCATTTTGGCCAGCAGAGAAGTTCTCATAATTTCTTATGAGATTCTTCTTCTTTTGGGATTGTACTAAACTTACACCGTCATATTGGTCAGTTAGCATATCCCATATGGCTTTAGCAGTTTTGCAGCCAGATATCTTAGCAAAGATAGGCTCAGTAACTGCATTGCCCAGTATGGATTTGGCCTTAAAGTCTAAAGCATATAGTTGCCTGTCTAGATCAGTCCAGGTACTTTTGGCAGCCTCAACAAATTTTTCAGGTGTCAAAATAATACCATTTGCATCTAAAGTTGCAGGAACTATTCTGCAAGGAATAAAGGGTCCTTCCTGAATGACTCTAAGCATTTCATCATGAATGCTTGCAAGAAACCATTCAGCTTTCAATTTCCAGTGGGTAAAATTTACACCATTGAAGATTGGAATTCCCTTCCCAGCCATAGCAATAGAAGAATTCATTTTTCAAGGAAGAAAATGTAGAGAAAAATGGATTTAGATGATTGTTTGATAAACTGGGTTCCTTTGATCGTTAAAGATTAAATCTTTATTTGCTCTGATACCAGTTGTTGGGTCACAAGGTTCCCAAAACTTAGATACAGATTAAATAACAGTTATCTTAACTTGTTAGTTTATATCCAAGTTTTATATCAAACAAGTTTAAATTAATCTAGGCGGAAAACAAGATTAATTTTGACACAGAGTTTATTATGAATCAAAGTATTATTCACAATAAAGTATTTGTCTCACACAGATGACAAAGTATTCAAACCCACACAGATGGTTTGAATACGATCCAAGTATTAGTATATTAAGATACAATTATCACTACAAACTTTAACAGTTAGTGTGGTAATGCTTTGAGCCTAAGCTTAAAGGTCTTGTATACTATTTTGCTTTGAGAGCTTGGTTTACTTAGATGTTTTGAAGAGTGCTATTGAGTTGCTATTTATAGAGTTGAGTATCAACTTCTATTACCTAGCTCAGTCAGTTGTCCAAGGGATAACACATTCATCTTGGGCAACTTTGCACTCTACCCTTTTTGCTTTTCTTGGAAATAGAAAAAGCAAAAGGTAAAAGGTTTCTTTGATGAGAAGAAAACCTTTGTTCGATGTTTGACCTTTCTCAAACATCTTATCAGTTGTATCTAGCCTAAGGAAAGAAGAATATTTTCTGTACACTTGTACTTTCATTCTTCAATCTGTGCTCTTCAGTCTGTGCTCTGAGTCTGTGATCTTCAATCTGTGATCATCAGTCTGTGATCTTCAGTCTGTGAAGTCTTTTGTCTTCAATCTTCATTCTTCAGATGATGAATCCATAAGTCTTCAAGTAGAGCACGGCTTTCAGTCTGTGAGATTTCTTTAGTCTGTCCAGCACAGACTCAGAAACAATTCTTCAGTCTGTGTAGCCCAGACTCAGAAACTCAGACTCAGGAATTTCACTAAGTTTCCTGAATACAACTAAGTTAGATTTTGACTCCTCAGATTTATAATGTAGGTTTGATCATTGTTTTTCCCAACAGTTAGGGCAGTCTTTTTTGATGATGTTGTTAGGTTGCTACTTGAAATTGATTGCAAAACCAAGATTGAAAAACTTGGTCACGATGATCCACACATACTACCCACACCGTTGATCGCTTTTAAAGGAATCACAAAAGTTTTTCAAATAAGATTTGTAGTAGACAACGTGTTTGAAGATACGGGAACTGATATTGCACCAGCAGCCTCCTTGACAGTCAGCGACATTGTAGCAACCGATCCTTCCACACCATCACTTCCATTACATTCTTCTTTTCCATCCAATTTGACAGAAACCCCTTCTAGACCACATTCCAGGAAGCAACTTTTTCAGACACTCGGTACACCTACATATATATAACCATTATTTACATTATTTATATAGATACATTTTATAACTGTACAAATCTTATATATTACAGATAATGTATATAACCAACTTATCCTACAAATGACGCAGATTCATCTAAAAAGCAAGAAAGTTCAGCTAAGGTGCATGAAGAACACACCCAATACAGATCACAAAACTTCCAAATAGAATAACATACTCGGGTAACAAACCTCTATATCAAAATGCCAACTATTTTAATATTATGCAATCTCTCACTTCATACTATGCACACATGAACAAATTTGAGAACCTCTTTTGGGACTGTAGATATTGTTCAATACCGGAACCTGTATCAACATATCAGACTTTTGCAACCTCAAGTTGACAGAATATATTTGAAATGCTGATTACACTAAACTCTGGCACTAATATCTAATTAGCAATGTAAATTAAATGTACGTAGGGTTTAAAGGTAGGTGGCCGCTTTTTTGTCAACATTGATGATGATGCAACCTTCTGTTATGACTTTCGTTTTAACAATGTATGTTAACACCCTCTATCTTGACTATCGACTAATCTTACGAAAGAGTTACACCCTGCCACAACGCGCGAGTCTGCCTTCCTTGTTGTGACACAATTTTGATAAAGACAAGGTAATTAGGTTTGACCCGTTTTCACTTAAAATTGTTTTAACATATCACATCTAGTTGAGGGTTATGCGTAACTTAGTTACTATGGAAAGAATAAGTTATGTGTACGTTATACTTTATTAGTTGTAACCTAGTGTCTATGGATATTTTGGTGATTAACCATATAAGATGGTTATGGTATAAATTCTACGATTAACCCTTTGGTTGGAATCTTTCCTGCACGAATATCAATATAACAGTCGTATCATATTTTTCATCTTTGTTCTTAATTCGATTCATCAATAGTTCGTTTCGATCGATTACAACTGGTATAAGAACTACGTTATCGACTATTGATGTAAATCCTTAAAACAATTTTGAACAACAACCACAGATTGATTATTAATTTGTGTTTTTGTGCGAAATTAGGTTTAAAAAAATTGGGACATTTTGATCAATTCCTCTAGATCAAAAAAGTGTTTGAAAACATCCTTCATATAGAATAATCTTCTCAAAATCGCGTATCTGGAGATATAATTATTATTTATTTTTGTCGAGTTCGATTTCGGATCAAATTTGGATATTAACCTGCACTCTTTATTGTGTTCTGTTTTGAGGAGATAGCACAATACACTACAACTTTTTAGTGTACTACGCCTTTGGAGGATAACGTAATACGCTAGTTTTGAATGGCGTAATATACTACTTGATACTGTGTATATGGCGTAATACGCTATTTTTTTAAAGTAATAATGGCGTAATACACTATTTTTTCTAAGTATCAAAGGATTTATCATGAAAAATTTTCAAGATCTTCAAGAGAAAATTGCTCGTTCAACTTGAAAATGCAAATATGAAATCCAAAGTTTCTGATCTAGCTGACAAACTTCAGATATCAGAAAATATAAATGTAGAACATGCTGTTAAATAAATTCAATTTTTGATGAAAGGATTGAATTATATACAACGATTAAAAATCTTGAGGATAAACTTATACAAAAAGATCAATAAGATCAAATCATTTTGAACAAGAAGATTTCTGAACTTAAAACTGATTTGCAATTTAAACAACAACTCTTTGAAAAAGACATATGTAAGTTGTTGGATACAATTAACATCTTCTAATTTACAAAAAATAATTGATGACTTGTTGATTTCAAATGATGCTTTGAAAAACACTTGCTAAAAATTTTTGCACCGAATAACAGAGTTTTTCAAATCATTTCCCAAACAAAATCATTCAAATATTCAAGGTCTAAAATTTTTGCACTTGCACCACAAACCATTTCTTATTCGGTGCAAAGAATGAATGATTTTGTATCTCCCTCTCTGATGTAACGTAAAAAGTCATGTTTTTACGAACATTATTCCTCACTATTCGAGATAATATTTAGTTGAAACATCTTAAATCAATATTTATTTACTAAAAATCACTAAAGTGGTTCAAATATAGACGTTGTAATGAAAATCACTAAAAACGTCCAAATAACTTGCAAAACAAAGCAAATAAATTTAAACCGATTCTTCCACTCTTATTTTCCTTAGGAGATATACTTCCTAACTATTATCATATGACTATATAGGTAGTTACAAGATCGGAGAAACAAGAATCGTACGAAAAGGATAAAGGACGGAGAAGATACGACATCTAAAACCAACCGATCGTATTCCAAAGCACGTATGAGCTATAGACCTCCAAAATACCTGATATTGGTGTCATTACGCTTTTAGGAACTAGACTAAAACGTAGGATCCTAGTGTTTTCACCGAATGCCTGTTTGATGCTTATCAAGGAGAATCTCCAATTAACTCTATAATGAATATCATCCCGAAACCCTAATCATCGAAGTTTCAGCAATCACTCTTTACCTATCTGCTTAAAATCTATCTTTATTTTCAGTCATTTACTTTATGCACTTAGATAATTTAGAAAATCAACAAAACCAAACCTATCTATTTTTAAAACCCATCCTATCAAGCGAACTTATCTTAGGTAGCCCAATTCGATTCAATTCGTTCCGATTTAAGAACGACACTCGAATTGTACTTACTGCTTACTCACAAAGTAGGTAATACTTATAGGTTGATCCCGAGCTTATAAATATAAATTTTAAAACACAGACGTCGCCTTCTGACGATTGCGGTTTCCCCTAACGACAGGAACCGTAACAAAAGTAGTCGAAGGACGGTCGCGTCACTCTCCAAAAATAATTCTTTCTCCATTTATTCCACGAAATTTATTTCTGAGTGAAACACCGGGTTTCAACTCAAATGGAGTTCAATGTCAGTGAACCAAATAGACAAAACTTATTAATAGTTTTCAACGATTTCAAAACCCATTAGCACCGTGCTTAAATGGGTTCCCAAAGTTGTTGTCTATTTCAAACAGTAAATGGCTTTTGCATCAAATCAGAGTAAAACCTGCTTTTCAAACGTCTATGGCTTTTGCTCACCTCAGAGTAAAAACCGTTTTTAAAAGCAATGGATTCTGAACATTTCAGTTCAAACCTGCTTTAATTGACTGTGCTCAAAATATTCAATTTTTTGACAAAAAGTTTAATGTTTTGGAAAAAGACTTTAGTGATTGAAATCGAGTTCCCATTATAAATCTTTTGAAGAATCGAATGCTACTGTTGAGGGGGAGCTCGTATATCTTCAAAAGGCTCACAAACTCACCTTCATATGCAGTTTTTCAAGAGTACATGCATATGTTAAGGGGAGTGTTTTACAAGATTAAAACATTCAAGTGTTCAAATCTTTGATCTATTCAAAAACTTTGGATGTTTTTCAAATATTGTTTGGTTCTTATCATTGTGAGGAATTCTTATCAAAGGCATCAAACTAAAGTCATTCAGTTACAACAACATGAAGAAATGATCAATCCATGATCAATTTTTGGCATATGCTGAATATCTACACAAAGTTTTATAGATGTGACACCCGGCAAATTAGGCCGTCATTTGTGTTTAATCATAGATCATTATTACTTGTATTTAGTATGAAATAGGACTAAGTACAGTAACATTTTGTATATATGTAAATATATATATACACGTACGTAATTAATTTTAATTACGCGAATTTGATCGGATGGAATCCGACACAATAAATACGGACGTTAGTGAAAAATATTTTCTTAAATAACGTAACTATATTAAATAATCATTATTTAACTTATATTATTATGATAATATATAAAACGTTTTACGTTTCGTATAAAACGTACCGTACGTTACAAAAACGCGCGAATCGCGCCCGACAACCGAACGAAGCCCGAATTATATTTCAATAACTTAAAATGAAGTATTATAAATAAAACTTCAATCAAAACTTACGCGAATAAATCGTTAACGAAAGACTTGAATAATACACGTTTAACGTTTAAACGAACGACGAAACGAACGGGTAAACGGGTACCGCACGTAACGTAAACTTGGGGAACAAAATTTAAACCAACCACACCTAGGTGGGGCCCACGAAATCAGCAGCCATGCCCCACACCCCATACCCTCCTCACCTCTCTTCTCCCACTCCATATCCCATACCTCCCACACCCTTTCACTCATTCAAACACACAAACATTTTCAACACTCAACCTTTCTCTCCCACTCTTTCTCTCCCCTCTTTCTCAAGAAATCCCAGCCACCACCATCAACCACCACTTTCCACCATCAACCACCATCATCACCACAATTATTTTCAAGAAGAAATCAAGAAAGAAGGCAAGATCAAGCACCCTTGATCGTCTTTCTCTCCTAAATCATCGAATCTCCTTTGTAAGAGACTTCATCTCCCTTTTATTTTAATTGGAACATTTTTATTTTTATGTTATAATGTCCATTTAACAAGATCATGTCCAAAAACAAAGTCGAAAAATGCTTTTACAAACACAAAATGTCAACACTTTTCTGGGCAGAAACTTGGCCTGACTTCAAGGAGAAGTTTCGTACTCAAAAATTAATGAAAATGGATGATTCAAAAGACAAAACTTAAGTTTAAGAAGTTAGATTTCATTTCCAAGTGGTTTCGTAATTTTTCGACACCGTTTGATACCCGAAAATAATTTTACAAAAACGTGTCGCAAATCTGTCTCGGATGGCAGATTTTTGTGCCAAATTCTCGGGTCCATAACTCGAGCTACACAACTCCAAATGACATGAGGTTTTCGCCTAAATCTCACAAATTTCATTAGATTTAAAAGTTATATAATTATGTCTCGTGAAGTTTTTTAGATTTTTCTCAATAAATAAAATAATGGGCATGTGTCCAGATTGGTCACGGTTGGACCTCATAGGACAAAGAGAATTATTAAAAATACTTAGACTTATTCAAAAATTCTAGAAAAATTACTGAAAGTAGCCAAGACATAGGGAAACAACTGGTATTTTTTTTTTAGATTTTATCTAGACACTTTGATTAGCCAAAATGAGCCACGAAAAACGTATAATTTTAAGGAAAAATGACCCGTGGACTGATTTTGTATAAACTTTGAAACGACACTTTCGGGTTAACCACAAAACGTAACGATAATTTTTCTAAGCTCCAAAAACATATTTAAGACTTCCCTAAAAGTTTCGGGTCAAACCGAGCGCGTTTGACCAAGTTCCCGAACTCGAACACACAACAGACCCTTAGTGTCGCACCAAGCCCAAATCGGGTGCGACACTAAGCCTGTGTCGTTAAATCACAAAATAGTACCAACCTGCGACACTAACCTTGTGTCGCAATACCATTCAAGTGTCGCAACCTGCGACACTAAGCTAGTGTCGCAACAATTTGAACTAACAGTGGTAACCCTTGTGTCGCAATAATTTTAACTAACAGTACTAATTAGTGTCGCAATACCCTGCGACACTAACGCTTGTGTCGCTAAACAGATTCGAATGTCACAACTTGCGACACTAAACCTAGTGTCGCATAAATCCCAACTTTCGAGATAATTGCGACACTGACCTAGTGTCGCAATCCATTCTAGTGTCGCACATAGTGTCACGTAAAACAGATTTGAAACATGTTTCACAAAGTATTAAACACGCGTAACAACGAATAACAACGAATATTTATATACGACACTACACGTACACGCAATACATATATCTTACAAGTATACAACGAAACAAACGTAATAATAATGTCTTCGGGAATTATCATTGCAAAACGTCACCAACGGGCCGTACATGTTTTCTAAACACAAACAATAACCAAATATTTGGACATAACTAGTTGAGTGGACAACTAGCACGAATGATCTTTTGAGACATTCACTTACTCATAACCTTATGTGTTTAGGGCGCTAGAAGGTTACATTACGGATACACGTTTATTGCTATAAACGCTTGCTTTCAAGACTCAGGTGAGTCTCATAGCCCCACTTTTTACTGTTTTATACTTACGGGGTGAGATACATTGCTTATTTTTACATGTGAACACAAGTAACAAATAAAGTTTTATACGGATTGCATGAGTACTTTTCTAATCCAATGAAGACCTCCCATCATAGTTTCGTCAGTTATGGACTTAAGCGCGAATATTAGTAAAAGGGTCCATTTGGGACTGACAATCCCCGTCCTGGGTAGTAGCGCTACCACGAACCGTTCTGTAGAAACGGATGACTTCTATTTGTTTCGTACGAGTGTTTGGATTAGGCACTCGCGGGGGCGCATTTTGTACTTGATTGTACTGTACTTACTTACTGTTAAGCTTCGACTATGAGCTCATGGCAATGGTATATACTTACTTACATTTTGCTTGATTACAAAATACTGATGAAATCTTGTGGTTCATACTTACTGATTTACTGATAAACCTCTGAGTTCACCAACATTCGTGTTGACCCATTTTAGCATGTATTCTCAGGTTCACAGCAGGAGTATGATTACTCCAGGATATACTCGCATGATTTGTAAATACCAGAGATTTCCTTGCATTACTATTTTGTAACATTAGTTATGTATTAGAATCTCTAGGATTATTCGCGAACTCGTTGTAGTCACTTGGATTATCAATGTACTATTTTTGTATTGTTTTTCAAACGATGCATATAGTGGTCATTTAATGTAATCTTATGTAATGATTTCTGATTAGTCGCGTCCCGACCCGACTTCCACTGCACAGTGAATTTGGGGGTGCGACAATAGAATACAAACATCTCCTACGATCCACCAAGAGCCACCTACCACAATTTAGGATGCAAGGGTCATATAGGTTTAGGTGATAAAATATATGAGAGGGGTGACGGAGATTGGAGTGCAGATCAGTATAAACTTCAAAATGCCAACATTGTGTGACAAGATCACCAACGCCTGAAATGAGGGAGGAGTTGAAACATCTGTGAGGTTGATTGAGGAGTGTGTGATAGGGTTAAAAGAAAAAAAAAACCCTTACTAAACTACTAAATCGTTGGGTTTCCATATAATCTATCAGATTTCATCCGTTGATATCTGGTATTGAGGAAGACATCATGGACCCAGTGATGTAATGCACATTACCCTCCTAGCCACTTAAGTACTTCTTGAAAAGTTCTTGTTTCAATTCTCACGAAGACTTAGCACATACTCTATGGACTTCTCATTTGGAGAATGTTGATATTGAAACAGGAGGACAGTCAGCTCCAGTCATCGACTTCATTTCTTGCACTTATAGAGTCTAGATCTTAATGTGTTAAAAACACATCTTTAGGACACAAATGTTCTTATACACTATACATGTCTTTGTGACATCTTTGCATATCTTTATGACTTTGCCAGAACATTCATAGTGATATCTAAAATAGATATTCCACGATGATTATATGAAAATCCTATCAATGCTATCATCAAAGCGAATATTGAAAGTAGGTCACTCAATTGATTCAGTTACATGATTCGATTGATGTGTTAACTGGCAATCTATGTGATCTAGAAGTTAGTAATTTCATAAATGTGTTTTCAGAAATTACAAACAACTTTTCCTTGTTTTTACTCAAGTGAATTGTTGACTTACCAAGTTATTTAGTTTCATAATCATCTTCCAGTTATTACGAGATAATGATTTTTGATTGTGATATTTGACGCTTATTGAAGATTTAACGTTCAAAGGAGAATGTTGATGAAAGTTGATACACGTTAGTTAGTATCTGTAAGAGATGTCATTTGCGAAAGATCGTTAGGACCGTCTTGTCTACAAACACCTAGGATTACACCGGATTCATGATGTTTAAGATAAATCATAAACATCATGAAAGGGAGAAAGGGGATAGTGGTTGAAGATAGTCCGGGAGAAGAGATATAATGTTTGAAGATAGTTGAGAAGAGAGAAGATCTAGTGTCTAAAGATAGAGGGACGGTTAGAAATAAAGAAAAAGATGATAGAGAAAAGCTTCAAAGAAATGTAATGAGAAAGAAGAGCTTAAAAGATTGGATAGAACTGTTGAAGAGTTCATTGAAAGTGAAGAAAAGGTTGAATAAAAAGAAAGTCGAGTTCGAATAAGAGTGATGAAAAGAAAGATCAAATGGAACTCAAGAGTTAATCAATGAAGGTTGAAAAGCCCGAAGTTTCAGGAGATGAATCGAAAGAAGAAAAGTTGACATCTGCTCAATAATTCAAACAAGTATTTAATGGAAGATAGAGCTTCAAAGAGGATTTGTATTATCCTTTTACAAGAGAGTTATTGATTTGAGGGGGAGCAGATTCAGAGGATAAAAATGTTTGTTGATCAAGCTCAAGGAGATGAATATCCATTTGAGGGGGAGCTTGAGGATAAAGATTTAAAAGACGTTTTCTACGACAACAACATTTTTGGAATATACTTTCAAGAAGATAAAGTTCATTCGTAGTATGGTTTCAGAGTGTGAGCTTCAAAGAAAATCATTTCAACATTCGTTCAAGTAAAAGAGTTGTCGTTGATGAAAAAGAGAGGATTAGTCTTCAAGAATGCATCAAGAATCAAATCGAAGATTAAAGCTGAGATTTCATGAAAGAAAATGTGCTTCAACGTTGTCTCAACTTATTAAAGATTCTTGGCATTCAAACATCAAAGATATATCATAATAGAAGACAATATAAAGCACATAATTAAGTCTATGGTAAATCTTAAGGGAAGATTGTTAGCAATAATATTTTATAATAGGATTTGCATAGACTAAGTTATTTGTATGTTATGCTTTACTAGTTGTAACTTAGTGTCTATGGGTATTATGGTAATTAACCATGTAAGATGGTTAAGGTATAAATTATACTGTTAACCCTAACCATCACGAAACCTTTTTGGCTGTAACATTTTGTTGCACGAATATTAATACAACAGCCGTATCATATTTTTCATTTTTGTTCTTAATTCGATTCATCAATAGTTCATTTCGGTAGAATACAATGCATATGTTATGAAACATCATTTTTGTGAACATGAACTCATAGTTCATCAACAAAACTTCTTTGCGTTTAACTTGGAGTCGATCACTGCGGTAAATGATAATATAAGGAAAAGAATGGTGTAGTATGTAAAAGCAATGCTGATTTAGTATCAATTTCACATAAACCATATATACGTGTACTTGTCATAATATCGTACATAAGTTGACGAATATGAGAAAAATGTCTTAAAAAGATTGAAAAAAACTTCTTTGTCGTTAACCCTGATGTTTGTACGCATATAATAACAGACATTGCAGCAACAAAAAATAAAATAACGGATTTGGATTTGGATTTGGATTTAAATTATTTTTAATTAATATTTTATTAAATTAAATATATAGGTGTATTTATTTTGTAACTAAAATGGTTGCCCACCACCAACCCGTTAAAAAGAGTAGATGAGATGGAGGACAACGGCCCATCTACTTTTGAACTCGTTTTTTCATGATAACAAAAATCCCATACACATGTTTAAAAATTGAAAATGATTCATAAAATACTAATTAACAAATTAATACAAAAATATTTGATATTTCTAAAATGTGTTTAAAAAAATTTTTTTGGGTGTAGTTGTTTAAAAACCAATTTTTTCGGTGGATGTTCACGTGCTATATATATTAAATGTTGATCTTTTATGTTTTTTTTTCACATAAAATGACCAAAATATCAAAGACTTGCTCGACAAAAACAACAAACCGCAAAGACGGTTAATAAAATTTGTAGGTGGCAAAAATCGATCAAAATTGCATATCACTGGGATGTCCGTTGAAAAGATTTTTTCAATAGGGACGATAGTTCAGGCTACCTGGGAGGGCAAATATTTTTAACTAAGATATACACGATCAAAAATGAGTATACCCGTAATCATTTCTGACACTTTCTCTTAACGATACCATATCAAGATACATTCCCACAGTGATGGATTAGCTTGGTGATCAAGTGGTAGGGTCTTTTTCAAACCTTCCATTACTAAAAAGTCGTTTCATTTCCGATATTAAAGCAAACATTGAGAGCACGTATTCTATTTTAGTTTTTAATTTTAATTTTAAATTAAATAAAATAACGTATTTCTTTTTGCTTTTTTACTTTGCTTTCTTTTCAATTCTTTTGCCGCCCTTCTCTTCTTCTTTTTGTCTCCTCCGTTGATGACACTTTCAACCTCGCAAATTTATAAATCATCAAATTCCTCATTCTAATCTCTATACACTCTTCATTTCTGTACATTTCTGTATAAATATATCTATATGTACACGTATAATTGTTAATTTAAACAATTTCTACGTTTTTATTACCTTTTACCGGAGTTTTGATGCTAATCGCTGATTCGTCTACAATTTTAGGTATTAAATCACTATTTAGTATTTTAACCTTAAAATTTATGCTGTATATAACGCGTATTGATCGAATGTTGTGTTTTATTATGTGACAGTTATGATTCCGTTATAGGTTTTCACTAATTGAAGCTAAAGTTGTTCGTTACTGATCACCTTTTGTATCGGCCGTTGTATTTTACTATTACAGAGTATATATTTACTATATTTTAGGTTATTTTAATTTAATTTAATCAATTGAAATGTAACATCAACAAATTGTGAAGTATTTTGAATACTGTAGACGTTTAAATTTTACTTAATTACAGTTTACAAGGATTATTACTTAATTACACACTACGAATGTCAGACCTTTGAAATATGAAATAAGGCATTTAGTAAGGGATTAGGCCTTAAGAGGTTACCTGAGTGTATTTTGTAAGTATATATATATAATTATATTGTAATTGTGATTGTGATTATATAAAGGATTATATACCACATGTTTTTCATATTTGTCAGAAAGTATTTGTTATAAAGGATGAATGAGAAGGCTAGTTTACTTACCTCTTTGATTGGATGTTTGGTTGGTATTGATAAAGATTTTATAACCACAAGTCATTTTCCATTATAAGTTGTCATTTATTGCAAGTAGAATGTCACCAATTATGAATTTGTATTTTGTGTTATGCATAAAGCTTTTGCTGAAAGTACCATTTGTTAAAACTTTTAGGATATATGCTTTATTTTGACATGATCAATATTTTAGTTTGTTGTGTAAGAGATATGTTATATGTTCTCAGTGTTCTGAGAACCTGAGTTAGTGTTGTGGATTATGGTTTTGACACTTTTAAAGCATGTTATAGCGATTGTTACCAGAGACTGAAGAGAGTGGAAAGGTAAAGAGTGTTGGAGTTTATCTAATGGATAACTATGAAGTATTAGAGCAGATTGGGAAAGGCTCCTTTGCCTCTGCTCTACTTGTGAAGCATAAACGCGAAAAGAAAAAGTGAGGCTTCCATATGTATTTATTATACAATATGTGGTAAAGATTACAGACAAATTCTTATTGTTCAATTAATGAACGCTTTGACTTTTCAGGTATGTTCTGAAGAAAATCCGACTTGCTCGACAGTCTGATAGGACCCGAAGATCTGCTGTGTTGGAGGTTATATTCCCTTTTTTTACATTGACTAGTTGAACAAACATTATCCAGATAAATAATATGTTCTCTTGAAACTAAACAGAAGTACTGCATTGATAGAAACTATGCCAGCTTTGGTAGACAACACTTTAGTTTGATTTAGGTTTTAACTCATTTCTTTTTGTCAGATTGGTTTTCATGATACTATATCCATCCGGTAATTGGAGTCCAATTTTAATCTAGAACTTAAAACTTAGTACCTCAAACATTATTCATTTCAATGTCTTGGTTCTATTATGCCAGAATCTTTCTTTCATAATGCAGTTATAACTGTTTTGTCAACAAAAATATGTATCAGTTTTAAGCAAAAGATTTATTTATGCTCTTTAAAAATTTCTGCCTTATGGTACAATTTGTATGATGCGAGGAGAACAAAGATGTAACTCTGCCACATTTACTTGACATAAGGAATAATGTAGATTGGATTCAGGATATGGAGATATGGATTCAGGATAAGGAATAATGTAGATTTAAATCCAACTCTTTTGACATTCAAAAGTCAAACATACTTTTGAGATGGTGGGTGACTGGGTGTATGAAATATTTTTAACAATAAAGTGCATATATTCAATTCGTCATGTGATGTTAATCCTTTTGAAAATAGCATTGTATGGAAACTTATCTACTTTTTCCCGTGCAGATGGAGCTGATTTCAAAAGTGCAAAATCCTTTTATAGTAGAATACAAAGATTCATGGGTAGAAAAGGTCTGTGTTCTGTTGGTTCTTGCTATGTCAGTTGATCGTGAAAGCTTCTCATTTATTTCTTTTGTCGTGTGAAAGTTGCCACCTTTGACTAAACATGGTTTAAGGAATTGTTTGAAAATTTCTGAAATATCCAAAATACCACAACAAAAGTGAATCTTGTGAACCCAAGTTACCATCTATTTACGTGTAATGATGATGAAGGTAATTAGGTAAACGTAACATAATAAATGTACAAAAATGAAAA
Source organism: Gnaphalium uliginosum (assembly GCA_963930675.1). Taxonomy (NCBI): domain Eukaryota; kingdom Viridiplantae; phylum Streptophyta; class Magnoliopsida; order Asterales; family Asteraceae; genus Gnaphalium; species Gnaphalium uliginosum. The sequence goes on along the minus strand of OZ005680.1, from coordinate 37,119,826 downwards.
GGCTGCAACTTTCACGAGACATCTAACATATATATTTTGGCTATCATGGCCTATAAGCTGTTAACTACCTTCTAGAATGCTGAACTTATTTCTTGCAGGGCTGCTACGTGTGTATTATTATATCTTATTGTGAAGGAGGGGACATGTAAGCTATATACTTTATCATTTCAGCACTTTCTTATGAGATTGTGATGATGTAATCAAGCATTTGTTCATGTAGGACTGAAGCAATCAAAAGAGCCAGTGGAGTTCATTTTCCAGAAGAGGTTAATCTGACTTCTGTCTTTTATCTTTTTCAAGGATTGACAATCATATACGCAACACACCGTACACACACATACAGTACAAAAACAATAATAGTTGCATGAATGAAAGAATCACAAACAAGATGTTTATGTGGTGGTATTAAATATGCTTACATCCACTGTGAATCCTGCTTAATCTACAGAAACTCTGCAAATGGCTTATTCAACTTCTGACAGCTCTTGATTACTTGCACGTTAATCATATTCTCCATCGAGATGTTAAGGTTAACTATAATGTTCTGCTAATCTTCTGCACAATAATGTCATTTCTTGATAAACTATGTTAAGGTTAAAAGTGATATAACTAATAGTTTGGTTTCATTTCAGTGTTCGAATATTTTCCTGACAAGAGATCAAGAAATCCGACTTGGTAATGATTGGCTGTCTTATACTTAAAAGCATGAAATCCTGAATATGTTTCAAGGTATGTGCACCTAAAAGCCTTATTAACCTTATTTTCAATTGTCCTAGGTGACTTTGGTCTTGCTAAAATGTTGACTTCTGATGATCTTGCATCCTCTGTAAGTATATTGCCTCAACAATTGATTTGAAGGCTGTTTTACTTGGTCAAATTTCCTGCTCACAAGTGTTTCAATATCAGGTTGTGGGAACTCCTAGTTACATGTGTCCTGAGCTTCTCGCGGACATACCTTATGGTTCTAAGTCAGATATTTGGTCTTTAGGTAATTCCCCGATTTCCAGTTCAGGTTTTTCCTAGTTAAATTATTAGTTGGGACAAAATTTGAATAGCCAGAAGCCTGGACATTAAGAATTATGGAACGCGGTTCTGGTATAGAACCAGGTTGGTATCTAACTGGACCATACTAATTTATTTACTACATGCTACTTGCCCAGGATGCTGTATATATGAAATGATGGCTTTTAAGCCTGCCTTCAAAGCTTTTGTAAGTCTATCTTTTGTTTGTATGAACTTTTCTTCCATTTATTCAATAAAATTCTACTCTTTACGTACCACAAAAGTTTGACTATTACCCAAGTGTCTTAAATACTAGGGAAAACAGGGGAATCGTTGTTTACATCGATAATCATTCATACAATAATAATTGAGAAAATAAAAAATCAGATATAGGTTGTTTTAGTTACGGTGGCCAAGTGGTTTAGCAATTTGGCTACAACAGTTTTCTAGGATTTCGATTATATTTTACAAATATCAGTTGTGCATTAAAGTCGATAGTCTTTAATCAAAATGACTAATTGCTTGCTTTATTATTTCGTTTCTGAGCAGGATATGCAAGCTTTAATCACCAAAATAAATAAGTCTGTAATCGCTCCGCTTCCAACAATGTACTCTGGTGCATTGTGAGTATTTCTTTTTATTTTTATTTTTTGTTAATTAGGACAGCTTATCTTTCATGGATCTAGTTTGTCATTTTCTATTCTTTTCTAGTCGAGGTCTTGTTAAGAGCATGCTGCGGAAAAATCCAGAAACGAGGCCAAGTGTATGTAAACTTATCCTTTCTTCTTTACCCTTTCACTTCACATAATTCAACCTTACTGAGTTTCTTTCTTACTTATATCTAGGCTGCGGATTTGCTCAAACATTCACATCTTCAACCATACGTACATGATCTCCTTTTAAAATCGAACAACCCAAGACGCCACACATATCCAGTCTACAAAAGGAAAACTACTTTTGTTGAGCCTGAACCTGAACCTCAAATAGTTATTTCCCACAGAAACCAGAAGCAATCTTGTAGCAGCGACCGAGCCTTAAATCCTAGTATATCAGAAAATGACCAAGTTTCTTTGTGCTCGGAGAAAATACAGGATCTTTCAAGAACCTTTAGTAGAAAATTATCCACTGTCAGCATCGATGAAGAGACACCAGTGGCTTCCAAGACATCACTTCCTAGTAGAAAGCCAAGACTCACTCCATCCAAAACTTTTACTCCCAGACGACAAACTACTTCACCAAAGATAACCAGAGGGGGTTCAAATCGTGATTTGGTATGTCCATAATATGCTATTGTTCACATTATCATTTCACTCTCCAGGGTGCGTATAAAAGATAGAATTTGACTTTTACATTTGAATGCCGAGATTTTATATTAAGAAAAGGAAATTACATAAAAAGTAATGAACTTTGGTGAAATTGATATTTTGGGCAAGCATCTATTTTCATGCTTTAAAAACCCTCAAATGTTATTTTTGATGTATGGTCAATTGGTAATCTTTAACCTTGACAACAGATAACAGGTATCTAATAACCTCATCAATGCCAATTAAGTGTCATTTTGACAAAAGTCAACGTGTTTTTTCTGAACATTTTTGAAAGTAAAAGGGGTTATTTATTTTTTATTTTTGAAAGTTGTAAGCCGTGGCTATCAAAATTTTGAAACTTTGAGTTTTTCTAAAAACGGAAAATGGTTGGTTACCCAACATAGAAATCTGATCTAAGTTGGGTACATTTTCTTGCAGTTAGCAACTACAAAACCAGAATCAACTAAGGTCCGACATTCGTAGTATGTACCCAACTACTGGGGTGTACATTGTATATAAGAAATTTGTTATTTAATGTCATTGTATGTATTTTGGTGACGTGACAATTTGTAAAGATGTCATGTGGCACCTTATACAGATGACACACAAGTAAAAGTACCGTATATTACATACAATACATACAATACATACAATGTATCAAAATAGCAAGTTCCTTGCACACAATTTAAGCCCGAGTAGTTGAATACACACTACGAATGTCAGACCTAAGTTGATTACATTTTCAAGTACTTATTTCAAACCACAAATATGATGTTTTTTCTTTTCTCTTACGGTCAGGATATATATTTTCAAACTCTTCGATTCTCACCAAGGGCAATTATATTTTTCTTCTCAGCTCCCAGTATCTCAAACTCCAGCTAGAAGACTTTCACGGACTATCCGGAAAATCTCTCTCCCAATATCCAACGGGGGTCATTCTTGTATCGACTCTTTAGATGTATCGGTCAATGCTCCACTTATCGACAAGATGACAGATGTTACGTTAGCTACTACAGAAGAGCGCTTAATACTACCAGTGCCTAAAACTTTATCGCTCTCAACCCAATATTGTGCTTCTGCTACTTCCCCGAACAACAGAGATCAATCAGTTACAATGGACCGATGTACCACAATCAAGCTCATTGACCAACCCCACAAAATTGTAACCAATAATGCAGTTAACCAAACCATGGAGTGCACCACAGCAGGGGTTGCACCGAGCCACCCGCATTCAGGTTCATCAGGACAAAACCGTAGGTTTGACATGTCATCCTACCAGCAACGGGCTGAGGCATTAGAAGGGTTGTTGGAGTTCAGTGCACAGTTGATGCAGCAAGAACGGATTGAAGAATTAGCAGTTTTGTTGAAACCGTTTGGACCTGAGAAGGTGTCTCCGAGAGAAACTGCAATTTGGTTGTCGAAAAGCTTCAAGGGAATTGGTAATGTTGCCCGGAACTTTTAGTGTTTTCGGGTTTGGTTAAATGAAGAATGCAGCTGTAAGCATCTATGACCTGATTGGTTATGGAGGATATAAATGGGAGGTTTTCTTCAAAGTCTGGCATGATTTTTTTGAGTTCTAACATGTTCTTCTCCTGTGCAAATTTTTACTTATGTTGTTCAAATTCATAAAAAAATTTCAGTTCTTCCGTCATTTGTTGAGCCTCTTCTATTTTCTTTGAACTCTTCTCCGAAGTCGTGGAAGTAGCACATGAAGTGCGAGAGGTCGTTTTGAAAAGTGAAAATCGAATGGTCAATCGGTTCGACATTCATCTGTTTTGGATGTTTCCTCACAGTTTCGAGTAAATGGATAAATTTAAACGGTTTCTTCCATGCTTGGACGTACTCGGTCAACTTGTGCTCGAATATTTACTTGTCGTTCGAACCACTTCCCAATACGTCGTGTTTTTGTTAAGTAAGTTTAAGAAAAAACAAACTTTGACATTCACTTGACCATATTTTGAGTATACACAATATTTTAAACGGTATATATCCCTTCCTCTTAGCGAGTGAAAATAATTAGTAATATGATTCCAATAAGCCATGGTTGGTCTCTCTCGGTTATTGGATTTCAGAACTGTTGATGACAACCTTGAGGAGTTGAATATCCTTCTCTTGTTACCAAACCATTTTTTCTGAACTCGTCTTCTCTTTGAAAACATTTTCTTTTCCTTCTCTTTTGCTTTTGTTTTGTTTGGATCCTGTTGGACGACTTGAACTTCATCTTATTCAGGTTCTTTCTTCGGCTTCTTCATCTTCCCTGAGAGAAACATTTTCTCTAAAATGTTGCTCTTTTAGACTTCGCCGTCTTCATCATGTACATCAAACATGTTGTAGTCTACTTAATGAACTACTGGATTGTTGGAATCGGACGTCGGGGAACCAACATTTTGTATGTTGTATGGAGTTTGTGGAAAGTTGTAAAAGAAAGTGTTGTATGTTGAGGCGTATGGATTCCAATTGCCCGGTGGAGACATCGAAGACATTTATGATAGACTCAAAAGACATTTATGATAGACTCATGGGAGAAAAGTGGGACGATTGTGAACTAAAAAGGTTAGTTGGTTGAATAGGTTGTTGCAGCATAAAATTGTTTGGAAATAAATTATTGGTGATTGAGTAAGGTATTTGTTCTTGTGATTGATTTTGAGGCGATTGATTTTTCTTTTGGATTGTTATTTGATTTTCGCGTGTGGATTGTTGTAAGTAGAAAATTTATTCGGTTGTGAATCTATAGAGAAGTATAAAAAATGTGTAATTGGAAGTGTATAATTGATAGAAATAGCATTGTAATTTTGTGTGTTGAATTGGTATGTAAATGGTCGTAATTATAGGTAAATATTGAGGGATTAAAAGCGAAAAGTTATTTAAAAATTTTGTATCCGTTTGTGAGAAAAATAACATTATTTTTTTTTTCTTTGAAATATGAGCACAACTGAATAAAAACACAAAAGAATTTCGGCATTCGAACGAAAATTGTGCATTTCTCATCCCAACCCTAAACTCCCCCACTCCAACCCCGCCTACGTGGAAGCCCAACCCCCCGACCCTCAACCCCACCCACTGCTGCTGTCTAGTGCTTGTTTTCTTGAGTTAGCTCATATTTTGTGAGTTTTGTTTTTTAGATAAATTTCTTTTACATTTTATTCATTCCAATCAGCTGTAGGGTATGTTTCGCAACTAGTTTATGAGAGCTTATAGAAGCTTAAACTTATATTTTTTAAAAAGCTCAAGCTAGAAACCTTGTTTAGTATAAAAAGTGTAAGAGCTTATTGGGAGTTTGATAACGCGTAAAAAATCACATTTTTACTCACGTTATCTATTCCATTATTATTAAATAATTAACATTTTACTTAAAATATTACATTTATTTATTTTATTGTGTTAATTAGGAAATTACAAAAACGATGCAAAAAGAATCAACAAAATCGGAGTTATAATGAAGATTTTAGAGCCAAACGAAGAAACGAGTTATGACCTCGAACACAAAGGCCAATGACACGTACACTCGGCCAAGACTAACCGAAGATATTATCTTATATCCTTGAACTTCATTCGATTACGAAGACGATGCCTGATGCGTGTTAAGTAGTGATAAAAAATAATAAGTTTTAATTAAATGAAAATACTAAAGTTAACTTTAACACAACCAGGCAAAAATACATGTTCGTATTATAGTATAGCTTGGGTAAGACCGAGTCAACCACAGGGGATCGGTGTAAATTAAAATAATTAATTAAACCTTAAATTACAAATTACAAATTACAAATAAATATGGGGTGCGTTTTAGTTTCGTACGAACGTAGTAAATTAAAAACGAATAAAACTTTAAACAATTAAAGAGATAAAAAGTAACTTAAAGGTAATCAGATAGAGAAGCATGTATTTACTTAGATTAGTGATTTCTCGATTCAGATTTCAGATATGTTATTTGAATTGTTGATTATTTATTATGGTGATTTCAACAAATATTGATAGCCTCCTGTTAAGGTTAACTAACCCTAATAAACTTTAGCTTAATACTAGATTCTCTTGAATACACTAGAATTTCTTCTACGTGTTATTAACCTAAACTTTATGCTATTAATCCTATCAACAGATCATTGAGATTCATTCAGCAACCTCGTGTTAACGCAAGTTTATAATTATTGGGTAAATAATTATCACATTAATTAGGTTTTACTAATTGTTATTCTCTTAACCTATTACCGGTTACAGTCTCAAGCCACAATTAACTAATAAATTACTTAATTGCAGATAATCAATCAACTCATACAAACCCTAGTTATAGCATAAGTCTATTGACCACGTTAAGTAACAATTAATCAACACACAATTAATATGGATCTTTCAAATAAACTCAATAATCATTCATAACTCAAATCAACATGAACATATCATAAAACCTTCATCTTAAAAATCATTCATCTAAGCAAATACAATTAAAGAATTAGCTCATGTTCAAAGTAATCAAAACCAGATCTAAAAACATGTACATTGTAAATAGAAAAGATTAAGAATCAAACCCAAAAAACCAAACTAACTCTTCGTTAGGATTGAAAACCTTCAAACCTTAGCTTCCTAGCCTCCAATTTGCTCTTTTAGTCGACTTCTAAACCCTTGAACCGAATTAGGCTTTGCTTAATTCGTATTGTAAATTGTATATGGTTTTTGGGTTGATTATGGCCTCTATTTATAAATTTCAGATCGCGCATGCAATCGCCGGTTGAATATTTCAGCCGCCGGTTGGGTTAGCTTTTTACCCACGGAACCCGGTTTTTACCTGCGCGCTCCAACCGCCTTCCATATTTGAGTTCAAACGCCGGTTGAATAATTCAACCGCCAACTGAACCGTGGTTCCAGAATATTCTGCAGATGGGCTGGGCTCTTTCCTTTGGACTTCACTCTTTACAAATCCGGTTTTACTCTACTTCCTTGGCCCAATATCTTAATCTCTTGGGTTTCAATTTCTCTTTAAGCCTAGTCTTCCTGGTTCTTTAATCTTCACTTGATTTTCTTCAGTTTTAGGCCTGTTTTCGTTCCTTTTCATTATTTCTTTGATTTAAACACCTTTTTGCAAATATAAACGAAATCAGTAATATATATAAATAAATTGCAATAAAAGTGCTTAAAAATAAGGGAATATTATTATGTAAAATAAACACATAATTAAATAAGATATAATCTGATAACAACATGTTTGTGTCTTGTTTATAGAAGAAGAACAAGCATCTTCAATGAGTCTTGCACGGGGAGAGATTCCCTATCATTAAAAGGTGTTTACGTGCTCGATTCGTTGCAAACCTCATGCATAACCTTCCAATGATTAATACAAACCCGTGTTGCATTTTGTCAGCTAACAAATGCCGCACAATGATAATGGCGGTAGCATAAACTCACGTTTGGAAGCCTCAAAACTTAGCAGCCTTTATTAATGTTTATGTATTTCTCTTTACTTAAAGACTACCATTTGGTCTCTTTTCTTGGTTGACATGGTTTGCCACTACACAGACTAACACACTTTTGGTAGTTGTTACTTTTTAAGCTTGTATTACAAGCTGCTCAAGTTGTACTATTAGTCACCGCATAGACAAATTGTACATTATGCTAAAACTTTCCAAATTCACTAATAATTCCAACATTCCACCACTAGGTTGGTAAGTTTTATGCTACTCTGATGGGTTATGTCACGAAGGTGTCACTAATATTAAACCTTGTATATTCAAAGTATGCAAAGTGAAGTCGCTTCAAATTGGTGTCCGAATATTAAACCTTGGACCTTTAGATTTATGATGTGCGAAGAATTAAACTAAAATCTTGTGACTTCAACAGTACACTTCTATACACTTCTCACCGTAACCATCACAGTTTCTCTAAGCGTGAATATGACCATGCACTTAAATCCTAATTCATAACTCTCTAAGAGAGAAATCATAACTTCCAAATCAAGGCGGCACCACCTCTATCTTATATAGGCACAACTTCTATAACGTTATTGTTGCTAAGACACCTCTATCGATATGTGATTTCGTTGTTACCCAATAAACTCATGAAGTAGGAGCACTACAACTGAATCGAGTTTTCATTACTAACCGATTCAAGTATGGTTTCAGACTCATGTCTCTTAGCAATTCTCAGTAAGTCTCTCATCAAAGGCTTAAAGGGATAACTGACAATCACTACTATTCATGTCGGTCACATCACAAACACTCACTAACTCTCTCATCATAGACTTAGTAGCGTGAAAGTCAAGTTTCTATTTCAGTAATGGTACCATTCTCGTGAAATTATATGTACATTCCGTCACAATGAATTTGAGTTATTTGATGCACACAACCTCATTATATGCCACAACTAGGCAATGAGTTCAACTTCCTTCGTGATGTGATGTTACTATTGCCCACAGCCCGTAAGAATTAATAATGCATGTGCAGTAATCCACTTGTGTCCTGAGTTTCTCGTCTAACGAAAACCTCGCAACCCCAGATCTTGATGTGACCAAGAGAAGGACGTTTTCCCTTCCACATCTCATATGGTGTCTTTGAAACCTTCTTAGTGGGTATTTGATTTAAGATATGTGCGGCTGTCTCTAATGCGTAACCCCAGAAGCCTATTGGAAGTGTTGCCCGACTCATCATAGACCGAACCATGTCTAACAGGGTTCTATTTCTCCTCTCCGCAACTCCATTAAGTTGTGGTGTTCAAGGAGGAGTCAATTGTGAAACTATTCCACAGTTTCTAAGATGATCAAGAAACTCGATACTAAGGTATTCTCCTCCTCTATCGAATCGGAGTACCTTTATCTTTCTGCCCAGTTGATTCTCTACTTCTTTTTGATATCTTTTGATTATTTCAAAAGTATCGGACTTATGTTTAATCAGATAAACATATCCATATCTACTGAAGTCATCAGTAAACGTAATGTAGTAGCGATTTCCATCTTTTGTGGCGTATCGGAATGGTCCACATAAATCTGTGTGTACCAAGTCCAATAGTCCTTCACCTCTTTCACATGATCCAGTGAATGGTGATTTAGTCATCTTGCCCAGTAAACAAGATTCGCATACATCATCCGATTTGATGTCGAATGATTCCAACACTCCATCCTTTTGGAGTTGGGCGATGTGTTTCCTGTTTATGTGCCCAAGACGATAATGTCACAATTTGGATTTACCAAGCTCATTACACGAATCTTTAAAAATAAAACTACCATTTAAATAAATCAAAATATCTCCATTTTCATTATCAAATGAAAATTGATAACCATCCTTGAACAATGCATAAAATGAAATTATGTTTCTTGTCATTTCTGACGAATAACAGCAATTATTTAAATCAATCCTAACTCCTGACTTCAGCATGAGCTCAAACTTTCCAATCTTGGTCACGAGTGTGAATTTCCTGTTTCCCATGATTAAGTTGAGCTCTCCATGCTTCAAACTTCTACTTTCCTTTAGACCCTGTAATACAGTGCAAATGTGAGTACCACACCCTGTATCCAAAACCCACGAATCAGAAGTTGTAGTATGTTGGAGTTCGATCATAAACTTACCTGAGTGAATACTCTTTTTGACCTTTCCGTCTTTAAGGTCATTCAGATATTTTGAGCAGCTACGCTTCTAGTGCCCCTTTGTGTTGCAGTAAAAGCACACTGCTTCCTTTGGATCATTTGCAGATGCAATATCAGAATCAACCTTTCTTTTGGAACCACGACTAGACTTTCCAGTCTTACCTTTCCAAGTTTTTCTTTTCCTTGCATTTTGACCAATAGCCAACACAGGAGCTGCTGAGGTAGAGGGCACATCAATCTTCTTGATCTCTTGCTCAGAGGTTTGGAGCAAGTTATGGAGTTCCATTATCGAGGTTTCTTTCTCATTCAAATTCATTTGATATGAGATTATAAACTGATTGTAGACAGCTGGTAGGTGAGATAGAATTATATTTATCGAGAGCTCAGTATCAAACATCATGTTCAAAGATTCCATCCTATCAAAGTACCCTTTCATCTCCAAGACGAAAGCACAAATAGAGGCTCCAGGTTTGGGTTTACAAGTCATGAGGGATTTGACCACATCAAGGCATTCTTTGCTAGCCTTTGCCTGAAATATTTCCTTTAGATGTTGGTTCATTTCATAAGCCCAAGTATTCTCAAAAGTCTTTTGCAATTCAGGGCTCATGGAAGATGTCATGATACAAGACACTTTGTTTGCATCTTCATAATGTTTTCGGTGAGCTTCAATCTCTTCTTGGGTTGAATCAAGATCAATAGTGGGAATCTGCTCATCGAGAACATACTCCTTGTTCTCATACCTTAGGGTAAACCTAAGGTTACACATCCACATATAGTTTGGACCGGTAAGTCTTTCCCTCCCAAGAACTGAGAGTAGTGAGAAGTTCGAGTTATTTGCGGAACTGGGAACGGGTGGATTTGTACCATTTTCAGTAGTAGACATCTATAATATAAACAGTTTTAGTTAGTATGAATATTCCTTAATTGTTTAATTACCCAATTCTAAATTAAGGCTAGGATCCATATTTTCGATTCGTTTTATGAAGAGGTTTGCCGTAATCATATCACGAATTTATTTTAGGTAGACAATGCTTTTGTCAATTTCATTCTCTATGAAATTCCTAGTTCTTTTGAGATTCATTGAATCAATCAATGGCATGTTAATCTCAGATATGCTTATCTACCACTCATGAATAAGATAGTGAACTTAACCATGCAAAACCCGCGTGGTCCCCAGCCCGAGTACGCTCGAGAATCGCGAGTCTCACATAACCTCTCACTTATGTCCTCTCATTAATGTGATGGTAAACCACACACGCTCCGTTAACAGTCCATATGAGAGATCTGCAATTTTCATGGGCTAGCATACAATTCACATTTGTTATACTTAAACGGGATTTTTGTTTTAATACTGTAATTCAATACTTTTTGATCTTGACATCATCCTATCAAAAGTCCTCGGTAGCTCCATTGAACGCACAAAGAAGCGGAGAAGTAGGTCAGCGCGAAGCATATTAAGAACTCACTTCTTTAGGGAAGTAAAGTGTCCCGTCTTATACCTCTCTTACAGTTTGTTCACCATGGGTGAGCCGATTTAGCAATTGACTGACAACGTAGTTAAACTTTAAATGATACATATATATTTATCATAATATATATAGGTCTCTTTAAGCTTTTAAAGTTCAGGGTTCTATTTTAAACATTTTAAAATTTAGGGGTATCATTTAAACAATTTAAATATTAATATTTATTCTAGATCCTTATTAACATTTAATGATCATACAAATTTATCTATGGATTACTATTTACAATTAATTATTAACTAAGTAGTTACTTCATTGTTAAGTGCCTATATTATTAAGCTAAGGCTCTGATACCACTGATGGGTTTTCTATTCCCTTACTAGATTAATATACAATGCGGAAACGACAATTAATCTAGGGCATGAAGGAAACTAAACCCTAAAGGATCTTAACTTAATAATAATACGCAACAAAACAAAATAAATAGATAAATAAGAAAATATTAACCTTTGAGAAAATTGGATTTCTCACACGCAGACCAACTAAGCAGACCTTCTTGATTTGGAGGCGAGTACTCAAACTAGAGCACCTCTAATGGTTCACACCCACGAACCAAAGAGAAAATTCCAACTCCTAAGGTCCCGATTAAATCGTGAAACTCTTACAAGGAATCAGAATGAGAAAGAGAGAATGATGTACTTTGAAACCACGGCATGCCCCCTATTTATAAGGGAATAGGGAGGCTAGGGTTTTATCCCATGGCCGATGTGGGATAAACCAGATTTCGTGTTCCAACCGCCGGTTGGAATATCCAGTCGCCGGTTGGACTCGCGCGTTCCACCGCCTTACAAACCTTAGACTCCAGCCGCCGGTTGAATATTCCAACCGGCGGTTGGATTTGGTTTCCCGAATTTCTTTTAGTTTCTAATTAATTCATCAACTTTGATAATTAATAAGCTAAATAATTAACTATAATATTAATTCCAATTAATATTTTCTCTCATTTATTTATCTTTAACTGTTCGTCGAGGGCGACCCAAAAAAGGCTCTACTTTTAATGATATACTTATTAATTAGTTATGCACTTGGACACTATATCCAACATATACTTAATTCAATAACGGACACAACATAAATGATACAAGATGTTTAACCAATTACACTTAACATTTGTAACCTATTACACCTAATATAAACAATACTGACAAATTGACTTGCAAATGAAAATTTTAGTTGTAGAATTTAAAGTTTTACAACATCAAACATTTGACATAAAACTACTTTTTTCATCTTTACCATTCATCATGTTCTTGTTTTGGAATTTGTGCATCAAACAAATATAAATGATGGTTGATTCAACACTTCGTTAAACAAAAAATATTGTCCGCCGTATGGTGCAGGTAATCTTTTAGTTTTATAAATTATGAATTCAGACCCTCAACATTTGAAGTTGAAATTTTAAAATTCTTAATGATAGCTCTAAAAACTGTCATAACTAAAAAAATAACTGGAATTTTGTGTAGTTAAAATAGATAGTGTAACAGATATGTTTTATTAAATAAATAATTTATGACATTGATTTTTTTTATAGGTTTCCAACAGAGCTATTTCATTTCATTTCAATAAACAAAAAGTAATTCCAATTATATTGTGTTTCTCACGCGGCACAACTTTCACTTTTTTAGTGTCTATAAAAGCTTACAGCTATAATATGTACGAGTAGTGTAGTTTTTTTACTACAAATCAGATCTAATGGGAACATAATTTATTTATTGCTTCTCATCATAAACATATGTTTAGCATCAGTCACCATTCAAGTTTACATAAGACGCCACCAGAAATCTAGAATCTAGGACTTGCCATAACTAATAAAGGCGATTTCCTCTTAAGCGTTATGTCATTTTCCTCTCTCATGTCCAAATCAATCGCGTTAACTCCATTTGGTAACACAAAGTTAAACTTGTTTATGATATTCGCTAGTGCAAGTTCAATAACAGATACATCAAAGTGAATACCAGGACATCCTCTACGACCAACACCAAATGGAAGAAACTCAAAATGAAGTCCTTTATAGTCGATAGAATTGTTTAAGAACCTTTCTAGCTTAAATTCCTCTGATTTTGTCCACGACATTGGATCTCTTCCAATGGCCCAAGCAATGATTTTGTCCACGACATTGGATCTGTTCCAATGGCCCAAGCATTGATAACGACTTGTGTACATGGTGGGATGACGTACCCCATGAGATTGACTTCTTGTCTCGACTCTCGAGAAACAAGTAATGGCAATGGAGGATGTAATCGTAAAGTCTCTTTTATGACGGCTTTAAGGTACTTCAGTTTCTCCAAATCTTCCTCCAAAATCGTCGATCTTCCTTTGAAATCTCTATAATTTCTTGTTGCAACTTTTTCATTACACTTGGGTGTCTTATTAGCTCACTAATAGCTCACTTATAGCCCACTCTAAAGTAATGAATGTGGTATCAAAGCCGGCAACAAACACATCCTACAAGAGACACCATCTTTAAATTAACATAATAAGCCATCAAAATCTTTTCTAGAGCCCTTATCGATTATCTCGAAAGATATAAAAATCAACGGAAACAGGATAGACATAATGGAATATCTCAAACATAATAAGCAAGCAGATAATATGCGAGTGATTATCTAAATGGCACATAAATATTCGGACAGACCAAAACAAAATTATTGGCAGATCATGAATATGTAATTACTAATATTATGAAACATGATTTTAAAACCACGCTCTGATACCACATGTCAATCAGATTATCCTAAGTAATCATGTATTCATAATATTGTGATATAGAACTAACAAATTTGTTCTATCATATCTAAATGCTAACTTCGCAATAGTTATGAAAACCTTAGTAATCATTAGATTTCCTTTCTTAAATGTGATAAAATGCATTTTGCAACAACATTTTGCATAACTATATGTTTAAACAAAGATCGAATAAAAACATTTAATAAATAAAACAAACGATTACATCTAGTGTCTAAATCTAAAAGCTGCTTCATGCATACATACCATACAAGTTAACGGCCTCACAACATCGTGTTTACAATCATATATAAACCAACAGATCAATAAAACGAACAATTTCTTTACAGGAGTGGTTCAACGGTAAAGCCAGTGAAGTTAGGGCTTTAGACCCCCAATTTTGTAAGGCCTCTTTTAATGAACAATTTTCAATATTTCTAAACTTTTAAGAGTTTAATAATATAAGTTTTAAGACATTATACTAACTCTAAGTGAAAAAATGACATTGTAAGGCCTCAAAATAGTTTAAGTCGTAAGATATTAGGCCTATTTATGTGGAAAAAAAATGACTATATGCCCATTTTTATAATTTAGTTTTAAGCAATTTCATTAGAAATTTTTTGACAATCTATTATTCATGTCTTTAGTTTCAATCTTTGTTATTCATTGGCCATAATGAAAGTAACTTTCTAATAACCATTATGTTTTCACGATGAATTCCTGAAATATTTTTTACACATGATCATTTACTATATTGCTTAAATAACAAACTCAATTATTTCAAATATGACTCATGATTAAGTGTGTGAGTTATCTTTAATTGCATATTGAGTTTAATATTATGTTTTGTATAATATATGGTCATTAAAATTCACTTTTAATTCGGTATTGACTATATGACGTAATGTTCTTGAAGAATAAAACACAATGTATATGATATCTGCATAACTAAATTTAGTAAAGCATTTATAAGTTATATGAATAAAATACGTGAAAGTTAATTTTTATTCATTGCTAAAAACTTTGTTAAGACCTTTATACAAATTAATAGCAATAAAATGTAGATTTCTAAATCTATAATTAGTCGATAACTCGATCTTATTTCAAACTTTATATTATATAAGTAAAATATTGAATATAATCTTATTTAAATGACAATTGTTTTGGTATTTTCCTTCTTTGTTTATCGAAATGTATAGTATGAATTTAGTAACAAGCTAAAAGTCGACATCACACCGCATATATGAATTCGCTTTTTCTAAATTAGAAGATAGATTATCCGCACTATACCGAACAAATTTTAATAAATTTGCAATAAAATAAGGTAGAAAAATAGTAATTATATCATATCCATAAGGCCTCATATTTAAAGTTCGGTTTAACTCCCCCTTAAGACGCTCATGTTTCTTTGGATAATAATACTCATACTTAAAGAACTTACTTTAAAATTGGTTTCATTTCTTGAATAGGGATCGTCGCACCCTATTTATATACAAAAGACATAACCTCCTTATATCATAAATAAAACCCAATTATACTTTTGCCTTTCTCATAGACAAAGTTAGCTGCATAACCAACATGTTCAATAAGTTTAGAAATCGGCTAATCAATCCATTCGACATCCTCGTTTGCTAGAACTTAGGCATAAAATAGGTTTCCTTCTCCAAATGAGAAGCACACTGTTTTTTCCTTTATGGATTATTATTTCTCATTTCCCGAATAAAAATAAATTAAATTAAAATTATTATCTCACTCGACCACGATAAGAAACACAAAAAATTCGGAGATTAGGTGATCTCAGCCCACATCCTTTTACACCCACTTCATGCGCACGATTAATTCGTTTAGTTTTAGTATATAACAAAGTAAATTGAATTTACCTAATACTTATTATATAATCTCTTATTTGACAAAGTTTGAACGTAGCTTTCATTTTAATATAAATGTAATATCACTTTAATTGTTATTTTAAAACACAAAGTTTAAATTTGTCTGACTTTTTTTTAGTTTTTGTAAGGATGTATAATACTTTAAAATTAATTTGGATTTGTTTGGTGAGTAGTTTTTCAGAGCTTTTGAGAGCTTTAAGCTTATTTTTCAAAATAAAAAGCTTCTAGTTGTGTTTGGATTAAAAAATATTGAGCCTTTTAAAAAATTTAAAAGCTTCTTAAAGCTCATATTTTAAACGCTGTCAAAATAAGCGTTGGAAAATTTTAGAAGTTTTGTTAGTTGTATTTAGTAAAGTGCCCCTATGAAAGCACATACATGACCAATTTTTTTAGACGGAACTTATCGTTAATTCGCCAGGCCTTTGTCACATGCATGACCATATTTTTCCAATTAAAATATTTGCTAATATTTTGACACATTTTCCAAAAAACTAATTATTTGTCAGAAGTTAATCAAAAACATACTCCACTTATATAAAAGTACGTACATATATAAAAAAAACTAAAAGTAAAAGAAATATTTTTTGTACTATTAATATATTAACTCAAAAATAGATTTGTAAGTATCATATACCAGTAATAATAAGTTAGATGTTTCGATAAACCAAATAAAACAAACATTATGCATACGCTTAAAGAATAAAACATAAAATTACAATCATAAAAGAAATATCTCATTTAGATCTGACATATCAAACTAAAGCACATTTAATTGTATCATTGTATTGTAATGTATTTAAAATAAACATTACTATCTAATTCTTTACTTGTAAAAATGACTGTAATTTATCCGATCGATAAAGTACTTTATTTATATAGTAATTATTATTTGTTAAAATTGTTTAGCCATGTTTTGCATTTACTTTTATTTTGATGTTTTTTTATTTCATTTTACACTTTTAAACTACAGTTGGAGTTAGTTTACCAAACAATTTTATACAAATAAAGCTACCGCCTAAAGCTTCAACTTATAGCTACAGCTTACAATTAATGTCTACAATTACAGCTTACGGCTTCAACTACAACTTACGACTTCAGCTACAGCCTACAGCTATTTTACCAAACAGACCCAATTATAAGTTCTCTCCTGAAAATCATCAATGATTAATGATTTGATTTTTTCCTTATATAGGAGTAATTAATTTGACTATCCTCTTTTGATTGATTGCCTTATTTAGTTATCATAAGGGCAAGTTAGTCATTTACAATAGTTGAGTCTAATTTTATGATAAGCATCAAGATGTTTTATATGTATAGAGAAGAGATAACTCATTGTATAGATACAAAATTAAGACTAGAAAACGTTAAATTAATTTTTTAATATAGGTTAAACGCTTATAAAGGATTTTCCCTTTCGTTAAATGTTGAGACATGTTTTGTGACAACAGATCTAGCTTGTAATAGCGTGAAATAGTACTTTTAGTAATTGTAATCAAGCTTGTACATTGGTTTTGAATTGTAAATGAAATATATTGCTTGGTAAACATTTTAGAGTTAAATATCAAAATGCTGAAAAATGTTGACCAAGGTTGACCGCGAACCGAGTCAGTTCGCAGGACAAAATTTGTCTGCGAACCGAGTCAGTTCGCTGGGCCAATATGGGCTGCGAACTGAGTCAGTTCGCATAGCCCAGTGACCTGCGAACCGAGACGAGTATAAATGTAAATTAGGTTTTAAACCTCAAAAAAAAAAAAAAAACTTTTGCTAATCCGGACATTCGTGCCTCCTGCGATTCCAGAGACTTCTCCAACATTCTAAAGGCTAGGTATTGATCGTTAACATTCGTTATAATCGATACAAAACAATTAGACAATTGATTCGCTAATATATTGCGAAAGAATTCGTTATAGACCCTATAACTAGTATTGAGGGATTCCGCACCTTAATACCGTAGATAACCTCGTTATCGATCCGCCACAACCGGACTTACAATTGGTATCAGAGCCTACGGCTAGATACGCGTAGGTTCGAGGTTATTCAGGTTAATAACGTGTGATTTAGAGTTGTTTTTAGTACATTACGTGCTTATTTACGACCAAAATCATTCTCTGGACGTTTTTAGTTTTGTTTACGATCGAAAACTATTGTTTTAATCGTAAAAACAACTAACATTTTCGTTTTTGGTGTTTTTCAGCCGTTTCGCGAACTGAGATTAGGGTTTCTGCGAACCGAACTGAGTTTCTGCGAACCGAACCGAGTTTGCGAACCGAACTGAGAGTTGCGAACTGAGATTTGCGAACTGAGTTGAGTTTCTGCGAACTAAGATCACTTGCGAACCGAATCGAGATTGCGAACCGAACTGAGTTCTTGCGAACTGAGTTGAGTCTTGCGAACTGAGTTCCTGCGAACTGAGTTTCTGTGAACTGAGATTTTGCGAACTGAGTTTCCTGCGAACTGAATTTTTTTTTTTTTTTGTGACTGTTTAACTTCTGAGATTGACAAAAATGTCTGATTTAAGTAAAATGATTGAGATGGACCACGAGATTGGAAAATCTAATGTTCCACCTAAATTGCTTCGACTTGAAGATTACTATGGATGGAAAGACAGGTTTGAATCATACTGTAGATTCCATGATTTGTCAATCTGGATGTGTATCAAGAATGGATACACTGCACCTACAGCTGTTGTTGAAAATGCAACAGTAATTGTACCCTACAATCGGATGAATGATAACCAGAAGAAAGACTTTGAGATTGAAAACAAAGCTCATTCTTCAATTAAAATGAGCTTACCTAAGGAGATCAATCATCAATTGAAATCTTTTCACACTGCTAGAGCACTCTAGATTGCTCTTAAGAAAAGATGTGAGAGTAGTCTACAAGTTAAGGCGGGCAAGAAGAATCTTCTTAAGAAGCAGTTTACTGTGTTTAAAGCTTTTAAAGGAGAAGATCTTGATGCTTACACCACGAGATTCTACCATCTATTGAGTGAGCTAGATGACTATGAAATTTTCTATTCTGATACGGAAAAAACCGACAAGTTTATTGAGGGTTTACCATCCAAATGGGAAATGCATGTGGTTATGCTCAAGGATAATGAGGAGCGATATGCCACAATGACTCTGGAGCAGGTTATTGACAAGCTCAGAGGTTATGATTTCACTTAAAAAACGAGAGAAACGGATTCTGATCAATTACAGAACCTGGGCTATATCATGAAAAATCAACTCTCTCGAATGCATCATCCAGATCGACCACTGCTTTACTAGTTGGTGATACTGGAGAAAAAGTTGAATTGATAACTGAGGATTTGTGTTTTATCGCTTCATCTGGAAGTGAAACAAAAGAAAAATCTACTGAGAAGTCACCTCAAGGGCATCATAAAATGCCGATGAGTGTGAAATCTGCTGAACAGCAATTGTCTGTTCTTGCCTCTTTTGTTGCTTCCTATGAGAACTACATTACGGGAAAATCAATGATCCAGCTGTGTTTGATGAAGACTATGATCAGATAGACCCTGATGACCTTGAAGAAATGGATCTCCAGTGGCAACTAGCTATGGTGTCAAGGAGAGTTAAAAATTTCTTGAAGTGTACTGGTAGAAAGGTGGTGGGAAATCGACCAGGGTTTGACAAATCCAAAGTTAAGTGTTATAACTGTCAAGGTTACGGACACTTTGCTCGGGAATGTCAACGACCAAAGGTTGATGTCAGCAATGGAAGACAAGGCTCGAGAAGTTCTTTAGCTTCCAAAGCCTTGGTGGTTCAGCAGCTTGATAGTTCTTATGATTGGTCTGCTCAGCCTGAGCAAGCTCTTATGGCTGAGATAGAAAATCAAGAGAAAACTGCTGAGTCTACATCCTATATGCCGACTGATGTGGATTATCAAGTAAGGGTGCCAGAAGTCACACCAAAAGCAAGTGATGATGATGTGCTATACATGGATTCAACTGAGGATATGAGTCCAGATGATTTCGTAGCACATATGGCTGAAATTCCAACAGACAAGAAAAGGGTATGTCTTGATATGCTTACTCTTGTTGATGTTTGTGATTTAGTTACTAATTTGCAATCACAAGTTAGTGTATTTGCTGATTCATATAATACCTTGAAATCTGAATTAGAAATAGCTAAAAGTGATGCCCAAAGGTTTAGTGAGGATAAACTAGCTCTAAAAGAAAAGATTAAGTCTGATGCTGCTGATAAGACCACTCTAAGAGACACTATAAATGAACAATGTGTTAAAATAGATTGTCTGTATTTGAATCTAAGAGACTTAAATCAAAATATTGCCAATAAAGATAAGGAGCTAGCTGAGTCAAAACTGAAATTAGTTGAGCTTAATCGTAAGTTTGAAAGTTATAGAATCTCATCTTTAACTATGGACTCTATAATTGATGCTCAACGTAGTGTAAAGGATAAGAATGGATTAGGATATACTGATGTACCTCCTCCTTTTAATTCAAACTACACTACTTCTGTTGACTTAGAAATGATGGATATGGATACTAAACCTGAGGATAATGTAACTAAAAAGTCTGAAATGGTTGAGACACAGAAGGTTGTTCATAAGGATCTATCATCTGATGTCAGTAAGAACACACCATTCCCTAAAGTACAGTTTGTCTCGAGTGGAATGATGGTTGATACTGACATAAATGATGAGATTATTAAGGAACAAGGCAATACACCTTTAGTGTCTGAAACTCAGACTGAAAACGAAAGGGCAAAAGTGGTTAAGTCACGTAAGCAGATATCGTGCTTCAAATGTCACCAAAAAGGGCATGTGGCTTCTTGTTGTCCTAACAAGAAGTTGGAAGCATCACATAAGCTCGTGAATAACCATGAGACACCGAAGGTCTCTAGTTCAAATGTAGACAGGTTAGGTACCAAACAGGGGTTACGTACTAAACCTGTGAACATTCTGAAAAGAGATGTTACTCACAGTGTCTCTCCGCCTAAACCTAAACGGCCTTATACTCTAAATGACAATAAGCCTAGAGATAAGACACCGTCGAGCTTTAGGACTCCAAGTAGAAACCACAGTCAATTTGAAAGTGGTTCTACTTCATGTACACATAGAGTTGATTATGTGCCTAAGAGGTTTTCTACTCACTCTTCTCAGAGGCATAAGACTTCAGATCATCAACAACCTCCAACTTCTTTGCCAGTTACCAAGACTATTGACGATAATAGTTATGGTTACTTTAAAGAAGTTCAGATTGTTGATGATAAGGGCCAAACCAAGACTGTAATGGCTTGGGTCCCTCTTGAGAACTGATTGTGTACAACTTGTTATGTGCAGGAGCAGACTGTGAACAAGGACAGTTGGTGGTATGTAGACAGTGGATGCTCTAGGCACATGAACGGTGAAAGAAGTCTACTGAAGGACTTCAAAGGTGGAATGAAACAGCGAGTTCATTTCGCTGGTGATAAAAGAGGAGTAATAACTGGAAAAGGAAAAGTTTCAAATGGAACTTTGACTCTAGAGGATGTGAATTATGTTGAAGAACTAACTCACAACCTAGTGAGTGTTTCCCAAGTCTGTGATAAAGGTCATTCTGTACATTTTAATGAGACAGAAGCCTTAGTCCTGAAGCCGGGTTTCACCATCCCAGAAAAATGGATATTAATGAGGGCTCCAAGGAAGAAGGACATCTATGCCATCAACATGGGTGTTCCTAATACTTCAATGGAATCTACATATCTTTTATCCAAGGCTTCTGAAGCAGACGCACTTTTATGGCATAGGAGAATGGCTCACCTGAACTTTCGTAAAATGAACTATATAACCAAGAATGGTTTAGTTCTGGGTGTACCACAAAAACATTTTGAGTCTGAAGATAAGTGTATTCCTTGCATGAAAGGAAAGCAACATAAAAAACCACACAGATCTAAGACTGAAAACTCAATTTTCTCACCATTTGATTTGCTACACATGGATCTCGTTGGCCCAATAAGCAAAAGAAGCATAGGTGGCAAATGGTACTGTTTAGTTGTTACAGATGATTTCTCTAGATTCTCTTGGGTATTCTTTTTGGGATCTAAGGATGAAACTCCTGGTATTCTTATGGAGTTCTTAGATCTAATAGAGAATGTTTATAGAACACGAGTTAAGAGAATTCGTAGTGACAATGGAATAGAGTTCAAGAATTCAACTTTCAATGTCTATTGCTTAAGCAAAGGGATACAACATCAATTCAGTGCACCGTATGAATCTCAACAGAACGGTGTTGCTGAAAGGAAAAACAGAACGTTGATTGAAGGGGCTAGAACAATGCTTGTAGATTCAAGGCTTCCGGTCATTTTCTGGGCAGAAGCGGTGAATACAGCATGTCATGTTCTAAACAGAGTTCTTACGGTTAAAAAGCAGAACAAGACTTGTTATGAGCTTTTGAACAATAAGAAACCTAACTTAAAAGGGTTTGAACCCTTTGGAGTTTCATACACTTTACTGAAGACTAGTAATCCGCAGAAATTTGGTGAGAAGGCTGCCGAAGGATATTTCCTAGGTTATGTGCCTAATTCACCAAACAAACGTGTCTTCAATAAAGCTACGGGACGTGTGGAAATAGTTTATAACATTGAAGTTACGAGCTACACACATGACGTACATAAGGGATTAGATTGGCAATTCGACTATTCAGATCTCTTTAAGTCTTTTAATGTCCCAATCAGTGACTACAAAGTTGACTCAAAAATCTCTGAACATTTATTGTCGGGTGAAGGGGATATTGGCCCTGCACCAACATCGAATGTTCCTATAGATACAACTTCTGTGGATCCTAATCGTGCATCAACGAGTGCCACACAACAATCTTCTGATAAGGTGTACAATACTGATGAGGATATGCCATCATTGGAAGAAATTGGCACTAACCTAGAAGAAGAAATAGAACTTGAACCGGTGACAACAACAAGAGTTAACAAAAATCACCCAACTGAGAATATCATTGGGGATCGAAATGCATCTGTTCAAACTAGGGCTAGTATATCTGAGTACACTAGCATGTATGCTGAAATGAAAGAGACAGAGGTTACAAATCTATGTCTATATTCATGCTTTATCTCACAAGTTGAGCCTAAGAATGTCCAAATGGCGTTGAAGGATAACTCGTGGGTAGAAGCAATGCAGGAAGAACTTTCTCAGTTCTCAAAACTGCAAGTTTGGGAGTTGGTTGATTTACCAAGTGGTGAATATCCAATTGGCACTAGATGGGTCTTTAAGTGTAAGAAAGACGATCGGGGAATCGTGATTCGCAATAAAGCTCGTCTAGTCGTTCAAGGTTTCAATCAACAAGAAGGAACTGATTACAATGAGGTGTTTGCACCTGTGGCTAGGCTTGAGGCAATTCGGTTGTTCTTAGCATTTGCAGCTTCAAAGAAAATGAAAGTTTATCAGCTGGATGTTAAGAGTGCCTTTTTGTATGGCAAGGTCAAGGAAACGGTGTATGTTTCTCAACCACCAGGGGTTTACTGATCCAAAGTATCCAAATAGAGTATATCGTCTTGATAAGGCTCTGTATGGATTACATCAAGCACCAAGAGCGTGGTATGAAACACTATCAACTTATCTTCTTGAGAATGGCTTTACAAGAAGAAGAATTGATAATACACTTTTTGTGAAATGGAAGAAGCAGGACTTTATACTTGTTCAAGTATATGTTGATGACATTATCTTTGGGTCATCTGACGAAAAGATGTGTCAAGAATTTGAGCAAGTTATGAAGGGAAAGTTTGAGATGTCTGCTATGGGAGAGTTGAACTTTTTCTTAGGGTTACAAGTTGACCAAAAGAAAGATGGATTCTTTATTCATCAATCTAAATATACACATGAGCTATTAGAACGTTTCAAGATGGATGAATCTCGTATCTACAAGACTCCTATTCCAGAAAATCACGGACTCGGTCCTGATACATCGAGTGATCAGAATGTAGATCCTACTTTATATATGGCTATGATTGGATCACTAATGTATTTGACTGCATCTAGGCCTGACATTATGTTTGCTGTTTGTATTTGCGCAAGATATCAGGCTAATCCGAAAGAGTCACATATACAAGCGGTAAAAAGAATCTTTCGTTACCTCAAAGGGAAGCCGAAGCTGGGACTTTGGTATCCGATTGAAGGAGACTTAGATTTCGTTGCTTACACTGATTCGGATTATGATGGATGCAATCAAAATAGAAAGTCTACGACCGGAGGATGTCAATTCCTAGGAGGTAGACTTGTGTCTTGGCAGTGCAAGAAGCAAAGCTCAGTAGCCATTTCTACATGTAAAGCTGAGTATGTTGCAGCTGGCAGCTGTAGTTCCCAAGTATTGTGGATACAACAGCAACTGCGAGATTATAGGCTAAACTTTACCGACACTCCTATGATGATCGATAATGAATTGACGATCTCTATAACCAATAATCCGGTAAAGCACAGCAAGACAAAGCACATTGATATTCGTCATCATTTTATTAGGGATTGTGCCGAGAAGAAGCTTATTAGGTTAGTCAAAGTTGCCTCTTCTGACAACTTGGCAGACCTATACACTAAAGCTTTCGACAGGGCGCATTTTGAGACATTGGTTCAATTTAACGGAATGAGGAATCCAGAATAATTACTCTTCCAAAGGAATATGTAATAGTTAGTAAGTTTTATTTTTATATTAAAGAAAAAAAAAAGGGGAAGGCGTATGGCATTCATTTGCTTGTTACCTGAAGGGAATCACCTCCTATAAAATACAAAAAGAATATAAACCATAAAAAGTTTAAGTTCTTATCTGCTGGGAAATGATAGTACATTAGGAGAATAAGCTTAACAAAAATAAGTATAAGTCTTAAGTTAGATGTGTTAGTAGATTCTGGTAAGTCACATTAACGTTACATCTTTACAACCAGGACGGTACTTATATTTATTTTATTATACACCTTTCTCCACACGTTATAATTGGATAAGAATAAAATTAAGTCTAGACAGCTTCATCATATGATGTACTGGTAGGCAAATTATGCTATGACTTCTAAGCATTTAATAAGCATTAATTCTCATGTGTGTTATCTAGTGTGAACTACTATATGATGTATGACATGAGTTTTAATTTGTGAATGATAGTAGAGCCATACACTGTTATCAAGAAACTATGAAAATATGAACAGACAAATAGTTAGAAAAATGGCTATTAGCAAAACTACTGGTGACTTTGTTGTACTATGTACAGACCTGAAACCTTTAGTTTTGCCAATGGGCTCAAACTTGTTTTGCTCATACCAAGGGATCTTCTATTGTACTAAGTACAGATCTAGAACCACTAGTATCTTCAATATATGTTTGATGTCTGTTAAGTCTTAAAATAGCTCAAGGATATGTTATATGTTACGAGAAGTGCATCATTTAGTAACCTCTACCTTGAATGTAAAAGATACAGTGTTATGTGTTAAACTTGATTTCTCAGTATGTCGTATATTAGGACACATTGGTTAATATGCATACTAACAATAAAGGTTTGCTTGGAAATCAGTGTATAATTTGTTTATGTGGATCATAATATCAGTAATCGTCTTGAACCGTCGATGACAAATGAACGTTCACTTTGGTGGATAATTCGTTCTCATTAATATAAATGTATGTTGAAAGAACATGTTATTTCATGTGGATAAAGGTAACCAAGTTATAATCTTATAAATATAAGTTGATAATTGGTTAAGTTGTAATTTTTTTTGTCACTTATTTTGAATTTTATGAAGGATGGATACTAACAATCTTCTTAGACTTGTTTACTAAATAATAAGATACAACTTATTCTTCCTAATATGATCCCTAAGCAGATAAATCCTTAACGCCAAAAATATGTATTGTTTATCTTATTTAATAAAATGGTACTTGATACCACTCATTAGTTTGATCATTTATTTATTCGTCTTTTATTGTTGTTTGTGTTTATCCTTTGGAAGTAAGTTAATCAAAAATTTATCGTTTGGTGTTGAATAAATGTGACAAAACCGCAATGGAAAGTTCAGAATGTTGACTTGTAAAAATACTTATAATGTCAATTTATACTTAAAACTAAATTCGAAATTTTGGTCAAATTTGCGAAGTTGACCAGTCAAACTTGTGAATCGAGTTTGGAGTATAAAAGGGCCAAGTCAACGAATCCAAGTCTCACTTTCCAAATACCCCTGCGAACCGAGTGTCTTCTCCTGCGAGCCGAATATCAGCGAACCCAAACAAGACACCTTTTCCTAAAATTTTTGAAATTCAAGAACAAGGATCGGTTTTTCACTCCGAGGATATTATACTTCTTTCGATTTCACATAATTTGAAGTAAGTTTCACTCGATTTTACCATATGATTCATCTTTAATCGACAATTTATGTTTCGAAGGACTTTGGTTTCGTATCTCACGGATTTCTTCAAAATTAGTGAAAATTAAAACCTAAAACTCTTAGAACTTGTTAATCGGTCTATAATAAACGTGTTAGTACCATTCAATCGCGATTAAAATTGTTCGATCATTGGGTTAGAATTTCTTGTTGAAACCCGACGCTCCTACGAACCGAGATCAATCTCAGTTCGCAGCGAACCCAACCTTTGACTCGCGTTGACCCTGCGAAGCGAACCCAATCGGGTTGACTTCGCTTGACCGAAGCGAAACCAAATGGTTTGACTTTCGTTGACTGCGAAGCGAACCCAACTGCTTAACTAGCATTGACCTGCGAAGCGAAACCAAAAGGTTTGACTTCCGTTGACTGCGAAGCGATTACGATCTGAACATTTGACTTAGTCAATATTCAGTTTACAAAGTTAATTTTCTAGACTTGTATTCGATTTGAGAACTTTATGTTTACAAATGAAGTACAAGTGATGACTTTTAACTCTCAGTTATACGTTTAGACTTAAGAACTTATCTTTATAAGTTAAAAACGTATAAATTTAACATGTTACATTTGTTTTTGATTTGAGATCTTTATGATTACAAGTAAAATACAAATAGCAATTGTTAATTATCTGTTATATGTTTCGACTTAAGGACTTAATGTTATAAGTGAAATGCATATAATATACAAATTCTGTTCTATTATATCGAAAGACTTCCGACTCATATGTAGTCGTGCGGCGTGTTCCGATTTTCAATCGGCGGTATCTACTAGGACGTACGAACTGTATATAATTTAGAGAAGATAATTGAAAAATTAAGTCTTGTATACTTAATCGTTCAATTAGGTTCAGTAAATTAAGTTATTAATTAATAGTAAACGTCGATGTTTGGTGATCATTATTGTTCACAATACATAAACGTTTAAAATTAATTAATGTTCGATAAGTTGTCCTATTATCTGAGCTAACTGCCATTTGTGTACATCTTATGATTACAGATATGGCTGCTCGATCTTTCACTCCTGCTCACAACATCTTGGTGAACTTGGATGTAAATGAGCGTGGTGCTGCACGTTTCACAGAGATTCTGACGTATTTAGCACGTTCGAGGATTCGATATGCTATTACGGAGTCTCCGCTACTGTCCCGAGATCTTCTGGATTAGTTTTGGGAAAGTATTGCGTATGATAGTGCTGCAAACCCTCCCTATATCCGTACGAGGGTTAATAATCATCCCGTTGTCTTCTCCGCTGATGATCTGAGACAGATTTTACATCTGGGTACAGTTGATCAGGAAGCTGCAATTGGTAGAATGGGTTATTCTGGACCCAAGAGAGGCCGCCAGTTTGTGAAGGCATTTGTACTTGGCCAGCGGAGATTTCTTTTCCACATTATTGTTACCATTTTCGGTAACAAGAAGGGCGGATACGATGAGCTGAGCCCTGAGCTGTTATCTGGCCTACTGTCCCTGGTTTATAATAAACCATACAGTGTTTCTTCGTATATCTTTAATTCTTTTGTTGGCGAGATCACTGGCGCGGTGAGATCGAAGTTTATGCTTTATCCGCGTTTTTGCATGCTTATCATTCGTCACTGCATTCCTGGGTTGACGAACATTTAGCCAGATTTACATGTTGACCGGATTAGACTTAGAGGATACAACGCATGTTTTCTCCATTCTTCTCGACGTCCAGATCAGGTTAAGCCTGAAGCATGTGATCTTTTTGGCCATCTCCTCGATGCTGCCTATATAGCTCCACCAAACAATGGTTGGATGGATAATGGAACTCAACCACAAGTACAACCTCAGCCAGCAGTTGTGGCTCAAAACCCTGAGCCGCAAGAGCTTATAGAAGATGTTCTACATCAGGCTGCTCAACCTGACATTGCTGCTCAGGTTTTACATGAGGTTTTGATACAAAATGATGATGATACCGATCCTCTCTTAAATGAGATTGATCAATTTCAGGCTCCTGAAGCTGTCGACCCAGAGGTCATTCGACCTGAGGGTGAACGGGATCAGGCGAGTTTGGATGTTGGGCTTTCTAGTGCTTTACGCAAGGATGGCACCACTACATCTGACTCCGATAGTGAGGAAACTGATGATGATCTTCCTCGTCCTCCTACTTTTTCGGGTATTTCTGCGGGGATGATCCGGAAGGGTTCCAAGCTGATCATGGATCCTGCTTTAAAGGGCAAGCGCAAAGTTGATGATCTGGATCCTGATTTTTGCTTGATTGACGAGGACACAGATGATGAAGAGGATCAACCTCTTCAGACACGAAGTCGAAAGCGCATTCGTTCTGCTACTTCTCAGCTGACGATTGGCGATTTGGCTAGTCCAGTCGCTCAAGATACAAAACCGCATGCTAGACCTACGGCACAACGTCCGAGTGCTCCGGTATCTGAAACCTCAGAGAAGGTCAGAGATACGAGTATTTATAGCTATTCAGAGATTGAGACAGTTTATTCTGTTACTTTTACTGATAACTATGGTCTAACAGGAGCCTGCTGTTGATGTTCCTATCACGATTCAGACTACCAAAGCTAGTAGAATCATAGCTCGCTTACTTCTGACAGACGTTGCAACCCAGATTGAACAACATCGTGTTCAATCTGCGACCACACATACACCCCAGGCTACTACTTCTGTGAGAGCTTCTGAGCGGATTTCTAATTTGGAACTTCGAGTTCGGATATTAGAGACTCAGAATGCTACTCTGGCAAAGGAGCTTGTGTCTCAAGGCGAAGCCTATACTCATCTCCTGAAGTCTCATATGCTTTCAATCAGAGAGTCTGAAGATCAGCAGAAACAACTTGATCGACTGCAAGGCCTTGTCACCAATTTATTGAAGGGCAAGTCGCCTCAGGGGGAGATCTTGCTATTTAATGAGGCTTGCAGAGAAGATGAATTGAGAAGGAAAAGACGTGATGATACAGATGATGATCCGAATGCACAGAAAGATAGAGAGCCGACTGGTCCTTCAATGACTGGTGAGCTTCCTATAATTCAAGGGGAGTCTGAGCCTGCTGGGGCAGATGCTGGTGATGGTGCTGGTACTGCTGATGGTGCTATCAACGTTGGTGAGAAACTCACCAAGGAATAATTTTAGATATGTACTCTTAGATTGATTGTAATAATGATTATAATCAATGAAAGACTTACATTAAAAGTTATTTGTTTTATGTCCATATAATATAAGATTAGTTATATAAGATTTAGACTTGAGATGCTATATTACAGGTTAATATGATATAAGACTAATTATATAAGACTAATTATATAAGATTTAGACTTGAGATTCATCATGACAAGTTAAAATTATATAAGATTAGTAATTGATTGTGATTTCATGAATGAAATAATAAAGAAATTCTTAGATTGATTATCTATTTCAATAAAAGAATTTATATTATTCATATTTGATTCATGACATGTTTATCACTTGTAGATGAAAGTGATACCGACATTGAAGTCGAAGAAGAAGTAGATTACGATCTAGAGGAGGGAGAGTTTGTACCTCCTGAAGATTGGACTTCTATGTCTAATGTTGGGTTAGACGAAGGTGTAGATCCAGATGCTAATATCGATGAACACATCGTGAGCCCTTCAAAGACTAAAGTCGTTATTCAGGATGAAAACGGAGAAAGAGTGATTGATTTAGATGAAAATCTAGATGATTCAACTGATTCGGAAGATGATCTTCCTGATAGACTCAAAAATAATCCGATGTTTAAGCCTTTGAAGAGAAAGAAAAAGGAAAAGACTAGTATTAGGAAAGTCGATATCGCTGGAAAGCGAATACCAAGAAAAGGTATTATTGGATGGTACTACGACGCAGATCTGAAGCGTTTTGCTATAAAAAGATTTGATGGTGTTCAATATTTTGAGAAGAAGCTTGCAGTCTTCAGTCCTTTGCCTAGGTTTGAAATCCGAGACTTGACTAGATTAGAATTGAATAACCCCAGTAATGATCCTTTTGGAAGATATGTTGAAAAGATTATCAGGACTAAGGGTTGGTCGATGAAGTTTGAAAGAATTAAGCCAAGAATCGGAAAGACAATCAAGCTTGACGAAAGAAGTGAAAGAACTGGAAGGCGTCGAAGGAAAAAGATATATCCAGCTGCAAAATGCATACAACAGATTCCTCTGAAAGCTATGCCTCAAGATATCTTAGGTATGCTGAAGAGATGGTCTGTAGATTCAGTGACTGGAGAAGCTCTCATATTTGAACATGATGACGAAGTTGAAGATGAAGAGAGAGAGATGTTAAAGATTTATGATCGACGACATCTAATGAACTTATCAAGGGTTGACCTATTAATATTACACAAGAATAGGATCACGGCAATTGAAGGATGGGAAGATGTTGCTCGAGATTATCAGTCAATGGTGAAGACATGCATTAAGCTGAAGATATATGCAGGTAGCAAGATTTACAAGTGATTACCAAAGACAACTTGAAGACAAAGACAACTTGAAGACAAAGACCTAAAGACGCTAGAGCTATTGTCAAGGGGGAGTCTGTTGAGACATGTTTTGTGACAACAGATCTAGCTTGTAATAGCGTGAAATAGTACTTTTAGTAATTGTAATCAAGCTTGTACATTGGTTTTGAATTGTAAATGAAATATATTGCTTGGTAAACATTTTAAAGTTAAATATCAAAATGCTGAAAAATGTTGACCAAGGTTGACCGCGAACCGAGTTAGTTCGCAGGACAAAATTGGCCTGCGAACCGAGTCAGTTCGCTGGGCCAATATGGGCTGCGAACTGAGTCAGTTCGCATAGCCCAGTGACCTGCGAACCGAGACGAGTATAAATGTAAATTAGGTTTTAAACCTAAAAAAAAAAAAAAAAACTTTTGCTAATCCGGACATTCGTGCCTCCTGCGATTCCAGAGACTTCTCCAACATTCTAAAGGCTAGGTATTGATCGTTAACATTCGTTATAATCGATACAAAGCAAGTAGACAATTGATTCGCTAATATATTGCGAAAGAATTCGTTATAGACCCTATAACTAGTATTGAGGGATTCCGCACCTTAATACCGTAGATAACCTCGTTATCGATCCGCCACAACCGGACTTACACCAGACAAGCTGGTAGACTAGCAGAGTCAGTCGATCGAGTCATCGTTCTCATACCCCGAATAGGCCGACGTCAGAATTAGCTCTGAAATCGATAGATAGCCTACCGGGACGAAGTGTACCCAACTATGTACTTGTATTGAACTCTTGTAAGCGGCCGGAAGTAACCATTCCCGGCATGTTTGTAAAACCTCTAATCATGTAACCTTTTGAACTACGTTTTAATTGATTTATGTTCCTACTACTATGCGTGATTGATTGGCACGTACGATGTTGTATATTACCTCATAAATATATGTGCATCTATAAATATCATAATCTTTGCGCCAAATCTCATACACATTTTACCTTCTGTTATTAAAGAATCATGCCGCCACGAAGACAAACTTACTCACAAGCCGAAATCGCACAACTGATTGCCCAACGGGTAGCCGACGCCCTGGCTGCTCAAGAAGCACTCAGAAACAGTAACACTAATCCTCAAGGAGGAAGCGAGGATACCAAACAATTTTATACAAATAAAGCTACCGCCTAAAGCTTCAACTTATAGCTACAGCTTACAATTAATGTCTACAGTTACAGCTTACGGCTTCAACTACAGCTTACGGCTTCAGCTACAGCCTACAACTATTTTACCAAACAGGCCCAACTATAAGTTCTCTCCTGAAATCATCAATGATTAATGATTTGATTTTTTCCTTATATAGGAGTAATTAATTTGACTATCATCTTTTGATTGATTGCCTTATTTAGTTATCATAAGGGCAAGTTAGTCATTTATAATAGTTGAGTCTAATTTTATGATAAGCATCAAGATGTTTTATATGTATAGAGAAGAGATAACTCATTGTATAGAAACAAAATTAAGACTAGAAAACGTTAAATTAATTTTTTAATATAGGTTAAACGCTTATAAAGGATTTATCCTTTCGTTAAAACTTATATATTTGAAGATACAAAATTACCATTATATCCCTATTATTGACTTATTAAATATGGTAAGATTAAACTAATATCATATCACCCGTCACACATTTATAATATATATGTTTACTTCTTTTATGTTGTATATTTGAATAAGATAAGATTTTACAATTACAACATTTGCATTTTTTTTTCCTTTTTGGTAAATACCTATAATAAACTAGTAATGATGAATGCATTCAAACATAAAACTTAAAACATATTAAAAAAAAATATAATCATGATAATATAAAAATTACTATTAGTCATCAATGTTGATTGACGTTAATAATGATCATCCACCGACAATTATTGAGTTTTCTAAGAGAATATTGTACTTTTAAAAAGTATTTAAGAAAAGGTAATAATCTCTGAAATAATTTTACAAACATTGTATTTTGTATTTTTTTATTATTATTATTTTAGCCGCTATCTATATATGACAGCAAAAAATTTCTTCTACTTCCGGTTTCCATTCAGACAGCAACAAAATCTTTTGATTATGCAAGTTTCAATTCTTGAAATAAAAACGTATTGTAAAATGCAAATATATATCATACTCATCATCACTTTATGTTACTACAGAAAATACTGTACAATAATCCCTATTGAATTTGGTAATCCTCATCACTTTTGGGTTATTTGCAAAGAACAATTAACAATATATGAAATCTTTTCGAACAAAAACAATATGCTACATATTTGGCAATACTGAAGCTTGTCTCGTAAAGTTTGCTATGTCGAGTACATCAGGTTATCAGCAAGGAACCGTAAAATAAACGGATCTAACCAAAAGATGATGTGAAGAGATGCAACGATACTTTCTATATCTAAGGTCGGCAACAGTCGCTGTGGAGAAGACGGTGCGTAGAGGGGATTTTAGTGGTGGCCGTAGCCCAGAGCCCCGGAGGCAGCAAAGAGATGCAACGGCGACTGTGTTTTTTGCAACTAGTATTGCTTTATTTCGATGGGGTAAAACATAAAGGGGGAAAAACTATGTTTTTAAAAATATTTTAGAAACTACTATATTCTTTTAAATACTTTTTAAATTTACAATCTTCTCTTAAAAAAACTCGACAATTATCACTTGCATTATATTCTTTTAAATACTTTTTAAATTTACAATCTTCTCTTAAAAAAACTCGACAATTATCACTTGCATGAAATAGTCGACTATCAAAATTTGCTTATTTTCATTAATTACCGTCAGATAGCGCGGGTAATTTACTAATCATCCCTTATTGATGCCTTGTCTTTTTATTTCATTGCAGGAACAGAATAGCATCATACAATCAATTTTATGTAATCCCTTAAACAACATGGCTTGAAAACGAATTGATAACATGTTTTATTAAACCTTAAAACCACATTAAGGGTCTTATATAAAACCTTATTAACACATATAAACACATTTTAAGATTGTTGTATATTTGGTTGAGTTCATATTGTTTATAGAATGTTTCACAACACCTACTCATGCTATAGAAACAAACAAATATTGTATCCAACACAAATTATAATATAAACACATAATCAAATAAGATACAACCTAATAACATCATGTATGTGTCTTCAACGAGCCTTCCAAACGAAAAGATTCTTTGTCCTTAAAAGATATTTACGCGCTCGATTCACAACAAACCTCATGTGTAACGACTCCAGAATTAATGCAGACCCGTGTTGTATTTCGTCAGCGAAAAAATACAACACAATGATAATGACGGTAGCATAAACTCAAGTTTGAAAGCCTCAAAACCTAGCGGCCTTTGTTAATGTTTATGTGTGTATTTATGTATTTCTCTTTACTCAAGTGGCTACCATTTGGTCTGTATTTATACTATGTAGACACGTAAACAAGTACCCAAAAATATGAGATCATGGGATGATCGTTTCAACCACGATTGCTATCCAAATCCACCTCATTCTCCTCTTTTCTTGGTTGACATGATTTGCCACTATATATACTAACACACTTCGGTGGTTGCTGTTTTTTAAGCTTGTATTATAAGCTCTTTAAATTGTACTATTAGTCACCACGTAGACAATTATGCTAAAACTTTTCAAACTCACTAGTAATTCCAACAAAGTTTGCTGGGTTATTCCCCTTTACCCAACAAATAAATAAATAATTCCAACAGTAAGAAGTAAAAAAAATAACTTTCCCATAGCATATCATCGTAGCCGCGTCACAGTACGTCTGCACTTTTTAAAGATTCCTTTAATTAAAAAATCATCATGTAATATATTTCATAAGTCAATGAAAAATAAATATAAATTATCTGAACTAAATAAATGCACATACTGCAGATACTATTATTGTTATTGTCATCTAGAATCCGAAAACAAAAAAGAACTACGCAGGTGGATGGTGTAATGCAAAGTGAAGAACCATGAAGACGAAAACTGTAATTACCCTTGTTATTAGTCATTTAATTTTCTACTTCTATTGATATGTTTAAGTAGCAGCAGTTGCATCAGTCACCCGCCAAAAACAAAACCATGATGGAAGAAGGTCAAATCCTTGAACTTTATCATCTTCACTACTCTGATCTCATGGCATTATCTTGTCCAGATCACCAATTACCAACTTGTTCTGAAAACAATGATCATTTAGAATCAGTCATGACTATAATCATGAAAAACCTAGGTCCCTCAGGTCCAGGTCTTCTCGCCATTACTGGAGTCCCCAACGCTTCCCATCTCCGCCAAATACTTCTTCCGATGGCTCGAAAGCTTTCGCTTCTTAAAAACCAAGATCAGAAACGAATACTTAAGGTAATGCGTTTGGAAATTAACATAAGTAGAATAAAAATTGTAATTTTGGAGAATGCTGCTTATGTGTTTGATGAAATGCCTGAACTAGTTTATGAGCCATGATTTTTGTGTTGATAGTCGGTTTTGAATCATGAATGAGAATTATTGCTTGCATATGTTTGAGTTTTAGGATCATAACAGTCGATGAAGCTGATAATCAACTTATTGAAATCATGATGTGAACTTTTATACAAAGAATATTTGTTTGAAATACAGTAGAACCTCTATAAATTAATAATGTTGGGACCGAGATATTTTATTAATTTAGCGAGATATTATTATCTCAATAAATTAATAAATTATTAATTTATGGTGGATACCGTTCAAAATCCGGTTGATGATGAAGTTGATGATGATTCAGTACCTTTGGAACCGGTCACTCGGAAAGAAACATTGCAAGCGGCAACAACTCTTCACAACTTTTTGTTGCAATACGAGAATACAATGCCTCAACTCTTAAGTGCAATGATGAGATTTAAAGATGAACTCAATATAGATTTGAAGTTCACAAAAAAAACAAGTGACTATAGATTCATTTTTTACTAGACAATCCTAGAATTTTGGAATATTTTAGTAATTATTAATTTATAGTTTCGCTGAGACCAGTATAAATACATTGGGATTTCAAAAAATTATTATTTTATTATTTTATCGATAGGGGTCCAATTTTGTACCGGTCCCAAGTTGGGACCGGACAAATTATTAATTTTATCGAGGCTATTAATTTATCGAGTATTAAATTATAGAGGTTCTACTGTAAGCAAGTCTCAAACTGCTTAACAAAAAGCATGTGCACTTCTTCATCCAAACACACGGAAGTGTATTTTAATCTGATTTTAAAAAATTGTAACAAGTAGAGCCAGACACCCTAATCCGATTCTAATATGAATATCTGACCTTTTAAGATAGAAATAATCAGGTTTTGAGGGACATTAAGAAGTTGCTGCAACACAGTTGCTCTTCTTGATCGTCCAGAATAAACTTAACACTATCTAACTTGATCAGTTTCTTGCAGTTAATTAAATTATACGATTCTGGTTCTTATGGTGGTAAATTTGCAGGATCATGGTTTAGGGAGTGATGTTCCTCTGAAGAACGTTG
Organism: Gnaphalium uliginosum; assembly: GCA_963930675.1. NCBI lineage: Eukaryota > Viridiplantae > Streptophyta > Magnoliopsida > Asterales > Asteraceae > Gnaphalium > Gnaphalium uliginosum. Next base: position 37,083,482 of record OZ005680.1, on the reverse strand, counting down.
ATAGAACAGTCTCCCCTTTTGCTATGCAATTAAAATACAACCAAGATACAGATGTTAGCACCCTCTGTGAAGTAAACCGTTCAGGGTTTGAAGCTCGCAATTCGGATATTGAGAGTGCAGGTGAATTCAAGAATCTTGGGAACATATTCAGAGAGCTAGGAAATTGCATGATTGAGCTAGGTGTTCATATGGCTAGGGTATGCGATAAGATCATTGGTGGCCATGACTTGGAGCAAAGCTTACTAGAATCATGCTCGGCTAAAGGGCGTCTTATACACTACCATTCAATTGTAGATAATCTTATCCTACAAGCTTTGAATGATTCTCGATCCAATAGCAACACATTTAAAAAAGTTAATGGCAATCACTCTGACTTGTGGCAGCAGTGGCATTATGATTATGGTATTTTCACTGTTTTGACAGCTCCAATGTACATGTTTGGTTCGGGCCAATCATGTGATGCGGAAGAGTGCCCTTCCCCTAGTGGACACACATATCTGCAAATACTTGATCCCAACAAGAACAATGTAGTTATTGTCAAGGCAACCTCTGAGAGTTTTATTATTCAAGTAGGGGAATCAGGTGACATATTATCAAAGGGGAAACTCCGCGCAACTCTTCACTCTGTCTGTAGACCTGAAAAATTGGACCAACTGAGCAGGGAAACATTCGTTGTGTTCTTGCAGCCTGCTTGGAGCAAGAAACTTTCGCTTTATGATTATAATACTGGGGAAAGTTCAAGTTCTGATGGTGGGAATTCAAGAAAATGCGATGATGTGGAAAGCCAGTGTCAAATACCAAGTTCAGACATTGGTAAATTAGTCCCACCACTTTGTGATCGCTTGAAGGATGGAATGACATTTGCCGATTTCTCAAGAGAAACAACGAAGCAATATTACGGAAGCAGTGGATTGCAGTCGAAGCGATAGGATGAGTATTGGTTAGATATGTTGGTTTGACAGGCTGATAACAATGGCAATGTGGAATCACTGATCAAAGTAAGTATACATTGTTGTTGCTCCATCAAAGAAACAATATGAAATATTAAAGCTATGAAAGTGGTTCAATTCCATTGTATGATGGTTGGCACTTTCAAGTTTCATGTATGGTTTATACTCGATACTCGGTTTAGACTTCGTCTAGAATATTCTGGAAGACCTTTATGATCTATTTGTCATGAAATATTTTCACATGTCTTAAAACTTAAAATAGCTATCACTCACATAACTGGTGACACTTATAGTACAGTGTCGGTTGACTGTCCAACACTTGGTCAACTTCTTCATTTTCTTGATGTATATCTATGATTATTAATCTTTATGAAATATGTGTCGGTTTGACACATATTTTCTTTTCTCTTCACAAAGACCAAAGAATTGAGTCCGTAAACAATAAATCATTTTATTATTCAATAGTTAAAATTTCCGGATATAACGATAATCAAATCAAAATCATCATCATATACAAACATTATAAAGTCATTATTATAGTGATCCCATGATACGACTTAAGTGCTTAGTATATTCCATTATAAATAAGAACAATTTAGAACCTAATTAATAGTAACTTTACCAATCACAATTTGACACGCTTTTCATATGATATAAAAGTAAAAAGTGCAATTATTTAACAATAATGGCCATTAGCTCAGTTGATTGTTCTTGGTATTACTTTTGGCAGGTCAGGGGTTCAAAACCCGTTCACTCCTTTTTTTTATAACTTTTGTAACAATGATTTGTATTTATATGTTAACCCCCCGTCTTACTCATTTGTTGATAAAGTCAGTGTATTTTTTTATGTTCAACAATTAGTACTTCTTTTACTACTTTGTTTGTTTTACGAAACTATTATTTATATCATTTGGTGATGATGATATTAGGAGAAAATAGGTTGGTTAACTTTTTCATAAATGTTGTCAAGAAGTGTTGAATTTTAAAATTTACAATTTTAAAATATTACTATCTCTTGAAATGAGTGGTAGGAAAGTTAAATGATTGCAATTGTATAGAAGCTATAATATGTTAATTATAGGTTTCTTACGGTTTCTAAAATTAAGGTAAAAATAAATATTGTTAGAAAAAGAATATATAAATTAGGAAAATAAATTTCTTTTATCAACATTATTATTTTTGTGACTCAATAGAAATTTATAATGTTCAACAATACCTTTTAATTATCAATTTATCAGTATTATTTTTATGTTAGTATGACATAATTAATAACATAAATAGGACTAAGAACTAAGAAGTATTAGGATACACAATATATCATAAGCTTTTTATGAGAAAGTGAGAAACATATTAGATTTGTTCAAATCGTCTCGAGGGATAAGAATTAAAGTTTTTATATAGAGCAATATTTGAATTTATACATATTATCATTTTTATCTTTTTTATATGTTCGTCGTATACATTATGACTTATAAAAATTAACGAACAAGGTCAATTCCGTCTGTGTGATAAAATTTTTCATTTTGTTATATAAGGATTCTATGAAGTATTATGTAAGCATAGACACTTACATTATAAAAATGTATGTTATGATTAAGAAATTGTTCGATAAATAATGATTGTGATATTTATTTCAACCAAAGATATAAGTTTGACGATGATAAATTTGCGTTAGTAAATGTGAGTAAAAAATTGACCATTTTTTTATAGATGGATCATCTCGAACTATAAATAGCTACATATCACTTTACAAAAATGATTTTCACAAATTAAATTAACTTGAACTTTACCATCTTAAAAGACAAATATTTTTTTTACCATACATTAGAAATCATACTTTCATAGTTTGGTTGTCATAAAGTTCATCTTCTACTATCTATGATAAATATCTATATATTACTTACCAAACATTTATACATAAATAAACATTTTCTCATGACGAGTTCTCTTATCGTTTTTTGAATGTCTTAAAAAAAATCAATTATTACATCCCGCTGCGAAGCGCGGGTGCATTCAACTAGTTTGCATATATCATGAAACGTGACATGAATAATTATTGATGAAACCTAATTGAAAACGACCACAGTTGTATATGGAAATCATAGTCTAATTAAATTTATTTTAATTAACAAACGCAGCGGAAACATAATAAATAAACATGTACAAACCAATTTTAATTGGATCCAATTATATCCTCGTATTGAATCAATAATAAAATAGAGGATGAATACGACTTATACCTTTTTGATGAAACTATAATCAATAGTATTAGTATGATTATCTTTATGGTTGATCCACACAACACGTTATTAATCACCACCTGAATGCTAGTTCATAAGGCCAAATTAAATCACTTCTTTGTTTTGTTTTGGACCAAAATTGGCACACGTTTGGTGTCTTTGTTCCTCACGGCCGAATACCACAAAAAGTAAAAAGGGTTGATTTCAATTTTTATTAGGGTTATTATATTTATAATAATTTATATCTAATAACTTATTATTATTAATTAATTATTTAACCCTTTAGTGTTAGAAATAAGAATTTAATCATAACAACTTTTATATTGAACCCTTCAATTTAATAATATTTATTAAATGAACACAAACTAATTAAATAACTCAGCTAGCTAATATAATTAACTTATTTTGGCCATACGAGTGGTATTTAAGTGTTATTGTGTGTGACCCCATAGACTCAATCGTAATTAGCAACCTACATACTTCCACTTGTGCATGGCACAATACTCAACAACTATATAGACAATGGTTAGCGTCCAGCAACACATCACTGCCCCTAAAAACGAACGGGTTTAGTTTCAGTAAACGATCAAATAGTTTGGAGTCTATCGTCCCTTTGTTTGGATACCATGTTGAACATGAGACAAGGACCAAGTCATTCTCATTTATTCAATGATTTTGTTTCTCAATCTAAAAGTTGAATAAGATTACTAAGCTAAATTGATCAACTATCAATCGTAGGTTGAGCATGGCCTTGCAAACATCTACTCATTCCATCGAGGGGCCCAGTAGTATCAAATCTTACAAAAAGAGAAACAAATCTCATATTGACTATATGTGTCTATCATGTGCTTCCCATTATACCGGATGATGGCCTTTATAACGGCCTTATTCAGAACAACGTTTAACCATATCAAAGTATGACAAGTCCTGCAATCGAGAACCAACATATATCTCAGGTCTAAGGACACAAAGACTTAACCATTTTCGAGATTCACTATTGACGACGATCCATTCAGTGACATCTCGGGGTTGGGTCATTCCAATATTCATCAACAATGAATACATGTGAATTTGGTCTCAACAAGTTACATATTCATCTACAATGAATATTACCAACCTTCACATTGATCTTAATTCAATGTTATTCCCATAACTTCGACTTACTATGGATGTTTAGAATAATTTAATTATTCATGGATTTAAACATGTAAATATAGAACACATGAATATTTATGAAAATGATCATACCAAATATATCAATTCATTAATCAAATAAAACTGTTAAAACTATTAAACGCTCCATTTATCCGAATACTAAAATACAAATCAAAATAAACCATTAGCAAATCTAAGTCCAACGCCTCTAATATGATCATCATGCTAGTGGTAGGCATAGGCTTAGTAAATGGATCTACTACGTTAAGATCTGTATGAACTTTGAGGATGCTGATCTCATTTCTTCCAACAACTTCACGAACGTAGTGAAATTTCCTAAGAATGTGTCGACTACCCTTATGCACTCTAGGTTCCTTTACAAGTATTAAGGCACCTGAGTTATCGCAGTACATCTACATAGGTCTAGTTATGTTGGGTACTACTCTCAGCTCAGCAACAAACTTTCTGATCCAGACATCTTCCTTTGCAGCCTCTGACGTTGCAATGTATTCTGATTCCGTTGTAGACTGCGCAACTGTACTTTGCTTGGAACTCTTCCAATCAACCACACCTCCATTCATGATGAAGACATACCCAGATTGTGATCGAGAATCATCTTGATCAGTTTGAAAGCTTGCATCGGTGTAACATTTTACACTAAGCTCGTCATCCAAACCATTGTAAACTAAGAACATATCTTTAGTCCTTCGCAGGTACTTAAGAATATTTTTTACAGCTATCCAGTGACTTTCACCTAGATTTTACTGGTATCTACTCGTCATGCTCAGGGCATACAAAACATCTGGTCTAGTATAACATGACATACATTATGGATCCAATTGCCGAAGTATACGGGATCCCTCTCATGCACTCTATCTCAGCGGGTGAGGTAGGATATTGTGACTTGCTTAATGTTATCCCATGTTGCATTGGCATATTACCTCTCTTAGAGTCTTGCATTTTGAACCTCTTCAAGACCATGTCAATGTATGTACTTTGGCTAAGACCATTCAGCCGCCTAGATCTATCCCTATAGATCTTAATCCCAAAGATATATGCTGCATCTCCTAGGTCTTTCATAGCAAAGCATTTTCCAAGCCAAGACTTTACGTCTTACAAAGTTGGAATGTCATTGCCTATGAGTAATATGTCATCAACATACAAGATCAAGAAAACTACAGCGCTCCCACTAGCTCTAATGTAAACACAGGGCTCATCTCCATTCTGAGTAAAACTAAATTCTTTGATTTTCTCGTCAAAGCGTAGATTCCAGCTCCTTGATGCTTGTTTCAATCCATAAATAGATCTCTTAAGCTTGCATACTCTATTAGGATAATTTGGATTCACAAACCCCTCTGGTTGCACCATATATACGTCCTTACTAGGGTGACCATTCAAGAAAGCGTTTTTGACATCCATTTGCCATATTTCATAATCATGCTAAGCAGCTATGGCAATCAATATCCTAATCGCTTTAATGCTTGCCACTAGCGAGAAGGTTTCATCATAATCAACTCCTTGAGTCTGAGTGAACCCTTTTGCCACGAGGTGAGCCTTAAAGGTGTTTACATTTCCATCCATGTCCGTCTTCTTCTTGAAGACCCACTTAGACCCAATAGGTTTAGTGTTTGGTGGAAGATCAACCAAGTCCCATACTTGATTATCTTTCATGGACTGCATCTCTGCATTCATGGCTTCATGCCATTTATTAGATTCAGGATCTGATATAGCATCTTTATAACCAGAGGGTTCATCATAATCCCCTAGCTCGAACTCCCCAGAATTGACGAGATAACTATATCTCTTATTCGGTTGAGGAACTCTACTAGATCCGCGAATGACAGGTGCATCGCCCTGCTGGTCAGCATCAGTATGCTATGGGCTCAGTGCGATGTTCGCTAGTGCCTTCAGAAGGCACCTCATTTTGTAGTTCTTGAATTTCTTCAAGATCTACATTGCTCCCACTTGTATTTTGTAATAAGAAACTACTCTCTAAAAATTGAGCATTACGAGCAACAAACACTTTGTTTTCATTAGGATTGTAGAAATTGTAACTCATAGTTTCCTTTGAGTATCCCACAAAATAACACTTGACAGTTCTGGACTTTAGTTTGTTAGAAGTCTCAAGCTTCACGTGAGCCTCACAATCCTAGACTCTCAAGTAAGACAACTTGGGCATCTTCCCATGCCATAACTCGTATGGTGTCTTGGTTACCTTCTTAGTTGGAACCATGTTGAGTATGCGTGCTGCAGACTCTAGGGCAAAACCCCAAAAGGACAATAGCAGAGTAGCTAGACTCATCGTAGACTGAACCATGTCAAGTAAAGTTCGATTATCAGACACACCATTATGTTGTGGTGTTTCAGGTGGAGTGAATTGTGAGACAATTCCACAATTCTTTAGATGATCCAAAAATTCATCACTCATGTACTCACCACCTCCATCAGATCTAATGGCTTTAATGGTTTTTCCAAACTGATTTTCTACTTCAATCTTAAAGACTTTGAACGTGTCAAAGACCTCGTGTTTATGTTTAAGCAAGTAAACAAAACTATATCGACTGTAATCATCAGTAAATGTAATGAAGTAGTTTTCAGCATTTCTTGACATGGTTCTGAAAGGGCCACATACATCGGTATGTATGAGTACGAGCAGATCCTAAGCTCTTTCACTTTGACCGGAGAAAGGATCCTTAGTCATCTTTTCACATAGACAAGATTCACATACATAAAACGACTCAGGACCGGTTGATTCCAAAAGTCCATCAGTTTGGAGTTTTGATATGCGTTTCTTGTTTATATGTCAAAGACAACAATACCATAGATAGATTTGGCTCAAGTTTTGCTTGACCTTTTTAGCGCTACATGTATAAACAGAATTATCATGCATTGCCATTTCATAAATATCATCATGAGGAATAGCATTAAAATAAAATAAATTATCCTTAGAAAATAAAATTCCAACTTCTGTAAAAGAGGGTTTGAAACTCACATCCCCCAAACGGAAAACTGAAATAAGTCCCCTAGTTATACTAGGTGCATAATGACAATTGTCTAAAAAAATGACAAGACCACTTGGTAAAATAAGCTCGTAGCTACCAATAGCTAGTACTACTGCTCGAGCTCCATTGCCAACATGCAAGTCCAAGTCGCCTTTATTCAGCTTCCTACTTCTCTTCAATCCCTGCACATTATTATAAATGTGAGTTCCACAACCAGTATCAAGTACCCAGGAATTAGGAGAGAATGTATATAGTTCAATCAAATATATACCTGAATCACTAGTCGTACTAGCGTCACTATCATCAGCTGGAAGTGAAAAACTAGACAGCTCCTCTATCAAGCAAGCAATCTCTTTGTATTTGCCCTTTCTTTTACTTCACGACTTTCTTTTCTTGATCCCCTTTCCCTTGACTTTCAAGGATGATGAAGCCTTGGGACGAACATCTTTTTCGGTAGTCATAAGCAAGTTATGAAGTTCTGAGATTGATTTCTTATCTCCTTGCATATAAAATTCTATAATAAAATTATTATATGATATAGGTAATGAGTTTAACATGAAACTCACACCCATATCATTAGATATAGGAGATCCAAGCATTTGTAGTTCATCAAAATAGCTCCTCATCTTAAGAACATGAGTACTGACCAACTCCCCTTATTTCATCTTGCATGCAGTGAGCTTTTTAACAACATTAAAAAACCTCTAGACGTGCTTGTTGCTGAAAAAGACTTTTCAGCTCAATAAGCATATCATATGCTTCGCGACCCTCCATAAGCTTCTGTAAGCTTGGATGCAAAGTCGCAAGAATTAGCAGCGCAACCTCTCTTTGCTCATTGTTATGCTTCTTCCAAGTATCATGATTAGCAGGAGAGTCAGTGGAGGTGGGAGGTGGAGCTAGTGGGGTATCAAGAATGTATGACTTCCCTTGATTCTTGAGGACTATCCTCAACTTTTGATACCAGTCTAGGAAGCGCGTACCTTATAGATTCTTTTTCTCCAACAAGGAAAAGAGAGTTAAATTGTTCACAGTTTGAGTTGACATTTATAAAATCAAAATAAGTTCATTTTAGTATTTTTGATAATAAATCCTTTTATAAATTAACTACCCAAGTTTTATAATAAAACAATTAATTTATGAAAGGCTAAGATCCACATTGAGCTTCTATCATCATAACGATTGATCACGAATAAAATGATAGATTAAATCGGTAGGTAGCGGGTACCAATTACATTACAAATGCAACTCTTAGATCTTTTATGGGACTGAGAAAATATAGTACTAAAACTACATGTCTCCTACTGGCATGTTTTACCCATCCTTGCCTCGAGCTTAGGTTTGACCAGGGCTCGATTAAGTCGTCCAATTTTGACTCTGTAAAAATTTGCATAGGTCTGACCAGTGATAACTAATCACCTCAGCGTCAAATTTGACCTAGGTATAACCATGACCAAAAGGGACAACCAAGTGTCTCAAGCTAATTGGATGGCATGACTTAAGTTCGACGGGTATATTATTTAATCCTTATTAAATCTATGTGTCAAAAGGTATGTGGCAAAATAATTCATGCACATTAGTTTTCCACACGATTTGTTAAAACCAATTTTAACTAATAGCTTAAAAAGATATATCCGGTTTTACGATTTTCATGTTTGCGCGTCAAGTGTTATTTTATTACTAATAAATACCTACATGAGATTGTTATAGTTTTATAAAATCAACAAGCACAAACTTGAATCATTTAAACCATTTTAAATGTCACCATAAAACATATATATATCCTATATATAAAAGGTACAAACAAGACACAAACTTTACACCATGAGTCCATATCAAACTAATCATTATGATCAATATAGGATATAAAAATAGCTCTGATACCACTGTTGGAAATCGTAGTCTAATTAAATTTATTTTAGTTAACAATTAATTAACAAACGCAGCGGAAACATAATAAATAAACATGTACAAACCGATTTCCATTGGATCCAATTATATCCTTATATTGAATCAATAATAATAAAGAGGATGAATACGAGTTATACATTTTTGACGAAAAAATAATCAATATTATAATTATCTCTGTGATTGATCCACACAACACCTTATTGATCACCACCCGAATGCTAGTTCACAGGGCCAAATTAAAACACTTCTTTGTTTTGTTTTGGACCAAAATTGGCAGACACTTCTTCACGGCCGAATACCACAAAAAACAAAAAGGGTTGGTTGGTTTCAATTTTTATTAGGGTTATTATATTTATAATAATTAATATCAAATAACTTCTTATTATTAATTAATTATTTAACCCATTAAGTATTATGAATAACAATTTAATCCTAATAACTTTTATATTGAATCCTTCAATTTAATAACATTTATTAAATGAACACAAAGTAATTAAATAACTCAGTTAACTATTATAATTAACTTAATTTGACCATATGAGTGGTATCTAAGTTGTATTGTGTGTGACCTGATAGGCCCAATCGTAATTAGCAATATAGTTGTTTATTATTCCAGTACACATTAAACCTACACACGAATGGTTGTGGAGGAAACCCAACGGAAATTCACACATCTTGTTGGCCGCGTGCTCAGCACAATAGTACGAAGTGAATTTAGCATTTGTATCTATCTATTTCATATTATACACTTTCAAAACGCACACGAATACGTTTATACTAACGTCACTTTTTATATCTTAACCCCCACATTCACCTCTCACTATGATCACTCGCGCCGCATCATGTGACTACAATGCTAGTATTTAACATCAAATCGCAAATGAGGTCCGAACCGACTGATGTTGAAGAATCAGCGGATATTGTGGTTAGGCTAGGTTAGCCGAAAGATGGTATTGTAAACCCTTGGTACGAAATTTATAAAGAAAAAACTCTCGGTTTGGCCCCTTGGACTAAATCAATCTCCAAGTTGGAGATTTAACATAACCATGTTAAATCTTTGTGTCGTATTGTTCGTGTTTATTATCTTATTTGCTTTGTTTAAATGCTTAGGTAGCGATTTGTCTATTATCATATTTGCTTTGTTTATTATCATAACCATATTGTTTGTGGGTGTAACGCAATTACACGAGTGTTTATTGAGTTTGTTTTTTTGCTAACAATAGATTGTTGTTAGTTGGATGTTCCGCTGCAATTCCTAACATAACTCTACTTGCTTATGTGAATTTATTAGTAGAGATTTCTTGTATAGATGAACATCGTGACATTGTTTCCAATGCATATTTATGTCAGCATCCTAACTATTTCCAGATCAATGTATTTAAGTTTTGCATATATGTTTGGTACAATTACGTAATGTTTATTCAAATAATTAATTGAGAGGTAAATTGATAAATAGTGTTAATTAAAAGGTAAATTGAGAAATATTAATGATGTACATTAATGTATCTTTTTAAATATAATATAAGAAACACATTTTTGATGTCATCAATTATTTAATTTTTAATAGATCAATTTAGTCCTTCAATTTTACTTAATTTAAAAATGAAACTCCTAAAATATTTCAAATTTGATGATAGAATATAAATAAACAATACTACGAGTCGTTTGCAAAAAATTTAAGACTTTTTGTTACATATTTGTGTGCTAAAGATTTTTACACTAAACAAACTCTAACTAAAGTACAACAATATTTATTGCTCATATAGATTGTATCTCTTTTCATCCCCATGCGTATTTTATCTTTTCATCCCTCGATGATGTTATCAAAATTTTAATTTGCCAACCAAATTGTTTGATTTTATCAATTTGACTAAAGTTATTACATCACGACAATTTGAGTAATTGTTAATAATTCTATAAAATTTAATAAAATTTAAATGAGGCTAACGAATTTGAGTTTTTATCTCCATTTATATCTCAAATTTATTACTGCTTTTTTAAGTTTTCATTTTCTTTCATAGTTATTTATTCTTTTTTTTTCGGTGGATTTCCTAACTAATTTGTAGTTCGATTACGATTTTAGATTACACAAACAGACATCACTAATTTAAAATTATTTTTTCAAAAGGTAATTGCATGATCTAAATGACTTTAACATAAATTGACATTACTATATCATATTCTGTGATCCTAACATGTTATAGTTAACTTCCACTTGAAATTAAAGATAACTTGAAATAATTTTTTATTTTATTTTTATAAAAGTATTGAACTATCGTAATAAATGAAATATGAATTATTGTATATAATACTCCCTCCCTGTTAAAATAAATGTCCACATTACTATTTATATTTGTCCCAAAATAATTCTCCACTTGTAAAAAATAACTATTAAAAATCATTAAACTCCTAATTTTACTCCCATTTATTATTTTCAATCATTTATTACTTAAATAAATTCTGTCAAACTTGCCTCTAATATAAGGGTAAAATTGTCATTTACCCAAGCTATCTTATTCACGACAACAAAAGTTGTGGGACAATTTTTGTGAGACAAAGGGAGTGGTTACTATGAAAGCTAATCATTTTTTTTTTTTTGCGAATTAAAATTGCAATCATGTAGGTTTGTTTATAACCATTTTACATATGATTTTTATTAACCAATTAAAAAATCTTATTTTTTATGCTTATCTATATCTTTTACAATTTATTTGCAACACCAAATACATTTATCTTTTTGATCACTAATTTACATTTAAGATCTTTTAACTCTATTTTATGACATACCATGTACGACATTAAATTAATGATATGTTAGTCACTTACTTTTTGTTATCAAAATAAAAAAAACTAGATCAATCACTAAATTATTATTTTCATAAATATCAAGAATTATCATATTCGTATTCATAAAAGTCAACACTATCGATAAAGTCTTAACTAATTAAAAAGAAGTCTTATAGCTTTTAATTAACCAATTGAAAATCTTAGTTTCCTTCGAATTATATTTTCTATCTATTAGTAAATACATAATAGGAGACTCCATCTTTGAAGTTTAAACAAACCACATATATATCATGTAGGGGTTAGAATTCTTATACAAGTGACAAAATCGTTTAGTTTAGATATTTTTACTTCTTTTTTTTTTCTTGATCATAATAAACAAAAAATATATACATTGTACATCTTAAAAAAGAGAACTAAATTTTATAGAGTGAGGTTCAAACGACTACAACAACTTTTCATGAGAATGAAGGAATCAATAAGAACGCGCCAGTGTCATAAAACCCACTTCTCCCACGTTTTTAAAAATTAAATATCTCCCAAACAGTAAGTCGAAAAATCATAAGAATTGCACCAAAAAAATCAGTGTTTTTTTCTCTTCGATTAGAGATCTCACAAGGTATACTTTCGACAATTTTTTTTCTTTTTTTAGTGGGTTTTGTAATCGACTACTACATGTGATACCAGCGAGTAACATGTGTGATACCAGCGAGTAACACGTGTGATACCAACGAGTAACACATGTGATACTAGCTATGTGATACCAACGAGTAACACATGTGATACCAATAAGTAACACATGTGATACTAATATTGTACAATTTCGAAAACTCAAAAAAAAAAGTCGTTGAAAGTATACCTTGTAAGATCCCTAATTGAAGAGAAAAAAATGTTGATTTTATAGTGAGATTTTTATAATTTTTTAACGAGTCATTCTTGAGATATTTAATTTTTAAAAACGTGAGGAAAAGTGAATTTTGTGACACGTGGCGCATTACTACTGGTTCCTCCATTCTCACAAAAAATTTTATTATCATTTGAACTTCACTCAAATTTTATAAGAATAATTATTTTACCTTGCATAACCCGTGTGTATACATGGGATTAAGGGTTAGTTATCATATTTAACAAAGTCACGTTAGATATCTATAATACGAGTAAGTCTTGGAGGACAATTTAATCTTTAGACAATGTTGAATCTGTTTTTAAGACAAATATAGATAAACATTATATCTAGTTAAGATTAAGATAGATAAAGAAATTATTTAATAGGAATTTCATGGGATACTTGGCTAAAATATATAATTATAAATGTTTTTCTTAATTAAGAAGAAGAATTACCTCGTAGAGACCTATGAGCTGAATAAGATAACATCATAGAAGTTATGAGATAACGATATATGTAGTGATAGTTTTCTTGTGAATGAAGATATGAAGTGATAATGATAAGGAAACATTGTATACTGTAAAGGTTGTTTCAGGCAACTCTAATCAAGAATTCTTTGAATTCAATGTGACTCTTCCTCAAGACCACATCTCTGTTCAGCTGTTTCCTCTAAAATTGCGAGGAGTTGCGAGGAGTTGAGCTTGAACCCATAACCTATTTTTCAAATGTATAGTAGCGGAGCCACAGGGGGCTGGTGGGTGCTGGACCACCCCCAACTAGCCCACTATCTTCTGATAATTTAGCCCATAGCCCACTGTTAAATCAGCCAAATAAGAAAAAGTTTTGAACCTAGCCCTCATAGTTAATCCATTAACAGCTAAAATTAAAAAGAGTGCGTAGGAATTGCTACTTTGCCGTCGTTGTGGCCTCGATCATCTATCTCAGGGAAGTTTTTGTATAATTCAATGCTTTGGCCTTTTACCTTCCCACTGACTTTGTTCCACTAACTTTGTTCCCCTTTTATAAAACCAACTTAATTAACAGTTTATAGGTACACAGATAACACTAGATTGTAAAATTCGTGTAGAAGTCAAATGATCTTGTTAATTTTAGGATTCTTATACTCCCTCCGTCTCAATTTATTTGTGTATGTTTCTATTTTAGTATGTCCCAAAATAATTGTCCTCTTTCAAAATCAACCAACAAAAATGCTTGAAAATGGTAAATATGAAATTCTATTGGTGGTCAACAATAATAAATGCACTTTTGTTAAACTTTGTGTTTCTTGTCTAGTGACAATAATTTTGGGACGGAGGGAGTAATAATTACTTTAATTTAATTAATGATTTAATTTTATTTAATATACATGTATATAAATAAAAGATAAATTATTATTAGTTACTAGAATAATCGAGTAGATTATAACACGGCTAATACACTATTTAGTGTTTAACGGTTTCATGATAAATTACGCCCCCTTAATGTTAAATCTTGACTCCGCCCTGCAAAAGTACTCCATTTCACAACTTACGTGGACGTTTGTGATGAAGGAATGATATCAGTAGGCCAAAGCCGTTATAATACTAATACTAATAACTTTAAAAAAATAACAAAAAAAGTTAATAAGTTGCAATGTCAGATATGATTTTCGTAGAAAAATGTGTCATGTTGTTTACCAAGTAGAGCAAATGAATAAGTGAGTGAGCAATGAAAAAACATATTTAGCCCCTTGGAAAAAGATAAAAAAGTTTGTCTGAATTTGACCAAACACTTTAAAGTTATAAATAACAAAAGGAATAAAAGGTACGCAACACTTTCTTTTTGGATCATCGGATGTCTTGGTCCACCGCCGATCACTTTATTTTGTTGTTTTTCATCTATGGAAAACAGTGAAAGCTGATATGTTCAACTTTTTTCTTTTTTTCCTTTTTTCCATTAATGATCATCTGGTAAAATCAGAAAACAACGATGACAATGGGATCAGAGTCACGCCATATTTGTGGGGTTTTTGGATGTTTATAAACATGGTACAAAAAGTATTTGCAGGGAGACAAGGTTGAGAATGTTGGATCATTCAAAATGTGGTCGGCCGATGATGTTGATAATACGTACACCGTGAGAATCTCATTCTCCGATCAATTTTCATTGATATTGATTTCAATACATACATGTTGTCTTGCATGCATATTTCAAAAACTATAACTATAAATTGCTCTAATTTGACAAGTTTACTTTCTACTCGAATCTTATAAAAAAAAAGACGGGAAATGGTGTTTTTAGATACTAGAAAGGACTTCAATTCGCATTAATGTAGTGAAGTCGTCGAATAGTTAGCGTTCATTTCGATGTTTGATTTTGTTCCAATTTAAAGAGTATGATTTGAATTATCTAAAATATTGTTATTAGTTAGGTAAGTTTTTCCATTATAAGAAGTCAAGACGATCAAAGTTAACTAGCAGGGGAATAAGTTAATTTGATGAACAAGTTTGATTGTTTATAAATAAATATATGAGTTATGATATAATTTGGTGAGGTGATTGAGATAAAAGAAAGCACATATATAAGAGTCGTATAGTCAGTCTCCATTCGTCCATGTGCGGAGAGTCTCCGTTAGATCAATATTGTAATCTACCCTTGAGAGAAATGTAAACTTATTCAAAAGTGTCGAGAAGAGTGTCAATTCTTGCAATATCTTTCATATATAGTGGAATTTAAGCGGCATAAGGGTCTCACTCTCGCTTAAAAGTTTTCCATGTAAAATTTTACGTGTTTATTTTTTCTGTTTCGTTTATTATTTTATTATATTTAATTGTGTGATTTTCTTTTTTAGTGATCAATCCCAACAAATTTTGCATTGATGTGGTGGTGACTGGTGAATCTCCCATTATTCAGTGTTCTCTAAACCATGAAGATTCTTGATACTTTGATGTACCAATTAAGTGTTTTTTGACGGTTGATTTTATTAAGTCGGTTTTAATTGGCAATCTATCAGATATGCATAGTTATCACGTTAATGATGTACCATCAAGAAAATCGACTCGCCCGTAGGGCTTGCTGTGATTACACATGTCGTTTAGGTCTACTGCGATTACACTTGTATAATACCCTATACGAGTTAAGGCAAACCCATCCTAGCCGGATCAACCCTCATGCACGAACTCCCATCATGAACATTCTCCATTTTCTATCGTTCCAACCAGGTTACCCTAAAGAGTAGTAGTTTCATTGGAGCACGTATCATCTCATAACCGCTTTACACTACGACCTATAAACAGATGTGTACGTTCGTTCATCACACACAACACATAACACTTACATAATTGTACCAAAAACGTCCCATCAATTACATATAGCGAGATATTTACAAGTCTTAGTACCTGATAACAGGTAAAAAGTCATATTTTTACGTATAGTTATCCCGCCTTTTTAAACCTATTATTAATGAAAACATTTGAAATGAATCATTATTTACTACAATTTATTATAGGGGTTAAAATATAGACGATGCTTCAAGAATCAACTAAAACGAACTTAAAACGTATAAAATAGAGCAAAAACGATCAACGGTATTCTCGTTCATTCATTTTAATGACCTGTGACCTATACTTCGAGTTAGCACCTCTAATTAGTGTCATTTTGTTCGTTGGGAAATTACGAGACCGTGGACGCAAGAATCGCTCAAAACGGATACACGACGAAGAAGTTACGTCCAAACGAATAAACGAAGAACCGAAGAGCCGAAATACGGTTGAGCTCAACTGAAATATTTTGACTATCATTTCTGAATTAAAATGTTTTGAGAGAAATCATTTTTAGATATGAGTAAGTTATTTTGGAAATAATGATTAAATAACTTAGTAATTTCTTAAACTGAAATGACAATCTAAGAGGGGCATCGCATGACTAGGCACCTACAACCCATACTTGTTGTGAGGTAACTTAAGCCTAATGAAAAGCATTCATTTTAAATGATTCACAATTCGTTTGATGTGTGCCGATGCATGTATTCGGAATTAGAACTTGCTCATGACATGCACTTCGAGACCATATTGGTAGAGTACCGTACGCGGTATAGGAGCAATTAGAGGACCTTGACATTTCTTAGGATTAAACCCCCATTTTAGCGTACTCTTCAAGCCCAAAACCGACCAACACTCATTTTAAGTGTTGATGATCCGCTTAGTAAACCATGTTGAACCTTAACCGATATATTTCCCTTGATAAACCTACATCTTTAACCCATTTACTCTCATACCTCCCAAAAACTTATCGTAGTCTTGTGGTGCGAAAAATTGACACCGAGTAAAGTTCAAATTCTTAAATGATTGAAGAATGAAAGTAAGAAAGGATTTCTAAGGGCAAAAAAAAAATAATAAGAAGAAAAATCCCTTAGAAATTCCTTGACAAAGAAGTTCTAAGTCAAAAAGAAAAAAAATATGTCGTTTGAAATAAAGCTAAGTGCTTCAAATCTCCCAAAAACCCTGATCCTTAAAAAATATTAAAAATTCTAAGTGTTTTCAAAAGATAGAAGTCAAAATAACTATCTAAAGTGTTCCCCTTTCTTCCTCATTATCCGTTTTCGTTTTCATTAAAAGTTTATCTAAATAAAAGTTTTCATAAGTTTAAAATTTCTAAGATAAGCAAAATCCTTTAAACACCTAAAACTTTTCATTTATCCATACCCCTTAACCCTCATTAAACATTACAATCCGATAGAATGTCATGGGATAATTAGCACTGTGACGATGGATGCTGCATGACTGGCTTACGAGCTATTTCGTTTGATTAGAATGATAGGTAACCCGATACACTTTGAGTGAATTGAGTGACTGATGTAACGTAAAAAGTCATGTTTTTACACACATTATTCCTCACTATTTGAGCCAATATTTAGTGAAAACATCTTAAAATAATATTTATTTGCTAAAATTAACTAAAGTGGTTCAAATACAGACGTTGTAGCAAAAATCATTGAAAACGATCAATTGACAAGCAAACCGAAGCAAATAAACTTCACCTGATTCTTCCACTAATATTTACCTTATTATATAAACATCCTAACTTATCTCATATTACGAGAGCGGAGAATCAAGAATCATGCAAAACGGATAAAGAACGGAGAAGATACGGCATCTGAAGATCAACCGAACGTATTCCAAGCACGTATGCGCTACACATATCCAAAACTCAGGATTTTGGTATCATTAGAAGCGTAACATAATTACGAGATCATAGGCGAAAGAATCGAGCCAAACGGACAAGAAACGAAGAAGATATGCGCGAAAAAGCAATGAACGAAGTACCAAACAACGGACAAAACACCAAACGGCATCACGGATACCGTATACAGCCCTAGAGGTACCGTATACGGACCAGTAGATCCCGTAAAAAGCCTCTAGGGTGCCGTATACGGCATCCCTTGCCCTCTGGTGATGCCGTTTTTTAGTTATTTTGAGGTTTCGTGCTGTTCCTTGCTTGTATTTTGTGCTTTGGAGCTTGTACGAGGGACTTGGGCCTTTGCCTATAAATACCAACCTCCTCCTCATTCATCCAAGAGATCCATCCATCAATCACACAATTCATTCTCACATTTCTCTCATTCCCTTTTGTTTCTCTCTCTAGTTTCTCTCTCTAGAGAACTAGAGAGATTTTGTTAGACGGTTAGAGTCTAGAGGAAAGTTTTAGCTTGGTAATTACGTTGTAACGTCTTGTCAAGTTCAGACTATTGTAATCCTCAGTATTAAGCTGCTTAATTCCCGGTGATATCTATTTCTCAATTTCCAGTTATAATGTTTATTTTGCATGTTATTTCAATATATATTTAGATTATTGCCATGGTAATTACTTAGCTTAGTAATGTGATTGTTGAAATGTAGATATTAGGAGTAGGGATAATGTTAAATTAATATTTTAATCATATACGATTGGAAATTGTTATTCTATTTATCCGGTTAAACTTATCCTGAATTTAAACATAATTTCTCATTCATCCTTTGTAGTTTTTCACGTGACTATTGCCTTAGTTAGAATCTGATCAATCCTAGCTACGAATACAAAAGTTATCTTTGTTACAGTATGAAGGTATTAGATCTCCATAAAACGGCCATGTGCTTAGTATAGCGTTAAAAATACCTCTGGTAAAGTACAAATACGTGGAAGCTAAGGAAATGTCGTAGGTCCATCTCATTGTGGATTACCTAGAAGTAACCCTTCTAGAACATGGCCTAGGAAACATAAAGTTGTGGAAATGCTTACCGCATTATACACCGTGAGTAGACCTAGGGATGAACGATTGATGGCAAAGGAGGGTTTAGTTCAAGACAGAAGTAATTATGCTTACAATAATTGAATATGGAGTTGTGAAATGAAAGCAAAGACTCAGCTGTAGTCTCAGATGCTTAAACAGCTTAACTCCACTTAACCGATAGTTTAACATACATAGAATGCAATTAGTATTAGCTTTGATATAATCAATTAGACGTAGGTGTTAAGAAAAATCAGAAGATAAATTAAAGTCTGTTACCTCATTCCTGCACCCCAGATATAATTATCCTCAGAGGGTCACTTGGTCTCTTAAAGACAGTGAGGGGGGGTTTCAAAACAGCCTGG
Source organism: Gnaphalium uliginosum (assembly GCA_963930675.1). NCBI lineage: Eukaryota > Viridiplantae > Streptophyta > Magnoliopsida > Asterales > Asteraceae > Gnaphalium > Gnaphalium uliginosum. The sequence continues at coordinate 37,063,948 of OZ005680.1, read as the reverse complement.
TCTGATCATAATCAGGATAACCTAGGATTCAGTGACATACGCTTTTAGAGACTAGACTAAAGACGTAGGATCCTAGTGTTTACACCGAATGCCTGTTGATACTTACCAAGGTAAATCTCAAATCATCTTTATAATGAACATCATCCCGAAACCCTAATTATCGAAGTTTCAGCAATCGCTCTCTACCTGCCTGCTTAAACATCTATCTTACTTTCAGTTATTTATTTTATGCATTTAGATAATTTAGAAAACTAACCAAAAACAAACCTACCTATCTTTTAAATCCATCCTATCAAGCGAACTTATCTTAGGTAGTCCAATTCAATTCAATTCGTTTCAATTTTAAGAATGACACTCGAGTTATACTTGCTGCTTACTCAAAAGGTAGGTAGTACTTATAGTTTGAGCCGCATCTCATATAAATATTAAAACAACCAGGTGTCACCGCTAGCGGACGGTCCGACGACCAGGAAGTGATTCGTGACCCGACCGCCGGTGGCGAATCAAGTTTTTAGCGCCGTTGCTGTGGAATCCCGCATTTTGAAAAGTTATGTTTTTACGTTTAGTTATCCCGCATTTTATACCCTATTATTAATTAAAACATTTGAAATGAATCATTATTTACTAAAATTCATTATATGGGCTAAAACATAGACGATGCTTCAAGAATCAACTAAAACGAACTTAAAACGTGTAAAATAGTGCAAAAACAATCAAAGGTATTCTCGTTCATTCATTTTAATGACATGTGACCTATGCTTCTAGTTAGAACCTCTAATTAGTGTCATTTTGTTCGTTAGAAAATTTCGAGACCGTGGACGCAAGAATCGCTCAAAACGGGTACCCGACGAAGAAGTTATGCACAAACGAAGAAATGAAGAACCGAAGAGCCGAAATACGGTTTAGCTAGACCGTATACGGCCTAGCACAGACCGTATACGACCTGTGTAGACCGTATATGCCTATGCCCAGCCGTATATGGCCTGTCTCAACCGTATACTGCCCGTGCCTCCTGAAATACGGTTGGCTCTCCAGTATTTTGGTTCTTTCTCGTATTTTTGGTGATTTTTATTCGCTTGAGAAATACAGTAGGGAAATACGGTTGGGCAAATAGTATAAATATATGTCTTCTTCCACCATTTTCAACACACTTCAACACCTCCAAACTTTCACCTACACCTTTCTATAAATATATGTCTTCTTCCACCATTTTCTAACTCTAGGTCAGTTAGTTAGTTAGTGTGACACCCGGCAAATTAGGCCATCATTTGTACCTAAGCTAGGTCATTATTACTTGTATTTAGTTTGAAATAGGACTAAGTACAGTAACGTTTTGTATATATGTATATATATACACTTACGCAATTGTTTTAATTGCGCGATTTCAATCGGATGGAATCCGACACGATAAATACGGACGTTGGTGAAAAACATTTCCTTAAATAACGTAACTATATTAAATAATCGTTATTTAAACTTATATTATTGCGATAATATATCAAACGTTTTACGTTTCGTATATAACCTATTGAGCGCGACAAAAACGCGCGAATCGCGCCCGACAACCAAATGAAGCTCGAATTATATTTCAATAACTTAAAATGAAGTATTTTAAATAAAACTTCAATCAAAATTTACGCGAATAAATCATTAACGAAAAACATGATTAATAAACGTTTAACGTTTAAACGAACGACGAAACGAACGGGTAATCGAGCACCGCACGTAACGTAAATTTGGGGAAACAAAATTTGAACAACCCACACCATGTGGGGCCCACGAAATCAGCAGCCATGCCCCACACCCCATACCCTCCTCACCTCTCTTCTCCCACTCCATATCCCATACTCTCTTTTCTCACTTCACACACAAACACTCCTACACTCAACCTCACACCTTTTTCTCTCAATCACTCTCTCCCTCTCTTTTCTCATCTCCTTCTCACGGAACCAACATCACCACCATCAACCACCATCATCACCATCATTGTTCATCATAATTTCAAGAAGAAAATCAAGCAAAAAGCAAGATCAAGCTTTCTCCATCATCTTTCTCTCCTAAATCATCGAATCTCCTTTGTAAGAAACTTCACCCCTCTTTTATTTTACTTGAAACATACTTATAAACATGTTATAATGTCCATTTAACAAGATCATGTCCAAAACAAAGTCGAAAAATGTTTTTGCAAACACAAAATACCAACAGTTTTCTAGGCAGAAACTTAACCCGACTTCAAGGATAATTTTAGTACTCAAAACTTAACGAAAATGGACGATTCAAAAGATGAAAATTAAGTTTAAGAAGTTAGCTTTCATTTTTAAGTAGTTTCGTAATTTTTTGACACCGTTTAATACCCGAAAATGATTTTACAAAAACGTATCGCCGTTCTGTCTCGGATGACATATTTTTGACCCGACTTCTCGAGTCCATAACTCGAGCTACGCAATCCAAATGACATGAGATTTTCGCATAAATCTCACAAATTTTGGTAGCTTTAAAAGTAGTATGATTACGTCTCGTGAAGTTTTGTAGATATTTCTCAGTAATTAAAAGATCACACCTGTATTCGGATTCGTCATTTTTGGACGTCAGGGGACTTGCCTAATTATTTGACCAACTTAAATTTAACTAAAAATTATGGAAAAATTATGCTAAGTAGTTAAGACATGGGGAATGTATGGAAATTTTCTCGGATTTTATCTCGACACTTTGACTAGTCAAAACGATCCACGAAAAACGTATAAGTTTTGAAGAAACAATTCTAGGGACTGTCTTGACATACTTTTGAAAATGACACTTTCGGGTTAACCATAAAACGTAACTCTAATTTTTATAAATCCTAAAAACATATTTAACTGTCGTGTAAAAGTTTCGGGTCAAACCGAACATGTTTGACCAAGTTCCCGAACCCGAAAACGTAACAGACCCTTAGTGTCGCACCAAGCCCAAATCGGGTGCGACACTAACCCTGTGTTGCTATTTTAAAACCCACAGTATTAATTTGTCGCAACCTGCGACACAAAGCCTAGTGTCGCTAGCCAGCAGTACTAACCTACGACACTACCCTTGTGTCGCAACATTTATAACTGGCAGTACTAACATGCGACACTACCCCTGTGTCGCACATCTATTTGAAATCATTACTTGCGACACTAAGCCAGTATCGCAACCATTGAAAGTGTCGCAATAACCTGCGACACTAACCCTCTGTGTCGCTTAAAACAGATTGATCAAGTCTATATTTTCACAAAGTATTAAACACGCGTAATCACAAATAACTACGAGTATTTAAATACGACGTTACACACAATGCATACACTCTTATAAGTATACAATGAAACAAACACAATAATAATGTCTTCGGGAATTATTATTACAAAACGACACCAACGGGCCGTAAATGTTTTTCTAAACGCAAACGATAAACAAACATTTGGACATAACTAGTTGAGTGGACCACTAGCATGAATGATCTTTTGAGACATTCACTTACACATAACCTTATGCGTTTAGGGCGCTAAAAGGTTACATTACGGATATACGTTTATTGATATAAATGCTTGCTTACAAGACTCGGGTGAGTCTCATAGCCCCACTTTTACTGTTTTATACTATGGGGTGAGATTACATACACTATTTTATAATCACAAGTAACTGAAACAACTTTTATACGGATTGCATGAGACCTTAATCCACTAAAAGTCCTCACTTTATCATAGTTCGTTAATTTTATAAGCGCGAGTATTATTGGATAGATCTATCGGGGATTGACATCCCCGTCCGGGCTAGTCGCTCTAGCAGACCCACGGACGCATTAATATTTGATTGTTACGGCTGTACTGAATTATACACCTGCCCGAGGCACAAACCAGGTTAAGCATCGAACTGTGAGACTCATGGCAATAATATATGCTTATTTTTGCATTCATGCAACACTGATAAATCTTGTGATTATTACCAACATTTGATAACTGTTTAAACCTATGAACTCACCAACAATATGTTGACCGTTTTAGTATGTAATCTTAGATTCGCAGACACAGTAGGATGGTCTACAGGGAACTCTAGCTCGAGTCGCATGCTTTACAAACAAACAGAGAGATTTTTCTGCATTACTATTTTCGTATTGGTAGTTATGTACTAAGATCTCTAGGCTTTCGTGCGAACTCGTGGATAGAACAAAAATGTATTTTTGTGAACAACATATTTTATGAAATGTAATTTAAAACGTCTCATTTAGAGGTCGTTTGTTATAACTTGTGTAATGATCCATGATTAGTCGCGCCCCGACCCGACTTCCGCTGCACACAAAATTTGGGGGTGCGACAGTTAGTTCGTTAGTTCTCCGTTAATATTTAACGAGACTAATGACGGGGCAATATTGTAGCTGTTTATTATTACTTATTAAGTATAAATTAGAAAACAAACCAAACTATTCCCAATTATTTTAAAACTCTTTCACTAGTTAGAAACGGACATTCTTGACTACTTTGTTTCACAATACAGTTGGTTTTGAAGAATGACCCTAGGTCATACTTGTTGCTATACAACCCTTAGGCCACATAGCACTAGTAAAACTTAGGCCCAACAAATACAAATATAAAACAATCCACAGGTATCGCCGCTAATGGATGGTCCGACGACAGGACGAATTCTTGATCGACCGCTGGTGGCGCATTAGTATTCTTATTTGGATAATCATATACGTTTGAGAATTATCCACGTAAACGGGAAGTAACAAGTTATCCCTTGTCACACGTACTCATGTATCATTTTATGGTTGATTAATTTTACAATTATTTCCCTTTTGAAAAACCAATAAGAAAAGAAGTCAAATTGTGTTGAAAATGTTTATGTTAATTGGTCAATAGTCACCTTTCAAAATGAGTCAACCATTTTCTAACAAAATCTTTTTCATAAATTTTAAACCTTTAAGCAAATTTCAATAACGATTTACAAAAATGGTAACAAGTTTCATATAAAACCAATAAGAAAAGAAGTCAAAATAAGAGTTGAAATTGTTTATATTAATTAGTCAATAATCACCTTTCAAAATGAGTCAACCATTTTCTAACAAAATCATTTTCATAAATTTTAAACTTTTAAACAACTTTCAATAACGATTTACAAAAATGGTAACAAGCTTCATGCGACAATCCGGTCCCTATTCACCCAAGAACCCATATCAAGTTAACCTTGAACCTTGCATTGAGTTTAACTCATTCACCTGCTTGATAACCTAAGGACACACACGACGATATGTAAGCTCGAAAGCTTAGTGAATATAAGGTTTTGACACCTTGAAAACAAACACAACTAATTAAAAACTTACTTGAGAAATTGCATCCATCACTGTCATTTTTATGTCAGAATTCGAACACGACGTGTTTTACATGAAGGATTGAACTAGCTTATAGGAGAAAAGTCACTCGACCTGAAAATTTTTATACAACAATTAAAATAAAGCAACTTAACAATATGATTACTTAAAATACTACTAAGTACTAACAATCAACTAATTTGTGCCACCCGCAATATCCCTAAGCATTGGATCCAAATCAGGCTATGAGTCTTAGAGTCATTTAACACGTACTCTTTGTCACTTCGGCATAATCACAACTTATTTATAACACATTAGTATTAGTAGTGTAAGTGAAATAAGTGTGTGCTCCTAGTTTGAGAAAAAGCAATGTACAATCCTGGGATTTTGCTCGTGCAATTTGGTTCACCTTTCTAGATCCAAATGCAAACTCTCGATCACTTATATGTAAATTAGTATTTAGCTACAAAATCGAACACCACATCTAATGCCTAATTCTTAAAATAATGAAACCTCTAAGACATCTTGAATTCACTAGAAACCACCTTAAAATAGACTCCAAAAGGTTGCACACCAATTGCAAACTGGTTTATAAAAATCAGCCCTAGGCCGTAAGCTTACAGCTAACCTTTTTCAACCCTCCAGAATGCTCATCGGTAATTCAGCCGTAAGTAAATATACGGCTGCTTCAGCATTCAACAAATTAGCTAAAAACTTACAAAATTTTCACCTTTAACATTTTCCAAAAACAGATTTTAGCACTCCCAAATCATTCCCAACATGTTATAACATCTATTTAGTTCCCTTATCATTGACCAATACTAAAAATTACCAATTCTTACACCAATTGAACAAGTTTAGCACTAGTTGTCAAACTTTGTGATGTGGGGGTAATCCAAGTCTTTTTATGCACAATATTCACCTATAGCAAAACAAACTCATTTCAAGAACCATGTTTATTTTTGATATGATAACATCAAATAGGTACATATTTAATTAACAATATTTCTCTATTTTTAATATATTTATATTGCATTTATATGGTTTTAGATACTTATTTCGTTCATATTTGCAAATAGGTGTAATTATGGCTTGAATCTAAAAAAGAATGGAAAAAGGACTTAAAACGAAGTAAAACCGAAGAAAAAGGATAAAAATGTAAAAAGAATAAAGAGTTGAAACTGGATCGTGAGAAGAATATTCTGGAACTGAGCTCAACCGCCGGTTGGAGGCTAACGGGCCTTGAGGCGGTGGAACGCACGGCCCAACCGCCGGTTAGAAGGCCCAACTGCCGGTTGGATGTCGTTTTTGAAATCTATAAATAGAGGTCTTACCCCTGCTTTATACCATACGAAATACTTAAGCCTAATTCGACTTTAGAGTTTAAGGGCAGCTTTTAGGCACGAATTTGGAGCAAGGAAGGTTAGGGTTTGAAGGTTTTCAACCCTCACGAAGATTGTTCGGTTTTCAGTTTGAATTTCGATTCTTATTCTTTTAAAAATGTTCTTTTGTTTAAGTTTAGATCTGATTTCTTCTATCGTAGCTATGAGCTAATTTTCTATTAAGTTTACTTAGACAATAAAACCTAGATGAAGGTTTAAATGTTTGTTTACGTTGGAATATTAATTTATGAATTTTATTGTGTTTATTCGAAAGATCCATCTTATTTACTTGATCTTTAATTATTACTTAACGTGATTAATCAACCTTTTCTATAATGTAGTCTTGTCTAGGTTTATTAATTATTTGTAATTGTTTAACTTATTAAATAGGTGTGGCTTGAAGTTTTAATCGGTAATAGGTTAAGAGTAATAATGATTATTGAACTTTATTTAATGTGAAGGTTGTCAAACGACGATTATTAGATTCTTGTTGATTCAAGGTCACTAGGGTAAATTGCAATAAACGGTTGAAGTGCTTAATTAAATAAGGAATAGATAGACAACACATAGAAAGGATTTCTTGTGTATTCATAACGAGTATTGTGTCTCATCTAAACTTTATATGAATTGTTAACCGGATAAAGTTACTTTCCATAAAAGATTTATTCACAATAAAATCATCCAACGGTTTAAACATACATGGTAACTGGAATGTAGGGAATAAAAGTCTAAGTAAATACATTCTTTTATCCATATCTGTCTTTATCTACTTTAAATTACTTTATTTAAGTTAAGTTTTTGTTAGTTTCTTAAAACGTTCGTTCGGAACTAAAACGCTCCCTTTACTTGCTATTTACTTTTAATTAATTATTTCAATTTAATAACATCGTTCCCTGTGTTCGATACTCGGATTTACCAAACTATATTATTATTCAATCGGGTATTCTTCCATGTATTGTGTGATAGTATTGATATTTCCAAACTATAACTTATAACTTTTTAGACGCTATCTTGCACACACCAGGGTATGAGTTTAAGTCCCCTCCTACATTTGGATTAAGCCTCCTTGGAAAATGAAGGTACATTTTATGAATAATAAAGTTTCAGTTGAAGACCATAAAATAATAAAGTTTCAGTTGAAGACCATAAAATAATAAAGTTTCAATTGAAGCCCATGAAAACTTCCAAATTTGCATCATTTGAATTTTATGACATTTAAATTTATTATTAACTCACTTAATTGAGTCTTAACCTACATTAAAGCTATTTATTATAGATTTTTTATTATTTTTAAGTATTCTCCCTTAGCAGCAGGAAAGGGGTCTATCTATCTGCCTAGCTTTGGTAGATTTCCCCCAATGCAATCCACAGAAATTCCACGAATCTCTTGGTGGATAAGTCTGACGACTCAGCAGCAATGTGGAATTTTCTTTCTCATCTGCTGGATCTGATCTATAGTTAGGGGGCAATACATATCAAAAGGTTCGAAGAAGGATAATGAGTGAAGATCTGCCCCTGCCAAGTCGTCGACCTTTTTAATCCTAGTGTTTTCATTTTCCGTAAGTTATATGTTGATTTTCAGGCTCTATATAAAGGCCACCATATGTAAAAGCAAAAAATTATGATTATAAAAGCATCTCCGATGTGTGCACGAAAATAGTGTGCTATATTGCAATATTATAGTGCAAAATGGAAATCTTAATAGAATATGCTTACACTAAAAATAAGTTACTCCAATGTGTTGCATTAAATCTTTTTTAATTAATTTAAAACACATAACTAAACAATGTACTTTAAAATTTTAATTTGACTTAATACTTTTGGTTGGTTCGAGAATAATCTTACATAAAGATAAAGATAAATACTATTATATAAATAGTATTACATTTCCCTAAACCTAATTGTATCGTCTCTAATTATATCAACTTCAGAGGTCGGCGATTCACTCCAATTTTGAATGGGTGCTTCCAAGTCACGTACATCCTCAACAATCATATAATGCATTATAATGCATGCCGACATTATCTAATGTAATACACTCTTGTCCCAAAAACGTGCGGTCCATTTATGAAACACGCCGATTTTTTTTACTTTTTTTTATATCTCGATATAAAAACACCTTTATTAAAGCCCCACAACATCAAATGTAAATATATAAACTCAAAAAAACGATTACACAATTGATTTAGACTCAAAATAAAATAATTTTAAAAGTTAGTAGGTACCTGCCGGGTAAGGCGGGTACCCACCGGTACTCATTAAAGACACATCTTCTGTAACAAATTTCAACGAGTGTACCCGTTTGAACCATGTGTACCCTCCGGGTAGACCCGCTGGGTACATCCACCGGGTAATCTAAGTACACACCCGGGTACAAGGCCTACCCAGCCTGCAGGTACAACAAAAGTTCAGTTTTGATCGAACACATTTCCTACATATTTTTACCAACAAGACTCAGCTTATTATCTAGATTTTTTACCATCAAAAACACTTCACAATCGCTTTGTTAAACAACCAAAATTATCAGGCTTTAGAGGCCAACTTAGACAAATTCAATTTATCCAATTCCACAAACGAATCAAGACTCAATCAATCAAAATTCAACCCAAATAGACAACTTAACAGCAACCTACAACATAAACTTCTAATTACATATAAAACACACTTTTGTTTACTTCTAACCAATTTACATAACTAAACACAACCAACTTGTCATAACCATGACCAAATATCCACATTTGTACACTTGACCCATAACATTATAAAACTCTTATAGATATCAATTTTAACAAGGATCAAGTTTTACTCAACAAAATATGATCATACTCAAATGATCAATGATTTCTAAAAAATAGGCTTCCAACATTAATAAAGTATGATTTACAAAAGGGATTGACTTACTAACTCAATAGCAAGTCCACCACTAGTCGTCCTTTGGCTCCTTGCCCAAATTACCCATTGACCCGCTTGAAGTACCTAATCAACAACAACAACAACAACAACAATAATAAGGGTAAGCCTCATGCTTAGTAAGTAATGAGATAATGCAACAACAACAACAATATTAACCGCAATTCTCATAATTAAGGATCCTCAATATACAACTCATATTGACTCCTACTGAAAGGAGTATAATCTCATGGTGTCAAGGCATAAAAATTGAGATTTCTCAAGCCTCAATGTCACCCTTGCTCTCCACCATTTAGGTATGCACATTGAAAACTCTCATGTGTCTCAATGGTACCACCATATTATCCACCTCATGATGACACACACTCGACTACTACTCACGCAATCAAAGTGTTATCCTCCCTCATTACTTACCTTGCAAATGTTGGTTAGTCTAGATCATGTAACACCTCAACTCTCTAAGGACATATAGATGATATCATACACACAAGGCATACATAAACTCAATATTAACTCATTTTTCATTTATCAATTAACTCAAATGTTGTATCTCAAGACAACAAGTTTCTCAATTAATCACTCATTCTCTTTTATCATATAATGTAATTACTCATTGTTTATTTGATCATCTTTTTCACATTATTAACACAATATTAACAACTATCCATCATTCTAATTATCAAAAATCTCTATTCTTAATAAATTTATCAATTACTCATAACTTCTAAATTTATTCTCAATTTCTGAACAGCCTGTGCTATTTTAATTATTTGACCCCGAACTTAGTTTTAGCTCTTAAGATAAAATTTTATAGAAAATATACTCGTACACCTTTCCAAAGACTCCAACCACATCAAAATATAAGTTATGGTTAATTTACTATGACCTTCCGAAAACAACCCATTTTCTGCACAACTTGTTGTCCAAATTCAGGGTTTCACCAAAAAGGGATCAATTCAACTTATATACATTTACAATACTTTTATTGTTAAACTCCGACTTAATTAACACATTAAGGACTGATTTCAACAAGATTAAACATCCAAATTAATCATATTTACAACTCAATTCTTTCATCATTTTTACTCATTTAATTTCATTCTTTTCTTCACATGCATATATCATTCATATTTAATTCTCTTGTTCAACAATACTACCTACAATCATCAACTTATCAATTTCTTTACTTTCACAAAATCATCAAAACACATGAACATTACTATATCCCATCTCTTTTATCTCAAAATTACTCAAATAAACTCATTTACAACTAAAGAATGATCATTTAGTGATTCTACACCCAATAACACAATATTTCCCCCAAAACCCAATTTAGAGTTCATCCTCAAATCATCCAAACAATCAAATTTAAAGTTGTAGATAGTATTTATAACCTCAGGGATGTAGAATTGATTGATTGTAAGCTCAAAAACACAAAGTTTTGGTTTAATTTGTGATCTCTTCTATTGCTCACCTCTCCCTCTCTTTCTCTGCTCGTTCCCACGCATACAAACACATACAATCTGATTTTATTTTTTAGATTTTTAATTAGAGGGAGCAAGAATTAATTAATTGTCAATTAGTCCCAAATACTCTCTCATTTAACACATAATTTCCTCTAACTTTTGATGTTTACATCTTAGTCCCTCAAGACTTAAAAACTCACACGTTAGTCACACAACTTGTTTCTCATATATGTTTTCAACCCAACTCATTATTTTATACTCAATATATTTTATACACATCTATAATTAAATACACATTTTTAATATAAATGATAACTTATAAATTTTGGAGTGTGTTACTACTCTCCCCCGCTTATTAGGATAGTATCCTCTCAATCTACTCTCGATTCAACGTCATGTTATATTCAAATAACCTCTTCTTCGTTTCTCATGTGTACTCAACTCTCTTTATCAATTAAACTCAATATACACAAGGCATACATAAACTCAATATTAGCTCATTTTTTATTTATCAATTAACTCAAATGTTGTATCTCAAGACAACAAATTTCTCAATTAATCACTCATTTTTTTTTATCATATAATGTAATTACTCATTGTTTATTTGATCATCTTTTTCACATTATTAACTATAACACCCCAAAATTTGAGGTAATATTATAATATGTACATGCTTTGATTTATAAGTTGTTGTGTAAATGAATGTGTACTATACGTAGTCGTGAAGTATTTAAATTACCTAAATAACAAGTCGGGAGTAACCAATTAGATGATGTGTTTTAAAATGACTGAAACTAGAGGGACTGGGGATGTAAATACCCAATTAAAATACTAAATAAATAAATATACATACATACATGTACGTACATAGGAAACAAAACACAGAAACTTTGGGAGAAATGGAGAGACGCGGAGAGAAAGAGAAGAGAAGGGAAATCAACCAGGAAACATCAAATTAAGCTTAAATAATTCGAATTCAAGCCATACTGATCATCTCTAATATCTAGTAAGTATTGTTCTTCCTTTAATTTAACCTAAAAATGGGTTATTGATGGGGTTTGAGGGTATGATCACGTACAAAATGAGATTTAGGTGTATTATGATTGATTAGTGATGTATAAGTATGGTAATCATTGTGGTTACCATCAATTCAATCCAAATGTTAATAAATCGATTTGGTGTTCTTATTAAAAAGTGGGGTTTTGATGAATTCTTACAAATTGTTGTTAACTCACCACATGGTTAGTTTAAATAGGTTGAATTGATCTTATTAATGATGTTTAGAATAGTGGAAAGAATAGTTAAACTATAAATTGAGTTATGCTTAAATTGATAATTGTGTTCGGTTTGACTTTAAAGGTCAAACCGATCATACGAAGTTAAAAGTGGTAAACCAAGTAAGAAAAGCTGTAAATAATGTTAATTGAGTATTGGTATGTTGGTTGCAATAGGTGTGGAGGCCATATGGTAAATTCGGGTCATTGGGTAATTTGGGCGAAAAATGGATGTAAAGTGTTTTTAATAAAATTTGAAGGGCTGTAACTCTATGCGTATAATGTTTTAGAAAAATCTGAAAGTAGGGAATAAAAGTACGGTCAAAGACCTTTAATTCGATATAAAGTTTGCTGAAAACGGATATATCTAGGTGTTTCAAAAATGCGTTGTAAAACAGCTACTTGGTACTATTTGCTGAGAATTCAGCAATACAAAATGACTTTCCGCTGTTTTCAAATGACTATAACTTGGTATGTATTATGTTTTCTAAAAAGATGAAAGCTGTATATTGAAGTATGCTATAATACCTTCGTAATTGTATAAAATATGTTCATTTTGGAAAAGTTTAGAAGGTCCCAAAATGGTGTCCAAAATAGCTAGTTGGAGCTGTGATAAAGTGTCCAAATTGGAGTCAAAGTTGTAACTAATATAAAGTAATTGAGAGCATGAGTATTTTCATATATGTGAATGTTTATATGATATGTTTTGATTGTTTAGGTGCTAAAGAAAGTGGTGCTTTTGTGTATCTCATACTTTTGGGGTCGGTGAGTGATATGGGGGTTATTTGGGTAATGGTTGTGGGTTCCGGATTGCATATGTGCAAGAGGTTCACATGACCCAGTAGAGTTGTTTGTTATATGCTTATGTTGCTATGTGTTGTTGATTTGGCATTGTAGAGATTAGCTAACTTTGTTACCATAGTGATAATGTTGTTGAATATGTGCATTGCACATGATGTTGGTATAGTACTCGTGCTTGATATTGTACGGTACTAAGTGGGAAGTTGACAGTGGATCCGCTAAGTGGTGATAATCTCTACAATTGCCCAATGGTTAATTGCTTAGTTGTTAATTGTTCAGTTGTTGTGGTTCAGTTGTGTAACATCCACTCTAAGGGTCTAGTAATATACGGGTAAATTCCTAACTTTAAATTTATTATTTAATGTGTTAGGAATATTTTAATATTATTATGTTTATTTGATAATATTAGTCAAAAGGATAAATGAGTTATTGTGACTAATAAATAAATTACTTTTTTAAATTGATATAATTATCGGTAAAATAAAATAGTTGGTTTCGCAAAATGGTTTTAGGTTCCAGACAATAGATTAAGAAGGGAATTAACCTCCTCAAACCTCCTATGTATATATATATATATATACACACACACACACATGATTTGATTCTCAAATCTTCTACATACACACACATACTGCGAATTGAAAACACACACTTGAAGAAACCTTATTGTGAAGTAACTTAAATCACATCAGTAGCATCATCTACATCTTGTTTAAAATCGAACTCAATATCATCATCATCATCTTGTTCTTACTTTTAAAAGTGAGTATTTTAGTCATAAACTTGTTTTGAATGAAATTGGTCAATCTATGAATTAGTTGTGTAATAAAAGTTTGAAAGATGTTATATGATGATATTTGATGTATATAAGTTGTTAGAAAGCTTGTTAGAATGATAAGAAGTCGAATTTTGAGTTATTAAAGAAGAAGGTTCGGGTTTTTGGTTACAGCAAGCTCGTTTCGCAGCTTGCAGAAGAAGAACTCACTTCGCGAACTGAGTTGTTGCGATGCGAACCGAGATTTTGTCTTGCGAACTGAGATTATTGCGAACTGAGATGTTGCTTTGCGAACTGAGATGTTGCTTTGCGAACTGAGATTTTAAAAGTTTTAGTGACTAAAAGTTTAACAAATTTTCATTTAACACGGATTGGGCTGAGATTCGCATGGTCACTCGAAAACGGTCCAATAATCAAAGCTCTTTTAGATGAGCCTAGGCAGTTTTAGGCCTTTCGAGGTCATCTTGGGGTCAAAAATGACATTTTTCAGTTTTTAAACATCGTTTTGGGACTTTCTGATTTCACTTCGGATTGAACTTTTATTTTCTTAGACTTCAGGGATTTGCTTGTTCGCATAAATATGTTATTATGATGATTGAGTAAATAATTATATAAGAGCATTGTTATAACTTGGTAATTGTTTATCATTTCGATATTATGTATTGAAATATGTTATACAATTATGGAATGAGTTACTGACTCATTATTTGTTGTATTCTCAGATCAGCAGAAGACTCAGTAACATTAGACTTCTGAGTTGTTGGACTGAAGCTAATAGGTGAGTGGATCTGGAACTCACAAGTTTGATTTGGTTGTAACGGTTTGGTTGCAACAAGTACACGTAGATATAATTGATAGACTGTTTAGTCTAATTTGCTGATTATGAATCTACGTGCAATGTGGCCTTCGGGCATTGGTTGTTATTAAAGAGGTCAACAGATTGTTGGACTTGGTTATTACAGAATTACAGATACAGAGTCTTGTATATGTGTTGTATTAGAACCTGTGTTGCGTAATGGTAGTATCAAGTTATCGGTATATTCTGTATAGGCCAATACAGATTGTGATAAGCGTTCTTTGAGGGCCACCGCGGTAATAGGGTTCCTCAAAAATCACCGATCCTCTTTGACGTTATGTGTTTACGATTAATTGATGTAAACAGATTGTTATGCTAAGTTGAATTGTTAGTTCCACATTCATTCACTTAGCTTTGTGCTAATCCCACCACCCTAATCCTTGCAGGTCATGATTGAAGTGGGCGGGCAGGAAGATTATGTTCAAAGGAATGTTTGACCAGCTGGCAACTCTTATATAGTTTTGATAACTTAAAGGGCATGTTGGAATTTTGTAACACCTAGTTGTCATACCTTGTTTTGATCAATATATGTACATTTTATAAAATGCTATTAATGCAATACATGTTTTGACCTACGCTTCCGAAATAAAAGAATATTTTATGCAATATGATGAGAGGGTGTTACAAGTTGATACTGTGGTCCAATTGATGCTTGCTACTTGTTATTGTGTATTACTCATTTAATTGTCTGTATGCTCACTAAGCGAAATGCTTATCCGTTCAGTTGTTTAATGTTTTAGGTGCATATGGGTCGAATGCTAAAAATGATTATAGAGGTGACTTATGGATTATGAAGAATGTACGTGGATTTCACTTGCAAAGAGGTTTGAAAAGTGTACTTTTAAATTGCCGAGTTGATATTAGCTTGTTGTAATTCGCCCAAGTCATTATTTGGTTTGAAGCTAAAATTGGGTCGTTTTGGTTTGAGGGTCAAAATAGGTTATTTTGGTAAAATAGACTAAACGATGGTTTGGATAGTTTGGTTATATGTATTTGAGTTGAAATATGTTGGCACAACCCTGAAAATAGTAAAATGTGTTATTTGGTGTTGTTGCAAGAACATGTATAAAAGTGACCAAATGGTTAAAATTTGATTAAACGTCCAAAACCATCGTTAATGCAGAACATCGAAAAGTGTAAATTGAGAAAGGTTTGTTTTGTCATATTAAATGTGTCTGCAAAATTTGGTGGTTTGATTGTTAACGAGTCAAAAGTTATGCACGTTTGAATTTGAGTCAAAAACTTGAGAATCCTGCACAGGAAGAACTACCCGGGAGGTACTCTTAGTACCAGGTGGGTACTATTATTACCCCGTGGGTACTATTAGTACCAGGGGGTATAATTGGCAGACTCAAACAGAAGATTTGGGTAAGATGTTTTACCTGGCGGGTACCCTATCTACCCGGCGGGTACTTTAACAACCCAGAGGGTACTCCAACTACCCGGTAGGTACAAAAAAAAAAAAAAAAATTAGGCGTTTCATTAACACAATATTAATAATTATCCATCATTCTCATTATCAAAAATCTCTATTCTTAATAAATTTATCAATTACTCATAACTTCTAAATTTATTCTCAATTTCTGGACAGCCTATGCTATTTTAATTATTTGACCTCGAACTCAGTTTTAGCTCTTGAGATAAAATTTTATGAAAAATAGACTCGTACACCTTTCCAAAGACTCCAACCACATAAAAATACAAGTTACGGTTAATTTACTATGACCTTCCGAAAACAGCCCATTTTCTGCACAACTTGTTGTCCAAATTCGAGTTTTCTAGAAAAAGGTATCAATTCAACTCATATACATTTACAACACTTTTATTGATAAACTCCAACATAATTAACCTACTAAGGACTGATTTCAACAAGTTTAAACATCCAAATTAACCATATTTACAACTCAATTCTTTCATGATTTTTACTCATTTGGTTTCATTCTTTTCTTCACATGCATATATCATTACATGTTTAATTTTCTTGTTCAACAATAACTACTTACAATCATCATCTCATCAATTTCTTTACTTTTACAAAATCATCAAAACACATATTTCAAAATTACTCAAATAAACTCATTTACAAATCAAGAATGATCATTTAATGATTCTCCACTCAATAACACCATTTTTTCCCTCAAAACCCAATTTAGAGTTCATACGCAAATCACCAAAATAATCAAATTAAAAGTTGTAGAAAGTATTTTTTTTACCTCGAGGATGTAGAATTGATTGATTGCAAGCTCAAACACACAAAGTTTTAGTTTAATTTGTGATCTCTTCTATTGCTCATTTCTCCCTCTCTTTCTCTGCTCGTTTCCACGCTCACAAACACATACAATCTGATTTATTTTTTTCCAGATTTTTAATTAAAGGGAGCAAGAATTGATTAGTTGTCAGTTAGTCCCCAATACTCTCTCATTTAACACATAATCTCCCCTAACATTTGTTGTTTACATCTTAGTCCCTAAAGACTTAAAAACTCACATTCTAGCCACACAATTTGTTTCTCATATATGTTTTCAACCCAACTCATTATTTTGTACCCAACATATTTTATACACATCTATAACTAAATACACATTTTTAATATAAATGATAACTTATAAATTTTGGGGTGTTATAATTTATTACTTTTTTTCAGTTTGTTGTAACTCAAGTTTATGTAATATACTATTTTCAATAAAAATCGTATCGTTTTGTATACGTTTGTATGTGTACAAACTATTGTATTATTTCCTTTTAAACAAAATCGATCTGAACAAAAATCGATTCAAATAAAAATTTCTTTTTAAACTTTTGTACAAACTATACAAAACAAAAATAGTTACACAAAATAAAAATTTAAGACTTTTGAATCACTAAATTATTGATTAAATAGTACAAAGAAAAAAAGTGTAATTTTACTTTACATGTTTCGTTCTTGCCTTCTCAACACATTTATTGAGTAAAAATAATATACTCATATATATATATATATATATATATATATATATATATTAATTATATGGATTCATGTTTTTGTTATTAAATTGTTATTATGATGTGAATAGTGTTTTAGTGCTAAGTTAGTGATACACCAAATGTAATGTAATTTTGCATTGACTTTTGATTGCACTATAATAGTGCAAAAGTATTATTGGTGCACACATTGGAAAGCAAAAGTAAGCTACTGAAGCTTGTTGAGTAATTTTATACACGAAAGGAGTCGATTGTTGATTGTTCTTGGTGTTGTGCTTAGGCTTTATCACTAATAACATTTTCTTTCGCTAATTTGAATAATTTTTAGTGATGTTTAGATACTTAATCCTTAAATTATTCAGACTGTTAGGCTTGGTGGTGGAAACTTTATCCAAGTCATATCCATTGTTCCCGATTCTAAAATTTATATTTTGTGTTTCATCAAATCTGTTGAGACATGTTTTGTGACAACAGATCTAGCTTGTTATAGCTTGTAATAGTACTTTTAGTAATTGTAATCAAGTTTGTACATTGGTTTTGAATTGTAAATGAAATATATAGCTTGGTATTTTAGAGTTAAATATCAAAAGGCTGAAAAATGTTGACCAAGGTTGACCGCGAACCGAGTCAGTTCGCAGGACAAGATTGGCCTGCGAACCGAGTCAGTTCGCTGGGCCAACATGGGCTGCGAACTGATTCAGTTCGCAGAGCCCACGAGCCTGCGAACCGAGACGAGTATATATGAAAAACTAGGTTTTCATATTCATGGCTCGGCCATTTCGTTTACCCGGAGACCCTGCGATTCCAGAAAGACTTACTACGTTCTAAAGGCTAGGTATTGATCGTTAACACTTGTTATAATCGATACAAAGCAATTAGACAATTGATTCGCTAATATATTGCGAAAGAATTCGTTATAGATCCTATAACTAGTATTGAGGGATTCCGCACCTTAATACCTTAGATAACCTCGTTATCGATCCGATACAACCGGACTTACAAAATCATCTCATCCATCACGCATCACTTTGACATTTAAAAGTCAAAGATCGGCAACATGCGACAATAACCCATCCATTTCTTTTAATCAAATACCGAATTTTAAGACTCTTAGTAGCTAATTAAGTTAAATTACAAATCACTTATTAAATTCACCGATCACCATCTATTAAGAACAATCCCATTTTCCCTAAATTACATAAATCCTTGTTTGAGTTAGAATCCTTACATCAATCATTTGATGATGTTAGAACTTGTTGAATTCACTTCTTCCTTGTCATTATTGTTTGACTTCACTATTGCATGAGTTATTTTCGCATTAAGATAACTTGAATTTCTTCTTCCTCTTATTTGAGAAACACACACAACACACTTGGTGTTCTGTTGAAATAAGAGGGTGTTATTGCTTATTTAAGGGCTTATTTGCTTAATTTTTTTATTTTGTTAGCAAATAAGCACTTTCAGACAGTCATATCAGTACTATTTATCTCTGCTTATTTAGAATAAATAAGCACTTATTTATCACCTACTTATTTTTTAAGTATATATAAATATACTTATAGATAAGCAATGACAAACACTCTGTTAAAAGGGAATTTTAATCCATCGAATATTCCAACCTCCAAACTTAAGTTGTTTTCATCCACTTCACCCCCTGATCTTCAAAAGCTAACATTATTTACCCAAAGTCAAACAACTTTCGTATTTAAGTTCAACTTTGACTTTTGGTCGATATTCATTATTGGCTAAACGTTAGACTTTTTGACTTAACTTACTAGAGAATAAAGTTATGATTTTTGGAGATGTTACGATCGAATGTCAAATATTATTTGAATTTGGGACGACTAGTTTCGGTTGTTGATGATTGTTGGTTCCCTTAATCACGGATCTTGACTTGTCGTTTGACTCAATTGAAAGGCGGAAACAATCAATCAAGCAATTGAAACGTAAACACAAACACAACGATTCAATAATCTTTTCGTATATATAAACACTTGAAGAATAAAGATTACAAATCACAAACTCTCTCCCTCTCACACTCTCTGCCGTATCTCTATCTCTCTCTAGGGTTTGATCAACCCAAAACATAAACTCTAACTCTCTATTTATACAAACCCTACTGGACCCTGCGACACAAGCCCTATGTCGCAGGCCCAGCCCATTGCGACACAGCCTTTGTGTCGCTATAGCGACACAGGATCTGTGTCGCCTGAACAGTATATTGTGTATTTTCTATAATTACATTTCGTTTACAGACTCGAAAATACAAACTTAATACTTCACACACTCAGACTAATTAACTTTAACAGAACAAATATTGACCAACTAACTGACACACATTTATGCACCAACAAACTCCCCCATGTCAGCAGCTTGGTCAAATAATCTTCAATTAGTCTTCACCAACAAACTCCCCCATTGAGATAACTTGGTCTTCAAAGGTCTTGATGTTCAGTCTCATATGACTGATATCCAATTAGATCTTCAACTTCAGTGACCATCATCTCTTTCATCAATAGCTTCTCCAATAGTATTTATCTTCAAAGTCTTTAGAGAACTCTCATCAATTCTTGTCTTTTGAATATGAGCATGATATGTAACTTGAATAAAATAACTCAGAAATAAAATATTTTTGTAATTTTTTTTTTATAAGACAGAATTAAAATACTGAAATCAATAAATAAACAATCTTTTTGGGGACAGAATTGTGTTAAGTCTGCTTTAGGAATCATATCAGGATAACATGCAATTATTAGGAATAATAAGTGTTATTTCGATTATCAGTATGTTTGTCCACTTTAAATTTACTTAGCATATTTCAATCACCTGTTATAAAGATTAGTTCAAGACGATTATTGATATTTCATCCATCTAAACATTTGTACTTAAGTGTATGATGTCAACTCATAATAAGATGAATCACTTGTGTTATTATTAGCATGCATATTATAGTATATAAATCACATTAAAAAAAAACATTTGAAATCAAAACATGTTAGTATTTTCTATATAGAGGGTGAAGGTATGGACGTATCTTTAGAACCAAGCTAGCGGTGACAGGTCTGTACTTTCGTACAACAGAGTCACATAAGCAGTAGTTTTGGTTGAACCAACACCAGTCTAAACAATTTAAACTAGAGGGTACAGGTCTGTATTTTCATACAACAGAGTACCATAGTTTAACACAAACCAGTACGAGGCAATCTTTTTATGACTTTTATGTACATTTGTACATTTTATTTGGGAATTGTAAGAATGCCACGGGTACGTAATAGTTGTCTATTGCTTAACATAGACTACGTACCAAAGTTCTTTTCAAGAATATATTAGATGTAACCAGGTCTGTATTTTCATACAACAGAGGAGACAACTAATATATTCCCCCAGATAACACCATACAAAGACCCTATATTTTAGATCATAACATGTTTATTATCCAAATATTAAGACGAAGCGTTAAAATATTTTGGACATTTTTGCCCTTATTTTAACTTAATGTCATACATATTAATATGTCTTTATATAAAGTAATATGCATATTTGAAAGTTAAGCTTCTTAGTAACTTTAGAACAAATGCCTACCAATACATCATTTGATGAAGCTAATATTTATAAAAGGTATTTCAAGTATGCTAGATAAATCTACTGACACATCAAACATAAATCTTAAAATTCCATTTTATGCATGTTTCCTGATGTACTATCATTTCCCCAATTGTTTACAGACACAATTCAACGTCTATTTTAACAATGTTGCAACTATTGCATTTCTTTAATACTAACAAGTAAAAAGAATGGCAGTTGCACTTATCAAGAATTTGCCTGTTCATATTTTTCTGACTTTTTAAATTAGAAATTTTAAAATTTCTCCCCCTGAACAGCAAATTCTTTACACAAAAACAACAACTAAATAATCATTTAAACAAAACAGAAGGGTTTCAAGTCACATATCAAGTCACATATCAAGTCAAATTCAAATTCTTTTAGCACTTTTTAACCACCTTGTTTCACTTCAAAAATATCATCCATTCGCTCAAACATCATCACCACACATGATCACATCCTTGCAGTCACTAAAGGTATTAGCTATAAAAAACCGGACTGCATCACCACAAACAAACATTAGTACTTATGAGACACCCAAGCCTTGATAGACTTGGGTTGTCCACTATCGTCCATAACCATCACATCAATGAGTTTATGATATTTTAAAAACTCAGTTGATTTCATTGATGTGTTGTTTGTAGATTTAGGTTTCCAAACCCGTTTAGGTTCAGATGATTTGTTTTCAACAATGTTGGGCTTTTGAACAGTAGGTCTACTAGGCCCAACTTTGTTTACTCTAGCCATAGGTTTTGGAGAGTTGGATGCACAACTAGATATAGGCGAAAATGAACCACGCCTTGAAAAAGATTTTTGAAAAGAATTTCTAAACAATGAAGTTCTTGGCATCCCTCTACCAAACCTATCTAGGGATAATAACCGACAATCCTTAATGATGTGGCCCTGTTGACCACACCGAAAACACGAACGCCGTTCCACATACGGCCTTTTCCAATGACTACCCTCAAATTGTTTCGACGGAGGATTTACTGAGGGAGGCTTAGAGGTTGAGGCATTTATAGAACATGAACACTTATGTGTACATGTTGATGTAGAGGCCTTTAAAGTTGAACAGGTTGATGTTGAAGGTTGTTCTTTAACTGATTTATTAATTATTTTATTTTTCTTCAAATTAGTCACAGATGATTGTGAGATATGTGAAGATTTTCCTCTTGAATCCTTCTTTAAGATTTTAGCAGAGTCGGATTCATTTACAACCTTAGTTTTGCCCTTATTATTTAAAACTTGTTCAGTTTCATTAGCAAGTATATGATTTTTGGGCTTAACATTAACCTTTTCAACCTTGACCTCAGACTCTTCAGTTAAGTCTTCCATTTCAACAATCTCCTCAATACACACAGGAGATACAAATTTAGCCTTAACAAAATTAGGCTTTTTAACAGTTGGAGCTGTATCAAACACTGACTCAGCAACAGATTTTGTATCTACCTTTGAAAAGGTAGGTACAAAGTCTTTGGCTGCATCCTTTGAAGGCATTGGCAGATAGTTAGAAGGAGGTGGTACAAAGTTGTAACCAAGACCAACCTTACTTTTCGTATCTGTCCTTTGCGATTGGAGGATCTCGTCAAAGACCAGTGAGGATGTTGAAAAATTTGAAAGCTTTCGATTTAAGTCATCTACTTGTGACTGTTTTTCAGCAAGATCATTTCTTAGTAAAGCAATCATTTTTATATAACTATCAATTGCATCTTGTTGACTGAAAATCTTAGCTTTTAATTCTTTCCGGTCAGAAAACGCAGCATCTAGTTTCTTATCAAAAGCCTTTTCATTATCTTTCAAAATTTTATTTGCCTGACTAAGTTTTTCTAAATCAGAATTTAGGCGTTCGGTATCCTCACTGTATCTGTTAACTTTATTGGTTAATTTGATACATGACACACAAGATGATGGCTCTTCAATGGGTACCTCAGATTTACTCGTTATGTGAGCCATGAGAACTTGATTATCGCCCAACTCATACTGTTTCTTCAATAGCTGCAATTTATTCTTCTCATATTGCTCACTTCCACCGCAACACCTTTCAATGGCTTGCTATAAATCATATGCAAGCTCATGATGTCTAAATTGCTTTATGAGTGGTTGTGATAGTGCCATGGTGATCGCAGCATGTGTTTTCCTTTCAGTATCATAAGCCTTGCATTCTTCAGGATTCATGGATTTGATAGGCTTAAATGGAGCTTCTTTGGGAAAAACACCAGTTCTAAGAGGACGTTCATATCTTTTCTCTAAATATATTTGCATATCAAGATCATTGACAGCGATGAATGCCTCAAATTGTATTCTCCATTCAACATAAGGAGTATTGGCAGTGAATAATGGAGGTTTATTAGTGCTACCGATCTCATTGTTATGTTTTAGTAATTGGGAAAAGCTTTTAAGCGACATTTTAATCCAGAAATGTACCAAAATTTCGTCCTTTTGACTTTTCCCTCCAAAATTTGATTCGAAAATATCGAAAACTGTCCGAGTAAAACGAAACTTTTTCAAAATCAAAATTAAGACCTTTTAAGCTTAAGAACAAAATTTGGTCATGCGAAAAATTTCCCGCCAAAAGACTTTTTTTTTTTTTTTATGTGACACAAAGTTAGTGTCGCAGGCTGTGTCGCAGGTTGTGTCGCAGTCTGCATCGCACACTTGTGTCGTAGGCTGTGTCGCGAAATGTTGTGTCGCAAAAGCTTGTGTCGCACAAATACAAAACAGGAACCCTAGTAGCGACACAAAAGTTAGTGTCGCATCTAGTGTCGCAATGTCGCGGCCAGCAGCTCCAAAAACCCTAAAAATCGAAAATTTTCGAAACCCTAACGAATTTCGAACGATAATTGATGAACAAACCCAGAAATACACTTCCAGAAGCTAAATATTCAACTGATTGGACCCAAAACGTTGATCAACCCACCAAAAACACCACGAATCAAACCGAAAACATTTCAATTAACGATCAAATCTTTAAACAAACGCCCAAAGGCTCTGATACCACTTGTTGGTTCCCTTAATCACGGATCTTGACTTGTCGTTTGACTCAATTGAAAGGCGGAAACAATCAATCAAGCAATTGAAACGTAAACACAAACACAACGATTCAATAATCTTTTCGTATATATAAACACTTGAAGAATAAAGATTACAAATCACAAACACTCTCCCTCTCACACTCTCTGCCGTATCTCTATCTCTCTCTAGGGTTTGATCAACCCAAAACATAAACTCTAACTCTCTATTTATACAAACCCTACTGGACCCTGCGACACAAGCCCTATGTCGCAGGCCCAGCCCATTGCGACACAGCCTTTGTGTCGCTATAGCGACACAGGCTCTGTGTCGCCTGAACAGTATATTGTGTATTTTCTATAATTACATTTCGTTTACAGACTCGAAAATACAAACTTAATACTTCACACACTCAGACTAATTAACTTTAACAGAACAAACATTGACCAACTAACTGACACACATTTATGCACCAACAATGATTGTACTATACATCACACTAGACTCGGATATTATGTGCATTGAAAATAGAATGAAATTGAATATTAAAAGGCAAAGGAAGACACGAACGTATGCACAGTGAAAAATGCAACTATAATCCTTGTACTTTTGACATAAACTAATTGTGTAATAATATTTAAAGCTTGCAACTTCAAACAACTTCACCATATACAAGACTTCTATGCGAATATAATCAATTTATCAAGTTAGGTTCAAATGAGAACCACAAAAAGGTACAGCACTGCGAGAACTTTTAAATTATATAGTTTTTAAATTTATAAAAATAACAAGTTATATATAAATGTTATTTAATGTTCATATTATTGACAAACAAAACTTAAAAATCACAAAATGCATGTTAAATTATACATTATATGAAATGTTCACAATTACCTTTTTGTAGTTATCGTTTTAACCTTCGACTATAACGATCGACACAAAAAGTATAATTATACTTGTTTCAACCAAAGGTAAATTATAGGAAAATGACGAGTATTGCTAGTAAAATTTCAAACTAGGTGCAGCCCACTTAAAAGATCTTAGATCATTCGCAGCCCTGGTGGGGAAGTTCGGGGTTGAGTCTACATGGCAGCGGGTTGGGAGGGGTTGAGGTGGGTTTTTCGGGATCAATTTTTGGTCCGAACCACGCACGACAACGTTTTCTTCTTCTTGTTTTTATTTTCTTTTTTCATTCTTTTTGGGTTTTTTATTTTTTATATCTTGCTCCGTTCTTAGTTTTTTTTTGTTGAGACTTGAGATGGAAAAGGGTACCAGACAAAATGAAGAAGAAGGTAAATGAAATTTAGGGTTAATTAAAATGAATGTTCGGCCAAACAGAAAGTGATTTAAAAAAATATATATTGGGCCCAAATTTTAAATAGGATTTAAATCATTAAATAAATGTGTTTTATGTATTATTTTTTTTTCTATTTTGCTTTTTAATGACGTCTTTTTAATCCTTTTTAATCCTTGTAATACTTAGTTTTAATTACAATTTATTTATTAATTATTGAAATGAACTTTATTTTTAATTAAATGCGTTTATTTTATTTTATAAAGTAAAAGTGAAAAAGGGTTGAAATGGAAAATAAGAAGAAAGCTCATATGACGCTTATATATCGGATGGAATTGAATGGGGTTGCTAATGGCACTGCGGATGCTTTTAAGTGAGAGGTATATATTTAGCAGTTTTTAAAACCAAAAAAAAAGAAAAATCATTGAATATTTTCATTTTTTTTCATTGGTGCTAAAGGCTTTTGTGAAAATATATCTTAAAATTTAAAATCTTTGCCAAAAGAGGTTTTTTTTTTTTTTTTTTTGTTAAGTGCGTGCAGATTTTGAATAAAAGGTTTTGAAGAGATTTTTTTCACGATGACAATGAAAAAGACTATACAATATAACATGTAGCTACTAGCTATTGGATTTATAGGTAATCACATAAATAGAGTTTAATATTTGATCCGTTTCAATTTAATTGTCAATTACAAATATACGCAAAGTTTTAGAAAATGACAATAATTACACTGCTGGTCAGTAAAATTTCATTATTCTCCACTTAAGTAATTTTAATTGGTTGAAATTGAAAATTGACGATTATTTTGGAACATCGTAAAAAGTAAAACATGAATAATTAAATTGAAACAGAGAAAGTAGTATATACGTCACAATAAATAAATAACACAGGTATTATTAAATGACATATGATGAATCTAAATCAAGTCCTCAAATTTTAGAAGGGTTACGTAATACTTCTTCCGTCCCAAAATAATTATCACTCGCTAAAAAACACACAGTGTAATAAAAACATAATCATTAGTGCTTTCTATTTCTAACTTTTTGAAGATTGATAATTTTACCCTTAACCATTTAATTATTGTTTTCTTTAAAGTTTGTAGATGAATGTTCAAATAGGAACACTTCTTTATGGTGGAAACGGTAAGAACGTATATTTTTACTTTTAATTTTAAGATTACCTAATTTTTTTAATAAAAAAATTATATCAAAATTATTTGAATTTTATGTTGTTTAAGATGAGATAATTTTTTTTATAAAAATGTGATACACATTTTAAAGTTGTGATAAACAACAAAAAATTGTGATAAACAACTTTAAGTTGTGATACACAACTAAAGTTGTGTATCATATATTTATTTTTTATATATAAATCAATTTCATATTTATAATATTAAAATTCTAATAATATTGATATTGTTTACTTTGAAACAAGTGTACATATGATGAAATTAAAAATGAAAAAGATCGTTCCTACGGCCATAAAGATAGATTCTACAATAACTCTCCCAAAAGTTTGTAATATTAATTTCAAGTAAATTTAGTATAATAATCACGATCAAACTTCTATATTTTTGACAGTGAATAATTAAGTTCGAAAAATAAAACGTGAAATATATTTTTCTTATTATTTAAAAGAAATTACACGTGGATATTTCCACAATTTATAAACGTTATGGGTCCCTTCCATTAATCAATAAAAACGAATTGCGGAAAGAGAAACCTTCATTTCTTCATATTCGGAGAAAACGTTGACCGGATCCAAACCAAAACCACTTGACCCGACCAGATTTTTAACAACTCTAAATTATTTAATTATAAAAGTTTACATTTAACAACCCTAAATCATGCTAATTCACAATTACGTAGGTCTAAGTCGAAGTATCCACCACTAACGATGGATACTCGAATCCCTTAAACCATGACTCTACTACCAACTTGAAACGCACCGATTTAAAAAAAAAAATTATTGACCTAAAAACTCATTTAATAGTGCCTCATCGCATTATTATAACAATATAGACTCATTATTACATTTTCATTATTGAATTTGGACTTGAAACAATAAAATCCTGAAAACTGGCAGGTATCTGCCGGGTAGGGAGCGTACCGGCCGGGTAAAGAGCGTACTGGTCGGGTAGTCTACACGATCAAACATTCTGATCAAAATAATGAAGAGGTTACCCGTTTGAGCTTACAGTACCCGTCGGGTACTCACCGAGTACATCCTCTACCCACCGGGTATAAAGGGGTACCTGCTGGGTAAACCAGATTTTTGACTCAACATTTTTTGCAGATTTTTACAACTTACAACCCACATTAAGTTCTAGATTTTTGACAACTAAAATCTTCACAAAATTTATAAGCAAAGCTACATTTTTAAATCAACAAATTTTCACCTTTTAACAAGTATAAACAATGTATTCGTCACATCATTTTGCAACTCAAACAAGATGAAAATAAAATTATAAACTTAAATTTTGACACATTCCAAAACTCAATTTACCAAATAATCCAACTTTACTTTTAATCAACATTATAATGTACTCAAACTTCTTACTACCATAAATTTACTTCACTAATTGTACATCAACATTTACTTGACCCAATACACATCAAAATTCATTTAAATACAATTTATCAATAGATCAAATTTCAACAACAAAAGAAAATCATACTCAAATGATCTTTACTTTTTCAAAAGGGAGTTTCATTATAATAAGAGCATGATTTCTCAAAAGGGATTTGTAACTTACTAACTCAATAGCAAGTTCCACCGTTAGTTGATCTTTGACTCTTCGTCCGTATTACCCTTTGACCCGCTAAAATTACCTATTCAACAACAACAATAACAACAAAAAGGAGTAAGCTTTATTGCTTAGTAAGTAATGAGAATAAACTCAATAGCAACAATAATAAATATTGTTGGTACATATTAGGTGACAATAAGATTCTATATTGTAGTTAGGGATAATATTGTAATTGTTTCTATCTGTCGAACTGATGTGTGTTAAGTAGTGATAAAAAAATAACAAGTTTTAATTAAATGGAAATACTAAAGTTAACTTTAACACAACCAGGCATGAATACCTGTTCATTTTATAATATAGCTTATGTAAGACCGAGTCGAACCACAGGGAAACGGTGTAGATTAAAATAATTAATTAAACCTTAAATTACAAATTACAAATAAATAAGGGGTGCGTTTTAGTTCCGTACGAACTTTTTTAATTGAAAACGATTTAAACTTTAAACAATTAAAAAATAAAAAGTAACTAAAGATAATCAGATAGAGAAACATGTATTTACTTAGATTAGTGATTTCTCGATTCAGGTTTTAGATATGTTTATTAACTTGTTAATTATTTATTATGGTAATTTTAACAAATATAGATAGTCTCCTGTTAAGGTTAACTAATCCTATAAGCTTTAGCTTAATACTAGATTCTCTTGAATACACTAGAATATCTTCTACGTGTCATTAACCTAAACCTTATTCAATTAATACTATCAACAGATCATTGAGATTCATTCAGCAAATTCGTGTTAACGAAAATTTATAATTATTGATTAAATAAGTCTCACATTAATCAGGTTTTATTAATTGCTATTCTCCTAACCTATTACCGGTTACAGTCTCAAGCCACAATTAACTAATAAATTACTTAATTGCAAATAATCAATCAACTAATACAAACCCTAGTTATAGCATAAGTCTATTGATCACGTTAAGTAACAATTAATCAACACACAATTAATATGGATGTTTCAAATAAACTCAATAATCATTCATAATTCAAATCAACATAAACATATCATAAAGCCTTCATCTAAAAACTATTCATCTAAGCAAATACAATTAAAGAATTAGCTCATGCTCAAAGTAAGCAAAATCAAATCTAAAAACATGTAATTACACATTGTAAATAGAAAAGATTAAAAATCAAACCCAATAAACCGAACCAAATCTTCGTTAGGGTTGAAAACCTTCAAACCCTAGCTTCCTAGCCTCCAAATCGCACCTTCAGTCGACTTCTAAACCCCAGAATCGAATTTAGTCTTCAAAAATCGTATGGTTTATTGGCTGATTATGGTCTCTATTTATAGATTTAAGATCGCTTAAGTGCGGGGATATTTGATAGCATCAAATAATGTCATATTTATATAGTAATATTCCCTTATTTTTAAGCATTTTTATTGCAATTTATTTATATATATTACTGATTTTGTTTATATTTGCAAAAAGGTGTTTAAATTAAAGAAAGAAAGAAAAGGAACGAAAACGGGTACAAAAACTGAAGAAAATGAAGTGAAGACTAAGAACTAAGAAGACTGGGCTTAAAGAGAAGATTAAACCCAAAAGATTAATTTATTGGGCCAAAAAAGAAGAGTAAATTCAGATTTGTGAAGATTAAAGCCCAAAAGAAGAAGTCCAGCCCGAATGAAGAACATTTTGTAATCACAATTCAACCACCGGTTGAAACTTTCAACCGATGGTTGAACCTAAAAACGGAAGGCCGTTGGAGTACGCGGGTTAAAATCGGGTTTCGTGGGTAAAAGGCTAACCAACCGGCAGAAAAAACTAGAAATTCATCCCCCACAAAAGAAATTTTAAGAATCATTTAATAAATATGAGATAAGATTTGTACATATCATTTTTTTCGCGAAAAATTTTAAACTACTATGGGATCATATTAGAAAACATGCTTTTTATTAAGAACAATTAAATCTATCTTGATTGTTGATATAAATCTATATTAAACCTCATCAAACACTTCTAAGCACGAAATTTCTAATTTTGACATTTCAAGACGATTATTGATCTTTTAATCCGTTTTAAACTTTCTATACTCAAGTTTAAGAATAACATTTTATCATTATTATGAATATAACTTATGTATCCCACAAATGATATACCCCCGTAATCAAATCATGAACATATTTCTATATAATGGGTAAATAATTGAAAAATCATTTTAAGAGTTAAAACATTGGTGACAAGTCTGTACCTCAGTACAACAAAGCGACTTAACTTAACTCGGGTGTAAATATAACCATTCTTAAAGTTTTAGTCAAATCAGTGGTGACAGGTCTGTACCTTAGTACAACAGAGCGACTTAATTTGACTAACATTTATATTCATTTAAGCATTTTTTGCTTTTCTTCATTTTTTAGATATTCTGATGAAATCAGGTCTGTACTTAGTACAACAGAGGAATTACTCAGTGTATCCCCAAATGATATCACTTTAAAACCCAAAATTACAGAATATGTCACAAGGTCAAACAAGAATTAAGACTATAAAGTCATACACTGATTTGTGTTACCCACAAAATTATATTCATGTTAGATTATTATTTCTTAAAATTCAAAAACTTTTGTATAGAAATCCTATCAATACATCATATAATGAAGATGTCTAACACTTATGCTTTTCTTCATTTGTATAGTAATTCTTTCTTGATCTGATTCGAAATATACAACAGCTCACTTTCGTAGGCAATCACGATTGCATTTAGCATATGCAATAAGCCTTTAAACCCCTCGGTATCCCGAGTGGACGAGTTATAGTCTCGTGAGGGTTTTCAGAGAACACACCCACAAAGTTCAAACCTGCAAAAATAAAGAAAACATAAAAGAAAAAAAACATGGGTTGTCTCCCGAGAAGCACTTTTATTTAATCCGTGAGTCATTAAGCTCGACTCTTACAAAGACTCTACTGTTGAACCTCAAGATGGATGGTACCCTCGCCTTCATTCTCCTTGGTACCTTCATGATATTTCTTTAATCGATGACCGTTGACTTTAAACAAAACACCATCATTATTAATCAATTCAACTGTTCCATAAGGAAATACTTGTGTAACCGTATATGGACCAGTCCATCGAGACTTCAATTTTCCCGGACACAAACGTAATCGAGAATTATAAAGAAGTACTTGATCTCCCTCAACAAATTCTTTATGAACTTGGATCCTCTTATCATGCCAGGTCTTTGTACGCTCCTTATAAAACCTAGAATTTTCGTATGCAGTCCAGCGTAATTCATCTAACTCGTGCAACTACAAAAATCTGTGCTTTCCCGCAGCATCCATATCTATATTGCAACTCTTCAACGCCCAATACGCCTTATGTTCTATATCAAATGGCAAATGACAAATCTTCCCATAGATTAATTGGAAAGGAGTACACCCAATAGGTGTCTTGAATGCAGTACGGAATGCCCATAATGCAGCATCCAGCTTAACCGACCAATCCTTGCGATTATTACTCACTGAACGTTCCAAAATACGCTTCAATCCTCAATTCGTAACTTCTACCTGACCACTTGTTTGTGGATGATAAGGTGTAGAGAATCTATGCGTAACGCCATATCTTTTCAATACTTTCACCATCAGAGCATTACAAAAATGAGTTCCTCGATCGCTGATCAATGCTCTTGGTATTTCAAATCTTGAAAACAGTTGTTTTAAAATTTTCAAAACAACTCTAGCATCATTAGTTGGTAACGCCTTAGCTTCCGCCCATTTTGACACGTAATCAACTGTTACTAATATATGCTTATTCTCATGCTTGTATTCATGTTTGAGGCATTTCATCTCTTTTGGAGATATTTCCCAAACGTTGGCAAGCATCACAATTCCTAACAAACTCATGAGCATCCTTAAAAATCATTAGCCAATAAAAGCCTGAATCAAACACCTTCTTTGCTGTATAATTAGCTCCATGATGTCCTCCAACTGATCCTTCATGACAATGTGCTAAAATTTTATTGCTTTCTTAACCATGCACACATCTCCTTATTATATCATCGGCACAAAATCTAAACAAAAATGGATCTTTCCAAAAATAATGTTTTAAATCAGCAAAGAATTTCTTCTTTTGTTGATAAATCATATCTTTAGGTAAGGTTTTAGTGACCAAATAGTTAGCGTAATCAGCAAACCAAGGTATATCAGTACTTACCTGAATAGTCATTAATTACTCATTGGGGAATGTGTCGTGAATCATTGACTCATCCAACTTTTCTAATTTAGGATTTTCCAATCCTGATAAATGATCTGCAGCCAAATTTTCTGCGCCTTTCTTGTCTCGTATTTCGATATTAAATTCCTGCAATAATAGAATCCATCGCAGCAAACAAGGTCTTGCAACCTGCATATTAAACAAATACTTTAAAGCAGAATGGTCAGTAAAAACAATAGTTTTAGATAAAACCAAATAAGATCGAAATTTATCAAATGCAAAAACTACTGCTAGAAGTTCCTTCTCAGTAGTTATATAGTTTTCCTGAGGATCTGTTAAAGTCTTGCTTGTATAGTAGATTGGCTTAAATCGTTTTTCGATCCGTTGACCAAGAACTGCTCCTACAACTTAATCACTGGCATCACACATTAGTTCAAACGTCAAGTTCCAATCTGGACTTGTCATAATTGGTGCTGAAACTAATTTTTCCTTCAAAGTGTTAAACGCCTTTAAACAAGCATCAGTAAAAATAAATTTAGCATCTTTTTCCAATAATTGATTCATCGGTCGCACTATCTTTGAAAAGTGTTCAATAAAACGCCTATAAAATCCTGCATGCCCTAAGAAACTGAGTACACCCTTAACATTCGTTGGAGGAGGTAGTTTAGAAATTGCTTCTATTTTAGCCGGATCCACTTCCATCCCCACTCTTGAAATTTTGTGTCCAAGTACTATGCCTTCGTGTACCATAAAATGACATTTCTCCCAATTAAGTGCTAGATTAGACACCAATCAAATGAGTCACCAAATACAGAAAAATCATCCATAAAGATTTCCATGAAATCTTCCACCATATCGTGAAAAATTGACATCATGTGTCACACCCCGCTAAAGCGGAAACACGAGGTGTCACAACTAATGATTTCACAACACAAAGATATAGCAACCATACCATTTAAATTAAGATAAAACAGCCTTGGAGGCATCAAAAATACATCAAATTGTTCAAGTATACGGCATTATTACAAATATATAACATAAATTTAGTTCAAAGTCCGTTTAAATGGCTTGGTCGACATAATCCCATGCATTAGCCCACATATGATCCGTGCTTACCGACGTTCTCCTGAAAAGCATGCCAAAACAAAATGGTCAACTATGGCCATAGTTGGTGAGTTCAAGGTTTGAAACAATTAAACCAATAGTGTGTCCAATCGTGGACATAAGTATGGGTATAGCCGTCCGATTCGGGGACGCTATCATCCCTGTGTTTGTCCAATCGGGACAGCTATAACAAGCATTTGGTTGATAAAGTTGCTGTAAATAAACATGTGGTCATTGAGAGATAAGTGTATAAGCCTTGAGACCACTACTAATCCGATTATCCGACCGAACGTGCCCCAAAGTATAAGTGCTCCATGTTCTTCAACAAACATGAGTAAAAGGCGATATTATGCACCCACGTTGAAGTGTGAGTGAGAGATGGTCCTACCCTAAATAGCATGCTACCCATAATATCTACGGCTCGTCGCTATGAGTTAATTAGTAGTGAATAAGTTGAAGGGGAATTTGAGTATAAGAAAAACCCAAGCTTAACATGTTGATATACTACAGTTTGCGTAAAAACAGTTCAAAAGCAGTTGATAGTACGTAAAAGTTCAACCAAAAGTTTAAAGTAATTGCATGCTTTCAGCCCCAAAAATAGAAATCAGAAAGAGGGGATAATGAACTCACCTGATGAGCTGGGTTTACGGGTAAAGCTTGTGAGAATGTTGTAAACTGGAGTGATTCCCTAACCGAAACCTAGTCCAGTAATAAAGTGTCCATTAATGTCTAGTGATATGCTTTAATATAATAGTTTGTACAAATTGGTTACCCACTGTTTTAAAGAATGAATCTGCCCAGGTTTTGTAGTTGGTTTTGTAACTCTTTTTAGCAAAGTTTTAACAGTTTCTGGGCATCTCTTGATACACCTCAAAATACTAGGTCATTGGTGTATGATTTAGGTTTTTGTGTGAAAGATTAGAAAACAAGTTATTCCCAGTTTAGAGTCACCATTTTTATGAAGAATAGATGGGGATACGGTTGTCCAAAGTTAGGAGAGGGAAAACTGCCACTGCACGGCAGCCTCACTTCTTTGTCATTCAACCCGTATTTGAAGACCCACTTCTTACTGTTTTTGCATGAAATCGATTGGGTTTGGAAGATAACATATAGAGGTAAGTTTTAGAAGAAAACCCATCACTTTTGGTGAAGTATCCATGGAGTTAAAGTCTTCCAAAGTTGGCTTAAAATTCTGGACAGAAAGTTGTCCAACTCCCTTACTTTACCAAAAATGCATAGGATACAATAAAACCCGTATGTAAATGATTTGAACAACCTTAAGTGTGTTTTTATTTGTAAAACATGTTAACATTTCTGGTACAAAAACCCTAATGCACACATATTATCAAGAAAATGTAACAGTAGTAAGAAATAAAATAAATGGGTTGTGTAGAATAGAATGTAAACATTCTTGCACTTTATGATTACCTCTTCGACCAGGAGTGTAGGGTTTTGGGGTGATGAAGTTCTTTCCACAGATTGAGCAGGGTTCCCGGAGTGGATGGTACTGGATGAAGATGATGAATAAACTGGGTATTCTTGTTAAAATCGTGCTTGTGTTGAGAGGGTTTGAGAGAAAGTAGATGAAAGTGTTTTGAGTGTGAATGTATGATTTCTGCTGAGGTTAACAAAAAGAATAAGGGATGGAGTGTTTAAGTTTACTATCCGGGATTTTGATTGGGTGAAGGTGGAGGTGATTTTATGGGAAGTGTAAGTTAATTGATTTGGTTTATGAGAAATAGGTTTGCAGGCCGATTTTTGAGGGAAAAGAGGTAATCATAACTCTTTTTGCGTGCACATTTAACTCTATTTCAAATCTTAAAGTTCCTTTTTACAGAATACGAATGGTTACTTATCTTTTAATATTACTTAAAAAGCTTTTAGCTCGGGCAGGAAGGTTTACTGTACGTGTGGGTAACACTTGATTAGTCTTAAAATCGTTTAAGCATCTCACTGGTAATAAATTGACACTTAGTACTTCATGATTTGTTCGGGACATTAATGTGTTAACAGTGGAAACTTTGAACTAACAGTGGAAATGGTGATTTGTGCTAGCAGTGTTAACTTAACTTTGTACAGGCAGTATTAACTGAAGAATTGCTCTAACAGTATTAACTTAGGATTTGTACTGGCAGTATTAACTGAAGAATTGCTCTAACAGTATTAACTTAGGAATTGTACAAGCAGTATTAACTTAACTTCTTAAGAAGGTCAGGTCCAGATTTAGGTGGAGATTGAGTTAAGTATTAACCTGATATTTTTGATGGTTGTTACATCATGCATCGCTGAAATGTTGTCGGAGCGTTGCATAAATCAAAAGGCATTCTTTCTATACGCAAACGTACCAAACGGACAGGTGAAAGTTGTTTTGTCTTGATCTTCTACTGCAATCGGTATCTGAAAATATACTGAAAATTCATCTAGAAAACAATAATATTCCTTACCTGCTAATCGTTCTATCATTTGATCAATAAATGGTAACGGAAAATGATCCTTTTCTAGTGGCATTATTAAGTTTACGATAATCGATACACACTATCCATCCTGTTACTGTTCTAGTGAGAATTAATTCATTCTTATCATTAGCCACAACTGTCATTCCACCCTTCTTTGATACTACATGAACAGGACTCACCCAAGGACTATCCGAAATAGGATAAATTAATCCTGAATCCAGCAATATGATTATCTCTTTCTGCACAACATCTTTTACTTTAGGATTTAATCTTCGGAGTGGTTGCACCACTGGTTTGAAATCAGCTTCCATTAAGATTTTATGGATATAGTATGAAGGACTGATACCCTTTATATCGGTAATCTTCCATGCAATAGCTCGTTTATGCTCCTTAAGAACCTGCAATAAACTCTCATTTTCTCCAGAAGTTAATTTAGAAGAAATAATAATAGGTAACTCAGATGTACCTTGGAGATAAGCATATTCTAAATGAGATGGCAACTCCTTTAGTTCTAATTGAGGTGGTTCTTCATAAAAGTCTTGATTTCCAGAACTTCTGATCTGGAACAAGGAGTTCCGCATAATGCAAACGGCGTATGTTTTTTACTCGCTGATCCAGCCGCCGGTTGGTCAATCCATCCGTCGGTTGGATGCTGCTGTGTGCTTACTCCTTCTGTTGCGAACATTACATCGACTTCCTCCAACAGTCTATCAAAGTCAGCTAAATCTTTAGCAGTGTCGAAATCTCCTGACCAGCTTTCCATTATTTTTGGCTCCTCTTGCTTATTCTCTAATAAATTCTGAAAAAATTTGTTATCCAAATATTCAAAAGAGTTTAAATAATAACAAGTATCATCCACATAATCAGAAAATTGCATAGAATGGTTTACGTTAAAAACAACTTTCTCATCCCCTACACGCATAGAATGGTTTAAGGTTAACTAATCCTATAAGCTTTAGCGTAATACTAGATTCTCTTGTCATTAACCTAAACCTTATTCAATTAATACTATCAACAGATCATTGAGATTCATTCAGCAATTTCGTGTTAACGAATGTTTATAATTATTGATTAAATAACTATCACATTAATCAGGTTTAATTAATTGCTATTCTCCTAACCTATTACTGGTTACAGTCTCAAGCCACAATTAACTAATAAATTACTTAATTGCAAATAATCAATCAACTAATACAAACCCTAGTTATAGCATAAGTCTATTGATCACGTTAAGTAACAATTAATCAACACACAATTAATATGGATGTTTCAAATAAACTCAATAATCATTCATAATTCAAATCAACATAAACATATCATAAAGCCTTCATCTAAAAACTATTCATCTAAGCAAATACAATTAAAGAATTAGCTCATGCTCAAAGTAAGCAAAATCAGATCTAAAAACATGTAATTACACATTGTAAATAGAAAAGATTAAGAATCAAACCCAATAAACCGAATCAAATCTTCGTTAGGGTTGAAAACCTTCAAACCCTAGCTTCCTAGCCTCCAAATCGCACCTTCAGTCGACTTCTAAACCCCAGAACCGAATTTAGTCTTCAAAAATCGTATGGTTTATTGGCTGATTATGGCCCCTATTTATAGATTTAAGATCGCAAATCCAACCGCCGGCTGAATATTTCAATCGTCGGTTGAGTTAGCTTTTTACCCACGAAAACCGGTTTTGACCCGCGTACTCCAACCGCCTTCCGTTTTTAGGTTCAACCGTCGGTTGAAAGTTTCAACCGGCGGTTGAATTGTGATTCCAGAATGTTCTTCATTCGGGGTGGACTTCTTCTTTTGGGCTTTAATCTTCACAAATCTGAATTTACTCTTCTTTTTTGGCCCAATAAATTAATCTTTTAGGTTTAATCTTCTCTTTAAGCCCAGTCTTCTTAGTTCTTAGTCTTCACTTCATTTTCTTCAGTTTTTGTACCCGTTTTCGTTCATTTTCTTTCTTTCTTTAATTTAAACACCTTTTTGCAAATATAAACAAAATCAGTAATATATATAAATAAATTGCAATAAAAATGCTTAAAAATAAGGGAATATTACTATATAAATATGACATTATTTGATGTTATCACGAACATATAAGCCAGCAAACATAGTCCTAGTGAACATAGAAGTCTAGCGAACATAGTAGTAGCGAATGTCTAGACTAGCGAACTTAGTGTCACATGTTCGTGGGCCAGCGAATTTGACTAAGTTCGCCAGGCCCAGTCCGTGGAACTTGACACTTTTTCTATACGAATGTTCGGGTTAGGGTTAAAGAAGTTTTTAGCGAACGTATTTTTGTGGTTTACGAATTTAACAGAGCAGAGCAACGAACGTTTGTCTAGGATTTATTGTAATCTTGAGTTATAATAAATAAAAGAATTGCGTTTGATATATTACTTGCGTTTAATTGTTTTGTGTTGATTGAACGTTGACATGGATTCCGTACTTGTGAACTTAAAGATAACCTCGTTATTAATCCGTAACTAAGGGACTTACAAATATAACAATATTCATGATTAAGGATCTGGTGCGTGTTAAGTGGTGATTAAAAATAACAAGTTTTAATTGATTAGAAATACTAAAGTTAAATTAAACACAACCATGCAATAATACATGTTCGTACTATAGTATATTTTTGGTAAGACCGAGTCGAATCACAGGGAATCGGTGTAAATTAAAATAATTAATTAAACCTTTAAATTACAAATTACAAATAAATAAGGGGTGCGTTTTAGTTCCGTACGAACGTAATAGATTAAAAACTAATAAAACTATAAACAATTAAAGAGATAAAAAGTAACTTAAAAGTAATCAGGTAGAGAAGCATGTATATACTTAGAATAGTGATTTCTCGATTCAGGTTTCAGATATGTTTATTGAGTTGTTGATTGTTTATTATGGTGATTTCAACATATATGGATAGCCTCCTGTTAAGGTTAACTGATCCCTAATAAACTTTAGCTTAATAATAGATTCTCTTGAATACACTAGAATTTCTTCTACGTGTTATTAACCTAAACCTTATGCTATTAATCCTATCAACAGATCATTGAGATTTATTCAGCAATCTCGTGTTAACGCAAGTCTTATAATTATTGATTAAATAATTATCACATTAATTAGGTTATATTAATTGCTATTCTCTTAACCTATTACCGGTTATAGTCTCAAGTCACAATTAACTAATAAATTACTTATTTGCAAATAATCAATCAACTTATACAAACGTTAGTTATAGCATAAATATTTTGATCACGTTAAGTAACAATTAATCAACACACAATTAATATGGATCTTTCGAATAAACTTAATAAACATTCATAACTTGAATCAACATAAACATATCATAAAACCTTTATCTAGAAATCATTCATCTAAGTAAATACAATTAAAGAATTAGCTCATGTTTAAAGTAAACCAAATCAAATCTAAAAACATGTACATTGTAAATAGAAAAGTTTAAGAATCAAACCCAAGAAACCGAACTAAATCTTCGTTAGGTTTGAAAATCTTCAAACCCTAGCTTCCTAGCCTCCAAATCACCTCTTCAGTCGACTTCTAAACCCTGGAACCGAATTAAAATTTACTTAATTCGTATATGAAAGTGTATGGTTTATGGGTTGAGTTTGGCCTCTATTTATAGATTTCAGATTCGCAAATCCAACCGCCGGTTGAATATTTCAGCCGCCGGTTGGGTTGGATTTTTACCCGAAAATCCGATTTTGACCCGCGCGCTCCAACCGCCTTCCTGATTTAGGTTCAACCGCCGGCTGAATATTCCAGTCGCCGGTTGAATGTTGGTTCTAGAATGTTCCTTATTCAGGTTAGGCTTCTTCTTGGGCTTCAATCTTTAACAAATCCGAATTTTATCCTTCTTCTTGGCTCAATAACTAATTCTTTTTGGGTTTAATCTTCTCTTTAAGTCCAATCTTCTTGATTCTTAATCTTCACTTCATTTTCTTCAGTTTTTCGTCCGTTTTCGTTCCTTTTCTTTATTTCTTTAATTTAAACATCTTTTTGCAAATATAAACGAAATCAGTAATATATATAAATAAATTGCAATAAAAATGCTTAAAAGTAAGGGAATATTACTATATAAATATGACATTATTTGATGTTATCAAGATCCTTAATTTAAAACTCGTTTTGACTCCTACTCAAAGGAGTATAATCTCATGGTGTAAAGGCATAACAAATTGAGATTTCTCAAGCTTCAATGTCATCCTTGAATTTCACAATTTAAGGTGAGCACATTGGACACCTCATATGTCACAAGAGTACTACCTTATCCCCAACTCAAGATGACACACACTTGAACTACTACTCATGTAACCCAAGTGTTGTCATCTTATAATTTCCTCCCTCATTACTTACCTTGCAATAATATTGGTTAGTTTAGCTCAAGCAATGTCTCCAACTCTCTATATTGACCTATAATTGATAACACACACATACAAGGTCACACATACAACTCAATACTAACCAAATTCCCATTTATTAATTAACTCAATAGTATTTTCATAAACTCTTGTGTTTTAACTCAAGAACATAAATTCTCAATCAAACTTAAATTATAAATTCTCATGAAACTACAATTATATCAACTAGTAATTATAACTCTTTTCTCATTAAATTCACATACGTATAGCTAAAATGGTCCTCTTTTAATAATAATAACTCAACAACAACATCTCATCATTATCATCATCTTTATCATCAACATTCTCCATTTAGAATAATCATTTAATCATAAAAATGTTACAACTCATATATTTTAAGTTTAAAAATCACTTATTTACACTCGATAACAATCATCCAACATCTCCTCATCCAAAACTCAACCTTTATCTCAAAAATCGCAATTAGGGTTCATCATCAAATATTGGCTCAATTTGTGGTTTCTTGTTCTTTCTCTCCTCCCCGTCTCTCTCTTTCTCTCGTATGCACACACACAAACACAAATACACTTGAAGTTTCCAGATTTCAACTAGAATGAAATAAGAATTATTTTATTGCCATTTAGTCCCTAAGCTTACTCTCATCTAATAATACAACCCGTCCTAACAATACTCAATTTGCACCTTAGTCCCTCATGACCTTAAAACTCATACTCAAGCCACACAAATTAATTTCTCGATTATATTTTAACCTCAACTGATTGTATTTGTGTTTAATACCAAATAAAATTTAGTAATTAATAATACTATAGTATAAAATATTTACTTATCGAATTTGAAGTGGTACATTACCTTTAAGGCTTTAACCAATTAATTATTGCTTTTCTTAAAGTTTGTAATATTAATTTCAAGTAACAGTAATATGGTAATCACGATAAAACTTTCC
The DNA here is from genome assembly GCA_963930675.1 of Gnaphalium uliginosum. Taxonomy (NCBI): domain Eukaryota; kingdom Viridiplantae; phylum Streptophyta; class Magnoliopsida; order Asterales; family Asteraceae; genus Gnaphalium; species Gnaphalium uliginosum. The sequence continues at coordinate 37,022,427 of OZ005680.1, read as the reverse complement.
TATTTATTTTTAGAAGTGGACAATGAATTTGAAACGTTCAAAAAAGAAAACATGAATTATATTTTTGAGACGGAGGGAGTATATGAAAGCAAAATCGTATTTTCTTATTCAACATAAAAGAAATTACACGTGGATATTTCCACAAATTATAAACGTCGTGGGTCCCTTCCTTTAACCAATGAAAACGAATTGCGGAAAGGGACAGCTTCAATTCTTCATATTGGAGAAAACATTGACCGGATCAAAACCAAAACCCCTTGACCCGACCCGTATAACTCTTACCACACATCTTGTCTTCTATAAAAATGCAAGCCTAGAAAACTCCCAAATCAAGTATAACAAGAATAGAATCTAATCAACCTTTTTTGTCTTATCTCAGAGAAAAAAACAAGAAAAAAAAACTTGAAAATGGAACAATATAATGGCGGGAGTGGGTTTGAGCTGCCGGAAAGTCCAGGTAAGCCGATGGAGTTTTTATCAAGATCATGGAGTGCAGCTGCTCTTCAAGTCTCTAAAACTTTACATTCTACGGTCACTAAATCTTCTTTTTCTACTGATTCCACCACACCTGAGGAATCGCCGTCGTTTTTCGCCGGAAACACGTTCTCGTTTGCGTCATCTGCTACGTCACAGCTTGTGCTCGAACGCATTATGTCTCAGTCTGTGAGTCTCATCTCATATATTTCATTTTTTACAGAGTGCTGAATGATGTATCAATTTCTATTGAATATTTTAATTTTATTTTTTGAATTTAAAATGAAATAATAATGAAATCTACATGCGTAGTAGATGATTATGAAATGTAAATCTAACGCTAAGTATTTTTTGATAATTATGCACATTGATTGATATACAAAATGATTAGAAAGATATTGATAGTATTTTTTTTATTTTTTTTTTGGAGTTTTAAATAAAAATGAAGTAAAATTAAATGAATTAATTGGGGGCTACATGTATACAGGATATATCGCCGTTAGCCTCAGGGAGGCTGTCACACAGTAGTGGACCATTAAATCCAGCAACCCTAAGTGAAGATAACGACACTACCCCACCAATTTCACCTTCCGATGATTACGACGACGTCGTTAAGGTAACTTGAATATACTACCATCATCTATTATTAATATTTACTACCGAGTTTTAAAAAGTTGTTAAACACTTGCTTTCTATTTTTAGACACTCCAAGTTTCATCGTTGACGTTAATCTATACTAGTTAGTAAAATATTTGGACCTAGCATCTTAATCTCCTAAAACGAGCCAATATAAATTACAAATTTACCCTTTTAACATATTAATTAAGCTTTAAAGTATTATACAATACAATTAAATTAAATAATTTAATATAAATTTAAAATATTATAATTGATTCAGGTTATAAAACATTTACCCCATAATTATTTGTACTTTTATAACCCATTTAACTTACATAACATATTAATGGACATATGTCAGTTATAGTTGTTTGATATAAAATTGATAAAAATTTGATTTATTTACAAATTATAGATATCTTTTATACTAAATTCATTAAGAGTTAGTCATAAACGACGTCGAAAAAAGAGTATTAAATTATGTATTATTCAATAGATTATCGTACAAAGAGTTAGTCATAAACGTCGAATAAAGAGTTTGTCATAAACTGCGTGGTATTAATTTAAGAAGTGTTTGAAATTATTTATTTTATCTGCTTATGTGTTTATTACTTATTTTTAAAGTAAATAAGCAGAAATAAAAATTAATTATCTAATTATTTCTCAATAAATAAACATTTTGAAATAAGTATATAATCACTTATTTATTTTTAAATAAAAAAAATGTTTACAAATAAGTAATTTCAAACGCACCTAAAGTTATTTTGTAAGTATCTATTAAGAACGGTAAGAACTTATATCTAAAAACAAGGTTTATAAAATATAAATTATTTAAAAAGGAATTAAAATTAGGGGCGTCGCATGACGTAAGCATATATATATATATATATATATATATATATAGAGTCCCCTCCGATCATAGGCAGTAACTTTTGACTTTGTATTTACTCCTATTTGTTGTCTTTCAATTGACAATTGACAAGACCAATATAATTCTATATTTCATTTTGTAAAATAAGTGTCACCCATTTTAATAAAAATATAATTGTTAATGTTTTTTCTTTTTTACTTTTTACAGAATAGGCAATGACAGATTTACTTATAATCAGTTAATTATTATTTTCTTTAAAGTTTGTAATGATAATTTTAAGTAAGGATAATATGATAATCACGATCAAACTTTTCTATCTATTTCCAGAAGTGGACAATTAATGATGAATGTCAAAAAAAAAAAAAAAAAACTATATTTTTAAAACGGAAAAATAGACGTATCTATGTATGAATAGTGTATCCTTGTTTACAAGTGTGGAAAGTAAGTTACGTATTTTGGACATTGAGACTCTAGGGATTGGGGTTAGTATGATGTAGTAGTTATTTTCATGTAGAAGAGTGAAAGTGGTTTTAGACTTAGTCCACCTAAAGAAGCAAAGAATCTTGGCGCCCTACTTTTGTTTAAAGCTTTACAAACCCTCACATACACTCACCTCCCCTGTTTTAGAGTGGAAGTCAATATTAAGTCAGAAAAGTACTTCAAAGTGTTCCATCACCTAGAGAAACAGAGGACACTGATATCTACTTATGAATGTAATATTCAAAAATCTTCAATAGTGAAATTTGGAGCAAATTGTTTTTCCGATTCGCGATTCGCTCTAACGAAGGCAAAAAGTGTTGCGTATTTCGCTCCGATTCAATACCTAATTCGCTCTGCTTTAACTCAAAATGGTGGAGTGAAATGTGCATGTTATTTCCAATACAAATGGCATAAATCACTTCATGGAGCTAGATTTTTGACCACGACTTCGTTCATTTAGTAAGATTTTATCTATAATAAGACATGAATTGTCAAATCCGATCATTTTGGTAACTTTTTTTTAATAGAGTTTTTTTTTTTTTTTTTGTTATATACAAAAGCATTCCCATTTATTATTATTTATGTGATATGGAAAAAGGATAATGAAATATTAAAAAAAATGAAAGAGAAGAAATAAATGAAGATATGGAAATCTTGATTAATAAAGGCTCGAAGAGACATTTTAGACAACTGTGAGGGTCAAGCTTTAGGGTTCTTCTTTCATTCTTTCTTTATGGCTAACATCTTTAAACGTCGGTCATTTATGACCATCAAAGATTGGATAACATTTATGCCAAAATTAAATTCAGATGTAATTTATAGCTTTCTTGTCTAGTTTGATAATAGGACCATGATTTAATTGATCTAATTGAAATACCCTCTTCATCCCGAAATTATTATCATCAGACAAAAAACACAGAGCTTAACAAGTACATTTATTATTGTTGACCACCAATTAAATTTCATCCTTTTCATTTTTAAGCATTTTGATCGGTTGATTTTGAAAGATGTAAATTTTGAAATATATCAGAATAAAAAGGATGACAAATAAATTGAAACGGAGAAAATATAAAAATATGAGAAAATGTAAGAAGTGAGAAAAAACTTAAATAGTGCGTCATTAATTGTATAAACCATAAGTCAGTTTTAATGTCTATCTATTTAGTTATAGATATATATCATAAAATAACTCTTACTAATATTGTTGTGTCACACAAGATTCTTTCCAATTTGTTTTTTATGTCTATAATATAAGTATCAATGTGTCAAAGTTTTATACTCGTTCTTCTGAGACGATCAATTTTTACAAAAATTAAGAAAAATTACATTATCTGTTAGTGAAAATGACACTATCATCCTTGTTATTTGCATATACTTCTGTGTATTAGTTTTGAGAAAAATGATCGTTTAAGGTAAAACGATAAAGTTAATATATATTGCTTTTAAAAGTTAATATTTATTTTGAGACAAACTAAAATGAAAAAATGTATATTTATTTTGAAACGGGGAGAGTAAGTTTATAGATGTGATATATTTTTACATATTAAAGTTATATATATATATATATATATATATATATATATATATATATATATTCAAACGCACATTTTTTTTGGTTGGTGGTGTTGGGTGTCTTGTTGTTCTAACCAATGTCAGTTTCCAGCCATGTTTTTACAGTTACAGTTTTTTATTTTTGTCGCCATGTTGTTACAGTTAACTCCGTTTGTCTACATTTTTGGTTCTCCAATCAGACCGGTTGCCGCTTGTCTCTTGTTATTGCAACACTTCTCAGATCCTTCACACTACAGTCCAAAAATGACTACTTTTGAACGTTTAATCTTAATTCTCACAAAATGGTCCTGGAACAAAAGGCAATATTACTAGTTTCAATTCCGACACATTGATCCTTCATCTATATGATATTTACATTTCATTTTAAATTACAAGTCTCAATAGTTTTCACTTTGTAGTAATATTTTAGTAGATAGATTGATAAAAAAACGTTCACTTAAATAAATAAATTATTATCTTTTGAGAGGTTCAAATAAAACCAACTAAAAATTGAAAACTTGTGAGAACTACTAGTTTACGTATTTGGTCACATGTGATTAACTTTATTCATATGTGAACATTGATATACGTTAGATTGAGAAATGAAAACAAGTCAAAAAAATCCTAAAATTATATGTGAACATATATTTGTTTTTTGTTTGTGTTTTTCGATAATAGTAGGATTTTTTGACTTTTTTTCACTTTCATACATCAATGTTCACATATGAATGAAGTTAATCACATGTGAACAAATACGTAAACTAGTAGTTCTCACAAGTTTTTAATTTTTAGTTGATTCTCATTTAAACATTCCTCTTGTTATCTTATATTCTTAGTTATTATAATTATTTATTTAGAGTATTGTTACGTTAATCTAGGAACCTCCAGTTATCTTCTCTACATGATAAGCTTATGCATACAAACATATGTCATCACTCATCAATGTAACATTCCTGTACTGTTAGACGAAGATATGGCAATTAATGATAACAAAAGTAAGTTGTCGGTACATGATGAAAGTTTTTCTTTCTTAACGTTTTTTTGAAAATTTAGGCCTATTAGCATGATATTCACAGTACAAATGTTTTCAAATTTAGTTTAAAATATATATATGTTGGAGTTAGTTAATTTGACTTCCAAAAGTCAAAGTTGACTTTCACAAGTCAAATATCGACTTGTTTTCAATGCAAAAAGATAATTGATAGATTCGCAATCAATTGCAGTATCTTCGAGCAAACAACACACTACAACCCCTGTTTGCCAAAATGCGCAGTGGTTATGGCGCAGGTGGCAGCAGCACCCCTGCTGGAAAAACAGTTGGAAGGTGGTTAAAAGAGCGAAGAGAAAAGAAAAAAGAAGAGACTAGAGCCCTTAATGCCCAACTCCACGCAGCAGTTTCTGTCGCTGCTGTGGCAGCAGCAGTGGCCACCATCGCTGCTGCCACTGCAGCATCATCAGCATCCAAAAGCGACGAGCAAATGGCCAAAACGGACATGGCTGTGGCCTCTGCCGCCACTTTGGTTGCAGCCCAATGTGTGGAGGCTGCGGAAGCAATGGGAGCTGAACGTGAACACCTTATGGCCGCTGTTAATTCTGCCGTTAATGTTAAGTCACATGGAGATATACTGACTCTCACAGCTGCTGCCGCCACAGGTTAATATTTAGACTCTCTTAAAACAGTTGCATTGCTAATTTGTAATTATTTAACAACCTGCTAAAGTTAGGTCAGGGGTTAAAATCATGACGTTTAGTTATAATGAAAACATTTTAAGTTTTAACCATTAGGCTCGATTTAAACTCACCAGTAGCACCAAATAAAAAGAGTAGTAACATCACTAAATATAACGGCTAAATGTGTCGTGTTTTTTGTAGCATTACGTGGAGCTGCCACTTTAAAGGCGCGTGCACTAAAGGAAGTATGGAACATAGCAGCGGTTATACCGGTTGATAGAGGAATCAAAGTTAACAAAAACGACGGAAAGAGTAGTGGTTACTCTAAGGATCAGCTTCAGCTTCCACCTGAAGAAAATTTTCTCGGTATATGTAATCAAGAACTTCTTGCTCGAGGTAGTGAACTTCTCAAATGCACTCGTAACGGTAAATTAAGTTTCAAACTCAAGAGTACATTCAAATCTACTGATTTTGCCATATATTGATGATAAAAAGTATGCTTATAATTAACACTTTGAGAACTTGATGTAGGTGATCTGCATTGGAAAATCGTATCAGTTTATATCCATAGGAGTGGTGAAGTGATGCTAAAAATGAAAAGCAAGCATGTTGGATCTACAATCACAAAAAAGAAGAAAAGTAAGAGTTGGTACTTTTTTTTTTTTTTTCTTTTTTTTTTTTTTTTTTTTTCTTTTTAATGATTATGTGTGTAATGAGTCAGATTATGATTGCATATCCTAATGACTTGAATTAGATGTCGTTTTGGAGGTCTGCAAGAATATTCCAGCATGGCCAGGGAGGCATCTGTTTGATGGGGGTGAGCAACGACGGTACTTCGGACTGAGGACAACTATTCGTGGAGTGGTGGAGTTCGAGTGTAGGAACCAGAGAGAATATGATATGTGGACTCAGGGTGTGTCCAGACTTTTGTCGATTGTCGCTGAAAAGAAGCTTGCTCGGCTGCCATAGTTATATGAGAAGGGGCTAGTTGTGATTTTGGGGGTGGTAAAATGGCTAGTGTAAAAGGCCGAGGGTGATTGGATTTAGTAGAATTTTTATATAGGTTTTTGAAATGAATTTCATGACAGAATTATATGGTTGGTTTTATATGGTGTTAGCATCCTCTGTGGGTTGGGCTATGAAGCTCCATTATCTTGTTTGTAACAAAGTCTTATCAAAGGTGAATGCTTCTTTTTTTTACAGAGTAGTTTATCGAAATGAGTTTACAGGACTAGAAATGGCCAGTCATATTTGTAGAGTTTGATTAGTCAATGAAAAGTCTTAGTAAAGATTGTAACCATGGCCCTTAACAAAAATCACTTATTCTAGCGAAGTAAGTGCTTTTTAACCAAGTGCTTTTTGGTATTTTCACAAAAACTAATTAATTCTAGATTGTGACACTTCAATAAACAAACGTAGAGAATAAGGAAACTCACAGAAGAATATGCCATATTTCAATGTCACAAGACAATTAAGTCTATTAAAACAATGATAACATTTCAGATCATGCTCTGAATAAAATACAATTCGTCTACGTATGAATGTTTGCAACAACAATCTACGAGTACGATTTATCTGTCAACAGCTCTCAATATGGTAAGCAAAGAAATAAAAAGATTGATAATATCGAGGTAAAGAGCCACTGCAGCCCAGATGTACTCGTCATATGTGTAGCGTTTGATCAAATTATCAGTGTCATAAACAATGTAGCCACAAAAGACTATAGCAGAAAGACCAGCATATATCATCACTGATATCTTCCCCATAGGAAAAAACATCTGCAGAAAAGTAACCAAGAAAATTAGAAACCAAAACACATGAGTCAGCAAAATGGCTGGGTCAAATTGGGCAATGGGTCAAATGGGTAAATTTGGTTGTCACCTCTACAAAGTAAGTACGAGGGGGGTTAACAAACCTGAATGAAGGAGAAGACAATAAGCACAATGATAGCACCAAACAAGAAAGGTCCCAAGAAATTGAAGTCATAACCCCTCTTTGCAGCCCAAAATGTGAATAAAGTGAGACTCACAACCACCACTGCTGTTAAAATAACAGCTTCCAAAATGATCTTCCCTGCAATAAATATAATGGTTCACTAATTACTGAAGGAGTATGAGAGATTGAGAGTATCATGATAATCATTCAAACAACCAATTAGAAATTATGTATAACCAGTTAGTTTCTTGTATTGTATGGAACAAAAATCTACAATTCCATTCTTTAACTTTTTGCTAATTCTCCAACAAATAGCAACTAATTATTAGCCTAACAACCAAAATACCTAAGCCTTATAGGATAAACTAACTAACATATCAATCTTCTAACTTGTACATTGCAAAAAGATGATACAACAAATAAAAAGAACTGAACTACATCATTCCATATTGTTAACACCAATTTACAATATACTTAACTCCACCTGTATTGATAAAAAACAACAACTCCAACTGACAGTTTGGATTAGCTAAAAGTTCCGTAAATAAGCTAATCCATACACCCGCTAACATTTCCATTTCATTGAAAATGAAACTCTGTAATGGTTGTAATGTCTCTACATTTGCCAACACCATATGTTATAACATATCTAATCTTTCATTGCGAAAACAATTTCGATGACACTAAATCGAAAGAAATAAATCCACAATGTAACTGAAACATATATAGTGATTAAAAACATAATACTATTTGCACTTACCACTAGTGAAGGCACAAGACAAACCAATAGCAAAAGCAAGAGCTACAGTGAAGATCCCAAGCAACACATAATTAACAGGATGCCGTTGATAATAACAAGACAGCGGACACAAAGCTGCACAATTAATTAATTTAATTATTTATTCAATTAAAAAAATATTAATAGTAATATTCATTCATATATATAATATATAAAAAAAAATAAAATAAAGGAAAATGACTGATACATACTGATGAAGGGAGTAATGATAATAAGAATATAACAAGCGAAACCGCCTCTAGTAGTTGTAAGGAAAGTGACGATCGGATGATAAGAAACGACGGCGGCGCCAACGACGGCGGTAAGGAGTAACTGTATGGCGACGATTGAGTATATTTTACGAATGAAGGACCACCGGAGATCAGGTGATTCCATCATCATTGGATACAGCGGTTCACTTGTTCCTGATTCCACATCGGATTTAGAGAATGTTCGATTCCACATTATTTTGAAGTAATTTTGGGTGGAAATGATGAACCAGATAATTAGGGTTTTGAATTTGTGTGTGTTCAATGTTTGTTTTAAAAAAAGCAGGGTAGGTAGGTAACGAACAAGTTTGGGGATGACGCGGGAAGGTTCTCGGCTGCGTATTTCACCGCCTTTGAAAACATATTGCCTCTGTCTAAAAAATATAGTCCGTAAGGTAACGGACATGCCAAACTAATTATCACTTTCAAAATAGATTGATAATTCAAAATTAGGATTAAAGAAAATAATTCAAAATTAGGATAAAAAAAGTTTGATCTTTATTATCAAATTACTCTTATTTAAATTTAGTATTATAAATTTTTAGAAAAATAGCAATTAATTAGTTAATAGTAAAATTCTCATTATATATAAAAAGTAAAAAAGAAAAAGCAATAATGATTATATTTTTATCAAAGTATATGTATTTTCTCAAGCGACAATTATTTTAGAATAGAGAAAGTATTATTTATATAACTGATTTAAAGAAGCATATCTCTTTTTAATATTAAAAAAAAATCATAATCAAGTAAACCTATTAAAATTTTACTTTTTAAAATGAATCTTAACTCTTAAATATTTTAGTAGTTTGAATTAGAGTTGTTGATCTTTTTTTTTTTAATGATTACCTAAATAAAAAATTAGGTGATGCACAAAGATAAAATTACCCTTTATTTGTTTCGTTAATTACAGCATTTTAATTCATTAATTCAAAATTTTTTGACTACCGAATTTTATTACTAATATTTAGTCGAATATAAAGGAAAATTTTAACAAATTTCCATTTGAATCACTCAATTGATCCATCTCCATGCTTCATGTCCAAGAATTTATCGGTTTCTCTTCTATATCTATATCGATAATTCAAATAGAACCTCTGTTTGCATATGTTGCTACACTAGATTTCCGGAGCCCAACCTTGAGAGGTGAAGTTGCTTCTGGAAGATACAAGCTTCGGTACAATCCAGTGGAATAGTACAAATCCCGCTAAGACAAAGAAACCGTTAGCCTCGTCAAAGGGGTGAAGGGTTCCTCCTTTAACCAAGCTCCGGCGTGAGAGTAAGTATATGTTTTTAGAGTATTGGGTGAGAGTAAATGTGAAGTAATGAATGTGCGTAGTTCATGAATACCTGTGGTAGTTGTATCCATATTTATAGTCTGGAGAGCTGCATTGTTTTGGGAAGGTATTCCTCTTTTATCCGGATTATCAAGTGTGTCTACCTCTAACTAGACACCTATCTCAAATATCCACTAGTTATTTTAGGAACGCCGCCATAAGTCAAAAGATGGTGTAGATTCCAACCATATCAGCCGTCATTGAAATTCGTAGAATACGGTTGATACTTTAATCCAATGGTTCATAGTAAGGTTTTTGATTTAATCAAAATGATATATATGGAACCATTTGGGTTGAATCCGAATGGTATATATGAAACCATTTGGGTTTAGTCCGTATGGTTCATATTCAGTCTTTGGATAAGATCCGAATGATACATAATGAACCATTCGGGGTGAATCCATATGGTACATCTACATGTCCCCCAATCTAGATTGATGCATTCAAAAGATATATAGGTCTAGATTAATTGTTTCGACAGGTCTCGGTAGTGATTGTTTGTTATGATGGCGATTCCTATGTGTGGTGGACATGCTTGCCACGTTTTGCATAGGTCCTATTGGGCCTATTCATGGCCGTTGGGAGCCCATGGGCCAAAGCCTTTCTTTTACCCTAACTGATGCCCGATATAAACAACATCATGCTTCAATTGTCACTCCTTTTCTTTTGTGTTTCCAGTTCACCAATTAGCAGCCTCTTCTCCTAACATCCATCTCAGATCTGCAGCTTCCGTTTCACGCTCTGACTAGGGTTTCTTTCATCTTTTTAAGGTGCATTTCGTTTCCGTTTGGCGTTGTGTTATTCTCGATTAATCCTAAGATTTGTAATTACATCAGTATTAACAAAAAAACAAATGAACACTTTCTGTTGGGATTTCGGTATTCGGCCGGAATTCGAGCCCACCCTACCGGAGCGTCATCAAACGATGAGTTTAATTCCCCGAAGGGTCCATAGGAATATACACGAAGGTTTTTGAGGATGGAAATGTACGGTTCCCTTTTTCTCGTTTCTTATTATCGCTACTTTCGTACTATATTATGCACTTTTCCCAACTAACACCCTTGGGTGCTATGAAGATGGCCGTGTTTGAAGTACACTGTCGGGCTTTAAATCTAGAGCCTACTGTCCCTTTGTTTAGGATTTTTTTATAAATTGGCTCGTACCGGTAAGTGGCTAACTGTTGAAAAAAGAAAGAAGCCTAGTCCTTGTTGTTTTATCGAAGCACCTGATGGGAGGAAGGGTTGGAAGGACCATTTTTTCTGGGTAAAATCCTCCATTGTTCCCATAAACATGATATGGAAAAATAAAGATGTTTCTCTGGCGGACCCTATTCCTACTTATCAAGAGGCTGATAAAACGATAGTTGATGAGTTGAAGGAAAATGCTATTGAGATCCGAACACTTCTAGAGAGGACTCTTTTAATAGCTGGTATTAGTAGAAAATGGGATCGTCCGAACCGGATACCCCGTTTGAAGCACAATGGCGAGGGTATGTATCAATTTATGTCCGATCGTTAGTTCTTTACGCTTTTGTACTGCTCATTGATATATAATTATGCAACAAATTATATCTTATGTTGTTTAACTCATTCGGTTTATTTTACTTGTTTTTGGTTGTTTGCAGTCATGAGTTTGATGGGATTACTGAAGTTGCCTACTTTCGATGATTGTGTTTCAGATTCGCGGGATATAAACGAAGGTGAACAATCCCATCGATAAGAAAAATGGTCCTTCCAACCCTTCATCCCATCAGGTGCTTCGAGAATGTAGAGATTGAGGTAGAGTATGATGCTGATGAAATATTTCAACCGTCTTGGGGAATAAAAAATGGTGACCGTTTAAACAATTTTGATGCTTGTCGAGGTTTCATGGAGCATTTAATAACACCCGCAGAGATTCTTGCTCTTCGAGACATGCCAAAGACTGCGGTTGTTGACAAACTTTTCTATCATCAGACCCGTGCTACTAAGAGCTTCGAACTCGTTGGGGAGCCGATTTAGGGCTTCTATCCAGTCAAGTTCGTCGAAATGAGAGGATTAAAAGTTCGATGGGTATCTTATCTGAGCATGAGAAGACAGTCCAGAGCTTAGAAGCCAAAGTTCTCGAGTTAGAAGATGATAAACGCGAGCATCTGGGTGTCTTGGAAATGAAGGACGATTATATCAATAAGATGGATAAGAAAGTTGCAAAGCTTTGAGAGAGAAAGAGATCGAGTCTGATCATACAAAGATGCAAAGAAAATTGAATATGATGCAAGGTGTCATCGATGATTTGAGAAAGGAGAATTATTCACTAACCTCGGATCGAAAGTGGCTTATCACTGAAGGCATTGATCATGCTGATAAGTTCCAAACTGTTGAATCTAATCCGAATCACAATCCAAATACGTGCAGAATCCGATATTTGAATTGTACCAAGTAATTGATCAAGCGTACATAAACACGAGGTAAATAATGACTGAATTCGTATTAAACTCAAAGAGAATTACAATTCGTTCAGAGAGAATACAAAAACAGAAACTTGCGAAGTTACAAAAACTATTGACACTTATAAATATATATCAACTGACCAGGTTGGGGGGACACTAGCAAGTGTCGCTTTAGGCAACACTAACAAGAACTATCTAAGTGTCGCTATAACTAATTACAAAATGACTAAGTCCTTTAAACAAGCTACTTGACAACTAAACATGTACTAACAAACTCCCATGTGTCAATAGCTTGGTTAATGTTGAATCTTGTCTTTATCTCCAATTTCTTGGTAGCTGACTTCCAGCGTGCATTCCTTTCTTGACACACAGATCTGCAACTCTTTGAAACTTAAGTGCATCAGCTCTGCATTCTTTATGATATAAGATCTTGTTTTGATGTAGAACCTTCAGATCTTCCTCAAAGAAGTTAATCAAATTGATCGGATCATACACATACACTTTCTCCCCCGTTTCCTTGTCTTCTATAACAGCTTCTCATGTTGTTCCATCATATCCCCACCACTTAAGGTTTTTAATGAAGTTCAAAGGATATTTCTTCAGAGGAATCCTTGTTAACGCTTTGACAGGAGGATAAACCATTTTCACCCAAGGTTTATTGGTTTCCGGGTTGAGCTTGTGTTAAAAAACAATTCTTTTTCCTCTTGCAGGCTTCAGCAACTCAAATTTGGAGTTGATTTCTTTCCTTAGTATTCTTTCCATCTAACTTTCCCAATCATCATTTGCTCGGTTAATAATATTCAATTGAGCTAACCTAGACAATTCACACTTAGGCAATGAACCTATCCCTTTAAAATCTCTTTCAAAATATTGCAACCCATCGGTCCGTTTGATAATGAATAAATCCAACTCATCATCGTATTTCCAGCTGATTATCAGATCTTTGCAGTCGCTTTTGATTTTATAATTCTTCTTAAGCACTGGGGACGGGGACATTCCTTAAACCATTCAGATTTATCTATCTTTGCCATTTCTTCTTCTTCGGTAGGTTCTTGATCCTTTTCTTCATTCAAAATATCTTCAAACACTGATATTCCAGCCTCTGAGACATATTCATTTTTTACATTCTCTTCCTTTTCAACTACAATCTCATCTGCCTCTTCTTCATCAACTTCAACTATTTCCTCAGCTTCAACTATTTCATCATCTAAATCATCAAAAGTAATCATATTGATAAGCTTTTTAGTTGAATCTTGATAATTTGCAGAAGAATCCAATTGTTCAACGTTCTGATCATTAGACTTATCTTCAGCTGGTTCTGGATCTTCAGGTGGTTCTAGATTATTATTTTCATCCGCTTTAGCTTCTTCTTGATATATAATCATAATCCCTTGACCATCACCACCATCATCACCATCACCTCCATCCTTATCATCACCTTCATCCTTATCATCATCATCATCATCATCATCACCATCGTTACCCTCAACATCATCATTATTTTCTTCATCTCTTTCAGAATCATCCCCCCTAACAACTGTATTCTTCTTTTTTAAATCTTCAACTTCAGCTTCAAGTGCAGATATACGAAGATCTTGTTCTGCGATATATTGTTGCATTGATCTGACTTGTTGTTGTAAAGCGTGAAGCATATCTTCAAGGTTTCTATTTGACATTGCAGGTGGAGTTGATGAAACTGGAACTTGAGTGGGATTTACTCGAGCAGTTTGTTGTTGAGTTTTTTTAGGACGCTGCTGAGTTTTACTTTTCTTGGATTTTACATTAGGTTCTTCTGGCACGAAATCCGGATCAATATCCTCATGACGACGTTTGGAACTTGATTGACCGAATTCGGCGTTACGTTTAGCAGCTCTTTCTGCAGCTCTCAATAGCTTTTGATGACGATGTGGTGTGAATGCATGAGCATGATTATGCAAAAAGTGTAAATCATACTCGGTTTCTGTTTCGGATGATGTAGACTCAACTGTTGGATTATCTTCACTTGAAGATTCATCGTTCTCTTCTACAGCCGACGTTGTCTGTACTTGAACAGGAGGATCTGGTTGAGATCTAGGAGGAGATGGTCTACGTTCTTCAGCGTCTGAATCAAATCTAATTGGAGTTTCATGACCCTCCTCTTTCCAGTTATCATCAGCTGGATCTTGATAGTCAGGATTTACAATATGACCAAATAGTTCGAATGTTGGTGGAGTTGCTAGTTTACCATACTGACGATAGTCGGCAAAAATTCTCTTCGGCATTAATGTGAGATTCATAGGCATTCCTTCAATAGGTAATTGAGGGAATTCGGCATTGATGACTAGTTGAACGAATCGAGGAAACATCAAAAATTTCGGCCCCGATGCTCTGGCATTAGAGACCATGGAGCTGAAAATGTAGCCTGAAAAGTTATATGGTTTGTTTTAGACCAAGGCTACCATGGCTGACTGGAGTTCCTGGCCGATTCCATCAAAGCCTGCTTTCCTTGCAGAAAGAAAAACTATGATTACATGCATAAGGAATCGCCAGTTTGGGCTCAGATGAGCTTTGCGTAATTGGGAATCATCAAATCTTCCATTGTATCCCTTCCCTGTAAAGCATCCGATAAGAAGAAAAGCCGGAAAACGGGTTCTGAATTCAGGAGAGTCATCAAACTGCAACACTCTCCTAATTGTTTCTTCAGTAATCGTCAACTGATGACCAGCCACAGTGGCAGTGATTGCAGGAGGATCCATCTCACAATGATGTTCCGCAGTCATCCAAAACTGGGAAATCAAGTTGTAGCTTAATGGAGTATGCACCGTGATAGCATAGTGGATCTTTGATCGCTTAAGAAACTGAATGACTGCACGGTATTGAGAAGATTCATGAACAGCCACGTCCAAGAATGCTACCGTGTTATGACGAGGCTCAAATTTCATTGTCGCTGCCATTTAAGTAAGCTATAGACAAGATTCACGAAAACACGAAAGATTAACAAAAATTTCAATTTTTCAAAATTTTCTAAGTGTTTAGCGACACTAGTGTAGTGTCGCCTAGAGAAGCGACAGTATGGAGTGTCGCCCAACATTATCCTTTTAATAGACAAGTGTCGGTTAACATAGTGTCGCTTTCTTAGTGAAAGCGACACTTAGAAAGTGTCGTTTCTGGAAGTTAGGTGACACTTTTGTAATGTCGCTTTCTGGAGAGTAAGCGACACTACATGAATGTCACCCCAATTCCAAACGAGTGTCGCTTCGATCCAGAAAGTGTCGCTTTTTTAGTTAACGCAAATTCATAAAGTTTAACCGTTGAAAACACGATTAAAACTCACAAACAATTATAATAAACTTCCAGGAACTTAAACACTTAGTTATTAGTCACTTGTAAACCCATTTACAGTGATATATCCGTATCCCAATCACTCTAATCAACCAAATTAAACATGATTATAAGAATACCTTAATGTAGATCACGAGTAAACACACACAAACAAACAAGTTTGCACAGAAAAACGCGAACAGAAATGAACACACGACTCAACTGTCGCTACGAGTGTCGCTTGAGTCTGAGAAGTGACGCTTGAGAAAACAAGAAAAGTGTCGTTTGAAATGTCGCTTTTGCCTTTATATAGGCGACACAAAGTGTCGGCGATACTTAGTGTCGCTACACATCAAGTGTCCCCAATATTTTTAAAGCGTTTTACAAGTTTTGAGACAGATTTCAATCACTTTTCATAATCTTTAAACTTATGAAAGAGAACTTGAATCAATCATGATATGTGAGTCGATTTAAAAATAATCAAGAATTGAAAAATCTTTTTGTCCTTTTCAAGATTATTTTGACACATAAAATGAAATTAAACAACATAAGATAAAAATGAAAAATCTTTTTGTGAGATTAATTGTATATGCTAAGGGATCATATCAGTAAATGTATGTTTTTATTTAAGAAATTTAAACCTATTTTGATTGCTAGTATATTCGTACACATTTACTACTAACTTAAGCATAGTTTTAAAACGCCTTTTCTATCTATAGACAATTTAAGATGATTATTGATATTGTTGTCCACTTAAACACTCTACACTCGAGTATCTAAACAAAAGTTATTATTATTATTGATATTATTTGTGAGTCCCAAACTTTGACATACTCTTGATAATGAGTAATTATCTTTTTGGGCCCAAATCAGTTTTTGAGGAAACTATTAATCACAAGTCTGTACCAAGTACAACAAAATAAACATTAGTTTCAACAAACACCAATTTGGATGCCTTTGAGTAAACTAATGGTGACAGGTCTGTATTTTCATACAACAAAATTACCAATAGTTTAAAAAAACACATATTAGTCATACTTAAATACAGGTCTATACTTTCGTAAAAAAAGTATATAAGCATACCATACCCAAATATATTAATAGAGTCCAGGTCAGCATATATGCAACAAAGGATCTAATTAGTATACTTTCGATAATTAAAATTAAGATCCAACATTCAAAATTTAAGACTTTAATAGTCATATGTCAAACAATGTTTCTCCAAATAATATGATTATATTTGTTTCAATTGTTTTAGAAACTTTCATGTAGACTGCCTATCAATACATCATATGATGAAGCTGTCAATTATTTATTATTTAGAAAGTTTGGTTTAAAACTATTATTTAAGTCTACTAGCACCTCAAAAATAGTATTTAAATTTGAATTATATGTACATACACCCTTGGGATGTACTATCATTTCTCTTATTTTTACATATAAATCTCCCCCCTTTTTTTATTTTTTTATTTTTCGATTTTCTATTGTTGTTGGCTTTTATTTGTTTTTTTTCATATTGTTTTTGGCTTTTAATATTTTTAATCAACAAAAATTAAAATTCCTTATCAAAATATCATTGTTGATCAAGATTTTTCATCTCAATCATAGAAATTAGCTCTTCAAAACGAGTTTTGTGAAAAGCCTTAGTGAAAATATTAGCTTTTTGTTTCAAAGTGTCAATTTGGATTAAATCAATCAAGCCCTTCTCATAACAATCCCGTATAAAATGATATCGAATTTTGATATGTTTTGTTTTTGACTTCATGATCTTTTCAATCTCCTCGCAAAGAGCATCATCTGTCGACCCAAATATAATGTCGTCTACGTAGATTTGAACGAGAAGCAAATCATCCTTGGATTTCTTGACGAAGAGAGTGCTATCAATTTGGCCACGTGTTAAGCCTTTTTGAATCAAGTGTTGAGAAAGCGTTTCGTACTAAGCTCTTGGTGCCTGATGAAGACCGTACATAGCTTTATCTAATAGACATAATCAGGAAACTTTGTGTTGGCAAACATATACTTCTTCAAACACTTTTCCATAAAGAAAAGCACTCTTCACGTCAAGCTGATACACTTTAAATCGTTTGAAGGCAGCGTAGGCAAGGAATAATCGAATGGACTCAAGTCTTGCCATAGGAGCAAAGACTTTGTCGTAATCAAGTCCTTCGATTTGAGTAAATCTTTGTACTTCGAGCCGAGCTTTGTTTCTAACCACAACTCCTTGATCATCTTTCTTAGTACGGAAGACCCAACGCGTACCAATAGCATGAACACCTTTAGGCAATTTAACTAACTTCCAGACGTGTAACTTAACAAACTGCTGAAGTTCCTCTTGCATTGCTTCAACCCAAGAAGCATCAAGCAAAGCCATTTTCACATTTTTTGGCTCAATTTGAGACAAGAAACATGATTCCATTTCGGCAACTAAACAATCATTGGTAGGCTTAAGCTGATGACGATCGTACTCCAGCAGACAGATCACCTAAAATGTTTTCAGTTGGATGATCCGTATGAATTCGAAGAATGGGAGTCTCCTCAGCTACAATAGTAGGTTCCAAATTTGTCAAATTCTGATCGATCCCACCATGTGCAGCATCATCAGAACTTGCTTCATCATTTTGTATATCAACCATTTCAGAAAGAGATTCTTGAAATTCCTCATCATGTTGGGAATCATACTCATCTTGGTCATTGTTATCAGAAGGTACCACAGCATTAGTAGCAGGTTTCTCAGAAGTAGGTATGGAAGAAACAGTAGTTGTATTATTTTCATTGTTTTCAAAAATCAGTTTCACAACATTTTCAAAATCATCTGGAAGCACATTGAAAGATTTGAACAAAGAATCATAATCAAATAACCAATCGGGTCCAGTTCCTACTTGAGGTATAGTATGATGAAGAAACTCTACCTCAAAGAATTCTTCAACTTTGCCTGTTGCTTTATTGAAATTTCGTTTATTTAGAGAGTTTACCGAATAGCCAAGGAAGTAACCATTACTTGACTTTTCAGCAAACTTTGATAAACGTTCTTTTGTATTAAGCAACATGCATGGACAACTGAAGGGTTCTAGAAAATTTAAGGTTTGGTTTTCGATTATTAAGTAATTCATAACACGTTTTGTTATGCCTTTTAACCGTTAAAACCCTATTTAAAACACAACAAGCCGTGTTAACTGCCTCAGCCCAGAATGTGATTGGGAGCTGAGAGTCAGATAACATAGTCCTTGCGGTTTCAATCAAAGTTCTATTCTTTCGTTCTGCCACTCTGTTCAGTTTTTGAGTCCTTGGAGCACTGCTGTAAGCAAAATAGCTCTAAGTGATGATTTTTAAATTCAGTACCATTATCGCTTCTGATTGATTTGATTTTCTTACCAATGATATTTTGAAGTTTCAAGAAAAGATACTTCAAAATTTCTGTAGCCTCATCTTTTGTATGGAGAAAAATACCCAAGAAAATCTTGAGTAATCATCGGTTACCACAAAACAGTAAAACTTACCACCAATACTCCTTTTGTTCACATGACCAAAAAGATCGATACGAAGTAATTCAAGAGGAGTAGTAATGGTATTGGTGAGCTTGAGCTTGTGTGATTTCTTATGTTGCTTCCCTTTTGTACATGAGACACACTGATCCGTCATTACAAATGTTTGATTCGAAACTCCTGTGACAAGATTGGTTTTAACCAAAAAGTTCATCTTTCTGAAATGAATGTGACCCATTCTTCTATGCAACAAGATGGAGTCTCGTTCAGTTGCTTTGGAAAGTAAAAAAGTGATTTCATGAGATGAAGAAGTAACCCTTATGTCTAGGACATAGGTATCCTTTCTTCTAGGTGCTCTCATAAGAATCCACTCTTCTGGAATAACGAATCCAGGCTTGAGAATTAAGTATTCAGAATCATTAAAGACTGTAGTATACTTTTGTCGCACACTTGAGAAACAATTAGCATATTATGTTGAAGTTGCTCGCAGTAGTTAACTTTTTCAAAACTTATTTGCCCATTCGAAACTGTGCCTTCTCCTGTTATCTTTCCTACTTTGTCACCGACAAAAGCAACGTAACCTCCATTTATAGGTTTAACATCTTGAAGTAATGAGAGGTTGTCGGTCATGTGCCGTGAGCAACCACTGTCGACATACCAAATATTGTCGATAGATAGCGGTGACTTCTAAACACAAACAAAGATAAACAATTAATTCAAGGGGGCAACCCAAGCCTTGATGGCCTTGGGTCGTCCTGCATCATCCTCAACAAATACATCAATTAATTTTAAATGACTTTTGAAATCATTTGAAATATTTGATATATTGTAGTAAACACCTTTTACTTTCCAAACTTGTTTTGAAAGAAGAGTTCCATTGATAGGTTGTTTAAAAATTTTGTTCTCAACAACGTTATCTTCCTTATGGACAACTTTTGAGGATGAAGAAGAAGATTTTGAAACTTTTTTTGACAAGTTATTTTCTTTAAAAGTTGTTTTCCTCACCTCCTTCCTCATTTGTTGTTTTCTCAATAAGACCCAACAATGTTTCACGATATTTCCTCTAAAACCACAATAATAGCAAATTTGTTGTAACACCTCAAAATTTGTAAGTTTTATATTTATATAAAAGGATGTTATAAAGTTATTATATTTGTATTTGGTGTTAAATACAAATATAGTTTATGGGTGAGAAATGTAAATGAGACAAGAGTTGAGGGATTAAATGTGCTAAGTGTGTAAGTTGAGGGTAGGAAGTGAAAATATGTAAATATAATTTCATTCTTCTTCTAATATCTAGAAGAAATTAGAAAGTGTGTGTTTTGAGTGTGTGTGTGTGAACCGTACGCCAAAAAAAAGAGAGCAAGAGAGCAAAAACGAAATTGGAGCTAGATATTGTGAAATTGAGTCTCCAATCTCTAATTCAACTCAACTAAGGTAAGAACAACCTACCAAAATCTCTTAACTTGATAGTTGTAATGATTTTAGTATATGAACCCTAATTTGGGATTTAAGAAAAATGGTTGATTGAGGTGGGGGATTGATGTATACTTGTTAGTAACTAACAAGTGAACCTAAATTTCATGATTTGAGTGTTAAAGGGCTAAATATGAAATCATAATGATTATGAAATGCCACTTAATATGTATATAAATGAACAAGTAAAGAAATGAGATGATGGTGATTATAGGTTGTTATTGTTGTTAAATGGCAACTTATTCACCTATAAGTATTGTTATGAGATAAATGTTGTGACTAGTTGAGAATTTAGTGTTAGAAGTGAAACATTTGAATTCTAGCTAGTTGGATGTAAAAGAGTTGATTGTGAGTTCATTGAATTATAAGTAATTCATATATGTGTATTGATATGTTTAGGAGATACAAGAGTGGAGAAATAGTTGCTCGAGCTAGTTGATCATAAATTTAAGGTAAGTAATGGATGAGTATGATTTATATTTGCAATGCTTGGATTACATTGAGTAGTCAAGTATTTTCTCTTTGGTATGTTGTGGATGAAGTGTGATCATTGAGATACAAGAGTATTCAATGATCACACTGAATGGTGGAATTCAAGGGTAACTTTGAGACTTGAGAAACCTCAAAGGTTATGCCTTGACACCATAATGTGGGACTCTTTGAGTCAAATTGATAAGAGATTAAGGATCCTTAATTCATGTTATGTTGTTATGTTAAAATTAATGTTATATCTTCCTTTACTTACTAAGCATTTTGCTTATAGTAGGTGAGCAAAGTGGGACTCAGGGTAATTTGGGTAAAAAGCCCAAACGAGAATACAGGTGGACTTGCTACAAGCTAGTAGTAAGTAATCCCTTTTTGATCATGCTCTCGATATGTAGAAACGCCCAACTTGTAAGATTGTTGATTATTGACAATAATCATCTTTTGTAATGAAGTGGTTAACTATGAAATTTTTTGTAAGGAATGATGTTAAAGGTTATTTTGGGTTGAAGTTACCTTTGTAAACGTTGATTTAATGTTGGTCATGTTAAGTGGTTGAAATTGTCCAAATGGGTCTCTCTACGGGTCATGTCGTTAAAATTAGTTGAAATGATGGTTTGGACGTTTTGGCGTGTATTGTTATGTTGAAATATGTAAATAGAGTTGTTGAAAAGGGGTAAGAAAGTTGAATCAAAATGGTTGCAATAATTGGTCCTAAAAAGTGTCAAAATAGTCACTTTTAGGATTTAAGTCCAAAACCGTTGTTAGTGTAAATTTTAAAAAAGTGCCAATTGGGAAACCTTCATTATGTTATATGAAACATGTCTCTAAATTTTGTGTCTTGATTGTAAACGAGTCAAAAGTTATGCGCGTGCGAAGTTGGGTCAAAAACTGGAGTTTGTTGAGTTCTGGGTTTGTGCAGAGTTACGTGATCCCAGGATGATGCTAAGATCGCGTAACATTGAATAAAAGCCTTCAAGAACGATTTTGTACATAGTTACGCGATCCTAGAAAGTTGCTAGGATCGCGTAAGAATGAAGGAAACTTTCTGGTACGATTTTGTACATAGATACGCGATCACAGGTGGGTGCCAGGTTCGCGTAACACAAAAAAAAATAAAAAATATTTAGGGGTGTTTCATTTGTTTTTCAGCAAATGCTTTTGATTGTGATTTTTGAGGAATCTTTGAACATGCACAAGAAGAACGGGTGCATTTCATTGAGATTTTAGACTTAGAGTTCGATTGCATTTGGTTTACACAAGTTGGGGATTGAGAATCAGATTTGGACATCTTCTCAGAAAGATTAGCTTTTGATTTAGGAACATTTTCAGTTGACAAATTATCAACCTTTTGTCCCTTTTTAAAATCCTCAAAATTTTCTTTTGTTCCTTTTTCTGATCTTTTGAGACTTTAGATGACTTCTTTTGAGAATCATTGTTTGAAATTTCCTTTTGAGCATCAAGTCTTAATTTTCTTTGTTTGAAAGCCAATTCATATTCATTTGTGATTATGAAATTTTCAGACTTGACATCAGTTTTATCAACAATGATTCTTTCTGATTCGGTACAATCCTCAATCTCACAGACCATATCCAAATCTTCAACATTAGCAGATTTATCAGTAATTTCAGATTTTTCAACCGATATTAAATCTATATCAAGAGGTGTTGTAGATATAAACTCTACAACCTCATCTATCACTGGCATTGGGGTATAAGACTTAGGCGGTTGAACTGATAAGTAGCCAATACCAATCTTAGACTTAGTATCCGTTCGTTGTGAATGGATGATTTGATCTAAGATTAGTGAAGATGTTGAAAGATTAGAGAGTTTTCTTTTAAAGTTTAGAATTTCACTTTATGCTTCAGCATTTGCATTTCTTTGTACATCTATCTCAGCTATGTAACTGTCGATAGATGTTTGCTGATTTAAAATTTTTACTTTTAAGTCATGCATTTCAATGCATGAAGATTCAAGTCTCTCTAAGAAAAGTGTTTCATTTTCTTGTTAGCCTTTTTTAACTTCTCAATGTCAGTTAATAGACTCAAGTTATGAGTTTGATATCGGTTGATTTTATCAGCCATTTCATCGCATTTTTCACATTTAAAATGATCAATATCAACCTCAGAAATGTTGGCTATGAATGCCTGATTTTGTTGACACTTTGCCAAATGAGCACTCCAATCGTAGTTGTCCTTAGTTATTGACACTAGAGCATTTGAAGTACTTGGGTTTCCTTTGTGTTTGGATTGAAACTGTTTAGGAGCTGATGGTTTGGTCAAACCTGAAGTTGGTCGTTTAGATTTCTCACATTCTCGAGCAACGTGTCCTCTGTAAAAATTTCTTTGCTCTTCTTGTTAGCATGGCCATATTCCACTGTATATCCATTTCTTCTAAATCGTCTGGATGAATTTGTTCAAAATCTTCATCCGTCAGATCTAGAGTTGAAGTTCTGTTAGAAAGAAACGCTTCATAGGATGTCAAGAAGGCAGTGAGAAGTGACGCATGCTCTTCAGCAACTTTAGAGTAAGCTGTAGGTTGAGTAGATTGGATTGAATTTGACCTGTTTTATGCACCAGCATTGCTTGAATACTGATTTGTAGAAAATTTCTAATTGAGATCACCAAAACTTTCTTGACCAGAGTAGAAAGCAATACCACTTGTTGATTCTTGATTGGAAGACTTTTCACTGTACAAACTGGGATCTTGAATCTGAGCTTGAATTTTCCTAGTAGCAGGTTTTTGCTTATCCATTTCATATGCTTGAAGTTTTCCAATTATCTCATCCAGCGACCACTGAGGTAACTTCTTATCCTCTTTAAGAAGCATCATACGAAATTCCCATTTAGGTGATAGAGAATCTAAGAGTTTGGTATTCACTTTGGTAAAAGTATAAATTTTACCAAACTCCTTTAATTCACTAATCAATTGAGAAAATCGTGAGATAAGATCGTCGAATGATTCATTCTTCATATGAGAGAATACATCAAACTGTTTCTTGAGAAGTGATTTATTGCTCTGTCTAAGCTCTTCATTCCCTCCAAATCATTTGGCCATCGCTTCCCACAAATCATAAGCAATCACTTTAGTCTTAAAACACTGAAAAACCTCTTTACGCAAACACATAGATATGGCAGCATGAGCTTTCCTATCTTTGTCATATTCTTTCCTCTCCTCAATGGTCATTTCCTTCATAGTTTTAAGTCTAGTAGCTTGACCTAAAATTCCTTCAACCCTTAGATGTTCATACCGTTCCGTAATAGGAATCCACAAGTCAGGGTCATTGTACGAGATTAAATTTTCAAACCTGACCTTCCAACTATGATAATCATTGTTACACAAAAATCTAGATGGTTTATTAGGTGTGTCAATTTCGTTATCAAACTTAAACATTGCTTGCATATTAGAAAAAGCCATTTTTTAAAACAAAAATATTTTCAAAATTTTAAAACTGAATGTCGCTTAAAATTTTTTGATTTTTCAAACTAGCGACACTTAGGAAGTGTCGCTTAAAATGAGTGTCGCTTGGAAGCAAATGTCGCTAAGGTTAAACTATCACTTGATCAAGAGAAATGTCGCCTAATAACCGCTTTTCAAATGAAAAACAGAAATTTACGAGTGTCGACTCAAGAACAGTGTCACCTGCAACCCACATTTCCAGAAATCTTCAATCACGTCTGAATTCAACCACAAACAAGTTCGTTCAATGAACAAACACTAAGTGATCATGTTTATGGTCTTAATTCGCAATTAATTGAATAATTGATCGTAATTTGAACTCTGTGAACTTCAAACCCGTAAGTTTCGTTCAAACACCTTCAAATACTCGCAAAACCAATTCGAATAACCTTCAATCCGAAGATATAAAGCTCTGATACCACTTGATAAGTTCCAAACCGTTGAATTTAATCCGAATCACAATCCAAATACGTGCGGAATCCGATATTTGAATTTTACCGAGTAATTGATCAAGCGTACGTAAACACGAGGTAAATAATGACTGAATTTGTATTAAACTCAAAGAGAATTACAATTCGTTCAGAGAGAATACAAAAACATAAATTTGCTAAGTTACAAAAACTATCGACACTTAGACATATATATATAAACTGACCAGGCGACACTACAAGTGTCGCTTGGGGTGACACTAGCAAGTGTTGCTTTAACTATCTAAGTGTTGCTATAACTAATTCCAAAATTACTAAGTCCTTTAAACAAGCTTGACAAGGCAAAGTATGGAGTATATGGCTTCACTTATGGATGTGCAAAATGCTGCATACATGTATGGATATCACGTAGGTTTAACTCTTGGTTACCGTAATGCAAAAACCAACATGGAGATGTCTACCATTCGGTGCTTTAATCCTAATGCTAAAAAACGACTACATGAATTGGACGATGCGCTCTCTACAGTACGATACGATTACCGGAAGAAGCTTTCTATGACATATGATCAACCCCTTGACGTTTTCCAGAGCGTTGTAGCTCCTAAGCCACCACCACCTTCAAATTCCAACGCATCGGGAACTATTTTCGAAGCATAGTGTCCCCTTCTTTAAGTATAAGCATCTTTTTTTATATTATCCTTATTATTATTATTATCGTCATGGCATTTTGTTGTCTTTTGGCCATGTAATGACTCAGTATGGTTTGTTTTGGTACCCTTCGGCTACGTAATGTACCCTTTATTTTGAAGAATGGTATGTGGATATTTAAGTCTCGGGTACTCTCCCCTTGCTTTTTATATCAGTGTTGATAATTTTGAAATGTTGTTTGGCGTGTAGCCGTATCGTATCATTGCCATAGCATAGATAAGGTATGTGAGCCCGTGTTGGTGTATTTGTAACACCATTTGGTTCAAGTTTGTCGTAGCGTTCAATATGATGTTTATGTGTTTTATTAAGAACATGTCCATATCCTTTATGGCTTGTACAAGGCATCCCTTGTGAAAAGATTATTCTTTCATATGAAAAATGAGATAGTTGTGTATTGAAAACCCTTTCGTATCTAAGGTTGTTGAAGAAGATCCGGAGTGACGCACCTCCACCCGACGGTCGTTGTTGATTAGGGAAAATGCACGTCTAGGGTTTTATATTTATAATTTGCCGGGGACCTAAGTTTTACTAAATCAATAGCAGTATATGACCTAGGGTCGTTCTTTGTAGCTAATCGTGTTGTGAAGCAGAGATGTCGCGAAAAACGGTTCAATTTAGTGATGGGTTTTTAAAATGGTTTTGCGTGGGGGTTTTTGTTCTTAGTTCCGAAATAAAAAGTAGTTAAATAAACAGTAAATAAAGAAAGTAGATTTGAATCAGTATGGAGAGGAGTACTTGCTGGGAATTCATTAGCTTATACGTGGGGTGATATTTTTAGGGGATGAAGTATGAACACGTCCTTAGATGTTTGTATCTTACTTGCCTTAAATGTTCGTAGTGTAAATACTAGTACCCTACTATTCGGATACCCGAACTGTATGTCACCGAGTACTAGGCTATCATGAGTCTAATAAGATCAGGCTGCTTTAAACCCCTCTCACTGTCTCTAAGAGACCAAGTGACCCTCTTTTGATATACGTATCCGGAGTGCAGGAATGAGGCTGCAGACCGTAATTTATCTTCTGATTTTCTTAACACTACGGGGACATCTAAGCTAAGCAAGGCATTTAAGATTAAGACGGAATTTTGGTAGCTGTTAACCTTACATTAATGGCAATGGTTTATTCTAGAGTTGATAAATAACCAGGATGTGGCACAGTATTCAACCTTCTGCTTTTTCGTGGCTTCCACGTATTTGTACTACACCAGAGGGTGGTTCCAACGCTATACCAAGTATTCAGCCGCTTTACGGTCTTTCCGGTACCACATACTTTTTGGCCACTCTAAAAATAAATAATCCTACGTTTGTATTACAGTTCAACCATCTTTGATAATTAAGCAACCCGTTCACTTTATATTTATAAGACCCAATAAATCCCTGATTGATTCACGGTGTACTATACGATAGATATAGATAATTAAAGAACCCGTTCACTTTATATTTATAAGACCCAATAAATCCCTGATTGATTCACGGTGAACTATACGATAGATATAGATAGTATTTCCACAGTTACAAAATCAGACCATGCTTTTACAAAAACATAGATAGGTAATTACCGTTTGATCAAGGTTCGCGACTCCTTGTCATAAAGGTTTTAATCACGTTTATTGAAGGAAAGGCGATAGTTTAATTTAAAATCATAAATGTAAAGTTAAACAACACACCGAGTTTTCAACTGTACATTAAAGTAACATCACCCCAAATATTAACAAGCTAACTACATTACAACAAGCACATAAGCTAACTACTCACTAATCATGGCAACAAATCCTAAATCTAGCATAATAACATTAACATGCTTCATTATAAAAAAGTAAGGAAAGATATAAACGTGATTAATGTGTAGATTGAATAGATGCTGAAAGATTACACGAACGGAACTCCGAAATATCTTTTACAATATTACAAATGATCCCTCCAAGTATTCCAACAATATTACAAAGCTACTGTCGCACCCCCAAGACACGTGGCAGCGGAAGGTAGGGTGTTGCATTGGGGGCGCCGACCAAATCAAATATCACAACACAAGAATTACAACAAACGACCTCTATATGAGACGTTTCAAAAATCATTACATTACACAGTTAAAATGTTTACATAAGTTTTGCCAAAAGTAGAGTACGCATCTATTACAAGATTACAACACATCATAATGTAAGCTAATCTCTGTTGTTTTGTGAAAAATATGCGACTCGAGCTATCTCCTTCCAAAAGCAAACCTACTGCTGTTGATCTCCTGAGAAATACATACTAAAAGGTCAACATAAAGTTGGTGAGTTCATAGGTTTGTAAACAGTTGATATAACATTGTATGGAACACAAGATTTCTATTTGTATCATTCAACAATGATAGGTAATGTATTACAAAAATGTAAAGATAGTGTATATTGTTGCCATGAGCTCATAGTTCGAGCTTAACTGTGGTGTCGGGTCACAATCAAGTGCCACGATCGGGGTGCCTCCCAGCGAGTGCCTAATCCAACACTCGTAAGAACAAATGATAATGCGTCCGTTTGACAAGTTAGCGCTACTAACCCGGACGGGGGGAGTCAATCCCAAATAGTACTATTCATTAACATTCACGCTATAACGATACTAACAAACTATGATGTGGGGGACTTCAGGATTAGTAAAATAACTCATGCAACCAATATATCGAGTTTTGTACTTGTGTTCACATGAAAATAGCAGTGTAAAGGCAGTTGTATGTATTCTCACCCCTGTTAGAAAACAGTAAAAAGGGGCTATGAAACTCACCTGATATTAGCAAGCAAGTAGCAAATAGTAAGCAAAGCGTGTTTTCTGAATGCAACCTTCTACCGTCCTAAACGTATAAGGTTGAGTAAGTAGATGTCTCAAAAGACCATCTATAGTGATTGTATAAGTGGGGTTTATTGTCCACTTAAGCCAATCATGTAGGTGGAGGGTTAATGTCCACCTAAAATAAGTTCACACAATTAGAAATGTCCAATTGTTCAGTTATGGGTAATTAATCAGCGTGGCAAGGGCGAAGCCCATTAATGACGGGGGTTCGGGGGCAGCGCCCCTGGTAGCGGGGTCCAAGGGGTGGCAACCCCTGGCGGGGTCCAAGGGGCAGAGCCCCTGGCAGGGGTCGAGCTGCCAGGTCAGCGCGGAAAATTTTTATTTATGCTTATATTGCTTTAAGGAAAACGTGTCGATTTTTGTGTTTTTAGCGACACTGGGCTAGTGTCGCTACATGCGACACTAAGGTGTTATGCGACACTAAGGTTTGTGTCGCTAATGGGACGATTCGGGTGCTATAGCGACACAAAGGCTTGTGTCGCTAATGTGACGATTCGGGTGTATAGCGACACAAAAGCTGATGTCGCTAATGTGACGATTCGGAATATAGCGACACAAGGGCTTGTGTCGCTAATGTGACGATTCGGGTTATAGCGACACAAAAGCTGATGTCGCTAATGTGACGATTCGGAATATAGCGACACAAGGTCTTGTGTCGCTAATGTGACGATTCGGGTTATAGCGACACAAAGGCTTGTGTCGCAGACTACTGGGCTTCTGCGACACAGAGGCCTGAAACAGGTCGGTTTTGTACAATTTATTTCGTGTTTCAAATGTTCAAATGAAAATTCAAGAAAAATCCCTGTTGTTCCCTTGTATGTTAGCTCTCTAACTTAATTTTTCCAGGATTTTTAGGTACTTCTAAATATTTTTAAAAATTTCGTTTGTTCCCTAAGGTCAGAAAGTGACCAATCCGGATACATGCAACAAGATCGGATTTCTGGGCAAAACCTACACATTTTCAGAAAAATTTATCTAAACGACATTTGTACCTAACAAAATTTGTGAACTTTTGACGGTGGTTTCAGGTCATTTGGGGATGTATATCTCGAGTTATGATTAAAACAAGAGAGGTGAAATTTCTATCCTTTTTGACAGCCCGGACCTATATTTTTGTAAAAATCATTTCGGGTATCAAACGAACTCCAAAAATCATGAAACCACTTGGAAATGAAAGCTAACTTCTTAAACTTAATTTTTACCTTTTGAATCGTCCATTTTGGTCAAATTTTGAGGGAGAAACAGCCTCTCAAAGTCGAGCTACTTTTCTGTCCGAAATTGCATGTTTTGTTCTTGAACATTTTAAGCCATGAAAAACGTTTTTATGTTATATTTTGGACATTTCGTTGTTAGATGAACCTTTTAACATGTTTATAGAAGTATTTTAGAAGGGTTTTTAAGTTCTTACAAAGAGGCGGATGAAAGCACAAAGAGATGGACGTTGAGGGCTCGTTTTCTTGCGTTTTCGGCTTGATTTCTTCTTGAAAGTATGGTGAATGATGAGGGTGGTGATGGTGGCCGGATTTTTGGGTGGTGGTGGTGTTAAAATGAGCAGATTTTAGAGAGAGGGTAGGGGAGTAGAGAGAAGATGAGAGAAAGAGTGTGTGAAAGTTGGGTGTGTGAATGAGGAAAAAGAAAGGAGTAGGGATTTAGTAGTTGTGGGCCTTGGGCTGCCCTCTTGGGCCGATTTGGGCCCTTGGGGCGGACCTTGGGCTCAGTTGGGGCAGCCCAATTGGGTCCTTGGGCTTGCACATTTGTTTTCTCAAGCCCACGTTACGTTATTTGATCGGTTAATCGCTATTTGCGCGCGTAAACATTAAACCTTTAACGTTAAAATTTTGTGTTTAATTTTTGATACAAAATCACTATTTTATTTGGACCAATATATTTGAAAATGCTTTATTTGATCCTTCTTAAAAATATTTGTCGGTTTCGTTCGAGTATCGGGCGCGATTCGCGCGTTTCCGTTGTGTTTGTTACGTTTTAAGCAGAACGTCTAGGTTTATCGTATATTATTATTTAATAACCATAATATATGGTAAATAATCACTATTTAATTTATAAAATAGGTTTACATTATTTATGAAAAGTTATCACCAACGCCGTATTGATTGTCGGACCACGTCCGGTTGTTTCGCGTAATTACAAATAAACACATAATCACGTAAGTGTATATTCAAATATACAAGTAATTACAGATATTTAGCCTAATACTAACTAAATACAAGTAATTAGAGTTTCTAGCTAGGTTTACAATTAACCTAAGGTGTCGGGTGTCACAGCTACCCCTTCCGTTAGTCTTGGTTAAATATTAAACAAGGACTAAGTAGTTTTAACCTAAATCTCTAACTACTTAACTCTAGAGAGAGAAAGTAGTAAGAGAGAGTGTGTGTGAGAGAGAAAGGTTTGAAGAATGAGAGTGAAGGGATGATAGGAAATGAATGAGGGAGGTTGGTATTTATAGACAAAGCCCCAAGCACAAAATACAAGCACAAACAAGCACCAAACTACCCGAAAACTGATAAATGGCATCAACGGAGAAGGCAAGGGCCGTATAAGGAACCTCTAGGATGCATCTCTCATTCGTAGATCCAACAGGATCCCTCATCCACCTGAGTGATTTGGTTTTCTCGTTGTTGCCGAGGACTTTGAATTAGGGGATCATTGTGAACCCGCTAACTACAGAGATGCACTATCGGACCGGAAAATGGCTAGAATCCATGAATGTAGAGATGCAATCCATGAAAGATAATCAAGTTTGGAGTTTGATTGATCTTCCACAAAACAGTAAAACTGTTAGGTGCAAGTGGATCTTTAAGAAGAAGACCTATATGAACGGAAATGTACACACCTTTAAATCTCGCCTCGTGGCGAAAGGTTATTCTCAAACCTACAGGATTGATTATGATGAAATCTTTTCACCATTTGTGGACATTAGAGCTATTAGGATACTTATTGTGATAGCTGCTTTCTATGACTACGAGATATGGCAAATGAATTTCAAAACTGCCTTCTTAAATGGTCACCTAAGAGAGGACGTATATATGATGCAACCTAAGGGGGTTGTTAGTCCTAAGCATCCTAAAAGAATATGCAAGCTTCAAAGATCCATTTATGGATTAAAGCAAGCACAAGGAGCTGTAAAAAGAGGTTTGATGAGAACATTAAAGAGTTTGGTTTAACTCAAAACCTTGATGAGCCCTATGTACATGAGTGCTAGTGGGAGCGCTATAGTCTTCTTGATCTTACATGTCGGTGACATATTACTCATGAGAAATGATATACCAATGCTACAAGATGTTAAATCCTAGATTAGAAATTTTTGTGCCATGAAAGATCTAGGTGAGGCAGCATATATCCTAGGAATCAAGATCTATAGAGATAGATCTAAGCGGTTAATTGGTCTACGTCAAAGTGCATACATTGACAAAATCCTAAAGCGATTTAGGATGGATAGTTCCAAACGTGGAAGCCTTCCAATGTAACAAAATGGAGTTTTGAGTAAGACTCAAACACCTTCAACACCTGAAGAGGTGGCGCGAATGAAAGGTATCCCATATGCCTTGGCTATAGGATCCATCATGTACGCTATGAATCGCACTAGACCTGACGTCTCATTCTCTCTTAATATGACGAGCAGACACCAACCGGATCCAGGTGAAAGTCATTGGACGACTGTGAAGAACATATTGAAGTATCTTTGGAATACCAAAGATATGTTTCGTGTTTACGGAGGTTTCGATAAAGAGCTTAATGTCAAGTGTTACACTGATTCAAGTTTCGAAACAAATCGAGATGATAGTCGATCACAATCATGCTACATTTTCGTCATGAACGGAGACGCAGTTGACTGGAGAAGCTCGAAGCAGCGCATAATCACGATGTCTACAGAATCGGAATACATAACTGCTTCAGTAATGAAAATTCCTTGGATATGTATTGTGACAATACTTGTGCTATTGTTATAGCAAAAGAACCGGGAGTTCTACGATGAGCCAAACACATCCTTCGCAAATGTCACTACATACGTGAAGTTGTTTCAGATGTGACATACGCATTCTCAAAGTTCCCACAGATGACAACCTAGTTGATTTGTTGATGCGTGTTAAGTGGTGATTAAAAATAACAAGTTTTAAATAAATGGAAATACTAAAGTTAACTTTAACACAACAAGGCAAGAATACCTATTCGTATTATAGTATAGTTTAGGTAAGACTGAGTCGAACCACAAGGAAACGGTGTAAATTAAAATAATTAATTAAACCTTAAATTACAAATTACAAATAAATAAGGGGTGCGTTTTAGTTCCGTACGAATGTTTTTTTTTAATTGAAAACGATTTAAACTTTAAACAATTAAAAGATAAAAAGTAACTAAAGATAATCAGATAGAGAAGCATGTATTTACTTAGATTAGTGATTTCTCGATTTAGGTTTCGTATATGTTTATTAAATTTTTGATTATTTATTACGGTGATTTTAACAAATATAGATAGTCTCCTGTTAAGGTTAACTAATCCTATAAGCTTTAGCTTAATACTAGATTTTCTTGAATACACTTGAATTTCTTCTACGTGTTATTAACCTAAACCTTTTTCAATTAATACTATCAACAGATCATTGAGATTCATTCAGCAACTTCGTGTTAACGAACGTTTATAATTATTGATTAAATAACTATCACATTAATCGGGTTTTATTAATTGCTATTCTCTTAACCTATTACCGGTTATAGTCTCAAGCCACAATTAACTAATAAATTACTTAAATGCAAATAATCAATCAACTCATACAAACCCTAGTTATAGCATAAGTCTATTGATCACGTTAAGTAAAAATTAATCAACACACAATTAATATGGATCTTTCAAATAAACTCAATAATCATTCATAATTCAAATCAATATAAATATATCATAAAACCTTCATCTAAAAATCATTCATCTAAGCAAATACAATTAAAGAATTAGCTCATGCTCAAAGTAAGCAAAATCAGATCTAAAAACATGTAATTACACATTGTAAATATAAAAGATTAAGAATCAACCCAATAAACCGAACCAAATCTTCGTTAGGGTTGAAAACTTAAAAACCCTAGCTTCCTAGCCTCCAAATCGCACCTTCAGTCGACTTCTAAACCCTAGAATCGAATTAGGCTTTTCTCCCATCGTTTTCTTTATTGGCTGATTATGGTGATAACATCAAATAATGTCATATTTATATAGTAATATTCCCTTATTTTTAAGCTTTTTTATTGCAATTCATTTATATATATTAATGATTTCATTTATATTTGCAAAAATGTGTTTAAATTAAAGAAATAAAGAAAAGGAACGAAAACGGGCTCAAAAGCTGAAGAAAATCAAGAATCAAGGAGATTGGGCTTAAAGAGAAGATTAAACCCAAAAAGAATAAGTTATTGGACCAAGAAGAAGGATTGAATTCGGATTTGTTAAAGATTGAAGCCCAAGAAGAAGCCTGGCCCGAATAAGGAACATTCTGGAATTACAATCCAACCGGCGGCTAGAATTTTCAGCCGGCGGTTGAACCTAAATCAGGAAGGTGGTTGGAGCGCGCGGGTCAAAACCGGGTTTTCAGGTAAAGTTCCAACCCAACCGGAGGCTGAAATATTCAACCGGCGGTTGGATTTGCGAATCTGAAATCTATAAATAGAGGCCATAATCAACCCATAAACCATATACTTGCATATACGAATTAAGTAAACCTTAATTCGGTTCTAGGGTTTAGAAGTCGACTAAAGAGGCTCTTTGGAGGCTAGGAAGCTAGGGTTTGAAGGTTTTCAACCCTAACAAAGATTTAGTTTGGTTCTTGGGTTTGATTCTTATCCTTTTCTATTAACAATGTGTAATTATATGTTTTTAGATCTGGTTTTGATTACTTTGAACATGAGCTAATTTTTTAATTGTATTTGCTTAGATGAATGATTATTAGATGAAGGTTTTATGATATGTTTATGTTGATTTGAGTTATGAATGATTATTGAGTTTAATTAAAAGATCCATATTAATTGTGTGTTGATTAATTGTTACTTAACGTGGTCGAGAGACTTATGCTATAACTAGGGTTTGTATGAGTTGATTTGTAACGCCCGGATTTTTTTTTTTTTTTTTTATCCTTGCTGATGTCCCACAACCTATATTTAAGTATATTTGATTGGTCCCATGCCCCTACTATTTAGTTTTGGGTTTAAAACATAAGTTTTCTGAATTTAGCAGGGTACCCGCCGTGTAAGATAGAGTACCCGCCGGGTAGCTATCCTTACCCCAAGTTCAGTCCAATTTTGTGAAGGTGGTACCCGTTATGAACAAGTCTACCCGCCGGGTATACCTACTGGATTCGGGTAGTACCTGCCGGGTAGTTCATCATGTGTTGAAAAACTCAGGTTTTTGATCCAAATTCAAACGCGCCTAACTTTTTGCTTGTTTAGAGTTAGGATCTGAAATTTTGCAGACACCTCTATTATATAAAATCGAAGGTTTTCGCTTTTACACTTTTTCAAATTTAACAGTAACGAAGAATTCAGACGTATCACCAAAATATGGCCATTTTGACCACTTTGGTGATCAAACCATTTTACCATTTATATGTCCAATAACCTCTAAGTTTTTCCCAAGGTACCACCATCCATTTTGATTACTAAGTCAATAAGAAAACATTATATTTCTCTTATAATCCAGTTGGGTATACAAACTCGCTAATGACCCATTTGGACACCAAATGACCCGTTTTTTTATTCAACGATGTTTTAGTCATTTGGCCTCTACGAACAATCTTTGTAAAACAATTTCAATGCAAATAACAAAACTCTGATTTCCATAATCAACCAAAACTAAGCTTGAACATGAAATTTAACTTCTCAATTTAGCATAGTGACTTTTAAATCATCTTTAGAACAAACGTAATATCGTCATTAGACTATGGAGTAACTAGTCTCGACAATTGACTCCCATGTCATTAAAAATGTGTAATAGGGCGATTTATACTAGTGATACAAAACGATAATTAAAGAGAGTAAAGCTTGCTAACTCACTATTAACAAGTAATCCACGCTAAGTCTTCACAATATCCTTCCCTTCTCTACGCCCACCTTTACCTACAACATTCAACACTAAAAAGAATAAGCACAACGCTTAGTGAGCATATAGGAAATTAATTAAGTAAATCATTAAATCAAACAAACATTAAGAACAAGTAATGATCACCACATTCATTAACTACTAGGAGAAACACTAACTACCACATAATCGTAAACAAATAACTAGTGAGCAATATGTGGAGATTTAATCACTATGCGGATCCGCGACCAATAATCACTTAGCACCATACCACAACAATATGCATGCTAAAACAACATGATGTGCTATGCACATATCCAACAATAACACTATGCTAACAAGGTTAGCTAATCTCTACATATATACTCATTTCACATAACTCATCGACAATTAGAAACAAGATAAAATACAAGCAATACTCAACATGATTATGTAAACCTATTGCTCGGAAGCAATCCGGAATAACATAATCATTACCCAAATAATCCCTATATACTCACCTTGACGTTTTAAGCAATTACACAATTCAACGATCAACGATGAATGCCACGTCTTTGATTACCTATCATATACATATAACAACATAATAACGCATTAAGCATTCAATAAATATCAAAATCAACTAACTACTATCATCAACCCATCACCCCTTTGGGTTGACCAGGTTTGACTTTTAGTCAAACTACACAAAAATCCCATTTTTGGATGATCTTAATCAACCCAATGATTAATTGTTTGAATCACTACTTCAAACTATACTAACTATATCATTTCAACTCTTTAGACTAGTAATTAAGGTGGTTTAGTAACACTATACTAGGATTTGTACAATACCCACCATAATCACTATACATATAAATTTCAATTATCAATTCATGGGTTGAGCTAGTATTTATAACAATCATAATAACACTATCTAATATCAATTGAATCAATTCTCAACTCTAAATTTCGGATTAAATCACTAGCTACACAAAACCCATCGAAAACCTAATTTCTAGGTTGAAACAATGGAGAATAATGATTTTACCTTGATTGGGGATGATTTGGGAACTTGAAGTCAGATCAATTGATGTTAATTTGGTGTTAGGGATTTGGTTTCTTTCTTCTTGTTCGCCGGCCTCTTCTCTCGATTATTCTGGAACGTATTTTGGAAATCTTACGGGTTGTGTATAAGTGTTAGTATATATTTATTTTATCTCTATTAGTTAGATTGGTATTTACACTACCAACCCGTTCACTTATTGTCTAGAAACTTAACACACCCCACATTTAAATATTCAAAGCTCCTAGTATTTCATACGATTTATAAAATCGTTTTATAATATAATCATATTATATTCATAAGTTAATACCTTAAATTTCGGGGTGTTACATGATTGATTATCTGCAATTAAGTAATTTATTAGTTAATTGTGGCTTGACACTGTAACCGGTAATAGGTTAAGAGAATAACAATTAATAAAACCTAATTAATGTGATAATTACTTACCCAATAATTATAAACTTGCGTTAACATGAGGTTGCTGAATAAATGTCGCACCCCCAAGACACGTGGCAGCGGAAGGTAGGGTGTTGCGTTGGGGGCGCCGACCAAATCAAATATCACAACACAAGAATTACAACAAACGACCTCTATATGAGACGTTTCAAAAATCATTACATTCACTAAACATAATTGTTTGCAATAGTTTTACAATTTCCATGGAGTTCGCATCCAATAAGTAGAGATACATATGTAATTGATAATACAAAATATATTAAATGCAATGTAATCTCTCGTTGTTCGAAAATATATGCGACTCGAGCTACGCTATCCAAAGGCGTCCTACTGCTGCGGATTACCTGAGAAATACATACTAAAAGGTCAACATAAAGTTGGTGAGTTCATAGGTTTGTAAATAGTTGATATAACATTGTATGGAACACAAGATTTCTGTTTGTATCATTCAACAATGATAGGTAATGTATTACAAAAATGTAAAGATAGTGTATATTGTTGCCATGAGCTCATAGTTCGAGCTTAACTGTGGTGTCGGGTCACAATCAAGTGCCACGATCGGGGTGCCTCCCAGCGAGTGCCTAATCCAACACTCGTAAGAACAAATGGTAATGCGTCCGTTTGACAAGTTAGCGCTACTAACCCGGACGGGGGGAGTCAATCCCAAATAGTACTATTCATTAACATTCACGCTATAACGATACTAACAAACTATGATGTGGGGGACTTCAGGATTAGTAAAATAACTCATGCAACCAATATATCGAGTTTTGTACTTGTGTTCACATGAAAATAGCAGTGTAAAAGCAGTTGTATGTATTCTCACCCCAGTTAGAAACAGTAAAAAAGGGGCTATGAAACTCACCTGATATTAGCAAGCAAGCAATAATCAATTAGCAAGCAAAGCGTGTTTTCCGGATGCAACCTTCTAACGTCCTAAACGTATAAGGTTGTGTAAGTAGACGTCTCAAAAGACCATCTATCGTGATTGTATAAGTGGGGGTTAATGTCCACTTAAAACAATCATGTAGGTGGAGGGTTAATGTCCAGCTAAGTTAGTTCACACAATTAGAAATGTCCAATTGTTCAGTTATCGTTTGTGCTTAGAAAAACATGTACAGGCCGTTGGTGATATCTTGTGAAAATACAGCTCTTGATTAATTATGTCACGCGTATTTGTACTTTCCAGTTATGGGTAATTAATTAGTGTGGCAAGGGGCGAAGCCCATTAATGACGGGGGTCCGGGGGCAGCGCCCCTGGTAGCAGGGTCCAAGGGGTGGCAACCCCTGGCGGGGTCCAAGGGGCAGAGCCCCTGGCTGGGGTCGATTTTTATTTATGCTTATATTGCTATAAGGAAAACGTATCGATTTTTGTGTTTTTAGCGACACTGGACTAGTGTCGCTACATGCGACACTAAGGTGTTATGCGACACTAAGGTATTATGCGACACAAAGGCTTGTGTCGCTAATGCGACGATTCGGGTGCTATAGCGACACAAAGGCTTGTGTCGCTAATGTGACGATTCGGGTGCTATAGCGACACAAAGGCTTGTGTCGCTAATGTGACGATTCGGAATATAGCGACACAAAAGCTTGTGTCGCTAATGTGACGATTCGGGTTATAGCGACACAAAAGCTGATGTCGCTAATGTGACGATTCAGGTGTATAGCGACACAAAGCTGATGTCGCTAATGTGACGATTCGGAATATAGCGACACAAAGGCTTGTGTCGCTAATGTGACGATTCGGGTTATAGCGACACAAAGGCTTGTGTCGCAGACTACTGGGCTTCTGCGACACAGAGGCCTGAAACAGATCGGTTTTGTACAATTTATTTCGTGTTTCAAATGTTCAAATGAAAATTCAAGAAAAATCCCTGTTGTTCCCTAGTATGTTAGCTCTCTAAATTAATTTTTCCAGGATTTTTAGGTACTTCTAAGTATTTTTAAAAATTTCGTTTGTTCCCTAAGGTCAGAAAGTGACCAATCCGGATACATGCAACAAGATCGGATTTCTGGGCAAAATCTACACATTTTCAGAAAAAGTTATCTAAACGACATTTGTACTTAACAAAATTTGTGAACTTTTGGCGTTGATTTCAGGTCATTTGGATGGATATAACTCGAGTTATGATTAAAACAAGGAGGGTGAAATTTCTTTCCTTTTTGACAGCCCGGACACATGTTTTTGTAAAAATCATTTCGGGTATCAAACGAGCTCCAAAAATTATGAAATCACTTGGAAATGAAATCTAACTTCTTAAGCTTAATTTTTGCCTTTTGAATCGTCCATTTTGGTCAAGTTTTGAGGGAGAAACAGCCCCTCAAAGTCGAGCTACTTTTCTGCCCGAAAATGCATGTTTTGTTCTTGAACATTTTAAGCCATGAAAAACATTTTTATGATATATTTTGGACATTTCTTTGTTATATGAACCTTATAACATGTTCATGGAAGTATTTTAGAAGGGTTTTTAAGTTCTTACAAAGAGGAGGATGAAAGCACAAAGAGATGGACGTTGAGAGCTCTTTTTCTTGCGTTTTAGGCTTGATTTCTTCTTGAAGGTATGGTGAATGATGATGGTGGTGATGGTGGCCGGATTTTTGGTGGTGGTGGTGTTAAAATGGCAGATTTTTCTTGAGAGAGAGAGAGAGTAGAGAGAAAATGGGTTTGTGTGTGTGAAATGTGAGTGAAAAGTGGGAGGTTGTGAGTGTATGAGTGTTTAAAAGGAGGAGGAGGAAAGGAGGGTCCAATGGGGCCGGTTTGGGCTGGGCTGGGCCGGATATTGGGCCTGGCCCGTTGTGGTTCTCGGGCCCGTGACTTGCTCCTCGATTTCGTATTACTTTACTTGTTCAGTTAAACGTTAATCGCGTGTGTAGAAATTAAACCGTTAATATTTAACTTTTGTGTTTTATTATTGATACCAATCACTATTTTAAATTTGACCAACATATTTAAAAATACATTATTGAACCTTAAAATTTTTTATCGGTTTCGTTCGGGTGTCGGGTGCGATTCGCGCATTTTCGTTGCGTTTGTTACGTTTTAAGCAAAACGTCTATGTTTTTCGTATATTATCAATTAATAACAATAATATGGGGTAAATAATTACTATTTAATTTATAAAATAGGTTTACATTATTTACGAAGAGTTATCACCAACGCCGTATAGATTGTCGGACCTTGTCCGGTTGTTTCGCGTAATTACAGATAAACACATAATCACGTAAGTGTATATTCAAATATACAGGTAATTACACATATTTAGCCTAATACCAACTAAATACAAGTAATTAGGGTTTCTAGCTAGGTTTAACAATTAACCTAAAGTGTCGGGTGTCACATTCTCCCCTTGTTAGAGGAATTTCGTCCCGAAATTAGTTTGTTGTCGTGGTCTGTGTGGCATCTAAGAATAGATGTGGGTATTTCAGCCGTATCTGGTCTTCCCGTTCCCAAGTGAATTCAGGACCGCGCCTGGAATTCCATCGGACTTTAACGATGGGAATACGACTTTGTTTCAAGCGTTTGACCTCACGGTCCATGATTTCTACAGGTTCCTCGACGAAATGAAGTTTGTCATCAATATGGATTTTGTCGAGCGGAATTACAAGTGTCTCATTAGACAGACATTTCTTCAAATTGGAAATGTGAAAGGTATTGTGCACGCTACTGAGTTGTGGTGGTAGCTGCAATCGATACGCCACCAGACCGATCTTTTCCAGAATTTCAAAAGGTCCGATGTACCTGGGGTTCAGTTTACCGCGTTTGCCAAAGCGAATGACACCTCTCCAAGGTGACACTTTCAAAAGTACTTTGTCCCCAACTTGGAACTCTAGTGGTTTGCGTCTCATGTCGGCGTAACTCTTTTGACGATCACGAGCGGCTTTTGTCGGCGTAATTCTTTAACTATGGACTCTATAATTGATGCTCAACGTAGTGTTAAGGATAAGACTGGATTAGGATACACTGATGTACCTCCTCCATTTAATTCAAATTACACTACTTCTGTTGACTTAGAAATGATGGATGTAGATACTAAACCTGAGGAGTTAGTAACTAAAAAGTCTGGAAAGTTAGAGACACAGAAGGTTGTTCATAAAGATCTATCATCTGATGTTAGTAAGAACACACCATTCCCTAAAGTACAATTTGTCTCGAGTGGAATGTTGGTTGATACTGACATAAATGATAAGGTTATTAAGGAACAAGATGTACCTTTAGTGTCTGAAACTCAGACTGAACACGAAAAGGCAAAAGGGGTTAAGTCACGAAAGCATAAATCATGTTTCAAATGTCACCAAAAGGGACATGTGGCTTCTTGTTGTTCTTACAAGAAGTTGGAAACATCG
This sequence comes from Gnaphalium uliginosum, assembly GCA_963930675.1. NCBI lineage: Eukaryota > Viridiplantae > Streptophyta > Magnoliopsida > Asterales > Asteraceae > Gnaphalium > Gnaphalium uliginosum. The sequence goes on along the minus strand of OZ005680.1, from coordinate 36,980,932 downwards.
ATTAGGCTCGTGAATAACAATGAGACACCAAAAGTCTCTAGTTCAAATGTAGACAGGTTAGGTACCAAACCAGGATTAGGTAGTAAACCTGTGAACATTCTGAAAAGAGATGTTACTCATAGTGTCTCTCCGCCTAAACCTAAACGATCTTATTCTCTAAATGACACTAAGCCTAGAGATAAGACACCGTCGAGATTTAGGACTCCAAGTAGAAACCATAGTCAATTTGAAAGTGGTTCTACTTCACGTACACATAGAGTTGATTATGTGCCTAAGAGGTTTTCCACTCACTCTCCTCAAAGGCATAAGACTTCAGATCATCGACAACCTCCAATTTCTTTACCAGTTACCAAGACTATTGACGATAATAGTTATGGTTACTTTAAAGAAGTTCAGATTGTGGATGATAAGGGACAAGCCAAGACCGTAATGGCTTGGGTCCCCCTTAAGAACTAATTGTGTACAATTTGTTATGTGCAGGAGCAGACTGTGAACAAGGACAGTTGGTGGTATGTAGATAGTGGATGCTCTAGGCACATGACCGGTGAAAGAAGTCTACTGAAGGACTTCAAAGGTGGGATGAAACAGCGAGTTCATTTCGCTGGTGATAAAGGAGGAGTAATAACTGGGAAACGAAAAGTTTCAAATGGAACTTTGACTCTAGAGGATGTGAATTACGTTGAAGAACTAACTCACAACCTAGTGAGTGTTTCCCAAGTCTGTGATAAAGGTCATTCTGTACATTTCAATGAGACAGAAGCCTTAGTCCTGAAGCCGGGTTTCACCATTCCGAAAAATTGGATATTGATGAGGGCTCCAAGGAAGAAGGACATTTATGCCATCAACATGGCTGTTCCTAACACTTCAATGGAATCTACATGTCTTTTATCCAAGGCTTCAGATGCAGACGCACTCTTATGGCACAGGAGAATGGCTCATCTGAACTTTCGAAAAATGAATTATATAACCAAGAATGGTTTAGTTCTGGGTGTACCACAAAAACGTTTCGAGTCTGAAGATAAGTGTGTTCCTTGCATGAAAGGAAAACAACATAAAAAACCACACAGATCTAAGACTGAAAACTCAATCTCCTCGCCATTTGAATTGCTACATATGGATCTTTTTGGCCCAATAAGCAAAAGAAGCATAGGTGGCAAATGGTACTGTTTAGTTGTCACAAATGATTTCTCTAGATTCTCTTGGGTATTCTTTTTGGGATCTAAGGATGAGACTCCCGGTATTCTTATGGAGTTCCTAGATCTAATAGAGAATGTCTATAGAACACGAGTTAAGAGAATTCGTAGTGACAATGGAACAGAGTTCAAGAATTCAACGTTCAATGTCTATTGCTTAAGCAAAGGGATACAACATCAATTCAGTGCATCGTATGAACCTCAACAGAACGGTGTTGCTCAAAGGAAAAATAGAACGTTGATTGAAGGAGCTAGAACAATGCTTGCAGATTCAAGGCTTCCGGTCATTTTCTGGGCTGAAGCGGTGAATACAGCATGTCATGTTCTGAACAGGGTTCTTACGGTTAAAAAGCATAATAAGACGTGTTATGAGCTTTTGAACAATAAGAAACCAAACTTAAAAGGGTTTGAACCCTTTGGAGTTTCTTGTACTTTGCTGAAGACTAGCACTCAACCGAAATTTGGTGAGAAGGCTGACGAAGGATATTTCCTAGGTTATGTGCCTAATTCACCAAACAAACGTGTCTTCAAAAAAGCAACGGGACGTGTGGAAATAGTTTATAACATTGAAGTTACGAGCTACACATATGACGTACATAAGGGATTAGATTGGCAATTTGACTATTCAGATCTCTTTAAGTCTTTTAATGTCCCAATCAGTGACTACAAAGTTGACTCAGAAATCTCTGAACATTTATTGTCGAGTGATGGAGATATTGGCCCTGCACCAACATCGAATGTTCCTAGAGATACAACTTTTGTAGATCCTAATCATGCTTCAGCGAGTGCCACACAACAATCTTCTGATGAAAATATACCTCTATTGAAGGAGATTGGCACTAATCTAGAAGAAGAAATAGAACTTGAACAAGTGACGACAACAAGAACTAACAAAAATCATCCAATTGAAAATATCATTGGTGATCCGAATGCACCGGTTCAAACCAGGTCTAGTGTATCTGAGTACACTAGCCTATATGCTGAAATGAAAGAGACAGGGATTACAAATCTATGTCTATATTCATGCTTTATCTCCCAAGTTGAGCCTAAGAATGTCCAAATCGCGTTGAAGGACAACTCATGGGTAGAAGCAATGCAGGAAGAACTTTCTCAGTTCTCAAAACTGCAAGTTTGGGAGTTGGTTGATTTACCAAGTGGTGAATATCCAATTGGTACTAGATGGGTCTTTAAGTGTAAGAAAGACGATCGGGGAATCGTGATTCGCAATAAAGCTCGTCTAGTCGTTCAAGGCTTCAACCAACAAGAAGGAATTGATTACAATGAAGTGTTTGCACCTGTTGCTAGGCTTGAGGCAATTAGGTTGTTCTTAGCATTTGCAGCTTCAAAGAAAATGAAAGTGTATCAGCTGGATGTTAAGAGTGCCTTTCTGTATGGCAAGGTCAAGGAAACGGTGTATGTTTCTCAACCACCAGGGTTTACTGATCCAAAATATCCAAATAGAGTATATCGTCTTGATAAGGCTCTGTATGGATTACATCAAGCACCAAGAGCGTGGTATGAAACACTATCAACTTATCTTCTTGAGAATGGCTTTACAAGAGGAAGAATTGATAGTACACTTTTTGTGAAATGGAAGAAGCAGGACTTTATACTTGTTCAAGTATATGTTGATGACATTATCTTTGGGTCATCTGACGAAAAGATGTGTCAAGATTTTGAGCAAGTTATGAAGGGAAAGTTTGAGATGTCTGCTATGGGAGAGTTGAACTTTTTCTTAGGGTTACAAGTTGACCAAAAGAAAGATGGATTTTTTATTCATCAATCTAAATATACACATGAGCTATTAAAACGTTTCAAGATGGATGAATCTCGTATCTACAAGACTCCTATTCCAGAAAATCACGGACTCGGTCCTGATACATCGAGTGATCAGAATGTAGATCCTACTTTATATAGGGCTATGATTGGATCACTAATGTATTTGACTGCTTCTAGGCCTGACATTATGTTTGCTGTTTGTATTTGCGCAAGATATCAGGCTAATCCGAAAGAGTCACATATGCAAGCTGTAAAGAGAATCTTTCGTTACCTCAAGGGGAAGCCGAAGCTGGGACTTTGGTATCCGATTGAAGGAGACTTAGATTTTGTTGCATATACTGATTCGGATTATGGTGGATGCAACCAAAATAGAAAGTCTACGACCGGAGGATGTCAATTCCTAGGAGGTAGACTTGTGTCTTGGCAGTGCAAGAAGCAAAGCTCAGTAGCCATTTCTACATGTGAAGCTGAGTATGTTGCAGCTGGCAGCTGTTGTTCCCAAGTATTGTGGATACAGCAGCAACTGCGAGACTACGGACTAAACTTTACCGACACTCCGATGATGATCGATAATGAATCGACGATCTCTATAGCCAATAATCCGGTAAAGCACAGCAAGACGAAACACATTGATATTCGTCATCATTTTATTCGAGATTGTGCCGAGAAGAAGCTTATTAGATTAGTCAAAGTTGCCTCTTCTGACAACTTGGCAGATCTATACACTAAAGCTTTCGACAGGGCGCGTTTTGAGACATTAGTTCAACTGAATGGAATGAGAAATCCAGAATAACTTATCTTCCAAAGGAGTATGAAATAGTTAGTAAGGTTTTCTATTTATAAAAAAGAGGTTGGCGTATGGCATTCATTTGCTTGTTACCTAAGGGGAATCGCCTCCTATAAAATACAAAAAGAAAATATAAACTATAAAAAGGTTTAAGTTTTTATTTGCTGGGAAATGATAGTACATTAGGAGAATAAGCTTAATCATACTAAGTATAAGTCTTAAGTTAGATATGTTAGTAGATTTTGGTAAGTCACATTAAAGTTACATCTTCACAACCAGGACAGTACTTATATTTATTTTATTATACACCTTTCTCCACATGTTATAATTGGATAAGACTAAATTTACGTCTCGACAAATTCATTATATGATGTACTGGTAGGCAAATTATGCTATGATTTCTGAGCATGTAATAAGCATTAATTCTCATGCATGTTATTTAGTGTGATCTATTATATGATATATGACATAAGTCTTAATTTGAGAATGATAGTATCGTCATACACTGTTATCAAGAATATATGAATATATGAACAGACAAATAGTTAGAATAATGGCTATTTGCAAAACTACTGGTGACTATGTTGTACTATGTACAGATCTGAAGCCTTTAGTTTCGCCAATGGTCTCAAACCTATTTTGCTCATACTAAGGGATCTTCTGTTGTACTATGTACAGAACTAGAACCTCTAGTATTTTCAAAATTTGTTTGATATTTGTCAAGCTTTAAAATAACTCAAGGATATGTTATATGTTACGAAAAGTGCATTATTTAGTAACCTCTACCTTGAATGTAAATGATACAGTGTTATGAGTTATACATGATTTCTCAGTATATCATATATTGGACAACACTAGTTAATATGCATACTAACAATAAAGGTTTGCTTGGAAATCGTTGAATAATTTGTTTATGCGGATCATAATATCGGTAATCATCTTGAAATGTCGATGACCATTGTATGTTCACTTGGTGAATAATTCGTTCAAAGAATGTGTTATTTCATGTGGATAAAGGTAACCAAGTTATAATCTTATAAATATAAGTTCATAAATGGTTAAGTTGTAATTTTTCTGTAACTTGTTTGAATTTCATAAGGTATGGTTCCTAACAATCTTCTTAGACTTGTTTGATAAATAATAAGGTACCGCTTATTCTTCCTAATATGATCCCTAAGCAGATAAATTCTTAACGTCAAAAAAATGTAGTGTTTATCCTTTTTGTTTCATTAATAAAATGGTACTTGATACCACTCATTAGTTTGATTATTTATTACGTCTTTTTATTATTTTTATTTGTGTTTATCCTTTGGAAAATATGTTAATGCTGTAATTTATCATTCCGTGTTGAATAAATGTGACAAAATCGCATTGGAAAGTTCAAAATATTGACTTGCAAAAGTTCAATTTATATTTACAACTAAATTTGCTTGAAAAGTCAAAATTGCTAAGTTGACTAGTCAACGTTGCGAATTGAGTTTTGAGTATAAAAGGAACAGGTCCTGCGAGCCCACTTCTCACTTTCCAAACATCCCCTGCGAACTGAAATTCCTTCACTGCGAGACGACTTTTTGCGAACCCACTCCAAACACACTTACGGTTAATTTCTTCGAAATTAAAGTACGAGGAAAGGTTTTTCACTCCGAGGATATTGTACTTCTTTCGATTGCCCATCTTTTGAAGTAAGATACACTCGATTTTACCGTATCATTTGTATTTAATCGACGATTTTTGTTTTGAGAGTTTTGGTTTAGAGTTTCACGGATTTTGTACAAATAAGTGAAAATTAAAATCTAACACTCTTAGAACTTGTTAATCGGCCTATAATAAACATGTTTGTACCATACAATCGCGATTAAAATTGTTCGATCATCGAGTTAGAATTTCTTGGTATCAAACGACGCTCTTGCGAACCGAGATCAATCTCAGTTCGCAGCGAACCCAGAACCCTTGACTTGTGTTGACCTGCGAAGCGAACCAAAAGGTTGACTTCGCTTGACCGAAGCGAAACCAAATGGGTTGACTTCGTTGACTGCGCAGCGAACCCAAATGGTTGACTCGCATTGATCGTATCAAAAAGGTTGACTTCGCTTGACCGAAGCGAACCAAAAAGGTTGACTACGTTGACTGCGAAGCGAACCCAACTGTTTGTCTTACGTTGACTGCGAAGCGAACCCAACTGTTTGACTTACGTTGACTGCGAAGCGAACCCAACTGGGTTGACTTTGTTTGACCAACTTTAACATGTTCAATGTGTACTTGTGATGCGACTTCTTAATTATTTGTTATATGTTTCGTCTTAAGAACTTAATGTTATAAGTGAAATGTATATAGTATACAAATTCTGTTCTATTATATCGAAAGACTTCCGACTCATTTGTAGTCGTGCGGCGTGTTCTGATTGTTATCGGCGGTATGATTTTTCAGATTATTTACTAGGACTTACGAACTGTATATAATTTAGAGAATATAATTGAAATATTATGTCTTGTATACTTGATCGTTCAATTTCGTTCAGTGAATTAAGTTATTAATTAATAGTAAATGTCGATGTTTGGTGATCATTTTTGTTCACAATACATAAACGTTTAAAATTAATTAATGTTCGATAAGTGTCCTAATATTTGAGCTAACTGCCATTTGTGTATATCTTATGACTACAGATATGGCTGCTCGATCTTTCACTCCTGCTCACAACATATTGGTAAACTTAGACATAAATGAGCGTGGAGCTGCACGTTTCACAGAGATTCTGACGTACTTAGCACGTTCGAGGATTCGATATGCTATTACGGAATCACCGCTACTGTCCCGAGATCTTCTGGATCAGTTTTGGGAAAGTATCGTGTATGATGGTGCTGCAAACCCTCCTGTTATTCGTACAAGGGTAAATAATCAGGCCATTGTTTTCTCTGCTGATGATCTGCGACAGATTCTTCATCTGGGCACAGTTGATCAGGAAGCTGGACCGTCTGTGTATTCCTCTGACTTTATTGAGGGTGCACTAGGTAGAATGGGTTACTCTGGACCCAAGCGAGGACGCCAGTTTGTGAAGGCATTTGTCCTTGGCCAGTGGAGATTTCTATTCCACATTACTGTTACTATTTTCGGTAACAAGAAGGGCGGATATGACGAGCTGAGCCCTGAGCTGTTATCTGGTCTACTGTCCCTGGTTTATAATAAACCATACATTTTCTCTTTGTATATCTTTAATTCTTTTGTTGGACAGATAACTAGCGCGGTGAGATCAAAGATTATGCTTTATCCGTGCTTTTGCATGCTGATCATTCGTCACTGTATTCCTGGTCTGACGAACATTCAGCCAGATTTACATGTTGACCGAATTGGACTTCGAGGATACAACGCATGTTTTCTTAATTCTTCTCGCCGTCCAGATCAGGTCAAGCCCGAAGCTTGTGACCTTTTTGGTCATCTCCTCGATGCTGCCTATATAGCTCCACCAAATAATGGTTGGTTGGATGATGGAGCCCAACCAGAAGTACAACCTCAGCCAGCAGTTGTGGTTCCAAATCCTGGACCAAAAGAGCTTATAGAAGATGTTATACATCAAGCTGGACAACCTGACATTGCGGCTCAGGTTTTACATGAGGTTCTGATCGAAAACGATGATGCTACTGATCCTCTCCTACGTGAGATAGATCAATATCAGGTATTATTTATCTCATCATTGTTCAAACGTACATGTACTTTATAATTTACTTATCATCTATTATCATTCATCTTGTCTAGGCCCCTGAAGCTGTAGACCCAGAGGTCATTCGACCTGAGGGTGAACAGGATCAGACGAGTCTGGATGTTGGGCCCTCTAGTGCCTTTGGCAAGGATGGTGCTACTACATCTGACTCTGATAGTGAGGAGACTGATGATGATCTTCCTCATCCTCCTACTTTTTCGGGTATTCCTGCGGGAATGATCCGGAGAGGTTCCAAGCTGATCATGGATCCTGCCTTCAAGGGCAAGCGCAAAGTCGATGATTTGGATCCTGATTTTTGCTTGATCAACGAGGATACATATGATGAAGAGGATAACTCTCTTCAGACGCAACGCCGAAAGCGTATTCGTTCCGCTACTTCTCAGCTGACGATTGGCAATTTGGCTAGTCCAGTCGCTCAAGATACACCACCACAGGCTAGGCCATCGATGGAACGTCCGAGTGCTCCGGTATCTGAAACCTCCGAGAAGGTTAGAGATACGAGTATTTATAGTTATTCAGAGATTGAGACAGATGACTGTGTAACTTTTACTGATAACTATTGTTTAACAGGAGCCTGCTGCTGACGCTACTGTCACGATTCAGACTACCAAAGCTAGTAGAATCGCAGCTCGCTTACTCTTGACAGACGTTGCCATCCAGATTGAACAACATCGTGCTCAATCTGCCACCGCACCTTCTTTCCAGGCTTCTACTTCAGTAAGAGCTTCTGAGCGGATCTCAAATTTGGAACTTTGAGTTCGTATATTAGAGACTCAGAATGCTACTCTTGCAAAGGAGCTTGTAAATCAAGGCGAAGCCTACACTCATCTTCTGTGGTCGCATATGCTTCTCTTCAGAACATCTGAAGATCAACAGAGATAGCTCGATCGACTCCAAGGCCTTGTTACCAATTTATTGAAGGGCAAGTCGCCTCAGGGGGAGATCTTGATATTCAATGAGGCTTGCAGAGAAGATGAACTTATTAGGAAGAGAAGAGAAGATACAGACGATGATCCCAATGCACCTAAAGATAGAGAGCCGACTGGTCCTTCAACGACTGGTGAGCCTTCTACCATTCAGGGGGAGTCTGAGCCTGCTGGGACAAGTGGTGTTGGTGGTGATGGTGCTGGTACTGCTGCTGGTGCTAGTAATGTTGGTGAGAAATTCACCACGGAATAATTCTTTTTAATATGTATTCTTAGATTGATTGTAATAACTCTTATAATCAATGAAAGACTTACATTAAAAATTATTATTATCTGTTTCATGTTCATATAATATAAGATTAGTTATATACGATTTAGACCTGAGATGTTATGTTACAGGTTAAAATGATATAAGACTAGTTATATAAGATTTTGACTTGAGATTCATCTTGACAAGTTAACATTATATAAGATTAGTAACGAGAGTGATTTCGTGAAAGAGATGATAAAGAAACTCTTGATAAAAGAATTTATATTATTCATTTGATTCATGACATGTTTATCACTTGTAGAGATGAATGATGAAAGCGATTCTGATACGGAAATCGAAGAAGAAGTTGATTACAATCTAGAGGAGGGAGAGTTTGTACCTCCTGAAGATTGGACTTCTATCTCTGATGTTGGGCTAGACGAAGGTGTAGATCCAGATGCTAATATCGATGAACACATTGTGAGCCCTTCAAAGACTAAAGTCGTTATTCAGGAAGAAGACGGAGAAAGAGTGATTGATTTAGATGAAGATCTAGACGATTCGACTGATTTTGAAGATGATCTTCCTGATAGGCTCAAAAATAATCCGATGTTTAGGCCTTTGGAGAAGAAGAAAAAGGAGAAGACTAGGATTAGTGAAGTGGATATCTCTGGAAAGCGTATACCTAGAAGAGGTATTATTGGATGGTACTTCGACGCAGATTTGCAGCTTTTTGCTATAAAGAGATTTGATGGAGTTCAATACTTTGAGAAGAAGCTAGCTGTCTTCAGTTCTTTGCCGAGATTTGAAATTCGAGACTTGGCTAGATTGGAATTGAATAACCCTAGTAATGATCCTTTTGGAAGATATGTCGAAAAGATTATCAAGACTGAGGGTTGGTCAATGAAGTTTGAAAGAATTAAGCCAAGAATCGGAAAGACAATTAAGCTTGAAGAAAGAAGCGAAAGAACAGGAAGGCGTCGTAGAAAGAAGATATATCCAGTTGTGAAATGCATGCAACAGATTCCACTAAAGACAATGCCTCAAGAAATCTTAGGAAATTTGAAGAGATGGTCTGTGGATTCTGTGACTGGGGAAGCTCTCATGTTCGAACACGATGATGAAGTTGAAAATGAAGAGAGAGAAATCTTAAAGATTTATGATCGTCGACATCTGATGAACCTATCAAAGGCTGACCTATTGATGTTACACAATAATAGGATCACTGCGATTGAAGGTTGGGAAGATATTGCACGAGACTATCAGTCAATGGTTAAGACTTGCATCAAGCTGAAGATATACGCAGGCAGTAAAATTTACAAGTGATTACCAAAGACAACTTGAAGACAAAGACTTAAAGATGCTAGAGCTATTGTCAAGGGGGAGTCTGTTGAGACATGTTTTGTGACAACAGATCTAGCTTGTAATAGTGAGGTTTAGTACTTTTAGTAATTGTAATCAAGTATGTACATTGGTTTTGAATTGTAAATAAAATATATTGCTTGGTAAACATTTAAGAGTTAAATATCAAAAGGCTGAAGAATGTTGACCAAGGTTGACCGCGAACCGAGTCAGTTCGCAGGACAAGTCTGTGCTGCGAACTGAGTGAGTTCGCTGGGCCATCATGGGCTGCGAACCGAATCAGTTCGCAGAGCCCATGTACCTGCGAACTGAGACGGATATATATGAAAATTAGGGTTTCCATAGTGAGGACTTTTTGCCATTTCTGCCTATCCGAGTTGCTGCGATTCCAGAGAGATTTCCGTGATCTAAAGGCTAGGTATTGATAGATTAACACGTGTTATAATCGATACAAAGCAATTAGACAATTGATTCGCTAATATATTGTGAAAAAATTCGTTATAGATCCTATAACTAGTATTGAGGGATTCCGCACCTTAATACCTATAAATAACCTTGTTATCGATCCTATAAATACGGACTTACATGGTTTCAAATTGTTTATCCATGCCTCGCAAGGCTTCATTTTTAACGTTTTCTTCGTTGAGTGCATCGAGTTGAGCGGAGAGGATTTGAGTAGTTAGGTTGTTGTGAACAGTTAACCCAAGGGCTCGAACTCGAAGAGGTTTTATTCGTTCTTTTCGACTTAGGGCATCGGCAACAACATTTGCCTTACCCGGGTGATATCGGATTTCGCAGTCGTAGTCACTAAGTAACTCGACCCAACGACGTTGTCTCATGTTTAATTCCTTCTGATCGAAAATATGTTGAAGGCTTTTGTGGTCGGTGTAGATGGTGCACTTGGTGCCATACAAGTAGTGTCTCCAGATTTTGAGCGCGAAAACTACGGCTCCTAATTCGAGATCGTGACTTGAATAGTTCTTTTCGTGGATTTTCAGTTAATGGGCTTCGCCCCTTGCCACACTAATTAATTACCCATAACTGGAAAGTAGAAATACGCGTGACATAATTAATCAAGAGCTGTATTTTCACAAGATATCACCAACGGCCTGTACATGTTTTTCTAAGCACAAACGATAACTGAACAATTGGACATTTCTAATTGTGTGAACTAACTTAGGTGGACATTAACCCTCCACCTACATGATTGTTTTAAGTGGACATTAACCCCCACTTATACAATCACGATAGATGGTCTTTTGAGACGTCTACTTACACAACCTTATACGTTTAGGACGTTAGAAGGTTGCATCCGGAAAACACGCTTTGCTTGCTAATTGATTATTGCCTGCTTGCTAATATAGGGTGAGTTTCATAGCCCCTTTTTTACTGTTTCTAACTGGGGTGAGAATACATACAACTGCTTTTACACTGCTATTTTCATGTGAACACAAGTACAAAACTCGATATATTGGTTGCATGAGTTATTTTACTAATCCTGAAGTCCCCCACATCATAGTTTGTTAGTATCGTTATAGCGTGAATGTTAATGAATAGTACTATTTGGGATTGACTCCCCCCGTCCGGGTTAGTAGCGCTAACTTGTCAAACGGACGCATTACCATTTGTTCTTACGAGTGTTGGATTAGGCACTCGCTGGGAGGCACCCCGATCGTGGCACTTGATTGTGACCCGACACCACAGTTAAGCTCGAACTATGAGCTCATGGCAACAATATACACTATCTTTACATTTTTGTAATACATTACCTATCATTGTTGAATGATACAAACAGAAATCTTGTGTTCCATACAATGTTATATCAACTATTTACAAACCTATGAACTCACCAACTTTATGTTGACCTTTTAGTATGTATTTCTCAGGTAATCCGCAGCAGTAGGACGCCTTTGGATAGCGTAGCTCGAGTCGCATATATTTTCGAACAACAAGAGATTACATTGCATTTAATATATTTTGTATTATCAATTACATATGTATCTCTACTTATTGGATGCGAACTCCATGGAAATTGTAAAACTATTGCAAACAATTATGTTTAGTGAATGTAATGATTTTTGAAACGTCTCATATAGAGGTCGTTTGTTGTAATTCTTGTGTTGTGATATTTGATTTGGTCGGCGCCCCCAACGCAACACCCTACCTTCCGCTGCCACGTGTCTTGGGGGTGCGACAGATTGGTATCAGAGCCAAGGTTATAGAGAACTAGGTTGCATTAGTGGACCTAGACTATAACCGTTAAGTTAGTATTCCTTGTTAGGTATGATTGGTTCAGTAATTGCATCATTCGAATTTAATTTAACATAGCCTGATCAACTATGTCAAATTAAACAAGAATCGATACAAGGTCGGAAATAGTTATATCAAATGGGAATACAGTAGAACACATGGACCGAGGATAGATTATGACGAAACCCTTATATGTGCTATTTGTACTAGGTTTTTATATGTATATATATAGACCTCACGTATTAAAACTCTTGCCACAGAAATGGCAGATTTTCCTACCGCAACTTCAACCGATATAGGAAACAATACTCAAGCCTCGCCAAACCGCACCTCTTCAAATTCACGCGTGATACGCACCACTAGGAGGGCAACTGACTCTCCTCGGACTAGACCATATCCCGGCACTACTACCGCCAATAATACCACTAACAGAGCCCGCCGTCGGGCAAGTGCTCGCCGTTGGAATTGGCTACCCACTACTCTAAATTCCTGGAGATCCGAAGAGGGAATTCGGGTTATTGCTGAACCCATGGATATCTCCCCATACACCCAGGAACCCACCCACTACACTGTCCCGGTGCTAGCCGCCAGACTCCACCGCCATGAGAGGAGACTGGACGCTATGGACGTGGAACAAAACGAAATGCGAGACAAGCTAACTCTAATCTGCCAAAACCAAGAAGGTATTTCGGAGGTCGTGAACCTCACCAATGACTTGTCCACAGACACTAGAGACGAACTCCTAGAATTAAGGGTAAGGATGCAACTTAGTGAGCAACGCTTGCAAGCAGTCGAGGAACTCCCCCGCCGAACCGAACAACCCGAAACCCGTTCCAACTGGATGCACTTGACTCAAGATCGAGTTGCACAAATCTCTCAGGACCAGGAGGACATTACTGAAACTATGGGTGTGGTGCATAACCAAGTCATAGGGAACCGGAATGAAATCTCCGTCCTACAATCCAGACTGGAACAATGTGAAACACGTCTGCAAGAAACAGAGGATTACTCACGCTCGTTGGAGCAACGCTTGGCAACGGCTGAAGAGACTCTCCGAATGGTCGGCAGACTCACGGAGACCATGGAACGAGTCGTCACACTACTCCCACCGCCAAGCCCAAGCCAACCTTAGATTATTATCCTATTTTGTAACCTATGGAGGCGGGTTGTGCCCAACAATTTAAATTTTATGAACTTTCGTATCTAGTCGGATGTATCAATGCCCGACACGTTTTGTAAACTTCAAGTTATTGCAATCGACTTACCTTGCGCTTAATTCTGACCACAAAATTCTACTTCCTAATATTGATTATCGTATGTGAAATCCTTTATAGTCTTATCTTACACAACTGCGAAAGTTTGATTCTTGCACAACGAAATCTCATTTGTTTCATAATGTTTTCTTTTAAGAATCATGCCGCCCCGACGACAAACTTTCACCACAGAAGAAATAGCACAACTTGTCGCGCAAGGAGTTGCCGACGCTATGGCTGCTCAAGGAGCAACTGGGAACAATGGTCCTAACCCTCAAAACCCCGTGAACCCAATTAACAACCCACCAGCAACAAAACCTTGCACCTACAAAGATTTCATGAACTGCAAACCCCTCAATTTCAAAGGCACCGAGGGAGCCATCGGCCTCATGCGATGGATAGAGAAAATGGAATCTGTTTTCCGAATCTCCAGCTGCACGGAGGAAAACAAGGTCAAATTCTCTACTTGCACTCTCGTTGACGGTGCACTCACATGGTGGAACTCATATGCTCAAACCATGGGAATCGATGCTGCCTACCAACTTCCCTGGGATGAGCTCAAGAAGATGCTAAAGGAAGAATACTGCCCTCGAGAGCAACTACAATAGCTCGAGGAGGAATTCTGGCACCTCACTGTTCAAGGAAATGATATCACCAGCTACACCACCAGATTTCACCAGCTTGCTCTCCTATGTCCATCCATGGTGGACCCCGAACCAAAACGTATCGAAAGGTACATTTGGGGACTACCAGAAAAGATCCAGGGAAATGTAACCTCTTCCAAACCCGGAACCATCCAAAGTGCCGTCCGCATGGCACATGAACTTATGGTCCAAATTGTCCGCCGTGAGACACCCACTGTGAAGACCTCCGGGGATAACAAACGGAAATGGGCCGGGAACAACAGCAACCATCAGCAGCAAAACAAAAAGCCCGAGACAATTAAGGCTTACACCTCCGGATCAGGAGAGAGAAAAGGGTATGTCGGAAGTCAACCCTACTGTTCAAAATGCAACCGTCATCATAATGGCCAATGCGGCAATTGCAAGCGGTTCGGGCATCAAACCAAAGATTGCCGAACTCCCAACCAAAACACCAACTCAAACGCCAACCTTAACGCACCAAAAGCCTGTTTTGAGTGTGGTAACCCTGGGCACTTCAGAAATAACTGCCCAAAACGAAACAACAACAACAACAACAACAACACCGGCAGGAACAATAACAACAACAACTCCCACGGCAGAGCCTTTGTACTCAACGCCGGAGAAGCCCGTCAGGATCCCAACGTTGTTACGGGTATGTTTCTCCTCAACGATTTATCCGTTTTTGTTTTATTCGATACCGGAGCCGATAAAAGTTTCATATCAAATGAGTTATGTCCACTACTCAACATCACTCCCACCGCCTTAGATGCTAAGTACACCGTAGAATTAGCAAATGGCAAACTGATTGTGGCCGATAGTGTAATACTCAACTGCACTCTAAACCTCGCAAACGAACTTTTCCCCGTAGATCTTATACCTATCGAAATCGGGAGCTTTGATATTATCATAGGCATGGACTGGCTGTCCAAACATCGTGCCGAAATTGTTTGCTTCGATAAAATAGTCCGTATTCCCCTCGTTACCGGTGGAACCTTGGTCGTACAAGGGGAGACCGAAAAACCTAACCTCAACATCATCTCGTGTATGAAAACTAGAAAATACCTGCGAAAAGGGTATCAGGCAATCCTCACACACGTAACAGAGAAGAAGTCAGAGGAGAAGCGACTTGAGGATGTGCCCATAGTCCGAGACTTTCCGGAATTCTTTCCCGAAGACTTGCCTGGCCTTCCCCCGCCTAGACAAGTCGAATTCCAAATAGACCTTGTGCCCGGAGCTGCACCCGTGGCACGAGCCCCATACCGATTAGCCCCGTCCGAGTTGCAGGAGTTGTCCACCCAATTACAGGAACTCCTGGACAAATGATTCATTCGACCGAGTTCTTCACCTTGGGGAGCTCCGGTCCTTTTCGTGAAAAAGAAGGACGGATCTTTTCGAATGTGTATCGATTACCGCGAACTAAACAAACTAACCATCAAGAACCGATACCCACTTCCGAGAATTGATGACCTGTTTGACCAACTTCAAGGGTCGAGCTACTACTCAAAGATCGACCTACGTTCAGGTTATCATCAACTTCGAGTCCGCGACACTGATATTCCTAAAACAGCTTTCCGAACTCGCTACGGGCATTACGAATTTCAAGTGATGCCATTCGGCTTGACCAACGCACCGGCTGTATTCATGGACCTTATGAATCGGGTGTGCAAACCATACCTAGATAAGTTAATGTGACGATTCGGGTTATAGCGACACAAAGGCTTGTGTGGCAGACTACTGGGCTTCTGCGACACAGAGGCCTGAAACAGATCGGTTTTGTACAATTTATTTCGTGTTTCAAATGTTCAAATGAAAATTCAAGAAAAATCCCTGTTGTTCCCTAGTATGTTAGCTCTCTAAATTAATTTTTCCAGGATTTTTAGGTACTTCTAAGTATTTTTAAAAATTTCGTTTGTTCCCTAAGGTCAGAAAGTGACCAATCCGGATACATGCAACAAGATCGGATTTCTGGGCAAAATCTACACATTTTCAGAAAAAGTTATCTAAACGACATTTGTACCTAACAAAATTTGTGAACTTTTGGCGTTGATTTCAGGTCATTTGGATGGGTATAACTCGAGTTATGATTAAAACAAGGAGGGTGAAATTTCTGTTCTTTTTGACAGCCCGGACACATGTTTTTGTAAAAATCATTTCGGGTATCAAACGAGCTCCAAAAATTATGAAATCACTTGGAAATGAAATCTAACTTCTTAAGCTTAATTTTTGCCTTTTGAATCGTCCATTTTGGTCAAGTTTTGAGGGAGAAACAGCCCCTCAAAGTCGAGCTACTTTTCTGCCCGAAAATGCATGTTTTGTTCTTGAACATTTTAAGCCATGAAAAACATTTTTATGATATATTTTGGACATTTCTTTGTTATATGAACCTTATAACATGTTCATGGAAGTATTTTAGAAGGGTTTTTAAGTTCTTACAAAGAGGAGGATGAAAGCACAAAGAGATGGACGTTGAGAGCTCTTTTTCTTGCGTTTTAGGCTTGATTTCTTCTTGAAGGTATGGTGAATGATGATGGTGGTGATGGTGGCCGGATTTTTGGTGGTGGTGGTGTTAAAATGGCAGATTTTTCTTGAGAGAGAGAGAGAGTAGAGAGAAAATGGGTTTGTGTGTGTGAAATGTGAGTGAAAAGTGGGAGGTTGTGAGTGTATGAGTGTTTAAAAGGAGGAGGAGGAAAGGAGGGTCCAATGGGGCCGGTTTGGGCTGGGCTGGGCCGGATATTGGGCCTGGCCCGTTGTGGTTCTCGGGCCCGTGACTTGCTCCTCGATTTCGTATTACTTTACTTGTTCAGTTAAACGTTAATCGCGTGTGTAGAAATTAAACCGTTAATATTTAACTTTTGTGTTTTATTATTGATACCAATCACTATTTTAAATTTGACCAACATATTTAAAAATACATTATTGAACCTTAAAATTTTTTATCGGTTTCGTTCGGGTGTCGGGCGCGATTCGCGCATTTTCGTTGCGTTTGTTACGTTTTAAGCAAAACGTCTACGTTTTTCGTATATTATCAATTAATAACAATGATATGGGGTAAATAATTACAATTTAATTTATAAAATAGGTTTACATTATTTACGAAGAGTTATCACCAACGCCGTATAGATTGTCGGACCTTGTCCGGTTGTTTCGCGTAATTACAGATAAACACATAATCATGTAAGTGTATATTCAAATATACAGGTAATTACACATATTTAGCCTAATACCAACTAAATACAAGTAATTAGGGTTTCCAGCTAGGTTTAACAATTAACCTAAAGTGTCGGGTGTCACAATAAATCTCAATGACCTGTTGATAGGATTAATAGCATAAATTTTAGGTTAATAACACGTAGAAGAAATTCTAGTATATTCAAGATACTCTAGTATTAAGCTAAAGTTTATTAGGGTTAGTTAACCTTAACAGGAGGCTATCCATATTTGTTGAAATCACCATAATTAATAATCAACAATTCAATTAACATATCTGAAACCTGAACCGAAGAATCATAAGTCTAAGTAAATACATGATTCTCTGTCTGATTATCTTTAGTTATTTCTTATCTTTTAATTGTTTACAGTTTTTTTAGTTTTTAACTTACTACGTTCGTACAGAACTAAAATGCACTCCTTACTTGTAATTTGTAGTGTAAAGGTTAATTAATTATTTAATTTTACACCGATTCTCTGTGGTTCTACTCGGTCTTACCTTAGCTATACTATAATACGAACAGGTATTCTTGCCTGGTTGTGTTTAAGTTAACTTTAGTATTTCCATTTATTTAAAACTTGTTATTTTTAATCACTACTTAACACGCATCAAGTTTTTGGCGCCACTGCCGGGGAACGGTTGTCAAATTTAAATTTTTTTATTTTTCCCTGTAAAAGATACGTTTTTGTACTTTGTTAATCGATTGAAAAATCGGCTCACCTGTTGTGAATACAACACAACAGAGGTATAAGGAGGGTCGCTCTGCTTCCCGAAAGAAGTGGGTTTTTAATAAGCTTCGCGCTGACCTACTTCTCTGCTTCTGAGTAATTTACAGTAGAGTTACCGAGGACTTTTGATTAACTTTGTAAATTGATTACATATAAACAAAATAAATCTTCTACTTTCAATTCTTTGTACGTTTTATTTTCCTAGTACTTCTGAATTTGTTTTCTGTCTTCAGGTTGTTTCATGACCCGGAGAACTAATCCGAAGATTGCAAATCCACTTGAAGAACCTGAGAGATTTTTGCATTCCCAAAGCCGCAAGGTACCTTCCAGATCACCTACCAGATATCTTAGTGATACTGAAGAAGGGAAAGAACAAGAACTAGAACAAGCAATGGATCAAGATATAGCTAATTTGACTATCAAAGACTACACGAGTCAAACTCGTGGAGACGTTCGCCCAGGAGTAGTTCGCCCAGCAATAGCCAGAGAAATAGAGTTTGAATTGAAGGGACAATTTCTTGAGGTTAGAGAAAATCCTTTTAAAGGTGAAGATAGAGAATATGCTAATGAGCATGTGGAGAAAATATTAGAGATTGCTGATATGTTTAACATCTCGAATGTCAGCAAAGATCAAGTTATGCTAAGAGTGTTTCCTTTAACATTAAAAGAGGGAGCTAAAAGATGGATCAATAATGAACCAGCAGGCTCGATAACTACATGGGAGGATCTACGTGCTAAATTTTTGAAGATGTATTGTACCCCATCCAAAACTTTAAAAATGATTGAAGATATCAGGAATTTCAAACAGAAACCAGATGAATCTCTGTTTCAAGCTTGGGAACGATATAAAGAAATGTTACACAAATGCCCACAACACGATTTGAATGTGCAACAAGTAATTACGGTATTTTACAAAGGAGTTGATCGCGCAACTCGTCAACAATTGGATGCTCAAGGACCAATACCTAAGAAAACTCCAGCTATGGCACGTAGAGGAGTTGAGGAACTTGCAAAACATTCTCAACTATGGGATGAAGGTTCTGTCGGAAGAAAAAGATTTAGTGAAGATAGTGAGGGACTTGCAGCAATAACAGTAAAGCTAGAAAATCTAGGGCGAGATATTAAAAAAGTGAATGAACAAGTTATGCGATTCGGATTGGCTGTGAGATATGCGGAGGAAACCATCTGAGAACAGAATGTCCAGAAAAGGGATATAGATTTAACTACGGAGGAAGTTAAATATAGGAATTTTCAAGGAAATAACTTTCGAAGAATTAATCAAACAGGAGGAGGTCAATATCAACAAAGGGCACCAGGATACTTTGTTAAGAATGGACAGAATCCATCTTTTTCAGACAGGATGAGATCGATGGAGGGCATGATGAGTAAATTTATTAAGGCTAACGAAAAATTCATCACAACTACTAGCAAAAGGATAGATGAGTCGGAAGCCATCGTTTGTAATCAAGGGGCATCTATAAAGCAAATTGAAGGCGCTGTTCATCAAATTGCAAAAGTTTTGCAGGAGAGGTTTCCAGGAACATTACCAAGATTTACAGAAACTAATCCAAGGGAACATGCTAAAGCAGTGCTACACGAAGCGGTAAAATTCTTGAATCTCCTATTACTGCTAACAATAATGTTAATTATGAACAAGTTGCTGATAAA
Organism: Gnaphalium uliginosum; assembly: GCA_963930675.1. Lineage (NCBI taxonomy): Eukaryota > Viridiplantae > Streptophyta > Magnoliopsida > Asterales > Asteraceae > Gnaphalium > Gnaphalium uliginosum. Next base: position 36,961,169 of record OZ005680.1, on the reverse strand, counting down.
AAGGACGAAGCTGAAGATATATCAAAAGAACAAATGGGTGGAACTAAGAAATCAGAGGCAGAAACAAAGCTTAAAGATTACACCTCCACCACCTTATCCAGCTGCCCTACAAAAAGGGAAGGATGATGAGCATTATCACAAGTTCTTAGACAACTTGAAACAATTGTATATCAACATACCATTTGTGGAAGCAATAGCTCAGATGCCGAAATACGCAAAATATTTGAAGGAGCTTCTGACTAACAAGAGCAAGCTGAATGATGTGACTAAAGTAACAAAGAATGCTCGATGTTGAACTGTGATGCAAAATAAGCTACCACCAAAATTAAAAGACCCTGGGAGTATTACTATTCCTTACTTAATTGGAAACTTGTCTATTAATAATGCATTAGCTGATTTAGGGGCAAGTATATCTCTTATGCCATATACTATGTATACCCGATTGGGATTAGGGGAACCAAAACCGATTCGCATGTGTATTGAATTAGCAGATCGATCAATCCAATATCCAACGGGAATGGTTGAAAATGTGTTAGTAAAAGTTGATAAATTTGTATTCCCATGCGATTTTGTCATTCTAGATATGATCGAAGATCTTAGAGTTCCTATTATATTAGGGAGACCATTTTTAGCCACATCACATGCGTTAATAGATGTTTTTGATAGAAAAATCACAATGCGTGTAGGAGATGAGAAAGTTGTTTTTAATGTAAACCAGTCTATGCAACATCCTGATTATGTGGATGATACTTGTTATTATTTAAACTCTTTTGAATATTTGAAAAACGAATTTTTTCATAATTTATTAGAAAATAAACAGGAAGAGTCAAGAATAATGGAGAACTGGTCAGGAGATTTCGACACCGCTAAGGATTTAGCTGAGTTTGATAGACTACTGGAGGAAGTAAATGTAATGTTCGCAACATAAGAAGTAAGCACACAACAGCATCCAACCAACGGCTGGATTGACCAACCGACGGATGGATCAGCAAGTAAAAAAAAACACACCGTTTGCAGTATGCGGAATTCCTTGTTCTAGATCAAAAGTACTGGAAATCAAGACTTCTTACGAAGAACCACCTCAACTAGAGCTAAAGGAGTTGCCATTAGAGATGCACAAAAAAACCGGGTTCGAAACCCAACCCGAAAAAAACCCGAAAACCCGACCCGGTCAAACCCGGGTTTGACCCAACCCGGTTCGGGTTTTCTGGAACCCGCCGGGTACAAACCGGTTTGCGATTTATCCGTTACAACCCGGTTCCGAACTGGTTTTTTCCAACCCGGTTTCAAAAACCGGTTTTCAACCCGGTTTTTTTTCCTAGCCGTTTTCTAGCCGTTTTTTGACCGTTTTTTTTGTTTTTTTTACCATTTTGCCATTCCAAGTTTACTATATATACAAACCTTGAGTTTAGGTTCAATCACAACATTCAAACACTCATACAAACTCAAAACGCTCTCAAAACGCATACAAAGTTCTCATTTCTCAAATGGCAAATCAATCTTCTTCCTCTTCCTTCGGTGTTGGTTCTTCAAGTTCACCAACGATTGTTCGAAAATTGGTTAACAAAAGAAATCCGGAGGTGTGGGATTTATACGACAAAGTGTTGTTGTCGGATGGTACGACTAAGGCACATTGTAAACGATGTGGGAAATTTTTAAAAGCCGACTCCAACACAACGTTGAAACATCATAAAGAAAAGTATTGTGTGGGACTCAAAACCAATCCGGAAGCAAGTGGTCAAGCTTCTATGTCACGAGATGGAGCTCTATTTTCATACGAAGCGGAACGGTGTCGAGAAGCTTTTGCGGGTTTTGTGATTCAAGAAGCTTTGCCGTTCAACTATTTCGACAACCCTCGACTTACTAGGGTGATTCAAAATACCCTTCAACCGCGATATAATCATGTAAGTCGTATTACTCTTAAACGTGATGCCCTTAAATTGTGGAAAGAAGCTAAAAAACAACTAATAATCGGTTTTGAAAACTTAAATACAAGTGTATCATTAACAACCGACGTTTGGTCGGCTCCTCATGGTTTGCCCGGTTCGTACCTTTGTGTTACCGCACATTGGGTTGATCTCGTAACTTGGCAGATGATGAAACGTACCATTGCTTTTGAAGACTTTGAATATCCTCACACGGGTCAAAACTTATTTTACATGTTACGATATGTAATTAAAACGTTTAAATTACAAGAAAAGGTTTTTTCAATATCCTTTGATAATGCGAGTAATAATACACTCGCCGTTTCAAAATTAATACTAAAATACGGACCACCTTTGAAGGGCATCTTTTATCATAGTCGATGTGTTGCACACATCATTAACTTGATTGTGCAAGCGGGACTAGCGGTTGAAGAAATAGACGCCGTAAAATTGGCGTATAAAACTATGTTACAAGACATATTTCAAAAGGGTAAAATTAGATACAAAGCTTATATGAGATTGTGTAAGGAAACGGATTCCATTTTTTTAACCCCTAATTGGGACATGTCCGTTAGATGGAATTCGACCTACTATATGTTTGTATGTGGTTTACGCCAACGTGATACATTACAAGTTTTTCATGATAACCTTGTTCAAAAAGGTCTTGCAACACCAGTTCCCATAGAATTTTGGGAGGTTATTAAAAAGTTAACCGAATTGCTCAAAGTTTTCAAAACCGCGACTACTTTATTATCGGGTGTTTATTATCCCACTAGTCATTTGGTACTTAATCAAATTTGGTTGTTGACTTCAAAATTAAACGAATACGAATATGAAGGTGCTTTATTTGAAAAGATGGTGGCTCCCATGAAAGAAAAACTAAAAAAATATTTTCGAGAAATGCCACCGGTAATTACTTGTTCCGCCGCAATGAACCCGTGTTTGAACACCACCGGGGTGGAAATGCTTATGATAATATTTGTCACAATTTGGATTTGAATGAAGAGAACCCAATGTTTTCCGATAATACAAAAGCGTTTTTTAAGAGTTCTTTACAAGATTTATTTGGCGTATATTTTCAAAAATATAGTTCAACAATAAATGTGCCGGTTAGTTCGATTTCCACAACGTTTAGTTCATCTTCTTCCAACAATGCAATGCTTAACTTATATAATAGTTTAAGACAAGAAAACCATAAACGGGCAAGGGGTGAAGGTAACCAAACGACTAGCGAATATGGGAGGTATACCTCAACGGATTTTTTGTCCACTATTCTACCTAATGAGTTCGAACAATTTGATATTTTGGCTTGGTGGAAAGAGAGGGAATCTCAATTTCCCGTTCTAGCCATCATGGCCCGAGATTTACTAACCGTCCAAGCTTCTACGGTAGCTTCGGAATCCGCATTTTCTCTTAGTGGCAGGGTATTATCTATACGAAGAACAAGACTCACGCCGGCCTCCTTAGAGATGTGTATTTGCTTGAAGGATCACTTAGACGCCGTTGAACGTATACAAAATGTTTCAAGTCTTGAAGGTGAAATGGAATACGAAGGAGATATACATAATATCGAGGTGGAAGAGGGCATGGTAATATCACTTTCCGACGAAGAAATTGCTCTTGATCAAGCTTCGCGCGAGGCTACCTCCGAAGAAGATTTCGACTTTTGAAGAATTGAAGATTAATATAAGTTGAAGATTATGAAGACTTATGAAGACTTATAAAGAATATGAAGAATTATGAAGAGTTTTTGGATTCGATAATATTTTTAAGAAGACTTAGAAGACCTTTGTTTAAGTTATTGTTCAATTATGTTTTCATTACTAATGTTTTATGAATTCAATGAAAAAAATTTGGCCCAAACGTTGTTTTTCCCTAAAACGCTTAACGCTCGAAAAAAATTGAATTATATAGAGTTTTTGGATTCGATAATATTTTTAAGAAGACTTAGAAGACCTTTGTTTAAGTTATTGTTCAATTATGTTTTCATTACTAATGTTTTATGAATTCAATGAAAAAAATTTGGCTCAAACGTTGTTTTTCCCTAAAACGCTTAACGCTCGAAAAAAATTGAATTATATAGAGTTTTTGGATTCAATAATATTTTTAAGAAGATTTAGAAGCCTTTTGGTTAAGTTATTGATCAATTATGTTTCCATTACTAATGTTTTATGAATTCAATGAAAAAAATTTGGCCCAAACGTTGTTTTTCCCTAAAACGCTTAACGCTCGAAAAAAATTGAATTATATAGAGTTTTTGGATTCAATAATATTTTTAAGAAGATTTAGAAGCCTTTTGGTTAAGTTATTGATCAATTATGTTTCCATTACTAATGTTTTATGAATTCAATGAAAAAAAATCAAAAAATACATTGTTTTTCCCTAAAACGCTCAACGATCGAAAAAATATACATTTTTATAAAAAACCGGGTTGGAACCGGGTTTTCAACCCGAACCGGTTTCAAACCGGTTTCAACCCGGGTTGGATCGGGTAGGGTTTTTTAGGTTTAAAATCGGGTCGGGTTCGGGTCGGGTTTGGTCAAAACCCGGTTTCTCTTTGTTGACTAAAAACCGGGTCGGGTCGGGTTGGGGCCAACCCGGTTTTTGTTCATCTCTAGTTGCCATATCATTTAGAATATGCCTATCTACAAGGTACGTCTGAGCTACCTGTTATTATTTCTTCTAAATTAACCTCTGGAGAAAAGGAAAGTTTATTGCAGGTTCTTAAGGAGCATAAACGAGCTATTGCTTAGAAGATTACTGGTATAAAGGGTATCAGTCCTTCATATTGTACTCACAAAATCTTAATGGAAGCTGATTTCATACCAGCCGTGCAACCTCTCTGAAGATTAAATCCGAAGGTAAAGGATGTTGTGCGGAAAGAGATAATCAAATTACTAGATGCCGGATTGATTTATCCAATTTCGGATAGTTCTTGGGTGAGTCCTGTGCATGTAGTACCAAAGAAGGGAGGAATGACAGTTGTGGCCAATGATAAGAATGAATTAATTCCTACTAGAACAGTAACAGGATGGAATGTGTGTATCGATTATCGTAAACTTAAGGATGCCACTAGAAAGGATCATTTTCCGTTACCATTTATTTATCAAATGATAGAACGATTAGCAGGTAAGGAATTTTACTGTTTTCTAGATTGATTTTCAAGATATTTTCAGATACCGATTGCAGTAGAAGATCAAGACAAGACAACTTTCACTTGTCCGTTTGGTACATTTGCGTATAGAAGAATGCCTTTTGGTTTGTGCAACGCTCCAACAACATTTCAGCGATGCATGATGGCAATTATGGATGACTTTTGGTATTTGGAGATTCGTTTGAGGAGTGTTTAGACAATCTTAAGAAAATGTTGCAGCGATGTGAAGTGTCTAATCTAGCACCTAATTGGGAGAAATGTCATTTTATGGTACACGAAGACATAGTTCTTGGACACAAAATTTCAAGAGTGGGGATGGAGGTGGATCCGGCTAAAATAGAGGCAATTTCTAAATTACCTCCTCCAACGAATGTTAAGGATGTACGCCGTTTCTTAGGGCATGCAGGATTTTATAGGCGTTTTATCAAAAAAATTTCCAAGATAACGCGACCGATGAATCAATTATTAGAAAAAGATGCTAAATTCACTTTTACTAAGGCTTATTTAAAAGCGTTTACCACTTGAAGGAAAAATTACTTTCAACACCAATTATGACAAGTCCAGATTGAAATTTGCCGTTCGAACTAATGTGTGATGTCAGCGATTACGCTGTAGGAGTAGTCTTGGGACAACGGATTGAAAAACGATTTAAGCCTATCTACTATGCAAGCAAGACTTTAACAGATGCTCAGAAAAATTATACAACTACTCACAAGGAACTTCTCGCAGTAGTCTTTGCATTTGATAAATTTAGATCTTATTTGGTTCTATCTAAAACTATTGTTTTTACTGACCATTCTGCTTTGAAGTATTTATTTAATAAACAGGATGCAAGACCTCGTTTGCTGCGATGGATTCTATTGTTACAGGAATTTGATATCAAAATACACGACAAGAAAGGCGCAGAAAACTTGGCTGCAGATCATTTATCACGATTGGAACATCCTGAATTAGAAAAGTTGGATGACTCAGTGATTCAAGATACATTTCCCGATGAAAAATTAATGGGCATTCAGGTAAGTACTAATATACCTTGGTTTGCTGATTATGCTAACTATTTAGTTACTAAAAACTTACCTAAAGATATGATTTATCAACAAAAGAAGAAATTCTTTGCTGATCTAAAACATTATTTTTAGGAAGATCCGTTTTTGTTCAGATTTTGTGCAGATGGTGTAATAAGGAGATGTGTGCATGGTGAAGAAAGCAATAAAATTTTAGCACATTGTCATGAAGGACCAGTTGGAGGACATCATGGAGCTAATTATACAGCGAAGAAGGTGTTTGATTCAGGTTTTTATTGGCCAACGATTTTTAAGGATGCTCATGAGTTTGTAAGGAATTGTGATGATTGCCAACGTTCGGGTAATATCTCTAAAAGAGATGAAACGCCTCAAACGGGAATACAAGCATGTGAAATATTTGATATATGGGGTATTGACTTTATGGGACCTTTTCCTTCAAGCCATAGGAATAATTATATATTGGTAGCAGTTGAATACGTATCAAAATGGGCGAAAGCAAAGGCGTTACCAACAAATGATGCTAGAGTTGTTGTGAAATTCTTAAAACAACTATTTTCACGATTTGGAATACCAAGAGCATTGATCAGTGATCGTGGAACTCATTTTTGTAATTCTACGATGGAGAAAGTTTTGAAAAGGTATGGCGTTACGCATAAAATCTCTACACCTTATCATCCACAAACAAGTGGTCAGGTAGAAGTTACGAATAGAGGATTGAAGTGTATTCTGGAACGTTCAGTAAGTAATAATCGCAAGGATTGGTCGGTCAAGCTGGATGATGCATTATGGGCATTCCGTACTGCATATAAAACACCTATTGGATGTACTCCTTTCCGATTAATCTATGAGAAAGCTTGTCATTTGCCATTTGAATTAGCACATAAGGCGTATTGGGCATTGAGGAGTTGCAATATGGATATAGATACTGCGGGAAAACACCGTTTCTTGCAGTTGAATGAGTTAGACGAATTACGCTGGAATGTATACGATAATTCTAGGATTTATAAAGAGCGTACTAAAAACTGGCATGATAAGAGGATCCAAGTTCACAAAATATTTGTTGAGGGAGATCAGGTACTTCTTTATAACTCTCGATTACGATTGTTTCCAGGAAAATTGAAATCTCGATGGACTGGTCCGTATACAGTTACGAAAGTATTTCCTTATGGAACAGTTGAACTAATTAATAACGAAGGTGTTTTGTTTAAAGTCAACGGTCATCGATTGAAGAAATATCACGTGGGTACCAAGGAGAATGAAGGCGAGGGTACCATCCACCTTGAGGTTCAACAGTTGAGTCTGTGTACGAGTCGAGCTTAACGACTCACGGATTAAATAAAAGCGCTTCTCGGGAGACAACCCGTGTTTTTCTTTTATTTTTGCAGGTTTGAACTTTGTGGGTGTGTTCCCTAGAAACCCTCACGAGACTATAACTCGTCCACTAGGGATACCGAGGGGTTTAAAGGCTTATTGCATATGCTAAATGCAATCGTGAGTGCCTACGGAAGTGAGCTGTTGTATATTTCAAATCACATCTCAGAAAGCATGTACTTCATATTCAGGGGAGTTTTTCATTCTAATTTCTTTTCTCCTTTCTTTTTCACTTTATATGTTTATATACAATGAGGGCATTGTACAGTTTAAGTGTGGGGATGGGAGTCGAAAAGATATAAAGGTTTATTTGCCCTCTAAAACTAACTAGAATTTTCAGCATATTGCATAAATTTATTGCGATACTATTTTTGGGAAATGATATTACATTAGGATCATGTATAAAAATGAATTTTTAAATATTATTTTTGATCTGTTGATAGGCCTAACTAACATTTTTAAATCCAATTTTTCTAATTTTACACATAAGTGTTAGACATCTTCATTATATGATGTATTGATAGGCTTTCTATACAAAGTTTTTAAATTTTAAGAAATAATAATCTAACATGAATATAATTTTATGAGGAACACAAATTGATATATGACTTTATAGTCTTAATTTCTGTATGATATCATGACATATTCTATAATTCTAGGTTTAAATTGAAATCATTTTGCACTGATCGATTCCTCTGTTGTACTAAGTACAGACCTGGTTTCATCAGAATATCTAAAAAAAAATGATGAAAAAATGAAGAAAAGCAAAAATGCTTAAATGAATATAAATATCAGTCAAATTACGTCGCTCTATTGTACTAAGATACAGACCTGTCACCGCTGATTTGACTGAAGCTAGAAAAAATGGGTACACTTATACACGAGTTAAGTTAAGTCGCTTTGTTATACTGAGGTAAAGACCTGTCACCAATGTCTTAACTCTTAAAAATGTTTTTTCAATTATTCACCCATTATATAGAAATATGTTCATGATTTGATTCCAGGGGTATATCATCTGTGGGATATATAAGTTATATTCATAATGATAAGATGTTATTCTCCAACTTGAATATAGAAGGTTTAAAGCGGATTAAAATATCAATAATCGTCTTGAAATGTCAAAAATTTGAAATTTTGTGCTTAGAAGTGTTTAATGAGGTTTAAGAGGGATTTATATCAACAATCAAGATAAGATTTAATTGTTCCTAATAAAAAGCATGTTTTCTAATATGATCCCAAAATAGTTCAAAATGTTTCGCGAAGAAAGTGATATGTTCAAGCTCCTATTTATAAATTGATTCTTTCATGAGAGATAAATTTCTAGTTTGTTTTGTATTTATCAGTAATCTACTTGAGGACAAGCAGAACTTAAGTGTGGGGATATTTGATAACATCAAATAATGTCATATTTATATAGTAATATTCCCTTATTTTTAAGCATTTTTATTGCAATTCATTTATATATATTGATGATTTCGTTTATATTTGCAAAAAGGTGTTTAAATTAAAAAAATAAAGAAAAGGAACGAAAACGGGCTCAAAAGCTGAAGAAAATCAAGAATCAAGGAGATTGGGCTTAAAGAGAAGATTAAACCCAAAAAGAATAAGTTATTGGGCCAAGAAGAAGGATTAAATTCGGATTTGTTAAAAATTGAAGCCCAAGAAGAAGCCTGACCCGAATAAGGAACATTCTGGAATTACAATCCAATCGGCGACTGGAATTTTCAGCCGGCTGTTGAACCTAAATCAGGATGGCGGTTGGAGCGCGCGGGTCAAAACCGGGTTTTCGGGTAAAAATCCAACCTAACCGGCGGCTGAAATATCCAACCGGCGGTTGGATATGCGAATCTAAAATCTATAAATAGAGGCCATAATCAACCCATAAACCATACACTTTCATATACGAATTAAGTAAACCTTAATTCGGTTCTAGGGTTTAGAAGTCGACTAAAGAGGCTATTTGGAGGCTAGGAAGCTAGGATTTGAAGGTTTTCAACCCTAACAAAGATTTAGTTCGGTTCTTGGGTTTGATTCTTATCATTTTCTATTAACAATGTGTAATTATATGTTTTTAGATCTGGTTTTGATTACTTTGAACATGAGCTAATTCTTTAATTGTATTTGCTTAAATGAATGATTATTAGATGAAGGTTTTATGATATGTTTATGTTGATTTGAGTTATGAATGATTATTGAGTCTATTTGAAAGATCCATATTAATTGTGTGTTGATTAATTGTTACTTAACGTGGTCGAGAGACTTATGCTATAACTAGGGTTTGTATGAGTTGATTGATTATCTGCAATTAAGTAATTTATTAGTTAATTGTGGCTTGAGACTGTAACCGGTAATAAGTTAAGAGAATAACAATTAATAAAACCTAATTAACGTGATAATTATTTACCTAATAATTATAAACTTGCGTTAACACGAGGTTGCTGAATAAATCTCAATGACCTGTTGATATGATTAATAGCATAAAGTTTAGGTTAATAACACGTAGAAGAAATTCTAGTGTATTCAAGAGAATCTAGTATTAAGCAAAAGTTTATTAGGGTTAGTTAACCTTAATAGGAGGCAATCCATATTTGTTGAAATCACCATAATTAATAATCAACAATTCAATAAACATATCTGAAACCTGAACCGAAGAATCAGAAGTCTAAGTAAATACATGCTTCTCTATCTGATTATCTTTAGTTACTTCTTATCTTTTAATTGTTTACAGTTTTATTAGTTTTTAATTTACTACGTTCGTACGGAACTAAAACGCACCCCTTACTTGTAATTTGTAGTTTAAAGGTTAATTAATTATTTAATTTTACACCGATTCCCTGTGGTTCGAGTCGGTGTTACCTAAGCTATACTATAATATGAACAGGTATTCTTGCCTGGTTGTGTTTAAGTTAACTTTAATATTTCCATTTATTTAAAACTTGTTATTTTTAATCACTACTTAACACACATCATATGGCCTCTATTTATAGTTTTCAGATCGTAAATCCAACTGCCGGCTAAATATTTCAACCGCCGGTTGGGTTGGCTTTTTACCCACGAAATCGGTTTTTGACCCGCGTATCCAACCACCTTCCACATTTAGGTTCAACCGTCGGTTGGATATTTCAACCGCCGCTTAAATTGCAATTCCAGAATGTTCTTGCCTTCGGGCTGGATCTCTTCCTTTTGGGCTTCAATCTTCACAATCCGAATTTAATCTTCTTCTTTGGTCCAATAATTTAATCTTTTGGGTTTAATTTTCTCTTTAAGCCCAGTCTTCTTGATTCTTAGTCTTCACTTCATTTTCTTCAGTTTTTGAGCCCGTTTTCGTTCCTTTTTCTTTCTTTCTTTAATTTAAACACCCTTTTGCAAATATAAACGAAATCAGTAATATATATAAATAAATTGCAATAAAAATGTTTAAAAATAAGAGAATATTATTATATAAATAAGACATTATTTGATGCTATCACTTTTTCGCAGAGCTAATGACTTGTGCTAAGCATACTGAGCATTCAAGGAACATTTGGCTTCGACCCACTAGTAGTCTTACACAATCTATATTTTTTGTATTTGGATAATAGGAATGTGAATAGTTGTGTTAAATAATGAAATTGATGTACTTGGTAATGCAATCGTTTCTCATTCATACCACCGTATTCTATATTTGCATGTTTTATCCATGAATTATTCTAAAATTATTCATTGTCGTTTGATAATACGGGAGTACCATTGAATTAAGACTAATGTGTGAGTGTTGATATTGTTGCTATTTAACTCACATGTGTTCATTGATGATGAGCATTAGAATGACCCAACCTTCGAGTTTTCACTACATGGATCGGTGTCAATAGTGAAACTCGCGAGTGGTTATGTGTCGCAGGTTTTGCGTGTGTGGAACCTCATGCTTTTATTGGGTATGATGTAGAACACATGACATACACGTGTAGTCAAGATAGGATTTGTTCCTCCAATTGACTGGAGTAAGATACTACTGGGCCCCTCGATTAAATGAACAGATGTTTATATGGCCATACCCAAAACGTAATTGAGATGATACTCAGTTAGTTTGGTAATCTAGTTTAAGTTCAAGATCAAAAAACAGAATCGTTGAACAATGAGAATGACTGATGATCCATGTCTCATGCTTAACTTAATATCAGTAACAAAAGGACAATGACAATAAACCATTTATAAATCATTACTCTTAATAATATGTTTTGAGTAGCTACACTCATGTGGTTTTAGGGGCATTGGCGTGTTGCTAAACGCTAAACTTCGCTTGTATAGTTACTTGATGTTGTGCCGTGCACAAATGGGAGTATGGAGGATTATGCACAAGATACAACACATAAATATATGACTAACTTCACGTGAGCCTATGAGGTCATACACAAAGAGCATTGAGACACCAATATGTAACTATACTATTCAAGTGATATATTAAATAAAAGGTTTAGTTGTGGGCTAATTGAGTATTAGATAGCTTATGGACTTGACGCCCATATGTACATTTAATTACTTGATTAAGGAGAAAAACATTTTAGGATTGAAAAAATATAATACATATATTGTAATTCATACTTTCTGGTGGAGAAACTGCAAAAAAATAAAAATAAAGACCATAAACAAAACCTTTTCTTGAAGTCTACGAAGTCCTCTAGAAGGTAAGAGGATTCCTTTTGATTCCCTTTTTTTTTAGCTTGTCCGAAACCAGCGAAACAGATAAATAGTATTGTGTGTATCTTTTAATTAACGAGTAAATAACTAAAGGTTGATTGTTATATTTGTGAATTATTACTTGAATTGGGACTAACATTCAATTGGTTATTTTTAAAGGTGGATCAACCGTACCGTAGATGTGTTCTATTTTGAACACTTGTTTCTACCATTCAAATAACTTGCTAAGGTATATTTAACTCCATTCCTTGTTGATTCGTCTTTTGCTATATCATATGATATATATTATATGCATGCTTCATATTAGAACACATGCTTCCGCGTACTTTGATGTTATATTATATGTATGCTTCATATTATATTTCATGTTTAAAATCGTTTAACAAATCCAAGATTACCAACAATTTAAACACTAAACTTGCAACTAGGGTTTAAGTTCAACAAAAGTCAATCCCAAAAACCTTAAATAAATCGACCAAGTTAAGGTTTCATAAAATTCTACTTGTTGATTTGGTGTGTTTGTTAAACAAGCATTGTCAAGTTTGATACTTTATCAACTTTTAATCTTAGTTGAAGTTTTCATATTTTATTAAAACTAACTAGATATTTCAATTTAGGTTTTTGAAACAATCTCTAACACCCTAACACATGAATCCGGTGATCAAACCGAAATCCCAATAGGGGTGGGTCGGGTCCGGTTAAGAGAGAATCATTTAATAAACCAAAAACTAATCGATCTAACCAGGGTTTCATAAACCCTAATAATCATGATTAGTTTGTTTGTCATACAAGCAACCGCAATAAACCTAGTAGTTATTGTAATTAGGATTTGAAATTTTCTCCAAAAATCCTAACCCTAATCGATTCAAGGTAAGGTTTCATAAACCCTAGCAATCAAGATTAGGTTGCTTGTCATACAAGAAATCAAAATAACCTAGTAATTAATAATTATTTTGATTGGAGTTTGAGATAAACTCCAATTACCCTAATCCTAATCATATTAGAATGTTTGTCATCCAAACAATCACAATAAGCTAACAGTTAGCAAAAATCGAAAAAACATATATTGATATATACAAATCGATTTTACCAATACCATAAAAATTTCAATTTTAATTAGTTCTCATGGATCAAATCTACCAAATCACATAACCCAGATGATTTAAATAAAGTACAATTAGCTTTGATACCACTCAAGGGTTTTTAAGGTTACTTTTAATTAAAAAAAATAAACGAATACTTAAAACAATAAACCCTTGCCACGGATCCATGTACTTGTATTTAAATCAATCTAATTAATACGCGAAAGAAAACTTAGAGCGATTTGCTCCGCATGATATAACGTTCTCTTTGCGTGAAGTCGCCAACAGGGTCATACCGATTCTTGTCATCCTTGAATCTAACCGCTAGCCGTAAATCCCTTTGTATGCGTTTAAACCTTATTAACAATTAGTAACAAACGCGTAAACCAAACAACGATCAAAGCACAATCTTTGTGGGTATGTGTGTGTGTCGAATACCCCAAAATCGAAAATTGGTTCGGGATTTCTTAGGGTTTAGTCGACGTCAAAGGGAGATAGAGGAGAGAAGAGTTTTGGGGTTTAGGTGCAAGTGTGTTGATTACCCTAATGTTGTAGCCTAGCACCTATATTTATAGGTGGTTCAAACTTGTTCTCCGATTTTAACAAGATTTACACTTTAATCCCCTAACTTATATTTAGTTAATTTAAAGTTACAACTAACTTATAAATTAATCACTAAACTTTAATCAAATTAACTTTAGACACTAAATACAATTTTCTCACTTTAATTAATTCATAACCTCTTATTTATTATCTCTATAATAAATAACTTATTCGTTGATAATGCATCAGTTGATCCATTGGTGTCTTAATCATCGAATTAAATGATTTAATATAATTTATATATAATCCTTTCACAATTCAATGGCTACTTGTATGTATATTCATTCGTTGGAGGATTTTCTTCGTTGCCTAACCCAGTCCACATCACTAACTTCATCCAATACAAGAAATATTGTTTAACTAAATTATAAAATTGAATACCAAATTTTTTAATTGTACTATCTGCCTCTTCATAGAACCAAAAAAACATATCAATTTTATTCTTTTGATTTCATGGAACCCATCTTTCGTTATGATGCATTCCTTAGTTTCAGAGGCGACGATAGTCGCAAAAATTTCACAAGCCACCTTTACGAAGCTCTTAAACGCCACAACTTTGATATATTCCATGATAGTTTCCTCCCAAGAGGTCTTTCTATCGCTCCACAGCTGTTGGCAGCTATCAAGAAATCTAAAATCTTCATTGTTGTATTCTCCACCGACTATGCTGATTCCAAATGGTGCCTTGATGAACTTTCCCAAATGATGCTTTGCGTGCAGTCCAACACTCAACATATCCTTCTTCCTATATTTTTAGATGTCAACAAATCTGATGTTGCTACCCAACAAGGTTCTTATAAAGAACCATTCACTAGTCACAAAACAAAATTCAATCAAGATAGGATTCAGAAATGGAAGGACGCTCTAAAAGTGGCAGGACAACTTCCTGGATTGCACCTCCAAGATGATGCCAACGGGTATAATTTTCTTGTAAATTGATCTTTATTTTCTAGAAATTGACAGCAAGGGACTATGAGGAATTGAATTAGTTGAAATTTGCAGGAATGAAACGAAGTTTGTTGAACAAATTGTTGAATGTATCAGAATGATGTTACATGAACAACAACCAAATTTTAATGTAGCAGACCCAGTTAACCCTGTTGTCGGAATAGTGTCTCGGGTACAAGAAGTGATATCATTGTTAAACCAAGGTTCTCATGATGACAATGATGTTCGTATTGTTGTAGTTTTTGGGCCTGCAGGGATAGGTAAGACCACAATCGCGAAAGCTACATATGACCGTCTTTTTCTAGATTTCAAAGCACAGTACTGCTGTTATCTTTTTTATGTGAAGCATATATATGAAGCGTCAAATGGGAAGGTTAATTTGCAGAAGAAGCTTCTATCGTGTCTTATGCAAAATGAAGAGAGTCAAATCCGCATAGACAGCTATCATCAGGGAATTAGAAAAATAGAAAGGATGATAAAGAATCAAAAGGTTTTTTTGGTTCTTGATGATGTTGACAATGATGAGCAGTTGAAGGTACTAGGTATGAATCGTGGATTGTTTTTTCGTGGAAGTAGAATAATCGTGACAACAAGAGATGACTCTGTTGCTGGGCGGCTTACACCTGATGCTATGTATGAGCCTCGGCTGTTGGATGAAGCCGAGTCAATGCACTTGTTCTGTTTGAATGCATTTCGGCAGAACCAACCAAAGCGAGGTTATGAGGAGCTGTCGAGCGTAGCAGTGCGTTGGGGGGCAGGGAGACCAGGAGTTCTTACAGACTCGGCTGGCCATTTGAGACGCTTCAAAAGTGTACAACATTGGCAATGGGCATTGAAAGCTTTGATGCACAACTCTTCATGATGATCAATGTTAACCGCAAGTAATTTCATCATATAGAATCATTAGAAACAAAAAATTACATAAACTTTCTTCAGCATAAATAAATTTGAAAAATTTATTAATTCAATTACTTTGTTGCAGTATAAATCTAAGTATAAAAGAAAATCCCATAATAATATTTTTAATCACTCAAAGCCTCTAGCTCTTCGTTAGTAGGTCCTTATTTTAGTGATTGAACAGCATGGATCCGTGCAATACAGCCGCAGATGACTAATTTACGTTCGGTAACATGTTCGTTCAACAGCATATTGGCCTACAAAAACATGAAGAAGATGGTGGTATAACGTGTTCTTTCTCTTATAGATCATAATCTAAGTGACTTTAATAGCTTAAACTTATTTAGAAATAATTAATTTAGTCATTATATAAACTGTGATAATGGTTTCAGAGATGATAAAACATTATTTTAAGTTCCTGTACCATTAGTATCAGATTTTGTATTACTTCAATTTTAAGGACTTAAATTCTTTTTATTAATGCTTTATTACAGAGTATAGAAACTTTAGATATAAATTATGGTTGCTGATTGAATTAAGATATACAAGTATAACATTCATAGGTTATTCTACTTTAGCACACAAACTCTTCGCTTTATCATCGAACGTAATTTTCTTCGATAAGTCGCGATTGAAGAAAATTATGTTAATTTTTAATGTTAGGAGCAAGTGATCGAATTGAAGTGACAGACTATTATAACCCAATGAAGTTCATTGGTATTTTTTGCATAGTCGAAAACCTTATTTCAGTTTACAATTTGACTTTGAAGTTTAAAAATTGTGTAGTAAGGCGCGTATTATTGTATAACCTCTTTTTAATAGTAATGCATGTTTTTGTTAACCGTACATCCCAAATAAATTGACATTCAAACTTACAGTCGAAACAACTCCCATAAAATCAAACACTCGATCAAATATTGTACAGTTTATATGTAGCACAAAATCATATTTTTTTTAAAAGCATACCGTCAACCCCGTCCTCTATCCCTTGTGTCAAACGAATGTACTAAAAGTTGTTCAAAAATAACTTACCTTCATCCGCCATTGATCCCAAACTTCAAACTTTGAAGCTCTGATACCAGTTGTTAGGAATTATGGACCCAAACAATACAAACAATTGAACCACACAATCAACAAACGGAGAAATTAAATGCGTAAAAGTAAATTGACACGAGGAACTTACGTGGTTATATGCAATCTGGGTGATGGCTTTAGTCCACGGACAACTAGAGAGTTCTTTATACTATTTTCGTAGCTTAGGGTTTGAGTACAAATAGGGTTACAATATATAGTAAACAAAAAAACGAGTTTGGGTTTGCTGCCTAAGTTTCCAGATCCGGCCGGGTACCCGACGGGTAGGCCAAGGTGCCCACCGGGTAGTCCTATATACCCACTGGGTAAACTATGTATACGCCGGGCAAAATGCTTCCATCAAAATACCTTGCAATCGAGCCAACTTTCTGTGACATTTTCTTCAATAGCTACCCGTTTCAATTTTGTCAACAAGTCGGGTAACGAAGAAGTATTAGCCAGGTACAAGTGGTACCAGCCGGGTACACCCCAACATCACCAAAATCAAGATCATTCGATCCGGTTTGTGGGAAATTTTAACTCGAACAAGTTTGAAGTTTCAGGCAGAGAGGAAAGCCAAGAATTGTTAGAGATTTTAACTCCGACATGTTTGAAGGCAGATTCAACAGATTTGCACACATATTCTTTAATGTAAGTAATGTTATGTGAAAGGTTTGGAATTGATTGTATGTTGGCAAAATCTACAAGCTCTATGCTCTTCAATTCATGTAGTTGGAGAATGCAAAGAAATTCTTGTAAAGAGGACAGAAAAGGATCGACAAGCTCTTCGGATACATCACTGGAAGTTCTACCAATTGATGAGTGCAATTCTTGTAAGTTCACGCAATCAATGAAGTATAGTTCCTCAATATTTTCAAGTCCGTAGAAATCATCGGTCTTGGTTACAAATCTTGACATCCTAACATCAAGAATCCTTAGCTTCTTGATGTGACAACTCGGTCTTGGTTAAAAATCTTGACATCCTAACATCAAGAATCCTTAGCTTCTTGATGTGATGACTATCACCAAATCAGAATAGTTGACTGTCATTGACTCTCACTTTTAACCTGTAAACTGAATCTATGATCTCGGACTTGATCTCATATGAATTATGTGAACTTATTTGAATGATGTGAACTTATGTGAATCGTGTAAACTTATATGATATTCTATGCGTGTTGACTCGGCATGGTATACTAAAAACTCATAAAGATTTCGTGTCGTTTCTATGGCACTTGATCATTCATACTCAGAAACTATTGAGTGAAAGACGTATACGAACCTATGATACTAAGATTGTAAGTTTACAAACATAAGTAATGAAGCTAAGTAAAAATCCGCAACTTTTATGTAATGTTATAAAACAATTCGAAATTAATCGTGATGCTGCAATGTTCGGGCCATAACTCTCTCATCCGGATTCGGATTGAGTTGATTCTAAAACCTAGACAACCGAAACTCAGAGGGCTACAACATATCCAAAATTCAGAGCGTTGGGAATTTTTAAGCCGAACCGTCAATTGGAAAAGGCCCAACTGCCAGTTAGATATGCGTGGGCTGCAAGACGGATCAGCCCAACCGCTGGTTGAGTTATCCCAAACGCCGGTTGGAAATCTTGATGGCCCACAGTCAGCACAGGTTGTTTATTTCTGGACTGCTGGACGATCAATGGGTGTTTTATATTTTACAGTGTAGGGGCCTAAATTAACTAATACTAAGTGGCCTAAGGGGCTAGTTAGTGGTAGGTATAACCTAGGGTCGTTCTTCAAACCAATTGAATTTGAAACGGAGGTATTCAGACAAGTGATATCCTCCTAGTGAGGGGTTTATAAAAGTAGGGCGATTTGGTTTTGGTATTTATACTACGGAAAATAAGCAATAAAAGATAATGTAAAACAGATAATGGATAGAAGGTGTTTGCTGAGATTCTCGTTAGTTATGTTATGGGATGATGTGTGTTAATGTTTATGAAAATGCATACATAATATGTGCTTATAGTTATATATAATTAGTAGTTTAAGGTGTACAAGTATTTTATCAGTTTTCTTTTAAAAGAATCTGTATAAAACACCACAATCTAATTAAGCAAATCCCCAACGAAAAATAAGAATATGAGTAAAATTACAAGAACATACCTTTATTCCTTCCCAAAGTATTTTCAATTTGGTATTCGTCAATAGTAAAACCACCACGTTGCACATATCAATGTTGATGCATTTAAAAAGGAAACCATGACTTTCCATGACATTCCATGACATTCCATGTATTTCAGTTTTTTGAAAGAGACGGAAGACACGCCACTAAAAGAAGAATCCAGAAAATGAACTTTTTGATCTTAATGTAATGCTTTCAACTTCTTAAAACTCAGATTGCTCATCTTCTTAAAAGTTTCTACTAGCACAACTATTTCTTCCTTCCAAAATGATCTTAATGTAATGCTTTCAACTGCTTCCATTCCCTTCCCGGTAAAGTGAAAATGAAAGAGAAAAGTACATGGATGGTCAATATGGTTATATCAAAAGTACTGGTTTTCCTTTCATTACGCTGGTAGTCCTTTATTTTATAACTTGTTGCGTGAATGATCCTTTAAAATAACATTCGTGAAAAAAGTCCTTTAAACCAAGTCATGCCAAACATACACCTTAAGTATAAAGGAAGACCTAAATAAGTGCAAAAATACAAAAGGAAATGATGACTTGAACATGCACCTTCAATGAAACTACCATGCGCGTTTACCAACTCATCTATAGAAAGAATAATTTAATGCTATGAAATGCACGACAATTTAAAGCATAAAATATTTATTTCTATTAATGTAATCAAATAAATTAATTATTAAGCAATTTGCTAAATATAATTGTATTTAGTACGTAGTATAAAACAATGTGAGATGCTCATCGTAATATGGTAAATATTATATATAAAGTCTATTTTCTTACGCTAAATATAAGATCATAACTAACTTAATGTCAAATTGTTTAATGAAATTTTATTTTCTAATTATAATTATTAATAATGATAAAATAACAATATTAATTAAATAATAAGTAGGAGTTTTATTTTCATATGGGACTCCTTTTCATATTACTATAATATACGTAGCATTTATATTTATCAATTGTTAAAAAATAATAAAATAAAATAATATAAAGAAGTTGACACTTGACATTCGTGTTTACGTGACAAATTCTGAAGCTTTCTTTTATACTCTTTTAGTATATATATATATATATATATATATATATATATATATATATATATATAAAGATATACAATGACTCAAATTTTTGCAGGGGTCAAGGCCCACCCCCTGCCTCTAGAAGTTCCGTCCTTGTGGTGATATTTGGATATTGTATGGGATCTCTCTGTTATTTGATAGTTATTTGATAGTGATTATAATCAGAAGATACGTTATAAAAGAAAAAAGTGATAAGCCAAATAAAACAACAGATTTGATGAAATTGGTATCTTTACAATCTTTTTAGATAGTGACATGATAAAAAGTAGGTTTGGAAGAATGGGAGCTGGATAATAGGGAGATATGAGATATGATATCACACATGTTTTGGAAGTGAAAGGGAAGACGTAGGGAAGTGATGAATGACAAAAATAACGTCAACCCATGTATACAAATTAGTAAAATGACAATACCACCGTTAGGTGTAACTTCATTTAACAGACCTCTTAACGACCAATAGTCTAAAGGACCATCTACGCAATAAGTTTCAAAATAAATGACTATAGGCATAATAAAAAGATGAAAGGACATAAAGGTTCAGGATAAATACCACACGGACTATCCATATAAATCTCAAAATTCTAATAAAAACTAAATTGAAGGCGAAGCTATAGCTCATTTCATACGCACAAGAATATCTTACCGCGAACATTCTGTCAATATGCACATCGCGTCAGTTTCATCCCTGATGTAACGTAAAAAGTCATGTTTTTACACACATTATTTCTCGTTATTTGAGCCAATATTTAGTGAAAACATCTTAAAATAATATTTAATTATTAAAATTCATTAAATTGGTTCAAATATAGATGTCGCAGAAAAAATCATTAAAAACATTCAAATTAACATGCAAAACAAAGCGAATAAACTACACCTGATTCCTGCACTAATATTTACCATATGATATCAACATTCTAACTTATCTTATATGATTCATAGGTAATTACGAAAGCAGGAAATCAAAAATCAAGCAAAACGGATAAGGAACGGAGAAGATACGACATCTGAAGATCAACCGAACGTATTCCAAATACATATGAGCTATAGACATCCAAAATTCATGATTTTAGTATCATTAGAAGCGTAACGGAATTACAAGATCATAGGCGAAAGAATAAAGCCAAACGGACAAGAAACGAAGAAGATACACGCGAAACAAGCAATGAACGAAGTACCGAACAACGGACAAAACACCAAACGACATCAAGGATACCGTATACGGACCCTTGGGTACCGTATACATCCCTTAGGACCCCTTATACAGCCTCTAGGGTGCCGTATACGGCCCTTGTTGCCTTTCGATGATGCCGTTTTTCAGTTATTTTGACGTTCGTTGCTGTTTCAGGCTTGTATTTTGTGCTTTGGAGCTTGTACAGGGGACTTAGGCCTTTGCCTATAAACACCAAGCATCACCTCCTCATTTCAATCATGCCTCATTCTCACATCTCTCTCTTTTCTCTCATTTCTCATTCTTAAATTGTAGTTTCTCTCTCTAGAGAACTAGAGAGATTTAGTTATACGGTTAGAGTTATAGAGGAAGGTTTAGCTTGGTAATTGCATTGTAACGATTTTTCAAGTTCAGACTATTGTAATCCTTAGTATTACGCTGCTTAATTCCCGGTGATATCTATTTCTTTACTTAATGTTATAATGTTTGCATTGCATGTTATTTCAGTACGTGTTTTGATTATTGCCATGGTAATTACTTAGCTTAGTAATGTGATTGTTGAAATGTAGATATTAGGAGTAGGGATAATGTTAAATTAATCTTTTAATCATATACGATTGGAAATTGTTATGTTGTGTATCCGGTTAGATTTATCCTGAATTTAGACCTAATTTCCCATTCACCCTTTCTAGTTTTTCACGTGACTATTGCCTTAGTTAGAATCTGATCAATCCTAGCTACGAATATATAAGTTATCTCTGTTACAGTATGAAGTTATGAGAAAACGCCCTTGTACTTAGTATAGTGTTGGAAATATCTCTAGTAAAGTACAAATACGTGGAAGCTAAGGAAATGTCGTAGGTCCATCTCATCGTGAATTACCTAGAAGTTACCAGTCTACAACATGGCTTAGGAACCATAAAACTGTGGAAATGCTTACCGCATTGTACACCGTGAATAGATCAAGGGATGAACGACTGATACCAAAGGAGGGTTTAATTCAAGACGGAAGTATTTGTGCTTACAATAATTGAATAAGGAGTTCTGTATTGAAAGCAAAGACTCGGCTGTAGTCTTAGATGCTTAAACAGCTTTATTCCACTTAACCGATAGTTCAACATATATAGAATACAATTAGTACTTGCTTTGACAAAACCAATTAGACATAGGTGTTAAGAAAGATCAGAACATAAATTGCGGTCTGTTACCTCATTCCTGCACCCCGGATATAACTATTTTCAGAGGGTCACTTGGTCTCTTAAAGATAATGGGGGGGGGGGGGGGGGGGGGGGGGTTTAAACAGCCTGATCTGATCAGAATAATGATAACCTAGGATTCAGTGATATACGCTTTTAGAAACTAGACTAAAACGTAGGATCCTAGTGTTTACACCGAATGTCTGTTTAATACTTATCAAGGGGAATCTCCAATCAACTTTATAATGAACATCATCCCAAAATCCTAATTATCGAAGTTTCGGCAATCACTCTCTACCTGTCTGCTTAAACATCTATCTTACTTTCAGTTATTTATTTTTTGCAATGAGATAAATTAGAAAACTAACCAAAACAAATCTACCTACTTTCAAATCCATCCTATCAAGTGAATTTATCTTAGGTAGTCCAATTCGATTTAATTCGTTCCTATTTTAAGAACGACACTCGAGTTATACTTGTTGCTTACTCAAAAGGTAGGTACTACTTATAGTTTGAGCACCATCTCATATAATTATTAAAACACTGATTCTGCCCCGCAGTCTAAAAACAAACGACAGGTACTGTGCAGGCGCATCAAGTTTTTTTTGGCGCGACTTCCGGGGATCGCAGAATGTCACGAATCGAATTTACCCTAGATAGATTAGCCCTTAAGAGAACCTTTCGTTTAGGATATCCCTTCTCGGAAGTTTATTGCTTTCTTAGCTAAAATAATTCTTAGAAAAATTTCAAAAAAATGAAAAATCTTAGCCCGCCTAACACTCCTTCTAGCCCCATCCCTCCCTTAGACCACATGACTACGGAAGAAATGTTGGCTATGGATGATGTCGAATCTTCGATTGTCTGGAAAGAGAAATAGAGGTAGACCTCTATTATTCCTCATCTTCCGACACCGATGAAATCCCGGTTATCCAAGAAGTGGAGATTAGGAAACTATCTAACTTAGATCTTGAAGCAGATAAATCCCAACGGAAGATTCCACCTTCTATTAGTCTCAAATTGAGTGGTCAACCAACACTTGACCCTGAGATTCTACCACTTCTAGCTAAGTATCCTCATTACGTCCGACCACCAGATTTACCAGAGAATATACCCTTTGGCATTGAAGTATTCTTTTATCCACATGTCTCATGGTTGGATTTAAATGAACGCTTGCATTGCCTTGATGATTCCTTTGAGTATGACCTTCCCGATATTCTGCGAGCCTACCCCACTACTCTTATTTCAAGTGTAGCTGAGGATGAGAGTCTCCAATATCCAGATGAAAGTCACTCAAACATACATAAAATACCTACTCCTAATATCATCGAAATAACGGATATTTCGATGAAAACAGAAACGGAACATCACCTAGGGAATTCTTTTAAACCTGATAGGAGAATAGATATATGTGTAGACTTTTTACGAAATCTTAAAATATCTAACTTCCCTTTTTCAAGTGATCAAAGAAAAACCTTCGTAGAAATGGATAAAAAAATAAGTGGACTCCGTACAAAATATAGTAAGAAAGACGAGTTATCGTTAAAATAAGATATAGATCTACCGATGGATCTATTAGGCAATACCGATTATGTTCTTATCTCATCAACATTAATTAATCGTTATATTGCTGCTCTGGTAAACGAACTCGAATTTTGGATAGAGAGAGATCCTATTATACCAATTCTGATTCCTAGAAAAATCTCGTTCTTCGTTGATCCTGCTGTCTATTTAATAAATAAATTAACTGAAATTTTTCGTGGATCAACTGACGATGCTATTGAAGCAGCTTTCTTTGCAAAAAGAAAGGAGACTCATATCAAGCTAACTCAGTTATTCCAACAAACAGAATTTCCTTTTACTTCTCGGCAAAAATTATATATAACGGAGATTTTGGAATTAATTCACACTACTTACCGAAACCCCGATTCAGAGGAGGAAAAGGAATTTTTAAATGTTTTGGGAAAATTACTTTACAATCTTACTTGTATAGACACTGGACCCGGAGATGGTATCTCAAACCCTAAGAAAGTTAAACGGGAACTCAATCGATTAACTAATGCGTTATCAGATTTAGAAAAAGAAGAAAGAAAATTACTAAGTGAATTCGAAAGATTTTATTAGGTTCTGCAGACCTAGTCTTTAACGTTAATCAAACGCTTCTATATTCATTTGTTCCCCCGTTACACCTTTCCGCAACCAAGGGCATCAAATTCGTCTGAGAATATCATCTCAGACGCTTATGCGTAAAATTCCCCGAAAGTCGAGCTCTCGTTTTTAACTGAGCGCTTTTGGGAGGTACCCCAAGTTTAACTAGGTTTATTTAGGTAAATTAGTTAGGTTAATTAGTTAGTAATTAATTTCTAGTTTAAACATTATATACAAAAGAAAACTGTCTTTAAAACTTAATTCGCGCAAGGTAATAACGAACTTCGCATTTATCTAAACTTTTTCAGAAAATTTAACAAAATTTTAATTTTAAAATTTTGGTAAAATTAGTTCGGACTTTTCTTAAATTTTAAAGAACACAAAAAAATTAATTAGTTTAAATAAAATGCGTCTTAAACTAAACAGTTTTCGCGCGCAACACACAGTACATTTTTTTAATTAAAGTATTGAAGATACATACCTACTTTTGGTTAATTTATCAAAAATCAAAAACATCTTGAAAACTAATCGTATGTATCGTATCTCTCGCGTTTTGAAATAAAATGTATTTAAGCTAGGAAAAAGGGACCCACTGTTAAACAAATAAACACAAAATCAAAAATCAAAAATTTTCTCTTCCTCCCTTCTTCCCCAAGCCGTGGCCACCATCACCCCCATAACCATTTTCCAAATTTTCCACCATTTTTGATAATTTCAACCTCCAAGTTCATCAATTAATCATCTCTTTTGCATTCATTACATCATTCCATCAAGATTAAAGTAATTCTCAACATATTTTGCATAATTTTGATGTTTTCTTTAAAGTTAGGGTTTATGCTATAATTCTTGAAATTCATGGTTAAAGTTTGTGTATTATAGTTTAAACCCATGCTTATCTTGATGCTTACCATGATTATGAACACAATTGAGTGATTTTTAATGGATGAATTTCAACTTTGAAATTTCAAGTGTTGACTTTTTCACTAGTTAGACTTTTCGTTGACTTTTTGTGACTAATTGCTTATATTTACTTTTGATGATTGAATTATGCTTAGAATTGCTAGTTTAACATGAGTAGATTAGTTGCCAATATTTAAAGAAGATTTAAGATAGTTTTCAATAATTAAAGTAAGCAAATTTTGATTAAGCTTTGATAATCACCTCACATGAAAGCTTTATATTTAATAAGATAATTATGCTTAGTTTAAACATAATAAGTTCATGGAAATTATCGAAAGAAGCTTTGATTGAATTTATGGTAGTATATTCGTTTAAAAGTAGCATCACTTTAATAAATAAAGTGTATGAAACTTCAAGAACGATTCCATTTCTTCCAAGTAACTATCCTATCTTGAATAATAGTTTTCAAATTGTTTGCGCCACCATAAAAATCAACACATGTATTAAAAACTTATGAGAAATAGGATTACATTACTTCATGTTTCTTTGCTTGTATGCTTAATTAATTTGAGGTAATTACATGTCTTGAAAATTTCAAGTCATATACTCATTAATTAGTATAAAGTATGCAAATTGCTAGTTACTTAGGGCATTTGATCATAATTGGGTGATATTAACCACTTTGAGTAATCATTAGCAACTTTGAAACTTTGTTTTCCATTTTCTTAAAAAGTTTATACATAATTAGGAATATTACAGATTGATTGAGAATTAGTCATGAAAATTTGCAAATATGCTCATTTCTAAAGCCTACATTTCCAATTTTCTTTAGAAAATGGGGAATACTTTATCAAATTATTATGATTTAACTCTCTTGTCTTATGTTTTCAGATGAAACAGTTACATCTTTCACTCGTCAGCTTGGCCACTAGTTCGAGAAAGAAGTCAGAAGTACACTGGTGGATGAGTCAATTTTTAGAAAATAACCGGGTGATACTTTGGCAGGATATGAGGCGTTTGGGTTTGAAGGAGGAGTTAGAGGATTTGATAAAATATGAGACCGAAAGTCAAGAACACTCCGCATTCTTTCATCTCTTTAATATAGACGAGGGTGTATACCGAGAGCTCATCACTGGATTCATGATGACATATGAGTTCCACTAGGAGATGAGCATTAGTGACAAAAAGAAGATCTCTTTCAAGTTCCGAGAAAAAACTCATAGGATGTTAGTCGGTGATCTCGGAGTATATCTTGGTTTATACACCTGGTCTCAAGTGCAGTCCGAGGGGTTCACAAACAACATCCAAACCATTTCCAGTCTCCCACATAGAGATCATAAGGAGATTTGGATGGACTTCGCTGGGACGAGTTTTAGGAGTAGTGTGAAGTGTTCTACTTTGACTAGACATATCCATCACATTCTTCACAAGTTCCTATGCTGCTGAGTTCTTGGTAAAAGGGAAAATTGACCGGTGACCGCGAAGAGCTTAAATTTATGGAGGTGATCATAGGGAAAAAGACGACATCATCGCCGAGAGATTTGGGAAAGAGAAGAAGATGAAGAAGCATATGTTTATGGGATCAGTTGTCACTCGTTTGTTACAGGGTATGGGGGTCTTCAAAGAGGTTCACAAGGAGGAGTATTTGTATCACTCCACTTCTCTGCCGGTTGACTTAGAGTACTGTAAGCTCATCAAACTCATTGATGAGAACGAAGAGAAGCAGTGCCTCTGGCACAACACGCAGCAGCTCATTCCAGGTTGTTATATGACATGAAAGCGTGTCAGAGGGATTGGAACGGTACAGGGCACAGATGTTGAGCGAGATAGATCCGATGCACCGACATCTGAGACTGAGATTCCACAGGGAGTAGCCGGGACATCCGAGCCACCTACTCAGGCCGTTGTCCACTACACAGACCCAGTTACCCCACTGACTCAGTACTATCTCCTACATGCTTTACAGGTTAGCGAGGCTCACCAGACCTTGATCGCTAGGAGATTCGGCATTCCTGACCCCGAGCCATTTCTATATCGATGTGGACCACCACCACAATCCATGACACACCCACATATCAGCACTCATCCACCATTACCTATCATCCTGACCACAGCCGATATAGAGAGGGTTTTCTCAGTAGAGAACCCGACTTCAGCAGATCAGCAGACAACAACAGCCACTACTATACCCTCATCACAGCCCAGCCAACAGCCAGTGGCTAGCACATCCTACCACCTTGATATGGTTTACTTGGGCACTTATGCGACTTCGTTTTATAGCATTTGAGAGTTTATAACGGCAGGCATATCTGAAGCTACTTGAAGATGCAGATATCACATCAGAGATTTTGAGCAGTTAGAGTTATCTGGACCCAATGGCACTGCCAGCGGCCACACTTAGAGATTTATTGATACAACAAAAGTTGATTACCGCAGAGGAGGCAGGACAAAAAGTCTCCGGTGGTCAGCAATCAGTTGCAGGATCGTCGACAGCACCACACACAACTCAGGCCTCTGATGTACCTAACCAGGGTTCCCCCATTTCTTAGACTATCCCTACTTGACATTACATCTCAAATTTTGTGTATTCGTTTAACTATTGCAGTACCTTACTCTTAGCATATTTTTGGGATTTGATCTGTTTGATCATTTTATTTATATTACTATGCTATTACTTATGTTTATTTCTGTTATTTAATAAGTGAATATAATATGATGAATGAGCGAGAAGACCAAAGAGATGACGCACATTCACGCAAAATCCATAGGAGTCAAAGATAGACGAACACGTTCCACATACCTGCAGACCATGGAGCATTACCATATCTAATAAGGAGTCGCTATCTATATCTTCTAGAAACTCCATATGCCGAATATCCAAATATTTTCAAACCCTAAAGTGTGGGATCCACCACAAAAGAACCCCCCCCCCCCCCCCCCACTTAAGAGCAAGGATTAATTTGCTGCTAAACACAGATATTAAGCATCATATACCAGAATAAATCATTTGAAACCGGGGATTTCTTCATAACGAACGGAGAAGAATGGATCGCATCAATTTTTCTCTTTCTACACCTACCCACCGCTTCAACACGAAAAACATTATCTGGGGAGTTTCTTAACCTTTTAAATCCATTTGCATGATCATATATCGCTTTGTTAGTTTGTTAAAAATATTCTAGTCCCTATCCAAAGCTTATCACTAAGTCTGGGATTTCAGCCCAAAACAAACACTACGGAAACATTTTCTCTTATGTTAAAACTCTAAGTATGGGATTTTACTCCTAGTAAAATCTCTACTAAAGAGAACATTAGGGACAATGTTGTTCTAAGTTTGGGATAGCATAGTAAAATCTCTACTAAAGAGAACATTAGGGACAATGTTGTTCTATAGAATACCTTCGATAGATTTTTTATGTCCAAATGGAAAACTCAGAAAATATTTCTCAAACTTTTTCAAATTTTTAAGAAAATTGAAGAAGTATGAGCCTAATCACTTGATTATCTCTTACCTATTTGAGTTTTAATGTTTTTAATAGAAACCATTTCCAAAATATGAGTCAATTATTTTGGAACCTAAGGAAAATAAAGTAAAAATTTCTTAAGCAATAAATGATAATCTAAGAGGGGCATCGCATGACTAGGTACATACAACCCAATTTTATTTGCAGTGAGGTATTTTGAGCCTAAAAAAAGCATTCACTTTAAATGCTTCACTATTTCATTTGTTGTGTGTGCCGATGCATGTGCTTCAAAGTTAGAACTTGCTCCTGAAATACGCTTCGAGATCATATTGGTGAGTACCGTACGCGATACAGGTGCAATTAGAGGACCTTGACGTTCCCTAGGATTTAAACCCCATTTTTAGCCTACTCTTCAAGCCTAAACCGACCGATACTCATTTTTAGTATCGATGATCCGATTAGCAAAACCTTTTGAGCCTAAACCGATTCATCTTTCAAAAATCCCCATCTATTAACCTACTTCCAGCAAAATACCCCCAAAACTTATTTTATAATTTCTAAGGTTGTGAAAAACATCGTTTAGAATATCCTCCTCATTTATCCTACTTTTTCGTGTTCCCTAAAAGTTATCTCTCAAAAATTCTGGGTGCGTAAAATTGGCACCCTAACAAAGGCGAGAAAGCAATGGTGCGTAAAATTGGCACCCTGAAAAGACTCGAAATAGTCAAATATAAAAAGAACATAGTTCTAAAAGGATTTTCTAAATGAAGTAAAAATATCCTTGGAAATTCTCTGGCAAAGAAATTATGAAGAAGAAAAGAAAAATAAAGAAGAAGAAAAAGAAAAATAAAATTCGCAACAAATAAAGCTAAGTGCTTCGAAAGTATCATCCTCTCAAGAAAAATCCGATAGAAGACAAATAGCTATCAAATCTCCGTTCCATTCTAAATAATTTTTTCATAATCATAGAAGTTTTTAAGATAAGCAAAACCCTTACAACCAAAAACTCACCACTATCCATACCCCTTTACCCTCACTTATCACTACAATCCTCTTGAATGTCTTGAGATAATTAGCACCGTCCTCACCTAAGTGGTGGAGATCCGATTCTCGATCAAGCCTATGACGATGAGTGCTGCATGACTGGTTTATTGAGCGATTTCGATTATTCTAGAATGATAGGTAGCCCGATACACTTTGAGTGAATCGAGTGACCACCTGTTGTGAGATCGCCTGGTCATGTATACTCCAAGATCACCTAAGAAAGTCATTTCTTATTTCTGAAAGGAACACCTTATCTTCCCTTATGTTCTTGAAATAACTTACTTATATTAGAAAGTGATAACTTTTAAAAATACTTTAACTCAACCTAATTGGTCTTAAAATGTTTTCGAGAGACGTAAACTGAGTTGTTTCTTGAGGACAAGCAACGTCTAAGTATGGGATATTTGATGTAACATAAAAAGCATGTTTTTACGCACATTATTCCTCGCTATTTGAGCCAATAATTAGTGAAAACATCTTAAAACAGCATTTATTTACTAAAATTCACTAAAGTGGTTCAAATATAGATGTCGCAGCAAAAATCATTAAAAACATTCAAATTAACATGCAAAACGAAGTGAATAAACTACACCTGATTCCTCCACTAATATTTACCATATGATATCAACATTCTAACTTATCTTATATGATTCATAGGTAATTACGAAAGCGGGAAATCAAAAGTCAAGCAAAACGGATAAGGAACGGAGAAGATACGGCATCTGAAGATCAACCGAACGTATTCCAAACACATATGAGCTATAGACATTCAAAATTCATGATTTTGGTATCATTAGAAGCGTAACGAAATTACGAGATCATAGGCAAAAGAATCAAGCCAAACAGACAAGAAACGAAAAAGATACGCGCGAAACAAGCAACGAACGAAGTGCAAAACACCAAACGGCATCAAGAAAACCATATACAGATCCTTGGGTACCGTATACGGCCCTTAGACCCCGTATACGGCCTCTAGAGTGTCGTATATGGCCCCTGTTGCCTTCCGGTGATGCCGTTTTTCAGTTATTTTGAGGTTCGGTGCTGTTTCGGGCTTGTATTTTGTGCTTTGGAGCGTGTACAGGGGACTTGGGCCTTTGCCTATAAATACCGAGCATCACCTCTTCATTTCAATCATACCTCACCCTCATATCTCTCTCTTTTCTCTCATTTCTCATTCTTAAATTGTAGTTTCTCTCTCTAGTTTCTCTCTCTAGAGAACTAGAGAGATTTAGTTAGACGGTTAGAGTTATAGAGGAAGGTTTAGCTTGGTAATTGCGTTGTAACGACTTGTCAAGTTCAGACTATTGTAATCCTCAGTATTATGCTGCTTAATTCCCGGTGATAACTATTTCTTTACATACTGTTATAATGTTTGCATTGCATGTTATTTTAGTACGTGTTTTGATTATTGCCCTGGTAATTACTTAGCTTAGTAATGTGATTGTTGAAATGTAGATATTAGGAGTAGGGATGATGTTAAATTAATCTTTTAATCATATACGTTTGGAAATTATTATGCTATGTATCTGGTTAGATTTATCCTGAATTTAGACCTAATTTCCCATTCACCCTTTCCAGTTTTTCACGTGACTATTGCCGTAGTTAGAATCTGATCAACCCTAGCTACGAATATATAAGT
Organism: Gnaphalium uliginosum; assembly: GCA_963930675.1. Classification (NCBI taxonomy): domain Eukaryota; kingdom Viridiplantae; phylum Streptophyta; class Magnoliopsida; order Asterales; family Asteraceae; genus Gnaphalium; species Gnaphalium uliginosum. Next base: position 36,929,622 of record OZ005680.1, on the reverse strand, counting down.
TATCTCTGTTACAGTATAAAGCTATGAGATCTCCATAAAACGGCCTTGTACTTAGTATAGCGTTGGAAATACCTCTAGTAAAGTACAAATACGTAGAAGCTAAGGAAATGTCATAGGTCCATCTCATCGTGGATTACCTAGAAGTTAACCTTCTAGAACATGGCCAAAGAACCATAAAGTTGTGGAAATGCTTACCGCATTGTACACCGTGAGTAGACCAAGGGATGAACGACTGATGACAAAGGAGGGTTTAATTCAAGACGAGAGTATTTGTGCTTACAATAATTGAATAAGGAGTTCCGAAATGAAAGCAAAGACTCGGCTGTAGTCTTAGATACTTAAACAGCTTAACTCCACTTAACCGATAGTTTAACGTATATAAAATACAATTAGTATTTGCCCTGATAAAACCAATTAGACATAGGTGTTAAGAAAAATCAGAAGATAAATTGCGGTCTATTGCCTCATTCCTGCACCCCGGATATAATTATCCTCAGAGGGTAACTTGGTCTCTTAAAAACAGTGACGGGGGTTTTAAAACAGGCTGATCTAATCAGAATCATGATAACTTAGGATTCAGTGACATACACTTTTAGAAACTAGACTAAAAGGTATGATCCTAGTGTTTACACCGAATGTCTGTTTGATACTTATCAAAGGGAATCTCCAATCAACTTTATAATTAACATCATCCCAAAATCCTAATTATCGAAGTTTCATCAATCACTCTCTACCTGTCTGCTTAAATATCTATCCTACTTTCAGTTATTTATTTTATGCAATTAGATAAATTAGAAAACCAACCAAAACAAATCTACCTACTTTCAAATCCATCCTATCAAGGGAATTTATCTTAGGTAATCCAATTCGATTCAATTCGTTCCGATTTAAAGAATGACACTCGAGTTATACTTGCTGCTTACTCAAAAGGTTGGTAGTGCTTATAGTTTGAGCCCCAGCTCATATAAATATTAAAACACTGATTCCGTCCCGCAGTCTGGAAACAAATGACCAGTACTGTGAGGGCGCATCAATCCCATGACAAGAGAGAATCTAATCTTTATTTCAACTAAAAAAGTTATCAACTAGATATTGAATTTCATTATGTGGGAAGAATGCCGAGGGTTCGTCTTTTAATACTTTGATAACCAAATCTTTCTTCATACCATCAAAGAAATAAGAAATATCCATCAATAACTTCTTGCCTTTATTATCAAGTGAATCATAGCTCATCTAAAGTTGCTTTTGAATATTACCGTGTGGTGTTCTTTTCAGTGTCTCCAATACACTTTGCCATTGTTCCCTTCGTGATGTTTAAAATGTCGACTCCAAACCCTAAGAATCAAAGCAAACCCTCCAGCATGACTTACTACATCATCTACAAACTTAGTGTTGACAGGATCATCTCTCCCAAACATAAGCAGAGTGAAGCGGTTAACAGACTCCCTTCTTTTTAATAACATGGTGTGGTAGGATGCATGTAATATGTAACCAAGGGACTGTTTATCTCTTGTTGTCACAATTATTCTACTTTCACTATAGAACCATTCAGGATAAATACCTAATACTTCCAACTGTTGAAAGTTATCAACATCATCGAGAACTAGAAGAACCTTTTGACGGCTTATATTTGCGGCAATTATGTTATATGTTTCTTTGACAACAGCTGTTTTACCCAAAAACTGCAACTACTAAAAAATCATTGCATTCTAACCTTAATTTCAAAATAAGTTCTTCTGCCCGAGATTTAATGCCAACAGGGTGGTTTGTAACATGTAGCTCTTTTGGACTTTGCATCTTCCCAAGTTCTTCAATAATTTTCTTAACCCCCATCCCTGTCAAGTTTCTGTGATCAAGACAATTTTAGTACCTCGTACGTGTAATCTTTGAAAACATATGGCTTTTATCTATTAGTAGTTTCATTCAAGATTGCTTCTGTTGAAGGTCAAGGTGCATAACAAGCTAACACCATCAACCTTTACACAACATATATACATGGTTTGTTTAAAGTTTGTTCTTTAAACAATCAGTTTTAACTTTTTTGAAGTGAGGTGTTCTTCATATGTTGGTGGTTTGTGTTCTCCTTGGTCAGAGACTCACAACAAGCTAAGATATAAGATATCTATTTTCAAAGTGAGGTGTGCGCATTAATCATGTTCCAATATCAATTTCATTCATGCAAGATTGTTGGGAATGTTTGAATTTAAATGACAGTTGATACTCAAGAACTTGAAAAGTTAGTAACGGTGTCTAATAATGATCATTATTAAATGATTTTAAAACTTCCAATAATGACCGTTAATGACTTTGATAATCATAAGATCATTAATGACCACCGTCTTCCCTATATACTAAGACTCTATCCCACTAGCCTACATGGATGTTTTTTATAAGCTTATATATGATGTGGTGTCATCTGATGCTTCTCTAAAGTTAAGTGTGTCATGTAAGTAAATTGGATTTATCAAATTTTTTTATATTCATCATCTATATAAGACCTTTCATATATAACCGACATTTAATTCTAGCTCCTATTGTTTTCATTTTTCATGTATCCTTCATATTCCCCTATTTTGTAGTCACTATTAAGCTTTAACTAATACAAGTCAACAATAATCAATTATACAATCTAAGGAATACAAAGAGGCGTGTTGTTTCTCAGTTGATGTCGGGTGTCTAAGAAACGTACATATATATGTATATTGGATATTAGGCAAAATTCTTTGCCAAATAATAGTCCATGATATCAGGTTTCACAACTCATGTTGATTTTTAACTCTATGTCAATGTCATAGAGTAAGATTTCTAGAATTTGAATCAAACATCCTTGCATTTAGTTATTTTTTCTTAATGAGCCGATAGATTTATTTGAAGTTTTATTTTTGTTGCAGTGATTCTTCGTGTTCACTACTATAAAAGGGGAAATGGGAAATGGGAGACCACAACGTGTTTTGAGCGGTGATTTTATGTTATATAGCCGATGTTTTAGACGATGAGCATTAAGTGATTGATAAAATCCTCCCATTGAAACTTAAGTACTATAATTTTGTCTAAAGTTCTATAATCATAGTTCATACTTCATTGTCCTAACAATTTTTTTATTAATTTGAAAATTATTGATTGATGCGTATATTATATATTGCAGGTATACTCATCAAATTACTTGGAGAACATATATGTCTAATGCATTAGTTAGCTTCTTTTGACGCACAAAATGCTAAAAGGAAGAAAAAAATGAAGAACCTTCGGGAAAAATATTGCATAAGATAGAATCAACGATCACGATTAACGATGCAGAAGATAGAACCAATGCTCACGAGTAACGATCTTGAGCAACTCGATTATCCAGTTCATCAAGTGCACTTCGTGTTATGCAATATACATACATATTAATTAAAAATTCGGATACGTAATGAATGCAAAAGTACGTAAGAATTATTATATATATACCATGATAAATAATGATTTTTTTGGCATCATGTTTGAAAGTATCTTTCATGTTGATATAACTAAGGCCGTCTTCGAGAGTGAGCAAGGTGGTCGACCGCTCAGGGCCTCCAAAATTCGGAGGCCTAATTTTTATTTTCCAACAATGTGATACGTATAATATATATGATGGTGACATACGAAATCTAAATCTCTTTTATATTGAGGTAAGAGAACTTTTGTTTATAACTAGATTTAGACTAAGGGCCTAATGCTAAAAATTAGATTGACAGATTAGAGTTTAACTAAAAGAGTTAAGAATTAACAATTGAGATTTGAGACAACAACTATTAGAGAACGACATACATTATGTTAAAATCGTATCGGTAAGAATCATTTTTATTTATCTTTTTAAATCGGCTTATTTGACACTTACGCTAAAATTTTGCTCAGAGCCTCTAAAAGTTTAGCAACGGCCCTGGATATAACCGGTCTTCCTTCTAATAACATGAATGCCCATTATAATTATAATTGATATAAATGTCTTTTCGTCAATTTTTTTTTGTTTCCTAATAAGTGTCTTTGCTATATTTTTCGGATTGTTGCAACCGGCAACACATCATGTGAAAATTCAAAAAGACGTTTGGCTACAAGTCTCACATGTTAATTGAGGAGACGTTTCGACTTGCGTAAATAATTGAAAATTAGTGAACGTGTTTGTTTTTTGAAAATAAGTTACATATATCGTAATACTATCGGCTTTTGAAGCAAAAAAAAAAAAATTCAACTTCACACTTCATAAAATTGTGAATGTCAAATGTTTTCACTGTTTTTATTTTATTCTTATCCACGTTTGATTTAGAATTCTTGAAACAAATATGATAAAAAGTCAAAAACAAGAATCAACAAGAAATTCACATGGTCGCCTTCAAGTTTCTGTAAAATTGTTTATGATCGCTTGAAGATTAAGGACGCAAAGTCGCTAAAAAAGTTTGATTTCAAGTCTGCAACAATCTCAACTGAATCCTTTGTAATCAAATGAAGAAATTAGACAAACGTTGATGATAAGAAGGATGGTTGACATGAGCATGGTTTTATCATTCAATTGATTGGTTCTTTTTTCTTTCTTTTATCTAACGCAATGGACCAATGGTATTTGTGTAATGATATTAAATCCTCCATTTGCTTTCCGGAATTGAACAACATCATCTAAATTATATTATCTCTATGTTATTGTATTGGCCACAAAATGACTTAGACGTACACAAGATTCAGTTTTATTTTAGGATTGAGTGATGGTTGTGTTTTTTTTTCAATTATGTTCATTGTTATATAGAAAAGTAAAATATATATGTACAACAATTATCTTGTACGTGGTATTTTCATTTTACAATAAGTTTTAATATTCTGATTCAAGAAATATATCAACGATTCAGAAAATAAAAACTGTGATTCACAAGCATAGTATAACATTGATTCACTAACTTTACAAAAAGCTTTAACTGTCTGATTCAAGGAATATATCCACAATTCAGAAAATAAAAACTTTGATTCATAAGCATGGTATAATATTGATTCACTATTTTATTAAATATGGTATAACTTTGATTCACTAATTTATAACATTCATTCACTATTTTAAATATTGATACACACTTATAAAACAATGATTCATAGTAGGCCTGACAATGAATGGATATAGATGGATTTTGATCCGCTCCATTAGTGATCCATCTCAAATGGATCATGATCTGATCCATCTCAAATGGATCATGATCTGATCCATAATCCGTTATAATGGATCGTGATCCGATCCATATCCAATTAATTTAAGTGGATCGGATCATGATCCGGATCGATCCATTTAACTTTTTTTTTTATTTTAATTTTTTTGAAAAATTATTTAGACAAAAATACCTTTTACGGCACGTTAAATTCATTATTATTGGCACATCAGTTTTCAAAATGTAAGGATTATGTTAGCACCGAGATAAAAACATAACTATACACAATAATTTACAAAGCACATGTCATTCTTTTCTCCTTTTCTTTGCGCAAATGACATTACATAAAAAAGTTGATCATATGCCTTCACTATTACCATCTCCAACAAATTAAACCTGATGTGGATCTTCAAGTTGTTCTTTGATCCTCACAACTTTACTCTTTTCATCATCATCAAATGATCCACCGTACGGATCCAATACGGAGTTAACAGAGAATCACTTCCTGAGGAATCGATTGGTGAGAATCATTTCCAACGACACTGTTTGGCTTATGCTTAGTAATTACATTTACATTTACATCACAATTACTACTCTGATTTCACACGTATAACCATTCCACAATTCCATCTCTACGAAGATTCAGCTCATCATCGCAAATGCCTGCTTACTGGAGCTGCAATGGTGTTCGTGGGAGAATAGCGGTGATGTTCGTAGGAACCAGCAGTGGTGTTCATCGATGATTCGTAGTGTCAGAGTGTCTGTCGCATACTCCCATATGATAGATTGATAAAGAACTCTCATTTACTCTTTTTTTGTTTTTTATAAATGGTTCGATCTGGATGGATCATGGATTGATCCAGATGTATAATTGGATATTTGGATCGGTTTATTGGATCACTAATTGGATTGATGGATCAAATTTTTTGATCGAATAAGTCATATAATTGGATCGGATTGGATCGAATTTGGATCAAATTTTTTGTACATGTATAATCTGATCCATTGCCAGGCGTAATTCATACATTTATATACACTTTATTTGAGATTTTTAAATTGTGAAAAATATAAGGGTTTTTTTTTACTATTATCCGAGGAACAAATTAAAGTGTCTAAATAACGTTATATGTACAATCCCATCGAGAAAAACAAATGATTATTTGTATGATCTATAAAAAAAAGGCAATCAAAACTAAAGAAATTGAAAATTAATTTGAATTCCTATTTTCTAGCTAAACTACCTTAACCACGTTTAAATCGTTGATTAAAGGGTAATTCTTTTTTTCTAAATTGCCCCTGTAGATTTATTAAAAAGGCTATTAATACAATTAATATTACATTATTTTCCCAATTAATTTTGAATCTAGAGAGAAAGATTTTATGTGAGAGAAGGGGAAGAAGATTATTCAATGGCTTGATTGTAATATTTATGAACTTATTTTAAAGTTTTAAGGGTAAAAATGTACATTTAATTGATTAAAAGAAAAGGAAAAAAAATTGAGTTTTAATTGTATATTAAAATCCGGCCCTTGAAAATAGGAAATATAAAACCTTTTCTCATGCGTTTTTAAATATACCAAGTTATCAATCGTTCCTCATTTCATTTTTATAATAGTTTCTCATGAAAAATTCCAGGTAAAGTGGAAGGCAACTGTCACTTTTTCACTCTTTCACTCTTTCAGCATATGATTTTATGCCATGCGGACATTTAAGATTCAAACATGGTGAAAGTTTTGCTAGATAATAAGGAATTCGATTTATTTTTCAATTAGTATTTTTTTAATTATTTAACAAATTCAATGATTCAAAAACATGGTAGAACATTGATTTATTAATTTACAAACTTTTATATGTGAATCATTATTAGAAAATAGTGAATCGTAGTTATAAATAAATGAATCAATGCTATATCATTTTTGATAAATTAGTGAATCACTATTATACTATGTTTGTGAATCAAGTTTATTTTTTCCCTAATCATTGATATATTTCTAAAATCAAGTTGTAGTCAGTGCTTTTTGAAATGCTTATGCTATTACGAACTATAAGTAATTATAATTAACTTATTAGTTATGTTATTCATAACTATCAGACTCTGATTCACGATTATAAATATCAAATATGTAATAAATTAGATGCTATTGATTCAAACCTTACACATACCATAAACATAAAGATCATTGATATAATCAAACACTGTCTTGTTTATTTTGTCCAGATTAGAAGAACTGAAAAACTCATTAAAATGTTATTCATTTCCACTGCCCTAAGAGGATCATGTATATATCAAACATAGTTTAAGTTTATATAAAGGAAATCAATTTATAATTTATAAATATATATATATATATATATATATATATATATATATATATATATATATACTTGAGTTTGAATTTACACAAATTCGTAATCGATTATCTATACCTGTAAAAATATATGGCCGCCTTCAAATTAAATACAATTTAATCTGACACAATGATTTGAATCCAATTAGTTAGTATATTTAAAAATAAATTAACCTCCCATCCACAATAAATGGAAAGGATATAAGCCGATATAGAATGTTAATTAGTGTGGAGTAATACCAATTATACCCTTTCACTTTGATTTGAAATGAGTAACTAGAAATGCTTCTTCATCTTCTCTCTAAAAAATTTCTTCTTTTTTTATTCTCCTACTATATATATATATATATATATATATATATATATATATATATATATATATATATATATACACACACACACACATATATATATATACCTATACCTTTTTGGTATCAGAGCCATCATCCGTTTTTGGTAGATACGTTGAAAACATATTCTTACATGATAAAGATTTTATCTAATTCTATCTCTAATTTTAAGAATTGTTAGACTTATAAAGGGGTGCTGGAATATGACTGTGTTGGTAAGCCTTGTTGGTTGGATTTGAAGCAGTAGAATAAGACGGCCAGTCGTACCACAACATTTATAAAGGTGTTCCCGCAGTCCATCTACCCTAACAGTTTTTAAAATTAACTATTCCTTAAAATGAAAGAAAGAAAAGAATAAACTCTTTAACATGATTAATAGGTTTTCAAAGTTGTTATCAAGAGCAGAGCATGGTTCTACTTCAGAAGAAGAACTTGATCATTTTAATATGAATTCTGTAGAAGTTAATATTTCTAATATTGAAAATGATTTACAAAATTGGAGTATACCTAAACAAGACATAAAAAGTATATATAGAATTGGTACTTTTGATTTTTTACAAGGTTATTCAATAAAAACAACTGAACAAACCATACCTATTAATAAAGAATATCTAAACACTCAATTATTATCTTTAAATGCATTAAGTGAACATAGAAAAACATATAAATTTTTACATATAGGCTTAGTTCAAGTTGCTATAAAACCAATGTTTAGATTAGGAATAGATGCACAAATTCTATTAATATTAAGAGACGCTAGACATACTAATTTTAATAATTCATTACTAACTATGGCTGAATCTAACATAGCTAATGGTCTTATATATTTTAATTGTTATCCTAATTTTACTGTAGGATTATTTGATCCTAATATTATGGATACTTTAACATTAACAGTGAAAACAAAAAACTTAGAATTCAAAGAAAAAACTGAAGTTGTTGTTATAATTTACAGAGTATATTACAAAACATTGACTACTACTATAGAACCTAAAACTAGATTATCATCACCTAGGAATGAAACAATTATATTTGAAGCAAATACTACACATGCAAAAATAAGAACTCCAAAAGATTAAAATGGAATGAAATAACTCAATCTTTAACTTGGAATTTGCAAGATATTAATCCACCAAAACCCATAGATATTAATGATCAAATATCTGAAGTTACAGAACATGCAGATGGATCAGTAGAAATTTCTTTTAATAATCTATTTTCTGAATCTGCTAGACATTAAGTAGGATCTACAAGTACAATATCAAATGATTACAGAAATGTTAGAAGAGTTCAATCTATGAAATTAAGAGGAGTTGATTTTAAAAATACTATACCTAAACCTTTATATGAAGAAGAAAACAAAAGTGATGAATTTAGTGATATTTATCGTCCTACTAAATCTAAGATAGAAAATTATAGAGATCAACAATGAGTAACACTAAATTACAATTTCAAAATTGGTCTAGTAAATTTTAAAATAGAAAAGTTAAGATCGTGTTATAATAAAATAGAAATACTTTATAAAATTTTAGACGAACTAAGAAAGTTTAAAGAAGAATTTACATATACAAATGATGAATATGATTATCAAACATATTTAAAAAATTTAATAAATGAAGAATGCATGAGAAAAGATATTATTACAAGAAAAATATCAAGAATAACTTGTTAGAACTAAAATAAGGGGTGCGTTTTAGTTCCATACGAACGTAGATTTAATAAGAAAACTAATAAAAACAATTATAAGATAGAAAAGATAACTAAGGATAATCAGATAGGCAAGCATGTATTTACTTAGATTACTGATTTCTCGATTTAGGTTTCAGATATGTTTATTGATTGTTGATCATTTATTATGGTGATTTCAACTAAAATGGATAGTCTCCTGTTAAGGTTAACTGATCCTTAATAAACCTTACATTAATACTAGATTCTCTTGAATACACTGAGACGTGTTATCAACATAAGATTTATGCTATTAAAACTATCAACAGATCATTGAGATTCATTCGGTGACTTAGTGTTAACGTAAGTCTATAATTATTGGTTTTCTAATTATCACACCAATTAGGTTGTATTAATTGCTATTGGTCTTAACATATTACCGGTTACAGTCTCAAGCCACAATTAACTAATAAATTACTCAATTGCAGATAATCAATCAACTCATACAAACGTTAGTTCTAGCATAAGTCTCTTGACCACGTTAAGTAACAATTAATAAACACACAATCAATATCGATCTTTCAAATAAACTCAATAACAATTCATAACTCAGATCAACATAAACATATAATGAAAACTTTATATAAAAATCATTCATCTAAGTAAATACAATAAATAATTAGTTCATAATTAAAGTAAGATAGATCAAATCTAAAAACAAGTTACTACACATTGCAAATAGAAAAGAATAAGAATCAAACCCTAATAACCGAACCGAATCTTCGTTAGGGTTGAAAACCTTCAAACCCTAGCCTCCTGATCGCCCTTAAAGTTGACCTTTAAACCCTAAAACCGAATTAAGAATTACTTAATTCGTATTATAATTGTATGGTATATGGTTTGGTAATGGTCCTATTTATAGATTTCTGACTCGCGAATCCAACCGCCGGTTGGATTCTTCAGCCGCCGGCTAGATCGTAATTTTACCCGTTAACCCGAATTTTGACCCGCGCGCTCAACCACCTTCCTGATTTAGGTTCAACCGCCAGCTGAATGCGCGTTCCAGAATATTCTGTTTTCCGGGCTGGGCTCTCTTCTTGGGCCTCTCTATCTTTATTCAAATCCGAGTTTTCTTCTCTTAATTGGCCCAATAACTTATATCTTTTGAGTTCTTCTTCTTTCCAAGCCCAATCTTTTTGGCCTTTAATCTTTTCTTCATTTTCTTCAGTCTTAAGCCCATTTTCGTTCCTTTTCTTCATTTCTTTATTTTAACTACCTTTCTGCAAATATAAACGAAATCACTAGTATATATAAATAAATTGCAATAAAAAGGCTTAAAAATAAGAGAATATTATTATATAAATATGACATTATTTGATGTTATCAAAAAGCAAAACTAAAGAAAGAGGGTCTATCAGGAAGAAACGCGTTAGGAAACTTTTATCAACAATACGGATATGAACAATTAAAGATTCCTTCAACATCAAAGAAAAATACATATAATAGATATAAGAAAAGAGTTAAAAGCTTTAAACAAAACTATACACGAGAGGATAAAAGAAATAAATATAATAAAAGGTATTATAAGACAGCTTATGTTAAAGATAATAAACAAAAAGGCATAGTTATATGTTATAAGTGTGGAAGACAAGGTCATATGGCTAGAGATTGTAATATCAAAAAGAAGATTAATGAGTTAAATATTTCAGACGAATTGACACTTCAAATTAGCAAACTAATTATAAAAGATGATTCTAGTGACTCTAGTATATCTGATTATGAAGAAGAAGATTTAAACGTTATAGAAGAATCAGAAGATAGCTCAGATTCTACTATATGTGAATGTGTAGGGAATTGTACATGTGAATACGATATTAATACACTTACAGATGATAATGAAATTTTATTAGAATTAGTAGATAAAATAGAAGATAAAGATATTAAGAAAATATATTTAGAACAATTAAAAGAAAATTTTAAAAATCCTGAAATTCCAAAAACAGTAACTTATAAACGAGAAAATAATATGAATGAAATTTGTAAAAGATTTATAACGCCTACAAACCCAATTACTACTCAAGAATTGGAAGAAGAATTAAAAACTGTAAAAGAAGAAATTAAGATAATAAAGCTAAGATTAGATAGTATTGAAAAAACTGATGATAAAGAAATCGAAAGATCTTTACCAAGTGTTAGTATGGTAAAAGGAGTAAGTTACCAAAAATGGAATAGTAAAGTCAATATAATGATTAATAATGAATTTAAAATAACATTGGTAGCATTAATAGATAGCGGAGCAAATATGAATTCTATTCAAGAAGGTTTAGTACCAACTAAATATTATGAAAAATCCAGCCAAAGACTTTCAACTCCAAGTGGATCTAAATTACACATTAATTATAAATTATCTAATGTTCACATATGTAAACACAATTATTGTCATAAAACTCAATTAATACTTGTCAAAAATTTAAGTTCTCAGATCATTTTTGGAACCCCATTTATAACTCAATTGTATCCTTCAGCTATTAGTGAAAAATGAATTAGTACGAAAAATTTAAAAAAAGAAATAATATTTGAATTTACAAGTCCAATAATTTATAAGGAAATAAATAATTTAGAAAATAAAATTCAACAAGCGAAATATTTAATAAATGAAATAAACGATAAAAGAACAGAAAATCAACTAAAAAATGAAAATATGAAGATAAAAATTAAAAAAGTTGAAGAAAGGTTCAAAAATAATGTATGTGCAAATATACCAAATGCATTCTGGCAAAGAAAACAACATATAGTAGGATTACTTTATATCAAAACATTTAATGAAAAGGATATTCCCACAAAGTCTAAATCTATACATATGTCTCAAGAACTAGAACAACATTGTAAAAAAGAGATTCAAGAATTATTAGAAAAGAAGTTAATAAGACCATCAAAATCTCCTTGGTCTTGTTCTGCATTTTATGTAATTAATAATGCCGAAATAGAAAGAGGAGCACCACGACTAGTCATAAATTATAAACCTTTAAACAAAGTTTTAGAATGGATAAGATATCCTATACCTAATAAAAGAGACTTATTAAAGAAATTATATGACTCAAAAATCTTTTCAAAATTCGATATGAAATCAGGATTTTGGCAAATACAAATAAAAGAAGAAGATAAATATAAGACAACTTTTAATGTACCTTTTGGTCATTATGAATGGAATGTAATGCCATTTGAATTAAAAAATGATCCATCAGAATTTCAAAATATCATGAATGACATAATTATTCCTATAAACAATTTTGCTATTGTATATATTGATGATGTTTTAATATTCTCAAAATCATTAGATCAACATTTTAAGAACTTAAATACTTTTTATGATATTATACATAAAAATGGACTGGTAATATCACCAACTAAGATGAATATTTTTCAGATAGAAGTTAGATTTTTAGGTCATAATATTGTTCAAGGAACAATAAAACCTATTAACAAAAGTCTAGAATTCTCATGTAAATTTCGAGATGAAATAAAAGACAAAAAACAATTACAGAGATTTTTAGGATATTTAAATTATATACATGATTTTTTTCAAAGACTTAGAAATAATATGTAAACCATTATATGACAGATTAAAAAAGAATCCAAAACCATAAACTCAAGAACATACAAACATAGTTAAACACATAAAAGATAAAGTGAAATATTTACCATGCTTAAAAATTCCTCATCCCAATGAAAAATTAATCGTAGAAACAGACGCAAGTGATAAAGGATTTGGAGGAATTCTAAAACAACAATTAGAAAATGAATCACAAGAAAAACTAGTAAGATACTATTCAGGTGCATGGAATGATACACAAAAGAATTATTAAACAATTAAAAAAGAAATCTTAAGTATTGTTTTATGTATTAAGAAATTTGAAGATGACTTATATTGTAGGTCCTTTTCCTAGGATTTAACGGATCGCCACTCGATTAAACGTACAGATAATGAGTAATCAAGTCATGAACGTATTAAACGAAACACGAAACACACAAATACCAAATCTTCTCTTTATATTAATGATATGAACGTTTGTAGATTACAGAGAAACTGAATGTGTCGTCTATAAGCTATTAGGGTTTCGTCCAACCTCAAAATGAACTCTAAGTCGACTATTTATACAACTCAGACTGCACAATGGCGACACTAGCCAGCTACTAGTGACATTTGACAAGCGTCGCCATAGCGACATTGGCTAAGTGTCACCCCTTTATACTTGAACAAATTCTGTAACACCAAAACAAACTCAAAACAATTACAGACTCTGACCAACTGACTGACACCCTAACATGTACCAACAAACTCCCCCGCTTCATCAGCTTGGTCTTCAAAGATCTTCTAATCAGTTCCAGTCTGCTGGGAATCTTCCACCTATATGTATTCCCTTTTCAACGCACACTTTCACAACTTTCTGAAACCTTTTGACATCAGACTTGAACTCTTTATTAAATTCAATCTTGTGAGAATGAAGAGCTTCAAGATCAAATTTTGACAAATTAATCAGGCTGAGTGGATCATAAACGCGTACTTCTTCAGCCTTTTGCTTCAAAATTTTCCAAGGGTCGGTTTCTTCAGGTTCAGACTCTGGAATGTATCTAATAACTGCCTCGCCAGTTACATCATCATAAGACCAATACTTCAATCTCCTGAGATAATTCAGAGGCAACTTCTCCAAATGAATCTTCTTTAAAGCTTTCGGAGAACGATACACAACCTTAACCCAAGGTTTCTTCAATACAGGATGTATCCTGTTCATGTATACGTACCTTGTACCAAAATTCGGCTTTAACAGGTAGAACTGTTTGCTGTTTACTTCCTTTCTCACTATTCTTTGTACTTGATTTCCCATTTCATCTTCAGAATGATTAATGATATTCAATTGAGCAAGATGAAGCATTTCGCAGAAAGGAAGGGTACTTAACTCCTTGAACTTTTTTCTGAAATACTGAATCCCATTTTTTTTTTAACTAGAATCAGCTTGTTCACTTCATCATATTTCCAGCTGATAATCAAACCATTGCATCTTCCTTTAACTTTGTAGAATCTGCAGGTCTCTGAAATCTTAACTGACGAGGTAGAAGGGATTTCCGTCGCAGTCGGTTTAGCATCTTCAGTCTCGATCAGCTTATTAGTAGTTGACTGATCAAAATTATATACTTCTTCAGTATCAGATATTTCAATCTGAGCTCCCATATGTATCTCATTAGCAAACACATTTTCATCATCAGCTCTTTCATCCTCAATGTCAACATCTTGATCACTTGCTACGAACTCTTCTTCAACAGTTGTTGTACCTTGGTCATCTTCATTTAACAAACTTTGAAGATATTCCAAATTAACTTCCGAATAGTCAACATTTAGTGGTTCTGGTTGCCCTGGAATAGAAAACGCAGGCATATAATCCAAAGAAATATTTTCATTAATAACGGAATCATTTACATTATCAGTAGATACATTTTCAGTCAAAACAGGATTCCTGGTTGTTGTTTCTAATGCCCGTTGGCTTGACTCCCCCGGAACGACAGCCAGGGATTCTAACTCTAAGACCCGACGTTCCAATACTATGATTTGAGCAGCTTTTTGCTGCAATTCCTGAATCCGCAAAGCTTGAGCATTGAATGACGTCGCCCTGATCAAGAACTCGAGTTTCAAGAGTGGTAAAAGCTTCCATAAGCTGCTTCATAAAGACAAGAACTTGTGAAATAGAAGGAGCAGCAGATGGTTGACGAGTACTAGACGCAGGACGAGTGACAACCGTCTCTTGGATTTGAATGGTTGAACGATTGCGTTTAGGAACCAGAGACGTGGGCTCATAATCCGAATCTGGATCTTCGCGCGGTCGCTTTTCTTTACCTCTTTAGTAGGTACATGAACCCTGCCCTGTCATCCTACGTTGAATCCGTTTGAACCGACGAGGATCAAAATGTCGAATGTTTTCAAGAGCAGCAGGAGCAGGTACATCTCCATCAAAAGTTGCTGGAGTTGACCCACCATCGTCATCTTCTTCGTTAGAGGTTTCAGTTGTTTCCCCCTGTTCATCCTCAGGTTGTGGCATATTCCCCTGAGCCTCATTAGCAATTAATCCAATATCGATCATATCATCAACTGGTTCATCTTGAACTGGAATGTCAAAAAATTGTTCCTCATTGAGTGGTTCCTCTTCCGCGACCGGATCCTCATAATCATCGTTTAGAGGCGGGAAATAGTGTTCATCTATTAAGTGGCCAAAAAGAGGAACATCAGGAATTTGTTGTTGACCTCTCAAAACACTAGCACAATCCCCGAAAATACGCAGCAACATTGGGGTTTGGCGTAGAAGCGAAGGAACATTCGGCGGGATTCCCAGATTGAATGAATTAAGAACCAGTTGTACGAACCGTGGATACATATATCACATATCCTCGCCTAATTGAATATTTTCAATCACGTTGTTAAAAATATTGCCAGAAAAGTTGTACGGCTTATTGTAGATGAGAGCTATCATGGCAGAGGTAGTAGAGTGACTCATACCATCAAAACCAGCCTTGCGTGGAGATAAGCAGACGATCATGATATGAGCCAAGTATCTCCAGAGCTTACTCAAATGTTGTTTCCGATACTGATCTGGAGGATTCTCCGGATATCCCATGCGTAAAAAGGCACCAGCAAGGAAAGTATTACCGAACTGAGTCAGCATATCAGATGAGTTATCAAATTGAAGAACCTAACGTATGGTGTCTTCAGTAACCACGACCGGATGAGTTGTCATGATTCTGCGATGGCCAAACTCAGAGTTAATCACTGCATTGTCCCAAAAAGGACCAACTTGATTGAGAAATATCGGCGCAATAGCTGTGATTGCATGGTGAATCCTCGAACGTCTGAGAAACTGGATCATCGGATGATATGGAAATCGAGCTTACGTAAGTGTCTTCAAGGAAGGCCACGATGTTGTGCCTTGTCTGCGTGCGGCAAGCGTGAATTTCTAAATCGGCCATCTGAAACTGAAGCAAACAAAACCATATCTAAACGAAAACGTTATAGTTATAGAAACATTATCAAATTAAGTGTCACTAGAGCTAATGGCGGCAGTTAATTGAGTGTCGCTAGCTAGTACTAGGATCAATTCACGAGCACTGAGCGACACAAGACAAAGTGTCGCTGCCAGGGACGGGAGACAATTAAAGCCACATACGACACTGAGCAAGTGTCGCTCCAAGCGGCACTAGTGGAACTAAATTAACGACAGTGGCGACACTTAACCTAGTATCGCCATGATGAACTTGTGCCTAGAAACAGGAAATCCAGAAAATTGTGATGAACAAATTTGGGGTATTTAATAAATTATTGATGCAAAGTGTGCGAAAAACATGCGTGATAAACAATCCATAAGTTTGAACATCTAATTGTAACTAGCAAAGAATGACTCAATCAATTTTCACAGAAAACCCTAACCCGTGACCCTAGGTAACAATTAACTGATAAATAGGTGGTGACAAATGTTAAAACACATACCAAGATGCACAGAATGATGATTAGAACAAGATACAAGTAATGGATTTCACAAACACTCGTTCCAAAAACGTAGATCAAACGAAAATCCTTCGGGTTCGTAGTGTCGCTATATCGAGACGTAGTGTCGCTAATTGTGAGTGTAGTGTCGCTTTATAATTTGAAAGAACGGGAAAAGTGAGTGCCGCAGTGAGAGGATATATATACCCTAGCCCCGGTGGCGACACTTGGTTGCGACACTCAATTCAATTCTAGCGACACTCATCAAGTGTCGCCGTTTGACACTTGAAAAATTTAGTGGACTAAAAAATTGTTCAAAATTTTTCCTTTTGATGTCGGTACGCGATTTGCTATTGAAATGAGACTTGGATAGAAATCTTTTTGGATTTTTCCTTTAATAAGGCAGGAATTAAAAAGAAAATTAAAATTACAAAGCATTAAAGACACTTAATATTTTTGGGGACAAGATTGTTTTGGGTCTGGTTAGGGATCATATCAGGCTAACATGCACGTATTAGGAAATAGTGAGCTTTATTTTGATTACCAGTATATTTTTCCATTTTAAATTTACTTAACATATTTAAAACATCGTTTAGAAAAATTGTTTCAAAATGATTATTGGTATTATTTGACCATTTAAACATTTTATACTTAAGTACCTAAACCATGAATCTTATTATTAGTAGACATATTACAATATATAATATAGATTAAGATATACATTTGAAATCAAAACATGCTAGAGCAAGCATATGAAATTATCTTTAGAATCAGGTTAGTGTTGACAGGTCTGTACAACGTACAACAGAGTCACATGAACAATGATTTGGGTGGAACAAACACTAGTTTGAACAATTTAAACTAGAGGATACATGTCTATACATCGTACAACAAAGTATCATAGTTTAACACAAACCAGTACTAGGTAATTCTTTTATGAAATAATTTTCCTGTACATAGTATAATATTTGAGATCAAGATTACCACGGGTGTGCAATATTTGTCCATAACTTGATACAGACTGCTCACCTATGTCCTTTTCAAAAATATATCAATTGAAACCAGGTCTGTACTTTCGTACAACAGAGGAGTCAAGCTATATATTTCCCAGATAAAACCATATTAAAACTCTAAATCTTAAGATTAAAACATGTTTATCATTCAAATATTAAGACATGTCAAATATAAGACTTAAATGTCCAAATTTTAACATAGTGTCATACATAATAATATGTTTTATATAAAGCAATATGCAATTTTGAAATTAGGCTTTTTAGAGGTTTTAGAAACTTAAGCATAAATGCATACCAATACATCATGTGATGAAAATTTTTTTTAGTAAAGATGTTTTAAGTATGTTAGATAAACCTACTGACACATCAAACATAAACCTTAAAACTTTCATTTTCGTGCATGTCCCTTGATGTACTATCATATCCAAGATTGTTTACAGACACAATCTGACGTTCATTTTTAGAAATGTTGCAATTGTTGCATTTTTTTAATACTAACAAGTATAAAGAGTGGCAGTTGCCAATTTTTTTTAGTTTTTTATTTTTTTTAATAAATTGTAATCCAAAGTAAAGCAAATAATATACAAAAAATTTCCAAGTCACAAATCAATTATGATCAGAATTTTTCATTCCGATCATAGAGATAAGCTCTTCAAATCGAGTACACGAAAAAGCCTTTGTGAAAATGTCTGCGTTTTTTTTAAAGTGTCGATTTTAATCAAGTCCATTAAATGCTTCTCATAGCAATCCAGTATAAAGTGAAAACGTATTTCAATATGTTTTGTTTTAGAATGCTGTACGGGATTGCGTGTGATTGAGATAGCAGCAGTATTATCAATGCGAATAGGAGTAAGAGTTAAGAGTAACCCATAGTCACACATTTGATGCTGAATCTAGTGAACCTGAGAACAGCAACTAGCAGCGGCGATGTATTCGGCTTCAATTGTTGAGGTAGAAACCGTCTTTTGCTTCTTGCACTGCCATGAGACTAATCGATTGCCCAGAAACTGAAACTGACATCCACCTGTAGTTGACTTTTTATCCACGTTGCAACTGCCGTAATCTGAATCCGAGTAGGCAGTCAAAGCGAAGTTATCCTCATTTGAGTACCATAAACCAAGAGATGGTTTATATTTCAGATAACTGAAAATTCGCTTGACCGGCTTCTCGTGAGATAGCTTTGTCTTTGCCTGAAACCTTGAGCAGATAGACACAACAAACATGATATCGGGCCTCGAAACGGTGAGATACATAAGCGATCCTATCATTAATCGATAGTTTCGTAGATCAGCATCATCTTCCTTTTCGGCTGGTCCTAGTTTATGATTCACTTCAATGGGAGTTGCAAAGGTTTTGCAGTCTAGCAATTGATACTTGGTCAAAATCTCATTGACATATTTTGACTGATGAATAAAAATGCCATTAGAGGACTGCACAACTTGCAAACCAAAAAAGAAGGTTAGTTCTCCCATGGAACTCATATCAAACTTGGACTTCATGATGTTTTCAAAGTCTTTAGACACCTTTTCTTTTGTAGACCCAAAGATGATATCATCCACGTAAACCTGTACAAGAATCAAATCTCCAGACTTTTTGATGAAGAGTGCGCTGTCAATCTGCCCTCGAATGAAACCATTTTGCAGCAGATGTTGTGACAATGTTTCATACCATGCCCGAGGAGCCTGATGAAGACCATACAAAGCTTTGTTCAACTTGTAAACATAGTCCGGATGAATAGAGTCTTCAAAACCAGGAGGCTGTCGGACATAAATCTCTTCATCTATCTTCCCATACAAAAACACAGTTTTCACATCCAGTTGAAATACCCAGAATTTCTTGTACGAGGCGTAAGCAAGAAATATGCGAATAGATTCCAATCGCGCAACTGGAGCAAAGACTTCATCATAATCCAATCCTTCTATCTGTGTGAAGTCTTGTACCACAAGTCTAGCTTTATTCTTAACAATCACACTACGGTCATCCTTCTTTACCAACGAGTACCTATAGGATGAGCACCTTTTGGTACCGTAACTAGTGACCACACTTGTAGCTTCTCAAATTGTTGAAGTTCTTCCTGCATAGTATTGATCCAATGAGAATCTTGCAATGCTTCTTGTACTTTCGTTGGTTCAATTTGAGAAAGATGACAAGACTCTATTTGAGCTACTAGGCAGTCAAGCTGTTCGGATGTTGATGATTTAACTTGTCCCCGTGTTTGAACACCATCATTCAAATTGCCAATGATGTTGTCAGTTGGATGAGTAGAAAGAATGCGTGATTGTGGAATCGGGTCAGGCGTCATAACCGAATCTAAATTTGTTTGATCTCCCTCAGGTGCAATAGATGTAATCTGATCCATTACGATGGGTGTTTGTTGTAAAGGTTACTGCGAAATTTCTGAAAGATCGGGAAATTGATATTCCGGAGGAACGGTGTTAGAAGTGGATGGAGTAGAGAGAGGTGGTGTGGCAGCGGAAGGTGTAGCGGTGGAAGTAGGATTTGGAGAATCTATAGATATATCAATTCCAAATGTAATATAGTTACCATCTCCTCAATACCATCAGCAACTAGAATGTTAAAGGAATCAAATAAGTCATTATATTGGAACATCCAATCAGGGCCTTGACCTTGAGAAGGATCAGTATAACGAAAACACTTCACTTAAAAGTGTTCCTCCACACGTCCGGTTGCTTTGTTAAAGACCTTTTTGTTAGGTGAATTGACTGAATAGCCCAAGAAGAAGCCATCACAAACATTTTCCCCAAACTTAGGAACCTTTTCTTTTGTAATCATAATAGAACACGGACATCCGAAAGGTTCAAGAAACTGTAAGTTCGGTTTACGATTATCGAGCAATTCATAACACGTTTTATTGCGTTTCTTAACCGTTAAAACTCTATTTAGTACATAGCATGATGTATTAACTGCCTCAGCCCAAAAGATGATGGGCAATTTGGAATCAGAAAGCATGGTTCTCGCAGTTTCAATGATTGTTCTCTTTTCCATTCAAGAACTCCATTTTGTTGAGGAGTTCTTGCCGCACTGAACTGATGATGTATACCTTTATTCAAACAGTACATTTCGAGAGTAGAATTCTTGAATTCTATTCCATTGTCACTGCGCAGTTTCTTGTTCTTCAGGTTGCATAAGTTCTCCAATCTATCAAATAAGTAGACAAGAATATCAGGAGTTTCATCCTTAGTAGCGAGAAAATATACCCAGGAGAACCTTGAGTAGTCATCTGTCACTACCAGGCAGTAAGATTTACCCCCCAAACTCTTCTTATTGATTGGTCCAAAAAGATCCATATGCAACAACTCTAATGGGGACTTAATGGAGTTCACTTGTTTTGACTTACGAGACTTCTTGTGCTGTTTCCCCTTTTGGCAGGAAACACAGTCATCTTATAAGGCAAATATATGTTTCGGAACCCCAAGCACAAGATCATTCTTTATTAGATAATTCATCTTACAAAAGTGAATATGTCCCATTCGCCTGTGCCATAAAAGTGATTCCTTTTGCGTAGCCTTAGACAATAGACAAGTGAATTCAATAGTTGTTTCGACAGTTCTCATATCCAAGATATACGTATCTTTCTTTTTGGGTTCTCTCATCAACACCCATTCCTCGGGAATAACAAATCCCGGCTTCAGAATCAAGCATTCTACATTCGTAAAGACTGTGGTGTATTTCTTATCGCAGACTTGTGAGACACTCAGCAAATTATGCTGAAGTTGTTCCACGTAGTTAACTTTTTCAAAACTCACATTCCCGTTGGTAAGTGTTCCTTCTCCAGAAATAATACCACCTGTATTACCAGCAAATGCAACATATCCCCCATTTATTGGTTTAACATTAGTCAGGAGGGACACATTGTCAGTCATGTATCGCGAGCAGTCACTGTCCATGTACCATATACTATTATTTACAAGTTCTGACTGCTGCAACACAACACAATAAGATTATCAGTTAGAAGCTGAGACCCAAGCCTTGACAGACTTAGGTCGTCCGAAGTCATCAAAAATAACCACATGAGTTAAAACTTTATTTTTAAATAAATCAGTTGTGTTCGCTGATGTGTTATGGTTGGTGACTGAGGAGTTAACAGTAAACTCTTTGGGTTTCTAAAGTTTGGATTGTTCGGAAGATGGTTTATAAATAACATTGTTCTTTGGGTTGGAAAAAGTATTTCGAACAACATTATTTAATTTGGGACTGGTTTGAGAGACTGAGAGTTGTGCCTTGAAATTGGATTTGAAAATGAATTTCTGTAAACTGCATTTCTAGGCATGTGTCTCTCAAATCATTGTCGGGAAAGCCGATGAAAGTCATGAATTAAATGTCCTTGTCTCTTATAGTAGAAACAAGAACGGTGCTCAACAAATGACTGTTGAGGTGGAGAGGGGATTCTAAACGGCTTAGAGGATGAAGCATTTACGGAGCATGCACACTTATGTGTACATGATGATGTAGATGCTTGTGAGGTTGAGGCAGTTGATTTTGAAGGTTTTGTAACTGAATTATTCCTCTTCAGAATTGTCACAGAGGACTGTGATTCAATTGAAGATTGTAATTTTGAAGAATGTTTAATAGATTTTGCTTTCTTTGATTCATTTTTCAAAATCTTTTCAGAATCAACCTTAGATTTAACCTTTTTATTAATGATCTCAAATGGTTCATTAGTGCGAATATGATTCTCAAGTTTAACATCAATTTTCTTAAACTTACTGAATTCTTGGTCAGTAACATCCTCTATATCTACAACCTCCATAACACCAACTGGAGGTACACTAACAGTCTCACAATCTTTTTGCTTAGTACTGACTGAAACATCATTATCAATACTTTTAACCGATTCATTAACAGATATTGTGTCTACTTTTGATGCTGAAGTAGGCACAAAGTCCTTGATTTATCCTTAGCCGGCATAGGCAGATAATCTTTTAGGAGAGGTACATGGTGATATCCAAGACCTGCCTTACTCTTAGTATCTGTCCTCTACGAGTGGAGGATTTCATCAAAAACTACAGAAGAGGTTGAGAAATTTGAAATCTTTCTTTTAAAATCAATAACTTCTGATTGAGATTCAACATGTTTTTTCCTTAGTAAAGAAGATTCTTTCAAATAACTATCTACAACATCTTGCTGACTGAATATTTTAGTTTTCAAGTCTTTTGGTTCAGACTGAGCAGCTTTAAGTTTCTTTTCAAAAGCTTGTTCATTAAATTTTAAGATTATATTAGCTTCCATAAATTTAGAAAGATTATTTCTCAACTTCTCGTTATCCTCCCTGTATCTGTTGACTGAACTAGTTAGTTTAATACAAGAAATGCAAGTAAGAGGATCATCATCAACCTCTGGAGCGTTTGAAATGTTAGACATGAGAGCAGTGTATTGATTATCCAACTGCTCATTCCAGTCATATGCTTCTGGGTCAGTAACCACTAAAGCATTAAATACATTTATCTTCTCTTTCTCCTTCCCCTGTATCTGTTGATAGGTTGTCTGCTTTGGTGAACGCTTGGTCAATCCAGTTGGAGGCTGTTTGGCCTTCTCACATTCTCGTGCAAAGTGCCCAAAATTCTGACAATTGTAGCACTTTACTTTGCTCTTGTCGAAACCAATTCCCTTGTCATCTCCTTCCAAGTTCTTGCGACCTGTCCGTTGCAAGAATTTATTTGCTCTAATGGTGAACATGGCCATGTTCCAACGTAGATCCATTTTCTCCAGATCATCCTCATGGATTAGTTCATAGTCTTCCTTAGTGAGTCCAAGGGTACTAGTCCTTTGAGAAAGGAAATTCTCATATGAGCTGAGAAAAGCTGTAAAGATTGCAGCATATTCCTCAACCTCTAGTGAAGGTGTTACTTGAACCCCCTGTGTCTTATGCGAGGACAAACTAGAGAAACTAGGGTATCCGGTACTTCCTTGAATTGGAGCAGCAGAGATAGAAGACCCATCAGATACAAAAGCCATCCCCCCGTAAGAAGTTCCTGTTGAAACCTTTCCCCCATACAAACTTGGATCTTGAACAAAACCACCAGTCTTCAGGTCTTTCTTCTTCATATCCCAAGCATATGCTTGTAGTTTCCCAATGACTTGATCAAGTTACAAGGTTTCTAGTTCATGATCATCCTTCATCATAGTTACTCTTGTCTCCCAATTCTGTGGTAATGCTTCTAGTAGCTTCTTATTTACATCAATGTTGGGAAAGGTTTCTAGTTGATTTTGTTTTTTTGCTTCACACTTAATTTTTAAATGTGAAACTTATTTTTTTTTTGGCTTCACATAAAATTTACGAATTGTGAAAGTTGAAAGTTACGCTTCACACATTCATAAATTTATGTAAAGCTAAATAATTAAGCTTCACAGTTAAAAAATTTCTAATATTTGTGAAGCAAAAAAAAATAAAGGTTCACAATGAAAAAAATTTGGAAAATAAAAAAAATGTAGGGGTTCACAATAGAAAAACATATGTGAAGCGAAGAAAATAAAAGTTCACAACTAAAAAAAATTGTGAATCTAAATTGAGATCGTTTTCACCGTTTTTATTTTAACTCCTCGTTTTCACCGTTCTATATATATATGGTAGGGATCAAGAGGGAAACAATTTTTGAGGGAAGTATTGAAGCTAACAATTCATTCGCGATTAATGATAATCAAACGTAAAAAAAATATTTTTATCAAGAAATATTAATCAAAACAGATGTTATACATAGTAATATTTATCGATAAACTACCTTTTATAACCTATAATATCATATGATGAATATCAAGAGAATTTTCTAACATTCATCATTAATAAATGTTAACCGGAGTAGATATTATCAGTTTCTTTGAAAAAATTATTCGTTAAAATTCGTCCACGATGAATGATAATCAAAACGTATAAAAATATATGTTTACCAATAAATATTAATCAAAACCGCTGTTATAACTATTAATATTCATCAATAAACTATTTTTTATAATCTATAATATCATATGATGAATATTAAATGAATCGTTAACATTCATCGTTGATGAATGTGTAGCTTCTTCAGAAAATAGTGCTTCCCTCTGGATCGGGACCCTATATATATCTATCTATATAATTAATTGAGGATAATTTATTTCCTATGTGTCACCCCTATTTTGTTGACAAATAAGGGAAAATCCTATGTGTCATTATCTTAACTTTTCAAAAAATCCTACATGTCATTAATATTGAAAATGGTTTTGAATCCATTTAATTCTTATCTAAAAATTCTAACATTAAAATTATCACTTAAAAATTCTATAAATCGTATTGAAAAAACTCAAAAAGTGCGATATATTATATATCTAAAATGAAAAGTTACGGAGATCCAGACTTTTAAACTCAATTTTTCACATGACACTTTATTATAACTATTAATTAATAATTAATTAATCTATCTTTCAAAAAGTTTTGTACTATATTTTATTATTGTGTTCATTTAATTAAAGTTCTAATAGGATTATTCATTATTATTATTAATATTAGTAATAATATAATTGTAATATGTTAATGTAAAAGTTGAGTATATATTTATGCTTGATTCGTATTTATGAGGATTATCATGTGAAAATATGCAAGTTGAAACATTTAAGATTAGTCTCAATGTTGCTAATCACAAATATGTTGATTTTAAGTTTTTTTTTGATTAATTTTATTTGTTTATTTCATTTGCAGACGTATATATGTTAATTTCGAAAAGAATAAATTACAAAAAACATCAATGTGGTGACACTTTCTTAGAAATCATCTCCGAATTTTAATAATATCAACAACCATCATCGTGAATAACAAAGTTTTACAAATTACATCATTCAGCCATTTAAAAAATATAATATTATTTCAATTATTACTCAAGTACATATATACTAGAACAATTTACACAATAATATTCTCTAAGGAGACATATGTATAGTCAACACCACATTAATTATATGATGTTGATCGATCATGATTAACTTATTATGCACTTTAAACCCTTAATATTTTCATGTATACAAGTTAACTCGTATTTTACACTAACAACGTATAAGTTAGGTGTGTTAAACAAAAATAACATTTTCGCATTATGTATTCGTAAAATCGTTATTTTCTTACATTTATCATTTTTCAATGTATTTATGTTTACGCTAGCTGTGCATCGCACGAGCATAAAACCTAGTATGTATATATATATATATATATATATATATATATATATATATATATATATATATATATAAGACATTTCATTGGCAAGATGAGAATATCCAACAACCATTAAGCTCACAAACCTTGCATCCTTGATATCGATATATATGCACACAAAAGACATTAGCATACATTCATTCTTTTCTAGGTGGCTTAATTAGGACCAACGACTTTTGGTCAACAACATAGTAGCAAACACTTCAATTTGGTTAAAGAACAATTTTGACAATTTCTTTAGGCAAGGTGTTGAAGTCCGGTAGTATTACAACATCATCGTCTTATCATGTGTTAATATCCTTTTCTTTTTCTACTCTTTTCATGATTGTGTGATAATTATTTTATGCACTATATATTCTGTTATTGTATCAAATATTCATATTTGATTCGTTTTGATAATGAAATTGTATTCAAGTATGAGTATTATTCTTACAAATAGATCGGTTCTTCTAAAATTGTATTATTTTATTAGGATTAGTGTCTGTCAATGCATTCAACTTGTACTCGATGTCTATTGTGTGTACCCAACTTAAGTTTGCTATTTTCAATACATTCAACTTTTAAAAACATGTATTTTAATGTATTTTGCTGATGTGTCATCTGTTTAAGGTGCCACGTGGCATCCGTAGGGGTTGACACATCATCAAACATACTAAATAATACATTAAAACACACGTTTTTGAAAGTTGGATGCATTAAAAATAGTAAACTTAAGTTGGATACACACGATAGACATCGGATAAAAGTTGGATGCATTCTCAAATACTAAGCCCTATTTTATTCGAATCGAATTCCATCCGAATTCCGGAAATCACTTCATAGTACATTTAGAAAGAAAAAAAAAAACATAGAGAACCCGAAAATAAAAGAAACATGTATATATGCAACAAAAGACAAAGGTGAGATGTTTAAAAAGGTTACCTATTTTGCAAGGTTAGACCATAATATTGACATGCGTCTTCTAGAGCTTGCTTCCATTTCTAAACTCTCTCTGGATCAACGTTGAGCTGGTGAGTTTCGAGTGCTTCCATGAAAGAACCTTGTTATGTTCTAACATGAGATGGTTCTAGATTATAAAATATTGGTACAACTTTCCTTTGATCAAGCTTTTGATGGCAATCCATAATGTAAGCGAGCTCATCTAGACACCTAGCGCTTACAGAGAAAGCGTAGTTGATCGAAAATACAAGAAGATATATATCAGATTCTTGAATAGCTTTAAAACGTTCTAAACATGTATCTTGACCTACTAGGAGCATTGTGTGGCTGGATATGGTAAAGCTATTGTGTCTGAGGGCAGCTCGAAGGTGGCTTATGAAGCAGTTGCCGATATCTTTAAACGAATAATTCATGAATACGTCATTCTTTGGCCTTTCACTTTTGGGTTCGTCAAAATAATTTTCATCTCTTTTCCTTTTAAAAGAGGGAAAGAAGGCCATCGATGAGGAGGATGAATACATGCAATGCAACGGTGATGGAAAAGATATATCCTGAAGATTTTAGTTGCAAGAGGTGTGGTAAGTGTGAAGCATTTGTTCAAGGCGTTATGTATGAAGTTTTATATATACATGGTATGAAAAGAATATATAACAGGATGTTTGATTAAAATATTTATACACAATCGAACGAGTAGGATTTAATCTTGAGACAATTTAAGCCGGCAGCTGGTATGAAAACTTGTTCGGTACAATTATTTAAAAAACACTATATGTTCTATAGGTTGGAATTGGAACGATAACTATTTTTTTTTTCCTTTTCAGAAAGGCAACGAGTCATGCTCAGCGGTTCAGCTCTATCACAAATATATACATTCATTTACGACTATTAACGAATAGTTTCAACCTCAATCTTGAACATAAAATCTCATGGTAGATAGGTTAACTCGACACCACTGTACTATTGATATTTTGGTGGAATGATAACTAAAATTTGAAAATATAAATAAATAAAAAAGGCCCCATGTCATATGGGTTCTTTTTACTTGTTTCTACTTTCTAGTACACAAACTTACAAAATATAAATAGAGAACACAAAAACCATCAACCCGGCTACTTAATAGGTTGTCCAAGCTTACTAACGCTATACACTAGTTTACGTTAATGCTATTGGCTTGAAAATGAGAAAGTAACATATATAGAAGCTTCATATACTTCGTGTACTAACGAAAGAAGTCGATTATCTAGCTATATTAACGTTTTTATAAATTTTATCTGAGGAATCCGATCCTTACCTTAAAAAAATGAGATTCAAAAGTCGTGGTCCCTCAAATTCTTCCTAGCAATTTGTTTCAATGTACAATATTAAATATTTGGTATTTCACACTTGTGACAGTTGCCACATGACCAACTCTATAAGTAATAATTATGGGGGCAATTAGGTCAGGTTGAGTTGAGTTTGGGTCGGGTCACAATGGGTTTGGGTCAAAACGGGTCAAAAATTTTAGACGGGTCAAACGGGTCAGATCAAATTCAAGTTGGGTTGGGTTGGGTCGAGACCCGTTTTCCCCCTAAAATTTTCAACTCTTTCCAAATTACTCTACACACATGTATGGGACCAAAATTTCATCTATACTTCCTATAAAATTTCAAGAACAAAAACTGATGATCCATGAAAAGAAGTACATAAGAGTAATAACTAGTATATTCTGAGTTCATTTTCAAGTTCAAAATCATATGCAAAAGATAAAGAAATAATCAAATCTGGTAACAAGTCCCACTCTTGGCATCCCAAACTAAAATCTTGTTAAATTTGTACATCATCTGCTTTATATTGCATCGGCAAGGGACCACTGCCAGCAAAATCTATTTCTTCTTCCAAATCAAGCAAATAATTTCCGTCACCAACAAGAACCTACAAAATTCATATACATTTATACAAATTAGGGGCAGACACCAAAGTAAATAATACAAAATTGGAGATACACTTTATTTACTAAGTGAATCATAGAAAATTAGAGATACACTTTATTTACAAAATCTAAGTAAACCCTAGAAACCAATATGCAAAATTGATCAACTTTTATAGAAAATTGCAGCCTACCTCTTGAATCTGTGATGAGAAATCGACAAGAGATGAAGATAAGTTTGAATTTGAAGTTCGTTCACTGCTTCGTACGTCTTTTACTCTTTTTGTCTCTTCGTCGCCCTCAATTTCATGCAGGTTCCAATTCTCACTCTTTTGGACCCGCTTGACCCGTACATAAGACCTGTTGGACCCATCTTTATTTATTAGGCTATAAGGAGGTAGAAATTGGACCTATTCATTTTTATTTTGTCTATGAGGCAAACGGACCCAACAAATTGAAGGAATTACCCATTGAACCTAATTTAGAGGTTTTGGGTCTGGATTGCTAGACCTAGTAATAATATACATATACATAATATATATATATATATATATATATATATATATATATATATATATGTATATATGTATATGTATATGTATATATGAGTTTGATCTACGGAGAATAAAAATTTGTAAGAGAAGTGAGAGAAACAATCTTGAACGTCCAAATTTTTGATACAATTCAAAACACTTCATGGTATAATTGTAAATTTAGAGACTAATATTTTAATCAATGAGGGTCAAAATGGTCCATATTCAAAACCTGTTTTCGTTTCCCCACATATTTAGGCATTAGTGGCAATAAAATAGGGAAATTTGAATTATTTTATATAACATATATATATATATACATGTACATGTATATATACATGTACATGTATATATATACACATGTAATATACATCTTAACTATATAATAAAGGGAAATTTATGCTAACATCATGAAGATGACATGTCAAATTCTAAGGTTGTTTCCAATGCTGACGTGGCTTAATAAGGTTCAAGAAATTTTGTCATTGTTTTGAATTATCTTAAATTATCTTAATTTAGATTTATTTAAATATAATTTGGTGGCTATAATTTGCTTATTTGTGAGTTCGTAGAAGCAATCTGCATGCACATGCCATAGGAATAATAATTGTTGACTGATGATGCCTTTGGGGGGTGAAGGGTTAGATGGCAGTAGCTTGGTGATGTAAATGGGCATTTAGAATCGTTAGAGAGTGTATTAAGGTGTTGATAACAAGGCTCTAAGTTTATTAAGGTGTTTTTTATGTTAACTCAATAAGTATAAATTATTGGTAAAATGTTGATATCAAAGCTCTAAGTTAAACAAAACGGTTGAGATCCAATGACAAAATTGGTTAAATTGTTATTTTTATTATATTGATTCTGTTTATGTTTGTTTAGAAGGATGTTTTTTCATGGTGTTATTTTGTTGCTTAACAGAACTGGATGTCTGTAAGCTTAGTGTCATTGTCTTGATGTTATTTTGGTAATGTATTATGTCAGCAATGGGGATTTTTTGGTATTATATATCAAGCAGTTTACATGCGTGTAGCCCATTAGCATCAACATCCAAAAGCAAATGTTTCCTGTCTCCACAAGGTATAGACAATTGCTTTAAAAAGTTCTTAAGCTTACTACTGTATATATTTTCTTCATTATTATTATTAGATGCAGAAAAAATTAAAAGTACGCCCTTCCACATAATATTTATACATGATATTATTATATTTATTTATTTCTTTACAAACTAACAGGATTCAATAATCCTGTATCTATATTGGGTAATCATCAATTTCACTCTGTGTCTCCATCACTCAACATAACGCCATCATTCAACATAAAATTAATTGTATAAACTTGACTAAACATCTTCAAGTAAAACCGTTTATGTCTTTGTTCAGTTATTCATGGCACACCTGCTTCTACATCTAACTATAATATGGGATTAAGAAGTAATTCCATAGGAGTTCAACAGTTCTCTAAGTTGAAGAAAGTTGTGACCCATAACAGGAAAAGTAAATCTGTAGTGGATCGGAATACTCAAATTCCTACATTCAGTCTTACAAACGAGGACCAAGAATCTTACGAGGCCGCAAGGAAAAAATTCTATGTAGTTTCTAAAGGTATAATTATTATATAATGGTTGTCATATAAAACAATAATAATCAATATTGTCAATGTGATCTAATTCAGTTGTTTATATATGTTCTTCAAGAATATTTGGACCATGGTGATCCAACATATGTCTGTACGAACTGTCATGCTCTTCTCTGGCGTGCAGAGGCACTTAAAGGAAATAAGGACGGTAGGAATACTTCTTATTCTATGTGTTGTTCTCATGGTAAAGTTCAACTGCCTAGACCACCGGTTCCTCCAGATCTTTTTACGAGATTATATAAAAAGAGGCATCCAAAAAGCGACAACTTCTTCAAGAACATTAGGGTGTATAATAGTATGTTTGCATTTACTTCCATGGGAGGCAAAATTGATACATGAGTGAACAAAGGACGTGCCCCTTACGTATTTAGAATGTCCGGTCAAAATTGTCATCTTATGGGAAGCTTGCTTCCTCCAGCTGGTGCCATGCCCAAGTTCTCTCAGTTGTATATTTATGATACTGAAAATGAAGTGGATCATAGGGTGAATGCTTTTAGGTATATTTTAAACCTGATTATTCTATATATTTTAAACCAAGTGGTTCCATCTCTAATTTTATTATGTATGAACTACTTTTTTGAATTTTATATCATGTATTATTAATTTGATGTATCCTTTCAACAGCACCTCTGCACGTGGAGATAGGTCAATTGATGAACCACTTGATCCTGATCTCATTAATCAAATCAAAAATGTTTTGGATGTAAAAAATCCTTTAGTCATTTCTTATAGGATGGTGAGGGACCTTATGTCTGAAAACAATGTACAAACGAGAACCACAATAAAATGTAAGGGTTCACAATAAAGTAACGAATGTGAAGCGAAAAAAATAAAAGTTCACAACTAAAAAAATTGTGAATACAAATTGAGATCGTTTTCACCATTTTTATTTTAACTTCTTGTTTTCAACGGAACCCAACCCTATATATATATGGGTTACGTTCAAACGAGAACCACAAAAAGGTACAAAACTGCGAGAACTTTTAAATTACATTATTTTTATACATATAAAGGCAACAAACTATATATAAATATTATTTGGTGTTCATATTATTGACAAATAAAAGTTAAAAACCACAAAATGCATGTTAAGTTATAAAATATACAAAGTGTTCACATGTGCACATATGAAAAATGCACATGTGAACGAAAAATATAAATTTAATTTTAAAGGTTATTTTGATGTTTCCTCAAACTATTTTGCTTTTAACCTTAATCTACATTAATATGCACATGTGATTGAATCATTAAACATGTGAATCCATATAATTTAAAAGTTCTTGCAGTTCTGTACCTTTTGTAGTTCTCATTCGAACCTTTGACATATAATATATATATATATATATATATATATACACACACACACACTAGCAATGAACTGGTATGTGCCTAATATTATGTAAAATTGTTTATGCCTTTTGTATCGGTTTGTTGATCCATTCATTTATGGGCCTGATTTTCTGGTTTGGCACTTCTTAAGTGTTCGTAGTTAATTTCATTTTGCAAGACTGTTGACGATGTGTTTGTTGTCTAACAGTCCCATGTTGTCACGGGTTTATTCACTAGTAAAATAAATATTATATGAAAAACACTAGAAATTAAAGATTGGTGTATTGGATCGGCTCAGTGTATGAGCGTGTTACTTACGGTTATTATTTATAAACTAACAATTAAGTTAATTTATTTGAGCTTATTACTAAGGAGGTTATTGTATTTCTTGCCAATTATATGCTCATAAGCATATTGTAACTTATTTGCTTATATGATAAAGTCAAAATGCATAATAAATTCATCCAAACAACCCATAAATGTATACTACAATGCACTATAATATAAAAGCAACATTCCAAAACTAACAGTCTCGCACTCGATAGTACGTACGATCAAATTTAAACTAACTCTCAAAAAGGACACCTAGGCAAAACCAACGCACCTCATCATCATATGGTATGCTTTTTATTCCTAGGTGGGAACATATTGGACAGATAGGAGTATGGGGCTTTGGGCTACATAGTCTCTTACTTTCGATAGCCATTCTAACAGCGGCAGACCCACAAAGGGGATTAAAAAAACTAAAATCACATACAAAAAATTATTTTTAAATGTAATTATTGACATTTTTTAATTTTGCCCCTTAAAAAAGAAAAAAAAAAAGAGAAAAAGAAATTTCGCCTAGCGCAACTTAAGTATCATGTGTTACATCCGTTTATATTTTAGAAACCAATAAGAAAACGAGTCAATGAAGTGTTAAAAAATTTATAATATAATAAAACTTTGGTCAAAAATTTATACAAGGAATAGTCAAAGTCTTTTGACTCAACGAGTCAACATAAGAAAATGGTCAATGGTCACCCGTCAAAATGGGTCAACCATTGACTAAATTTTCATAGAGTTTAACACTTCTCAACATCTTTTACAAAATATTTACAAAAATGGTAACAAGCTTCATATCACAGCTCGCTTTCATAATCACCATCGAACCCGAACTAGAATAACCTTTAGTGTTGTGTTTAGTTACACTGCTTCACCGGATTTATCACCTAAGGACACACACAAAACAAAGTAAGCTTCAAAGGTCTAGTGAGTACAAGGTTTTGACACCTTGAAACAAAAACAACTAATAACACAACTTTTAAATTTAAATAATAATTAAAAGAAAACAAATCAATAACTCTATCAGTCACAACTTAATTGTGCCACCCCCACTATTCCTAAGCATTGCAAGCTAGGCTATTAGTCTTTAGACTCATTTACACCCTTTGTCACTTCGGTATAAATACAACTTATTTGAAGTACATCAGTAGTGAATAAGTGATATCAAAACAACTATTATGGTGTGTGTGCCCCTAGTTTGAGAAAAGCAATGTACTCACGTGAGATTTCCTGCTGCAATTTACATTACCTCCCTAGCTAGAAAAAAGTATAAGTATTCACCATTTGAATGTCATCCATAATCTTGTCCCCTTATTCAATCACAATAGATGTTATTAATATAAATCAAACACTCATAACATAACAACACTTGCCATCAATATTTATCTTACACCTTAATCCTTTATTAACTTCCTTTATACACCCTAAGTATGAGTTATAATGACCTGAAACTACTCTATACGACAAAACATAAAGGATTAGCAATGCAATGCTATGGTTATTCACATTTTAAACTACCATGTACTAATGATATTACTAGTAGTGCATGAATTGTGACGCACTGAGAGGTCGTGGTCGTGGTCCAGGATTGTCATGCCCATGGTAAATTGTTGCCGGCTCCTGATCTTGACCATGCCCATGGTAGATATAGGCCATGGTCGTGATCTCTAGTTTACAAACATGATAGTGACTACTGATTTAGGCCATGTCCATGGCGAAAATACGTCATGGCCGTGACTCCCCTGTATCAGCACTTAAATTGATTTTATAACAATTAACACTCAACTTAAAACATAAAAAATTTCCAACAACAATAAATCAATCGAAACATTTTTCACATGTGTTTTCAAACCAAATTATATGCTCCAGAAACATCATCCGAACTTGATAATATCGACGTCTTCAACAAAACAACCAATTGACATTTTTTAAGAAACTTTGACAATTATAAGTAAACACCACGAACAAATAATCCTAACCTTAATACTAAATCAAATATGAAGTAAATAAAGTTTATGACAACAATTTATAGTTCAACTCCTTTGTTTCATTAATTATATACTTCATTCTATTCTTACAACTTAATAAGCTTTTATCCCAACTAAAGCTCAGGTCCAAAATGATAAGTGTAGTTAGTTTGATGGTCAAGTTTCCAGTTCTAGAAGTCTTGTGGCACTAAGAAGGAAGGATTAAAGACGAGGGGCTTATTTTGTATTTTCAAGCATTCCTATATATTGATCATATGTTTTAGGATTTGAGAAGAGTGAAAAACGGCTAATAAGTTTTCTCTTTAAAACCTTGTAACCCTAATTCGTTCTAGTGAGTTTCTAAGTAATTGTTCGTCATCTTGGTGATCAATTGAGTATTTTTAATTTCGTTCACAAAGATTGTGATTCATTGAGTAAAGTTGTATTGTGTATTGTTGCTTTTGAAGTTAATTGATTAATAAGTGTTTTCTGGTGATCGTTTGTTAATCTGATCTAGTTTCTGGAATCTTAACATGGTATCAGAGCATAGGGGCGATTAGCGGCGCACTTGTTCTTCGTTTTTTTTTTCATAAA
Source organism: Gnaphalium uliginosum (assembly GCA_963930675.1). Taxonomy (NCBI): domain Eukaryota; kingdom Viridiplantae; phylum Streptophyta; class Magnoliopsida; order Asterales; family Asteraceae; genus Gnaphalium; species Gnaphalium uliginosum. Next base: position 36,894,138 of record OZ005680.1, on the reverse strand, counting down.
CCTAAAATTAGGGTTTCGAATTCTTAACTCAATCTGCTTAGATCTGGGGTTATTAGTATTTTTGGGTTCGATTAGATACTGTTGTGGGTTCGGTGATCATTCTTTTCTTGATTTTTTTGAAAACCCCGATTTTCAAAAAATTAGGGTTTGAGTTATTTGAAGCGATTTTCAGAATAAGCTAGGGTTTCATCTTGAAATCCTTTCTTTGTGTGGTTTTATCTCTTGGCTGATCCAGAGAATATAAGTCTTCCGCTGTTCTTGTTTGATTGCTTACATACTCAGGTCTGCCGAGCGTGGATTGAGTGGTATAATCTCTCTACACCGAGCTTGTGTTGTCACTGGTTCTTGGCTAGGGAGTTCTTTTTGTTTAAGGAGAATACCCTGCCCCCTGGTTCACACCCGGAATATAACCAAGTGCCCTGCATATTGTTTGGTTAAATGTTTATGTGTTTAAGTGATTTACAAGTTATCTTTTGTGTGTGATATTACCTAAGTTGTACCAATCGTTTTTCTAGTAGAAGAGAGGACCCTAAGTGAGACCTAGGATGGAATCCCTTTAAGAGTCCATCTGTAAGGACACATATTTAGGCTATCATATTAGGTATTTGGCTTCTGAATACCTTATAGTAATTTTGACTATGTTTGTGCATTTGTTTGTTGATTTATATGCTTAATCTTGTCTCTGTGCTTATTTTTGTGTGAAAAATTGGTAATCAAATATCAAAGATGACTGGGGTGAAGCATCTTGTGCTATAACTCTAATTAATAATTTAGATTTTGGTGATCCCTTGTTACATGCAAATGATACCACTGGAAGACCTCTAATTTCTATAAAGTTAAAAGGAACTGAAAATTATAACATCTGGAGAAGATCTATGCTTTTGGCTTTAGCCACAAAAAATAAAACTAATTTTATTGATGGAAGTTTTCAAAAGAATGAAACTGATGTTATTCTTGCCGGTCAATGAGAAATGTGCAATTCTGTGGTATTATCTTGGATTTGGGGTTCAGTTTTTGATAAACTATATTCTGGTCAAATCTTTTCAACAAATGCATCAGTTATTTGGAATGAGTTGAAAGAAACATATGATAAAGTAGATGTATCAGTTGTTTTCAATTTACACCATAAGATAAATACTTTAAAACAAGGTGGTAGTTCTCTCTCTGAATACTACCACAAACTCAATACTTTTGGAAACAATATGATGCAATGATCAAACTACCTGCTTGCACTTGTGCTGCAGCAGAAATTTTTCAAGAGCATAATAAAGTATTAAAACTGAGGCAATTCTTGATGGGACTTGATGATTCTTATATGTCTGTAAGAAATAACTTACTTCTGAGGGAACATTTACCAGGTGTAAAGGTTGCTTATTCTGTGTTATCTATGGAAGAATCTTGGGGGGGTGGGGGTGGGGGGGTGGGGGGGGGGGGGTTACAACTACTGATCATTACAAAAGTCAAACTTATGTTTTTGTATCTCAAACTAATAACAATAGTAATTACAAAGGAAATTTCAATAACACCAATAGAGGTCCAAATCCAAATTTGAAGTGTAAAAAATGTAATAGGATATGACATACGATTGAAAGGTGTTATGAAGTAGTTGGATATCCTCGAGGGTGGGTTCCTGGATATAAAAGGAAGTTGACTGCTCAAAATGTTGTGAAAAATATTTCTAACAATAGTACTCCTTGTGATCAAGAACAGATTTTTAAACTTCTAAGTCTTCTTGATGAGAAAAATTATCCAAAAAATGCTCATGCCAACATGGAAGATACTGTGTTTAATGCTAACATCAAGTTTAATGAAAAATTTGGAAAAAAATTTAATTCAAAATTTTCTGAAAAACAAAAAAATATTAATCAAGGATGGATCATAGATTCCGGTGCAAATCGGCATATGACTGTTTCTAAAGATAATCTACATGATGTTGTTGATATTTCTGATCTTAGTTTGACTGTTGGTCATCCTAATGGAACTCAAGCAAAAATAATCAAAATTGAGGATTTAAAACTAACTAATAATATCATTCTATTTGATGTCTTAGTTATTACTGAGTATTGTGTTAGTTTGATGTCTGATAATAAACTATCCAAGGATAGTAAATTGTATGTTGTTTTTGATGAATCTAAATGTTATGTTCAGAATTTGATGACAAGGAAAACAGTGAGGACTGGTAGTGAGTCTTGTAGTCTATACTTGTTTGATATGATTAATCTGCATAATGTGAGTAATTGCAGTAATATGAATGTGTGCTATGTGTCTAGACAATTGTGGCATCCAAGGCTCGGTCATCCTTCTAACCATGCTCTTTGAAGTTTTCAAAAATAAACTGAATTTTAATGGACAAAAGTGAAATCCCTTGTGATATTTGTCATAAAGCTAAACAAACAAGGGAACCATTTCCTATTAGTGATCATAAAACCACAAGTTTAGGTGACTTAATTCATCTTGTCTTGTGGGGTCCTTTTAAAATTCAAAGTAGAGAGGGTTATAAGTATTTTTTGACTGTTGTGGATGATTACTCAAGAGCTGTGTAGATTTTTTTGTTAAAATTAAAAGAAGAAGTGTTTGAGAATATTACTTATTTTATTAATCTTCTTGCAACACAGTTTTCAAAACCTGTTAAAATAAATAAGAAGTGATAATGGAATTGAGTTTGTTAACATAAAAATGCGTAAGTTTGTTGTAAAGAAGGGTATTGTTCATCAAACATCTTGTTCATACACTCCTCAACAGAATGGGATTGCTGAAAGGAAACATAAGCACTTGTTAAATGTAGCATGAGCTCTTATGTTTCAAGGGGGTATCATTAAATATGTGGAATGAATATGTTTTAACTGCTCCCTCTTCTGTGCTCCCTGGAAAGACTCCTTATGAACTGGTTTATATGAAAGAACCTAGTCTCTCTCATTTAAGGTGTTTTGGTTGTCTCTGTTTTTCTACAGTTTTGAAACCAAATGATAAATTTTGTAGTAGAGAAGAAAAATGTGTTCTTATTGGTTTTTCAAATGTTAAAAAGGGTTACAAACTGTTTAGTCTTGAAAATAGAAATGTGATTTATTCTAGAGATGTTAAGTTTTATGAAACAATGTTTTCTTTTAAATTGAAGTCTGTTGAAAAACAGACTGAGAATGAAGGAATAAATCACATAATTTTTTTTGATAAAATGATTTTTGATAGTCTAAGCACCCAAAGTTCCAATGATGAAGGAGAGAGCTTAATGATGGTGATGGTAATAGTGATAATGATTAAAATATTTATCATAGTCCTATTGCAACACATGTGGATGAAATTCCAATCCCTAAGGGCACAATTGTTATTACTGATGGTAAAATAAATGAGTCTCTTCTAGTTCATTCTGATGTTCTAAGGAGATCTTCCAGAGAGACTACTATGCCAAGTAAGTTCAATGAATATGTGTTAGATGGCAAAGTTAAGTATGAAATAAAAAAGGTTGTTAACTATTCACACTTGAGTGCTGAAAATCTGTGCTTTGTCTGAATAAATCTTTAGAACCAAAGTCTTACAAAGAGGCTTGTAAAGATAATAATTTGATTGAAGCAGTGAATTTAGAAATGGAAGCATTGAATAGAAGCAACACATGGGTCATCACTGATTTGCTTAATAACAGAAAGCCCATTGGGTCTAAGTGGATCTATAAGATCAAATATAAATTCAATGCCTAATAATATAAACCCATTGGGTCATCACTAGATTAGTTGCTAAAGAGTATAGTCAAAAGGAGGGTATTGACTATGATGAGACTTTTTCTCCAGTTGTTAAACATGTTACTGTAAGATGTCTTATAACTTTAGCTATTCAAAATGACTGGCCTTTATATCAACTTGATGTTAATAATGCATTCTTTTATGGTGATCTGAATGAAGAAGTTTATATGTGTTTACCTGAATGATACTTTTCCGATAATAATGGTGTGTAAATTAACTAAGTCTTTGTATGGCTTAAAACAAGCTTCAAGACAGTGGAATGAAAAACTAAATTCTGCTCTTAAGGAGAATGGTTTTAAGCAAAGTATGTGTGATTATTCTCTTTATGTGAAATCTGATCAAGGTGTGTTTATTGCATTACTTGTTTATGTGGATGATATTGTTATCACTGGTAACAATATTACTGAAATTGAAATTCAAGTCTTTTCTAAAAACCAAGTTTATGATCAAAGATTTAGGAAAGCTAAAATACTTTCTTAGAATTAAGGTTTTAAATAATGAAAAGGGCATATGCTTGTCTCAAAGAAAGTATTGTCTTAAGCTTTTAAATGATTATGGTCTTTTGGGATGTAAACCTGCTAGTACTCCCATTGAACCAAATATGTGTGTAGCATGTGATTCAAGTGAGAAAGATAGATTACTTACCAATATTACTGAATATCAAAAGTTAATTGGTAGGTTGATCTATCTTACTTTAACCGGACCAGATATATCTTACTTTAACCGGATCAGATATTTCTTTTTCTGTGCAAGTTCTTAGTCAGTATCTGCATGCTCCATTGCAATCTCATTTTGACCTTGCCTTCAGAGTTTTGAGGTATCTCAAAGGGGCTCCAGGTAAGGGCATTCAGTTGATGAAAGGTAATGGGTTTAATTTACATGCTTACTGTAATGCTGACCGGCAAAAATGCAACCTTAACAGAAAGTCTGTTATCAGGTTACTTGATTTATTTTTGTAACTCATTAGTCTCTTGGAAAAGTAAACAACAAACAACCATTTACAGGTCCTCTACTGAAGCAGAATATAGGGCTATGGCAACCACTGCTTGTGAAATTGTTTGGATTGTGAATCTTTTAAAGGATCTTAATGTTCATATTAGTCTTCATGTAAGATCTTTTTTGTAGATCTTAATGTTCTGCTATTCAAATAGTAGCTAATCTTTCATGAAAGGACCAAACACTTTGAAATTGATATCTCCCTTTACTATTATTAGAGGAGGTTAAATGCATATACATTTTTGATTTAATTCATTTAAAGCTAATCCAACCCCTTCTTTGATTTAATAGAACTAATCTAATCCACTAATTTAGATTTCTAAATTTGTTTATGTAATAAGTCTTTAAATGATTGACAAAATGACAAAATTACCCCTTTTTTGTTAGAATAAACAGTTCAAATTGATTTCAATTTCAAATTTCAAATCATCTAAATACATGCAACTAAATTTGGACTTTAAATTTCAAAATCGATTAAAAAACAAAGGCTTATTTTTAGATGAAATATGAGTTTTCAACAAAAACAGTGGCTAATGCATACGATTAAAAAAATAATAATAAGCCCAAAGTTGCAACAACTAAAAACGGCAAGCTTATTTAGGCAATGGGTATTTTAGATCAAGAAAAATAATTTGAAATACATAAAAGATGAGAGATTCACTTTTTTTAGTTCTCAATCTTGATGTCCTTCAGAGTCACAGTGGATTTGAATATGAAGTGTTATGGTTTTTTCTTTTATAAATTTAAAATTCAAATTCATTTGTACACATTGGATTCGCGTCACGCAATTCGCTCCATCTGATTTTTTCAAAAATAATATGAAATTCCAATTTCAAACTCACTATGTAATCGCCATTAATGTAGGGCTTATGATTCATTAAAAAATTAAATAAATCCAGGAAAAAAATTACAACCAATTGCACACATTTAGCTATGGTTGTTATTTTTGTTGATTTAAAAATCAAAATCGGTTATGTGCAAATGTATTACAAAAAACAATTCCCTCCTATTGATTTTTGAAACAAAATCCGGCGTATCTGAAACCACTGTTTTGAAAAACTAAGAAAGTAATGGCAGGTGAAGAAGGCGTTACGCCATTGAATCAGCTTCATGGTGGATGAGACGACTAAAGTATCTGTGTTAAAGTTTTTATGTTGTGGAAGCAAAGCTATATGAATAATCCTATCCAAATTGCATCAATGGAGATGATCCTACTGAATCAGCAGGTATACATCACTACTTTTTACTGTGTTAATTGTTCTTTATTGATAGTTTGGAATCTAGGATGCTAACATATTTTTATTAAATTAATACATCTTTGCTGCATGATACTCGATGTTGATATCATGTCTCCAAATTGAAAAACCTAAATATCGAATGCAGTTTAATAATAATACACCATCTTTGATAGCTATCCACCAACATTTACTATACCCTTATTCACAGAACATGTCATTAGCATTAAAGTGTGATAGAGATCATGTGTATTTTAACTGCAATGTATTGTAACTTTGTGCATAGTATGGTTATGAAAATCATAGTAAATAGGGTTTACTAATAAATTATCATTTATATTACAGTGGAACAAGATCATTGCTTCAGCTAAGAAGTTTCTCATCCCTTATTTTGAGAACACAATCAATGAAGGCAATTATTTGGATTTTTCCAAAATATGAAGGCAATTACAGACTTATTGACCATTCTTGAAAGATCAATCTTTTTAGGTCATCCAAAGTTCGTAGATGTCCAGCTTTTGAGGGAGTATCAGATTGCTTCAATCTGGTTGCTTATGACGATGTGAACGAGTGGCGGTTGTCTACGTTTTGGATGTTGATTTTTAATAATACTCATTAAACTTTTAAATGTGTAAATTTTGTCACACTACAACAAAAATGGTCATATAGGACCCCGACAAGTTTCCTAAAAGGTATTTTATAGGACTTTTTATCTAATAGGACCAATAACACAAGCGTCTCATATAAAGGCGTTGTAATAAATATAGGCGTCCTAATATACTTTTTGAAACACTCTTATTAGGGGTTCTAATATACATCATGAAACATTTTAGTAAGTCCCATAAAATGTCTAATGAAGCCCAAATGGCGTCCTAAGAAACCACATAATAGGATACTTTTTGATGTTTTAAATGTTAATACATGCTTACCCACTTTTGGCTCTTGAGACACATAAAAACGTCCTAAAATGTCTAATATAATTAAATTATATGTTCCATTATTATTGCTATGAGAACCAAGAAAGGTCATGATACAAAGATTTTTGCTAAGACCAATATTTTTACCAATATAAATTCCCCTATTTACAATTCATGATTCTAAACTTCATTATATAAATGGAAGTAATATAATTCAATGATGATTCAACAAGTCATTCCATAACAATAAATCTTTCACCTATTAAAGTAATTAAATCATGCAAAACAAAATCTTCTAATGATTACAAGATAATTAATGAGTAGAAAGAAAGAAAAAAACACAATAAACGTATACTTGAGCCATCATGCATCATTGTTGGACACCACCTACAATCAATCAATATGTATATAAGTATATAGTTCATGCTCAATAAATCCTACTTTACAAAAATAAATGGAGAGATTAACAAAATTGAAATACCGAAATGAATGGACAAGGCTCAATACTTGTGCCAATAGGTATCTCAATTGTTGACTCCTTATACCACAATCCAGACCAGCTAAGCCAAGCAGCCCTGCTCAATCCAACCTTCCCCGCCCATTTTGCCAGATATAACACAATTATAAAACTCTTTTACTTTAAGATGAAACACGAATAATAATATGATTAAAATAAAGTAAATACTATTACCAGTACACTCGGACACCACCTACTTGCAGCAATAGAGTCTGTTATTTGGTTATATCGGATAGCACCTGCAAAAATTAATGTTAATATTCAAAATGTTGAAGTGTACTTCAACCTTCTCATATCTAGATTTTAAAAAATTAGCAAGTCTCTAAACACATCAAAAGAAACTACAAGGCAACATACCAAAGAAACATTATTAATAACCTAGTGATTGAAATAGAATCAATATTTGCAAAAGCACATGTAATAAAGTGTAATAAGAATTACCTTAAAGGTAGCAGTTACAAGAAACAAACTAATAATTAATAAAAGCAAAACAATATTCATCCAAACAAGTATGGTAGTAGCACAAGTTTCACTTACAAATTAGTAAACAAAAGGCAATTATTAGTTCTAAAGGGAAGCACTCACCTTGCATTTCGTGTCAATCGAGCCTTTTTAAAATTTCAGGTAGTAAACAAAACGATAGAACAATGACATCCAGCTTGCCATCACTGAGATAGAGAAAAATCAACAAGAGGTAAGTTAAACTCAATGACAATATTATAGTTTGTTGGCAAATGATAGGTAATATTAATATCCATAAATCAAGAAAAATGTGCAGACTACCATGAAGTATTTCTAGAGCAAGTGAGCAACAACAATACTGTTTTATTGATGGTAGTAGACAATAAATTATTAAAGTGACTAGTGAAACTTACAATGCCAAGATAATAGTAATGATTAGTGGGAAGATAAAGCCATATGAAGAGGTTGAAATATCAAAATCGGCAATGACTGAGAAATAGTAAGGTTAGGTTAAAGACATCACAACTTTAAGTCAAGGATGAACACGAACCCAATATGAATTATCAGGTCCTAATATAACGCCTAACTTTATTACACATATAAACTCAATTAGATGCTAAACTGTTCTTCAAATCCAGTTTTACACTTAAAATTCAAATACTCCGTATCAAACAATGAACTGAACTCGTATTGCCTGCGAGACCAGTAGACCAAGATTAGCTTCAAAACATTATAATTCATTGTCATTCAAGCATAATTTAAACAAAATATATCTCTAACTGAATGATGAGCAAAATAGAGAGAAATAGATAATACGTATAGATAAAGCCGAATATACCTCTTTGGTGGCGATGCGATGGCAGTGCAGATGGTTGTACAACGACGGTGCAGGTGACGGTCGAGGTTCGATGTTGTGGCGTGGCTGAGCCACGATGGCTTAGATAGGAAACCACAAGAATATGGATTTTAGGGCACCGATCCACATGGATATGAATTGGGGAACTGTGAAATCAATCGACAATCGATAATCATCATAGAAATAAAAACAAAATATGAACTGGATTAGAAGAATTCTACAATTTGAAAGAATGGGGGAAAGCGTGAAGTGAGTTTTTTATGAAAGATGGAACTAAAAACGAACCAGAAATGAGAAATTAGAGGGAGAACCGAATTTTTCGATTTTGGTGAAAATAATTGGTGGTGGAATTTGGAGGATAAATGGAACTTTTGACTTTAATTTTGTTTGTACTCCGTAGTTGATACTTGATAGTTTTAAATTAAAACAAGATTGGTCAACCGAAATGAATGCTTAAATTTTTTTATATAAAATGAAATTAAAATCAAAATTAGCACTATAAAATTACGATGAAATGAATTAAGTAAAAATACATAAAATAAAGTTAATAGTAAACTAGTGTAAATTACACATTCTCTACAGTAACGACTACATTTTTTTTTTCCAAAACAAACAATTATATTAAAAAACCTTCCACCAAATGAAGGAACAAATGAAAACAACAGAAACATAAACGAATACAATTGCTTTTTTATTAGATTTTATTATTAGAAGACTATGGTTACATACCCGTAGAGCTAAGAAATCGACAAGACCAGAGTTTGGCTCAGAAAATTATTCAAAGCTGCTCAAACACATACATATATATATAAAAAATTATGTTAAACCGTCCTATTAAATTAAACTATTATTATAAAAGACTCACATATCAAGTGTCTTATTAAATTCTACAATAGTAAGACCTAAATGAGTAAACGTCATCTAAGCTCAATGTAATAGGACTCACATATCAAATGTCCTGTCACACCTTCTACTATAATAAGACCAAACGAGTAAGCGTTCTATAGAACTCAATGTAATGAGACATAACATATCAACTGTCATATTAGGCTAGACAATAATAAGACCTTAACGAATAAGCGTCCTATAAACTTAATATTATGGGACTTGAATATAAGGTGTCCTATTAGATACTACAATAATAGATATCAAAATCCATAGCGTCCGATTAAATGTTTTTTTAGGACGCAATTTGAAAGGTGTCGCATGAAAAGGTCCTCAAAACTCAATTTTGTTGTAGTGTCAGGATCACTTTTAGTCTTTTATTGTATTTTTGTTTCAACATCAGATATCGTTGGTCTTCTGGTATCAATTCAACCGATGCGTATTATCAGAGAAAATGGAAAAGAGAAAAATCTATTGAATTTGATCTACATGATTCTGCGTATGGCCTTCCCTATTTATCTTTTTATAAACCTACAAACATATCTATAATTGTTGTTTTTAATGTTTTGATTGCATATGAAATTACTTAGAGGAAAGAAGGTGAATTGCGATGTGTGGGGTGATCATGCGGTTCATCTACAGGATATCATTTCCAAGAACAACAACAAAACTGATCATATTATTATTTTAGTACAGAATGCAAAGCTCAAACACTGGAAACGTATGTATACATTGATCAAACCTTCGTTTTTATTTGTGATAACGTGTGCAATAATTATCACATTTGCATTCATAGTTCAATCATGATTATACAATCCATGTAGTTATACTCTAAACGTCTTTTTATTTTAGGAAATCCTCAAGTTTCAAATCAGCTATTTGGTTGTCGGATTCACATTAACACTGAAGATTGACTAAGTTGATTTAATTCACATGAGAGAGTTGTGCCGATAGTCGCTTTCAGAAAAGAGTAATTGTTTTTTAACCTTACTATTTACCTAAATTTTGGTTGTCTTAGTAGTTCAGTGAAAATAATCATGCTCATTGTTTTTGACAGGTTGCAAAATCATGTGAATGTTGGTGAGCTGGATATTTCACCAACTCAATTTGCTGAGGTGATCCAAGACACGGTCATACAAACAACGGTCAAGTATTTTACTGACCCACCGCTAAGAACTGTTGAACAACTAAGACAAATTATGAAGGCAAGGACACTTAATGGGAAATATTCTAACACTTACTACATCACAAATGTAAATGATATTGTAAGAAATATCTCTAATATGACTTTAAAGGTTGTGGACAGGTGTTTGATTGTGTGATCAAGGCAACTATGACAAAGATTTTGACTGAAGAAGGATGGTTTACTTATTCTTGCAACAAGTGTAATACAAAAGCATGTCGCAGTAATGAAAATGTTGAAACTGAAAGATTGTTCGAGTGTCAAATATGTGGCAAAGTGAAACAAGTTAACGGGAAGTAAGTTACTTCGTTTTCAATAATATATAAACCAGGCTGTTTTAATCAAAATATGTTTGTATATTATCAACACTATTCTAGCCTTACAAATATTGAGAAACGTCAACAGAGTTCGCACCGTGGTTAGGTTTCAATAAGTAACATGATCTACATCGCTTATACTATTTGATAATGAACTTGCGAAGTTGCTAAATAGGAGTGTGGCATGGCTTGAGAAGAAAATTCTGACTATAGTCCTACTTCTTAACTACACTTTCACACACATTATTCTATTATTTAGCTCTCATTACTAAATAAAATGTGTGTATTGTAGATTGATGATCCTCAAGAAATTCCACATGAATTTGATTGTTTGGTCAACAAAGAATTGGTGTTCAAAGTGCGTGTTGGACAAATTAATGTTGACTACGGATACTCGGCATATACTGTGCACCGTGAAACTGAGGATCTTGAGTTAATCACTAAAATAACAAACAAGTTGGATGATCACGAACCAGAAATTGATGATGAGCCTGACATCGAATCTACTCCTATTGGAAAGGTACATCCTTGCATTCAAATCCCAATATCATAGTTCATATTATTTATTATACATGTCTCCCATTAAACACTCTATACAATTGTTATATCATAGCTTTTTTAATTCAGTAATCAACATTTTGATAGATTTTTGGATGCAAAGATGAAGATGGATTGTACCTATTTCACCTGTAGAGTTTACACATGCACCATTTACCCAAAAAAAGAAGAGTGAGTCTCCTCCTGATAATGAGGGGGCATCTCCAAGCACTTCCACAACCACCAAGGGATTAACTTCACTTAAGATTTCTCGAATGGAAGGCCTTTGTAGGAGAGATATGTTGCCATCTTGAAACATATCTATCGGCATTTACTTTCAAGTTAAAATAAATATTCTGTGCTAATTTTTTTTAGCACGCGACATTGACTTTAATATTATGTGCTATGTTGTTTATTTGGATTTACTGGTTATTTATTCAAAGATTTTGTCTTACTGTTGATTGAATGCATTATGACTATTTGTTTAATGGAGTGCATACGCGGGTTTGCGGTTGTACTGGACCCAAGTTAAAACTGCAGTGTGAATTAATGAGAAGGGGTAATATGGGTCACGGCATATTTAGTTTGAAAAAAAAAAAAGGAATGTTACAGTACTTGGAAAGAAAACCATAGATTGAATGCATTTTGACTTTGATTATCGTTTTATTTGGATTTATTGGTTTTTTACTTTGTATGTTTTCCATTTGTTCAATGTTGTTGTCTTAATATTGATTGATTACATTTAAAACATGAATGTTACAGTACTTGAAAAGAAAACCATAAGATGAGTTGGGATGTTACAAGAATTGCAATTAAGAAGCTTAATGTTGATAAAAATTGGACTGAAAATGAAATATCAATTATTGGATCTTTCGGTTACTGGTCCAACCTAGCCGGACTCGGCCTAAGATTTGAGAGTATTAAAAATAAATATGCCGTGAGGGTGCCTCAAAAAACCATCCATCCTAGCAGATTATGAATGATTCATGCTATTATGAATCTTTACTCTAATAAATATTAATTATGTTTTTTTTTGGATTATAACTTCATTTTATTGTCTTAATCATTCTCATCGAGAGTTTTAAATCAGGTCTTCAATTATGTTTTAAGTTTTCTAGTTACTATACTACTGAATGTTCTACTATACCAATAATTTATCATTTTCTTTTTACTTACCTATTCCATTAATCTAACTAAACAAATTAATCCATGTATAAAATGTAATTTTAGAGGAATCGATAGCGTAAACAATATCTACATATTTAAACATATAGTAACATTATTTTATTTTTGGTTTGTAAATGTCGACATCATAAAACATATGTATAAATATATACAACTATAAATATAAGTATTGTTTTATAAGTAATCTATTTTAATTCCGTCATATGATTTCTTCATGGTGTAGCCCTCAAAGTTTGCGGGTTATGATCTAGTTCATTTTATAAGAGAAAAAGTTTCTACAGGTTTAATCAAAACTCCTAAAGTGCATTATGACAATCAACTTGCAGATTTGTTACCTAAAGGAGTTAGTGTATCTCAACATATATATTTAGTTAATCAGTTGGGTTTGATTGATTTGTTCCAGAAATCAACTTGAGGGGGATGTTAAAATATACATGACATCAAGTTTGTTTCTGGAAATATGTTCAAGTTATCTTATTTGTGATTTCTAGCTAATTGCACGGTAGTTTGTCAAAGATGTTAACGTGGAGGGTCCAAAGTGTAAAGTGCAGTTAGTTTGGTGGTCAAGTTTCTAGTTCTAAAAGTCTTGTGCAGTAAGAAGGAAAGATTAAAGATGAGGGGCTTATTCTGTATTTTCAAGCATTCTCGTATATTGATCATATATTTTAGGGTTTGAGAAGAGTGAAAAACGGCTAATCTGTAAAACCTTGTAACCCTAATTCTTTCTAGTGAGTTTCTAAGTAATTGTTCATCACCTTGGTGATCAATTGAGTTTTTTAATTTCGTTCACAAAGATTGTGAGATTCATTGAGTAAAGTTGTATTGTGTATCGTTGGTTTTGAAGTTAATTGATTAAGAAGTGTTTATTTGATCTAGTTTCTAGAATCTTAACAATAATAATAATTATTATTATTTATTATTATGATAATAACAAAAGGTATTGGGTCTCCTTCAGGTCCAATATTGGATATAAATGCACGTTCAACTTGATTTGATTTTATTTTTCTCTTACAGAAAATGAAATACATTACTGAGTAATAACGTAAAAAAGCTTCCAGCAACACGAATTGAAGAGAACGTTATAAAATCTACTAAACAAAATTAAATTTCATATTCAACTTCAATGTTCTTCTATGTTATATGTATATACTAAATGTCTTTATGGGCATTTAGGTTTACCATCATGCGTTTTACGATCCCTATAGCATGGGCATTCATCTTTGTGTCCAACGAAGCCTGAAGGGACACATAAGCATGCTCGACAGCAACTGTTGCACGTATCCAAACAATTTCCGCGATGATGTGTTTTTGAGCAGCGAATTCCACATGCGCGTGGGCATTCTGTAGAATTTGATCATTTCTTATAACTAATTCAGTTCATGTTACCTTTAATTAAAGCAACGATATAATATAATGCAAACAAAAACTTACGAGATGGCTTTAATGATCCTTCTCCTCCAGCCTAATCAAATTTGAAACATGTAAGATAGGTTAAATTAATTGCATATTTAGGTGATCTCATTTCTTGGTGATCACTATTTACATTATTCATACGAAAACTAACAGATAACAAAAGGAATTGCTTACATATGAAACGTTTACGATGGTGATGAAGACAAAAAGGAAGAAGAACAAGAACAAGAAACTTGATTCAAGTTTGGCCATTTATTAACCCAGTAAAATCAAATACTTTTGCCCAAAATCTAATACACTAACTATTTATATGTATCGTAGTTATTTTCTTGTTAAATATTTGATGGCATTTACAAGGCATCGTGATTTAACTTAGGTTCAACTTTTGTATTCTATATTTTGGACATATATGTTATATACTTATATATGTACATATACTTAACCTTAAGGCTCGATATTAGCTTTATGATCATTGCTTTTGACGTACTCATAACTTATCTAAGGCTTATAGTGAATTCATCATATCGATTAGGCATAAAATCAACTTAACCAAGATGTAATTAAAGGTCAGTTTCATTTCGAATGGCATGATTTGGTTTCAGTTTAATCAGAAAGATTACAAACCAATTGGTTTAGTTGGATGGGAGTTAAGCATGTTTTTATTAAGTTTAGTGAACTTATATCGAAGTTCGATTACCTTGTTATTCCAGCAACTATATGTGGTTTAAGTTGAGTAATTTTGGCAGCATAATGACTTGCAAAAAACTTAACTCTGTTTTTCTTTTCTTTATGCACAATAACGAAACATTGCAATTATACATGTACTCATTTAGTTGAAAGTAACGAACACGGAATTCCAGTTGCAAGCCAAAGTATTATTGTTGTTATAACTATCAAGCCAAAAGTCCACAACTATATATAATGTCCAGAATTTCAATATTTCTAAGAACATAATGTACGTTTGAAAGCAAAATGCCAATGACTACAGCTAAATTGTCAGTTTTTGCGGTGTATGTTAGGAAAAAGTTACGTAGATGGCTTTTTGTTAGGAATAATAATTAGATTGTAATCCTTGTAAACACACACATTAAGGTATAGAGTATAAATAGTTTAGTCGATGCATAATTGATGAAAGCTTGTTCATTACAAACACACACATTAAGGTGTAATTCAACCTTTTGCCCAAATTCACTCTCAACTCTTACAAACTTTTTTTTTGTACGGCCATTTCATTTAGCACTCTAACAAGAAGCTAGAGGCGAAAAATTAACAATTACATTTGGTTGGAGCAAGCGGCACTTGGGTTACAAGTCCACTCCGTCCAATTCAATTTAACTTTTCTACTCCTATTTGAGATCCAAGTGAAAGATAGGAGTTTTATATCATCACCTAATGTATTGAGTGTAGGCTTCTTGTGATTAAAACATGTTTCATTCCTATGCCGCCATAAGATCCATAAGGTAGTTTGAACTACCGCATCAAAGCAGATGTTCAAGGAGGTGTTGACCATCGGAAGAGAGTCCGCGCAAGATATAATTGAGTCGAAGTCGGTATCCGATTGAGAGATGTTTCTCCACCAAGTTGAGATTGAACACCATACTTTTTTAGCCACCCTACAATTCAAGAAAATATGTGTCGCCGTCTCTTGATCATTGTCACAAACGGGGCATCTAGTGGAGTGGAGATCAATGCCCCTTTTATCTAGGTTGATACGGGTCGGTAAAGAGTCATTTGCAACACGTCAAGAATTGATGTTGATTTTAATGGGTATCATCTTATTCCAACGAATTTTATTCTCAGATGATTGTAATTTGTAGGTAGTTTTTGTCAATCTCCTTCCACATTGTGTTGACCGTGAACGATTTCGTAGTATCGAGCAAAAAGAGTCGACTATCATTATGTTCATTTAAGTCAAACTCATTTACCACTTCCATTAGTTCTTTAAATTGATCTAGTTCCTGATCATCACGAATGGGCCTCCTCCAAGCCCAAGTTTGTTGCACTCTTTTACGGTTTTCATGGTAAAAAGTCTAGGATAAGAATTTTTTAGCGAGTCACAACCCACCCACACATAATGCCAAAAAGAAATTGTTGCACCATTACCAACATTTCTCTTGAAAGCATATCAATGTCAAGATTTAATTTGAGAAGATCCTTTTTAATGCCAACAATGGTGCACCATGTGTTTGATTAGCCCCAATGTTAGTAGATGGATTCAAGCCTCCATGATCTCCATAAATCGACTTAATGTTCTGCATTATAGCGAATTTGGCTCAACATTAAATCTCCACAACCCCCCCCCCCCCCCCCCCCCCCTCGAAATCCATGGAAGCTTTCTATTTTCCATAGACCCACCCCCAAAAGAAATTCCTTCTCAAACCTTCAAGGTAGTTAATAATGTTTTTTGTTGCTTTAAAAATGGAGAAGTAGTACATACCTAAACTTCCAAGCACCGATTTGAGAAGAGTTAGTCTACCTCCATATGATAAAGTTGAAGCATTCCAAGACGACAGCTTGTTGCGAAACTTTTCAATAATAGGCAACCAACTTAAACATTTTTTCATGTTTGCACCAATGGGAAGACCAACGTATATACAAGGTAATTGGGACGCTTGACAACAAAGAAGAGAAGCAAATGTAGACACTTCCATACTATGCACTCCAACACCAAAAAGTTTTCTTTTTGCAAAGTTTACTTTCAATTCGGAGGCCATATAAAAGTATCTAATAATTCCACATAGGCTTTTTGCATTTTTTACAGACCACTCATCCACAATCAAAGCATCATCGCATATTGGAGGTGCGAGATGTCAATGTTGTGGTTGCCAACTTTTATACCATGGAATATATTTTTCTTCTTTTTGCCTCTTTAAAAGCCATATCTAAAGCTTCAGCCGCAAGAATGAAAAGAAATGGCTATAAAGGGTCACCTTGTCTAAGCCCTCTTTAGATTTTGAATTTCAAAGTGGGTGACCTATTGATTAAAACCGACCCGTATGCCGATTTTAGGCAACCTTTTATCCATTTTCTCCAATTTAGACTAAAATTCATTTGATCCATTATGGAGTCCAAAAAACCCAAATTCTAATGAATCGAAGGCCTTTTCAAAGTCTACTTACAAACTAAAACCTAGCTCTCACTTTTTAAATTTAATTCATCAATATTTGATTAGATCTTGGCTTTCATTTGGTATCAGAGCCTAATAATCATATATTAAATTGAATCTAACAATCAATTTGTAAAAATAAGATGTTTTTAGTGATCAATTGATTGAATTTTGATATAATGGGTTTTTATTAAAAATTGAGAGTTTTTGATCAAATTCGTTAATTTGAAAGAGTGTTTGTGAAAATCAAACGTATAGAAATGATCCTTACATAATCGCGCATCTAACGAATAAAAAATTATGTCATTTCATTGAGTTCAAGTACGGATCGATTTATGGATAAAAGTGAAAAATTTTCTAAGTGTTCTTGAGTTACCAATCTGTCACACCCCCAAAAAGGTCAACGTTGGTCAGCGGAAGCAATTGTATACAGAGGTGGGGGCGTCGACGTAAACATTGGACATTCATACATATCAGAGCATATGATTATCGCAGAACATATGTATTAAGATGCCATAACTAATTGTTTACAAAAGTTTACGATTCATCGAATCGTAAAAGTAGAAATGTAGTTTAAGTTATACAAAAGAAATCCCATTTGGCTTCAATAGATGGCATCCTAAATTCTTCGTGGGTCGCCTAGTTTCATAAGTGTGCATGTAAGCAATATGCCATTGTGTGTTAGAGCATTGTGCCATTTTCTGTGGAATATTGGATTGTTCTGCCATTTTTGACCAAGTTTGGACTATTGCGCCATTTTAAACTGAAGTTTGGATCATTGTGCCAATTTGACTAAGTATTGGTTTATTGTGCCGTTTGGACCGAGTGATTGGATTATTGCGCCAATATGACTAAGTGTTGGTTTATTGCGCCATTTTGACCGAGTGATTGGATTATTGCACCAATTTGACTAAGTGTTGGATATTGCGCCATATTTGGAGCATTGTGCCACTTTTTGTTGGAGCATTCTGTCACTTTTTGTTGGAGTATCGTGCCACTTTTCTATCGTGCTAGTTTTCTATCGTGCTACTTTTCTATCGCGCCACTTTTCTATCGCGCCACTTTTTATCATGCCAATTTTTTCTATTGCGCCATTTTTTATGTCACTTTTCTATTATGCCATATTTCTATGGTATCATTTTTCTATCGTGCAACTTTTCTATGGCGCCACTTTTTTTATCGTGCCACTTTTCTATCGCGCCACTTTTCTATCGTGAACTTTTTCTATCGTGCCAATTTTCTATCGTGCCAATTTTCTATCGTGCCAATTTTCTATTGCGCCACTTTTCTATCGTGCCAATTTTTTTTTTAGTATTGTGTCATTTTTCTCTTATCACAAACTTTGGAAAAATATAAAAAGATTTTTTTTGATAAATTTTGTGAAAATTTACAATATATTGAGCGAGAAAGGTAAAAAGTTCTCGGGTTGATTTCAAATTTGTTGAATCAAAAAATATTTTCTTGAACGAAAAGTTCTCGTTGAACTTCAAATCTTAAAATGAAAAAGATCTTTTCAAGCAAGATTTTTTTTTTCTTTTTCATTGACGAGAGACAAAACAGTGAGTGTATACGATCAATACTTCATAGATTTAAAGAAAGAGTTGTATCACTACATGTATAGTATGAGTGTTACGGAGCGTACACCGTTAACAACTCATTGTTATACCACCATTGCTTCGGCAATATACAATTGTTATGGAGAAACAACTAGCAAAGTTTTGTGATAAACTGATAAATGATATGGCTGATAATGTTGAAAATCAAGCCCGAAAAGCTGATATATGTGCTTCAATATGAGAAACACTCTGAACTTCAATATGAGGTACAATCTAAAGTTCTAAATGAGTGTCAAAACCAAATCAGTGAACTTCAATATGAGGTACAATCTAAAGTTCTAAATGAGTGTCAAAACCAAATCAGTTTATTGATATCTCAAATGCAAGTTTCTCAAGATAAACTTAAAACATAAGAGCATTCGAAAATTGATTTGAAAAATCATTTAAAGTTGGAAAAGGAAAAGGTTAAAAAGCTTGAACATGATTTTAGTTTGGAGTTCTAGAAATGGTGGTGCGGAATAAGGTCGTACAAGAAAATCATCTTATATGTTATAAAAAGAAATATAATTTACTTGGTTTCGAAAAGGAAAAACTGACCACTCGAATTTCTGATTTATCAAAGAAATTCGAGGAATCGGAACGTTTGCGAAGAATTTGTACTTTGAAAAATAGTTGTATCTTGACTGAAAATGCTAAAATTTATGCAGGAATCAAGGAGCTTGAAGAAAAATTTCTCAAAAGAGTTCAAACCGATCAAACAATTTTTCTAAATAAACGTAAGATAATCAAGTTTTATAATCTTAGGGAATGTTTGGGTTTAGACAACCATGCTATTTGAAAAAAGTAATTTCCAAAATAACACCCATATATGATAAAGATTACATGGGTCGAGGTGTGGACATGAATTTTCTCATAGTAACGAATGAGGAAGAATGAATTAAGAAATTCAATTGAGAAAGAGAGGATAAAACTCAATTTTCATTTGATTATACTAAGTTGAACAAAAGTTATGGTACTAGAAAAATTTCACTTTCTAGGATTATTTTTCAAATTACTCAAAACCAGAGTTACAACCAAATATTAGCAGTGAAAGTAATGATGTAGTTGAATATGTGGTGACCACAAAGGTCTATGTTCCAATTTTAGTCTTGGAACGTAAAATAATTGATTTGGAAAAATAAATTACCACTCAACTTAATGATTTTGAAAATGAGCGAGCTAATCTCTTAAGCACTATTGAACAACTCAGAGGGATATCTTCATCTTTACCATCAAACCCGGTGTCAAAATCTTCTCTTGAGCTAGGACTTGATAAAATCATAATTTCTATCTATAATTTAGGAAAGAAAAAAAATGAGAAAAAGTGTATCACAATAACAAAAAGGTTGCTTCCACTTCTCAAGGACATGTTCCAGTAAATATGTGCACCATACATCTTTCAAACCATTTTTGAAAAAGATTTCTCAGTTTACCAATTATTCTTTGCAAAAGAATCAGATGTATTCTAAGAAATCACATTCAAATGGAACATTTGTGTCCCAAAAGTGTTTCATGAGTATGATTCTTATGGTCTTGATGTTTTAAATGATTTGGTTCCACGATTTCAAAAGTAAACAAAAGTTTGGAAACCGAAGTAAAGTTTTTCTGAGAAAATCTTCTCAAACAATATCTTTCAAATATTCAAGATCAAAAATATTTAAACTTGCACCACAACATGCTTCTTATCCGGTGCAAAGACAAAATGATTTTGTCCCCTCTCCCAAAATAATTCTTTATCCATGGACTTCACGAAATTTATTTTCGAGTGAAACACAGGTTTCAGCTCAAAATGAAGTTCAATGTCTTTAAATCAAATAGGCACAACTTATAAATAGTTTTCAACTTTTTCCAAACCCATTGGTACCGTGCTCAAATGGGTCCCTAAAGTTGTTCTCTAGTTTACATCAATATAAAACCCGCTCTTCAACATATGAGCTCACTTGAAAGATTTAACTTTTGAGATAAAGTTTCATGTTATGAAAAGAGATTTCAATGTTCGAAATCGAGCTCTCGCCATTATTCTTTCAAGGAAAGAGTAAATTTTTCAGTGAAGCTCACACAATTTCAAAAGAAAAGTGAACTTACCTTCATATGTAGTTTTTCAAAACACTTAAGCATATGTCAAGGGGAGTATTGTTCAAGTTAGAAACTTTCAAGTGACAAACTATTTGATCTATTCAAACATTTTGGATGTTTTTCAAATCTTTTTTGGTTCTTATCATCGTGAAGATCTCTTACCAAAGGCATCAAACTGAAGTAATTCAGTCTTAACAACATGAAGACATGATCAATTTTTGTCAAATGTTGAATATTTCCACAGAGTGTTAGACAATACAAACATCTCCTACAATCCACCGAGCCTGTTGTATCTACCCCAGGAGCCACCTACCAAAATTTAGGATGCGAGGGTCATATGGGTCTAGGTGATAAAAAATATGAATGGGGTGACGGAGATTGGGATGCAGATCGGCATAAACTTCAAAATGCCAACGTTGCGTGAGAGGTTGAGTGGGGAGTATGTGACATGGTTAAAAGATAAAGAAAATTGTTTCTTAACTACTAAATTGCCGGGTTATCACATCTGCTATCGAATTTCATTCGTTGATTTCTAGTATTGAAGAAGACATCATGGACCCAGTAATGCAATGCACATTACCCTTCTAGCCACTCAAGTACTTCTTAAAAAGTCTTTGTTTCAATCCTCACGTAGACTTAGCACATATGCTATTGACTTCTCATTTGGAGAATGTTGATATGAAATAAGAGGACATCAGCTCCAGTCCCCAACTTCATTCCTTGCACTTCTAGAGTCTAGATCCTAATGTGTTAAAAATACATCTTTAGGAAACAAGTTTATTTTTACACTATATCTTTGTGACTTTGCCGGAACATTCATAGTGATACCTCATTTTGGTATTCCATAATGATTGAATGAAGATCCTACCAATGTTATCTTCAAAGCCAATATTGACAGCAAGTTACTCAATTGATTCATTTTTTTAACGGCGGTTTGTATTGAACAACTAGCAAGAAGCTAGAGCAAGAAAAAATGTTACATTGTTGGGATCAATGGATTTGGATCACAAGTCCAATCGATCCAATTTACATTCGCTTTATTAAATCTACAATCAATCCAAAGAAACGAAGTTAACTTTATATCATCCTCGATCGCTTTTCTTCTTACTTTCTTTGGAGTGAAGGTAACCTCATTCCGGTGTTTCCAAAGCATCCAAAGTGTCATACGAACCACTACACCGAATAGAACACTATGATTACCGGTAAGAAAGATTGATGTTGAGATGTTAAGAATGCCACTAATATTGTGAATTGGAGGTGATTGAAGCTTCCACCATTTGAATATCATGGTCCGAGTCTCCCTCGCTACTTGACAAGTAGCAAAATGTGATATTCCGTTTCGAGGTTTTCATCACACACCGGGCAACGAACCGAATGTAAATCGACTCCCCGTTTGTCTAGGTTTATTCTAGTTGGGAGCCTACCATTAGCTAATCTCCATAAGAAAATGTTCGTTTTCATTGGGATGATCTTACTCCACTTATAATCACGCACCATCATGTTTAGATTTAGAAATATCCCACTTGACATCTCCATGATATATGTACGCATCCTCTTGACAGTAAACCCCCTTGCGGGATCAAGTTTAAATATCCAACAGTCTGGCTCATTCGAGTAACCCATATATCTAGTTAACTCTTCCAACTCCTTTAGCTCTTCAATTTCTCGCCCAAGAATAATGGGACGTCTCCAAGACCAATTGTGACTGACCATACCATTTAACATCGGGCAACGATCAATGACGGTGGCTTCTTTCATGCTTTCTAAGTGATATAATCTATGAAACTCTTCTTTTAGAGTTATAGATCCAATCCAATTATCATGCCAAAAACTAGAATCCTCCCACTACCAATCTTCTTTTGAGCACAATGTTGACTTTAGCCAAGTCTTTGCGCAAAGTTGCAACATGCTTCCATACACCCCAAGAGAAAGATGAATTTGATGAATGATTAAGGCCCCCATCATCACCATGTATCGACTTTATGAGCTTACGCCAAAGAGCATTTGGTTCATCTTTATATCTCCACCACCATTTAAGTAAAAGGGATTGATTACTAACTTTAAGACCACTAACCCAAGCCCACCGTTTTTTCTAGGCAAGATCACCTTATCCCATGCAACCCAAGTAATTTTCCGCTCTTGCTCTTCATCTTTATATCTCCACCACCACTTTAAGACCACTCAATTGATTCATTTAATGATTCAATTGATGTGCAAATTGGTAAATGATCAAGGAGTTATAGTTTTTTCTGAAATTTATTTTCAGATAACACAAACAACTTTTTATTGTTTACTCAGGTGAATTGTTGTCTTACCCAGTTGTTACTTACTTAATGGTTTACTTGCCATACGATCATTTTCCGCATCATTATCACGGGATAATGGTTTGATTGTTGGTGGGTAGAACATTTAGGTTTGTGACTTATTGAGCTTATTGAATATTCAACATTCAATGGAAGATTTTTGAAAGTTGGATTGATTGAAGAGGATGGTAGATGGTTAAGGAGAGATTGTTAGGATCGACAACTTCAACACCTTGGTTTACACAAGATTCATGATGCTCACGATAAATCATAAACATCATGAGGTGGAGAAAGATATAGTGGTTGAAGATAGTTGGCTAAAAAGATCCAAGTGATTGGAAGATAGTTTGAAGATGATGTTGATAAGTGAATATTAGAAAGAACAAGAGCTTGGAAAGGGTTAACAAAAGAAGATTGTTGAAAGAGAAGAGCTTCAAAGATTGAACACACAAAGAATTTACTAAAAATGAAGAAAGGATTGAAAGCAAATGTATACATAGTGAGAGGTGTCTATGAAACATGTGAAGGTCGAAAAGCCAGAGATTTCAGGAAAATCATAAATGATGGATTAAGGATGTTGAATGAAAGAGAAAGGATGAATTATCCTCAAGCTGTTCAAACAAATTCTTCAAGTGTTTGATGAAAGATACAAGTTCAATTCGATATCTTTATACAAGTTTGAGAATAGTTATTGGTTTGAGAGGGAGCAGATTCAAAGGATAAAGAAAAATAATCAAACTCCAGAAGAAGAGTATAAGTTTGAGGGATGCAAATCAAAAGAGGTTTTAATGGCAACACATTAATTGAAATAATAATTTCATAATCAAGAATCAAATTAAAGGGTGTTCTTCAAAGATCAAGCTTCAAAGACAATCATCTCAACGATTCGTTCAAGACAAAAGGTTTTTCTACAAAAGGTTCTCGGCATTCAAAACTTCAACATTAAAGATTTGAATCGAAGACAATCCGAGCAATGATTACAATAAGGGGGAGATTGTTAGGAATAATAATTAGATTGTAATCCTTGTAAACATGTGGCTAAGCTATAGAGTATAAATAGCTTAGTCCATGCATGATTGATGGAAGCTTGTTCATTAGAAACACACACATTAAAGTGTAATTCAACCTTTTGCCCAAATTCACTCTCAATTCTTACAAACTAAAACCTAGCTCTCACTTGTTAAATTTGATTCATCAATATTTGATTAGATCTTGGATTACACTTTGTGGTTTTGATTGACGTATATAAACCAAAACTATGTTTATATATAACATCTGGCATATTAGATCGACTATTATGGTTGTAAAACCAATTGATGGTTGTTGATGTTGTATCATTTTACGAAACAGTTCTATCCCATGAACTAAAACTCTAAGCAAAATCGAGCCACTCTTATCCCTTACCAACCGTACTTTTTTCAGGTTATGAAGTAAACATATGTGGTCAATTAAGTCAAAAATTAAAGTGATGCGGGACGCATCACCAAGACGACTAGATTTTTAGAATTTTGGTCAATTTAAAAGAATAAGCTGGAACAGTGTAGACGTTCATATTTAATGTGTGATATATGGATGGAAAGCTCTATGTGTCTACTTTCTTGTGCAAAAAACGGTGTCTCATTTGGAGTTTTCTAGAAGAAGTTATGACTATTTTACTACAGATTGTCCAAGGGACACATTCATCCAAATTTGAATATGCTTTTTGAGTTAGGAGTTTCTTGAGTGTTAATATATGTTTAATGAGTTGGTTAATTAGTTATTTATTAGTTTTTCAACTCTAGGCTTTTGATATTCTAGATATTAATGTAGTTTTAATATTTCTAGCCATATATAAAGGCTTCTAAGTTGTAATAGAAGGGATGATAATATGCGTTGGGAAACTGGGATGAGAATTAATATTCCGGAATTTGATGGGGATAGTTTGAATCCAGAACGGTTTATCGATTGGCTGACTACTGTTGAAGAAGTTTTTGAATTCAAAGAGGTTCCTGAAAACAAGCGAGTTTCATTGATCGCTACCAGATTACGAGGTAGAGCATCTGCGTGGTGGCAGCAATTGAAACTGACACACGCGAGGCTGGGAAAGTCAAAAGTTGTAACTTGGATGAAGATGAAGAAGTGTATGCGGTCCACATTTATTCCTCATAATTTCCAACGGTTGATGTACCAACGGTTACAAAATCTGAAACAGGGTCCCAAATCAGTTGATGATTATACTACCGAGTTTTACAAGTTGATTGCACGGAATGACATCCAAGAAACGGAGGAACAACTTGTTTCTCGTTACATTGGGGGTTTGGGGGTTCAGATCATGGACTCTGTTAATATATTAGACCCGGTTACCGTTTCGGAGGCATACCAACGGGCTCTAGTATTTGAGAAGCAGAATCGTGGGGTGGGTGGTTCATCTTCTTCTAGCATGGTTACCGGAAGTTCTAGCACAGGCTAAAACAGGGGGTAGCAGTACTGGACCAACTTCTAAAGGGGTCGGCAGTAGTAATATGAAGTGTTTCAACTGCAGGGAGACTGGGCACCGAATAGCAGAATGCAAGAAAGCGGGTAGACGACATTTATTTGTTGAACCTGAAAATTGGGAAGATGATGGTGGTGATGAAGGGTATGAAGAAGCCCCAGTGTTTGATAAAGAGCCTCAATATGATGAAGAAGTAGTGACTGGTGATGTGGGAACCAGCTTGGTCGTGAGGCGTTCTTGTTTTACACCGAAAGCTGCTGATGATGATTGGCTCAAGCACAATATCTTCCGATCAACCTGTACTGTTATGGGTAAGGTTTGCACTTTTGTGATTGATTCTGGTAGTTGTGATAATATGATTTCAGAAGAGGCTGTTCACAAGTTAGGTTTGAAAACTGAAAGTCGCACTAAACCTTACAAACTCCAGTGGCTTAAGAAGGGTGGTGAGGTAACAGTATCCAAATGATCTCTTGTTTCCTTTTCTGTTGACATGACATATAAAGACGATGTTTGGTGATGTAGTTCCTATAGATGCATGTCATTTGTTGTTGGGCAGACCTTGGGAATATGATCGTAACATAGATCATAATGGACGAACTAATACTTATAGCTTTTTGTTTGGCGGCGTAAAAATAACTTTGGTACCTAGTAAGCCAAAGGAATTGATCACTAAGCCTTCTGGTACTCTGTTGACTCTTACTCAATTTGAAAGTGAATTGGAAGAAGCAGCTGATGTGTTTGTGTTAATAGGGAAAGAAGTAGTCGAGGATGTCAAAATTCCTGAAACAATGATTCCTTTGCTTGATGAATTTGCAGATGTTTTCCCTGATGAGTTACCTAATGGATTGCCACCTCTGCGTGACATCCAACATCATATTGATCTTGAGCCTGGGGCCCAGTTGCCTAACAGGCCACATTACAAAATGAGCCCGTTGGAACATGAGGAGTTGCGTCGGCAGGTTGAGGAGCTAATGTCTAAAGGACATATTCGGGAGAGCATGAGCCCCTGTGATGTTCCTGCTTTATTGACTCCAAAGAAAGATGGTACCTGGCGTATGTGTGTAGACAGTCGTGCCATCAATAAGATTACTTGAGGTACAGATTTCTTATACCCTGACTTGATGATTTGCCGGATCAACTCAGTGGTGCCACTATTTTTACGAAACTTGATTTGAAAAGTGGGTATTATCATATTCGTCTTAGACCAGGTGACGAATGGAAAACTGCCTTTAAAACTCGTGAAGGGTTGTATGAGTGGTTGGTGATGCCTTTTGGGTTATCAAACGCTCCTAGTACATTCATGCGTGTGATGAACCAACTGTAAAGACCCTTTATTGGTGAATTTGTAGTGGTCTATTTTGATGATATTCTTATTTACAGTGCTACTTACAGTGAACATGTCAACCATGTGCGACAGGTTTTGACTTTGCTTCGCAGGGATAAGTTCTATGCTGCCACGAAGAAGTGTGTATTTATGACTCCAAAGGTTTTGTTTTTGGGGTATGTTGTGTCTGGTGAGGGGATACAGGTGGACGAATCTAAAGTAGCAGTTGTTTCATTTTATAGGCGGTTCATTCCACATTTCAGTTCTGTTATGGCAGCAGTGACTGGCTGCATGAAGGGGAAGACATTTACATGGACTGAAGAGGCGGAGTTAGCTTTTCAAGTTATAAAAGAAAAGCTTACAACAGCACCGGTTTTAGTATTGCCCGATTTCTCTCGAGTTTTTGAGCTTCATACTGATGCTTCAAAGGTTGGAATAGGTGGTGTTTTTAGAGTTCTTAGTCATGGGGAACGACCCATTGCTTATTTTAGTGAGAAGTTGACAGGGGCTAAAGTGTGCTACAACACTTATGATTTGGAGTTTTATGCAATGGTCCAAGCTGTGAAACATTGGCGTCATTATTTGATTCATAAGGAGTTTGTTCTATTTACAGATAATGATTCTCTGAGGTATATTCGCAGTCAAGATAAAGTGTCCCATAAGCATGGACGATGGTTAGCATTTCTGGAGAAATTTACTTTTGTGGTGAAACACAAGTCGGGCATTTCAAATCGGGTGGCCGATGCTTTAAGCAGGAGGAGTAATCTGCTAGTAACTATGAGGGTTGGTGTGCCAGGGCTGGATGTCATTAAAGAGCAGCTTCCTGTTGACCCTTATTTTTCTGTTATTTTACAGGGTGTACAATCTGGGAAGAGGTCAGATTTTCTGATGCATAAAGGTTTCCTTTTCAAGGGAAATAAATTGTGTATACCTGATTCCAGTCTTCGGTTACAAATCATTAAAGAATTAAATGGCGAAGGACATGTGGGTCGTGATCGCACTTTGCAGTTAGTGCAGTCTTCCTATTTTTGGCCTACTTTGAGAAAGGAGGTGGATCGATATGTTAAACAGTGTCGGATTTGTCAAGTTTCAAAAGGCACAGCTACCAATGATGGGCTTTACATCTCGTTACCTGTTCCTTTGCAGCCATGGGTGGATATTAGTATGGATTTCGTGTTGGGCTTACCACGTACTCAACGGGGTAATGATTCGATCTTTGTAGTTGTTGATCGTTTTTCTAAAATGGTGCACTTTATTCCTTGCAAAAAGACGACAGATGCAGTTAATGTGGCACAATTATTCTTTCGGGCTGTGTATCGTTTACATGGTTTGCCATCTTCTATTGTTTCTGATCGGGACACTCAATTTTTGAGTCATTTCTGGCGTAGTTTGTGGAAAATGGTGAACACTCAGCTCAATTTTAGTAGTGCTTATCATCCCCAAACAGATGGGCAAACTGAAGTTATTAACCGTTCTCTTGGTAATCTTTTGAGGTGTTTGGTTGGTGATCATGTGAAAGCTTGGGATCAGAAGCTATGTCAGGCTGAGTTTGCTCATAATCATGTTGTCAATCGTAGTACCGGATTTAGCCCGTTTCAAGTGGTTTATTCTGCTAGCCTCGGGGACCACTTGATTTACTGTCACCTCCTGTTTCTGATAATGTTCCTAAGAAAGTGCAGGATTTTGTTGAGGGGTTACATGGGATCCATCAAGCTGTTCGTGATAATTTGGCTTGATCCAATGCCAAGTATAAGCAAGATGTGGATCAAATGCGCAGGCAAGTTGATTTTGAGGTAGGGGACTTTGTTTGGGCAGTTTTGACTAAAGATCGTTTTTCGGTTGGTGAGTACAACAAGTTGTCAGCCAAGAAGATTGGACCAGTGGAGATTGTGGAGAAGATCAATTCTAATACTTATCTTCTGAAGTTACCAAGTGATATTCGTTGTTCTGATGTGTTCAACGTGAAGCATTCGCTGCCTTTTCATGGAGATTCTTCGGATGATGAACCAGCTGTCAATTCTTCGAATTTTGTCTATCCAGGGGAGAATGATGTGGGCCCAAGTGTTGAAGATTGGTCCTTGATGTTTATGGAGGCCCAAGATCGAATTAAGAAACGGGCTTCACGAAAACAGCCATAACTTGGGCCGTAGGCGGTTTACCCGACTTCCAGGCCCAAAAACGACTCCGAGAAGAAGTTATGGATCATTTTATGTTTTTGTTTTTATTTTGGGCTTCTGTTTTGGGCTTTTATGTTCGGCCCGTTATGTTTTAGGCCCATTTCGAAATTTCTGTTTGGTTTTTTAGGGTTTATCATGTGACAGAAACAATTAGTTTTGAATTTTAAGAAAGTTGAATTTTCTCTCAATTTTGTTTTAAACATTTGAATATCATGTGACAGAAACAATTAGTTTTGAATTTTAAGAAAGTTGAATTTTCTCTCAATTTTGTTTTAAACATTTGAATGAATTTTACCTAATCGCGGCATTCTTTGTGAATCAACGTGTTTAGAAGAAATTTTTCTGGTATTCATTGGAATCAACAGGTTTAATCTAATTATCGTTATTAGCACCATACATCATAAAGTCACACACAATGAGCTGTTAAAGTGCAACTTCACATGTGTAAAAAAGGCCTTCACACTTGCAGCATAAAGTTAGATTTCTAAGATAATTTAGCCATATGACTAAACATGCATATTCACAAGCATCACTAAATGGAAATGACACCTTGAAACAACTTAATTGATTCTTATCCATACATCCTAATCAACGATAACATCAATAGCAACAACTAAAAAAACCACATACAATTTATTAAATCCGAAGTAACGTAATATAGACAAAAGATCTCTCTTTATAGTTTGCAATGAAGACCGGTTCGAACAGTTCAACAAGTAAATCTCTTGTCGAACACACAATCAATCATAATCACACATGCCTGTTGAATACAACATTTCTTAAGACTAAAAAACTATTGTTACAATAACTAATATTAGAGGTCGTATGTATTCACTCTCTTTTTTGACAATCTAATCTATGAAAGTCTTGTATCCCAGTCCCCAGTAACGAAACCATAAAATCAATGGAACAAAGAAAATTGTTTATTACCTTAACTTCGAGGACGAAAGTTACGTAATCTTGACTTTTATCAACCTTATGAATATCTATTTTAAGTATACAAATTTTAATGGGACATCGTACCATTCAGCCCATTCCTGACACCTTCGTCAAGAGACCTACGAACTAAATTAGTATAACCCGGCCTGAGACACTATTACTTGCATGGGTTCGACAAAGGCATTATCATCCCTAATTAACAAACCCCAAAAATACCCTTAAGTAGCCATCATGGCCACCCAACTACTACAGCTTAGCTGACTTCCAAATTGCAGCAAAGAATCTTCAAGTATTGTATCTTCAGGTCAATCTACATTAATATATTCCAAAGAATCAATTTCATGAAGGACAGCATATAATTTCCCTCATAACAAAACAGAAAAATCAGTTAACTGAAGCTTTTTTATACGGAGTAGCTAGTATTGTGCAAGTTCAAGAAAGAACAATGATAACCTTAAGTTATATCAGAACAAGCACTTGAATCTGGCCAAAATAATGCTTCCAATCTGATGTCAAGATAGAGTCATATAAAAGTATCAGATCGATCTAGAAAACTAATTTAACCCAAAATCGAAATATATAAGAACGTAGAACACAGAAAAAAGGTTAATTTTTGCGAGGGACACTAGTGCTTTTCATGTATCTGTGTCCTGTCAATAGCAAAGAAATCTGAATCAAGATGAGATCCATGTTATAGTAAGTACATATGTTTTATACAAAAGCATATAAATGTTAACCAACCAACATCAGAACTAGTAATCAGCATGAATTTGTCCAGGATCTTCAGATCTTCATCATCATCATCCGACGTACCTAACTACAAAGATCAAGAACAAACATTTTTAAAAATAGCCGAAAATCAAGGAGGTGATTTTTGATACAATATCCACCATGAGAGATGTCTAGCCTCATTATTGACCTTCACTTTCATTAATCATACCAAACTGTTCATTAAACAATTCTTCCCAGAATTCTTCATCAAGTTCTCTATCTTCACACTCAAATTCACCAAGATCATTAGGTACTTCTAGGTTCCTATTTGCTCTACCAAATCCTTGCATTTCTAAAGCAAGTTCATCCAACTCAGACATTTCAAAACCGGAAGGATCTCCCCATTCTTGAGGCTCATCTTTGATAAGCGTTGACCCTTGCCCATACTCAATTGACCTTTTCCTTTTGTTCATAATAGTCTCTTCAAGATCCTTTCGCTTACCATGCAGGACCAACTTCTGGACAAAATCGGGATTTTGCATCGCTTTTGCTAAAAAGCTCATCATTTTTTGCTGCTTCTTTTCAGTTCCTTGTAATCTAAGCTCCATGGCTTGAAGGTGGGCCCTCGTATTTTGCTGCTGTTGTCGAAGTTTCACTAATTCCATCATAAGAATCTGTTTGTCACGTCTCAAACGTTTGACTTCACCATCTATTCCATATTTTCCAATTTCCACACATGGACTGATAGCTTGTTGAGGAATAAGAGGCTGCGAAGGTGCCTTTCTCCGTTTAATGTTCTTCAAATTGTGCCTATGGCCTCTTAGAAAGCCTTCATTTGCAAACTCCCATATGTCCGGATCGATCTTTCTAAAACCCTGCATTTAAAGTTAGATTTTCGAAACTACCAAGTTTCAACCACACTGATAGAGTATCATAAATGTATGTGGTATATGTGACAAAACAATATTAAGTCTCCTATATTCCTCTAACAGTTGCAAGAAAATGTAAGTACTTTCTATCTATTAACCGTTTATTGCAACATATAGAGACCATGTCTTACCAAACTATGCAATTTGCAACCATTTAAAGCAACAAACATATGAGTTTTTAACTATTTTGGAACCATTATTAACCCTTTTTCTACGGCGTACTTCGGTAAGAATTAACAAGTATATTGTTCTAAATAATTAGTTAATAATTAATAAATAAGTTACATATATCCAAAAAACTAAACTTGAATAGTAATGGCCTGTTCTTGTAGTTTGCCCTCTATTTTTCAACAACAAAATAAATGTTGACTTTTTCTCAACTAACAACATACCACATTGGACAGGGAATTTAGATTCCAATTAGGCTCGGTAATCAAACTAATACTAAGAAACTTATGAGAATCAATTGAAAACTTATGCTAATACAAAGAATATGACACCTAAAGAATCAAATTAATGCAATAAAGTCACCCTTATCAATGTATCAAATCAATGAAAACTCCATGTCTAACTTTAATTACCAAGAAACTTGTGAAAGATGGAACTTACATAAGTATTGAGTTGCCTTACAAAGCTAGAGAAATTGTTGTGCTTGAAGTATCTTGGGAGTAGATTAGTAGAAAAAGCATGTGGATCCCAAACAACAAAGCTTTGACCTTCTCTACTCCAAGAAACAATGCAATCAATACTATTATCATCCACCATATCATATATTTTAGTCAAAAAAGGTGGAGGTCCAGCTTCATGTAGACCTTCCATTGGTTGTGGCATGTCATCCATCATAGGCTGATTTGCTTGTACTGTTCTACCACTAGCACTTGAAACAGATGGAGGGTACTCTTGTTTTACATCTGGGTAGTAAGGATTCATGGTCAAATCCTCTAAATTAAACAACTTTTTTATTGGGTCACAATCTTTTCAATCAAAATAGTCAAATGTCAAGTGGAATGATCAAATCTTGCAGTTAACCACAATACCCATATGAAGATAAGATCAGTTAGGAGCAAAAGATTTAATCTTTTTTTATGGGTATGGGCTTTTAATGATTATTTAATTGGATTATCAAATTTTGCAGTAAAATGAAAGTAAAGAAAAATAAAAAGGAGCAAGAATATCAAGAAAAATTGTTGTGAAAAAAAGGTCAAACACATAAAAAAAGGAAAATTTAAGTAAGATTTGGTGTTGTTGAGGATCAGTTTGAAGTAAAAACAGATGACATGAAAGGAAATTAATGAAAGATAAATGACAGTTTGCCAGAAAAAATCTTGAGATCACTACTTGGCTTTCTGCTTTGGGAAACTTCCTTTTTAATGGTAAAAACATGCACCCATGGTTTCAGCACCTCGAGAAGCTTCTGGAGACTTTCCAACTTCCATAATTTTAACCATTTTATTTTTCTCTCTCTTTTTTTTTTCAAAGAACTTATTGGATTTTATTATGGTCCAAATCGAACTTATAATTAAATGGAAACTTAATAAAAAAATTAGTGTTTCTTTTATCATGCACATTATTGATTTTGGTTGAACCAATATGCAGTTTTATTGATATAACTACGTATAAGTTGCTATCGTAAATAAATTACTGACAAATATACTCGATTTTTAACAAATTTTAGAGCTATTGATCAAATTTTATTTCAGACGAATCATTTCCTATATAAGAAGTTAAAAAAAGAATTAAAAATAATAAAAAAAAAAAAATTATTCGTGTTGTGCTACGTTGGGTCCCATGGATATATGTGGTAGGAATACCATATTTTTGGATCAAGTGTTCAACGTAATCTAATTGGTTGGCACGTGGCCCCCTACCTATCATATCAAAATTAGATTAAACAGTCGTCAAAAATATTATACCTTTTTCGTCTCCAAACGACCTTCCCATTTTAATTTGTTTTAAAATAATTATTTACTACTTTCTTCATCTCAAAATAAGTGTTCCACTTTAATTTAATTTATTTCAAAATAAATATTTACTTTCATAAATAGAGTAATGAGAATTTTTGTGAAAAGTGATGAACCAATAAGAATACGTCACGTGTCACAATGCTCATTTTTTCCCGTATTTTTTAATATTAAATATCTCAATAATGATTTATTGAAAAATTATAAAAACTGCAACATAAAAATTAACATTTTTTTTCTTTTCAATTAGATATCTCAGACGATTTACATGCGACGACTTTTTTTATGGATTTTACGAATTGTACAATATTAGTATCACATGTGATACTCGTTGGTATCACATGTGATAGTTGTTGCTATCACGTGTGATAGTCGTTGGTATTACATGTGATAGTCATTTATAGTACCCACCAAAAAATGAGAAAAAAAGTTCGTCGAAAGTATGTCATGTGATATGTCTAATCGGAGAGAAAAAACGCTAAATTTTATGGTGCAATTTTTATAATTTTTCAACTTACCATTTGTGAGATATTTAATTTTCAAAAATATAGGGGAAATTGAGTTTTGTGACACGTGGCACATTCTTATTGGTTAATTCATTCTCACTTAATATTACTATATTCATTTGAACTACACTCTTCAAAAGTAACATATTACTTTTACCATTTAACATCAAATATATTTTTTCTCAGAAATGATACATGGAAGTCGGTGCAAAAAGTAAGAGTAAAAGTGTCACATTCACTACCAAACAATATAATTTATTAAATTATGTAAAAACTAATTGTGGACACTTTGAGACGAGAGAGTAACAATGTTTAAAAGGAAAAAACTAGCTCGACAGCTAGGTGCTTTCTGGAACTCGGTTATATGTCGGTTAGGCGCCCTGTCTCTCCCTCCCCGTGGACATCTCGTCCAACTACATCTTTTGTTTCAGAGGGGAGGATGATCCAGAAAATAAATACAATAAATATAAGGCTGTATTGGTTATGTTCTTTATTTCTTGTCTAGCAGAAACTAATCGACTCAGGAGTTGGGGGGAGTATATCTAAACATCCACGGAAGGCACCTCAACCGCTTCACTCCTCTCTTTATTTTGTTGCAGATCCCGCAAAATCGGTTGAAGTGCCATCAAATCCAAAGGGCACATGTAGCCATGCCATAAAATACCGCTCCCGGGTCGTCGCTCTGCTGCATCTGGCCCGTCCTCTCGGCACCTTTGGAAGGCAGGGGGCAACTTTCTACTCCTCCTGAGCTGTCTTGTCGTAAAAAAAAAAGAAAATTGCTTTGAGTTTTTTTTAGATGGAAGCCGGTTCCACGACTTTAGTGGAAATATCCCTTCCTACTTCTTCATCCTAGCTCTCCAACTGACTGTCTTCCTCATGGCTAAGGATAAGGTAATGGAATTGATAGGTTTTTTGACTTCCGTAAAATAAATAGATTTTTTCTTGTATGGCACCATTAGGCGTTTAAGGATGAACTACAACAGACATATTTCGAGGGATGAACTACAACAAACATATTTCGAGGGTGTTTGAGGGAGTTTATTTTCAATGCTTATTGCTTATAAGCAAATAAGCTCAAATTTTGTAGCTTATTTTCAAGCTTTCGACTCCTCCTTGCAAATACGCAAATAAGTTCAAGAAATAAGCTCTTCCAAACACTAAGGGTGTGTTTGGCACAAAGCTTTTAAGGGCTTTTAGGGGCTTGAGCTTCTAATTTTTATAAGTTTCAGCCCATAAGTCTTGTTTGGAAGCAAAATAAAAAAGGGTCTTCTTGAAAAAATAAGCCCCAGAAGCCCTTAAACAAGAAGCTTTTTGAAGTGGCTTTTGAATAGAGCCCCAGCTCCAGCCACAAGCTCCAGCCACAAACTTCAGCTCCAGCCCCAGCTGCAACCCGTTGTTGCCAAACACACTCTAAAACTTGAGCTTATTCTATTCAAATAAGCAAAGAAGCAAATACGCTTGAAAAATAAGCCCCAAACACCCTCTTATAATTACGATCAAATGTATGTTTAAATAACACGTAAATACTAGTACTCGTTTGATACTTACAAAGGTATGTTTTATGATTCATTAGTTACCTACAACTAGTACGAGGTTGCGGGTTTGAGTCCTGACATCTACATAGTCATAAC
Source organism: Gnaphalium uliginosum (assembly GCA_963930675.1). Lineage (NCBI taxonomy): Eukaryota > Viridiplantae > Streptophyta > Magnoliopsida > Asterales > Asteraceae > Gnaphalium > Gnaphalium uliginosum. The sequence continues at coordinate 36,858,170 of OZ005680.1, read as the reverse complement.
CGCTGAGTGAGTCATGTACAACTTTCACATATGAATAGACAACCGATTATATGCTGATCTGGATAGCCGATTCGAAAAACAACCCCTTTTCTTTTTGTTTAGCCTGTTCCGCCTGCTAACCTGGTGTTGACGAACAAGTTTCGGGTGATTTTTCAGGCCTAAGGGACTTTACTCGACCTATCCCCCAGTCTCCCACACTGCTCAAGTAAGTTCTCCACAAACTATCTGCAACTTGTGATATGATGTTCTTGTGTCTCATAATATAATAAGCAACTTGTGATAATGATGTTCTTGTGTCGTAATAAAATGTTATGGTCATATTCTTGCAATTAAAATGATTTGTTGTTTTGAATTTTTGTTAAATTATTATAATGATCAAGCATATTTCGGCTTGAGTGCGGATGAAGGGGAATCTCTTCTTTACTCTACGTAAATGTTGTAACTCGAATCGAGATTGTTCTCATCGAGAGTGGTAAAGGGTGATTGAATACCCATCTATGGAGATGAGGTCTGGGATGAAGAGAGAATTGAGGCTGCACACAATGTTGTATGTGTAATTGTGTGAGAGGATGTCCTTCCTATTTAGGGTTTACCCCTTTATATATGGGGAAAGGGTTGAGTCCAATAAAAAAAGCCTATGAGCTAGGCTATGTGAAAGTCAAATAATGTAGTACACTATCATATAACAACGATTAAATGACTTATGTATAGCTTGAAATAACGTGACACAAATATTAAGGCCTTGCTAATAGTCGTGACTTATCTATATTTTTTAATTAGCTTCGAATCATTGTGTCACACGATGGTATAAATATTTTGAATAAAATAAAGAAAGCTTGCCACATGTTTGATCGATAATTAAAGATTTAATCATAGTTAGAATTATTAAATTTAGGCAATTAGCTTACCAATACATCATGTTTAAATCCATATTAATATACGTGGCAGCAAATGGAATTTTTTTTTTTTTTTTGGGTTTCAGTCACAAATTACAATGGGGATTTCTCTTCGGTTTGGATCAAAGGGTTTGCGTTTCGTAAAATTTGCCCGATAAAATTTTTATTTTGCTTTTTCTTCACTTTATAATTATTAATTAACAAGTAATATTGTAAAATGAAGTATTGGTAAAAGGAAACGTGATGCTGAGTGTAAACGAGGAGTTACCAGGTTTGTATATAAAAAAAAATTAATTACATATATCCCCTCCTTTAAAGTATGTAAATATCATATATATATCCAAGATAACTTAAATATATCAAATATACCCAAAATCATCAATTTAATTTAATTTAATTTAATTTAATTATAATGATAATTATAAAACCATATATTTTTTAACTCGTTAATTACTGTTATACCCTTATCTTTTCCCATCCGTATCGCTTTTTTAAAAATCTCAAATCTCTACATCAAATAAATCAAAAGATTAATTAACTAGTAGGCGATAATGTGATGGGCTGATGAACGGGATAAAATACGTATATGGCAACAATGTTTTAGCATATCAATGTCACTTTACAAAGGAAAACAAAACGAATCTAATTAGTTAGTATGTGATATCCATGAACGACAGTTCAAGTCCTATGCTTTTGAGTTTGAGATTCCTCCGAAGCTCGTTATATGTGTAATAGAGATGGATATTTGATGAAGTTTTTGTATTAAAAATAGCAGGTGATGTATTTTTATGTATATAGTGGAAAAATTATTTGGTGAACCGATGATCAATTTAGGGTTTATTTGTTGAAGAGATTTAGGGTTTTGAGAATAAGGAAGAGATAGAAAGAGACAAATGTATAATAGTCATCAATGAGTTTATAAATAATTATATGTAATTTTAAAATTAGAATTAGAATTAAAATTGTGATTTGGGTATATATGTTATTTTAAAATCATGTTGGGTATATATGATATTTGTATGCATTAGGAAGGGGATATATGTAATTAACCTAAAAAAATTGTGTAAAAAGTTTTCAATGTAAATTGTGTTAATTCCTCCATTTCAAAATTATTGTCAACTTGCAAAAATATAATTATTAAACTTTCTATTTTATTACTTATTTATTATGTTAAATCATTTATTAAATAATCTCAGATCAAACTTATTTTAAATATAAGAGTAAAATTGACATTTATTAAACTTTTTTAATTCAAATGGAAAATGTCGAGAGGCAATTTTTGTGTGACGAAGGGAGTAATTTTTTTGTTTTTTAATATCATCCAACTTTCGTGATGTGAATACGTGGTGTCATTTCATTTTGGTCAATATATGTTTAAAAAATTCTGAATAAGCTAAAATGGACAAAAGCTTAATGGCAGGTAATATAATAATGGATTTATAATTTTGTATGCAATGAAATGGAAAATTATGTTAACAGTGTATATATATATATATAATAAAAGTTTTAGTAGTTCTGTACCTTTTGTTGTTCTCGTTTCAACCTTTGAATATATATATATATATATATATATATATATATATATATATATATATAATAGTGTTCCGTTAGATAGGACGGAAGGATTCGAACCTCCGAATAGCGGGACCAAAACCCGTTGCTTACCGCTTGGCTACGCCCCATTTCTTTTTTTTATTGCACACTAATAATAATAAAGAATAATATTGGTATTAAGTGTCCCAAAAGGTAACGGAGGCGTGCAAAGGTTTCCTCGGGCCGGACGGAGATTGGCCCTCGAGTGCAAAGTCCATTATTTATACCGACAGAAATATATGAATCAAGTGAAACTCAAACAGAAAAGGATCAATTCTTTTTCTAGATTGGAATCCTTAAAAGAGGTTTATGGGATCATATGGATGCTTATCCCTATTTTTGAAAGAAATCTTGTATCAGACTGCTTGTCTTCTTGTAGTTGGAAAACAAGATAAAAAACTGGAGTCAATTTTTGGAGTAAGTAAAAATTTTGAATCTATTCTAACTATCAAAGAATTCCTAGAATTTTAGGCGGGATGGGCATATATATATATATATATATATATATATATATATATATATATATATATATATATATATATATAGGGATAGGTTCAAACGAGAACTACAAAAAGGTACAGAACTGCGAGAACTTTTAAATTACATTATTTTTATAGATGTAAACGTAACAAATTACATATAAATGTTATTTAATGTTCATATTATTGACAAAATAAGGTTAAAAATCACTAAAAATAAGTTAAGTTATTGAATATATGAAATGTTCACATGTGCACAGGTCAAATGTGCACATGTGAACGAAAAATATAAATTTGATTTTAAAGGTTATTTTGATGTTTTATCAAACTATTTTGCTTTTAACATTAATCTACATCAATAATCACATGTGATTGAATCATTAAACATGTGAAAATTCCTATAATTTAAAAGTTCTCGCAGTTCTGTAGCTTTTCTGGTTCTCATTTGAACCTTTGGCTATATAGTCAAAGGTTAAAATGAGAACCACAAAAAGGTAATATCCCTTTAAATCGCTGATTCATTGTGGCTTTAAGCCACGAAATTTTTTAGTGTCATTGTCAATAAAGAAGATTATTCGGTACTTGCCCGTGGATTAAATCAATCACATCGTTGGATATAACCATATAAATTCTCCGTGTTATTTAATTGCTTTCATTAAGTCTTACTGTATTTGTTCTTGTGTGTTTGATCAATTAAATCAAGGTTATTGGTTTTAAAATGCATTGAACTTGTCACAAAATTCTATTGTATGTATCTTACTTTTAAAAAATCTATTTTGTATATTAAACTTACTAATCTCTCCAAAAGTGTGTAGTAATTAACCAATTACACCAATTACCGGTCATAAAGTGCTTAAGTGACAATATTAGGTGATGTGGCATTGCCATATCACTGATAGTTGAATAATTTTTTTCTTTTTCATTTTCTATTTTGTCATTAATATTTGGATACATTTTGTCTTTTTCCTTTTCTATTTTATCTTTTACCCATCCTTTCTTGTTCTTTAGGTTCTCTAAACAAAGACCCACCAAAAATGAGTGTATGATTGGAGAAACCCAGTAAGTTTCCATTTCTTTCGTTTAGAAGACCCAAAACTAATGCCATATTTTAAAATAAATGATTCTGGGTTCACCAGATCACACCAAACGAGTAAGAGTCATCCATTTCTGAATGTAGATGTAAAAATTAGGTAATGTTAACAACTAGTTGACATCTGCGAGCGCTATATAGCCTCTAGACCGATCTTTCTATCTATTTTTGTAACCTGAAATGCTAAAACGCGTTATTCTTTGCAAAAGCGAAACTAAGACGCTACTTGCTCCTAAAATGCAACAATGACAAGTTGACAACCAATATTAAAAAAATAGGAATAGCCAATTTCAGGAATCACAAACCAAAAACCAGCATTTTGGTCCGTTCGTTCTTCAAGATTTGGCGTAACTAACAGTGATCACTTGTGTGATTTGTTTGTGTCATTATTTTGTGATAGCTTTAAGGTTTGTTGAGTTTCTTCTAAAAACTGGTATAAGAGCCAAGGTTACGTTGGTTCTTGAAGCTAGGTTTCCCAACAATTAGTAGGGCTGAGCACAAAAACCGAAAACTCGAATCGTAACCGAAATAATCAAATAAAAAAAACCGAACCGAAGGCGAAACCGACGGTTTGATGTTTTATAATGCAGTAACCAAAAAATTTTGATTCGATTCGGCTTGTCCCGCCATATACGGCATGGACAGCCATATATAGCGCTTTTCTGGGCCGTATGCGAGCTCTTGCACGGGCTCGTGTCCTTGTGTGCGGGTTCGTAAGTTCATATGCGGGATCGTAAATCGTTCAAATTTTGTTTTCGCTTTAACTTCTTCGTCGTTTATCCGATTTTAATGATTCTTGAACCCACGTGCTCATAATTCCAATGCAAATATGATTCTAATCTCATCCCGTTGTTGTTTGCGTTTTGTTTGTTTACATCTAAATGCTTTTCTTTCTTGTTATAATTGGTAACTTAATTTCTCATCGTGTTCAATGGTAGATGAAATTTGCTTTTTATCCTCACCTTCTGTACCACCAATTTCATCACCACCTATGGATGAAGACTCGTGATCTTAATGGTCAATCAAGGGTCCAACTACATGAAAATCTTTATCTTCTCTCGTAAGACTCTTGTTTGGGTCCCAACTATTCATCATCATTACTTTCCATTGCCAACAAATGCCATTTGTTCTGAACGGCACGTCTTCTGAGTATGAAAACATTAAACTAATAACTGACTATTTCCTTCTGGTTCAACATCACAAGTTGTTCTCTGAATTGTTTACTCTGAGTTGTTCTCTGAATTGTTTTCTTCTTCTTCTTCTTCTTCTTCTTCTTCTTCTTCTGTTGCACTCATCGAATGAAATCACTATCCGAACATTTTCACTTCGTTTGAGCAATTACCTAGTGATTTTTCTATTTAGTGAGACTTCAATTCAAAGTTTCAGACTAGACTCAGCAAAGGAGGAAAATAGACTGCTAAATCTGTTGAGCAAGCTGAATGCCTTAATCTATCATGAATGAAAGAGAACATGCTTAACCATTGATGAAGATATATCAACATAAAAGGCGGAAAAGGAGTTCAAAAGGTTTGAGAACAAAATGAAGATTATGAGATATCCGCAACAACGTTGGAGACAGAAACCAATAAATGGGCAGCAAATAGTAAGAACATGAACTGCAGCATTCTAAAGATACTAAACAACCATCTTAAGGTAATCAATCGAGCAAAATATTAGTTTTGATATATGATTTCAGACTCGTTACCTTTTTCTCTTTTATGATATTATTGCACATGAGTAAAGGCTAGCCATTTCTGGCTTTCATTCGTCATTCATCGACCTACAATTTTCACCACATACACGATTATGGATACAAAAAAGGATACCAGATACTAAAATGTTGGACCAATACTATAGCTTCAACCAAAAGACCAAGATTCAAATTGTACATGTTCCAATTTGCTATCTCAAGAGGCCACTAGTTAACCTCTGCTATACCCCCTTTAACCCCTCTTCTATCAATTTCTATAAACTTCTATAACCCTTAACCTTTGCAACCAAAAGAAAACTCAGATATACTATTTGTTGTCCAAAAGAAACAACAACATCTAAGAAAAGGAAAAACTGACTCAAGACTCATAAACCAAAAATTAGTGTTGTGCTCCATTCGCTCTTTTAAGATTTAGCAAAACGAGCAATGATTCTCCTCTGAATTGGAGTCCTGCAAGACGGACACCCCTTCATACCTTTCGTCTCATGGATATCATTGCACCCTGCACAAAGAACTTGATGACCACAAGGAACAAAAACCACAGTCATCTCTTCACTTAAACACATCACACATTCTCGATCTTTCTTCTGGCTCGTGATTCCATTTTTTACCACATTTCCAGAAAGTGCCGACAGTGAAGTCCCTTCAGAAGGCTGCCAATTCATGCCCATTCTCATTGCTGCAATTTTCTTCCTTTCTGTCTCTAATCTCAATGCAGCAATCTCATCTTGTATTCCCTTTATTTCACTTTCAACTTTCTTCAACTCATTCTCAGCCTTTGTTATTGCTAACTCGTTTTCTTTCTTCACCAATGCTTGCAGACGTTTTCTTTCACTCTTGATTGAATCAACTTGTTCAAGAAATTTTGCAGTCTCCTTTTTCTCTTTTAATAATCTAGTCTGAATATTTTCAATTGCATTAGTAAACTTATTATTATTAATACAATTCAATTTAAACATTAAACTCACTTGTTAAAAAAAACACCCAAATTTTATTTTTTTACCTCAGTCTCTTTAAGACAACGTTTAGCCTTCTCTAGATCACGTTGCTTTGGAGCCACTTCCCGTTTCAGTAATTTAAGTTTCTCCTCCAGTAAGCTCTTTTCAGACCCAAACGATTCAGACATCTTCAGAGCTTCCTGCTCTTTACGCAGAGCTTCCTCCAAATTTTTAGCTGCATTCGAGCTTCGAATTTCAGCTCTTTCCTTTTCCTGTTTAATGACTGATTTATCAGACTCGAGCCTCAGAACACTTGAACCAGCCATCTCAATATTGTAATTCGTAGTATCCAAAGCAGCAGTAATTTCCGCTAGCTTCTTAACTGTACTCTCCTCCATTGCCTGTTTGTCTTTCATTAACTTCTCGACTTCCTCCTTTTCAGCCCTCAACTTATTAAGATCGGGTCGATCATGACCAAGTCTTTTGGCCACCTGCATAACCTTCAAATTCGCCCAATCGTCCCAACTTCTAACTTCTTTCTGCAATGATTGAAGTTTAGCAACTGCAGCAAGTATCATTTTATCTTTGTTATCTTGAGGCATGCGTTGACTATTAAATTCATCAAACGGGATTCCAGCCAAATAGTAATCAGCAGTTTTAGCCGGTTCGGGTGGGACCACTTCCGGCTTTGGAATAACGTTCGCTTTCTCTTTGGTTTCAATGAAAGGTAAATCTGTAATTTTCTTATCTACAGAAGATGATTCGGATGGCGATGGTTTCCTCTCCAACGACAATTCACCCCAGGCAGCAATTCTTGCCTTGAGGGCTCTTTTCGACATCCGTCCCTTATAAGGCTTTTCAAATTGAAACGACTTTTGTCTGCTGCTGTTTTGTCTGTGCCCTAAGCATCTTTTGTTGCAACATTGACATTTTTCTTCAATTCTTTTCCCAGTATTCGAAGGTGATTTGCTAACATTCGAAACAGCTTCAGCTTCAGGTTCGGCTTCAGGTGCGGGTTCAGGTTCGGGTTCAGTTTTTGCCGATGAGGCCTCATCTTGAACGAGTTTAAGACTACGTATCGAAAATTTCTGAGGGTCTAAATCTGCCTCACTTGCATCTAGTACATTCAAATCACATATTAACAGAGTCCACATTGCTTCACGAATATACAAAGATGGCTTAACTTCTCTAAGCATAGTCACCATCTCGAATATCATGTACTCCACCAACCTATTTAAATCTTCAAACTCATGCCATGTTGCAACATGACATGGCTTGTTGTTTAAAAAATTTAAAGCACCGTCAACGATAGATGAAACCATATCTGTGATGCCATAAAAAGGACCACACTTCAAAGCTGTGGACTCAGCCACCTCCGTAGTGTAACCATGTTCAACAATCTGTTTTATAGCGGTTTGAAAACATGTATGTAAGCCGTCTGATAAAAGCTTTGTAAGATCAGCTACAGTTGAACTATCCCAACCAACATCATGATCCGGTACTTTCAAATTCTCCTGTGATACATCGAGGCTAGCCTTCACTTCATCCATGAATATTTCTCGAAATTCTTCATATTTAAAATTTATAGTTAGAAGTAATGAGGAAAAATCCAGGCAACATTTTGTCTCAATGTACAGGTACACAAAAGGGTTGAACTTTTGTAACTTTTATTGATAGCATCCACATAAAAAAAAAGACCCTCCCATATATGCATATGTAAAAGCACCAAGAAAACATGGAATTTACGAGAATCAATTTTGAAAAAGAGTCCTCTATCAAAGGGAGTAACACAATGCAGAACCCTCTATAATGATGTTGACTATTTTAATTCTAAGAACAAACACACAATCAACAACTGAAACCGCTGGGAATCGAACACAGGGCACCCCAAATCATGATTTTTGACAAATCAACAGTATATATGTTCAACTTCAAAACAAATTATAATCCTATAATTTTATTGGGGAAAAAAATCAAATAGAGTAAATGCAACCGAAACAGTCATGACATAAGATTGAGATCAATGCTAAAATGTATGCATTCACATTAATTCACAAAATGACAGTAAAAATTGACCAAAAGGTAAAATAAAAAACCATACCTTTAATCGAATCTTTATCTGATAAATCCACTTCAAGCAGGACCTGAAAATCAATTGAAAAACACAAAACCTGATTAGTTCACAAATAAAAAGTTCATTCAGGAAATTCAACAAACACTTGGAGGGACATAAAAATAACCACATCAGCTTACACAATCTAATCAAAAACCAATAACCCCAATTGAAGTTATATCAAAAAATAAGATCATTAAAATCAAGAAATCAAGAAACATACCCATCATGCCATCAGTAGATTATCATCAATGATATCTTGTTTTGATAAAAATAAAATAAAATAAAATAAAATAAAAAAACACCCATCGAATTTACTCAACAACGCAGACGATGGATTCAAATATTTGATGAATTGAAAGTGATAATGCGAATGAAATTAACAGAAAACTGAGAAAAATAAAACCCAAGTTTGGTTTGGGCTGAATATAAGAAAGGGGAGGTTTTGGAGCAATTTATAGGAGACTATGGGAGACCCATTTCTCCAGGGTTTATGATAAAAGTGACAGAAAGGCATCCTTTTCTGTATTTTTTACATTTTTCATCAATGGAATATATATCATGTGATATTGTATTATATTATATTTATTAAATTAAATATGTATTAATTATTAATATATAATATAATATAATATATATTATATATTATTATTATTATTAAATTAAATTACACTAATAAGATAATTATATTTGTTAATATTATTATTACATGGTCAAATGGTCAACGTCAAGATTTAATAGCTTAATGATGTTGAAGACATTGCAATATTTATCAAGTGACAATTGTTTATTTCATACAATAAGCAAATTAATTTTCTAGACCAATTTATTACAATTATTATTACTTTAGGTGAAATTACAATAAATCAGATCGTCTAAATCTAATAACATTACGAATTCTCGTGTATATTAATATAATAATAATAATAATATAATATAATATGATATGCTTTTTGAAAATATAAAAATAAGTTAATTGCATGGTTGGTCCTGGTTTACACATACTAATACACTTATACACAGTCTCTGTATTTGACTTTTTGCAGTGTAGTCCAAAAACACAAAACTTGTTACATAACGGTTCCTCACTCATTAAATTTAACATTTTAGTCGTTAAGTACATTAAAATAACCATTTTGGCCCTGACTTTTAGGGAGAGATCGTCTATGCTACTTGTAAAAGATGGTGGGAATAATGGTCAATTTGGTCAATGGATAAAATGGTCATTTTAAAATACTTAATGGTTGAAATGTCAAAGTTAACAAGAGAAGAACCGTATATGCAACAAGTTTTGTATTTTGAATTTCTAATACAAAAAGTGAAATACAGATACTAAGTGTGTTAAGTTACTACGTGTAAACCACGAGAACCAACCATACAATAAACTCTAAATATAAAATTATAATTTAGACTCTGCAAACACCGAATTCGATTTTACAAAGCCCAATTACCCATTGTTACATAATAATCGTTTCTAAAGCCCAACAGTTATCCTCTTAAAACTATTAAAGGGAAGTATATAAGAATAAAAATGAAATAAGATTTCTTTGAATAAAAAAGAGCAACTATAGAATCTTTTCAAATTAAAAAAATATCGTCAAAACACAATGAAAAAATAATTAACCAACCAACATAAACATTTGTTATAATTTAAAATATCATGCTTTAATTACAATAGATTTTCCAAACAACTTTTATTATTGTCCTATGACTTCTAATAATCAGTTCTAGATAACAAAACTTTATTATTCTATGATTTCTCAAACGATATACAAAGCCAGGGCGATTCTTACATGAACATGGTACATTGCAACAACTTAAATTTTAAATTTTTTTTACAATGCTTTAGACACCTCCAAACGGTGTTTGTCAGTTTGAGTCGGTTACAACCGACGGAATCGACACCGATGGGACCGGCCGTCGGTTCAGTCCGTCGGTTTTTTTCGTAGAAAAACCGACGCTCCATCGGCTATATTTTTTTTCTATTCTTTTTGTGTGTATGTAATTAAAGGTAAATTGGTAAATGTGGGATCCAAAAATTAAAGTGATGGTGTCACTGATTGTAGGGCTCTGTCAATTTTAGAAAAAACTGATGTGACGCGTCGGTTTTAATCAGTTTCAGTCTACAATTGAGTCATCTTATATGTACATACAATGGACACTACTTAAAAGATAACTTGAAACCCATTTGGACTAGAAAAAAAAACCCTTATATAATTATTACTTAAAATATCAAGCCTATTATTTTCAAGTCTCATGGTTAGCCCAATTATACAACTACTAGTACATTATAATCGATCATTTAGAATTTATTTCAATTGATTTAATTTTCATTTAATTTAATACATACGAAATTGAAAATTATAACATTAAAGAAAGTGTTGTGTACCCTTCTATTATGTCGATCCATCTTATGATCCTATCAATTGAAAATTGCCATTTATTTTTGTCTGTTTATTTTGGTGAGTAATTCAATTATAATTCTCTTTTTTAATTCATTCTCTCAATCATAATCAATATGTAACTGGCTAATTGTTTAAACTTAGGGTTTTTTACTTTTTTTAATTGTTAGAAAAGTATATAATAATAATATGTATTGTTGTAATTTTACTATATTCACTTTGTGATTATTAACAATATATGCTTTTTATATTGTATGTGGAGATGAAAAGTTTAATCATTTGAAGGGAATTGCAGACTTGTCCAAGATGATGGTCAAGACGAACAAGGATGAGATATGTCCTATGACACCCTTCGAAATCAGGTAAAACTCTGTACACCCTAATCATGTGTTCTTACGTTAATTCCCTCATAATTGAAAATAACTTGACTTAACTGAGATAAGTCTAGCACGAGCCTACGATGCATATTTCTGATGTCCACGATTTAATGCACGATGCATTATACATACGTAATTTTCTAAGAATTTCGCGAAATTATCGGAATGATCCGATGATTTTGAATGTTGGTGATAATCTTTCATAAAATAACTCGAAGCTATTTGATGAGAAATAGTAGTTATTAACTTTATATTGTTATGGCACAAGTCTCCTCCCATTCTCACCATGCTAAGGTTGATTGGTATGACACAAGTCTTAAGCACATTAAATAAAAAGAACAGGAACACATTCACACTCTAAAAATCTGCATACTCTCTCCCTTTTCCTCTTCCCTTTCCATCGCCATTTTCATCATCATCATTCTCTCATCTTTCTTCAAACAACTATTATAAACTACCACCATTAACCACCACTTTTTACACTACCATTACAATATTATTACACACTTCTTGAGCTCATAAACACATCCTTTGATCTTTAGAAGTCTCATACTTTCAAGCTTTAGAATCATAAGGGAAAATGGTAGAAAGCGGTTTATTAGAAGATTTGGGTTGAAGATCAAGTTCTCTTCTTTTTCTTTCTTCTTTTTCAACCGATAGCATTGTAAGGATAGATTTTATGTATTTGTATGCTAGATGTTCACTCACATGAAAAACTTGGCTAAATACTTGTTAAAACTTTGATTTGAACATTAAAACGGTTAAAAATCAACTAAACAAACTCAAAAACGAAAAACACAAAAGCTGGCCGATTCTTTAGACTAAGTTAAAACATCATAACCTGAACATAACATAACCAAATTGATTGATTCTTAAGCTAATAATTAAGTTTAAGAAGTTAGGTTTCCAACCCAAGTGGTCTCATGCAATTTGGACAAGTTTTGATACCTCAAACCGATTTTATAAAAATATGTGTTCAATCTGTCTTTAGGAGACAGAATTTGGTCTTACGTTGTGAGACCATAACTTTTTCCCCACAGATCCAAATGACATGATTCTTTTTCCTAAAGTAGTATGGGCACATTTCGTGAGGAAGAGTCTAAGTTAGTCAACGAACGCTTTTTCCAACGACCATCCAGAAAAATAGTTGTTGGACCTTTGTGTACTAATAAATAATTTTGAACCCTTTACACATATCCAAAAATTATGAAACTTACTTTTAATTAAACCTAAGACATTTAAGGATATGTGATAAAAATTTCATAACAAAATACAGCCATTTGACTAGTCAAAATGACGTCACACGGAAGGTCAATATCTGATAGAAACCTGTTAAGAAAAAGGAGCAATGATATAAAAGGATTTTTAAGTGTTTAACTATTAAAACTCTAACGCGAACTATATGTGATGACTTATAAACATATTGGTGTGTGTGTATATATATATATATATATATATATATATATATACTAGTTTAAGACCCGCGAGAAATTTAAATTGAATTTATAAAATGAGTTATTTTTTTAATGAATGTTAAGGTTAACCTTAAGCTATTATTAATGAAAATGCATTAAATTTATTTATACTATATATATTAGCTAAAGTGATAAGAGGTTTGAGAGAATTTTAAACCAAAATTCTTCTGGTGATGGAGACCGTGGATTTTTGGTAACTATAGTTTGAAGTTTTGTGACTGTTCTTGTGAATTTGATTTTTTGTTTTACGTGGGTGAGAGATTTTAGGGATATCTTCTTACTTTTAGGAAATAAAATATTATGATTAGTTATGAAAGGATTTTTTATTTCTTTCTTTTTAGTTATATCCGAATTTTTTTTTTTACTTTTAGGAAATAAATATTAGTATTAGTTATGAAATGATTTTTTTTCTTTTTAATTATATCCGAAAATTTTAATTTTAATTAAAATAGTTATGTATTAGGAATTAATCTAGGTGGTCGGATCGGTTTGGAAAAATACAATTAAGGACCAGGATTCCTCCATTGTATTCTGATTTACGTATATTATATATATATATATATATATATATATATATATATATATATATATATATATATATATATAACATCCATAAACATGTTTTAAAATAACATATAATTATTTTAAACAAACAAACGAAAACCGTTAAAAATGTGTTTTATCAAAAAGAAAAACATAAGGTTTAAATCGAACGAAAGATATAGCCGAGGGACTAAAAATGAAAGTATTTGAATAATAGTTTTATATCTTGGACAAATAAAGGGACTTGTTTAACAACACATTTCAGACAAAACGAGATCGATTGCATGGTTCAAAAGTGTGTTTTAACAAATAATACGCATTTTAAAAGTATAAACATTTAACGTATGCGTTGATAACGAAATAGCTATGTTCTCGAGAAACATAAGTATAAGTATGAAACGATACGAGGATACTAATATTTTGAGAAATATTACTTATAAAAATATCACCAACAGGTCGTACATATTTTTGAAAACGATATACACATAATCCTACTAGTTGAGTGAACAACTAATATAGATGGGCAGTTAGCCGTCTACTTATACGAACGACCTCATGTGTTGTATTGCTTTACCGCAATATCGTGTCCGCTTGTATTGCTTTACCGCAATATCGTATCCGTTTGTATTGCTTTACCGCAATATCGTATTCGTTTGTATTGCTTTACCGCAATATCGTAATCGTTTTGTATTGCTTTACCGCAATATCGTAATCCGTTTTGTATTGCTTTACCGCAATAATTTATGCGTTTGGAACTTAACCAGAAGTACGTTTGTGAAACTTGCTAGTGCCTAAATCTAGCACACTTGTTATAAACAATTATTAAACGTTTCTTATCCTTGTATTCCTAAAACAATGAAAGGAAGCATGCATTCTCACCCCCAATGTAAATCAAAACAGTTTAAAAGTGGGGCTATGAAACTCACCTAAGTCTTGTCCGTAAGCGTTGCTAATAGCAAGTAGGTTTTCAAACCCGTAACCTTCTAGCGCCCTAAACGCGTAAGGTTATACGTTAAGTAGATGTCTCAAAGGATCATCCATGCTAGTTGTCCACTTAACTAGTTATGTCCAAATGTTTGGTTCTCGTTTGTGTTTAGAAAACATGTACGGCCCGTTGGTGACGTTTTGTAATAATAATTCCCGAAGACATTACTATTATGTTTGTTTCGTTGTATACTTATAAAAGTATATGTATTACGTATACGAGAAATGTCGTATATGATTATTTGTTATTTGTGGTTATGCATATTGAATACTTTGTCAAAACATGGTTTTAACCAAACGGTTTTATGCGATACAGAGAGTTAGTGTCGCAGGTTACTGCGACAATTGCAATGGTTGCGACTCTAGGCTTTGTGTCGCAAGTGACAAGAATTTAATTTGTTGCGACGCTGGAGATTTGCATTGCGACACAGGGGTAGTGTCGCAGGTTAGTACTGCCAGTTATAAATATTGCGACACAAGGGTCGTGTCGCAGGTTAGTACTGGTTTTAAAGGTTGCGACACAGGGTTAGTGTCGCACCCGATTTGGGCCTGGTGCGACACTAAGGGTCTGATGTGTTTTCGGGTTCGCGAACTTGGTCAAACGTGTTCGGTTTGACCTGAAACTTTTACACGAATCATAAATGTGTTTTTAGGACTTATAAAAATTACGGTTACGTTTTATGGTTAACCCGAAAGTGTCGTTTTTATATTTTTACCAAAACAGTCCCCGGGGCTTTGTTTCTTCAAAATTATACGTTTTTCGTGACTCGTTTTAACTAGTCAAAGTGTCGAGATAAAATCCGAGAAAATTTTCAGACATTCTCCTATGTCTTAGCTACTTAACATATTTTTTCCATAATTTTTAGTTAAAGGTAAGTTGCTAAATTTTTGTTCCCTGGTGTGGGTTGACTAAATTTTTGTTCCCCAAATTTACGTTACGTGCGGTGCTCGTTTACCCGTTCGTTTCGTCGTTCGTTAAAACGTTCAACGTTTATTAATTATGTTTTTCGTTAACGATTTATTCGCGTAAGTTTTGATTGAAGTTTTATTTAAAATACTTCATTTTAAGTTATTGAAGTATAATTCGGGCTTCGTTCGGTTGTCGGGCGCGATTCGTGCGTTTTCGTCGCGTACTGTACGTTTTATACGAAACGTATAACGTTTGGTATAATATCGTAATGATATAAGTTAAATAACGATTATTTAATATAGTTACGTTATTTAAGAAAATATTTTTCACCAACGTCCGTATTTATAGAATCGGATTCCATCCGATTGAAATCGCGTAATTAACATTAATTACGTCCGTGTGTATATAATGATATACGAAATGTTACTGTACTTAGCCCTATTTCAAACTAAATACAAGTAGTGGTAATAATGGATCGAACTCATCCTTGGCTGCTACGAAAGGCGGGCGAAGGGTCCAAAGGACACGAAGCCGGGGGTGCCGACCCATGAATTCTTCAGAGCGGGTCGGCTTGGTTGACGAACATAGTTTATGCGCCGCTAATGTACGAGTGAGTCACCCGCCTGGTTAATTAATACGCCTAAGTGCCGGTTGTCACACGTGGGATGAACTAAAAGCCATGATTCTAGAAGAGTTTTATCCTCACAGCGAGCTCCAAAAGATTTAAACCGAGCTGTGGAACATAACGATGATTGGTTCCGATGTTACTACTTACACCACCAGATTTCAAGAGCTAGCGCGCCTTGTACCTCATATGGTGACTCCTGAATTCAAGCGCATCGAAAGGTACATTTGAGGATTGGGACCTCATATTAAAAGCTTGGTGACATCTTCTCGACTCTCCCCGCTCGAGAGCGCCGTGAGTTTAGCTCAAAGTTTGACCGACGAAGCAGTGAGGATGGGATCATAAAGAAAACTGGTTCGGGTAAAAGTGAACCGAACAGGGCTGAAGGAAGAAGTTTTGGGACAGAGAAACGGAAGTGGAACGGTGGAGGGAATGACCGACAGGGTCAGCAGAATGAGAAACGTCAAGGATACCCTAGAGCATATGCGACAACCACATCAGTAACGAAAGGTTATCATGGGAATAGACCAAGGTGTAGTAAGTGTGAAAGACACTATGAGGGCAAGTGTACCCTCTGTGAGAACTGCAACCAATGGGGTCATCTGACCCAACTTTGCAAAACAAACCCTCCCACCTAAGTCAATAACGAACGACGAAACACTGGATGTTTCTAGTGTGGGAACCCGAATCACTACCGAAACAAGTGTCCCAAACTCCACAACAACAACAACAGCCACAACAACAACAACAACAACAATCGAGTCAACAACAATAACCGACCAGCTCGTGGGCGAGCATTCGTTATTGGAGCACAGAATGCGCACCAGGACCCTAACACTGTCACTGGTACGTTTCTAGTAAACAATCATTATGCCTTTGTGTTATTTGATTCGGGCGCCGATTTAAGTTTCGTATCTGTTGAATTTAGACCATTTTTGTGAATAGAGTCCCTTAAGTTAACTAATAAGTATGCCATAGAACTAGCAGATGGTAAATTGATTGAAACTGGAGAAGTTATACCGGGGTGTAACCTAACCCTATAGGGTCATCCCTTTGACATAGACTTACTACCTGTAGAATTAGGAAGTTTCGACATCGTAATCGGCATGGACTGGTTGTCTAAAAATCGTGCCGAGATCGTATGTTTTGAAAAACTAGTACGAATACCATTACCGACTGAAGAAACCTTGGTAATAACAAGGAGAAAAGATAATGAGTGTCGTAAGGATAGTTACTGGCATGAAGGCTCGTAAGTACCTAAGAAAAGGATACCACGCATTCTTAGCTCACTTTATGGATAAGAAACCAGAGGAGCGGCGAATAGAAGACATACCGATCGCACGCTCACCATACCGTCTTGCTCCATCAGAGACGCAGGAGTTGTCTACGCAATTATTAGAACTCCTAGACGTAGAATTCATACGACCGAGCTTTTCACCTTGGGGAGCTCCGGTCTTGTTCGTCAAGAAGCAGGATGGATCCCTACGGATGTGCATAGACTATCGGGAGCTAAATAAAGTAACTATAAAAAACCGATACCCATTATCACGCATTGACGACCTTTTCGACCAACTTCAAGGTTCCAGCTTTTATTCGAAAATCGATCTACGTTCCGGTTATCACCAAGTAAAGGTTCGAGAGGAAGATGTACCCAAGACCACGTTTAGGACTCGTTATGGTCATTACGAGTTCCTGGTTATACCTTTCGGATTGACAAACGCGCCACCTGCGTTTATGGATCTCATGAATAGAGTATGCAAACCCTACATCGATAAGTTCGCCATTGTGTTCATTGACGACATTCTAATATACTCACAAACGAAAGAGGACCATGAACGACACCTGAAGTTAATCCTCGAACTATTGGAGAAAGAGAAGTTGTATGCAAATGCGAATTTTGAATGCGAGAAGTCCACTTTCTTGGACATGTGATAAACGAGAAAGGAATCTATGTGGACACATCCAAAATCGAGGCAATCAAGAATTGGGAAGCACCGAAAACCCCAACTAAAGTACGTCAATTTCTTGGTCTGGCAGGCTATTACTGTCGATTCATCGAGAACTTTTCCAAAATAGCCCAATCTCTTACCTCGTGAACCCAAAAAGATAAGAAATTTGAGTGGGGAGAGAAACAAGAATCCGCCTTCCAACTGTTGAAACAAAAACTATGTACCGCGCCTATCCTGTTCTTACCCAAAGAGGTGGAAAATTTCATTGTTTACTACAATGCTTCGCATCAGGGATTAGGTTGCATGTTAATGCAAAACGACAAGGTCATTGCTTATGCTTCTCGTCAATTGAAGATTCACGAGAAGAATTATACGACTCACGATTTAAAGTTAGGAGCTGTTGTGTTTGCATTAAAGATTTGGAGGCATTACATTTAGGTACCAAGTGTACAATCTTCACCGACCATAAAAGTCTTCAACACATGTTCGATAAAAAAGAACTCAACATGAGGCAACGACGTTGGGTCGAGTTGCTAAACGATTTCGAGTGTGAAATCAAATATCACCCGGGTAAGGCTAATGTAGTAGCTGATGCCCTGAGTCGTAAAGAAAGAGTTAAAACCCTTAGAGTTCGTGCGTTAGAAATGACCATTCACACAAACCTCACTACTCAAATTCGAAACGCACAACGAGTGGCTTTAACTGCTGAACGCCTGAAAAGGAGAATCCCTAAGGGGAATGGAAAAACAACTTGAATCTAAGGAAGATGATACGTTATACTTCATCAACCGAATATGGGTATCGTGCATTGAGGAACTACGCAAACTAATATTGGATGAGGCCCATAAGTCCAACTACTCGATACATCCAGGTGCTGACAAGATGTATCAAGATTTAAAAGGATTTTATTGGTGGCCGAACATGAAGGGATATATCGCCACCTACGTTAACAAGTGTCTGATGTGTTCAAGTGTCTCGACCTAGTCTATGGATCACCCTTTTCAGTTATTCCCGTGGCTACTACTTTAAGTTAAGAAATGGATCAAGTCTAAAATAGTAATATAGTTATCTGTGTATTGTATGAAGCAATGGAATTACCGTAAACGCATGAATCCTTAGTATAGCTTACGAAACACCTCTGAGTATAGTACATCGTGGAAGCTATGAAAAGGTCGTGGGTATAATACATTGTGGATTACCTCGAAAATCTAGAACATGGTTTAAGCATCAAAGCTATGGAAACCTTAAAACTAGTGTACATCGTGAGCATGTTTAGGGACAAGAAACTGATCACAAAGGAGAATCTATATCATGACAGAAATATTTGTGCTTTTAAAACATAATACAATGAGTCTAGAAAAAAAGGTTAAGCCCAACAATTGTCTAGGATGCCTAAAACCCTAGACTCTACATAACTGATAATTTAGAATAACATGTTAGTAGCTAGTATACGATTAGGATATAACATTTAAATTTGGGTGTTAAGAACGATCAGAATATCCTTAATGGCAGTTTGTTACCTTATTCATGCAGGTCACAAGTCCTAACTAGATAATGTGGGGGTTGAGCAGCACGATCTGATCAAAATCGCGATAACATAGGTATTCACTGACAAGCGTATAGGTCCTACACTAAAAAAGTAGGGTCCCAGTGTTTACACTTGCGTTCTATCTTCCAATCACCAAGTTGTGTCCCCGATTAACTTTATAATGAACATCATCCCAGAACCTCTAGTTATTGAAGTTTCAACAGCCACACTCTCTATCTATCTGATTAACTACTTATCTTTATTTTATTATTTACTTTATCGCAATTAGTGTAATTAAGAAAAATCCACAAAAATCTACCTACTTAACACAAACCTTGTCCTAAAAGTAAACCTTATCTTCGGCATAAACATCGTTTCAATTTGCTTCGATTGAAGAACCATCTCGAGTTATACTTTATGCTTACTCACCCAGTGTATTAAGTAGTACATATAGTTTGAGCCCCAAGGATTACAAATTATAAAACTTCTCAATCTAAGATGTCGCTAGCAATCGGTCCGTCCTCCTTCGACAAGGACAGTTCCCGCAAGCAAACTTCAACTGAATGCGTCATCAGGCCCAGTACTTAGTATAGCGTTGGAAACATCTTCGAGTGTAGTACAAATATGTGGAAGCTATCGTAGGTCTATCTAATAGTGGAATACCTAGAAGTTACCCTTCTAGAACATGGTCTAGGGACAATAAAGTTATGGAAATACTTACATTATTGTAAACAACGAGTATATCTAGGGTTGAATAACTGATTGCAAAGGAGGATCTAATTCACGACAGAAGTACTTGTTCTTAAAATGTATTGAATATGGAATTCTAAAAAGAATGCAAAGACTCAGTTGTAGTCTTATATGCTTATACCACTTAATTCCACATAACTGCTAGTTTAACATATAAGTATGCAATTAGTATATTCCTGGATAAAATTAAAAAAACTTAGGTGTTAAGAAATGTCAAATATTTATTTGCAGTTTGCTACCTCAGTTCTTACGGACAGTAAGGGGGTGTGAGCAACCGATCTTATAAAAATCACGATAACTTAGGATTAATGACATATGCTTTTGGATTCTAGACTAAAACGTAGAATCCTAGTGTTTATAACAACCGTCTGTCCGATGCTTGTCTAGAAAAATCTCCAATTAACTTTATAATAAATATCTTCCTGAAATCCTAGTTATCGAAGTTTCGACAATCACACTCTACCTATCTGCTTACTCTATCTTCACATTTAGTTATTTACTTTTATGCAATTAGTTAAATTAGAAAACTAACAAAAACCCTATCTACCTACTTTTAAATCATATCTTATTAGCAAACTTATCTTAGTGACCATTTCATTTAAATTCATTCCGGTTAAAGATCGTCACTCGAGTTATATTTACTACTTACTCCCATATTAGGTAGGACTTAAAGGTTCAGCCCCATCTTTACAAATATAAAACTTACG
Organism: Gnaphalium uliginosum; assembly: GCA_963930675.1. Classification (NCBI taxonomy): domain Eukaryota; kingdom Viridiplantae; phylum Streptophyta; class Magnoliopsida; order Asterales; family Asteraceae; genus Gnaphalium; species Gnaphalium uliginosum. Next base: position 36,837,100 of record OZ005680.1, on the reverse strand, counting down.
CTGTCCGCGTGCGATAGTCTGTTATCCCTCTAACGACAGGTGCGAAATAAATACCGATCATCAAACGCGCATCATTCGTGTATTCATGTATAGGGTACTATACAGTGCCATATACGGCATAAAGGTGCTGTATCTGGTACCTGTTATGCTAAATTTTGCTTAAAGACTCGATTTTTACTTGCCACTCTAGCACTTGGGTGTTTGAAAAATTGGGTGTATGTACTTGGTACTAATTGCCTATAAATAGTGGATTAATCCTAATCATTCCACATACTATTCTACACACAATTCACCGACACAAACTTTCTCTCTCTAGTTTATCTCTCCAAGTTAGTTTTCAGTTAGTTTCTAGTTAAATTGTCACGCCCCCGAATTTGTACAGCGGAAGCGGTTCGGGTCGGGCGTGACTAATGAAGTAATCACAACACAAGGGTAAAAGCGAACGACTCTATATGAGACGTTTATAAAATAGTACAAAAGTAGTTACATTGAAATACTTTAAAAGTTTACATTAGCCTCGAGTTCACGAAATGATATCCTGAAGATTCTAGTACATAACGAAATATTTCAAAAATAATATATGAACATCTTCATATACGTATAATGCATGCGACTCGATGTAGCTAACAATCCTGTGGGCAATCCTACTGTTGCTGAGTACCTGAGAATACAAAGCTAAAAGGGTCAACCAAAAAGGTTGGTGAATCTCACAGGTTTAACAGTAAAAACATAGTTATGAAACACAAGATCTATCCGTGATTTGCAATCAAGCAAATAAAGTAAACAAATTAATGTTTCCGAAATTGCCATGAGCCCACGGTTCGAAGCCTAACCCGTTTTGTGCCTCCCGGAGGTGTCTAATCCGAAACACCTTTATGACAAATACTAGAGTGCCCGTTTTTAACTTGGTTATAGCTAGTAACCCGGACGGGGGTGTCATTCCCATAATAGATCTATTCTCTAGCACTCGTGCCTTCGCAGTTAACGAACCATGTGTGTTGAGGACTTTTAATGGATTAAAAACAACTCATGCAATCTTGTAAAAATAATCGAGTACTTGTGTTCATGAAAAACAGTTAAGCATTTATATCTCACCCCAAAGTATATAAAACAGTAAAAGTAAAAGTGGGGCTGTAAGACTCACCTGGGGTTTAGCAAGCAAATATAGCAATTAGCAAGCAGATAACAAATAGCGGGTGTCTGTGTCCCGTAATGCAACCTTCTAGCGCCCTAAACGCATAAGGTTGTGTGTAAGTGGGGTGTCAATGTCCACTTATATATTATACGTGTAAGTGGGGTGTCAATGTCCACTTATCTCATTCGTGTAGGTGGAGGGTTAATGTCCACCTATGCTAGTTCACTCAACTAGAAATGTCCAATTGTTCGGTTATCATTTTGAGTTTAGAAAATATGTACGGCCTGTTGGTGATATTTTGTGAAAACACAGATTTGATAAATTATGTTACGCATTTTTTACTTTCCAGTTATGGGTAATCGATCAGTGCGACAAGGGGGCGAAGCCCATGAATGACGGGGGTCCGGGGGCAGAGCCCCTGGTAGTAGGGTCCAAGGGGTGGCAACCCCTGGCGGGGTCCAAGGGGCAGAGCTCCTGGCTGGGGTCGAGCTGGAGAATTTTTATTTATGCTTATAAGGCTTTAATAAAAAGTATAGATTCTGTGTTTTTAGCGACACTGGGTTAGTGTCGCTATATGCGACACTAAGGTATTATGCGACACTAAGGCTTGTGTCGCTAATGTGACGATTCGAGTGTTATGGCGACAGTTAATGGCCAGATATTAAAAGAAATCAACCATACTGTTATTGCCCTCATCCCGAAAGTTTCCTCCCCTAGCCGGATTAATGATTTTCGGCCTATTTCCTTGTGTGATGTCTTGTATAAGTGCATCAGTAAGTTGATCACTAGTCGAATCAAGGATGGGCTGAAGGATATTGTGAGCGACAATCAATCTGCTTTCATTCCTGGCAGGAGCATTTCTGATAACATCCTCTTAACTCAGGAGCTTATGAGGTGTTACCACCTTAATCATGGAGCTGCTCGTTGTGCTTTCAAGGTTGACATTCAGAAAGTGTATGATACGGTGGATTGGGGCTTTCTTCGGACTATCTTAAATGGTTTTGGCTTCCACCCTGTTATGGTTAATCTAATCATGACTTGTGTGTCTAGCCCGTCCTTCTCCCTGAGTATTAATGGGGGTGTTCATGGTTTCTTTAAAGGCAAAAGGGGCCTGCGGCAAGGGGATCCAATGTCTCCTTATATTTTTACCCTTGTGATGGAGGTGCTGACCTTGCTTATTCGGAGGAAGGTAGATGAATCTAATTCCTTTAAATACCATGCGAAATGTGAGAACCTTGGTCTTGTAAACCTGTGTTTTGCAAATGACTTGTTTCTTTTTGCGCATGGGGATCTGGGCTCTGCCACGATGATCCAGTCTGCTCTTAAGGAATTTAAAGAAGTTTCGGGCTTGGTTCCTAGTATCCCGAAAAGTACTGCTTTCTTTTCTAATGTCCCTAGTTCTGTGCGGTAGAGTATCCTCCATATCATGCCTTTCGAGGAAAGTATTCTTCCGGTTCGGTACCTCGGGGTTCCCCTTATCTCTTCGAGGCTCGTCAAGTCTGACTGTAAAGCCCTGGTGGAGAAGGTGCAGAATGGGATTGGGGATTGGAAGAATAAGTCTCTTTCCTTTGCTAGTCATGTTCAACTAATTTCCTCTGTTCTTGCTTCTCTTCATGGGTATTGGGCGTCTATGTTTATTCTCCCTGCCTCTATAATTGGGGATATTGAGAAGCTTATGAGGGATTTCTTGTGGTGTCAAGGTCCGATGAAGGCCGGTAAAGCAAAGGTAGCTTGGGAGGATATTTGTCATCCGAAGCTTGAAGGTGGCTTGGGGATCCGTCGCTTGAGTGAGTGGAATGTCTCTCTTATGGCCACCCACATTTGGAGCATCCTTTCTAGAAAGGACTCCATCTGGGTTAGATGGGTGTATGCTTATAAACTGCGTGATCGCAGTTTTTGGGATGTCCTTGCTCAGCGCAGTATGAGTTGGGGTTGGCGAAATCTGTTACGTATTAGGGATGTCGTACGGCCGTTTTGTTGGTATAAGATCGGCAATGGGAGGACTGCTTCGATTTGGTATGACACTTGGTGTAACCAATGTCCTATTGCCCGTGTCTTTTCGGGTCAGCGTGACATTATGCGCCCGGGATTCTCGACTTCTGACTCTGTTGCTGATCTCATTGAGGGTAACTCTTGGAGATGGCCGGTGGAATGGCTCCAAAGGTACCCTTCTCTTTCTCAGATTGAGGTTCCCACTCTCCTCTCTCAGCCTGACAAGTTATTATGGCGCGATTCGGATGGAAATTTTTTTGATTTTCGGGTTGGTCAAGTCTGGGATTCCATTCGGCTAAGAGGGAGCGTGGTGGATTGGGCTCCTGTGGTGTGGTTCTCTCGTTGCATTCCTAGGCATGCCTTTCATTTGTGGCTCGTCCTACGAGGTAGACTGAAGACCCAAGACCGTCTGAGGTAGTGGGATGTCGGCCCGTCCGTTGATTTAGCCCTGCTGCGTTGTCTACTGTGTGGCTCGTGCCAGGACTCTCATGCCCACCTCTTCTTTGAATGCTCCTTCTCCTCACAGATTTGGTTCAGGATTATTAGTCATGTGCAACTGCAGATTGTGTCGGACAGACTTGAAGTTTTTATGCCTTCTCTCTATCTGCTACGGGTCCGAAAAATATTGACCATTTTGTGTCTCGCTTGGTGCTAGCTGCTTCGGCATTCTTCATTTGGCAAGAACGTAACTTCCGGCTATTTGACAAAGGCAAGAGGTCATGCAGGGAGGTGGCTGATGCTATCATCAATACGATAAGGCTGAAGTTGGTCTCTTTTCCCTTCAGATCTTCGTCTCGTGCTCTCCGTGCCATGGAGAGATGGAAGATCCCGAAAAGGGTGTGTTCTTCGTCCAGTTGATTTTTCGTCATGCGGGCGCAGTGGCTCATTGCTTGGCTGGAGTTTGTAGTTGGTGCCTAATGGTTGTGCTTACTGCTGGTTGTCATATGCAAGGCATGTCTTGTGTATGCACTTAGTCTATCATATCTGTTAGATTAAGTCTTGTGGTGCTACCACTATTTTTGTACTTGTAACGCTTATCATTTGTTTTTAATAATATTTGCCGGGGTAATTTTTCCCATTTAACAAAAAAAAAAAAAAAAACAGGTCAGTTTTGTAAATTTTATTTCATGTTCCAAATTTTCGAATTAAAATCCAAGAAAAATCTAAGTTGTTCCTTAGTATGTTATCTCCTTAAAATAATTTTTTTCAGAATTTTTGGGTATCCCTAAGTATTTTTAAAAATTCCATGTGTTCCCTGAGGTCAGAAAGTGACCAATCCGGATATATGCAACAAGATCGGATTTCTGGGCAAAATCTGCACATTTTCCGAAAAAGTTATCTAAACGAAATTTGTACCTAACAAAATTTGTCAACTTTTGGCGGTAGTTTCATGTCATTTGGAGGTGTATATCTCGAGTTATGATTAAAACAAGAAAGGTGAATTTTCTGAGTTTTTGGACAGCCCGTATACATGTTTTTGTAAAAATCATTTCGGGTATCAAACGAACTCCAAAAATTGTGAAACCACTTGGGAATGAAAGATAACTTCTTAAGCTTAATTTTTACCTTTTGAATCGTCTATTTTGATCAATTTTTGAGGGAGAAACATCTCCTTGAAGTTGGACTATTTTTCTGCCTAGAAATGCATGTGACGTTTTTGAACATTTTAAGCCATGAAAAACTTTTTTGTGTTAGGTTTTGGACGTTTTCTTGTTAAGTGAATATTATAATATGTTTATAGAAGTGTTTCAAGTGTTTTTGAAGAGTTTTGAAGTTCTTACAAAGTTTGCACGATCGAGCAAGAGGAGTAAGATGATGAGAAGAGCTTTATGTTGTGTTTCGGCTTGATTTCTTCTTGAAAGTATGATGAATGATGATGGTGGTTGATGGTGGCAGGTGGTGGTTGATGGTGGTGGTGTTTTTGGGCAGATTTTTGGGAGGGGAGAAGAGAGAAAAGAGAGTTTGTAGGTGAAAATGTGGTGTGAAAATGAGAAAAAGGGAAGGGAATGGGGATTAAGTAGTGTGGGCCTTTGGCTGCCCTCTTGGGCCGTGGGTCTGGGCCTGACCCCTTCCAAGGGTTGGGCTCGTGACTCTCTTCTCGGTTTCATGTTATATTCCCCGGTCGTTTAAATGTTTTTCGCGCGCGTAAAAGTTAAATCGTTAACGTTTAACTTTTGTGTTTTATTTTTGATACGAAATCACTATTTTAATTTAACCAATATCTTTAAAATACTTCATTGAATCTTCTCAAAATATTTGTCGGCTTCATTCGGGTGTCGGGCGCGATTCGCGCGTTTTCGTTGCGTTATTACGTTTTAAGCAAAACGTCTAGGTTTTTCGTATATTATTATTTAATAACAATAATATTATCACCAACGCCGTATAGGTTTTTCGTATAATTACTATTTAATTTATAAAATAGGTTTACATTATTTATGAAAAGTTATTACCAACGCCGTATAGATTGTCGGACCTCGTCTGGTTGTTTCGCGTAGTTACAAATAATCACGTATGTGTATATACATATATACAAGTAGTTACAAGTACTTAGCCTAATATATATCTAAATACATGTAATTACACTATTGTTAGACTCAAATAATTGTCCTAATTTGTCGAGTGTCACATAAATCTTGGTTAGTATTTAGCTAAAATATTCTAGGGGCATTATTGTAATATTTGAATGATACTGATAGTTGTAGATTGGAATTGAGAGAGTGTTAGGTGAGACATTGGGGATACGAGTGAACGGTTTTGGATCAGGAAGCGATAGATAGCAATTGGGCCCTTTGGGTATATTTAAGTCCAAGCCTTTTTAATCACTATAATGGCCAAGATTAGTTAGGGATCCCCTGATAACCAATTAACTGTGAGATCCATGAGAACTGATTTATCCGCTTCCTTTCATAACACAATATTTTGGAAAGAAAAAAGAACCCAATATGTTAATTCATAATTAATTAAATGTAACTAATATTTTAATCAAAATTCAGTTTTTAATCATTATCGATTTCACAGCAGATACAAAAAATATAACAATTAGGTGCAGAATCGCAAAATCGCAAAATAGCAGATAGGTGCATAATCGTTATTACATGCAGAATCTTCATTAGGTGCATAATTGTCATTAGGTGCAGAATCTTCATTAGGTGCAGAAACGCAGACATGTGCATAATCGCATGTAGGTAGGTGCAACTCGCTGGTAGATATAGTTTCAAGTCTTGTTTTCTTTCTTTGTTGTTGATTTGCACAAAAAAGTCAGAAATTAGATTTAGTTGTTAACGACGATAAAAAACGACGTTCCTCTATTGATTTTCTACGGGAAACCAAATCGTTGTTAACCACCACGTGCGATTGGTGGTTATCGGTGCTTTAACGATGGTAATCGGTTGTTGACCGTCGTTATAACACGTTTATGAAGACAAAAAATTACGTCTGAAAACTAGATCGGAATCGACGAAGATGACAAGTGGTGTTTATGGAGTAGATCGGAGTTTTAATCGGGTTACTGAGATAGAATGATTGTTGATGAACTGATTGTGGATGATTGATTGGTTGCAGCTGTGTTGGATATGATGAGAGGAAAAGGAAGTGTAGGGTAGGAATTAAATGTTATTAGGTTGGGCTTTCCTGTACATATGTTTGTTTATCTAAAATCCCAATAAATACTTTTAGTCCAGTTCTCATAGTTTTCATCCAAGTTTGATTCTCACCTTATCCTGTTACTATATATATGTATATATATACATACGTATTTATATATATATACAGCAAAAGGATCAAAAAAGAAAGAAATTTAGGGAGAAGAATTTTTTGTTACTATGATTCAATACTTTGTTGATATGATTCAAATTTTTATTAATATAATTCAATATTTTATTGCTTTGGTTCAATATTTTATTAATAAGATTTAGTATTTTGTTGCTATGATTCAAAAGTTTATAGTAATAAAAAACTGAATCTTAGAATAAAAATATTGAATCATAATAACAAAAAATCCTTCTCCCTCTTCTCTCCCTAAAAATCCTTCTCCATTTATCTCACTCCTATATATATATATATATATATCATAAATGAGTATAAAAGAAAGCTTCAGGATTTGCCGCGTAATATTGAATGTCACGTGTTAGTCTCTCATAATTATTGAAATAAATTTAATTATGTTTTGATGAATAATTATTATTTTCTTAAAATTATTACTTTTTTTTCTAAGAAATAGGTTATTTAAAAGATTTTAACATATAAGACTATTCCTACTGCTAATTCATAATTAAAAATAAATATTTAGTAATTTATCTAGAAACTATAAATGTTTATAAAATTAAACGTTTTCTATAATTTATCGCATGGGAGAAAAAAAGTGCCACGTGCAAGCTATTAAAAGTTTCACTTAAAAATTACGAAATCTTGAATAAATTATATATAGAAAACCCTATAATGATATCATCAATTAAAATTTTAATTAATCAATTTAGTCCCTTAATTTTTACTAATTAAAATAAAACTCTTTAAATTTATCAAAACAATTTTTTTTTTCAATTTTGATAGTTAAGTTCAGATAGATACAACAATAATTAAATCTTAAATATAATATAGCAAAGACCTTTGTGATGTCATTAATTTATAACTTTTCAATTATTCAATTGAATCCCTCCTCACTTAATTTTAAAAATAAAACCCTTTAAAATTATCAATTTTTAATATAAGAATTTAAAGTTTAAAAAATATATAGAGTATAATAACATATGTCGATACTTTATACATTTGCTTTTAAATATAAAGTAAAACTGATGATTTAAGATATTTTCCTGTCGACATCTTAAATTGGTAAAATAAGTAATTTTAACATCAAATCAGGGGCATCTATATGATTTGACCAAAAGCTTTTATTATACAGTTGAAATTATTCACTTGATTAAACACCTTAATCAGATTTGCACTCGAATACAAAATTAACCGATTGATTCACTCTTTGCTAACTAAGAAATTTACTTGATAATATTTTTCCTTAACTCTATTATAGAACTGAACTCGATATAATCTTAAATTCATTTCTTGAAAATGTTAATTATTTGGCAACTCAATCAGATAACATCATATCGTTTCAAGTTCATAACATATACAAGGATTTTTTTTTCTTTCTCAAAAGAGGTTCCTTTCTTAGAGTAAAAATTGAAACACACAATTTTAAACGTAGTAAATAATTTCTCTTTGACAAGAATAGCCACCAAACAAATAAGACGATAAATGTGGTGTATAAAGACTAAGAGGTCTTACAAAAGATATAATTTATTATCCATATTTAACGTAATCGTTTATAATTGCAACCTGCCATTATTACTTCAAACTATTCATTTGCTTATGTATAATTATATACCTTTACAATTAAATGTATTTTGACTTATATAAAATGTTTACCGTCGTTGAAAATTTATGATCTACACTCTCAATTCAATATAGACTACCTAAAAATATTTTAATTTCAAACAATATTAAATATCTCTTAACTCATAAAAACGTTCTAATATATCACGTGGCATATAAGGATTCTTTCAATATTTTTGAAAATAATTACAAATTCGTCATGCCGTGTATATACACGGGTTTTAGGGCTAGTTAAATTATATGTTATAGTTAGATTTGAATTTAATATAATCCTACAATTCAAAAATCCAATCGTAAATTACATGTAGATCAATGTTATCAACTAATTAAAATATGATTTTAAGTTTGGGTTCTCGATCCAATTCCTCCTTCAGGGATGGAGTAGATCTATTTAATTCTTGAATACTATTTAGAAAAGAATATACTAATTAATATTATTCTTTCGACGATCGATCCAATTCCTATTTCAAGGATGGAGTAGATCTATTTAATTTTTGAATATTATTTAAAACAGAATATACTAATTAATATTATTCTTTCGAGGATCCATATTAATCCTTTAAAAATCGATATATAATATTAAATTGAATTTGAATCACCATTTAATATAGAATTGCTTATTATTTATGTGTACCATCTTCTTTCACCTTTTCATTTAGGGAAAATAGCCCAAAAAAGTAATGTAAAGTCTCATTGCATATTTTTAACTTATATAAATCATAGATTTTTATCATATACAATATTTATATACTTATAAAAAGTAAATACGAATTCAACGGCCCGTGTATATACGCAGGTTTTAGCCAATAGAATTACGTAATTTTGTTATTTAGCTAAAACTTAGGACATCATGAAAAGGGTTATCGTAAAGCTTAATACTTGCAACAATTTTTATGTATGAGCGTTCTTATCAATACTTGATATAAACATGATATTATCTTATTGTTGATGGAACCTCTCTATTAAAATTTTATTAATCAAGTTTCACATATTTATCAAATGTATACGTATTATAGTATCATACTAACATTACCGGCTCGTGTGTATACACGTGTTTAAGAGCTAGTTGATTACATGAGAAGTATATTAACATAAGTCTATGCTTTTTCAATCGTAGCTATGCATAGTTAAAATCTGTCACTTAGTTATGTAATTGCCAATTTGATTAAGTAAAATTCAATGTAATATTTTATTTCCTTCATCTATATTCTCAATATATATATATATATATATATATATATATATATATATATATTCACACAGTATATTGTTCTTAAAAGTTAAAAGTTAAAGTAGGTAATTTTCTCATTATGATTAATTAATAGTTCAATGCAATTTTCTTAGCTACTTTTATCATTTGCTTCAATTACACTGTCATATTTATAGATTGATATATAAAATTACCATGCATCGTATGAGTTTATATATAAATAAAAATTATAAGCAAAGAGTGAAGTTCAAATGAGTACAACAACGTATAGTGAGAATGAGGAAACCAATAATATTGCGTCACGTGTCACAAAACTCATTTTTTCTCATGTTTTTTAAAATTAAATATCTCACAAACGGTAAGTCGAAAAATTATAATAATTGCACCATAATATTCAGCGAATTTTTCTATTCGATTAGACATCTCACATGACATACTTTCGACGAACTTTTTTTTCTATTTTTTGGTGGGTATTGTAAACGACTATTACATATGATACGACTATCATACGTGATATCAACGAGTATCACATATTATACCAACAACTATCACATGTGATATAACAAGTATCAAATGTGATACTAATATTGTACAATTTGTAAAACCCATAAAAAAAGTCGTCGAAAGTATATTATGGGAGATGTCTAATTGAAGAGAAAAGAAATAATGAGTTTTATAATGTGATTTTTATAATTTTTCAATGAGTTATTTTTGATATGTTTAATTTATAAAAAGATAATACCTCCATCCCATTCCAAGTGTCCTCCTTTCTATTAATAGTTGTCTCAAAATAAATGTCCATTTCATATTTTAACCAATCAAAATAGGTTATAGTAGGTGGATATAATATTTGATCGGTGAAAGTTGTAGTTAGTGAAGAATTTTAAAACTTTATGCGCAGTTAAAGGGGACACTTTAACTGGGACAGAGGAAGTGTAGGTTTAATTTATAAAAAGATTGGAAAAAGTGGGGTTTTATTTTGTCACAATAAAATCTGAGGTGAACCCACTTCACGACACACACAGATCACGCATCAGACACGTGAGCGAGAGAGTCACTGAGGCATGGAGAAAGCTACAGAGTCTGCAAATGGCTCACCGCCGGCCAAAAAATCATCGGCTAAGGTTAACCCCAAAACCCAATTTCAATTCTTCTTATGAATATTCAAGAAAAAAAGGCCTAATTTATTTAATGCTTCCCTTAGGGTTTCCTTTTGAACTTAGAGTTTTATGTTAACCTGATGTATATACGTTGTACATGTTTTTACATCCGATCTGTCATATTTTGAAGGATTTTTTTTTTTTTTTGGTTGTTTTTTTCTGCATGTATATATTATAACCCTGGAACTGCTTATATAATTTGCTTATGATATGTTTATGTTGTTGTATGTTTGAGTGTTTACATTTTTCAGTTATCGTAGGTGATGCTAACAAATTAGTTAGTGTTTAGTTTGCAGCCTATATCAAGTTCTGCACATGATTAACATGTTTTTTTTTTTTTTTTTTTTTTTTTTTTTTGATATAATTTAAATAGGTGATATGGGGGTGCTAGGGGTTTCAAAGGCATGAGTTGTTGTTTCTTAACTGCGTTTTTTAGAGGTTAATTTTTTTTATTGTTAAGAAGTTAGTAGCTTTGGGTTATCTTAAGGCTGTTTCTATATTGTGGGGGGTGTTTGGATTAGCTTATTTAGAGAGCTTATGGCTTCAGCTTATAAGCCCCAAATTAAAGCTTATTTTGGTTCGCTTATTCCTTCATAAAAAACTTATAAACCCATGAAAATTAGCTTAGCAAAACACTTAATTGAGTTTAATTGCTTAAGATTAATAACCTCAAGCTATAAGCTCTAAAAATTAGCTAGTCGAAACGCCCCCTAATCTGTTGTATGAAGAGTCTATGGCCAAAAAATTTGTTGCAAGTAAACATGTATTAAGATAGATTTTTTTTTGGTAACTAAACTTCTATCGAGACTGTATTTTTCAAGTTTATCTATTGTGGTTGTGTGTTTATCGTTTTCAATTTTTGCTGTAATGGGTTTGTTGGACTGTGGTATGAGTTTCAACAACTAGGCTGAATGATCAATGTGAAATTTCAGTATGTGTTAGGTTCAAAGGTTGACCAGGTTTAGTTATCTAGTTACGAAAAAAGAACTTTATTGTTCCAAGATGGAATGGAACATAAGTACATATTACTAATCTATATGGAGAGCTTTAAGGGTTGTGAGTAAATGGTAGTTATGAGGATGTACGTGTATTTAAGTTGTCTAGTATGTAGACATGAATCATGATCGCGAACATGTAAAACAAGCTACGATATTGATAGTTTTCTTTACTTTCTAGGGCGAATTCCAAAAAATGGTAGCAAAAGTTCCAAAAAGCTTGATATAGAGAACGAAAGTTCATTTGCACGTTAAATGGACTGTAACTTCAGTTTTTTCATAAACAGAGTGAAACTTCAATTTTATCAACAAAAAGGTAAGATAAAAATAAAAGTTGGTTGCCTACTTCAGGCTTTCATTTTATGTTACATTTCCATGAGCAAAATTGAACTTTCACTCCTTTTAAGGTGCAAATGAAATTACGTGCCCTAGAGCTTTTTGGAACTTCTATTACCTTTTTTTTTTGGAATTTTCCCTACTTGCTACGGTACTCTTATGCAAAGTTGTAATCTTATCAAGATATTCTTTAATATATTAATGACCAAATTCTTGTAGAAATCAAGGGGACCACCTCAGAGTTCTGTTGATACATTTGCTGTGCAATGTAATGACTGTTTCAAGTGGAGGACATTAGCAACTGAAGAAGAATTTGAAGAGTTCAGAAGCAAGCAAAGTGAAGATCCATTCGTTTGCACCAAACTGGAAGGAATTGTGTGTGATAATCCTGCTGATATCGAGTACGATTCCACTCGAACATGGGTCATGGATAAACCCAACATCCCGAAAACCCCAAAAGGTTTTCAGAGAGTAATTGTTCTGCGAAGAGACTACTCTAAAATGGATGTTCAGTATATTACTCCTGATGGATCAAGAGTACGGGCTGCTCCTGGAATCATCGCGTATCTTAAAGAGCATCCAGAATACAGCGATGTGTCACCAACTGATTTCTGTTTCACATCTCCAAAGGTAATGAGTGACACAATTCCTGAACATATTGAGAAGAAGAGTCCAAGCAATAGCGTCAAGAAACAGAAGAAAACAACTTGAAGCAGGTTTCTTGAATCTTAGGTTGGTTTCTGGGTGTGTCTTAAGGTTTTTATATTTGACTGTATTATGAAGTAAAACAAGGATTCCGTTCTATGGTACTTGTATGTTAAGTTTTGTGTTTGACTTTTTATGGCGCGCCCTATCTGAAATCGAATCTTCTGTAGAGGGGCTCTAGTTGTGGCCATGACTTATCAGCTATCCGGACTTTAGTACACAGTCAGTTGATTATGATGATCTTGTTTGATATCGTATGCTGTTTTATATCCTGCACTGATTACACAACTGTTGATTACTGACCTAATCAGAACCGAAAATGGGAAATGCTTGAACCAAGAACAATATTTGAACCTGTATTTTACAACTCATAATGCATACAGGTCTAATTTCATGTTAAATGTCATTTTGTTACTATACTGTTAAATATCAGTTTGTTTGTTCATGAAACATGTCACCAAAGAGGCATCTCTCTTTAATATTCAGGAATAGTAATATATTTGTGGCCAAACCAAAGTGAGAACGTATATAAGACAGAAGGCTCAATTATGTCTGTATAAACTAGCTTAATTAGTCCGTTCGGACGGAATTATACAAACGGGTCAGCCATGAGTTGTTTTGCATGCATGACTAGTTGTGCTTTCATCCCGATTCCCGACTGTAATCTACATATATGACAAGAAATGCATAAGCTCAACGTGTACTCATGCTTTAACTAAATTTAAGGAACAAGCATGTAAATTGTGTTATATAAGTATATATGTTACAGAAAAATGACTCAATGAAATCTCCTATGTATATACAAACATGTTACAAGATTAATGAATGGATTGATACACTCTGTCTATCACTTCCCAAAAAAGTTAAAAATAATGCTTGGGATTTACTGTAATGTTAGTAGTTCTATAGTTAGCATCTTCTTTCCCCGAGAAAACAAGGTTATCCATAACTTTTTCTTTCTAACGTGCTAGTCGGGGTTGGTGTACTCTAGCAACATGTGCGGTGACCTGTATATTTTCACCAATGTCCAGTACAGAACCTCCTCTACTCCGAGCTCTCCTTCAGCCCTAGCAGCATAAATATCCTCACAAATCGCAATCAACCTGTGCAGCACACCAAATCAGTTTCAGAAAAATGCAAAAGCAAAATAATATTCATTTCCAATGTGAGGGGGATGACAGCATGGCGTGCAACAGAACCTAATATATGTTGTTATAAAAGGTACCTGTCACAAGACGGAAGGTTCTCAAATGGGATTCTCATTCGAAGGTCAGAGCACTGAAGCCGTATGAATCTACCAACTGCTAACACAAATGTAATATAGAGACCCCATATACTGAATTTACTCAATGTCTCTCCAAGAAAACCCTCTGAAAAACAGTAAGAGAAAACCAAAATATCAGTCACCACATAAAACTCGCAACTTCACAAACCAACCACTTCACATAACACTTACGTGGTGTTTCTTCTGACACAACAATCGCCATGGGCCCCATCAAATCTCCACATACACTCGAGTTCAGCAAACTTATATCATAAAAAGACCACCATTCCGACTCCCCACGGTTCAGAAAAAGCATTCCATCCACACCATGCGCCTGACAGAATTCATCATTTCAGAATTCAGGTAACTCATCAGTCACCACAGATAAAACGGGTGAGAAGAAATAGATAAATAAGAAGAAAAGGATATACCTCCTGGTCTAACGCCCTAACATCCCCAGAACCAGTGACGCGAAAATACCGAGGATACGTGCTGTTAATCCGAAAACGATTACTAGTACCATCAAAAACTTGTTTAATGTCTGAAGGATCAGGAAGATCTGAATGATCTAAACTTTGCCCAAACATCACCATTTCCTTATTCTTAGGCCTATCTCTGGTGAGTATCCAACTGAACTTCATATCCATGTCTTTATCAATCGATTGACTGAATTTGCTTTGAATGACATTTGGAACAAGCCACAAACTTGTGGCATCTGCTTGGCAGCATATTAGTTGGATATCATTTACATTATACGAGTCAAGATAACCAAGAGGGTCAAGATCAACCGTCGAATTGAAATCCGACCATGGGGTTATTGTGCAGAGAGTTGTTTGGTACAGCATCAACCTTCCACCATTGGTTTTTATGTCAAGCTGAATGCTGGCATCGTTTATGGGGTTTGCAATGTTTGTTGGGTTCCCGCTACTGTACATCTGCCAAGAAACATATTTACAGTTTTAAGTAAGATTAAAATCTGTGAAAACTTTCTTTATCATGTTATAAACGCAACAATGATCAATATCTTACAAGCATAGGAGCCCAGATGACGATGATTAATATAAAGAATAAGCAAATCCCATTGGAAAATTTAGTCATTCTTGTCTGCTTTTCACCTTGCTTATGACCCGCTCTGTTCAGAACTGAATCACATTTCACGAGGTACAAGCTTGCATTTATGTCCTCCAACTACAGCAAGAAGAAAAAAACAATATAATAATAATTAGGTTCGTAACTTGCTGCAGGAGATAACGTGTGGATGTGTTTCTGCTGTTTGAAGTTGTAACAACCACTTCTAATAGTCTGAGTCTTCGGCAATTTCTGACTATTTAAGTTTAAGTAAGGTATATAATATGACTAAATAGAGTAGTAACGTGTCTCCAAATTAGGCTACGTGAGGATAAATAAGAAATTTTACTTTTCACGTTGATATTTAGTATTGTTTCCTTGTTTGTAATAATTGATTATCCAAGAGTGAGGATTTAACTCTTGAAAATACAGATCCGTAAGTAGATCACTTTACCCACACACTAGAAACCAACTTTTATGGCTTCACGTCGTAACAATCAGATAATAATATTCAAAACGTACCTTGAGCCAGTCGTACATTGTCAATGATGTGGTGGTGCATGACCAATCAAGCACACATCTCAACTCATAAAGGAACGGTAGTGCCCGGTAGAGTCTATATCCCAAATAATTAACTCTCGAAACACTACTAGTCAAAAACTGCCTGTATAATGTGCTCTTGTGAGGAACCCCTGATCGTATTTGTGTTGCTTGAAGTGAGAGAGAAATCGCTTTCGTGAGATATATTGCACGGAGTGCAAAGCCAGCTGCATTTTGCTGAGTCGGTTTTGTGCTCCAAGCATAATCCGTGACACAATAAGTGAAAAGAATGAGACTAAATATGTAAAATATCACTTTCCCGGTAGCGAATGAACACAAATATATAATCCGATCGAGCACGATTAAAAAGAAGATAGCCATCAGAATGAACACGAACTCCTTCGGAAACTGATCTTCGAGTTGATAAACATCAAGTAATTCACTATTGTTCTTTATAACAGATTGGTAGAAGATTGCAACCAAGAAGAAAACAGCCAGATCTGCACCGAATGTATACGCATAAAGATCAATTTCTCTTTTGCCTCCACCAATTACCGAGATGATCGTGTACGGAAAACCAACTTTTTCAAAAAGATTCGTACGCTGTGCTTCGGTAATCTCCTTTGCTACATCTGCTGCTGGAGTTAATGATTTGTACCTTTCAGTTAATGTGCATTCTTCCGGTGGTGATGCATATACCACTTCGAAAACTGCTAATGCAATTTTCGAATTTTCTTCACTCCTTTCAATGCTTTGAACTTGAACAATACTAGGACATGGGCAAGCGGTTGGGTTTGATTCTTTACATCTTGCATCATGAACAAATCTAAGAACTTGGTTAACACCCGATTCGATTCTTTCTGGTTGGATTCCATCTTCAGGCCAGGCTCGAACGTCCATCGACAACTGCACGAAATATGGGGGTGATTCCGCTTCTTGGGTTAGTGATTTCCAATATCGAGTACAGTTTCTGATGATCAGTTTTGCAAAATAATTTGCATGTTGAATGACTTTTTGTGTGTTTCTTCTCCAATTCGAAGTTACAAGAAGCTCGCTTTGATTCACGACTCCACCCTTAAGACTACTGAACTCTGTCGATGAAACCAATTCGCTGTCTTTTGCTGTTATCGAGCTTTGGATTAGGGTAAATAGGTATACCAGAAACAGAGGCAACAAACTGATCACAAATGAAGCTGAGATCTTTTTTGTAGGGAAACCCCATTCAGAAAGAAAAGCTGATTGGATGGTGAAACCGCAATGTTGAATGATGATCTGATACATGTACTGAATCAAGATGTAAAACTCTGTGTAGATCAGCATTACAACCCAGAATGTATAACTGGGGCCCGTATTCACACAAAGTGCGTACAAGAACAGAGCTGCAAGATACATCATGGAAAGCAAGCTGAAGTTCCAAAGGAAGACAATAAGAAAGCAACAATAGCATACGACATCGTTGTTTGATCGCATCTGAGCCCAAATATGTCTGAAGATTTGGGCAATAGGTATTCTTGGTGAATCACTTCTATCAGATTCCACAGAAGTTGAACGATTGAAGGCCATGTAACCTTCGCTTTGGTATTCACTTTCAAGTTTATCCACCTTTAACGATGATGATGGAACATCTGAATCCGAATCTGTCTCCGAACTTTCATGCGGGATATTAAAGTAGTTTGCTAAATTCGTAACTGCCTGATTTCCGATTGATTGTACTTGTGAAACGCCATCACCTATCAACTGCACAGCAGATTTCAAGGAAGTTGCCCTCTTAGGGGCTTTGCTATTCTTTTGCACATCGGAAGCATCTTCTTCAAACTCAGTGATTTCAGATATTGATGTTTTCTTAGGAGAATCAACTGCCGATAAACTTTCAAAAGGAAAATATGAGTCAATAAAAGCATCCGATGTTTGTTTTCGGGGAGTCACGTCTTCGTTATCGAGATTCAGAGCCGTTGGATCAATACTTCTCCGTCTCCTTAAACCTTCACGCAGAGGAGAACAGTCAGTACTCGCGATAGGCGCAGGTGCTGGCGCTGGGTCTGTGCTGTGGAGTTGGATTTGTAAATTAAGCATCTCGGATTTCATCTTTTCGACTTGCAAATTACGCTGCCGTTTCATCTCCTCCGCTTCACGGATATACTGCAACTGTGCGGTTTTCCAGGCAGCCTTCTTTTCCTGTTCACGTACAATAGCCCCAATTTGCTCAGCTTCAAGATAGCGGAACACGTAGTCAAACTCTTCAGAAGCAAACATATATGATTGCAACGATACTAGTATGAAAATGATGATCTCAACCAAAGCCGATCGTGATGTGATCCGAAATCCATAATCATACTTGTAGAATCCGATAACCTCGTAAATATAATCCACCGTCTCACAATTCCCGTCATTGAAAGAGCCGACGAACGGAGATTGATATGCCAGAGAGAGAACGATAACAGCAAAGTTGTAAATCCGCAACCACTTAAAGATTTTGTTCTTCTTCTTTAGTATCGTGAGCCTCATCCGAAAGAAAATTAGAGCAAAAGCTAGATAACCGAGGTGTAAGATATCGTACTCAAGTGTTCCGGTGATTAATATCAGCGCAAGAACAAGATCTAACAAATGACAGTAACAGTATAGTCTGAGGTAGTCAAGAATAGTCCACATTGATTTGGTTTCAAAAGAGAGATCTCGCCAAATGAAACTATTCTTCCGTTGAGATATCATTTGCCGGTAAGTATATGATCCCGAGAAACTACCGAACCGATCTGCTCGGAGCTTAAAACAAGCAAACATGAATACCAAAAAGTAACTGCTGAGTACTCTCGGATCGTCGACAGTAAGTCCAAGCCAACAGTCACGGCAATAATCAAAATATTGACTTGAATTCCGCCAGCAATCATGGCAATTTGTGGTGGTTTCTCGTTCACTCGTAGGGATTTTGTTCCTCCAAATGGCAAAATATTCGAGTACGAGTACAGTTGCAAACAAGAACACGAATAATGGCCATGCTTTACGTATAAGCTGGCGACCTAAGAGTACACACGCAGCAAGAGATGCAATAAACAAAATCGATATAGAATTAAGAAGTAAAAAACTTGCAAGGAGCAATGCAATCATGGTGATCTCAAGCCCAAAAAGGATGAACATGTTTTCCATCCAAAACTTCAAGTATACTTTCAATGAAGTTTTCTGCATTTCGAATCGTTCTTTTCTCAATGCAAGAATTCGCTTCTTGTTCCATTTATGGCTCTCATTAACACTCCCCAGGAAATATCCAAGTAGGTATCGTCTACTGCTACTCTCACCCACACCCGTTTTTGAACCCGAATCACCAATTGACGGCCATGAACTACTGCCTTTAATCCCGGTTTTCCCAACACTTGAACTAGACGTTGCATTGTTATCTACATTCGATAACACATCTTCTTCAGAGAAGAACAACGGGCAAGGTTCTTCCCATTGACCAATACCCCGAAGCCAACTGGGCATCATCTCAAGCCAATAAAAGACGTTATACTGAAGGGTACAGGCAGCAACCACCAGCACCTTAGCCCGCAACCCGTCTTCAATCCCCCAAAAGCCGAGCTCATATACCTTGAAACCAAGAAAAACTGACAAACTATAATACTTTTGACCCGGGAACATACCCACTTGTCCACCCAACATCTGAAATAAGTACTCAATCGTCACAAGAAATCCTGTGTAAACCAGAAATGATTTTGATGGGACCCGTGAAGCTTTTGGTAAAACTGAACATATAACAATACCAAGAAGATACGTAAACCCAAATGCACTAATTGGAGATATGGCAGCATAGAACATAGCAGCAAACAAGATCTTTTGACTGTGCCATATCAAAAGCCTTCTAACAAATCCAATAACCCCAAATTGCATTCGGTTTGGATCCTCTGAAGTTCTATACCTGCTTTGTCTTCTCTCATAGCTATAAAGTTGCATCACAATCGTAATTGCCAAGGATTCGTAAACATTTTCTAATAATGAGCCTTCAGGATTGTAACCAAGATTTGCATAAAGATCAAATCTTTGGGACACCCATGACTCAAAAGTCGGAAAGATGCTTAATATATAGCAGAGAATAAACATGGTGATTGCGTATAATTTCAGTGGAAACCAAAGGCGGCGTTTCGTCTTCTGAACGAGTTGTCTACCGGTGATCCAGAATAGGAGAAGGAAGATAAACCCGAATGATACAAAATTTGGTCTTGCCATATAAACTGTGACAAGTATCGTTACAAAAGCAATGTATGTGCCAAATGATCGATACATTGATAGAAACTTCTGCCCAATTGCACTCAGATACGAAGCCACTTTTCTCTCTGAAAGAAATCAAAAAAAGATGAGTACATACTTCTGTTTATACTATTTTGGATGGTAAAAGGGTGTAAAGATGCGCGTTTCCAAAAGTGATCATCAGGAATAACCTCAGTTGTTTAAAGCTAGGGATAGTCAAGCAATTTATGTTTATCACAGTAATCAGTTTTCTTATAGGTACAACTTCACCCCATCCAAATTTGATTATTTGACCCAAAAAAGTCAGAAATAATAATCATAATAAGTAGAGGTGGCAATTTCGACCCATATACTTATGAATGGTCGATTTGGGTTATGTTTTATCTCAGACATGTCAAACACGTTAAATAAAAGAAATTAGCTAAAAGGAAACTGGTTGAATGGGTCAAATGGGTTGAAAGTTGCTCAATGTGTATTTTTAAAGTGTAAAACCTCCCAAGTCATTTATTTAAAGAAACTCATTTTTATTAAAATAATATAGTTTTAGCAAACAAATTTGCAACATTAATTCTTTCATATAAATATAAAAAGTAAATTAAACAAAAAATGAGTTTCAGGTCAGCCTGACTAGGACCGCACGAAATGACCTGTTTGGCCCATCTCATTACCAACACATCCATTTTGCCACCTTCAACAATAAGTTTACCCGAACATTTAAAATTAAATATTCTGATTATGAAAATGCATTAATCAGTTTAAAGGCATATCCAAATACCCTTAATTGGGTATTGGAATGTGTTTTTTCAAAGTTATTATAGCGATTTATTCAGAATCAGAGAAGTATTTACCTAAAGCTACTGATAGGTAATCCTACAACATGTTCAATAAATGGTTTTATGACAGCTATCCTTTGATGATTTTCCAAATCTTAATATTTAAACCATGAAAAATCAGGAATCAAAATCAGTTTACCGACAAACTCAAAACTGAATAATGTGCTTCGGAATCGCAAAAATCAGTTTAAATGAACATCCAAACACCCTAAATCTTGATTACAACTTATTTAAGACAAACGTAAACACCTTGGGATGGAATCTCATTATTGTTTCTGGCAGTTCCCGAGGCATAAACGGACAACAAAACCGATTTATTCAAGCCCGCCTTCAAGATGCTGAACCCAACTGGAGGACAAGGTGTGTGCTGCACAATTGCTGAGAACGAAAACAGCAATTTATACCCATGTTTGTGAATGGCACAGAAGCACGCAAGCAATGCTATTACCACAAAATCCCACGGGGTATTATGTTCTTGGAGACCTGTTGCGAATTAGTTCAAGATTTTAAACATCAGAAACACCGCAAATTAAAAGAAAGAACCACGGTGAGTTGAATAGCAGATTTCATCCCACAAACATTTTTTTTGTCCGAATTTAAGTTAGAATTATATATGATTACTGTGATTACCTTAAAGTCTTTAACAGAAGCATTTTCTAAGGTTGTACGCTTTAAAAAAAGACTCTGGTTGTCTTTCAACCCGATTGACCCGTCCCCCTTAGATAATTTATTTATTTAACCCGTTTGAGATAAAAGACACCCTAATAGCCCCAATATCAGTAAATGGGTTGAAATAGCCACCCCTACATGTAACCCATAATGAAACAATCGTACCTAATTGAGATAAAATTTCCAAGCTTATGGAGTCACTTTTCTCCAACGCTTGAGACACAAGCGTTATTTTAAGAGAGTACAACAAAGCGAAATGTATCTCGCACAGAAGAAGAAGAGTTTGCCTTACTTTGTTGCTGATGTTATGGCTCAAGAGATATAGGAAAAAGAAGATCACTGGAACATAATTTAGAGTTTATCAGAGGTTTTCATGATATTGAATTTAGTAATCAGCAATTAATATGATCGAAATTTACGTACTGTATACAGCATGGATGAAACCAGGTTTCATTGCGATGAGGAATATTAGCACTAGCATGATAGCCCGAGAACATTTCTGCAGCCCCCAAGCAATAGTAGCTACAATCAGCACTTTTGTTTCTTCTTTAACTGCAATTTAGCCACAGTTACGTTGTTACATAGGTAAAAACTGGCTGTATGCAAGTTTAGATAATGATGATAAGATTTATGATTATAACCAACAACAAGTCCACGTATGACAGCTATTTCAGCCAACTAACATAATCAAGAAGAAAATTGGGAGCGGTAAATAACAGGTCATGAGGGTAGTTTTTGGTACGGGTGGGGTCAGGCTTACCCAGAACACCTTTTTGTCCACTTCGAAAGCAATTTTTTTATCATACTAGTCTGACCCGATAGAGATAAATAAATAACCTGATCAAGAGGCTTAAGTTACACTTATTTACATTATCATCCACTGTTCCCATTCTGTGGGTCCCAACTTCATTTTCAAGTAAATAGAACCTTAGATCCACATATCCAATTCTTCGAAGACATATAGACGATACCCCGAAAAAATGAAAATGTTAAATGCTATTGCTTTAGCATTAAACGTAAAAGAAAAGATTTAGCAAAAATTCACCTTCAGGAGTAGCATCTCCATTTGACGTCTGGTGGCCCTCCTCATCAGATATATACAGAAATACTGAATTGTTTACAAGATTGCCGAGGGCAACCAAAACTCCGAGACAAAACTGAGCGAGTATAAAAAATCCAGGAATAGGATAATGCCATAACCCCACCATTTCCCAAATCTCCATGTCCTGCTTATGCAATTTAAATATATACATATAATTAAGTAGATAAGAATATCGACATCAGTCTTTCCCACTACAAAATGTAGAGGGAGGTAAGGTAAAATGTCAAAAATGATTTTGGGTTGGAATGGATCAATGGCCAGGACAGTTTGGCCGACACATTAACACTTCTTTGTCAAAAAATGTGAATAACGAATAAATTAACTATGATCACAAAAATATACTTGCAAATAAATATTTGAATAAAACAATTTAGGAGGTTGTATTACATGAAAAAAGACTTAGTGTCGACTTTCAACCAAATTGAACCGTTCTTTCGGCGATACTTCTTTATTTGACCCGTTTGAGGTAAAACACAGCCCTATAGACCAGCTTACAAGTAAACGGGGTGACATTGTTAACTCTAGCAAAAAGAAGAAATTTGGGAGGGAATAAGAACAAGACTCTCTGCTAGAAATTACCTTTCCAAGATCCCAATTGAGGTACGAAAATGCCACATTGAAGATATACGTACTGACAGCCCATAAGAGAATGAAGACGAGGAGCGACCCATTTAGCCGATGCAAACGAAACAATGAAGGGAAAGCATATATAATGTAACCGACATATACAAGTAACCCGAACGCGCATACGCTTGCAAAATAAAAGCTCCATATAGCAAGGGCAAACAAGGAGACCTGTCAATTCATCACTGAAAATTTAACAAATAAGCCCAAATATAACTAATACTGGACTTAAACTCAAACGAGACTTTAGTATTTAAGTCAAGTAAACAACAATAACGACAAATAATACATAGTTGATGCTAGCTTAGAACTCTTTTCTGGGTAAAGGAGAGCAGGACCCCCCCACACCACCCCCACCCCCCCCCCCCCCCCCCCCCACCCCCCTCCCCCGTTTTTAGTTTTAAAGTTAAGCGTTTAGAAAGCAATTATTGAATAAGTTGAAGAGTGAGAAGGAATCAGAAAATCAGTTATTTAAATCCAGGGATACGTAGTTAATTTTACATTTATCCCAATAATCAATTTCCTTCCAGCAACTTCGTATTTGCTTCTGCAAACATGATTAATCAGTGCAACTTCAAATCATCGATTAAAACACATCAATGCAACTTCAAATTTGCATTAATCAGTTTAAAACACATCCAGACACTCCCAATCATCGATTACAGTGACACGTTAATAAGATACTGAGAAGTAAGTTGTCCTGAGTTAACTAGGTGTTTACTTGAATAAGATCAACCCTATATCATTTTTTCAAGAAGCTTAAAGGGTACATAGTGAGAAACTAGGAACACCAAATTTATTTTGCCTATAATTACATTAGGAATGCAAAAAAAGAAAAAAAAAAGCTATAAATTTACAGGTAATAAGTAGGTACAGTTTAAAGATATGTACCGGGACACCATATGTGAAGAAGTTAATGCTGAATGTCCGAAAAACTGCACCTCGTAATAAAACATTGGTGTGTCTTACACCGGATCTGTATATAACATCACATTCAATTAACGATCTCCAAATATCTTTTTGCAAGGAACGGTATATATTCATAGTTGCTTTTAAATAGAAGATAAAAGAAACATAACACTCATGCGTCATTTCAATTGTTACTTACCTTGATTCCCGGACGAAAAAAGAGTTCTGTAAGGGCAAAAGCTGCTCGGTCAAGTTACCTTCTCTCATGGACATAAAGGAATCCATTTCTTCCAAATCATATTTGACAAAAGATAACTGTGTAGATCATCAACAAATGGAACAAAGTTTAATAGCTGAAATAACAAAGGAGAATATTTTTATAACCATTTTGAAAAGGGGTTACCATGAAGCAAAATATAATCAGTGAAAGACCAGAACAGGCTTGTGTCCACTCTGAGGTTGTAGAGATTTTATACAAGCCTATGAATTCACCTATAATACTGAATAACTTCGGGAACCCTAAGGGGAGCTGATAGACATATAACAAGAAAATACTGAATCCCGCATACAGCCAAAGAGGTCTCCACCATCTTCACAAAAAGGTACAGATATATAAGCCAAAATGTGAGTAACAGCCAGTAAAAGCATTCAAGATTTTTTGAAGTTATAAGGTATTACAGAGGGTGTTCGGATGTGCATCTTAAGTAATTATTGCAATTTTCAATTTTTGGGCATAAACTAATTGTGATTCTAAATTTATGATTGTTCAGGGTCAAAATAATTAAAACTTGGAGAAGTATGTTAGGAGCTGCTATTAGAATATCCTTAACTGAGTATGTGATTATCTGATTATGATTCTGATTCTTCATATCACGATAATCCGGTCTATATGTTCGGGAATACGCTTTTAATTTTCCGATTGTTTTACGGTCAAATTATCAAATTTTGAGAAGCAGGTAAAGAGCTGCTATAAGAAATTAAAAATAAAAATAAATAAATAACTAATTATACAAAAATTACCTACCTATCCTTGACCAGAATAAATTGACCAATAAAAATGCGGACATGTCACTATAATATTTAGTTTGGTTCTTCAAAATGCAATAATCAGGTTTTTTAATGTATGCCAAAAACTAATTATGATTCTGATTGTTTAGAGTAAAAGATAAACAGATTTAGAAAGGTAAGTAAGGAGTTATTATAATCAAAACTGACTGTTGAGATAAATTGAAAATTAGCAAGTGTCATTAACTTACGTAATTCTTATTCTTAAACTCACAACAGTAACTTGAAAATCCACATTCCAACATCCCCATAATAGAACTAGTATTGACTTCATTGTGATAAGATTTAGGAGAAATAAGAAAAGAAATAATAACAATAAATTCACCTGAAGAGGCCATGGAAGTTGCTCGTTAAGGACCAATCCACAAGACCCACACAACTACAAACAAAAAATGGCAAAAAAATCCAAGAAGAATAGCTAATTCCCACAACCAATTGAACAGCAGGCAACAGCAAGCAGAAAGCAACCTTCACATGTGAACCTTCAAAATCGAAGCTATATAAGTTTGACAAACTTTCAATAAAAACTTTAAAACTAGAGTGGCACTTTCAATCCGGTTACTTATGGAACGGATCAATTTGGATCGTGTTTTTCAAACGGGCCACATAATTTTTTTAACTAAAGCGGGAACAGATCAAGCAGGTGGAAAGTGGCAGTGTCTACTTTTAATGTATACGGCCGCCTACAAAAATTTCATGCAAAGATTTAGAATAATGCTTTGACAATTTTGTTTTAGTAACAATCATTAGCGGAATGATTACTTATACGAAGTTTATAATATAAAAAGAAAAAAGAGCTTGTGAATCATCCCAACCCGATCCAGTTCGACTTGTACCATAATATGACTTGTTTCAACCCGAACCCCTTCTGACCTGTTACCCAACCCACCCATCTTACCACCTCTATATAAAATCCAATAGCAAATCAATTAATCACTAACCTATTCCATCAAAAGCTGATGAGAAACTCCCTAAAAATGTAGACGCCTGTCTAAACAAACCTAATCTGCTTTCATGGAGTTCAATAAAAGCAGTGAACGCCACTAAAAGTTGCACAATCAACAGATATATCACTATGGGAGATATCCATGTTTCAACTCTGAAAAAGCATATAATTCATCCATGTTAGAAGAGCTATGACACATACAGACTATACTAATATTTTGCTTTTACTGAAAATTAGATTAAAAAACTCACATCATGAATCCTAACAGTTTTGCCCACCAAGGTACATCTGCATTGCAGTCTCCACACGCAATGGCCCACATAATAAGAAATGTTACTTGTGAAAGTATTACAAGAAATGAAAAAAGAATAATGAACCATAGTAGTGTTGTTCCTCTTGAATGGAATCCTGCAATAGAAAACATGAAATGTAAGTATCATAAGTCCAAATATGCAAAATTCGAATTTTAAGGATAAGATAAAAGAGTTGACAAAAATTATTACCTCTTTTTGGAGGAGTGAATAGTATAAGTAGAGAAGCTACCAAATTGACGAGAGAAATCAAACTCCAATTGAGTAAAGCGGCTGCAAAAAGCAGAAAGGATGAGGATGAGGATTTATCTCATGCAACAAATACTAAAATGAAACAAATAGAATACATAAGAACAATCAGAACTCTAGGTTTTTTGGCATTGTCTTGAAAGTGATTGTGTGATATTTGAAGTAATGATAACAATCGTTTGGACAAATCCTTATTATTTAAGGATTTACACGTAAAAGGACCTGAAAATAAATCTATTATCAGAATCAATTTTGTTGCAACTACTTACTACTCCTAAACTGACTATCCATATGTATCTCAAATTGTTATTCATTTCAATCAAACAATAACAACTTACAGTCCATTAAAATGTACCTAATCCTCTTAATGTAAATGATCATCAAATCAAATAACAATAATAACTAAAATAGTACATATAAGACCTCTATTACAGATGACATTTTAACATACAATTAGTGAAATAATAAGTGAGAAATATCAACATAACAACTTTATTATTATCTAATTATCTAAATAAAGCGGTAAAATCTCCACACATTTTGAGAATTAAAAAAAAATCAAGTGAAATACAGCACAGGTAATTAAATTAACTAGGTCTACTTAATTTGAAAATATGATTGGTTACCTGCTAATAGGAGCGAAGGCAACACAAAGCCACCGAGAAATCTCCCCATAATTCACGCAGTTTCATATCATCAGCATCATAATAATCACCTGATTAATCACACTTGAAGCTAAATCAACGCTCTGCGTTCGTAATTACTATATAAGTAAATGATGATTGCGTTATCGTCAAGTAGCAGTAACAACACAAAGTCAAACTACGAGTGGATCTTGAATTTGAATATGGAATTGGAATTGGGGAGTGGGAGTGGGAGTGTGTTAGGTTTTAAGAATATGAATCTAAAAGTGTAACTAGTACTCCAATTGGGTACTGATGGCAAGGGTTCAAGATTTATACGTGTGTGTGTATGTACCGGTTAGATACTTAGATTTAGTGCACTTGTGCGGGTGGGTTTGTTTCTTTATCCACCGGATCAGAACTCGCAAAATTTGCAGGTTACTTCGTGAACTTAATACAAAGGTTTATATTATATTTTCATTTTAGTGAGTAATATTTTAGTCGACATATTTTTGCGAAAGATATTGCAAAAATGTTTGAATTGAAAGAAATATGTTTATCTTTGATCGTAGTTTTAGAGATACATTATTAAAAACTATTTATAACATTGCAAATAATAATTAAAAAACTAAACACCAAAGAGGCAACACAAAAAGATAAATGTTGCAGCACGATTAACTTGATGTGCGACATTTGAACAACCATTATATAGAAACTATAAAATTTGCAAGTCATCGCCATCTTCAATGATAGCAAGTGTTTCATAGTGACCATCATTCCACTTAATTATCGTACAAAACCAATGCATACAATTACATGTACACACGATATAACCATTAAAAAAGTTGTCAAGTAGAACATATTCAATTAAGTGGCAATGATACAACGATTAAGGAATGCGGTGCCTGCAAATTACTCCATTTCATTTGTTGTTTTTTCAATCCAACCATAATAGTGGAAACATACGTTGATCATCGTAGTAGGTTGAATCAATCCAACCATAATAGTGGAAATACAATTATATTAGTATTAGATTAAGAAGAAACGATACATTCATGTTTTAAAAAGATGCAATATAAAAAGTTTCCAACATACATAATGGACATGTAAATGATTGTTGAGATACATTGATCATAGTAGGTTGAATCAATCCAACCATAATGGTGGAAATACAATTACATTTGTATTAGATTAAGAAGAAACAATACATTCATGTTTTCAAAAGATGCAATATAAAAAATTTTCAACATACATAATGGACATGTAAATGATTGCTGACAAGGTTTGCATAGAGTAATAAAATTTATAGTCGAATTATAATATATATATATATATATATATATATATATATATATGTAGTGATGCAAAACGACTTAATATATAGTGTTGTAATTGATAAAATATTATGAGATAAAATTGTGAATTTGCAAATTGAAATATATATAATGCATTCTATTATTAAAGATACGTAGAAATGTTGAAGATGTTTTAGTTCATATTTGAAAGATATGTATTGAAATAAGAGTTCCAGTTAAAAATATTGTTTGCATTGAGTATTATTTCAAGTAGTAAACATACGTGAATATTGCAAACCATAAATTGTAAAAGTGAGAATGGAACCGAAAGACTTTTATAGGACTTGATAGGCAAATTCGTAATTCCCAATCGCACTGAATCCATGCAAGCCTCCATAAATGTTATTAATGAGCACATATAATGTTTATCTACAACATCAGTTGCAGGGTAAGTTGATGTTGATGGGTTCCCCTTTCTTATTGAACACCGATTTGAGTTTTGGAAATTGCTTTGGCATACTATATATTACCGCGAAAAATAGACATAGGCATAAGAATAAATAATGGACTATACATAACTCGATTATTAATATATATAAGTAAACGTTTTAACAACCATCACCAAAAGATCATTTTTAACTATCATTTATCTGCACTTCATGTTACTTATGCAAAAAATATACCTAATCAAATAGCATATATTAGTGCAATCTTGTCAAGTAATCATGTCCAAATCCATATGATTCTTATTGCTGTCTAAATAGGTCGAAACACATCTCACAACTCACTGATGCATAATAATTATTAAAAAACATAATTCAAGTAGCAGACATGTTTTATATCACTGCATTATTTGAATACTATCAAGGTTTTCTTTAATAAAGTGATTTTAATTCTTATGATCTTTGAATACAAATTGCTTGTTTTTTGCCCCATTTAAATTTTACATATTTTAAGCCAACTATTTAATGCTACCATTTGACCCATTTTCAATAAACCAAACTCGAATTCACACCCACATATACATATATGCATGTTTGTGTATTGACATAGTCATATATATACTCGAAACCATATATAATGTGTCTTTGATACATAGTCAATTAGGCGGCCGTGCACAAATATAAATACATTTAAATATATGAGCGAGCATATAAAGTCATATGCATGTGAACATGAACTGGCAGCATAGCATATTCCATTCACCATAATTTTGTGCATGATCAATACTTGTACTGAGGTATTGATAACTGGTTCAAGATTGACAATAAAATAAAATAAATTAAATTATAAATTAGGTGCACTATTTATATACTCAGAAAATCATACAATTGAATTTTAAATATAGGCAAACATTACATGTTGTAGAAGACCATTTTTTACATGTCATTTTTCGGCTGTAGTTAAAACATTCACCATCTTTTCTAGAAATATTTCTACAATAAAAAGATTAGAAACGTGAAATAAAAAACCACTCGACAATTAATCTGTAATTTATAATGTCTCTATTCATTCAATAAACAACTTCATTGATAATGGGCATTTTTAAGGCATTTATTGTGGCGTGTATACATTCATGAAATGTAATTAAAGACTTATTTTGATGATTTGAATGTGTATTAAGGAAAAAATCATTAAACCAATTCAAAAATATTTAAACCATAGTAATAATCTCCATATTTTTTGGAAATTGATAGTAAAGTTGAAATAATTTACTCATTTTTGGTTTTTAAATATATAGATCATTTGACGATGATATATTTGAAAAAAAAAATCATGCCTAGTTGGACAACATTAAATATTGATTTGTGTTGCCTTTTTAAATGTAAATTTAATTAATGATTTTTTCCTACAAATGAACGAGGGTAGTTAAGTCATTTGACTTTATTCTAATTTAGGTAGTCTATTTTCTTATTCTAGATCAATGATCCTAATTTAATACTTCTAATTAAAAAGGGTTAGGATTAGCTTAGGGATTGCTAAAAATAATTGTTAGTATAGATTAAAGCTACGTTTGTAATTAAAATAATTGTATGTTATAATGTTTGATATGAGATACGTGTATGCTTATTAAAACTTAAAAACCTAAACTATGTTTGATGCATTACAACCAATGTTTTTCTTAAAAATACTTTGTATGAATTTTATAGCGAATTTTACGATTACCGTTTAAGTTAACATAGTTCTACGATTGATATTGTAACGATGTTTTGAATTCTATGGTAAATGTTCTATTGGTTGTTTTTTTTAGATACTCGACTATTGGTTGTTTATTTCCATACTTTCTAGTTTCCTGTTTTGTTACAGTGGAAAATATAACTTTTTCAGTAGTAGTTCTTGTAGCAGGAAGCACATACATAGATCTGATGGGAGAAAAAAAACACGCAGTTGAAAGGAAACAAAACTCAATCTATTTGTAACAGGCTACCGGCTAAAGAACACATTACTATGGCCCATCATATGTGCGAAATAAGTCTAGTGGTTTCTTTACATAGTCTTTCTGAAGATATGGCTATGTCCATCATAGATAGAGGATATTAACATCTTTCATGGTTTCTAAATGAATAATTTTCGCTACACTCTAAATGGAGAGTCCTAGCTTGACTTCTGACTTTAATGCAGTTCGACTTGACTTTGCTAAACAGCTCCAGATCCTTACTTTCAAGCACATCAAGACTTTCTGCAACACAAAATCGTAGCTACATGATCTTGTCACAACAATGTTAAATGCTAATTCACAAGTCAAAAGATGCTACCAGATAAGATTGAGTTACACATTCAATATTTAACAATTGTGGAGCAGAGTCCTATACCAATACCAAATATATTTGAAAATAGAGTCCATTATATACTACCCTTATCACAAGAGAATGAATTGCTGCAATGTTCTAGAGTCATTATTAATGGCATAAGCTTAGTGATAATTGTTTGTATCTTTGGCTTGTTTTTGTCCAACACAACCTGGCAAAATGCATAACGCCCATATTTATGTAATGACTCACCAATATTGGTCAATGTAAGAAGTGTAAGCCACTAATAATATAGAAACTCAACCATAAGCCCAAAGCAACATGAAACATTGAACCACATTTAAAAATCATATACATGAAGCACATAAATTGTACTCACAACCATGAATTGTGATAAAATAACAGGGCAATTTAAGGAGTTCTACTAAAATTCGCATCACCTATGATTTCATTCAATTAAAGGATCATTAACCGCCCTCTTTGTATCTTCAAATATGTCCGAATCTAAAATAAACTAAATAAATATAATATATAACTATTAACATATGCACCAGTAACGGGCTACATCCAGCATAGCCAATGTTTGCTAAATAAGTAGGAGATAAAACCCACGATTAGCAATTTTGCTATCCTACCCAACCCGCCCATAATTCCACTTTCAAGAAATCTAGTATCTTTTACCAATCTTTTTAGACTACAAATTTCAACACCACAACTATATTAGCTACTATAATCACCCCTTTATGATGCCATAGATTTCTATCCTTATGTGACCTTCAAATACTTTTCTCGAGATCACCCTGCAACATGTTAACTGGTACTTTTTATATTGTTGATAACTCATGATCAAAAACATGTTAACGATTGTCTCTTATTTAAAGTACAATGTAAAACCGGTAGTGTGCACTTTATAAGTAAAACACATTGTAGACAGAAAAATTAACTCCAAATGTTAGAACTAATAAGTTCTAATTAGATTTTTAAGAAGGGGGGAACTGGAAACATAATATACGCTACTTTTATTTTAGGTAACGAACTTTGTTATCAACCATCAAAATCACTGAATTTTCCAAAACTACTTATTTCAACAAACCAACTTTCATAATTTTGATTCAAGCCAGAACAGATTTCATATCATTATTGAATCAAAGTAATTTCAGATCATTAAGTCAAACGTTAAACATAAATTGATTGTTCGATTATAGAAAATCAAATAGTAACACAACCGAAGGAACTTTGATGATATGTACCTGACGAAAATAGAGTTGGATAAACTACTTTGATACTCGAAATTGATGTTGGAGATGACGAATCCGTTTAGTATCCAACCTCAAAAATAATTTTGGATTCTTTTTAATCATATTTGCAAGAATTAGGGAAATAAATCAAAATCAGAAGAAGCAATTTTTGTTTGCAAGAAGTAGGTAAATAAATCACAATCATATAAGAACCGGTTGATTTGTTTGAACGTATATGGAATTGAAGTAATTGAATACCAACGTTTGAGGAAATAATTGAGGAAGGAATTGGGATTTTCATGCTGTTATTAATAAAATTATTGATTATTGATAAAACGGATGTAGGTAGAAGGACAGAAGCGCAGATGTGAAATTTAGGTGTAAAATATGGTTTAGCTTAATTAATCAACCAAAGTAATTAATATCAATGGGCTAGATTAGAATTCCCCAAGTCCTGGATGGTAGAGATTAATTCCTAAAGTCCTAAATCCATGGAGATTTTTTCATTTTTGTAATTTTATTTTCGTCGGAATAATAAATAAAAATTAGAATTTATCTATTGATAGCATTTAGAGCTCTGTTTAAGAAAATGTTTTATGCATAAATGATGGTACATTAAGATTAGTGGGATGGTTATTATAATGTTAGTGAGGTGGTTGTTTCTATAGTATAACAAAATAATGCGTGTCTAAATATCTTTAAAAATAGTTATAAGGGCTGTCATCAGAAAAATTCTAAAAATTAAAATGGATTGGATATAGAGATTTTTATAATTAAAATCAAATATTGTTACTTCTACTGTTAGTAATTTTTAATACTACCAAATTAAATAGTTATTTATTTAACGGTATCGATGTGATCTTGTAACTATGAGGTTAGGGTTCAAGTTTTTGAGGATGGAACAAATGTATATATTTATAGACTAATGTATATATTGATAAACTAATGTATATATTTATGATATGAGTGTGTTAGTACTTGTCATTTAAAAAATATAACTTTTAAATACTTAATTGGTTTAAAAATAATAATAGGGTGATGTAACATGTGCTATTAACAACTACGTGTATCACATCTTAAAAATATTATAAAGATCTACACTTCCAACCATATGTGCTCTAATTTTTTTTCTTCATGTTAATGGTATTATGAAACTTCTCCAACATGATTTTACTACCTTTCATATATTTCGGTTTGTATGAACTAAGAGCACGGGGTGTGCAGACATTGTTTTTATAGTGTTCTAATGAGTACACTGTTGCTGAAAAAGAGAGAGAGTTCTGAACAGTTTTCTGGACTTCTTAATTTTTTATTTTTTAAATATGTTAAATACAAATAAGTTAATAAATTAATTTAAATAACAAATTAGTTAAATAAAAAGAAATTTATTTATTAAAAATTAAAAGAAAACATAACAAGTTCTAAGAATATACATAATTAAAGAAATTATTAAAAAGTCCTAAAAATTAAAATGCGATACAAAGAAGTGTATGAATTGTATGAATTGAAAGAAGTGAATTTGAGTTTTTTTGGAGTTTTTGAAGTGAAAGAAGTGTATGAATTGTATTTTGATTTGTGGAAGAAGTGTTGTTTAAATACAAAGTTGGAAAATGTTTTAAAAATTTTTTGAAAAAAATGCCAAAAATGGCTAGTTTTTAAATTGTTTTATTTTATTTAATAAAAGAGCTGTTTGCCTGTAAAAAAAAGGAAATGACGTTTTGAAAAGGACGCCAACCGGGAACGTCTTTCCGAACGTTGTGGCTGTGCGGCGGAACACCGTCCGATGGCGTTTTCGAACGTGATTTTGTTGGGAACGCTCCGACACCATGTGCTCTAAAGAGCTTAAAGTCCCTCCTCCTCGCAACCAATTATCAGTTAATAGGGATAAGTTGCGAGTCATATGCTCTGATACCACTTTGTAGGTCCTTATGCGCGGATTTGATTTGAATCGATTCGTTATTCGTGCGAAATCCAAAATAACGAATCAAGAAAGTGAAATATATATAATGTAAATCGAATACGAACAAGAAAATATAAATAATGTTTGTGTTTATTGATCAATCACAATTACAGGAAAAACGTTTAAGCACCAAACTCTCTCTCACAAACTTTAATTCGTTTTTCTCACACACACCCCTCTGTCGATTGCATACTAATATATATATATATATATATATATATATATATATATATATATATATGTATGTATGTATGTATATATATGTATGTATGTATGTATATATATATGTATGTATGTATGTATATGTATATGTATGTATGTATATGTATATGTATGTCTGTATGTATATGTATATGTATATAGGGCATGTGACACTAGCAGCGACACTATGATAGTGTCGCTAATGCGACACTAGTTGCGACACTATGGTAGTGTCGCTAAATTACAAGTAAGTGTAGCTAGATATATATACAACCATGCTAAGATTTCTAAACAAGATGTTGTCACACCAGAATGCATCAACAAACTTCCCCTTGACGAACGCTGGAATAATCTTCTTTGTTGCTCACTCTTTGAACTAAACCTTGAAAGTATATTCCAAATATGTTGTTTCCGTTAAATCTTGCAATTTTCATGCTTAGTTTGATGAAAGAGTTATCTTTCCAGCACGAATCCATTTCTTTACCAGCCAATTGACACGAACCTATCCCATACTAGGTCATATAAACACCATATGCCCAAACCTAACTTATGGTCATATAATAATATCATCTTCCCCTTATCAACAACTTCACATAAACCTTCACGAATCTGCCTGTTCACAATTCTGATTTGAATATTCTCTCATAACCATAATCAGAATTTTAAAGTTATTTCCCCTGAACAGCAGATTTCCTCTTTAACTCTTGAAGAATCTTCAGATTCAAGCATTTTGTTGTTGTTGAAAATTAAACTTCATATCCACATAGCTTGAAATAGAGATGATACTAAAAAATGGTGATTGATTTCCCTTTTCTTCTTTCTTCCTCCTTTTCTCTCTTTGGTCTACTTAATAAATCATAACCGGAACCGTGCTCAGGATACAAAAACAAAATTTAATTTAATTTTTTATTTATTATAACAAAAACAAAACTAAACTACAACTTTAGGAACCCATTTGAGCACGGATCCAATTGGTCCTAAAAGCTTAGAGAGCCATTTATAAGTTGTGTCGATATGATCCAAGGACATTGAATTCCATCTGAAATTGAAACGCAGTGTTTCATTTCTAAAGAGTTTCCGTGGAATCAATAGTGAAGGAGTTCTCCTTGGGGAGAAAGGAACAAAATCGTTCCGTCTCTACACCATATGTATAGGACCATCATTCCAAGAGCGAACATTTGTTGTCTCGAGTACGTGAAAGACTTTGTTTCTCCAGATTCCGGTAATTGTATCGGTTTTGAACCTCTTTCTGACTTTTGAAATCTTGAAACCGATCTTTTGTCGCGTTTAAAAATTGTGGAATCATAACAATCAACCTTTTAATGATTTAATGTTTTGGTTGGTTGTGATTTCTTAGAATACCTCTTATTCTTGTGCAGAGAATAATTGGTAAACTAATTAAAATATGGCATCCTAATTATCATGGCAAGTACGGTCCCAATATGCATGTGGTCTTGTGGCATAGCTAATTCCCTGAAAAACATATTTAAAACGTCAACATAAACCATCATTTAGTAAAGTTCATCAGTAAATCAAAGTATGGCATCGAAGGCCTAATGTACGATTATTTAAAGTTTGAAACATAGACGGTGATCCCCCAATAGGTTTGCAAGTCCTGTGAGTTAATATGCCGAAACTAAGCCTATAACCAATACATGACCTATTGTGTATCATTTTTGCCTTGGACAATGTAAATATACGATCCTTGATGCGAAACGTCGCTAGTTAGCGCGACTAACCAAAACAATGGGAGGGAACGTAACCCCGATAGTACTATCCGTATATTCAGTGGCTAGAGTCACCTAGTTAATGGTTATAGTTTGCAAGCAAGAGGACTTCAATGCACTACAACTGTAAACATAGGTTCGCACAAAGATTCGTTGTCATGTTTCCAAGTATAGTATGAAAGTCATTCATATGTTTTTCACCCCTGTTTTAATAGCAGTAAAACAGTAAAATAGGGGCTATGAACTCACTTGAGTCCGAGCGTGCTAGCAAAATGATTTTAAGTAAATGAGCCCAAATAAGCCTCTTAGCGCCCTAAACGCATGAGGTCGAGTTAATAAATGTAGACGGCTTAATAGTCCGTCTATATTAGTTGTTCACTCAACTATGGTTTTATGTGCCCTCATAGGCGTATGCGACACGTTATGATCATTTATAGTTTTCAAAATACTACAATCGTTTATCTCAACCTTATAATATACTATTATTCATAATATATTCATAGCGTTGATTATTGATTTGTTATATGTATCGTCTCGATCGTATTTGATTCGAAGTTAAAGATTTTAATCGCCTTTTAATTGTGTGTTGTACGTTATTATAATATAATCATGTTGCTTAGACCTAATATACATTTTTAATAACGCTATAAGTTTTATAACTCATTTTTATAACCTTTCTCGTTAATGTACGTTTAAACTTGTTATAATTCGGTTTTCACGATTTCTCGGTCTATACACTAATCATGACTTAATGTATATTTTTATAATAAAGTCCCCTGATTTACAGCGGGTCCTTAACAGTCCTCAAAGTTTCTAAGTGACGGTTTTAGTCCTTGTAGTTTCTATTTTGTCATTTTAGGTTGAATCGTTCGGTTTCTTCGATTTTTACCGTATGAGTTAGATTCTTGACCTTTTTTCTTAGGGTTTTCACTCGTGGACACTTAAGTTACTGTATTTAGTCTTAAGTCCATGAACTTTCTGATTTTACACTATTAGTCCCTAAAGTTTCCAATTATCTCAAATTTATCTCAAACTTTCGGCTTATCGATTTTTAACGACACAAGTCTTGATTTTAACACTCTAAACTATAGATTAAACTTTAATATCATTTTACTTACTTATTTTACCATCTC
This sequence comes from Gnaphalium uliginosum, assembly GCA_963930675.1. Classification (NCBI taxonomy): domain Eukaryota; kingdom Viridiplantae; phylum Streptophyta; class Magnoliopsida; order Asterales; family Asteraceae; genus Gnaphalium; species Gnaphalium uliginosum. The sequence continues at coordinate 36,799,439 of OZ005680.1, read as the reverse complement.
AGCCTATAACTTACAGCTTTTACCTTTTTATGTAACACGCCAAAAATTTGTAAGTTTTATATTTATATAAATGTACGTTATTAAATTGTTATATTTGTATTTGGTGTTAAATACAAATATAGTTTTTGGGATTAGAAATATAAAAGAAATATAAGTTAAAGGGCTGAAAATGTTAAGAGTATAAGTGGAGGGTAGAAACTGAAAAATGTACAACTACACCTCCTTTCTTCATGAAAATTCTGGACACAAAATCTGTCCATGGTTGTGTGGGTGTGCTCGGTTAAGAGAAGCCAAGAGGAAGAAAGAAGAAAATGAAATTAAGCTAGGATTCTTGAAATTGAAGGTTTTAATACCTTATTCTACATCCCAAAGGTAAGAATAATCTTCCTAATCTCTTAATTTGATTCCTTTGATGATTATGTATAAACCCTAGAAATTTATTAAGGAGAAAGGAGTCAAATTAAGGTGGGTATTGGGTGTGGAATGAATAAGTAGGTGTTTTGAGTTGTATGGAAACATAAAAGTGATGTTATTATAAAAAGAAGTAGAGTTGATGAAATTATGGGTGATGTCTAAATCTTATCTAGTTATGTATGAAGAGAAATTTGTTGATGATGATGATTATAGGTTGTTATTGTTGTTAAATAATAATTTAATCATCAATAAGTATATGTAATGTTATAAATAAAAAGTATGAGAAATTAGTTAGTGATTTAGGTGTGTGGTGTAGCATACTCAAATCCTAGCTAATTAGATGTTAATGAGTTTAAGTTTAGTTCAAATGAGTTGTAATAACTCATGTATATGTATGATTATGTATAGGTGATTGAAGAGCAAAGAGTGTTTGTACTTGGTTTAACTTCAATTGAAAGGTAAGTAATGGATAAGTATGATTTATATTGCAATGCTTGGATTACATTGAGTAGTCAAGTATTTGCTTTTTGGTATGTTGTGAATGAAGTGTGATCATTGAGATACAAGAGTATTCAATGATCACACTAAATGGTGGAATTCAAGGGTGACTTGAGACTTGAGAAACCTCAAATGTTATGCCTTGACACCATGGTATGGACTCCTTGAGTTAACATGTAAAGAATTGAGGATCCTTAATTCATGTTATGTTGTTATGTTAATGTTAATGTTAATGTATGCTTTCCTTACTTACTAAGCATATTGCTTATAGTTATGTTGTTAATGTATGTAGGTGAGCAAAGTGGGGCTAAGGGCGAATTGGGTAGAAAGCCCAAGCGGGAATAAAGGTGGATTTGCTACAAGCTAGTAATAAGTAATCCCTTATGATCATGCTCTCGATGTGTAGAAACGCCCATGTTGTGTATTGTTGCTTTTTGTACACGGTCAACTTTTGTAACGAAATATATATGTAAGATGTTTTGTAAGGAATGATGTTGGAAGTTATGTTTGGGTTGAAATAACCCTTTTCTAAATGTTGATTATGTTAAATAGTTGAAAATCTTAAAAAGGGTCAAAATGGGTTCCCAATGGTTCAATTGGTTAAAACTAATAAAGATGATGATTTGAACCTTTTGGCATAGATTGTTGAGTTGAACTATGCCAATAGTTTGGTTGAAAAGTGGTATGGAAAGTTGAATTTAGATGGTTGCAAGAATTGGTTCAAAGAGTGTCCAAATAGCCATTTTTCGGATTTAAGTCCAAAATCGTCGTTTGAGTGAATTTTAGAAAAGTGCCAATTGGGAAACCTTTATTATGTCGTACGAAAGATGTCTGCAAAATTTCGTGTCGTGATTTTAAACGAGTCAAAACTTATGCGCGTATCAAATTGGGTCAAAAGTTAAGTTGTGCAGAATGTATTGTTCAGGACCCAGTACGCAATCGCGTAAGGGTCACGCGATCGCGTACCTAGTAAAGAAAATGAAACAGAAACTTATACGTTGTGGATACGCGATCGCGTACCCCTTACACGATCGCGTAACTTGTGCTAAAACTCGAACAGAAACTTTTCAGGTATTGAGTACGCGATCGCGTACCCTTGGTGGGATCGCGTACCCTTGGTGGGATCGCGTACTCTTAGTCTGGGTCAATGTACGCGATCCCGTATAGTTACCAGGATCGCGTACAAAGTGTAAAAAAAATAAAAAAAATTAGGGCGTTTCATTTTAGTCCCTCTAGTTTCATTTATTCCATTTCTTGCACAATACTTTGGTTTGTTAGTGTTTAACCACATGGATATTGTTTTAAATCATGGTTTATACTATAATATACATAAGTTATTGATTTTCACAGCTAAGTTCCAAGAGTTTCTGTTTTTACATATATAGTCCCTCTAGTTCTCATTTTTTTCACTTTTAACCGCATAGTTTATTTTTCTTGGTTTTTAACCACAAGGGTTTGGTCTTTAACACTTTAACACATAGATTAACATTATAAACTCTAAATAAACTGTTTTTAACATTTTAGTCCTCAAAAATCTGGATTTTACATATTTAGACCCTTAAGTCTTCTTTTTGATATTTTCCACCCAAAAGTGTGTTTTGTTAGATTTTAAAACACAAAGTTTATGTCATTACAATTTTATTGTGTTATTTAGTTTAAAATAACCATTTTAACATAAATAAGGGTTTATTACATATAAATGAAGAGTTTAAAGTGTAGAACATATATTTTTCATTTTTAAAGTCTCTAAACTTGTTTATAGACTTTTTATTGGTTAAACTTACTAGTTAATGTTTTTAAAAGACAAAGTAACTAGTTTAAAAGCATATTTTAGTATGAGTGAACATTTTTATCATAAACACATATATAAAGTTAAATACTAGAGAAAAGTCTCCTTATAATGCTTTAGGATGAATTTGGAGCAAGATGAGAACTTGATTTCCTTGTGAATGATTCCTAGCTTCAATCATTGGGTTTAACTTAGATTAATCATGGAAATGTAATGGTGTTATGATTTGTAGGTGTTTATATGTTAAAAGAGCCTTAATTTATGGTTTGAAAGTGGTGGTTTAGGGTGGTTTGTGGTGGTGTTCTTGAAAATCAAAGTGAGAGAGATAGGGAGGGGGAAACTTGGCTGATTTTTGAGAGGGAGAGGAAGAGTGAGTGTGTGTGTTTGATGGTGAGGAGTTGTAGGTTGAATGAATGTTTATGGAAGTCAAGTAAGTGTAAAGGCATGGTTGTGCAAGTATGGTGTAAGTGATGGCAAAAAAAAGGGGGCCATGGGAGGTGGTGGAGGGTTTGGAGAGGGGTCCCCTTTGACTTCTCAACTAGTTAAGATTATGGTTAGTTAATTAGGTCATTAAGCACTAATCTTGATTAATTAAGTGCTAATCATGTAATTAAGGTGATTTAGTGGTAATTAGGGTAAATTAATGGTATTAGAATATTACTAGTTGGTTTTAATAACATTCGAATATTTATCGTTAGCTCGTTAGATTAATTACATAATCTACCTTGTCGTTGCACGTCTTTTAGTTCTCGTGAACGTTTATCGATTATCAAAGATTGTTATGCTTATATATTAGCATAATTATCATAATATAAATAACTACTATTTATATTCGAATAGATTTATGTTATTTATGAAAATTGATCACTAACGTTCGTGGGTGTCGGTCTCTACCGATTGTTTGTGTAAATCTCAATGATTACGAATGCATCTCATATGCAAATGTAGGCTTTGTACTAGACTTAATTCGATGAAAACAATTTCATATTAATTAGATAGGGAATTAGCCTAATATTCACGTAAGAATGATTTACGGGATTTACCGTATTTTTAGGGTTGTCACATTGGTCTTCCAATTAAAGAAATCATTATAGAATAAGGACTTAGAATAAGCCATTTTCTCACTAAAATTCATTTTCGAATTTTCCCACCAAAATTTTGTTCAAAAACGTCCAAAAATTCTCGGGTAAAATGAAACTCTTCCCAAGCTAAAATTAAGCAATAGTAAGCCTAAAAATAAAATTTTGTAATGCGACAATTTTCTTTCCAACTTTTTTTTTAAAATGTCGCTAGATTATTTAGCGACACTAAGGTAGTGTCGCTTAGGGAAGTGTCGCAAGTAACTGTCCGCACAGAGTCAGAAAGTGTCGCCGTAAGTGTCGCACAACAGCAGAAGAACCCTATCCGCACAGAATCAGAACGTAACCAATTACGATGAAATTCACCAATTTAACGCTTGCAATCGATACCTGAACACAAAATCGGTCTTTAACAGTCTTCAATTTCAACAAACGAAAATAATCCAAGTACTTCCAAATCCAAAATTCACGTTAATCGCGGATTCAAACCACCTCTAATCCGAAGATAATAGCTCTGATACCACATGAATGTCCCTCCTCGTGCGCAGATCTGATTTGAATCGATTCGTTATTCGTGCGGAATACGAAATAACGAATCAAGAAAGTGAAATATATATAAATGTAAATCGAATATGAACAAGCAAATATAAATAATGTTTCTGTTTATTGATCAATCACGATTACAGAAAACAAACGTTTAAGCACCAAACTCTCTCTCACAAATCCTAATTCGTTTTTCTCACGCAACCCCTCTGTCGACCGCATACTGATATATATGTGTGTGTGTGTGTGTTTGTGTGTAGGGCATGTGACACTAGTAGCGACACTATGATGGTCTAATGCGACACTAGTTGCGACACTATGGTAGTGTCGCTAAATTACAAATAAGTGTCGCTAGATATATATACAACCATACTAAGACTTCTAGACAAGATGTTGTCACACCAGAATGCATCAACAAGAGCGTCAGAGACTCTTTCTGTAGTGTATATTTGTGTCCAGATGGAATTCAATTTAGATTTTAGAGTACGGCTTAAGAGCATTTTTAGATTTAGAGTAAATTACGTCTTGAACGGAAATTTTATTATAGTTACACTAATAATCACAAACTCGACACCACCATCAATTTAACTGTTTTGAAATCCCCATCAAACCGCACTAAATTCGGTCAACAGCCGACTACACACGCGCGTTGCCGACGGTTTTAAAACAAATCTGGCGGTTTTTCTCCATCCTTTATATTTTTTATTATTTCAGGCACAATTTCGGACGAAATCAGCCATCAAATATCCCCGACAATAGAACTCCCCCGCCGTTAATCGCATCTCAGTTATCGAAAAACTAAATTTATGGCCACTGTTTGTTTTCTGATATATACTTTACTTTAATTCCATCAATAAGATTAGATAGCAATAATTAGATTTGATAAATCTAAATTTTAATACTATTTACTTTCGATAAGTAACAACAGAATTCATAAAACTAATTACATAACTCAATCAATATAATTTAATTATTAGTTGTATAATATAAATCAACAAATATAATCTACTTTACTTAAAGCAACACTGAACAAAAGAGTATAATAAAAAAGGGGTTTTTATCTAAAATATTGCTCCATATAGACAAAGGAGTATAATCAAAAATTTAAGTGTTATTATTCAACAAACAAATAAAATTTTGGTATACGAAGTCAAAAGAAAAAATAAAAAAATGGACGGTCATAGAATTTTTAAACATAAAAAGACATAAGATACATAAAAAAATTTAGAAAATATAACTAATTTAATACTAAATAAATAAATAAAAGGTATATATATATATATATATATATATATATATATATATATATATATATATATATATATATATATGATTTGGTTCCATCTGAAAAATAGAATGGAATAGTCTAAGATGCTTAATAGCTCCAACAAGCGCCAAAGCCAAGGAAATTTAGGGGGGAAGAGGAAGAAGCAATTTGATTCAGTTTTTTGGTAATATGATTCAAATTTTTATTACCTATAACTTTTGAATCATAGAATCAAATGACTAAATCTTATTACTCCCTCCGTCCCAAAATTATTGTCACCAGACAGGAAACACATAGTTTAAGAAAAGTGCATTTATTACTGTTGACCACCAATAAAATTTCATATTTACCATTTTCAAGCATTTTGATTGGTTGATTTTGAAAGATGACAACTATTTTGAGACGTACCAAAATAGAAAGGTGGACAAATAAATTGAGACGGAGGAAGTAATAAAATATTGAAATAAAGCAATAAAATGTAGTATTATAGTAATAAAAAATTGAATCACAGTTATAAAATACCGAATCATATATATTTCTTCTCCTTCTTCTCTTTCAAATTTTCCTTCTTTTTTGATCCTCCTACTATATATATATATATGTATATATATATGTATATATATATATATGTATATATATATATATATATAGACTGTTTACATCTTAACTCTCCATATCCAACTTTTGGTGGGATTGAGTATTATTGTTGATGTGCATTGTTGGTCCATGTAGTTATCCTTATATTACGGACCCAGTTCTCGGGTCGAATATTGTGCGAGGCCAGTCCTTTACCAGTTCTTTTATTTCATTGACAGTCTCTTATCCTCTGTTATCTATATAAAATGACTAAAATACCCTTAAATATTTATTTCTTAATTTCATAATAAAAATAAGGCTAAATACCATGAACAACAACCACATTAAAGCATGAATAGCAACCACATTAAAACATGAACAACAACCACTTTATATGGAGATGTTGGGTTTGGAGATTTCTGGTATTATTCTATATTTTATTTTAGTTCATCAAATTAATCAACCAATTAAATTGAATATAAATCCCACAAACACATATTCATTGTATGGCATCTATATTCATTCTTATTAACTAACAATCATATCCTGAAACTGTAATCACTAATTAAATCTCGATTACACATACATTCGAGAGAGGGTGAAGACAATACGTTGTACAATCGGAGTAACCAATGCCACTGTCAGATATGTCACTAGAAATGGCAGCAAGGTGGATGATAAGAGCGGTGTAACCACCAACGGTGACAAAGGCGGTAAGACGTCGTCAGATTTAGGGGAAGAACGAGATATTAGTCCTTCAAGTATCTGTTAGGATCGACCCCCACTCTCATACCGCTCGTTGGGATCGATCACCACCACAATAAATCATATAACCTTGTATAATTCAATAATAAAACACACATAACAGAAAAAAATAATACAAACACACGATATTTTGCGTAGAAAACCTCTCAAGTGAAAGTAAAACCCACGGGACAAGCCGACACTTAAAATTCCACTATATTACAATATTACAAGAATAGACGTTATTCTCAACATTCTTGAATATTATCATGTATCCTCACACCATTCTCGCTGATAGATTATAATAACAGAATTCGCGTTGTCGTTATTGACTCACCGAAATCACCATACAGGACAGAGGGAGACTCACTAATCGACTCTCTCTTTTTCTCTCAACCTCCTCATCTAAAACTCCAACACAACTCCTATATTTATATAGGCAATAAACTTGTCCATCAAGTTAACTTAATCCACAACTTAACTTGATCATCAAACTCCTACAATTTGGAAACATTACCAAATTATTAAAACTTTATTTTTAGGTAATTCTAGTCAATCTCTAACAAATTCTCCATTGACTTGAATTCCCAAAAATATAATGCCTGACATGGATATCTTCCTCAACGATAATGAGGGTGATCTTCACCTTGTTGCCGCTGACTTTCTCTCTACCGAGACACGCCGTCTAACAAACTCATTGTTAGGAAGACTTTCAACACAAGAAACTCTCACGATCATCATACTCCACTGAGTCTCATAATCTTTGAACCTCAACTCATCCACATACCCCTTTAGCATCACCAATATCTCTAAATCGAAAGTTTGTGCAAAAACCTCTCCAAAATAGCAACAACTTCGAACAATTATCTCTCCTTATCTAACGGTCCGAACATTACCAAAATAGCTCACACCGTAGAACTATGTGTTTTGAATACTGTATCCAAAATTCACGATGATCCAACGGTTAACAAAGCCGCAAAAGTTATTTTCCCACAGCTGTGCTAAAATTAACAAAAATTTTGCAGCAAACTTGATGACACATATCTCTCTATCGACGTCTTTAATCGCAAATCCTAACGGTCAAATCGTAGCTCAACGTCTTTCGAGTCTACAGTTTAATTTTCAAAATGATCTGACGGTTAATGAACTCACACCGTTGAACTGCACTCTATTTTCTCTCCAGTATTGACTTCCTCCCCGTTATGTGTCTTTTCCACGAACCTTGCTCTGATACCAGTTGTTTGGATCGACCCCGCTCTCATACCACTTGTTGGGATTGATCACGACTACAATAAATATCACAACCATGTATAAGCCCAATAATTAAACACGCACGAAATAAAAAAAACATAAACACACAACGTTTTACGTGAAAAATCTCTCAAGAGAGAGAAAACCACGGAACCAGCGACCACTTAAAATTCCACTATATACGAACAATATTACAAGAATGGATGTTCTTCTCAACATTCTTGAGTATTATCACTTATCCTCACACCACTTTCATATGTAGATTACAATAACGGAATTCGTGACGTCGTTATTGAATCACCGAGATCACACGGGATGGAGGGAGACTCACTAATCGAATCTCTCTTTTTCTCTCAACCTTCTCACCTAAAACTCCACCACAACTCCTATATTTATATAGGCAATAAACTTGTCCATCAAGTTAACTTGATCATCAAAACTCTCTCAATTTGAAACATTACCAAACTTATTAAAACTCTATTTTTAGGTAACTTTAATCAATCTCTAACAGCATTTTCACAGTTCTAATGGCCACAGTGGTGATGGTTCCTGACCGCAGTGGTGGCTGCTTGTTCGGAAGGCTAATTTTATGTTAATTTATATGTATGTGTTGATTCTTTACTGAGTAACATGAGTGACATGTTTAAGAATAAAATAATGCATTAAGAATCGATCACTTCTAATAAAATAATGTATTAAGAATGAAATGTTTATGATATAATCATGTAACACCCAAAAAATAAATGTACGGGTTTCCAAAAAAATTCTTAAAACAATCAAGGTTATACGGGAACGTCTCAATAATATTAAAATAATCAAATAGTATTTAGTTCAAAACATCTTCGGTGGTATGTATGTCACATCCAAAACACATATAAATAAAGCCCATAATTAGAATTCACATAATCAAACTATTAAACGTATCATAAACAAACTAAAGATTTAATATTAAGTCAGTCTAACCGCCCGTCTCGCTGTGTCACCAACTACTAAGTTTTCTAACATGTGGATACAATCGACAAGTAGAAAACATTTGTCAACTTTTAAAAACTGAGTATGCGTAATGAGATAAAAACACCAAAGAAAAAAAAACTTTGGCCAACACAATAGAACGATAAAAATCATCACAGTTGTTGGGTTTCTGACCTTTATGATGTAATTTATATATGACAAAATAAACTTATATAGTGACAAAATAAACTTACATACTTCATCCGTCCTAAAATTATTGTCACCAGACAAAAAATACACAGTTTAAGAAAAGTGCATTTATTACTGTTGACCACCAATAGGATTTCACCTTTACCATTTTCAAGCATTTTGATTGGTTGATTTTGAAAGAGGACAATTAAATTGGGACATACCAAAATAGAAAGATGGACAAATAAATTGAGACGGAGGGAGTAGTTTACAAGTCGATGCATAAGTTAGCAGCGCCCTCATGTGAGTTAGTCGTTGCATATGTTAGCGGTAACCCCCTTTTGTAACTTAGCATATAATGTTTTCATCACTATGATGAAACACTTGTCTCAAGATGAAGTTACAAAAGTTTGAAGTCGATAAAGACAACCTAAAGCATTTATTCAAGTCAAAGACTGAAAACAAATAAAGAGAAGTTAACACTAAGGTGACTAGAGTTCTCATCTATTAACCAGCGGTTCAAGCTTTTAACACGAAAGTACACGGGCTGACAAATACCCAGTATCCTGAAGAAGATTCACCCATAAAGATGGATAATGGTTGTATATATCTCGTGTAAAGATATATTCACTAATACACCTTTACAAAAAACGTACATTACTTTTTCTTATCCTAGGAATAAAATGCATTATATATTACTATTCCTGGAGTGAAACGTCAATTTCAAATCTTTAAAGATACCTTCAGGCCATTCTTTAATACACGTGGAGATCAAGATATTATCCAATGAACAAAGAGGAAGATTTATTGCACAATAAATACTCTCCTCAACAACCATAGTGAATGTCCGTGTTAGAAACATTAAGTGATCATAATTTTCTTACATTATAAATTTGATTAGACAAAGTGTAAACTAAATTTAAACTAGTTATATTTGTGTTAATAGTCTAAGTTATAAATCTGAGTGAGTCTCAGTCTGAAAGATAAATACGTCAGACTCACATATATCAAATCAAAGAGGCCGAAGATCATATTTGAAGATATATAGATGAAGATTGCGGATAGAGATTGATATCGCTCATTTTGTACATGTTTATAGTCAATTTCGTGAAATTTCGATACTTATTAGGTTGGAAATTAATTTCCAGTACAATTGTCGAAGGATTGGTGAAAAGAGCTCGAATGTTGCAGAAATGGAGAAAAACTCAGGATTTGCTGAAAACTGGGCAGGTACGCGATCGCGTAGCGATACCAGGATCGCGTAATGCTGTTGAGTACACGATCGCGTAAGTGTTACCAGTTCGCGTACGTTATACTGAAAACGAGACAGAGGATTCAAAGAACAAAGTACGCGATTGCGTAAGATTTTTGCCAGGATCGTGTCCCAACTATGGTTACAAGATCGTGTAGGTATCACCAGGATCGCATACTAGGGCAGCCACCAGCTTTTCTGAATTAAGTATAAATACGATTTTTAGAGATTGTTACCTAACTTTTGGATTCTAAACTTAGGGTTATGAAATTCTAAGCAACTTTGGAGGTTTTTCTATCACTTTGAAGATCGTTCATCGCATTTAATCATTTGGTTACGAGGAATCATTATCGAATCATTGTAATCATTCGGATACACTTTTTATTTAATAAAATTATGTTTTCTTTGATTTCAATTATTAATTGTGATTGTTCTAGTTTGATTATGAGTAGCTAAATACCCTAACACTTGCTTGGATGAAATAACTAGTGATTAAGGGTGTTATCCTTTGAGTTTATGAAATTTAATTTACGTTTAATCGAAACCCTTGTGTATTTGAGTTTTAATTAATTGTTGAAACTTGTTGGTAAATTGATTAGTCACTATCGCGAATGTTCTTCACATAATTAATTTATTACAATTGTATGTCAATGTATGATTGTTAATTGATCGCGAACGCGAATTTTAAATAAGTTAGACAACGAAACTCAAACGCGTAAGATAGTGATTTTGGTGAACGTCTTTCACTAGATTAAATTGTAAGTTAGTGAATTGAAATTAAGGTGTAGGAGATAGCGAACGTTGATCCTAGCTTAATGATATTTACCATTTCAACTTTGATAAACTGGTTTTAACAAAACACCCTGAAGTCATTAGTGAAATAATCCAAGTAAGTGTCATTTTAATCTCTGAAAAAGTTAATTCTCAATCGATTCTTTAGAATCAACTTCCCTTAGTTAAAATTAATTAGATTGTTAAGCAAAGCAACAATTCGGTTACAAAACTCCCCACATTTATATTTCTTGTTAGATTAATTACATTTTTACGTTACTCTTGAATACACATTCCCAGTGAAACGAACTGAACTTACTGTAGCTATATATACTTACCTAGTTGTGTAATAGATAATTGCGGTATTTTTAAATTTATTTTATAACTAAATTTTACACATCAGAGATCAAGGCTTAAATAAAATTAAAGATATTCAAGATAAACTTGAATATTAAGGGATTTAGTTTCCTAGTAGAAATGTAATTTCTGATTGTACATATCCCTAAGCCTCTATAAATAAAGAGTTCCTAGGAGATATTAGGTGTCTTTACTTCACCACGATCTCATAACTTGAGATCCCAAGGTTGTTTTTAACGATAATATGCATATGCCATGACAAATTTTCTTAGTGTTCTTCGTTATTACATTTACTTTATTTATTTCTTTTGTTAGGATGATAAACAGGTCCTACAATTGGTATTAGAGAGTGTCAAGCCTATTCAAGATTTGTAAAGATCCAATCCAAGCAAAAGATTTCGTTTCGAAGAAACTAAAGAAGGTTGCTGAAAATTCATTTTTATATTCGTCATGTTCTGCGCAATGGTAGTAAAATCATCAGTTCTCATTTGTTAACCATTCAATCGTAAAGAAATTTGAACTGTAGTTTCTTAATATGTAGACGTACAATCTGAACAGAGGAATTTTCGATCTGAGATTTTAATCGGGAGATATTTAATTCTAAAATCGGCTGCAGAAACCTAGGATTTTTTCTGGACAGCCGCAGTAAAACAATCACCATGTCTTTGTTAACCATTAGATCTTCGTAATTTTTGGATATGTGTTTCAAGACATACCTACTTACGTTGTGTAAAAATTGTATCATGGTCGGATATTTCTACACAAAGATAATAATTTTTGAAGTTACTGTAGAAAGTTTGTGGTTTCTTTTAACGCAATTGCTGTTAAAAGATCAATCTGTATTTTTTTAAACTTGATTTTTGGATATAAGATTTACGACAATAGATCTACACCGTGTTAAAATTTGAGCATGATCTTATTAGTCTACAAGAAGATATATAATTTTGAATCCGTTGTAAATTTCAGTCTGAAAAGCGTTCAGACTTTAACAGGTTAAGACTCTGACGAGTTCAGACTCACTTGGTTTCAGACTCACACCAAGATCAGACTCTAACAAAGAGATCAGACTATGACATGAATTTCAGACTCACACGATTGCAGACTCAAACGAAGTCAGACTCATACGAACTCAGACCCAAATTAGTTTAGAGGTAGCTACTACTGATGTTGAGCCCACAAAAGAAAACATTGAAGCTGCTAATGACAACATCGAGTCATCTTCTGCTGCCCCTAATACTGGGGAAGGTGTTAAAGAATCAGCCACTAGTGTCTCCAATAAAAATGATGCGCCAATTATGGGGGAGCAGACTTCCACGACTTCCACGTCAAAGTTGATCAAGAAGAGAAAGCAACTCACTGATGACACATAAGATGATATTATGAAGAAGAGGTAGCTGCGACAATTTCAGCTGTTGACAAGGGAAAAAGAAAGAGAGTAGCTGAAAGTGATGATGATGTTGATGAAAAGGAGATTAAGAGAAGAGCCAAGGAGTTCAATATTCCTGTGGAAATGGCAAGAGAACACGTCAGGGCTGAGATAGACTTAAAATTACAAAGCCTAAAGAAACAATTGAAGTTGTTCAAACCTTGCCTAGAGAAATTGAAGAGGAAGAAGGAAAGGGTTTTGATGCTGTTGAAATAAATAAAAGATTAATGGAAAAAGTTATTGAAGAAAAGATCATCAGAGAAAATAGCTTGAAAAAACTAAAAATCTTAGTTTCAGGAAGTCTCCCTACATGATCATTAAAGCTACTCCCAGGATTCGTCTAAAGCAAAATTCCTTTCTGGAGCTATTTAGAGAAGGAAGCAACAAAATGGAGACTATCTATGTCTCTAATCTCAAAAACATTGGCTTCTCTGAACTTGGTGAGGTTTACTCTTGCATCCAAAATGGTTCAAGCCAATACAAACCTAGAATGATGAAAACCATGATGATATAGTGTACAAACTCAAGGAACTAGAAGTTGAACTTCATCAACCCATCTCCAAGCTGAAAACAGAATTAAATAGGTCAAGGGCTAGCTTAAGAGCTCCAAGAAAGAAGAAATCCAAAGAAGAAGAGCTGGCAATAATGAGAGATCTTCAGAGAATGGGAAATCTCCATGATTCACCAAATCTTGATGTGAGTCTGCCATCAGGTGTCCACTTTGTACCAGGAAAGGTGATCAAGGAATCTGAACATGGAATGTTCTTCTTCAATGCATTTAACTAAAGAAGCTTTTAGAGAGCCTCTTAGATCAACATCGCCAAGACTAAACATCTTATTTGCAGTAAAGTTCATAGGAGAAGGAAGCGACAACGATAAAATATTTTTGCAACCAATCAAGGATGAGCTGAAGGTGAGAGTGATCACTAATGAAGAAGAAATATTTCATAAAATCAAGCAAGAGGTTTTTGAGCAATGATGACTGTAATATGCAACCCTGTATGAACTTTTGATTAATGTAATATAAATTAAGTTTCTCTATGTGATGATTTATATATGTATAAATAAAGTACAATGAGACAAAATAACTCAAAAAGAATCAAATTAGGGTCACTAATCAAATAAATAACTTTAAGTCTAAATCTTAAGAGTTATAACATTGTCTTAACAAAAATAAATAGGAGGAGATTGTTGGGTCTCTCACCCTTCTTAGTAATTTATATATGACAAAATAAACTTATGTAGTTTACCAGTCGCTGCATAAGTTAGCAGCGACCTCATGTGAGATAGTCGCTGCATATGTTAATAACGACCCTTTCTATAACTTAGCATATAATGTTTTCATCTATTCTCTGATGAAACACCTATCTCAAGATGAAATTACAATAGCTTGAAGCTATTAAAGACTACCTAAAGAATTTGTTCAAGTCAAAGACTGAAGACAAATAAAAAGAAGTTAACACTAAAGTGGAAGTCAGCGTTCTTATCAATTAACCAGCACTTCAAGCTTTTAACTAGAAAGTACATGAGTCTGACAAATACCAAGTGTACTGGAGAAGGTTCACCCATAAATGTGGATAATGGTCGTATATATCTTGTGTAAAGATATGTGCAACCACATATACACATTTACAGAAAAAATAGCATTACTTTTTCTGATCCTAGGAATAAATACATAGTAATACTATTCCTAGAGTGAAACGTCAATTTCAAATTTTTAAAGATACCTTTAAGTCATTCTTCAATAGGCGTGCAGATCAAGATATTATTCAATTAACAAAGAGGAGGATTTATTGCACTATAAAACTCCCCTCAAAAACCGTATTAAATGCCCGAATATAACATTAACTATGATCTTTGATTGAAGGATTTACTCATGTTAGTCAACAAACAATAGTGCCTTCACTTTGTGTAAGTGTTGATCACTGATAGTTATTAGCGACCTCTAGCTGAGTGACTTATTATAGTTAAATTTGTCATCAAGTTGTTTACTTAGACTAGTTTTACTTGTCTTAATTCGACAGTACACAATTGTAAAGTTATTATTTGATTTAATTAATAAAAGCTTTAAACTTGAAAAAATTGTATTCAACCCCCACCCTTCCCTTCTACAATTATATTAGTTGTTAGCACTTAATTGTTAAACTAAGTGGAACAATAATAATGTCAAACAAAGTTCAGTTGTGCAACATTAGTAATCAACATGACATCATAAGTACTCAACATGCTACAATATATAGTAATTGTCACATCATTAATAGTGAAACAATATCAATAAATATGATGGTAATAACTAACACACAAATCGTAAAGTCGTGTCTACAATTTGTCATTCAACTCTTATGTTATCATCTTATCTGTCAATTCGTGAAGGGAAGTACTTCGGAGGTGAATATAGTGGAAGGTACATAAATTACATTCCACAAGCGTCGTTTGGTAGTGAGTCCTCACTCAGCGATTTACTCACTCGGCGAGTTGATAGTATGGATATGTGGCGAACTTTCATGTATTGCTATGATGGTAGGAGTAACTACGTCACCCAATCATCTATGACAAAATGATTGTATATAAAATTTATCAAGTACCTCACACCGACCACCATAAACCCTCACGGGATTCATTTGCGATATCTCCATTAACTTGTATAATTTTAAGTTAAGAACTTAATTCGTCTTTCTCATATCATTATCATCATATTTAAGGCCCCTATTTCGTATGTAAATCCTAAGCATCATGCAAATGTACTTATGTACTAACAACAGAGCCATCATCAACAACAACAGCAACAACAACGTCAATCGACATAAACAACTCGTCCCTAGGCATGTTAGGATTTTGTATTGATGGGGGCATAAAAATTATCACGAAACTGGTTGTATAAAAATAAACCGCACCATAAGAAACCTTAAAAGCAACTATAAAATTGTCTTAAATGACATAAAAACAGCATTAACTGTAGAAAACAACATCAATAAACAGAAGTAAACAGTTTTTACTAACCATTAATCAGCAAAAAACAGCTTTGGTGATACATCCAAATAAGCAAACATCAAAACTGCAACCAGCGACCGCAAACACCAAACAACAAACAGTGATCAGTAAACAGCAAGCGACCAGTAAACAGCAAGCAGCAAAACAACAACCAAAAGCCTGAAAAACAGCAAAACAGGAAAAACAAAACAACACACTAAATCTATCCTGTTTAAGTACCTCAAATAAGTGCATAAAAACAGAAAAGCACAAAAAAAACACACCAAAAAGCTATCATGTTTACTACATTTAACAAAGTAAATCCTAAACTTTTCCCGTGCGATCACGCATCTTATGGAAACGTTGGACTACATCTTCATCCTTAACGTTAGCAAGTGCTTCCTTTTCTACTACAAAAATTACACAAGCGTTCAAAAAATCATCACCAATTCGATTGAGTAAATATGACTTAACAAGCTTCATCGCCGAAAAACATCTCTCTACTGTTGCGGTTGCAACGGGCAAAACCAATGCTAGCTTCAATAGCAGGTAAACCAATTGATACGAAAGATGTTTCCTTGTTTCTACCATCAGTGGAGCAAGGTCGGCAATTTCATTCAAGTTTGTAAATTTTGTATCTTTTGCACATTATCATGGTACATGCGAAGTTCTTTTTCAAGATCAATCTTCTCCATACTATCAAAATCATTTGGATACAACTCACTCAACCTTATTATCTTTGATACATCAAACATAAAAAATGAATCACGTGGATTCAAAGCCGCCATGTTTCAAAGTAATTCAGTACCAACCTCACAAAAACGATCACCAAGCTCTTGAATTTGCATATCCACAACGGTGTTGAAACAATCAAACTCATAATAATGCCTATTAGTGATCTCGTCCCTTGGTCTTCTCGAGTTAACACAATCATCTGTCATTTCAAACATTTGAGTATCATGTTTGTCACCGAATAAAGACATTTTCTTTAAAAGTGTATCAAACCCCAATGTTCTAAACTCCTGCAATGTTTTTTGGTTGTTTCTACCAAAGAAACCGCTTCTAAAATGTCTTGATCTTTTCTTTGAAGAGCTCGTGACAAGATATTGGTGTGGCCTAAAATATGCAACATCAAATGCAAATTTTAGCTACTACATTTACCAAAGTAAATGTATACTATTCATAACCTATTCATTGTTCAATTTTTAATTGAGTGGTCAAGTACATAGACTTTGATGTATGAGGCTCAAGTTCAATTCCTTTTACAAACTTTTGCACTTCAAATTTTATTTAAACTTTTAAATATCAAACATTTTGAAATTAAAATATGTCAAATAGTGAAAAGTTGTTCATGAAAATCACATCACCATATATAAATTGATGTTACAATAGTTTATAATTATAATAAACATTCTTTTAAATATGATATATCTCTACAAGATCTATTTTAACATAATATAATTTTATACGCATCAGTTTATTAAATTTTAATCATAAGTTTTTATATCTCTACAAAATCTATTGTTTAAATTATTATTTTGTTCAAATAATTACAACGTAGTCATATATTACAAGAGATAAATGAGAATAAACTAATACTTGATAGGCCAGATGTATTTGACAATGAATGTTACTTTCATTTAGATAATCACAAATATTTAAAATAAATCATCATTTGGAAGTTTAGGTTGTGTTTTGTGAAATAAAAAGAAAAAAGAAAGTGTCAAGTTAGTAAGATGTATATCAAATTTTAGATGCGGAATCAACTTTGAATTATGAAGTATATTTAATCATTCTTCCAAATTAATAATGTTATTAGGATGTATATATGATATGCAATATTCGATACACTATATATGTGAGTGTGTAGTGGAGATGGGAAGAATACTTGAGAATTATCGTTGTTCGAGTCTTCATCTTCTAATTCTTTTATATATATGGACAAAGAAAATGATGAATGGTGAATTAGTATTACAAGTATTTTCTAAATTGTTACTTCAATACCCTCTCATAGAACCCAAGATAATTGAAAATCAATTATATTGATAGTTAATATATTATTGTTATGTTATGTATTGTCACAAAATTTAATTCAAGTTTTACTTAAGATTCAAGAAAACAATCTAATCATAGTTGAATCAATTAAATGAGTGAATATATTTGTTGCATAGAATTCTAGATTATTGAATTCAATTAGTCAATTTTAGCGATTACTTAGGTTTTCAAGTTGACAAAAAAATTATACGGTATTTATACTTTTATAAGTATAGCTAAGATCGACTGACCTAAAGAAGTATTAATCTACAAAGATGAATACTTTCAGAACCTCGCCGCAACGCGCGGGTAAAAAAACCTCGTAAAACACAAAATCGAATAATTTTAAATACTTTAAAAGTCCGTGCGCTTGATTTTGACTAGTACTATTACTTCCTTCCTCTTTAACATATTCAAGGACTTTGATAACGGATGGAAACATATCAACCAAATGCAAAAGTGTTTTATAATGAGAATTTCATCGCGTATCACTAGGTTGTATAAGAGAAAGTTCTTGGTTTAACCCTTTTCCGGTTTCAACTATACCACTACCAATGTTTTTTTCCCCTCTTTATTTAGTCGTACTAGCTATCGGGACATGAGTAATAATAAGCGCAGTGCCAACAACTACAACGGTGGGTTACCTAGGGCGAAAACTCCAAAACTTCCAAACCATTCACGATGGTAGTTTGTTAGTCTGGAATTTTCTACTATGCCATCTTTATTAGTTCAAAGACTGGGCTTGGTGGTTGGTCTCAATGGTCAATGAAAACGTCATGCGCCGTCTTAATATGCAAAAAATTTATTTAACTGCCAACTTTGCCAGCAGCAGGAGGGCTAAAAGGCACCAACAAGACAACAGCGATAATAGCAAATTAGAAACTACAACATAGCAACATAATATAATATATTAACACAACAACATCAACAAGCAGCAACATTAATCGTCATAACTAAACTCGTCACTAAACATACAGTTACAATTAATAAAGGGAATTAACTAAATACACAAAATTGACCTAGCCCACATGCAATTATAATCAACCCCAAGTAATCGAAGTGCTGATAGTTTATAGAATTGGTAACGTAAATCGCTTAAAATTGTGACACCACAGCGTGTTCACAACGTGTATATGCTCGACACCGAATGCTTATGGAAAACCGTTTTCAACTTTCTCCTAGTTTAGATTTTTCGTTGTTTAGTTTTTAAAATTGGTAATGTAAATGGCTTAAAATCGAGAATTTTCCTCGACCATGATAATTACTAATCTTAGTTAAAAACTCGGACGTAATTTTAGATTACTAGCTGGTACATGCACGATGTTGCAGATACCAGTGGCTTGAGGTTTAGTTTGTAGGGGTTCGATTTTTAATGGGTTGGGTTTTGTTGGGTTTAGTTCGAGTGGTATTGAGCTAGGTTTCAGTTGGGCTTGGGCATTGGACGGACATTTCGATTCATGTTTAGCAATGTTTAATGCGTGTGTAAAAATAAAATAAAAGTAAATTTTCATTATAAAACGATCGATATTAACATAGTTGATCAAGTGGCGAAATACAACTTCTACTTATTTGGATAATAGTTGGCACCTGCGAGTTGCTGCAGATACCAAAAAATGTTTGTATATTATACCAGATACCAAAAAATGTTTGTATATTATACCATATGATGGTATCCGTTTTTTACTATATTTAGTCGGTATCTGAACGCTGTTGCACATATCAAAAAATGCATTTTAAATTGGGGGTTTCAGTCGATTACCGGTTTTTTGTAGCACAAAAGATATCCGTCTCAGTTGGTGGTTTTTGGATTAAATTTTGCTAACCTAAGCCAGTTCAACGATGGAAGAAAAAAAAAACAACTTAGACGATATATTTAAATAAACATTTTTGTAGTTAGCAATAACTTTAGTAATTTTGCCTCCGGGCGTGTAGCTGAGATGGTTGAGGGTGCAGCACAATGTTGAGCCCCAGTTGCAAATGAAGTGGTCGGGTGTTCAATCATTGTGGTTGACAACCTTGTATGACCTTGACCTCTCAGTCAACTAGATTCACCTCTGACATGTTGGGCCTGGAGCGGTCTGATGTGGGCGGCCTAGGGTTAGCCGTAATAACCTTTTGCAAACTTTAGTAATTCGCTTATATTTTGAGTTTAGTTGAACGATCCGTGATTCACATATTATATGTTTAAATGTTCAATAGAATATAAATTCACAATAGTTGGAACCTAACGTATTGTTGCAGATACCAAAATAATTGGTTTATGTTGTGCAATTGGCGATTAAAAGTAGTCTTAATGCGTAAATGTGTTTATATATAAAAATAGTAATTATATGCACATTAATCCCAAAAAGAAATAGTTGTATCCACGTTAATGAAGGTACCGTTAACTACGTTTATATTGATGGATAAATCATCAATGTAGTCTTTATGCACAACGTGTTTATTTCGATTATGTTATTATTTTATAGTTGCACGACGATCATAAATTTATACATATTTTATTTTTTAAATTCACCAGATCGTATTTGTTTAAAGTTTAAATTCACCAGATCGTATTTGTATTTAAATTCACCCTTATGTTATCTCACAACCTTTGTAATGGTAAACCTTCACCACACAATGTTATGAAAGATAGGCCTTCCAGGTCCCACTAATTAATTTATTTTTTTTTTAACAAAAACAAATACACTCATTAAACTACAATTAAAATAAGAATTACTTCATTTATAATAAAAATAAAAAAAGGTAAAATCCTAAATTTTTTTTTTTTGCAGTAAACTAAATTTGTGGTTTAGTCCTAAAATTAAAACCTACAATTAATAGATAATGAAACTAGTTGTCATCTTTGTCTTTTTCTTCGTCTTCGTCTCCGTCTCCGTCTTTGGCTTCAATGAAATCTTTAAACTCTTCCCGAACAAATTTTTTCATTGTGTTGACAGTCGCAATATCACCCGGATCCGATAGGTGTACGGTTGAAACCGTAAGAAACTGAACTCCTAGCGAAGCGGTTCAAATGTTTTTATTCTGGTGGAAGTGTCCATGACCTTTTTCTTAGCCACCAACATCTCATTTTTGTAATTGGCCATACCCTCTATCATCTCATCCAGTTTTGATTTGGTGTGTCGAATAACATAAGATTTGTGTACGGCATATCGTTTGGGTTTGGGATTTGGTTTCAGTCTGAATTTGAGTTTGGGTTTGACATTTTTTTTTTTTAAGAAGTGTGAAGTGTTTTTGTTAAGGTGTATGTATATAATGATAGTATTTGTTGTTGTATATGGGATATAATGTATGTGTATATTTATAAATGTAAAAAAGGTTTATATATATATATATATATATATATATATATATATATATATATATATATATATATTACGAGGAAAGTAACTTTTTTGGGGGAAACATTTTACCTTCACCAATCAAAATGTCAATATTATTTTTACCGATAAATGGTAATGAAAATCGATGCTATAAAGAATATATTCACGGATGAATTTCATTTTTAAGTAATAACATTATTGATAAATATTTATTTAATAAAATCACGATAATGTTAAAACATAACATTTTGACAAATATTTTTAATTTTAACATTCATCCTAATGAATGTTAACTAACATTCAATGCGATGAATATTAACAATTTTGGATATAATATTTATCAATTGATGTTATAGCCTACAAAAAAATTTGTCAAGAAAGCTTAACATTTATAACATTGATTCTGATCAACATTTATTAATTTTTACTTTTTTATTTTTTGACATTTATATTGGCGAGTGATAAATATTACACTTCCCTCTTTCCTCAAAAAAAGTATTTCACCCTGAATCATATATATATAAACTCTAGCTATTGGTGGCAACTGTCAATTTTTTTTATTATTAATGGTCATACTACCGTTTATTAAAAATAATTTTTTTTATTATTTTGAATTAAACAACCTAAAGAAAGAAATTGAAAGAGTAAAAAAGGTCATGGGCCTCACATTTTGGCGTCCTACGTCTCGTTCTCGCAACTGACGCCCCGCCACCATGAACCCCACTGCGCTCATGGTGACGTCGTGGTGGCCTTTTTCCGTCGACCATGCTTGGATTGCAAGTGGTCTAATATTATATTGAACTAGAACGGGCATTCTTTTGTTGATGGTACCAATGTAGACCACAACATATCAATGTTGAGACTACATTTCTTTCTAAAAAACGAAATATAGAACATCATAGTATCATCGTGTTGACATACTCTGACTAACCTATTTTTGGAATGTACACATTACACAGATTAATTAGACAACTTTAAAAAGTTAGAACCACAAACATATTGTTCCTAAGAGTATGGTCTTCCACATAAAACAATTGTGAGATCTCTTTCATTTATAGAGAAATTTGATGAAATCTCCTAAAGTTTCTCTTAACCAGCCTCAAATGGCTGCTTCAAATCTTTTCCCCTAATAATTCTCGATACACCATCCTCTCTTTGATTATCCTGTAATGCAAATGACAGGATGGCCTTTCGGAGATCTCATTCTCACTCACTCCTCATTGGCATCCTGTCTCTAAATTTGACCATAAATTTGATTCTCCTTGCCACAACAACCGTCGCTACACCCACCAATGTCCGCCTTACCTTCATCCGAAAACCATCATCCAAGAAAGGAACTTTTCCCGTTTTTCATGAAGCTCCCGCTTTTCGCAATGGGGATGAGTGTACCGATGACATTGTCCATGTAGCCATGACTCTTGACTCAAACTACCTTCGTGGGACAATGGCGGCTGTTTTATCCATCCTACAACACTCGTTTTGTCCCGATAATGTTGTTTTTCATTTCCTATGGTCTCGTTATGATGAAGAAATCTTCAATAGTATTAAAACGACGTTCCCTTACCTAAGGTTTAAGGTATATAAATTTGAAACGAAAAAGGTTCGTGGGAAAATATCCAAATCTATTCGTCAAGCACTTGACCAACCGTTGAACTACGCAAGAGTCTACCTTGCGGACATATTACCAACAAATGTCAACCGTGTGATCTATTTGGATTCGGATATTGTGATGGTTGATGACATTGAGAAGTTGTGGAGAGTTGACTTGGAAGGCAAGGTACTCGCTGCACCCCAGTATTGCAAGGCAAATTTCACACGGTACTTCACGAATGATTTTTGGATGGACCCTGAATTGCGTAAAACATTTAAGGGTCGAAATCCGTGTTATTTTAACACAGGGGTGATGGTTGTAGATGCTTATAAATGGAGGGAAGGAGGGTATTCAAACAAAGTAGAAGAATGGATGGCAGTGCAAAAGCAAAGGAGAATATATCATTTGGGTTCATTGCCACCATTTTTGCTTGTTTTTGCAGGGAAGATTAAAGGAATTGATCATAGATGGAACCAGCACGGATTAGGTGGTGATAACATTGAAGGAAGATGCAGGAGTTTGCACCCTGGTCCAATTAGCCTGCTTCATTGGAGTGGAAAAGGTAAACCATGGTTAAGATTAGATTCGACGAAACCTTGTGTCGTTGATCACTTGTGGGCCCCATATGATCTTTATCGTTCATCAAAACATATCTTAGAAGAATGAAAAAATCTAAAAAGATGAATCGACGTCATTTGATATATCCAAAAAGGCAAGAACCGAATTAAGCCAAAGAGTTTATATGTTTTTCTTGCATTAGATGTGTGTAAGAAGATAAAGATTTGGAACCAATGAACACCCTGCATTCGCGCCAAGGATGCATGTGTATGTGATCAAGTTTATGGACATCTTTGCTACAAAATTAAAACAGAAAAGAATCATGTGTGGGAATGTATCCGCAAGTGAATACATCAAGTTAATTCCTCAACCTTAATTATGTTTCAACATCTCTTCTTGTAGTTACTTAGTGGTACTTGTTATGGAATATGTAGATTACAATGCAGAAAGCCATACATAGTGAAAACTGTTTAAAGGCTAATATAGATTCACACTTGTTTAACTTAACTACCTATAAAAATTCTATAGTGATTAATTAACATTGACATCTAAACAGCTGAAGTCTAACTAATCACGAATGAGACCTCTAATATCTTTCTTCGACTGAAAGGAAGCAAGTAACAGAATGTTAATAAAGTAGTAAAACATGAACGGGTTTAATTTAGATCTTCTCAAGCAACACTGATGCCCAAATCAGAGGGGGGTTCGACTCTATGTGCTTCTGCTACAAGAAGACGTCCTCGTTGGGCTCGAGGAGGTAGATGTTTTACGGGTTTTCTTGACCCACCAGCCCATGGTAAGAAAACACCGGTGCCCCCAGTGCCCCCACGAGGTAACCTTCTTGGACTCATTGCCATTGGTTGAACAGGTGCTAACATAAGTAGTTGTGGTGCACGAAGGACACCCCATTTGGGAACCACACCTGTTGTATTGGTGCCTTTAAGGACTGGAACATGGTTCGGCTGCCAAACAGTCATGGCTTGTGTCATAGGAGTTGTTGGTGATGAGTTTTCAGACGTTTCTATCTTGACTTTAAAAAATGTGATACTGATTCTTTTAGTTGGAGATTGACACATGACGTGGCGTGCCATGTCAGCGCTGTTTCCCCTCATCACTAAAAGTGATCTGCGAAATGACAAAAGTTATTTATATTGATTGAATTTTGAGAATAAATTTTGTATATTTTACTATGAAAATAAGCTTACCCTTTATTTAGAGAAAGCATAAGCGGTCCTTTGTAGTTTCCATCATTATCACATACTAGAGTACGCCCAAAAGCCATTGTTGATTCAGAGAGAAGCAGAGTAGAGATAGGTTGTTCCAGATGAGGCGGTTTCAAGAAAGGCTGTGAAAATTCCCCCTGCATAACAAAAAAAGTAACAGTGGATTCAGTTAATGCATTATGCTTAAAGGTGGCCCGTTCGACTCCTTTACGTAAATGGGTTTATATGGATTTATCTTCTGTCTCTAACATTCAAACAGCTCAAACAATTAAAGT
Source organism: Gnaphalium uliginosum (assembly GCA_963930675.1). NCBI lineage: Eukaryota > Viridiplantae > Streptophyta > Magnoliopsida > Asterales > Asteraceae > Gnaphalium > Gnaphalium uliginosum. The sequence goes on along the minus strand of OZ005680.1, from coordinate 36,774,358 downwards.
TAAAAAAAAATAGCTCGAAAGAAACGGGTCATATGGGTGGAACGAGTCAAAAGTCATCCAAAGTGTATTTCTAATGCATAAAACCTTCTAAATAATTTTATTCAGAAAAAAGTAGAGTATTAGTGAAACATTTTAATTTTTGTAATCACATATTAACATTGGACATGGTAATCATAGTTAATAAAGTGTTTAGGGTCCAACTGGCCCGACCAATACCAAATAGCTACCCAGTTTGACCTGTTACGCAACCCAACTGATCCTCCTTTATTTCTGCTTGAAAACATGTGAAGCTTAAACCGTATGAACCCACATGTCGAGAATAAGATTAATACCTCATCAAAGAAGCTTATGATGCAACTGTTTGGTCGTCTGTTTTCAGAAATCAAATGATACTGAATTAGATGGTCAATGACATCGTCAAGAGGAGCTGGTATTGGCTCTATGTGACCTGTAGACACATAAAGATTAGTCTTAGATCTATCTCAATAAATCTTAGTTGTTTATCAAGAATCCTTACTATCTTGAGATTTAATTGAAGCATCATCTTTTATCTGTCCAAAAATAGGAGCTCCAAACTGAATAAGTTCTCTTTTGATTGCTTTTGACTGCTGGTTGTACTTGATAAACGTTTCACCTGCTTACAGTTGAACAAAATCAAGAATTAATACTTGCAAACAGCTGATCTAAATCTAAATTCAAAGAAACAAATAGCATACTGTTGTAATATATTTTGCATTGGTTTATCAAGTGGATGTGGTCTCTTCTATCAGTTCAGTTTTAGTAAGGTCTTCTTTTACAAATTCTAAAAAAGAAGTATCAATGAGTGGGAAATAATCTTCTGTTTTTTATTTAGAAAATTATTAATATTTAATTTTGTATTTGAAAATATTTTCGGAGATTATCATGGAAAATGCAGGCTATGAGGTAACTGCAAAGGAAATTTATTTGCAAACCTGTTCAATCCCTTACTATCTCACAACTTCAGTCCCAAAAGGAAAGAACTAGTTTAACTATAAAGCATCACACGGGATCCACCTGAGAGTTCGCCGTTCTGGCCAGCAATCTGTAGTTCGTTCACATAATCAGTTAATGTAACTAGCTCGGTATCATTAAGTATCTCTTCATACAGCTTCAAACCTCTTACAACATTCACCTGTTAGTCAAAATTCAGTATGAGTATGATTGGTCTTATGGGTCATGACTCATGAATTATATTAAAAAAATAATAATATCACGCAAAACAAAGAACTCGCCATATGTCCTTTTACAGACTCCTTGGCTACGAACCCTTTTGTCATCTTGATTTGAGCACGCCGAGCTTCCCAGTCTACTTCTTGGTTTGAGCACGTCTCATTGTTTTCTGCTAACAATTGAACTTCTTGAGATCCTGCCGTCAAATAAAGAATGAAATCATCAACATTATTTTCTACAAAGAACACTGCAAAAGAGATATACTAAAACAACTGTACGTTTTTAAATTTTTTTACACTAAGTAGTGATTTATTCATAACTTTTCATATTTGTTGTAAGAGTAAATTATAATCTAATTTGTTTAATCATGCTCATGTATCTCAAAAGTTTATTTTATGGAGTACTAATGTACTTTACTTAGTAATTCAAACTTGTCTTGAATATAAGAGTAAAATTGATATTTTATCAAATGATTATGAATTCAATATTTTTTCTTAAGAGACATTCTTTTTGAGACGGAGAGAGTATTGAAATATTGAATGACTAGAAATGCAACAAGTTAAGAACCAAATTGGAATTTTTTTCATCTTTCTCAAGAAATATTGGTGCTACTTAGATATCTATTAATCAATCGACTATGCGTTCGAGTTTCAGTTGAGACAAACGCGTATATAATATATGTGATTCGTAAACATTATGTGAGTTCATGTGTATTAGTGTAATATATGTGCCATTCCCATAAAAATTGAATATAATTTTTGAATTAAAAGATAGTTGCCACTTTATAAATTGTAATTGTAACGATAATAAGCAAATAATTCCTTTTTTGCAGGCTTTTATAAAATATAGAAATAAAGTTTAAATAAAGCTCCCTAGGGAAAACAAACTATATTCCATTATTCTTCTTTAAATATAGAAGTAGTTTGGTCCATATAAAATGTAGTCCTCAAAGTTAGCATCCAGTGAAAAAAAATTCAAACAGTATTCCCCCAAAAAACAAGTCGCATGTGGTGACGTCCGTTATAACGGATCTACACTTCGGCTATCGCCCACGGCCCATCATTAAAATTAAAAAATTAAAACACCAACTCATAATTATTTTAATTTTAAATCAACATTAGAATAAATGTTTAAATTTAAATAACGTGTATTAAAATATATCCCAAGTGGATCTGTTTTTAAAAATTAATTTAATTAAACTAAAATACAACCAAATATTTTTCACCATCATATTTGGCGGAATATTTAGGGTGCATTTTGTTTGTTTAAATAAATTACTATGGGTATGTGATTAATAGTAAGCTGATACGAAAATGGGTATCAATTCTTAACTCATAATTCTAGTTGGGTTTGAGAAAACATCCCTTTGAAGGGTTCAATTTTCAATTTCTTAAACCTAAACCTTTTAACCAAACACAATATATCATTCCTATTGATTCCTAATCTCATTCTCACATATCAAAACCTTTAATCCAAACACACTTTTAGATTTAATTAAATTAATTCTATGAACACGAAATACTCGACGTAATTGTTTAAGTTGGGTTTTGTTTTAACTGGGCCCTACATATATCTGACATCCACCGGTAATCGGCCCAGTAGTTATTTTGTTAACGCTTTGCTAACTCATTTCACCAATTAGATTTCATGTCAATATAAAGTAAATCAAAAAATAACGAATTAGATTTTAAACTAACATGTATATTTGAAAATTTTCATTTAACTTGCATATATTTTAAAAATTATGATTCTTACGCCATTTAAATTTACCCATGCATCGTTAAATATTTTTTACATTGTTATACATTACAATACTATAAAGCACATTTATAACTGAACACTCCCGTTAATTTTAATGTTTTGTATTTATTTACTGTACATTAATATAAAAATGACAAAATCAATTAATTTACTTAGCCGCCCGTGTTATATGCTTTTGCGCTTAACTTTCCTTGCAAAAATATCCACGTACATATTTATACTACTAGTATTTACAAATGAATCTATATGTTTTAACTTCAAAAATTTAACAACTTTTAACACGGAAACAGATCTATACGATAAATATTATACTACAAATCATTTATCGAAGGTCTTTTTGAAAGCCGTTTCTCTATCTCAAGATAAAGGTATGTCTGTCTACATCTTACCTCCCTGATAATCCTACTTTTTGGCTGAATTGTGTATTGTTGTTGTTGTTAAGATGCAAAACAACACCCTAGTTTTAACGTCTTATTTATAAATAATAGCTAAAGTTTGTTATATTCTACTTATTATTACGGGTATTGATTTATGGATGTTGTTATCATTTTTTTTAGAATAATTTATTCCGATAAGTTCTTACCGTTCTCATAGTTATACAGAGACTTTAAGATAGAATAAAATGAATTGAATATTAATCGTTAAATGGTGAGCTAATCAGATAAAAATATTTAATGAACACTGAAGAGTAAAAAGGACACTTATAAAAATTTTGATTTTTTGATGACCATTGATGTACAACTTCGAGTTATAATATTTGGGGTTTACTTTTTAGTTATGTGTTCAACTTTACACTAATTACTTTTGTATGCTCGCAACTTTTATACATTCTATTGTATGAGGTGAACCTTCTAAAAACTCTATTGTATGCTTCTAACTTTCATACCCTCTATTGTATGATATGAACTTTTCTAATAGAGTTTTTAGAATGTCTAATTTATAGAATATTATTTAGAGTTTTTAGAAAGTTCACCTTATACAATAGATAATATGAAAGTTGTGAGCATACAATAGAGTTTTTGAAGGTTCACCTCATCGATAGAGAGTACGAAAGTTAAGAGCATACAATAGTAAAGTTGAGCCCATAACCAAAAAATAATCCCTATTATTTTTTATGCAAATATTATTTTTACTGAACGTTGATGTAAGTATAATTTGTATGTTATTCTATTTATTATATTTTAATATTTATATTATTTGATCCAAACCCAATATAGATAAATACATATATAAATGCGTTACAAACCTGTTTCGGTGATCTCACTATTAGCTGGTGACTCGTCGACATCAACTACCTCCGCATCGACATTTTGAGAACACTCGATCAAATTCTCATTCTCATGCGAAGAAACGATAATTTCATCGACTTTATCAGCGTCTCGTAATTTCATCTTCTTATCAGCCACCTTCTGGAGCTCAAGAGTGACGTCAGCAATAGAATAATATTTTTGCATCTGAAGAATTGGGATCCAATTCATTCTACGTTGATGAATAGCACCAAACACCGACTCGTATTCGAATTCGCATCTTCCGTTTTCTAATTGCGAAAGGTGACCACACAAGGCGTCAATTATCGCGTTCGCGGCAGCAAACTCGCCTCGAAACCACGAGATAATTGCGTCTTTTGCGAACGAATCCGGCATCATTACAGGCGCCATGCCTCTCTGTATTCACCTAAGCGAATTAGAATTAGATTTAGAGAGAAAGAGAGAGGAGAAATGTATACAGAGGGATCTGTATGTATAGGTGTACATGTGGCTCTTGTGTGTATATATATAGCGAGTGATCGATTGGAAAAATAAAACGAGAAAACAACTATTACTCATAAAAAAACTGAATAATCATAAGGTGTTAATTAGTAATTATATGTCCGTACGTGGCGGGCCATGTTGCTGAGTTGTCAAATTGTGATTGGCTATATTTTAATGATGATGTGGCATGTTGACTACATTGATCATGTTTAAGAACAAGGGTTAGGTGATTGAATAAAGTTATATAATTATTACTTATACAATACAATATATATTTTGATTACAAAATATGTTCAATTTCTTAGGGATGGCCTCGAATAAGAGGAATGGGAGGTAAACCGGATTTGATGTATTTTAGGATAAATTTGTAAGGGTGAAATGCAGTATTGTTAAAATGCAATCAAATTTTCTGTGTGTAAAATGCAGTATTGTTAAAAATACAATGTTGTTAAACTGTAGTGTTGATAAAATGTAATTGTTAGTAAGATGCAGTGAATCTGAGAGTCGATTACAAACATATTTGTCCTAAAATGCAACAAATCCAGACTACCCCTCATTTGAAACTTTCCTCTCAACGTATACACTCACTTACGCAAGTTTCACTTTATTTTTAACTACAAAACCCACTGATTTAGATGTAGTAAAGCCATTTAGTTTTATTACTCTATCCGTCTATAAAGACAAACCAAATATTTATTCGACCTATCCTAAATAAAATGAAAATGTCGAAGGATAATAAAAATGAGACGGAAAGAGTATTATATTAGTACAAAGGAGTAATTAACTAAAGTCAAATTTCAGGCATATATTTTAAGGAAGTTCGCATACAAAATCACTTTTTCAACACTCTAATATTGACTGAAATTTTGTTAATTAAAATGCGGGAGGGTCCATACTCCATAGGACACGGCTGCTACTTAATATTTTGTTACTAAATGCAACGCACCACGCAGCCACAACCCCACATTATATCATGTCCCTCTCTCCAATTTTCACAATATTAAACACCCAAATTTGTTGATGATTTTGTTAAAAAAATGATTTTTCTAAACATAGTTATTGGGGTCGTCGTTAATGTGTTTTTTTTTTTTGATAAAGGGGAAAAGATATCCCGGCAAATATTATTAGAATAAAATGATAATCAATACAAGTACAATGAATGTGGTAGAACCATATTGACTTAATCTAACAGACGGAAAGACTAAGTGCATACACAAGACAGGCCTTGAGTATGACAACCAGCAAAACCCAACTATGAGGCCACACAACCATGAGGCAACAACAACAACAACAAGACTCTAGCCAAGCAATAAACCACTGCGTCCGCATGAAGAAAGGATTAACTTGACGAAGGACTCACCCCTTTCGGGATCTTCCATCTCTCCATAGTGCGGAGAGCACGAAACGAGGGTTTGAAGGCAAAGGAAACCAGCTTTAACCTTATCGTATTGATGATTGCGTCAGCCACCTCCTTAAAGGACCTTTTGCCTTTGTCAAATAGCCGAAAGTTCCGTTCTTGCCAAATGAAGTACGTCGATGCCGCCAGCACCAGACGGGCGATCACATGGTCAATGTTTTTCGAGCTTGTGGCAGATAGGAAGGAGGGCATAAGAACTTCAAGACAGTCAGACATAACCTGCAACTTCGCATGATTAATAACCCTGAACCAAACCTGGGAGGAGAATGAGCATTCAAAGAACAGGTGAGCATGAGAGTCCTGGCAAGAACCACACAGCTGACAACGCAGCAGGGCTAAGTCAACCGAAGGGCCAACATCCCATTGCCTCATACGGTCTTGGGTCTTCAGTCTGCCTCTTAAGACGAGCCACAGGTGAAAAGCATGCCTAGGAATGCAAGAAGAAAACCACACAACAGGAGCCCAATCCACCACGCTACCTCTTGGCCGAATGGATTCCCAAACTTGACCAGCCCGAAAATCGAGAAACTCTCCGGCCGAGTCGCGCCACAGAAGCTTATCAGGCACTGAGGAAAGAGTAGGGACCTCAATCTGAGAAAGATAAGGGTACCTTTGACGCCATTCGGCCGGCCATCTCCAAGAGTCACCATCAATGAGATCAGCAACAGAATCAGAGATTGAGAGACCCGAGCGAGTAATATCACGGAGGCTGGAAAAGATACGGGCAATGGGACATTGGTGACACCACGTGTCATACCAAACCGACACAGACCTCCCATTACCAATCTTATACCAGCAATACGGACGGACGACCTCCCTGATACGTAAGAGGCTTCGCCAACCCCAACTCATACTACTCTGAGCAGGGACATCCCAGAAGCTGCGGTCACGAAGTTTGTAAGCATACACCCATCTGACCCAGATGGAATTCTTTCTGGAGAGGATGCTCCAAATGTGGTTGGCCATGAGAGAGATATTCCATTCACTCAAGCGACGGATCCCCAAACCACCTTCACGCTTTGGATGGCATACGTCATCCCATGCCACCTTAGCTTTACCAGCCTTCATTGGGCCTTGACACCACAAGAAGCCCCTCATAAGCTTCTCAATATCATCTATAATAGAGGCAGGAAGAATAAACATAGATGCCCAATATCCATGAAGAGATGTGAGAACAGAGGAGATTAATTGGACACGGCCAGCAAATGAGAGAGCCTTATTCTTCCAATCCCCGATCCTATTCTGAACCTTCTCCACCAGAACTTTACAGTCAGATTTGACAAGCCTAGAGGAGATGAGAGGAACCCCGAGATAACGAACCGGAAGCAGTACTCTTCGGGAGGATACTTTGCCGCACATAGTCGGGGACATTACAAAAGAAAGCAGTACTCTTCGGGATACTGGGGATCAAGCCCGAGACTTCCTTAAATTCCTTAAGGGCGGAATGAAGAACCGTAGTAGATTCCAAATCACCATGCGCAAAGAGAAACAAGTCATCTGCAAAACACAGGTTAACAAGCCCTAGATTTTCACACTTTGCATGATACTTAAAGGAGGTAGATCCGTCTACCTTCCTCCGGATAAGAAGGGTCAGCACCTCCATCACTAGAGTAAAGATATAAGGAGACATTGGATCCCCTTGCCGCATACCTCGTTTTCCTTTAAAGAACCCATGCACACCTCCATTAATACTCAGGGAATAGGACGTGCTAGACACACAAGTCATGATCAGATTTACCATAACCGGGTGGAATCCAAAGCCATGAAGGATAGTCCTGAGAAAACCCCAATCCACAGTATCATAAGCTTTCTGAATGTCAATCTTGAAAGCACAGTGAGCAACACCATGATTAAGGTGGTAACATCTCATAAGCTCCTGGGTTAAGAGGATGTTATCTGAGATACTCCTGCCAGGAATGAAGGCAGACTGATTGTCACTCACAATATCTTCCAGCCCATCCTTGATACGATTAGTGATCAACTTACTGATGCACTTATACAGGACATTACACAAGGAAATAGGCCGAAAATCTTTTATTCGAGAGGGGGAGGCAACTTTCGGGACAAGGGCAATAACAGTATGGTTGATTTCTTTTAGGATCTGGCCATTGGCAAAGAAATCACGAACTGCAGAGAACATATCGTCACCAATGATCTCCCATGACCGCTTAAAGAAAGCGGACGAGTAACCATCAGGGCCCGGGGATTTACTGTTGCCAATAAAAAATAAAGCCGCCCTAACTTCATCCTTGGTAACAGGACGAATCATCAGTACAGCCTTAGATCTCGAGAGTTTACGAGAGAAAAGACCCAACGTATCCAGCGGATTAGAATCACCAGCACATCCCAAAAAATTCTGGTAATGGTCAACAAATGACAGGGGCACCGAGTCACCCTCATGGACAACATTATGCAAGTCGTGCACACGCTCAATCCGACCCCTATTAGCTTTTTCCTTAACTACGTTATGGAAGAACTTGGAATTACAATCCGCCACCCGAAGCCAATCAATTTTTGCTTTCTGTTTCAAGAAACGTTCCTCATCAAGAACCGCCGCATTGAACGCACGGAGGTAAAGGCTCTCCTGCTCTCGCAGAGCAGCAGAGTCGGGATTAGAGTCAAGAGCTTTTTGAACTTCATCCAATTCAGTACGAAGCCTATCAACTTTCTTATGGAAGTCCCCCTGGTCCCTCATCAACTTTGCAAGGGGTTTTTTAAGGCTCTTCAACCTTCTGGTAATCCGGAACATAGCGTGCCCTTCAAGGTTCTCCTTCCACGCTTCCATAACAATATCTTTAAATTCTGGCTTAAGGGCAGTCAGATTAAAGAATTTAAAGGGCTTAATATGGGGTTTTTGAATCACAGGCAGGATAAGCACCGCAGGGGAGTGGTCCGAGATCCTGTAGGGCTGAAATAAAGCACGAGCCCCCGGGTAAGTTCCTAGAAACTCTCCATTGCACATGTGTTTAAAAGTGTTGTATCTGACAATTAAATATTAATTCTAGAGAGCAGTTATTTTTATTGTACAAGACTTTTAAACGTGTTAAAAACAGTCCTAGGGGCTTTGTTCAGAAAAATCAAATGACGTAAAGCCTTAAACATATGTGCCTGAAAACATGTCTAAAAAAAGAAATTAGTAGATGTTAGAAAATGATTGGTAGATTACATGATAGAAAAAATAAGTGGGAACTATTTGTTATATACTTATATTAACGTGTAAATTTATTAATTTTTAAAAAATACGTATTTAAAGGTAACTTTTATATTATATGAAAATAAAAGTTCAAAAATGTGTAAATTCGAGGGAAACTATTAATCGGAAGCTTTAGATATCGAAATTGACTTGACTTGAAAGCTGGACAAATCACGATCACGTACATGACCATATGTCGTCGCTTCCGTCTCGATTTTTCATCTATATATGTAGTAAGTCCTGTGACCTTTAACGACTCAAATTAAAGTTAAAGTTACAATTGTTTGAAGTTTGACCAATTTATCACACAATGACTCAATAAATGATTATGTAGTGACCTACAAAATACTCTCAACTCCGGGTAATGACCATGATCAGGTGGTTTTTTTTAGCGAAGTTTGCTACATAACTGAGGGACATTTTGTAAAAAGAAAAAAAAAATAAAAAATTGGAGGGCCTAAATACATTTTTGAGTTTGGGTTATGTGGGTGATTTTCTCATAGTTCAGTTAAGGTATTTTTAAACAACATGTTCAAACTCAACCTAACATAAATCTGTAAAAATGTAATTACAATAAGAATGTTTGAATTCTCATACAAACGTCTTTAAGTATCAACTGAATTTACGATAAGTATTATACTCAAATGTCTTCTATTCTGAATGGGTATAATTTGCATGTAAACACATCGTATCAACGCTAAGAGCATCTCTAACAAAATATCTTTCAAAAGATTTTCATCGGAGATGCTCTAAATAACGTAAATGCGCTCTTAAAAATCCTAAATGGCAAATTCTGTCGAAAATAAAATGTAAAAAGAAAAAGTACATGTTACACACAATACATGTATATATACGTTCGTATGATTTGTCAATCTAAGTGAAATTATTAACAACTAATTTATATTTTATATAATTAATTAATTAAAAAATTTTGAAAAATTCTTGCCAAACTGATGATTCAATAATTGGGAGACAAATTCATGGAACATGCAATGCTTTTGTCGCTTTTCAAGTCACGATCAAGTTGTATCATATAAAGAAAAATCAATCCAAGTACAACGGCCATCAATCAATAATTATAATTATAATTAGTTTAAAAATATTATTAACGGTACGTTCATATATGTATTAATTAACTTTTCTGTATTAAAGAATGCATTGTGTAATAGCCTAATAGGCTAATAAACGATCGATATGATTAGTTACATAATTTTATCCAGCTTTTTTTTTTTTGGCACACAGTTAGTTTTTTTTTATCATTACTAGCTAATTTTGTCAAGTATATTTAATCGAAAGCAAGATGGATATGATAATGGTGGATGAATACTACTCCTACTACTAAGACCACTTTCATCCGTCTATCATTTTTTGTGTTACTTGTGTCACCATAGCATTACGGCTGTTCACGGACGGTTAACCGGAAGTTCGGTTAACCGAAAATCCGGTTCACCAATTTCTTGAACCTAAACTGAAATCGAAAAGTTCGGTTAACTTGTAATCAGTTAACCGGTAATCGGTTAACCGACTTTTACGGTTCGGTTATGCGGTTAACCACATAACCAGCTCTTATCTACTAATCATATTAAAAATAAGAATAGGACACAAATACACATTCATCAAAATATATTTGTTAAGTCTTAACATATATCCAAATACATTTCAACATCCATCGGCGAATATTTATAGTTATATATGCCACCAAATTACAAAAGATACTTATCCGTAACTTGCAAACTGATATATAATTATCTAAATTAAAGTTTTTCACCAAAAAGTATTATCCACTTCACAAAAATATATCCTTCAATCTTGATCCCCCACTTTTTACAAAGAGACATTCCCCTTTTTACAAATATATTTAATAATGCTGATTTATAATAAGTCTATATAATTATATATACCAGTCTTTTATAGTTTTACCAACATCCATGTCATATAATTAAGTATATATTTATATTTAGAAATATACATATTAAAAATAAATATTTAAATTTTTCGGTTTTTCGGTTAACCGATTATCCCCAAAGTGTGAACCGAAACCGAAAACAAAAAAAAATGCAGGTTCATTTAACCGAAACCGGAAAACAAAAAAAATTGGTTCGGTTAACCTAAAAATCGATGCAATTCACCCGGTTTGCAGTTCGGTTTTCCGGTTTCAGATTATTATGAACATCCCTACTTAGCATCAACCCAGCACTTTTCAAACACACTAAAATTAAAATACTAGTTTAGTCTTTGTCGGAGAATTCGCTTTATCGCAAACTCAGACCAAACATCGTAAGGAAATCCGATTAATACTTTTTAACCACATTTTCCCTAGCTTCTTTGAGACATTTTAGTTTGGTTTCTTTTAAACCCGTTGGTATTGGTTTTTGGTGAAAATTCCAAGCTTTGAAAACCATTTTTTGCTTCGTAGCCTCCTTAATAGTTTGCAAAGTTTCTTGTTGAACTTTTGCGGATTGCAAAATTGCCGCACGAGTTTCGTCGTTCAAATGTCTTGACGAGTAGCATCCGATGAACACAAACTTTTTTGACTTTTTGGACTTGTTGTATGACCGGGTGGATGAAGAATCGGGTCCTCTTGAAATAACCTTTCCATATTTCTCGTAAGCAGGTCGGCATTCGAGTTGAGATTCGGGTTGCCTTCGTCTTCAGATAGATTGATCGATTCCTGCTTGTCTTGGAATAACCATTTGTTATTCATGACACCGGACTCATAAAAGAACTTTGGATAATCTTTAAGTACGAGCCATGCTTGCTCGTAAATGAAGCTCCTTTCAGTTTTTTGTTTAAAGTGAGCACGGGTCTCCCTCAAAACGTCTTCATCTCTAAGTCCGCTTTGCCGAGGATGGTTATATTGTTTGTAGATGGCCGTGATACCTTCACGTCTTTTCGAATTTTGTTCCATTTACCAGTTAGTTGATACTTATTACGTTTCTTATCAACTAACTAGTTGTAGGCATTTTCTACGGTTCTCCAAAAACTTGCCTTCGATTGTTAATTTCCTTGCACACAATTTAAGGACGTGTCGACCCATTGTTTGGCCAATAGTTTGCACTAATTTTCGGTACATTTAACTTGTCTTCTTTTTTGTCTCAGGTTAAAATCGAGTTGACCTTGTCTTCGCCTTCGTCTTCCTCGTTTTTGACAACGGGTGGTGGTGTTTGAATTTTGGTATTCATTTTGGTTAAATGGTGGTTGTGTGTATTGTGAGAATTGTTAGAGTCGGTATGATGAGAATTGTGGTTGCTGTTAATACGGGTATTGTGAGTGTTGTTGCTTTTGTAGAGGTTGTTGATAACATTGATGGGTTTGGCATGTGGATTGTGGGTCATCGGGTGCAATTACAAATGGATTAGCAATTGGTGCGCATTGTGCATAACCGAGGTACGGAAGACGAATGTCCCGGTGAATTGGGATCCGACATAGGTGTGCTGAGTAAATTTTAAAAAATAATTGTCGGGTCTTGGTTATGAATAATTATGATGGTGTTTAGGCATTTTTGTTAGAAAGACTTGTGTGTGTGTGTGTGTATATATATATATATATATATATATATATATATATAAAGATATGTTTGAAGTTGTATATGTGTGAACAATATGTGACAAATCGTTGTGTCTATATATATAAAGATGTGTTTGTAGTTGTAGTTGTAGTTGTGTGAATAATATGTGTTTGAAGTATGTATATGTATACGATTAAAATTTTTGGAAAAAGTGGGTAAGAAATTGTAACACCCCAAAATTTCAGAATTTAAAAGTTAACTTAAATTTCTTCTGTGTTGCGACACTATTGGAAGTGTCGCAGGTAGTGACACTCCGCTAAGTGCGACACTATCGAAAGTGTCGCAATAACCGCTGAAGTGGCGACTTGCAGGGGTTAAATGTGTAAATTTGGAGAAACTAAAACCCCACTTTCAGATGAAAGTCTTCTAGATAGTTCAAGACATTTGTGTGTGTACTTTAGGTGTTTTAGAGAGAGAAAGGGAAAGAAATCAAAATTTAATAAAGGATTTAATTCTTGAAGGTGTTTCAAAGTGTTCCCAATTCATCCAAGGTAAGAAGCTGATTCCCCTGTTGAATTTGTGAATGATGCCCATATGAGTTGTTGTATAATTGGGTTTGTATATTTTAAATTTCATTGTGAAAAATAATTGGGTAAAGTTTGTGTTGTAAAGGAATGAGATTTACACGATTTACATGTAATCTAGGTTGCAAATCTTTAACAGAGAACTATATGAGTTAGGGAATTAGAAAGTTGTTTAAAACTTGAGAAATTCGGAATTCTGCTGCTGTTCTGTTCGTCATTGCGACACTACCTGCTAGTTTAGCGACACTATGTTAAGTGTCGCAATAAGTGTCACTGTGGTGTATTGTGCGACACTTGTAAGAGTGTCACCATTTTAAATAGCGACACTAGGAGGGAAGTGTCGCGTAGGTTAAATTAGAATATTAGTTTTGTTAATGTATAAGCTGAAAATACGTAGATATATTTACGAACATGTATTTTGTACGTGGAAGACCAAGGTTAATAATTAGACGTTATACTCGAGGTAAGTAATGGGAGGGGAATACGGGAAGGATGGAAATGTTCTAATTGTTTAATAGTTATTTACTTGTTATTTAGAATAGTACAATTGGACGAAATTACTTAGATCACGTGCGTGGTTAAGTAATCGTCGTCTTGAGTTATTATAGAGTGAAAGTACTTAGATCACGTGTGTGGTTAAGTATTGATTTTAATTGAGTTAGCAATACTTAGATCACGTGTGTGGTTAAGTATTTGCTAACCTGAGTTAATCAATGAGTGATAACACTTAGATCACGTGTATGGTTAAGTGTTAGTCAATTGAGATAGATTATCGGATATGTCAATTGGAAGAGTAAACATTGAGCAATTATCCGCCTAGACTCGGGGATTCAGGCTCGGGGAGCCATGTGGAGATAATTTATAAAATTTTAAATTGAGATATTGGGTTGTAAATAATTAATTATCTTACTATATTTCCATTACTTACTAAGTCGTGAGCTTACCCATATTGTGCGTGTACTGTTTTGATAGGTACAACGAGCGGGGTTAAGGGTGAAAATACGGGTAAAAGACCCGAAGGCTGCTAGTGGTGGAAACTTGCTATACTTTTATAGTAAGTTAATATGTCTCGTAAATCATGCTCTCGATAGAAAGAAGACCCTTTTTCAGAAGAGACGAATATTTTGAAATTGAATGTATATTTTAAAAACTTTAAGTTTTTAACCTAGTCGTATTAGTTTCAAGAAAATTTTGATAATTTTGTACGAATTCGACTGGGAAATGTTTAATGTATATTGTATTATAATATTTAACTTGTTGATATAAATTTTGCTCTTAGCGACACTTCTGAGTGTCGTATGTAGCGACACTGCTTATGATTGGCGACACTGGTTGAGTGTCGCAAAATAAAAAAAATAAAAAAATCTAGGCGTGTTCAATAATAATAATAATAATATTTTTTAAAACTAAAAAACGGGTATATGAGTGTTAATTTTTTTTTTTGTGTGTTCAACGGTCTAATGGGAAAAGACCAACGAGCCGGTTTGATCGGCGTCAGTCAACAAACACACGTCGATTTCCAAATTTATGTATCAATGGGAGTGGTCTAATAATCACTTAATATAATACGAATATTATGTCAAACTCTAAAATAACATTTTACAGACGTGTTTGGTTACAACTGACTGAAGCTGGAGCTTGTGGTTACGGCTGAAGAAGTCATTAGGGGCTTCTATAATCTACTCGAAGTATCTTCCAAGACTTATTTTTATAAGTATCCCCATCAAATTTGGTTTGGCAAACAAGGATTTTCTTTTTTTTTATAGGCTTGAGTTTCTAAAAACTAGAATCCCGAGCCTTAGAAGCCCCAAAAATAGAGGTGCCAAATACATCCTACATTGTTTTCTGCTCCGTATAATATTTCTGCTTTTTTAAAAAAAAATAACGATAGCTGCACGGATTTTCATTAAACACTTCATACATACACCGTTTTTATGGAGTCAACAAAAAATTTAGGAGAAAATTGAGTTATCATAGTTTAAGTACAAGATGGATGTCTTAAAATTTTGTTGACCACTTAGTACTATTATTATCATTTATCAAAAAGTATATGTGTAGAACACAAAGCTTTATGTTTGAAAAGTACAATGGGGAATGTTAGAATCTTTTTGTGCAAATTTGAAGGCAACAAACTCATCTTTTTGTGGTTGGTCCCTGGTGGATCGGGATGAACTTGTGTTGGTGAAGCCGCCATGCTCAATATTATCCACCATCAAAGGACTAAGAACTTGTACGTACATTAATTAATATTAATATTAATATACAAAAAAAAGTAAAATTTAACATCATACATGAACATATTAATTCCATTTTCCAATCTTAATTAATGGAAAGCTTGTTATAAAATATTATAACCTAAACATTAGGTGCATGCTTGAATTGAGTCTTTGGGATGGTACTGAATGCTCATGGAATGTGTAAAATGGTCCGCGATGTTGGACCACGATATATTCATTGTATTCACTGTTCAGAGGTAGGGCTGACAGCTTCCAACTCTACTTGAAACTCGACATGAATCCAAGTCGAATATAATCAGGTTTGTGGCGAGATTTTTGAGGCGCCAACCCATTAACCCGAAACCCGCCAACCTGATATTTTTTCGGGTTGAGTTCGGGTCAGCAAATGAATTTTCAGGTTGAACCCGACAACTCAAAATATTTTAATATTACTATAATATTTATTTTTAATTTAAATATAACACATTAATTAGACATTTTCAGTTACTGATCTATGACTTTTTCTTTGATACCTTTATGTTTTTGTAGAAATTGTGAATTAATTACATTCTGGTAATGAATCAACCTTAATATAATATGTATTATGATTACTTTTGGAATTTTATAACCACATTTATGATTATAAATGATTAAGCGGTTAGCTATAATGTTTGAAAAAATTGACACTTGTGATCCATTTGACCCAAGTAACCCGAAACCGACTTGAAAACGCAAAAATCACCTGAAAATTGACCTGAAAGCTCGAAAATCACACGAAAACTTGGATACTACATTAAAAATCATGTTAGTCGAGTTGGGTCCGGGTTATCAGATTTTGGGTTGGGTATTTCATTATAAAATCAGGTTGGGTTCGGATTGATCATTTCTGACCCGTCAACCTGCTAACCCGAACCCATTAACCCGGCCCAACTCAAATTGCCACCCCTATTCAGAAGTAAAATTTTATTATTAATTATATAAGAGAAAATAATTAGTGAAGTTAAGATACACATCTTAATTAAGTACACGTGCTGTTACTCAGTCAAAAGAAAGATTGAATGTGTAAATTTGAAGGTAAATATTATAAAATAGAATATTTGTGATAATCCATCGCACCTAAATTTTGTGTTGTTGGTCGACGATGACGATATCGTATATGTTTTCCCCCATTAAATAAACGATCTAACATAATTCTTACATCTTACAGAACTAAATAAATCAACATCATTAATCAAATTTAATAAAAGTATCAACATCATTAATCAAGTAGGTTTCATTAAAATGAAAATGTTACTTCTTTCGTCTCAAATTATTTGTCGTTAAGTTGAAAAATACATTTTAAAAAATGACATTACTTGCAACTTTGACCTTAGTATAATGACAATTTTAACCCTCAACCATTAATTAAATATTTTCTTTCAAGTTTGTGTGGCTTTAAATTACAGGTAATATGGTAAATATAATTATTAATGCATAATTATTTTTAAAATATAAATAGTAGATAGACAAATAATTTGAGACGGAAGAAGTAATGGTGAAAAGACAGAATTGAATATATGAAATTGAACAATTCCATTAGTTCATTTGTTGTTAAATTTTTTAACATTTTTATTTTAGCTTTTCTGGTAGTATAAATATAAATATAACAAAACATAAAACATACTCTCCTAGTATATTTTATACTAAGAAAAAAGAAATAAGTCAATGGTGCACATGAGACAGTCCTTTTGTTAAAGGGGTGCAGTGCCCCTTAAAGTGCACAAAGTAAAGGGCGACCCTTCAAATATACTCAACCACCAAACCTTTAATTTTTTTTATATGAAAAGTTACCTTTTCATGTAGGAAAAGAGAACATCGGAAGATCAATATTATAAACCATTGGGTGCCGTCCATGTTATAAATGTACAACACCAAATGCTTGTAGTACAAGCTTCCTTTTTGAGTTCATTGCTTTCTAAAATTGTTCTAAAACCACTTTCCTTCACAATATAAATATATATTTGTGGCATTTGGTTTGTTTAATTTGTTGGTTGTTGAGATGTGTATGAGTTTAGCTAATTCTTATGTTGATTCTTTTAACTTCTTAAGACTAAAGTAATCATATCAAAATGTAAGGTTAGTATGTTTTGGAATATAATTAACCAACCCCCCTTCTCCAGTTATGCCAAATTTTGCATTTAGATACAAAATGACGTGATATGAGATTACGATAAGTGATATGTTTATCAAATTGTATATGTACATCTATCTATATATATATATATATATATATATATATATATATATTTTGCCCCTGTAAATCGGAGGTCTTGGATAGTCGACCATCGTTAACCTTTAAACCTTTAAAGATGCCCTGCTACTTATTACTCGATTTAAATTTATTGCTATTTAAGTAAAATATTAATATATAGGTGGTCCAAGAGGTGATAAAAATTGTTCCGATAGATGTAAAATGTAAAAGAGGAACATTTTGTATGAGTGGCAGCAAAACACAACACTAATGCACATGCAAGTGATAATATGGAGCGTCCGAAGAATCCAAGTCCTCCCCACTCAAATTGCATTTAGAGAGTTTATAGTAGCATATGGACAACAAAGTAGGCGAATATATATTGTAACACATACATTTGTTGGACGGGGATAGAAAGAATCAGTTAAAAAGTGAAGGTTGTGGTCATTCGTAATCAGTGTGGTCCGCCAATCACAAAGCTGAATATTGGCACCGAAGGTGGTTCAGCGCGGTGGAGTTAATGTTGTGATAATAAGAATAGTTATTAACTCGCGACTTAACTCGTGATTTGAATTTTTGATTTTTAACTCGCGACTCATTACTCGACTCGACTCGCAAGAGTTACTATTATATATATATATATATATATATATATATATATATATATATATATTGGATGGTTCAAATGAGAACCATTAATAAATTGAGAACTTGTAAGAACCACTCGAATACGTGATTGTTCATACGTGATTTTGTCAAAATATTTATGAAAATGTTACTAAAAATCAATAAAACCTTGAAAATCAAAAAATAATGTGTTAAAACTTATTTTAACTAACTTTAACCGAATTGTTTACATGTGAACTGTTCAGTTGTGAAAATATGTGTTTTTACGTGTTTTTATACGCACTTTTATATTTTTGACTTTTTTGTTGTTCATTTGAACAAACATTAATGTTCACATGTGTATAAAGTTAATCACATATGGACATTTACATATTCTTGATATGATTTGATCTCTTTTTCAAATTTTTCAATGGTGTTGATGTATGCTTTGTTCATGATTTCACTTTTGTCAAATTCCTTAAGTATTTTAGCATTATGATCTCTATAATGTGTAACAGTTTTCTTACAAATAGAAGAACATAATTTGCTTTGTACCTCATGAGGAATTTCAGAAGAAGGTTCTGATTCAGTGATTGCCATAAGAGCTTGATTGTGCAATTCTTGTTCTGCATGGTCACTCCAGTCAAAACCTACTCCATCTTGTGATACTAATGCAGTTGAGTTTTGAATTTGAATACTTCTGTTTTGAGCTCCACTGAAACTTCCAGTTATTTGATTGTTTCCTTCTGTGTTTCTGCATTCTCTAGCAAAGTGACCTAGTTTATGACAGTTAAAACATTCAACTTTGCTTTTATCAAAACATGCACCATCATCTCTTTTGTATGCAAAGTTGTTTCTACCAGTTCTTTGTATGAATCTTTTTGCTCTTAAGGTTAACATGGCCATTTGCCATTTCAAGTCCATTTCTTCTAAATCATCAAAATTTACTTGTTCTAGTTCTCTATTGGTTAGTGAAGAGTTCACATGACTAGCAAAAAAAGCTTCTAGAACTGAGTCATTTGGTTTTTCATTGAAAGATGTTCCATGACTCATAGAAGTAGTTCCATATTGATTTAGATTTTCAGATGTTTGTTTATTTATGGACAAAAAAGCAGCATTATTTGAGAAAGTAGAGGTTTGTTTCTTGCCTTCAACTTCTGATTCAAATGATCTTAAATCATTATATAAGTCATCTAAATCCTTCTCATCAAGGTTTTTCCCTTGTCTCAATGATACAGTGTACATGGTCCATTCTTCTCCTAAGGACCTTAAAAACTTTCTGTTTAAATCATCTTTGTCAATATTGACATTATGATTTTCTAAGTCTCCAACTAATTTTGAAAATCTGTCAAAAGTTTGAGTTAGAGTTTCCGTTTTTATACCCATAAAGTTTTCAAATTCTTGTTTTAAAATCGATCTTTGAGTTTTCTTTGTGCTTTCATTCCCACCAAAACGTTTTGCAATTGCTTTCCAAAGGTCTTGGGCATCATCACATTTTTCAAATCGTCTTTGGTACTCATATGGTATGGACATTAACAGAGTACTTAGAGATTTTAATTCTGTGGATCTTATTTTTCTTTCTGCATCATTTGTTGGTGGTGATCTAGGAATTCTAGAACCATCAGGATTTAATGCATATTTAGGTCCACATTCAATGACTTCCCATAAGGAATAATCAGTAAGAAACATGTATTGCTTAATCCTGGTTTTCCATTTTTCATACTCATTAGGTTTGAGCATGGGAATTCTTGTGGCCTGAACTCCATCACTAGTTTCAGAAGTCATTTTTATAAAGAATATTTCAGAATTTAAAAGACTTCAATGGAACAGTGAATCTTTAAAACAAATTTAAAGAAAAACAGAGATTAATCAAAAATTAATGGAACAGTAATTTTTTAACTTCTTTAAAATTCAATGCTTTTTGAGACAGCGTTATGATATCAATTTATAAGTTGATATCAATTAACAAAGCTCTGATACCAATTGACAGGATCGAATTTAACCTTTCGGGTCAATAATTATAGCAATTGAATATTTATAGAAATACCGCGGAATAGTAATCTATAATTGTAGAAGTAAGATTAAATCTGTTTTAAAGCATAAATAAAAACAAAGTAATTATCAAAAGCTTCAATATTATTTCTTTGAATAATACGAATACACTTAAGTATCATGGTTATGATTAACCTTGAAGCTTACAAATGACAATTATACAAGCTATTGAATACACTTATGATTTTTGCACTTCTGTACTCTTCTGAGATCTATATTCTATTGAAGGTAAGGAGCTCTATTTATAGAAGTATATAGCTCCAATTACACGCTACAGTAATTAATGAAAAGAAACTTTCTATCTAATCCTCCTATCGTCTTGAGCCATGCTCTGTTTTACTGAGCGCTTTTTGCTTTTGCAGAGAAGACTTTTGATTGACCCACTTGGTTAGAAAGATGCTCTAATCATAAACAGTAGAAACTTCTTGAGAATACACGGGCAGTACTAACTTCTGAAGAACAGTAGTAACTCCAAGTAACAGCACTAACTAAAGCAGTAGTAATTATAAATAGTATTAACTTACTCAACAGTAGAAACTTTGTACTGGCAGTAGAAACTTTATCCGGCAGCACTAACTTTGTTCTACCAGTACTAACTTCATCTTTTCTACCAGTAGTAACTGTTTCTACTGGTAGTGTAAAACCCGGTAGCAGTAGTAACTTTTGCTCTAACAGTAGAAACTCCTCTTCACCAGTAGAATATTAGCAGTTGTAATCTAACCAGCAGTATTAATCTTCGATCAAGTTCTCTAGCCATCTTTAGACCCAACAATTTACATTGAATATACATTACTTTAACTAATAATTACCTTTTTTATGCATATATTAATTATAAATTCTGTTATTTAAGAAATTTACGGGTTATGTATGTTAACGTGTGTCATGAGTACACAGTAGTAAAACCTAATTAATTAAAAAATAATTTTGAAACTCGCAAAAAATGGAAAGAGAGGAAGTAATTAGTTTGACCTTTAAACCGACTGTACGGTTTTAATACTTGAATGAATATGGGATTATTTAATGAAAGGTGGTCGCCACGGGAGAGGGATGAGTTGGCGGCGCTTTCTAGTTAACAACTTCTCATGACTCATGACCTTAAAAAAACACACGTTCCACCAATAATATTAGTCAAACCGCCAACCTTGACTTTAACAGTATCTTTCTCAGTCCGTAAAGGTTACCGTGATACAAATTGACGCATTAATCACTGTCACATCAACGTCACATTGACACCTTTTAAAACTGATATAAAATTGACACAACACTGTTAACAGTAGCACATTATTCAGTTTTTTTGTGCCCCACATTACCAATATATCTTTATTTCTATACACCAAACAAAAACAAAACAAAACAAATTTAATTTTATAATTGCTTTTAATATATCTTCTTGCCGATTACAATG
The DNA here is from genome assembly GCA_963930675.1 of Gnaphalium uliginosum. NCBI lineage: Eukaryota > Viridiplantae > Streptophyta > Magnoliopsida > Asterales > Asteraceae > Gnaphalium > Gnaphalium uliginosum. The sequence goes on along the minus strand of OZ005680.1, from coordinate 36,752,444 downwards.
AACTCTCATTTTTCATCTTTATAATTCAACATGTTTTTCCTTTAAAATTTAAAACTACTATTAGCTAACTTTGCGCGTGTATAAAACAAACCTAAGAGATAAATGAAATAATATACCATCAAAATGAATTTTTGCCCGCTGCACTGTGCGGGTATTCTTCAAGTAGTTCATAACAAACAAAGGAAAGGTAAAACATCATGCATAACTACAAAGCTAAAAATGTAGAGATAAACTAAATAACATAACTAAAGACAGCACGTAGTTAAACGATAGAAAAACCAAACATTTTTTTTCAGCCCATTGGACAAAAAATATTTTTTCCCCCTTCGTTTGTTCAAATGAAGAAAACAACCGAGCGAAATAAACAAAGTCAAATGGAATCTGTATATATAATAAAAGTGTTAGAAATTTCAGCCCATTGGGCCTCTTTTCAAATTTTATAGTATGATTAGTATCTAATACATAAAAACTGTTATTAAATAAAACTTGATGTCTATGGGCCTGCTAGTTACCTTTACAGACTAAACTTTTAGAATTTAGAAGATATGTAAATGATTATAATCTTAAATAATAAATAAAAAAATATAAAAACATATGAATGTAAAGTTCAGATGTTATATATGTAATTTACTATATTATTCTATTGTTATATTATATGATAAATGATAATTATCGTTGTCCTCTTACAAAAAATATACAATATATGGTAACATAAACATAAGAACTTGCATAACCAAGATTAAAGATACATAAGTCTTCAACTATTAAAGTTCAGTGCAATATATGAAAGGAAAATAAAGATTACAAATTTTGAAGAACTTCCTTATAAACTACATTCTTGGTTGTATTGCTAACATTCATGTCATTGTCACATATAAGTACTTTCAATCCTTTCTTACTCTTTACTCTCGAGATTGCAATATATAATTGACCATGAGTGAAGACGGGTCGTGATAACCAACCTAAAAGGAAAATAAGATACACATTTCCAATCAAATAGAAATAATTAAATTTAAAGTTACCTACACAGTAAAGAACATTAAAAAAAATTGAAAATGTTAATATCAAAAAGTAAACAAACCTGGGAGAGGGACTGTCCTTGACTTTTGTTGATTGTCATAGCAAAACACACAGCTATCGGAAACTGCTTTCTTGTTATTTTGAAAGGAAGCGTTTTAACTTCATACGTGGAATCAATGTTTCAAAACCAACGTTAGTAGTTGTCATTACTCTAGCTTGTATCAAGGATTTATAAAGGCCTATCACGGTAAGTCTTGTGCCGTTACACAAACCATTTGGTTGATCAATATTGCGAAGTAACATGATTGGAACACCGACCTTTAAAACTAAACTGTGATTAGGAACACCTGAAAACTTAAGACTATTTAAAAACTCAGGTGAACTTATACCATTATCATCCTCTATAGAGATATCAGACTCACAAATTTTATCGGAGCTCAAGTAAACGGTTTCATCACCAGGAACCATATACATCAATCGATCATTGATCTTATCTACTTGCTCGTGCGTGGGAGCAAGGATAGCTCTTTCTTGGAAGTAAGCAGCGTCATAAAGATTTTCTATAACATCAGGATATGTATTAGAAATAATAGACTTAACAGGGTCATCACATTCTTTAATCAAAAACTCATCCGGAATTTGAATATCAGCTTCTCCATCGTTAGGACCGCCAACCAAACCATTCCCAACATCTAGAATCCAGTCAGCAAACTCTTTCATCTCCTTTATATCATCCGGATCAGATCCACATTGTAGTCTCATGTTTACAGTTAGCTTCAAAACTTGAATATGGTCCAACAAATAAGAAGAATTTAATGAAGCATTCACAATATCTTGTCGGCTTCCTTTAGGAACAACTGGAAGTATCTGTCGAAAATCTCCACCAAAGACAACGACTTTACCTCCAAAAGGCTTCTCTTCACTATCTTCTATTGTTCCACGCAAAATATCTCTCATTGTCCGGTCCAAAGTTTCAAAACAATGTTTGTGTATCATTGGAGCCTCATCCCAAATAATTAAGGAGCTTAGCTTCAATAATTCTGCTAATGGACTGTTCTGATGGATAGAACAAAATGAATCTTCATTGATGTTTATCGGAATAACAAACCGAGAATGTGCTGTTCTACCACCACTCAACAAAAGCGATGCAATTCCACTTGATGCGACATTTAGAACAATCTTTCCTTTAGATCGAATAGCCGTGGACAACGTCTTCCAGAGAAATGTTTTCCCTGTACCACCGTATCCATAAACAAAAAAAACACCTCCATCATCATTAACAACTGCAGAAACAATTCTTTTATATACATCCTTTTGTTCAGATGTCAAACTACTAAAGAGTTGATCATGTTCCTCCTGCAATGACCTACGACCATAACGAAGCTCATCATGAATAAATCTATTAGTAGATGAAATAATAAACTCATCTGATGGATAAGGAAGTCCAGGAAAATTTGTCAAACTGCTGCCACTTGTATGCAAGAGTTGTTCAATTTCATATAACGTGTAGTTATCAACATCCTCTGGTTCCATAGAAAATTCTGCAATTGAAATTGTATGTTTGATTATAATTACATCATATTCCTTAAATATATACAACTATTATAAATTACGCTATATAAGAAATTTATAAAAAAAGAATATTTATTAACATAGTATTGTCAACAAACCTGGATTACGAAGTGCATTCTTTTGCTTTTGAAGTATACCTTCTGATAGGTATGTCTTAGTTACAGCCCATACATGATCTGGTCTAGACAAACTATTGGACAATAACAACATAACGAATAAAGAACGTAGATGGTGACCAGAAGCCCATTGTCTAGCATCTTTAATTGCATCTACATACTCTTTGTCGTCATCTAAAATTCCAAGCTCATAGCAAGCATCCTTGAAAGTGGGACAGACCTTGCCTCTAACAGTTCTCTAACAGTTCTGATGTCTTCAAAACACGTTGGACCTCTAACTTTGTTAAGAAGAACACGCAAATAATAAGCTTCACCAGCAGAAGGTGGAACGTGATGAATTCTACCTAATTTGGGGCGTTGTTTTCTTGGTGTCCATACCCTCTCTGTTGGATTCCAAACATACTTATGTGGATATTCAATATATGTTAATTTTCGAGCTTCTTCATCAATTGAATTTCTTTCCATCCAACCGGTAAACATTGAAGAAGCAACTGAAGGCTTCCCAAGAACATTGAGAAGATCAACATCGTCTTCAAAGACAACCGGTTGCTCACCAGGAAGATGGAATGCCAACCTTTCAACAGCCGGATTTCTAAAATGAAATTCATTACCAAAAATTCTCCAAGTTGCTTCACATGCGGAAATATACCTGCAATCATAGTACTCTTTGATTTCATCAACACTTCGTTCTTGAACAACTCCGTTACTGTCAGCATTTTCCGTATATACACCAGCAGTAATTCTGTCAGGGCCCTTGTTTATATATTTAAACAAATACTTTATAGCACCAGTTTGGTTACACCATTCGACATTGATATGTGCTTGGTATCGCTTGAGAAGAAATGCATTGTATGGAATAACGGATCTATTGTCCACTTTAGTATCACCTTTATAAAAGTGGACACCATTGTCATGCCTATGATAGAGAGGATAACCATCTTCATCAACAGGTGTATGCTCTTTGAAAGGTCTTGGATAATTTTTGGAACACTTCAATAATTTTTTAGAACCCTTGTCATTCTTCATACATGGAGAACTCGGATTATCAGGTCCACATGGACCGTGAATCATAAAATCGGTCACCAGTTCGAACAACTCAGGATCTTGTGCTTTATCTGGAATCTCAGCAGAAATGATATTATCAAAATGTTGTGATGTGGGAAATTTGTAACCAGCTTTCAAAAGAGACAAATGTGTGAATGAGGAAGTCCACGTTTTTGAAATTCGACTGTATAAACAACTGCAATTAATATATTCAAGACTTTAAGTTATAATCATATCAAATTATAATAACTAAGAATATATAATTCTTAGTAAGTAAATATTAATTAAATAATACCTGCTGCAACCTCACCAAAAACACGATTATCCTTGAAATCTTTTATCATATTGTCAAGCTTTATCTTAAAAAGCCTACAAAGGATTTCAGGCCTATCTTCAGGGTTTAAATCCTTATTATGGAATAAACGAACAATTTCAGGCCACTTTGGATTGCATGTAAAGGTTATGAATAAATCAGGATATCCAAAAGTTCGAACAATCGCCATTGCATCTAAGTAATTCTGCATCATATACCTTGAACCACCGGTAAATGAAGAAGGCAATATTATTCTTTGTCCGGAATTGGATGCCTCATTATTACCGGTAACAACATTATTGCATAGATTTTTTAAAGTATCCAATTGGAGCTTCTTCTGCTGAAAACGTATAAAAGACAACCTCTCCGCCTCAATACTGATATAACAATCAACCAAAAATTGTTGAAAAAGTCAGCGGCCAAAATGCATCAAATTGGGCTGGTTACATCTATCTTGAATATAATAAGCATAGAATTCTCTCATGGTCACTTCATTCCTTCCAGCCTTAGTACTCTCATCAACATTCCTATACTTAATTCCACGTCTATAACCATCTTGTCCAAGTGGAAATAAAAGAGGATATTGAAGTGAGATATATGAAGGATGTAACTCACTAATACGTTGTAGCTCACCACACTTCGTCTGGACAACAATATCTCTTTGATCAAATGCCGAATCAATGTCACCGATTATTATTCCGGCAACTTCAGAAGCAGTTGGAAGATTGTATGTTCTTCCATCAGTTTCCCGGCTTCCAATAAGTTTGAGTCTAACAGTTTGCTGCTCGTTTTCAGCGACACAATCCCTCGCCATCCTGTAAGCCTTGACTAAAGGATTAACAGAATCCAGCAAATTTTTAAGCAGGTCAATCAGTTCGATATCTAGCAACTCATCAGACGATGTATCTCGACTTCCAGAACTGTTAAAAATATTTATCTCAAACTTAAAGGTAGTGTCTGGCTAAATATAGACAATAAAATGAATAAAGATATTTAGAACGTACTTAACAGCTTTTATTCTGTGATCAACTTCATTTACAGTGTCATAAATATATAATTGTGAAAACTTAGGCATACATCCAGCCATAGGGAGAAGACTACCCATGAGATGACAATTTTGACCGGATAACCTGAAACAATATGGACCACGTCCTGTATTCACACCAGTATCAATTTTACCTCCCATTGACGTAAAAGAAAACATCATATTATACGCTCTAATATTTTTTATGAAATTTTTGCTCTTTGGAAGGTTATTTCGATATAAGCCAGTCAAAACAGCAGGTGGGGTTGGTGTTGAAGGCAACTGAACCTTGCCATGATAACAACAAATAGAGTATGCAGAACTTTTGTTGTCCTTATTTCCTGTAAGAGCCTCTTCATGCCAAACAATTGCATGACAATAACTGCACACATATGTTGGATCTCCATGATCCAAATAATCTGGAACAATACAATATCCATCAATGATTATGCCAGTGAATATATTTATATATATATATATATATATATATATATATATATATATATATATATATAATAAGATGAATTATATAACTAAATAGCTTATACAACCTTTAGAAATACCATAAAAAATTTTAAGTTCGGCTGCATAAGATTCTGAATCATCAACTGAAATTTCAATTTCAAAGTGAGGGACATCAACAGTAACACCAACTCTGGATCTTCTTTTATTGTTCCTGATATTCACATTGTTTGATTTAACGGTCTCAGGAGTAAGAGTATTATTTGTATTAGCAGCTCTTTTACGGGTGAAATGACCTATGGGACTGTAAGTTGATAGACTAAAATTGAGTGATGCATAATTGCACTCACCTTCAGTATTAAGACCAACTCTGGCTTGTTTTTTACTGTTTTTGGTGTTGACATTGTTTGATTTAAGGGACAGAGGTGTAATTGTATCAGTTAGTTTGAAATACAAATGAAAACAGACATCAAAAACTTACTTGGAGAGATGATTAAAGGTGAACCAATTGAAGACCTATTGCAATTAGATATTTAATATAGTAATAATAATAATATTAAAATAATATAGATGGATATATAAAACTTAATTTATGATATTCTTTTTAGAAAATCCTATATTTAACACATATAATATAAAACAAAAATTACATACCAAAATATCATGTTAAATACAGTCAACTTTAATATTTTTTTAATTAATAATTGGATTCAATACATTTGTTTAAAGATGTACATTGTTCGTATGTTAGTATAGTTATTCTGCAATATACTAATTGGGCCGGCTATCATTAATAGAGTTATGGTACTAATGGGCCGGTATTTATTAAATTGTGTAACACCAAAACAATCTCGTTTTAACTCTATATTTTTTTAATTTTAATATTCATAATGTATAATGTATTAGCAATGTTTTTAAATTTGGATATACATGCATTTCTTTATATAAATTGTTTATTTGCTTTTAAAGTGTAACAATCATAAAGTGTAACAGAAAATATTAATCTATAGTAACATACAAATGAAAAAAAGATAAATGTGTATTCAGAGTGTTTCCTTACCATAAGGATCATTGTATTGGTTTAGAAAGAGCATTTAAAATTATTATTGTATAAATATTAATATGTAATTAGTAAATAATAATAAATAATAAATAAGCATTAAAATAAAGATAAAAACAATTAATAAAGATAACAACCATTAAAACTAAATTATAGCCAAAAGTAGGCACCAGTTACAACATTGCAAAACATACATCAAAAGTAGACACCACATACAACACAATCAAGCGTACATCAAACATCAAAAAGACACAACGTAAAGTTCTAACAAAAGGAAAACAACATCGATTCAATTAGAAAACATGATCAAGGCTTCTCGATCTTCACTGTAGCAACCAACTTCTTCTTAGTAGTTGAATTACCCACCCCACCATCCTTTTCGATACTTTCACAACTACGCTTGAGATTGGGACTTGTAGCAGTTTGATTATCGCCTTCCGTAGCTATTGACGAATCGCCGGTAAAGGACACAACATCCTTCAAACAAATAACACAAAGCCTGTATTAAGCTAGTAATTTACTATTATATTTTCATAACGTGTTTTTATAAATAAAATAAATTAAACTAAATGACCTTGTTCACAGTACATCCATTGGAGGAATTATTAGGTTTTGCAGACTGGCAATCTATTTCTTGGTCATCATCCTATAAACATACTATTATAAATTAAAGATTTATAATTAGTTTTAAATAAATGCAATCAATCCAATTACAAAAACAAAATTAAGTAATATAAAGTTACCCGATCATCTGGATTTGTGTTAAGAAAAGCTGATATTATGCTCGGATCTTGACAAACTTTCAAAACAGTATACACTTGGTACCCGAATTCAATATTATAATTCGAAACATCAACCTTGAAAAGAAACCTCTTATCAATCAAGGCTTCAAAATCATCAGGAAAGGTGTCTTCAGTACCATCCTAAACGTCCAAGAAAAAAAAACATATATAACAGTTACAGAAAATGAAAATTTAAATACGATTTGAAGAATTACAAACGCTTTGTTGCTTCTCAATAAGCTCAAATGCATATTTATGAAGTAACTTGCAAACATCACGATCAAATAGCACAAACTATGTACTACCAGTAGAATCTTGAACACGAACTTGAACCTTAAAGCTGCGATTAAAATTGTAATAAGTCCAACTGTAAACATCTTAAAAACGAAGAACTTAAAAACTCAAACATATATATATTACCTTGGGAATACAGATGCAATTATTTCTTTGCACTTAGGACAGTAAAGTTTACCACCATCCACTTGTTCTTCATTAGTAGGCTCAATATCTTCGAAATCAACCATTTATGACTTCTTGACAACCTTCTTCTTACATTTTCTGCATGCAATATAGTACCACCCATGTTGCTCTTCAAATGACCCAAGTGTAGCAAGCACAACACACACCATAGACTGCATAAATTTAAAACACAAAAATAATAAGCAGTTGCATGTCTCAAATATATTATGTGTGTAAGTAAAATAACATTAACAAATGATTCATTACATCTGTTGAGTCTACAATCTCATCAATTGTCCTCCTGCTTGCTTCAGAAATAAACTCTTCTCGGACAGAATAAACCCTTTGGCTAGAAAGAACACTTCCACCTTGACTGGAAGAAGCAGCTCCAATTGATGAAACATAGCTACATTATTATTAAATAAATGACTTCAATTGATCATGCTTATAAATTTTCAGAATACAAATATATATATATATATATATATATATATATATATATACATATATATATATATATATATATATATATATCACGGAAATCAGTAATCTCAGGTATATCATCATCAATAAACAACGTTGTGCTAAAAAGAGCATTCTGAAAAGTAGGGATGCCTGCATAAAGATATCAAATTTATAGTGAGATCTGAATACATAAAGATAGCAATATATTTGTAATATAACAATGTACCTTTCCACATCTTAATTCTTGCAACTGGAGAATGATGACCACATGATTTTCCCTCTTTGTAGCAGAAACATTATCATGAAATTGTTGTGCAAAATTATCCCATAAAGGTACATTTAACCTTCAAACCACTAATGGGAAGTAAAAAAAATATTAAAAAATAAAATAAATAACAAAATGGTGATACATTATGTGAATGTAAGGATAACATACTGCAAATCTTTAAAATAAGCACCTGAACAAAACAAAGGCAAAACATTTTTTAGCTCCTCCATTTCGTCCCTGACTTTTAGCCCTTGCTCAACACGACCAGTGACAGCACTCCCACGTCCCTCAAACATTAACTTTAATATTAGGCACCACTCAAAGAACATTAGGAACAAAAGTGTCAAATAAATTAACTCCCTGGAAACTTGACAAGCTAAGAAGGTCTGCCACAATCACAAGCTTGTGAGACACAAATCAAGTGTCATAAGTCTAAACAGGTGCACATGTACAAGCAATAATGATAAGAAGCTCTAGTAACTTGGAATCATCAACATTGTCACTTTATTTATAAAACATACAAGCGAAGACAGACCAACCTGCAGAGCACAACAGACAATGGTTTTATTTTCATGACCTGCACCTTCTTAAGTTCCTAACAGGTTTGCCAAAATTAACATATTTTCTGTTACAATCGTATTCCGACTGGCAGTTAGCTATTAGTAGTAATACCACATAGACACAAAACCAACATTTTGGCACAGCCTAAATTGCCAGCTAGCACAATCAGCTAAAAATAAAAATATCTGATGTGCGAGCAGGATATGTTCCTTTGTCTGTGGCACAAGTCCATCAGGAGCAGAAACAACGAGAATTGCTCCATCCATTTGAGAAGCTCCATATATGGATCATGTCCTACAAATTACGTAAAATTGTCAAGAACTGCAAGACACATATGGTACGGTGTCATATATAGAATTTAATGAAAGTGAACATGATCAACGGACAATGGCGGTACTAGGCTGTGGCGGCAGCCCACACAAGCATTTTAGTATTTTTGTTATATGTATTTTTGAAGTTAAATAAAGAGTAAATTCCATAGATGGTCCATGTGGTTTACACTGATTTACGGAACTAGGCCTTAAACTTTTTTTTTTCAGGTTTTCAGTCCAATATCTTTAACTTACGACCAAAAATGGTCCCTCCGTCTAACTTTGTTAATTTTTGCCCGTTAAGTGGCATCACGTGAGCTGCACACGAGGGTAAATTCGTCCATTCCACTTTCCCCCCACCCAATATTACCCCTTTTTCCCTTTATAAACAACCCGTCGTCGTTCTCATTATTTTAAACCGGTAGAAAAATTCTAACCCGTAAAAATCAAGATCCGATAATGGTGAGATGTGAGTGTGGAGTCTCTACTTCAATACGCACTTCTTGGACAAAAGCAAATCCAGGAGGTCGATATTATTGCTGCGCTCGAACAGTAAGTCGTTACCCACTAAAATCAAAATCGATGACCTAATTTTCAGTTATTGATGGGTCTGATAATTTATGCGTTTTTGGTTTACAGGGTTCGAATTGTGGTTTTGTTAGGTGGTATGATTCAAAAATGTGTGAACGTGCTATTGAGGTTATACCTGGTTTGTTGAGGTCGATGAATTCTCTGCAAGCACAAGTAACACAACTACGAGGTGAAGCAAGAAGATACAAAATAGCACTAGCAGTTATCTTGGTGTTAAATGGCCTTTTCTTTGGTTTTCTTTTGAAGTAGTTTGAATTAATGTATGAATGTAGTTGTTGCTAGTGATAGTTATGTTATTCACTCATGTAGTCTGATGGTATGAATGTAATCTTTTAAATGAATGAATGAATGAATGTGGTTGTTGGTAGCACCTGTTTTGAAGCAAAATTTGAAGCATAACAAACCAAAATATGCAAACACATAAATTTAAATTAAAACTGCAAACGCATAAATTTGAAGCAAAACTGCCAACACATAAATTTGAAGCAAAACAAACCAAAATAAGCAATTCATTCCGGAAGATATACTAAAGTCATTACAATCAAACATCTTCTAGTACAAACAAACCAAAATAAGCAAGTCATTCCACAAAACATACCAAAGTCATTACAATCAAACATAAATTAAACATACTAAGACCAATAACCCTGTTATCTTCTAATCTTCAACTTTCTTCTTACCCTTTTTTTGCAGCTGCTTCCTTTTTACCTTTCCCACCTTTGGCCCCCTTTTTTGAACTTGTTTTTTTCTCAGCTGCTTGTGAAGTTCGAGGAACATTCTTGCATCCCCTCACATTGTGGCCAGTTTCTTTGCACTTTGAACAAGTTGTTGTTCTACCAGCCCTTGACAACTTACCTCCATGAACCATTTTTTGACTCAACTCATCAGCACTCTTTTTCCTCTTCTTTGAAGGTCTGCCTATTTGCACACGGACTTTTGGTGGCACTATGGTCAAAGTACAGGTAGATATAGGCCAAAAAGCCATACCATTGAGTGCACCAATTTTGAATCCATACATAGTCTTTCAAGTTGTCAACCAATAACAGGGATTCACATATGATTCAGGAATGCCCACCTCAATTCCATTTACTACCATGTCCCACATAGAAGCTACTGCATGCTTGCATGGAATCCCAGTTAATTCTCATTTCCTACATGTGCAAGTCCTTGCATTCATATCCACTACACACTGATGACTTGAGCTACCAGTAACCTGGAACTGATTTCCCCCATTCCATTGTACCTTCAGTTGACCTGCTTCTCTCTTGATAATATTAAACAAATTGGTAGCATTTGGAGTCAAAGGCCCATCATGCTTCTCAATCTCTGTCTGAACGGTCACTATCCTCTTCATCAAGTACTCCCTTATAAACTCTAAACAACTAATTATAGGTTTGTCCCTACCATCCACCAATCTTCTATTGAACACTTCACATAAATTATTCAAAAGTATATCACAAAGGGCTCTTCCTGCAAAAAAAAAAAGATAAATTTTATTATCAGGTTTTCAACCAATTCAGTAGCATATGCATATGAATAAATTAACAACATGCCTATGAAATGAGATCTAGCCCAATGATGAGCTGGAATTCTTTTCAACCATTCATATGCTTCTGGGTTGACCTTTCTCAAATCACTGATTTCTTGATCAAACTGGGCCACAGTTGTGGCACTTGCACACCTCCACAGATAATTCTTATAAACTAGTCCCCTGTATATACTCTTCATATTCTCATATGTGTCTAAGACAGTATCTATGCTCAGCACATGGAAAGAGACTAGCAAGTACAGGTATAAGACCCTAATCATAACACAACATTCATTTAATAATTTTTATTGAATATATAATAACAGTTCAAAAAATAAGTAAGTAGCATACCTTTTGTCTATCACCAATGAAGGTGAAGTTAGACATGGTACTCAATTCAAGGTCATCACCAAGACAAGTTAGGAACCAAGTCCTTGAATCAGTAGTTTCAGCTTCCACAATGGCATAAGCTAGTGGATCAGTACCATTATTTGAATCAATGCCCACTACTGTCAAAATTTGACCTAGAAACTATCCCTTTATATGACACCCATCTAATCCTATAACTCCCTACCACATACCCTGAAAACCCTCTTCAATGCACCCAAACAGACATAAATCCTTTTAAACTGCCTTACCATAGATTCAGGTGATGTTTCTTGTTCAAAATCAAGCTTAACAGTTGTATTTGGGTTGTTTCTTTGCAACTCTAAAATGTAATTTCTCAAAAGTGTATATTGATGCTCAAAATCACCACTTACCTTTGTCTTTGCCATCAATCTAGCCCTGTAAATCTTTTGTCTTAGACACGTCTTGTTCATATTTCTTTTGCAGTATGTCTCTAAAGCACCAGGTATTATATGTGTTAGGTCTTTAAAGGTCCCAAAACTTAGATACAAATTAAATAACAAGTATTTATTATACTAGTTTATATCTAAGTTATATCAAACAAGTTAATTAATCAAGGCGGAAAACAAGATTAATTAAAGCACATAATATATTATGAATTTAAAGTTTTATTCACAATAAATTGTTTGTCTTACAATGAAGACACAGTATTCAAACACACACAGATTGTTTGAATACGATCCAAGTAGTATACTTTGATACAATTATCACTACAAACTTAACAGTAACTGTGGTAATGCTGTTAGCCTAAGCTTGAAAGGTCTTGTATACTTCTTATTTTGGATTTTTCATTTGTGGTGCTTTTGAGCTGCTATTTATAGAAGTTGAGTATCAACTTCTATTATCCAGCTCAGTCAGTTGTCCAAGGGATAACAAATTCATCTTGGGCAACTTTGCACTCTTCCCTTTTTGCTTTTCTTGGAAATAGAGAAAGCAAAAGGTAAAAGGTTTCTTTGCTGAGAAGAGAACCTTTTTCCGATGTTTGACTTTGCTCAAACATCTTTTCAGTTGTATCGTAGCCTAGGGAAAGAAGAACTGCTTTTGTACGATTGTACTTTCATTCTTCAATCTGTGCTCTTCAGTCTGTGATCTTCAGTCTGTGATCTTCAGTCTGTGATCTTCAGTTTGTGATCTTCAGTCCGTGAAGCCTTCTGTCTTCGATCTTCATTCTTCAGATGATGAATTCATAAGTCTTCAACAAGAGCACGGCTTTCAGTCTGTAAGAATTTCTTCGGTCTGTGAAGCACAGACTTAGAAACAATTCTTTAGTCTGTGGATCACAGACTCAGAAACACAGACTCAGGAATTCACTAAGTTTTTTCCGAATACAATTGAGTTAGATTTTGACTCCTCAGATTTATAACTTGGGTTTGATCATTGTTTTTCCCAACAATCTCCCCATATCTGATGATGTCAAAATCTATTTACAAAAGATAATAGAGAAATAATAAATACTAAAGTGAAACACAACATATGGATCAAGACTTATAAACATAGAGTCAGAATCACAGTTAGTTCACAAAAGTATTACAATTATTACATAAGATTGTAAAAGGTATAAATTTAACAATCTTCAATCTTTTCTCTAAGCCCTGATCTCTTTGATCTTTTCCACTTTCCTCTTCAACAAAACTTCCATTTCCTTATCAGATTTTTCTTCAAATTCTTGATACTCCAGGATGATCTTCTTGCAGATGTCTTCAAATCCAGTCATCATCCTGATCTGGGAGAGGTTGTTGAATAACCAGCTAATTAATCTTCTTCTAAATGGTTTGGCTTGAGAATGTTTGCATTCCTTCAGCAGGGCAATGCAATGCAGCAGAGATTCTCCATACAATCTGTTTTGATCTTGGAAGCACTCTATCCCATTGATATCTCTGTAGCACAGACCTTCAACTTTGTCAGTCTGGACATATGATCTATCGATAAAAACGATACCTTTTGGTAGAGGATGCTCCCTTCTCTGCTCATTCTCTATAAATAACCTAGCTGACTTCTTCTTTATTACAAAGTTGTTTGCTATATAGAACAACTTGTATTCTTCTTCTGAGATAAGCCCCAGACTGAGAACTAACTCAATCAGGTAGGATAGTTCATCCAGAACTTCTTTCTTCAAATCTTTGTCAGCTTCACTCTTCAAAAGATTAGCAATGGATTGCCATTCTTTAAGTTCTAGAGTGTACAGGTCATCCACCCATACCATTTCCGAGCTCTTGGTCAAAGTCAACTCCAGCCTCAATTTCTGTCCAATCTTATTCAGATGACAGTCTTTAATCTTCTGCTTGAGCTTTGACTTTCTGAAAGTGGATTGTAGCTTAGCTTTTAGGCTCTCTATCTTCTGTAATCTTTTTGACAGCTCTTCATCTTCTTTGATCTGTTGCTCAACTTGACTCCTTCTTGATTGAGTCTGTAAACAACCTTCATCTTCTAATTCTTTAGAGAGCATGTCAACAAATCTTGCTTCCTTCAACTTCTGCTCTTCTTCAGTTAATACATTCAAGTATTCAGTTAAAGACATACCTTGAGCAGTAGCTTCTTGTTGCAAGAGTTCATCCTGTAGATTTGTCAGTTCAGGATTTCTTGTACCAGCAGCATGATCATCCACCATCTTCTTGATCTTGCTTAACCTCTTCTGCTTGGATAATGCAACCTCCTTGCCCTTACCCTTAACCACATCTTTTTCCATAGTAGAACTCGACCCAGGATATGTGTTTATTAGATGAGCACTTCTCCATTGCATTTTGTCTTCAAGCTCACTTCTACCTGGAGGTAGTATTCTGGTTGTTGTTGTTGGTCTAGCAGGATTGGCTTCAGCTTGGATGGCTTCAGCACTGATGATTAGAGCATCAATGCTTGCTGCTTGTTGCTTTGAGCTCTGAGTCTGTGATGAATGCTGTGTCTCAGTCTGTGCAGGTTCAGAGGGCACAGACTTAGACTCTTCAGTTTTGACTTTTGAGGCACCTTCATCTACACCTCCAAAAGTAGCATCATCATCATCATCATCTGATCTTCGAAATACTTCAGACTAAGAACTACAATCAGGATTGATGGCATCATCATCTTCATCATCAATTTCCTGTTCTTCTGCCAGCTTCACAAATTGATCCCAGGTTTTGATCCCCTTCATCTTTGGTTGGGAATCAAAGATTTCCCTTTCAGGAATCCTCCTGGCCATTCTTTTTATCTTCATGGCTCTTTTGATTTGCATAGGTTGAACATCTTCATCTTCCCTTGGTCTCTTCAGCTCCATCTGACCTAGGCCGGAGATAGTTGCTATTGGGTCTATGTGTAAGACAATGGATGACTCCCCTTGAGTCTGTGCAACCATCTCAGTATGTTCACCTGCCTGCAATCCTTCTGGCTCCCCCTCAGTCTGTGCACTCATATTTTCAGTCTGTGGCACAGACTGAGCTTCAATCTGGGACTTCACCCTAGAACTTTCGGGTCGATCATCTCCATCATCTCCCTCATCTCCCTCACTGCTATCTCCCCCTAAATCTAAGGATTTATTATTAAATAAATTATCTTTTGGGGTTTTAGCATCTACAGACCCAGACTTCATCTTCTCCCCCTTTTTGACATCAGCAGCTAAGCTTGAGAGGGTGGTTTGCATTTCATCTAACCTATTGGATACCTTTTGCTCCAACATATCCACTTTATCCACCATGGTAGAAACTAGATGCTTCATCTGCTCTAGCTCTTTCTTATTATTATCGAACTCAGTCTGTACCCATTCAGACAACTTGGTGATGGCAGAAAGCACATCATTAAGTGTACTAGAAGGCACAGACTGGGTCTGGTTGGAAGGGTTAGAATTGGGTGATGGTAGGTGTTCCTCACTTGACTCATGTTGAAACTGAGCAAGATCACTGGAATCTTTAGGTGTTGCACTCTTTGCCTCACTCTGTGTCCTGTGCATGGAAAAGCGATCATAGGCATTGAGTGGTGTAGTGGTGTTTCCCTCAGATCGAATCCGGTGATAGGATAAGACATCATTGGGAATTGGTTGTGTTGCATTTGTTGCCTCAAGTAGTCGCTGGTGTAAAGGGACCATATCACTGGCAACAAATGTGGAGGATGGTATGCCTTCACTAACTATCTGGTGATAAGATGGTAGATCATTAAGCAAAGAAGTGGAGATCTGTACCTCAGTCTGTGACATGAGTGGGGCATTGGCGATCTGTGCAGAGGGGTGTAAGGAGAGACTCACTGGAATGTGAACTAGTACAGGACTAGTGGTCAGTATGGGTTCAACCATTGTGAGTGAGGTAAAGAGGGGGGTGGTAGTGCTCAGGATTGGAGCATCTTCCTCAATGCATACTACAAGGGAAAGTGTAGTAGCAGTAACGTGGGTATCCAAGCTGACTAATCTAGGTTCAGGTTGGGTCAGTTGGGTAGCCATTGGCACCACAGACTCTAGCAGAGCTGTAATGGAATGGTCTACAGCACAGGAGGGTGTTCTATTTACATCCAACTCCATGGATGATGATTCCATTTGTGTTATACTTTTGGGGGTTGAGTCTGGTGATTCCTCCAGAGTGAGTGGTGACTCATCTGGGTTGGTTTGTTTGTGACTCTCTTTTGTGGGTGAGGATGGGCTAGGATAAGAAGGTTTATCTATATCCATCTCCTCAGGAGAAGAAGATTTACTACCTGCATCTTCTGTTGAAGATGGAATAGACTCAGCAATGTTTAAGTCTGACTCCAAGTGCACAGACTGAGTTGAGTCTGTGTTCATGGAGTCTGTGTGCTCTACTTCAGCCACACTATCTTCAACAGTCTGGGCCTCAGTATCCTCACTATTACCTGAATCATCACCCTCCATAGATGCAGAATCAACATATGGGTGATCAATCCATTGCTGCATAACAGCAGTAATAGGTGCTCCAGTAAGTGGAACCGGATGGTTAAACACTTTATAGGTGAGCACGGGTACGGGTATATCTGCAATTTTATTATTAAAGGATATATATACAGACCCAGATAATCTTGATTGGATGCACAAGAAGAGTAACCTTATAAAAGGTACATTAAAAATTCTGTTAGACTCATTCACCAGTTTTAAAATTTCTTGAAAATACAACTCTGCAAAGTTGATGTTTAAACCAGTGATGAATGAGCTTAACAGTTGAGTTTCAAACTCATTTAACTCTCCTGTGCTATCAGATTTACCTCCTAGACTTCTAATGATACCAGAGATTAAAAATTTCCATTTGGGGGTGAACCCTGACATCAAGATGATGCCTTTTTCTTTGGTATATCCAACCAAAGTAAGAGAAGCCCTTGCTGCTTCTTTGATTGGAATGGGTTCAAAATTATTTCCCAAGGGCAAGTCTAAGACATTCCTAATTAGCTCCTGATCAATGGTAACTACCCGTTTACCATGATCAATAGTACCAGTAATTGCAGTATTGGTACTATTTGAGGAGCAAGTATACCACCATTCCATAAGAAAATCAGGATATATTTGAGGAATTGTGTTGAAAAATGCTCCCCTTAAAGGATGAGCAGTCATAAAGTTTGTTAATTCCTCAAATCCTTGGTTCTTTTTAGAATCAGGAATGGAAATGGTAGCAACTTGATTATTTATACAGAGTTTTACCTGTTTACCCTGTTAAAGGGTTTAGCCGCAGCGATAGAAGCAGGTGGTGTGTAAACCCATTGATCAGCCATTTTTGAAGATGATTTTTCTTGAGATTGAGTTTGAAAATGGTTGATTAATGAAGAGTTAGGGTTCACAAACTCTGTGTATTTTTGGTGTGCAAGTACAAGTGAAGAAAAAGAGAGGAGACCGGAAATGGGTATTTAACGAAATTAAATTTCCGTTAAACGGGACCCACTGATGATTATCCCTTTTACTGTAGCAATGAGGCTTAGGCACGTGCACCTTTTTGTATTGAGCAGATAAAAGAATAACAAGCGCCAAAACTTTTAATGATTATTACCATAAATTTGGTATAAGCATTAAATGCAAAGATATTGTTGTTTATTTATTTTTATAAAAAAAAAATAAAAATAAATAAAAATAAATAATAAATAAAAATAAATAAATTAAATGAAGATAAAAAGAACACAGTCTGAGGGTATATAGTTAGTCTGTGCAGTGAGTCTGGATGACGTCACACAGACTGAACCATATAACAGACAAACTGAGAGAAAATAATAGAATTGTAAAATCTTTTTGGTATTTTCTTTGATTTATTTACAAAAATCTCTGAGTCTGTGCTATTTGATTATATGTAACTGAGGATACAGACTTACAGACTGAAAGGCAGGCACAGACTGAGAGTTTGAATCACACAGATTCAAGATTTTTACTAGGGGTTGAGCATTCCTAGTTGATCAAGCAGATATAAGAATCTATCTTCATTAAGAGGTTTAGTAAAGATATCTGCTAGTTGGTCATTTGTGGGCACATATTTGAGAGTCACTTTACCTTTCTCAGCACAATCTCTGATAAAGTGATGTCTGATCTCAATATGCTTTGTTCTGGAGTGAAATACAGGATTCTCAGTAATGGCAATGGCACTTTGGTTATCACACATGATTGGAGTTTTTGTAAACGCCAAATCATAGTCTGCTAGTTGATGTTGCATCCACAGCAATTGGGCACAACAACTACCAGCAGCTACATATTCTGCTTCTGCAGTGGATGTAGCAACAGAATTCTGTTTCTTGCTTGACCAACTGACTAGTTTTCCACCTAGCAGTTGACATCCACCAGAAGTGCTTTTCCTGTCTAATTTACAACCTGCATAATCTGCATCTGTATAACCTATTAGATCAAAACCAGAATCTTTGGGATACCAAAGACCCAGGTTAGGAGTACCTTTAAGGTACCTAAAAATCCTTTTTACAGCTTTGAGATGTGATTCTTTAGGTTCAGATTGATATCTAGCACATAAACACGTTGAGAACATGATATCTGGTCTACTGGCAGTGAGATATAGTAGTGATCCTATCATACCTCTATAAGTGGTTTGACAGACTGACTTACTAGACTGATCTCTATCCAACTTATCTGCAGTGCTCATTGATGTTTTCATTGATGAACAGTCTTTTAAAGAATATTTAATGAGTAGATCATTTACATATTTGCCTTGTTTGATGAAAATTCCATCAGGTTTCTGATGTACTTGTAAACCAAGAAAGTATGTTAATTCACCCATCATACTCATTTGATACTGTTTTGACATTAAATTTGAAAACCATTTGCATAACTTCTCATCAGTAGATCCAAATATGATATCATCAACATATATTTGGACTAGTATGACATCGGCTTTGTTCCTTTTGAAGAACAAGGTTTTATCAATTGATCCTCTAGTAAAGTCATTACTCAGAAGATAAGATGATAAAGTGTCATACCAAGCTCTTGGAGCTTGTTTTAGTCCATATAGTGCTTTCTTCAATTTATAGACATAATCAGGAAAAGTTGAACTTACAAAACCTGGAGGTTGTTTTACATAGACCTCCTCTTGTAAGTTACCATTCAGAAATGCACTCTTGACATCCATTTGGTAGACTTTGAAGTCCTTGAATGCAGCATATGCCAATAATAACCTTATTGCTTCAATTCTGGCTACAGGGGCAAATGTTTCATCATAGTCAATGCCTTCTTCCTGCTTGTAACCTTGAGCAACTAGCCTTGCCTTGTTTCTGATTATCACTCCATCCTTGTCCATTTTGTTTCTGTAAACCCATTTAGTTCCTATAACAGTTTTGCCTTTTGGAGCAGGAACTAGGGTCCAAACATTGTTTCTTTCAAATTCTGTTAACTCTTCCTGCATTGCTTCAACCCAATCATCATCTTTCAGTGCTTCTTCAGCTTTCTTTAGTTCAATGATTGATAGGAAGTTTGTGTAGAAACAAAAATTTGCAGTAGATAAGCTTGACACTTGAGCTCTTGTTTGTACACCAGAAACATAATCTCCAATTATTTCTTCAATTGGATGATACTTGTGTTCTTTGACGCCAAGAAATGATTCATCATAGGATGATAAATTATTTTCATTTAGTGGAAGAGTAACAGGACTGTGTTCCGCATTACCTTCAACAGGGGGCAAGTCTGAGTCTGTAGAGTTCTCAGACTGAAGACTACCAGACTGAACACTTGTATCAGAAGATCTTGAATCTCTGGACACAGATTCATCTTCTGTTGATGAGGGTACTGTCATTAAATGATCAGGATGAGCATCTTCATTATCACTTTCAAAGTCTTGTTGTTGGAGAACAACAACTGGGATTTGAGATTCAGATCCCACAACAGACAATTCTTCTAAAGAATGAACATCGGACTGAGAAATATGTTCATTATTAGCAGAGGAAACATCAAAGGTGACATTGATGGTTTCTTCAATTTTATTCCTTCTGTTGTTGTAAACTCTGTAAGCCTTTGAGATAGATGAATAGCCAACAAAAATTCCTTCATCTGACTTAGGTTCCATCTTTGCTAATTGATCCCTTTGATTGAGGATATAGCATTTACTTCCAAAGGTCTAGAAATAATGGATGGTTGAAACCTTCTTATGATATAACTCATATGCAGTTTTGCCATGCCTTTTAACCAAAATAGATCTATTTTGGGTATAACAGGCAGTGTTGACTGCTTCTGCCCAAAAATAAATCTTCATTTGACCATGGCATAACATGGTTCTTGCAGCTTCTATGAGTGTACGATTTCTTCTCTCAGCAACACCATTTTGTTGAGGAGTTCTGACAGAGGCAAAGTTTTGAATAATGCCTTTGTCAGTACAGAATTCAATGAGAGTAGAATTCTTAAATTCTGTACCATGATCACTCTTAAGTTGCTTGACAGGTATATCTTTCTGCAATTCTTCCCTCTTGATTAGATTAATAATCTCAGCCGGAGCATCACTTTTTGCCTTAAGGAAGATGACCCAAGTATACCTTGTGTATTCATCCACAATCACAAGTGTATACTTCTTTCCACCCAAACTGCCAATGCTTATGGGTCCAAATAGATCCATATGGAGCTTATGCAGTGGTTGATCAATTGTAGCTAACAATTTGGATGGAAAATGGTTCTTGGTCTGTTTCCCTAGTGTACATGCAGGACAAAGTTTGTCTTTTGCAAATGTAACATCAGGCAGACCTCTAACCAAATTCTTCTTTGACAGGAGGTTAATGTTTTTGAAGTTCAGGTGGGATAACCTCCTATGCCATAGCCAGCTTAGTTCTGGCACAGACTGAGTATAGAGACATATCTCTATATTTACATCTGCAGAAGAAAGATCCAAGAGATAAATATCTCTTTCTCTTTTGGCAACTAGTACAGGTTTGCCTTTGGAATTATAGATAACAGCAGCCTTCTTTCTGATTCTGATTTCACCGTCATCATCACAAATTTGGCTTGCACTAAGCAGGTTATGCTTTAATCCCTCAACATAGGCTACCTTTGTTATTCTGATGTTGCCAGCCTTCACCACACCATAACCTTTTGTCTTGGCAACAGAGTTGTCACCATATTTGACAGAAGGTCCTTCTTCTTCGACAAACTCTGATAAGTTCTCCAAAGAACCTGTCATATGTCTTGAGCATCCACTGTCTAGGTACCATTTTTTGTTACCCTGCACAAGACAAACAAAATCAATTAGTTACTTTTGGGAACCCATCTTTTGATGGGTTCTTTAGAGCTGGTTGAAGTCAATTCTTTAGCTGCTTTGTTGGAAACAAGTGTGTAAAGTTGACTTTTAACCTCTCTAGATTTGACTTTGTCGTTTGTAGTTGACATTTGTTTAGTAAAAGCACCCTTTGGTTGTTTAAAATTAGACTTTGTGCATTTAATACCCTCATGTCCCAGATTTCCACAGTTGTAACATTTTCTGTCCAACTTAATGGTCCTTTTGGATTTTGGGTTATTATTTGCACTAGATCCTCTGTTAAAATCCTGGTTTGTCTCAACAAATGTTTTAAAATCTGTGGTTAACTTCATTAAGTTTTCACTAAGCAGCTTAATGGTTTCAGTCTGGTTGTTAAAGGTGGACTTTTGACAGTCAGACTGAGAGTTAACAAAAACAGATTTGGAGTTAAGTTTACCAGACTGAAAATTGATTTTTCCAGACCGACAGTTAGCTCTCACAGACTAAGACCTTTTTAACTCCCTAATTGCTTGTTTTATGCCTTTAAATTTGTCTTTTGACATATTGTTGTCTGAACCAGCTACAAACTGAGATGTGGAAGGTTCAAACATGTTGTAACCTTTCTGTTTATCCTTAATTCCTTTTACCTCTTTTTGTCTGTTTGAAAATTGTACTGTGGGAATATTAACTTTGCCTTTTATAAATCTTTTCTTTTTAGGTTCTATAGTTTCTAAAAATTCATTAGTGATTATGAGTTTATGCAATTCAGATTGAGAAGTTTCACAGACTGAGATTTCTGAGTCTGTATCTTCAGAGTCTGGCTCTGTCTCATATACTAGTTCTTTAGCAACTATTTTTGGTTTTACAAAGGCATTAGTCAATATAACTTTATCTCCCACAGTATGACTAAAAGTATGAGGTAAAGTTTCAGGTACAAATATAGTAGATTTTGAGTTTATTTCTGAAAGTAAATGGCTTTTAAGATCAAACTCATCTCCTATGACCGCTTGTATCTGAGCTGGAATCTGTTTGGATAGACAGTCCACATTTTTAAGTGATGAAATACACCAAGATCTACAGATTTTCTCATAATGATCAACTTTGTTTTTATAAGCTTCTTTTTCCAGACTGATCCTTTTGAGAGTATCATATTGAGCATCAAGCTCATGTTTATACTGTTTATTTTGGTTTATTTCATTTACTTTTGACTGTAGATCTTTTTGAACCAGACTGAGTTTAGTTTTTAAATCTTTTATTTCCTCAAGCCTTTTTAAAAAGTCTACATAGATGTGTTCAAACATTTTCTGTTTTTCTGCATCACTATAGTAAAGTTTGAAATGATTTACATTGTAAGCAGATCCTCTGTCCCAATCTGAATGAACACATGCTCTCTCTGCAAATTTGACATCTTTGTCAAACTGGCTTTCTGTAATAGCCATTAAGCACATATCCTCATCATCCTCAGATGATGAAGATTCTTCATCAACCCACTGTTCAACAACCAAAGCTTTCTCTAGTTTCTTTGGTTGTTGTTTCTCTCCAATTTTCTTGGAGTTGAAGTACTTTCTTTTGTACTTCTTGGCCTTTTCCTCCCACTTATCAGAATTTGAAGATTCTGCAATCTTCACTCTGCAGTTAGCAGAAATATGACCAATTTGCCCACATTTATAGCAAGTAGCTTTCTTAGGATCAAAAGTTGGCCTTCCTTTTGAACCTTTGAATCTTGCCTTTTCTAACCTTTGGGCTAGTAATGCCAATCATCATCTGATTCTGAGTCTGTAAGAGTTAGATGGTAATCTGCTCTAAAGAATAGTTCTCTATTTTTCCTTGTTGTTGCAACAAGAGCAGCAGATGGATCTTTTGCAATCCTTTTGGCATTTAGATCTTTTCTAGCCTTGGTTTCTTCAAAATTTAACAGAAGTCCAAACAAGCCAGATAGATCATATGTCTCCAATTTTTCACTTACAACTAATGAAGTAATGACTTCAGAAAAAGTGTTTAGAATGACATCAACAAATTTTGTACAGATTTCAAACTGTCCTTTGATGATATCATACCTTTCAAGATCATTGATTAAGATCTGAAATCTGGTATGAATATCAGTTAATAACTCATCTTGACCAGCAGAGAAGTTCTCATAATTTCTTATGAGATTCTTCTTCTTTTGCGATTGTACTAAACTTACACCATCATATTGGTCAGTTAGCATATCCCATATGACTTTAGCAGTTTTACAGCCAGATATCTTAGCAAAGATAGACTCAGTAACTGCATTGCCCAGAATGGATTTGGCCTTAAAATCTAATGCATATAGTTGCCTGTCTAGATCAGTCCAGGTATTTTTGGCAGCCTCAACAAATTTTTCAGGTGTCACAATAATACCATTTGCATCTAGAATTGCAGGAACTATTCTGCCAGGAATAATGGGTCCTTCCTGAATGACTCTAAGCATTTCATCATGAATGCTAGCAAGAAACCATTCAGCTTTCAATTTCCAGTAGGTAAAATTTACACCATTGAAGATTGGAATTCCCTTCCCAGCCATAACAATAGAAGAAGTCATTTTTCAAGGAAGAAAATGTAGAGAAAATGGGTTTTGAAGATTGTTAGGTCTTTAAAGGTCTCAAAACTTAGATACAGATTAAATAACAAGTATTTATTATACTAGTTTATATCTAAGTTATATCAAACAAGTTAATTAATCAAGGCGGAAAACAAGATTAATTAAAGCACATAATATATTACGAATTTAAAGTTTTATTCACAATAAATTGTTTGTCTTACAATGAAGACACAGTATTCAAACACACACAGATTGTTTGAATACGATCCAAGTAGTATACTTTGATACAATTATCACTACAAACTTAACAGTAACTGTGGTAATGCTTTTAGCCTAAGCTTGAAAGGTCTTGTATACTTCTTATTTTGGATTTTTCATTTGTGGTGCTTTTGAGCTGCTATTTATAGAAGTTGAGTATCAACTTCTATTATCCCGCTCAGTCAGTTGTCCAAGGGATAACAAATTCATCTTGGGCAACTTTGCACTCTTCCCTTTTTGCTTTTCTTGGAAATAGAGAAAGCAAAAGGTAAAAGGTTTCTTTGCTGAGAAGAGAACCTTTTTCTG
The DNA here is from genome assembly GCA_963930675.1 of Gnaphalium uliginosum. Lineage (NCBI taxonomy): Eukaryota > Viridiplantae > Streptophyta > Magnoliopsida > Asterales > Asteraceae > Gnaphalium > Gnaphalium uliginosum. The sequence goes on along the minus strand of OZ005680.1, from coordinate 36,727,731 downwards.
ATGTTTGACTTTGCTCAAACATCTTTTCAGTTGTATCGTAGCCTAGGGAAAGAAGAACTGCTTTTGTACGATTGTACTTTCATTCTTCAATCTGTGCTCTTCAGTCTGTGATCTTCAGTTTGTGATCTTCAGTCTGTGAAGCCTTCTATCTTCGATGTTCATTCTTCAGATGATGAATTCATGAGTCTTCAACAAGAGCACGGCTTTCAGTCTGTTAGAATTTCTTCAGTCTGTGAAGCACAGACTCAGAAACAATTCTTTAGTCTGTGGATCACAGACTCAGAAACACAGACTCAGGAATTCACTAAGTTTTTCCCGAATACAATTGAGTTAGATTTTGACTCCTCAGATTTATAACTTGGGTTTAATCATTGTTTTTCCCAACAATATGATCTTCCACATCTTTCATCAAGAACCCTGCAGTACACTTTTTAACCTCTCTTGAAGGAAAACACTTATGCTCAGATTTGTAAGTTTTTACAACCCAAGTTTCCTCATTGAAGCACTTTGATACATGCAGTACCCATGGGCAATTAATCTCATCGTGGCCCTTTGAAACATCATCCTTAATATCATATTTTTTTTTTCAGTTTTTCAGATTTGTAGGTTGGAGAACCCACTTCTTTTGCTATGCTTGCTTTTGTCCATTTGGTAGGGGACCCACATTCCATTAATTCTCCTGCACCTACCTCTTTTGAAGATATTTGACTTGAAGATATTTGACTTAAATTAGGCCCAACTGAATTAGGCCCAACAGTACTCTTCTTGCCTTTCACAAATTTATTTTTTCTGGTTTTTACTTTTCTTACAAGTTGTGATCCAAGAAGCTCAGATCCATCAACTTGTGACCCACTAACTTTTGATCCAGCAACTTGTGACCCATTAGCTTCTTGAACAAATGTTTTATTGACCCTGCTTGCATTTGGATTATCAAACTTTGGTATACTACCTCTGCATATTGTTCTTAGTCTTTTATCATCATTTTTCTTGAAGTGGAATTGTCTCCTAGTTTCAACTGCATGCAATCTGACCAATTCCTGAACTTCTGCTTTAGTTACAAAGCTTTGACCAACATACCAATGAACCTTATTATTTGGGTTTGTTACTTGATCACTTGCTATCTTCTTCAATACACTCTTCCTAGGACTACACTCACCCTCTTCATCACCACTTTCAAAAGCTTCAAGGTTTATAGGTTGTTCAAGCTCAACTCCCCATTTCTCATTATCTGCAATGTTATCAGGTGTGATTGGTGCCCCAACCCATTCAACATCTTTGTCTACAAAGAATTGGAAGTTCTTCATATCCACATTAACCTCATTAATCAAGTTTTCCTCATCTACAATAAACTCACTAGCATCACTATCACTGTTTGTGTCTTGTGATCCTTCCTCACTGCCATCATTGTGTTCAGCCGTAACAGTATTCAACAACTCAGTAAAGCTACCTTTATCTTTAAAAATAGGGCAATTATTTGGGTTGTCCACTTCAAATTCCGAGCTCCTTTTAGCTCTGTTTTCCTGTTACCGGTTTCAGTTAAGTCACCTATCTCATTATCATTAGGCTTATTTTTAAATGTGCTCCAATTTGACCAACAATGCTCAACATACACTTCAATAACTTTGACATCAGACACAAATGTGATCAATAATCTTATGTCTTGATCATTGACAAGATCAGCAAGACCATCATCTAGACAACTTTTAGGCTTTCTAAAATGGAACCACTTCGGTTGATTATCTGCATAACCTAAGCTTTCTAACATATCATCTAGTTCAAGTATACTAAACAAGTCACAGTCAATCATATCAATATAGTTCATTTTACCTCCTTCGTAAATCAAAACGGGGATTCTTTGCAAATGCACCACCATGATGAATCTTCAGTGAGAAAAAATTAGGCATTTTATCTGTTTCAAGCAAAACAACAAGTTAGACCATCTTTAGGTGAAATTGCTCATTTTTTTTAAAAAATCATGTCCGTTAATTACGAGAATAGATGTTAACCGTACCATAAAATTCTGGTTCATTGATGGTAATGCTTTTATGGCGAACACGCCACGCTGCTTGAACCATGATCGTATTGATTATCGTCGATTAGTAGCTGTGATTTTGATCGGAAATGGCAAATGACTTAAGGTTTGGTGTATGAGATTAATGAACCATCCAGGGGTAATATTGGGTGGGGGGAAAGTGGAATGGACGAATTTACCTTCGTGTGCAGCTCACGTGATGCCACTTATCGGGCAAAAATTAACAAAGTTAGACGGAGGGACCATTTTTGGTCGTAAGTTAAAGATATTGGACTGAAAACCTGAAAAAAAATGTTTAGGGCCTAGTTCCGTAAATCAGTGTAAACCACACGGACCATCTATGGAATTTACTCTTAAATAAAATAAATATCTGCCGATAAGTGGTTAATCCCTCTACCTCTCAATCAATTGGTGACTAGTTCAAGTCCCACCTTCTGTTTGACAATCTTTTCATATTTCTCTTTATTTCACTTTCTTACAATTCTTTTCTTTTCTGTATTTTCCCATCTCTCTTACATTCATTATCGTTCTTCACTATTTTTTAAGCTAGTTATAGGACTGCTCCCAATCGTAGACTGAAACTGAAGAAACTGACGGGTCACGTCAGCACCACGTCAGCTTTTTACAAAACTGACAGACCCCTACCATCAGTGCTCCGTCATTTTTTTTTCAGGGACCCACAACTAATAATTTAAATATTTAAAACACAATACTTAAAATAAAACACATTTCATTAAAATAAAAAACATTACAATTAAATAACAAAAACATTACAATAATTAAATAAAAACACTAGAATTAAAATAAAGTAGTATAATCCGAGCTCGATTCGTCAGCTTCGTTAGTGTCTTCGGCCTTGTTTTCGTCTTCTTCCGAGTCTTATCCTCCATGCATGTTTTGATATTGTTCCACCACTTCTTTCGAGCCGTTTTGATTATTTTGAGTACCTTTTTTGAGGCAAACTTTGGAATTTTTTTACAAAGAAAGCTCAACGCCTTGTAAGCCGTTTTTTAATGTTGTTCTCGGTAATTGTTGTAATTATTTTTTGTGACATTAAGGCTGTATTCTTAACCGCGGAAAGGGTTTCAAGTTTTTCGGAATGTATATAACTTCTTGAAGAGGAACCGGCGTCCGATGAAGATGAACTTTGGCCGACTTTCGCCCCGGTGGATGGCGTATTGGGTCGTCTCGGAACAACATTCTCATATTTGCTTCAAGAGACGAGGACATGGGGAAGTCATTCGCGTGAAGATTGGTGGCTTCGGGTTTGGGTTGGAACGGATGTTTGTTGCCCATTACGCCCGGTTCGACAAAGAATTTTGGGTAATGTTTTAATACATCCCAACATGACTCGTAAATGAATTTACGGTTGTCCATTTGTTGCTTAAAACCTTTTCGGGCCGCATTTAAAACGTCGTCGTCTCCGGCACCGCTTTGAGGGAAAATCTCGGCAAATTTTTTGTATATGCCTTGAAATACTTTTGTGTAATGAGAAATTTTATTCCATTTGCCCGTGAGTGAATTAAGGTTACGTTTAACCCTTGCAATGAAATTTTAACTCGAGTGGACTTAATTCAAAAACTCTCGTTTGATTGAGAGTTTCCTTGAATGCCATTCTGGAACAATGTATCCACTGTTCCGCTAGTATTCTTGCCTCCTCATCGGTCCACCTAATTTGAACCCTTTTACCTTTTTTGTCGGTTTGGGTCTCGAGTTCGGGCTCGGGTTCGGGCTCGGGTTCGGGTTCGGCCTCGTCCGAACTTTCTACTAAATGTTGGGTTTTGGGTACGGAGAAGTTAGCGGGTTGAAAGTTCGGATTTTGTGTGTTTGGTGAATAATGTGAATTTTCAAAGTTCGGGTTCGGATTGGATGTGGATCCGCTAATTTGTGTGGTTGGTGAAAGTTGTGGGTTTGGTGACCATTGTTGGCTTTGCGAAAATTGTGGGCTTTGGTACCACCCTTGATATTGGTAGTTGTTTCGAGGGTCGTCGGGTGAAAGTTGGTAAGGATTTGCAATGGATGCAAAACTTGCAAATCTCGTAGGTTAAGACGGAGATGCGTAGTTTGATTGAGCGGAGAACGATCCCGTAAGCGGATGTTAGTTTGTTATCGGATTGTTTAACAAATTTTGCCACATATCTTTATCAATATTTTGTTGTTCACTTTTTTTGGATTTGGATTTGTTGTTTTTAGACATAGTGTAGTGTATGAATTGTAGTGTTTTTGTGTTTGAAATTGAGGTGTATGAAATGTGTAAAAGTTGTGTGAATTGTAATGTATGAAATGTTGAAAATAGTGAGAATTGTGGTGTGTGGAACGTGTAAAAGTTATAAGAATTGTAGTGTGAATAATGGGTAAAAGATAGTGTTTATTTATAGTGAAAAAGTAGTATTTAAAAAAAATAAAAAAGGACAAAGTAGCCGTTAATTTTTATATTTTATTTTTTTTATTCCTCAAACGGCTACAATTGCAGACCCACGGACCCACGAAATCAAACGATGGAGCGTCGGATAAACGACGGAAAAAACTGACGAATCGAACCGATGAGCCGGTACTATCGGTTATGTCGTTTGGGAGCGACGAGAAGCGGCCGGGGATGGGGTGGGGTGGGTGAAGCAGTGTCAAACTAAAATACCCAACAAGCATTAGCTCTCCCTGAAAAGGAGGTGATCCAGCCGCACCTTCCAGTACGGCTACTATATTTTATAGGTGATAATTTTTCTTCATTTTCCCCCATAAAATAAGTCTGTATAAATATCTATAAGCACAAATAAATGCATTATAGTTCACATATAAAGAAGTCTAAAAGTTTGTAACTTCAAGAGAGACCAACATTCGAACTAAAATACAAGTAGTCACTAAGGTATGTTCACTTTGCTAAATCTATAAACCTTCGGTATGGTTTTCGTGTCGAGAATTGAATTAGACTTAATTATTCTTCAGTTCGGTTGGATTCATTGTAACATAAGTTTGGTTGGTTTTGTTTTACTTGCAGAAAAAAAATTCGACTCGAAATCCATAACATGATGTGACTAACATCGTAAAATTCGCCCCCTTGAAAAAGATATTCTGGTACCTCCCCTGTCAACAGAATATATATAAACATCCTACCTCAACATAATCAGCATGTCCAGGACAATCAATATGAGCGCAACGCCTTTTGGCAGTCTCATTTTGCACATAATCAATATGAGCTTTTCATTGTAGCAGTTCATCATGACGATTGCTTCCTTCATCAATCCTTCTCATTAGTATTAGTATCCTTTTGTGCTTAAAGAAGATCATTGAGGTTCATTGGTTTTCTTGTTAGGATTGACTCATTAATCGTTGTCTCTTTTGTATTCCTATCCAATTTTCAACTTTGTTGAAAATTTAGTTCATCAATATATCAATTCTTTGCCAAAAAAAAGAGATCTTTTTCAGAAGCTAAAAAATCCGATTCGAGCGGATTCTTTCCCAAACCACAAAATATCTTTGGAAAAATTGACACATATGAAATTGGGTACAAGTTTGAAAAGAACTAACCCACTTGTTTTTCGAAAATATAATGTAGTTATCAATTCAAGCTTGCTTTATTGAACTTAGTTTTACATTTTAATGAATAATTTAAAACGACTGAGACGACCGATCAAAATAAAGAATTATGCTCGAGCTTGAGAGTTGAGCTTGAGCCCATCTCAACTTGCGTAGAGCCTTGTTCACCGACGTCTCATAACTTATCAAAATAAGTCATGATATTAGGAAAGACATGTTCGACCAAAGCAAGGCAGACCACCAATGGTAACATGAAAGAGATTTGAAAAAGATAATTACTATAGTTTGGCTTGCTGTAGTCAAATTGTTCATCAGGCAAAGGATACGATCAGAATCTGGACTGAGATGAATTATTTTGACGATCAATGGGCTAGTATTTTATTAGTTTGGGCTGGAAATACGTATAGGTTTACGTTTACGTTTACGTTTTTGCATTTGGGTCTCCAAGGATAACAAAAAGCAAGTATAAACCGAGTTAAAATGGGCATTGGCCATTGGGTTTGGAAGATGGAGTACATTATCAATTGGGCTTATTGGAAATGGTTCAGGAAGATTGCTGGATTGGATTGTTGATAACTATGGGCTCAAAAAACGTCCAGTCTTCAGTAGTGGTTTATTGGGCCAAAGGAAATATGGATGACGTAGTTGGGCCGGTTTATTGGCTAACTGATTGTTACTGTTTTGACATGTGTACGTTTATTGTGATTTATAGTTACAACTTACAAGACAATACTCCTTTATTGTTACTGTTTTTCCCATGTTTTGGACAGAGAAATTGGGAATTCCCAACTTAAATTTGTACCTTTTTCTTTGGTTTTAATAATAGTTTAGGTCAACGTGTTCTTTTGGTCAACGTATTCAACCTTACAAGCGAATGATATAACCTTTTTCGGGCACCTAAGATAAATATAACATTCTCCAGGATAATAAAAGTAACATATTGCAAATGCTAACCCTTTGCTATATATAATCTATTGGATACATTCTCTCAAACAATATGCAATTAGAAAACAACCAATCTAATTGTTTAATAAATTGTAGAATATTAGGCGAAGTTTAAAAAAAAAAAAAAATTAACTTAACATATAAGTCTTTCCTATCAACATCAGATCCCTTTATTCCCTATCCTTTTTTAATGCATTCTCGAGTCCTATGCAACATGATTTTAGACTCTCATCATCCAATGATTTCAACTTTTCAGAAGAAAATAAGAAACCAGATGTATTTACATATTCTTGATATTGTTCGAACCTAGTCGTTAAAGACACAATAGCTTGATTAACAATGTATAAAAATAATTTGTTCTAAGTAATTCCTTCACAGATTGTGAAACAACAGGTGACTTTTCAATTGGACCCTCATCAAAATGTCTCTTTCTTATAATCTCACGCCTTGACCCCGCACATCATCTATATCAGGATCAAGTGATTTTTGTTAGATGGTAGATTAGTATAGTTGGCCCAAGCCCGATTATGAGTTTAGGGTCCATTAGAGTTTAAGTATATTCCATTGTATACTATATATATCTGCATATATAACACATTATAACGAACGAGGTTTCATTATTCAACATGGTATCAGAGCAGGTTTTATACCCTCTAACCAACCGCTTCCGCATTCTTTATTTTCGCGTTCCCCGTTCGCAAACTGTTCACATATTCAATTACCATTTGTCGATTACATCAATTGCTACCATCTAACAATTGTCTTTGTTTGCAAGAAAAAAAAAATTTATCTTTGTTTGCAATCTTCGTTCCATACCAATTGTCGCTGCAACAACAAAACCTTTTTGAATATTGTTTATATTTTCTTCTACAGCTGTCCATTTGTCCTTTTATCTACATCTCTTTTATTCGATTACATATAGTTAAAAAAAATGATGACTCTGCTATCGAACAACCTTCTTATTACTCTTGATGACACTTTACTTTTGTTGCTGCTTGAAGATTCGCATCCGCCTGCTGTCGGATATCTTTATCAACAAAATAGTTATTACTTTTATTTGCTTTTGCTACCGCTTTCCTTTTAATGCTGCTGCTTGAAGATTCACATCCGCTTGCCGTCGGATATCTTCATAAACAAAATAGTTACTGCTTTTATTTGCTTTTGCTGCTGCTGTTTGAAGATTCGCATCCGCTTGCTGTCGGATATCTTCATCAACAAAATAGTTATAGATTTAATGCTTTAATATGTACAATTCTTTGCTCCAGTCTTGAGTTTTCGCGATTTCATCGCTCGGGCTGCGGGGGAGTATTAGATGGTAGATTCGTATAGTTGGCCCAAGCCCGATTATGAGTTTAGGGTTCATTAGGGTTTAGGTATATTCTATTGTACACTATAAATATCTGCATATATAACACATTATAACGAATGAGGTTTCATTATTCAACAATTTTAGCTCGTTTTGTAAAACATCAAAAAGACGTTCTCCAGTTGTATCATTTACGTTTAAAAGCCTAAAAAGGATTCCTCGATGGTAATAGAGCTAGAAGACACATCTACATATCTTCTAATTAAGGACATTTGTTCTTGATGGATGATATCAAAAGTTCAATCAAGTATTACAGAAATATACTTAGTTAAAAATCGTCTCGCATTCTTATCCTTAGGATTTTTGGAAACAGTGAAATCTCTTTTTTAGAACCTGTTGCTAACAATTGCTCTCTCATTTTAGGATTAAGAGCATTCCAATTTCTTGGATCACATATATCAGTTATATCACACTCTTTAGAAGACACGTTTGGAGCACCATCAAAATCCTCAAAATTATCTACCTTTTCATTAGCATTGTTTACATTTTGATTATCGCTATCCACCTTTTTGTTACTAGCACCTACAATTTCATTTTCATTATCATTGTCGATATTCCCATTATCATATTTCATATTTTGGTTATCATCATCTATATTTTCATTATCACTATCTATATTATTATCATAATTATCGGAAACTTGTCCCTTCTTAAAATATGTATTTATAGCTCCTTTTTGTGATTGAATTAGTTGATAGATTCCTTTTCTTTTCTAACGTTTTTCATGTCCAGATTCATGTTTTCTAATTCTTGAAGACATTATTCTTGAAGACATTATTCAATAATGTGAGGTTCATTCCCAAGCTGAAGATGCGGTTGATTTCGATTGGCCAATTGGGTGATGAACGGTACCACGTTAGATTTGGCGACCAACAACGGAAGGTTATCAAGGGTAGTTTGGTAATTTCTCACAGTTATAAATGGGGAACCTTGTATATGGCTGAGATTCCAAATGAAGAATGGCTAGGCGGTGATGTAGTGGAGTAGGACAGCGGAAGGATTCGTTTAAAATCACGTTGCAAACTGAAATTAATTGCAAAACGCAAAGTACCACGATTAAAACTTCACGAATCTGGAAGAAGATAAAAACGCAGATTATTATTGAATAGAATAGAATGCCTAATGACAAAGTTTGGGTTTGTATTTATAGACCTAGAAGTCCTAGCTAGAATAAAATTAAATCCCTAACTAATAAAGCTTAAATTATCTAATTAATAAATAAAAATAATAACTAAATAAAGATGTTTCCTAATTTAAAAACCTCCAGTAGATTTGTTACTTGTTGTCCAAGTTTGGTTTATTGCTGCTCAAGTGTCTATATCATTCTCCCCTGCTTGAAAAGGACTCGCCCACGAGTTCTCAGGAGAGTAAAGAGGTTCATCCGGAGAATTGTAGTCAACCAAGTCGGAAACGTTGAACGTGTTCGAGATAGCTAGATCCTCGGGCAAATCAACTACATATGCATTGTCATTGATTTTATTCAGAATTCGACATGGCCCAAGCTTCTTTTTCTTTAATTTATTGTACGTACCAACTGGAAATCGTTCTTTTCTTAAATGCACCATAACAAGATCACCTTCAGTAAACATTTTAACTCGGTGATGTTTGTCTTTGTCCGATATATATTTGGCATTAGATGCTGCAAGTTTATCTCGGACATCATTTTGAATAGATTCAATCGTCTTTGCTAAATTCTCACCAGCAATGCTATAACTAGGAATCTTGGGTAAAGGGACCAAATCTAAAGTATGGCTTGGAGACTTTTGATACACTATGGAGAATAGTGTCTTACCCGTGGAACGGTTAACCATGTTATTATAAGCAAATTCAACCAGTGCTAGACACTTATCCCATTGTTTTGGGCGATTGCTACATAAGCATCGAATGATGTTAACCATAGTCTTGTTCACAACTTCCGTTTAACCGTCCGTTTGAGGATGGAAGGAACTACTTGTAACACCCCAAATTTTGTAAGTTTTTATATTATATAAAAGTATGTTATTTAAATTCTTATATTTGTATTTGGTGTTAAATACAAATATAGTTTGGGGTTAAAAATATAAAAGAAATATAAGTTGAGGGGCTGAAAGTGTTAATTATGTAAGTGAAGGTTAGAAAGTGAAAATATGCAAATATAACTCATTCTTCCTTCTAAAATCTGGAATAAACTAGAGATATATGTGTGTGTGCTTAAAACCGTATGAACAAAGGAGAACAAGAAGGAGAAAATCAAATTGAAGCTAGGTTTGATAAATTGGAGGTTCTAAACCCTAATTCAAGTCAAATAAGGTATGAATAACACTCTTTAACCCTTGAATTCATGATTTAGTTATGAACCCTAGTTAGGGTTTAAGTAAAAAGTAGTTAATTAAGGTGGAAATCGGGTGTAAAGTGATTATGTAAGTGTTTTGAGTTGTACGAACTCATAAAAGGAATGAAAAGGTGAAAAGAATTGAAGTAATAATTTTGGGTGTAATTATTGGAATTTCACCAAGTATGTATGTAGGTGAATTAGTTGATGATGGTGATATTAAGTTGTTATTGTTGTTACAACAATAATCACCATAAAAGTATGTATAATATTATGAGATAAGTGTATGATAGCTAGTTGAGAATTGAGTGAAGCATTTGAATTTTAGCTTGTTGGATGTTAAAGAGTTAACTTTGAGTTTGTTGAGCTGTAAGTAACTCATGTATGTATATTGATATGTTTAGGTGATACAAGAGTGGGAAAATAGTTGCTTGAGTCAATTGATCACTACTCTAAGGTAAGTAATGGATAAGTATGTAACTAAATTGCAATACTTGGATTACATTGAGTTGTCAAGTATTTTCCCTTTTGTATGTTATGATGAAGTGAGATTATTGAGATACAAGAGTATTCAATGATCACACTAAATGGTGGAATTCAAGGGTGGTGATTGAGATACAAGAGTATTCAATCAACCATGTTCTTGACACCATGGTATGGACTCCTTGAGTTAAATTGTATGGAGTTGAGGATCCTTAATTCATGTTATGTGCTATGTTAATGTTAATGTGGATGTTTTATTTTCCTTTACTTACTAAGCATGTTTGCTTATCGTTACGTTTTCAATGTATGTAGGTGAGCAAAGTGGAACACGAGGCGATTTGGGTAAAAAGCCCAAGCGGAAATAGTGGTGAACTTGCTACAAACAAGTAGTAAGTAATCCTTTTGAATCATGCTCTCGATACATAGAAACGCCCAAAGTTTGTAAGGTTGTTGATCTATTGTAACTAAGTAATTATGAATAAAATCTTTGTGAAATATTATGTTGAAAGTTATTTTGGGTTGTAATTACCCCTTGTAATTGTTGAATTGGTGTCACCCATGTTAAGATATAGAAGGTGTCCAAATGGGTCACAACGGGTTGCTCAATTGGGTCATTTTGTTGAAATTAGTCGAATGATGGTTTTGGTGGATTGAGTTACTTGTTATTATGTCAAGGTGTATGTTTCAAATTTCTGAAAATATGGTAATTAGTAGTAAGTTAATATTATATCCACTTGGTTGCATAAGTGACCAAAATGGTCAAATTTCGATCAAGAGTCCAAAATCATTGAAAATGCAAATATCGTAAAAGTGTCAATCGGGAAACTTTCATTTTGTCATATTAAGCATGTCTGCAAAATTTCAGGTCGTGTTTATAAACGAGTCAAAATTTATGCACGTATCAAATTGGGTCAAAAACTTGAGTTGTGTAGAATGTGTTGTTCAAGACCTAGTACGCGATCGCGTACCTAGTGAAGAAATCGAATCAGAAGCCTTTACGTTGTAGGTACGCGATCGCGTACCCTTACCGGGATCGCGTACCTTGTACTAAAATTTGAACAGAAGCTTTTCATGTATTGAGTACGCGATCGCGTACCCTATGGTAGGATCGCGTACTCTCGGGTTGCGTCAATGTATGCGATCGCGTATGGTTAACAGGATCGCGTACGGTGTAAAAAAAAAATTAAGGCGTTTCACTACTATACTCCAAGTCGGTCTGAAAAAGTCTCCACAAAGTACGCCAAAAATGAGATAAGAATTTAATGTCTCTATCAGAAGTAATCGTCTTATGAACCCCATGTAAGCGAACGGTCTCTTTAAAGAATATACCATCAATATGAGACGCGTCAGAAGTTTTCTTGCAAGGAAGAAAATGCGCCATTTTTGAGAATCGATCAACCACGAAAAATACAGAATCATAAGTGCGTTGTGTACGTGGTAAACCTAAGACAAAGTCCATGGATATATCCTCACATAGTGCTTCGAGAATAGGCAGAGGATTATACAAGTCGGTGTTTTGAGACTGACCTTTATTGCTTTGGCAAGTATAACATTTTTTGTCAACTTTGTGTACATCCCACTTGAGTTCTGGCCAATGATATCATTTCTCAACCAAAGTAATAGTCTTGTCTCGACCCAAATGACCACCAAGACCTCCTCCATGAAGTTCTTGAATTAAGTGCTCCCATTGGTGTGTTATTGCTAGATTTCTGCAAAGTCATCATCTGATGCATAAAGATCCTTTAAAATATCGAAGCCGATCACTTTAGAACCCATAATGGTAAGTAAAATTGTGCGTCGGCTCAAAGCATCTGCTACTTTATTCAGAACGCCGGCTTTGTGTTTGATCACGAAGGTAAATTGATGTAAATATTCTATCCATCGCGCATGCATTCGATAAAACTCTTTTGACTACTGAAATATTTTAACGCCTGATGATCGGTTTGAAGCACAAATTCTCGTTGGAAAAGGTATTGCTCCCAATGTTTAATTGCTCTGACTATCGCATAAAATTCAAGATTGTAGGTGGTCCATTTTCTCCGAGCATCACTTAGCTTTTCGCTAAAAAATGCGACTGGTCATTTTTCTTGCGATAGTACAGCTCCAACACTGACAATAGAAGCATCAGTCTCCAATTCAAATGGTCTGTCAAAGTTAGGTAAGATCGGAATGGGGGCTGTTGTAAGCTTCTTTTTTATTAGAGAGAAACTTTGATTTTCGGAATCACCCCGGTGGAAACGTCCTTTCTTTAAGCATTCTGTAATGGGAGCCATGATCGTGCTAAAATCAAGAATAAATCGACGATAGAATGTGGCTAACCCATGGAAACTTTGAACATCACTAATTGTTTGTGGTGTAGGCCAATCTTGTATTGCTTTGATCTTTTCATCATCCACATGGATGCCCAAGAAAAGTAGTTTATCCGTCATAAAACTACACTTCTTGAGGTTGATGTATAACTGATGATCTCGTAGCGCTTCAAGGACTCGTCGTAGATGTTCTGAGCGGTCATCCTCCGATTTGCTATAAATAAGGATGTCATCAAAGTAAACCACCACGAATCTACCGATGAATGGCTTCAAGACTTGATTCATCAAACGCATAAAAGTACTTGGGGCGTATGATAGTCCAAAAGGCATTACAAACCACTCATACAAGCCCTCTTTGGTCTTAAAGGTTGTTTTCCACTCATCTCCTGGGCGAATGCGAAGTTGATGGTAACCGCTACATAGGTAAATCTTCGAGAATAAACAAGACACGTATAGCATATCCAACATGTCGTCAAGCCGAGGGACCGAAAATCGGTACTTAACTGTGATTTTATTTATCGCACGACTATCGATACACATACGCCAATTTTTATCTTTCTTTGGCACTAGTAAAGCAGGAACCACACACAGACTTTTGCTTTCTTGTATAACGCCTTTCTTAAGAAGTTCTTCAACCATATGTTGTAAGATAGCATGTTCTGTTGAGCTCATACGGTAGTGCGGCTGATGTAACGTAAAGTCATATTTTTACATACATTATTCTTTTCTATTTGAGCTATTAATTAGTGAAAACATCTTAAATCAATGTTTATTTACTAACAATCACTAAAGTGGTTCAAATATATACGTTGCAACAAAAATAACTAAAAACGTCCAAATAACATGCGAAACGAAGCAAATAAACATCACCCAATTCTTCCACTCTTATTTACATTATGATATACACTTCCTAAACTACTATTTTATGATTCATACGTAATTAGGAGATAGGGGAATCAAGAATCAAGCAAAATGGATAAGGAACAGAGGAGATACAACATCTAAAGATCAACCGAACGTATTCCAAGCACGTATGAGCTATAGACATCCAAAATACCTGATTTTGGTATCATTAGAAGCGTAACAGCATTATGAGATAATAAACGAATGAATCAATTCAAACGGACAAGTAACGAAGAAGATACAGCTGAAACAAGCAACAAACGAAGTATTGAACAACGGGCAAAAACAAACGGCACCCCTAAGTGCCGTATACGGCCCTAACGGATACCGTATACGGTATATGCACCCCTTATATGGCCCCTATAGGTGCCGTATACGGCCTCAACTTTTTCTGTTGATGCCGTTTTTCAGTTTCTTAGTGGTTTGGTGCCGAGTCGTGCTTGTATTGGATGCTTTAGGGCTTCTACATGGGATTTCAGGCTTTGCCTATAAATAGTGACCTCTCATTCCCCATTTATAACACACCTCACACACTCTTTCTCTCTCTAGTCTCTCCCTCTAGTTTCTCTCTCTAGGATTTTAATCCTTGGAACTAGTGGGAAGATTAGGAGAGAATTATTCTCTTTTCTTTTAAATTAGTTATGTAATATAACTAGTAGAGGCTAGCAATTGTAATGCTTGGGATATTATTCAGAGAAATACAAGTGTTATTCTGCTCACAATTTATACGGATATTATCTATCCTTTTTATTATTAATTTGTCATAATGTTCTTATTTGATGTTTGTGATTTATTAATGTTAGAGATGTTTTTTGCCATGTTTTGTGAGTAATTGCTTGTATGTTTGCCATGATATAGATAGTTTTAATTAGGAATGATGTTATGCTTTGTTATCTGTCTAAACTTATCATGAATCTAGACTTAATTTACGTGTCACCCTTTCCAGTCCTTCACGTGACTATCACCTTAGTTGTAGGATTTGACGAAACCCTAGTTAATGGTAGATAGTTATCTATGTTTATGTATAAAGCTATGAGATATTCGTAAAACGGTCTGTACTTAGTATAGCGTTGGAAACACCTTCAAGTGGAGTACAAATACGTGAAAGTTAAGGAAATGTCGACGGTCTATCTCATCGTGGGATACCTAGAAGTCACCTTCTAGAACATGGTCTAGGAACCCTAAAGTTGTGGAAATACTACAGTATTGTACATCGTGAGTATACCTAGGGTTATAAAGTTGTGAAAATACTTAAAGTATTGTACACCGCGAATATACCTAGTGTTATAAAGCTGTGGAAATACTTAAACGTCTTGTATACCGCGAGTACACCTAGGGATGAATGATTGATTATAAAGGAGGGTCTAATTCATAATGGAAGTATTTGTGCTTACAGTAATTGAATATGGAGTTCTGAAAAGAAAGAAAAGACTCGGCTGTAGTCTAAGATGCTTAAACCCCTTAACTCCACTTAGCCGATAGTTTAGAATACAAAGTTAAAAAAATCAGTACACAATTAGATAATAAGATTTAGACTTAGAAGTTAAGAAAGGTCAAATATAATTGCGTTCTGTTGCCTCATTCCTGCACCCAGGATGTATCTATCCAAAAAGGGTCACTTGGTCTCTAAAGACAGTGAGGGGAGTTTAAATTAGTCTAGTCTGATCAGAATCAGGATAGCCTAGGACTCAGTGACATACTAATTTAGAACCGGACTAAAGAAGTAGGGTCCCCAATAAACATCATCCCAACAATACACTATCCTAAATCATGGTGAACCACGTCTTCGTTATCCTTAAGTGTTATATATATGCTAGTTTCCCGTTACTTTTATGCGTTATTAGTTTTAATAGCCTTAAATAGATAAAAACCAAAACATATACCTATCCAACTATCCAAACCTAGCTTGATTACTAAGTTATCTGAACGAGCTCTGTTTCAATTTGATCATCGTGAGGAACGGCCCTGGATCATCCTTACCACATACTAGTATCAGATATTCGTACCTAGTACCAGTAGGTAGTACAGAGGTTTAGGCCCCCGACAAAATATAAATTCAAAACTTACCCCACACGGGTTTGTGCAGGTTGGAAACACGACGACCGATCGTGCCGCATCAGAGGCAGGTTGGGAAGACTAGCCCCGGGTATAAAGTCAATCTGATGTTGAATATCCCTTAAAGGAAGGAGACCAAACGGGATATCTTCGGTCATATTGCTCTTAAATTCAGATAGTAAATCGTGAAGCTTTGGTAGGGCATCTTCCATAGACATGTCGAGCGTTTTTTACCTTGGCTAAGAAAGCCTCTCGGGAAAATAACATCACCTGCTTTTCCTTTTCTTTGGTTGCTCCCGGAAGAGTGTCGTCAAAGTAAGGACACAATGTAAATTTGTGACCATCCTTAAAGAATGTGTAAGTGTTCTCTTTCCTCTTGTGTATGACACCTAGATCGAATTGCCAAGGTCGACCAAGTAAGACCTGGCACGCATCCTTATCAACAACGTCGAAAACAATGGTGTTTTTCTACTTACCCATAGAGATCAGAACTTCACATTGTTTAGTTACTCGTACTTCTCCGACGGCTTTAATCCAACCAATCGTGTACGGTGTCGGATGCTTGTGTGGTGACAACTTAAGTCGTCTAACAATATCTCGCAAGATGATATTTTCACTACTTCCACCATCGATGATGACATTAACAATATCTTGTCTGAGTTTGCATCGGATTCGAAAGATGTTTTGTCGTTGGGTGTCTTACATCTTTTTAGGGGAAGCAACTACTAATCTACGCACGACATATGAGTACCCTTCGTTTTCATATTCCTCTTCCTCATTAAGAACATCGTTAGGATCGATAAAAAAATTCCTCATCATCTTGTTCGGCATCACTGGTATCCTCTCGTTCAGCCATGTTAACAGATTTTGTTGCTTGACACTGGCTTGAGATGTGACCTGTGTGTTGGCATTGATAACAACGGTTTCCAATGGGTCGCGCGTACGGGTTAGCAACGGGTTTCTTGTTGCCTTGTGTGATGTGTTCGGTGCTCCACTCTTCTCTCCTTCGGTATTTAGGGCTGTTTTGAACGAGCTAGTATAAATATCGCTTCTCGAATTTTTTTTGATATGAGGTTGTCCATTGTGTTTCGGTACGGAACACCCTTTTTCCCATGTTTAGTGGTTGTTTTCTCGGCTTTAAGTGCCAGATGAATGGCTTCGTCAATGGTCCATGTGGTTTGAAGAGAAACAATCTCTTGAATATCAAACCGTAGGCCATTATTGAAACGAGCTACCTGTTTAGAATCGGATTCATTCAAATTATTGCGAGATGCCAACCTTAAAAATTCTTCAGAGTACTCGGTGACACTTCGAGAATATTGTTTGCAATTCTGATATAATGCATAAAGTGTCTGTTCATAATCAACGGGAAGAAATGGGGCATACATTAATCGTTTCATCTTTCCCCAAGTTTTAACCGGTTTTTTTCTTTCGCAATGACGACCCGTTTGAAGGTTGTCCCACCATGATAAAGTTGCGTCTTTAAGCTTGTAGGTGACATACTTGACTTGAGTCTCTTCGCGAATATCCATTATTTAACCGTTATTGGTGATTCCTCTTTTTCTCTTCAAGAGGTTTCATAAATTCATCAAAGGCAATAGCTTTAGCCTTACCTTCATCGGACAATACCTAAACGAAACACATAATTTTATATTTACTAAATAAAACAACAAATGGTAAAGCACAAATTGCGATCAGGAATGAAATTCCAAGGGTAACTTTGTATTGCAGCCGTGAGTGTTTTTTTTCCATCATCAACGTGTTGATGTGTGAAAATTGAACAAAGGAAAACAAAAGTAGATTTTAAGGTGCATCCAGGTAGGATCACCTTGATCCCTTTAGGAGAATTAAGTTCAATGTTGGACAGCGGATATGATCCTGCAGGATCACTTTTAATCCCGGTGGGATCACACCTTATATAATATAACTCTTATTCTTGAAAATACAAAACTACAAAATTATAAAGATTTTCTCTCTAGTTGGTTGTGGATTAAATCAATCAAGTTAATTGGATATAACCACGTTAAATTTGCGTGTTCGTTTACATTCTCGCATAATTTTAATTGTATGTTTGCTTTCTTTTTTTTATCCATTTATTGTCATGGGGTATAACTAGGGTTACGGTTCTTGTTTGGGGTCCATAATTCCTAACAAGTGATATCAGAGCTCGTGCTTCGAGTGTTTGGCCAATGGCAAATAAAAGCGAGGTAATGATTAGTAAGTTTGATGGTAGAATTTTGGGTTTTGGAAGGTGCTAATCGAGGATGTTTTGTATGAGAAAAAATTGTACCAACCATAGAATCTTGTGGAATCATGGGTAATGGATTTGGGTGCATCTTTTCATGCGATTTCGTGCATGGAAGAGATGCCGATTTTTAGGTATCATTCCGGTAAGGATCGCCTTGCGGATGGAAAGAAACTTTTAGTTGCGGTTATTGGGGATATTGTCATTAAAACTCATCTTGGTACGGATTGGGTACTCAATAATGTGAGGTTCATTCCCAAGCTCGAGAAGTGGTTGATTTTGAATGGGCAGTTGGGTGATGAACGGTACCACGTTAGATTTGGGGACCAATAACGAAAGGTTATCAAGGGTAGTTTGGTAATTTTTCATGGTTATAAACGGGGAACCTTTTATATGGCTAGGATTCCAATCGGGGAATGGCTAGGCGGTGATGTAGTGGAGTAGGACAGCGGAAGGATTCGTTTACAATCACATTGCAAACTGGAATTAATTGCAAAACGCAAATCACCGAGATTAAAACTTCACGAATATGGAAGAAGATAAAATTACAGATTATTATTGAATAGAATAGAATGCCTAATGAGAGAGTTTGGGTCTCTAATTATAGACCTAGAAGTCCTAGATAGAATACAATTAAATCCCTAACTAGTAAAGCTTAAAATATCTAACTAATAAATAAAATAATAACTAAATAAAGAGGTTTCCTAATTTAAAAACCTCCAGTAGATTTGTTACTTATTGTCCAAGTTTGGTTTCTTGCTGCTCAAGTGTCTACATCATTCTCCCCTTCCTGAAAAGGACTCGCCCACGAGTTCTCGGGAGAGTAAAGAGGTTCATCAGGAGAATGGTAGTCAACCAAGTCGAAAACATTGAACGTGTTCGAGATAGCTAGATCCTCGGGCAAATCAACATCATATGCATTGTCATTGATTTTCTTCAGAATTCGACATGGCCCAAGCTTCCTCTTCTTTAATTTATTGTACGTACCAACTGAAAATCGTTCTTTTCGTAAATGCACCATAACAAGATCACCTTCGGTAAACGTTTTGACTCCGTGATGTTTTTTTCCGATTTATATTTGGCAGTAGAAGCTGCAAGTTTATCTCGGACATTAGTTTGAATAGATTCAATCATCGTTACTAAATTCTCAGCAGCAATGCTATAACTACGAATCTTAGGTAAATGGACCAAATCTAAAGTATGGCTTGAAGACTTTTGATACAGTATGGAGAATGATGTCTTACCCGTGGAACGGTTAACCATGTTATTATAAGCAAATTCAGCCGGTGCTAGTGATGTGTGCTAGATAGCGTTTTAAAAGTTATAAATTATGATTTGGAAATATCAATACTATCACACAATACAGGTAAGAATACCTGATCGAATAATAATATAGTTTGGTAAATCCGAGTATCGAAGACAGGGAACGATGTTATTAAATTGAAATAATTAAAAAGTAATAATAAGTAAAAGGGGGGCATTTTAGTTCCGAACGAACGTTTTTAAGAAACTAATAAACTTAACATAATAAGAGTAATTAAAAGTAGATTAAGACAAGTATAGATAAAGGAATTTATTTACTTAGACTTTTATTCCCTAGATTCCAATTATCATGTATGTTTAAACTGTTAGATAATTTTATTGTGAATAAATCTTTTGTGGAAAGTCACTTTATCCGGTTAACAATTCCTATAAAGTCAAGATGAGACACAAGACTCATTATGAATACACAGGATATCCTTTCTATGTGTTGCCTACATATTCCTTATTTAATTAAGCACTTCAACTGTTTATATCGATTTACCCTAGCGACCTTGAATCAACAAGAGTCTAATAATCGTCGTTTGACAATTTTCACATTGAATAAAGTTTAGTAATCATTATTACTCTTAACCTATCGCTAATTAAATCTTCAAGCTACAACTATTTATCAAGTTAAACAATTGCAAATAATTAATAAACCTAGACAAGCCAACGTTATAGAAAAGGTTGATGAATCACGTTAAGTAACAATTAAAAATCAATTAAATAAGATGGATTTTTCGGGTAAACACCATAAACTTCATAAAATCAGTATTTCAATGTAAAGAAACATTCAAACCTTCATCTAGGTTTTATTGTCTAAGTAAACACAATAGAAAATTAGCTCATAGCTATGATACAAGAAATCAGATATAAATTCAAACAAAAGAACATTGTTAAAAGAATAAGAAGATCAAAATCCAAACCGAAAACCGAACAATCTTCGTGAGGATTGAAAACCATAAAACCCTAGCCTTACTTGCCCCAAATTCGTGCCTAAAACCTGCCCTTTAAACCCTAAAGTCGAATTAGGTTCAAGTATTTCGTATGGTTAAAGGCTGAGGCTAAGCCTCTATTTATAGATTTTCAAACCGACATCTAACCGGCGGTTGGGCCGTGCGTTCCACCGCCTTATGGCCCGTTAGCCTCCAACCGGCAGTTGGACCTTCCAACCGGCGGTTGGGCTCTGGTTCTAGAATGTTCTCTTCGCGATCCAGCTTCACTTTTACACTTTTATCTTTTTCTTCGGTTTTTCATCGTTTTTAGTGTGACACCCGGCAAATTAGGCCATCATTTATACCTAAGATAGGTAATTACTGCTTGTAATTAGTGTGAAATAGGACTAATTACGGTAACACTTTGTATATTGTATTAAACGCACGTACGTAATTAATCGTAATTACGCGAATTCGATCGGACGAAATCCTACACAATAAATATGGACGTTGGTGAAAAACACTTTTATTAAATAACCTAATTATGATAAATAATTGTTATTTAACTTATATTATTACGATAATATCTAAAACGTTTTACGTTTCGTATAGATAGTATCGTACGCGACGAAAACGCGCAAATCGGACCCGACATCGAAAGAAACCCATCAAATGTTTTGAAAAGGGTCCAATAAAAGATTTGAAAATGTTTGATCAATCTAAAATAACAAGTATGTATCAAAAACAACACGCGAAAAGTAAACGTTAACAATTAAATTTTTAAAACACGCGATTAACGTTTAACCGAACGAGTAATGTAACACGAAATCGAGGAAACGAGTCACGAGCCCGAGACCGCAACGGGTCAGGCCCACTTCGGCCAGCCCAGCCCAGAAAAGCCAGCCCACCCTTGGCCCTCCTTCCCCCTCTTTGACTCCACAAACCTCATTTAAACTCACACACTTCTCACATAATAAAACTTTCTTTTCTCTCTCAAGTCTCCACCCTCTCTCAAACTCAGCCCCAAACCACCACCACCACCATCATTCTCAGCCTCTTCCAAGGCCCCTGGACACCACCACCATCATCTACATCACTCAAGGAAGAAGAAGAAACGAGATAAGCAAAAACCGAACAGCAGCAGCCCTTCTTCCTCATTTCGGCTTTAGATCGAGTTTCCTTTGTAAGAATCCCTTCAAATCTTGTTTATCTTCCTTGGATAATGTTAATATACATGTTAGAAGTTCATTTATGCTAATTATGTCCAAGATCTAAACCGAAAACCAAAAGATAATGCTAAAAACTTTCGGGTAAAACTATTAACCATCGGACAAAAACGTAACCCGACGTTGACACACGATATCTAACTCATTTCTTCACCAAATCGAATGATTCTTGAGTCTAAAATCAAGTTCAAGGAGTCTACTTTCAAACCCAAGTGGTTTGACATTTTTCTGAGGTCATTTGATATACGAAAACGATTTTACAAAAAGATGTGTCTGGACTGTGGTTTTGGACAGAAAAATCGACCAACTTTGGGAAAGCATATCTCGAGATCTACAAATCCAAATCGACTGAAACAACTTGGAAAAGTTTTATTTTTCTGTTACCTTTCAAAGTTGTACTTCCACTTTTTCTGAAGTTTTGTAAATCGTGAGATATAGACCAAACACTGAGCAAAGGTCCAAAAACCGACCTGTTGGACCCTTGTCTAATCCTTGGACGATTTCGTGAGCTATACTTGACCAAAAGTTATGAAAATTTTACTGGAAGTAGCTAAGACATGTATGAACAACTGTGATTTTTCTTGGAGTTCACTTCGAAACTTTGTTTAGTCAAAACGAGCCCCAAAAACGACTCCAAAACTGAGAAGTTAACCAAGGGGGCTTATTTTGTGACGAAAATGTAACGACAATTTTCCTGAGCCCTAGTAATATATTTAAGACTCCCCTAAAAGTTTCGGGTCAGACCGAGCACATTTGAGCAAGTTCCCGAACAACGAAAACATCACAGCCCGTCTGTGTCGCAGCTGGCCCAAAGCTATTGCGACACAAAGCTTGTGTCGGTAAAACATAAGACAGCAGTACTAATCTGCGACACAAAGCTTGTGTCGCTTAATCATTAAACAGTACTAACCTGCGACACTAAGATAGTGTCGCAGCAAATTGAACTAATAGTAGTAACCCTTGTGTCGCAATAATTCAACTAACAGTACTAACGCTTGTGTCGCCAAAGCTAGCGACACCATACCTTGTGTCGCCAACTATTTTCGATGTCGCTGAGACTAGCGACACAATGACTTGTGTCGCATATTTATGAAAAATCATGACCTGCGACACTAATACTTATGTCGCACAATCATCTGAAATTCAAAATTCAGCGACACCACCCTTATGTCGCAACACCATACAGCGACACAACCATTGTGTCGCATAACACAGACTGATTCTAAATGTGTTTTCACAAGTACTGAACCCGCGTAATCACAAACCGCAAACGAGTAGTTATATACGACATCACACGCAATACATGTACTATGATAAATATACAAAGAAACAAACATAGTAATAGTGTTTTCGGGAATGATTATTACAAGACATCACCAACGGGCCATACATATTTTCTAAACGCGAACGATAAGCAAACACTTGGACATAACTAGTTGAGTGGACAACTAGCATGAATGATCTTTTGAGACGTTCACTCATATATAACCTTGTGCGTTTAGGGCGCCAGAAGGTTACATTTTGGATAAACGTTTATTTACTTAAACGCTCGCTTTCAAGACTCAGGTGAGTCTCATAGCCCCACTTTTACTGTTTTATACTATGGGGTGAGATTACATACACTGTTTCTTATAATCACAAGTAACTGAAACAACTCTTATACGAATTGCATGAGACCTTTAATCCACTAAAAGTCCTCACTTTATCATAGTTCGTTAATTGTATAAGCGCGAGTATTATTGGATAGATCTATCGGGGATTGACATCCCCGTCCGGACTAGTCGCTCTATTACAGGTGTATTGGATTATGCATCTGTCCGAGGCACAAACTAGGTTAAGCGTCGAACTGTGAGACTCATGGCAATAGTATACACTTATTTTGCATTTGTGCAACCCTGATTAAATCTTGTGATTATCACCAACTTTTGATAACTGTTTCAAACCTATGAACTCACCAACATTATGTTGACCGTTTTAGTATGCAATCTCAAGTTCGCAGACACAGTAGGATGGCCTACAGGGAACTCTAGCTCGAGTCGCATGTTTTACAAACAAACAGAGAGATTTTCCTGCATTACTATTTTTGTATTAGTAGTTATGTACTAAGATCTCTAGGCTTTTATGCGAACTCGCTGATAGAACAAACGTGGATTTTTGGTGAACAATGTATTTTTATGGAATGAAATTCTAAACGTCTCATTTAGAGGTCGTTTGTTATAACTTGTGTAATGATCCATGATTAGTCGCGCCCCGACCCGACTTCCGCTGCACATCAAATTTGGGGGTGCGACATTTAGTCCTTTTTCTATTCTTTTTCAGATTCAAGTCATAATTAACACCAAATTGCAAATTTGAACGAAATAATCATCTAAAACCACATAATTGCAATATAATTGTATTAAAAATAGGGAAATATTGTTAATTAAATACATACTTATTTGATGTTATCAACTAGACACTTATCCCATTGTTTTGGGCGATTGCTACATAAGCATCGAATGATGTTAACGATAGTCTTGTTCACAACTTCCGTTTAACTGTCGTTTGAGGATGGAAGGAACTACTATACTGCAAGTCGGTCTGAAAAAGTCTCCACAAAGTACGCCAAAAATGAGACAAGAATTTAGTGTCTCTATCAGAAGTAATCGTCTTAGGAACCCATGTAAGCGAAAGATCTCTTTAAAGAATATACCAGCAATATGTGACGCGTCAGAAGTTTTCTGGCAAGGAAGAAAATGCGCCATTTTTGAGAATCGATCAACCACACCAAATACAGAATCATAAGTGCGTTGTGTACGTGGTAAACCTAAGACAAAGTCCATGGATATATCCTCCCATGGTGCTTCGAAAATAGGCAGAGGAGTATACAAGCCGGTGTTTTGAGACTGACCTTTATTGCTTTGGCATGTATAACACTTTTTGACAACTTTGAGTACATCCCGCTTGAGTTGTGGCCAATGATACCCTTCCTCAACCAAAGTAATAGTCTTGTCTCAACCCAAATGACCACCAAGACTTCCTCCATGAAGTTCTTGAATTAAGTGCTCCCATTGGTGTGTTGTTGCCAGATTTCTGCAAAGTCATCATCTGACGCATAAAGATCCTTTAAAATATCAAAGCTGATCACTTTAGAACCCATAATGGTAAGTAAAATGCGCGTCGGCTCAAAGCATCTGCTACTTTATTCTGAACGCCGGCTTTGTACTTGTAAATATTCTATCCATCGCGCATGCATTCAATTAAGAGTCTTTTGACTAATGAAATATTTTAACGCCTGATGATCGGTTTGAAGCACAAAATTCTCGTTGGAAAAGGTATTGCTCCCAATGTTTAATTGCTCTGACTATCGCATAAAATTCAAGCTCGTAAGTGGTCCATTTTCTTCGAGCATCACTTAGCTTTTTGCTAAAAAATGTGACTGGTCATTTTTCTTGCTATAGTACAGCTCCAACAACGACAATAGAAGCATCAATAATGGTTTGTCAAAGTTAGGTAAGATAAGAATGGGGACTGTTGTGAGCTTCTCTTTTATTAGACAGAAACTTTGATTAGCGGAATCACCCCACTGGAAACGTTCTTTCTTTAAGCATTCTGTAATGGGAGCCATGATCGTGCTAAAATCACGAATAAATCGACGATAAAATGTGGCTAACCCATGGAAACTCAGAACATCACTAATCGTTTGTGGTGTAGGCCAATCTTGTATTGCTTTGATCTTTGAATCATCCACACGAATGCCATCCTTACAAACTACAAATCCCAGGAAAAGTAGTTTATTGGTCATAAAATTACACTTCTTGAGGTTGATGTATAATTGATGAGCTCGTAGCGCTTCAAGGACTTGTTGTAGATGTTCTAAATGGTCATCCTCCGATTTTTTATAGATAAGGTTGTCATCAAAGTAAACCACCACGAGTCTACCGATGAATGGCTTCAACACTTGATTCATTAAACGCATAAAAGTACTTAGGGCATTTGAAAGTTCAAATGGTATTACAAGCCACTCGTACAAGCCCTCTTTGGTCTTAAAGGTTGTTTTCCACTCGTCTCCTAAGAGAATGCAAAGTTGATGGTAACCGCTACGTAGGTCAATCTTCGAGAATAAACGACACCCGTATAAGATATCCAACATGTCGTCAAGCCGAGGGACCAGAAATCAGTACTTAACTGTGATTTTATTTATCGCACGCCTGTCGATACACATAGGCCACATTTTATCTTTCTTTGGCACTAGTAAAGTAGGAACCGCACACGGACTTTTACTTTCTTGTATAACGCCTTTCTTAAGAAGTTCTTCAACCATTTTTTGTAAGATAGCATGTTCTGTTGGGCTCATACGGTAGTGAGGCAGGTTGGGAAGACTAGCCCCCGGTACAAAGTCAATATGATGTTGAATATCCCTTAAAGGAGGGAGACCAACCGGGATATCTTCGGGCATAATGCTCTTAAATTCAAATAGTAAATCGTGAAGCTTTAGTGGCGCACCTTCCATAGAAATGTCATTCCCTTTTATAACCACAACAAATCGTTGGAGCGTTTTTGACTTTGGCTAAGAAAGCCTCTCGGCAAAATAACATCACCTGCTTTTCCTTTTCTTTTGTTACTCCTAGAACAGTGTCGTCAGAGTAAGGACACAACATAAATTTGTGACCATCCTTAGAGATTGTGTAAGTGTTCTCTTTCCCCTTGTGTATGACACCTAGATCGAATTGCCAAGGTCGACCTAGCAAGACCTGACACGCATCCATATCAACAATGTCGAAAACAATGGTGTCTTTGTACTTACCCTTAGAGTTCAGAACTTCACATTGTTCGGTTACTGTACTTATCTGATGGCTTTAATCCAATCACTCTTGTACAGTGTTAGATGATTGTGTGGTGTCAACTTAAGTCGTCTAACAATATCTCCTGAGATGATATTTTCACTACCTCCACCATCGATGATGACATTAACAATATATTGATTGAGTTCGCATCAGGTTCGAAAGATGTTATGTCGTTGGGTGTCTTCCATCTTATTAGGGGAAGCAAGTACTAATTTATCCACGACATTTAGTACCCTTCGTTTTCATATTCGTCTTCCTGATTAAGAACATCGTTAGGACCGATAAAAAATTCCACATCATCTTGTTAGGCATCATTGGTACCTCTCGTTCAGCCATGTTAACAGATTTTGTTGCTCGACACTGGCTTGAGATGTGACCTGTCTGTTGGCATCTATAACAACGATTTCCAATGAGTCGGGTGTACGGGTTAGCAACGGGTTTCTTGTTTCCTTGCGTGGAAGTACTCATGTTTGGTGCTCCACACTTCTCTCCTTCGGTATTCTTGGCTGTTTTGAACGAGCTAGTAGGAATATCGCTTCCCGAATTGTTCTTTTGATATGAGGTTTTGTTCGAGTCCATTCTGTTTCGGTATGGAACACCTTTTTTTCCATGTTTAGTGGCTGTTTTCTCGGCTTTAAGTGCGAGATGAATGGCTTCTTCAATGGTCCATGTGGTTTGAAGAGAAACAATCTCTCGAATATCAAACTGTAGGCCGTTATTGAAACGAGCTACCTGTTTAGAATCGGATCCTTCAAATTATTGCGATATCCCAACCTTAAAAATTCTTCAAAGTACTCGGTGACACTTCGAGAATATTGTTTGCAGTTCTGATATAATGCATAAAGTGTCTGTTCATAATCAACGGGAAGAAATGGGGCATACATTAATCGTTTCATCTTTCCCCAAGTTTTAACCGGTTTTTTTCTTTCGCAATGACGACCCGTTTGAAGGTTGTCCCACCATGATAAAGTTGCGCCTTTAAGCTCGTAGGTGACATACTTGACTTGAGTCTCTTCGCGAATATCCATTAGCTCAAAACACTTTTCAGTTTCGAAAACCCAATCAAGAAAACCTTCGATGTCTAATGACCCAGAGAAAGTTAGGATGTCGGCTCTAACTTTGGGCAATCGATCGCCTTGTGGATTTGGGTTAACAACAGCCACAAATTCCTCTTCACTTGATGAAGAGTCATCAAGATTAACATCTCCAAAGGGACGATGTCGATTTTGTGGTGGTCTTTCTTGGTTTCTGTGTTGAATATTCAGATTCGTGATCGCCTCAAGAACTCGGGTGTTATGTTCGACTTGTTGTTGCGCCTGCTGGTGCAACTATTGTCGGATAGATTGTAGGGCTTCGAGTAGTGTTGTACTGTCAGCCATGATATTCAATTTTCTTCCTCTTATATATATATATATATATATATATATATATATATATATATATATATATAACAGAAAATTAAATCTGGAAAAACAGTAAATCTCCAATGAACAGTACTCGCCAGATGAACAGTGGTCGCCGGATGAACAGTAATTTTTTTTTCTTTTTGAAAATGGAAAACAGAAAAGAACGAGGATAAAATCTAGGGTAAACCCGGATTATGGAATTTCATAATCGATTAGAGATATCAACTTGGGAGAAACCCAAATTTATAAAAATGGAATCGGTTGCTACTCTGATACCAACTGGAGTAGGACAAGGGAAGGATTCGTTTACAATCACGTTGCAAACTAGAATTAATTGCAAAACGCAAATTACCAAGATTAAAACTTCACGAATATGGAAAAAGATGAAAATGCATATTATTATTGAATAGAATAGAATACCTAATGGCAGAGTTTCGGTCTGTATTTATAGACCTAGAAGCCCTAGCTAGAATACAATTAAATCCCTAACTAATAAAGCTTAAAATATCTAATTAATAAATAAAATAATAACTAAATAAAGATGTTTCCTAATTTAAAAACTTCTGGCAGATTTGTTACTTGTTGTACATGTTTGGTTTCTTGCTGCTCAAGTGTCTACATCATGTAGGTTCGGGAAGTCCTAGTCGACTTGAGCTTCATGAAATTGTTGAGAGATTTGGAACTAGTAAGAGTTCGGGAAGAGTTGAAACTAGTGGGAGCCTTGGGATTTCTACAGATTCGTTTTGTCATATCAGTGCTAGCATTTTCATGTTGGCAACTAGGTTGCGACTGACTGAGGGTGATGAGCAAGATACTTTTCCGAGAATCATGTTTGATAATGATTCCATACAGTGGGATTTGGCTCGTTGGTGAAAGATGTGTTTTCCGAAATTCATGTGCATGTTTGTGGTCGGTGATCCAACGGTGAAAGCGAGAGTGATGGAGTGGATCAAGGGTGTGATGTCTTTTTCATATGTTTGCCTTGATGATGTTATTCGTGTGTTGGTTGTACCGTGTGGTCTTCTCTTTGTTGGAAAGAAAAATAGTGTAGGCGAAAGGCTGTATGGATGGGTTGCGCCTGCAACGAGGGTGTTGGAGTCGGATCGGGCTTCAACTGGTCTTCTCATGAACTAATGAGAGGGTGTCAAACTAGAGAGAGGTCTTGGTCACAGTTTAATAGTGAAGTTCAGTTAACTGATATCGATATGCGGCGTGTCTTGATGGTTTCGACGGTATATATAGGTTAGAACGAGTTCTATTAAAATGGCATGTTGAAGGGTTAAGAATTTGGTTTTGTCCAATCTTCAAGTGGGATATTGTTGAGGTGTGAAAATCGGACAAAGGAAAGCAAAATTGGAGTTTAAGGTACGACCCTGGTGGGATCACCTTGATCCCGGTGGGAGAATTAATCCCGGTGGAAGAATTAAGTTAAATGTTGGACAAATGATATGATCCCGGTGGAATGAACTTTTGGTGATCATGATCCTGGTGGGATGTCATGGCGGCCAGATTTTCTTATTTTGCAAGTTTTGCACACCATATATAATGTTGTGACAACCGGCACTTAGACGTATTAATTACCTTAAACTTGATTACCACTACTTGTATTTAGTTTGAAATAGGGCTAAGTACAGTAACATTTCGTATATCATTATATACACACGTACGTAATTAATGTTAATTACGAGATTTCAATCGGATGGAATTCGATTCGATAAATACCGACGTTGGTGACAACTTTTCATAAATAACGTAAATCTATTTTATAATTAAATAGTATATATTTACATTATATTATTATTGTACAATAATATACGAATGCTTTACGTTTTGTATAAAACGTACCGTACGCGACGAAAACGTGCGAATCGCGCCCGACAATCGAACAAAACTCGACTTATATTTTAATAACTTAAAATGAAATATTTTAAATAAAACTTCAATCAAAACTTACGCGAATAAATCGTTAACGAAAAACATAATTAATAAACGTTTAACGTTTAAACGAACGACGAAACGAACGGGTAAACGAGCACCACACGTAAAGTAAATTTGGAGAACAAAAATTTAGTCAACACACACCATGTGGGGCCCCACAAAAATCTGCCACAACACCCCATGCTCAAGAACCCCTCCCCATCCCCTTAACCCCCATACTCTTTCACTTATTCAACACACAAACACCAACACACAAACACACTCCATCTCTTTTCTCTCCTCTCCCCTCAATCTCTCCTCTCTCCCTTCATTTCCAGCAGATCCAGCAGCCCCAAGACCACCCAAGACCACCACAATCACCACCACAAACCACCATAGCACCATCATTTCGGTTTGCGAGAAAACGCAAGGAAACGAGCTCCCGACTTCCATTTCTTCGTGTTTTCATCATATTCTTTGTAGGAAACTTCATCTCCCTTCTATTTTACTGGGAACATGTTTATTTTCATGTTATAATGTCCCTCTAACAAGATCATGTCCAAAAACAAAGTCGAAAAACGTTTTTGAAATCACAAAACATCAACAGTTTGCTGGGCAGAAATTTAACCCGACTTCAAGGAGACTTTTCGTACACAAAACTTAACCAAAATGGACGAATCAAAAGTCAAAAACTTAAGTTTAAGATGCTAGCTTTCATTTCCAAGTGGTTTCATAATTTTTTGACACCGTTTGATACCCGAAAACGAATTTACAAAAATGTTGCGCCGGACTGACCTGATGGTCAGATTTTTGTACCAACTTCTCGAGCCTATAACTCGAGCTACACAACTCCAAACGACATGAGGTTTTCACCTAAATCTCACAAATCTTGTTAGATTAAAAAGTTGTATAATTACGACTCATGAAGTTTTGTAGATTTTTCTCAGTAATTAAAATATCACACTGTATCCGGATTCGTCATTTTTGGACGTCAGGGGACTTGCCTAATTATTTGACCAACTTACCGTTAACTAAAAATTATGGAAAAATTATGTTAAGTAGGTAAGACATAGAAGAATGTCTGAAAATTTTCTCAGATTTTATCTCGACACTTTGACTAGTCAAAATGAGCCACAAAAAACGTATAATTTTGAAGAAACAAACCCCCGGGGACTGTTTTGGTAAAAATATAAAAACGACACTTTCGGGTTAACCATAAAACGTAACTCTAATTTTTATAAGTCCTAAAAATACATTTATGAGTCGTGTAAAAGTTTCGGGTCAAACCGAACACGTTTGACCAAGTTCCCGAACCCGAAAACACATCAGACCCTTAGTGTCACACCAGGCCCAAATCGGGTGCGACACTAATAGGGTGCGACACTAACCCTGTGTCGCAACCTTTAAAACTAGTACTAACCTGCGACACCACCCTTGTGTCGCAACATTTATAACTGGCAGTGCTAACCTGCGACACTACCCCTGTGTCGCAATGCAAATCTCCAGTGTCGCAACAAATTAAATTCTTGTCACTTGCGACACTAACCCTAGTGTCGCAACCATTGCAATTGTCGCAGTAACCTGCGACACTAACTCTCTGTGTCGCATAAAACCGTTTGGTTAAAACCATGTTTTCACAAAGTATTCAATACGCGTAACCACAAATAACAAATAATCATATACGGCATTTCTCGTACACGTAATACGTATACTTTTATAAGTATACAACGAAACAAACATAGTAGTAATGTCTTCGGGAATTATTATTACAAAACGTCACCAACGAGCCGTACATGTTTTCTAAACACAAACGATAACCAAACATTTGGACATAACTAGTTAAGTGGACAACTAGCATGGATGATCTTTTCAGACATCAACTTACATATAACCTTACGCGTTTAGGGCGCTAGAAGGTTACGGGTTTGAAAACCTACTTGCTATTAGCAACGCTTACGCACAAGACTCATGTGAGTTTCATAGCCCCACTTTTAAACTGTTTTGATTTACATTGGGGGTGAGAATGCATGCTTCCTTTCATTGTTTTAGGAATACAAGTATAGGAAACGTTTAATAATTGTTTATAACAAGTGTGCTAGATTTAGGCACTAGCAAGTTTCACCAACGTACTTCTGGTTAAGTTCCAAACGCATGAATTATTAGCAAAAGAAAAACATATACGATATTGCGGTAAAGCAATACAAAACGGATTACGATATTGCGGTAAAGCAATACAAAACGATTACGATATTGCGGTAAAGCAATACAAAACGATTACGATATTGCGGTAAAGCAATACAAACGAATACGATATTGCGGTAAAGCAATATAAACGGATACGATATTGCAGTAAAGCAATACAAACGGACATGATATTGCGGTAAAGCAATACAAACGGACACGATATTGCGGTAAAGCAATACAACCCATTCGCGATATTGTGGTAAAGCAATACGACCACTTTCGATATTGCGGTAAAGCAATACAGTCGATTACGATATTGCGGTAAAGCAATACAAACACTCAAATCTTGTGATTTACTTTTACAATATTGCGGTAGAGCAACACAACTATTTAAATCCTGTGAATTGTGGTAAAACTATACAATTGCTTAAACCTATGAACTCACCAACATTATTGTTGACCTTTTAGCGTGAAATTCTCAGGTTCACAGCAGGAGTAGGATTACTCCAGGATATACTAGCTCGAGTCGCATGATTTACAAACTTCAGAGATTTTCTTGCATTACCATTTTGTAACATTAGTTATGTATTAGAATCTCTCAGACTAGACGCGAACTCTAGAGACTTGTATTATTCTGTAAACATTTTATCAAAGAAATGTATTTTCAAAACGACTCATATAGAGGTCGTTCGTTGTAATTTTGTGTAATGGTTTCTGATTAGTCGCGCCCCGGCCCGACTTCCGCTGCACAGTAAATTTGGGGGTGCGACAAATGTAACCTTATTCTTGTAAACCCTAACCTACGAAATTAATAAGATTTTATCTCTAGTTGGTCGTTGATTAAACCAATCAAGTTGATTAGATATAATCAAGTTATATTCATGTGTTCGATTACATTCTCGCATAATCGTAATTGTGCATTTGCTTTGTGTTTGATCCGTTTATTGTCGTGGGGTATAACTAGGGTTATACGGTTCTCGTTTGGGGTCCATAATTCTTAACACAACATGCCCAATTATTCCAACATTAACATGAGGTTTTCTGCAATTGATTTCAGATTGAAAAATTCTAATATAACCGTTGTGATCATGTAAAAATTATCATTTATCAATTAATCAAGTAAGAGAATAATAGACAGTACCGGTCATATAAACTTTTAATCTTAATAACTCAAGAAGAATAAATGTAGGGATAGGGAAAATGATAATGTAGCTAAAAACTTACGTTCGGGTTAAAGTAGCCATTGGCGGATTCAGGAATTTGTGTTAAGGTAGGCGCAAAAAAAATTGCAATGAAAAATTGCGGCCTAAAACGAAACCAAAAAATGATAGGCAAGAACTACATTTTACCCTAACAGAATAAATACATAACTACAACGCTTAAACTGCAGCAAAACATCACACTTGAAGCACCAAAAACAGCCGCTAAAATGGCTCCAAAATAACGCTAAAATGGCATCAAACTAGCAACAAAACAGCACTAAAACTGCAACAAAACTGCAGAAAAACAGCAACTCAAATGCAGCACCAAACCAAAAATTAATCATCACCGAAATAGCTTCAAAACGACTCATTTACAGAAAAAACTGCTTTCGTTCAGTTTTAGTATGTTAAACAAATTACATTCTACACTTTTCCTTTACGGAAATGCATCTTTTGAAAACGTTGAATTACATCTTCATCCTTAACGTTGGCAAGTGCTTCTCTTTCTATTGCAGATATTACACAAGCTCTTCCCCTCTTCGTTCTTGGAAAATCATGTGGTTGACAAGGTCCTCTAAGCCAAAATTGTCTCCTTATCTCATCTCTTTGATTAGAGTTATATTGCAAAATCCTTGGCCTATCATATGGATCCCATGGAAGATCATCCATTTCAACTGTATTAATAGGCGTCGAAGAAGATGACTCCTTTCTTTTGAGAATGTTTTCCATATCTATCAAACAACATCATATTAGCAAATAACACATCAATAAATCGGAATATACATAAAAGCAAAAATAAAACAAAAAAAAAGAGCTACAATTATCAATTAGAACATATAACAACTAAAACTATGTGATTCTAACATTATATGTCATATTTAGCATGAATTTTGTAACCCTAAATTAATTGAGTGAATAAATTACCTGATTTAAATTGTTGAGACTTGAGAATTTGATGTAGCAAATTGATACGAACATATCTCATACTAGACCCATTGATACGAACTTATCCGATATTAGACTCATATCAAACTATAAGCTCAAGTGTAGAACTCACTCCCAAAAGCTAGTTAGCTTGTAAGAGGGGTGGACACCTAGACTTATAAGCTACCAATCAATCCCATTGTCGACCTTCATTTGAGATTAAAGATAAAGTAGAATGTACAAAAATTACGTCATGCCGTATACGGGAAACGAATAGATGATACAGACAAAATAAAAAAGTTTTTTAAGCCCAACATATATAATTGGGATCATCAATCTTATTTTTTTTAATGAGTGAGGGCCTGGACGTTTGTTGCCTTGTTGGGCTGGGTGCTCAAATATTTTTGGACTAGGGGCTAAACTAATTTTGGACCGAGAGCAAGTCAAAAAAATTAATAAATTAACCTTGCAATTTATTGGGCCATAGAGGCCATCTGACTCCCTTGCCCTTCACTAGCACCACCCATGTAGCCATGGATGTCCACCACTAAGAATTGAAGCTGATACAAACGAATTAGTAGTGATAGGGAATTTAGCAGATGGTGATGGAGAAAATGTGATGAAACAGCATTTGGAATTTGGGTTTCTAAAAGCAACACAACAAGCCATGAGTGGGATGTGAATTGATTTATAGCACAGAGTACACACACGAGCCATCAGCCGGTCCAATAGTATTTCACTTGGTTTTGGGGCAGTGTGTAATGGGCTGGAAGGCCCAATTTGAAATTTGGGCGTCTTTGGAGTATTTTGGTTGGAGTAGGAGGCTAGGAGCTTTGAGAGTGATCATCATCATCACAAGAGGTTCTACTCCAGCCGAGTCGATAGAATTTGTATTTTCGAGTTAAAGTTTGATTCAACTAATTAATGGATGTATTAAAAGTCGGCTCGACTCGACTCGATTCGATTATCGATATTAAATTAAAATATTAATAACAGAAATATTTCAAACGGACTCACTTCATACTTTAAAGTTTGATGTTCGGCTCAAACTTTTTAGAAAGTACGATAAATATGTTACGATCCATGTTGTTAAAACCGGATCAAATGGTTCAACAGGGATGTAACCAAGAACGGTTCGATTTAGTAATTTAACTTGAAAAACCGCTCAAAAACAAACCAGTCATACCCATAATAATATCGGGTAATATCATATCAACAGAAAGGATCCAACCGGGTAGTTTACTTACGCGGGCTAAGGCCCTATACTGAGGCAAAGGCCTAATATGAGCCACAATCCATACTTGGCCAAAGGCCCACGAAGGCATAACGAAGGATTTCATATTTTCATATTTCAATGCTCTAACTCTTTTTTACGATAGATTTGATAGATGATAATTCCATCATATTTTTTTATAGATCCACCGTATATGTGTATTAAAAACTTATATTGTCCATATAAATGATGCATATTTGTGATAGATCTATCAAAAAGTATGGTGAAAATATTACATCCCTTTTTTATGAGCAACTCAATTAAATCTTCATAGTTCCCTACACAAACCGGTATGGGACGAACTGAAAATGAAGCTAATACTAGTTTACAAGTAAACCCATAGATATTGTATCAAGTATAATAAATATTGTACAGTGTTGACTCGAAAAAATATTAGTAAGTTTATGTATAAGTTTTTATTTTAATGTATTTAGCATGTATGAAAAATTATTACAATTATGGTTAGAAATACTAATGGTTAATTTTTTTATTTTATTTTTTAGCAAAACCGTCTTATTGGTTATTACCCATGTTAATTAGCCTTATCTATAACTTTCTATTGGTTATTTTTGAGTTAGGAGTCTGTCATTTGATCTTGGTGACATTTTTGATGTTCTAAAGATAATTTTAATGGACAACTTCAATATGTCATCGAGCTCTAAAGACTGGATCATTCTTTAAAAACCTTAGCTTTACACACATATGAACAGTTACATTTACATAGGACTCGAAAAACTCAATAAAAATTCAAGTAGAGACCTTGTAAATTTGAACTTGACTATATTTTTCAAGCTCATTTTTTTGCAGAATTTTAGCTCAAACTCGATAAAGTTTGACTCTAACGGGCTTCCATAAAAGTTTGATCTCAAAAATGAGAAACTTGACACATATAACTGTTGGTGCATAATGTGTGTCAGTCATTTGGTCAAACAATTGTAATTGTCAAAGTCAATTAGTCTGCGTTTGTATCGTGTTTAGTGTGTATATGTGAGTATGTAAATGAATAGAGTGATAGAAAATATACACAAATATACTGTTCATGCGACACAGAGCATGTGTCGCTATAGCGACACAAAGGCTGTGTCGCAATGGGCTGGGCCTGCGACATAGGGCTTGTGTCGCAGGGTCCAGTAGGGTTTGTATAAATAGAGATTTAGAGTTTATGTTTTAGGTTGATCAAATCCTAGAGAGAGAGAGATACGGCAGAGAGAGTGGGAAGAGAGAGTTAGTGAGTTTGTAATCTTTATTTGAAACGTCCCATTTTTTTTTTTTTATACTCAAATTAACTTTCTCAAAACACTTTATATATTAATATAAAGTGACAACCACATTGTTTATTACAAACACGTTTCTCTTCATTACAAAATATTACACGTTATTATCGAGCATGATTTACGAGTTTCTCATCTTACTATCTCGTCATAGTAAGTCCATCACTAGCAGCCCTCGAGTCGCTTGCCCGGATCCCCACCCTTCACAACTCTCGATGTACCTATCCCATACAACAATCAACACATAAGCATTTTGCTTAGTAAGCACAGGAAAGGTATAGTCACATATAAATAATTTAGCACAATTGATCACTCAGCAATTGGCCGTACAACTCATACAGCTAGACACAATTGATCACTCAGCAATTGGCCGTACAACTCATACAGCTAGGCACAATTGATCACTCAGCAATTGGCCGTACAACTCATACAGCTAGGCACAATTGATCACTCAGCAATTGGCCGTACAACTCATACAGCTAGGCACAATTGATCACTCAGCAATTGGCCGTACAACTCATACAGCTAGACACAATTGATCACTCAGTCAGTATTAACAAATTCAGCCAATTGTATACTTTACATTCCTACTACTTACCTCGAGGACGACGATCAGATATTTATGGATTGCTACCCGAAATACCTGCAATTGCAAAGAAACACCTTCCAAAATTACTCTTCAAGCTTAATTTGATTTCACTTTGGTTTTTCTTTCTTTTCTCTCACTAGAAACACACATATACACACTTGAACGAATTGAGATGTTTTCGTGGTTTCTGGAAAGTGTTGGAACATGTTTTATTTGTAATTACACACTAATTTACACAATTAACCCCTCCAAACCGACTTTTTGCCCGACACTGCGACACAAGCCTTGTGTCGCACAGGGCTCTGTGTCGCTACCTGCGACACTAGCCCTTGTGTCGCATAACAGTAAACAATTTTAATTTAACGAATTTCGGGATGTTACAACTCTCCCCCACTTACTCGGGATTGTGTCCTCACAATCCATCTCTGATACAACGAGGGATAATATCGATGAACCTCACTCTCTGGTTCCCATGTAAACTCTGATCCCTTTCGATGCTTCCATTGGATTTTAAACATTCGGATCTCTTTATTTCTTAACCTCTTTATCTTCTCGTCCAATATCTCGATTGGTTCTTCGACATAATTCAACTTATCACTTACTTCAATTTCGTCCATTGGAATATAGGCTGTCTCATCAGCCAAACACTTTCTCAAATACGACACATGAAAAGT
This sequence comes from Gnaphalium uliginosum, assembly GCA_963930675.1. Lineage (NCBI taxonomy): Eukaryota > Viridiplantae > Streptophyta > Magnoliopsida > Asterales > Asteraceae > Gnaphalium > Gnaphalium uliginosum. The sequence continues at coordinate 36,689,819 of OZ005680.1, read as the reverse complement.
GTTATGAATATTTGCCAATTCATCTGGCAATTCTAAACGATACGCTACTTCCCCCACTCTTGCTAGGATTTTTAAAAGGTCCAATAAAACGAGGACTCAATTTCCCCCGCTTCCTGAATCGAATAACACCCTTCCACGGAGATACTTTTAACATAACATAATCTCCTTCATTAAACTCTATTGGACGCCTTCTCTTATCTGCATACGATTTTTGTCTATCTTGCGCAGCTTTTAAACGGGCTCGGATTTGCTCTATATGTTCAGTAGTTTTCAGTACAACTTCGGTACTAGCTACTTCACGTTGTCCAATTTCATCCCAACAGATTGGAGTTCTACAATCGTTGTGTTAGTATTTACTTTTCAATTGCTTGATTGATTGTTTCCGCCTTTCAATTGAGTCAAACGACAAGTCTAGATCCGTGATTAAGGGAACCAACAAGTGGTATCAGAGCTTTCAGGCGTTTGTTTGAAGATTTGATCGTAAATTGAAACGTTTTCGGTTTGATTCGTGGTATTTTGGTGATTGATCGTGATTTTCAGGTTTATTGGCTTGAATATTTGGCTTCTGGAAGTATTTTTCTGGGTGTGTTCGTCGGTTATTGTTCGAAATTCGTTAGGGTTTCGAAAATTTTCGATTTTTAGGGTTTTTGGAGCTGCTGGCCGCGACATTGCGACACTAGCTGCAACACTAACTTTTGTGTCGCTACTAGGGTTTTTGTTTTGTATTTGAACTGCGACACAAGCTTTTGCGACACAACATTTTGCGACACTAGTGTGCGACACTATTGTGCGACACAGCCTGCGACACTAGTGTGCGACACAAGCCTTTGACACACAAGTCTTTGCGACACTAACTTAGTGTCGCTTAGTTATAAAAAAAAAGTCTTTTGGCGGAAAATTTTTCGCATTACCAAATTTTGTTTTTAAGCTTAAAAGTTCTTAATTTTGGTTTTGAAAAAGTTTCATTTTACTCGGGTAGTTTTCGATATTTTCGAATAAAATTCAGGGTAGTTGTGATTTACAAAATTTGCAGGCATCACAATGTCTCTCCGAACCTTTACTCAACTATTAACACATAATAATGAGATCGGTAGTATTAATAAAGCTCTCAAGTCTCATCTCACTAGTAAACCTGAGGTACCTATTGAAGAGCCATTATCTTGTGTGTCATGTATCAAATTAACTAACAAAGTTAACAGATACAGTGAGGATAATGAACGCCTTACGTCTGAGTTAGAACAACTTAATAAGGCAAATAAAATTTTAAAAGAAAATGAAATGGCTTTTGAAAAAAAAACTAAATGCTGCTTTCGAAGAAAGAAAAGCACTTAGGGCCAAAATTTTTAGTCAGCAAGACGCAATAGATAGTTATATGAATATGAAACTGATTATGAAAAAGGAACTTGCTAACTCACAGGCCGAAGTAATTGAGTTAAACAGAAAGCTGTCAAATTTTTCAACATCCTCACTGGTCTTTGAAGAGATCCTCCAATCGCAAAGGACAGATACGAAGAGTAAGGCTGATCTTGGTTACCACTATGTACCACCTCCATCTGACTATCTGCCAATGCCTTTAAAGGATGCAGCCAAAGATTTTGTACCTACCTTTTCAAAGGTAGATACACAATCTGTTGCTGAGTCAGTATTTGATACAACACCTGCTGTTAAGATGCCTGAGTTTGTTAAGGCTAAATTTGTATCTCCTGTGTGTGTTGAAGAGATTGTTGAAATGGAAGACTTAACTGAAGAGTCTGAGGTCAAGGTTGAAAAAGTTAATGTTAAGCCCGAAAATCATATACTTACTAATGAAACTGAACAAGTTTTAAATAATAAGGGCAAAACTAAGGTTGTAAATGAATCCGACTCTGCTAAAATCTTAAAGAAGGATTCAAGAGGAAAATCTTCACATATCTCACAATCATCTGTGACTAATCTGAAGAAAAATAAAATAATTAATAAATCAGTTAAAGAACAACCTTCAACATCAACCTGTTCAACTTTAAAGGCTTCTACATCAACATGTACGCATAAGTGTTCATGTTCTGTAAATGCCTCAACCTCTAAGCCTCTCTCAGTAAATTCTCCATCGACACGTTTTGAGGGTAGTCATTGGAAAAGGCCGTATGTGGAACGGCGTTCGTGTTTTCGGTGTGGTCAACAGGGCCACATCATTAGGGATTGTCGGTTATTATCCCTAGATAGGTTTGGTGGAGGGATGCTAAGAACTTCCTTATTTAGAAATTCTTTTCAAAAATCTTTTTCAAGGCGTGGTTCATTTTCGCCTATATCTAGTTGTGCATCCAACTCTCCAAAACCTATGGCTAGAGTAAACAAAGTTGTGCCTAGTAGACCTGTTGTTCAAAAGCCCAACATTGTTGAAAACAAATCATCTGAACCTAAACGGGTTTGGAAACCTAAATCCACAAACAACACATCAATGAAATCAACTGAGTTTTTAAAATATCATAAACTCATTGATGTGATGGTTATGGACGATAGTGGACAACCCAAGTCTATCAAGGCTTGGGTGTCTCATAAGTACTAATGTTTGTTTGTGGTGATGCAGTCCGGTTTTTGATAGCTAATACTTTTAGTGACTGCAAGGATGTGATCATGTGTGGTGATATTATAACAGGAATGGATGATATTCTTGAAGTGAAACGAGGTGGTTAAAAAGTGCTAAAAGAATTTGAATTTGACTTGATATGTGACTTAAAATTTTTTCTGTTTTGTTTAATGATTATTTACCTGTTTGTTTTTGTGTAAAGAATTTGCTGTTCAGGGAGAGAAATTTTAAAATCAGAAAAATATGAACAGGCAAATTCTTGAACCATGCAACTGCCACTCTTTATACTTGTTAGTATTAAAGAAACGCAATAGTTGCAACATTGTTAAAATAGACGTTGAATTGTGTCTGTAAACAATTGGGGAAATGATAGTACATCAGGAGACATGCATAAAATGGAATTTTAAGGTTTATGTTTGATGTGTCAGTAGATTTATCTAGCATACTTGACATACCTTTTATAAATATTAGCTTCATCAAATGATGTATTGGTAGGCATTTGTTCTAACGTTACTAAGAAGCTTAAATTACAACAATGCATATTACTTTATATAAAGACATATTAATATGTATGACATTAAGTTGAAATAAGGGCTAAAATGTCCGAAATATTTTGACGCTTCGTCTTAATATTTGGATGATAAACATGTTATGATCTAAAATATAGGGTCTTTGTATGGTGTTATCTGGGGAAATATATTAGTTGTCTCCTCTGTTGTATTTAAATACAGACCTGGTTTCATCTAATATATTTTTGAAAAGAACTTAGGTGTGTAGTCTATGTTAAGCAATAGACAATTATTACGTACCCGTGGCATTCTTACAATTCCCAAATAAAATGTACAAATGTACAGAAAAGTTATAAAAAGATTGCCTCGTACTGGTTTGTGTTAAACTATGGTACTCTGTTGTACGAAAGTACAGACCTGTACCCTCTAGTTTAAATTGTTCAGACTGGTGTTTGTTCAACCCGAACTATTGTTTATGTGACTCTGTTGTACGAAAGTACAGACCTGTCACCGCTAACTTGGTTCTAAAGATACGTCCATACCCTCACATTCTATATAGAAAATACTAACATGTTTTGATTTCAAATGTATATTTTAATGTGAGTTATATAATATAATATGCATGCTAATAATAACACAAGTGGTTCATCTCATTATGAGTTGAAATCATATACTTAAGTACAAATGTTTAGATGGATAAAATATCAATAGTCGTCTTGAACTAATCTTTATAACAGGTGATTTAAATATGCTAAGTAAATTTAAAGTGGACAAATATACTGATAATCAAAATAACACTTACTATTTCCTAATAATTGCATGTTAGCCCGATATGATCCCTAACCAGACCAAAACAATTATGTCCCCAAAAAGATTGTTTATTTATTGCTTTCAGTATTTTAATTCTGTCTTATAAAGAAAAATACAAAAATATTTTATTTCTGAGTTATTTTATTCAAGTTACATATCATGCTCATATTCAAAAGACAAGAATTGATGAGAGTTCTCCAAAGACTTTGAAGATAAATACTATTGGAGAAGCTATTGATGAAAGAGATGATGGTCACTGAAGTTGAAGATTTAATTGGATATCAGTCATATGAGACTGAACATCAAGACTTTTGAAGACCAAGCTATCTCAATGGGGGAGTTTGTTGGTGAAGACTAATTAAAGATTATTTGACCAAGCTGCTGACATGGGGGAGTTTGTTGGTGCATAATGTGTGTCAGTCATTTGGTCAAACAATTGTAATTGTCAAAGTCAATTAGTCTGCGTTTGTATCTTGTTTAGTGTGTATATGTGAGTATGTAAATGAATAGAGTAATAGAAAATATATACAAATATACTGTTCAGGCGACACAGAGCATGTGTCGCTATAGCGACACAAAGGCTGTGTCGCAATAGGCTGGGCCTGCGACATAGGGCTTGTGTCGCAGGGTCCACTAGGGTTTGTATAAATAGAGATTTAGAGTTTATGTTTTAGGTTGATCAAACCCTAGAGAGAGAGAGAGAGATACGGCAGAGAGAGTGGGAAGAGAGAGTTAGTGAGTTTGTAATCTTTATTCTTCATGTGTTAATATATACGAAAAGATTATAAATCGTTGTGTTAGTATTTACGTTTCAATTGCTCGATTGATTGTTTCCGCCTTTCAATTGAGTCAAACGACAAGTCTAGATCCGTGATTAAGGGAACCAACAATAACACTGAGATATCGACTTTTGTACAAAGAATGAGATAAATAATGATTCAAATGAAGGATCTTTAAACAGCGAAAATACCCGTCCTACTATCAGGACTACCTTCTCGAGTTCCAACTTGACTACCCTTACGTGAAGTCCGTTTTGTAGCAACTATATGAAAATCATCATCTTCATCATCAAAATCTACCAACTCAACCTCCCCACCTTTAAAAACCGGGTGTATATAAGCATCCTTTAGATATGCTTTTAGATCCAGTTGTGGTTCTGTTGCCCTTTCCAATGTATCTTTGATCATTGCATCCTGTAATCAAGCTTAAAATGTTATCCTACTACCCATAAACAGTATGTTTGTGTTTACAAATCGCTCAAAACAGGTAGTTCTTGGTTTGGGTCAAAACATGGTGGATTGACCTACAAACATTATCTTTATTTTTAATTTTTAACATTTTATAAATAACTTCCAATTGAGTGAACCAAACACCATTATAACAAAAGAAACAAAATTTAAAAATATACAAATAAAGATTATAGGTTCAATTTTACTAACAAAAAAGACCATTTGGGACTGAATGGGTTTATTAGATAAATGATCAGTCCCTGCTCAGTTCTGTTTATTTGTAATTTTTATTATGGTTTGTTTGTAGTCCTGTCGGGGTTCGACCCGATGAATAAACCTAGGTATAATTATATATTTCTAACCTGTAATGGGAACTTTCGGAATGCCGATTCAAACCGATTCTTGCAAACCCGATGGAACCAGAAAGTTAAGAACGGGAGTACGAGCAGGAGAGGTGTCGAGTTTGCCGCCTCTTTTGTGCTCAGTAATCCTAACAATGTAATTTGCGAAATTACTAAACCAATAAGAATACGCCTATTAACATCTGGCCAAAACGAGGCTGCACTCTCGTACTTCTGGTTGTACACATTGATGATCTGATGCCATCAAAGAAAATCAAAAATCAAAATGTTTATCAGAAGCAAGTAGAGGGTCAAAACTGGTAATTTAGTTTGGGTTGAAAAGAGTTATTTTTGTCCAAGATTACTAGTTCTTTTATAGTAATTAGCATGAAACAGAATAACCATAATGTATGATGGTATATTAATCTAATTTTACGAATAAATGCATTTAAAAGGTTTTATGCTATAAAAATACACTATGGGCAACTTTCAACCCATGTGACCCGTTCAACCCTTTCAAATCGTGTTACCTGATGACGGAAAACGAGATAGGCAAAAGCAAAGAAGGTGATTATGAACGGGAGGAGTATAGGAGTGACAGTAGAGTAGACAAGTCCAAGCAAGAAGTACAACTGTAAACGAGGCTCGGTTATGGGCCAAGCCAATGAACCAGGGTCCATTGCCTGCTCTCTGTCCTTTTCAGTTTTCACCAAGAAAACGTTCTTCAAGTGATACATAATCAACGGAACCATTCTGAAGATCTCTGCGGCAACACCAGCCCAACCATCAACCATAATGTATGTAATGAAAAATGTTGCCTTCATTGGAATCGACACACCCACGGTTTTTGGGATCCTGCATTAAATAACAAAACAATTTCAACATCAGGTTGATACTAATCCAAATCGATATAGTGGGTCAACCCAACCTGACCCCTCATGTCTTAAAAATTAGCCGTTGTGACCCGAACCAATTTTGACCCATTACCCCTGAACCCCTTTTCCTTAAATAGAACTGCGAAATCTGAAAAGAGTAACCACATACTCAGATGGTGATTGATTCAAGAACTCTTGAAGTTGCTGGAGAGCAGTTCCTGTGATAATACTTCCAAGAAACACATTCACAAGCAAAAAAAGATGATATTTTCCAGCTGATCTTGCTTCCAAAGCGGAAACTGCAATGTACCCCTCTATTTTAGACATTTCCATTAAAACCATTGGAAGAATGAGAAGAAAGATCTTCAACACGATCCCAGGAAGAAAACCTTGAATGAAAGACTTGACAGATCCTCTGCAGCATAATCAAGAATTTAAGATTCATATGGTAAATAATAATTATATCGACATAGATTATATGGATCAGTGAAGGTTCTACTTACTTATTGATAAGGGGTTTCAAAAAGGGAAGCACTTTTCCAATGGATTCAATGTTGGCCAAAGTTTGAACAAAGGCAATTGGGAACATGAAACAGAAAGTAAGACCAAAAAAGGCAACAGCCATGACCAATTTTCGTACGTTGAGCTCCAAAAAAGGTATGGCAAGGTTGTTCCAATAAACATCACGTGGTTCAGGAGCCCAATCTGTGAGCCAACGAGTTGGATTCTTCGTTTGTTGTGTTTGAGCACAAACGGCTGCACCCCATCGTGATCTGAACGAAACAAATGCAGCTGGGACTACGGCTTTCGGGTCAGCTATCACTCTTTCTCGTTCTGCTACTTCCTAATTTACAAATCATTTGATAAGAACAGTTAAATGTGCTGGTCCAGTAATAGGTTCAGGTAAAAACTGCTAAGTTCTTAATACTGTTCAACATTAGTCGGATTTCAGGCCACCAGCACTATTGTTCTGTTATTAGAAATATCTGATACACTGGATACAATTAAATAACCTTAATCTTCGAACGATGCGGTTTCGAAGGTTGTAAACTTTTATTACTTGATCCTGTTGACCCATTTCAATAATATACAATCCAAATCAACTTATTTTAGATGTATATAGACAATATGATGAGCTTGGGATGCATCAGGTTGATCCAAAAACACATTTTGTCAAGTTCTCAATTTATTTATTTATGATAATAAACTTATGCAATGATAATGATTACAAAATCAACATCGTTATAATCATAATGTATAGTTCTGCATAAAAATTATTTGGATGGTTGTATGCATTAAAGCTTTAAAATAGACTTTAGGCTACGTTCAATCTGTTCGATCCATTCATCCTACTTTGCTTATTCCAATTGTAGCTAATTTTTTTAATTGATTCGCTTAAAAATTAAAGATAGATTAATTAATGAGTAACTGGGTCAAAATCACCACGTCTAGGATAATAGTAGATTGTAATTGTCGGCTTGAATCAGCACACTTACTTCTTTGCTCAACTTCTCAATTTCTTCTGTATAGTAATCTATTGCATCAATCTTCTTTCCCCAAAGCCCCCAAAAACCTGTCTATAGAGATAACAATAAATTAAAAACTTCGATGCCTTTCAAAAGAAGAGTATTGTAAATTTGAAAAGTTATCAACAAACTAAAAATGGAAAAGAAGAGGTAGATGAAGAATGTCTATCTCCAAACCTTCGTGGTTGGCCTTTTATCAGGTTTTCTCTCAAACTTATTGCTGTAATAAATAAGTCGATTATGCAAATCCTTCTTCTGATCCACCATTTTCGCAAGCTTATTTGCATTGTATACTACCTACAAATCAATAAAATAGATATATAGGTTGCATTTCCTTACTGAATCAAGATAACTATACAATAATTAGTATTTTCATTTCATATCCAATATGGTCACCTTTCGAAAATCCATTATAAATGATTAACAACTATTTAACCTTATATATTAGAAAAAAAAAATATCCAACTTTGGTCTGATTTTTGTTTTGGGTACACAACTTATTTAGACTAAAAAAAACCCATCAGTGTTTCAAAATATTTGATGTAACGTAACTATCTAAGATAACCAGCTTCATCCCCTCAAATAAAAACAACATGATCAAAAGTTACTGGCATGTCAGTTTCTGCATCATCATTTTCATAGTTACAGATTACACTCAAACAGAATATTTAGATGGCTTTTTCCGGCATAATAAAAGTTGGTTGATTAGGAACATAGATTGGACCAAACTAGGTTAACACTACAGTTTATTCGTCAGAATCTCAGAATTGCAGATCATGATTAACTGTAAAGTCAAGTGACCAAATTGGAGATGAAATGAAGTATGATACTCTCTACCGGAAATTTCTCTTCAGAATTTTGTAGTATCTCAAGAAGAAAACAAACCTTATGTACAAGATATTGATCGGGGTGATTAACACAAAAGAAATGTTCAACGTGTTCACTGATGGATTCATCAGGATCCGGGGGGACGTTTCTCACAAGAACCTGCACGAGAATAAAATAATGAAAATCCTGTTTTTTTTCCTTTCTAGATCACTTCATCACTTAAAACTTACAGTAAATTGATCTGGACGACGACTTTGAGAAGCAAGGAAATGTAGCCGCATGTCAGTTACAATTTTGTATTCCTTGTAAAGAATATAGCAAGTCCAAAATGTAAAGACGTATGCCATGACTATATGTGCAGCTAACCTGATAAATATCACATCATTGTTTCAAATGATCAAAAGCATATACAGGGGACCAAAGAAGGGTTGCAATCTCAATATTCAAAAAAATAAAAAAAGGTTTGACCATATTTAAAAGGAATAATTCAGACCTTTTTGATGCAGGCGGGACATTGGATATTGAAAACTTGTCTATCTCACCGAATGTTAAATCTTTCATACTAATGCTCATTTTGCTGAAATTTCCGCCAGTATAATTGACAGGTAACAGCACACCAAATGCAAGTATAGCAATAGGAACAAATATTTTCAAGCTGCATAGAGTTATCAGCATTATTGAGTGACAACACGCAATGGAAGTATGAAGCAACCAGTTTAAGCTAAATGGTTAAATATATGAAAACAAGTCAAGAAAACTAGTACTCACCCGAGAAGATAAATTCGAATATACACAGCCGAGTCGAGGCCTGCGTGATCTATAAGCTCAAGTTCAGGCATTTTTAATGCTGCAGGTACCCAATTTAAGAATCTTAGATACATTCTAACATCTAGATTGACAAATTTCTTGACAAAAGGCCCGGAAGTGCTTGGATTTTCTCGTATGCCTTTGAGATACCATTTCGGGAAGTAAACTCGATCATTTATGGGTTGAAGACGAAAAATCGCGAATGCCAAGAGAAATACTAATGCAGATAGACTGTTAATGGCAGCTGACACGGTTATATCCGAAATAGTAGCCATTTTCTTTCCTGAAGTTCAACTGCTACCTACATTGCACGTGGTAAGGCATGAGATTTGGCCGTTATACTGGTCTGAATAAGATTGCAAATAATCTTACTTGCAGTTTGACAATTTGGCTAAATAGACTCATCATAAACTATTGTATTCAATTGGCATTTGACAAGAAGATTTATTAGTATGCAAAAAAAAATATAGTGATTCATAGAATTAATCACTATGAGAATATGAAGCATGGTCCAACAAGCCCTAATTTTACTACAACTTTTTAGTGCTTGTGGCACAAATATGCAAAGGAAACAATGTCTTTTCTTTGCCACTGCATATCTAAAAATATCGTAAAACAGTTCATTATTACAAACTAAAGGTGTCTTCTTGCAATTTTAAAAGAAAGATGGTTAGTTTGTAACTAAAAGATAAAATAGGTACAATGGTTGAAAGGTCAATTACTTATGAATAACTGATACAGGGTCTAACAAGCTGCAAAACTGGACAACAAACACTATGCAAATATCATGTTCTTGTTTTATGAAATCACATTAAGAGTCACATAATTGATCAAGTGCAGAATCGAAGAAATTGATCTCAAAGAAAAAAAGGTACAGAAAACCAACTGCATAATTTCAATAGATTAAAACATACCCATCAACCAAACCACGAGATAAGCTCGAATTAAAGCTCAATTCATGTGGTTATCAAATAACAGTTTATAAGAAGCCTAAAAGCATATGTACCGCAAATTCCTCAAAAATCAAAAAAAAGTTTCAGCCATTATTGATTTCTTGATCAAGATTTTAATCTCAAAAAATTAAACTATTACAATAAACTAACAGGTTATTTGGTCTTTTAAGCTAAACCGAGAACATCACTATAATTACTTTACACACCATATTCATTCACCAATTTTCATTATAATTTATAATAATCAACAAAACATACCAACAAACACAATATATATAAATACATATACATATATCACACCATACCCATGAATCAAATCACAAGAAACCCCTCAAACTAGAGTTGAAAAGTGAAAACCCAATTACCAAAAACCCTAAAATTCAAGTGTTAAATATACAATACACTTAAAATAGACCTGGGTTTATTGGTATCATGAGCAAAATTTAATGGGTTTCAAATAAAATTAAAATCTTTAAAGAAAAAAGATCACTTTTTACCTTCTTTTTAATAGATTGAATGTAATAAACAGAGTTGTTGTTTTTGTAGTTGATTTGTTTGTAGTGGTGGAGGTGGTGAACGACGGAGTACGGCGGCGGAAGGGCGGCAACGCGGAAAACAACGACTCTGTGTGTGTGTGCCACCAACGATGTTCTGTTAGCTTAACGGTTGCGTAGGTAGTAGCTGCAAATATTTTATACAGACATATTTTATTTATTTTTGAAGTTTAATGCTGTATGTCCCAATATTCTATTTATAGTTTTTTATTGTTATTTTTCTTTATTTTTTAAGAAAATGGCACAAATAATACATTGGCCGGTTTGACTCGAGGTTTTTCTTTTTTCATTCTATGTGTCGACATATTATTATTATTATTATTATTATTATTACTATTATTATTATTATTATTATGTAAGAGATGATGCGATTAAATAAATTTAAGTTAATTATTGTGATTAATTCAATGTATCATTCGTTAAATTATTAGTTTTATTCTTTTGGAAAAGCAAAGCTATAGGCCTTTAAAGAAATAATTATTGTTTATGTTAAATTTTAATTTATTGTTATGTATGATAATTTGATGTGATTAATAAATTCATATTTATGTGTAAAAAGCAATATGATTCAAATTTTTATTACTATAATTCTACATTTTATTGCTTTGTTTTAATATTTTATTAATAGGATTTAGCCATTTGTTTCTATAATTCAAAAGTTATAAGTAATAAAAATTTGAATCATAGTACCAAAATACTGAATCAGATTGTTTCTCTCTCTTCTCCCTTTAAATTTCTTTCTCTCTGAAACCGACTCCTATATATATATATATATATATATATATATATATATATATATATATATATATACATATATATATATACATACATACATACACACACATATATATATTGCTTTTTCTTTTTCGTTGTTTATTACAATAAAATAATCTTAAATTATATATAGGAAACTCATTTATGATGTCATCAATTACGAATTTTCAATTAGTTAATTAAATCCCTTACTTTTACAAAATCTTAAATATAAAACCCCTTAAAATTTTCAATTCAAATTTAAATAACATTAATTGTTATTATTAAGTAAACATAAAAAACAAAAAGTGGTTGATAAAAATTCAACAAGCATACTAAATTAACGTTTTAAATTGTTTTATTTCTTCTTTTAGTTACTATAATAAATAATAATATTTAACTATTATTTTCTCGTATAATTTCAAAACGTTGCTTGCTACTTAAAATTCAAATAAAATCACATCACAATAAGATTTAAACTAAAGCAAATAACATTAAATAAATTAAACTGCAACTACAAAATTTAATTTATGAAAACTTATACTACTAAAAATATTCTAATTTACCACATATCATACGAGAATTCTATCAATTTTTCTAAAAAATAAATACGAATCCATCGGACCGTGTGTATACTTAGGAATAATATAATTCATGTAAGATTTGTATTTTTAGTGTAATATAATGATGCAACTTGTTTTTTCTTTATATCACGAAACAATTACTAGTATTTTTTTAAGCAAAATGTACGTTTTCTTGTATTGAATTTCACGTGACGTACAAAATCATTTAGTTTTAAATTAGAAAGCAATTACACAAACCCGGATTATTCCTTGGTAACTAAAAAAAAAAGATAACATCCTTTTTATTAGTTTATTACATGAAATATGTTTATTTTAGTTTTCCAACAATGTTTGTAGTAACAAATTGTATTATTTATTTTTTTAGTTTTTCAATTATTTCGATACTTAGACCCTCACTATGAATACCGAAAGAATTGATTATCTCATTAGCGCTACGTTAACAAAACTAAAAAAGAATTTACCAAAAATTAAACACCACTTATCAAAATGTACACATAACTTAACAATTGTAACTCATATTCACCAATAGTACCTTTATTTTATTAGACTAAAAGAGAAAAAATTTGACTCACTCTCTCGTTCCGTTCCGTCTTTCAATGGACAGAAGCAAGAAAGAGGAACAATAGCAAGTCTAACCATTCGTTCACGTGAAAACGGCTAGGAAGGTCCTACGCACCCGTCTAGCTATATTTTTATGAAAGGCACTATTCGTTTTGTGTAATCAAAAACAGGAGTTTGTGATTATCAACAGCTACAAATCAAGAATCGTATGTAGCTGAATTTTGGGGTACATGGTATTAAGATTTTTTGTATTTTATTTTTTTGTTTTTATTTAAATTTAAAAGTCTTACAAAAAGGGGTTTATTAGTGGCTTGTATGATGCTCCCATGTGTCGCATTGTGCGGTAAAATGTTGTAGCTTTCTTTGAGGAGGTCAACTTTATATAGTTGGCAATGACCAACTCTAACGGCAATCTCTATGGAACACATTTCTAATTTTGTACGGAGTATTTTATGATTATTGTAATTTTAATTTTCATTATTAATATCTACGTTTTGTAGATGACAAGAAGCAAAATAGGTTTCATTGAATCAAATGGTCAAGGATAAAACAAGACAACTCTACCGTAAAAGATAGAGTTTTCATTTTTCAATATAGGAAAGGTGCAAACCTTAAATCATAAATTCTATTTTTCTTGAGAACTTCTTCGAAAAATTCTAACTTGAACACATTTTCTAGAGAAATTGAGAAGTTTTTCGTAACTAAACGCGTCATAAATGCTTGTTTTTATCGTGGACTAAAAAACTATCGAAAGTGTGACAATAACAAGAATACATGGATGAATAAAACAAGATTTTGGATCAATAAAGTTGATGCAAATTATGTCTCCTCTAAATTTGTATTTTTAAAATCAATTTTTAATTGTATTTAATAATAATAACTCAATTATCTCTCTATCTCTTACTTTTATTGTCCATCTTATTATACTTGTTTGTCTCAAATATAAAATTGTTAAATTCTCAATTGTATCATCATTTATTACTCTCAATAACTCATTTTTTACTATTTCAAGTCAAACTTACCTTGAATATAAGAGTAAAAATGACATTTACCTGTATTATCTTAAATTCAAAAAGTTTTGTTAAGAGAAAATATAACTGGAATGGAAGGAGTAGTAAAAGAGATGGGACAGAGCTAATCCAAAATTATAAGGGTGGAAACAGTACTAGACAAATTAAACATAAAATAAGGAATTTGATCTGTTAATTTATAAAAAAATCACCATTTTTAAAAACTAAAATAAGCAATTATATTCATCTGAAAAATAAACATAAAACATGTACATTTACGAATCTATCATCGAGGCCCCACCTCCAAATTCTCATACATGCTGGATTGTTGGTCATTAACACACTGCTGTCTAATAAATCTATTGTCATTGGTCAATACACTTTCCAACTTTGTCAGAGAAAATACCGGATATATATATTATTTTATTTTAATTTATGCAAGATATTATATTATAAAGGATCAAAAAGACTCATCTGAATTACATATTGACGAGTTGCAAAATGCCAATCCAAATACAACATTAGGTAAAACTAACCTTGATGAAATAAAGCTAAATAAACTTAAGATACAAAACCAACGTTCGTTCATCCATAAAACAAGACAACATCATCACTTGTTTGTCGGCAAAAACATGATACAAATGATGAACACGAAAAACATCTCTTCATATCGAAAGTAGCAAACTCCACTTGTATAACCCACCAAACACTTAACCACAAAATACGAGCGAACATCCAGTCGTATAACATTCAATTCAATGTAAGTATAGAATTGTTTCAAAATGTAAGTATTTATGCATTGACTTACATTATGTATAACTAACAAAATTGACTTTTATTGTGCGTATTAAATTTCCAATTATTGCTATTTGTATTTAATAAAAAGACATAGAAATTTGTGTGAATGTCACGTGACAGTTTAAATAGATAACACGTTAATAAAAGTTAATCTTTTATGTTGGAAGTTAACTTGTTAAATTATACAAAATGTAAGTCAACACATAATTACCTACATTTTGAAGCATTTAATACTATAATATATAACAAATCAATCTAAATTCTGACATAATCCATTTAATAGTTAGTATTTAATAATTTAGTTATAATTTCCTTTGATTTTCACACAAATCCCCATCATGTTGTTAATGTAGCTTTTAGATCTTTGAAACGCTCTAAATTTTCTTTTTTTTTTACACTTCGTACGCGATTCTGGTAACCATACGCGATCGCGTACATTGACCCAGACTAAGAGTACGCGATCCCATCAAGGGTACGCGATCGCGTACTCAATACCTGAAAAGTTTATGTTCGAGTTTTAGTACAAGTTACGCGATCGCGTAAGGGGTACGCAATCGCGTATCCACAACGTAAAAGCTTCTGTTTCATTTTCTTTACTAGGTACGCGATCGCGTGACCCTTACGCGATCGCGTACTGGGTCCTGTACAAAACATTCTGCACACTTCAAGTTTGTGATCCAATTTGATACACGCATAACTTTTGACTCGTTTATAATCAAGACATGAAATTTTGCAGACATGTTTCATATGACATAATAAAGGCTTCTCAATTGGCACTTTTCCAAAATTCACACAAATGACGGTTTTGGATTTAAATCCAAAATATGGCTATTTGGGTACTTTTTGAACTAATTCTTGGCATCAATTTGATTCAACTATTACTATCACTTTACAATCACTCTTTTTGCATAACCATACATGTCAAAATGTCCAAACCATCACTTCGACTAGTTTTAACAACATGACACGTTGGGATTTAATATGATCAACATTTAGAAAGTGGTTATTTCAACCCAAATATACTTTCAACATCATTCTTTACATAGTGTAAATCATTACAAAAGTCGACCATATACAATAAGTAACAACTACATGATTTGGGCGTTTCTATGCATCAAGAGCATGATTCAAAAGGATTACTTACTACAAGATGTAGTAAGTCCACCACTACTCTCGCTCAGGCTTCTTTCACAAATCACCCATTGCCCCACTTTGCTCATCTACATACATAAACAACATAATTATAAGCAACATGGTTAGTAAGTAAGGAAAACATACATTAACATTAACATTAACATAACAACATAACATGAATTAAGGATCCTCAATTCTTTACATGTTGACTCAAAGAGTCCATACTATGGTGTCAAGACATAACATTTGAGGTTTTTCAAGTCTCAAAGTCACCCTTGAATTCCACCATTTAGTGTGATCATTGAATACTCTTGTATCTCAATGATCACACTTCATCCACAACATACCAAAGAGCAAATACTTGACTACTCAATGTAATCCAAGCATTACCACATAAATCATACTCATCCAATACTTACCTTTCAATTGAAGTTAAACCAAGTACAAACACTCTTTGCTCTTCAATCACCTATACATAATCATACATATACATGAGTTATTACAACTCATTTGAACTAAAACTTAAACTCATTAACATCTAATTAGCTAGGATTTGAGTATGCTACACCACACACCCAAATCACTAACTAATTTCTCATACTTTTTATTTATAACATTACACATACTTATAGATGATTAAGTTATTATTTAACAACAATAGCAACCTATAATCATTATCATCAACAAATTTCTCTTCATACATAACTAGGTAAGATTTAGACATCACCCATAATTTCATCAACTCTACTTCTTTTTATAATAACATCACTTTTATGTTTCCATACAACTCAAAATACCTACTTATTCATTCCACACCCAATACCCATCTTAATTTGACTCCTTTCTTCTTAATAAATTTCTAGGGTTTATACATAATCATCAAAGAAATCAAATTAAGAGATTAGGAAGGTTATTCTTACCTTAGGGATGTAGAATTAGGTATTAAAACCTTCAATTTCAAGAATCCTAGCTTAATTTCGTTTTCTTCTTTCTTCCTCTTGGCTTCTCTTGACCGAGCACACCCACACAACCATGGGCAGATTTTGTGTCCAAAATTTTCATGAAGAAAGGAGGTGTAGTTGTACATTTTTCAGTTTCTACCCTCCACTTATACTCTTAATATTTTTAGCCCTTTAACTTATTTTTATTTTATATTTTTAATCCCAAAACTATATTTGTATTTAACACCAAATACAAATATAACAATTTAATAACATACATTTATATAAATATAAAACTTACAAATTTTTGGGGTGTTACAGTCTTCAAATCTATAAGTGGTTTTCCTAGTGCTGTATAATAATGACAATGACAATTAATTTGTATTATATCACCTTAAAATGAAATCTTTCTAGTACCACGATCTACTTTTTAGTGAACTTTAAACATTTATGAACAACGAAAAACTTACCAAATCAACCAGGCCCAGCTCAATAACACACATTGGGAGCCTTTGTAACGCGTTTCTCACACGGTTACATTCGGGCCTTCTGGGTGTTATACAAACGGATTATTGGGATTTCGAATTATTTGGTTAGAATTATTCGAATTTCAGACAATCACAAGTTACCTGTAATTCAAATCAAATAAGAAACGTTTTAATTGAATATACGTTAAACGGTTTCGGTTTGATATTTGGATTAATCGGTTTCACCCGAATTACCTCAAGTCAGGCTTGTGAGATCAAATTGGTCAAATTTTAGCAAATAGGGTATTCATTAAAATTTCATAGGGATTAAAGTCGACACCTTTTGAAAATGTCGATATGCACCCGATATTGTGACTTGTGAGTTCCTTAGTTAAAAATTATATCAAACAAACTTAACGAAGTATAAATGAAACACTGCGTCACTCTCAAATATATTTTGTTTAAAGCTTTTGATTTTGGAGGAAAACAAGACGTATTGAAGAATATATCAACTATTAGTAAATGAGTTTGAATTTTAAATAATTTTTACACGGTCAACATAAAACTACCACTAAGAATATATTATTTAAATTAATCAAACCTTATCCGGATTATTCGGATATATCTAAAAAAATTTAATTTTGATCCTTTTATTTGATCTGTGTAATCCATTTAAGCAATCTGTAATCCGAATAATCCGGTCCATTTAACGTAAATCGAATTTGGATCATATGAATTATTCAGATTTGGATAGAATTGACACTCCTAGTTATATTAACACGCAATATTTGTTTTTAATGGATGTTCAATTTAATATATGCTTTCTCCAAATAAATACTAAACACCTATTAATAATTAAGACATAATAAAAGAGTAAATGATATATTTACCATTCAATTTGATAAATTCACTAAAAATATGCATTAGCAGGTGGTACTTTACAACTTGTTATTGCATATTTTTGGTACAACTTGTTATTGCATATTTTTGATGAATTTATCAAATTGGATAGTGAATTTATCACCACCCAAACAAAAAATTGTAGGGATGTATGTTTTTTAAAATAATATATGATTGACACGTACATTGTTTAGATTGATGTGTATATATCACAAGATGTAAATGTTTGAGCTGTGTACAAATTATTTTTTAAAAATATGGTGCATAAAAATGACATGTCACATGTTATTTATCAATCAAATTGATTTGTTATTTTTCTCAAATCATTCTCTTTCTTCAATTTATTGGGTCACATCATTCTGGGGACAAATTTTTAAAAATGTATCAACCTCTATATTTATTAACAAAATATATACGTTCTATTCCTAGTAAATTCGTACGAGATTAAAATTATCTTTTCTTTAAAAAATCATATAAATTTGTACATTTTCTTTTTCTTTTGTAGTATAAAAAATTATTGTATGTTAAAAAAATTGTGTTAGAAAGAGATATTTAGTGGAAACAAAAGAGGAGAATTAGAAACAAGAATATCTTTAGAATATTACATGAAACTGTTGTTCGTGTTTTATGTCTTCTTCGTTTGTTTAATAACTTTGATAGTCCATATAAAACGATGTGGACGGAGACAGGGCAGAGATGGAGACATTGTCTAATAACTTTGATAGTCCATATAAAACGATATGGACGGAGACAGGACAGAGATGGAAACAGGGCAGAGATAGTATAAACAGCCGTTCTCACTAAAAAAATCTATATAAATAAATTATTTTTATTATTAAAAGTATTTCTAATAATTTAAAAGAATTATAAAACGATGGGAGCAGGATTTGTTTGCTAGTGTAGTTTCTATATCAATATAAATAATGACAATTATTTTGTATGATGTCACCCTTAAAGCTTTCCAGAACTATCTACTCTTTAGTGAACTAAAAAATTTAAGAACCAGGAGAAACTTTTGAATTCAGATAAGGCCCAGCCCAATAACATTTGAGCACGTGGCATTTTTAAAAGGCGAAAGGGCCCGGTGGGCCGTTAATAACACGTTTCTCACACGGTTAAATAAACTCGGAATTATATGTCCTTTTCAAATCATGTTGAGATGGATGATAGTTCAATTTAATTTTTTATTTTTAATTTTTAATTAATATACGTATTAGGTTGTTTGCCGACTAAAACTAAACACGTTCAATTTATCGTACCTTAAATTGGAAGTACCCTGACCCACATACCTAAATATTAGTGTCACAAGTTTTATTTGTAAATAAACAAAGTTCAAAGCATTTACAAATAACCCCAGCCCATTATTACCGGTTATCTAAACCTTTCCGCCGGTTCATTTTGTCACCTCTATTAACAATCAGTTAATTAATATTTTGAAACAAAATAAAAATACAATGTGTTCCTTCACTGTTCTATGGAGAAAAGTTTTGGGGCTACCGGAACAAGTATTATATAGTAGGGGTTAAACCATTAAAACAGATTAAGATTAACCCGAAATTTGTTAATTTTTAAAGAGATTGGTTATTAATATTCGATTCATTAGATATAACTACAATCACTGTTATTACAAAAATGCTAATATTTAAAGTACTCTCTCTCCAAATTTAATTGTCCACTACAAATATGCATACACTTTTAGAAAAGTACAATAACTATATTATTGACTAATAAATTTTATTATTCTCCACTTAAACAATTTTTGATTGGTTGAAATTCAAAATGGACGATTATTTTGAGACATCCTAAAAAAGAAACATAGATAATTAAATTATGACTGATGAAGTATTTTTTTTTTAAATAAAAAGTAAAGGCGCTTAGAAACGGCTAGAAATGAATCAAATGTTAATATTCATGGGGTTAGGGGTGTTCATCAGTTCGGTTTTCAGTTTGATTGGTTTTATCAGTTCGGTTTTTTCGGTTTAGAATATTTTAAGACGCTACGCAAAGACCGAACCGAACCAAGTTTTAGAATATTAGACTTCTTGTTATCTACTTACAAAATGAAGAATTATATAAGTTAATCATCACAATATCATTACAAATTAGATAGAAGAGTATTGGATGCACCAACAAACTCCATTAAAAAAAAAAAAATTCAAACCAAGTTTTAGTAGTTAATACTTAAAAGCAATCCATAAAGCATAATGCAACGATCTAATCAAAATTCTCATGCAAGTATCTCTAAAAGCGGAGGAAGAGGGAGAGCAAGTGATAACAAGAATCTAGAAGGAGAATTGAATATTTTGTTTGGAAATATGAATTTTTTAGATATACATCTAACTGAATACTATTATCTAGATAATATATAAAATATAATAGTACGTTCTATAATTGGGTTTTTCGATTTAGCATAATCGACAATGTTCAAACCAATCACTGTGCCAAAAATCAGTTATCTTATTCGGTTTCGGTTAAAATGCAAACCGAAAATCGTTTTAAGAATCGGTTTGGTTTTAAATAATTTTGAGTTGAGTTCGATTTTCGGAGTAAATGGTTTGAAACTAGGGGTGTTCAATATTTGGTTTAAAACCGTTTAATCCGAATACCGAACCAAATTTGAATTCGGTTTTCGGTTTTTTATTTTTCGAATTCGATTAAACCGAAAACCGAATTCGAATTCGATTTTCGGTTTTGAATTTTTCGAATTCGGTTAAATCGAAAACCGAATTCAAAAATTGAATTCGATATAATAAATATATTATTATTTATATATTAATATATATATATATATGTGATTTTTGAATTCGATTGAAGACTTGAAGAGTTTAACATTTTGAAAACTTAAAATTTTTAGGTACCATGTGTTTGTGAAAAATAAATGTTTTGTTTGGACATTAAAATTCACATACATTGACAGTTTTATGCTTTATAAATTCGAATTTGGCTAACACATAACAATTATTAATAGTTAGATTTATATAATTTGTATCGTATAATCGTGCATATTTTTTAGTTTTGTATGTTGAGAAGTGTTTTTGAAAAAATGTTAAGTTTTTCGGTTTTAACCGAAACCGAACCGAATTCGAATTCGGTTTTCGGTTCGGTTTTCAATTTGAATTCGGTTTTCAATTTTGTTAAAAAGTATTTCAAAACCGAACAACCCAAACCGAATAAACTGTAAACCGAACCCATGAACACTCGTATTTAAAAATTCACCCCTATATGGGTGTGATGTATGTATTCGTGTTGTGCTTGTTGTAATTTAATTTCTTTTTCTTCTTTTCTTAAAGAAAAGTTGTTGGATCATAGACGTACAACTTTTTTTGATTTGGACCAAATCTGATCCCGTTTAGCCCAGTTGAGCCTTTCTAGTTTTAGTTGAGTAAATGTTATTGGATCAGCCTGCTTTCGGATTGATTTTTCTTGTTAATAGACTAGTCTACTTTTAATTTGTATTTTGCAAGCTTAAGTTATAGAGAGTAACTGATCTACTTACTTATAACTATCTTTTTCTTTTTGGTACCCTCTACTTAGCGTGGCAAAAAATTCTGAGTTTTTATCAAGTTTTAAGCTTGTCCAGGTTGAATTAATCGAGTGCTTATTGGGATCAAGCTTATAAAAACATTTCCGGGTTTATTTTCTGACTTTGTTGCTTAATATAAAAAAAAGGCCGAGCTTTTGTCGAGTTATTTAAGCTCACTGGACTTGAGCTTGTAGAAGACAAACTTTATCGAGCTTTCGATTTGACTTCTTCATTTAACTTTTTTTTTATTCAATGTTTGTGAGCTATTCCAGCTCCCATATAGAGCTCGAATCTTCTTTAAGCTGAGCACAACTTATCATCAAGAAAGCTAGTCGAGCTAATGAATTAGGTTCGATTATTGCTTCAGCTAAGGCCTTCGAGTCAAGCTGATTGTCCAATTGATTTTCTTAAAGAAAACTGGAAGTTTGGAAGCAATACCATGAACAAAAAAATGCAATTGATTTCCTACTGGACCTACTTAATGAATAATTAAGTTTCAAGTTGACGTATTAACAAGGAGGTCAAATTGATCCTGGCTCAATAGAGTCTTTCCTTGTTGACAAAATAAATTTATTATCGATCTTTGTTAAGCAAATTAGCTAGAGTTGCAACAGAAAAGTTGTTCTAAAATGTAGTTTTAGAATAAATATTTGGACCAAAGTCGCTCAACGCTATTGCTTCAAGCGAAAAACCAGCCTTGTAATGAGACTGCTATTATTTGACCAAAAAAAGTTGATCAAGGCTTATGTAAATGTATCAGAATAATCATTTACATGCATTATTGCAAACAAAACCAAAACTCAAAAAGACACTTATTAGACAAAAATTGTCATTTTCTAACGCAAATTGTCGATAAGGTTATTATGATAATTCTATGGCCATACTTCACCAACAACACCAGGACAAGGGTTTAGCATGTGGGTTGAACCCCATGATGATCATGTAAACCCGACACACGAATCTTGAACTTAAGGAAACAACACAAAACAAGTTTCGAGTTAACCTGAAAATGTGAAATCAGATTCAATCAAATACAATAAAAAGGCAATGATAACATCAGATTCATGACCCTTAATACACCATTACTGACTTAACAAACAACTAATACTAAAATGACGTGTTAATATAATTTACTAATTTTTATACCTGCTTCATTTTTTAAAGATAAATCCCATGAAAGACAGGGTAGGGAAATGTTCAATATTGTCTGAAGTTATGAGTTGTACCTAATTTACAATTGTTGGTACATGACAAATTGTCTGATTCATACCCAAAAAACTGTGGTAGTCTGCAACCACAGCTTTCAACTTCGACAGTTTTGAGCCACATAATAAGTATATCTGTATATACCTAAATAACAATATGAAGCAAACAACAAATTAATGCCTGAAAATAAGTCAACTTCAATTGGCCATAACTTTCGATCAAAATGGAGTTTTGGGACTTCAACCAGCCCACAAAACCTTTAAAATCGCATGTCAATTTTAAATTTTTTATTTTTTTAGGTAGAAACATGCTTTATGTGCATAAAATGTAAGCCTACAGATATGACTAAAGATTTGATTAGTACAAATGGTATTAAGTTTTAGATATATTTTTGAAATTACAATTTCAAATAGAGCAAATATGTGTTTCACCTATGTAAGATTTTAAACAAAAAACTACTCCCTCCGTCCCAAATTAAATGCCCAACACAGTTTAAGAAAAGTGGGACCATCACACTACGCACCAGTAAAATTTCATGTTGACCTTTGAAAAGCATTTTCATTGGGTACTTATTTTAGGACAAACTAAAATAAAGAGATGGACACTTAATTTGGAATGAAGGGAGTATGTAGGTTGTTTGACCATACATTCATGTTGACACACCATGTGCTATTGAGACATCCATGTATGTTTATGACTATCTTATGTGGTCCTTTTGTGAAGACATATATGGCCCCGTATGGCCAATATGATATAACTTGATGACATGTCAATTTAAATTAAAATTTGCCCATTGGTCCAAGGAGACATGGCAGTAGTTTCACCCTTATCCTATGGACCCAGGAAATAGATTCATTGTAGGGGTATGCAAATATACCACATACTAAAATATACTTATATTATGTATCAGGTTGGCCTATATATAGAGAGACATTTAAGTCCATGTGTAAACATACTCTTCAAAAGCTTTCAACAAGTTCTCTGTTATCAGCATCTAATGGCAACTACAAGTTCATCAACGTTCAAGTTATTAAAACAGCGGTCACTGGTGAGATGTTCAAAGCAAATACGAGAACAGAAGGCGCGACTTTATATCATATGGAGGTGTACCAAGTTTCTTATTTGCTCACATGATTAATAACAACAATAGAGGTGGTTAAAAATACATCGGTTAGCTCTAGGATGGTTTTAACTTATAGGTGTTAACGGTCTTTGTATGCATATATAGAAAAGATATGTTTGTATAGTTGTCTATTTATAATGAGAAACTAAGCTTTAAAACCACTTTAGAGTTTACTTGCTGACACAATTTGGCTGCTGCAGCCTCTTTGTGTACTTTGAGTTTGTATTTTGCTCGTATCATTTTATCCATACATAATTTGACAGTTCGAATGTAATAAGAAGTGGGATCAAAATGACCAATTTCTAAAAAAAACTTCTTCGGTAGATTATCAGTCGACATCAATTCTATATTAGAACGAACTTGTTATCTAATGTCCATCCATATTAGAAAAGTGATTATGTTTCTCCGACGTAGTTTTGATTCATTAGGTAGGGCTTCTATTTGTGATTAGCCAATATCTTTGTAATCCAATATGGTGATAGTCTTGGGTATTCAAGAACTTGTTGAACACCTCTATTCTTCTAAATCCATGAGAGAGAGAGAGAGAAAGAGAGAGAGAGAGAGAGAGAGAGAGAGAGAGAGAGAGAGGACAAAAAAGAAATAAAAAATATTCAAGACTCTTGAAAGTAGCATAAAACTTGTAGTCTAGTTGGTTTCAAAGAGGGGACATTTGAAAAATATCGTAGGTTCAATCCGCATATGCGTAAACGAGGAGCCTAATTTATTATAGATAAGTTTGGTACAGTGGACGAGTCGATCTCCATTTGATCGGGTCTGCTCAAATAGGCGTGAATTAACCTCTCAGGTAATAGGACTAAGGCGGTTAAAAGTGACCGTATTTCAACATTATTTGGGGTGTTGAGATGGACTTAAATATCAACCTAATGACACATGTTAATAACCAAAGAGTTTTAATGTATTTTGCTCTTATACTAGATGAATTACATTTTTAGCATTACGCCAATCTTTAGGTCTATATTTAGGCGTATATACCATTTCCAACTTTAAAATGCCAATGCATACACATGCTCTTGTGAATTGTGAGTACAGTTCTATAAACAACCATGACCTTACAAAAGGTTGGCTCTCAGGTTGGCAAAGGTCAGTTACATTATGATTTTGAGTTGTACAAAATTCATAAATGATGGCACAGGACATAAGGAGCATCACAAATTCTTAAATTCATACCCAAAATGTGCAAAAGAAAATTCTGTATTTCCTCATAGTTGGTTGAACCTCACATACATAAAAGGAACAGTCAATGATCCATTTTATTCGGGTTATGTGGCCATGACCAGTCATTAATGTGAACATATATAACATATTTCTGTTGGAACATGCATTAATGTCGACATTGATGTCACTGATCACCTTATCCACCCCTTTTTGGAGACAGGGATGACCACTTTATCAATGTTGATTGACTTAGAAGGCTTACTAATATTTAACTATAGTTAACCCTAGAAAGTCGTACAAATCCTATAAATCCCACACACGAGGGAGGTTGACGGGGTGGAGTTAGTAAATATATGCAAATATGCCGCATACCAAGTAAAACATCTTTGGAAAGCTAGAATGATTAAATTCAACAATTAATATGTCATTTACCTTTGGAAGTTAAAGTTGTTATTAGGTATAAATTTTTAGCTTAAAAGTAGTTTTCCCTCGGTAGATTTTTTTGTAATGATGGAACAAGTAATCAGAGTGCATTTCTGAGCTATTTGTTCATAAGTGTGTTATAGAACAAGAGACAATAATGTTGGTTGTTTGGCCAACCATTCATGTTAACACACCATGTGCTACTGGAAAATTCATGTAAGTTTATGATCATGCATCTACTTCAGTCGTTTCTGAAGACATGCATGGCCCCTTTTGACAACTAAAATCAAAAGTTGATGACGTGTCATTTTGGGAAAACTTTAGCCATCAACCCAAGGAGGCATGCCAGTAGTTTAGCCATTATCATTGTTTAAGGGGTGGGGGCTATGCAAATGCACCACATGCTAAAAGTTATCACTTTTCTGAATCTCGGAAAATTAAAAGCTTAAAAAAAACAAAAAGAAAAGAAGATGCAATAACGTAATATGTTCTGTACCTTGTGGTGAAAGTGGTAGATTGCTGTGGACTTGTCGATTATAGAGAGACTTGTAAGTATTAATGTAAGGGTACTCTTTGAAAGTTTCACATGTCAGCTTCAAGTTCAACACCTATCAACACCTTCAAACAGAGGTCACTAGTGATAGTTCAAAGTAATTCCGGGAGGAAAAGGCACGACTTTATAACATATGGAGGTGTACCATGTTTCTTATTTGCTTGCATGATTAACAACTTCTATGAAGGTAGTTCAAATTGTACCTGTTAGCTTTATGTGTAAAATTTAGATGTAAACAATATTTGTATGTAAATAGAAAGAAATGATTTGTCACAAGCATATTAGTTTCACCCTATTTAATCTTATGTAGTGAATCATATTTGACCAACTCTGGAAAACTTTAATACAACAATGCTTTAAGAATTATGTCTATAGCATGAAACTGATTACGAAAACTGTACAGTAGAAGTAGTATGTTAAACTGCTAGCATTTTCGTGATAAAAAGAAGCTTTCAGATGCACCCCTTGGCTCTAAGGAAGATTTAAGTTTTACATTGTATTGATCTTTCATTCTGTTTAGCATAATTTTCTGTATTTATTATGCTTGTTACACCCTGTATTATAACAATCAAGTGATCAACAACTACCATTTTTATCTACAAGATTAGAGAAACAAAATACAAAAAATAATGAATGATTAATCACCTGGAGATGTTCAGAACTATCTTTTGTGATCTGCAGCTTCCCTCCTCTTCGATACCGCACTCAAACCTTTTACCTTCACTTTCTTGACACGTGTAGCAAATATTTGAGTTCCACGGACTTCATCTTTTATCTTCAATTTCTTGATAGTTTTAGCAATCATTTGATTTCCATGCAGTTTGCCTTTTATCTTTGCTTTCTTGATACTTTCAGCAAACGTTCGATTTATATGCAGTCTGCCCTTTATCTTCACTTTCTTGATACTTCTAGCAACCAACTGAGTTCCATGCAATTTGCCTTTTAACTTCCCTTTCTTAATACTTTTAGCAAACATTTTATTTCTACTAAGTCTGCATTTTATCTTCACTTTATTGATAGTTTTAGCAACCGTTCGATTGTCATGCAGTTTGCCTTTTATCTTCCCTTTCTTGAAACTTCTAGCAAACATTTGATTTCCATGAAGTTTATTAGCCTTTGTAGCCACATCTCTTGTATCTTTTCCAAAATAATCGCCTTTGATGTCAGACGACTCAAAATCTTCATCCTCACAAATCAGCGGCCTTTTCCTTACACGTATTATCCGTTTATGATTGGCAGATTGAACATGGTCATCAGTGGAATCAATTAGCACAAAACTTCGCCTCTTTTTTAAGGGTACATCAAAATCAGCTGGCTCAGGCTTTGGCTTAAAAGGTATTACAACAGATCCTAAAGATGAGCTTGAAGAAGCTAAAATGGATGATGTTTGTTTATATGACATTATTCCATCTGGCAGGATTGCCTGATCCAGCTCCTTTTTTAAAAGTTTCACATCCTGACATTTATCATACATCTCTAAACTGCACATATTAAGTATTAAGTAATAGTTTGTAAAAACAAAATATCCAAGCTTACAACAGTGTTGCTCAGGTGATGATACAACTTACTGTAACATATCGACTACATGACCACGATCTATAAGGAGCTCCTGCAGCTGTGACGAGAAAAAACGTTAGTCAAATGTGAATTTATTTCTTCTTATGATAAAAGGTGTACAATTGTAAGCGCATCTATCAATTATTATGGGGATTTCGGCATTCAATTTTTATCAATATGGGAATATCAGAATCAGATGATCAACTGTAAAAAAAAATGCTGTGGAAGATAATGTTGGAATGTGTTTCTGCTAATTGAAAGTGTCATAACTAACTGTTCAATGTTTGACAAATTCTGATTATTAAGGATTTATAAGGTAAAAAGGCCATTATAATCAGAATCAATTTTCTTGCGGCCACTCGTAAACTGATAATGCATATCAGATAGTGAAAATCAGATTCACCATGCCCACATACTATAAACTAATTATCAGCAACTCAAATACGTAAAAATCTGATCGCAAAAACGTCTCTAAACAAAGTTCGAGCACCATGCCAAATGTGTCATCACTTGGAAAACGCAGTTCAAAACACCCCCTTATTTAACATTACTACCTTAGAGATCTCCACTGCTTCTTGTTTCAGTCTCTTGGACTCTTCTTCCAACTTCTCCATCCAAATAACTTCGTATGTGAGTGATGCTCGAGCGAATGCTTCAATTTCTCGTTTCTTTTTATTTGCTGATTCCTTTTTCACTAAAGCTGAATTCAATCTCTCCTCCAGGGTTCTATGCATCTAATTATGAAAAAGAAATTGATAGTAGTTAGCACACATTGACTTTAATGTAAGTTTCAGAGAACACCTGTTAAAATGGTAGGTTTAATCAAAATTAGTACCTCATCAAGAAGTTCAAGAGATCTATTTCCGTTATCCAATAAATTTTCCATATGAAGCTGAAGCACCTCCATTTTGGTAGCTAAAATGTCCTTCTGTACAGAAGCTTCTTTAGCAAGCTGCAGAGAACAAATAACGATGTAAACTCGACACCCAAAGTTGCAGTAACATTTGACAGATGCAACGAAATCTGACACAAGTTTCTCAAGCAAGCTGCAGAGAGAGGGGTATTTGGTATGAAGCTTGGAATCACAATGGGTATGGGTATATGATGGGAATGGGAATAGATAACCAAAACCACAATCCAACTTCGCTTCAGTATACGTCTAAAATGGTAGGTTTGATTCCCATTTATTGAAACCAGACACATTAACCAAACAAATTATTAGGGAATCAAACCAATTCCTTCATTCCCATCCCCATCCCCATCAAACAAACAACCAATTCAATTTCTTAAGAGACAAGGTTTGTTGGTTGAAAGGTACCATGTCATTTGTTTCCTCTACATATCGTCGTGCCTGTTTATATTCATCCAACTTCACACGAATATCTAAGCAACTCAGAGCAGCTTCGTCTTTAGCTTGTTCTGCAGCTTTCTCTTCACATTCCACTTCTCTCATAAGCCTTATAACTGACTCCAATGTTGAGACTATGGTTTTCTGCACACACACAAAAACCTCAATTTAAACACCAAAACCTTTCAGAATACATCAAGAAAACAAAAGATCGAAATCAATAGCTTTGAAGTACTATAAACACAGATTTTTTTTACACTGATATGAATCCCAACAGAGCCAACTTTGTTGATACGGAAGGCGAACCCAAGAATCCACAAATGCCCCACAATTCACCAGCTCTCCATGAATCAATACAAAAAGGACTCAAAGTTTGAATTAATCAAGAAATGCGATGATGTCATATCATATTTACTATCATTTGTACTTCGCCATTTACATTTTAAACTAAGATAGTGGATTGGTCACATAATGAGTTTTATTTTTTTAAGTTCTTCGGTTGTTCTATAAGCTGCAGTACCTGGCTGTGAAGTTTACCATTAATAAAAGTAAAAAAAATAAAAATTAGAAAAATAGCAGTTCTGGAAGTTAAGGCCACAAGGGGGCTGCTTTCTGGATTTTATAAAATTACCTGATCAAGAAGATGTCAAGTGTTCACTATTAAATCAATTCTCATCTTATAGTTTTAGGGATTCATCTCTGAGTTTCTCAAAGAACAACAGTTGGCATAAACATGTGTATACATCGGAAGAAAAAAAAACACACACACACACACACAGTACACATACACACAGTACACACACATATACACACAATAGTTAGATATATTATATAAATTTGAAGATACCTTTTTATTTCTAGCATCTTCAATGGAAGTATCTAGAAGCTGAGTGCTACAAATTTGGGCAGAACTACTACTACCGGTGGTGTTCATATTAGAGTGCACCCTTCCTTCCTTCTGAATATACAGATACAGAAACACAGAATTAATTTACGAAAAATTGGTTTGAAATGAGGAAGCTTCAATCGACATAAAAACGATAGAAATTGAGTGGTAATAAATGAATAAATCAAGAGTTTGAGGTGATTTAGTAGGACTAGGGTTTACCAGTCGTATTGGAAATGAGAGTAACGCCTAAATCGCATTTACTGTTAGGCCGATCATGTTTCAAATCCTTTTAATTGGCGCCAATCTTTGTAATGTTAATTTTATATTAAAATTTCATCAACCATTATGTAACAAATAAATACCTTTTTAAGTAAGTTAAGTAATGTTATACCACATAAAAGTAGATATACTTCTTCTAATAGTTGAATTTTCTCTCTCAGTTAATCTCATTCGATTAATCCGAGTAGTGCTATATACGCCTAATTATATAGACCTAAAAGTACACATACTTCTTTTATTGGTTTAATTTTTTATTTTTTAATTTTCATCCAACTAAATTTTTCACATCTTTTAATTTTCATCCAATTAATTTTTCACATGTACCGATCATATTTTTAGGTCTAGATTTAGACCTACAAACTTAAAATTACCTATTATTTTTCTTTTGACTTTTTTCTATAGTAATTCAAGGGTGATACATACTGATAGTGTATGTATTACTGAATCTTTTGTAAGACTTTTTACAATTTGAAAAAAGACTTTACAAACTTTTTTTGAAAAAGATTTCTCAATTTTGAGCGGTGAGGTAAAGAAAATTGTAGTGCGAGTCTTACGAGTATAAAAACTATATACGATTAACCATTTGATAAGAAGTGAATAATGTTTTTTTATTTTTATCGTTAAGTGAACTGTATTGTTAGACCACTCACTATCGTGACATCAAAGACTGAAGGACTAAACTGCTAGTTCAACACCACGTCAACGCTAAGAATGAAGAATTGAAGAAAATGAATGAACACGGCCTATGGTGACAGAATGACTAAACCTTTCTGAGCCCTACCAATTAAATTTAAATTAATTAACACAAATGTATTTACATTTATATTTAAAACACAATTTGTGAAACTTTTTCTTTTTGTAGAATTCTATTTAAAATTAAGTATATTTTAATATTTGTGAGGTAGTTCACTTTATTCTTTAACGGTTTAAGTAGAGGTCTAAAGTTTGAGTCCTCTCCTCTCTTTTTGTTTCTTTTTTCCCCTCTTTTCTCGATCTTTTTTTTCTTTCTATCTTTTATACATTATTCAAATTTCTAAAATTGAAGGGTGATATTGATTTATATCATATTTTTATTTTAAGTCATACTAGGTGAAGGACCCGCAGTAACGTGGACTTTGATATTTGTGTTTGTAATATTTTTTCTTAAGTCAAATGATGTTAATGATTATATTGATTATATAAATAAAAATTTTTAACGCGCACTTTGCGGGGGAGCGGAAAATATTATATATTTGGATTAATATATTATATGCGTTGTAATTCCCTTAGTCACGGATCGATAACGAGGTTATCTTAATGTTCACAGGTGCGGAATCTCTGTCAACGTTCAATCAACACAAAACAATAATATAAAACAATAAACGATTCAACTATACGCAAGCAATTATATCAAACACAATTCTCTTATTTATTATAACTTGATTACAATAAATCCCAAGACACACGTTCGCACAAGTTCTCTGTAAACCACAAAAACTAGTTCGTCGATAACTCCAAAAACTAAACTAAAATCTAAACGGAACCCGCGTATATATAATGTGTCAAGTTCGCCGGATTGGGCTGGGCGAACTTACCCATGTTCGCTGGCCCACTTAGCTATTACACTAGTTCGCCAGTTCTCAATATGTTTCAGACTGCATGTTCGTTGGCTTTTAGTTCGCCAGGTACAAAACAATTACAATATTATTCCTAACTACAATCTAGAATCCTATTGTCATCTAATATGTACCAACAGATTCCCCCTTGACAATTGCTTCTAGATTACTTCTTGAGGTCTTCTCAATGTCATCAAGGTCTTCACCTGTATAGGTCACTTCCAGCATGTAAGCCCTTATTAACACACACCTTCACTACATTTTCATATCGTACTGCCTCTTGCCTCCAATCATCTGACTGATAATATATTTTCTTCTTACTAAGCTCCAACAGATCTTTCTTAGACAAGTTAGCCAAATGTAGAGAGTCATATACTCTGAGTACCTCCCTTACTCCAAACTCTGCTTCATCATCACTAACTTCCATCACTACTTCACCAGTCACACTATCTATGTACCACCACTTGAGATTATCGAGAATGTCTTGAGGCATTTTCTTCAAAGGAACATGCCTTAAACATTTCACCGGCTTGTACTTCATATACATCCAATACTTGCCAGTTCTCTGATCAATCCTTGATTTATCTAGTACTCTCTTTCCTCTTCTCGGTTTCAACATATCAAACTTATTTGATCGACCTTCTCTTCGTAAAACTCTGGCTACAAATCTTGCAAAAGGGTCGTCATTCACATTAATCATCTCCTTCCGAGCCAATTCTTTTAGTTCACATTTAGGCACAGAGTTAAACACCTTCAGACTCTTTTCTAAAAACTGAAGTCCATCGTATCTCTTGATCACAAACAGCTTCAAGTCGCTATCATAAAATCAACTTATGATCCCACTCTTTGGTTCTTTAGTACTTGAGATATCAACCATTTTCTTAAATACCACTTCTTCTTTCTTCTCCATTCTCTTAAACCACAAGCTTTTGATTTCTTCCTTTGTCATTCCTTGCAACGGATCAATTTCTTCTTGATTTTCTTCCGTAAGAATCTTTGCTTCTTCCCTTACTTCAGCTAAATCAATCACCTTCTCACCAACTTCATTTTCAACGATCACTTCAGTATTTGATTGTTCTATGACAATATGTTCATCTATATCAATGTCGGTATCTGCCACAATCTCATCATCTGATTTCTAATCTTGAATATCTGGAGCTGAAAACTCTTCATCTATATCCATGCTCTTTTCTTGTTCATTTTCCAATTTATCCGAGAATTCCAACTCTTCATCAATACCCAATAGGGCTTCAATTTGTTCCTCATTCCGAGTTTGTTCTCCAGATCCACCAGCTTCTTCTACCCTTTGACTAGATTCCCCCTGAATGCTAGCATGTGTACCAGTCTTTGAGGGACCTGGCAGCTCACCTTCCTTTCCTGCGTTGGGATCATCATCTTCGTCATTGGCTCTAGTGTACCTTAACTCGTCTTCTCTGCAGCCAGAGGTGCCTACTTCCCCCTGAGCTGCCGGGTTCTTCATGAATCTATAAACTAACCCTTCCAGCCTGTTAATGTCCCGCTGCTGTTCATTTATCACTAAATTCATACCTTTATTCTGATTGACCAGTGTCTTCACTACCTCAGACATCGTCATCATCTTCTCTACCATAAACTTGACCTGATCCTCCAACAGTGCAATCCGCAGTTCAGGAGGAACAGATACAACAGGAGGATCAACCCTAGCTTCATCTTCAGTCGAAGGCTGATCAGGTCATTCTTCTTCGCTAGCTGTTGCCACTTCGGGCCTATCTTCTACCAGCTGGCCCTGCTTTATAACCAGAGGCCTAGAGGATAATCTTGCCCTTTTTGCACGCTTGGGAGCCAACCTGGTTTCCTCATCATCGGACTCTTCGTCTTCGTCTGGAAGATAGTCACTGTCGGGAGCAGAAGATGGTCTCTTGCTAGTGGATGCTCCACCGACAATCCTACTAGAAGATCCACATCATTATTAGGTAGGCGTACCACTAAATCCATACATCGTTGTTGTGAAAAGCCAGCCGGAGGCAGAGAAAACCCCGGTGGAGAGTCATCATCATCATTTCCTTCTGACTCACTCCCTGCATCAGCAACCTCCTCTTCAGCTCTCTCAACATCCTCATTCTCAACAACAATTCTGTCTTCATTCTCAGCCGTATAATTCTCTATTTCTTGCATCAGCTCATCATTTACCTCCTCATGGTGCTGCAATACCGCTTGGATAACCTCTGTAGCAACAGTTGAGGCCCCGACAGCTGCAACTTGAGGCTGCTGCTGCTCTATCTGACCTATGACATCCTCTAAAATATCTTGAGGATTTTCACCTTCAGCAGGCTGAGCCCCAGCTGGACCAGCATCCTCAACTACATCTTCCCATCCGTCATTGAGCAGAGCCATGTAATTGTCATCAATTAAGAATCCAAATAAATCAGTGGCTTGCGGCCTCAGCTCGACCGCCCGACGTGGGTCATTCTTTAAACAGGAATTAAATATCTTCTTATCAACGATAGCCACATGCCCTATCTCTGCCGAAAGAGGCAACTCTAGAATAAAGTGACGAATGATCATCATGCAGAATCTAGGATATAATATGAACGGGGACCTCGGAGGCTTAATTAGCTGGTCGACAAATCCATCGAAAATTAGGTTTGAAAAGCTGTATGTCTTGTTGTATACGAGGGATAGCATAGCCAACAGTAGTGACACGTTCATCTCGTCAAACCCTCCTTTCTTTGCTCCAAGGACAGTGACCATGACATGCATCAGGTAGCGCCACTGCCTATACACCAAACTTTTTACAAACTGGGTAACGTTCATGGCGCCAACATAACCCATTCTAGTCAATGCACCTTCCCTAAAAGTGGCAAGGAACTCAGTTGGATCACTATCCTGTTCCTCCGTTCCCAATGATAGAATCCGCCGTAAATCTGCTGCTGAAAAAGCAAAGTCTTGTCGATGAACTCGAGACCTTATAACTGGCGGCTCCACAGAAGAATCATAGTTGATGTGAGACTAGAACTCCCTTAGATGATTTAATTGCAATGTCGGAGACAATGTTAGAATATGCGAGATCCTCGAACGCATCAGAAAAGAAATGATCTGATGAAATGGAGTTGCTCCGGCAGCATGGAGATCCAAATTGATCACCATATTATGCTTTGAGATGAACGGGCGGATCGACATACCTGCAAAACAGAAAGAACCACGATACAAGAACACGACACGAAAATTAGATAAGTAAAAAGATATACGAACAATAAAATACGAATAAAATAAGCCATTACAAATGTGTTCGCTCAAAAACATTTATGTTCGCCCGAGCATACAATGTGTGAGCCGAACAAATGATGTTTGCCCGAACACTAGTGTTTGATGTTCGCCCGAACCCAGAATGTTCGCTCGACAATCGGGAAAATCCCCAAACACCCAAAATTTGTATTTAAAACCGAATAAATCAATGAGTAATGTTCATACACGTCCAATATACAAGTGTGAACCCTCAATTTAATCCCACAGTTAACCAGAAATCCGAATCGAGTCAAGGGCGGCCGTTAGGGTTTCGGTGTACACATGGTGCCATTCCGATCTTGTTATAAGAGGAAAAATCAAATAGATTTCTTACTTAGTTGCGGTTGATGAAGTAGATCGACACAGGAAGTTGTAAAGATGAGAATTTGCACAGATTTAATGTTCGCAAAGATAAGTTTCGCTCGCCGTAAACGGTCACTAAGAATGATAAAGTTCGCTTGAATGTGTTTGGTACGCGTGAGACTTAAGGTTCGCTCGGTGACTATATATATTCCATTATTGAATGTTCGCCCGAACATTGTTTAGCAAACTAATTGTTCGCTCGAAGTAGTTTTGGCAAACTGATGTTCGTCCGAACAAAGATGTTCGGCCGAACTTTACACCTAGCCACTTTGTCACCTTTTCAAGATATTCACAATGTAAACTTATGTTTGTGGACTTATACACGATCAATTTTTAAATTTGTTTCTCCAATTGGAACGACTAATACGAGAATAACTTACTTCCTTAATATTATAATTATTAAAAACATAAATATAAAACGTAAGACTTTCTAAAAATAAAATAAAATAAAAATAAAATAAAATATACTCTAAGTACTAAAGTTATTTTGGTTTGGGAAGAGTCATCGGGAGAGACACTCAGGTAGCGTTGAAGCCCTAAATGCATACAAGTATTTTAATGTCCTTAATTATTATTAGTGTGACTAAACAGTCTAAAATGATTATTGATATTGTTGTCCTCTTAAACAATCTACACGCGAGTTTCTGAGCAACACTTTATTATTGTTATTATGCATATCATTTTGTGATTCACACCTATGACATACCCCTGAATTCCATTCATGTACATAATCATTGATTTGAGTGAGTATATAAGTTATAATTTTTAGAGTCAAGACATTGGTTACAGGTCTGTACTTTCGTACAACAAAGCGACATAACTTGACTTGGGTAGTTAAACTGTTTCTAGTCAAATCAGAGGTGACAGCTCTGTACTTTCGTACAACAGAGCGACATAATTTGACTAAGAGTGGGATATGTTATCTTTATATTTGATATACTTTTTATTGCTATTTCCAATTAGATATACTATTTGAGTCCAGGTCTATACTTTCGTACAACGGATTAACATTTAGTATATCCCCCAATGATTTTATATAAAGACTCATAACCTTGGATTAGGACAAGCTATTGTTCATAAATTAAGACATTAATGTCATATGTCATAGTGTGTTCCCCCCAAAATAAGATCCATATATTAGCATTTCTTATTAAAGCTCAGAGACAGTTGTGTGAATTGCCTATCAATACATCACATGATGAAGCTGGTTATCACTTGTGCTTAGAGATTTCTTAAGTACGCATAGGGCTTAACCAGCTAAGTTATTGTCATCTTGTCTTTATTCTACCACGAAGACTTAGTCCCCCCCTTTTTTTTCTTAAGTACTTCTAAAACATATATAGCGACATATATATATTTTACATATGGAAGTCTAGTTATTCCGGATTTCTCATCCCGTTCAGTTGGACTAACAATTCGAAACGTGATCTGTCAAAAGCCTTAGTGTAAAGATCAGCTAAGTTATTTTCACTAGGGACTTTGACTATCTAATCAACTTTTTCTCAGCACAGTCTCTTATAAAATGATGTCTTATTTCTATGTGTTTAGTTTTACTGTGCTTAACAGGATTATTAGTGATAGACATAGTTGACTGATTATCGATCATAATAGGGGTGTTAGTGAAATTCAAACCGTAATCCCGCAATTGTTGCTGGATCCATAAAACCTGTGAGCAATAGCTACCAACTGCTACATATTCAGCCTCACAAGTAGAGATTGTAACTGATGTATGCTTTTTACATTGCCAAGACACTAGTCTACCCCCTAAGAATTGACATCCTCCTGTTGTTGATTTCCTGTTCTGGTTACATCCACCGTAGTCTAAATCAGTGAAGGCGACGAGTTCTAAGTCACTCTCAGTGGGATACCAAAGACCTAACTTCGGTTTGCCCTTGAGATATCTTAAGATTCTTTTCACTGCTTTCATGTGCGACTCCTTTGGACTAGCCTGATACCTAGCACAAACACATACATCAAACATAATGTCAGGTCTAGAAGTAGTTAAATACATTAGTAAACCAATCATGGCCCTATATAACGTAGGATCCACATCTTCTTCACTTTCTGAATCAACCCCAAGCTTGTGATTTTCAGGAATAGGGGTGTTAAAGGTCTTGGTATCCTCCATCTTGAAATGCTCCAACAAATCGTGGACATATTTTGTCTGATGGATAAAGAACCCATCATTCTTTTGATCAACTTGCAATCCTAAGAAGAACGTTAACTCCCCCATTGCACTCATCTCTAACTTGCTCTTCATAACCTTCTCAAATTCACTGCACATCTTTTCGTCAGACGACCCAAAGATAATGTCATCCACATATACTTGTACTAGCAGAAAATCCTTCTTCCTCCATTTTACAAACAATGTACTGTCAATCTGACCTCTTTCAAACCCATTGTCCAAGAGATGAGTTGACAGAGTCTCGTACCACGCCCTAGGTGCCTGATGCAGTCCATATAGAGCCTTATCCAGTTTATATACTCTATCTGGGTAATCTGGATCATTAAACCCCGACGGTTGCTCAACATACAATAGCTCCTTGACTTTGCCTTACAGAAAGGCACTCTTGACATCTAGCTGATACACCTTCATATTTTTAGATGCAGCAAATGCCAAGAATAGCCTGATTGCTTCTAACCTAGCCACTGGGGCAAACACTTCGTTGTAGTCAATTCCTTCCTACTGATTAAATCCCTTTACCACCAACCTAGCTTTAACACCACGATCATCCCGTTTGCACTTGTAAACCCATTTTGTTCCAATTGCAAACTCACCAACCGGTAAATCAACTAGCTCCCAAACTTATAACTTTGTGAACTGAGCTAGTTCTTCCTGCATTGCCTCTACCCATGAGTTATCTTTTAGCGCCATTTGAACATTTTTAGGCTCAACTTGGGAGATAAAGCATGAGTACAAGCACGTGTGAGTAATCCCATTATCTTTGATCGAAACATACAGTCCCGAATTTTCCGAGATACTCTTCCTAGTCTTAACACCTGAAGTTGGATCACCGATGATTTTGTCAACAGGATGATATTTGTTCATCCTTGAAGAACCTAGAAGTTCAACTTCCATTTCGTTATTCAAGTTAGTTCCAATTTCCTCTATTGCTGGCATGTCACTATCCTCACTTGATTCCTCTTGAATAGTATCCTCTTAAGTCTGTTCCTCAGTTTGTTTATTGAGGTGTAGGATTTGATTCTGTCACAGCTGTTGGAATTTCAGTAATAGTATTAGGAATGGTTGAAGTTGGGGCAAGGCCAATATCCTCATCCCCTTCAAGAATTGTATAATCAACACCTGTAGTACCTGCGTTATCACTAAAAGAAAAATTAAATGATTGAAAAGTAGCATTATAATCAAAAAACCAATCTGGACCCTTTTGAGGCTCATGTGTGTAACTAGTTACGTCTATGTTAAAAAAATTTTCGACACATCCAGTTCTCTTGTTAAAAACTCGTTTATTTGGTGAATTAGGAACATAACCTAGGAAGTATCCTCCGTCAGGCTTTTCACCAAACTTTGATTGATTTCTAGTTTTTAAAAGAGTACAAGGTACCCCAAATGGTTCAAATCCTGTTAAATTCGGTTTTCTCTTATATAAAAGTTCATAACATGTTTTATTAAGCCTTTTAATAGTTAAGACCCTATTTAACTGTCACACCCCCAAAACGATAAGTTCGTGGTTAGCGGAAGCATTTGTGTACGAGTGAGGGTCGTGACGGCATAGGATCATCACAACACAGAGCATATGATTATTGCAGAACAAGGTGATTAAGATGCCATAAATATAGTTGTTACAAAAGGTACGACCTTACAAGTCGTAGTAGTGGTGTTGTTGAAATACATCAGTTTAAGTGTAAACAATATTCAATTCCAGGATTTTGTAAGTATGATCAAAAAGTTATAATTATGCAAAAGAAATCCCATAAGTTCCAAAAGTGGCATCCTAATTCGTCTCGGGAGGTCGTTGTTCCAAGATGCATGCAAGTCTTACGTGAGTACTAATTCCCTGAAAAACATAGTAGAAAATCGTCCACAACAATGTTGAGTGAATTCACAGGTTTAATATCAATGTTAAACCAAGTTGCTTGTAAACTGTTGACGTACAAGTTAAAAAAAGGGGAATAACTAATGATCAAATATAGTTTTAGTTTTCGTTAACATACGAGTCAAATAAGTTTCGTATTCGTTGGAGTTTATCCAAAAGTTTCGTTGGAAACACATTTCCAAAATATGTTCCGTAGGAGTCCCGCAGGATATCCACAAGTATAGTTTCGTTGTCGTGATGTAAACACATCCATTCGTATACGTTTGGAAAATCATTACAGTGTATAATTCGTAGGAACGCATTCCTAAATCGTTGTTCATAGGAAGGCATAGACGGGATCCCCCGAAAGGTGAGCTAAACCTCACGAGTTAAAGTAACGCATCCCAACCCATAATCAAGCCGCGACACAAATTCGTTGTTGCCTAATCGGACATGTAAATATACGCTCCGCTCTTAGTTGAAGGGACGTCACCCCGATAGTACTATCTATATATTCAGTGGCTAGAGTCACCTAGCTAATGACTATGGTTGTAGCCATAAGGTCTTTGATGCACTACACATGTAAATCGTGGTTCGTACTAGGATTCGTTGTCCATGCTCCCCAAAATAGTATGCAAATCATTTCGTAAACCAATAGTATTTCGTAATCATATAAAAGCATTCATAAGAAGTCAAGTTTTCGCATATAGTATCAAAATAGTTGCTATGTTTTCCACCCCTAGTTTAAAAGCAGTAAAATAAGTAAAAGTGGGGGCTGTGAACTCACCTCGTGAGCTAAGTGTCAGAGCTTGCAAAGTGGCTGCCCAAGTAAGGTCTCTTAACGTCCTAAACGCAAGAGATTGTTTATATAAGTAGTTGGCTAACTGCCAAACCATGTTAACTGTTCACTCGTTTCGAAAGATCATTGTGTTTAAAATGTGTACGATACGTTGGTGACTTTTTCGATATAATAATCCTTGATGATATTATTATTATTATTCATATTTTGTTGTATACATTGTAAAAGTATAAGTCGTGTGTTTCCAAGTTGTTTTCGTAACTCATTTCGGGCTAAAATCTTAACGTTTTATAAGTTGGTTCGCGTTTATCGTTTTGAGGCTCGTTTTTGTTGACTTGGTCAACCGTGCTCGGTTTGACCCGAAACTTTTCCCAAATCATAAATATGTTTGAAAAGTCATAAAAAGTAAGTTTTATAATTTTTAATAAATCCAAAAGTGTCGTTTTTAAAAGCATGTCAGAACAGCCCCTGGTTTTGGTTTCATCAGTTTTTATACGTTTTTCGTGGCTCGTTTTGACTAGTCAAAGTGTCGAGACAAAATCCAAGAAAAATACCAGTTGTTCCCCTATGTCTTGGCTACTTTCAATAATTTTTCTAGAATTTTTAGATAAGTCTAAGTATTTTTAATAATTCCCTTTGTCCTCTGAGGTCCAACCGTGACCAATCTGGACACATGCCCATTGTTTTAATTACTGAGAAAAATCTACAAAACTTCAGAGAGTGTAATCATACTACTTTTAAAGCTAACAAGACTTGTGAGATTTAGGCGAAAACCTCATGTCGTTTGGAGTTGTGTAGCTCAAGTTATGGGCTCGAGAAATTGGTGCAAAAATCTGTCAACCGAGACAGAACGGCGACACGTTTTTGTAAAATCATTTTCAGGTATCAAACGGTGTCAAAAAATTACGAAACCAATTGGATCTGAAAGATAACTTCTTAAACTTAATTTTTATCTTTTGAATCGTCCATTTTCGTTAAGTTTTGAGCACGAAAATTATCCTTGAAGTCGGGCTAAGTTTCTGCCTAGAAAACTGTTGGTGTTGTGTGTTTTCAAAAACGTCTTTCGACTTTATTTTTGGATATGATCTTGTTAAATGGACATTTTAACATGAAAATAAACATGTTCCAAGTAAAATAAAAGGGAAATGAAGTTCCTTACAAAGAAGATGATAAAAACACGAAGAAGTGGAAGTTGGAAGCTCGTTTCCTTACGTTTTCTTGCAAACCGAAGAGATGGTGCTATGGTGGTTTATGGTGGTGATTGTGGTGGTTTGTGGTGATGATTGGGGGTTGTTTGAGGGCTGAAAATCGCAGAGAGGGAGAGAGAGATGAGAGGGTTGAGAGAAAAGATTGTGTGTGAAATTGAGTTTGAGTGTTGAAGTGAGGAATGAGGTAAGGAAAGTATTGGTTTGGAAAAGGGTGTCGTGGGGGGGGGGGGGATTGTGGCAGATTTTTGGGGGGCCCCACCATGGGTGTGGGTGATTTAAATCGTGCTCCCCAAGTTTACGTTACGCTCGGTGCTCATTTACTCGTTCGTTTCGTCGTTCGTTTAAACGTTAAACGTTTATTATTTATGTTTTTCGTTAACGATTTAATCGCGTAATTTTTTATTGAAGTATTTTTATGGGTGTGGGTGATTTAAATTGTGCTCCCCAAGTTTACGTTACGCTCGGTGCTCATTTACCCGTTCGTTTCGTCGTTCGTTTAAACGTTAAACGTTTATTATTTATGTTTTTCGTTAACGATTTAATCGCGTAATTTTTGATTGAAGTTTTATTTAAAATACTTCATTTTAAGTTATTGGAATATAAATCGAGTTTTGTTTGGTTGTTGGGCACGATTCGCGCGTTTTCGTCGCGTACGGTATGTTTTATACAAAACGTATAATCGTTTTCGTTTAATCGCTATGCTTTATCGTTATAGCGTAACATTTTCAAGTAAATAACTACTATTAAAATAGTTTTACATTATTTATAAAATTCGTAGCACCAACGATCGTGTTGTTGTCGGGCTACACCCGATTGTTTTCGCATAACTGTACATAATTACATAATTCGTAATACTTCGCGTATTAAATTAGTGGGCTTTGCTAGACTTATCTTATAAAAATAGTTTAGTTTTCATTACATAGGGAATTAGCCTAAGGCATGCATGAATAAAATGTACGATTCCGTACCGTAAATGGAGGGTTGTCACATTAACACATGACATCAAGTATTCACTGCTTCCCCCCAAAATATGACGGGTAACTTAGAATCTGCAAGCATAGTCCTTGTTGCTTTAATCAGTGTTCTTTTTTGCGTTCAGCAACTCCGTTCTGTTGAGGTTCATAAGATGCACTGAATTGATGTTCAATCCCTTTGCTCAAGCAGTAGACATCCAGTGTAGTATTCTTGAACTCTGTCCCATTGTCACTGCGAATTCTCTTAACCCGTTTTCCATATATGTTTTCTATCAAATCAAAGAACTCCATTAATAACCATGCTGTCTCGTTCTTTGCTTCCAAGAAAAATACCTAGGAAAACTGTCAATAGTCATCAGTGACAACCAGACAATACCATTTACCACCAATACTCCTCTTATTTACAGGACCAAAGAGATCCATGTGAAGTAGTTCAAATGGAGAGGAGATCGAGTTCCGAGTCTTAGATTGTGAAGTAGTTCAATTCTGGGATACACTCATCAGATTGTGAACTAGTTGTTCGACATAGTTTACATTCTCAAGAGTTATCTTCCTGTTAGATACTGTTCCTTTCCCTGTTATGTTTCCATATTTGTCACCCGCAAAGTTTACATATTCTTTTAATCCACCCTTAAAATTTGACAACTGACTCTTTTCCCCTGTCATGTGCCTGGAGCATCCAATATCAACATACCACCAATTGACAGACTTCCTGGACATCTCCTACACGGTAAGGTAAAATTGAATTATTTATCACGGGGGACCCAAGCCGTTACGGTCTTGGGTCGTCCAATTTCATCAACAAACTTGAATTTCTTAAGATATCCATCTCTCCTTTCATGTGATTTGGAAACTTTCAGAATGGATGAAGGTTGTTGATAATGGACATTGTTATTCATTTTGTTATGTAAATTGTAACCCCGTTGAGGCATTTGCCTTTGGGGTTGGTACCCTGAGTTCTGATGAGCTCTTTGTGAATTACTATAATTAACTCCTGGTGTAGAATTATTAGGATAACGATTGTGAGTTCGTCTAGGAGTTTGGTGTCTCAGAGGAGTATGACTTCTCTGAGTATTAAATCTATTAAAAGTTTGACCAGAGGAGCTTGACGAGCTAGGTGAAATTCTCCTAGGTCTATTTCTAGTTAAAAGATTTATGGGATGTTGTTTATGATATTCAGGTAATTTTTGACTACCCAACCCAGGTTTTGTACCTGCATTTCTCTCAAAAGCTTTGGGAGAAATGCTTGTACGGGGTCTACTAGCAATGAATGGTAATTTGTCTCTAGACACCATTTTTGGTTTTGCTTCAATCTTCTTGTTAAGACAACAAGAAGCTACATGCCCTTTTTCATGGCATTTGAAGCACGACATCTTGTCAATTGCTTTCTTAGAGGAAGCCTTATCAGATGTCTGATGTTGAGCTTGAGGAACCTTAGTTTCGTTTTCAGTTAGTTCCTTTTCAGTTTTGTCATTTTACATTATACCTCCAGATACAAATTTAACTTGTTTTTGAGAAGATTGAGGAGTTGTTTTGAAATTTTTCGTTGAGGACTCAATCAAATCTTTTGATTCTTTAGACATAACTGACTTAAGTTTCTCAGACCCAATAGATTCTGAAAGTTCATTTGACTTAGAGCTAGAGGAATCATCTACTTCAGACAACTCAGTATCTTTAGGCAAAGGAGTGTAATTTGGTAGGTCTAGAAGGTCCCAAAACTTAGATACAGATTAAATAGCAAGTATTTAATATATTGGTTTATATCTAAGTTATATCAAACAAGTTAATTAATCAAGGCGGAATACAAGATTAATTAAGGCACAGAATATATTATGAATTAGAGTTTTATTCACAATAAATGGTTTGTCTTACAAAGAAGACAGAGTATTCAA
The DNA here is from genome assembly GCA_963930675.1 of Gnaphalium uliginosum. Lineage (NCBI taxonomy): Eukaryota > Viridiplantae > Streptophyta > Magnoliopsida > Asterales > Asteraceae > Gnaphalium > Gnaphalium uliginosum. The sequence goes on along the minus strand of OZ005680.1, from coordinate 36,645,467 downwards.
ACACACACAGATTGTTTGAATACGATCCAAGTAGTATACCTTGATACAATTATCACTACAAACTTAACAGTAAGTGTGGTAATGCTTTAGCCTAAGCTTAAAGGTCTTGTATACTAATTGTCTTGGATATTTTGAAGTGCTTTTGAGCTGCTATTTATAGAGTTGAATGCCACTCTATATTAACCAGCTCAGTTTGTTGTCCAAGGGATAACAGATACATCTTGGGCAACTTTGCACTCTTCCTTTTTGCTTTTCTTGGAAGTAGAAAAAGTAAAAGGTAAAAGGTTTCTTTGCTGAGAAGAAAACCTTTCTTCAATGTTTGACTTTACTCAAACATCTCATCAGTTGTATCGAGCCTAGGGAAAGAAGAATTTCTTCTGTACACTTGTACTTTCATTCTTCAATCTATGCTCTTCAGTCTGTGTTCATCAGTCTGTGATCTTCAGTCTGTGAACTTCAGTCTGTGAAGCCATCTGTATTCAATCTTCATTCTTCAGATATGAATTCATAAGTCTTCAAGGAGAGCACGACTTACAGTCTGTAGGATTCTCAGTCTGTGCAGCACAGACTCAAAAACAATTCTTCAGTCTATGTAGCACAGACTCAGAAATACAGACTCAGGAATTTCACTAAGTTTCCTGAATACAACTAAGTTAGATTTTAACTCCTCAGATTTATAACTTGGGTTTGATCATTGTTTTTCCAACAATCTCCCCCTATCTGATGATGTCAAAATCTATTTACAAAAGATAATAGAGAAATAATAAATACTAAAGTAAAACATAACTTATGAATTTAGACTTATATACATAAAGTCAAAGTCATAGTCAGTTTACAAGAATATTACAATTATTACATGAAATTGTAAATCAAAAATTTGACAATCTTCACTTCTTTCTCTGAGCCTTGATCTCTTTTATCTTTTCCACTTTCCTCTTCAACAGTTCTTCCATTTCCTTATCAGATTTGTCTTCAAATTCTTGATACTCTAGGATGATCTTATTGCAGATATCTTCAAGTCCAATCATCATCCTGATCTTGGAAAGGTTGTTGAATAACCAGCTGATCAATCTTCTTCTGAATGGTCTGGCTTGAGAATATTTGCATTCCTTCAGCAGGGCAATGCAGTGCAGCTGAGACTCTCCATATAACCTATTCTGATCCTGGAAGCACTCTATCCCATTGATATCTTTATAGCACAGACCTTCAATGCTGTCAGTCTGTACATATGATCTATCCATGAAAATGATACCTTTGGGTAGAGGATGCTCCCTTCTCTGCTTATTCTCTGTGGATAACCCAGCTGACTTCTTATTGATTACAAAGTTGTTTGTTATGCAAAACAACTTGTATTCTTCTTCTGAGATGAGCCCCAGACTCAATCAGGTAAGATAGCTCATCCAGAACTTCTTTCTTCAATTCCTTGTCAGCTGCACTCTTCAAAAGATTGGCAATGGATTTCCATTCCTTAAGCCCTAGAGTGTACAGTTCATCCACCCATACCATCTTCTTACTCTTGGTCAAAGTCAGCTCCAGCTTCAATTTCTGTCCAATCTTGTTCAGATGACATTCTCTAATCTTCTGCTTGAGCTTTGACTTTCGGAAAGTGGCTTGTAGCTTAGGCTTCAGGCTCTCTATCTTCTGTAACCTTGTTGACAGCTCCTCATCTTCTTTGATTTGTTGCTCAACTTGACTCCTTCTGATTTGGGTCAGTGAATAACTTTCTTCTTGTAGTTCTTGAGTGAGCATGTCAACAAATCTTGCTTCCTTCAACTTCTGCTCTTCAAGTGTTAATACCTCTAGGTATTCATTTAAGGTCATACCTTGAGCAGTAGCTTCTTATTGCAAGAGTTCATCCTATAGATTTGTCAGTTCAGGATTTCTTGTTCCAGCAGCATGATCATCCACCATCTTCTTGATCTTGCTTAACCTTTCCTGCTTGGATAAGGCAATCTCCTTGCCCTTACCCTTGTCCATAACTTCTTCCATGGTAGAGCTTGACCCAGGATAAGTGCTAATCAGGTGAGCACTTCTCCATTGCATTCTATCTTCAATTTCACTTCTACCTGGAGGCAGTGTTCTGGTTGTTGTGGTTGGTCTAGCAGGATTGGCTTCAGCTTGGATGGCTTCAGCTTGGATAAGGCAATCTCCTTGCCCTTACCCTTAACCCTATCTACCTCTTCCAGTGTAGAACTTGACCCAGGATAAGTGCTTATCAGATGAGCACTTCTCCATTGCATTCTGTCTTCAATTTCACTTCTCCCTGGAGGCAGTGTTCTGGTTGTTGTGGTTGGTCTAGCAGGATTGGCTTCAGCTTGAATGGCTTCAGCACTGATGATTATTGCATCAGTGCTTGCTGCTGGTTGTTCTGAGCTCTGAGTCTGTGTCTGATGCTGTGTCTCAGTCTGTGCAGGTTCAGAAGGCACAGACTGAGACTCTCCAGTCTTGACTTTTGAGGCTCCTTCACCTACATCTCCAAAAGTAGCATCATCTTCATCATCATCTGATCTTCTGAAAACTTCAGACTCAGAACTGCAGTCATGATTGATGGCATCATCATCATCACCATCATATTCCTGTTCTTCTGCCAGTTTTAAGAACTGGTCCCAGGTGTTGATCCCCTTCATTTTTGGTTGGGAATCAAAGACATCCCTTTCAGGAATCCTCCTGGCCATTCTTTTCATCTTTCTGGCTCTCTTGATTAGCAGAGTTTGAACATCTTCTTCTTCTTCTTCTTCCCTTGGTCTCTTCAACTCCATCTGACCTTGGGCTGAGATAGTTGCAATTGGGTCTATGTGTAAGACAATGGATGACTCCCCCTGAGTCTGTGCAACCATCTCAGTATGTTCACCTAACTGCAATCTCTCTTGCTCCCCCTCAGTATGTGCACTCATATCTTCAGTCTGTGGCACAGACTGAGCTTCAGTCTGAGACTTCACCCTAGCACCTTCGGGTCCATCATCTCCCTCACTGCTTTCTCCCCCTAAATCTAAGGATTTATTATTGAAATCTTTATCTTTTGAGGTTTTAGCTTCTGCAGACCCATGCTTCATCTTCTCCCCCTTTTTGACATCATCAACTAAGTCTGAGAGGGTGGTCTGCATTTCATCTAACCTACTGGATACCTTTTCCTTCAGCATATCCACTTTATCCACCATAATAGAGACTAGATGCTTCATCTTCTCTAGCTCTTTCTTATTATTATTAAACTCATTTTGTACCCATTCAGACAACTTGTTGATGGCAGAAAGCACATCATCAAGTGTACTAGAAGGCACAGACTGTGTCTGGTTGGATGGGTTAGAATTGGGTGATGGTATATGTTCCTCACTTGACTCATGTTGTAACTGAGCAAGATCACTGGAATCTTTTGGGGTTGCACTCTTTGCCTCACTCTGTGTCCTGTGCATGGAAAAGCGATCATAGGCATTGAGTGGTGTAGTTGTTCCCTCAGATCTAATCCGGTGATAGGATAAGACATCACTGGGAAGTGATTGTGTTGCACCTGTTGCCTCAAACAGTCCCTGGTGTAAAGGAACAGTATCACTGGCAACTGATGTGGAAGTTGGTATGCCTTCACTAACCATCTGGTGATAAGATGGTAGTTCATCAGGTAAAGAAGGTGAGATCTGTACCTCAGTCTGTGACATGACTGGGGCATTGGCGATCTGTGCAGAGGGGTGTAAGGAAAGACTCACTGGAATGTGAACTAGTACAGGACTAGTGGTCAATATAGGTTCAGCCATTTTGAGTGGGGTAAAGAGGGGGGTGGTAGTGCTCTGGATTGGAGCATCTTCTTCAATGCATACTACAGGGGTCAGTGTAGTAGCAGTAATATGGGTATCCAAGCTGACTAATCTAGGTTTAGGTTGGGTCAGTTGGGTAGCCATTGGCACCACAGACTCTAGCAGAGCTGTAATGGAATGGTCTACAACACTGGAAGGTGTTCTATTGACATCCAGTTCCATGGATGATGATTCCATTTGTGCTATACTTTTGGGGGTTGAGTCTGGTGATTCCTCCAGAGTGAGTGGTGACACATCTGGGTTGGTTTGTTTGTGACTCTCTTTTGTGGGTGAGGATGGGCTAGGATAAGAAGGTTTATCTATATCCATCTCCTCATGAGAAGAAGATTTACTACATGCATCTTCTGTTGAAGATGGAACAGACTCAGCAATGTTTGAGTTTGACTCCAAGTGCACAGACTGAGTTGAGTCTGTGTTCATGGAGTCTGTGTGCTCTACTTCAGCCACACTATCTTCAACAGTCTGGTCCTCTGTACCCTCACTATCACCTGAATCATCACCCTCCATAGATGCAGAAGCAACATATGGGTGATCAATCCATTGCTTCATAGCAGCAGTGATAGGTGCTCCAGTAAGTGGAACCGGATGGTTAAACACTTTATAGGTGAGCACTGGTATGGGTATATCTGCAATTTTATTATTAAAAGATATATATACAGACCCAGATAATCTGGATTGGATGCACAAGGAGAGTAACCTTATAAAAGGTACATTAAAAATTCTGTTAGACTCATTCACCAGTTTTAAAATTTTTGAAAATACAACTCTGCAAAGTTGATGTTTAAACCAGTGATGAATGAGCTTAACAGTTGAGTTTCAAACTCATTTAACTCCCATGTGCTACCAGATTTACCTCCTAGACTTCTAATGATGCCAGAGATTAAAAATTTCCATCTGAGGGTGAATCCTGACATCAAGATGGTACCTTTTTCTTTGGTATATCCAACCAAAGTAAGAGAAGCCCTTGCTGCTTCTTTGGTTGGAATGGGTTCAAAATTATTTCCTAAGGGCAAGTCTAAGACATTCCTAATTAGCTCCTGATCAATGGTAACTGCCCGTTTACCATGATCAATAGTACCAGTAATTGCAGTATTGGTACTATTTGAGGAGCAAGTATACCACCATTCCATAAGAAAATCAGGATATATTTGAGGAATTGTGTTGAAAAATGCTCCCCTTAAAGGATGAGCAGTTATAAAGTTTGTTAATTCCTCAAATCCTTGGTTCTTTTTAGAATCAGGAATGGAAATGGTAGCAACTTGATTATTTATACAGAGTTTTACTTGTTTACCCTGTTTAAAGGGTTTACCCGCAGTGATAGAAGCAGGTGGTGTGTAAACCCATTGATCAGCCATTTTTGAAGATAATTTCTTGAGATTGAGTTTGAAAATGGTTGATTAATAAAAAGTTAGGGTTCACAAACTCTGTGTATTTTTGGTGTACAAGTACAAGTGAAGAAAAAAAAGAGGAGACCGGAAATGGGTATTTAACGAAATTAAATTTCTGTTAAACGGGACCCACTGATGATTATCCCTTTTACTGTAGCAATGAGGCTTAGGCACGTTCACCTTTTTGTATTGAGCAGATAAAAGAACAACAAGCGCCAAAAATTTTAATGATTATTACCATAAAGATGGTATTAGCATTAAATGCAAGGATATTGTTGTTTATTTATTTTTATTAATAAAATAAAATTAATTAAAAAAAAAAAAATAAAAAAAAAATTAAAATTAAAAAACATTTAGTCTGAGTGTATATGATCAGTCTGTGCAGTGAGTCTGGGAGACGTCACACAGGCTGAGCCATATAACAGACAGACTGAAGGAGAGAATAAAAAGAAAAATAAAAGGAGCTCAGTCTGAGTGTATATTGTGAGTCTGGATGACGTCACACAGACTGAACTACAAAACAGACAGACTGAGAGAAAATAACAGAATTTTAAAATTTTTTTGGTATTTTCTTTAATATATTTACAAAGATATCTCTTAGTCTGTGCTTTTTGAATGTATGTAGCTGAGAATACAGTTATACAGATTGAAAAGCAGACACAGACTAAGAATTGAATCATACAGATTCAAGGTTTTACTAGGGGTTGAGCATTCCTAGTTGACCAAGCAGATACAAAAATCTATCTTCATTTAAAGGTTTAGTAAAGATATCTGCTAATTGGTCATTTGTTGGCACATATTTGAGAATCACTTTACCTTCCTCAGCACAATCTCTGATAAAGTGATGTCTGATCTCAATATGCTTTGTCCTGGAGTGAAACACAGGATTCTCAGTTATGGCAATAGCGCTTTGGTTATCACACATGATTGGAGTTTTTGAAAACTCCAAATCATAGTCTGCTAGTTGATGTTGCATCCATAGCAATTGGGCACAACAACTACCAGCAGCCACATATTCTGCTTCTGCAGTGGATGTAGCAACAGAATTCTGTTTCTTGCTTGACCAACTGACTAGTTTGCCACCTAGCAGTTGACATCCACCAGAAGTGCTTTTCCTGTCTAATTTACAACCTGCATAATCTGCATCTGTATAACTAATTAAATCAAAACCAGAGTCTTTGGGATATCAAAGACCCAGGTTAGGAGTACCTTTTAGGTGCCTAAAAATCCTTTTTACAGCTTTTAGATGCGATTCTTTAGGTTCAGATTGATATCTAGCACACAAACATGTTGAGAACATGATATCTGGTCTACTTGCAGTGAGGTATAGTAGAGATCCTATCATACCTCTATAAGTGGTTTGACAGACTGACTTGCCAGACTGATCTTTATCCAACTTATCTGCAGTGCTCATTGGTGTTTTCATAGTTGAACAGTCCCTTAAAGAATATTTAGTGAGTAGGTCATTGACATATTTACCTTGGTTGATGAAGATACCATCAGGTTTCTGATGTACTTGTAGACCAAGAAAGTATGTTAATTCACTCATCATACTCATTTGATACTGTTTTGACATTAAGTTTGAAAACTATTTACACAATTTTTCATCAGTAGACCCAAATATAATATCATCAACATATATTTGGACTAGTATGACATCTGCCTTGTTCCTTTTGAAGAACAAAGTCTTATCAATTGATGCTCTAGTAAAGTCATTACTAAGAAGATAGGATGATAAGGTGTCATACCAAGCTCTTGGAGCTTGTTTTAGTCCATATAGTGCTTTCTGCAATTTATAGACATGGTTTGGAAAAGTGAAACTTACAAAACCTGGAGGTTGTTTCACATAGACTTCCTCCTGTAAGTTGCCATTCAGAAATGCACTCTTGACATCCATTTGATAGACTTTGAAGTCCTTGAATGCAACATATGCCAAGAATAACCGTATTGCTTCAATTCTGGCTACAGGCGCAAAGGTTTCATCATAATCAATGCCTTCTTCCTGCTTGTAGCCTTGAGCAACTAGCCTTGCTTTGTTCCTTATTATCACTCCATCCTTGTCCATCTTGTTTCTGTAAACCCATTTAGTTCCAATAATGGTTTTCCCTTTTGGAGCAGGAACTAGGGTCCAAACATTGTTTCTGTCAAATTCTGTTAACTCTTCCTGCATTGCTTCAACCCAATCATCATCTTTCAAAGCTTCTTCAGCTTTCTTTGGTTCAATGATTGACATGAAGTTTGTGTATTAACAGAAAATTGCAGTAGGTGAGCTTGATACTTGAGCTCTTGTTTGTACACCAGAAACATAATCTCCAATTATTTCTGTAATTGGATGATACTTGTGTTCTTTGACTCCTAGAAATGATTCATCATTGGATGGTAAATCATTCTCATTTGGTGAAAGAATAGCAGGACTGAGTTCTGCATCATCTTCTACATAGGGCAAGTCTGAGTCTGTAGAGTTCACAGACTGAAAACTACCAGACTGAACACATGTATCAAAAGAATTTGAATTTCTGGACACAGATTCATCTTCTGTTGATGAAGGTACTGTCATTGAATGAGCAAGTTGAGCATCTTCATTATCACTTTCAGAGTCCTGTTGTCGGTTAGCAACAACTGGGATTTGAGATTCAGATCCCACAACAGATAAATCTTCTAATAAATGAACATCAGACTGAGAAATGTGTTCATCATTAGCAGAGGAAGCATCAAATGTGACATTGATGGTTTCTTCAATTTTGTTCCTTCTGTTGTTGTAGACTCTGTAGGCCTTTGAAATAGATGAATAGCCAACAAAAATTCCTTCATCAGACTTAGGTTCCATCTTTGCTAATTGATCCCTTTGATTTAGGATATAGCATTTACTTCCAAAGGTCTGGAAGTAATGGATGGTTGGAACCTTATTGTGGTACAACTCATATGCAGTTTTGCCATGTCTTTTGACCAAAATAGATCTATTTTGGGTATAACAGGCAGTGTTGACTGCTTCTGCCCAAAAATAAATCTTCATTTGACCATGGCATAACATAGTTCTTGCAGCTTCTATGAGTGTACGATTTCTTCTGTCAGCAACACCATTTTGTTGAGGAGTTCTGACAGAGGCAAAATTTTGAATGATGACTTTGTCAGTACAGAATTCAATGAGAGTAGAATTCTTAAATTTTGTACCATGGTCACTCCTGAGTTGCTTAACAGGTGCATCTTTCTGCAATTCTTCCCTCTTGATTAGATTAATAATCTCTTCAGGAGCATCACTTTTAGCCTTAAGAAAGATGACCCAAGTATACCTTGTGTATTCATCCACAACCACAAGTGTATACTTCTTTCCACCCAAGCTGCTAATGCTCATGGGTCCAAATAGATCCATATGGAGCATGTGCAGTGGTTGATCAATTGTTGGCTCACAAGGTTCCCAAAACTTAGATACAGATTAAATAACAGTTATCTTAACTTGTTAGTTTATATCCAAGTTTTATATCAAACAAGTTTAAATTAATCTAGGCGGAAAACAAGATTAATTTTGACACAGAGTTTATTATGAATCAAAGTATTATTCACAATAAAGTGTTTGTCTCACACAGATGACAAAGTATTCAAACCCACACAGATGGTTTGAATACGATCCAAGTATTAGTATATTAAGATACAATTATCACTACAAACTTTAACAGTTAGTGTGGTAATGCTTTGAGCCTAAGCTTAAAGGTCTTGTATACTATTTTGCTTTCAGAGTTTGATTTTCTTGGATACTTGGATATTTTGAAGAGTGCTATTGAGCTGCTATTTATAGAGTTGAGTATCAACTTCTATTACCCAGCTCAGTCAGTTGTCCAAGGGATAACACATTCATCTTGGGCAACTTTGCACTCTACCCTTTTTGCTTTTCTTGGAAATAGAAAAAGCAAAAGGTAAAAGGTTTCTTCGCTGAGAAGAAAACCTTTGTTCGATGTTTGACCTTTCTCAAACATCTTATCAGTTGTATCTAGCCTAAGGAGAGAAGAATATCTTCTGTACACTTGTACTTTCATTCTTCAATCTGTGCTCTTCAGTCTGTGCTCTCAGTCTGTGATCTTCAATCTGGGATCATCAGTCTGTGATCTTCAGTCTGTGAAGTCTTTTGTCTTCAATCTTCATTCTTCAGATGATGAATTCATAAGTCTTCAGGAAGAGCAAGGCTTTCAGTCTGTGAGATTCTTCAGTCTGTGCAGCACAGACTCAGAAATAATTCTTCAGTCTGTGTAGCACAGACTCAGAAACACAGACTCAGGAATTCACTAAGTTTTTCCTGAATACAACTGAGATAGATTTTGACTCTTCAGATTTATAACTTAGGTTTGATCATTGTTTTTCTCAACATCAATTGTAGCTAACAATTTGGATGGAAAATGGTTTTTGGTCTGTTTTCCTAATGTACAAGCAGGACAGATTTTGTCCTTTGCAAATGTAACATCAGGTAGACCTCTAACCAGTTTCTTCTTAGACATGAGGTTAATATTTTTGAAGTTCAGGTGGGATAACCTTCTATGCCATAGCCAACTTAGTTCTGGCACAGACTGAGTATAGAGACAAGTCTCTACATTGTTGTCTGCAGAAGAAAGATCCAAGAGATAGATATCTCTTTCTCTTTTGGCAACTAGTACGGGTTTGCCTTTGGAATTATAGATAACAGCAGCCTTCTTTCTGATTCTGATTTCACCATCATCATCAAAATCTGGCTTGCACTAAGCAGGTTATACTTTAATCCCTCTACATAGGCCACCTTTGTTATTCTGATGTTGCCAGCCTTCACCACACCATAACCTTTTATCTTGGCAACAGAATTGTCACCATATTTGACAGAAGGTCCTTCTTCTTCTACAAACTCAGATAGATTCTCCAAAGAACCTGTCATGTGTCTTGTGCATCCACTGTCTAGGTACCATTTGCTGTTACCCTGCACAAAGCAAATAAAATCAATTAATTACTTTTGGGAACCCATCTTTTGATGGGTTCTTTAGAGTTGGTAGGAGTCAATTCTTTAGCAGTTTTAGTGCTACGTCTGTGAAGTTGACTTTTGACCTCTCTATTTTTGATTTTATTGTTTGTAGATGGCATTTGTTTGGTCAAAGCAGCCTTTGGCTGTTTAGGAATGGATTTTGTGCATTTAACACCTTCATGTCCTAGATTTCCACAGTTGTAACATTTTCTGTCCAACATAATGGTTCTCTTGGATTTTGGGTTATTATCTGCACTAGATCCTTTGTTAAAATCTTGCTTTGACTCAACAAATGTCTTAAAATCTGTGGTTAACTTCATTAAGTTTTCAGTAAGTAGCTTAATAGTCTCAGTATGGTTGTTAAAAGTAGACTTTTGACAATCAGACTGAGAGTTAACACTCACAGATTTGGAGTTAAGTTTACCAGACTGAAAATTGATTTTTCCAGACTGACAGTTAGATCTCACAGACTGAGACCTTTTTCACTCCCTGGTTGCTAGTTTTATGCCTTTAATTTTATCTTTTGACATATTTTTGTCTGGACCAGCTACAGACTGACATATTGCAACCTTTCTGTTTATCCTTAATTCCTTTTACCTCTTTTTGTCTGTTTGAAGAATTTACTGTGGGAATACTAACTTTGCCTTTTATAAATCTTTTCTTATCAAGTTCTATAGTTTCCAAAGATTCATTAGTTATTATAAGTTCAGGCAATTCAGATTGAGAAGTTTCACAGACTGAGATTTCTGAGTCTGTGTCTTCAGAGTCTGGCTCTGTCTCATATACTAGTTCTTTAGCAACTATTTTAGGTCTAACAAAGGCATTTGTCAATATTACTTTGTCTCCCATAGTATGGCTAAAAGTATGAGGTAAAATCTCAGGTACAAATATAGTAGATTTTGAGTTTATTTCTGAAAGTAAATGGCTTTTAAGATCAAACTCATCTCCTATGACCGCTTGTATCTGAGCTGGAATCTGTTTGGATAGACAGTCCACATTTTTAAGTGATGAAATACATCAAGATCTACAGATTTTCTCATAATGATCAGCTTTGTTTTTATAAGCTTCTTTTTCCAGACTGATCCTTTTGAGAGTATCATATTGAGCATCAAGCTCATGTTTATACTGTTTATTTTGGTTTATTTCATTCACTTTTGACTGTAGATCTTTTTGAACCAGACTGAGTTTAGTTTTTAAATCTTTTATTTCCTCAAGCCTTTTCAAAAAGTCTACATAGATGTGTTCAAACATTTTCTGTTTTTCTGCATCACTATAGTAAAGTTTGAAATGATTTACATTGTAAGCAGATCCTCTGTCCCAATCTGAATGAACACATGCTCTCTCTGCAAATTTGACATTTTTGTCAAACTGGCTTTCTGTGATAGCCATTAAGCACATATCCTCGTCATCTTCAGATGATGAAGATTCTTCATCAACCAACTGTTCAACAACCAAAGCTTTCTCTAGTTTCTTTGGTTGCTGTTTCTCTCCAATTTTCTTGGAGTTGAAGTACTTTCTTTTGTACTTCTTGGCCTTTTCCTCCCACTTATCAGAATTTGAAGATTCTGCAATCTTCACTCTGCAGTTAGCAGAAATATGACCAATTTGCCCACATTTATAGCAAGTAGCTTTCTTAGGATCAGAAGTTGGCCTTCCTTTTGAACCTTTGAATCTTGCCTTTTCTAACCTTTGGGCTAGTAATGCCATTTCAGCTTCTAGAGACTCAGTATCATCATCTGATTCTGAGTCTGTAAGAGTTAGATGGTAATCTGCTCTAGAGAATAGTTCTCTATTTTTCCTTGTTGTTGCAACAAGAGTAGCAGATGGATCTTTTGCAATCCTTTTGGCATTTAGATCTTTTTTGGCCTTGGTTTCTTCAAAATTTAACAGAAGTCCAAACAAGCCAGATAGATCATATGTCTCCAATTTTTCACTTACAACTAATGAAGTAATTACTTCAGAAAAAGTGTTTGGAATGACATCAACAAATTTTGTACAGATTTCAAACTGTCCTTTGATGATATCATACCTTTCAAGATCATTGATTAAGATCTGAAATCTGGTATGAATATCAGTTAATGACTCATCTTGACCAGCAGAGAAGTTCTCATAATTTCTTATGAGATTCTTCTTCTTTTGAGATTGTACTAAACTTACACCATCATATTGGTCAGTTAGCATATCCCATATGGCTTTAGCAGTTTTACAGCCAGATATCTTAGCAAAGATAGACTCAGTAACTGCATTGCCCAGAATGGATTTGGCCTTAAAATCTAATGCATATAGTTGCCTGTCTAGATCAGTCCAGGTATTTTTGGCAGCCTCAACAAATTTTTCAGGTGTCACAATAATACCATTTGCATCTAGAATTGCAGGAACTATTCTGCCAGGAATAATGGGTCCTTCCTGAATGACTCTAAGCATTTCATCATGAATGCTAGCAAGAAACCATTCAGCTTTCAATTTCCAGTGGGTAAAATTTACACCATTGAAGATTGAAATTCCCTTTCCAGCCATAGCAATAGAAGAAGTCATTTTTCAAGGAAGAAAATGTAGAGAAAATGGGTTTTGAAGATTGTTTGATAAAACTGGGTTCCTTTTGATCGTTAAAGATATAATTAATAATTAAACCTTTATCAGCTCTGATACCAGTTGTTAGGTCTAGAAAGGTCCCAAAAGTTAGATACAGATTAAATAGCAAGTATTTAATATATTGGTTTATATCTAAATTATATCAAACAAGTTAATTAATCAAGGCGGAATACAAGATTAATTAAGGCACATAATATATTATGAATTAGAATTTTATTCACAATAAATGGTTTGTCTTACAAAGAAGACAGAGTATTCAAACACACACAGATTGTTTGAATACGATCCAAGTAGTATACCTTGATACACTTATCACTACAAACTTAACAGTAAGTGTGGTAATGCTTTAGCCTAAGCTTAAAGGTCTTGTATACTAATTGTCTTGGATATTTTGAAGTGCTTTTGAGCTGCTATTTATAGAGTTGAATGCCACTCTATATTAACCAGCTCAGTTTGTTGTCCAAGGGATAACAGATACATCTTGGGCAACTTTGCACTCTTCCTTTTTGCTTTTCTTGGAAGTAGAAAAAGCAAAAGGTAAAAGGTTTCTTTGCTGAGAAGAAAACATTTCTTCAATGTTTGACTTTACTCAAACATCTCATCAGTTGTATCGAGCCTAGGGAAAGAAGAATTTCTTCTGTACACTTGTACTTTCATTCTTCAATCTATGCTCTTCAGTCTGTGTTCATCAGTCTGTGATCTTCAGTCTGTGAACTTCAGTCGGTGAAGCCTTCTGTATTCAATCTTCATTCTTCAGATGATGAATTCATAAGTCTTCAAGGAGAGCACGGCTTACAGTCTGTAGGATTCTCAGTCTGCGCAGCACAGACTCAGAAACAATTCTTCAGTCTGTGTAGCACAGACTCAGAAATACAGACTCAGGAATTTCACTAAGTTTCCTGAATACAACAAAGTTAGATTTTGACTCCTCAGATTTATAACTTGGGTTTGATCATTGTTTTTCCTAACATAATTATTGTTAAAAGGTGGGGGTACTTCAGAATATCCTAACCCTGTAACATCTTTAGCAATTCTTTGAGAGCTAATGATACTAGTTAAAGTTAACGAAGAGGTTCTACACTGTTCAAATTTTCGATTTGACTCGACTATTTAAACTTTAACGTCTCAGAAACCTATTTCGTTAAGTCTTCCACATGCTCATACAATAATTCAATTTTCAATGAGTGTTCGTTAATTGTGTCTTTTAATACAGTCATATCCTTAGCATCGGATTTATACTTATTAACTAGTTCAGTCTTGCTCTCCTGCAGATAATTATTTATGACTTTTAATGATTTTATCTCAGCCGTCATCGATGTATTTGATTTTTCTAGAGTGTCAATTTTTTCCTTCATATCTAAGTAATCACTGCACACATTAGTAATAGAAATAAGATCAACACATACCTTTGGCTTATCAGTATTCAGATCAGCCATGTGTGCTGCAAATTCCCCAGTGCTCATTTTACCTGTTGAATCCATAGTCAGCACATTTGATCCTGATTCTTGAATTCTTGAAGCAGTATAGGATGGATCAGTGTTAGATGGAGCAGTGTATGTAGGATCTTCAGGAAAATATGAACTTCCATAACTTTTGTTTTCTGTAGTACTGCTCTCTTCTACTTCTGCCATAAATGCATGTGCAGGTTTCTCTATATCACCCGAGTGAGTCCCCCAATCATAAGAACCATCCACTTGTTGAATAACCAATGCCTTTGAACTTAGACTGTTCCCAAACCCTTGGTGTCCTTGTGATGATCCTTGATAGCTTGAGGTTGAATTTTGCTCCAATTTAGGTCTCTAACACTCAAGAGCAAAGTGTCCAAAACCTTGAAAGTTATAACACTTAACCTTAGATTTGTCGAAGCCTATTTTACCTCCAACCAACTTTCTCCCTGTTCATAAACCTTTTGACTCTTCTAGAAACCATGGCCAGTTGCCATTGAAGATATATCTCCTCGAGGTCATCCTGATCAAGTTGATCATAATCTTCATCCCAAAGAGCAGGATCATTTATTTTACCTTGAATGTAATTCTCATATGAAGCTACAAACGAAGCAAGAACAGATAGTTGTTCTTCAGCTGATTTAACACTCATAGGCATCTTCCTATGTTCTTGCTTAGAATTTACTGATTGTGGTGATTTTTCCTTGTCTCCTCCTCCCGAAACAATATAGTAGTGATCATCATTAGTGGTCACATTATCCTCTATAGCATTTCCTGAAAAGAAATGTCACACCCCCAAAACAGTCAACGTTGGTAAGCGGAAGCAATTGTGTACGGGGGTGGGGGCGTGACGTGAGCATTGGACCATACATTCACAGAGCATAATGGTTGTTTACTAGGAACGTACCAGTGACGGTGTTAGGGTCCTGGCGTGCCTCCTGCGCTCCAATCACGAATGCTCGTCCATTAGCTGGTTGGTTATTGTTGTTGTTGGCCCGGTTGTTGTTGTTGTTATTACCACGATTGTTATTGTAGTTGTAGCGATTGTTGGTGTTTTGATTGTTGTTATTGTTGCGGTTTTGGTTGTTGTTGTTGCGGTTGTGGAGCTTTGGGCATTGGTTTCGGAAATGTCTCGGGTCGCCACACTCGAAACATCCAGTATTCTGCCGTTCGTTGTTGGCTCAGTTGGGAGGGTTGGTTTTACAGTTTTGGGTCTGATGACCCCATAACTTGCAGTAATTACAGAAAGTACACCCGCCCTCGTGGTGCCTTTCACATCTCCCACACTTGGGTTTGTTACCCAGATATGGTTTCGATTCAGTCGTGGTGGCAATGTATGCCCTCGTGTTTCCCGAATGCTTCTTGTTCTGTTGACCCTATCGGTCACTTCCTCCACTGCTCCGTCTCCGTTTCTGATTCCCCGAACTTCCAACCTCAGTACTGTTTGACTCACCTCTTCCCGACACAGTTCTCTTTGTCAACGACCTTGTCCTCACAGCTTAATATGTCAAACTTTGCGCTAAACTAACAGCGCTCCTGAAGGTGTCAGGTCGAGATGACGTGACCAAGCTTCTGATTTGTGGTGCCAAACCCCATGTGACAACCGGCAAATTACGCCGTCATTAGTGACTAATCGTAGATCATTATTACTTGTAATTAGTGTGAAATAGGACTAATTACGATAACACTTTGTATATTACTTTATACGCACATACGTAATTAATTTTTAATTACGCAATTTCAATCGGATGGAATCCGACACAATAATACGGACGTTGGTGAAAAACCTTTTAATAAATAACGTAAATCTATTTTATAATTAAATAGTAGTTATTCACATTATATTATTATTATATCATAATATACGAACACTTTACGTTTTATGCAAAAAGCACAATACGTAACGCAAACCCGCTTGAAAACATAAAGGAAACACAAATTAAAATGTAACAATTTTAATTAAACAAACAATTAAATTAAATGGCAAGTGAAGAAATCAGGTGGAACCCACACATAGGATAAAAGTTCTGCAAGCCCAAGACTTCCTAGGCCGGCCCCACATTTTCCAATGGAATATCATCATTTTGGCTACTTACACACACAATCTCATTTCACACTCCAACACACCTCATCTTTCTCTCAAACTCTCCCTTTTTCTCTCCCTCTATTTCCAGCAGAATCCAGCAGCCCCAAAACCACCACAATCACCACCACAAACCACCATAACACCACCTCTTCGGTTTGCAAGAAAACGCAAGGAAACGAGCTTCCGACACCCATTTCTTCGTGTCTTTCACCATCTTCTTTGTAAGGAACTTCATCCCCCTTTTTATTTTACTTGAAACATATATATAAACATGTTATAATGTCCATATAACAAGGTTATGTCCAAAAACAAAGTCGAAAGTCGTTTTTGAAAACATAAAAACGCCAACAGTTTCTGGGCAGAAACTTGGCCCGACTTCAAGGGGAAGTTTCGTGCTCAAAACTTAACGAAAATGGATGAATCAAAAGACAAAAATTAAGTTTAAAGAGTTAGCTTTCATCTCCAAGTGGTTTCATAATTTTTCGACACCGTTTGATACTCGAAAATGATTTTACAAAAATGTGTCGCCAAACTGTTACGGGTGACAGATTTTTGACTCAACTTCTGGAGTCCATAACTCGAGCTACACGATTCCAAATGACTTGAAACCACCGCCAAAATCTCACAAATTTTGTTAGGTACGAATGTCGTTTAGATAACTTTCTTTGAAAATGTGTAGATTTTGCTCAGTAATTCGATCTTTGAACATGTGTACAGATTGGTCGATTTTGGACCTCAGAGGATAGATGGAATTATTAAAAAATACTTAGACTAACCCAAAAATTCTGGAAAAATTATTTTAAGTAGCTAACACATGTGAGAATATCATATAAAAATTTCGTAATTTTTCTTGAAGGTTTTACCATCTAAATCGAGCTCTCAAAACCGAGTATTTTAGAAAGAAATCTGACCGGGACTGTTAATGATTCCCGAGGTTAAAAGCGAGCACCTTCGGGTTTGTCAAAAATTATAAAACTTACTTTTTACGAGTGATAAAACATTTAGATTTAATGTGTAAAGGCTTCGGGTCAAAACAGGAACAAAAACCACAAAATAGATCGAGTTTTCAAAACCAACAGTAGAAACCATAGAGGTTGGACTAGCAGTAGAAACTAAATGTGCTAGCAGTAGAAACAAAGGAAAATAAGCTAGTAGTAGAAACAAGGTGAAATGAACTAGCAGTATAAACAAGGGAAAATGAACCAACAGTAGAAACAAAGGAAAAATGAACTAGCAGTAGAAACCATGGAAATTACACTAGCAGTGGAAACTAGCGACACAAAGACCAACAGTACTAACTAGCGACACTAGCCTTAGTGTCGCATTAACCTTAGTGTCGCACTAGTCTAACAGCATTAACTTTGTACTAACAGCACTAACTTTGAACTAACAGCATTAACTTTGTACTAATAGCACTAACTTTGAACTAACAGCATTAACTTTGTACTAACAGCACTAACTTTGAACTAACAGCATTAACTTTGTACTAACAGCACTAACTTTGAACTAACAGCATTAACTTTGTACTAACAGCACTAACTTTGAACTAACAGCATTAACTTTGTACTAACAGCACTAACTTTGAACTAACAGCATTAACTTTGTACTAACAGCACTAACTTTGAACTAACAGCATTAACTTTGTACTAACAGCACTAACTTTGAACTAACAGCATTAACTTTGTACTAACAGCACTAACTTTGAACTAACAGCATTAACTTTGTACTAACAGCACTAACTTTGAACTAACAGTATTAACTTTGTACTAACAGCACTAACTTTGAACTAACAGCATTAACTTTGAACTAACAGCTTTATCATATACGACACTACTCGTACACGTAATACATATACTCTCATAAGCATACATCGAAACAAAACATAATAATAATATCTTTGAGAATTATTATTACAAAACGTCACCAACGGGCCGTACTCGTTTTCTAAACACAAATGATAAACAAACTTTGGACATAACTAGTTGAGTGGACAACTAGCATGGATGATCTTTTGAGACATCTACTTACTTATAACCTTATGCGTTTAGGGCGCTAGAAGGTTACTTTTGGGAACACTTGTTTACTATTTGTAAACACTCTGTACAAGACTCAGGTGAGTCTCATAGGCCCACTTTTACTTTTACTGTTTTACTTACTTTGGGGTGAGAATACACTGCTCTGTTTTTATGAACACAAGTACTATGAAAACTTATACGGATTGCATGGGTAACTAAACTAAACTACAATGGTCTCCAACAAATATCATACTCCGTTAATACTAAGCGCGAACATTATGGATAGATCTATCGGGAACTGACAGTCCGCCGTCCGGGGTTAGTCGCTCTAACTACTATACGGACGCATAATAATTCGTAATCCGAGTGCACTGGTTTATACACTTAACTGGAGACACCAACTACGGTTAAGCTTCGGAACTATGAGCCCATGGCAATAGTATACTATGATTTACTTTGGCATTCGTGCTACTACGATAACTCTGAAATCTTGTGGTTCATACTATGATTTTAACTACGTAAACCTATGAGCTCACCAACATTATTGTTGACCTTTTAGCATGTATTTCTCAGGTACTCAACAACCGTAGGGTTGCCCACAGGACTGCCTGCTAGCTCGAGTCGCATGCATCATACGTTTATGAAGATTTGCTTGCATTATTTTGTAAAATCGCTATGTATTAGAATCTTCAGGATTTCATCTCGCGAACTCGAGACTTATGTAAACTTTAATTATATTAATGTAACTACTTTTGTACTATTTTTCAAAACGTCTCATATAGAGTCGTTTGCTTTTCCTTTCCGCAATGATTACTGGATTAGTCGCGCCCCGACCCGACTTCCGCTGCACAGTAAATCAGGGGGTGCGACACCCCGGATGTACCTTTCAATGCGTTTGTATTCGGGTGTCACCATATGTGGTACTAGACGTGCTAGCTCCTAGAATTTAGTAGTGTAGCCTGTGATGTCAGAACCTATCATCCTGATGTCCCATAATTCAGTTTCAATCTTTTGCAATTCGTTACGGGGACAGAATTCTTCTAGCATCATTGCTTTCAATTCTTCCCAGGTGATGGTGTAGGCAGCCTCTCGTCCAAGGGTCTGGACTTGAGCATTCCACCAAGTCAATGCTTTTTCGGCTAGCGTGCAAGTAGCATACTTCACCATACAGTTGGGTGCACAATCGCTGATGTCAAGCACCGACTCCATTTTCTCTATCCAATGTACAATTCCAATAGCACCTTCGGTTCCACGAAAGGTGCTTGGTTTACAAGCCAGAAAAGTTTTGTACGAACAACCTCGTTGGGTTTTCTCAGGGTTTCCGGTCGTGTTGTTCATTTGTTCATCTTGGTTCCTTCCAGTAGTTCCGCTACCATTCCCGCGACTTGCCTCGTATTGGGCTATAGCTTCAGCCACTCGTCGATTAATGGTTTCTTCCATCATTTCGGGGTTAGCGTTAGGAGGTGTGGTGTTTCTCCTGCTGTTTCTGGTATTCTGGCGTTTGGGCGGCATGATTTCATTCTATAATGAATAAAGTGTAGAAATCAATGCTAATGTAAGGAACGTGAAAAGCGACATTTCACCTTATTCAGTTATTGACTCTTCAGAACGATTAACGTTTCCCCATTACGTACTTTACGATTTTAGAAACACCCATATGACTTAGTACAATATAATCATGTTGGCCAGGTGTCATTATAATATGCTAAATACATACTTCCTTCCGACCTCGTTTAATACGGTCAGGTTCATACGAATTCAGGTTCATTGTTTCATCTACTCCAGGCGCCACGTCGGGCGTCGATGTAGGCACAGTTGGTTGGTTTTCGTAGACAGGCGTAGCATCGCTGTCATAATCGTGTTTAGACGGGTCCTTACCGAAATGATTCACGTAAGTAGAGATAATCTCTAGATGTGTTGTGACAAATAGCTTTCGTATAGTGAAATAGAGTTATGCAATGCATGAATGAATGAATGCATGTCCGTTTCTAAGGTTATAGTCTAGGTCTCTAAGACTTCTAGTTCGCTATAACCAATGGCTCTGATACCAAGTTCTGTCACACCCCCAAAACGGTCAACGTTGGTCAGCGGAAGCAATTGTGTACGGAGGTGGGGACGTGACGTGAGCATTAGACCATACATTCACAGAGCATATGATTATCGCATAACAAAATAATTAAGATGCCATAAATATAGTTATCACAAAAGCTACGACTTTGAAAGTTGTATTTATAGTATTGTTGATTTACATCAGTTTAAATAGTCACCATCTTAATACCCAGGATTTCGTAAACACGTTTCAAAAGTGGCATCCTAATTCGTCTTGTGAGGTTGTCATTCCAACAAGCATGCAAATCTTACATGAGCGTTAATTCCCTGCAAAACATAGTAGAAATCGTCAACAATAATGTTGAGTGAATTCACAGGTTTATTATCGTTGTAAAACCAAATTGTTTGCAAACTGTTGACTTACTAGTCAAAAAGTGATCAAACTAATGATCGAATATAGTTTTCGTTTTCGTTGACATATAAGTCAAATAAGTTTCGTTTTCGTTGGAGTTTATCCAAAAGTTTCGTTTTCATTGGAGTTTATCCAAAAGTTTCGTTGGAAACGGATTTCCAAAATATGTTTCGTATAGAAAACTTTAAAAGTATTCTAATAATATTGTTTGTTAGAAAACGCGCAGGTGATCTGAGGTAAGGTTTCATTTTCGTGATGTAAACACATCAATTCGTATACGTTTGGAAATCATTCCAGTGTATAAATCGTAGGAACGCATTCCTATATAGTTGATCGTAGGGAAAATCATCCCTATAAAGTTTGTAGGAAACACATTCCTATATAGTTGTTTGTAGGAAGACATAGACGGTGATCCCCCGAAAGGTGAGCTAAACCTGACGAGTTAAAGTAACGCAACCTAAACCCATAATCAAGCCAAGACACAAATTCGTTGTTGCCTAATCAGACATGTAAATATACGCTCCGCTCTTAGTTGAAGGGGACGTCACCCCGATAGTACTATCCGTATATCCAGTGGCTAGAGTCACCTAGCTAATGATTATAGTTGTAGCCATAAGGTCTTTGATGCACTACACATGTAAATCGAGGTTCGTACTAGGATTCGTTGTCATGTTCCCAAAATAGTATGAAAATCATTTCATGAACAAATAGTGTTGTGTAACCGTATAAAAACAGTCATAAGAAACCAAGTTTTCGCATATACTATCAAAACAGTTGCTATGTTTTCCACTCCTAGTTTAAAAGCAGTAAAATAAGTAAAAGTAGGGGGTGTGAACTCACCTCGTGAGCTAAGTGTGAGAGCTAGCAAAGCGGCTGCCCAAGTAAGGTCTCTTAACGTCCTAAACGCAAGAGTTTGTTTATATAAGTAGTTGGCTAACTGTCAAACCATGTTAACTGTTCACTCGTTTCGAAATACGTTGGTGACGTTTTCGGGATAATAATACTTGATGATATTATTATTATTCATGTCTCGTTGTAAGCTTTACAATAGTATACGTCATGTGTTATCGAGTTGTGTTTGCATGTAGATTTCGGTTGTTACGTAAGTTAAACACTTAGTGAATTAAGATTTCAACATTCTGTTTTTATTGACACTATTAGCGACACTGGGGTTGGCGACACTGGTGTTGCGACACTAAGGGTTAGTGTCTCAAATGTTGCGACACTGATGTCTGATCAGATTTTCCAATTTTGGTCCAAGTGTCCTAAGTGTTGGTTTTTCGTTCGGTTTATGTTTTCAAGTCTCGTTTTGGTCTAAGTACATAGTAAGTTACCCAAACCCATTTAGTTCACAATTTTAACCTCGATTAGTTTGGTCAACGTTTTTCATAACAGAGCTCCATTTTTGTTGACTTGGTCAAACCTACTCGGTTTGACCCGAAAATTTTACCAAATCCTTAAACATGTTTAAAAGTTATAAAAAGTTAGTTTTATCACTTATAGCAAGTTAGAAAAGTGTCGGTTTGTGTAGATCACCAAAACAGTCCCCGTTTCGTTTTTGACAGATTTTACACGTTTTTGTAGGCTCATTTTCATAAATCAAAGGTCCAAGATAAAATCCAAGAAAAATCTTAGTGGTTCCCCTATGTCTTGGCTACTTACAGTAATTTTTCTAGAATTTTTGAGTGAGTCTAAGTATTTTTAATAATTCCATTGTCCTCTGAGGTCCAATAGTTGACCAATCTCGACACATGCATCAAGTTTGAATTTCTGGGAAAAATCTACAAGTTTTCAGAGAAAGTCATTCAAATGACATTTGTACCTAATATAATTTGTGAGATTTTTACGAAAACCTCATGTCGTTTGGAGTTGTGTAGATCGAGTTATGGACTCGAGAAGTTGACGTAAAAATCCAGCCACCGGGTCAGTCTGGCGCAACATTTTTGTAAATTCATTTTCGAGTATCAAACGGTGTTGAAAAATTATGAAACCACTTGGATCTTTTAGCTAAGACCTTGAACTTGATTTTAGACTTTTGAACCGACCATTTTGGTTAAGTTTTGAATACGAAACTTTCAGGAGAAAGTCGTACAAATTTCTGGACAGGAATGCATGTTGTACTTTTGGCTTGTTTAGTTGTACAAAAACGTTTTTGGTGTATATTTTTGCATTATCTTTAGAAAGTGAACTCTTAACATGTTTGTTTACTAAATTCATAAAAGAAAATGAGTAGAAATGGTTTCCTTACAAGACTTGAGAGCAGATTTTTGAGTGAGATGAGCTTGGTGATGCTTTACTTGCTTGTTTCCTTGCTAGAACTTGAAAGAACTTGAGGTGGTGATATGGTAGTTGTGTGGTGGAGATATGGTGGAGTTGTGGTGGGGGTTGAAGGCTGAAAATCTCAGCAAATGGAGAAGTGTTTAAGTGTGGGTAAAAGAGAGAGAGAGAGAGAGAGAGAGAGAGAGAGAGAGTGTGTGTGTGTGAAAGGGAGTGTTGAATGAGGTAAAATGAGTGAAGGTTTGAGTGTAATACACTCAAATAAGTGAGGGGGAGGGCACGCATGATCTTGGCCAGATTTTTATGTGGGTCCCACCCCATGTAGGTGTGTTAAATTATTTCCCAATTTATGTTACGTGCGGTGCCCGTTTAGCCGTTCGTTTCGTCGTTCGTTTTAACGTTAAACGTTTATTATTCAAGTTTTTCGTTAACAATTTATTCGCGTAAGTTTTGATTGAAGTTTTATTTAAAATAATTCATTTTAAGTTATTGAAATATGATTCGAGCTTCGTCGGTTGTCAGGCGCGATTCGCACGTTATTTTGTGTTCAGTACGTTTTATATAAAACGTATAACGTTTTTGTTTAATCGTTATGCTTCATCTATATAGCATAATGTTTTCAAGTAAATAACTACTATTATAATAGTTTTACATTATTTATAAAATTCGTATCACCAACGATCATGTAATTGTTGGGCTACACCCGATTGTTTTCGCGTAATCGTACATAATTATAAAATTCGTAATACTTGGCGTATTAAATTAGTGGGCTTTGCTAGACTTATCTCATAAAAGTAGTTTAGTTCTCATTTAGTAAAGAATTAGCCTAAGACATGCATGAATAATATGTACGGTTCCGTACCGTAAATGGAGGGTTGTCACAAGAAAGTCGTAGTTTCACTTTATGTTGTTACAGAAGCAGATGGTTTCCCATAGTAGACAGACGGATCATGAGACTGATCAGATCCCATTTCCTTCTTTTTCAACTGGAAGCTATAGGCTCTCAATTTGTCTATAACTTCTTCAAGTGTTAGAGCCAGATACTTTTCTTCATCATTTCTTATCAGAAGACAATAATATTCCCACTTGGCAGGTAAAGCTTCCAAGTTCTTATCAACTTTCTCAGTATCAGTGTAAACTATCCCATGATTATCTAGTTCTGTCATGAGATGATAGTATCTTCCAAGCCTTCACCTTTTGTATGTTTGAACACAGCAAATTGTTTCTTCAGTAATTCCGTTCCTCCCTTCTTAACCTGTGGGTTTCCTTCGTAACGTCTTTCTAAAGCTTCCCAGAGTTCCTTAGAACTGTAATTCCTGAAAGTGTGAAGAATCTCTTGAGGTAAGCACATTTTGATACTTGATAAGGCTTAGTTTTCAGCTTCATACATCCTTTTATCTTCTTCCTTCATTTGAGAATAGGGATAAACTTTGTTCTTCCTATCCACTTCCTGTGTAGGTGGAACATATCCTTCATCTATACAAATCCACATTTTAATGTCATGGAATCTAAAAAAAGATTCGAATCTGTCTTTCCATCAGTAATAATCCTCTATCTTCGGCATTTTTGGAGGGGAGTTCGCCTTACCTACTTCGTGGTCCATCTCAGTCATCCTAAAGAAGACATTGTTAGTAGTGATAAGTAAATATACTGAAAATTAAAAAATAAAATAAAAGTTTGCTAAACAGTGAGTTGAGCGAACAACAAGTATGTTCGCCGAACAAGATCAACGAACAAGGCAAGTTCGCCGAACAGGATCAACGAACAAGACAAGTTTGCCGAACAATAGTCACGAACTGAAAGATGTTCGCTTGAAATAAGTTCGCCGAAGGTCTTTAGCGAACTTGAGATAAGTTCGCGTAAAATAAATTACCACAGAAGGTTTGCCGAAAAAGCAAATTCGCACAGAAGGTTTGCTGTAAAGTTCGCCCAAAAACTCCAAAATTCGTCGAATGCAATGTTTACCCCAAAAGTCAAAAAATTTCGATCCAAAAATCGTCCAAACTCTAAGATACGAACGAATCTTGATCCTAAACTTCCAGAAACATTATTTGACGCAAAACCCCTAAGATTTAACGTCCAAAGTCCAAAATACACTTTGTTTTTGTCGATTTCAAACCCCGAACAAAATCGCAAAGGATTAATGCTCTGATACCAATTGTAAGTACCTTAGTCACGGATCGATAACGGAAATGTTCACAGGTGCGGAATCCCTGTCAACGTTCAATCAACACAAAACGATAATATAAAACAATAAACGATTCAACTAAACGCAAGCAATTATATCAAACGCAATTCTCTTATTTATTATAACTTGATTACAATAAATCCCAAGACACACGTTCGCACAAGTTCTCTGTAAACCACAAAAACTAGTTCGTCGATAACTCCAAAAACTAAACTAAACCCTAAACGGAACCCGCGTATATATAATGTGTCAAGTTCGCCGAACTGGGCTGGGCGAACTTAACCATGTTCGCTGGCCCACTTAGCTATTACACTAGTTCGCCAGTTCTCAATATGTTTCAGACTGCATGTTCGCTGGCTTTTAGTTCGCCAGGTACAAAACAATTACAATATTATTCCTAACTACAATCTAGAATCCTATTGTCATCTAATATGTACCAACATGCGTAAAAAGTAATATATCAAATATATATACTTACATTTTAAATGCTTAGGGCCGGCCTTCCTAATGGGCCATATCGGCGACAACCCAGTGCTGCAGGAAGATAGGGACAACATGAGTTAAAGGCCAAGTCATGTTAGGGTAGGCATCCACATTTTTGGTTTTTTCGAAAACCAGTTCGGGTTCAATAACTTAACTGGTTATTAGTCAACGGTCAATAACCGATTTTAGGAAAATACCGGTTACGAACCGAACCAGTTACCAAGCGAGAAACCCGTAACCTATACAAACCGGTTACTACCGGTTACAAACCGATATGGGTATAAAAACCGGTTATTAACCGGTTTATTTATATAATTCCAAAAAACGGGTTCTAAAAATGAACCTTTCCTGGCAAAGTCTCTGTTCCATTTTACAGGGACTACCGCCGGGTACAGGGACTACCCGCCGGGTACAGGGACTACCCGACGGGTACTACCCAGCTACATAAAATTATATGCTCAACTTTTATACATCTATAATTAAAGTTAAGCGTTATAAATTCAAAAAACGTAAACTTCAACTTTTATTAAATAAACTCATAATACATTATTCGAAAGTTTGGAATGGAAACATAAACTTAATTCGTATAATTTGTATCTTCGAGAGCGATATCTTTTTCGGAGCTAGCCTCGCGCGAAGCTTCATCGAGAGCGATTTCTTCATCGGAAAATGAGTATGTCAAACCCGCTTCCACCTCTTCGTCGTGTAGATTATATAAGTTAATCATCGGATCCCTAGAAGTAAATGAAGAAAACGATGTCGAACCCGAATTTGGAGAAACATTTCTTGAACCATATTTTTGAAAATAAACATTAAATAAATCTTTAAAACATTTGTTAAAATAAGTTTTTGCATTTATTGCAAAAAATGGGCCATCGTCATTCAACTCCAAACCATTACAAATGGAATCGATAAGTAGTTCCACCCCGCTAATGTTCAAACATGGGTTCAATGCGACGGCACAACTAATTACCGGTGACATTTATTTGAAATATTTTTTTAGTTTTGCTTTCATGGGCATTACCTTGGATATACATCACCATTAAATTCGTATTCACTTAATTGTTCACACATTAAATAAATTTGATTAAGTACCGCAAAACTTTAGATTATGTTGCTTCAACGTTGAGTTGGATTCGGGTTTCAAAAACTTTCCGCAACGTTTACAATGAACCTTAATCGAGCCATCTGTCAACAAACTTTGTTGTAATTACACCACACCTCTTGGTTTCATTTATTTTCTAAATATTCAACAATTGTTGGTGCATTTGAAGAACAAACATTTTCGGAAGTTGAAGAACATTGAGTTGCCATTTGAGAAATGAGATGAAAAGTAAGCGTTTTTAATGTTTCAAGAGTGTTTTGAGAGTGTTTGAGTATTGTGACTAAACCAAACTCAACCTATTATTTATACTAAGTTTGGGATGGCAACATGATAAAACAAAAAACAAAAAAAAACGGCTAGAAACATATATAAACGGCTAGTTAACGGTCCCAAAAAAAACTGGTTATTAACAGGTTATTATAACCGGTATGAAAAAAACCGGTTTAAACCCAATTTGTAACGGTAAACTCCAAACCGGTTACTAACCGACGGTTTTTAATAACCGAACTGGTTATTATCAAAAACCGGTTCGGATCGGCTTCAGTTTCAGTTCTTTTTTCGGTTTCAGTTTCGGTTATTTTGGTCACGGCTATGTTAGGGTAGGCTCATTTAAATAAAAATTTCAAGCCCAAGTTACAATATATTAAAGTTTGCCTATTTAGCATTTTAGCCCAACTAAATCTTAATAAACCCAATAAAAGAGATCATATTAGGCCATCTCTTATGTGCTTTGGAAAATATACGGACCCTGGCAAAATTTTAGAAGCATTTGAAGTCGAACAGTCGAGGTCTAAGGTCTTCTTGCAATCAAATTTTTTGAATTGCGATCTATAACTAGCATCAATCAAATAATTAATCTTCATCTTTTCTTCTGTTCATCCATGTGATCTTCTGTTCATCCATGTGATCAGGTTCTATATTTTCATAATTATGTTGTATTTTTGTTTCAATATTATTTAGTTGGTCTAGAAATTATTATGTTTCCTCGTTCACAACCATCAGGTGCCCAAAATAGGAAAAGAAAGAAAAGACAAGACAGAATTGTCCAATCTCTACCAGGATCTTTAAACAGGTTTTTTGTTAGACAAAAGAAAAACAATAATATTAAAGAAAATAATGAAGATTATGATAATTCTACGGCCACCAACAATGAAAATCATGTAAATACTGAAAATCAAGAATACAATGAGGCTAATGTTAATGAAAGTGAAGAAAGTGCCGTTGAAAATAATAATGAAAAATATGATGAAATGATAATGAAGAACATGATGTTAAGGATAATGAAAATAATGGAAGTCCTATTGAAAAAGATGAGGAAAATTCTAAAAATTGTGATGATGATAAAGTTAATTACAATATTTTTGATGTGAGATTTTGGAATGGTTTGGATTCAAATATGAAATACTTACTTGCAAGCAAAGGGTCTGTTAGAAATAATAATTTAAATTATCCAAAAGATAGAATAGGTAGACACTTCTCTTGTAAATATTATATACGTAAAGAAACGGTGATACTTTTGATAGAAAATGGTTGATTTACTCGAAAGAGCTTAATAAAGTATTTTGTTTCTGCTGTAAGTTATTTAAAATTGCTAGATCAAAAAGTCAATTAGCAAGCGAAGGAATAAATGATTGTAAACACCCATCAGTTTACACCTAATCATACGGTATAGTTAGATTTCATTACAATCTACGTAGATAAATACCTATATACGAAATACTGAATAAGCATGCGATAATACTTGATAATAGTAAGGATATAAAATTAATAAATAGTACAACCATGGACGTCTAGAATTGCAAATAATTCATTGAAAATTGCATGATTGAAATTGTGAGCAGGAAACGAATTGAAATTTGGAGTTATCCTACATAATAGTGCTAGTCAATATATCTTCTCATCTAGTGAATTCAAGAAGGTAAATTACATAATTTACGACGTAACTTTCGTTTCATTGTCGAATATTTCACTTATAAATAGCATGTTAAATCCGTAAGTAAAATCACACCAAATTTCACTTCTTTCCTCTTACGTAAAAAGCATATAACGCGTCAATATGAAGAACTGAAAACTAATTCATTTCACTCACGGTTAAGGAAATCAAGTCACATTCTTATAAAACTGTAAGTTTTTATATGCATCCATTATTTCTTTATGTTGGATCAATTATGTTTCACTTTTATTCTGTCATTAGTTAATTTTACTGCTAAATGTATTCGACGTGATCCAGTAGTTTCTTGATTATATTGAACAATAATATTTATTGTGCATTTATATTTCTTTGATAACCCCAACATTATGCGTAGTTAAAGTTAAAATATTATGAATGATAAGGAATGAGTTATTTCTATTAAATTAGAATGACTAAGATTAATGATGATTAAGAAGTCCGTCCCTATTAAATTAGGGTGACGAATATGTATGGCGGGATGTTCTATATGAATACACCCGTGTAATGATGAGGAACTTTAATTGAAGGTATTCAAAAGTATATTTTTTAAACCGAATTCCAGACTTATAGAGATTTATCTTTGTACTCATTTAACTCCATCTTTCCGTTGGTAACCAAACGTATTATTTACTACCTAATATATTAAATGACTCCTAAATCCACTTCCATAAATATCCCCACTCTTGTGTATAGAAACTTGTTGGATTTGTCGCTCACCCTTACACTTTCATACTTAGGTTATCAAGCAGGGACAATTAGTGTAACTGAGGGTGTTTTCGAGTAGCTAAAAATATAAATTTCTCAACATGTACTTTAATTAATAAACATTGATAAATGTAAGTTGTGTAATGTACTCGTTCATGTATTTCCTTTGTTTTCAATTCAATAAGTTGTAATAAACCTTATAATCGTTATGTGATGCATTTTTGTTCTGTTCCACGAGTTCATCAAACTTGATTGAGACTCCGCCTCACCTTTGTGCTATTAAATAAATGAGAAAGGGATAGGTGTCACAGAAAAGGATCGTCAAAATCGCCCGAGGCTAGGGCTTGGAACCAGGAGATGTGGGTGGATTTTAATTTTTGGTGTTATCTAATTTTATTTAATATTTTTTAATTATGTTTACCCGATTTTTTATTAACTATTTAATATTTTAGGGGATTTAGAGATGTAAGTATAATCATCAAAATCAAATATAGATCATCAGATCGATTTGGAAAACCTCATTGAAGGGTCCAGATTCCTCTATGGGATTATGGTTTATTTCTTTAAAATAATTATATATAAAATAAGATAGATAAGAATTATACTAACAAAGTTAACTAAAAATTCGTTAAATATGTTAACTTATATAAGATATTTTTTTTATGTATGTGTTACGTCATTCAAAAAGAAATAATAGCTTACCAAATTAATTTCACTAAAAATCCCTTAAATATATTAACTTAACTGTACAAATTATAAAAACATAAATATTCATATGAGATGAGATGTATGGGCTGCTAGAGTTTTTTATGCCAACAAAGGTTACAGAATCCACATCTACATCTATCTACAACATTATAAAAGTTGAGTCTTGAATAATTAAATGATAGCAATAAATTCATTCTAAACTAATTATAATCTATAATAACTTGAGTTTCATAGATAAATATTAGTCTTGTATAATTAAATGATAGCAATAAATTCATTCTAAAATAATTATAATCTACAATAGCAATAAATTCATTTAATTATAATCTACAATCACAATAAGTTCATTTTAAACTAATTATATAATCAATAATAATACTAATACAAATACTAATAATAATAATGTCTTGTATAATTAAATGATAGCAATAAATTCATTCTAAAATAATTATAATCTGTAATCTACAACTAAACTAATTATATAATCTATAATAATAATAATAATAATAATAATAATAATAATAATATATTATAATATATATATATATATATATATTATAAAAGTTGAGTCTTGAATAATTAAATGATAGCATAAAATTCATTCTAAACTAATTATAATCTATAATAACTTGAGTTTAATAGATAAATATTAGTCTTGTATATAAATAAATGATAGCAATAAATTCCTTCTAAAATAATTATAATCTACAATAGCAATAAGTTCATTTTAAACTAATTATATATTCTATCTAATAATAATAATAATAATAATAATAATAATAATAATAATATAATAATAATAATAATAATAATAATAATAATAATAATAATATATTATAAAAGTTGAGTCTTAAATATGATAGTAATAAATTCATTCTAAACTAGTTATAACTTATAATAACTTGAATTTCATAGATAAATATTAGTCTTGTATAATTAAATGATAGCAATAAATTCATTTTAAAATAATTATAATCTACAATAGCAATAAATTCATTTTAAACTAATTATTAATCTATAATAACTTGAGTTCATATATAAATATTAGTCGTGGATGATTAATCTACAATAATATAAAAGTTGAATCTTGAACAATTTAATGATAGCAATAAATTCATTCTAAACTAATTATAATTATAATTATAATCTATAATAACTTGAGTTTCATAGATAAATATTAGTCTTGTACAATTAAATGATAGCAATAAATTATTTCTAAAAAAATTATAATCTACAATAGCAATAAGTTCATTTTAAACTAATTATATAATCTATAATAATAATAATACTAATACTAATAATAATAATGTCTTGTATAATTAAATGATAGCAATAAATTCATTCTAAAGTAATTATAATCTACAATTGCAATAAGTTCATTTTAAACTAATTATATAATCAATAATAATACTAATACTAATAATAATAATAATAATAATAATAATAATAATAATAATAATAATAATAAATTAATATATATGTGTATATATATATTATAAAAGTTGAGTCTTGAATAATTAAATGATAGCATTAAATTCATTCTAAATAATTATAATCTATAATAACTTGAGTTTAATAGATAAATATTAGTCTTGTATATAAATAAATGATAGAAATAAATTCCTTCTAAAATAAATATAATCTACAATAGCAATAAGTTCATTTTAAACTAATTATATAATCTATAATAATAATAATAATAATAATAATAATAATAATAATAATAATAATAATAATAATAATAATAATAATAATAATATATTATAAAAGTTGAGTCTTAAATATGATAGTAATAAATTCATTCTAAACTAGTTATAATCTATAATAACTTGAATTTCATAGATAAATATTAGTCTTGTATAGTTAAATGATAGCAATAAATTCATTCTAAAATAATTATAATCTACAATAGCAATAAATTCATTTTAAACTAATTATTAATCTATAATAACTTGAGTTCATAGATAAATATTAGTCGTGGATGATTAATCTACAATATTATAAAAGTTGAATCTTGAACAATTTAATGATAGCAATAAATTCGTTCTAAACTAATTATAATTATAATTATAATCTATAATAACTTGAGTTTCATAGATAAATATTAGTCTTGTATAATTAAATGATAACAATAAATTCATTCTAAAATAATTATAATCTACAATAGCAATAAGTTCATTTTAAACTAATTATATAATCTATAATAATAATAATAATAATAATAATAATAATAATAATAATAATAATGTCTTGTATAGTTAAATGATATCAATAAATTCATTCTTAAGTAATTATAATCTACAATCGCAATAAGTTCATTTTAAACTAATTATATAATCAATAATAATATAATACTAATAATAATAATAATAATAATAATAATAATAATAATAATAATAATAACAACAACAACGTCTTGCAATAAATTCATTCTAAAATAATTATAATCTGTAATCTACAACTAAACTAATTATATAATCTATACTAATAATAATAATAACAATAATAATTTAATATATATATATATATATATATATTATAAAAGTTGAGTCTTGAATAATTAAATGATAGCATTAAATTCATTCTAAATAATTATAATCTATAATAACTTGAGTTTAATAGATAAATATTAGTCTTGTATATAAATAAATGATAGCAATAAATTCCTTCTAAAATAAATATAATCTACAATAGCAATAAGTTCATTTTAAACTAATTATATAATTAATAATAATAATAATAATAATAATAATAATAATAATAATAATAATAATAATAATAATAATAATAATATATTATAAAAGTTGAGTCTTAAATATGATAGTAATAAATTCATTCTAAACTAGTTATAATCTATAATAACTTGAATTTCATAGATAAATATTAGTCTTGTATAGTTAAATGATAGCAATAAATTCATTCTAAAATAATTATAATCTACAATAGCAATAAATTCATTTTAAACTAATTATTAGTCTATAATAACTTGAGTTCATAGATAAATATTAGTCGTGGATGATTAATCTACAATATTATAAAAGTTGAATCTTGAACAATTTAATGATAGCAATAAATTCGTTCTAAACTAATTATAATTATAATTATAATCTATAATAACTTGAGTTTCATAGATAAATATTAGTCTTGTATAATTAAATGATAGCAATAAATTCATTTTCTAAAATAATTATAATCTACAATAGCAATAAGTTCATTTTAAACTAATTATATAATCTATAATAATAATAATAATAATAATAATAATAATAATAATAATAATAATGTCTTGTATAATTAAATGATAGCAATAAATTCATTCTAAAGTAATTATAATCTACAATCGCAATAAGTTCATTTTAAACTAATTATATAATCAATAATAATAATCAATAATAATAATAATACTAATAATAATAATAATAATAATAATAATAATAATAATAATAATAATAATAATAATAATAATAATAACGTCTTGCAATAAATTCATTCTAAAATAATTATAATCTGTAATCTACAACTAAACTAATTATATAATCTACAATAATAATATATATATATATATATATATATATATATATTATAAAAGTTGAGTCTTGTAGCAATAAGTTCATTTTAAACTAATTATATATTCTATTTATAATAATAATAATATAATAATAATAATAATAATAATAATAATATATTATAAAAAGTTGAGTCTTAAATATGATAGTAATAAATTCATTCTAAACTAGTTATAATCTATAATAACTTGAATTTCATAGATAAATATTAGTCTTGTATAGTTAAATGATAGCAATAAATTCATTCTAAAATATTTATAATCTACAATAGCAATAAATTCATTTTAAACTAATTATTAATCTATAATAACTTGAGTTCATAGATAAATATTAGTCGTGGATGATTAATCTACAATATTATAAAAGTTGAATCTTGAACAATTTAATGATAGCAATAAATTCGTTCTAAACTAATTATAATTATAATTATAATCTATAATAACTTGAGTTTCATAGATAAATATTAGTCTTGTATAATTAAATGATAACAATAAATTCATTCTAAAATAATTATAATCTACAATAGCAATAAGTTCATTTTAAACTAATTATATAATCTATAATAATAATAATAATAATAATAATAATAATAATAATAATAATAATGTCTTGTATAGTTAAATGATATCAATAAATTCATTCTTAAGTAATTATAATCTACAATAGCAATAAATTCATTTTAAACTAATTATTAATCTATAATAACTTGAGTTCATAGATAAATATTAGTCGTGGATGATTAATCTACAGTATTATAAAAGTTGAATCTTGAACAATTTAATGATAGCAATAAGTTCATTCTAAACTAATTATAATTATAATTATAATCTATAATACCTTGAGTTTCATAGATAAATATTAGTCTTGTATAGTTAAATGATAGCAATAAATTCAATCTAAAATAAATATACTCTACAACAGCAATAAATTCATTTTAAACTAATTATATAATCTATAATAACTTGAGTTCACAGATAATATTAGTCGTGGTTGATTAAATGATAGTAATAAATTCATTTTAAAATAATTATAATCTAATAACTTGAGTTTCATAGATAAATTATTTAATATAGCTAAACATCTAAATATAATCTGTTTTTCTTAGTGGCGAAAATTATTTTAAAATAAAATACTAGCAAGACGCTTGGAGAAATAGAAAACTGTAGAAATCAAATCCTAAACCCAAGACTAGACCTTCATTTAAGAATTGACATCTAAATCTAATCTAATCTATTTAATCTAAATAACTATCTAAGTTGAGTTTTAAGCAATAAATAATGATCTTAATTTTCTAGCTAAAACTTGATAGTAACAATGTTTAGTTTTGCTCACGCGTTGCGGTGGAAAGTTATTATAATTTACATCGGATTCGGCATGGTGTTTTTTGTAAATGATAGATATAATTTTTCTTATAATGATCAAGTGTAAAAATTGTGAATAATTGGGTCCATTTAAACCACCTGCACGCCTTAATAAAGTTTAAATTATTATGGTTACTTAACTATCAACGTTATTTGAAAGTAGTAATGTAAAATGTGTCTAATTTGAAGGATGTGTCTAATTTGAAGGGTCCTTAATTCGTGGGTAAAATGTCGTTAAAAAGAAATATGAAGAATTTCATGTATATCCTTCCAAACCTTCATAATTACGTCAATATCCTTGTAAAAATTAATATTATATTAATATCCTTTCAAAACTCCAAAATACACACATGTGTCTAAATAACTAATTTAAATATAATTAAATGATTTTAATATGTAAAACTCTAATCAAATATCAATTATGAAGTAGTAAGACCTTTTTACCCTTAATGACAATAGCTCATGTTCTGATATTTTCTAACCCTAGTCTTAAAACTCACGGTCAAGTTCTGAAAAAGTGAGAATAAGTAATTCATGGTACAATGTAAATTCTATATATGTTTTCCTTTCATGTGCAATCAAAACTTGTGAGCATATAATCGAAGAAGTTGTAGTGGGTAATTGTTATAAAAGATGCACGCAAATAGTCAATTTTGGAAGACTACAAATGGTATAGTCAACTCATGTAGAAAGGGTAAATGATTATTGTTATCAAGTGCCATCTGCAGGTTGTATATAATCACTTCAGATCGTATAGTCAATCGGGTAAATTACCTTCGGATTGCAATACAGGTTACCTATGTTTTTAAGTTGTGAGTTTAGTTAGGGTTAAATCTTTAGGAAGAAAGAAGACAGCAGATGTGAACGACTTTTTCTTCT
Organism: Gnaphalium uliginosum; assembly: GCA_963930675.1. NCBI lineage: Eukaryota > Viridiplantae > Streptophyta > Magnoliopsida > Asterales > Asteraceae > Gnaphalium > Gnaphalium uliginosum. The sequence continues at coordinate 36,609,473 of OZ005680.1, read as the reverse complement.
TAGTAGAAGGGTAAAAAGGTCATAATAGTTGTTAATTGATATTTAATTAGAGTTTTACATATTAAAATAATTTAATTGTAAATAAATTAGTTATTTGGATATGTATGTGTATTTTAGAGTTTTGGAAGGATATTGATGTAATATCGATTTCATTGATGTAATTGTGAAGGTTTAAAGGATATATATGAAATTCTCCCGAAGAAATAAGGTAACATGTTACTGCTTAGAATTGAACTTAAGACCTTCAAGATTTAAAACATTTCAATCACACCAACAACCAGAAAAAGATTGTTTAATACGTAAATAAACAAAATATAATACGTAACTCTCATAATCCATTCGCTTTCTTCCATTTAATTAAATTAAAAGTTCTCTAAATTAATAGTTACAACCAATGCTACATTTAACAAAAAACACTAATCATATGATCAGCGTTCTCCCACATATATGTTTGAATAAAGGTCTCTCTTATGTTCTTACTCTAGGTTTTCTTCAAAAAAGTTAGTACAATTTACATTCTTATATTGGTCTTTATATTAGATCCGAATCTAAATTGTTATTATTTTGATTCTTAGGTTTTAGTTCGCTGGCATGTGACTTCTGTTCTTCGTTTTAATATGTATCTACGGTGTGCGACGCTCCTGCTATCCGACTAATGTTTATAATACCTGTATTTTAAATCTTCTATCTACAATAGCTCTAAAACTAATACATGATTATGTAATTATCTATGGTGTTAGTGTGTTACAGGCTGAAATATGATATTGTTTAGGTAATTGCTTTACATATTTTTGCTGTAACGAGTCATTTCAATTTGTAATGTTATGTTATTTGTATAGTTGTCTTTATTGTATGCATGAAAGGAAAAATATCAATATTTATGGTAATTTGGTATCACATAATCTTCACATGATTTTCTGATCTTATATATTTATTATTATTATTATTATTATTATTATTATTATTATTCTATGGGCTCACTATGTAAAAGGGTAATGAATTTTGATTGAAGCGAAAATGTTTACGGTTCCTTCACACTAATTTACTCTGTTCTTTTTACTTCTTTAATTTATGCATATTTCAAGAAAACTGGTACTAAAATTATATAATTTTATTTAATGACTAATAAAAATAAAAATAGACATTTAGGAGGTCCAATAAAAGATATATTAATTGCACAATTTAATAATTTGATAGATATGTTATTACTTCAGATACACAAATATAAGAGGTCCAATAAAGTACATAAGTGATAATTAAAAATAAAAACAGCCCAACAATTAATAGTAATGTAATTAATGTAATAACATTCAAGCATAAGAAATAACCAAACTATAAAAAAATAACATCGAATGAAATATCGATATCAATATAATGAATATATAAAAAATAATAGAAACATTATATTGTAACATTCTAGTCTTTGTTTAAGAAGTTGAGATCAACAACATAATCAATCATCAATATCATGTCCAATAGAACGAAGTTGCCTGATTAAATTGTCGGTTTGAGAACATCTTCACCAACTTGCTATTTGACGACATTGAATTTTAGCCAATTAATAAAATCTTGGGGATCAAAATCATCTACAAATCCATTAGAAAAAACGTTAGTAAAATACCATTTTCATTGTACAAATCTGTAATATTCTGTATTACCACAAAACATACACAGACCGTTAAATATGATTTCTATAATGCTACCGCATTTTGGATTATTGTCCTCCGATTTTATATTATTGTTGCATGGATAAAGAATAATTTGGTCCAAGTCATGAACAACACAATTAACAAACGCATAGCACAACAATCATGAATAACGAATAATAAGTTCTTTGAAACCCTAACAACATAAAGATTTTAACAAAAAATAATAATTTTGTAACCTAAAGAGTCCATATATGATACCTTCCAAATCTTTTGGACTTTCACGATCTTCAAGAGTTGGTTATTTTCAAACATATTATTACTTCCAAAAATTTTGGACTCTTGAGATCTTCAACAACATCTACGTTCGGTTTTTCATAACATTCTTTTGAAAGAGATTGTGAGTTTTGTGGATTCATATATGAATGATATGAATGTGATTGAATGAATATGAATATGAGGGAACATAGGAGAGGATTTGATAGAGAAAGAGATGAATAATAGATGATATATATAGGGATAAAATTATTTGGTTGTCACTTTTATCAATCTCCTAGCTCAATTATATAAGGTTACTAGTTTCATAAATTGTGGGATATATTTTTATCCAAGTAGTATAAATACTACACTATACGATGAAGTAAAAATACACCAAGTTTACCTCTTAAAGTAAACTTTCTTCTCCCATCTCTTATCTCTCTCTAATTTATACCAAAAAGTTCTTCTTTTATATTGATAATAGAGTCTTAATTATCGTTATATTACAACACGTTATCAGTACGAAAGTTCTTTAATTAAAAAAGATCAAAGCACTCCATCTTAATCAAGAAAACTATTCAAGGTAAGCATTCTCTTAATAATAAGTTATAGTAATACTAGAAATATAACTATCATTATTAACTAAATAAAATCATTTTCTTAACAACAAGTTATAGTATATATACTAGAAAGGTAACTATACATTAACATCATAATTAGTAAAAATAAGTTACGTTTAATCTTGAACATTTAGATTACTAATGTTTAGACTACTAACATTTTGGACTACTGACACTTTATTAATGTGCTATCTTTTATTTATTTATGAATACTAATACTATATTTCTTATGATAACTTCTATTTATGCATAATAATACTATATTTCTTATGCTAACTTTTATTTATGCATACTAATATTATATTCTTATGTTACATTTAATTTTATGCGATCTAACATTTTATTATTGTACTAATCTTTATTTCCTTACTTTAACCTTTAATTATTTAATCTAACATTTTAATATTTACTTACATACTCTAACCTTTATTTAGGCAATCGAATATTTTATTTATGCACTCTAATATTTATTCTATCTATTTCCTTATTTGTATACTAATCCTTATAGATTCATCTTACCAACTTTTATTAACAAATATTTCATTATGTTTTAAAATCTTTATAAAAATGAGTATAATATTTTTAAAAGTTTATTGTTTCACCGTTTTACCTTTTCTTTCAAAATCTTTACAATGGTTATGAGATCATTGTGACGTTAGCCGACAGAGTTATAATGGATATCTTTATCTCTATAAATTAGCTATAATCAATATTCAATTTCTTACAAAACATATGCTCTTTCACAATCATCTCTGTTCAAAAAGTTTCTTACAATATGATTTATTCAGTTTTAATCCTTATATTTGTAATATTAGTACTACTCATTATCCCACTTGTAGTTCTCCTTGATTGTAGTTCTCCTTCGAGGAGAATTGTATTTTTTCTTAGGCTTGTTATATTTATGATTTTTCCACTCCTTTGCATTACTCTAACTATTGATAGATTTATATTCTAATTTTTGTTGTGGTTTACTTAAATTGTTGATAGCTACAATATGTCAAACGTTATAAAGATTGAGTTTGACCAACTTCACACAAATGGAATGAACTACATGTCTTGAACTTTTGATGTACAATCAAAGCTTGAATCCCTGAGCAATTCAAATGCTATAAAAAATAACATTTGTTCTAAACAAGAAAAGACAAAGGCCCTTATTTTTCAAATATGAATAGCTTCACATACTAGATCCTAGTATTTTGTGGGAAGATATCAAAAATAGATTCGATGATCAAAAAGGAGTTTCACTTGCTTATGATTTGGAAGAATTGTTTAAGAAAGTGAAGATCATAGCTCAACTCTGTTTAGGATATGTTCACAGTCCAAATTTTGTGGAAAACCTATTACATATAAAGATATGAAGGTATGTCGGAGAAAATATACTCTACCTTTTATTTATCAAACATGACTTTGCAACAACAACATAGACTGCAAAAGTTTAAGATGTATTATAAACTAAATGTAATTCTCTTTGTTGTTGAACACAATAATGAACTCTATAAGGCATCTATTGAATAAAGTAATGATAAGGAAGTGAACCTTGTTGATGACCTTGAGTTCTCAAATGTTGAGGAGAATAGTGCAGATTACTCCAATGACATTGACATTTGAACCAATGTGACTATCAATAATCTATCATAACTATGTTTCGCTTTTAACAAGTATATTGCCCTTTAACTAGTTATATCTTCCCTGTCAGTAACTATGTATTTCCCTTTCATGACTAGGTCTTCGTTTCGTGTAATATATTCCTGAAGTAACATAAATCTTTTATTACATTTCTTGTTAGTACTTATATACACTCATAATATATATATATATATATATATATATATATATATATATTTCATATTTGAAGTCTGATATGAAATTCAACGGATCAGGACATAAAGTAAATGATTGAGATCTATGTATACGAGATACTGGTACTACACACACTATTATGAAATCTAAGAAATACTTCTCTGAATTGAAATAAAGGCAATAATATATACAATATTAGGTCCTGCGGACTTGATAGAAGGAGTTGGAAAAGTCAGATTTACATTGCCAAATGGTACCAAGTTTTTAATAGAGAATGCTTTATTCTCTGTAAAATCAATGAGAAATCTGTTGATTCTTAATGACATATAACTTAATGGATATGATCATCAATCTGTGACTACAGAAAATGGGAAATATTTGCACATTACTGATAATAATCATGTGTTAGAATAATTTTCAATGCTTAATTATGTCTTGCATTATACACATATGAATGTACCAGAATCTGATATGATTGTTAAAGACATAGTGATCCTAGTATGATCAGTTTATGGCATGACAGATTGGGCCATCAAGGATCTACAATGATGAAAAACATAAATGGAAGTACACATGGACATCCATTTAAGGATCTTAAGATCACCCATGATAAAATAATTCCATGTACATCTTGTTCTCTTGGAAAAATGATTATGAGACCTTCACCACTTAAAGTTGAAAACGAATCACCACAGTTTCTTGAAAGAATTCATGGTGATATATGTGGACCTATTCATCCACCGTCTGGACCATTCACATATTTTATGGCCTTAATGATTTCATCAAGAAAATGGTATCATGTGTTTATTATCAACTCCTAATATGGCATTTGGAAAGTTTCTTGCACAAATTATAAAGTTACACATTTTTCTAATTATGAAATTAAAAAAGTAAGACTTGATAATGTAGGTGAAATTACATCTAAAGCATTCAATGACTATTGCATATCTGTAGGAATTGTTGTTGAACATCCAGTCACTCATGTTCACACACAAAATGGTTTAGCTGAATCATCGGTTAAACAGCTCCAACTGACTGCTAGACCTTTGATAATGAGAACAAAATTTTTAGTGTCTATTTAAGGACATGCAATTTTACATAGTGCATCATTAGTTCGTATTAGACCATTGTATATCATAAGTATTCCCCTCTACAACTTGCTTTTGGGCAAGAACCAAATATTTTCCACCTGAAAATATTTGGTTGTGCAGTATATGTTCCTATTGCACCACCACAACGTACAAAAATGGGTCATCAAAGGAGATTGGGAATATATGTCGGATATAATACATCATCCATCATAAGGTATCTTGAACCTTCAACGGGTCACCTTTTGCTGATTGCCATTTTAATGAGGAAAATTTCCCAGCACTGGAGGAGAAAAGAGAACTCAAGAAAAGGATGTTTCATGGTGTGAACCTTCTTTGTTATATCTTGATCCTTGCACTAAACAAAGTGAAATAGAAGTTCAAAGGATCATGCACTTGCAAGAAATCGCAAATAAGATACCCGATGCATTTACTGATACAAAGAGAGTGACTAAATCATATATACCAGCTGCTAATTCTCCAGCTCGAGTAGAAATTCCAAATGAACAATCTAATGATAAAGTCACTCAAGACTCTAAAGTGCGTTTGAAACGTGGGAGACTGATTGGTTCGAAAGATAAAAATCCTAGAAAAAGAAAAAGATTAGAATATGCAATTGACCATACAAATGATGTGTTTGAAGAAACACAAAACTTCCCAAAGAGAGAAAGTCAATGACATCAATAAAAAGATTGCTATCAATCATGGTTACACAAAAATACTATAGAATCGAGTTGAAATGGAAAATGTTGATAAGATATTTTCTTATGTTGTTGCATGTGACATCATTGGTGGAAATGATGATCATGAACCTACATCCGTCATGGATTGTCGAAGTAGACAAGACTGGGATAAATAGAAAGATGCAATACAAACGAAATTAAGGTTATTCTCAAACATGTCGGGTACAAATGGATTTTCATAAGAAAACGAAATGAGAAAGATGAAATCACAAGATACAAAGCTAGATTTGTAGCTCAAGGTTATTCTCAAAGATCAGGAATTGATTGTGAAGAAACGTATTCTCCTGTTATGGATGCAACTACGTTTAGATATTTGCTTAGTCTAGCAGTATCCGAAACTTGAAATGCGTCTTACGAATATTGTTATAGCATATTGGAAGGTTATTCTCAATTTCTGCAACTTATTTTATGGTTCATGTTTGAGATAGAAAAATTAGTTTGGATTTCCATAAAGTTTGATTTCTCTCTCAAATTGTGTTGAACATTTAAATTAAATTTTATCATAACTATGGTATTCTTTTGAATCAACGTGCGTTAGAAGGGATTAATCCTGGTATTCGGGGAATCAACAAGTGTAATTCGTGTTCGTATAATTGTAATCTACATCAGTTTATGCTGTAAAAAGAAGCTCCATTTCTCAACGGAAGCTTCAGTTTTTGTAGCCTTCTTACCATTCGAAAACCTTAAAAGCTACTAATAAACCTCTTTGAAACACATCCTGCAAAAATATTAATAACCGCCAACACTGAACAAGCTCCACCCCGAGGATTATATGTGAAAGATAATGTTCCGAGTATACACTCCAAATTGACCCAACGACCCGCTAAGGAGAGTGTGAAACATGACTAATTTCTTGCAAAATTCTCCCTTCAGAACCAACTGGGCGATCCGCATGAAGTCTAACACTAAAATTGCAGCAGGAGGGGATTGAACTTGAGTTTTCTTTAAATAGCCTCCACTAAGCTACCACCTCCTAACAATTCTATGGGGTTTTTAGCTATTATGAAAAAGTTGGTTAAAGAAGCTCTCCCAAATACCCATATATTTGAAGCAACTTTGTTTGTTAGGCCTGATCATCACTTACGAGTTATGCCCATATTAGGTTTGTTGCTCCAAAACACGAATTGTAAAGGTGCTCTGTATAGTGTTTTGCATATGAATAACAATAATATAAACAAGAACTTGTCAATACAATGCAGTGTTTGAAAATTCTTGTTAGAATGCTAATGAATAGATATGCTCGAACAAATATCGTTAACTTCATCTGTTTGTTTTAGTTCTGAATTCAATCACACACTCTAGTGAGTACAACGCTAAATATGACCATGATCATACAAAAGGCTGGGGATATGTGGGCAAAGACCGCATGATGGTTTTGATCTTATAAATAATTCACAATTGATAGAATGCGCCTTAAAGGGAATAACTTTTCAACCTTTTATAACCAAAATGCGCAAGAAATATTCCGTTTCTTCAAGACTGGACCACTCGTGCACCTAAAGAACAGTCTATACTCAACAGGGCAAATATATGGGTATATATTTGCATGAGTCAGTGGTTGGTTATATTAACGCCCTAATAATGTGACCACAAAAACCATATTGCTATAGGAAACATGCATGTATGTCACTGGTTTTCTATTCAATCAACTGTTATGATAAATGTTGGTGACAAGTTTAAATAAATGGTTGATCATTGACCCAAAAAGACATGCCATGCAGTAGTCTTGCCTCTTGATCTTATGTATGTCATTGATCAACTTATTACAGACTTTTCAAATTTTTTGAATCATTTTATAGGCTGATTTTACTTTGTTACCGCTCTTGGTAAAAGCATTGAACATTACAATTATTCTCCAAAAAAAGAAGAAAAAAGTTAAAGATGATAACTGTACTAGAAAGATTATTAAATGTTACCAAATGGATGCAGTCCTTCTTGGAACAGTACCTTGGTTAGTCACTTTTTTCTACATTTGTTTACCTTCCGTTTTCCAGAACCTTTTTGAACGGTAAATTGGAAAGCTAGCCCCTCGGCATAAGTTTGAGCAGAGGCAACAAAACCCTCAGTTGACATGGCATGTCCCACTTTTGTTATTCCTGCAACCTGTTCATCCTTTTTGTTAGCCTTTAATGCCACATCCTTAATTCCCTCATGCTTCTCCAAATTCAAATTTGATATCTTTGAAAGCAATTCATGCTCTTGAGGAATAACCAAAGTCACTGATTTTCCGCATTCCGACTGTTTCTGAGTGGCAGATTGAACTTTTTCATCAGCAGAATCATTTGGCCCCATAGTAAATCTCTGCTCAAGAACCACATCGGAATCAGCTGTCCCGTTTCTCTCCTTTGATTTCTCATTTGTTAAAGATGACCTTTCAGAAACAATGGATGATATTTGGCTAGACGACAAAACTTCACTTCGCGAGACTGCTTGGTCAAGCGACTCTTTCAGCAAGTTCACATCCTTACATTTACCAGCTATATCTCCACTGAATTAATCAAAGTAACATTATCTAAAGAAGACAGATTGAGTTAAATGGTGCAACTAATGTGGATATTGCAACTTACTCTAACATATCAACAACATGGCCACGATCAATGATAAACTGCTGCAACTGTATCAAGAGCGATAAAAAACAATAACAATGTTGATAAAAAATTATTCTTAAGATGAAATCAATAACCGCAAAATTTATTTTGTTGATATACTACCTTGGAATTCTTCACTTCTTCTTGTTTCAGTCTCTCCGACAGTTCTTCCACCTTTTTCAGTTGACTTTCTTCATCCGCAAGTGCTTTTCGAGCCAAAGATTCTTTTTCTAGCTTTTCTTTATCTGCTAATTCCTTTTCTCTTAATGCCGAAGTCAATTTCTTCTCCAAGGCTCTACACATCTAATGAAGAAAAAGATAACTTTAACTACCCCCAAAACTTTAATGCAAATATCAATTAGGAGTTGTTAGCAAAAGTTGTACCTCATCAAGGACTCCAAGGGATGTACCTCCTTGACTCAGCACTCCCGATAGACGACATTGAAGCTCCTTCACTTTGGTATCTAAAACAATCTTCTGTGCATACACTTCTTTAGCATGCTGCAAAGTCCCAAGAATTAAGTAAAATCACCTGTATGTCAAATACTCCTATCTACAAAAGTCATAAACATTTAGTCTTTTGTGCCACATGTCAGTTAGATAACTCCTATATATTACATACAATTAACAAAATCCATACGTGATACACCTACAAGAATGATCATCAATTGTTCGTTACAGAGCTTTAGAAGACAGAACATTACCGCATGCCAAGATCAAAGAGCCGACAAAAAACTTTATAGAGGTCATGCAGGCTAGTCGAAATGTGTAAAGTTTGTCCTGTTAGAAATAAACAGTAATGTGGTCTTGATTATTTACTGTGTTAATTTACTGATCTATAGGTAATCATGGTAATATAACAATTATGACTCACCACTCAAGTTTAATGACCATTTAAATGGTCCCTGTAGAATCATGATGAACGATTTCAAACCTTTAAATTAACTATACACAGGTATAATTCATAATCCATTACGCCATTATATTTCCTATACGTTTCTCACAACAAATATAACTAGATTAATTAAGATCACAATCAGATTCCATAAATCAGAAGGCATGTCTGTTGGACTTCTCTCAATCGATTACTATATTCTAATATATCTAATCTTCCTACAATTAGTCTTCTAAATTCAATCCATGAAACTTACATGACATATTTGATCCTGTTTACATATTTATCTTGAATTAAATAACATGTCCACTAGATATAAAGAGGGCAATTTACAAGTAGTTAAGATGATTAACTAGTTAACTGCAATGTTAAACTCACAATAGAAACAAATATATTATGAAAATAAAAAATCTAAAACCGTCTCATTCGTTTCCTTTGTGCGCTGTCGAGCCTGTTTAAGTTCCTCCACCTTAGCAAGAATATCTAAGCTACTTCTAGCTGCTTCCTCTTTTGCCTGTTCTGCAGCTTTCACTGTACATTCTACTTCTTTCATTAAGCGGATGACAGCATCCATTGTCGAATCCACAGTTTTCTGCATAAAAAGACGAATATTTTGTAACGTTAATTAAGCAAGAATGTATTTCACAGAACAAAATTACAAAAAAATAAAAACAATCACCAAAAGCAAACCCTAATCTATATAAAAATAAGTGTGAGGTGTTTTGTATATAAACAAATGATCATAAAATAAACAACATTTAAAATAAGATTATTTACAATAAGCAGTCTGATTAATCAACCAATATTCCAAAAACAGACGATCATGCATAAATAAAATATCAATAAAATTAGGGTTACCTTGTGATTAGTAGCATCTTTAATAGAAGTATCAAGAAGTTGACATGAACTGGTGATTGAATCATTGTTGTTGATTGTAGAATCGTCGTCCTCACGATGATTAATCATTTCAAACTCGAAATTATTTTTATTATGCTTGCACAAATCCATCTGATGAATAAAGCCCTAAAGAAACGTTATGGAGTAATTTATCGAGGAAAGAAATAAATATGTTGATGTGGTTTAATAAGAAAAATAGTGTGTTCTCAATTCAAAATTCAAATGACTAAATAGTAATACCACCTTTTGTTTCATTGAAAGATACATAAACTACGGGTGTGTTTGGTTTGTGTTTGTTAATGAGAATGGGTATGTCTTTGTATAAAAAGTTGAAAGGGATTGTGTTTCAATTTGCAAATCTTTTTCTTGCAAAAACAATGTTTTAAAAACCAGTTCGATCGGTCTGGTCCGACCGGTTAGATCAGATTTTTTTAAATTCTAACTCAACATAAATCGATTTTTTTTAAAGTTTGACTAGTCAGCAGGCCGCTTGGGCCGGCTACTTGGGCCGGCCGGTCGAACCGGGTTGGACCAGAAACTGGACTGACGTGTTAAACCCTAAAACTAATCAAATTACTTTCTAAAATTAAGAAGCCTTTAGGCCTTCTTAAATTGAATAATAAGTTGGAGTGTGAACTTTGTTTGCATTATATAGAATGTGATTCTTATGTTGAGATTGTATTCTCACCTATGTGGGACAAATTAAAGTTAAAGTTTTAAACAAATAGAAAATAAAATAAAATTGTTGGTTACAAGATTCGAACTCACCATCATATTCATGAATAGTGGCTTGTTAATCAACTAATCTAACATTAAACGTTATAATTATTTACTCTAAATATATTTATTATATATATCGCACCACTCATGATATATTTTATATTCGAAAATTAAAGGAGTATTATCAAATTATAGTTTGTTGAAATTATATAATATCTTATGAGGCAATATGTATTATTTGATGATGTATTACAATATAAAATGCGTTATTAAAAGTTAATTTATAGATTTACAATGCGTTATTAATTGTTACGGAGTAGTATAAAATATAATTGCAAAATCCTATCGTTAAGAATGTTGTTCACTTGTTGTTAGATTGTATGTCTTTGAACAAAGTTTACTTATTGGATTGTTAAATTGTTTGGTGAAAATGATTTTGCATGTCTTTTACATCATGTATATATTCTGTTTTCAGATTTTAACAGCTCCGGTCCGATCCGTCCGACCAAAAATTGGCACTCATCCGGTTCGACTAAAAAACGGGGTTTTAAAACATTGGGCAAAAGGTTGATAACCGGAACCCAGACCGGTCCACAATGGAATACATATTCATAATGTGAGGAGCATACCTGACTTACTCAGCGGTTGTGACTATGGAGTATTAGGGATTGAACCCCTGACCTTGTGTTTTTTTTTTAACAAAGATGCCCTATCTATTAGCAATTGAATTACGCGTCATTGGCTTCAATTTGCAAATCTATCACTAACTTTAGAAGGTTATGAAAGAAACTCATTTATTGGGTTTCATTCGTAAATTTTAAAGTTATACTCTTGAACCAAATTATATTTCGTACGTATTTCTACGCCATATTATCAACCTCATAATTCAAACACGACTAAACTGATACGTTCTTTTTTACAAACAATGATAAGAAAATAATTTCATTTCTTTCAAAAAGTATATTTAAGTACTCTGTGTTTTTTTTTTCTTCCAGATTTTAGCATTAAGTTACTTAGGGGTATATTTTAAAGTATATTACATAAGCTGTTCTTCTACTTTGATAAAAAAAAAAAAATTCATGTGGAATTTTGATAAATCAAAGGGATCAAAATGAGGCAGACGAATTAAACCCACCCCAACAAACTGGGCCGCATATATCATGAACTGGGTCGGGTAGTAATTAAATAAATGGACTGGGCTGTAGTTTATTTAGATCTGTATTTATATGGGACATAAGTTATAGGCCCCTTCTGGAATTGGGCCCTGTAAATCATTTCACTACAGCCCAGTACAGAAAATTGAAATGCTAGTGTGTCAAACGAGACTTGATTTCTTCAAAGGAAAAAAAAATGAAAAAACTAGAAGGGCTGACTTACCATAACCTCATACATATTTATATCCATATTTATATATCGTCAAACGAGACTTGAACCCACAGTTTCTCGTAAGTTGAGAGGTACCCCACATACCGATAGGGTAAAAGGCATTTTGGTTTCGACATCACACATTTCTTCAAATTTCAAACACCACAATTTATATTTCGAAAGCAAGCAACCACAAACTATACATGAACTAATTAAGGTGATACGATGGCTAATCTTACGTAAACTAGACATTCAAAAACTCGAGTCTTGCTATACTGCTAGCTAGAACTAATTAGACTTCTGCCAAGATACAAACAAGAAAAATAATTGCTAAATGTTACCACTTACCAATAGATATGATGTATCATTATTGGAAAATATGAAAACTGGATAGCTCGGTGCTTTCTTTTGGAGTCTCATTCGACTCAGCCGTCTTGAGTTGTGACTCATGACATGGAGTAATTAAGGAACTTGAAGAAGCTAGCTAATACAGAGGATGTTCGGCTATACGGCAATACTTGTCTTAGAGGGACATCTAGTTCAAGCAAGTGCTTCAGCAACTTCACATGTTGACATCTCTCAACCTTATTTTCACTGCACAAATCATACATCAAATATTATTTTATCAAAACAAGTTGTTAATTTGAGTCTAAAACGCTGTAGTTCGTGTGGATATTACAACTTACCGTAACATATCAACTACTTGGCCACGGTTCATAAGAAACTCCTGCAACTGTAACAAAAAAGAAAAATGAGAATGTTAGTTAACAACGTTGATTAAATATATAATGTATTGACATAAATTACACAGTTATTTGGTTATATTATTACTACCTTTGTAATCTTATCTGATTCTTGTTTAAGTCTCTCTGATTCTTCTATAACCGTTTCCATTTGGCTTACTTCATATGCAACTACTCGTTGAGCAAATAATTCCTTTGCTACCGTTTCGGAATCTGCAAATTCCTTTTCTATTAAAGCTGAAGTTAATCTGTCCTTCAAGGCTCCAGACATCTAACAAGAAAAACTAGATAGTAAGTAATTAACAAAATTACAAGACCTCAGAAACAAATATCAATCAAAAGTCGTTAACAAAAGTCGTACCTTATAAAGAACTCTAACAGATTTATCTTCTTTCAACACAGCTGACACACGAAACTGAAGCTCCTTCAAATGCTTAGCTAAAACCACCTTTTGTGCGTAAACTTCTCTAGCATGCGGCAAAAGCCAAATATTTAATAAATAAAATCACAATCAACTTAGAAAATATTTACTTTCTGCCAATCTGGATTAAAAACCTCCCCCTTAACAAACAGTTGGCGAAAATGTGTACACAAACAAGCATCATCCGCATAAATATTTGACAAAAATTAGACCAAAAAAAACTAAAATGTTGCAGATAAATAAAAATTGAAAGTTTATAACCATATCATTTTTTTCTTTTGCATGCTGCCGCGCCTGGTTAAGTTGGTCCACCTCAGCAAGAATACGTGCGTTACTGCGATCAGCTTCTTCTTTTGCCTGTTCTGCAGATTCCACTTCTTTCATTAAGCCGATGACAACATCCATTGTCGAATCCAGAGTTTTCTGCATAAAAAACTCAGAATATTACAAACAATAACCGGTCCCTAGCTAATTAAATAGCTTTTACGAAGACTGCATTAACTAACTAAAATATAAGATTACAAAAAACAGTAAACAGTAGGTGATCGAGCATATATATAGATATATAGAAGTTGCACAATTATATAACGCAGTTGGGATTATATAATACCTTGTGATTTCGAACATCTTCCATAGCGATATCTATATCGACAAGTTCACATGAAGTTGTGATCGTATCGTTCAATGTAGAAATTGAATCAGCGTTCTCATGATGATAATTGACCGTTTCAACATGAAAATCATTTTTGTAACTCATGGTTTAATTGAGAAATACATTTTTTTTAGTTTGAAATAACACCTTTCTCCTCTAACGGTTAAAATACACTCCGATCAAACACGTAACGACGTAGCCCACTTCTCCCGGGAATCTTTCAATTCTCCCTAGTTATTATTTATTTGTTTTTAATTTTTTATTATTTATTTGTTTTTAATTTTTTTAAACATGGACAGGTTTCAAATGAAGGGGCAAAAGGGTCATATTTATTGCATCTTACTAATAGCCGCATTTTAACTTATTGCATTTTACACAAATAAATTAGACTGTATTTTAACACCACTGCATTTTACACTTACAAATTTATTTCTAAAATGCAATAAATTCAACATGCCCCTCTTATAGTCAAAATGAAAGAAAGTGATTTAGTGTCAAGTTAAAGATTATGACAGCTTTGTGAAAGATAAAGAGTTCAAGGTCTATTGTTGGCAATATACAATAGTCTTCTATATATAATTGTCTTAAAGTTCCAAAAACCCTAATTTTTGATTTCCGCACATTCTGTTCTTCATCTATACGAAATTAGGTTATTAAATGTTGTTGTCTACTGGTTAAAAGTGTGTATCATCTTGATACGCATCTTGTCTCTTTCATAAGTTTGATAGAGTGGTTGAGAGGTTTATATGTAATAATCCTTTGATTGTGGTTCAATATAATCTGGTTATAATTCTGGATATGTAATTCCAGGATTGTTGTTGTTTGGTTTACAAGTTTGTTCATGGTATCAGAGCAACAGGCTCCGATTGATCAGTTGGTTTATGCAATTCGATTCTTAATCTGAAATTAGGGTTAGAGTTTCGACTCAAGTGCTTTGGGGTTTTTTCTACTCTAGATTGGTGTTATTTGGTGTGTTTGGGTTCCGATTGGGATCTTGTGATTGATTAAGTGGTTAGTTGCTGTTTATAAGTGGTGTTTCGACTTGAAACCCTAATTCAAAGTCTTTTGTTGTGAATATTTTTTTCTTCCTATTGATTGCACGGAGTACTCTATGAGGCGTTCCATACTATTTTTTTCGTATTATACTAATTTGTGTTATATGTGATTACGTGATTATCTGTTGAAAATTGTTATCTGTTATATTACTGTCATATTGTGTGGATTTACCTAGGTTGTTCTAACAATTTTTTTTAGAAGAGAGAACCATTTGTGCCCAACTCTTGACCTTGCCCTTGAAGGGTTTAAGGATGCTTATCAAGTACATAGTGTTCTTTAGGTTTCTTGCTTATATTTTAGGCATTTGTGCGTTTTATGCATCTTGATTGATTCTGTTTTTTTTTTATATTAATTTTTTTTTGATAAAATGACTAAAGATAGTGATAAACCACCTAGTACTAATGAAAAACCTAGTGGTTCAACTGAAATAAGCAAACTTGACTTTGGTGATCCATTGTATTTGCATGCTAGTGACATATCAAGCACACCTTTGATAAATTTTAAACTTAAAGGTACTGAGAATTATAGATCATGGGCTTGTGCTATGGAACTTGCTTTACAAACAAAGAATAAAATTGGGTTCATTAATGGTTCATATGAAAAACCTTTAACATGAAGTATTGAGTAATCAATGGGAAAGATGTAATGATATGGTACTCTCTTGGATTTTAGGATGCATTTAAGATTAATTATATCATGGTCAAATTTTTTCAAAAATTACATCTGATGTGTGAGATGAATTAAGAGAAACCTATGACAAGGTTGATGGATATGTGGTTTTTAATTTACTTTAAAAAAATAAACTCATTAACACAAAATGGATCATCTGTTTCTGATTACTATCATGAATTGAATTTACGTTGGAAGCAATATGATGTTTTGTTAAAGTTGCCTGCTTACACTTCTGATGCAGCTAAAATATTTCAAGAACATACTGTTCTTTTAAAATTAATGCAATTTTTGATGGGATTGGATGATATCTATCAACCAATCAGAAGTAACATATTAACAAGGGATCCATTACCTACTGTTAAAACTACTTTTTGAATAATATTAAGGGAGGAATCACACAGGGCATCACATTCAAGTGATTAAAAATCTACTAGTAAAACTTCTACTTTCTTCTCTAATTCTTACAAAGGTAAAAAACTTGCTGTGAATGTGAACTTAAATGCTCTAAATGTCAAAGAACTGGATATACAATTGAAAGATGTTTTGAAATTGTTGGATATCCACCAAGAAGTAAAAATCTTAAATATATTAAATGTGAAATGATAAATCATACTGTGGATAAATGTTTTGAGAAAAAATTTCAATCAATCTGAAAATGTAAAGGGTTTTGTAAATAATGTTGTGAATGAGAGTGCAGGAATATGTTCTTCTGCTCCTGTTACTCTGACAAATGATCAACTTTTCAAATTACTGAGCTTATTGGATGATAAAAAGGGTTCTAAACAAACACATGCCAATATGACAGGTGATTTTCTGAATTTAAATTCTTATTTCAATTGATAAGTTTTTTGTTGCAAATCAAGTGTGTAGTCCAAATATGATAAACCTTGGTTGGGTCATTGATAATGGGGCAAATCAGCATATGACTAATTCATATAAGAACTTTGAAATGTTTCTGGTTTAAATCTTACCGTAGGACATCCAAATGGTATTAAAGCTAAAATAATTAAACTTGGTGATTTAAGATTAACAAAAAAGATTATTTTATATAATGTGTTGGTTGTTCCAGAATATTGTGTGAGTTTATTATATGTTTATTGTAAGATTAGAGATAGTAAATTGTTTATTGGTTTTGATTAAAATACATGTTATATTCGGCCTTTGAAGTCTCTGAGTGTTTTGAAATCTGATTTAAATCTAAAAAAAACTTTGAAAAACATGGTCCTTGTGAAGTTTGTCATAAGGCCAAAAAAAAAAAAAAAAAAAAAAAAAAAAAAAAAAAAAAAAAAAAAAAAAACAAGAGAACCATTTCGTTTTGCACAAAAACTGAGTTTGCTGCACATTTTAGGAATCAGGACAAGGTATGCGATCACGTACCTCTACCAGGATCGCATACATTGTTCTTAAACGGGATCGAAAACTTTCATGTATTGAAAGAAGGATCGAGTGGGAGATCGTTGAGCATTCTCCTATTCGAGAAGTTAGTATTTATAATGAGAACCTATAATACAAGATGCTAGTATTTTGAGGGTATTCAATTGGGCAAGCTCTCGGTGGAGCAATTGTCATCTATTTATCAATCTCCACCAAAGAAAGTAAAATTTGGAGAAAGGCAACAGCAACAACAACAAAAATCACAACAACGCCGTCAACAACCACAACAAGCTAGAAGTGGTGGGAGAGAAATTCATGTTTGTAATAATTGTGGTAGACGACGTCTAGGGGACTGCAGGATTGGAAGCAACACAAGCTATCGTTGTGGTAGACCCGGACACCTTGCGTCCGCATGCCCGAGTCCTTACAAGTTGTGTTATTATTGCTACAAGGATGATCATTTGCAAGCTAACTGTCTGAAATTGAAGGAAGATACTAGGAGGGCCGAACAAAGAAAGAATTCATAGAAGAAGGGAAGTATGAGTGGGCCGAAACTAAAGACCTGATCTTTTCATATTACCGCCGCGGAAGCGAAAGAGTCTCATGATGTGGTGTCAGGTACCTTTATTGTTAATTCTGCACCTGCTCACGTTTTCTTTGACTCCGGAGCTACTAAGTCTTTTGTGTCACTTTCATTTTGTAAACACTTGAATATACCACTTGGTAAACTAAACCATCCCTTAGAAGTTGAAATCGCTGATAGTAAACTCGTAATAGTTAATGATGTGTATAGGGGAGTGTGATATTGAAATAGACAGGGAGGTATTTAAAATATATTTAATTCTCATGCAAATGGGAGAGTTTCATGTCGTTGTAGGAAATGATTGGATGGGGAGAAACAAAGGAGTTTTTAATTGCTACCAGAAAATTGTCCTCTTGCAAGCCTCAAGCGGGAGAGAAGTAGTTATTTATGGCGAGTATCCTGAACGATCAATTCCAATTTGTTCCTATGCTCGAGCTAAAAGATTTTTGTCACACGACTGTCAGGCATTTTTGGCACACGTGGTTGACAAAATGAATTCAGGACTCAATGATATTCCTATAGTAAATGAATTTCCCGACGTATTTCCTGATAAAATCCTTGGTGCCATCTGATAGGCAAGTAGAGTTCCGAATCAACTTGATTCTAGGAGCTGCCTCTATTGCTAAAACTCCATATCGATTGATCCCTACCGAAATGCAAGAAATGATGAACCAGTTACAGGAACTTCTTGATAAAGTTTTTATTCACCCTAGTAGTTCACATTGGGGAGCTCCGGTGTTATTTGTAAAGAAGAAGGATGGATCATTGCGTATGTGTATCGATTACGGAGAGTTGAATAAGGCGACCATCAAGAATAGGTATCCCTTACCTAGAAGTGACGATTTATTTGATCACTTGCAGGGTGCCAGTTTCTTTCCAAGATTGATCTACGATCGGATTATCATAAATTAAAGGTGAAAGAAGAAGATATTCCAAAGACGGTGTTCCATACGAGATATGGTCATTATGAATTCGTGCTTATGCCATTTGGCTTGACAAATGCTTCAGCTGCCTTTATGGACTTAATGAACCGAGTTTGTCAGTCGATGCTTAACAAGTCAGTTTTTGTCTTCATTGACGACATTCTTGTTTATTCTAAAATTGAGGAAGATCATGCGATCCATTTAAGGCAAGTCTTAGAAATGTTGCAATGAGAAAAGATGTATGCAAAATTTTTAAAATGTGAATTTTGGTTGAGGGAAGTCCAATTTCTTGGACACGTAATCAATGCTAATGGCATTGAAGTAGATCCTTCTAAGGTAGATGTAGTAATGAAGTGGGACCCTCCTTCGAGTCCAACCGAAATTAGGAGTTTTCTTGGTTTGACAGGATATTAACGCTGATTTATTCAAGATTTTACCAAGATTGCAACTCCATTAACTAAGTTGACAAGAAAGGAGGTTCAGTGGAAGTGGGAAGAAGAACAAGAGCAGGCATTTCGACTGTTGAAAGAGAAGTTAAGCCATACACCTATTCTTGTGTTACCTGAAGGTAATAAGGATATGGTAGTTTATTGTGATGCGTCTAAACTTGGCCTGGGCTGCGTTCTTATACAGCGTGGGAAAGTTATTGATCACGCATCATGACAGTTAAAGCAACATGAACAACGTTATCCTACTCATGATCTTGAACTTGCAGCGGTGGTCTTTGCTTTAAAATTTTGGCGACACTATCTTTATGGTGTCAGGCCAATGATCTATACAGACCAAAAAAGTCTTAAATATTTCTTTGATCAACGTGATTAAAATAATCGACAGCGGAGATGGTTGGATTTGGTGAAAGAATATGATGCGATATACTTTATCACTTTGGTAAGGCAAATGTAATGACCGATGCACTTGGCCGAAAAGCTAGTCACTATACTCTTAGAGTGAAATCCCTGAGAATGGTTGTATCGTCCCAGCTGTTTGATCATATTAAAGCTGTCCAATTTGAAGCTTTATCAACAAGTGATGACATGTGGCACCGGTTTGGTTTTGATGATGTGTATACGTGTACAGTAATGCTTTGTGTAAAGTTGGATATATACAACTAGTGCGAATCCCGTCCGATGGACGGCTTCAAAAATTATTTTAAGTGAACCTTATCCATTCTTATTTTGACATAAAACGCATAAGTAACTAAATAATTATCATTTTTAGCATAATGAGAATAAAATCTACCTCAATGGAGATACAACTCTTGTTTATAGTCAAAATAATATACACTTTTATAAAAAGTTCAAACATAGACACCTAAGCACCACATAAAGATTAAATCCGTACACATTTGAGACGTGAAATAATATTAAAAGAAAAAGTCATATTTATTAACCAAATGACATTGAATTACCAATGTAACTATAAATTGAATGCGTCTTTGAAGAATCAAATGATTAACAACAACAAAATATCGGTGGAAGTAGTGTATTTTATTATGTACTTTTATATATTTATTTCAGTTGTGACATTTCATCAAACATTTGATTGACATTACATATCCTTCCATAGTACGCAAGAAAAACCTTATGAATTCCCGATGATCGTTAACCATTTCGTCGGTATACATAACACAAACCGTAAGTTAATATGATTAAAAAAATAAGTAAATGCACCCACGCAAAAGAAGGAAAAAGAAACTATAAATAAAACAAAAAATTAATGGACATGCATACATATTGAAGATATACATAAAGAAGATTAAAGGAATAATATAAAAGTTTTTACAACTTAACAATAAATATTTTTTGAGAAAGTTAGATATAAAGTTACTGATGATTATGTAAATGAATAAAAGTCTATTTAATTATTTTTTTTTATTTTTATTTGAATATAAAATTACATAATATGGGGAAAGTGAAATGATCAATATTTAAATAACAACTTAAATGAGAAATGACAATTTAATTAAGTTAGATTAAGTTGACATGACTCGTTGTAAGGTGATTGATAATGAAAGTGTTGACAAATAAGAATTTTAATAAAGTGATTATTAAAGTATTATAGTTTATGCATGATCATTTTTACTTTTTCTTGCTTCGTAAAATGTTGATTATAATCAATCTTATTTTATTGTACGATTTTAATTTTAATAGAGATCAGGGCTTTGCTTTAGAAGATTTTTTTATAATATTAAAGTTTAAGCATCATCATTTATTTTTGTTTAATTGGTAAAACTGCTTAATTCTTTTTCTGTTTTGTTTTGTTATATTTGTGCGTAAGGATTAGGGCTTATGAGCTTGCATTTGGGGCAGCCGTTTCATAATATTTGAGTTTTTCATGCCGAAATTTCTGGATTCGAATGGATATTGTCATTAGCTCATTGAGAGAAGTAGAAATACCTATACCTGGCAATTTCAACCCGTCACTTAAAAATTGGGTCTGTATGGATAAAATTCTGACCTCTTTGGGTTGATTTCAGTGATGGCCAAAGGAGATGACGGATCCTTTGGGTCGTGATGGAGACTCCTCCAACAGTCAGAGCGGGTCCAACGGTATGGGTGGTCAAGAATAGGTACACAGTAAGTATCACACCCAGTGAAGAAACTTTACATGTCAAAGACAGTTGACTTTGAGTTTTAAAGAGATACATAAGAGTTTTTTTTTTCTTTCACTTACAGGCAAAGAGGTTTTGAAGAGAAGAAAAAAGAGTGGTTTTACATTTTTATATTTGTGGCACACGGTTTTCCAAACAAACCTTGTTTTTCTTTTATTTTTTTCTTTTTTTTAAAAGAATATTTAATTATATTTATTTATAAAATATTTTTAACTTTATTACTTTGTGTCCTACGTTTTTTCAATAAATTTTTTTTCTTTTATTCATTTACTAGTTTATAACCCGCGAATTTGCAGGTTGGTATATGATTTTCTTTAAAAATCTTTTTTGTATTATAACTTTACAATATATTGTTTTAGTTGAGATAGTTGTTGCTTTTCACAGTTTGACAATTTATTGAATACAAGCAAAAATATTTTCGCACTTGATTTGTAATCTTGTGACACACAATCAGATGTACATAATCATCTCAACCTATCCTAATTTTCAAAACTAAAATTTCCCACTAATCATTTCAAATTGGCATCCAATATAAAAATTATCCAAATACATCAGGATGTTGCTCTAGATGACTTACATAAACCCAAGCATACATCATCACTATCATCGTCCGTTTACACAGTCTGCAAGTCCATCAACAACTCCAAATGGTATGGGCTGGAATGATATGGATGGTCAAATATTTTGGCATATTTTTCTCATATTTACAGTAAATAAATCATTGACTTTGCTTCTTTTTTTTTTTAAATTAATTTAATTTCGGAATATTAAATTAATTAGTTTGGAACTGAAAAACTGCGAGGTAATTTAGTCTTTAATCAAATCCTAATTTACTATTTAGGTTGTCAAAATTGTTAAATATAATCAATGGTTATAATTTAAAAGACTAATATATTGAATGGTTGAGATTAATTTATAAGGGTCTACTTTTATTATGACAAGCTTATTACTACTTTGTTATTTGTTATCTTAAATATAATATAGTAAACACTTCTATGATGTCATCAATTTATAATTTTCAATTATTCAATTGAGTCCCTTAATTTTATCTAATTTTACAAATAAAACCCTTTAAAATTTATCAAATTTTAATATAAGGATTTAAAGTTTAAAAATATATAGAATATAATAACATATGTCGACACTTTATACATTTGATTTTAAATATAAAGTTAAAATGATGATCTAATATTTTTCCTGTCGACATCTTAACTGGGTAAAATGAGAAATAAGTAATTTTAACATTAGACAATGGACACACATATAGTTTGACCAAAAACTTTTATTATATAGTTGGGATTATTCACTTTATTAAAAATCATAATAAGACTTGCAATCGAATACAAAAATAACTGACTGCTTCACTATTTGCTAAGAAATTTACTTGATAAATTGTGTTTCTCCTTAACTCTATTATAGAACTGAACTCGATATAATCTTAAATTATTTTCTTGAAAATGTTAACTATTTGGCAACTCAATCAAATAATAACGTATCGGTTCGGGTCCATAACGTACACAAGGAATTTTTTCTTTTTCAAATGAGGTTCCTTTCTTAAAGTGAAAATTGAAACACATAATTTCAAACGCAGTAAATAATTTCTTTGTGACAAGGATAACCACCAAACAAATAAGACGACAAATGTGGTGTATAAAAGGTCTTATAAGGATATAATTTATGATCTGTATTCAACGTAATCGTTTATAATTACAGCCTATCATTATTACTTCAAACTATTCATTTGTTTTTGTATAACTAGATAACTTTACAATTAAATGTATTTTGACTTACATAAAATGTTTACCCACCGTTGAAAATTTACGATCTATACTCTCAATTTCAATATAGACTACCTAAAATATTTTAATTACAAACAATATTGAATATCTCTTTAACTCATAAAAATATTTTAATATATCACATAGCATATAAGGATTCTTTTAATAATTTTAAAAAATAATTACAAATTTATCAGACTGTGTGTATACATGGATTTTAGGGCTAGTAATATATAAAAAGGGAATAAATATTCTTATACTTAGCCTTTCACAATTATGCTATATTGTATTTTGTAAATATAAACTAGATTTAGATATTTTTATTATTATATTATATATATTAAATTAAATTAAATAGTCTCTATGTAGTATTTCATATATGGTCTTATTAAAAAGTATAGTAAAAATAATTAATTCGCATAAGAGAAAGGAAAGTGAAAAATGTGTGGGTCGATCCGACCCGACCTGCTTTTGACCCGATTTAAAAATTGACCCACTCAACTCGTAATCCGTTTCGATCCAAATTCAATTTGACCCGTGAACCGACCCGACCTGTTTTTCAGGCCCAGCAGCATGCTAAGGAAATAAATGACACGGTTTAGATTTTTATTTATCTTCTTTATAATATATTTTTCCTTGTGTTTCACATTGGCCTCAAAGTCATTTTAGCCTTTTAGGTACATGTAAATTGTCTTCTTCATATATATTGGATGTTTAGTTCAACTTAAATATATTAGTGTTGAACCCGTCTGTTCAACGGCTAAAAATATTAGATATTAATGATAACAATCGATGATACGTAACTTTACTAGTCAATATTGCGGTCATGATTATGGCTTCTCGTCATCGTATTAATGGACCTGTATATATGAAAATATGAAACAACTGACATGAAAAAAAGTATTTGCTTTTTTTCTCAAAAAGAAAAAAAATGTTACATACTACAAAATAAATATACATTGCGTCTTATTTTACATTCTTTGTTTAGATTTATATATATATATATATATATATATATATATATATATATATATATATATATATATATAGACGAAATACTTGTCGAACAATTATATACTATTGTTTCGCTGTGGAGAAGGTTAATATGGTAATTTTATATTATTCGGAGTATTCATTCAGATTTCTAATCAAACATTTTTTTTTAATTCGGTACCAAGTTTGCTCAGAGCCTTTGGATCACCATTCAGCGCTAAATCATTTTGCGTTATCAAATATGTTCGAAGATGGTAAATGTAATGAAGGTTAGCGACGGTTGCCGGAAGTGCCTCCGATCCAGCTAAGACGATTAAGAGAGCGGCAGACAGCGATGGTCGGAAGTCGTAGATTCTAGAGTCTAGAGGGAGACGGTGAGTCTGGCCAATTATCATTTTGTTGATGTTATTTCTTTGAGAGAATAATAAATACAGTATGTCAAAATCAAAAAATCCTAGTATTTTATTTAGTTAAATAATTCATCTTATAATCTTTAATTATTACTAAAATATTATTTGATTGGTGATAGGGATAAGAATAAGTCAATCAGTTCAAAATATATGCATTTAATAAATCAATTAAATAATAAATAAAATAAAAATATAAGTAGATAAAAATAGTATAAGATATAAAATCAACTCAAATCAAACAACACTTGTGTTACGTGTTAATGTGCAATGGTACGACATACTTTGACTTTTGGATGAACAAATTCACTGAAAGATAGAAAATGAATGTTTGAAAACTTTATTACACCGAAAGTAGCTTAGATTAAAGGAAAATCTTCGTTAAATTTGAGAAAACAATACATTTTAAAAAATAGTTAGGTTTTATTAAAAAATTAATTAACTAATGAATGTAGTAAAATACTATTATGTATGTGACTTAAATCAATTAGTTAAGCACATAATTTATTTTTAAAAATAGGTAGATATTAACTAAGCATATATTTTATTTGAAGAAATAGATAGGTGTATTACAAAAGTTAGTTAATTATATATTTGTTCTATAAGTTTGTTGAACTTAGGATGCTAAAAAAAAATATAGAACGAGAGAACCAATAGAAATGTTCTATTTTCTTTAAAATTCAATTTTCACTCGAATTTTTAAAATTAAATATCTTACAAACGGCATGACTAAAAATTATAAAAATTACATATTCGAAATCAGCGTTTTGTTCCTCTTCAATTAAAGATACAACAAGTTATAGTTTTGACAAACTTTTTTTTTTCATTTTTGTCGTGTCTTAAAAAATGTGATTTATATAATCACATGTGATTTTATGTATAATTACATGTGATTTATGATAAAAATATAATATTGGTACACAATTATTTATCAATAGTGGATGCTAACTCACACATGATTACGATTTAATATTCATTCACATAAATAACTATAAATAAGATTTTGATAATTGCATTCGTTTATGACCAAAATCACCGTGATTATTGATTTGAGATTTAATCACATGTGTTTTTTCAAATGAAGTATGTGATAATTACTGATAATTCACATGTGATTTAACCTTTACATTTATTTACATGTATAATAATAAAAAATTATTTAAAATTCATATTTATATACACTTTATTCACATGTGATTACTAATTTAATGTTTAATCACATGTGATTATAACTAAAAAAAATTCTGAAGGTTTATTAAATTATCAAATAAATTATTTTTATGTGATTTTAAACTTATAATTTGTAACTTTGATTATTCACATGTGATTATAGCTAGTGATTTAAAACTTATAATTTGATTGTAAATATATTCACATATGAGTTAAATCACATGTGATTTAACATTATGAATTTCACATGCCCATATTAGGTCGTCATTTGTGTTAAACCATAAGTCATTATTACTTGTATTTAGCTGAAATAGGACTAAGTACAGTAACATTATGTATATTTATATACACATGTACGTAATTGGTTTTAATTACGCGATTTCAATCGGATGGAATCCGACACGATAAATACGGACGTTGGTGAAAAACATTTTCTTAAATAACGTAACCATATTAAATAATCATTATTTAACTTATACTATTACGATAATATATCAAACGTTATACGTCTCGTATAAAACGTACCGTACGCAACAAAAACGCGTGAATCGCGCCCGACAACCGAACGAAGCTCGAATTATATTTCAATAACTTAAAATGAAGTACTTTAAATAAAACTTCAATCAAAATTTACGCAAATAACCCGTTAACGAAAAACATAATTAATAAACGTTTAACGTTTAAACGAACGACGAAATGAACGGGTAAACGAGCACCGCGCGTAACGTAAATTTGGGGAACAAAATCTAGTCAATCCACACTCAAGTGGGGCCCCCAAAATCTGTTACCATCCCTTACCCCATGCCCAAGACACCCTTTTCAAACCCCATACCCCTTTATTCATTCAACACACAAACTAAAACACACACTCAACACTCTTCACTTCTCTCATCAATCTCTCCCACGCTTTCTCCCTTCTCCCTCACGATTTTCCAGCAGCCACCATCAACCACCACCTGCCACCACCATCATCATCATCATCCACCACCATTTGCAAGGAGAAATCAAGCCGAAACACAAGATCAAGCACTTCTCCTCACCTTTCTCTTCTAGATCATCGAATCTCCTTTCTAAGAAACTTCACCTCTCTTTTATTTTACTTGGAACATACTTATAAACATGTTATAATGTCCACTTGACCAGATCTTGTCTAAAAGTCAAGTCGAAAACATTTTTATAAAACTAAACAAACACAAAACATCAACAGCTTTCTGGGCAGAAACTTAACCCGTTTTCAAGGGGACTCTTCGTACTCAAAACTTAACCCGTCTTCAAAGAGACTCTTCGTATTCAACCGGCGGTTGGATTCGCGAACCTGAAATCTATAAATAGAGGCCATTATCAACCCTTATACCATACAATTATAATACGAATTAAGTAAACCTTAATTCGGTTTTAGGGTTTAGAAATCGACCTAAGGAGGTATTTGGAGGCTAGGTTGCTAGGGTTTGAAGGTTTTCAACCCTAACGAAGATTTGGTTCGGTTTCTTGGGTTTGATTCTTATTCTTTTCTATTTACTATGTTTAATTACATGTTTCTAGATCTGATTAGGTTTACTTTGAACATGAGCTAATTCTTTTATTGTATTTACTTACATGAATGATTATTAGATGAAGGTTTTATCATATGTTTATGTTGATTCAAATTATGAATGGTTATTAAGTTTATTCAAAAGATCCATATTAATTGTGTGTTGATTAATTGTTACTTAACGTGATCAAAAGATTTATGTTATAACTAATGTTTGTATAAGTTGATTGATTATTTGCAATTAAGTAATTTATTAGTTAATTGTGGCTTGAGACTGTAATCGGCGACAGGTTAAGAGAATAACAATTAATATAACATAATTGATGTGATAATTATTTAATCAATAATTATAGACTTGCGTTAACACGAGGTTGCTGAACGAATCTTAATGATCTGTTGATAGGATTAATAGCATAAGGTTTAGGTTAATATCACGTAGAAGAAATTCTAGTGTATTCAAGAGAATCTAGTATTAAGCTAAGGTTTATTAGGGATCAGTTAACCTTAACAGGAGGCTATCCATATACGTTGAAATCACCATAATAAACAATCAACAATTCAATAAACATATCTGAAACCTGAATCGAAGAATCACAATTCTAAGAAAATACATGCTACTCTATCTGATTACTTTTAAAGTACTTTCTATCTATTTACTTGTTTATATTTTAATTAGTTTTCTTATTAAAAATCGTTCGTACGGAACTAAAACGCAGCCCTTACTTATTTGTAATTTGTAATTTTAGGTTTAATTAATTATTTTAATTTACACCGATTCCTTGTGGTTCGACTCGGTCTTACCAAAGCTATACTATAATACGAACAAGTATTCTTGCCTGGTTGTGTTTAAGTTAACTTTAGTATTTCCAATCAGTTAAAACTTGTTATTTTTAACACGCATCAATCATTTAAGCTGATGATTTGAATAAAACACTTTCACACTATTAACATATTCAAAGAACTATCGTTGATTTGTCAAAATCCATTCATTATTTCAAAGATTAAAAGTGACCAATTAATAACAAGATTGCATGTCCATAAATGACTCAGAAAGATGAAACATATACTCATATTAACTATTAGATGACACAATAATACCATTTTAGACACATACAATAATAGTTTGACCATAAGGAAAAGTTCAACATGTCACACTCACAACATGTTAACAAGGAAAATATCTACACAAGAACAGAGACTTTTAATTGATTAAAGTTAGTTTATATAATTGTGTTATTTGACTGTTAGTTGGAAAATAAAATTGTTAGTATTAATAGGTAACAAGTATTAGGATGACATGTTGTTTTTCTTACGACATATAAGGAATTGATATGCTCTAATTAAGGAATCTATATAGTAATTTCGGTTCGGTCCATTTTTATTTTTTTTAGTGTATGGTCCGTCCCATACCGAGTCCCAAAAAATTGATAAACTATGGACCATGAACCGGACCAATTATGCCCGGGTATTTCAGTTTCGGTCCGGTTCCTCCTTGTTAATGGATCCCTTGTTAATATGTTACTTCTGATTGGTTGATAGATATCATCCAATCCCATCAAAAATTGCATTAATTTTAAAAGAACAGTATGTTCTTGAAATATTAAGCCCCCGCAAGTTTGGCATGCAAAGCTTTCCTGTCTAATTATCAACCCACCCTCCTTCATGGATTTACAAATGCTGTCCCAAGCAATCCAGTGGTGCCTGTGCTCACCATTCGAATCCCATAATAAATTAACCATAACACTTTTCATCTTAGAAATCCCGGTCTTAGGGGGAGACCGCACTGCCAAGGTATGTATAGCAATAGGATAGCTGCATCAGAAGTGCAAGCATACAACTTTAACAAAACATCATATTGCTTCCAAAGTAAGTTCAATTTATGATAGTAATCAGAAACAGATGATCCATTTTGTGTTAATGAGTTTATTTTTTTAAAAGTAAATTAAAAACCACATATCCATCAACCTTGTCATAGGTTTCTCTTAATTCATCCCACACATCAGATATAATTTTTGAAAAAATTTGACCATGATATAATTAATCTTAAATGCATCCTAAAATCCAAGAGAGTACCATAGCATTACATATTTCCCATTGATTACTCAATACTTCATGTTAAAGGTTTTTCATATGAACCATTAATGAATCCAATTTTATTCTCTGTTTGTAAAGCAAGTTCCATAGCACAAGCCCATGATCTATAATTCTCAGTACCTTTAAGTTTAAAATTTATCAAAGGTGTGCTTGATATGTCACTGACATGCAAATACAATGGATCACCAAAGTCAAGTTTGCTTATTTCAGTTGAACCACTATGTTTTTCATTAGTACTAGGTGGTTTATCACTATCTTTAGTCATTTTATCAAAAAAAAAACAGAATCAATCAAGATGCATAAAACGCACAAATGCCTAAAATATAAGCAAGAAACCCAAAGAACACTATGTACTTGATAAGCATCCTTAAACCCTTCAAGGGAAAGGTCAAGAGTTGGGCACAAATGGTTCTCTCTTCTAAATAAAATTGTTAGAACAACCTAGGTAAATCCACACAATATGACAGTAATATAACAGATAACCATTTTCAACAGATAATCACGTAATCACATATAACACAAATTAGTATAATACGAAATAAATAGTATGGAACGCCTCACAGAGTACTCCGTGCAATCAATAGGAAGAAATAAATATTCACAGCAAAAGACTTTGAATTAGGGTTTCAAGTCGAAACACCACTTATAAACAGCAACTAACAACTTAATCAATCACAAGATCCCATCGGAACCCAAACACACCAAATAACACCGATCTAGAGTAGAAAAAACCCCAAAGCATTTGAGCCGAAACTCTAACCCTAATTTCAGATTAGGAATCGAATTGCATAAACCAAACGATCAATCGAAGCCTGTTGCTCTGATACCATGAACAAACTTGTAAACCAAACAACAACAATCTTGGAATTATATATCCAAAATTATAATCAGATTATATTGAACCACAATCAAAGGATTATTACATATAAACCTCTCAACCATTCTATCAAACTTATGAAAGACACAAGATGCATATAAAGATGATACACACTTTTAACCAGTAAACAACAACATTTAATAACCTAATTTCGTATAGATGAAGAACAGAATGTGCGGAAATCAAAAATTAGGGTTTTTGGAACTTTAAGACAATTATATATAGAAGACTATTGTATATTGCCAACAATAGACCTTGAACTCTTTATCTTTCACAAAGCTGTCAAAATCTTTAACTTGACACTACATCACTTTCTTTCATTTTGACCACCAATACTTTCTACAAAAGAATAAACTTAACGAAATAAGCAATCAACATTAACTATACCATAATTATATTGATATTTTAACAAAATAGAAAAAAAAACATAAATATAAGACAACATGGTTATGTGCAAGTCAATAAAATAAATTTATAAATATTATTTTAAAGAAAAAAAATGAAAAGACTCCATAACTATTGTCTCACGGTTTCAATTTAAATTTTCTTGTTAGTACTTTGCGTTATTCTATAATAAGAGTTCACTCTCATGTTTAACTAATCAAAAAGGTTTATCAGTGATAAATATGACATTTTATTAAATAACAGTGTAAGAATTACACATTTCTTAAATGTTGTGTATTTTTTAAGTGTTGAGACTGCAAATCTTTTTACGTGATTTGTGATGTTAAGTTTTAACAACTGATAAAAGTTACAAACGATAATAATAATTATAAAAAATGGTAGTTTGGAGGGTACTCGTGATCTCCGTATTATATTTTAATAGTACGTGTCTCCTCACCTGCATGGAGCATCAGTGCCGGGCAAATTTCAAGTCAACAAATTACTCACATATGCTATATGATGAGACACATAT
The DNA here is from genome assembly GCA_963930675.1 of Gnaphalium uliginosum. Taxonomy (NCBI): domain Eukaryota; kingdom Viridiplantae; phylum Streptophyta; class Magnoliopsida; order Asterales; family Asteraceae; genus Gnaphalium; species Gnaphalium uliginosum. The sequence goes on along the minus strand of OZ005680.1, from coordinate 36,578,052 downwards.
TAAAACTCCTAACCTATCGGATATACATACAAGAGCTTATAAGAGATGAGCGTTTGTAGTAACAGTTATTATTTTTATCTTTCAAAACACAAATAACTTTTGCGTCAACAATTATCTCATCATTTTAAGATTCGCCTACACCATTTGTGGGCCATAAATTTAGTATATTTATATTTTTATTATCGTACTAAGATCAACTTCATAATTCTCATTCCAAATTAAATAATACTAACTTACATAAATAAAGTTGTCTTTGGAATCACTAGCATAGTACCCGCGCTATGTAACGGAATACAAAATTTTATTATAAATTTATGTTTGTTATTTACCGATGAATAATCTATGATTTTGACTTAATATAACGTTAGTTTTCTCGTATTCAGGATACATTGGTGAAAAGTGAAAAAATATAAAAATGATAAAATTGTTATAAGAACATTAGTAAGGGTGTTTGCTGCTCGTGTGTGTACTTCTTCTATCCATACAGAACATACGTTTTTGTTACATACATTTGTTAGAATTTCACCGTGGGATTGTAGAATACAAAAATCGAGTATCAAATTTGTTTCGTTTTATGTTCAGATCTGGTGAAAACTTTCTGAAACTTTGTAGAAAACAGAGTGCTCCTAGGTCTTTGCCCTGTCTTGAGCTGTAAAATGCAAAAAATACGCCTATATGTACTCAAAAGAAATACCTCTAGACGGAGTGCTAAAGATATATGAGTAGATTTGGGGTATTTTTGTCATTTTACAACTCTAAATGTGGCAAAAGCTTTTTAGTTATGCGCATTTTGTTCATTTTATATTTTGCTGGCTGGTTTTTGGTTCAAACCAACCCAAATTATGTTGGTCATTATTGTCGTATGTGCAATAAACCAAACCAAACCAAACCAAAGTGATAATGGGTGGTCTGCGTATACATTATCACCTGGTGATTATTGTTGTATGTGCAATAATCAAATTTGTTCAACAAGAGGCTAAAGAAACTATTCCTTGTACAAGTGAGACAAGCAAGTGGAGGAAGGATACAACTCATAAGATTAAACTGGAGCTTCTAGAGGAGAGCAGAAATATGGTGCAGATTCTACGCCGTTGTCAAGATCCAACAAGAGATAGAGTTAGCCTTCTAGGCATTCACTCTGATGATGAAAAGAAAACCGTTTCTTTTGATGATTCACCAGTGCAGCAAATTCTGAAACAGAAGTGAAGGGAAAACGCGAGAGAAATAAAGAACAGGTACCGCCACCGGTTTGCAGTTTGGGTTTATGGTTTTTGTCCAGATTTGCATACTCTTAGGCAGAGTAGGCTAATGGGTCAACAGGGGTGTTTTTAGGAAGGGTTTGTCTGACTTGCAAACACTTTTATCTTGTTTATTTCTAGAGTTATACCGATATTTAATATTTAACAATAATGTTAGTCCGTCTGATCTCGTCTTTGAATCGATTAACGAATCGTGCGGAATCTGAATTCGTTAATTTGTTAAAATACGTGAAATTGAAAAACCGAACGCGACGTAAATAAATTTCTATTTTTATTGATATAATCAATTACAGAAACACATATAAGCTCCAAACACTCAAACTCTCTCAACCTCAGTCTAGCTGCACAAATTCTCGATTGTTAACTAGAATGAACGACACTCACCTATATATACACACGGTGACTAGGCGACACTTTTAGTACACAAAGTGTCGTTAATCTAAACACATACAAGCTAAGTTTTCTATACAAGCTTTTGTCACACAAGTATGTGATTATGCACCAACAAATAATCAAAAAGCTATATTGTTATAATGAAAATCCAATTTTCGAAGTTAATGATTCAGGACTTAATACTTTCGAGTGCATTTTTGAGAGACCAGTTTCCATTATAGCAATGCTAGGCCTAAAAAAAAAATTATAATGTGGACCAATTATCTGAAGGAAGAGAATTAAAAAAGAGAAAAATGTATGCTATTTGATTGGTCAAACTCTCGTGCCGCCATTTTCGTTTGTAAAATTTGTAACTTTATCATTTCTCAATTTTTTATGCTTAACCAAGTAATAAACAAATTATTGTTACAAACTTGCATATAATTTATTACGAAAATATAAAGAAACTAACTTTTCAACCCAACCCATTTGACCTATTACTCAGCCCGCCCATCTTGCCAATTCTAATCTATATCCATATCGTACAGCAGAGAGTGCCCAGAAAGGTTTTGTACAGCATGACACGTGTCCAAGGCTACAAGGTGAAGAAAATCCATGCGCCAATCCTTGAAGCTATTTTCAAGAAACACAGTGACATTGCATCTGATTGTGTAGTCAAAACAGCTTCTGTGAGAGAATCTATCCTTGAGGTTGTTTGTGACGTTGTCAAGCGAATTCAAACCAATGATGTTACAACCATCATTTCTGATACGGAAGAAATAGAGATGCAACTGTTAGATGCAGAAGCAACCAACATGAATGTTGCGTGGCTTCAAGCTCACTTGGAAGCTATTTACAAAGGGAACGCCGCCCAAAAAAGGTCAACTTTACTTGTAAAAAGGAAGATAAACACTACTTTGGTTAAGAGAGCTGCAAAAATGGATCTGGAAGAGAGGCGGATAGAGCTTCTGACTGCACAAGAACAATTTAAAAATGCTGAAAGGTGCGTGAAAATACTTGATCTTGTAGAAATGAAGCTGAATGATAATTTCTTGGAATCTGAGGCTGAAACTCGTAGCTAAAATATTCAGTTTTATAGGCTGATTAGCTCATGCCGTAATTGTTTTTTGTAGAAATCACCAAGGTCACGCCTATGCACATGTTTTGTTACCATTACTTTAGACACACGTAACAGCGTGAGACTCCTTTTGAAAGACGGGTTAAACTTATGAGTATAACCATTCTGAAAGAGTAGTTAGGATTAACATTTTTTTTGACCTGGTTGATAGCTCCTGATTCTTGTTCACAGAAATTCTGAGCTTCATGATTTTCTTTTTATGACATTTATCGTTGTATGCTGCCTAAAGTAGCGACCCCTTTCACCAGAGCAGACAAGTTGGCGATCCCATCGCCGATTTGGCGATGGCCACTACAGAAACTTGGATTTTGATGTCCAAATTTGGCGACCCCATCGCCAAAATATCTGACGGGTTTTTTAGGAAAAACTATGAGGTTTTAGCCCTACTCCTACTCCTAAATATATATATAGTAAACTCGTAACGGAGGAGAAAGAAGAATACAAGGAACGCCTTTATTCATTGAGGGCATTAGTGTACTTTTATTTACAAATTACAAACTTAGTAATATTATTAATTTATTAAATCAGTCAGTTGATAATTAAACTGCAATTACATTTATATTAAAACTCATAATATTCTACCTACCGGAACCGGACGGATCGAGTATAATAGAGTGGGTTAGGAGAGGCTTCTCATTCAGCCCAGCCCAATAATGATTAATATTCTAGAAGATTTCTAGAGTTCAACTCAGTCCATTAATCAAAACTATTAGCCCATTACATGACAACCCCTGGCCCACTACTAGCCCATTAACGTATTTTTTTTAAAGCCCATTAGTTATTCAACAAGGCAACAAGCAAGCCTCTGAAAATTATAAGTGACTTGGCCCGTAACAAGCCTCTAAAGCACATCAATCACACTCGCACACAAGTCACAACAAAACTAGAAACGTTGAATAATAGTGTACTTGATAAAACCTCTTTGAACAAAACTTTCACCCTCATAAGTTTTCAAAACCACGGAAAGAATTCGGTAATTAGACTAATAACAAAAAATATTATCACGAACATAATAAGTGTGAATATGTCAGCGTAATCGTCATCATCTTCGAGTACCTGGTTAATACCTTTAGCAGCCATTCGATTTGCATGCAGTTTGTTTAGTGCATCGTTTTCTTCAGAATCATTCTTTTCGAAACCTTCACTTGACATTGTTACTTTTTCTTCTGTAACACAATCCTTATGTTCCTCCAGGTTCTCAAGACATGATTCATTTGAGGTAGAGTCCTCATGTTCCTCCAGGTTCTCGAGACATGATTCGTTTGAGGTAGAGTCCTCATGTTCCTCCAGGTTCTCGAGACATGAATCATTTGGTGGTATTTCTACCTCCTCTTTTTGAAGATCCTCTTTTAAGACATTCACATCTTGAAATTTATCACATATCTCACCCCTGCGCAAAATCAAGTAACGTTTTGTAAAACAAATACGCCTAAAAATGGAGTTGCATTATTCATTTGGATACTACAACTTACTTTAACTTATCGACGACATTATCACGATCGTTAAGTAACATCTGCAACTGTATAAGATAAAATCTTGTTAAGATATATAGTAACAATTAATATATAGTAGTGGCATAATTATCACCTTTGAATTCTCCAATGTATCTTGTTTAAGTCTATAATATTCTTCAACCACCTTGTTTAACTCGATTGTTTCGTTTGCGAGTGCTGATTCATTTTCTTGAATTTTTTCATTCGCTAACTCCTTTTCCTTTAAAGCAGAATTCAATCTCAAATCGAGGCCTTCACGCATCTAATGAAAAAAAACTTGATAGTGATTATTAGATCAATGCTAGTTTTAATCAACACGTACGTGTAAACAAAACTAGTACCTCTTTAAGAACATCAAGAGATTTATCTCCAACATCCAACATACGTGCAACGCGATGATAAAGCATCTCTGTTTTAATAGCTAAAACATTCTTCTCAGCATTCACCTTTTTAACAAGCTGCAGATACCCAAGAGTAAGTAAATCACCTATAAATTTAAAGACAAATTAACCACGATTTTTTTTTTATTATTGAAAACAAAATTTACAACCGTAGAATTTAATTCTTGTTGTTCTAGCAGCGCCTTTTTACGTTCATCCATCATCACAAGAGTATCTATGCTAAATTGAGCAGATTCTTCTTTCGCTTTTACTGCAGCTTCCTCTTCAAATTCTACTTCTTTCATAAGATTGGTAACGAGATCCATTGTCATATCCAAGGCTTTCTGCAGCAACCAACCGTAAAATCCAATAAAAAAAAGTTCTCCACTAAGCGTTTAATTTATCAATTCCACAAAATCAAGACGACGACCAGAGCGGATATTGACCCAATCCGACCCAACAATTGAGAGTGCAACCTGCCCGAAGGAGGTGTCCCTGTAATAATTTAGCCCTGCGCGCCCCCAATGTAGCTATGGTTTCTGGTTACAGAATATTCATATATAGGGTTTCAAAATTCTTGAACAAATTATATAAACAGAAAACAGACGAATCATGCCAAATCATAATCATTAGTTAGACAAGAACTTGATTTACCTTCTTCATAATAGCACTTTCAATGATAGCATCAAGTTGTTGAGTAGACCTTGTGGTCATAATACTGTTCGACGTAGAATCAAACTCGTTCTTTGGATGATTAACCATTGTTTCAACCTCGAAATCGTATTCATCAATCGTGTTCATACAGTTCTGCTTACAGATTTCCATCTGCAATATATATAAATCCACAAAAAAGAATCGATCGCTCAATAATCCATTATAAACCCATTAACGTTAGTGCAGAATATATGTAGAAGAAGATGCATTATATTAATGCATACCTGTAAAACTTTTATAGAAACTGCAAGCAATTACGTAAACACGCTTTCTAGAATATGGAAGTAAATAAACTAAAAGGATGAGATGATTTTTTAATTTAAAGGTTAAAATTTAAAATAAATATATACGCCTTGTGGTTTTTTACTGGGTAACCAGATGTTCGGTTATCTTGTGATGAGGCCGGGGTTATCTTTATCAAAATATTTGTTTTGATATCTTTATCTTAAATTAACTAACTTCGCAAATAACTTAAAAAAAAAATTATAAACCAAATACAATATAAAATATTTTACCTAAAATATGTACTAAAAATCTTTATTTTTGCCCTAAAAATATAATATTGTAATTGTATTACTAATGGAAAATACTTTCATGGCATAATCTATGCTTACTTGTTTGGGTTAAGTGTATGGAAATACAATTAATTAAAATATAATATTCGTAATGTGTATGCAATTATTCGGATATACATTGTGTGTAAAATTTTTATTATTTATTGTTATTGTATGTATTTTGGTGATGTGCCAATTTGTAAGGATGACATGTGATACACACAACAAAAATATTATAAATTATATACAATAGCAACAAATAATAAATTTCTTATACACAATCTACACCTGAACAGTTATATCTATATCATTAGGGGGTTTGGGCTATACTTCAGTTTTATTTGACCATTAATTATTTGACCGAGTATTATATATCTTTGATTTGCAGTCAATGAATTATAGTTGGGATATTTAACGTGTGCTCTAGCGGCAAGGCAGACGATAATCTGTATTCAATGATCACGAATTTCGTGAACATTAAAAATTGCCTTTATGATACGTATAAAAAAAAGTAAATATCAAACTGAATAAACAAATAATAAATGCAAATTACCAATGCATTAAATATACTTAATCATCAGCCTCGAGGTATACACTAGCAAAGTCTATAATAATAATAATTTAAAGTCCATAATGATAATAATTTCATGTAAAAAAAAGTTTCATTTGCAATCGAGTCTTAATGCTTAGAGTCTAGATTAAAAATTACTATCTTTCCCCTTTTATTAATTTAAATTTACAAAATCATAATTATTTAATATCTCACTAAGTATTTATGAAATAGGAACATATCTCCTCAATCTTCCAACACAAAGTAACATATTAAGATATGTAAGGTTTACATTTTTATTGTATTAAATTATTAGGTTTAAAACTCGTATATTCACGAAGATTGTAAGATGATTTAACATTATTTGATGTTAAATCAAGAAGTAAAATTAAGTCTGACGCATCACCAACAGTCGGTCAGAAATTAACCTGTCATTGGACCGGATACTAGCGACGTGTCGATGAGTTTTAATATTTATAAATGTTGTGGACCTAAGTTTACTAAGGCTATAAGGGTGTATAGATGTAAGTATGACCTAGGGTCGTTCTTCAAAATCATATGTATTGTGAAACAGAGTAGTCGATGATGTCCGTTTCTAACTAGTGAAGGGGGTTTGAAAATAGTTGGGAGTTGGTTTTGGTTTGTTTTCCAAGTTATACTACTAATTAAAACAAGGCAATAAAATAAAATAGGGATAGCAGTCAGGATAGCGGGGGTGTTTGTTGTGACTTCGTTTGTCTTGCCTTGGGATGATGTTTTAGTTTAATTTATGAAAACTTCTTTCTAAAAATTTGTATTTTATTTGTTTTGAGTATTTGCTGTGTAAAAACTAGTACCCTACTGAATGATTGCTCAATCAGTATGTCACTGAATAATTAAGCTATCGTGATTCTGATTGGAGGAGGCTGCTCAACTCTCAACACTGCCCTATTACAGAACATCGACCCTTTCCTGGAATATGAAGATTCCCGGGTGCATGAATAGAGTAACAGACCCACTAACAGTCCGACTGTTCTTAACACCACAATGATACTTGATTGAATAAAACAATTAAGTTTAAGATTTGATTAGTGTTTGATTACTTTTCATCAATGGTAGAATCCAGGGGTGATAGAATCAATGGTTCCCCTGACGATAGATTCAAGCACCGACCGTGCAGGTGTCGCACCCCCAAATTATGATGCAGCGGAAGTCGGGTCGGGGCGCGACTAATCATGGATCATTACACAAAGTTAAGGCAAACGACTCTATATGAGACGTTTTGAAAATAATACAAAGTAATTACATTAGTAATTCAACTGTTTACATTAAGATTTGAGTTCGCGAATAGTTCAAGAGATTCTAATACATGACCAATGTTACAAAATAGTAATGCAAGAAAATCTCTGATGTTTGTAAGCATGCGACTCGAGCTATCGTGTCCTGGGGTAGTCCTACTCCTGTTGTGAACCTGAGAATACATACTAAAACGGTCAACATAATGTTGGTGAGTTCATAGGTTTGAAACAGTTATCAAAAGTTGGTAATAATCACAAGATTTCATCAGTGTTGCACGAATGCAAAAATAAAAGTATACTATTGCCATGAGTCTCACAGTTCGACGCTTAACCTAGTTTGTGCCTCGGGCAGATGCATAATCCAATACACCTGTAACAGTCAAATATTAATGCGTCCGTGGGTCGGCTAGAGCGACTAGCCCGGACGGGGATGTCAATCCCCGATAGATCTATCCAATAATACTCGCGCTCACACAATTAACGAACTATGATAAGGTGAGGACTTTCAGTGGATTAAAGGTCTCATGCAATCCGTATAAGAGTTGTTTCAGTTACTTGTGATTATAATAAACAGTGTATGTAATCTCACCCCATAGTATAAAACAGTAAAAGTGGGGCTATGAGACTCACCTGAGTCTTGTAAGCGTGCGTTTAAGTTAATAAACGTTTGTCCAAAGTGTAACCTTCTGGCGCCCTAAACGCACAAGGTTATGTATGAGTGAATGTCTCAAAAGATCATTTATGCTAGTTGTCCACTCAACTAGTTATGTCCAAGTGTTTGTTCATTGTTTGCGTTTAGAAAATATGTATGACCCGTTGGTGATGTTTTGTAATAATAATTCTCGAAGACTTTATTATTATGTTTGTTTCATTGTATACTTAATAGAGTATATGAATTTCATGTACGTATAGTGTTATATGTGAACGTTCGTTATTACGCGTATTTAATAGTTGGTGAAACATGTTCTAACTCTGTTTTATGCGACACTAGGGGCGACACCAAGGCATATTGCGACACTAGGTTAGTGTCGCAACTGCCTCAAAAGTTGAGATTTATGCGACACCAGGATTAGTGTCGCAAGTTGTGATTTCGATTTTGTTTTAGCGACACAAGTGTTAGTGTCGCAAGGACTTGCGACACCAGTTAACACTGTTGGTTGTATTATTGCGACACAAGGGTTACTACTGTTAGTTCAATTTGCTGCGACACTAGCTTAGTGTCGCAGGTTAGTACTGTTTTATGATTTAGCGACACAAGCTTTGTGTCGCAGATTAGTACTGCTGTCTTATGTTTTAGCGACACAAGCTTTGTGTCGCAATAGCCTTGGGCCAGCTGCGACACAGACGGGCTGTGATGTTTTCGTTGTTCGGGAACTTGCTCAAATGTGCTCGGTTTGACCCGAAACTTTTAGGGAAGTCTTAAATATGTTATTAGTGCTTAGGAAAATTGTCGTTACGTTTTATAGGTAACCCGAAAGTGTCGTTTCATCTTTGTCACAAAATCAGTCCCTTTGGTTTGCTTCTTAGTTTTTGAGTCGTTTTTGGGGCTCGTTTTGACTAACCAAAGTTCCGAAATGAGCTCCAAGAAAAATCACAGTTGTTCCTACATATCTTAGCTACTTCCAGTAAAAATTTCATAACTTTTGGTCAAGTATAGCTCACGAAATCGTCCAAGGATTAGACAAGGGTCCAGCAGGTCGGTTTTTGGACCTTTGCTCAGTGTTTGGTCTATATCTCACGATTTACAAAACTTCAGAAAAAGTGAAAGTACAACTTTGAAAGGTAACAGAAAAAGCAAACTTTTCCAAGTGGTTTCAGTCGATTTGGATTTGTAGATCTCGAGATATGATTTCCCAAAGTTGGTCGATTTTTCTGTCCAAAATGACAGTCCAGACACATCTTTTTGTAAAATCGTTTTCGTATATCAAATGACCTCAGAAAATCGTCAAACCACTTGGGTTCGAAAGTAGACTCCTTGAACTTTATTTTAGACTCAAGAATCGTTTGATATGGTTAAGAAATGAGTTAGATATCATGTGTCAAAGTCGGGTTAAGTTTTTGTCCGAAGGTTAATAGCTTTACCCGAAAGTTTTTAGCATTATCTTTTGGTTTTCGGTTTAGATCTTGGACATAATTAGCATAAACGAACTTCTAACATGTTTATTAACATCATCCAAGGAAAATGAACAAGGTTTGAAGAGATTCTTACAAAGAAAACTTGATTTAAAGTCGAAATGAAGGAGAGTGAGCTGCTGCTGTTCGGCTTTTGTTTCTCTCGTTCCTTCTCCTTCTTTGGGCGATGTAGATGATTGTGGTGGTGTCCAAGGGCCTTGGAAGAGGCTGAGGATGATGGTGGTGGTGGTGGTTTGGGGCTGGGAATTGAGAGAGAATGAGGGAACAAGGAGCAAGTGGTTGTGTAAAATGAAGTTGGAAATGGTGTAGGAATGTTTTAAGAAAGTAGTGGGCCAAGGAGTTTAGAAGGGGGGGCTGGTTGGGCCTTCTTTCTGGGCTGGGCTGGCCGAAATGAGCCTGACCCGTTGTGGTCTCGGGCTCGTGACTTGTTTCCTCGATTTCGTGTTACGTTACTCGTTCGGTTACACGTTAATCGCGTGTTATAAAATTTAATTGTTAATATTTAGTTTTCGCGATTTGTTTATGGCACGAAAGTGTTATTTTAAATTGACAACATGTTCTTTAATACTTTATTGAATCTTTTCAACTTATTTGACGGGTTTCGTTCGGTGTCGGGTTCGATTCGCGCGTTTTCGTCGCGTACGATACGTTTTGTTGGAAACGTGAAACGTTTTAAATATTATCGTAATAATATAAGTTAAATAACAATTATTTATCATAATTAGGTTATTTGGTAAAAAATGTTTTTCACCAACGTCCATATTTATTGTGTCGGATTCCATCCGATCGAATTTGCGTAATTTACAGTTAATTACGTACGTGCGTATAATACAATATACAAGGTGCTATCGTAATTAGTCCTATTTCACACTAATTACATGCAATAATGATCTATGATTAATCACTAATGACGGCCTAATTCGCCGGGTGTCACAGCAGGCGACGTCACTTGTAATCTACCTAGTTAGGTACTTAGGTTAAAGGTCATGTAATTTACAAACTATATCATTTGCTTCCTCATTAGCTTGTTGCTTTCTCTTCGCATTCAACCTCTCTCATAAGTCATAATTGAATTCACATTCGAGACCAACATTACTACAAATAAGGTCACCAAGACAGGTTAAAAAGGACATATGGACCGGTTTTGTAACTGGTCTCTATTAGAGGTGGTCTGCTAATACACAACTTTGAAACGTCTCTTTGTTGTCTTTTGAGACCGATTATTGTATAGAGAGTGATTGGTCAAGAATTCGTTTAATGCAATATATAGACCGACTAGTATAAATACCAAATGATAAAGAGACTGGTTATCACAAAGAGACCGGTTTCAAGCTAAGAACTAGTCTCCTTATATTTTTGATTGGCAGGCTAAGTTTGTTAAGTAAGGAGACCGGTTTTACAAATAACCGGTCTTCTTAAAGGGTCTACTTATGCAATTCTGTAGTAACTGTTTCCTAAATATAAAATTATATAAGTCAGAATCAACATGTAAAGCTTTTAAAACTTTTCCTACTTAAAGAAAGTGATCATGCTAGTTTAGTATAAAAAGATGAAGAAAAAAAAACAATATATAGGCCTTCTTATATGTAACATCTTCTCCACACACGTCCTGTTAAATTAATTAATTATAAGTTACAATAAGCATGTTTTAAAAACTGGTTGAACCGGAGTGATCCGACCCGACCGATCAAACAGGAATTTTAAAGAAAAGTGGTTCATATTTAACCAGTTATTATGGAGATTTTGGAATAAGTATAGTCGCCCAGTTTTCCGATCAAACCAGAAACCTGGAACTGAATTCGACCAGATTCCAATTTTTTTAATTACTTTTCCACTTTTATTAATATTAAGATATCAGATTGCTTTTATTATGTTAGAATTGGAAAAAACTTAAAATGTATAACTCCCTCATTCACGTACGACTAAACCTAGTAAACCCTAAAAATCACATCCGGTCATCTCCCGCTGCTTCTGACCGTCGCCGGCCTTCGCCCCCCTTCTCTGGCCAAACCCAGTGGTAACGACGTAGTGGAGGCCGACAGCCATGTCTTCGAAGCAAGTTCTCGATCGTTTGTTACCAATTTGATTGAAGAAATATGTTAGAATTCGTTTTGTCCTCGATTTTTTTAAGGCTAAACAAAAGGAAGCTAAAAAGAATGCAATATTTAGAGCAAGAAAGATGGAATAAGTTTGATGATCTTGTTGTGACAATGGTTGTGAAAAATGAAGGAGACTAAAGAAACAAGGAGGTTTACGATAAAAAAAAATTATAATATGATTGCAATATTATAAATTAAAATGATGCTATATGCGTTGTCTTCTAAAAGTAATGGGAAAAGATTTTGAGAGTGATTTATTATACCACTCCCCAACAGGTAGTTTGTTAGTTAGCACATCAGTTAACTCGTCAGTTGTATTACTTCAACGTCACATTAACACTCCTCAAACTAGCACACAAATGACACACAACTGACACACACTTACTTAAATTTTTGAGACCCACACGTTATTAATTTAATTTTAAAACACAAATTTAATTAAAACTATTTCATTAAAATAAAAAACATTACATTAATTAGTATAAAACAATACATTAATTAAAATAAAATATTACAATAACTAAAATACGACGATAGTCACTGTCGGAGAACCCACTTTGTCGCAAACTTGAATCGAACATTGTAGCGAAATGCTCATGATACTTTTTACCACATTCTCCCTAGTTTCTTGAAGCATTCTTAGTTCGGATTTGGTTAAGTTCGTTGATGTGTGCAAAACTTGTTTAAAATATTTATATGAAATTGATATTACTAAAGTTACTACTATCACACAATACCTGCAAGAATACCCGATCGTATAATAATATAGCTCAAGTAAGTCCGAGTATCGAAATGGGAACAGTAATTTAAACTTAAAATAAAACGGAAATAATAATTAAACTAATAAAAAGCAAATAACAAAGGGGGGCGTTTTAGTTCCGTGCGAATATGTTAAGAAAACCCATTTTAACTGATTTAAAAGTAAATACAATAAATAAATAAAACGTGAAATCACGAATAAGACAAGTTTAACAGTTTGTAAACAATCAGAAGAGAAAAATGTATCCACATAGACTATTTTCCCCAGATTCCGGTTATCATATTTATCTATTTACTTGTTTCGACCATTCTATGGTAATTAAGCTAAAGTAGAAAAGTATTTCTGTCAAGGTCAACTAATCCTATAATTATCGGAAAGACATAAACCTCTATTAAGTACATGATTTGTGCTAGATAGCTAATAAAAAGTTATAAATTATGTTTTGGAAATATCAATACTATCACACAATACATGCAAGAATACCCGATCTAATAATAATATAGTTTTGGTAAATCCGAGTGTCGAACTCAGGGAACGGTGTTTTAACTTAATTCAAATGGAATTTATATTTAAACTAATAAAAAGTAAATAACAAAGGGAGGCGTTTTAGTTCCGTACGAACGTATTTAAGAAACTAATAAAACTGAAATTAAACAAAGCAATTTATAAGACAAGTATGGAAAAAGGAATGTATTTACTTAGACTTTTATTCTATAGATTCCAGTTATCAAGAATATTTACACTGTTGGATAATTTTATTGTGTCACACTCCCAAAATTTAGAATAATCATAATTAAGGCGGAAGCTCGGGGCGTGACTCGATCAATCGACATTAAATCGAGAGCATATAATTATCGCAGAATATCTAATATATTAAGATGCCAAATAAAGTTTTACAAAGTTACGGCTTATCAAGCCGTCAAAACGGTAATGTTATCGAATACATTGTTTTTAATAAAGATACGTTCGGGGATAAAACAACATTAGGTTAGCATCATACATAAAACCATTTGTTCAAAAGATGGCATCCTAAATATCATGGCAAGTATGGTCCAAAAATGTATGCGGTCTTGCGGGATGGCTAATGTAACACCCCCACTTTCTAAATATCATTTTATATTCGAAATATCGGAAGCGTCTGGTCAAAACATACTTTTATAATATATGCTAAAGTTATATCGTTTTAAAAACATACAACATACATCAGTTTGGGTGTTATACAGTACAAATCCCATCATAATGTATCAAAATAAAATCAGAGTAGTTGGTCGTCAAACATCCCATTAAACCAAAAGCTTCTTGCTCATCCCCTGATCAAACATTAACCTGCAAGAAGTAGAGTGGTGGGATTAGCACGCGGCTAAGTGAGAAGAACTGTAACCAACGGTCTAACTCAGATATAACAAATCTGTTTACAGCGAATAATCGTAAACACACAACGTCAAAGAGGACCGGTGGTTCCTGAGGTATCCTCCAAGGAACACTTAAAATCAACTGCACGCCAATACAGTGATTAACCGATAGCTTGTTACTATCTTCACCAACAACAGTTCCTATCAACTATGTGTATAAGGAACCCCTGTTTGGCCAAACAATAGTAACTAAGCCCAACCAGTGTTGACCTCTGAATATACATCTCACATATGCCCAATGGCCAAATATCACATAATCCATAATCATCATGGATAATATAAACAACCCAGACTAAACAGTCTATCAACAGTAGTATTACATTACCCGTTGTAACCAAACATGTTACAATTTAATCACACTGAGGATCACAGATCCACTCACCTGTCGGTCTCAGTCAATCAACTCAGAAGTCTAATATTACTGAGTCTTCTGCTTATCTGAGAATACAACAAATAATGAGTTAGTAACTCATTTCATAATTCGTATAACATATTTAAACAAGCAGGTAAATTCCTGAAATCTAAGAAAACAAACGTTCAATCTGAAGCGACATCAGAAAGTCCCGAAATGAGGTTTAAAACTGAAAAATGTCATTTTCGAACCTTAGATGACCCCGAAAGGCCAAAAACTGCCTAGGCTCTTATCATAGAGCCTTGATTATTGGGTCGTTTTCGAGTGACCATGCGAATTTCGGCCCAATCCGAGTTAGTGAAATTTGTCACTCAGTCGCGACCCTGAAAACACTTTGCGCAATTTTAAAATTTGCAAAACAAAATTTAAAAATCTCAGTTCGCAACAATCTCGGTTCGCAAGACAACTCAGTTCGCTTCGCAACTCGGTTCGCAAGAATTCTCGGTTCGCAAACCAGCTCAGTTCGCAGAACCATAACTCGGTTCGCTTCGCAGCTCAGTTCGCAGAACCATAACTCGGTTCGCAGGAATTCTCGGTTCGCTGAACAACTCAGTTCGCAGGTCAACTCAGTTCGCTTCGCAGTCAAGCATTGCGAACTGAGTTCATCTTCTGCAAACTGCGAACCGAGCCTGCTGTAACCGAAAAACCGAGCTTTTCTCTTCCAAAACTCACAAATTCGACTTCCTAACATCCTAACAAGCTTTCTAACAACTCATATGCATCAAATATCAACATATAACATCATTTAAGCTTCAATTTATATCAACTCGTGAATTAACCATTTTCATAAAAATACAATTATAACCACAAACACTTACAGGAACAAGATGGTGATTTGATTATGTTACTCGAATTCCGTTTTTGAAACAAGAAAATGATAACACGAATGATTCACGAATTCACAGAAGGTTTCTTCATATTTTTGAGGTTTCGGTTCGCAGGAACAATTTGAGAAGATTTGAGAATGTTACAGAATCAATTTGAGAAGGTATGTATATATATTTATTAATCTAACCCAATACCATTACGATTTAGTCCCCTTCTTAATCTATTGTCGGGAACCTAAAACCATTTTGCGAAAACCAAATATTTTATTTTACCGTCAACTAGTTCGGTTTAAATCAATGAATTATGTATTAGTCACAATAATTCATTTATTCATTTTACTAATATTATCAGACATAATAATAGTAAAATATTTCCTAACACATTAAATAATAATTTAAAGTTTAGGGAAATTACCGGAATACCACTAGGCCCTTAAAGTGGATGTTACAAATCTACCCCCCTTAAGAAGATTTCGTCCCCGAAATCTCTTCTCGGACAAATAACCTAGGGTATCGTGATCTCATGCTTTCCTCAGTCTCCCACGTAAGGTTTGGACCCAGACTATGCTTCCATTTAACTAACACCATGGGTATCTGTTTCTTACGCAATTTGGTCACTTTTCTGTCTAAGATCTCAACAGGTTCTTCAATTAATTTCTGATTTTGTTCGACACGCAATTCTTGCAAAGGAAGAACTGTAGACTGGTCTTCAACATTACATTTCCTCAAATAACAAACATTGAAAGTATCATGAATCCCAGCAAGTTCTGGTGGAAGATCAAGAGTAACTGTCTGATCATTAACAACGCGTCGAATTTTAAAAGGACCAATATATCTAGGAGCCAATTTTTTTCGTTTTCCAAATCGGATTACACCTTTCCATGGGGAAACTTTCAAATATACCAATTCACTTTCGACAAAGGAAACGGGTCGCCTACGCGGATCAGCATATTGTTTCTGTCTATCTCGAGCTGCTTTTAATTTCTCGCGAGCAATAGCAACTTTATCGGATGTAATCTGAACAATATCTGGACCTGCAAACTGTTTTTCCCCGACCTCTAACCAACAAGTTGGTGTTCTGCAACGTCGCCCATATAACATCTCATAGGGAGGCATGCCAATACTTGAATGATAAGAATTACTATAGGCAACTCAATTAATGGTAGATGTGAATCCCAAGACCCACCATATTCTAATACACAAGCACGTAGCATATCCTCAAGAGTTTGAATGGTACGCTCTGTCTAGCCGTCTGTCTGGGGATGATAAGCTGTACTTAAATTTACTCGGGTGCCCAACTCATGTTGTAGGCTTTGCCAAAATCGAGATACAAATCGTGAATCTCTGTCAGAAACAATAGATAACGGAATCCCATGCCTCGAAACAATCTCATTAATATACAACTAGGCTAATTTGCTTAAAGATGCTGTCTCATTGGTAGCAAGAAAATGAGCACTTTTCGTTAATCTGTCCACAATCACCCAAATCATATCATTACCTCGTGATGTCCGTGGAAGTTTAGTTACAAAATCCATAGTTTGATGTTCCCACTTCCATTCTGGAATCTCAAGTTGTTTCAACGATCCGTACGGTTTCTGGTGTTCAGTTTTAACTTGAGAACAAATATGACAAGAATTTACAAATCGTGCCACGTCTGTCTTCATTGTAGGCCACCAATATAAAGGTTTCAAATCATGATACATTTTATTACTTCCTGGATGAACCGATAATCGAGATTTATGAGTTTCAGTCAGAATTACATCTCGAAGACTCCCTATCATTGGAATCCAAACACGAGACTGAAAAGTTTTTAATCCCCTCGAATCATCAAGTAATAAATCCTTTCTTTTCAACATGATTTCAGATTTCAAGTTATGATCCATCAAGGCTTCTAATTGGGCGGCTTTTATTTGATTCATTAAATCAGAAGAAATTTCCAAACGCATAAAATAAACTTTGTCAGAAGATACCTTTCAGCTCAAAGCGTCTGCAACCACATTAGCTTTTCCCGGATGGTATCGGATTTCGCAATCATAATCTTTTATCAATTCCAACCATCGTCTCTGACGCATATTCAACTCTTTTTGTGAAAACATATACTGAAGGCTTTTATGATCTGTACAAATAATACACTTGGTACCATATAAATAATGTCTCCAGATTTTCAAAGCAAATACAACAGCTGCAAGCTCTAAGTCATGGGTTGGATAATTTCTTTCATGAGGTTTAAGCTGGCGAGAAGCGTATGCAATAACCCGATCTCGCTGCATCAAAACACAACCTAAACCAGCAAAAGATGCATCACAATATACAACAAAATAATCAGACCCATCAGGTAATGCTAACACAGGAGCCTGACACAACAACTGTTTCAAAGTCTGAAAAGCTGATTCCTGTTGTTCATTCCACTGAAACTTTACATCCTTACGAGTCAATTTAGTCAACGGGCCAGCAATCTTAGAAAAATCTTTAATAAACTTCCGATAATAACCCGCTAACCCAAGAAAACTCTTAATCTCAGAAGATGTTTTAGGTGCATTCCACTTCATTACAGCTTCAACTTTAGATGGATCCTCTTTAATCCCATCTTTACAGATAACATGACCCAGAAATTGTACTTCCCGAAGCTAAAATTCACACTTTGAGAATTTAGCATAAAGATGTTCTCTTTTTAAAGTTTCAAGAACCGTTCTCAAATGCAATTCATGCTCAAATTCAGATTTCGAATAAAACAAAATATCATCAATAAAAACAATGACAAATTTATCAAGAAAAGGTCGACATACCCGATTCATTAAATCCATGAAAACTGCAGGAGCATTTGTTAACCCAAATGGCATATCCAAAAACTCATAATGACCATACCTAGTACGAAAAGCAGTTTTAGGAATATCTTCCTCACGAACACGAACCTGGTGATACCCTGACCTCAAATCAATTTTAGAGTAAAAAGAAGATCCTTGCAACTGATCAAACAACTCATCTATTCTGGGTAAAGGATATTTATTCTTTACCGTTCTTTTATTCAATTCTCGATAATCGATGCACATTCTAAAAGTACCATCTTTCTTTTTCACAAATAAAACTGGTGCACCCCATGGGGAAGAACTCGGTCTGATAAACCCCTTATCTAACAATTCCTGAATCTGATTCATCATTTTACGAATTTCTGCAGGAGCTAATCTATATGGAGCTTTAGCTACAGGTGTTGAGCCTGGAACAAGATCAATATGATATTCTACCTCTCTAACAGGAGGCAACCCAGGTAATTCATCGGGAAACACCTCCGAGTATTCAGAAACCACTCGGACATCAGACACAGATTTCTTTTCTTTCTTAGCATCAATAACATAGGCCAAGTATGACTCACAACCCTTAGCTAGAGATTTTCTAGCTTTCATCAAAGAAATCAAAGGAAAACAACAACCCTCCCGTTCTGTTGATTCCCTTATCACGGATCTAGACTTGTCGTTTGACTCAATTGAAAAGCGGAAACAATCAATCAAGCAATTGAAACGTAAACACAAACACAACGATTCTATAATCTTTTCGTATATATAAACACTTGAAGAATAAAGATTACAAATCACAAACTCTCTCCCTCTCACACTCTCTGCCGTATCTCTATCTCTCTCTAGGGTTTGATCAACCCAAAAACGAAATTCTAACTCGATATATATAGACACTCTACTGGACCCTGCGACACAAGCCCTATGTCGCAGGCCCAGCCCATTGCGACACAAGCTCTGTGTCGCTATAGCGACACAAGCTTTGCCTGAACAGTATATTTGTGTATATATTCTATCTCGCTATTCATTTACATACTCGCATATACACACTAAACACGATACAAACGCAGACTAATTGACTTTGACAATTACAATTGTTTGACCAAATGACTGACACACATTATGCACCAACAAACTCCCCCATGTCAGCAGCTTGGTCAAATAATCTTCAATTAGTCTTCACCAACAAACTCCCCCATTGAGATAGCTTGGTCTTCAAAAGTCTTGATGTTCAGTCTCATATGACTGATATCCAATTAGATCTTCAACTTCAGTGACCATCATCTCTTTCATCAATAGCTTCTCCAATAGTATTTATCTTCAAAGTCTTTGGAGAACTCTCATCAATTCTTATCTTTTGAATATGAGCATGATATGTAACTTGAATAAAATAACTCAGAAATAAAATATTTTTGTAATTTTCTTTATAAGACAGAATTAAAATACTGAAAACAATAAATAAACAATCTTTTTGGGGACGGAATTGTTTTGGTCTGGTTAGGGATCATATCAGGATAACATGCAATTATTAGGAATAGTAAGTGTTATTTCGATTATCAGTATGTTTGTCCACTTTAAATTTACTTAGCATATTTAAATCACCTGTTATAAAGATTAGTTCAAGACGACTATTGATATTTTATCCATCTAAACATTTGTACTTAAGTACATGATTTCAACTCATAAAGAGATGAACCACTTGTGTTATTACTAGCATGCATATTATATTATATAACGCACATTAAAATATACATTTGATATCAAAACATGTTAGTATTTTCTTTATAGAAGGTGAAGGTATGGACGTATCTTTAGAACCAAGTTAGAGGTGACAGGTCTGTACCTTCGTACAACAAAGTCACATAAACAATAGTTCGGGTTGAACAAACACCAGTCTAAACAATTTAAACTAGAGGGTACAGGTCTGTACTTTCGTACAACAGAGTACCATAGTTTAACACAAACCAGTACGTGGCAATCTTTTTATAACTTTTCTTGTACATTATATTTTAGAATTTAAAAATGCCACGGGTACGTAATGGTTGTCTATAACTTAATATAGACTACGTACCTAGGTTCTTTTCAAGAATATATTAGATGAAACCAGGTCTGTATTCTCATACAACAGAGGAGACAACTAATATATTCCCCCAGATAACTCCATACAAAGACCCTATATTTTAGATCATAACATGTTTATCATCCAAATATTAAGACTAGGTGTCAAAATATTTTGGACATTTATGCCCTTATTTCAACTTGATGTCATACATATTAATATGTCATTATATAAAATAATATGCATATTTAAAATTTAAGCTTCTTAGTAACTTTAGCACAAATGTCTATCAATACATCATTTGATGAAGCTAATCTTTATAAGAGGTATTTCAAGTATGTTAGATAAATCTACTGACACATCAAACATAAATCTTAAAATTCCATTTTGTACATGTTCCCTGATGTACTATCATTTCCCAAGTTGATTTACAGACACAATTCATCGTCCATTTTTAGAAATGTAGCAACTTTTGCATTTCTTTAATACTAACAAGTATAAAGAGTGGCAGTTGCGTTTTTTCAAGAATTTGCCTGTTCATATTTTTCTGACTTTTTAAATTAGAATTTTTAAAATTTCTCCCCCTGAACAGCAAATTCTTTACACAAAAACAAACAGGTAAATAAACATTAAACAAAACAAAAAAATTTCAAGTCACATATCAAGTCAAATTCAAATTCTTTTAGCACTTTTTAACCACCTTGTTTCACTTCAAAAATATCATCCATTCGCTCAAACATCATCACCACACATGATCACATCCTTGCAGTCACTAAAAGTATTAGCTATCAAAAACTGGACTGCATCACCACAAAAAAACGTTAGTACTTATGAGACACCCAAGCCTTGATAGACTTGGGTAGTCCACTATCGTCCATAACCATCACATCAATGAGTTTATGATATTTTAAAAACTCAGTTGATTTCATTGATGTGTTGTTTGTGGATTTAGGTTTCCAAACCCGTTTAGGTTCAGATTATTTGTTTTCAACAATGTTGGGCTTTTGAACAGCAGGTCTACTAGGCCCAACTTTGTTTACTCTAGCCATAGGTTTTGGAGAGTTGGATGCACAACTAGATATAGGCGAAAATGAACCACGCCTTGAAAAAGATTTTTGAAAAGAATTTCTAAATAAGGAAGTTCTTGGCATCCCTCTACCAAACCTATCTAGGGACAATAACCGACAATCCCTAATGATGTGGCCCTGTTGACCACACCGAAAACATGAACGCCGTTCCACATACGGCCTTTTCCAATGACTACCCTCAAATTGTTTCGACGGAGGATTTACTGAGGGAGGCTTAGCGGATGAGGCATTTACAGAACATGAACACTTATGCGTACATGTTGATGTAGAAGCCTCTAAAGTTGAAGAGGTAGATGTTGATGGTTGTTCATTCTTAGATTTTTCATTTGAATCCTTGTTTTGAATTTTCATCTTCTTGGATTCATTTTCAACCTTGTTTTTACCCGTATTATAAAAAACCTTTTCAGATTCATTAGTAATTATATGATTTTCGAGTTTAACATCAACCTTTTCAATTTTAATCTTAGCCTCTTCAGTTAAGTCTTCCATTTCAACAATCTCCTCAACACACACAGGAGATACAAATTTAGCCTTAACACAATCAGGCTTTTTAACAGTCGGAGCTGTATCAAACACTGACTCAGCAACAGATTTTGTATCTACCTTTGAAAAGGTAGGTACAAAGTCTTTGGCTGCATCCTTTGAAGGCATTGGCAGATAGTCAGAAGGAGGTGGTACATAGTGGTAACCAAAACCAGCCTTACTCTTTGAATCTGTCCTTTGCGATTGGAGGATCTCGTCAAAGACCAGTGAGGATGTTGAAAAATTTGAAAGCTTTCGATTTAAGTCATCTACTTGTGACTGTTTTTCAGCAAGATCCATTCTTAGTAAAGCAATCATTTTTATATAACTGTCAATTTCATCTTGTTGACTGAAAATCTTAGCTTTTAATTCTTTCCGGTCAGAAAACGCAGCATCTAGTTTCTTATCAAAAGCCTTTTCATTATCTTTCAAAATTTTATTTGCCTGACTAAGTTTTTCTAAATCAGAATTCAGGCGTTCGGTATCCTCACTGTATCTGTTAACTTTATTGGTTAATTTGATACATGACACACAAGATGATGGCTCTTCAATGGGTACCTCAGATTTACTCGTTATGTGAGCCATGAGAACTTGATTATCGCCCAACTCATACTGTTTCTTCAATAGCTGCAATTTATTCTTCTCATATTGCTCACTTCCACCGCAACACCTTTCAATGGCTTGCCATAAATCATATGCAAGCTCATGATGTCTAAATTGCTTCATGAGTGGTTGTGATAGTGCCATGGTGATCGCAGCATGTGTTTTCCTTTCAGTATCATAAGCCTTGCGTTCTTCAGGATTCATGGATTTGATAGGCTTAAATGCAGCTTCTTTGGGAAAAACGCCAGTTCTAAGAGGACGTTCATATCTTTTCTCTAAATATATTAGCATATCAGGATCATTGACAGCGATGAATGCCTCAAATTGTATTCTCCATTCAACATAAGGAGTATTGGCAGTGAATAATGGAGGTTTATTAGTGCTACCGATCTCATTGTTATGTTTTAATAATTGGGAAAAGCTTTTAAGCGACATTTTAATCCAGAAATGTACCAAAATTTCGTCCTTTTGACTTTTTCCTCCAAAATTTGATTCGAAAATATCAAAAACTGTCCGAGTAAAACGAAAATTTTTCAAAATCAAAATTAAGACCTTTTAAGCTTAAGAACAAAATTTTGTCATGCGAAAAATTTCCCGCCAAAAGACTCTAAGTTAGTGTCGCACCTTAGTGTCGCACATTAGTGTCGCAAGATAGTGTCGCAAAATCCGATCTGGTGTCGCAATTTTATGTCGCGAAAACCCTAAATACGACACAAAAATTATGTCGCTGCTTGTGTCGCTAAGGCTGATTGTGTCGCACAAATACAAAACTGGAACCCTAGTAGCGACACAAAAGTTAGTGTCGCAGCTAGTGTCGCAATGTCGCGGCCAGCAGCTCCAAAAACCCTAAAAATCGAAAATTTTCGAAACCCTAACGAATTTCGAACGATAATTCATGAACAAACCCAGAAAAACACTTCCAGAAGCTAAATATTCAACTGATTGGACCCAAAACGTTAATCAAACCACCAAAAACACCACGAATCAAACCGAAAACATTTCAATTAACGATCAAATCTTTAAACAAACGCCCAAAGGCTCTGATACCACTTGTTGGTTCCCTTATCACGGATCTAGACTTGTCGTTTGACTCAATTGAAAGGCGGAAACAATCAATCAAGCAATTGAAATGTAAACACAAACACAACGATTCTATAATCTTTTCGTATATATAAACACTTGAAGAATAAAGATTACAAATCACAAACTCTTTCCCTCTCACACTCTCTGCCGTATCTCTATCTCTCTCTAGGGTTTGATCAACCCAAAAATGAAATTCTAACTCGATATATATAGACACTCTACTGGACCCTGCGACACAAGCCCTATGTCGCAGGCCCAGCCCATTGCGACACAAGCTCTGTGTCGCTATAGCGACACAAGCTTTGTGTCGCCTGAACAGTATATTTGTGTATATATTCTATCTCGCTATTCATTTACATACTCGCATATACACACTAAACACGATACAAACGCAGACTAATTGACTTTGACAATTACAATTGTTTGACCAAATGACTGACACACATTATGCACCAACACGTTCTCCTCGAGCCACGACATATGACTCCTCAGCGATAGGAATTTTAATCAGTTTCTGATGACATACTATATTTGCTTTATTATGACTTAACCAATCCATACCAATAACTACATCAAAACTAGAAATTGGCATTAACAGAAATGAAACTGGAAAAGTTTGACCCTCTATCGATATACTAGCTCCAGTCACCGAGGTGGTAACAGGAACCAATTTTCCACTAGCTATTTCTACTTCAATAGGATTGGTAATCACAATAGGGGTCACATTCAGTTTATCACAAAAATGAACTGATATAAAGGAACAATTTGCTCCTGAATCAAATAAAACACGTGCCGGTACAGAATTAACAAGAAAAGTACCAGTAATGACGTCATCTGTTCTGACAGCTTCATCAACTGTCATCTGAAAATCCCTGCCAGCTGCTGGTGGTGGTTTCTTGCGTTTCTGGCCAAAAGATGAGGAACCACTGACCAATCCCGATCCCGATCTAACCGCCTCTGGACACTGCCCTGCCCTGTGCCCCTCCTTTTGACAATTCCAGCAAACAAAATTAGGATACTTACAATCCTTAACATGGTGTCCAAATAATCCACATTTAATACATCTAGCAGTCTGAGGAGTACACGGTCCAGTATGTCTAGATTTACAGTTGGTACACCAATTGGACCTGTCAGTTGGATTACCAATAACATTTGGTCTCCTGTCTTGCTGATTACTCTGCCATTTCTTTTTCCCTTTATCTCCAGAAAATTTCCCTTTAAATTGATGTGAAGCCTTTTCTTTATCATGTTTATCCCGAGCTCGTAAGTCACTATCCACAAAACGAGCTAAAGTAAAAGCCTGAGACAGCGAACCTGCTAGTCTCACTGTAGTCTGGTAATCAGGTGGTAAAGTTCCAACAAAATGCTCCACCTTGGTTCTGTCATCTGGAATCCACTGCTGCACAAATCTCAGTTTCTCGGAAAACTGAGTGATAAGCTCATCAATAGACATTCGATCAGTCATATGCAGATCCATAAACTCTCGCCTGATGCGAGCCATGTCAAAATCAGAACAGAACTGTTTACACATCTCATTATAAAACTCTGGCCATCTGATGGATTCTCTTTGCTGCTGAGTCAAAGTTGCTGTAATAGAATCCCACCAAACCATTGCTTGACCCTTTAGAAGCTGAACTGCATAAGGAACTTTAACCTCTTCCTCACACTGACAAACCTCGAATTTTCTTTCAATATCTCGTAACCAATCCAATGTAACTGAAGGATTAGTACTCCCATAATATTCTGGAGGTTTACTGGACATAAATGTTTTAAACGAACAAACCTTCTTTTGTTGTTGTGGTAAAAATGCATAAGACTGCTGTGGCTGATAACAGAATGGTAGTGACACCGGTATTTGAGAAAACGATACTACAGGAGGTGGAACAGTACTACTAATAGGCTGCTGTGACTGTGGAGGCTGCTGAGAAGATTCAGCCTGTTTATCATGTAAAGTCTGCTGTCGAAAATTTCTGAGTTCCTGTAATTCATCCTCTAATTGTAATATGTACTCATTCCTATCTGTTTCCTCACCAGCTACAAAAGAGGTACCAGACTGTCCATGTCTCTCTAGAGGAAGGGCATCAGATCTAGAGGCATTATTCAGGGCATTGGTCGGCTGCTCATGTTCTGCCATATCTGTACTCACAACAATATCTCACAGATTGTTAATTGTTAATACATAACATATTAACCAAATCCCACACCCTGGAATGTTTGACTAAACAACTCCGATTTGTGATTGAACACTTTACTCATGTTCAATTCACACAAATCTATGCTCTGATACCAACTTGTAACACCCCCACTTTCTAAATATCATTTTATATTCGAAATATCAGAAGCGTCTGGTCAAAACATACTTTTATAATATATGCTAAAGTTATATCGTTTTAAAAACATACAACATACATCAGTTTGGGTGTTATACAGTACAAATCCCATCATAATGTATCAAAATAAAATCAGAGTAGCTGGTCGTCAAACATCCCATTAAACCAAAAGCTTCTTGCTCATCCCCTAATCAAACATTAACCTGCAAGAAGTAGGGTGGTGGGATTAGCACGCGGCTAAGTAAGAAGAACTGTAACCAACAGTCTAACTCAGAAATAACAAATCTGTTTACAGCAAATAATCGTAAACACACAACGTCAAAGAGGACCGGTGGTTCCTGAGGTATCCTCCAAGGAACACTTAAAATCAACTGCACGCCAATACAGTGATTAACCGATAGCTTGTTACTATCTTCACCAACAACAGTTCCTATCAACTATGTGTATAAGGAACCCCTGTTTGGCCAAACAATAGTAACTAAGCCCAACCAGTGTTGACCTCTGAATATACATCTCACATATGCCCAATGGCCAAATATCACATAATCCATAATCATCATGGATAATATAAACAACCCAGACTAAACAGTCTATCAACAGTAGTATTACATTACCCGTTGTAACCAAACATGTTACAACTAAATCACACTGAGGATCGCAGATCCACTCACCTGTCGGTCTCAGTCAATCAACTCAGAAGTCTAATATTACTGAGTCTTCTCCTTATCTGAGAATACAACAAATAATGAGTTAGTAACTCATTTCATAATTCGTATAACATATTTAAACAAGCAGGTAAATTCCTGAAGTCTAAGAAAACAAACGTTCAATCCGAAGCGACATCAGAAAGTCCCGAAATGAGGTTTAAAACTGAAAAATGTCTTTTTCGACCCTTAGATGACCCTGAAAGGCCAAAAACTGTGTTTTCGAGTGACCATGCGAATTTCGGCCCAATCCGAGTTAGTGAAATTTGTCACTCAGTCGCGACCCTGAAAACACTTGCGCAATTTCAAAATTTGCAAAACAAAATTTAAAAATCTCAGTTCACAACAATCTCGGTTCGCAAGACAACTCAGTTCGCTTCGCAACTTGGTTCGCAGGAATTCTCGGTTCGCAAACCAGCTCAGTTCGCAGAACCATAACTCGGTTCGCTTCGCAGCTCAGTTCGCAGAACCATAACTCGGTTCGCTTCGCAGCTCAGTTCGCAGAACCATAACTCGGTTCGCAGGAATTCTCGGTTCGCAGAACAAGTCAGTTCGCAGGTCAACTCAGTTCGCTTCGCAGTCAAGCATTGCGAACTGAGTTCATCTTCTGCAAACTGCGAACCGAGATTGCTGTAACCGAAAAACCGAGCTTTTCTCTTCCAAAACTCACAAATTCGACTTCCTAACATCCTAACAAGCTTTCTAACAACTCATATGCATCAAATATCAACATATAACATCATTTAAGCTTCAATTTATATCAACTCGTGAATTAACCATTTTCATAAAAATACAATTATAACCACAAACACGTACAGGAACAAGATGGTGATTTGATTATGTTACTCGAATTCCGTTTTTGAAACAAGAAAATGATAACACGAATGATTCACGAATTCACAGTAGGTTTCTTCAAGTTTTTGAGGTTTCGGTTCGCAGGAACAATTTGAGAAGATTTGAGAATGTTACAGAATCAATTTGAGAAGGTATGTATATATATTTATTAATCTAACCCAATACCATTACGATTTAGTCCCCTTCTTAATCTATTGTCGGGAACCTAAAACCATTTTGCGAAAACCAAATATTTTATTTTACCGTCAACTAGTTCGGTTTAAATCAATGAATTATGTATTAGTCACAATAAATCATTTATTCATTTTACTAATATTATCAGACATAATAATAGTAAAATATTTCCTAACACATTAAATAATAATTTAAAGTTTAGGGAAATTACCGGAATACCACTAGGCCCTTAAAGTGGATGTTACAGCTAATTCCCTGAAAAACATATTTAAAACGTCAACATAATTGTTGAGTGAATTCATAGGTTTAAGACTCAATCATAAACCATTATTTATTAAAGTTCATCAGTAAATCAAAAAGTGGCATCGAAGGCCTAAGGTACGATTATATAAAATTTGAAACAAAGACGGTGATCCCCCAATAGGTTTACAAGTCCTATGAGTTAATAAGCCGAAACTAAGCCTATAACCAAACCACAACTTATAATGAATCGTTGCCTTGGACAATGTAAATATACGATTCTCGTTGCAAAAACAATGTCGCTAGTTAGCGCGACTAACCAAAACAGTGGGGGGGAACGTCACCCCGATAATACTATCCGTATATTCAGTGGCTAG
Organism: Gnaphalium uliginosum; assembly: GCA_963930675.1. Lineage (NCBI taxonomy): Eukaryota > Viridiplantae > Streptophyta > Magnoliopsida > Asterales > Asteraceae > Gnaphalium > Gnaphalium uliginosum. The sequence goes on along the minus strand of OZ005680.1, from coordinate 36,549,848 downwards.
CGTCATCTAGCTAATGGTTATAGTCATTGTAAGTGAAAGGACTTCTATGCACTACAACTTGAGAACTTAGGCTCCCATAAGGATTCGTTGTCAGGTTTCAATAATCGCATAAATCAGTTATATGTTTTTCACCCCAATGTTTGAAAGCATTAAAACAGTAAAATAGGGGCTGTGAAATCACCTGAGTCCGAGCGTGCTAGCAAAAAGAGTAAACGAGCCCAAATAAGCCTCTTAGCGCCCTAAACGCATAAGGTCGAGTTAATAAATGTAGACGACTTAATAGTCCGTTTATGCTAGTCGTTCACTCAATTAGGGTTTTATGTGCCTTATAGGCGTGTGTGACACGTTGTGATCATTTATAGTTTTCAAAATACTACAATCGTTTATGTCATCCTTTTAATATATTATTATTCATAATATATTCATAGCGTTGATTATTGATTCGTTATATGTATCGTCTCAACTGTATTGTATTCGAAGTTCACAATTCCGTTTAATCGACATGTAATTGTGTAACATACGTTATTATAATATAAACATGTCACTTAGATATAATATACATTTTTAGTAACGTTATAAGTTTTATAATTTATTTTTGTAACCTTTATCGTTAGCGTACGTTTTAACTCGTTATAATTCGGTTTTCACGATTTCTCGGTCTATACGCTAATCATGACTTAATGTATATTTTTATTATGAAGTCCCCTGATTTACAGAGTGTCCTTAACAGCCTTCAAATTTTCTAAGTGACGGTTTTAGTCCTTGTAGTTTCAATTTTGTTATTTTATGTTGAATCGTTCGGTTTCTTCGATTTCTACCGTATAAGTTAGATTCTCAACATCTTTTCTTAGGGTTTTCACTTGTGGACACTTAAGTTACTGTTTTTAGGTCTTAAGTCCCTGAACTTTCTGATTTTACACTATTAGTCCTTAAAGTTTCCAATTATTTCATTTTTAGCTCAAACTTTCGGTTTGTCGACTTTTAACTACACAAGTCTTTGATTTTAACACTCTAAACTATAGATTAAACTTTAATATCATATTTCTTACTTATTTTACCAACTCAGCCCGTAACTTTCTATTTTTACACTTTTAGTCCCCCTAGTTTCATTTATTCCATTTCTTGCACAATACTTTGGTTTGTTAGTGTTTAACCTCATGAGTATTGTCTTAAATCATGGTTTACACTATAATATACATAAATTACTTATTCTCACAGCCAAGGTCCAAAATTTTCTGTTTTTACATGTGTGGTCCCTCTAGTTCTCATTTTTTCACTTTTAACCCCAAAGTTTAGTTTTCTTGGTTTTTAACCACAAGGGTTTGGCCTTTAACACTTTAATCCATAGATTAACGTTATAAACACTGAATAAACTGTTTTTAGCATTATTGTCCTCAAAATTTCGGATTTTACATATTTAGTCCCTTAAGTCTTCTTTTTGATATTTTTCACCAAAAAGTATGTTTAGTTAGCTTTTAAACCACAAAGTTTATGTAATTACAAGTTTAATGTGTTATTTAGTTTGAAATAATATTTTAACATAAATAAGAGTTCATTACATATAAATGAAGAGTTTAAAGTGTAGAACATATGTTTTGCATTTTTAAAGTCTCTAAACTTGTTTATAGACTTTTTATTTGTTAAATTTACTAGTCAATGTTTTTAAAAGACAAAGTAACTAGTTTAAAAACATATTTTAGTATGAGTGAACATTTTTAGCATAAAAACATATATAAAATTAAAAGTTGGAGAAAAAGTCTCCTTACAAAGCATAGGATGAGATTTTTAAGCAAGATGAGACTTGATTTCTTGGTGAATGATTCCTAGCTCCAATCCTTGTGTTTACCTTTGTTTACCCATGGGAATGTAGTGGTGTTATGTTTTGTAGGTGTTTATATGTTGAAAGAGCTTTATTTTGTGTTTTGAAAGTGGTGGTTTATGGTTGTTTAGGGTGGTGTTCTTGAAAATCAAAGTGAAAGAAGGAGGTGGGGGTGTTTGGCCGTGAATGTGGAGAGGGAGAAAGGAGAAGTGAGTGTGTTTGTTAGTGTGTGAAAGTTGTAGGTTGCTTGAAGTGTTTAAGTGGTCAAGTAAGGAGTAAGGTTAGAGATATGGTGAACATGTTCAAGAAAGGAATCATGGGGGGGGCCTAGGGGCCTAGTGTGGCCGGTTTTTGGGAGAGACAAAAGGGGGGCCCTTTTTGTTTTTCACTTGTTAGATTAAGAGAAGATATTTAGGTCATTAAGCACTAATCTTGATTAGTTAAGTGCTAATCATGTAATTAAGGTAATTTAGTGGTAATTAGGGTAATTTAATGATGTTAGAATATTACTAGTTGGTTTTAATAATATTCGAATATTTATCGTTAGTTCATTCCATTAATTGCATAGTCTAACTTGTCGTTGTACGTCTTTTAGTTCCCGTGATCGTTTATCGTTTGTTAAGGTTGTTATGCTTATATATTAGCATAATTATTATATTATAAGTAACTACTATTTATATTCAAATAGATTTATGTTATTTATGAAAATTGATCACTAACGTTCGTGGGTGTGGGTCTCAAAGATTGTTTGTGTAATTCTCAAAGATTACGAATGCATCCCGCATTAAAATAATGTGCATCTCTAGTGCAAACGTGGACTTTTTGCTAGACTTTATTTCGATGAAAACGAATTCATATTAATTAAATAGGGAATTAGCCTAATATGCACGTGATACGATGTACGGAAATTTACCGAAATTTTAGGGTTGTCACATATTGTGAATAAATCTTTTGTGAAAAGTTACCTTATCTGGTTAACAGTTCCTATAAAGTCTAGATGAGACACACGACTCGTTATGAATACACAAGAAATCCTTTCTATGTGTTGTCTACCTATTCTTTATTTAATTAAGTACTTCAACCGTTTATTGCGATTTATCCTAGCGACCTTGAATCGACAAAAATCTAATAATCATCGTTTGACAATTGTCACATTAAATAATGTTCAATAATTATTATTACTTTTAACCTATTGCCGATTAAAGCTTCAAGCCACAATTATTTAAGAAGTTAAACAATTGCAAATAATTAATAAACCTAGACAAGACTACGTTACAGAAAAGGTTGATTAATCACGTTAAGTAACAATTAAAGATCAATTAAAAAAGATGGATCTTTCGGATAAACACAATAAACATCATAAAATTAATATTCCATGTAAACACACATTCAAACTATCATCTAGGTATTATCATCTAAGCAAATACACAATAAATTAGTTCATGATCAAATTATACAAAATCAGAAACAATATCCAAAGAAACAACATGTTAAATTGAATACGAAACTAGATTTAGAAAAACCGAATCGCGAAGCGCGTGTCGAAAGCTTGATCGTAGACAAATCCTTGCAATCTCGCGTCTCTAATTCGTTCCTAAAACCTTCAGAAAATTGCCTTTGTCGAATTAGGGTTAGAGAGGTTCTCCTTGCATTATGGGGTTAAGGCTCTAGCTATAGAATTTCTGAGCCGACCTCCCAACCAGCGGTTGGGCCTTCCAAACGGCGGTTGGGTTTCTTTCTATCCAAGTAAAGCCCGCGATCCACCGACTTAAACCACTCGGACCCAACCGGCAGTTGGGCCTTCCAAACGGCGGTTGGGTTTCTTTCTGTCCAAGTAAAGCCCGCGATCCACCGACTTAAACCACTCGGACCCAACCGGCGGTTGGCCTTCCAACCAGCTTAAACCACTCGGACCCAACCGGCGGTTGGGCCTTCCAACCGGCGGTTGGGCCTTCCAACCGGCGGTTGGGCACGGGTTCCAGAATATTCTCTTCGCGATCCAGCTTTAACTTTTACACTTTTTACACTTTCATCCTTTTTCTCAGTTTCTCTTCGTTTTTAGTCCTTTTTCCATTCTTTTTCGAATTTAAGCCATAATTACACCTAATTGCAAATATGAACGAAATAAATATCTAAAATCATATAAATGCAATATAAATGTATTAAAAATTGGGAAATATTGTTAATTAAATATGTACTTATGTGATGTTATCAGTACGCTAGGAGTCCTCCTACACGTTGTCCACCTCAAACTATGCTTTCAGTTTATAATAACTACCCTATTATCTCAAAGACAATTATTATGTTCATTATAGATTAATAGTTGCTAGTTGTCTTAAACTATCTACGGTCACAGTTTCAAGCCATGATTACCTAATAAGTTAAATAACCACAAATAACTAATCAACCTAAGCAAACGTCTGTTATAGCTCAAATCAACTAATCATGTTAAGTAAACAACTATCAATCACAAACAAACATGGATCAACGGATAAACATAACAAACTTTCATAGAATTGATAAATCCAAACGTAGATAAATAATTTAAACCATCATCTAGGTTCTTTTCGTCTAAGCGAATACAATATTAAATTAGTTCATCATATAGATATGGAAAATCAGAACAAGTATCATAGTAACAAACATGGTTCTAATGAAAACTAGTAATGATAATCAAACCGAAAATACGAACGAATCTTCGAACGCTTGAAAGCCTTCAATCGTGTGATCTTCTCTCTTTCAAATCGTCCAGAAAACTCTTAGAAACAGCTTCTTTTGCAAATTAGGGTTCTTCAAAATGTAATGCCAAACTTAGGGTTTAATTCCTTTTTAAACAATTATGGCCGACCATTCCAACCGGCGGTTGGAGTTTCCACCTAGCGGTTAGATATCGTACGTGCATTCCGTTCCTTTTGATTCAAGCTCCATGTAAAACGCTCTATATGCAAATATTAACCAAATGAGTATCTAAAATCTAATAAATGAAATAGAAATGGATAAAAATATAGAAATGTTATTAAATAAAAGCAATCGTATTTGAGTATATCATTCGTAGGTATCGGTTTTTGGATAAAATTCCAAGATTTCATCAGCATCGTTTGTTTTTGCATCTCCATCTTTTATTGCGTAGCCTCCTTAATAGTTTTAAAAGTTTCTTGTTGGTGTTGCATCTGATGAACCCGAACTTCTTGAAGAAGTTGTAGCCTTATTGTGATTTTGGATGTTATGGATACCATTGTTGGGATTGACATGATGCGAACCAGGTTGGTGAATTGATCGATTGATGTGCCGAAGATGAATTAGCCGGTGAATTGGGGTAAGACACGGTAGTGTTGAGTAAATTTTGAAAGAAGTTTTCGGATCGCGATTGAGGGAAATTGTTATGTTGGTTAGACATTTTTCTTGTGAATTGTAGCGTGAAATAAGGTTCTTTGAAGAAAAGGTGAAAGGGACATAAAGAAGAAGAGGTGGAAGGTGTCAGAAAAGTTGATTTATCTCTCATGACTTTTGAATCAACTTTATTTGATATGTAGTTGCGGTTAAACACAAACAAAAGTACATATCAGTTTTATAGTTTTAAATAAAGATAATCGGGGTGAAAAGACGGTTTAACTGGTCCGACTGGTCCGACTGGAACCGGACTTCAACCGGTTTTTAAAACATTGACATAAGAGGTTGAGGAGGTGATTTCATATGGCTAATTGTTTTAACTTGGGTAATTGAAATTTAGGTTAGGGAGGCCCAAGAAGAATTCCTCCGTTGTGTTACCTTTTGAATTATTTTTTTTAAACATAAAATCAAAATCAAATTTGATAATTCAGGATTTAAGGTTGGATGTGACGTAAACGACACTTATCTTTCTGAAATTGGGCTTTTCCAAGCCCATTTATTTGGATTTCTGCAAAAAACGAAGTTGTGAATTGTTATATTTATTATTTCATAATTTGTAGAGTAAATTATTTAAATCTGTATATGTGCTTTCAGATTTTTTCGACTGATCGTCCCTAAATTTTAATAAGTCATTTTAATATTTTATATTTTGAAAATCTCGCTGATAATTCAAAAATGAACTATTAAAATGCACTTTTTATTTTTTGTCAAACATTGTTTTGATAGTCCAAATATGATATCCCATGACGTGAATCACGAAGACGAACAACAGTCTGATGCGATCCTAACATCATCTCATCTCATTTGTTATATTATAAATAAAGGGGTTAAGTGTACGCAAGTGTATCAAACTGTAATATGACATTCATTGCATGGGAATAACTGCTTGGATTTTCATTGTATGTAGCAAACTTATAATTTTTTTAGATTGTATGTATTTTGGTCAAATTAACGGTTGTAAGGAACGTCACGTGACAAGTTATATATAGTCAGACATACAGAAAAAGTATCATAAATTACATCTAATGTAAAGAAATTACAAGTTCGTTACAAACAATGAAAACTCGAGTAGTTCGCTACATACAATTAATGTTATATTATAATTTAATACATTTACGCACACTAAACCCATTACAAAGCTGAAGAAAAGTAAAATTAGCTTTAAAACATGTTTTAATTATTCCGTGCTCACGTGAGCAAATGCGTAATTATATATCTTCAACACTTCATTGTTTTATTTCAAACATATACTAATGTTTAGGTATAACTAAAGCTAATCACACGTCAAATACATACGACATACATACTTAGAGTGAGATTCAAATGAGAATATAAATTTTTGTGAAAATAAAAGAACCAATAAAATTGTGTCACGTGTCACAAAACTCACTTTTCCTCACGCTTTTAAAAATTAAATATTTCAAGAATGGCTCATTGAAAAATTATAAAAATTGCACCATAAAAACCAACATTTTTTTCACTTCGATTAGACATCTCACATGATATATTTTCGACGATTTTTTTTTATGATTACACAATATTAGTAACATATGTGTTACCGGTTGACATCACATGTGTTACTGTTGGCATCACATGTGTTACCAGCTGCCATCACATGTGTTACCAGCTGCCATCACATGTGTTACCTGCTGTTAACATGTGATAGTTGTTTACAAAATCCAACGAAAATGAAAAAAAAAAGTTGTCAAAAGTATATCTTGTGAGATCTATAATCAAAAAGAAAAAAACGCTAATTTTTATAGTGCAATTCTTATGATTTTTTGACTTACCGTTTGAGAGATTTTAATTTTTAAAAACGTAGGGAAAAGTAAGTTTTGTGACACGTAGCGCGTTCTTATTAGTTACTCTATTTTCGCAGAAAGTTATAATACTCGTTTGAACCTCACTCTACATACTTAATATCGTTCCATATTTAGTGTCCTCGTCACGACAAAATGATAATAGTTAATTGAAAGACGATTTGTAAATATATATATATATATATACTAAAGGAGTATAAATAGTTGCTCTAGAATTTGCCACGTAGGTAAATAAACTGTAAAAAGTTTCTCCACAATTTGACACGTGGCAAAATTTTAATTATTGATTATTCGACAAAATAAATCAATTAATACTAATATTATAAATATATATAAATATAAATAGATAATATTTAAATAACAAATTAAATATATATTTAATCTCAAAGGAAGAATCCTTATCAAACTGTAATCGGCAAATATACTTGCTAAATTTAAGAAGATACATATTTAAAGAATTTAAAAGATGAAAAAATTCAAGAATTTTGTAACCATAAAACTTCGGTCTCCATCTTACAACAATTAGTCAATTGAAGTTTGAATTTGATCAGAAGTATAACTACACATTTGAGTGAATCCTATATATAAATTAAATAACCGGCAGTCACCAACTTGGTGGGGAAAAATTATATGTGTTATTTACGCCAATTAACTATTATGTTATTCCGTATTTACCGTTACAAAAGTTATAGTATATTGTTAGAATTTTAGTTGTTATTATTGTTATTTGAATTTTCTATCAATCGTAAACATATTAATTTCATGTTTTATGGTTTGGTTTAATTGTAACTACTAACTAACTTTGGCTTTTGCTACTATCATGTTCGATTTTATAGAATTATGGGGATAAAGAAAGTTACAATGGCATATAAGAGCGGCATATAAGAGCGCGCAAGAGGTACTTTTTACATTTACCTTTTTGAAATTACGATTCTTTGTTTCATCGAATGTTTCATGCTTCTTTGTTGGCTATTGTGATGTCTTTATAATCAATTGATCGTTGTACACCCTTATATATAATATTAATATTAATATTAATATATATATATTTGTATACATGTCTTATGTAGTGAAATTTTTATTTTTTTAAATGATTTGACGTAGATGGTAGTAGTAACTTGAATTGATGATTGTATTAAAGGGTGTGTTGTTTTCTTACATTTATATAAGCTAGGCTAACGAATGACATTTTGATGTTTTCGTTACTTAGATATCCTCTTTGTTATCAAACGAATGAATGATAATCATTGTTGCATTTATAAAATATCTCATGATTTAGATTGCCGTGCATCGCACGGATTTTACTATTAAAGAATGTGAAATTGTATTTTTATATAAAACTTATGAGTTAGAAGATTAAAATATATATATATATACGGATTATATATATATATACTAAAGGAGTATAAAAGAAACCTTCAGAATTTGCCAGGTAAGCATGAATGTCACGTGTCAATCTCTTAACTTCAGTTAATAAACTATTTAATTAATATTATACTATTATTTTATTATCTTATAATAATTAATAAATAATAAATATAAATGCTACATATATTATAATAATACGAAAAGAGGAGTCACATACGAAAACAAAGTCCTATAAATTATTTAATTAATATTATTTTATAAAATATGTACAACAGTTATCATTTAATCACGTAATATTTAAAATAATTTTAATAAATTGCCGTGCATTGCACGGGTCTTCCACCTAATATATATATATATATATATATATATATATATATATATATATGCTAAAATTAAACAATGTGGCAATTTAAAAATATATCTCAAACCGTTGACAATAATATACTTATTTAAATTACGAGACGTTAGGTATTAAAGATATACATATATATAGATATAATTTGAAATTATTTGATCTTGTTTACTGAACCTGTATAATAATAATAAGATAATATAAAAGAGATCTCATTCAGATTCACAAGGATAGACATTAGAACAACATAGTTCCTGTCTTCTGTTAATTTCTAGCTAGTGATTATGATGATATTGGTACTGTTTTCATTATTTTTACTCCCTGTTTTCTTTCTTTTTCGAGCTAAGAAAAATACTCATCGACTCCCGCCTGGTTCGTTGGGACTGCCCTTGATAGGGCAGAGCCTGGACTTTATAAAGGCATTGAAAGCTGACACAGTTGATGAATGGTTTCATGAAAAAATAGCTAAGCACGGTCCCGTGTGGAAAGCACGTCTATTTGGATACCCGACGATCTTTTTGCATGGTATAAATGCAAATAGGTTTGTTTACACTAACGAAAGCCATGCACTCACCAACAAATAACCACCATCGGTTCGCAAAATATTGGGTTCTAAGACTATACAAGAGTTGACCGGCGATGATCACAAACGAGTTAGGGCCGCCTTGGTTTCATTTTTGAAACCTGAAGTGTTAAAACAATATGTTGTGAAAGTAGATGAAGAAATTCAAAACCACCTTCATACACATTGGCATGGTAAAAATGAAATTCAGGTGATAAATATTCCATATGGTCTTCCAATGTTGAGAACACAAAACCTTTTTCATATTTTCCGCTTCTTTTTCTTTCTCCTCAAAATTAAATTCGGGAGCAGGCACAACTTTGATTCAAAAATTTATATGTACTTTTGTGAATCATAGCTGAAAATTATAGTGAATCGATATTCTTCTCACAATTCTCACTTAAAATCTTCTCTCATGATCGATCCATATCCCTTTTACGTATAGTTGCATATATTTTTTCGTTTTCTACAAGGGTTTATTTCTAGTTATTGCACGAAGTCACCAAAATTCACTGGATGACGACGCTCCATCTTTTACACATGGTTTCACCTACGCTTTAATTAGGCTAGTATAGTAGCAGACATAATTTCCCTACATAATAGTGATTAACTCTTAGTTTGAATATTTAAACGATCTAATCCCTTAATAAAAATGTGAAATTGTCAATGGTGCAGGTACGACCGTTAATTAAGAAATTAACCTTTAACATAATCTGCTCACTTCTCTTTGGGATCGAAAGAGGACCCAGAAGAGAGCAAATGCTACCACTTTTTCATGATATGATCAAGAGTATGTTAACAATTCCGGTCAACATGCCTTTTACTCAATTCAATCGTGGACTTCAAGCAAGAGAGAAACTAGTAACGATACTATTAGATCTTATACGAGAGAAAAGAGAGGCACTCAAAGAACAAAATCAAGTAGCTATTTCTCCTAAAGATCTCATCACATCATTGCTCACCATTCACGGTGATGCTAGCTCAAATAAGAAGTCAGATCAGGAGATCATTATTGACAACATCATCGCTGTGATGTTTGCAGGATATGATACAACCGCCGCGCTACTAACATTTTTGGTCTGGCTTTTAGCTTGCGACAAATCTATCTACTCTAATATTGCTAGAGGTAACATCTTAATCTTCATTTATGTCGTAACCTCAAGAAAACCGTATTTTAAGAGAAAATGACTATAACAGCTAAGAATATACGAACTTAAAGATTGATCTAATGCTACATATAAACCATCAAGGAGTTTTAAAGTAGGACCCATATGTCAAACATTATGTTAGATAAATGTTAATTGGCATTAGGCCAACTTTTAGTTCCATATCGTTTCTCATATTTTAATTTCACATCTGTTATGCTATATATCTTAGGTTCCAAGATGAACACATTCAAGTTGAATCTTTGACCATTAGTAATATTGAATAGATTGTACATACTATTTATGCAGATATACCCCTTATGGCTTGAAATCTAATTAATTAACATTAACATGGGAGATTATATGATTAATGAAAATGTTAGTCTCTTACCACTTAATTTTTCTAACCTGTTTGCCGTATTGAGATTATAGAACAAGAAGAAATTTCCAAGCGTAAAGCACCGGGGGAAGCTCTAACATGGGAAGACCTTACCAAGATGAAGTACACATGGAGAGTAGCATCCGAGGCCCTCAGAATTAACCCTCCCGTGATTTTAGCATTTCGACAAGCTACCAAAGACATTGAGTATGGAGGATACATAATTCCTAAAGGATGGCAAGTAGGTCAAAGAAATGATTAACCAATATATATTCAGATAAATCATTTAAAAATAATCACGTATTTATGTTGCAGGTGATGTTGTCTCCATACATGACACACATGGATCATAGCATTTTCCAAAACTCAACCATGTTTGATCCAACCCGTTTTGAAACACATGCACCGTCACCACCACCTTTCAGTTTGGTGCATTTTGGAGCTGGGCCAAGGATGTGTCCTGGTCTGGAGCTTGCAAAAATGGAAACTTTGCTAATGATACATCACTTGGTGACAAATTTCAACTGGGAGCTTCTTAACAAAGATGAGTCTTTTAAAAGAATCCCAATGTCTGATTTCGGTCAAGGTTTATTAGTTGGAATTAAACCGATAAAATAAACATAGTTTGGTATGAAGTATAACATTTGAGTCTCGAACTAACTTATAAAGATATTTATTAGACTCGAATCGTATGTGACCAATTGGTATATTTGATAAAAATTATATTCTAACACTAATCAATTAGCAATTTAAAGACCCTTTCATCAATGTAATGCATGATGTGCTAAGCAATGTAATGTTCTTTAAATCTGCTGATCGACAACTATTATGTGAACATTTTTAGCTTCAATGCCTAGCGGTAGGTCTTAATTTGAACTGAAATGTAACAAAAACTCAGACTTAATTGTTAAAAAACAGAACATTACACAGACTTTGTTTTTAAAAACAGAACATTACAGAAAGGTGCATCCTTTAAATCAGTTCTCAACGTGAAAATTCAATACTTTGTGTCTGTAGATACGCCAATCAAATTATTAATCATAGCCAGATCCATAGAAACAAGTTCAAATGCACAAATCATCATCTTCCTTATCTATATTATTACCGATTAAGGATGGAAATGCTTGACGCGACCCAAAAGCAACAGGGAGAACCGTTCCATCAAGAAGTGAATGAACTTTCTTCCGAATGGCATAGTTGGGAGATTGATTCCTCGATCTTCAAAGGGCCAATTCCCCCTTTGTACTACCAAAAAATGAGATTCTTTTGCTGCTCCAACCATTACCGACACAAAATAAATGGGTTAGTGGGTCCACCCAACAACCCGAGGTTTATTTATTAGATTATTTTTTTTGGATAATTACTAACCCTCAAACCCAAAACTAATATGGATATAAGTTGACCAGCCCAACACTCAATTGACCCATTTATCAAACGTGTTATTTTTCAAAGTTGCTTATCATGCATTCATGCTAGCCTGAAGGAAGCCAGGAATCCATAACTCACATGTGTTAAATGACTCAGTTTCTTCAAGATATCCTCCAAATTTAGTACCATCTACTTGCAATCATACAAAAGTTTTCATCAAACAAATTAAGTTTCACCCATCAAATCAAATTGAGCAGCTACACTCTATGGATACTCACCAAAGACTTCAATATAGAGAAATGATTGTTTATGACAGCAGTTGATGCAGGCTCAAGTGTTGAAGATTGGGCCTTGATGTTCATGGAGGCCCAAGATCGAGTAAAGAAAAGGACTTCACGAAAAGGGTCATAACTTGGGTTACAGGGCTCTGTTTCAGGCCCATGAGCTGGCGAATCGAAGTTTGAGACGAGGCCCATCTCCTGATAGGCGATTGACCCAACTTCCAGGCCCAAAAACGACTCCGAGAAGAAGTTATGGACCATTTTATGTTTTTATTTTTATTTTGGACTTCTGTTTTCAGGTTTTATGTTCTGCCCGTTATGTTTTAGGCCCAATTCGAATTTTGATTATATGAAATTTATATTTTCTCTCAAATTCTGTTGAATTTTAAAGTTGAATTTTACCTAATCGCGGTATTCTTTGAATCAACGTGAATTCAACAGAAATTAATTCGTGTCATTGAATTTGTCACTGAATCACCAGTGACCACATCATTTACAATAATGGTAATTCCCTTGTGCTTCTCTGACGAAAATAGATAATTATTTCCTATGTCATCTTGATCGGAAACTTGAATTTGTGCTCAACCCACAAACAATACTGTTTGTCAGTCAATAACTGCTCAAAACAACCCATTTGACCTGTCTTGAGTTTAAATTTATATAAATCCAAAATAATAAATAATAAAACCAAAACTGTATGCAACAAATGCAAAAAATTGAAATTTTAAAAAATGTTTCAAAATAACATGGTCAAACTCGGGCAACCTCAGTCAAAATTGATCAAAGTCGATCAACATTTTACTTTAATTTAAAATAATGGCTTTTAGTCCAACTAAATGTTTATATTTAAAGTACTTGAACAATCGAAAAATTTATGTGTATGTATTGGGTCACTACTACCTGATCATTCATTCCTTCCTTCCGAATACATCAAGAAAACAATTATTTACCACGGGATTTTTATATTTACTCGGTTTTTGTTAACAAGATTATCTACATTATGAATCTTGTATATATCAAGAATTTGTTTAATGTAAAAGAAAAAGAAAAAGAAAGAAAAAAAAGAAAGAAAGTAATCTAATGTAAATATTAATAAAAGAAAACTTTTTCACCTTCAATTTTACTTAAAATCAAACTCTATTGACCAATCAAATGCTTTGATTTCATTACACTTTTAATTAACTAATAAAATGCATTTATTCACCTAAGATTTCTCTTTTTAAATAAATAAATAAATATCTATCTAAATAAAATATGTTTTACGGCGTAGTTTTGAAGATTCCTATTAAAATTACTCTAACTTTTAATTTATTAAATTAATTAATTAATTAACATAATACCATCATAATAATAATCCCTCGTTTAGATAGAATAATTTAATGTGTGAATGATTTATTCACACTAATACAACTAAAAGTCACATTTAACAATCTGTGTGTATATACGGTTTATGAAAAATACTTTTATTCGTTATTCGTATGTATTCACAGATTTAGCATTCAAATAAACGAAATATAGTTTTATGCGAAATGCATGTATATTCACGGGTTTAACATTCAAATAAATGAAAGATACTTTTATGTGAAATGCACATTTTAAATTAATTATTATAAACGTATGTTTATATATCTATCCCAAGAATCATTGAATTACACAGTTTAATACTTAACATTATTAATGCTTAAGTAACTAATAGCTACGTATCAACTTACTTATATTTAAAGTACAAAAGTCTTTTAGAAAGCCCGTGTAATCACGGGTTTATAACCTAGTAATAGAAAAATAAAAAATAATAGTTTCTGTATAAATACTGTTCTGCGTGTCGAAACTCATAACTTCGCCACAATGATACGAGGCAATTAAAGTACATTCATCGGTTTATATTCTGATTATGCCCTCAATTTTAAATCTTACAGCACACAAGCTTGCTTCTATCAAATATAACTGAAATAACCCTTCACCATTACCAATTTTAAACAACAAAAAACAGAAACAAATCCAAAATATAAACAATGAGAAACATAATCAAAAGAACATCAAACAATGCCAGTTCGCCATCATCAGAATTATCCTCTACATGATCAGCAGTAGCACCCTTTTTGTTTACCACTTGAAGACCTTTTATCTTCAATTTTCTACATTTAGCCAACATCTGAATTTTACTCGGTTTGTTGTTAGTCTTCACTTTCTTGATACTTCTAGATATCATATGTTTTTCATGTTTTTTGCTTATTTCCCTAACTGTCACCTCATTCGTATTGTCTACAAAGTCATTATATTCGATAGTTGACTGCAAAACTAAATTAGGCGATATTTGGCATGACCATATTTCACCTTGCGGAATTGTCTGCTCAAGTTCATCTTTCAAAACACTCACATCCGGACATTTATGAGATATCTGTCCACTGCATAAATCAAGTAAAATCGTAAAAATTATGTTTAAAAAAAGGTAATATTTGTCCTCTTCGTAACTACATGACAAGCCTGCTGTGAGGTGCCCACAACATACCTTAACGTATCGACTACATTGCCATAACTTATGAGTGCACCCTGAAGCTGTATTCAGAAATAAGAAAAAAAGCAATTTTATTTTTGATTTTATGATAAAAGATTCAATATAAATACTAATACCAAAAACAATTTTATGTTACATTAGTACCTTAGAATTCTCCGCAACTTCTTGTTCGAGTCTATTAATTTCATCTACCATCTTTTTCATCTCAATCTCTTGGTACGCAACTGCTACTTGAGAAACTGCTTCATTTTCTTGCTTTTTCTTATTTGCCAACTCTTTTTTCATTAAAGCTGAAGTCTTTCTCATCTGTAGGGCTCTATGCATCTAATCAAAAAATAAGTTAATGGTAATGAATAGCACCCAAATTTAAACAACGGTACGTTGTTAATTGATTAGCAAAATTAAAGTAGTACCTCATCAAGAACGTCAAGAGATCTATCTCCTTCATCCAACAAATGTACCGCACGAAGTTGAAGCACCTCCATTGTAGTAGCTAAAACAGCCTTTTGTACATACACTTTTCTAACAAGCTGCAAAGACCACATAATTAGTGAACTCAAGTATAAATCTGAAGTTTGGGTAAAAGGCGTTAATGATAAACAAACCATTTCATTTGTTTCCTCGACGTATCTTTTCGCCTGTTCACGTTCATCCATCTTCACAAGAATATCGAAGCTACTTTGATCTGCTTCAAATTTAGCTTGTTGTGCAGCTTCCTCTTCACATTCAACTTCTCTCATAAGCCTCATAACTGAATCCATTTTTGAGACCAAGGTTTCCTAAAACAAAAATATAAACAAAACAAGGATCAAAATGTAAAACATTTTAAAGTTTTTCTTCTTATTCTACTACTACCTCCATCACATAAAAAGTGTCATGTTTTGACTTTTTGAAGTTTTTCTTTTTCAACTTTGACTTTAAATATTTTTATTTGTGTTATATAATACTTGATGCAAAATATATGAATGGATTAAATTTTAAATATATTTTCATTGATATAATTTTCATCAATATACAAAAATATTTAAGATCAAAGCTGAAAAGGATTGACTTTAAAAAGTCAAAACATGACACTCGGACAGAGGAACTAATAAATATAGCCAATTATAAAAAAGTTGATTATATACCTTCTTATTTGTAACATCTTCAATGAAAGTGTCGATGAGTTGAGTGCTACAAATTTTGGGTGAAGTGGTGATCGTATTGTTGGATGTAGAATCTTCATCTTCTTCAAGATGATTAATCATTTCAAATTCGAAATCATTTTCACCATTCATGGTCCTGTGAATATAAGTTACAATGGAATTCTGATAGCGAGGCCCAATAAGGTTTCGTCTATTGGGATTCCTAACGTTAACTTTGCACTTACATTTTGAATTTTTGTATGAAATTTAGTTCTAAGAAGTTTTTCCGTTTGGTAATTTATGTTGAAAATATTTTTAATGGGCTTTTCCTGGCCCACTTACTTGAATCGTTTCAAGGAGGTGTGATGGTCAATTTTATAGATAAATTTTCACTTTTTCATAAACATTTTTGTTTTAAATAGGAACATTCTCGTGAGAACAGTAAGAACGGACATTTTTATTTTTAACTTTAAGATTAACTAACTTTTTTGATTAAAAAATTATATCAAAATTATTAGAATTTTATGCTCTTTAATATGAGATAAAAAATTTTAAAAATATGTGATATAAATAAAAAAAAATTTAGTGTGTATCACAGTATCATACATAAAAGCTGTGATATACAACTTTAATATCTATCCAATATTAAAGAGGATAAAAGTTTAATAATTTTGGCATTCTTTTTTTTTTTTGTGTAAAAAGTGTACATACGTTGAAATTAAAAATCAAAAAAATCGTTCATACGTTTCCTACAATAAGGAACGATTCTACAATAACCCTCCCTATAGAAATTTTTAATAACAATAACAGAAAAAAACTTATGTTACATATTTGAAAAGTGAATAAAAGAGAATTTATAAACTTGTTAAATACTTCATTTGGAAAGGAAAAAAAACAGTAAATAACTTACTTAGAGCATCCCAGTAAAACGTGTTCAATAGCTTTTTTGATTGTCACATCATAATTACATGTGAGTATAATCCCATAAAATTAAAAATAGAATAATAATACCTGCAATCACATGTAATTCTACTATAAAAACTAATCGCATATAATTAAACGTAAAAAATCAACATGCGGTTAAACATCAAACAATAATAATCACATGTAATTGGAACTATTTTGTTATTTCACTTATCAATTTACCAAAACTATAAATCTAAATTTACCATAAATCTACAAGATAAAGTAGTAAATTTCTAAAAATGTAAATAGACTATCAAAGTTTGAATTTCACTTTTAATATAAGATCCAACTTTAAATCAACATGGGGTAAAAGGTAGAAAACTTCACAAACAAACGCTTCCACCGCCTGCGGAGTAGGTACCGGCATTTCCAATAGCTCTGATGGCAGATCAACAAATAAAGCTTGTAAGTAAAATGTATAAAACAGCTTGAAAGGAAATGCTAGCTGCTGAAGTTTGACTTGACCAGATTCTCCGGTGAAGATTCCGGCAATGTTTGACTTGACCGTC
The DNA here is from genome assembly GCA_963930675.1 of Gnaphalium uliginosum. Lineage (NCBI taxonomy): Eukaryota > Viridiplantae > Streptophyta > Magnoliopsida > Asterales > Asteraceae > Gnaphalium > Gnaphalium uliginosum. Next base: position 36,532,247 of record OZ005680.1, on the reverse strand, counting down.
TGAAGGTGGCATTACAACTATTACAACTATTGGCACATTGTCCGTGCAATGAGGCTATGATAATTAACTTATCTATATTTGCATCGTTCGTCTTCATTACTGCTGAAGTTAATGTATTCTCCAGAGATTTACTCATCTGATCCACATTTTTATAGGAAAAAGAAGGAATACCTTATCAAGATCTGCAATGGATTCATCTCCGATACATAACACACTTGACACACAAAGTTGAAGCTCCTTCAGTTCAGTAGCTAAAGCAGCCTTTTGTGTAACACTTGTCACCCTCAAAAAAATAAAAAACATTGTTCGTTTAGTCATGTGAGCATATAACTTTTTCACGTTCGTTGGTTTAATAAACGAACGACTGTATATGTACAAACTCCTCAATGAACGGTTTCACGAATTATTCGCTGAACGTTCCGTTCCCTACATTCTAGTCGCAAATGTTATTCTTGGATCACTTTATGGACCTACAAAAGGTATGTTTGCGTAGTATTTTTCATTCGGTGTACAAAATGCTTTTTTTGTATGTCCCATGACTGAATGGGCGAATAACAACAATTGGGCCAACCCACTATAGCACCATGGATCATCAAAACCCCCACTTATTGAAGATGTATGATAATGTTATATTTTCCTTGTATTGAGTGATACAAATATTTGTTTTATACAGTACTTGAAAATAGCGAGGTTATAGATCGTATTGCATCTAGAACTCCTATGAAAAGAACTGGAGAACCAAATGAAGTTTCATCAACGCGGCATTCGTTTGTCTACCTATTGCTTCTTGCATCACGGGCCAAATGATTGTTGTTGATGGAGGGTTACAATTAATGGTTTCGAGTAATACTTAATTCTTTTGTGTTATGGTGTAACAGAGTATGTGCTCATAAAACCGCACAGAACACATTATTTTCTGAAAAAATGCAATAAAGTTTGTGAGGGTACGTGTTTAATCTGTTCCTGAAGGGAGAATACACTACATAGAAATGGAATGAATGTCACAAAATGTACACTTAGCTAATTTGCAGTGTATCTGTATCCATATCAAAATCATCTTTTTCAGAATCAGAATAGCATCCATAACCTTTCATATCAAAAACTCCTTGTTTATAATCTGCAAAAGCCTCTTTGATCTCTCCCTGAATCCATTCCTTCTTCGCCTTGTTCTTTGAATTCTGCGCGAAAGACCAACTCGTGTGATCTCTCAACCACCCTTTTCTCATTACTACAAAACATCCATTCGCTCCATATTCTTCCGACGGTATCATTTCTTGTATTATTGGTCCCAAAGAACAATATTCTTCGGTAACCGATAGTTCTTTCTTATCTTGATAATAATCTTCAATCTCCCGTTTTAGCAGCTTCACTTCTAGACGGTTACAAGATATCTCTTTTCTGCAAAAATTAAATGATATGTAAATTTCTAAACCAAAGTTTTCAACTTTCATGTATACAACCAATGTGAATACTAGAACTTACTTTAACATATTGATTACACGCTTACGATCATTCAGAAACCGCTGCAACTGTATAATGAGGGGGAAAAAAGTCAGAATGTGCATTAACTTTGTTTTATGAAAAATTATCTATTTTGAAGTGAAGTGCAAAATTTGAAAGACTATTAGCATGCTTGCAGTTGTTTTGTTTAAATTACTAACTATACCTTTAAGTTCTCCATTGCTTCTTCTTTTAGTGTCTTTGATTCTTCTTTCAACTTCTCCATCTGTTGTCTATGGTAAGAAAACGATTTGTCATTTTCTAACTTTTCCGTATCTGCTGCATCCTTTTTCATTACTGCTGAAGTTAGTCTGTTCTCCACGGATCTACGCATCTAATCCATCAAAAATTTTATTACAGTAAACATCCAACGATCCCAATATGTACTAACTGATCCACATAATTTTGAGGAAAAAGAAGTAATACCTCATCAAGATCAGCAATGGATTTGTCTCCTTCTTTTAAAACACTCGACACACAAACTTGAAGCTCTCGCATTTCAGTAGCTAAAGCAGCCTTCATTGTATATACTTCAATAGCATGCTGCAGAGACGGAAAAATATTAAGCAACACGTCTGCATAATCTTATTTCTACACAAGTTATTCACTTGCAACACTTGTCAATATCAGCTATAAGCCCAAATACATACTGAATGATTTTAAATATTCACACATATAACTGTAGAAAAAAGTGGTTCATATATTTGTAAGCATTAAAAAATATAAAAATTTGTCTACGGGTAAAGTATTGAGATATTAATTTTATATATCTGCATACTTATAAATGGAAGCGTTGTCTATACTAATATTGCTAATGAGTTAACAAAACTTCACATATTTTCCTAAACCGGGCAGATAATACAGGGTGCCAGTTTCATATTTGTTCAAATCACAAAACGTAAAACATGACGAAAAATAATCTAGTACCATGTCATTTGCTTCCTTGGCAATCTGCTGCGCCTTTTTAAGTTCATCAATCTTAGCAATAACATATAATCTATACTTATCAGCCTTCTCTTTTGCTTGTGTTGCGACTTCCTCCTTACATTCCACTTTTCTCATTAGTCTCTTAATTGAATCCATTTCTGAGTGTACCGTTTTCTGCAAAAAAACGCCTTCACTAATTACAGCTATTACCCAAAAAAAATAACATCAAGTATATTTACAAAATCTATAGATTTAATCATTTTACTGTTGCATTATAGCAACATACTGAATTTAAATTCATAAATTGATATAAATTCAATTGTATTAATGTCTCGTGTAGGCTCAACTACAAAAAGTGCAAAAGAGGTCACTTGACTAGCTTCAAAAAGTTACAATCAGAAATCGTTTCGTTATTTCAAGTTGATATTAACAAGGCTGGCTAAATTAATTATATTAATAATTTACCTTCTTAATTCTAGCATCTTGAATAGAAATGTCAATGAGTTCAGTGGTAGAAATTTGGCCTGAACTGGTGGTCATGTTTCCTGACACGAATCCTTTTCAGTTTTAACAACTTCGACTTCTGTCCAATCAATTGCACCTTCCTTCTGAATACATACATCAAGAAACACAATTAACTTTCTATAATTAGGATTATTTACATTATGAATCTTGTATATAAGCATTACATTTTAAAGAAACAATGTAAAATTCAGACATCATTTAAAAGAATAAGTATGTACTCCAGATGCTTTTGTGAAAAATGTTGGAAAAGTTTCATAATAAGTCGTCTTTACCACCTGACTTTTTGACCCAAAACCCATTTTGACAACCCTGTTTCATGAAAATACAATACTTTGGCATGATAAATTTATGAAATTAAGCAGAAAAACGTTGTTCTGAAATCTGTTAAAACTTGATCGAATCATCAATAAACAATTAACTAAATGAAATGATAATGTACCTTCAAAATGTTGATCAACCGGAATCACTGATCACTAAAATCTTCACGAATTCTCGACTTCTTGTAAACGAATTGAAATCACTCACTTAAAATCCTGTAAATGAAGTTTTTTAGGGGTTTTGTGCAGAACGTCAATCATCAAATCAAATTGTTTATATAAGAAGGATATTGAGATTGAGGCGGTTAATCAACTCAGAAATCGTTGCAAGAATCTGTTGCAAATTTCAAAGTTTGTCACTTTCGCAGATTAGACCCCTTAACTTTAGAGTATTTTCGGTTTCACCCTTTTTTATCACTAGTATTTTCGGTTTCACCCTTTAACTTATTATTTACTTAACTCGTTGCTTTCTTTTTCTTTTCTTTTTTTAATTATTGTTATTATTATTATATTATTCGTTATAATTATATTAAACATAAAAACTCTAAACAAATCTGATAAACTTATACTTGTCAATTGAGATTTTGAATTGAGTTAAAGGACCAAAATTGGAAATAGTAGAAAATCAATGGACTTATTAGTGAATTGAGGTAAACTCATAGAATAACAGTTTGATGGCGATGGTAAAAACTCAAGAGGGTGAATTTCATATGTCACTTTTAAAACGATATTAAAATACACTTGATGAACTTAAAATTCTTATGTACGATAAAAAAAATTAATCAAGTTTATTACATATTATTACATTGCTTAAATGCCTTTTTAGTTATAACAAAAAATATTTAGTTCGTTAATGCGGACCCTCTTGTTGATAGAGTTGAGTTCTGTATATGTTTCAAAAACTAGTTGTTTGTGTTGAAATTTATTTAAATTTGGGATCAGAAGGGCAGGCGGTTAGAGATAGAAGGAGGGACAGAAAATCTCTATGTCCTTGATTTTTTTAACCTACAGTCCATATTTACTACATTATAAGTATCCTGCATCATAAATGTACATTACATTATAACCACATTCAATTTCACTTTTAAAATTTTAACTGGATCATAAATTTTAACTGCATCCTACTACTCTAAATTGTATCCATTTATTTATTTATGCTAATACTAATAAAGATGAATTGCTTGTATATATGATCTACAAAAAAGAAGAAATTTATTTGAAAGAAATGAGAGAAACAATCTTGACCATACACTAACTTGACTATCAAAAGGGTAGGATTGACATTTTCATTTTGAGTCAATTAGTTAGAATTTATATTAATAAATGAGAAATTAATATTTTGAGTACGTGAAATCAGTAGGAGCATTTATTTGAGATCACCCTTCTCAAATCTCAGCCCGATTATTTTTCTCAGTAATCAACTACATGTTTGACTTTTGAATGCATCGAAAGCTTGCAACGGACTTTGTGTTGCATGAATATTATTATTTTTTTTATTATTTTTATAATCAAAAGGACTCTTCAAGCTTTTTCATATAGGATACGATACAAAGGGAAACTAGATCAGCAAGAACGCAATTTTATCACGGAGGAGCAGGTTTTTTTTTATTTCAAAAACAACCACAATTCATTTCACACAAATGCAAACGTTTTCGATGGTTCATTCATTCGCTAAGTTTATGTATGTGTTCAATATCCATAGATTTTTATGAATCGATTTATTTATTATGAACAATGTAATCGTATGATTCGGACATCGAATCATCCATTTTCGGTTAATAAATGACTGTATTATATCGGTGCTGAAAGTCGACCCACTTATTTGGAGAATTACTTCTAATTGAATTATTTTGAAGAAACGAACAGGACAAAAGGTTGAGTCTAAAACGGTTGATGGATTTACTTTATAATAATAACAATGATTAAACCGAAATTGATTCATATGTATGACATTGATTCACATATTATATATATTTGATTCAGTAATTTACTAAAACTGATTCATAAATTTACAAGAGTGATTCATAAATTTTATCGTATCGATTCAATAATCTTGTAATAGTATAACAGTACCAAGTTTAAAGCAAATGAATCATAATTACCACTAAGCAAAATGCAATCATTTATCAAATACACTCACATAGATTCATAAATTTCATTATATGATTCAGTGTTGTCAAAAAAGAAGAAGTTAAATAATCAGTTATGAATAGTTGATTCACTATTTCATTATATGATTCAGTATTGCTAAAAAAGAAGAAGTTAAATAACCAGTTATGAATGGTTGATGGGTTTACTTTATAATAATAACAATGACTAAACCGAAATCGATTCATATGTATGACATTGATTCACATATTATATATATTTGATTCAGTAATTCATTAAAACTGATTCATAAATTTACAAGAGTGATTCATAAATTTTATCGCATTGATTCAATAATCTTGTAATAGTATAACGGTACCAAGTTTAAAGCAAATGAATCATATTAACCACTAAGCAAAATGCAATCATTTATCAAATACACTCACATAGATTCATAAATTTCACTATATAATTCAGTGTTTTCAAAAATGAAGAAGTTAAATAACCGATTATGAATGGTTGATTCATAAATTTCATTACACACCGTCAAGCATTTACGCAAAAACTTCCATTTTATTGTAAATTAATAATAATAATTAGTGGACACTAACAAAAAATAAAAAACTAAAACTCCCTTATTTAAGGATTAGTAATCAACCGTAAATTTCATTAAAGTGGCACTAACGATTTCTTTGGAAGGAATTGTTCTGAAAGTCCGTTTTTACCCTTCTAACATTCAATTAATTTTATAATTATTTACAACTCATGTCATTCTATTTTGAATCATTGATCAAATAAATGTAAGGTTTAGATTTCTTCTCTCCCTTCTCTCATATAAATTTCTTTTCTATGTATCCTACTCCTATATATATATATATATATATATATATATATATATATATATATATATATATATATATTATATAACAAAGTGATTAATAAGTTGACTATTTAAAGTCAATTAAAATGAAGTATACTCAACCCTTGGATGAGGTTTTTCAACTTAAGATCTAACTCTTAATTCAATTCATGATCTTACAAGTATTATCACACTTTGTTGATGACTATTATACCCTTAATAATTTTAATCACATTAGCTCATAATTCAAGGAATAATTCGTTTGACTATTCTCCATTTATTGTCTACGTATCTACATCTACATTACACTAATTTCTGAGTTGTTATTCAATAAATGTGATTTAACTCTATAATAAATGATGATAAAAAGATAAATTTATGATGATTAATCCATATTTGATTAATGAAAATTAAACTTATGATGATTAATTAACCCCTATCTTCCCTATATTTTGATTGGCTTACCCCCATAAATTATGTGGCATCATTTCTTCTCTTAACATAAATAATTTTTTGATGTAATTTGGTTTGCCATCTCACAACTCAATATGACGTGACCTTTGATTTTCAGAAAGTATTGACATTTAAAATGTTGTAGTAAATTTCATAAATATATGAAACTGAAAAAACCATGCAATAATTGTGAGTTACAAGCAGCTCAAACTACTCAAGCAATAATGCAATAATTGTCATACCACCTAGGTGCTTCATCAAATTTGAATCAACTAACTATGTACGTCAACTCAACGTCGTCGTCACCTGCAAGATAAGGCCAAAAACTTGAGATGATCATTGATGCTGGGAGTTCGGATAACATAGCGTACCACTGATGCGTAAGACATTGAGTTGGACTACTTTACAGGAAAATGGAAATGGTTAAGATATTCAAGTTTCTTTCAACAACCAAAGCATCCTTAATCACTTCTATATGTCACACTTCTTATAAATTCACACTCTCTTTTAGTACCTTAAAAACTCAAATTCATATTTTCATGTAATGTATATGTATGCTCACTTTTTGTTGACATAAATATTCTTGTGTGTTGTGATTTTGATATTTTATGTCAATTTTGAATATAGCAGGTAATTTTTTTTTTGTTTGTTAATATCAAATATTAATTATATTTTGATTATGAACATTCATTTGTCCTTTTAAAGATTTATGCTTTTTGATAAAAAAAAAAAAAAAATCTTTTATTGTATGTTAAGTATATATATTTAGATCTACAAATTTAGGTATACCGATCATTTTTTGTCATTCTTTTAATAAAGTCTCCTTGTAAAAATGAAAATAGTCTCCTTGTAAAAATGATAAGCAAAATTTTCACTTTACTTAGACCATCCCCTGTAATAATACATGTAATAGCTTTTTTGATTAGCATATCAGGCTATACATACAATCTAGCATAAAAGTAGTTGGGCCAATTTGATGTACATTTAGCTAATTTGCAGCGTATGTATCTTCTTTCAAATCAAAATCATCATCTTCAGAATAAGAATAGCATCCATATCCTTCGATATCAAAAACTCCCTGTTTATAATCCTTAACCGCCTCTTTGATCTGTCCTTCTTCGCCATATTCTTCGAATTTTGTGCCAAGGATCTACTTGTGTGATCTCTCAACCACCCTTTTCTCATACCTACAAAACATCCATACACTCCATATTCTTCCCTCGGGATCATTTGTTGTATTATTGGCCTCAAAGAACAATATTCTTTGGTAACTGATATTTCGTATTTATCTTGACAATCTTCGATCTCCCGTTTTAGCAGCTTCACATCCAAATGTTGACAAGATATCTCTTCTCTGCAAAAATTATTTATTTTGAAGTGAAATAAACTATTTGAAAGTTGTACCAAAGACTACTGACAACTTTAAAGTTATCTGTTATGGTTAAATTACTACCTTTGAGTTCTCCATTGCCTCTTCTTTTAGTCTCTTTGACTCTATTTTCAGCTTTTCCATCAATTGTGTTTCGTAAGAAAACGATTTTTCATTTTCTGACTTTTCCTTATCTGCCTCTTTCTTTTTTATTACTGCTGAAGTTAATCTACTCTCCAGGGATTTACGCATCTAATTAAACGAAAATTTAAATGGTAAACAAAATCTAACTATCATCTTAATACAAGTACTAATTTATCCACATTTTTATAGGAAAAAGAAGTAATACCTTATCAAGATGTGCAATGGATTCGTCTCCTTTATTTGACACACCCGACATGCAAACTTGGAGCTCCTTCGGATAGCTATTGCAGCCTTTTGTGTATATACTTCTCTAGCATTCTGCAGAGATCGAAAATAAGTAAGCATAACAGCAAACTGAACATCACCTCAAAGATCAGTTCCAACTTCCAACCACAACAGATTTGCATTATTTTTTTCTATATACGAGTTATAAACGTACAGAAAATGTTAATATCTATCAGCCCAAACAAATATAGAAAGTCTTAAAATATCTAATCTGGTGCAGATACTACTGCGTGCAAATTTCATATTTGTTCAAATTGCATAAAGTAAAACACAACGAAGAATGATCTAGTACCATGTCATTTGTTTCCTTTGCACTCTGCTGCGCCTTTTTAAGTTCATCCACCTTAGCCAGAATATATAATCTGTACTTATCAGCCTTCTCTTTTGCTTGTGTTGCAGCTTCCTCCTTACATTCCACTTCTCTCATTAAGCTCTTAATTGAATCCAATTTTGAGTCTACGTCTTCCTGCAAAAACTACTTCATTAGAACTATTAAAATTCAAACACTAAAGGTTATATTAATTAATTCTATAAATGTCTCTGTGTAGGCTCAACTACAACTAGTTCAAAATTTAATTTACATAAACATCAGTGGCCCGTGATGTTGATTAAGGCCTAATTCAATGATATATATGATTTATGCAAAAATTTATACGGTAAGTTGAAATTTGATCAATATACCTTCTTAACTCTAGCATCTTGAATAGAAATGTCAATAAGTTCAGTGCTTGAATTTTGGCCTGAACTGATAGTCATTTTTTCTGATACCAAATTGTTTTCACGAATAACCGTTTGAACTCCAACTTTCATCTGATCAAGGAATAAATCAAGAAACACAATTATTAAGGGATCTTTATATTTATCAACTTTTTATCAGTATAAGATTGTATTTGTATATATACAGTATATAAACAATGAAATCTATCCAAGAAGATCCAAATTGCTATTTAAGCCAATGAATATAGAAACTTGAAACAAACTATTTCAATTTCAGACTTCGTTTGTAATAGTAAATACTCTAGGGGATTTTATGAAATATATTAGAAAATTTTGAAAATAAATCGTCTCTACCACTCGACTTTGACCCGAAACCCATTTTGTAAAACCCTATTTTGGCATAATTCATGTATCTATCAATTTCTTTATATGAATTTAAGCGGAAAAGAACTTTGTTTTAAAACATGATCGAACAATTAAGAAACAGAGTAACGAAATGAAATATTGAACAATTAATGATGATTTTCGAATAGAAATGTAATGTACCTTCAAAATGTGGATCACCTGGAAACACCGATCACTTAAACTTCACGAATTCTTGTAAAAAAACTTCACTTATTATCACTTTAATCTTTACGAATATATGAAAATGGAATTTTAGGGTTATTTTGGTGAATGTGAAGCAAACTGCTTATAAGATGGATTTTAGATTGAGTCGGTTTAGAAATCAAAACAAAATTCGTTGGAAGAATTTGTTTCATTTTTCAAAGTTTGTCACTTTGGCAAAACAGGCCCCTTAACTTTGGAATATTTCAACTTTTCCATCTGGCTTTTTTCGTATGAAAAACACATTTCATTATCCAGCTTGTCCTTATCTGCTGCTTCTTTTTTCATTACTGCTGCAGATAATCTATTCTCCATTGATCTACGCATCTAATTAAGCGAACAATTGAAATAGTAAATAACACCTTACAATCTAGATACACGTACTATTTGATCCACATTTATTAGAAAAAGAAAGTAACACCTCATCAAGATCTGTAACAGATTCACCTCCTTTATTTAACACACCCGACACACGAAGTTGAAGCTCCTTAACTTCAGTAGCTAGAGCAGCCTTTTGTGCATATACTTCTGTAGCATTCTGCAGAGAGCTAAAAATAAGTAGCCTCGCTAGCAAACAAAACAAGATAAAAACAAAATCTAACATGTATTATCAGTTCCAACCACAACAGATATCCGACTGGCATAATTTTTTTTCTATACGAGTTATAAACATGCAAACAATGTTAATATCTATAACCCCAAATAGATATTGACAGTCTTAAAAATTCATACTTGTAACGACTTGACAAAAGTTCACATATTTTCCTGGTGCAAATAATACTGCGTGTAACTTTCATATTTGTTCAAATTGCATATAAAGAAAACACAAAGAAATATAATCTAGTACCGTGTCATTTGTTTCCTTTGCAGTCTGCTGTGCCTTTTTAAGTTCATCCACCTTATCAAGAACATATAATCTATACTTATCGGCTTCCTCTTTTGCTTTTGCTGCAGCTTTCTCTTTATTCCACTTCTTTCATTAGGCTCTTAATTAAATCCATGTTCGAGTCAATATTTTCCTGCAAAAAACTCCTTCATTAGAACCATCACCTAAATCAATCAAGCATTGTTAACGTATTCTACAAAAGCCATAAAAAAATCAACCTTTTTACTATTAAAAATAGTTCAAGATAGCCATGTCTGTTGGATTGCAGAAACGTGGTTAGATTAACATTGATTCAATGTAATTTTATACACACTTTATGTAATTCAATTACATAAAGTTCAAAAGACGAAATCTTTTTGATATTTTCAATTATTTGAACCACATTTGAAGTAAAGAAACATCAATTAAGACTACATTTATCAAATTTATCATTTATGCAAAAAATATATATAGTACGCTTAAACTGATCGATATATACCTTCGTATTTCTAGCATCTTGAATAGAAATATCAATAAGTTGAGTGCTAGAAATTTCGCAAGAACTGTCGTTAACCATATTTTTCGATATTAAACAGGTTCTGGGGTCATAATATTCAACTTCCATCCGCTGATTTGCGCCTTCCCTCTGAATACATCAAGAAACACAATTAATTTACAAAATTGATTTTTTTTAGTAGCCTAACAGGATATTTTACATGATGAATCTTGTATCTTGTTACAATCAATACATTACACACACAAAGGTATATATCCCAAAAAAGGCTAATAAGCAAATAACACACAGAAACTTGAAAGAAACTATTTAATATATGAAAAGTTTCAAAATAAGTCTTCTCTACCACCCGACTTTTTGACCCAAAACCCATTTTGACACCCGGTTTCATGCATAATTCTTTCACATAATGCAAGTATCTATCAATTCTTTTAACAGATAAAACTTTATTTTAAAATCTGTTAACGAAGTTAAATACTACACAATGATGATTTCGAATAGAATTGTACCTTCATTGATCACTGACTTGAATCTGTATGGAATTCTTCTTGTAAACGAAGTTTTAGGGTTTAGGTGCCGAATGTGAAGCAAATTGTTTATAAAAAAGATTTCATAATTATATATTTAAGATTTTAAAATTTAAAATTAGATTAAATTTGGAGTCGGTTTAGAAATCATAACAGAAAATAGTTAGAAGAATCTGTTTCAATTTTAAAGTTTGTTATTTTGGCAGCATAGGCCCCTTAAGTTTAAAGTATTTTATTTTGCACCCTTTATTCACTAATCGTAATTATATACTTATTCATTTATATTAATTTAAATTAAATTAATTTAATTCAACTCATTTACTCTTTTTTATCTTCCTTTTTCTGAAATACGTACTTGTTACAAAGGGAAAAGAAGTTACCAAAGAATTATACGAACAGAAATCACGGGATCTATAGTAGTAACACTATCTTATAGGCGTTCTGAGTGTCACGTCAGTATAACATGGTGTTATCCACCACGATAACACCATGTGGTGGGATGTCTTGCCCACACAAGGTCTCACCAACTAGTTTCTTTTTCTTTTTCTTTTTCTTCCAAACAAATATAAAAGTGTTTGAATTGTGAATTGTATGTATAAAATAAAAATGTGAATTGTTGTGGTAGTATGTATAATGTATGTGTATATATATTGAAGTAAAAAGTGGAAAAAAAAAAAATTCTCAACCGTTGACTATTAATTGTCAAATTCTGTTTTTAGAACTTTCAAAAGAGTTGTTGGCTTTTTTATAATTTTTCTTTTCTTTTGTTTGACTTTAAAAAATGGATAAGGAAAATAAAAAAATAAAAAAATAATCGAGTCGGTTCTACAAATGGGGTTGATGTACTCGTTAAGCCAACCACAATGCTTCACACTACGAAGCCCGTTGCAGGCGTTCTAAGTGATGAACGCGGCCCAACACGGGCGCGTTGCAAATGGTGATATGTGAATAGAGGTAAACTTAATTTGAATTAGAATCCAATAGCAAGTCTTTCTGTTGCGATACACACCGATTTATCGGCCACAACGAGCATTAATTAAACCCTTAGAGTTTTAATTGAGTAAATCTCTTCGATGAATTCAAATTTCTTTCAAAATAAGTAATAATTCTAAAATAACCCTCTTCAAAGTGATTCTTAGTAATCCATACTTAGTCATATTTGGGAATAATTCTAACTATAAAACCAAAAATAAAATAGTGTAATAATTAGATAAAAATCACCGAACGAGGAAATTGATTTCTATTGTATGTATCTGACCTTCTATTATCGCTCTATGTAAGTATATATTATAATGACATGGGAATATGTATGGATGTCATGTGATGGTTTATATAGATGACACACCAGTCAAACAATATTAACAGTAAAAAAGTTAAAAAACACTTTGTGTACAATGAAAGTCAATTTTGTTAATTACGCACGGTATACTTTGCATACTCTAGCTTTAGTTTAACATTCACAATATTGATGAACACACTTGTAATGTATTTCATGATTTTACACATCAAATATCGAAACATACATATAGCTATACCATGTTAGTTGGATAATTTCGATCACAAGTCTTACCAAAATCGTATTGTAAGATACTATATGCATCAGATATCCAATTAAAGGTGTGATCAGTTGTATACTTTCTCACATTACATGGATACCAAAATGATCTTGAATCGTAAAAGTAGACAAATATCACTTAGATGATGATTTTGATTTATACCTAATCAAACACATGATGTTGTCCGATTCATACTAAAATGAGCAAGAATGATTTCTGAAAATCTTCATCTCTGAGCCACAAAAACATACACCTGAAAAATAGTTAATGATCCATTCATTTTGTTTTGCTTCTAGAATTGCAAAATCCGCGAAATGCAAGTAACTAAACGAAACAATGAAAGTTTCAAATCAAACTGCTCCAAAATGTTTACCCTAATGTTTTGAGACCTTCATTTTCTAGGAACATGAACCTGCTTATGAGTTATGGCCATACTAATTGGTATTTCCAAGTTTCACATTAGAATTTGTAATAACTAAGAAGGCTAAGAAGGTTGCTGATGTGTCATTTTCAAGACAAGTTTGGTCATTGGCCAAAAGAGACCCCACAAAAGATATCGTTTGAGGGATTAGAGCTATGCAAATCAATATACCACATATTAAGGCAAAAGCGTGTTTCCAAACTTAGAATGACTAAAATTAAACAGACACGCTAATATTTCATGTAAATATCGTAATAAAAGTTGTGTATTCCTCTGGATTTGTCATTATAAGCTCTAGAGATGTTGCTTTTGGTTACCTATATATAGAGATATATGCAAGTATATGTATAGATGTGCTCTTTGATAGTTTCTAACAAGTTATTGGTATCAGCTTCTCATGGGGGCTGCATGTTCATCGATTTTGAAGACAATGAAAAATCGATCAGTGATGAAATGTTCAAAGCAAATACGCGAACAGAAGGCTCGACTTTATATCATATGGAGGTGTACCATGTTTCTTGTTTGCTCGCATGATTAAAGTTTAGTTTTAACAACATAGTGCTTCCAAATGTTCAGTTTTAGACGCTAATGATCCTTGTATGCATATGTGATCGAAACTACGATGTGATTTGTGAAACAACTTTAATGTTCACTCGGCACGCTAAGAAGATGAGGCTTACACAACGTGTTGGAGTTTGTATTCGCAATTTATATATGCTACTTATTAGTTACATACATTTGTCTTTAATTATACATTATCGAGTAATAGGTAGGATCAGTACATTGAAAACAATTGCTATACTACATATAATTGAACGCAGTGTGGAATACATCATTTGCTTCTTGTAAAAATGCATAATCCGTGGATTGAAAAATGACTAATACGTCTTGAATAACCAAAGGCGCATTAGCCTATCGGTATCGAGGTGAACCTCCAACTATGAGGTTGTGAGTTCAAGTCTAATGGTGGACATCTATCTATATAACTAATTGAGGATAACACCTTTCCTACTTGGACGCCCTATTTATTTGACAAATAAGCGAAAATCTAATGTGTCTTTCACTATGACTTCTTAAAAAATCCTACATGGCTTCACCATGTTTGTCTTTAAGTTCATCATTCAAGCCTTTGGGGTATTCTCTATTGGAATCGTCATTTTCGGATAAATTTGAATAACTCTAACTTACCTCAACGTACTTTAAGTTTACCTATCTCAACACTTACATTTTACCTAAGAAGAAAAGCTTCACTAAAAATTATACAGGCAATACATTTAAAAGGTTGATACCTATAACTATATATTTGGATCGGAACCAACAATTTCCGAATGATGTATTTCATCATCATATCGACATTTAAGTTTTCCTTAATTTTCATGTTAAACATTTGATTCATGTGTTGAAAATATCGTTACTTTACTCGTAAGAGATTAGATGTCATACTTAAGCATCTTCGACCACTACTATGTATTGCTTCATGCGTCATCGTTTACATTTGTTTCTAAACGGCTTTTACGTCGACATTTTTATAGTATAATATACCCGTGCATCGCACGGGTTAAAAAACTAATATCTTGAACACCCGGGACCATTTGTGTGGTTTGATGCACCTTTAGTTCTCCTATGTGTATATCAACGACGTTAGTGTGAGTCAAAATAAAATTTTTTAAAAATTAGGAGATATGAAAAATTTAACAATATATATGTACATCCAGTTGAGATCACATTTACTATATTATTAGCGAATACGGAATGAGATGCGTTTTGTCGCCGTTTTGCATCTAGAACGTCGTTTCAATTTTGTCTTGTCACTCCCCTACTACGTTTCAGATACCGTTCTGGACGGCGTTCCCGAATAGCGTCTTGACGGTTCGGTTTTTTTTGTTTTTTTTTTAACTCCCAACGGGTAATATTTAGTAAAAAAATTTAAATTAGCCATTTTAGAGTCGTTAATGGACATTTTTTTATATTTATTATTTTTTAAAATCACCTTTTCATCTCCCATATATACAATACTTAAAGCACACATCAAAATACACATTATCATCTTCAAATACTCTATTATTCACTATAATTCAAATAATGTCGAACAACACAAACACTCCATATCACCATCACTCTCAATGGAACCCGTTCCAAAATGTTTCATCATCTTCAAATCCGAGTCCCGCAAACGCGAAAATGCCCGGTTTTCGTCATCAATATAAATGTCTCAAATTCAAGTCTCGCAAACACAATACCCTCAATCACCATACTATCAAATACTGTAAAATTAACCACAATCCACCAACCACAACAAATGACTAACATACCGCACGAGCAAAGGCCCGTCAACACCAACTTCCTCAAACGAGCAAATGCCCAATTTTCGTCATCAATATAAATGTCTCAAATTCAAGTCCCGCAAACACAATACCCTCAATCACCATACTATCAAACACTATTAACCACAATACCATCAACCACAACAAACCGACAAACATACCGTTCGAGCAATATAACGATTTCCTTTTATGATGTCAAGCTCAAACCATCCAACAACCCGACATGTATTCACAAGGAGAAACAAATCCGACACCAACCTCGTCTAAAAAAAGTAGAGCAAAAAAAGGGAAAAAATAGTGTTCGAATCATCATAACCTAAACCGAAAAAGAGTGTTCCCAATACGTAACAAGGAAGCTTTGTCTTCAAAGTGGATGAAACTTAACACAGAATGCCAAAAATAGGGAGCATTTGTGACAAGGCTTAAATCACAACCGAGAAAAGGAAGGTGCTGAAGATTTTCATATACGGGCAGAGTAACAATATACCATCGTTGGAATGTGATAATAAACCTTTTACACATCATCAAGCGTGGAACTTTTTTAAGGACCACCAAAAGTGGTTAAATCCCAATCCCTTGTCGCCGTTAGGAGGAACGTTCCAAAACGTCGAAACGATGGACTTGGACGATTTGGATTTAGACGAAGAACCAGACGGTAACGAGTAAGATGACGAAAACCTGAATGTAGGTTTATTTGTTGATGATTTGTTTCCATGTCCAAAGGGAAAAGAAAGAAAACCAAAATCCCATTAAAAGTCATCCGGTTCCTCCGCTTCTTCTCGCGCTTCGTTTGATGAGTCGCTCACACCAACCTTTAAGGCATCCAGAGCGATAAACAAGGATACTACAAGACGAAGGACCTAGAAGCGCAACTTAGAATTTTGTCCATGCCGACGGAACACTTGTCAAAAGAGGGAAAAATCATATTGGAAATGAAAAAGACGAAGATCGTGACAAGATGGGAGGGGATTGAGATCGGGAACAGGAGATCTTTGATTACTTTAGTTAACACATTTTAAAATTTTAAGATTTCTTAGCTAATGTCTTTAAATTATGTTTTTTTAGGACATGTGTCGCACCCCCAAATTTGATGTGCAACGGAAGTCGGGTCGGGGCGAGACTAATCATGGATCATTACACAAGTTATAACAAACGACCTCTAAATGAGACGTTTAGAAATACATTTCATAAAATATGTTGTTCACAAAAATACATGTTTGTTCTATTCGCGAGTTCGCATAAAAGACTAGAGATCTTAGTACATAACTACCAATACAAAAATAGTAATGCAGGAAAATCTCTCTGTTTGTTTGTAAAACATGCGACTCGAGCTAGAGTTCCCTGTAGGCCATCCTACTATGTCTGCGAACCTGAGATTACATACTAAAACGGTCAACATAATGTTGGTGAGTTCATAGGTTTGAAACAATTATCAAAAGTTGGTAATAATCACAAGATTTAATCAGTGTAGCACGAATGCAAAGTAAGAGTATACTATTGCCACGAGTCTCACAGTTCGACGCTTAACCTAGTTTGTGCCTCGGGCAGATGCATAATCCAATACACCTGTAACAGTCAAATATTAATGCGTCCGTGGGTCGGCTAGAGCGACTAGCCCCGACGGGGATGTCAATCCCCGATAGATCTATCCAATAATACTCGCGCTCATACAATTAACGAACTATGATAAAGTGAGGACTTTTAGTGGATTAAAGGTCTCATGCAATCCGTATAAGAGTTGTTTCAGTACTTGTGATTATAAAAACAGTGTATGTAATCTCACCCCATAGTATAAAACAGTAAAAGAGGGGCTATGAGACTCACCTGAGTCTTGAAAGCAGTTATATCAAGGAGTGGGTGTTCGTGTTCCAAAGTGCAATCTTCTAGCGCCCTAAACGCGTAAGATTGTATGTAAGTGGTGGGTTAATGTCCACTTATGTATGCAAGTGGAGGGTTAATGTCCACTTGTGCTAGTCGTCCACTCAACTAGCTATGTCCAAAGTTTGTTTATCGTTTGTGTTTAGAAAACGTGTACGGCCCGTTGGTGATGCCTTGTAATAATAATCCCAGAAAACATTATTATCATGTTTTGTTCCGTTGTATACTTATAGGAGTATATGAGTTTCATGTACATGTAGTGTCATATGTGAATATTCGTTTTTACGCGTACCTAATAGTTCGCTAAACAAGTTCTAAATCTGTTTTATGCGACACTAGGGGCGACACCAAGGCATATTGCGACACTAGGTCGGTGTCGCAATTGTCTCGGAAGTTGGGACTTATGTGACACAAGAGTTTGTGTCGCAAGTTGTGATTTCAATTTTGTTTTGACGACATAAGCGTTAGAGTCGCAGGGTGTGGCGACACCAATTAGTACTGTTGGTTTTAAAGAGTTGCGACACAAAGGTTTGTGTCGCTACGTTCGAGAAAGTTATCAGTCTGTGCGACACAGACTCAAAATCGAGGGGTTCTGCGACACAAGGTTTGTGTCGCTATGTTCACAGACTGAGAGTTTTACAGATGAGATTGAGAGTTGCGACACAGGGTTTGTGTCGCAATGGTTTTGGGCCATCTGCGACACAGAGGGTCTGATGTGTTTTCGTGGTCGGGAACTTGGTCAAATGTACTCGGTTTGACCCGAAACTTTTAGGGAAGTCTTAAATATGTTTTTAGAGTTTGGGAAAATTATCGTTACGTCTTGTGGTCAACCCGAAAGTGTCGTTTTAAAACTTTTGCAAAAACAGTCCCTGTGGTTAATTTTCCAGATTTTGAGTCGTTTTTGTGGTTCGTTTTGACTAGTCAAAGTGTCGAAATAAAATCCGAGAAAATTACCAGTTGTTCATATACGTCTTAACTAATTTCAGTAATTTTTCTGGAATTTTTGTGCAAGTCTAAGTATTTTTAATAATTCCATCTATCCTCTGAGGTCCAAAATCGATCAATCTGGACACATGTTCAAAGATTGAATTACTGAGCAAAATCGACACATTTTCAAAGAATGTTATCTAAACGACATTTGTACTTAACAAAATTTGTGAGATTTTGGTGGTAGTTTCAAGTCATTTGGAGTCGTGTAGCTCGAGTTATGGACTCGAGAAGTTGAGTCAAAAATCTGTCACCCGAGACAGAAATGCGACATGTTTTTGTAAAAGTGTTTTCGAGTATCAAACGATGTCGAAAAATTATGAAACTACTTGGAGATGAAAGCTAACTCTTAAACTTAACTTTTGCCTTTTGATTCGTCCATTTTGGTTGAGTTTTGTTATTACACCCGACACTTTAGGTTAATTGTTAAACCTAGCTGGAAACCCTAATTACTTGTATTTAGTTGGTATTAGGCTAAATATGTGTAATTACCTGTATATTTGAATATACACTTACGTGATTATGTGTTTATCTGTAATTACGCGAAACAACCGGACGAGGTCCGACAATCTATACGGCGTTGGTGATACACTTTCATAAATAATGTAAATCTATTTTATAAATTAAATAGTAATTATTTACCCTATATTATTGTTGTTAAATAATAATATACGAAAAACCTAAACGTTTTGCTTAAAACGTAACAAGTGCAACAAAAACGCGCGAATCGCGCCCGACACCCGAACGAAACCGACAAATATTTTAAGGATGTCAATAATGTATTTTTAAATATATTGGTCAAATTAAAATAGTGATTTTGTATCAAAAATAAAACACAAAAGATTTAATGTTTACGCGCACGAATAACGTTTTACCAATCGAATAATGTAACACGGGCTTGAGAAAGCAATTGTGCAAGCCCAAGGACCCAATTGGGCTGTCCCAACTGAGCCCGAGGTCGGCCCAAGAGGCCCAAATCGGCCCCAAAAGCCAGCCCATGCCCTTAGCCCAAGTCCACCCTATTTATTCTTCCTTTTCTTTCTTTTCCTCATTTCCATTCACATTTTACACACACACTCCTCCAACCTCTCTACACTCTCTCTATAATCTGCCCAAGAACACCACCACCACCACCCTACAACCACCAAAATCCGGCCACCATCACCACCCTCATCATTCACCACACTTTCAAGAAGAAATCAAGCCGAAAACACAAGAAAACGAGCCCTCAACGTCCATCTCTTTGTGCTTTCATCCTCCTCTTTGTAAGAACTTCAAAACTCTTCCAAAATACTTCTATAAACATGTTATAACGTTCACTTAACAAGGAAATGTCCAAAACATAACACAAAAACGTTTTCCATGGCTTAAAATGTTGAAGAACAAAACATGCATTTTCGGGCAGAAAAATAGCCCGACTTTGAGAGGCTGTTTCTCCCTCAAAACTTGACCAAAATGGACGATTCAAAAGGCAAAAATTAAGTTTAAGAAGCTAGCTTTCATTTCCAAGTGGTTTCATGATTTTTGGAGTTCGTTTGATACCCGAAATGATTTTTACAAAAACATGTGTCCGGGCTGTCAAAAAGGACAGAAATTTCACCTTCCTTGTTTTAATCATAACTCGAGATATACCCATCCAAATGACCTGAAACCAATGCCAAAAGTTCACAAATTTTGTTAGGTACAATTGTTGTTTAGATATCTTTTTCGGAAAATGTGTAGATTTTGCCCAGAAATCCGATCTTGTTGCATGTATCCGGATTGGTCACTTTCTGACCTTAGGGAACAAACGAAATTTTTAAAAATACTTAGAAGTACCTAAAAATCCTGGAAAAATTAATTTAGAGAGCTAACATACTAGGGAACAACAGGGATTTTTCTTGAATTTTCATTTGAAGATTTGAAACATGAAATAAATTGTACAAAACCGACCTGTTTCAGGCCTCTGTGTCGCAGAAGCCCAGTAGTCTGCGACACAAGCCTTTGTGTCGCTACAGCACCCGAATCGTCACATTAGCGACACAAGCCTTTGTGTCGCTACAGCACCCGAATCGTCACATTAGCGACACAAGCCTTTGTGTCGCTACAGCACCCGAATCGTCACATTAGCGACACAAGCCTTTGTGTCGCTACAGCACCCGAATCGTCACATTAGCGACACAAGCCTTTGTGTCGCATAATACCTTAGTGTCGCATAACACCTTAGTGTCGCATGTAGCGAATTTAGCCCAGTGTCGCTAAAAACACAAAAATCGATACGTTTTCCTTGGACCCCAGCCAGGGGCTCTGCCCCTTGGACCCCGCCAGGGGTTGCCACCCCTTGGACCCCGCTACCAGGGGCGCTGCCCCCGGACCCCCGTCATTAATGGGCTTCGCCCCTTGCCACACTAATTAATTACCCATAACTGGAAAGTAGAAATACGCGTGACATAATTAATCAAGAGCTGTATTTTCACAAGATATCACCAACGGCCCGTACATGTTTTATAAGCACAAACGATAACTGAACAATTGGACATTTCTAATTGTGTGAACTTATTTTAGGTGGACATTAACCCTCCACCTACATGATTAACTTAGGTGGACATTAACCCTCCACCTACATGATTGGCTTAAGTGGACATTAACCCCCACTTATACAATCACTATAGATGGTCTTTTGAGACATCTACTTACACAGCCTTATACGTTTAGGACGTTAAAAGGTTGCTTCAGAAAACACGCTTTGCTTACTATTTGCTACTTGCTTGCTAATATCAGGTGAGTTTCATAGCCCCTTTTTACTGTTTCTAACTGGGGTGAGAATACATACAACTGCTTTTACACTGCTATTTTCATGTGAACACAAGTACAAAACTCGATATATTGGTTGCATGAGTTATTTTACTAATCCTGAAGTCCCCCACATCATAGTTTGTTAGTATCGTTATAGCGTGAATGTTAATGAATAGTACTATTTGGGATTGACTCCCCCCGTCCGGGTTAGTAGCGCTAACTTGTCAAACGGACGCATTATCATTTGTTCTTACGAGTGTTGGATTAGGCACTCGCTGGGAGGCACCCCAATCGTGGCACTTGATTGTGACCCGACACCACAGTTAAGCTCGAACTATGAGCTCATGGCAACAATATACACTATTTTTACATTTTTGTAATACATTACCTATCATTGTTGAATGATACAAACGGAAATCTTGTGTTCCATACAATGTTATATCAACTGTTTTCAAACCTATAAACTCACCAACTTTATGTTGACCTTTTAGTATGTATTTCTCAGGGAACCAACCACAGTAGGCTTGCTCTTGGAGGGAGATAGCTCGAGTCGCATACTTTTCACAAACATCAGAGATTAGCTTGCATTAAATTATGTTGAAATCTTGTACTAGATGCGTACTCTACTTTTGGCAAAACTTATGTAAACATTTTAACTATGTTATGTAATGATTTTTGAAACGTCTCATATAGAGGTCGTTTGTTGTAATTCTTGTGTTGTGATATTAGATTTGGTCGGCGCCCCCAACGCAACACCCTACCTTCCGCTGCCACGTGTCTTGGGGGTGCGACATTTGTGCACGAAACTTTCCTTTGAAGTCGGGCCAAGTTTCTGCCCATAAACTGTTAAGGTTTTTATGTTTTCAAAAATGTTTTTCGACTTTGTATTTGGACATAATCTTGTTATATGGACATTATAACATGCTTATATGTATGTTCCAAGTAGTATAAAAGAGGGATAGAGTTTCTTACAAAGAAGTTGATGAAAACACGAAGAATGAAGATCGAAAGCTCGTTTTCTTGAGTTTCCTTGCAAACCGAAAGGGAAGAACTATGGTGGTTTGTGGTGATGATATTGGTGGTTTACGATGGTAATTTGGGTGTGTTGAATCTGCTGAGATTAGAGAGAAAATGAGGAGAGGTGGTGTGTGTGAATGTATGGTAATTTGTGTGTGTGAGTGGGAAAATGAGGTGAGGGGGTGATATGGTATAGTGATGATGTTGAGTATGGGAGGGGAGTAAGAGGGCCGGTCGGGGGGGGGGGGGGGGGGGGGGGGGGGGGGGGGGGGGCACATCGGTGTGGTGTGTCAACCTTTTGTTCTCCAAGTTTAAGTCACGTGCGGTGCCCGTTTACCCGTTCGTTTCGTCGTTCGTTTAAACGTTAAACGTTTATTATTCAAGTTTTTCGTTAATGATTTATTCGCGTATATTTTGATTGACGTTTTATTTAAAATACTTCTTTTTAAGTTATTGAAATATATTTCGGGCTTCGTTCGGTTGTCGGGCGCGATTTGCGCGTTTTTGTCGCGTACGGTACGTTTTATACGAAACGTAAAACGTCTTAGATATCATTACCACGATATAAGTTAAATAACAATTATTTATTATAATTACGTTATTTAATAAAATATTTTTCACCAACGTCCGTATTATTGTGCCGGATTCCATCCGATCGAATTTGCGTAATTTAAAATTTAATTACGTACGTGTATATATATTTACATACATACAAACTGTTACTGCACTTAGTCCTATTTCATACTAAATACAAGTAATAATGATCTATGATTAATCACTAATGACGGCCTAATTCGCCGGGTGTCACAACATGTAATATATTTTTTATTTACAATAATGTATTTCATTTATTTGAATTTATTTTGTTATGTGTTGCAATTTATTAAATTATTTTAATTTTGTTAAAATAATAAAAAGTTCAGAACATTGTAAAAACATCATCTTTCGATCCTTTAATTTTTCAGCAACACTGCTGTCAGTGTTCTCACACAGTCAGCAACACTGATGTCAGTGTTCTCACACAGTTTCATCACTCTATGTAATCTTAATACTGTCTATTAATGTTTTATCAAGTGGTTAGAGTGGACTTCTAAATTTTTTAATAATTAGACTCGAGTCACAGTTAAGCCATGATTTGTATGTGGAGTGATCATTGCAGTAAAAGGAAAAAGGAAAAGTAAGTTAAGATAAAATTCATAATTTCAATTATATAAAATTTAAATAATGGGAAAATTACACGTATCTCCATTTTAAACTTGATAATTACCTACATATCTACCCAATCTTTTAAATTACATATATATCCAAATTCTAAATTCATTATAACTAATTTCCTATAAACACCTAAATAAATATAAATTCATTAATTAGATGACATATATTTTTGCCCTATTTTTCTTGCTCAATAACCGAACCTACGGCGTCAAAATTTTCTTTTCCCGCTAAACATATTCAATGTTCCTCCCAATTGCTTATATATGTATAATCTTCTATTTAGTCATGATCATATTTCTCTTATTTTCATCAACAACTTTGAAGGAAAAAACCCATACGTTTGAGTTATATAAATAAGGTTGGTTGATTTTTTTTTTTTCAATATTTTATATGTAATGATTACTCTATGTAATATTTGTAATTTGGATTTGGTCACGACACATTATTACTAAGATCTTGTTGGTATTTAGGATTGATTTTTGTTTGATATTAAAGTTTTCATTTTTTTTTTATTAATTTTTGTTTGATATTAAAGTTTTCATTTTTTTTATTAATTTTTGTTTGATATTAAAGTTTTCATTTTTTTATCGGTTATTTATGTATGCTAAAAGCATGGATGATATTGATAATATATCGACTCTTGACGCATCAAGACCAACATGGGAAAACATGGTTGAATCACCCATAATTGAGTAAGTTTTTGAGATTTCTTACTGTGAAATATTAATTAAATATAAAAAGGTACATTATGGTTTATGTATGTCAACTAAATTTTCAGGCAAGTACCATTAAAGTACAAGCTTATACTAAGATATGGAGGGTTTTTTCGATTAGTCAAGAAATCGAATAGAAAAAAGTACAGTTTTGGATCTCAAAAAAGTATCTACATCGAGACTGGCTCGTACAACTTAGATCAGCTAATTGAAGAGGTGATAAACCGTTATCCGTCAAGGAACGATCTAGTTTTGTCAATAGTTTTTGTTGACAAGTACGCGGAAGAACAATCTTTTATAGAGCTTAATTCCATTGAGAACTTCATGGTGATGCTTAATATGTATCAGAACGAGAAAGAAGTAACCATTTTTGTGACGACGGATTATAATCTACAACAAAGATATAAAGAAATAATTTATGTATTATATTCATTCTCCTATTTTGTACAGACCTACAATTTTGTAAACATGTTAAATTTTGACACAAATTTAATCTACCTTTTGGTACAGTGGTCACCATGAAGCTATTGATGAACCACAAGAGGTGAATGATTCAGACTCTTTCTCAAGCATAGAAAGTTCTCAAAGTCTTCATAGTATTGATAATGAAGGTGAAACTTACTCATACACCAAGGAAAACCTAACTATGAAAGTGAATTTCAAATTTCGAAACGTGATTGCATTTAGAAGAGCTTTGAACCATCATTCACTCATACATGAATATGAGTATGTCATTGAGAGAAGTGATTTGACGCAATTCATAGCATATTGTGCAGACAGAGAATGCGGTTGGAAAATTCATGCTTCTCGAATGGAAGAGAAAGTTACATTTGAAGTAAGTCTATAATTTGATACAGATTTCATTTTTACATTTGTTTTATTAATATGTTAAAACCTTTATATTTCAATTGTGTAGGTTAAGAAATTGGTGGATACACATAGTTGTACTCAAAGCAATATGTGTCGTAATAAGCATGCCACTCAAGGATGGGTTGCTAATGTAGTTGCTGAAAAACT
Source organism: Gnaphalium uliginosum (assembly GCA_963930675.1). Classification (NCBI taxonomy): domain Eukaryota; kingdom Viridiplantae; phylum Streptophyta; class Magnoliopsida; order Asterales; family Asteraceae; genus Gnaphalium; species Gnaphalium uliginosum. The sequence goes on along the minus strand of OZ005680.1, from coordinate 36,506,648 downwards.
AAAATCTGATGGGGATGTATCTCTTGCAAAGTTGCGAAAGTGGATTAGGCAAGTTTATAATGTTCAAGTACCATATATGACAGTTTTTAGAGGAAAATCGCAAGCTTATACTGACGTGTATGGTAAGTGGGATGATTCGTTTATGAAGATGGACGATTTCAAAAAGGAACTAAGAAATCGGAATCCTGGAAGTGTTGTTGACATCGAGTTTGAGAGAAAGGGTGAGAAGAAACATTTTCAAAGTTTTTTTATTTCTCTGTTAGCATGTTCTCAAGGGTTTCTTGTTGGTTGTCGTCCATACATTGCTCTTGACGCTTGTCATCTGAAAGGCAAGTTTAATGGTGTACTTGCGGCGGCAACAAGTATTGACGGTAACAACAGCACATATCCAGTAGCTTACGGTGTGCTCGAATCAGAGAATACAAGATCATGGACGTGGTTTCTAAGTTCCTTAAAAAAAGCAATAGGGACACCAAATGGTCTAGTTATCTCATCAGATATGCAAAAGGGGTTAGAAACAGCTATCACTCAAGTTTATCCTACTGCTGAGCACCGAGAATGCATGAGGCATTTATATAGTAATTTCAAAAAGCATTTTCGTGGTGACTTCTTCAACTCCAACTTGTGGGGTGCTGTAAGAACCTACAACATCAATGAGCATGACAGATTATTAAAGGAAATTGCTAGTGTACGTGAAGAGGCAATAAAATATCTTAATGAAAATCATAATAAGATATGGAGTAGAAGTAAGTTTGGCACAACATCAAAGTGTGATTACATTACTAATAACATTTCGGAATCATTTAATTCATGGATACATGATGAGCGTTATCAACTGGTGCTTGAACTTCTTGATGCCATAAGAGAAAAGATTATGATACTATTTGATGAGAAAAGAAAGATCGTGACAAATGGAAGGGTACATTAGTTCCCAAGGTTAAGAAATATTTGAAATATATCTTTAAGGTAAGGTAAGTGTAAAAAGTTATAACTTTTTATATTTATTAAATACTAAAATTACAAAGATATATATTTACCGCGTGTTTTCTGAATCTTTTTGTTACCTTTTTAATGTAAAACTTAGGTGGATTTGAAGTTTATAGAAGCAGCAACAACCGAGCTGAGGTGAAGTATAAGGGAAAACGTTGGGAGGTTATGCTAGATGAGAGAACATGTACGTGTCGAGTTTGGCAAGTTAAAGAGGTTCCGTGTGTTCATGCAGCGGCTTTCATTGCTTTCATGAGGGATGCTAATTGGGACACATATGTTGATTCATGTTTTACAATAGATAAATTTAAAGAAACATATGCTTTAGAAGTTGCCCCAATGCCCGGAAAGGATCAATGGGTGATGATAGAATGTGAAGCGAAAATATATCCACATATTATCAAACGTTCGCCTGGACGACCCAAAAAGAATAGAGTCATACCACCCGGTGAGTCCAAGAGAAGGCACAAGTGTCCGCGATGTGGTGAATATGGACATCATGAAAAGACTTGCAAGAATTCTACACGCGGTGAGAGCGCATCTCAAGCATCCCAAAGTTCTAGTCCGCATCAAGCATCCACAAGTACTAGGTTAATCATCTGTCATTTATATACTTTTTTGCTATTTCTTTTTTAAATTGCTCCCATTTTTTATAGAACGGTGATGGTTGCTTGTTATTTTAGGGGACGGAGAAAAACTACAACGTGAAAATAAGAGAGCTAAGTTAAACCAATTTTATGATGGGGAAAAATAATGCAACATTAGCTTTTGGTGATTTATAGAACTACAAATATGCCCTAGGTGCTCATCTCAGTTTTGGTCTCTTATATGTGGATTTTAGTAGCTATTTTATATGTTTTGGTTCTGGCTTTTAAAATGTTAGATTTCATGGATTGCTATTCTAATTGATGACCTACTTTGGTGTTTGTTAATCTTTTTTGCTTTGGTTCTATGCATTTCCATTTAACTACTTTCTGTACGATATCTTGAGCAATAAAGGTCAAAACATGTCATCTAGTTAACAAACTTAATATTTATTTAAGTGTTTATTAGGAATTAGTTAAATTAAACTTAGAATTTGGATATATATGTAATTTAAAATATTGAGTGGATATGTAGGTAATTATCAAGTTTAAAATGGATATGTATGTAATTTTCCCTTAAATAATTAGGGGAAAAAGTACTCGTTTCATATTTAAATCGTTGTACATCATTTTATTATTATTAACTATTATTATTATTATTATTATTATTATTATTATTATTATATTTTATGTATTGAAAATTTATATTTATCGGGAATAGAGAAGGTTCAAATAGGAACACACATATTTTTATTTTTATTTATAAGATTACCTAATCTTTTTGTTAAAAAATTTATATCAAAATTATTATAATTTTATGCTCTTTAAGATAAGATAATTTTTTTTTAAATGTGATACACATTATAAAAAATTTAGTGTGTATTACAGTATCACACTAAAAAGTTGTGATACACAACTTAAATTGTGTATTGTATATACTAGTTTTAAGACCCGTGTGTAAACACGATTTAATGTAAAAATAATACATATTTTAATTTTTAATTGTACTTACCATAGTTTTTCTTTGATCAATATAGAGTTTTAAACCCGTATATAAACACAGTTAACGTAAAATGAAACTAAGTATAATTTTTCTTTTATTAATACAGTGTTTAATTTTTTAACCCGTTTATGCACACGAAAACTATTAAATGAATACTTCATCCGTTCATTGTATTTAATGTATAGAGTTTTAATTTAAATCCATGTTTACACATAACACAGTTAATGTAAAATGAAATTTAAGCATATTTTTTTTAATTATTATTAATATAGAGTTTTAAACTCGTAGATGCACACGAAAACTGTTAAATGAATACTTCATCTATTCATTGTGATTAATATATAAAGTTTTAATTTAAACTGTGTATACACATGACACAGTTAATGTACAATGATACTTAAGCATAATTGTTTTAATTATTATTAATTTGTAATTTTAAACCCATGTATGCATACGGTTATTAAAATGAATACGTAATTCGTTCATTGTAAGTATGTAATGTATTAAATAAATTTTTGTTTAATTCTTGAGTTCTAATGATATAAGCTTGTTATTGTTAATATGTATAATAAATTATAAAGATAAGCCTTATGGGGATTTATTTTTGATATTATTTTTTTTTTAAATTAGATTTTTTTAAGAAAATTAATTGATTAGATTTTTAAGGAAGATTAAATGATTTGATTGGTCAATTGGATATTTGATGAAATTAAAGAATTTAATTGGTCAGGTTCAATTTTGTATAGAAATTTTTTAGGAGAGGTTTTTTTTTATTAATATTTATTTATTATTTATTATTATTAGATTAGATTATATATATATATATATATATATATATATATTTTACATATAATTCAATTTCATATTTAAAAAAATAAAATTCTAAATATATTGATATTTTTTATTTTATAAAAAAATATATATAATAAAATTAAAAATAAAAAATATCTCTATTGCGAAAAATACAATAACCCTCCTCTGTCGGAAATATATGTAGTTTTGTAATTGTCTTAGGAAAATATGTAATTCTCTGACACGTGTGTGCTAACTCCGTAACTGCATAACATCTCCAAACACCAAAAACCCTAAACCCTGAATTTCACAGTTTCCATTCATCATTCTCAGAAAATTATAAAATGTGATACAAGCTTCATATTTAAGGTATGTTTAATCACCGTCAAACTATTTCTCGTTATCTAACCGCATCTAAAGCCTCAACTGCATTTAGGTTTTGGAATCAATTTACAGTTTCAATTTCAAGTCTAAAAGTTGTTTGGCGTAAAGATAAAAAACTAGATCAAGCAATTGAAAACGATAAATCATGGAAACAATGTGCAAAAGTTGTTAAAGAGGTATTAAACGAACCTAATCAAGTAATTCCTCTGCGTTATTTACAAAAACGCCGTGAACGATTACGACTTCCGGTTAAAATTGATACGTTTTTAAGGCGTAATCCGTTTCTATTCGATGTGTATTATGATCGAATTAAACCGAAAACTGAACCTGTTAAGTTTTTGAAATTTAGTGATAAGCTTCAACGAGTATTGGATGAACATGATAGGGTTTATTTAGACAATGAAATGTTAATTGTTGAGAAACTATGTAAGTTATTGATGATGTCGAAAAATAATGTAGTTAGTGCTGATAAATTGATTCATGTGAAGCGAGAATTCGGTTTTCCGAATGATTTTTTGGTGAATTTGGTTCCGAGATATCCTGAGTATTTTCGATTGATTGGGGATTCATTTTTGGAGTTGGTTACTTGGAACCCTAAGTTTGCGAAATCGGTGATTCAACAAAGGGCTGATGAGGAATCGGAGTTGACAGGTGTAAGAATCAGGCCCTCTTTTGATTGGAAGTTACCTTCGGGCTTTTATATAAGGAAAGAAATGAGAGAGTGGATTAGGGATTGGATGGAACGTCCTTATGTATCACCGTATGATGATGCGTCGAATTTGGATCAAGCATCTCTAGAGATGGAGAAGAGGACAGTGGGTGTATTTCATGAGTTGTTGTCGTTATCGTTGTATAAAAGAATTCCGGTACCAATTTTGGGGAAGTTTACTGAAGAGTATAGGTTTTCAAATGCATTTTCGAGTGTGTTTACCAGGCATTCAGGGATCTTTTATATGTCACTGAAAGGTGGGATTAAGACAGCAATGTTGAGAGAAGCTTATAAGGGTGATGAGTTGATTGATCGAGATCCCTTACTAGAAATTAATGATCGTTTTGTTGAATTATTGGCTGAAGGACACAAGCAGAGGGAAAAACAACTGAAGCTTCAGAAACAAGCAGTTCCAAAGGATATGGAAATGGTGGCTATGACTATGAGAAACAGTACTTCGAGTGATCTTGAACTTGATGAAAGTGAAGAGCTGTATAGCTCTTGAAATGCTCCGTTTCTAGCATTAGAAGCATGTTTCCTGCTTACCGTTGTACCTTTTGTTTGGCTCTCAAGCTGGCTGGAGGTCCAAAATAAATGATTTTGTTGGCTGTGAGTCTTTCCCAACTATATAAATGCATATACATCGTAATTGTAATTTGTAATATTGCATACGTTTGGCCTATTGAATGAAAAAATGGCAATAAGTGGCAATCGAACTGCATTATTGTCAAATGGCTCTTATGGTGATTATTGTACAAAGTTAATCACCTGTAAATTTTAGGTTCTAGTGTTCAGCTGTTGAGTAGCAGGAGTGTTTGCATTTGATGTACTATCAGTTAAATAATTAGGATTCTGTGAATAAAGCACAAGAGGATATTGGTCAATAAAGATGTGCTTTAATATTGTAAGGGGTCTTTGGATGTGCATTAGAACTGATTATTGTGATTTGAAGTTGCATATTAAGTTGTAAGTTAGTCAAAATGGAACATAAGAGAGTATTCGTCAAGAAACCCTTTGATGTAATTGACCCTTTTTTTATCATTCTCTTTGTTGATTTTGGTAGCATCCTTGATGAGATAAGTCAAGATATTTAAAATGGATCTTCTGATGGAAACAGGGTTAATATATTATGAACTATGTTTAAGAATTCTATTATTAAGTGCAATATTTGTTGCCAAAAGTATCCTTAGCTTAGATTATTAAATTTTCTATTCTTTGTCCCTTTTATGGCAATAATAGACAGCAAACTGATTGATATCAACTACAGCTGGGTTTTCGATTTAATTGTTGAAACTTGTTTGTTTGAATAACTTACTGTCATAGAGGAACTAAATGGAAAACCCAGCTATAGTTCATATCAATCAATTTTGCCGTCCTTTTGACACCCAAGATTGCTAATAAGAGAAAAGAGTTAGGAAACCAAGTTTGTAAAAACTTCTTTGTCTCGTTTGTAAACAGTCAATGCTTCAAAGATTACAAAACATTTATTATTGCAAGTATACCTTTGGGTATTTTCCCTTAACCGAGCCGGCTTGTTTAAACGTAAATGCTTTTAGATCATATTTTAGTACTTGGATAGATAATCAAGGTGTTAATTATGATTTATGATTACAAAAGCAATATTTTTTCAACAATAATCTAGATTGTTGAATCCGAGTGATTGAGGTAGACTTTTGGCAACTTCAATCCGTGATTCTGTTCAACAAATGTTTTATTGTTGATTGACCCTATTTTAACGATACAAAGAATATTAGAACTAGCATGCTGAAGATTGATGATGGTTGGTTCTTAGACCAGATTCTGGCCTGTAAAGTTGAAGACTCTTTTACCCTGCTTCACCAAAAGGGGGAATGCATACAGAGAAATTGACATAAGAATTTCGAGTTTTAGATGTACAACAAAGGTAAATTTGTCTATTTGCGCATTTGATGACATTACAAAAAATTGCTTTTGGTTTACTAGATTCTCTTACTGTCATAATTTATGGGTGTTTGGGGCACTTTGTGCATGGTTACTAGTAAAGAATGAAACATTTCCATTAATTTTTCATCCAAATCAAATATGTAAATATTCATTGTGTGTAAAGAATCTGTTGTTTTTTAATCACCTAAACCCAAACCATAACCGCTCTTATTATGGAACTTGAACCTTGCCAAAGATATGCATAGAAAAAAATTTGGTGATCATTTCTGTATATATCTTTTGTTTCCTCTCGTTTGGTGAAAATTTCTCTTTTGGACATGTTTTCTTGCAAAATACGATTAGAAGAATTTCAGCCTTCTGCATATGGGCAGATAACAAGACTACACCAAACTCCGTCTATTCAATCATCATGCGAATGGAATGAAGGTAACATGTCTAGCTTCAATTTAAAATTTATTCCTGTTGCAGTTTGCAAACACAGTCTACTCATGAAGGTGACATGCCTCTATTTATTTACATGTTTATTCTTACTGTAATTTATAACAACATACACCTCCGAAGGTACCTAACTACCAAGATCACACAAATTTTATGAATTGATTCTTATATAAAAATGTACTATGCATTAGCAATATATATTAGTAGAGGCAAAGCATTATGCAATGGTTGTTTTTCATGCAAAATACTATGGTCACTGTCAATATTCTTAAATGGGCGGTTTTCACGTTATTTCCTATAGTCACCACAGTGCCAATTCCACCTTTTGCCCCCCGGCCACTTTGTAATTTACAGCTGGCCCTTGCAAACCAAGCCTGTGCATATCTTCCAGCATCACTCCCTCCTCCGCCTCCCTCACCATTTGCCCCTGTTCGTCCACCTCCACCACCTCCACCTGAATATCATCAACAGATACATAGTCACAGTCACAGTCACAGGTATAAACATGATCATTCACATGGGCATGATCAAGAACATGAGCATGGGCAAAATCAAAGTCATGTGTACAGGCATAGTCACAATCAAAGTCATGAGCACGAACATGGTCATGATCATCATAAGCATGGTCATGGTCATCATAAACATAGAATGTCACCTGTAGAACAGCAATGTTGTAAGTGGTTAGCTCAAGTTGACGATGAGTGTGTCTGTGAGCTGCTTGGTCACTTACCGCCTTTCCTAGCTAGACCCATTCATGAATACACTGTAAGAGTTGCGGGCTCTTGCAATAAAACATACTCATGTGGAGCACAATTTAGGATTTAAACATCGACCCTATGTTTCTTCCTCTTGTTGTAATGCATTGAAAATTTATATATAAAAGTTGATATTTCTGTCATGTCATATTTGTTTATATTCGAAGTGAAACTTTGTTCGCAACTTAATTTGTTATCTTATGGTGTGCAATATCTTGAGTTTATTTTTTATAGTTGACTGTAACATAACATTTAGGTGTTTCTGTTATTTGTAAATGCATGCCTGTAACATTAAAAATGCAGGAAAAGAATTTGAAGCATGTATCTTTGAATGTCATAGGATGCTAAGCTGTATAGGTTTGTTCCATGCTTTTCCTTGCCCCTGTTTTGTAAAGCAACGGGGTCGCTTGAAAATGAATTTGTCTGTTGGACCAGTTGCTATAGATTCTTCCTCCTAATCAGACTGTTACTTTCTCTCTGTGTCTGCCTCCTAATAAAACCTTGCTATAGACAAACGTCCATTCATATATGTCTAGAAAAAAGATTGGATATTGAATTCCTGTATGCAAAGCATAGCTGGTTTTCGTATTTGTAAAGTCTTGCTGGTGTTACATTTCATAAGTTTTCAATTTGTGAGGTTTGGAAACCGACTTAAAATGACATAACCTGCTTTGGAGATTAGATCCTTTATCCAGCTGTAAAAATGGATTCAAGAATCCATTTTGGAGGATTTGTTTTGTTTTTGGCCTTTTTATAGCGGAAGTAGGGTTTCTTGGAGGGTAGATGTCATGGTCATGAATCATATATGGTCCGCGTCTGAATTGATAGGTCAAACCAATCATCCAAACATTGTCAAAATTGATTCCGGCATCCATTTTAAATAAGAATATTGGCAATCGTAAAGTAATAAAGTATTGTACGGACCCTTTTGGCTGGTGTGTTTGGAAGCTTGCTTTAGCGTTGACGTTAAGTTAAGATGTGACTCAATGGACCGATAGTCCACTTCTGAGATTGATAGAGTTGTCTTGTATCTAGCATTTTGTGGCTCATTTCTAAAAGTAGGTGCAGGATTCTTTTCGAACGTACGTACATTGTGGTTCCTCAGAAAGTGGGATGTTGTGGTTACAACTAAAAAGTAGTCATTGGTTCGTATCTGGGATTGATAAAGCCAAAATCATTACTTACCACAACCGCTGTAATCATAAAAAGTTATGGCGATAGGATTACCTTTTTTAAGAACCTAATACTACCCTGGAATATGGATATACAATGCCATAGACACATTAGAATTCCTATGAATGCCCTTGAGTTATACAATTATGACGTGACACAATGATGTTGGTAGAATTTTGTCATTATCATATTTTCTCCGAGTCTTGTCGTATTAGATGTATCACACCCATCTTTGGTTATTTACTGATAAGAAGATGCATCAGTGATTCTTAGTTGGATTAATGGGTCAAAACCATATACTCCACAACCTCTACAAGGACGATTCCTAGCATTCTCAGAGTGCAGATAAACTGGAATCCTGATTATGACGTTGATGGGTTAAAATGGCAATAATGAATTCTAACATCCTTTTTGTACAACTAACAAGAATCTTAACAAGCGTAATAGATGTGACGGGCACGGTTAAATGGACCACAGGTACGTTATGGTGGTTGATATGATGATATGTTTGGTGTAGTTATTACTTGTTTCGCGTCGGTAAATATAGTTATAAGAATTCGTTCTTCAATATGTGGATGATTGTCCTTACCTTTTTGGTGAGATTAATGTTCTTGGCGTGTTTGGTGCGAAAACAAAATAAATTGTTGGTCCTCTACAAAAAATAATCGGTCAAACTCACCAACTTCTCAACCTTTGCTAGAAGTCGATTTTAGTATCTATTTCTTAGAGCTTGATTGGAATCTCAACTGTAAGACAATCGTTGACCTTTTATGTTGACTTTATTTAGGTAACAACCAACCATAGATTAACAAAAGTTAATCCATGTACTAGTGCAAATTAGAGAAGTAATATAATATCATACATAGGTATTATTAGTCCTCAAAACCCATCTAAACATGCCCCACCGGTGCATGTCAAAATAAGGTCAAGGGGCAAAACTTTGAAGTTACTTAGCTACCTTATATGCTTGTATACTCAAAATTGTATCCGGGGCTTAGTGTCCGAAAATACATCTAACTTGAACCTGATTTCTATTGTGTACCCAACTTAGGTTTGTTATTTTTAGTTCATCAAACTTTCTAAAAGTGTGTTTTAGTGTATTTTGGTGATGTTTTGTTGATGTGTCAAACTCTCGGGATATCACGTGGCACCTTAAACGAGTGACGCATCAGCAAAATACATTAAAACACCATTTTTGAAAGTTTGATGCATTAAAAATAGCATACGTAAGTAGGGTACACACAATAGACATCGAGCACCAGTTAGATGCATTCCCAGACACTAATCCCTTGTATCTATGCCATAATTAACTAATACGTTATAACTTATTAACTCTAAGTTGGTCTTTTAATCGACTTCCTAGTAAGTTGTTGTTGCCATTTGAACTTTTCTAACGCCTCTACCACTGCTGTCCGCTATGTCAGCAAAAGCTCGAGAATGATCAAAGCTGTAAAGAAACTCATTTATGATCATCGATGCTGGTCCCGCCACCAATTCTGCCCATGCCTCGTCGGCTTCTCTACCATTTTTCTTAAACACTTTGGTGGCATCTAAACGGTGAACTTTCCAGCCTTTAACGTTTCTTAGCCGGAGAATTTTTTCAAGTTGCCGGCATGCCAACTTAGATGTATTAATCTTTGTTTCGTTAATCGCCGCTTCTAATAATATGGAATGAGTTTTTTCGTCAGTAGATGATGAATGTTGGGAGCGAAAATAAGAGTCGAATTCTGGCACCCCGATGGCTCGACGGATCCCGTTCGAGTAGTCACCGTTAGGGCTATACATGTTTCGAACTTCTTCTACCATCCCGGCTGCTACCATACGGTCGACACGATCAGATACGAATTGGTTGAGCACCAGCATTGCAACATCAACCCACAAGAAACAAACGTCGTACCTGTTTGTGCAATTCACATATTCAGGCGCCATTTGGTAAAGAAGAATAACTAGTGGACCCTAATAGTAATATCACTGTAACATGATTTATACATACTTGTACTCTGTCCACTATAACTCTTTTGTAGTTCATTTTTGTTTTATTTGATTTTCGTAAACAATATAAATATTTGATGATGTACAAATAAAACCTGAGGACGCTTGTTGATTGATAAAATACCTTGATCGAAAATCATAGTTCTCGTCGTCAACCAACGCTTCAATAAACGAGTTCGATCCACCAGCAATTATAGGCAGCTTCCCTCTCCCAACGATTGATTTCATCGCCAGTGAAGCCGTACTGACGAAGTTTCCAGCAGTGAAATCGGACTCAGGATCAACTATACCAAGCAGATGATGTGGCACACCGCTACATTCTTCTTCCGTAATCTTATTAGTAACTATATCTAGTCCTTCATACACTTGAATTTTGTCGGCATTTATAATCTCAGCGGAAAAAGAAGTCGCTAGATCAATAGATAGTTTTGATTTCCCGGTACCCGTGGCACCCATCACAACCACTACTTTTTGCTTATGTGGACGGTACTGGAGTACCGATAAGTTCATTCCTCCGGTTGGTATTTGCATCACCGGTGGTTGAGCCAAGTGTTTGCATCTGATCACCATTTTTGTTCCTACAAATAATAATACCTTAAGATTTAAGTACTAATTAAGGGTGGTTTGTGGACGTGGAGGCTGGTTATGAATCAGGTGAATTAATTGAAGGCAACAAATGCGAGTTAGATATGCATTTTGTGGAGCATAAGATGGGGATATTTATAGCATGAGATGATCAATCAAATAAAAAAGTAAGTGTGTGCATGTGTAATGTGTTATGATTACGTGAGTGGATATATGAAAATTTGATCATTTGAGATGACAGGAGGACTATATATCCATGGCCCATAAGCCTTCTCATACTTTTACCAAAATTTTACCGAATACTTTTCCGTCCCAATTTTATTATCCACTTTATTATTTTTGTAGCAAAATTCCTTAATAATCATTCAAAGCAAGGTTGCTAAGATTGAAATCTTATCCAATATCGTTTTCGTCTTACAAAATCATGATCCTTTTAAGATCTTACTCATCATACTATACTATTGTATCTTACATATGTGTTTTAATGTATATAAAATACAAATACCAAATTTGTGATATATTTATGGTTTAAACATTATAGTAATAGTGTAATATTCTAATAACGATTTAATAGCATGAAATTCTTGAAGTTGATGAATTAATTATATATTATGACTTATTACGACAAAATATGCCTTCAAATGTTATATGAGCATTGATTGAAAATATTACTATAAATCGTCAAGTTTGTGGCCTAAAACTCTAGTTCATTGCTAGACAACATTTCCATGATGACAATTACAAATTCATTGCGTGCTCATGTTATAGTTTGAAGCAAAACAAATGTACATTGTTATTTGTTATAAGATAACAAAACAAAAAGGTTTTTGATCAATTTAAGGTGATATTTTATTGAAGAAAGTGCAAGTGTAATTAATGATTGTACATTTCTAAAATCGCGTATAAATTCAAAGTAAACACTTAGATTGACACGGAGAGAGTAAACGAAAATTTATGATAGTGTTCTAGAATCGATGATGGTGTATGGACTTGTCACTGATCGAATTGGTGATGGTGGTATGTCATTTTTCTTCTTTAGTATTCAGTTATCGGCATAAGCACTACAAGAATAAAGGGTAAGCGACGGACAAAAGTCGTCGCTAAAGCCCATAATTTTATCGCTATAGAGCTTCAGGGACGACATATCGTCGTAAAAAGGTCGTCGCTGTAACCTCGCATGAGTATCTCTACTGCGACGACATTCAGTCCTATAGCGACGAGTTTGCATAAACATGTACTTTTTTAGGGCATTAGCGACGAACCATATTGTCGCTAAAGCTTTTCATCGTATTGCTCCATTTTCTTGTAGTGAAGTCATTTCAGTTAAACATATCTCTTCTCAACTCCCAAATTCGACCAACCATTGATCAAAAAGAAAGCCAACAACATCCATTTTTAACGTCATCCAAGCAAAATAATCAAGAACTACAATAGATACCCTTGATGGAAACGAACACGTATTAATCCGATATGTATGAATGTGACTCCCATATATACATGTATTGTCTGCATGTGAAGACATGAATTGATGATATCATTTACGTACCAAATTATAATCCTAATTCACAAAAAACGTGCTTAATCACTTGTTTAAATATAGTAAAAATGTACTCCCTCCATCATATTTTAACTATCCGCCTTACTATTTTAATTTGTTTTAAAAACGTACATTGTCTACTTGCAAGAAAAAAATAACTATTAAAAATCATTAAACTCCCTATTTTACTCCTATTTATTACTGTCAATCATTTAATTTTTAATAGTAAATTACATTCATCGTCCCTGAAGTATGTTATTAATGTCATTCTCATCCCCGGGTCGAATTTTTTGCAGGTTCAGTTCCTTGACTCGATTTTTCATTTCACTCCTCGTCTCTCAAATGGTAAAAGTGTTTTAAAATTTTCAGGTTATTAGTCATTTCATGATGGATGAGGGACGGAGAGTAAAACGAAAAATCGGGTCAAAAGACTAAACTTGCAAAAAATTCGAGCTGGAGACGGGGAGTGAAAGTAAGGAGATATTTCAGGGACGGAGAATGTAATTTACTCGATTTATAATAACTTTCAGTTAAATTTGCTTTTAATATATAGACAAACTTGACAATTCATCATTCTATCTTAATTCAAACAAAATGTTGGAGAACAATTGATGCGAGCCCAAGTGTTGAAGATCGGGTCTTGGTGTTTATGGAGGCCCATGATCATGGTAGAAAAGGGGCTTCGCGAAAACAGTCATTACTTGGGCTAAGGGGCTCCGTTTCAGACCCACGAACTGCCGAATTGAAGCTTGAATCGAGGCCCACTTCTTGATAACTTAACTTTGAGGCCCAAAAACACCTTCTAGAATAAGTTACGACCCATTTTATGTTTTAAGTTATTTTTGGGCTTTTGTTTTGGGCTTTCTGTTTAGCCCCTTACGTTTTTTGATACATTTCGAATTTCTGCATCTTATTTTAGGATTCATGTTTGAGACAGAAAAATTTAGTTTTGATCTCTATGAAGTTTGATTTTTCTCTCAAATTGTGTTGAGCATTTGAGTTGAATTTTATCCTAACTGGGGTATTCTTTTGAATCTACGTACGTTAGAAGGGATTAATCATGGTATTCGGGGAATCAACAGGTTTACTTTGTGTTCGTTCAATTGTAATCTACATCAACAATTATTATGGAACGGAAGGAGGATTATCACGTACAAGGAGAATTAATTAGATTAGATTGTTTTATCTTTTTATGTTATCTCTTACTGTATAACTTATATACGAAAAAGACCAAATTCACTCTCAACTTGACACATCATCAAATTCGTTTTTGTTTTGTCATTTTTATATCAAACTTCTTTTAAGATATAATAATAATAATAAATTTATTTATTAATTAACTTTTACCTCCTATTATTTTCATTATCTTCATATTTACTATTTCGACTCATTTACATCTTTTCATTTTTAATCGAACACTTTCATCATCTCATTTTATATTTTTGCAATTTTTTAGTAATTTTTATTTAACCTACTTTAGAATTTGTCATATTCATGTATTCTGTATTGATAGGTACAAATCTTATTTTAACATTCTATTCAAACACTTTTACTTTTTCAATCTATATTTTAGCGATTTTTAACAAACTTTGTTTAACGTCTTTCAAAATTCTCATATTCATTCTACTCTTTTGACGCATGTATATTTTATATTTTGCAATTCTTATATCAAACGTTTTCGCTTTCTAAATTTGTTTTTCTCAACAAAAAAAAACGAAAGAGTCCCTCAGGGCATTTACAATGTATGCTTTATTTAGAAGGTTCTTGTTATGACAAAGTCAAAAAGCTCTTTCCCATTGAAGATAATGACATCTTTTGATAACTTTAATAAAATTGAGTCTTCAACTCGAAACTTTTGTTGTAACGTGTATATAGTTCTGTTTTTATAAATAAAAATTAATGAAAAATGAAACTTTAACTAAAAAGGCATTAATACAGTAGTACTTTTCTATTAGAGATTATGAACACGTTATTTTTTTTTTTTTTAGAAATTGACATGTAAATTACCTATTTTTAAAAAGAATCATAACTTCTTTTTAAAAAAACAAAAAAAAATCCGTTTTATATAATTCATATATATATAATTATATATGTATGAGTAATTTTACGATTACATATGGGTACTGGATAAGAAATAAAAATATTTTTATATAGTGTTTTGTTTGTTTAGATATCTTCATATTATTTTAAGTAAAATCTGGGTCACTTTTTTGTTTACAACATCTAAACCAACATAATTTAGAATAGCTTTTAAATTAGTTACAGATTATATTTAGTTCATTGTTCATAGTATTTAATTTTTGTGTAGCTCTTTATTTCCTACATAAATTCCTTTTTTTGATATTAAGTGTTTGAAACGTTTTGTATGACACCCGGCGAATTAGGCCATCATTTATACCTAAGATAGATAATTACTACTTGTAATTAGTGTGAAATAGGACTAATTACGGTAACACTTTGTATATTGTACTATACGCATTTACGTAATTAAATTTTAATTACGCAATTTCAATGGGATGGATTCCGACACGGTAAATACGGACGTTGGTGAAAAACGTTTCTTAAATAACGTAATTATATTAATTGGTCGTTATTTAACTTATATTATAATAATAACTTGTACACACTGTACGTAACGCAAATGCGCGGATCGCGCCCGACAACTAAAAGGAAACTCAAATTTTAATATAACAATTCTTAAGACAAACAAATTAATTAAATGAGTTGGACAAGTGGGGAAATTGGGTGGAGCCCACATTTAAAAATGGAAGTTCTGCAAAGCCTAAGACTTCCTAGGCCGGCCCCACGCATTTCCCAATGGAATATCATCATTTTGGTTACTTACACACACAACTCAACCCTTCATTGGTCAAATCTTCAAAACTTTACTCAAAACTTTCTCTCTTTTTCACAACCAAAAATCTTTCCATTTTCATTTTCACTCTCAACTCTCACCAAAAATCACGAGAAAGCTAACTGGGAACAAGGAGTCAAGCTTCACCATTTTCCTTCACATCCTGTTCGTCACATATTTTTCGGATAAGGGCACACTTTTCTCAACTTTCTTTGTTATTCGTAAAATTTTGTTGATTTAACATGCTAGTAAGTTCACTCACAAGGTCTAAACTGAAAACCTATTTGAAGTTACCCTAAAATGAACATTATAAAAGTAATCTTCGTTTGTATTTCTGTCCCAAAAAACGAACACCTTCGGGTTTGTCAAAAATTATAAAACTTACTTTTAAAGTACTAAAACATTGAGATTTAATGTGTAAAAGTTTCGGATCCAAATAAGTACGGTTGATCCAGTCGTAAAACAAAACTTGACAACACAAACTGAAAACTGAGTCTTTGAACTCAGTCTGTAGACTTAGCGACACTAGCCTTAGAGTCGCAACACTCGACCTCAGTCTGTAACACCTTCAGTCTGTGAATATAGCGACACAAATCTTGTACCGCAAAACCCTTCGATTTTGAGTCTGTGTCACACAGACTGAACTTTCGCGAGTTTAGCGACACTACCCTTGTGTCGCTACCTTTTAAAAACCAACAGTATTAACCTGCGACACTACCCTTGTGTCGCAACATTTATAACTAGCAGTACTAACTAGCGACACTAACCCTTGTGTCGAAACATCCTCAGTCTGTGAAACATCCTCAGTCTGTGAAACATCCTCAGTCTGTGAAACATCCTCAGTATGTGAAACACCCTCAGTCTGTGAAACATCCTCAGTATGTGAAACACCCTCAGTCTGTGGACTTTAGCGGTAATCTCAGTTCGCAACACAGATGGATCCAAAAATATGTTTTCACAAAATATTCAATTCGCGTGACAATACATAACTATGATACCTACTCGGATACGCACAATATGTACTTTTACAAGTATACATCGAAATGGAACATAATAATAATGTCTTTAAGAATTATTATTACAAACCTTCACCAACGGGTCGTACATGTTTTCTAAACACAACGATAAACAAACCTTGGACATAACTAGTTGAGTGGACAACTAGCATGAATGATCTTCTGAGACATTCACTTACATACAATCTTATGTGCTTAGGGCATTAGAAGATTGCGGGTTCGGAGAACCCACGGATTGATTTACTTGCTTTCAGATACTCGTTTATTGTTATAAATGTAGCTTGCCAAGACTCAGGTGAGTCTCATAGCCCCACTTTTACTGTTTTAACTATTGGGGTGAGAATACATGCACTATTTTCATGAACACGAGTACAAATTTACACATATACGGATTGCATGAGTTTCACTTTCATAATCCACATAAAAGTCCTCTACATATCATAGTTTCGTTAGTATGGATCTTAGCGCGAGTATTAATGAATAGATCCATTTGGGATTGACCATCCCCGTCCGAGTTAGTAGCACTAACTGGTCAAACGGACGCATTATTATTTGTTCATACGGATGTTCTGGATTAGGCATCTGCAGGAGGCAAACTCATATCGGTTAAGCTTCGGACTATGAGCTCATGGCGGTAGTATACATTTATTTATCGTAGTTTTGCGATACAAACAAACATGGAAATCTCGTGGTTCACATTTATATTTTGATATCTAAACCTATGAACTCACCAACATTATTGTTGACCATTTTAGTATGTATTTTCAGGTTCACAACAGGAGTAGGATTACTCCAGGACACAATAGCTCGAGTCGCATGATTTACAAACATCGGAGATTTTCCTTGCATTACTATTTTGTAATATTAGTTATGTATTAGAATCTCTAGAACTATTCGCGAACTCAGAAATTGGTGTAAACATTTGGCTTATCAATGAAAATACTTTTGTACTGTTTTCAAAACGACGCATATAGTGGTCGTTCGTTGTGACTTTGTGTAATGATTTATGATTAGTCGCGCCCCGACCCGACTTCCGCTGCATCATAAATTGGGGTGCGACATTTTGCATATATATCCGGTTATATAAAAATATTATAACCGATAAACTATAAATTGGTGTATCAGAAATGATCAATTAATAACACGAGAATAACACGAGAAGTCGTTGTTATCATTTGATTCCTATATATTATAAGATTTTCAATTAATCTTATAACTAATTTTCTTTCTCTGGAATTTATGATTCAGGATCTATAAAATTAGGTTATTGAAAGTGTTGGTATTTTTGTTGTGTCGTGCTAGACAATATTAGTAAAGAAGATATAAACATCTTTTTCATTTCGATTAAGCGTAAATTTTGAACACAATTTACATAAAAAATTGTAAAAATTCAATATTAGCCTTTCTGATTATGTCATGTGCATCGCACCACTTATTATTTTACTAGTACAATTACATGACAATGACATTTAAGTTATCAACCAAACACCCCATCCACATCGACTATTAGCCATTAAATAATTGCCATAAAATGGAAAAAGAAATTCTACAAATACCAAATTCAACATCAAACCCAAATTAGGAAGAGCACATTTCAACGATTTGTTTTTCGTCCGTACGTACTAATCAAATAAATTTCATACTTGTAACCGTTGACTATATATTAATACTTGTAACCATTGTGACTTTAGTCTAGTAGTGTAATTCTTTCTGCGCAAATGTTCTCATAAAAGAAAGTGTCGACTTTAGTTTACCTTTTTGTGAACTAATAATAGTTGTACAAATTGTATATCAAACAAGGATTTGTAACCCGCGCAATGCGGCGGGACTTTCTCGTTATATATTTTTAAATTAGTAAATTAAAATAAAAATGTCAAAATATAAAAGTCATGCAATATATTACTCGTAACATACTAAAGTAAAGTTGAAGTTATCGTAAAGTTATTCAACTGTCAGGAATGATATAACACATATTCATCCTAATAACACATATAATATACGTAGTATAACATTTAAGGTAGGTATTTAAAACGTAGATTTATGCATGTTCGATATGACACTGAAGTTACATACTTAAATTAGACACTCGAATTAAAGTTTGATAAGATCAGAAAAAATATATATGTTATTGAAAAAGAGTACGTTATGAGGTTTGAGAATTTTAATTTACGTTAAGTCTGATCCATTAAAAATGATGGATCATATTGTCAAAATGTGTAAAACATATTTTACTATGGAGTATTAAGATAACTTTATAACAATCTTATTTATATCAACCACAATACTTATATAATTATAACAACTATAACATGAATTAGTAAATTAGTTATTGATAGTTTCTTCTAGATAATAGCTACATTTTATATGTAAAAATAGTAATATAAAACAGTAATAGTATTTTTTTTTTCTTTCTTTGATTGCTATCTTCATTTCTTATGTAATATGTATACACTAACAAATGTATACAAATAACGTGTGTTTATTTAATATAATGTAACACCCTGATCTCAAAATATCATTTTATATTCGAAATATTGGAAGCGTCTGGTCAAAACATACTTTTATAATATATGCTAAAGTTATATCGTTTTAAAAAAAACATAAAACATACATTAGTTTGGGTGTTATACAGTACAAATTCCATCATAATGTATCAAAACAAAATCAGAGTAGCTGGTCGTCAAACATCCCATCAAACCAAAAACTTCTTGCCCATCCCTAATCAACATTATCCTGCAAGAAGTAGGGTGGTGGGATTAGCACACGGCTAAGTGAGAAGAACTGTAACCAACAGTCTAACTCAGAAATAACAAATCTGTTTACAGCGAATAATCGTAAACACACAACGTCAAAGAGGACCGGTGGTTCCTGAGGTATCCTCCAAGGAACACTTAAAATCAACTGCAAGCCAATACAGTGATTAACCGATAGCTTGTTACTATCTTCACCAATAACAGTTCCTATCAACTATGTGTATAAGGAACCCCTGTTTGGCCAAACAATAGTAACTAAGCCCAACCAGCGTTGACCTCTGAATATACATATCACATATGCCCAATGGCCAAACATCACATAATCCATAATCATCATGGATAATATAAACAACTCTGACTAAACAGTCTATCAACAGTAGTATTACATCACCCGTTGTAACCAAACATGTTACAACTAAATCACACTGAGGATCACAGATCCACTCACCTGTCGATCTCAACCCAACAACTCAGAAGTCTTATATTATTGAGTCTTCTGCTGATCTGAGAATACAACAATTAATGAGTTAGATAACTTCCATAACAGACTCATTCTTATCACAAAGTCATAAACAGTATTAGCTACCACATTTGAACATTCAGTGGAAACTAACTTCCAACAGTGGTAACTGCTTCATTTATGAAAGTCTAAGTATAAATTCAACTAATAGTGTTAATTACATAAACAGTGGAAACTACTTCAATTCTTAACTAACAGTGTTAATTACATAAACAGTGGAAACTACTTCAATTCTTAACTAACAGTGTTAATTACATAAACAGTGGAAACTACTTCAATTCTTAACTAACAGTGTTAATTACATAAACAGTGGAAACTACTTCAATTCTTAACTAACAGTGTTAATTACATAAACAGTGTTAAGAAGATTTCGTCCCCGAAATCTCATCTTGGACAAATAATCTAGGGTAGCGTGATCTCATGCTTTCTTCTGACTCCCACGAAAGGTTCGGACCTAGACTATGCTTCCATTTAACTAGCACCATAGGTATCTGTTTCTTACGCAATTTGGTCACTTTTCTATCTAAGATCTCAACGGGTTCTTCAATTATTTTCTGATTCTGATCGACACGCAATTCTTGCAAAGGAAGAACTTGAGACTGGTCTTCAATATTACATTTCCTTAAATAACAAACATTGAAAGTATCATGAATTCCAGCAAGTTCTGGTGGAAGATCTAGAGTAACTGTCTGGTCATTAACAACGCGTCGAATTTTAAAAGGACCAATATATCTAGGAGCCAATTTTCCTCGTTTTCCAAATCGGATTACACCTTTCCATGGGGAAACTTTTAAATACACCAATTCACCTTCGACAAATGAAACGGGTCGCCTACGCGGATCAACATATTGTTTCTGTCTATCTCGAGCTGCTTTTAGTTTCTCGCGAGCAATAGCTACTTTATCCGCTGTAATCTGAACAATATCTGGACCTGCAAACTGTTTCTCCCCGACCTCTAACCAACAAGTTGGTGTTCTGCAACGTCGCCCATATAACATCTCATAGGGAGGCATGCCAATACTCGAATGATAAGAATTATTATAAGCAAACTCAATTAACGGTAGATGTGAATCTCAAGACCCACCATATTCTAATGTACAAGCACGTAACATATCCTCGAGAGTTTGAATAGTACGTTCTGTTTGACCATCTGTTTGGGGATGATAAGTTGTACTCAAATTTACTCGGGTGCCCAACTCATGCTGTAGGCTTTGCCAAAATCGAGATACAAATCGCGAATCTCTGTCAGAAACAATAGATAATGGAATCCCATGCCTCGAAACAATCTCATTAATATACAACTGGGCTAACTTGCTTAAAGATGCTGTCTCATTAGTAGTAAGAAAATGAGCACTTTTCGTTAATCTGTCCACAATCACCCAAATCATATCATTACCTCGAGGTGTCCGTGGAAGTTTAGTCACAAAATCCATAGTTAGATGTTCCCACTTCCATTCTGGAATTTCAAGCTGTTTCAACGACCCATACGGTTTCTGGTGTTCAGCTTTAACTTGAGAGCAAATGTGACAAGAATTTACAAACCGTGCCACGTCTGTCTTCATCGTAGGCCACCAATATAAAGATTTCAAATCATGATACATTTTATTACTTCCAGGATGAATCGATAATCGAGATTTATGAGTTTCAGTCAGAATTACATCTCGAAGACCCCCTATCAATGGAATCCAAACACGAGATTGAAAAGTTTTTAATCCCCTCGAATCATCAAGTAATAGATCTTTTCTTTTCAACATGATTTCAGATTTCAAGTTATGATCCATCAAAGCCTCTAATTGAGCAGCTTTTATTTGATTCATTAAATCAGAAGAAATTTTCAAACGCATAAAATAAACTTTGTCAGAGGATACCTTTCGGCTCAAAGCGTCTGCAACCACATTAGCTTTTCCCGGATGGTATCGAATTTCGCAATCATAATCTTTTATCAATTCCAACCATCGTCTCTGACGCATATTCAACTCTTTTTGTGAAAACATATACTGAAGACTTTTATGATCTGTACAGATAACACACTTGGTACCATAAAGATAATGTCTCCAGATTTTCAAAGCAAATACAACAGCTGCAAGCTCTAAATCATGGGTTGGATAATTTCTTTCATGAGGTTTAAGCTGACGAGAAGCGTATGCAATAACCCGATCTCGCTGCATCAAAACACACCCTAAACCAGCAAAAGATGCATCACAATATACAACAAAATCATCAGACCCATCAGATAATGCTAACACAGGAGCCTGACACAACAACTCTTTCAAAGTCTGAAAAGCTGATTCCTGTTGTTCATTCCACTGAAACTTTACATCTTTACGAGTCAATTTAGTCAATGGGCCAGCAATCTTAGAAAAGTCTTTAATAAATTTTCGATAATAACCCGCTAACCCAAGAAAACTCTTAATCTCAGAGGATGTTTTAGGTGCATTCCACTTCATTACAGCTTCAACTTTAGATGGATCCACTTTAATCCCATCTTTACAGATAACATGACCCAGAAATTGTACTTCCCGAAGCCAAAATTCACATTTTGAGAATTTGGCATAAAGATGTTCTCTTTTTAAAGTTTCAAGAACCATTCTCAAATGTAGTTCATGCTCAGATTCAGATTTCGAATAAACCAAAATATCATCAATAAAAACAATGACAAATTTATCAAGAAAAGGTCGACATACCCGGTTCATTAAATCCATAAAAACTGCAGGAGCATTTGTTAATCCAAATGGCATAACCAAAAACTCATAATGACCATACCTAGTACGAAAAGCAGTTTTAGGAATATCTTCCTCACGAACACGAACCTGGTGATACCCTGACCTCAAATCAATTTTAGAATAGAAAGAAGATCCTTGCAATTGATCAAATAACTCATCTATTCTGGGCAAAGGATATTTATTCTTTACTGTTCTTTTATTCAATTCGCGATAATCAATGCACATTCTAAAAGTACCATCTTTCTTCTTCACAAATAAAACTGGTGCACCCCATGGGGAAGAAATCGGTCTGATAAACCCCTTATCTAATAATTCCTGAATCTGATTCATCATTTCACGAATTTCTGCAGGAGCCAATCTATATGGAGCTTTAGCTACAGGTGTTGAGCCTGGGACAAGATCAATATGATATTCTACCTCTCTAACAGGAGGCAACCCAGGTAATTCATCGGGAAACACCTTCGAGTATTCAGAAACCACTCGGACATCAGACACAGATTTCTTTTCTTTCTTAGCATCAATAACATAGGCCATGTATGACTCACAACCCTTAGCTAGAGATTTTCTAGCTTTCATCAAAGAAATCAAAGGAAAACAACAACTCTCCCGTTCTCCTCGAGCCACGACATATGACTCCTCAGAGATAGGAATTTTAATCAATTTCTGATGACATACTATATTTGCTTTATTATGACTTAACCAATCCATACCAATAACTACATCAAAACTAGAAATTGGCATTAACAGAAATGAAACTGGAAAAGTCTGACCCTCTATCGATATACTAGCTCCAGTCACCGAGGTGGTAACAGGAACCAATTTGCCACTAGCTATTTCTACTTCAATAGGATTGGTAATCACAATAGGGGTCACATTCAGTTTATCACAGAAATGAACAGATATAAAGGAACAATTTGCTCCAGAATCAAAAAGAACACGTGCTGGCACAGAATTAATAAGAAAAGTACCAGTAATGACGTCATCTGTTCTGACAGCTTCATCAACTGTCATCTGAAAAGCCCTGCCAGCTACTGGTGGGGGTTTCTTGCGTTTTTGGCCAAAAGATGAGGAACCACTGACCAATCCCGATCCCGATCTAACCGCCTCTGGACACTGCCCTGCCCTGTGCCCCTCCTTTTGACAATTACAGCAAACAAAATTAGGATACTTACAATCCTTAACATGGTGTCCAAATAATCCACATTTAATACATCTAGCAGTCTGAGGAGTACACGGTCCAGTATGTCTAGATTTACAGTTGGTACACCAATTGGACCTGTCAGTTGTATTACCAATAACATTTGGTCTCCTGTCCTGCTGATTACTCTGCCATTTCTTTTTCCCTTTATCTCCAGAAAATTTCCCTTTAAACTGATGTGAAGCCTTTTCTTTATCATGTTTATCCCGAGCTCGTAAGTCACTATCCACAGAACGAGCTAAAGTAAAGGCCTGAGAAAGCGAACCTGCTAGTCTCATTGTAGTCCGGTAATCAGGGGGTAAAGTTCCAACAAAATGCTCCACCTTGGTTCTGTCATCTGGAACCCACTGTTGCACAAATCTCAATTTCTCGGAAAACTGAGTGATAAGCTCGTCAATAGACATTCGATCAGTCATATGCAGATCCATAAACTCTCGCCTGATGCGAGCCATGTCAAAATCAGAACAGAACTGTTTACACATCTCATTATAAAACTCTGGCCATCTGATGGATTCTCTTTGCTGCTGTGTCAAAGTTGCTGTAATAGAGTCCCACCAAACCATTGCTTGACCCTTTAGAAGCTGAACTGCATAAGGAACTTTAACCTCTTCCTCACACTGACAAACCTCGAATTTTCTTTCAATATCTCGTAACCAATCCAATGTAACTGAAGGATTAGTACTCCCATAATATTCTGGAGGTTTACTGGACATAAATGTTTTAAACGAACAAACCTTCTTCTGTTGTTGTGGTAAAAATGCATAAGACTGCTGTGGCTGATAACAGAATGGTAATGACACCGGTATCTGAGAAAATGATACTACAGGAGGTGAAACAGTACTACTAACAGGCTGCTGTGACTGTGGAGGCTGCTGAGAAGATTCAGCCTGTTTATCATGTAAAGTCTGCTGTCGAAAATTTCTGAGTTCCTGTAATTCATCCTCTAATTGTAATATGTACTCACCCCTATCTGTTTCCTCACCAGCCACAAAAGAGGTACCAGACTGTCCATGTCTCTCTTGAGGAAGGGCATCAGTTCTAGAGGCATTATTCCGGGCATTGGTCGGCTGCTCATGTTCTGCCATATCTGTACTCACAACAATATCTCACAAATTGTTAATTGTTAATACATAACATATTAACCAAATCCCACACCCTGGAATGTTTGACTAAACAACTCCGATTTGTGATTGAACACTTTACCCATGTTCAATTCACACAAATCTATGCTCTGATACCAACTTGTAACACCCTGATCTCAAAATATCATTTTATATTCGAAATATTGGAAGCGTCTGGTCAAAACATACTTTTATAATATATGCTAAAGTTATATCGTTTTAAAAAAAACATAAAACATACATTAGTTTGGGTGTTATACAGTACAAATTCCATCATAATGTATCAAAACAAAATCAGAGTAGCTGGTCGTCAAACATCCCATCAAACCAAAAACTTCTTGCCCATCCCTAATCAACATTATCCTGCAAGAAGTAGGGTGGTGGGATTAGCACACGGCTAAGTGAGAAGAACTGTAACCAACAGTCTAACTCAGAAATAACAAATCTGTTTACAGCGAATAATCGTAAACACACAACGTCAAAGAGGACCGGTGGTTCCTGAGGTATCCTCCAAGGAACACTTAAAATCAACTGCAGGCCAATACAGTGATTAACCGATAGCTTGTTACTATCTTCACCAATAACAGTTCCTATCAACTATGTGTATAAGGAACCCCTGTTTGGCCAAACAATAGTAACTAAGCCCAACCAGCGTTGACCTCTGAATATACATATCACATATGCCCAATGGCCAAACATCACATAATCCATAATCATCATGGATAATATAAACAACTCAGACTAAACAGTCTATCAACAGTAGTATTACATCACCCGTTGTAACCAAACATGTTACAACTAAATCACACTGAGGATCACAGATCCACTCACCTGTCGATCTCAACCCAACAACTCAGAAGTCTTATATTATTGAGTCTTCTGCTGATCTGAGAATACAACAATTAATGAGTTAGATAACTTCCATAACAGACTCATTCTTATCACAAAGTCATAAACAGTATTAGCTACCACATTTGAACATTCAGTGGAAACTAACTTCCAACAGTGGTAACTGCTTCATTTATGAAAGTCTAAGTATAAATTCAACTAATAGTGTTAATTACATAAACAGTGGAAACTACTTCAATTCTTAACTAACAGTGTTAATTACATAAACAGTGGAAACTACTTCAATTCTTAACTAACAGTGTTAATTACATAAACAGTGGAAACTACTTCAATTCTTAACTAACAGTGTTAATTACATAAACAGTGGAAACTACTTCAATTCTTAACTAACAGTGTTAATTACATAAACAGTGAAAACTACTTCAATTCTTAACTAACAGTGTTAATTACATAAACAGTGGAAACTACTTCACAATCAAGTTCTGCTAACTGAGTTCATCTTCAAGCTGCGAAGTTCGCTGCTGAACCCAGAAATTCGAACTGAATTCTTTCAAAACTCACGAATTTGACTTCCTATCATTCAAATAAGCTTTCTAACAACTTATATGCATCAAATAACATCCTATAACATCTTTTAAGCTTAAAATTCATACCAATTCGAGAATTTGCTAATTTCATCAAAATACAATTATAAACATCAAATACTTACAGGAACAGAGTGATGATGAGGATGTTACTGGAATTCGTTTTTGTAACAAGAGGGTGATTATTCAACTGTTTTAAGATTTCACAGAAGATTTCTTTCAATTTTTTGGGATTTCAAGTCGGTTCGCAGGAATGTTTAAGAAGTGTGTATATTTGTGTAGAAGAATTGAGAAAGTATGTATATATATATATATATATATATATTAATCTAACCCAATACCATTACAATTTTAGTTCCCTTCTTAATCTATTATCGGGAACCTAAAACCATTTGTGAAAATCAATTATTCTACTTTACCGACAACTAGTTCGGTTTAAAACAATGAATTATTTATTAGTCACAATAACTCAATTAATCTCTTGACTAATATTATCAAATAACATAACATATCAAATATTCCTAACACATTAAATAATAAATTCAAAGTTAGAAATTTACCCGGATTACTAGGCCCTTAGGGTGGATGTTACATATAACACCTTATTTATTTATAAATAAATGAAAATGAAATATATTTCACTTTAAGACTTATATCAGTTAATTATTTTAATATTTTTAAAAAAATTTATGTAGCTTGTATAAAATTTAAATTTCATAAATAGTTTAAATTTTGATCAATTTGTAAAAGTAAAATTTGTTATGGGATGAAAAGAATGTGAATTAATATACAAAATTTATGATTTGTTATGTAGTTAAAATATGAAACTTGAAATTAAATTTGAAGTGAATAAACGGGTAAGAATTAAAAGAAATGATAGTGTAAATTATTTAATCTTTCTATATACTTAAGAGGCTTGCCCCCTGCTTATGTGGCAACCTCTCTTTGTTGCTAGATAGATAAAATATGATGTGTCTTCTCCTTATTCATTTTCATGTATTCCTACTTTTAACATGTCAAGACTCTAATTGAGAATAATTGCACTAATCATCATAATTATAAAGTAATTTAATTTTCATTTATTAGAATCCTAAAAGTTGTTTCTAACATTTATTTAATGAGCTGAACCAATTAATAACCATTGCAACATACCAACTTTCTCTTCTTATCTTGAATTTGATTTTGAAGGTTTGTGGTTGATTTCTTATATTTATACTAATGTTTAATTTATTATCTATTTATTGGTGACATCAAAGTATTCAAATTATAAAAGCAGTTAAATGAGATTGCGATTTTCATTTGCAAATACGAAGCACGAAGATACTACTACATTATATGATAATTTCATCCACTTTGTTTCATATAATTTGTTAATAACTGAAATGGATAATTAAGTATCTTGGATAATGTCTCTTAAAGATACAAATACATTGTTATCAACCAGATAGAAAGTTAATTATAAAAAAAACATTCATACGGTCAAATGGGCAAACCTCACCACGTGTAATTTGGTATAATATAGTATTTTCAAACACAATAATTATCTATACAATGGTAATATGAATTGGCACAAAAAATATTTCGACTCAAACCAACACTTTCAACATTCATCAAGATTTCACAATTTTATTCTATAAGTAGACGACCCATCCTGTGATTTTTGTCACTTCACGATACAAAAAAGGATCAAAGTTAAAAGGTCATTGAGGTTCATTTTAATTCATTAACACATAATACATATATGAATCTTATCTTATATCTTTACCTAGCAGTTCTATCATATATTCATTCCAACTATTATTTCTGGGACTATAATTTACATTCTAACAAGTGATCAAAGAGATATAGTCCTATTCATGAAACGGCAACCAAACGGCAACCAAAAAGCAGACTGAACAAGTCAAGTAAGGTGTTTACAATTAACCATGTCAAATATAGTTTTTTTTCTTATTATATATTAAAAAAATCATATAAGTGAATGAGTGGTAGTAGTCTATTATCATATTGAAAAAGTTCTTTGCACAACATATCGGCTCCCTTATAAATTGTTAGATCGACGATGCCGTGCATCGCACGGGGTCTCACACTAGTTATTTATATGTTATTAATGAGTTGGTATAATGTATTTGTGAGTTTGAATATGTTAGGAATAGTATCATTTACTTTTGATATATGTAGAAATTTAAATGTTATTTTAAATTATGTTGAAATTGAGATGATAATTCTAATAAGACAAAAGCAAAAAAGATTGAAGATAAAAGGAGACGACTTAAATTTAATTATTTATTTACTTTTAACTTATGATTGACAAACACCAGTGATTATGATGAAATCTTATACATTCCCACTAATTATTTCAAATTAGGTGGCCCACTAATAAAGATTATGCGTTTATCGGAATATTTTCTAGTGCCATCCATTGACTTAATTTATTTATTTAAAAGGCATTTAAATTAAATATCAATTTCTAAGAAGATATTATCAGACACTGCAACTAACATGAAATCAGTTTTTCATGTTAAAATGATCTCCTCTCCATCTCATTTGACACATAGTGGACAAATTAACGATAAATGAGTTTTTCACTAACTTCTCATTTCAACCCGTATTTCACCACAATGAAACCCTTTCAACCTCTTTTTCTTTTTACTCTTTTAATTTTTTTTTTTCGACACAACGTACCTTGAAATTTGTGCACCATTTAAAAAGAAAACGAGAAAGCTTCGAATCCCAATGGTATAAATTTTAATTTCATGCATATCAAAACATGATACATTAAAGATTGTCAAATTCTGTTTTACAACTTAAAATTCAGGATATACTACAATTACGTGACCATTTTCATTCATATAATATGAGGGTTACAATGCTCATAAAACATAATCCAATATACTATTTGCCGTTTTTTAAAAGTAATGCTATATATGTTTAATTACATAGACCTAAAAGTAGACATACTTTTCTCATTAATTGGATTTTTTCTCTCTCTTAATTTCATCCAATCAATTTTTTACATCTACCAATCAAATTTTTACACTTATATTTAGATCTACAAGTTCAGATCTACTGATCTTTTTTCTTTTTTTATTGTTTTAGATTTTTTCATAAAAACATACGTTCTATTTTCAAGTGGATGGGAGGACTATAGAATAGTGAGGTGTTACTTCATGTATCAAAAGGCTGTGTGATGATTTTAAAACAAAGAAAATAGGGGGAGACTCTTTCATGGTCATTTTCATAACTTTGTGTTTGTACTTTGGCTACTTTTTAGTGCAAAATTAGGAAAGGAAAATTGGTCATTCTTTCATTAACAATTATGGCAAAAGTTATTTGTCTTTTCTAAACTTTGGCATGTGGATTTCTAATCATCATGTGGCTTTAAAGTGTTTTATCAAATCACTCACAACAAATTCCTATCAAGTAAAGGTTTCACTACTTAAACAGATAACCTTCAATGCTTTAAATCATTAAAATATTATTATATACAAATATATGAATTAAGCTTTATCTACTATATAGATATAGATATATGTTTAGCACGATTGTATAGATGAGAAGGGCCATTGTAACTTACAGTTTTTAACTCTGTAAAGAAGGAGCAAAAATGTCTCTCTTCATAGAGATTGTAGCGGTTTTATAAAATAGAAAACTAGAAATGTTGTAGATACTCGAAACCATTGAGTGTGTGATCTCAGAGCGAGTAGCAAGAGCAGTCTGGAACCTCTAAAACATTCTACACGTTCCATAAGTGATCCGCCCACGCTGTTTCGAGTAACCAATGGGAAGTAACTAGGCACCACGACAGTAAGACTATAACCCGGAAACAACTAAATGCGGAAGTTGTTTCATTAAGGCAAAGCGGGAGTTATTTGCATCCATTGAATTTCATGTTCATGGTCATCTATTTTTTTCCCTTTCTTTCGACCTATATAATAGAAATATAAAAATTGATGATAATTATTTGTCTGTTTTATGTTTTAATTTCTACGGAATATTATGTATGCGTAGACATTTACATAGTAAAAATGTTTAGCCTTAAATAAAGTTGTTCGATAAACAGTGAGTTGTAATATTTAATTCAACCAAAGATGTAGGCTTAACGGTCCTGCCGTAACACAAACGGTCCTGCCGTAACACACGGGATTAGTCTACCTCGTTATATTCAATAGAACAAACACGAAATAAATAAGCAATTTAATGATGTGAAATTGATTATCGTTTTCTATTATGACTCATACAAGATTTGATTAAAAGATAATGAACTTTTACCAATTGTGTGCTTATGGAAAAAATGGAAAATAGAAAAGGGTGATTTGATATATATAATTATTTGTTTTTTGTGTTATGGGTGGCACGGGTTCTTCCTATTTTCTTCCCTAATCATATGAATTTAAGTGATTTCATGTCAACATTTGATCAATCAATTCCATATTAAAATAATTATAATTATTAAGATGACAAAGAAATAGGAGACGTGACGTCCCAAAGGTGTTCAATCTCAAATTCTCCATTAGACCTAAACAATCATTAATTTATACCAAATCGAATCGATTTTATTACGAGTCAAAACATGTTAAAGTGAAAACAAATATTAGAATTGAACTCGGTTCAAATATGTCTACGCCGATAAACAAATATATTTTTGTCATATCAAACTTTACTTCTTTTACTATTATATTTATCGAACTTTGAAATCTTCTATTATATGTATTCAAGTTTAAAAAACGTCCAATGTATGATTTTTGCATTTTTAGACTAAATAAGTTGATGTATTCTTTGTAAGTTTTATACCTACAATAGTAAGTTGAATACAAAAGACGATTTTCAAACTTGAATACATACCATTTGAAAGTTAAATACATACAATAGTAAAATATATAAAGTTGCATACACTCCAAAATTATAAACCCGTTTAAAAATCATTTTCACTACCATTTTAAAAAATTAATTATTTTAAAAACAACATTGTGACACCCGGCAAGTTTGGCCATCATTTGTACCTAAGATAGGTTATTATTACATGTATTTAGTTTGACATAGGACTAAGTACAATAACACTTTGTATATTGTTATATATACACACGTACGTAATTAATTTTAATTACGCGAGTTCGATCGGATGGAATCCGACACAATAAATACGGACGTTGGTGAAAAACATTTTCTTAAATAACGCGACTATATTAAATAATTGCTATTTAACATATAATATTATGATAATATATTAAACGTTTTACGTTTTGTATAAAACGTACCGTACGCGACGAAAACACGCGAATCGCGCCCGACGACCGAACGAAACCCGACAAATATTTTGAAAAGGTTCAATAATGTATCTATAAATATTTGGTCAATTTAAAATAGCAATTACGTATCAAAAACAAAACGCGGAAATTAAACGTTAACGATTAAAATCTAAAATGCGCGATTAACGTTTAACCGATCAAATAACGTAACACGAAATCGAGGAGTGAGTCACGAGCCCAAGACCACGATGGGCTAAGCCCACGTCGGCCCAGCCCAGCCCAGAAAACCGGCCCAACGGCCCTACCCCTTTTAACCTCCCAACCATTACAAGTTCCCATTTTCCTTTCACACACTTAACCTCCCTTACTTCTCATTCCTTGCTCTCTCTCTAAATCTCAGCCCAAATCCACCATCACCACCACATTTCTCAGCCTCATCCAAGTGATCTAGCCACCATCCCCATCATCTACAACACCATGATGAAGAAGAACGAGCGAAGAAACAAGAAACGCGTTACAGCAGCCCCTTCTTCCTCATTTCGGCTTTAGATCGAGTTTTCGTTGTAAGAATTCCTTCAAATCTTGTTTATTTTCCTTGGATAATGTTAATATACATGTTAGACGTTCGTTTTTGCTAATTATGTCCAAGATATAAACCGAAAACCAAAGGATAATACGAAAAACCGTCGGATAAAGCTCTTAACCACTGGACAAAAATTTAACCCGACTTTGATCTATGATATCTAACTCATTTCTTAACTAAATCGAGTGATTCTTAAGCCTAAAATCAAGTTTAAGATGTTATCTTTCGAACCCAGGTGGTTTGGTATTTTTATGAGGTCGTTTGGTATGGGAAAATGATTTTACAAAAGAGAGTGTCCGGACTGTACTTTTGGATAGAAAATTTGACCAACTTTGAGAAGGCATATCTCGAGATCTACAAACCCAAATTGACTGAAACCACTTGGAAAAGTTCACATTTTCTGTTACCTTTAAAAGTAGTACTATTTAGCTTTCTGAAGTTTTGTAAATCGTGAGATATGGACTAAACACTGAGCAAAGGTCAGGCAGTCGACCCACTAGACACATGTTTGGTTCTTGAACAATTTCATGACTTACACTCGACCAAAAATTATGAAAACATATGTTTTGGAAAGGTAAGACATAGAGGAATACCGTAGAATTTTCTTGGATTTTATTTTGAAGCTTTGATTTGTGAAAACGAGTCACGAAAACTACCCAAAAATGATGAAATAACCGAGGGGACTGTTTTTGTATAAACTTTGAAACGACACTTTCGGGTTAACCTCAAAACATAACAATAATTTTTCTAAACTCTAAAAACATATTTAGTACTTCCCTAAAAGTTTCGGGGCAAACCGAGCACGTTTGACCAAGTTCCCGAACACGAACACACATCAGGTCGTCTGTGTCGCAGATGGCCCAAAACCATTGCGACACAAGCCCTGTGTCACAAAACTCAATCTCAGTTTGTTAACATAGCGACACAAGTTCTGTGTCGCAATAAACATAACGAGCAGTACTAACTTGCGACACTACCCCTGTGTCGCAACACTTATAACTAACAGTATTAACTTGCGACATTAACCCCTGTGTCACGCATCGATTTAAATTCACGACCTGCGACACAGATCCTTATGTCGCACAATTATCTGAAATCTACACGCCGCGACACTACATCTGTGTCGCAACCATTCACAGCAACACAACCCTTGTGTCGCATAACACAGTTTGATTAAAAATATGTTTTCACAAGGTAATGTTTTCGCGAGACAACAACTACACTATATGCAACACTATTCGTACACGCAATACATATACTCTTATAAGTATACAATGAAACAAAACATAATAATAATGTCTTCGGGGATTATTATTACTAAACGTCACCAACGGGCCATACATATTTACTAAACACAAACGATAAACAAACACTTGGACACAACTAGTTGAGTGGACAACTAGCATGAATGATCTTTTAAGACATTCACTCATACATAACCTTATGCGTTTAGGGCGCTAGAAGGTTACGCTTTGGATATACGTTTATTGATTTAAACGCACGCTTTCAAGACTCATGTGAGTCTCATAGCCCCACTTTTACTGTTTTAACTATTGGAGTGAGAATACATACACTGTTTTCATGAATACGAGTACAGATTGACACATATACGGATTGCATGAGTGTTTTACTTTCATAATCCACACAAAAGTCCTCTACACATCATAGTTTCGTTAGTATGGATGTTAGCGCGAGTTTTGAAGAATAGATTTATTTAGGATTGACTATCCCCGTCCGGGTTAGTAGCTCTAACTGGTCAAACGGGCGCTTTATTATTCGTTCATACGGGTGTTCCGGATTAGACACCTGCAGGAGGCAAACTTATATTGGTTAAGCTTCGGACTATGAGCTCATGGCAGTAGTATACATTTATTTATCGTAGTTTTGCGATACAAACAACATAGAAATCTCGTGGTTCACATTGATACTTTGATAACTAAACCTATAAATTCACCAACATTATTGTTGACGTTTTAGTATGTATTTCTCAGGTTCACAGCAACAGTAGGATTCCTTCAGGGGGACCGCACACTAGAGTCACATGATTTCACAATTGCATTTACTGGAGATTCCTTCGCATTACTTTTTACAAACTGTTATGTAATAAAATCTCCGGTCTTAAACGTGGACTCTAGGGAAACAATATTTTTGTGACATGTAAACAATACATTTCAACATTTTATATAAATGGAATGTACTATCTTTCAAACGACTCATTTAGAGGTCGTTCGTTATATCCTTGTGTGATGATTCCTGATTTCGTCGCGTCCCGCGTTAACTTCCGCTGCACCATAATTTGGGCTGCGACAAATATGATCATTCAATTATCTACACTCTTATAAAAGCATTTAGGTAGGATGTGTACTCCATTAAAAATTTTAAAGAACGTAAATTATTATTTTATCCCTACCAACATTAATTACTATTTTCGATACTCTTACAAAAGGTCAAACAAGTTTTACAAGGTAAATATTTTAAAGGGCTAAGTATCTGAAAATGTATCAAACTATGATAGAAACTCTATCGTGTGTATCAACTTTTCAAAACTTCTATTGTGTGTATCAAATTACCGATTTATGCTAATTGTATGTATTTTTTCAACGTGGCGCTTTGTGTGAATGCCACGTGGAGGCTTTATATGGATGACACACCATTCAAGTTACATACAATTAGAAATAATCCAAAATTCGATACATACAATAGAGATTTTGAAAATTGATACATACAATAGAGATTTTGTCAAAGTTTGTTACATTTTTAGACACTTGTCCCTATTTTAAATCAAATTAGTAAGTAAACTTAGAATTATATTGGCACCCATAAACGATTATTAAGTGATAATTAATTATAAATCATCCAGTCAATTGTTAATAAAAAGTTTTATTTTCAATTATATTCGAGAAGATGTTAATTCTTGATAGCGAAAAGTAAATATCATTATTCTCGATGCTACGGTCGATTCTTCATCATCAACACAAATTTTCTACTTTGGCGGGGTGATTTACTAATAAAAACTACGTTGAGTGACTTTTTTTTTTCCTTTTTTTCTGTGATCGGTAATTAGTGTTTTCTGTGATCGGTAATTAGTGTTAAATCACATTTGAGCATACGCATTACGGATTTCAGTCGAACGATTGAAAAAATATAAGATTGAGCATACGCATTACGGATTTCAGTTGAACGATTGAAAAAATATAACATTTTTTTCGATAATATAACATTGTTTTTATCGAAATTATATCAGGTGTTAGAGAGAAATATGCATTTTAATTGTAAAGTATGTTGACTTGGTTCATTTTATAAATTATGATAAGGTACTTTGAAAGTATCAATTCAAATCTGACATTCATCGTGTATATCACTATTCCGTTTTTCATTTTTCATTATGTGTAATTAATTTTTAAATTGTTTTTATTATATGTATTTTAATAACGTGACACCTTATATATATGACACGTTTGTATAAGTATAATAAATTATATATTATAAAAAAAATATTAAGTACGCACAACAGAGGCCCGAATAATTTAATATACTTGTGAATATCTAATTTTAGTTGTTGCCAAACATATAAATGAGGGATTCTTAGTCACAAGATATTGAGATTCTAGTTTAATAATCTCAATTTCTTAGTTTTGTTAGGCAACAAAATTAGGTGAGAATTCTTGAAAAAAATCTATTAAAAATAAGCTTTTCGAACTAGATTTACAAAATAATTCTCAGCAACAATCTTCAACTACCAACTCTAGTTATATTCACAATATCCAACTATCAGCTCCAATCACAATCTACAGTTACTCTAAACCTTTACTTTGTATCCACATTCAAATCATTTAATCATAATAAATTAGCATATATTTGAGTCTTTTTAAGTTTTGTGGGATTTAACATAATATTAAACTTTTTACAAGAATATTGATGTAATTTTTGAAATATTGATGTAATTATTAGAAATTGTTTCTAATAATAATGTTGAGGAGAAAATAGTATTTATTGATTAAATGTGTTTTTGAGAATAAACTCTATGTAAAATGAAGTTATCAATTTATATGAAAGAACAAATTTTTTATAGTAAAAGGAAAAACAGATTAGTGGAGCGTTTTGCATGTGGCGTGGCAGGCGTGCGCATCCATTCATTTACCTTTTTCATATAATAATTGTTCGTTACAATGAATAATAAAATCACAGGCTCTTTTCTAAAAAGAAAAATAAGGGGTGCTTACTTGAGGCCAGGGTACTTACTGAGAGTGAGGAATTGAAAAAGTAGTGAATGACGGATGGTGTTTCTTATTATTTATAATGCTTCATTACTCATTATAAGATAAGTATTCATTTCCCATCAATTTAGGGGTACTGAATATCATTATCCCGACACATAACATGTATATATTTATCTCAACTCGTTGGCGCGTTAAACCGAAACCCGCCAATCCACTTTTTCAGGCCGTATCACTCTAAACATTACAAAATGAGATAGGCAGTGACGTAGCCAGGATTTAGCTCAAAGGGTGACCATAAAAAAAAAGTCATTATAAGTTCGTTCATTTTACGACAATTAGTTGCACATGCGATTCTTTTACGAAAAGATCATTTAAAAGTTACTATAAACTAGAAGTCATAAAACATCTTTTGTGTATAATGTAAGAAATTAGACAAAATATAACAAATCACAAAATCATTTTATATGTATGTATATATACATGATTATAAACAAGTTCATATAAAACAAAAATCTAAAAAATAAGACCATTTCAACATAAATCACAAAAAAAGAAAAAAAAAACTAAACGAAAGACTATATAGTCGTAACATGTTTTTCGAGTGGTTAAATCTTAAATACTTTAAAAGGAAAGCCATATGGAAAGAACTTAACATATTATCTACATATATTACTACTGAAAAAGCTATATATGTAATACAATTTATTATTAAAGCAATACTTATGTTCTCAAATCAAAATTTTGGTATAAAATATTTGTAAATCGGTAGATGCCTAAATCAATGGTACCCTAATTTGCAATGTAAAATAATTACCAGCCACATATTAATTAGTAACCAGTAATCTTAATTGGTAAATTTGATCCATTTTTGAGTAGGTCAACGTTTGAAACGAGCCTGAAAAAAACTTGTGAGTTGGCCATGGCCCACCTTGCCATCAACACACCTCCGTGGCTCCGTCCCTGGAGATAGGAAAGTAAAGCTTCTTACATTACATAATAGTGGAAATCTTAATATATTAAGATCTGATTACATATTTTATATAGTCTTAATAATAAGTCACGTTAGAACATAAAAACGTATAACTGTAGCATATGTAAATCTCTAACTCTCGTGAATACATCGCTAATGTGTTATGATAGTCTAATAGCACTTAGACGGTAATATAAACTATAGTACTCAGTATTATGACATGTACACAAATACATTACAGAGCAGTTCATATAATAATCAATTCATGCATAAATTAATCTATATCTAGTACAGTACAAGTATCATGACTTTAAATCGTAACAACTGTAACATGTATCTCAGTTTAAAAGTATCATGAAACTCACCTGCGTACGTTGCTTATATAATCGAGACTAAATGTCGGAATCACCTACATATTCAAATAATCACAACCATCCATCTTTTATACATTCTCTGACTCTTTTCTCATGTTCTCAAACTTGTGTCCAAAATGATTTATAACTTGCCCAGTAAAATGATTTCGGTCAAACGACTCTTTTATAAAACTAACTACGATTTATATCAAATAATATACTCTATTGGGTATAAAATGATTTCTTAATATGAATTGAAAGACTACAATTTCAGCCCACAAATAAATCATGCAACACCGAACCAAGCCGAACATACATAAGTTTGGCCTGTTATGCTGATGGCCCAAGAAGGCAGCCCATGACTCGGCCCAAATGGCCTTCTTCTTCATGCTCATACACAGCAAACGCAGCAACAACAGGGGCAGATTTCTTGGGCGTTTTAGATCATTTTATCGAAATATTTACTGAACATTCACATGTTTACATGTGTTTAATCTTTTGCATAAGAATCATTTATATACTCAAATCTCAAGTATTTATAACCATTTACACTCTTTAAAACCCAACCAAAATCTGGTTTACCTTGACTCGAATGTTTTCTATAAAACTGAAACTCGATTATTTCATTTATATATATGTACAACGTTCAGTATAAAAATCAAGGTTAACAATTCTTTACATTTCTCTAATTTCAATCTTTTAGACTTTTTTTGAAACTTCTTTAAAAAACAACTTAAACTTTGATCTTTGGACCTTATAACACTAAAATGAAGCTTTCTATACCTTTAATTTGAAGAAAGAGTTAGAAATTATACCCCAAATCGCAGGTATGAAGCTAATTTCGTTTCTTCACTTTCTAGCTCAAATCGCTCTCTAAAACTCTCTATTTACTGAAAATTGGTATGGAGTTACGATGGGACTTATTCCAAAACGCAACCCAAACTTTATAAAGTTATACAAAAGTTAAGTCAAAAAAAATTTTTTTCTAAAAGTTATTTGAGTAATGAGCTACAAAGAAATTTTTTATAAAATAACGTATTTTGGATATTAAAAAGTGATTTTGAAGTGTTTCCTACATTCTCATAAAAATTTTCTTCCTTATTTGAACCCACAACTAATTATTTGGATGGATCAATTTTAACCATTCGGTTCCTCATCGACTTCACGAGGGTATCGTTTGTAAGTGAAAGGGTAAAGTAATAAGGGATATCAACGACTACTTGTTGTCGTGTTACATTTAGGGTTTATAAAAATGTGAAGTTAGTTTTTAAATTCAAAAGTAAAGATATTAAATAAGTCTACAATGATATATACAATGAAGCTAGTTTTTTCACAAATATAGTAGTTTGTGAAATTATCCGTCATAATTACAAAAGTTAATTTGATCTTCAACATCATTTTCATGAAAAACACAAAATGTGTTGATCTTTGCTGATTGAAACATTTAAATGATGAAACTATATACTACTTTTATTACTAGATCCCAAATTGCTGCAAAAATATATTTATATATCTATGATATATTAACAATGTAGTAAGCTATTTTGTATGTGTGTATATATATAATGTTTGAAAAATTAATAATTATTTCTATTGATTTTTTTGGATAGTCCGGTTAGAAATTAAATACAATACCAATTCGTGATCCAAAATAATAATTTTCGTTCTAGTCCAAACCAATTCGAAAATTTAATTATCCAAACTGATCCATCCAAGTTATCTAATAGAATAATTTAATTTTATCCGAACAGAGAACAACTCAATTTGTAGGGCACATACATCAGTTTTTACTATTAAAATTTTCAGTTTACAGTTGGCTATATATCTTTTATTCACACGTAACTATTTATCCCAATTGAGATAGAATTAAGACTACGATTTTCAAAGCATTGACACTTTGAGTTTAGAAAAGTTTTTATATGATTAATCTGCATCTACCATATTAATCAAACTGAACTACCATGCTAATCAAACTGAATAGTGTGTTATTAAGGGTGTGCTTGGCGAAATGATTGTAAGGAATTCTAAGGGTAGCTTCTCGTTTTAGTAATTACAAACGTCTATAAATTAACAATCGTTATTACACACTAAAAAGTTAGTAGGGTTTCATGAAAAAATAATCTTGTAGAATTCTTTTTCAAAAAAACTACTTAAAGTGGCTTTTAAATAATAGAATCTCCAGTTTCAACTCCGACCATAATCTTCAGCTCCTACTAATTGTTGGCAAACATACCGTAAGACTTTGTGAAAATTTTTGAGAAAAGGAGTAAATAGTCAAATATATAAATCATCAAATACATGGGCGGGAGACAAGGCGGAGGGCAACGTAGGCAGACCCCACTAAAAGTTTATATAATGTACAAATTTTGTATTAACAAGAGTATTGTTAAAACTTGCCTCATATTAAATAAAAAACAAAAATTATATTTAAGATATTTCTATTTTTTACCTTTTAAAATAAGAGTTAAGTTCGTTGTCTTAAATTCGACCCTGCTTAAATTTAAAATTCGGCAATAACTATCGAGTGTTACTCGTTGTCTGATTAAAATATGATAAATTATAAAAGTAAATATATTATGGTTATAGTTTAGAGGAGAAGACCTTATATGAGACCAATGAACACAAATGACGTGTCAGTTTTTATCAAATCAGCAACATGTCAGCAGTTTACAAAACTGACACTACACTGCTAACAGTAACATCACTTCAGTTTTTATCTGGACCCCACACATTATTTACTTTAATTATATAACCAACAAAATTAAATAAAACACTTTCATTAAAATTAGAAACATTACATTAATTCAAAATAAACATCAATAACTAAAAATAAAAATTACATTTATTGAAAATAGAATACGACTAGTTAAGTCTTTGACGGAAATTTGGTGGAAGGGTCGCAATGTGTAGGATAAGAGCTTCGCGAAGTTGATGATGCACCTCACGGTCGCATAATTCCTTGTCCATACACAGTTGTATTGCAACCCTTTCTTGCCACGAGCGTTGGGGCATATTTTTCAGGTTCGCCGTATACTCTTCCTCAAATCGATACATGTTTCGTCCATTGTCCTTGGTTATCATGTTGTGTAAAAACACACAACAATACATGATTCGATGTATTTTGTTGACGATATATTGTCTAGCAGGGGTTTTGATGATTGCACACCGGCTGTCGCACCCCCAAATTTCGTGTGCAGCGGAAGTCGGGTCGGGGCGCGACTAATCAGAAATCATTACACAAAGTTACCACGAACGACCTCTACATGAGTCCTTTTGAAAATACATTTCAAAAAAGGCAATACATTACCTTGATAAATTGTCTACAATATAAAAACAAGTTCCTAGAGTTCGCATCTAGTCTGAAGATTCTAATACATAACTAATTTATACAAAATATATTAATGCATAAAAATCTCTGTTGTTTGAAAAATTATGCGACTCGAGCTATTGCTTCCAAAAGCATCCTACTGCGTCTGTGAACCTGAGAAATACATGCTAAAAGGGTAGACAATAATGTTTGTGAGCTCATAGGTTTACGTAGTTAAAATCATAAGTATGAACCACAAGATTTCAGAGTTTGCACGAATGCCCAAGGTAAAGTATATTATTGCCATTAGCTCATAGTTCGAAGCTTAACCGTAGTTGGTGCCTCCAGTAAGTGCATAAACCAGTACACTCGTTGTTTACAAAATATTATGCATCCGTATAGTAGTTAGAGCGACTAACCTGGACGGCGGACTGTCAGTTCCCGATAGATCTATCCATAATGTTTGTGCTTAGTATTAACGGACTATGATATTTGTTAGAGGTCATCGTAGTTTGGTTTGGTTACTCATGCAATACGTATAAGTGTTTTCATTACTTGTGTTCATAGAAACAAAGTAGTGCATTCTCACCCCAAGGTAAAACAGTAAAAACAGTAAAAGTGGGGCTATGAGACTCACCTGAGTCTGGTACAAAGCGTTTGAAGATAGCAAATAAGTGTTTCCCAAATGTAACATTCTAGGGCCCTATACGCATAAGGTTATAAGTAAGTAGATGTCCAAGGACCATCTATGTTAGTTGTCCACTCAACTAGTTATGTCCAAATGTTATTTGTCGTTTGTGTTTAGAAAACATGGACGACCCGTTGGTGATGTTTCGTAATAACAATTTCAAAGTATTATTATTATTATGTTTGTTTCGTTGTACACTTTGCAAAGTACGTTTCTGAGTTGTATCGTATATAAATATTCGTTGTTATTTGTTGTTACGAGAGTTCGAGCCTTAGTGAAACATGTTTTTAATCAGCCTGTTTTATGCGACACTTAGAGTTAGTGTCACAAGTCACTGCGACACTTGAAAAGGGTTGCGACACTTGAGTTAGTGTCGCAGGTCATTACGAAACTTAGTACTGCTAGTTATAATTGTTGCGACACTTAGACTTAGTACTGCTGGTTTGAATGTTGCGACACTAGGCTTAGTGTCGCAAGTCGCGACACTCAGATTCCACTGCGACACTCAGGGTCTGTTTGGTGTTTCGGTTATTGTTCCAAGTGTTTTGGGTGTCGTTTTTCATTTCGGGTTGAGTGTATACGTGTCGTTTTTGTTTAAGTTTCAAATTAAATTACTTAGAGTTCGTTCTCGGTTCTTAAAACTAAATTTTGAATATGTCGGTTCGCTTTTAACGTACGAACCGCATTAGTTGACTTTGGTCAAACCAACTCGGTTTCACCCGAAACTTTTACACAACCCTTAAATATGTTTTAGGACAAATAAAAAGTAAGTTTTACATTTTGTGGTTAACCCGAAAGTGTCGTTTCTAAATTAATACTAAAACAGTCCCTAGGGTCTAAATTTTCCAGATTTTAACACGTTTTGTGAGCTCAATTTAGCTTGTCAAACCTTCTAGAAAAATTAAGAAATTTTTACATGATATTCCCACATGTGTTAACTTTCCATAAATGTATTTTTCATAATTTTTGGCTAAGTTTAAGGGGTTCAAATAAATTGTTAAGTCCCCTGATGTCCAGTTGTGACAAATCCGGATACAAGTTCAAAGATTAAATTACTGTACAAGATCTACACAATTTCACAAGATGTAATTATACAAATTTTAAAGCTAACAAAATTTGTGAACTTTAGGAAAAAGTCTCATGTCGTTTGGACTTGTGTACAAAGAGATATGATCTCCCAAAGTTGGACCAAAATTCTGTCCCGAGCGACAGATTTGACATATCAACTTCAAAAATAGTTTTGAGGTATCAAATCTTAACCAAAACTTACAAAACTAGCCGGGTTTGAAAGATAAATTCTTGAACTTCAGTTTAGACATAAGATTCGACGTTTTTGGTTTTGTTTTGAGCACGTTATCACGTGTTGAAGTCGGACAAACTTTCTGTCCAGTGAGTTTCTTGTACTCTTTGTTTGTTAAGTTGTTTTAAAACGTTTTTGACATGATTTTTGGACAAGATTTCGTATGAGTGAACCTTTAACATATTCTTACATGTTATCCAAGTAAACTAAACGAAAATTGAGGTTTCTTACAAGTGAAATCGAAGATCTAGGAGGGAAAGAGGATGAGGAGTGCTTGTTCTTGCTTTTTGGCTTGATTTCTTCTTAAAATGATGGTGGATGATGATGGTGATGATGGTGGCTGATGGTGGTGATGTGGTGGAGGTGTTTGGGGCTGGCAAACCGAGAGAGAGAGAGAGAGAGAGAGAGAGAGAGAGAGAGAGAGAGAGATAGATAGGAGAGGAGAGGAGAGGTTGAGTGTGAGTGTGGGTGTAGTTTGTGTGTAGAAATGAACAAAAGGGGTGTGGGTCATGGAAAAAAAGGGAGGGGGAGGGTTATGGGGGCAAGGTAGCAGATTTTTGTGGGCTCCACCCCCACGTGGGTGTGTTAATTTATTTCTCCAATTTGCGTTACGCGCGGTGCCCGTTTACTTGTTCGTTTCGTCGTTCGTTTAAACGTTAAACGTTTATTTGTTATGTTTTTCGTTAACGATTTAATCACATAATTTTTTTATTGAAGTTTTATTTAAAATACCTCATTTTAAGTTATAGAAATATAAATCGAGTTTCGTTTGGTTGTCGGGCGCGATTCGCGCGTTTTCGTCGCGTACGGTACTTTTTTTACAAAACGTATAACGTTTAATATATTATCGTAATAATATAAGTTAAATAACGATTATTTAATATAGTTACGTTATTTAAGAAAATGTTTTTCACCAACGTCCGTATTTATAGTGTCGGATTCCATTCGATGGTTTCGCCTAATTACAATTAGTTACGTGCGTGTGTATATATAAATATACCAAAATGTCACTGTACTTAGCCCTATATCA
The DNA here is from genome assembly GCA_963930675.1 of Gnaphalium uliginosum. Taxonomy (NCBI): domain Eukaryota; kingdom Viridiplantae; phylum Streptophyta; class Magnoliopsida; order Asterales; family Asteraceae; genus Gnaphalium; species Gnaphalium uliginosum. The sequence continues at coordinate 36,462,471 of OZ005680.1, read as the reverse complement.
AACTAAATACAAGTCGTGATAATCAAGCTTAAGGTAATTAATACACCTAAGTGCCGGTTGTCACACCGGCCTTGAAGCACTCCGAAAGCTCGTTCCACATCTTTTCTGGTAGATTCTTGGTATCTCTTGAACCTCATCTCGCTTTCTGTTATCGGATGCTTAAACGTCTTCATAAGCGTGGCCCATTCTGGATAAATTTCGTCATCGAGATAATATCCTTTATTGAATTGAGTCCCTGAAATATTGTACACTACTTTTGGAGCTCTATCTTGTAGTAAGTCTTTGAATAAATCAGATTCATTAAGGACATTGAGGTTGTTGGTCAATCCCGCAGGGCCAAAGTATGCGTGCCAAATCCATAGGTCGTGAGAGGTAACCGCTTCGAGCATGATTGTTGGATGGCCATGATCACCTCGGGTGTATTGACCTTGCCATGCCACTGGACAATTTTTCCAAGGCCAGTGCATACAATCGATGCTTTCAAGTATACCCGGAAAACTATGCAACTCCGCATGACGTTGATGTAACCGTTGCACATCTTGGAGTGTTGGTCTTCTTAAGTACTCGGACGAAAAAAGATGAAAAATACATTTACAAAAGTTGTCCAAACAATCGTATGATGTTTATTGACCCATATGTAAATATTCATTAAACGCGTCCGCTGCACAACCGTATGCAATTTGGCGTACGGCGGAAGTGACCTTTTGGTAAACATTAAAACCAAATCTTCCGGTCACGTCCTAACTTTGATGAAAATAAGCAAAGTAGTTTGGTAATGGAAGATTAGAGTACGACAATATACCTTGACATATACGGATAAACAACGGTCGACTCATCCGAAAACGTAACCGAAATTAATCTAGAGGGAATGTTGGCCGCTCGGCAAAGTAGTCTTGAAACAAACGTTGACCGACACCTTCTCGATCTCTAGGTAAATATCTTCTTGGTGCACAAGATATACGGATTGATGATTCGGCATCATCGTCCGAATCCGTGTCTTCCGCGTCTAGCTTATTGAGCCTAGCGATCGGATCGAAAATTTGAGTGACGGCATAAAAATCTTCTTTATTGGAGTCGGACGACATTTGAATGTAGTGAATGTAGTAGTATAAATTGTTGAAAATATGAAAGTTGTAGAAATAAGATGAAAGTTGTGTGTTTATTTGAGTGAAACTGTATGTGTATTTATAGTGTGTTTATGTTAGGAAAATAGTAAAAAAAAAAAAATTTATTTTTCAAACGGTAATATGACCGTTAGAAAAAAAAATTAATTTTTTTTTTATTTTTAAACGGTAAAAAGAAAAATGGAAAAAAAAAATATTTTCGTCGCTACCTACACTGTCTGTTCCAGTCGAAAAAGTGACGAGAAAAAGTGACGAGAAAAACCGACGACTCCCACCGAGGTCACCGTGCCAACGGCGTCGGTTCCGTCGCCAAAAACCGACGGCAGTTGGCACACGTCTGAGGAGAAGGATGAAAACAACCACAATGTACAATGTGTCACCTTCATCATTTTCAATTTTAACCATCCACATTCCTACTATATTACTTTCAACCTTTCAACTTTCTCTTTCACACTCTCTCATCCCACTACCACCTACCACAGGCTGTCGCTGCCGGATTTCAGCGGTCGGAATTTATTTTATTTTAATTTTTTTTGAACTTTTTTTAAAATATATATAAACTTTTTTAATTTTTTTCCCAATTTTTTTTCAAAATTTATGTATTATATATATTATCATTTTATACTGCATTTTGTTATTTTTACTGCATTTTGTATATATATTTTTATTATATATTATTTGTTTTGTACTGTATTATTATACATATTATGCTTTTTGTACTACATTTTGAATAAACTTATATTGCATTTTATTGTTTTTACTGAAATTCGTATATATATATATATATATATATATATATATATATATATATATATATATATATATAAAAGACTTATAAAAAAAAGAAAGAAACATGAAAAAAAAATTAATAGGTAAAAAGAAATTATACAAAAATTAAAAAAAAAAAGTCCGATAGCTATCGGCGAGAGTGGGCGGCGGCTGTCGGAATCTGGCGGCCAGTGATAGCAGGTGTGGGGAGGAAGAAGGAAGTACGAGGAAAAAAGAAAGTAGAGCAGGTGAAAAAGAAAAAAAATGAAGTAGTGGAGAGGGTGTGAAATAAAATTTAATATTATTATTTTTATTCTTAACCATCACTTTTACAAACTAATTATAAAAATGTCATCTTTTCTAACCATTGATTAGTGAGAAGAAATGATACAAATAAGCTCAATTTTTCTTCTATTCGTTACCCTTCTATAACCCTTCCTGTATGATCCCCAACCATATATTATCCTATCTTTTTTGGATCAGAAAATATATTATCCTATCTAATAAATTGCTTTTACTACGTGCTATCCGTTATGGTCCATCAAATGTTACTTACATCGTGGGTATTTTACTACAGTCATCGCTATTTTCTGAGCCACATTAAAAAAATTACAAAAATGTGTGAGATTAGTAGTTTTGAAACTTGAATAAACCAAATAAACAACCATTTTACTATCAATATCAATTTTAACATCAACATCAACATGAATGATATAAGACAATTACAATAGTGAAGCTCAAATTAATGTATTGGAAAAAGCATGATAGAAGCCCATTTATACTTTGGGTTGATATAAATATTAAATGGGCTTCAAATAGACCTATTATCATGTGAATGACTTTGGGCTGACTCGGGCCGACTATCTTGTTAGGGTCAAAAAAATATCTCTCAGTCTCTGTTTAATTGTAGAAAAAGTCTCACTTTTTATAAAAATTCTTTTATGAAAATTTGAAAATTAAGAATGCTTTCAGAATGAGTGTTTTCTCAAAATGCTTCAAGTAAAATAGATAACCCATCTTTCTATATTATAACTAAATCTTGAAAACAAGAATTTTCACTTTTCTAAATAATCCACTATTATTTTAGTTTTTATCGTTGGAAAGTAAAAAAAAAGGAAAACGGTATAAGTCACTTGTCATTCAAGTTGATTCTTTTTATGCTTGTTATAACTCGAGTAGAAGTCTCATCCGAGTCCGAAAATTACGTACTCATCTAAGAGATCTAGCCAATCAATCAATTCCTTTAAAAGGATGTCAATATTAATATTTATTGTAATAATATTAATATTTATTGTAATAATGTTACGCAAAAATGATAACGACAAATTGAATTTGATTGATTCAACTTATAAGACTTTGGAACAACTAGAAAATTACAAAAATGAAACTATAAATTTTGAACAACAAAAGGCCAGTAATCAAGTCCGACGAAGTTAAGTGAACTAGATCTTACGTAGCCTGCTCATGTATAACATAATTCGTATCACTTTTGTAATGGCAATTGGAATGATATTAACTCCTATTTATTTATTATCTATGTCACGCCAATCATAAGGTTTGAGACGACCCAGAAAGCAATTGATCCTAGATCTAAGAAGTTTGAAACACGCGTTAATATTTGTACTTATATCATAATAAATCATCTGACCCCCTGAATTTTAGTTGACATCATAAATGTCAACTAAAGTACAAACAATTTATGCACGTTATTGACAGCCCATAATACTGTCATTAACAATACTCAATGTTAATTAATGCCTTATAATATCAAAATCAATCAATTTTAATTCCTTTAGAAGGACATCAGTTTTCAAATTTCATTTTATTTCTCCCTACAACGCATATAAGTGGGCCTGCCACGACATTTTTTAATGATATAATCGTTGAAAAATACATGCAAGCAATGTTTTAAGAATCGATTCGACCGGTCGGATCGGATTTTTCAAAAAATCCGGCTCAAAATAAACCGGTTTTTTCAAAGTTTGACTAGTCAGCGGGCCACTTGGGCCAGCCGGCCGGACAGGAAACCGGACCGGCGTGTTTAACCGGTTCATTTTTTTAAAAAACTAATTAAATTACTTTCTAAACTTAAGAAGCTTTTAGAGCTTCTTAAATTGGATAGTAAATTGAAGTGTGAACTTTGTTGGCATTATATAGAAGGTGAGTATTATGTTGAGATTGTATTATCACCAATGTGGGACAAATTAAAGTTAAAATTTTAAACAAATAGAAAACAAAATAAAATTGTTAGTTACAAGATTTGAACTCACAACTACCTTCATGAATAGTGGCTTCTCAACCAACTAATCTAACATTTAACTTGTTTTAATTATTTACTCTAAATATATTTATTATATAGATCGCAGCACTCATGATATATATTATATTTGAAAATTAAAGGTGTATTATCAAATTATAGTTTGTTGATATTATATAATATCTTATGAGGCGATATGTATTATTTGATAATGTATTACAATATAAAATGCGTTATTAAAAGTTAATTTTTAGATATACAATCCGTTATTAATTGTTACGGAGTAGTATAAAATATAATTGCAATATCTTATCGTTAAAAATGGTGTTTACTTGTTGTTAGATTGTATGTTTTTGAACAAAGTCTACTTATTGGATGTTGGATTGTTAAATTATTTGGTGAACATGATTTTGTATATCTTTTACTTCATGTATATATTTTGTTTTCATATTTTAACAACTCCGGTCCTACCTTCCAGTCCGACTAGAAATTGACACTTATCCGGTTCGACTACGGGTTTTAAAACATTGCGTGCAAGTAAAGATTATTTTAATAGCAACGGGGGACTTTATTTCCTTCTCTGTCAAATTGTGATACCTCGACCAAATAAATTACGCACACCAACTTGAAATGACGTGTCTTTATAGTGTTTTTTCTATATGTAAATAATTTTTATGTTGATATTTTTTGTTCCGTAATGTTATATGATATGTTTTTTAAGAGAAAATTACATAATCTGTATTTTAAATTTACCTCAAATTTCAGTGGTAGTCATTTACAAAATTTAATTACACCAATCATCATTTTTTTGAAATTTGTTATGCTAACAGTTATACTAACCTTCGTTAACTTTCCGTTAAAAAAGATCACGTGTGATATTTTTTTAATCTTTAAATTTTTTTAGTAAAATATAAATTATAAGATCTAAAATATATATTGATATATTATTAGCTGCACAAAACATCATTTTCATTTTCCCTACTAAACATCAAATTTTATAGTCCACCAGTCAAATCCATCGACATCTTTCACCACCCAATCATACATTTATGGCTTAAAGATTACGACTCACATATTTAGTTCCCAGTTTTCAATGTTGTTTTACTTTGAAGTTAGGATTTTCATTTGAGAAGTTTTTCGAGTAAGCAATGGATGCAAAAGAGAAGAGGCGGTGGCTACCAAAGTTGTGACGCAATAAGATGAATGGGGGATAGAATCCCCGTGTGGTGAAATATGGTGGTGAACTATAAAAGTTGATATTTCAGTGCAGAAGAGGACTGAATTTGATAATGAATCCGCTAAGTGCTATGAGAAAGATGAAATGATGTTCTGTGTACCTAATAATGTATTTGTACATAGTTTAGATTTTATAATTTATCTTTTACTCAAAAAATTAAAAGAATAAGAAAAATATCACGCGTGATCTTTTTTAACAAAGAGTTAACGATCGTTAGTTTAAAAGACTATTAGCATAACAAGTTTAAAAGGAAATGATGACTGGTGTGATAAAATTTTGTAAAGAAATACCAGTGAAATTTGAGATAAAGTTAAAAGGATGATTTGTGTAATTTTCTCTTTTTTTTTTAAAAAAAACCTTAAGAACTCTTAAGAATAGCTCATTTCAAGTCATATAAAATATTAAAATCACATTATCTAAAATTTATAAAAGGTTAACATGAAATACTAAAAAACTCGATAAAGAAAACATATAAGATGATGTTGCACAATAAAATATAAAATGATTGTATGTTTTATTTTGTTTGAAAAGGAGGAACATAAGTTTAATTTTGCATAATAACACGATATGTAACGATAGCATTATGATTTTTTCACGGAATATGTAATCCTTTTTTGCATAACTAAACTTATGTTTCCGTTTTATTTTTAACTAAATACAACATGTAACCCTTTAACCCTTTTATTGTACAACACCATATTATGTTCTTTTTATCGAGCTTTTTATAAAATTTGTCTTTCTTACTATTGCAAAACTTAAAGGTGATGAGCTTTTATAAATAAATGAATATGCATTTGGATGCCTTAATGCATGTGCTATCTCAACTTTCTCAAAAGATAATGATTTTAAAAGTTCACCTACCATTTTAATTAAATTAATAAACATATAAAACTTATGATATTTCTAACTCATAATGTGATGAAGGGTACTAGTATATAAGAAAATATACATTATTTTGTGGAACCAAAAATATAAAATAAAAAAAATTGGTAAGGATGGGAGATATTTTGTATTTTTATCAACACTTTTGTGAAAATAATCTTGAATGTGGACCCACTTTCATTGAAAAAAAAAAATCTAAATTGCTAACCTCCACTTCTGACCATCAACCAAAATTCACAAGACAAACAAAGCCACCCATTATTCATTTGTTCAAAGAGGCCTGCCTGCCTGCCTCATTTATTTAATAATTTGATTTTGTTGACTGCTTCATTTCTAAAATGTCATGCTTTTTTCTTATATAATATAGTATAAGTATATAACATAATTAAGTTATATAAAAAGAGACAGAGCCCTGCCTACTCTTCACAAGTCCCATTTCTTACACTTCCTTAATTTCATTCTTATTTTATCCAAATGGAACTCTCAAACACCTTTTCATTCATAGCTCTCCTTGTAACTTTTCTTTTTGTTATAAAATTTTTTTTTTCAAGAAATGCTACAAGTTCAAAACTTCCACCAGGACCCAAAAAGCTACCAATTATTGGTAACATACTAAACATGGTCAGTAAAGAAACACCACATGCTGTTCTCAGAAACATGGCTCAAAAATATGGTCCTTTAATGCATCTTCAACTTGGTGAAGTTTCTGCAATAGTTGTTTCGTCGCCAAAAGTGGCGAAAGAGATCATAGTAAAGAACGATGTAGCTTTCGCAGACAGACCCGAGATATTAACTGCTAAAGTTATCATGTATAACAGTTCAGATATTGCATTTGCACCTTATGGAAGTTACTGGAGACAACTTAGAAAAATTTGCACTTTGGAACTTCTTACTAATAAAAAAGTTCAATCCTTTGGTTATATTCGCGAGGAAGAAGTGAAGTTTTTGATCGGATCGATGATTCAGAAGTCGTCATCAGGATCGATAATTAATCTTACTGAAATGGTTACTATGTTGATTAATACAGTAACTTCAAAAGCTGCATTTGGGAGGGTGCCTAAAGATCAAGATTTATTGGTACAAGATGTACAGGACATGGTTGACCTTGGTGGAGGTTTTAGTCTTGCTGATTTGTTTCCTTCTTTTGGGTTTCTTAAAGTTCTTACTGGGATGAGTTACAAAGTTGGGAAAATTCACAAAAGTCTCGATAAGATTTTAGATAAGATTCTTGGCGAATACGAAAAGGAATTGCAAATCAAGAAAGTGGGCAACGATGACAACGAAAACTTTCTTGATATTTTGTATAGACTTAAAGACGGCGGTAATCTCGACTCTGCTATCTCAATGGACAACATAAAAGCTGTGATATTGGTATGCTCTCAATCTTACCCAATCTACGTATGATCAAATTTATTTAGTAGTTATTTGAAATTTGAATAATTGAACAAATGGGCCTTTAGCCTAGTGGTTCTGACAGGGGGTGTGTAATTTGTGAGGTTGTGGATAGGATGTCTGTTTGTTGTTCTGTTAAAAAAAGTTTGTTGAGTAATTGAATTAATGTTTGGTAATATGATGCAGGATGTTTTCTCAGCTGGAACAGATACTTCTGCATCGACAGTGGAATGGGCGATGGCCGAACTTCTAAGGAACCCTGAAGTGCTAAGAAAAGCACAAGCTGAAGTTCGACAAGTACTCAAAGTAAAAGACTTGGTACACGGAGATGGTGATCTTAGCGGACTTAAGTACTTAAAGCTTGTGATCAAGGAAACTTTAAGATTACACCCAATATTTCCTCTATTACTTCCAAGAGAATGTCGTGAAAGTTGTGAGATCGATGGATATGTGATACCACTAAAAACCAAAGTCATTGTTAACGCGTGGGCTCTTGGAAGGGATCCTGAATACTGGCAAGAACCTGAAAGTTTTCAACCAGAGAGGTTTGACAGTAATAGTATCGATTATTCAGGAAATAGTTTGGAGTATCTTCCATTTGGGGCAGGAAGGAGAAGGTGTCCAGGAAGTTTCTTTGCGTTATCCAATATCGAGCTTATTCTGTCTCATTTACTCTATCATTTTGATTGGGAAATCGCGGGAGGGGTTAAGCCTCAAGATTTGGACATGAGTGAGACTGTTGGTGCACTTTCCAGGAGAAGAATGGAGTTGAAGCTGATTGCAACTCCTTATACTCCACTTTGATGAATCAAGTTATATCATTTCTAAAACTATAATTCATATTTCATGCATTTATGCATTTATGCCTTTAGTTCATGAATAATTTTGTCCCTTATTTGACCTGTTTTTCCAAGTTTGATGTAGATGTTTTTGAATTGTACTATTAAGTTTCACTAACTTCTTGTTAGTTTTGTGTTATATTTATATCATCTATATTTCTGTATGATTAGGATTCTCAAGCCTCAAATATATAGGAGAACCTAACATAAATATTAAATATTAAATATTTATATATGAAAATGAAATAGAAACAATATTTTAAATATAAGGTTCAGAGATATTCAAAAACAAAGCTGGTCTCTCCATTTAAGCTGAATACTTAATGTTGCTGCTTGAAAATGCCTCAGTTTAACTTGCAACTGGCACAGCCATATATACAAGTTTTTAAAGGTCATACATATCATATGTTAGTGTTAGAGAAAAGCAGTATAATGGGTAAAAATTTCAATGAACGGATATCCCTCTTTGAATCGTGTTATAATTATTTGAAAATAACAATTCGACCCTATATGCTTTGGGTTACACGAATTTTGTTCTGAGACAAGACAAAGAGTGTTCTTGATTGAGTCAACAATCCAAAAACCTGATTGCTAGAGAGTGTTATGTGTTGTATCTAATTTCTCATTGAATCTGGTTCTATTTTAAAGAACACCCAAACATAATAAGAACTATTGGAAGTAATGATCCAATAATGTCATCGATTAATCTCTTGCAGTTTCTAAAACCTTTGAGTTCATGGCTCATTAAAACAATAATTACCATAAAGTTACAGCAATTACAACCCTCCAACAGTCACAACACATGGGTCAAAACTGTCGCGTGCCAAAACTATATTATGTGTCAAAACTGTCAAAGTTCAAAACTGACCATGGATCAAAACTGTCCATAACCAAAATTGACTATAGGTCAAAACTGACCACAACCAAAATTGTGCATGGTTCAAAACTGTCCATTTTCACAATTGCTTTGGGTCAGGGATGTTATCAATTTGATGATCATACATTCCATACCTCATAACCCATTTTCAAATCTAATAACCATATCCTTCAATTATGCTAAATTACTAACATGTTGTATTACAAGAGTTGTAATTATATATGTACAGTTTAACTTGCAATTGGCGTAGTAATGCAATTAACTTAAACTAAACGGCCAAACTCTATCCCTAACTCTTAATGTGTATTCAATTTTATTTTGGTTAATTGTTCTGTCTCTAACTTTTAAATTTTGCTTTTGTATTTATGTAAATGAGACTTTTGCTGATGTGTAATCTGTGTAATATATCGCATGATAGCCATACAAGTTGCTACATCATTTTAAGTACTACTCTCTCCGTATCATTTGAAATGTCTTGGTTACTATTTTGGGTTGTACAATGTCCACTTTTATCTTACGTAACAACCAACAAAAAAAAGTTTAGTGGGTAGGAATATAATTTGATTGGAGAAAATTTGTAGTTAGTGGAGATTCATAAATTTTTTTGAAGATGAGTTGGCCTAGAAATTTAACCCTATATTTATATGGTCATATATTTAGGGTCTATTTTTAGGTTTTGGATCTGAGCGGCATATGACTTAGAGAGAAATTAGAGAGAAAGAAAGAACATATAATCTCAACTTTTAATTTTTTGATTTAGGGTTCAGTTTCACTGTAATCATAAATACAATGTATCATAACATTATGTCATACAAACATTACATTTTATCCTTAGAATTTTTACTTAGATCAAAATTTTGACTGAATTGGCACCACTTTAACTAATTTTCACATTTTAATGTTAACTCCGTCAAAATAAAGTATTGGTTTTACATTTCTGCAAATTTATGCATTATGTTGTTAACTTCAAAAGACCTTTCATGTAGTTGATTTTGTTAGCCTGGAAAGTGAATATAATCACAGACTAAAAATAAATAAAAAGATTTGTATCTGTAAATCCATTTTATTTGGACACAATTTGTATACTTAACTTCAAATTTGTCTATCGTGTGTATCAAACTTTCAGTTTTAACCTATTGTGTGTATCTGATAACTTATTAAACCGGTAACCGACAATTTTGATCACGTGACAATTGTATAGGATACCACGTCATCTGACACATCATTAAAAATCGATGTCACGTCAGCGATTACAGGTAATAACATGTCGGATATATATACAATAGACCAAAATTGAAAATTCAATACAGATAATAGACAAATTGAAGTCGAGTACACACAATTTAAATCGTGTACAAACTAGATGCATTTCCAGATACCAATCACATAAATAAACACTATCTTCTTCTAATATGTAACAAATACAATATTAAACTGTATTACCGAAATTGAGATGAAAATTACTTATTAGAGGTTTAAAAACAAAACTAAAAGAGATTAATGGCACTAAAGTTGAAATTAGCACACATTGTCTTGTGTTGCAAAAGTGAAGAACTATATCCTAATCTTTTTGTCCCCAAATCAAATTGAAGCAAATTATCCTCTAATTGATGCCCTCCAATTACAATTGATGAACTTGATCCAACACCTCCATCAACAATAGCTAAACACCATACATCCAAACCCTCTTCCACAATCCTAACCATCGAATTCTTCCCGAAAACGCTCCAAATCACACCATTCCCCATTACAAGATTAATTGTCGGTACGTTTGGTCCCACATGTGTTTCTGCAACCTCATCAGCTTCATAACACACGTTAAAAGGCTTAACTGGTTTATCAGTGGGTTCCAGCTTCATTTCAATTGATTCATTCGTGAACTTTTCAATCAAAGACTTAAAAATTGATCGCTCTAACACGGTGTACGGATCAATTGTACTAATCTTCGTAACAAACGTCTCGTTTGTTATTGTTATCGGTTTCTCATTAACGTCAACTGATTTAACTCCAATAAAATACGCATCTTCGAAGGGGTTGGAGTCGGCTATTTCAGAATTTTCGTTAGTGATTATTGGTGTGTAGTTAAGATGTTCGGAAACATCAATTCCGGGCAAGAAATAGTACGGTTTTGCGAGATTGAAAAACGCAACACCGGGAGCGGAAGGTGAACCCGAAAGACAAATAGCAAAAATGGACACGGTGGTGCTAACTTGCGCCGGGAGTGAATATTTTGAAAATCCCAAACCGGCTAACCCGGTAATTTCTTTTTTACTACGTCCGTGTAGCAACTTTGATGCTTCATTAGAGCAGGTTAAAATAAACTCGGGGAATAAGTTGACTTGACCCGGGTTATAACCATTAGTTGTCTTTAACCCGAGCGAGTCAATTAAAGCGAACGAGTTATGAGGTGAAATGACACAACTATCGGCAACTTTGTTCTTCCCGATAGTTGTGGCGATACTTTCGCATGATGATGATGTGTTAAATTTGTTGGATTGGAGGGAACGACAAAGGGAGGAGTTGCAAGGGACGGGGCGGGAAGTGGTGGAATTGTAGTTTCGGGTGCAATCGATTGCGGTGAAAGGGGCGTTAATGTGAAGTAGTAAATGGGTGGGCTGAAGAGGGGTTTTAAGGTAAAGTTGTAAGGTGTAAAATGGGGGTGTTTGGACATGGTGTTTTGTGATGGGGGCAATGAAAGATGAGAAGGATGGAGATATGAAGAGGGGGAAGAGTAGGAAGAATGAGAGTGACATTTTTGATTGCTGGAAATTGAGGAATGTGAATGGGTTTGAAACATATTGGGTAAGGATAGACGGTGGTTTTAGCGGTGGCAATTAAAATGGTGACGGAAGATTGCGGCGGTTATTGGAGTTTACCGGTGAGGCACCGTGAGTGTGGCGGGAATTTTAAAGTTGACTGCCTACTCTTGGTGTCTAATATTATACTTTTTCTGATGTCATGAAAAAACACTTCTATTTTGAGCATCGGGATGTACGGAGTATTCTCTTTTCATAGGTTAGATACTCGTAGATTCATTACAAGTAGGATGTACATTATTTTGCAAATAGAAACTACGGTAAACTGCAATTTTTGTTCCGTTTTGTCGATTTTGTACTTTTACTTTTTTTCTCTTCCGTTAAAGTTAACGAGTACACCGTTAAATCATACAAAATGACCAAAAATATCCTTTACACTCCCCACCTCCCATTATCAAAACCCTAATTTATTTAGTGAATGCGGTGGTGATGGTGGTTGTGAACAGGATGTGTTGGTGGTAATGGTTGGAGATTCCGACGGCAATGGTGATGGTTACAAAACCCAACAATGGTGGTGGTGGTGGTTGAACACGGTGATGAAGGTGGCAGGACAAATCTGATAGTGGTTGGTTAGATAGTTGGTGGGTGATGGGTGAATATAGTGTTAGGGTTTCAGATAGTTGAATATTATGTGGGTGTGGTTGTGGATGTGGTGGATGTGGGTGTTAGTTAGGGTTTACAGGATGAGAGTGAAAGAGAAAGGAAAGGGAAAAAGAAAAAGAGGATTAAGGGCATTTTAATCTTTTTAAATGATTTAACAAAGATTTTAACAAAAAGTGAACGGAAGGACGAGTGCGGTAAAAAATGATAACCACAGGGACCAAAAATGCGAGAAAAAAATGTGAAAGGACAAAATCAGCAAAACGACTAAACGACAGGGACAAAAGATGCAGTTTACCCTAGAAACTATTGTATACATGATTGTCGTTGAGTGGTCGAGCTGATCTACTTCGACTTATAAGAGCCTTAAAAATTGTGTGTGTATGTTTATATAGTTTGTTTAGTACTCGATTTGATAAATAGTTTGATTGTTACTTATAATTACTAAATAAATAAATAAAAATTAAACCTGATTGTGTTTAAGATACAGGTGAGCATGGGTCGGTTCGATTCGAATTTTGACTAAAATCAAAACCGAACCGAAAGTTAAGTTTTTTAATTATTAAAAACCATAACTGTTCGGTTTTTTCTATTTCAAATTTATTAGAGTACATTTGGTCATTCACAAATCACAACATGTTACAAAAATAAAAGTAGAGAACAGTGGTGGAGTCACCACTTTAGAGCTTCTTTAATGGGCGATTTTTTTAGAGTTTTTTTTATTTTTTTTTTCAAAAGTTAATTTCATTGGAGTAACCAATTTATAATTGTCACTATTCAGATGATTTTACTGAACTAAGAAAGCATGGTGCGGTCATTTGAATTTGTGTAGATGAACAAATTTAAATATGACTTTGGTACATTTTTTTTGTCTTTCAAGTTGACTTACGTGTTATCGTTTACTTGGCCCACCTAAGTGAAAGTGCTGGCGACGCCACTTGTAGAGAAGAAATTATAAATGAAGACCACTTAATGAATTGTATGTATTTACGACTTGAAACAAAAATTCAATCACTTCACTATCAATAATAAATGATTTTGCGATTTTCTTTGTTAAAGAAAATGAAAAGGATCTGTCAAATTGTCAATTACTTTTTCTTTAATATTTAGACAAGATGTTGAATCAAAGGTGGAAGAATGCTTTCAATAATTCAACCATAGGGCGCTGAAAAATCGTTATTGAGAAGCTAATTTATATTTTTCGTTCACATGTGCACATTTGACATGTGCATACGTGAACACTTCATATATTTTATAGTTTAATATGTATTTTGTTGTTTTTAATTTTTATTTGTCAATAATATGAACATTAAATAATATTTCTATGTAATTTGTTGCGTTTACATGTATAAAACCAATAAATTCAAAAGTTCTCGCAGTTTTGTGCCTTTTGTAGTTCTCGTTTGAACCTAACCCTTACTTGTAAAACTCATATATTTATCTACCAAATTTGAAAATTAGTATTATGTATTCAAATACTTGGACTTGTATTTTGTGTTTAATGAACTTGCTATTTTGATACATTGTAATTGAATTGAGATGAACAAAAAGAGTCTAGTTTTGACTATTTATGTTTACGTTATTTACTCTCTTTGAAACGCAAACGTAAGAAAACAGTAGATTTATCAATGATTAAAAAATAATTTCACATTAAAATTAAAATCAAAAGTCTTCACAGCCCGTTAATTATCATCGCCAAAATTAAAGCTACCACAACTAGTATCATGCACCAAAACGGAAGAAGTAAATCCTAATCTCTCCGAAACCAAATCAAATTGCAACAAATTATCCTCCATTTGTTTTCCTCCAATCACCACACTACTCCTTGCATCATCACCACCATCCACAAACCCTAAACACCAAAAATCACCAACTCTCACCATCGAATTCCCGCCAAAAATCCTCCAAAACACATATTCACTATGCATCACAAGATCAATAACCGGAACAGCCGGTCCTAACGAATTACAATAAATGTCATTTGCAACAAAACACACCTCAAACGGACTCGCAGGATTGTCCGTTACAGTTAAGTTGAGTGCAGCTGATTCGTTTACGAATAATTCAATAAACGGTTCATATATTGACGTTTTTAAAGTTGTGTAAGGAGTGACTGTGCTTAGTCTTGTTCCTCCAAAACCAAATTTGTTGATTGTTAAGAGGGATTGGCTTATGTTTAGTGGTCTGCCGTTGATGTTTATGGAGGTGAGGTTGATGAAGTATTCGTCGGAAGGATGGTTGTAGTAGGTTATTATGGTGAATCCGATTGGGTTTAAAATGAGGGGAGTGTAAATGAGATGACTCGAGAGGTCGATATCGGGTGAAAAATAGTATGGACCGGCTGTGTTGAAGAAGGCTGAACCGGGTGATTGAGATGATGAGGGATCGGGAAGGCATAAGGCGAAGATGTTGGGTGAAGCATAGACGCGGCTAACCTGCGTCAAAGGAATCAAACGTTAGAGGGCGTTTGTTTGGGGTATTATATGTCAGGGGGATAGCTCATCTGTACAATCGGGTCGGGACATACTAACCTAAACTCGTACTATCATCTAATATTCCAGCTAGTTAATGAGTTTGATTATTGTCAATGATTTTGCTCGCAAATTTGATATCAAATTTCATTTAAGATAAATGACACATTTGACAGTTTTACCTATTTGCAGGCTTCATTCATTATTTTACACCTTGACACTTTTGAGTTTTGAGGTGTGGATCCAGGTTTGGCTTTGTTTGGTTGGTCGCTGTAAATTGAATTTTGACTTTTGACTTTTGATTGGTTAGTCATTGTATATTGAATTGAATTAAAACGGAAGATACATGTTCATTGGCAATGAATATTAATAAATTCTTTTAATTTCATCATATCATATTATATTATAAGTTATAAAAAATAGTTTATTGATTAACAGTAGTAGTATAACATCGATTTTGATAAATATTTATTTGTAAAAATATGGTTTTATACGTTTTGATTATCATTCATCGTTGACGAATGTTAACGAATAATTTTTCAAAGAAAATGATAATATCCATCGGTTAACATTCATTAACGATGAATATTAGAAAATTCTCTTTGTATTCATCATATGATATTATAAGTTATATGAATATTAGTAGTTATAACATCGTTTTTAATTTATATTTTTTTGATAAAAATATATATTTTTACGTTTGATTATCAATAATTGCGAATGAATGGTTAGCTTCCTCCTTCCTTCAAAAAATTACTTCCATCTTGATCCCTACGTACGAAATTACGAACAAAAATGAAATTTGATTTTTACGATAAGCTTGATTTTTCTAATATAGTGCTAACATTATATCTTTGTTTTGCTTTAATTCTTATCAAGGTATTTAGTCGTTTATTCCAATATCAAATATGTGTACAATAATGAATTTTTAAACTACAAATTCACGTTTAGAAGATTAAAATATTCAGTTAGAAAAAAATTTCTTGATATTTGCAAGAATTGAAGTATTAAATAATTAAAAGTCGAGGGAGATGACATCGACTAAATTTTCTACATTTGTAATTTAAGAGTTTAAGAAATAAGTGTGAAACACTTGATACTCCGTAATAGGACAAAATGTATTTTACTAAAACTTTTAGTACCCTGTATTTGTAAAGGGATATTACTAAAACTTTTAGTACCCTGAATTTCCTTGTAAAGGGATATGATTGTACCTTAGACTCGGTCATTTGCCGGTCATATGTTTTTTCGTTAACTATTTAACGGTGGGTTACTAAGTAACGTCAGTTTTGGAAGTGACCTTGCTTTTAAATTTTATCTTCCTTCGGATATCAAATCTCGTGATTGTTACCCCCAAGGCCCCAGATTCTACTGTCTTTTCTTTTTTGACGGTGTCATTTAATTATGTTTTTTTTTAACAAAATCAATTGCGTCTATATTGACAACAACAAATTATATGAGAAATATATTGATTAAAAACTTGGAGAATAGTGGCTATAAAACTCCCAAAGTGAAACCTTCTTAGTTAAAAGCCTCTGAAAGTAAGTTTGATATTGTTAAATTTCTTTACTTGTGACCAACTATTATAATCGGCAATTTGAAAATTTTAAGCTTTAGAAACCCCACCGTTAAATAGTTAACGGAAAAAGGCATGTGACCGGCACATAATCGAGTCAACTGAATTAAAGGTATTAGATCAATCATTTTTACAAGTTCAGGTACTATATATTCTTAAAGGGGTACTAAAAATTCTAGTCATTTAAGTTTAGGATATTAAAATAGATTTTAACCTAATATAAATAATATAATATAGATTAATCCCACATGCATAAAAGTATGTGTTTGTGTGCTATTTTCAACAAAATGAAATAATATTTCGTACTTTTCTAGTTTCCTCTTTCTTTTACAAGATAATTATTAAATTATTAATACGTAAGTAGGTGTGGAATCTGAAAGTTTTATTTCATTTTTAAAAACCATCGGTATGGATTTTAACATTGATTATTTATAAGTGTGTTTATATGCTCAAAAAATAAGTATGCATTTTTTAAGAAATAAACAATTTATAAAAGGGTGTTTGTATTTGCTTATATGCTATTAAAATAAACAGATAAGTGCTTAAATAAGCAATCCTAAACACCTAATGTATCAATCATGTATGTTTTTCAACAAAAAGAAAACTACTGAAAAGGCCACATTTTCAAACAATAAAAGGCCAAAAAAAAAAAAAAAAAAACATTTTCAAACAATAAAAGGCCACATTTTCAAACAATAGACTTTAAAAAGTCTTGCATTTGAAAACGTTAAACTTGTTATGTTAAAATTCAAATGTTAACATGTTTTATTGTAAAAATCATGTCCACACAATAAAAGTAGTCGTGGAATCAAAATTAGTTGGTTGAGAAAGTTAAATTCAGGACTGAATGGTTATTAACAAAGTAGAAATATTTTATAGGTTCTGAATTTTTTAAATATGGCACCGAGGGTTATTTTTAAATTTTTTTCAAATATTAAAAATAAAATAAAATAAAAAAATTCAGTAAAAGTAAAAGGACCAAACCTGACAACTTTACCAAGTGGGAATAATGTAAAAGGATAGGGTAACGTAAACAGACCTGAGCCGGTAAAGAAAAATTAGACCGGCCTAATCCGGCCAAACCAGAGACTCCGTCAGGTAACCCAATAAGCAACGAGTCATCACAACAGGAAAGCACAAAATTCGGAACAACAGCCAATTGACCAACGGTTAGACCATCAGTCGTAGTCAATGCAAGTGAGTCAACCAATGCTTGCGCTACAATACTATTTTTAATCACCGGATTTTCAGGAAACAATGCACAGGAATTATTATGACAGCCGGGTCCAGAGGGTTTAAAACAATTTGAACACGCGAGTGAACCGAGTGAATCGCATTGATTTGTGCCGCAAGGAATGTAATGATGAGTCGTGGAAATGTAATTACTGGGAGTGCAATCGATCCAACTGAATTTACCGCCTAAATCGAGAAGGAGGGATGTCGGTTGGAGTGGCGTTTTGATTGAAATGGAGATTGAGTAGAGCTGAGTTGATTCGTCTCGAGTGATCGGTGAAACGAAAGATGTTGTTGATGAAACGATGAGGTTGAAATGGGTGTAGATGAATGAGATTATGAAGAGAGTGAAATGGAATGGAGACATTCTGGGTTTAGTTGTATGGTTTGAATTTCAGAAAAAAAAAAGTGAAAATTGTTGGGTGTTGTGGTTGATAAAGAGTGCAAATGTGCAATGATTCCGTATTGTTAATTGTTAATCATGTTAATTGTTAATAAGCAAATATAGAAAAAACATTATTTTATGATGATTAATTATAATTTTTTTTTTTAAAATTTTAATGGTGTTTGATTCCTTTTGGATCTTTTGGTTCAAGGGTCTAATAACATGTCCAGTTGACTTCATAATTGTTTGGTGCAATCAAAAGTAATTTTTTTAAATAGAAGTTATATTTTTAGTTTTTGAAGTTTATTTATATTTACAATATTAGTGTTTCAATTTACTCTTGCAGTACGAATGAACTGTACAGTATAAACTGTATAGTATAACAGCACGCGGACTATTTCTTCTTAATAATAATAGTAAGTAATCACTCCATTCCTGTTAACATAATCATATTTATTTTATTTTATAATGTAACCAACAATGTATTTGAATATAGAATTGTACTTTTTTCTTCTTAAAAATAGAACTTAAATCTATACTCGTTTGATTAGTTATTTCTCTCTCTGTTTCAAAATAATTGTCACCAAATAAAAGATAAACAGTTTGATAAAAATATAATCTTACCGTTTTTTCCTTCTTACTTTTTGCAGAATGACAATTTTACCATTAACCAATCAATTACTGCTATCTTTAAAGTTTATAAAGTAATATGGTAATTACGATCAAACTTTTCTATATCTTTTTAAAAGTGAACAATTAATTTGGGACGCCCAAAAAATAAAATATAAACTATTTTTTTAGGATAGATGGAGTATTAGTTAGTCCAAATACCTGAATGGTAGTAAATGTTGTTTAAACCTAGAGGTGAACAAAATTGGTTTTTTTAACAAACCGGTTCAGGTTGGAAAACTGGACCGGTTTTTGGTCAACGGTCAAGAACCGATTTTGTCAAAAACCAGTTTGGACCCACCCGATTTTGGGGGGTAAAAAACTCAAACCGACCCTACCCGGTTTGGACAGGTTTGGAATCGGTTCGGTTACAAAAACCGGTTCGGTTACAAAAACCGGTTTCTAACCGGTTTTTCTATATAATTATGTTTTTTTTCGAGCGTTAAGCGTTTTAAGGAAAAACAACGTAATCTTCAAAAATTTTTCAATAGAATATTAGTACATTAGGAATGAAAACATAACTTAACAATAACTTAAAACAAAGTCTTCTAAATCTTCATAAAAATATTATTGAAACCAATAAGTCTATATAATTATGTTTTTTTCGAGCGTTGAGCATTTTAGGGAAAAACAACGTAATCTTCAAAAAAATTTCAATAGAATATTAGTACATTAAGAATGGAAACATAACTTAACAATAACTTAAAACAAAGTCTTCTAAATCTTCATAAAAATATTATTGAAACCAATAAGTCTATATAATTATGTTTTTTTCGAGCGTTGAGCATTTTAGGGAAAAACAACGTAATCTTCAAAAAAATTTCAATAGAATATTAGTACATTAAGAATGGAAACATAACTTAACAATAACTTAAAACAAAGTCTTCTAAATCTTCATAAAAATATTATTGAAACCAATAAATCCATATAATTATGTTTTTTTCGAGCGTTGAGCGTTTTAGGGAAAAACAACGTAATCTTCAAACATTTTCAATAAAATATTAGTACATTAGGAATGTAAACATAACTTAACAATAACTTAAAACAAAGTCTTCTAAATCTTCATAAAAATATTATTGAAACCAATAAGTCTATATAATTATGTTTTTTTCGAGCGTTGAACGTTTTTGGGAAAAACAACGTAATCTTCAAAAAAATTTCAATAGAATATTAGTACATTAAGAATGGAAATATAACTTAACAATAACTTAAAACAAAGTCTTCTAAATCTTCATAAAAATATTATTGAATACAATAAATCTATATAATTATATTTTTTTCGAGCGTTGAGCGTTTTAGGGAAAAACAATGTAATCTTCAAAAAATTTTCAAAAAAATATTAGTACATTAGGAATGTAAACATAACTTAACAATAACTTAAAACAAAGTCTTCTAAATCTTCATAAAAATATTATTGAAACTAATAAGTCTATATAATTATGTTTTTTTCGAGCATTGAGCGTTTTAGGGAAAAACAACGTAATCTTCAAAAAATTTTAATAGAATATTAGTACATTAGGAATGGAAACATAACTTAACAATAACTTAAAACAAAGTCTTCTAAATATCCATAAAAATATTATTGAAACCAATAAGTCTATATAAGTAGGTTTTTTTTAGTGTTGAGCGCTTTAGGGAAAAACAACACAATCTTCAAAATTTTTTCAATAGAATATTAGTACATTAGGAATGGAAACATAACTTAACAATAACTTAAAACAAAGTTTTCTAAATCTCCATAAAAATATTATTGAAACCAATAAGTCTTCATAATTCTTCATAATCTTCAAAATCTTCAACTTATATTAATCTTCAATTCTTCTAACATCTTCAAATGCGCAATCTTCAAAAGTCAAAATCTTCTTCATAGGTAGCCTCGCGCGAAGCTTCATCGAGAGCAATTTCCTCGTCGGAAAGTGATATTACCATACCGCTTCCACCTCGACATTGTGTATATCTCCTTCGTATTCTATTTCACCTTCAAGCCTTGAAACGTGTTGTATACGTTCCACGGCGTTTAAGTGATCCTTCAAGCAAATACACACCTCTAATGAGGCCAGTGTGAGTCTTGTTATTCGTATAGATAATACCCTGCCACTAAGAGAAAACGCGGATTCCGAAGCTACCGTAGAAGCTTGGACGGTTAGTAAATCTCGGGCCATGATGGTTAGAACGGGAAATTGATTTTCCCTCTCTTTCCACCAAGCCAAAATATCAAATTGTGCGAATTCATTGGGTAGAATAGTGGACAAAAAATCCGTTCCGGTATATCTCCCTTATTTGCTAGTGGCCCTTTGGTCACCATCACCCCTTGCCCGTTTATGATTTTCTTGTCTTAAACTATTATATAAGTTAATCATTGGATCTTGGGTAGAAGATGAAGCAAACATTGTGGAAACCGAACTAGAAGAAACATTTGTTGTTGAAGTATATATTTTTGAAAATAATGGCCAAATAAATCTTTAAAACATTTGTTAAAATTTTCTTTTGTATTATGTGAAAAAATGGGTCATTGTCATTCAACTCCAAATCATTACAAATGTTATCCATAAGCAACTCCACTCCGGAAACGTTCAAACACGGGTTCAATGCGGAGGAACAAGTAATTACCGGTGGCATTTTTTGGAAATATTTTCTTAGTTTTGCTTTCATGGGAGCCATCATTCTTGCATATACATCACCACAAAATTCATATTCGCTTAATTTTGAAGTCATTAAAAAAATTTGATTAAGTACCAAATGAATCGTGGGATAATAAACACCCGATAATAAAGTAGTTGCGGTTTTAAAAACTTTAAGTAATTCGGTTATCTTTAGAATAACCTCCCAATATTCTGAGGGAAATGGTGTTGCAAGACCTTTTTGAACAAGTTGATCATGAAAAACTTATAAAGTGTTGCGTTGGCGTAAACCATATACAAACATATTGTAAATCGAATTCAATCTTACGGGCATGTCCCAATTAGGAGTTAAAAAAATGGAATCCGTTTCCTTACACAATTTCATATAATGTGCGGTAACACAAAGCTACGAACCGGGCAAACCATGAGGAGCCGACCAAACATCGGTTGTTAATGATACACTTGTATTTAAGTTTTCAAAACCGGATTTTTAGTTGCATTTTAACTTCTTGCCACAATTTAAGCGCATCACGTTTAAGAGTAACACGACTTACATGATTATATCGCGGTTGAAGAGTATTTTGAATCACCCTAGTAAGCCGAGGGTTGTTGAAGTGGTTGAACGGCAAACTTTTTTGAATCACAAAGCCCGTAAATGCTTGTCGACATCGCTCCGTTTCGTATGTAAAAATACCCCCATCCCATGACATGGTTGCTTGACCCTCCTCCGGATTAGTTTTGACTCCATAACAATACCGTGTTGCATGTGATTTCAACGTTGAGTTAGAGTCGGCTTTCAAAAATTTCCCCCAACGTTTACAATGTGCCTTAGTCATACCATCCGACAACAACACTTTGTCGTAATTACACTAAATCTCCGGATTTTATTTGGTTACCAAAATTTGAACAATAGTTGGTGCATTTGAAGAACCAACACCGGCGAAAGTTGAAGAAGATTGAGTTGCCATTTTGAGAGCGTTTTGAGAGTGTTAGAGAGCGTTTTGAGAGTTTTCTACGCGAATCGTAAACGTTTTGAGTGTTTTAAGAGTAGAATGAGCAAGTTTGAGTGTTGTGACTAAACCATACCCAAGGTATCTATTTATACTAATTTTAGGATGGCAAAATGGTAAAAAAAACACTCAAAAAACGCTCCAAAACGGGCAAAAAAAGGCTAGTTTTTTGCAGCTCAAAAAACTAGTTGCAAACCGGTTTTCTAACGGATATATCTAAACCGATTTTGACCGGTTTCAGTTTCGGGTTTTTTTTCGGTTTCGGTTTCGGGTTCGGTTTTCTTGTTGACGCCTATTTGAACCTGGACTTATAAATATTCTTTTATTCTTGGGCTTGGGCTCATCTTGCAATATACATGTAAGAGTGTAGAGTCCATCATCACATATATATTTACAAAGGTCCAGTCCACAATTTATATGAATATGGGTATCCATGCAAATGACTAAACTTATCCCATTAACGTACCAAAAAATACTACTGAATAAAGAAGTGCTAGATTTCAACAATAAAAATAAGAAAATGAAATAAGTTTATAGTGATGCATCAATCTCTATATTTATCATTTCTTAGGGAGCTTAGAAGTTTAGCATGAAAATTGGAGTATAATTTTAAGTAGAGTCAATTGATAAACATGCATGCAGCATGTAACCGGAAGTATATCATGTGAAATGTCTAATCGAAGAGAAAAAAATGCTGATTTTTATGGTGCAATTTTTATAATTTTTCAATGAGCCATTCTTGAGATATTTAATTTTTAAAAACGTGGGGAAAGTGAGTTTCGTGACACGTGACGCATTCCTATTGGTTCCTTCATTCTCACAAAATTTTTTATTTTCATTTGAACCTCACTCTACCATTTCATGTCAAAAATAGATTCATCGTACTCATCGGGTAGTCGTTCTCGTACTCCTACCAAAATTCGCGAAACATGGAGAGGAAAATCCCTCTTTCGAATAAATTAAACACATGCCCAGACCTGTCAATTAAACAAACTATGAAAGTGTTAATAAGTTTGTTGGTAGTAGTTGGCCAGATTTATGATCATAGAATTTGTTTATAGTATTTAATTTGGCATGCATTTAACTTGAACTAATGCTGGTCTATGTGTTTATTTGTGATTTGTACTTGCTCTTTGATATTGACTTTGAAATCAAGGCCTAGGCCCTAGTGAAGTAAAGATCAAGCCCTAGTGAATTAAAGATCAAGGTTATAAAACCCAGGTCGATCCGGCCGGCCAGGCCGGTTAAACCGCGACTCAGGATTCGAAGCGGGTCAAAAGGTAGCTGGTCAACCCTATATTTTAACTCAGTTTGACCTGCCGAGTTTTCCGGTCGGACCGGCGACCCGCGTATTGCGGCGGCACCCTTTACATAAGTAGTGATGGTCTTCTGCAACGATAAGCAAATATATCAACACCGAAGGAGGGAGAAGGTGGTGATGATCGACAAATTAAGAATAACGTTACATGAAAGTTGATGTTATATATAAGTATTGTCAATAACACTAAAAGAATTTAAAGGTTAGTGGCTACATACAAAATAATGAAACACCTATGTTTGAAAAGTGGTAGCAATATATGTAACTCTTTTCTTTTGTCTAACATGAAAAGTAAAAGCAACAACTCAATTTAAGAAAACAAATTAAATACTTATGCATGTGTCGACAAACAAAACTTACAATCGTTTACAATCAAATACTAATATATAATATACATCGCGTAAAACTTCTTGAGAGACCACGTATGTACAGAGAAAATTTTAACATTATTTGTCATTTCATAGATAATTTAGGGAGTAGCAATTTTAGTTGTTACCATTTAGATAATTTAATTGATATTTTAGGTTACATATTATTAGCCATTTAATTAATAATGTTGTTACATGTTATTAATATTGAAGAAGAGCAAAATAGTAAATTGTATTATCCCCTTTCTAAAGTTAAAGACTTTTGGTCCAAAACCTTTATAAAGTAGTATAGATTATGATCAAAATCAAGGGCTTAAATAAGATGGATTATCAAAAGGAAAGGCTAAGATTATTTCATGTGGGATTAAAATAAGAAGACTACATAGAGAATGGAGATGGAGATAATGATTTTAGGTTCTTACGTTTATCTTAAGTTAATATTATAAATTATAATTAATAGTTGCAAGTTTTCACAAGTAGTAATCTTCAATCTTCAGCATTTTTGGAGGAGAATTAGCCTTTCCTACTTCATGATCCATCTCGATCATTCTGCTTAATGAAGACATTGTAAGTTTGCTAAAGTAAGTTTGCTAAAGTAAGTTTGCTAAAAATTATTGAACAGTATGTAAGTTCGTCGAACAGTAAGCCAAGCGAACAACATGAAATATGTTTTCCGAACAAGTGTCAAACTAACAACAGTGGTATGTTCGTCGAACAAAGTAAACGAACTTGGTCAAACGAACTTGGATATGTTCGCCTAAATAAGTTCGCAGATGAGCCTTAGCGAACTTGAGATAAATTCGCTTAAAATAAGTTCGCAGAGAAGTTTGCCGAACAAGTAGCTTAGCGAACTTGAGATAAGTTCGCCCAATACCCCTAAGTTCGCCGAACGCGATGTAAATCCTAAACTTCGAAAATTTTTGATTCCAACTTCGTCCAAAACCCTGAAATACGAACGAAACTAAACCCTAAACTTCCAGAAATTATTTTGTTCGCAAAAACGCAAAGAGTTAACGTCCAAACTACCCAAAAACAACTCGTTATTGTTGATTTAAACCCCGAACCAAATCGTAAGAGATTAATGTTCTGATACCAATTGTAAGTCCCTTAGTCTTGGATCGATAATGCGGTTATCATACGGTTCACAGGTCCGGAATCCTTGTAAACGTTCAATCAACACAAACAAGAAAGCTAGACAATAAACAAAACGAATCTTGATAAAACAATGCTTTTATTGATTATAAATGCGATTACAATCAATCTTAAAACACAATCACATACAATATGTTCGCTAGTATCTTCTGTAATCCGAAACTCTAACTTAAAACCTCTCCCTTAACTCTAAACCGAACAAACCTATATATAACATATCAAGTTCGCCGGACTGGGGCTAGCGAACTTAACCAAGTTCGTTGGCCCACTAACCTATCACACATAAGTTCGCCAGTCCTATGTTCGCTAGTTTTATGTTGGTAGCTTATATGTTCGCTAGTTATAAAACATTTTCAAAATCAATTCTAAGTACAATCTAGAATCCTATTGTCACATAATATGTACCAACAGGGTGCATATTGGACACTATTGTATCTCAATGATACCATCTTGTTCCACATTTGACTACACTTGTAATCCAAATGTTATTATATTGCTCTAACCATCCATTACATACATTGTAAATGTTTAGTTGAATCTCTTGTGACACTTCCAACTTTATGATCACCTAAGCATAATCACATATACACATAAGTTACACACAACACAAAGTAGCTCAAACTTAACTCTTATTTACTCTTTCCAAGAACAACTTAATCATCAAGTGTTCATAGTTATATTACCTAGCTTTCTTTACATCAAAATCATCAAACTAGGTTTATTTGCTAATCAATAACAAGTATACAACATCCCCACATCAATTTACCCTTTTCCCCCTAAATTAGATAATCTAGGGTTTATACCAACATAAACCCTAACATCAAGTTAAGTAATTAGAAGGATTGTTCATACCTTATGGATAGTGAACTAGGGCCTAGATGTCTCAATTCAAAAAGACCCAGACTTAAATTTGATTTTCTTATTCTTCTTCATCTAAATTCGTCACACACACAATACACTACTTTTCTGAGTTTTAGTTTCCAAATATTGAAGGGAGGTGGGAGTATTATTTGTTAAAATTACATTCTTCACCTTTAAGTACTCACTTAACACTTTTAGCCCATCTAGTTTCATCATTTAACACCCTTAACCCCTCAACTTATTTCTCATGTATATTTTCAACCCAAACTCATTATTTTGTAGTTACATACTTTATACACATTGACGCGCCACCAGCGAACGGTCAGAATTTACCCTGTCGTTGGACTGGCTGCTAGCGACGTGTCGGTGTATTTTAATATTATAAATGTTGGGGACCTAAGTTTTACTAGTGCTATGTGACCTAAATGTTGTATAGCAGTAAGTATGACCTATGGTCGTTCTTCAAAATCAACTGTATTATGAAACAGAGTAATCGAGATATCCAAATCTATCTAGTGAAGGGGTTTTGAAAATAGTTGGGAGTTGGTTTTGTTTGTTTTCTAAGTTTTACTACTAATTAAAACTAGGCAATAAAATAAAATATAGGGATAGCAGTCTTGATAGATGGGGTGTTTGTTGTGACTTCCTTAGCCTTGTTTTCGAATGATGTTTTAGTTTAAGTTATGAAAATGTCTTTTTTAAATATTTGTATTTTATTTGTTTTAAGTATTTGTGGTGTAAACACTAGAACCCTACTGATTGATTGCTCATGCAGTATGTCACTGAGTAACTAGGCTATCATGATTCTGATCGGAGGAGGTTGTTCAACTCTCAACATTGCTCTGTTACGGAACAATGACCCTTATCTGGAATACGAAGATTCCTTGGTGCATGAATAGAGTAACAGACCCACTAACAGTCCGACCGTTCTTAACACCACAGTGATACTTAATTGAATAAAACATTTAAGTTTAAGACTTGGTTGGTGTTTGATTACTTTCCATCAATGGTTTTGTAGAATCCAAGGGTGATAATCAAAGCACCGAGTTTTCATTTATAATTATAATAGTTTGGAACATTATTCCACAACGGATTGTGCCCACGGCTTTTCATAGCTTCCACGTTCTGTATTACACACATCGGTATTTCCAGTGCTATACCAATGATAAGCCGTTTTAAATTACTTCCGTTGCTTCATAATGACATCATCCAAATTAATACGACTAACTACATCACAACAAACACACAATATAACTACTCACTAATCATGGCAAGTAATCCTAAATCTAGCATAATGACAATACTAACATGCATTATAATAGATAAGGAAATATATAACCGTAAATAGCGCGTAGTTTGAATATATGCTGAAAGATTATAACGAGCGGAAATTTCGAATATCTTTGACAATATTACAAAAATAGCATCTCCAAGTATCTTCAACAATATTATAATAAAACCCATTCGTTAGTCTTGGTTAAATATTAACCAAGAACTAACTGACTACTAACCTAACTAGCTAACTCTAGAGAGAGAACCTAGAGAGAGAAAGAGTGTGTGTGAGAGAGAGTGTGAAGAATGAATTGAGGTGAAGAGGTGTATGAAATGAGGAGGGGGAGCCCCCTATTTATAGGCAAAGGTCCCAAGACTCCCGTACAAGCTCCAAAGCACAAAATACAAGCCCGAAACAGCTTTGAACCTCAAAATAACTGAAAAATGGTATCAATGGAGGGCAAAGGAGGCTGTATACGGCACGCTAAGGGCCGTATACGGTACCCTAAGGTTTGTATACGGTATACATAGGGCCGTATACGTTACCCTAAGGGCCGTTTGGCCTTTACCCGTTGTTCGGTACTTCGTTCGTTGCTTGTTTCGTTCGTATCTTCTTCGTTTCTTGTCCATTTGACTTGATTATTTTGCCTACGATCTCGAAATTCCGTTACGCTTCTAATGATGCCAAAATCATGAATTTTGGATGTGTGTAGCTCATTCCTGCTTGAAATGCGTTCAATTGATCTTTAGGGGTTGTACCTTCTCCGTTCTTTATCCGTTTTGCTTGATTCTTGATTCTTCTATCTCGTAATTACCTATGAATCATAATATAGTAGTTAGGGAGTGTATATAATAAGGTAAATAAAAGTAGAGGAATCATGTGAAGTTTATTTGCTTTGTTTTACAAGTTATTCGGATGTTTTTAGCGATTTTTGTTGCAACGTCTATATTTGAACTACTTTAGTGATTTTTAGTAAATAAGATATTTTCACTAACTAATAGCTCAAAAAGCGAGGAATAGTGTACGTAAAAACATGACTTTTTACGTTACATCAAATATCCCACACTTAGACTTTGCTTGTCCTCAAGCAACAACCCGGTTGTATCTCGTGAAAAACTTTTCAAGACCGTTTAGGGTGAGTTAAATTATCTTCAAAAGTTACCAATTCCTCATATAAGCAAGTTATTTCAAGAACATAAGGAGAGATAAGGTGTTCCTTTCAGAAACAAGAAATGACTTTCTTAGGCATACTTCCAACTCTCGCGATCTTGGAGTATACATGACCGGGAGATCTCACAAAAGGTGGTCACTCAATTCACTCAAGTGTATCGGGTTACCTTTCATTCTAGAACAATTGAAATTTCTCAATAGCCAGTCATGCTGCACTTATCGTCATAGGCTTGATCGAGAATCGGATCTCCATCACTTAGGTGAGGACGGTGCTAATTATCCCAATACATTCAAGAGGGTTGTAATGATAAGTGAGGGTTAAGGGGTATGGATAGTGGTGAGTTTTTTGATTGTGAGGGTTTTGCTTATCTTAAAAACTTCTAAGATTATGAAAAACTTTATTTAGAATGGAACGGAAATTTGATAGCTTTTTGACTTCTATCGGATTTATCTTTTTGAGGGAATGATACTTTCGAAACACTTAGATTTATTTGATGGGATTTTTATTTTTCTTTTATTTTCTTTTTCTTTTCTTTTTCTTTTCTTTTTCAGAATTTCTTTTTCAGGGAATTTCCAAGAGTATTTTCTTTCGAAAATCCTTCGAGAACAATATTTTTTTTATCTTTGACTATTTCCAGTCTTTTCGCGATTACAATTTTACACACCATTGCTCTCTCGCCTTTGTTAGGGTGCCAATTTTACGCACCAAGACTTTTTGAGAGAGATAACTTTTTGAGGATCACGAAAAAGCAGGATAAATGAGGAGGATATTCTAAAAGATGTTTTTCACAACCTTAGAAATTCTAAGATAAGTTTTGGGGGATATTTTTGTGTAATTGGGTTAAATGGATGGGGTTTTGAACGATAAATCGGTTTAGGCTCAAAGGTTTTACTAATCGTATCTTCGATACTAAAAATGAGTATCGGTCGGTTTTAGGCTTGAAGAGTAGGTTAAAATGGGGTTTAAATCCTAGGGAATGTCAAGATCTTTTAATGGCACGTATACCACGTACGGTACTCACCAATGTGATCTCGAAGCGTATGTACGGAGCAAGTTCTAACTTAGAGATACATGCATCGGCACACACAACAAATGAAATAGTGAAGCATTTAAAGTGAATGCTTTTTAATTAGGCTCAAAATACCTCACTGCAAATAAGATTGAGTTGTATATACCTAGTCATGCGATGCCCCACTTAGATTATCATTTATTGCTTAAGAAATTTTTACTTAATTTTCCCTAGACTCCAAAATAATTTACTCATATTTGAAAATGACTTCTTTTAAAAATATTAAAACTCAAAAAGGCTAGAGATAATCAAGTGATTAGGCTCATACTTTTTTTTTAATTTTCTTGAAAACTTTGAGAAACATTGATATAAAAATATATCTAAGGTATTCTATACCCGCTATCCCACACTTAGAGGAACATTGTCCCTAGTGTTCTCTTATGTAGAGATTTTACTAGAAGTAAAATCCCACACTTAAAGTTTAAACATATATGAAAATGTTTCTCAACTGTTGTGTTTGGGCTAAAATCCCACACTTAATGATAAGCTTAGGATAGGGTATAGACTACTTTTATTTTTAACAAACAAATAAAGCAAAATAGAATAATAATAAGCGAATAAAGGGTAAGGACACTCCCTAGATAGCGAGCTGCATTGAAGCTGAGAGTCTGAAATTGTGCTGAAAATAGGTGTTGCCAAAATCTCTTTCTGCACTCTTCATGAAGATCTGATTGGCTTCAATTGACTTGTTATTGTTCTATTCATCTCACTTTCAATCAGAACTCTCCTTGTGAATAAATCTCGTAGGTGTGAACACATTGAATGTACTGTTTTTACAAACTTAATATTTTTGCAATGAACAGAGAAATCACTGTCTCGGAGTATGAAAAGATGTTTTCTTCTACAAATCAATTGTAAAACATGTGTTTTTAAACGAGCTCGAGCATAATGCATAAAAGTAGTATGCAAGTACCTCAAATGTCGAAACACATGAATTTATATTTTCAAAGTTATTTCCTATTTTTCTGAGACCAGTGATTTGTTTGCAAAAATGAGCTGTAATCATAAAAGTTTTGGAAATTATTGTGGGCACATCCAAGTGTGAAGGATAGTCGGAGATTTTCTTCACTTTTTAACACATATCTCCTCAATACGTTTTATTCCACAGGTTGCCTCCCGAGAAGCGCTGCTGTTAGAGTCGAGAGCTCGACTTTACTCCTCCGGTTAGGTATTGGGGAAGGAGCACCCAGGGCGAGTGATGGTGACATTATGTGCCCTGGATTGTGGGAAAGTGTACCGCCGAGGATAGATCCTAAGGAAGTGAGAGACCATGGTTGATGTAATCAACCACTTTAGTGACTGGCCCATTGGGGTCGGTCATCTTGGTTGTACTTGTCTTGATTTCTTCCCTATTTGGATGCTTCAGTTTGATGGAGTCCATAAATACCAAAAACTTCAACTTTAGATTTTCGAATTCTTCAGTGTCAGGCTTTCCTTCGAACACAGCTGTAGACTTGCACAAGCTTTTGATTAGCTTGATGATGGGTGAAAGGAAAGCCAGAGTTTGTGAAGACAGAGATCAATCTCTTAAATATCTCGCGATATCCAGCGTGGAAGATAAACTCTGCTTTCTCAGTGCTTTCTCCATTGAGTATCTCATGTAATCGAGTTGTCACATAAGTGGCAACATCGAGTAATGATATATCTTCAGAAATGATGGGGTGATTACGCCTTCTTTCGTTACAAGTGAGTAACCTGAGCTCTTCGATTATCATTTTAATATGATGTTCTAAAGTAGATTTGATGATAAATCGATTGTTTTCTTTGGTATTCAAGTGATCTTTTCCAGCCAGTAAATCAAGGAATACCCGAAGATTGCTCATTACCTTGATGTCAGTGTAGTTACTGCGGTTTCCAGTAGCTTCTTCAATATGTGCTCTGATAACACTCAATATCTCCTTTTGTTTTGATGAATAAGGAAACGCATAATCCATGAGAGCATCATACACCTTGCGGTATATTTGTCTCTGTTCAATGTAGAAGTATAGTTCTTTTGCGTCACTCCTTTCTTTGCTCAATTGAGATTTAAGTATCTCAGCGAATGTTCTGATGCAATATCTAAGGTGAAGCGGATCTTGGGTTCCATTGCTTGCAAGATGGATGGTGGACGCCTCCTCAATAACTGCTATTAGCCATCTTTGGTGTAGCTAGTAGTCATTGGTGGAACTTCTAATAGCTGCTATTATGATGTGAGGGTCGTTATCGTATTTATCTATCACATAAATCATTTGTTCACGAGTAGAGATGATTGGAATGCAGACGATTTCTGAAAATAATGCTCGTGAATCAGGCGGTTCTGAAGGATCAGAGGTCTCGTCATCTGATGTGACTTGGCTAATAGAGACAGTATATAGCTCAGCATTCTCCATCGAAGCGCAATTCGTCTGATCAATCGTGAATGTGACGCTTTCTCCGTGAGCGCGTAAGCTGATAGTCTGAGAGTAGACATCGATGACTGCTCTGGATGTGTTCATAAACGGTCTACCTAGGACTATTGAGGGTGTTTATATCTTCCTGAATATCCATCACCACAAAGTCAGTTGGAAAAAAGAACTTGTCGAATTTAACCATGATGTTCGCAGCTGTACTCTTAGGGTATCTAGTGGATTGGTTTGCTAAATGAATGCTTATTTCAGTGGGTTTTAAGTCTCCTAATTCTAGTCTTTTAAATAAAGAATGTGGCATTATGTTGATAATCGCTCCTAGATCGGCTAGAGAGCGGATATCACTAGATTGGTTGATGGAGCAAGGAAAGGTAAAATGTCCGGTATCACCTAATTTTTCCGGCAGACTATTTTGAATGACAGCTGAACACTCGACGTTCAACGGGATATTATGCACTTCGGGTACCTTGTCTTTGGTCGACAGGAGTCTCGTTACTTATTTGTTATACTTGAAAGCTTTGACCTTATCAGGTTGCTGCTTGAGACGTCCTGGAAATGGTACGCGTACCTTTTGAGTAGACTCTTTCCCAATTGTCCCTATGACAGGGAATTGTTCTTTCATCGGAGAAAGAACTGAAGGTTGGCTCGGTGACACCTTGGAGTCTTGGATGGTTACTTTGTTGGCTTCTTCGGTATGTGGGCTATGGAAGGTGTTACTGGCAGACTACTCTGTGGTCTAGTGTCGATACGTTCTGCTAGTCGACCTACTTGGGTCGAATGACTATTTAGTAATGTTAGTTGCTCTCTTAAGAAGAGATCAACCAGGTCTTGCCTAGCCGTAATCTTTTGGATGATTTGTTTGAGGGATTCGTCTAGCCTGGTAGGTTCGTAAGGTAAGGGTGGTTGAATTGGTGGGTATTGGTTAGTTCTGGATCTTGCTGGTGAGGTTTGAGTATAATCAGGTGGACGTGGATGAGTTCGGAACTGGTCATAGGAGGCCGTGCCATCAACAGGGTTCTCGTTATCAACTTGTGAATTGGTACAGTTCAGGCATGACTGAACATGGTAGACCTGTTGAGGTGGTTTCTTTAGCCTTCCTATTTCCTCGATTAGGGTTCCGATATGTTCCGTAAGGGATTTGATCACCTCGGTTTGCACGGGATTGGAAGTGGCAAGCGGTGCCAACGATGAAGAATGCTCATCGGTGTTCCAATCATTGTGATGGATTGTCATATTCTCTATTAGATTCCAAGCTTCGTCGTCTGTGCAAAGCGTGAAGTTGCCTCGAGCAGCGGCGTCGAGCGTTGGGTTGTGGTGAGGCGCAAGACCGTTATAAAAGGTGCATAACTGGGTTGATCGATCGATTTGGTGGTTAGGATATCTTCTAAGCAAACTCTTAAATCTTTCCCATGCACAATAAATAGATTCATCGTGAGACTGTCAGAAGTTCACGATGTCCTTCTTCAACTTGATTTGTTTGTATGGGGGAAAGTACTTAGTTAGGAACTTAGTTTCCATTTCCGCCCATGAGGTGATATAGTCGGTCTCTAATTCCTCAAACCAAGTTTGCGCATGCAGAGAAAGAGAGTAGGTGATGAATTTATTGAGATGGGAGTTGGGGTCATCGTTCGGTAGTCCATGAAATTGGCAGCGATTGAGGATCAACTGCACTACATCGTGTTTCAGTTTGAATGATGCTCCTTCAATCTCTGGGTAGCGTATTGGTCTTCCTTGACCTTCAATCGAGGGTTTGTTGCTATCAGCGAGAGTGATGCGTGCGGTTGTCGTTGGTTTGTTGGTAGGTAATTTCTTTTGTTGTCGGATGGGTAGGTGTCGCACCCCCAAATTTAATGGCAGCAAAAGTCGGGTCGGGGCGCGACTAATCATGATCATCACACGAAGTTACAACGAACGACCTCTACATGAGTCGTTTTGAAATAAATACATTTCATAGATAAGAGGTTTGAAAACATATTGTTTATCGTTTCAAAGATATAGTCCTTAGAGTCCGCGTTTAAGACGGGAGATTCTATTACATAACAGTTTACAAAAAGTAATGTGAAGGAATCTCCATTAATGCAGTTGTAAAATCATGCGACTCTAGTATGTGGTTCCCTGAAGGAATCCTACTGTTGCTGTGAACCTGAGAATACATACTAAAACGGTCAACAAACAGGTTGGTGAGTTCATAGGTTTAGCCGTCAAAAGTATAAATATGAACCACAAGATTTATAAGCGTTGCACGTATGCAAAAATAGGTATACTATCGCCATGAGTTCATAGTCTGAAGCTTAACCGATATGTGTTTGCCTCCGCGAGTGCCTAATCCGGTACACTCGTTAGGATCAAATACTAATGCGTCCGTTTGACCAGTTAGCGCTTCTAACCCGGACGGGGATGGTCAATTCCAAATAGACCTATTCATTAATACTCGCGCTAAATCCATACTAACGAAACTATGAAATGTAGAGGACTTTAGTGGATTAGGAAAGTAAAACAACTCATGCAATCCGTATATGTGTTTCCGTACTCGTGTTCATGAAAAACAGTGCGTTGTATTCTCACCCCAAAGTTAAAAACATTAAAAACGAGGCTATGAGACTCACCTGAGTCTTGTGCGTATGCGTTGCTAATAGCAAGTAGGTTTTCTAAACCCGTAACCTTCAAGCGCCCTAAACGCGTAAGGTTATATGTAAGTAGATGTCTCAAAAGACCATCTATGCTAGTTGTCCACTCAACTAGAAATGTCCAAATGTTTGTTTATCGTTTGTGTTTAGAAAACGTGTACGACCCGTTGGTGATGTTTCGTAATAAAAATTTCAAAGTATTATTATTATTATGTTTGTTTCGTTGCACACTTTGTAAAGTATGTTTCATATGGTTCCGAGTTGTATCGTATATAAATATTCATTGTTATTTGTTGTTACGCGAGTTCGATCCTTAGTGAAAAACATATTTTCAATCAGCCTGTTTTATGCGACACTGAGAGTTAGTGTCGCAGGTTACTGCGACACTTGCAATGGTTGCGACACTTGGGTTAGTGTCGCAGGTTATTGCGAAATTTGTAATGGTTGCGACACTTGGCTTAGTACTGCTGGTTTGAATGTTGCGACACTAGGCTTAGTGTCGCAGGTTGCGACATTCGAATTCCACAGTTACACAAAGGGTCTGTTTGGTGTTCCGGTTTTGGTTCTAAGTGTTTTAGGTGTCGTTTTTCATCTCTGGTTTAGTTTATACGTGTCGTTTTTGTTTAAGTTTCAAGTTAAATTACTTGGAGTTCGTTCTCGGGTTTTAAAACTAAATTTTGAATATGTCGGTTCGAGTTTAACGTACGAACCGTATTTGTTGACTTTGGTCAAACCAACTCAGTTTGACTTGAAACTTTTACCCAACCCTTAAATATGTCTTAGAACTTATAAAAAGTAAGTTTTATAATTTTTGATAAATTCGTAGGGGCTCGTTTTTATTTGTGTTCAAAACAGTCCCCGGGTCCAAATTTTCCAGATTTTAACACGTTTTGTGAGCTCGATTTAGCTGGTCAAAACTTCAAGAAAAATTACAAAATTTTTACACGATATTCCCACATGTGTTAGCTTTCCAGAAATATATTTTTCATAATTTTTGGCTGAGTTTAAGGGATTCAAATAAATTGTTAAGTCCCCTGATGTCTAGTTGTGACAAATCCGGATACAAGTTCAAAGATTAAATCACTGCACGAGTTCTACAAAACTTCACACGATGTAATTATACAAGTTTCATAGCTAACAAGATTTGTGACCTTCAGGAAAAAGACTCATGTCGTTTGAACTTGTGTACTAAGAGATATGATCTCCCAAAGTTGGACCAAAAATTTGTCCTCAGCGACAGATTTGACACATGAATTTCAAAAATAGTTTTGAGGTACCAAATCTTAACTAAAAATTATGAAACTAGTTGGGTTCGAAAGATAAATTCTTGAACTTCATTTTAGACTCAAGTTTGACTTGAAGTCGGGCAAACTTT
This sequence comes from Gnaphalium uliginosum, assembly GCA_963930675.1. Classification (NCBI taxonomy): domain Eukaryota; kingdom Viridiplantae; phylum Streptophyta; class Magnoliopsida; order Asterales; family Asteraceae; genus Gnaphalium; species Gnaphalium uliginosum. Next base: position 36,426,116 of record OZ005680.1, on the reverse strand, counting down.
CTATCCAGTGAGTTTCTTGTACTTTTTGTTTGTTTAGTGATATAAAAATGTTTTTGACATGATTTTTGGACAAGATTTTGTATGAGTGAACCTTTAGCATATTCCTACATGTTATCCAAGTAAATTAAACGAAAAGTGAAGGTTCTTACAAGTGAAATCGAAGATCTAGGAGGGAATGATGATGAGGAGTGCTTGATCTTACTTTTTGCTTGATTTCTTCTTAAAAATGATGGTGGATGATGGTGGTGGTGTGGTGGTGGCTTTGGTGCCGTGAGGGAGAGGGAGAGGGAGGTGAGTTGAGTGTGTGTGGTTTGTGTGTGAAAGTGAACAAAAGGGTGTGGGTTATGGAAAAGGGGAGGGGGAGGGGTTATGGGGCATGGGCTGCAGATTTGGGGGCCCTACATTATGTAGGTTGTTTAAATTTTGTTCCCCAATTCGCGTTACGTACAGTGATCGTTTACCCATTAATCGCGTATATTCATTTATACGTTTAAACGTTTATTTGACGCGTTTTGTTCACGATAAATTCACATTAATTTTGATTGGAGTATTATTTTTAAATACTTTATTTTATGTTCTAAAAATGTTTCGTTGGGTTTTCGTTTGGTTGTCAGGTTCGATTCGCGTGTTTACTTTGCGTTCGTTACGTTTTATATGAAATGTGTAACGTTTTGTATATTATTGTACAATAACAATATAATGTAAATAACTACTATTTAATTATAAAATTGATTCACGTTATTTATGGAAGAGTTTTCACCGACGTCCGTCTAAGTGTCGGATTACATCCGATGGTTATCGCGCAACTAAAACAATTGCGTAAGTGTGTGTGTGTGTGTGTTTATATATATATATATATATATACAAAATGTTACTGTACTTTAGCCCTATTTGAAACTAAATACAAGTAATAATGATCTAGCTTAGGTACAAAAGTTGTCCTAAATTGTCGGGTGTCACAGTAGGATTTCTTCATTGGGCTAAGGGAAAGGAAGGGTTGAAAGAATTTTTTGGGGTTTATGAAGGGAAAACCATCCTAAAGGTTAACTAAAAATAAAGTCCATCTGGACGCCTCTGAGTCTTACAATTGATTCCTTAGCAGCGGCGCCAAAAACTTCACGCGCCACCACCGGTCGGTCAAGAAATTACCCCGTCATTGGACCGGCTGCTAGCAACGTGTCGGTGTGTTTTAATATTATAAATGTTGGGGACCTAAGTTTTACTAGTGCTATGTGACCTAAAGGTTGTATAGCAGCAAGTATGACCTAGGGTCATTCTTCAAAATTAACTGTATTGTGAAACAGAGTAATCGAGATGTCCAAATCTATCTAGTGAAGGGGTTTTGAAAATAGTTGGGAGTTTTTTATTGTTTGTTTTCTAAGTTTTACTACTAATTAAAATTAGACAATAGAATAAAATATAGGGATAGCAGTCAGGATAGAGGGGGTGTTTGTTGTGACTTCGTTAGCCTTGTTTTGGGATGATGTTTTAGTTTAAGTTAAGAAAACGTCTTTTTAAATATTTGTATTTTATTTGTTTTAAGTATTTGTGGAGTAAACACTAGCACGCTACTGATTAATTGCTCAATGAGTATGTCGCTGAGTAACTAGGCTATCGTTATTCTGATCGGAGGAGGCTTTTCAACTCTCAACATTGCCTTGTTACGGAACAATAACCCTTCTCTGGAATACGAAGATTCCTGGGTGCATGAATAGAGTAACAGGCCCTCTAACAGTCCGACCGTTCTTAACACCACGGTGATACTTAATTGAATAAAACATTTAAGTTTAAGACTTGGTTGGTGTTTGATTACTTTCCATCAATGGTTTTGTAGAATCTAGGGGTGATAGACAAATTTGTAATACTAGATGATTCCTCGTCTTCCTTTCGGGATTAATAAACTAAGTTTGTATTTTAGATAAGAGATTCTCCATTTATGATTTAAACCAGCCCTCACTTATATTTAACCAATAAATCCCTAGTTTATTCACAGTGTACAATACTTGTTTAAAACAGCATTTCCACGGTTTCAAAACCAGACCATGTTATTTAAAAATAGATATTTAATCCAAAGTTTATCACGATGTACAATACTTGTTTAGTATCTCCATAGCTTCAAAACCAGAACACAGATAATTAATTACCTCGGATATGACGTCTTATCAAAAAGGTTTTAACCACTTCTATTGGTGGAAAGGCATTACTTGAAATTGCGGTTTAAAATCGTAGACGAAATGTGTAATCAAAGTACCGAGTTTTCATTAATAATTATAATAGTTTGGAACATTATTCCCCAACGGATTGTGCGCATGGCTTTTCATAGCTTCCGCGTTCTGTACTACACACATTGGTTTTTCCAGCGCTATGTCAATGATAAGCCATTTTACGTTACTTCCGTTGCTTTATAATGACATGATCCCAATTAATACGACTAACTACATCACAACAAACACACAATATAACTACTCACTAATCATGGCGAGTAATCATAAATCTAACATAATTAATAGCAATAATAAAATGCATTATAATAGATAAGAAAAGATATAATCGTAAATAGCGCGTAGTTTGAATATATGCTGAAAGATTACAACGAGCGGAACTTTTGAATATCTTTGACAATATTACAATAATAGCATCTCCAAGTATCTTCAACAATATTACAATAAAGCCCCTTCGTGAGTCTCGGTTAAATATTAACCAAAAATAATGGACTACTAACCTAACTAGCTAACTCAAGTGTTGGACCCTTGTTACTGGATCTAAATCGAATCAATTCAACAATTGAAAGCGCAGAATACAATCAATTGTACAATGCACGTTAACAATCACACGAAAGTAGTCGATTAGCTTTTATATATATCTCGAATAACAAATCAACCAATTACACAAGATTCCTCACAGATCGCTTGAAAACACTCTAGGTTCGTCAACCCTAAAACTAAACCCGTAATGATCTATTTATAGCCAAAACCTAACTGACCTGCGACACAAGCCCTGTGTCGCCAGGCCGACATATGCGACACAAGCCTTGTGTCGCTATTGCGACACAACCTCTGTGTCGCCTAAACAGTGACATTAATTTTGATTTCCAAAACAAATAACATTTATATCACAATCAAAATATTACAATCGACTTTGACCTAGACCAACTGACAGACATACAAAACATGCATCAACAAACTCCCCCGTGTCTTCAGCTTGGTCTTCAAGATTTCTTCGTTCGGCTTTGGTCGTCTAACACTTCCAGCTGGCAGGGAAGTTTCCTCCAGCATGTACTCCTTGAGCTATACAGACATTGACAACCTTTTGAAAACGCATCGCCTCAGTCTTGAACTCTTGAAAATCATCAATCTTCTTAGCATGAAGAGCTTCAAGGTCTTTCTTGGTAAGGTTAATCAAGCTCAAAGGATCGTACACTCTAATCTTCGATATTTTGGCTTTCCATAGATCTTCAGGCTCTGAATCTTGAATATAGATAATTTCAGCTTCGCCTGTATATCCATCATATGTCCACAGTTGTAACCTTCTCAAGAAATTAACTGGGAGCTTCTCCAGAGGAATAGACTTTAAGGTCTTTGGAGATTTATATACAATCTTAACCCAAGGCTTGTTGGTAAACGGATGTATCTTGTTACGATAAATATACCTCATCCCCAGATTTGGTCTCAAAAGATAGAACACTTTGGTGTTGACCTCTTTCCTTAAGATTCTCTGTAGTTGATTCCCTAACTCGTTATTGGTGGGATTTATGATATTCAATTGCGCCAAGTGCAGTATCTCACAATATGGTAAGGTACTTAATACTTTGAAGTTCATAGTGAAATACTGCATCCCATCTTTTCGCTTGATAACAATCACTTTATTTGCTTCATCATACTTCCAGGAGATGATTTGACCTTTGTAGCGCTTGCTGCTGATTTTATAGAATTTACAGGTCTTTGACGTATTGGGCTCAGCAGCAGTGGAAGTAGATGGTTCGGTTTTAGCCGGAGCAGGAGTAGAGTCTTTACACGGTTCAGGCTCTACAACCTCTTCAGTATCAGAGACCTCCATCTCCTCTCCCAAATTCATTTCATCAACATTCACAAAGTCTTCGTGAATGTTTTCTTCTTCAATATCAACCCCTTCATCATTATCAAACACAAATTCTTCATTATCATTTTCTGTACTTTGCCCTTCCTCATTTATCAGACTCTGTAGATACTCTAGGTTTGCTTCGGAGTAATCTACATTTAAAGGAATTGGTTGTCCTGGAATTGGTGCAGAGTACGCAAAGTAATCCAAATTAATATTTTCATTTATAGCTTCTTCGGTTACATCATTAGTATTTACAATTTGAGTTGAACCAGGGGCCATTGATGTTGTTTCATCTAAGCCTAACTCCCCCGGAACAACAGCTAATGCCTCTAGTTCTAACAGGCGACTCTCCAGCTGAGGAACCCTAGCCGCCGTTGCTTCTAACTCTGTGATTCTAGAAGCTTGCTCAGCCAACTGCTTGTTCATTCTGTCTAGAAGAGCCAGTATCTGATTTAGCGTTTGTGGTTGTGGCTGAGACTCAGCAGAAGTAGAGACCGGATGAGGTTGAGTTCGAGGACGAGGACGGGATGCAAAAGTATCATCATCTGAGTCCTGTGCGTCCCGGGGCCGTTTCCCCCGGTTAGACGGCACATGCACCCGTCCTGCCCTAATTCGGCGTTGAACCCGCTCATATCGATGAGTATTATGGATTCGGAGGCTTTCAATGGTTTTCGGTGAAGGAACATCACCATCCGAATCCGTTGGGGTGTCGTTTGGATCCACAGAGACAGTATCATCCGAGGCCGCATCAGTAGCATTCTCGTCAACTGCTTGAAAGGTATCAATGTCCTGCAAAATGTCATTAATATTTTCCTCCTCGGTTTGAATCGGGATATTGACAAAGGCATCCTCAGAGGGAAGAGGAGCAGCAGCATCATCCAAAAAACCTTCGTTAGCCGGAGGGACATAGCCCTCATGTACAATATGGCCGAAAAGCGGCACATCTGGCGGTGCAGCAACTCCTTTACCATAAGAGTTGCAGATGGCAAAAATCCGCAAGTTCATTGGCGTTTGGCGGAAGGTTGCATCAGGATTGACCGGAAGATCCGGTAACAGATGATTAATCAGCAACTGGATAAACCTTGGGTACATGACCCATTTGTCATTTTCAGCTTTTGCATTGTCCACCATTTCACGGAACAGATATCCGGAAAAATTATACGGCTTATTGTAGACCAGGGCCAACATGGCAGAGACGGTACGGTGACTGGCACCATCGAAACCTGCCTTCCTGGCAGATAAACACACGATTATCACGTGCATCAAAAATCTCCAGACTCGGGTGAGGTGCCCCTTGCGATACTGATGAGAGGGTACACCTGGGTAACCCATACGTCCCATCCCACCAGCAATGAAAACATTTGAGAATTGGGTGGGCATGACTGGAGAATCATGAAACTGAAGCACTTCACGTAGCAGCTGCTCGGTTATTATAATTTCCCGATCAAAAACTGTAGATATAATCCTGGTCTCCTCCAGTTCGGTGTTTACAACCGCATTTCTCCAAAAAGGACCAACATGGTCTCTATAGATAGTGGGCGCAGCAGTGATAGCGTAAAGAATCCTGGAACGCCTAAGGAACTGGATCATGGGGCGAAAAGGAATAGCAGAATCCCTGTCATCTTCCAGAAAAGCCACCGTGTTGTGACGAGGTTCAAGCAACCTCAGAAACGCATCTTGTCCTGCCATTTCTAAAAGACACGAAAAAGGGAACACTACAGAAGCGTTAGTAATAATTACGTTAATTTAAACAATCTGCAGTGGCGACACAAGGGTTGTGTCGCACAGATGTGGCGACACAGACCTTTGTGTCGCAAAAGTTGAAGTTAATTAATTCAAATCGTGTAAGCGACACAAGCACTTGTGTCGCAACAGAAAGATGCGACAGAAGAGGGTTGTGTCGCATTTGGCAATTGTTTTGTAATTAATTAAATCAAGCGACAGAAGGACTTGTGTCGCAAAGAAGTAGCGACACAGATGTTAGTGTCGCAACCCAACACTAGCACGAAAATTAATTTTGATAGAACAGCGACACAAGAGCTTGCGTCGCCTAGCATAGCGACACAAACCTTAGTGTCGCACTCAAAGTTTGGTATTAAATTAATTTGAAAAATCCTGCGACACAAAGGCTTGTGTCGCAGATTGTGTCGCAAAGATGAACACCAACCCGTGCCCAGATCCCGATGGTTCAAAATTTTGGGTGTTTTCAAAGCTAACGCAACCCGAAGGTGCGTATGAACATCAGGAACTCTAAAATATCCTAGATATCAAGTTAAGCACACCCAAACACCTCAATTTAATCCCAAACCGAAAACCCTTAAAACCCGTGACTTTAATTCACAATTAAACACAATATACACGGTAAAAAAGGGAAAAATTTATACCACTAGATCGAGTAAGGTAAGGAGAAAGAGATTGTATGGATTAATTGCAACAGAACGCTAAGAAAATGTAGATGAAGTCGAAAAATCACTCGGTTTGCTTGTGTCGCTATATCAGATGCTTGTGTCGCAGTAATTAAATGTGATGTCGCAGGTAATTAAGAACAGTGAACGGTTTAAGGTCGCATGAGGTTTGCTTTTATACCCAAACACTAAGCAGCGACATAGCCTGCGACGTAAGAAGCGACAGAGGCAGCGACACAAAGCTTGTGTCGCATAGAGGCACTTGGTGAATTTTCGAATCGCTTTCGATTTTCAAAGTTCGATACCCAATTCGATATTAACTTATAAACTTGGAGAAACTAATTAAGCTACAGATAATTAATAGATAATACAAAAATAAAATCGTTGATTCAATTTTACAATCAACGGAGATTTCATAACATATTTTTGGTGACGGAAATGTTTAAGTCTGGGTAGGGATCATATCAGGATAACATGCAATTATTAGGAATAGTAAGTGTTATTTCGATTATCAGTATGTTTGTCCACTTTTAAATTTACTTAGCATATTTAAATCATCTGTTATAAAGATTAGTTCAAGACGATTATTGATATTTTATCCATCTAAACATTTGTTCTTAAGTATATGATTTCAACTCATAATGAGATGAACCACTTATGTTATTATTAGCATGCATATGATATTATATAACTCACATTAAAATATACATTTGAAATCAAAACATGTTAGTATTTTCTTTATAGAAGGTGAGGATATAGGTGTATCTTTAGAACTAAGTTAGCGGTGACAGGTCTGTACTTTCGTACAACAGAGTCACATAATCAATAGTTCTGGTTGAACAAACACCAGTCTGAACAATTAAACTAGAGGGTACATGTCTGTACTTTCGTACAACAGAGTACCATAGCTTAACACAGACCCGTACGAGGCAAACTTTTTATAACTTTTCTGTACTTTTGTACATGTTATTTTGAGAATTATTTGAATGCCACGGGTACGTAACAGTTGTCTAACGTTTAACATAGACTACGCACCTAAGTTCTTTTCAAGAATATATTAGATGAAACCAGGTCTGTATTTTCATACAACAGAGGAGACACCTAATATATTCCCCCAGATAACATCATACAAAGACCCTATATTTTTAGATCATAACATGTTCATCATTCAAATATTAAGACGAAGCGTCAAAATATTTCGGACATTTTTGCCCTTATTTCAACTTAAAGTCATACATATTAATATGTCTTTATATAAAATAATATGCATTTTTGAAAATTAAGCTTCTTAAGAACTGTAGAACAAATGCCTATCAATACATCATTTGATGAATCTAATATTTATAACAGATATTTCAAGTATGCTAGATAAATCTACTGACACATCAAACATAAAACTTAAAATTCCATTTTATGCATGTCTCCTGATGTACTATCATTTCCCGATTGTTTACAGACACAATTCAACGTCTTTTTTTTTTTTTTTACAATGTTGCAACTATTGCATTTCTTTAATACTAACAAGTATAAAGAGTGGCAGTTGCCTTATTTAAATAAACACGCTCCAAGTTATAAATTAATTTTTAACAAAGAACCTCATCCCTATCATAGAGACAAGTTCATCAAATCGAGATCGTGAAAAAGCTTTTGTAAAAAGATCAGCATTTTGCTTAGATGTATCGATTTGGACAAGGTCTATCAGGTGTTTCTCATAGCAATCCCTTATGAAATGAAACCTAAGTTCAATATGTTTAATTTTTGAGTGCTGTACAGGATTGCGTATGATAGAGATAGCAGCAGTATTATCAATATGGATAGGAGTTAAAGTTAAGAGTAACCCGTAATCGCGCATTTGATGCTGAATCCAGAGAACCTGAGAACAGCAACTTGCAGCAGCAATGTATTCAGCCTCAGCAGATGAAGTAGAGACTGTGGTTTGCTTTTTACACTGCCACGAGACTAAGCGACTACCAAAGAACTGACATCCTCCAGTCGTAGACTTTTTATCCACATTGCAACCACCAAAATCTGAATCGGAGTAGGCAGTTAAAGCGAAGTTGTCCTCATTAGAGTACCAGAGACCCAGAAATGGTCTAAATTTGAGGTAACTAAAGATTCGCTTAACCGCCTTCATATGAGAAACCTTTGGATTTGCTTGAAATCTTGAGCAAATAGCTACAGTAAACATTATGTCGGGTCTTGATGCTGTGAGATACATCAGTGATCCTATCATTGACCGATAGTCTCGCTGATTTACATCTTCTTCGTCTTCAGCCAAGCCAAGTTTGTGATTTATGTCAATGGGAGTCCCAAAGGTTTTACAGTCGAGCAACTGATATTTTGTTAAGATGTCATTGACATACTTAGATTGATGAATATAAATACCTTTATCAGATTGCTCAACCTGTACACCTAAGAAGAATGTAAGTTCTCCCATGGCACTCATCTCAAACTTGTCCTTCATGATTTTCTCGAAGTCCTTACACAGCTTCTCATTTGTAGATCCAAAGATAATGTCGTCCACATATACCTGCACAAGTAACAAATCGTTTCCAACCTTTCTAATAAAGAGTGTGCTGTCAATCTGTCCTCGTGTGAATCCGTTGGTCAGCAGATGCTTTGACAATGTCTCGTACCATGCCCTTGGAGCTTGATGAAGTCCATACAGTGCTTTGTCTAACTTGTAGACATATTCAGGATGCACCGAATCTTCAAATCCAGGAGGTTGCTTGACATACACTTCTTCACTGACCTTCCCATATAGAAACGCGCTTTTTACATCTAACACGTACACTCTGAATTTCTTGTATGAGGCGTAGGCAAGAAATATTCTGATCGATTCTAGCCTGGCAACCGGAGCGAACACCTCATCATAATCAAGTCCTTCAATTTGAGAGAAACCTTGTACCACTAGTCTAGCTTTGTTGCGTATTACAATCCCACGATCATCTTTCTTTACACGAAACACCCAACGCGTACCAATAGCTTGTTGTCCCTTCGGGAGCGGAACCAAACTCCAAACTTGTAGCTTTTGAAATTGATGAAGTTCATCCTGCATAGCCTCGACCCAGTGAGAGTCAATTAATGCTTCCTTCACATTTTTCGGTTCAATCTGAGATAGAAAACATGATTCCATCTCAGCTACAAGGCAAGAAGATGATTCGGATGTAGCCTTAACTTGATGTCTTGTTTGTACACCTTTAGTCAACTCACCAATAATATTATCAGTCGGGTGAGATGTGTGTACGCGTTGCTGTGGAATTTGAGGTGGCACAATCTCAGAATACAAGTTGTTTAAGTCTCCCTCAACTTCAAAAATATCATTCGGTTGAACAGCTTCATCAGATTTATCCTCAGATTCATCATTGGAAAAACCCGGCATCTCAGGATTAGGTTGTGGAATAAATACACTAGGAGCTATTCCAGAAGTAGAAGGGATATCATTGTTTGAGGGTGGTGTGGCTTTAGGAGGAGAAGATACATCTTAGAACATATCCATTCCATGTAGTAGGGTCACCACCTGATCAACATTATCATCCATAGGAAGATGAAATAAGTCAAACAATTCATCGTATTTGAATAGTGAGTCGGGTCCCGTGCTTTGAGGAGATTCAGTATATCGTAAACATTTAACTTCATAGTGCTCCTCAATCTTCTTGGTTGATTTATTATAAACTCTCTTGTTAGGAGAATTAACAGAATACCCCAAGAAGAAACCATCACTTGACTTTTCACCAAACTTAGCAACTCGTTCGCGTGTGTTCATGATGATGCAGGGACACCCAAAAGGTTCAAGAAACTGCAAATTGGGTTTACGGTTATTAAAAAGCTCATAACAAGTTTTATTGCGTTTCTTCACCGTCAAAACCTTGTTAAGAACATAACAAGCTGTATTGACCGCCTCTGCCCAAAAAGTGATAGGCAATTTTGAGTCTGAAAGCATGGTGCGTGCAGCCTCTATGAGAGTCTTATTTTTTCTTTCAGCGACTCCATTTTGTTGTGGAGTTCTTGCGGCACTGAATTGATGATTTATTCCTTTCTTCAAACAGTAAATCTCTAAAGTTTTATTTTTGAATTCAGTTCCGTTTTCACTCCGCAGTTTCTTTATCTTCAGATTGCATATGTTTTCAAGTTTGTCAAACAAATAAATCAGAATATCAGGCACCTCATCTTTAGAAGAAATGAAGTACACCCAAGAGAATCGCGAATAGTCGTCAGTCACTACCAGACAGTAATAACTTCCTCCTATACTCCGTTTGCTCACCGGTCCGAAAAGATCCATATGCAATAACTCAAGAGGAGTTTCAATAGAATTCACTAACTTAGACTTATGGAATTTCTTGTGTTGTTTCCCTTTGAGACAGGAAACACAGTTATCATTTAATCCAAAAGATTGTTTAGGAACGCCCAACACAAGATCATGTTTTACAAGATAATTCATCTTGCGGAAATGAAGATGTCCCATTCGTCTGTGCCACATTAGTGATTCCTTTTCATCAGCTTTAGACAATAGACAAGTATGCTCAGTGGATGTAACGGTTCGCATATCTAGTACATACGTGTCCTTTGTCCTTGGTGCTCTCATTAGCACCCATTCCTCGGGAATCACAAATCCCGGCTTCAGAATCAAGCATTCTACATCAGTAAATGTTGTTATGTATTTCTTGTCACACATTTGAGAAACACTGAGCAAGTTGTGATTCAACTGTTCAACAAAGTTCACTTTTTCAAAGCTCACTTGCTCATTTGTGAGTGTTCCTTGTCCAGTAATTTCTCCACCCTTATCACCAGCAAATGCAACATAACCCCCATTATATGGCTTCAAATCAGAAAGTAGGGATAGGTTGCCTGTCATGTGTCGTGAGCAGCCGCTATCGATGTACCATTTACTATTTTTTACTTCCTCGGACTGCTGCAGACACAAAATGCAAGAGTGAATTAGTTAGAAGTGGAGACCCAAGCCTTCACAGACTTGGGTCTTCCAAGGTCATCTACAATAACAACATCAGTTAAAATTTTATCTTTTAACAAATCAGTGGTGTTTCCTGATGTGTTATTGTAGGATGACAGGTCATTGGTTGACCTTTTAATCTGCCAAACCTGTTTAGGTTTGGATGGTGGCTTGTTTATAGGATTGTGCTTTTTGACACTAGGTTTACTTGGCACAATCTTATTGACTTTCTTGACAGGTAAGGGAGATGATGAGCTACGCCTCGATTGAGATGAATTTCTATATAAAGAATTTCGTGGCGTGTATCTCCCAAATCGTTGTTTAGAAAGCAACGGACAAACACTAATGAGATGACCTTGTTTCCTACAATAGAAACAAGATCGTCTTTCAACGAATGGTTGAGGTTGAGGATGAATCACTGGAGGTTGTTTAAATGAAGCATTAATAGAACATGTACATTTGTGTGTACACGATGAGTTAGATGCTTGTGAAGATGTTGATGGTTTATCCGAGATATCAACAGGTTTAGAAGATTTTTCAGATGATTTGTTCTTTTTATCTAACTTTAAAATCTTCTTTTGAGGCTCAGCCGTAGCTTTGCCTTTTCTTTGAAAAGCCATGTTACTCAATTCAGTAGTTATTATATGATTTTCAGGCTTAATATTTTCTTTCTTAATCTTCATATTAACTTCCTCACTCAAATCCTCAACTTCAACTATTTCCTGTGCACTAACTGGAGTTGAAATCTTGATTTTAGCAAATTCAGTTTTCTTAACAGATACAGGCTTAGTTTCAACAGTTTTTTCAGATTCATTAGCAGTAGATAGATTAGACTCAGATTCAACATTTTGCTTAGAATCTTTAACTGGCTCATTAACAGATTTCATGACTTCCTTTAAAAAAGAAGGCACAAAGTCTTTGGCTTCATCTTGTGAAGGCATAGGTAGATAATTCATAAGAGGTGGTACTTGGTGATAACCAAGCCCAGCCTTACTTTTAGTATCATACCTTTGCCCTTGAAGAATTTCGTCAAAAACAAGTGAGGATGTTGAGAAATTAGACAGTTTTCTTTTAAGGTTAATTATTTCTGACTGTGAGTCAGCAAGTTCTTTTCTAAGATCAGCTAATAATTTAAGGTAACTATCAATTGCATCTTGTTGACTAAAAATTTTAGCTTTTAGCTCCTTTCGGTCAGAAAATGCAGCATCTAGTTTCTTATCAAAAGCTTGTTCATTATCTTTTAAGATCTTATTAGCCTTAGCAAGTTTTTCTAATTCATTATTCAGGCGTTGATTATCCTCAGAATATCTGTTAATTTTACGAGTTAATTTAATGCATGATATACAAGAAAGTGGTTCTTCGATGGGTACCTCATGCACACTGGAGATTTCAGCCATAAGAGCACTATTTTGATCGTCATTTGCTTCTTCACTCCAGTCATACGCCTCTTCATTTTGAATAAGAAGAGCATTTGAGGCAGGCATTTTCTCTGGAGTCCTGTGAGGTGGTCTTGTGTAGGTAGATGGTTTGGAGAAGCCAGAAGCAGGGTGCTTAGCTTTCTCACATTCCCTAGCGAAGTGCCCAAGATTTTGGCAGTTGTAGCACTTCACCTTACTCTTATCAAAACCAAGACCAGAATCGCTTTCATCATCCAGATTCTTTCTCCCAGTTTTCTTTAAGTATTTCTTTGCTCTCCTGGTTAGCATAGCAAAATTCCAACGTAGATCCATCCTTTCAAGATCATCAGGATCTATTTGTTCAAAATCTCTCTCAGTAAGATCAATGGTGCTAGTTTTCTTTGAAAGAAAACTATTATAAGTACTGAGAAAGGCTTGAAATACAGCAGCATTCTCTTCATTATCAGGTGAGACTGGAGTGTTTGAAGAATAAGGTACTCTTCCAACTGAAGGAATAGTCGGTTTAGTAGAGGATGCAGAAGATCCACTAGAGCTGCCAGATAATAAAGCCACGCTAGTAGTAGGAGACGAACTACCATACAAGCTGGGATCTTGAACTTGTGCACTAGACTTAGTTTCCTTTCTCTGCATATCTAGTGCATAAGCTTGTAGTCTTCCAACAAGATCATCTAATGAAAGATTCATCACACGTTCATCTTCCTCCATCATCATAACACGATGATTCCATTTCTTTGGTAAAGCGCCTAAGAGTTTCTTGTTGACATCCTCAGTAGTTAAAGATACCCCTCCCTCATTCAGTTCACTAACCAGATGTGAGTAGCGAATAAACAATGCATTTATGGACTCATTTGGTAAGATATCAAACAGTTCATATTGCTTCTTAATAAGTGCAAGTTTACTCTTTTTGTATCTCTCATTACCCCCACACCTTTGTTCAATAGCCTTCCATAAATCATAAGCAATGGTGTAATGTTTAAACATTTTCAAAACATCAGCAGACATGCTCATTGTGATGGCTGAATGTACTTTTCTTTCCAAATCCCAAGCCTTTTTCTCATCAGGAGTCAAAGATCTAATAGGTTTTGGTGGAGCATTAATAGAATTAAATTGTCCATCAGATGGTGGATGTTCATAACGTTCAAGTAAAGGAATCAACATGTCTGGGTCATTGTATGAAATGAAGGCTTCAAAACGTTGCCTCCATTCCACATAATCAGTATTTGCGGTAAATAATGGAGGTTTGTTTGTGCTTCCAACTTCATTACTGTGTTTTAATAGCTGGGTAAAGCTTTGAAGAGACATTATATTTCCTGCACACTTATAAAACAAAAATTGTTATTCAAAAATTAAAACAGCGACACAAAGATAATGTCGCAAGCAGACACAAATGGCGACACAAGGGTTGCGTCGCAATAAAACAACAGGCGACACAAAGGTTGTGTCGTTAATAGTGAATAAATGAGTCCAAATGCGACACAAAGGTTATGTCGCAATCCAATGTCGCTGTCCAATGTCTCAGGTTAATGTCGCACCCAATGTCGCAATGGTAATGTCGCAAATAACTCTAATACGACACAGAGTGTTTGTGTCGCAGAAAAAGCTTATGTCGCTAAAACCCTAATGGCGACACAGAGGTTGTGTCGCTATGCTGCGAACTCAGCCGCACTTAAACCCCAAAATTCGAAAATTTTTGTAAACCCCACGAAGATTAACGACCTGCAATCGAACGAACCTTCAATGATAATACAGAAAAACCAGATTTCAAACTGTTACCACTTCTAATCAAGAGTACGTGCTAAAAATTATGTGATTTAACCCGAAAAACGCACAAAATCGATTCAATACCACAAAATCAAACGATTTTGGCTCTGATACCACTTGTTGGACCCTTGTTACTGGATCTAAATCGAATCAATTCAACAATTGAAAGCGCGGAATACAATCAATTGTACAATGCACGTTAACAATCACACGAAAGTAGTCAATTAGCTTTTATATATATCTCGAATAACAAATCAACCAATTACACAAGATTCCTCACAGATCGCTTGAAAACACTCTAGGTTCGTCAACCCTAAAACTGAACCCGTAATGATCTATTTATAGCCAAAACCTATCTGACCTGCGACACAAGCCCTGTGTCGCCAGGCCGACATATGCGACACAAGCCTTGTGTCGCTATTGCGACACAACCTCTGTGTCGCCTAAACAGTGACATTAATTTTGATTTCCAAAACAAATAACATTTATATCACAATCAAAATATTACAATCGACTTTGACCTAGACCAAATGACAGACATACAAAACATGCATCAACATCAAGAGAGAGAACCTAGAGAGAGAAAAAGTGTGAAGAATGAATTGAGGTGAAGAGGTGTATGAAATGAGGAGGGGGAGCCCCCTATTTATAGGCAAAGGTCCCAAGACTCCCGTACAAGCTCCAAAGCACAAAATAAAAGCCCGAAACAGCTCCGAACCTCAAAATAACTGAAAAACGGCATCACCGAAGGGCAAAGGAGGCCGTATACGGCACCCTAAGGGCCTTATACGGTACCCTACGGGTCGTATACGGTATCCTTATGGCTGTATACGGTACCCTAAGGGCCGTTTAACCTTTACCCGTTGTTCGGTTTTTTCGTTCGTTGCTTATTTCGTTCGTATCTTCTTCATTTCTTGTCCGTTTGGCTTGATTCTTTCCCCTACGATCTCGAAATTCCGTTATGCTTCTAATGATACTTAAATCATGAATTTTGGATGTGTGTAGCTCATGCGTGCTCGGAATGCGTTCGGTTGATCTTCAGGTGTTGTACCTTCTCCGTTCTTTATCCGTTTTGCTTGATTCTTGATTCTTCAGTCTCGTAATTACCTATGAATTATAAAATAGTAGTCCGGGAGTGTATATCATAAGGTAAATAAAAGTAGAGGAATTATGTAAAGTTTATTAGCTTTGTTTTGCAAGTTATTCGGATGTTGATTTTTGTTGCAACGTCTATATTTGAACTACTTTAGTGATTTTTACTAAATAAATATTGATTTAAGATGTTTTCATTAATTAATAGCTCAAATAGCGAGGAATAGTGTACGTAAAAATATGAATTTTTACGTTTCATCACACATCTATAATTAATTACACATTTTTAATATAAATTATTTAACTTATAAATTTTGAGGTGTTATATATTAAAAATTTAATATATTTATTAAAATGAATTCAGTTTACCAAATTCAAAAAATTAAAATCGAAAACTGAACTGAATATTAAATTCAGATGTGTAAACCTAACCGAAAATCAAATTAGAATTCGTTTTTTTCGATTTTAATTCGATTCGATTTTCAAGTTAATGGTTTCAAACCGAATATTGAACATTCCTATATCTAATATCTAGGGTGTGTTTGGTAATAATGGGAGAAGCTGGAACTTAAGCTTAAATTTGTGGCTGAAACTTGTGACTAGAATTGAAGCTGTCACTTTTTTCGGAAGCTACTTCAAAAGTTTTGAAAATTGACAAAATTGAAATGGTAGGTTCAAGATTTTATTTGAAAAGCCAAAGTTTTGAAATTGATATCAATGCGTTTTTTTGAGTACATGACCATAGTGATTTTATTTGAAAAGCCAAAGATTTAATTTGGGTCCCATACATTTTATATCAAAGGCGTCTTATCTTCTTGAAATGTCACCCTTCTTCCAAATCCTTTCTGAATTATTGAACATTGTATATTGTTGTATTGTATAGTCATACCACATTCCACGAAGATGAATGATTTCCACATGATTTTCTGCACGAATCAATCAATTAAGCATGCATCATGTCTCTAATTATTGATTGTCAGGGCCGGATGACGACGTAACAAAATGAATAGCTTGACCAGTCATAAACTTTGGAAGATATTAATCATATCACAAATTGTTAAGAAATCGATGGCGGTTATATAACAAAAGTTATATATCAAAAGGTTATTGATTCAGTAATATCGAAGTAACTCAACAACATTAAAATTAAAATTGTGAGTTCAAATTTTAAAGTTGAATCATCGTACATATTTGTGAAAAAATATATATATTTGTGATAATCATAAAATCTCCATCTAATATGATTTGAGCAACATACACTTTCTGAAAGTTCCTTACCCTTATGCACGAATTATTAATAAGAAAGTTGACCTGTTTGGCTCATTTAGCACCTCAACTTCTGGCTTCCTTGATCCAAATGGATCAAATTAATATAACTATATCATAAAACTTGGTTCATTCTTATTTTTAATCATTTATAATTATTAAATTAATAATTTGTAATCATTGTTTATTATCTAAGAGATGATGTGGTAACAAATTTATTTTACATAAATTTTGATACAAAATGATGTGTCATTATTAATAAATCGAAAAGAGAGAAATAAGAATTAAAAATGAAACAAGCTTGTTCGAGCTCGAGCACATTAAACTCGACTCCAATCGAGGTTTTAACGAGTCGAACTCGAATAGCTAAGCTCGACTCATTTACAATCCTACTTATCTATATGAACGATTTATAATAAAAGGAAAAGACTGAAAATATCTTGAGATATAGAGTGCATTTGACAAAGTTTGTAGGTGAAGTTTGAGCTGTAACTGGTAGCTATAATTTATATTTGAAGCTAGAAGCTCTAACTTATTTTTTTAAGTGTTTGATAAAATTAGTTAGAGTTTAACGAAGTGAAATGATATAAAAGAATAAAAAATACATGATAAATAATTGTATAAAGGGTATTTAAGTATTTTATTACTTCATCAATTTGGAGTTTATTTTTAAAAGATACTTCTAGTAGCTATCTTTTCTAGAGCGTATTTTTTCGTTAAGCTCTTAAATTTTTGTATTACCAAATAATACTAGAAACTTGAACTTATAGAAAAATAAGCTTAATGTCTCATAGACTCCAATAAACTCGCTTGCCAAACACACCGATAAAGAAACTTTAAGGGGTTTTTGGGTTTGTTGGTGTGAAATTATTACAGGTACCTAACTACTCTGTATCAAACTAGTTAGAGCTGAAGCTTGTGATTGGAGTTAGATATTGTAACTAAAGATTTTGGTGGTTGATAATTCTTTTCAGAAGCCATTTTAAAAAGTTTATATTTCAGGAAATTTTAGGAGATTCTTTTTTCAACAATCTCTATAATTTCCATGTTACCAAATGGGCTTTTAATTGTATGAGAAAAGATTATTATAACTAGAATTTTAATACCATATATGCCGTTACAATTTGATATAGTCAAATACGATGCTTTTATTTAATAATATTTCTCTATTTTTATCTAATTCTATTGCATTTATTTAATTTTAGATACTCATTTTGTTAATAATTGCAAATAGGACTTAAACATGGAGCTTGGAGCAAAAAATACGGAATTTGGATAGAAAACTGAAGAAAAGATAAAATCTGAGTTTTCTGCGAGGCTTTACTGTTTGGGCCATAACTTTCTCATCCGGACTTCAAATGACTTGAATCCAAAGTCCACGGTCTCTAAACTCATTGTGCTACAACAGATCCTAAATTTAGCCCATTTGGACAAATTTATGTCCAACCGCCGGTTGAATTTTCTCAACCGACGGTTGGAAGGGTCGGCTAGAACAGTATAAAAGGAAAATAAATTCTAATTCGGCCAGAACTTGAAAAAAAACCCTAATTCGCATAGAGGCACTTTTGTAGCAGCTTTTGGGACAAGCAATTGAAGGCTTTCACTTGTTTGAAGATTCATTCGTCTTTTCGGTTTGATTATCGTTACTAGTTTTCATTGTAATCATGTTTGTTACTATGAATCTAGTTCTGATTTTCCAGATTGTTATTATGAACTAATTTAGCTGTGTATTCGCTTAGATGAAAAGACCTAGATTGTGGTTTGAATATTTATCTACATTTGGATATATTAATTCTATGAAAGTTTATTATGTTTATCCGTTAATCCATGTTTGTTTGTGATTGAATAATTCTCTACTTAACATGACTAATTGATCTAAGTTATAATGGATGTTCTCTTAGGTTAACTAGTTATTTATAATTGTTTAACTTGTTAGATGATTATGACTTGAAACTGTGACCGAAGATAAGTTCAGACTCAGATTCAGACACAAATGACAACGCTTCACGAGACATCATTAAGTCACTGAACGATTTACACTTAGTACAAAGTCTGAGATGGTGTAGCAGGGTGAAACATGTATATTCCGCTATATGTATGGCGTAATGCTCTATGTCAATGTGGCATAATAGGTCCTTAGTCAAAGATGTCCAATCTCCTCCCTTGGTAATACACCGACTTTATGGCGTAATAGGTCCTTAGAAACCCAAATTATGGAGTAATACACTATGGTGACAGTAAATCTGACTCCTTTTCAATGGAGTAATAACCAAGACACTTAGTCAAAATTTCAATTCTTACCAAATGGTGTAATAACCCAAAACATTAGCCAAAAGTTCAATGCTTACCAAATGGTGTAATAATTCAAAATTCCAAGTCTAACCCAAAATAGCTTAATACTCCAGACAAATGGCGTAATAATATTAAGACTCAAGCGTTTGGCGTTATAGCTTCTTGATTACAAGTCTGGTGTAAAAGAGTGAATGGCGTAGTAGCTAAATATATAGCATAATAGATGATGGTGTGTTAATGGTGTATTACGCTAAATTGAATTGGTGTAATGGCTAGCGTAATGGGTGGTGTAATAAGCTATATATGATGTAATATCTTGATATGGTGTAATATCTTATCTATATATGGTGTAATATGCTATCTAATATTGGGTCCTTAGTGAAAATGTAAGTAGCATAATAGCTACATAATGGCGTAATAGATCTCAATATCACTATTAGCTTCGATGTGGCATAATAATTCAGAATCTTCACACTTACATAAACTTGGTGTAATAACCTATAGAACTAGTGTATTACGCTATCAGGTAATGGCGTATTACACTAAACTCTATAGCGTATTGCGCTATAAACCTTAATAGATCACAATCACAATCGCAACTTTTGATCTAAATTAGATCCGAAATCAAACTCAACGAAAGTGTATAATATCAATATCAACAAATTCGCGCAATTAATAAGCAAAATCTGTACGGAAGAAGTTTCCAAACACTTATTCGAAATCATTTGATAGATTCACATCAATAGTCGATAACCTTGACCTGATACCAATTGAAATCGATCTAATCTAGCTATTGATGAATCGAATTAAAGCACATGAACAAAAAATTAGTGCGGTTGTTATATTGAAGAATGTGCAGGAATGATTAGGGCCAACCACCTTGTGATGGTTAGGGTTAAGGATGTATTTATACCCTAACAATCAAACATTGTTTTATTACTAAAATACCCATAGTCACATGATTACAAGCAATAAACCGTAAAATAAATATAACTTAATCTATGTAAATCCTATTACAAAATATTATTGCTAATAAGTTTTGAGTTATGTTATCTAGGGTTAAGCTTAAGGCTTATTTCTTTTTTCAATAAGCCACAAAAGTTTGGATTAAATTTGTTGACTTATTCACAAATAAACTGATAAACTCATAGAAAAAAATTAATCAAAACAAACATTTCAATTGACTTTGGTGTTGATTTTGTAGTTAATTATGTCGTTCGTCCTTATCGTTTCACGTGAAAAATTAGTTTAATCCTTTAAACTTTTTAATTGCGTGGATAGTCCTTATTTTTTAAACTTGTTGCGTGGATGATCCTTTATACCAACGTCCGTTAAAAAATTCCGTTAAAACAGATCACGTGGTGAGGATAAAGTTGTCAGTTTCTTCTCATCTTCTCCCCAAACACTAGTTTTCTACTTTTTTTTTTCTTCAGCCTACTATTTCTTTTTAAAACACATCCATAAACACGATTCATTATTTTTCTATGTATTTTCTCCATGTTATACACACAACTTTTTGTTTAACATGATTCGCCCATTTATAGATCCTAGATATTTCACCATTTCATTTTTTTCGGTCATATTCCGGTCACAACTTAGATCGACGACAACGTTGTTGGCCACAATCACTGCCACCATCATCGTCGTTGCCTGTTACTACGGCCGTAGATGGGGTGGTGATAAAGCCGCTCTGTTTATCGAAAGCGGACCCATTTACTTGGGAGAAGCTTGTAAATTCTTCATTAAACCTTGTACGTTATGCATTAAGGGTTGTACATTTTCAAAAAAACTTATCTTAAATAGGAATGTGTAAAATGTGTACATCTACATCTACATCAAAAGTTGTACCATATGTCTGTGAACATAATTTGTAGTGTATCGACAAACCCATTGAATTGTATGTCATACTTAGGTTTTATATTTCGTAAGATTGTTTATGTGTATATTTTATTTGGTTCAACTACCAATTTGAGAGAATTACAAATTTCTCCCCCTTGACCCTCTAAATATCATATATACTAAACTTCATTTCAAAATATCATATATAGTCAAATCTCTAATTCAGATACAATTAAATTTATAAAACCAGTAATAATTATCGATAAATTCTTTAATGACTTTTATACCCTTAGATTTATTCGACGATCAATTCCATAACCTCCAAATTCGAGTCTCTGGTTTTCAACCTATGATCGATTGAAGCCTCCATTCACAGTTGGGTATTGAATAATATGAAAAAATAATAGTACAGATCATGTACTAGTTGGTAGGGACGATGGATGATTTTTAATGAATGAAAGGTATGTGACGTACACACGTAGTACTTTTGCAATAGTGTTTGAATTCCTTTTTCAGTTTTTAATTTTAAGTGGATATTTTCAACTGAATCGTGTCTTGTTGTAGAGATTGGAGGGGTATTAAGAAAGACAGGAATAAAGTTGTAGAGAGAGATAAAAGTCTAAGGGTATAAAAGTCACTAAAAATTTAATGAATTTTTATTTTTCCTTTTATAGTTTTAATTATTTGAATTAAGAATTTGAGTATATATGATGTTTTAAAAAAAGATCGGGTAAATATGATATTTAAGGGGTTCAAAGAGGGGATATTTATAATTCTCCCTAGCAATTTTGTTCTCCTATCATAAAGTTACAAAATTTGGTTTTAAAGAGAGATTTTTTAAAGAAGGTGGAGATTGGTTAAATGGATAAAGAGAGAGTTAAAAAAATGAAAAGAAGGAAAATTGTTTGATAGCAGTTAAAAGAGATGATTATTTTACCAACACATATCTAGTACTTACTTCGTTTTAAAAATATAGTTCATATTTTCTTTTCGAACATTCCAAATTAATTGTTCATTTTCAAAAATAAATAGGAAGTTTAATCGTGATTATCATGTAACCCTTTATTGAAATTAATATTATAAACTTTTAAAAAGGCAATAATTAATTGGTTAATGGTACAACTGTCATTCTGTAAAAAATAAAAAAGAGAAAACAATAATGATTATATATTTATCAGTATGTTTTTTGTCGGGTGACAATTATTTTAAGACGGAAGGAGTACATCCCCATAATTTAACGGGCATGACTAACGAATGTCAGTGTAAAACATCATCTCTGCAACAAATTTAAAAAATAAAGACTATCGATGTAATTAAAAAACTCGAAGGATTAAATCAATATTTTTTATAAAATCCGAATGGCATAATTAACTTTATTCTTTTTAAAGCATCTACGAGATATTATTCGAATTATTGATTTAGTACATAGATGAAAAATTAATTCCCTTTAGAAATATTATCATCCGCTACGTACTATACATCACGTGAAGGGCATGTGAACGTGTAGCGGCAGCATGGAGCCATGATAGCATCGGTGCCTCGTGAACATCGTCCCCCAAAGGGGACACGAATTGAATAATAAAACACTGCACGGATATAATATTTAAATATACACATATTTTATTCTCATATATTATACGTATACGTGTCATTCTCTCTTATTTGATCAAATTCATCATCCAACTGCAAAAAAAAAAAAAAAAAAAAATCACCCAGAACAAAGTGGGTGACCAATCTACCCAGATTTACACAAGACTTCCTCATATTAAAAAAATACACGTACGTTGTGAAAAATTGATCAACTTCGGTTTATGATTCAATGTAAGGTTTGTTTTCTATTTACATTTTCAGGTGATCATAGTTTAAGTTTGTTGTATGACAAAAACCCATGTTGTTTTAATCATATTGCATTAGCTTTTGGAGTTCATTGTAAGCATCACTAGTGATTGACGTTATGATATCCTTTCAAAGAGGTCTCAGGCGTCACTAGCGGCCTCATTAGCGGCATATCTCGGGTGGTAAGGGAAAGGATCGAAAACGATCACGGGATAACCCGGTTAGATCGCCTACATCGCCCTCCCTTCCTAAGTAACATGAACCGAAAAAATCCTGTTCGTTTACCCGTTTTAGAGTTGCATCTTAATTACTCAAAGATATAGATTTTTATTAATTATTTCAGTGTTATTTAAGATATTTAGTCATTTAGTCATTTTCTATTCAAGGCATTTTTCAAGTTCTTATTGTCATCTTTACAAAAACCACAAATAAGTAGTATTACAGTTTGATTTTATTTATACTTATGGTACCATGTTTTAGCAAATAGTGTGGTCCTAAAACAGAAAGGAAAATAAAGTATAGTCCTAGCTTGTTTGTTGATTTTGATGGCACGAGGCCTAAAACTCATGACCAACAAGCTAGTACTATTTAATGTCATTACACTACAAGTAAAATTGGGTATTTAGGAAGGGCTGTTTTAGCGTCTTCATAACACAAGATTTCACAATGTCATAAACCGTCTTAATAGTACTTGCAACGGTTGACGTAACACCTTTGGCGAATCCCACATCAACTGTGCACAAAAACCGTCTCAAAATAGTCATACATCCGTTTGGGTGCTGTTCATGACAGCCCTTCTGGCTGTTTTTATTTTTTAACAATTATTATTAATGCATACATGATTGTACATCAACCATCATATAATCAAATAGCAAGATATGTAACCATAAGGTAATACAAATTTATGCATCGAATAAGAATATACATTGTTAATGATTGTCTATGATTTTACTTTTTATTTTCTTTTATAAAAAAAACCAAACTGATGGTTGCAAGTTTGTTGTGTTATACTTACAAATATTGTATTTCAGATGATCTGAGAACTATATCAGCGAAAGTGACACCAATTGCAAAAATGGATACATTAAGTAGTGATCTTTTCTACGATATACTTAAACGTCTTGATGGGGCGACTTTAGCTAGTGCAGCGTGTACTTGTGCAACATTCAATGCGATTTCGAAAGAAGACAGATTATGGGAAGATGTTTGTTCTTCAATGTGGCCTTCAACAAAACGAGATGATGTCAAAAGTTTAATCTTATCAACTGGAGGGTTTAAAAAGTTTTACGCAGAATGTTTCCCACTAATTGTAAATAAATATGTTCCAGAGTTCAAATGGGGAGATTGTTCTGACCAGTATTCAGATGAATGGATGGAAGCTGAATATTATGGTGACTATGATGAATTAGAAAAGGTTTCGCCATCTGATTTTGTGTCAATAGTTGATATCAAATATAAGGAAAAAACTATTTGTTCAAAAGTTATCTGGGGGATACCAAATGCAAATGGCTACAATGGTTGGTTTTCTGATTGTCCTTTTAGGATTGATCTTTTCAGCTATTCTGCTACAGATGATGATCATGCAGGTATCATTTACTTAAGTTTATAGTGTACTTCCAGATGATCAAATGGTAATTGTAGATTTTTTATACCTATTTTATGACTAGAGAATGTGAATATTATGTTTCTTGATATGAGTCGTGGGTAGAGGTGGTAATTTCAACCCATTTGCTATATAACAGGGTTTATAGAATGTCAATATTGTGTTTCTTGATATGTTTAATGAATGGAGGTGATAATTTCTACCCATTTGCATATAGCAGGGTCTATTTGGATAACATTACATCTCAAATAGGCCAAATATTATAATATTTTTGAGCTAAAAGGAGAATGAGTTAAAGGGGTTTAAAGTCCCCTATAGTCTATTTTAATGAATACAACCTTCTTTAATAGTGTTATTCATGAAAATAGATTATTGTATGAGATCACCATTCACATTAATTATTTACGAAAATTTATATGAAAGTGAACAAAAATATTACAACGTGTCACTTCGACCAATGAGTATTAACATTCTTTCAATTTGTGTAGGTGAAGTTACTCTTTCCGTTGCTGATGGTCTGCCACCCGTTACCTCCATTGAACGAGAGAGAAAAGATGGTAAGTTATGGCAAGAGCTTCGCGAGGGTATCAAGCTAAGTTGGATAATTGTGAATTCAAAAGCTAAACAAGCTGCAAATTTGTCAAGTTGGTGCGCACTTGATGGTCAAAGGCACTGGCCAACGAACCAAGATTTTTTGTTGCACTTTGGATCAATCGTCCCTGCCAAAGACATACTTCCTTATCAGGTAATTAAATGCATCATCACTATGAAGTTTCGGGTGACACATATTGAGGGTAGTGGGACTCACACGTCACTCAACTTGACCGAACTTTGTATGCAATTAGGAGACATGGAAGGTGCCCATGTGAATGGAAGAAATAGTTTGTTTGTGCTTAATGAAGCATTAGGATGTGATAGGAGCAAGGACTATGGGTTGGTGCTAGAGTCGTGTAGATTGTACTCGAACGTGCAGAGTGAGATCAAAGAAGAGAAGATTCGACACGAGAATAGGTTAGATAGACTCTATATTTTAGGTGGTATCATGGCTTTTATATTGTTATGTTGTTACTTAATGTAAAACTTGCAGTTTCAACGTATGATATCAAAATCACAATGAAACCTTATATATGTGGTTCCACATTTCTACTTATGATGCATATACAATCAAAAGTTCAAATGACGTGCGAAGTTAAGACTAATTAATTACTGGTAATCAAGTTTAAACAAACCTCATTAATTACTGATTTAACAAAATTTAGATAAATAATAAAATTGAATACAAACCAATTATCTTTAAAAGAAATAAAAATGCCAAATTTGAACCACAAGAGAAAGAATTTGGGCATGAATGCCATGTAGCTGTTTTGCTCTGCTAATGCCTAATAATGTGAATTGTTCATATGTTTAACTTTACACTAATTATGAGTTATGGTTGTTTTAACTCTTTTTGAAAGCTCTCATAAATTCTATAAAATTATATTAGTAAAATAGATTGAAATAGATGTATTAGATTGAATAAAAATAGTAATTTGGACGGTACTCCTGATCTCCGTACCATTTTTCAATGGTACGAGTCTGCCCCACCCATAACGAGCATCAACGCCGGGCAATTCATATGTCCACAAATCACCTACAAATGCCGAAGCACGGGTTCGAACCTCTGACCTGTCGGTCATACATATAGAGTATCAATATCCAATTTTACATTTTAATGTACTAAATTATCAACATTTACCGGTGTATTAAAACTATCATAATCTTTAGGTCTAGTTTTAAGTCTATTATCAGACACATTTATCATTTTCAATTAAATATTCGTGTGAATTAGCCATGTATAGCTATTTAGCTATGCTTTTTTTTTTGGGGGGCAAAAGAGCTATGCTTTTTTTAGGCACACTTAACGTTAGTTATTCAAAATGTTACACCAGTAATTTCTAAAAATTAGCAAACCGGAGGCCTTAACAAAGCATGAGCCGGAAAAAGAAAAGGCTAAGGCCCAATAGATATATAATTGGTTCAAGGCCCATACTTAACGGGGTGACTGAATTTATTTCATGACTACACTGATCTCTTTGATACTTGTCAATCAAATTTTATAAATGACCAGCTCATCTAATACCACAATCATGAACAACAAACTTAGAACAAGGTCATACAGTCTACCATATGATATATATATATATATATATATATATATATATATATATATATATATATATATATATGTATATATTCAAAAAGACATGTGTTGTTCTTTCTACACATAAATTTGTAGCTTTTTTTTTTTTTTCTTTTTTTTTATATTATTTACTAACTGTTTTATTTATATATGATGACTAGTTGATTATGAATGAGTATGTACATAATCCGGGTGACCGTAAGCTATTTAGATTCAAAACCAGCAACTTCTCCAAGCTCTTCCACTTGTTTAGCAATTAGTTTAACTTTATCAACTATCTCCATTGTTAGAAATAAGAAATTCGCTGTTGCAAGAGCTTCAACGTTTTCAATTGATCGTAACTCTGAAGTCGAAAGTGTGCTCAACTCTAGTTTAATAGAATGCAACTCAGGGAGTATTAGGCCCTTTTCTTGACCTTTTCTCATTTTCATGATACGTTCTCCTAGTTCTCGCATTATAACTCCGAGGGACAACCCTACATTTTTGCATGTCTCTTTTATCGGCTGATGTTGTAATGTTGTTATGGATGGCTGATACAGCAAAGTTTCATCGTCATATTTTACTTAAGTAACCAAATTGCCACCATAAAAATAATCTTTTAGTTTCAGAACGGGAAAATTACTTGATTAACAGTTTTAAAATTTTATTTGACAAAATAACATTCAAATATACATATATATTTTTAAGTTGAAAATAAACGTTTTGGACGTTATTCAGATAAACGGCTTTCTACATAAAGCATTTTAAGTAGTTTTTCATTCAAAACCATCTGTTTCTTTTTTGGTGATATATTTACATACCTGTAATGGTGACTCAATGCATGCTTGCAATGACAAAATGACAGAAGCAAGCCCCCTCAGTAGTTCTCCTATCTCCAGATATTTCTCCCAGGGATAACAAAATCCAAATTTTCCATGCCACGGTTCCCACCTTGCGAAATTTGCCTAAAAACAAAAAAAATGTGAATATCTTCTCTTGTTATCTACACAGTCTCTTGCATTATGTGTTATTACATATAAATCAGACAAATCTTATATGCAACGACATTGAAATTGACAGGAAAATAAGAGATAATATTACCAGTGACTCATCACTTGACTTTGAATGCAACATGGATTTGCAACTGTCGATGTTGATACTTAACTGGCCTTTGTTTTTGCTGTCACTGAAATATGCTTGCATGCATTCTGCAAGTCAAAATGTGAAAGTTTTCAGTATAAGTTCTAAAAATTGTTACAATCTTATAACCTTCTTTGGTAGTTGCTGTAAGTGTAACTATGTACCTTCAATGCAGGAAGCTAGTTTGTTGAATTTAGAGGATGTTGTGTTATGAAGTTCATCGCCAGCCCACATGGGGAAAATGAGTAAGCTGGTGATTATGCAGACAGCAAAACCCATACCTATTGTCGTAAGACGTTGGCGGGCTAATTCCAAGATTTTATCAGCACGCAAACCCGACACTGCTACTAGATTGAAGGTGAGTATGAAAATCATGACCCCATAATCGTATTTCCTTTTTATACTTGGAATCATTCGACAGTACGTTGCCGCAGCACCTAGAAATTACATATGTAATAGTCTTAATAAACGTTATCTGTAACATTACATATATAATAGTCTTAATAAACGTTATCTGTTATAAAACTATTCGATATACTATACAAATATGATGAATTTATCCTTACCAGAAATAAAAACAGAGGTTCCAACAACTACTGTGAAACCTGTTTTTCCAAAATCTTCTGCCACAATTGCTGCTAAACATCCTAATCCACCTCCGAGTATTGTTCCAATTCCACGAAGTAGTCCTTTGCTTAATGTAGCACCTACCATATATATATCACCATTTAGTGTACTTTTTTACAATTTTTAAATGGGGTTTTTTTTAACAACTATAATTTTTAAATGTACTGATGAAAAACCTGCAAAGAAGTCGTAGACAACAACGACAGTCATGATAGCCCACATGGCACTCTCTCCAACCTGCTCAAAAAGAGGATCAAGGAGATAGAGAAGTGAAACTAAAACCAAAGCCGTTCCAACCTTAATACTGTGAATAACTTTTTTCCCATTTTGTTCACTATGTTTGCCTATAAAATGCCAAACACTAGAAATGAAAGAGACCTTGTTTTGCTTCTCATGGTTATGAGAAGCTTTAGTTTCACTACAAATGTCTATTGTGGTACTCATGTTTTTTCCACTCCTTTTTGGGCTGACTCACACTTCCTTATATAGGAATTAATGTGGAGAACACTTATGTACACACATGAGATGAGATGTGGAACAAGCTCTAGTGTCAAAGTGGATGTTTGCCTCCTTATTAAGACCGAACACGGTTAATTCCCAATACGGTAGTGAACTAAGTGGAACATGTTTGTTTTCTTTTTTATCCTTTGAATACGTACGTGCAGAACCGTCTATTCCCAATATGGTAGTGCAATTCGCATTAGTCCAATGTACTATGCTACTAAAGTACCTTATTTCCGTGTTGCACATCCATCACTAACGCCAATCAGAAATAAGATATTACTTTCCTCTACTATTATCTACCTAATTTTTCTCTCAGAAATTAATGAAAATTTTACCAATGCTGTATTCTTTTTTAGTTGCTTAGACATGCCACTTATGTCTACTTATTTTAGTGCTGCCCTTCATATGTTATACAAATAAGGAGTTAAAGTCACAAATCTTAATGACTGTATTGAACATAATTATGGATACGAGGGAGAAGAAGAAACCACTGACTTAGAGTATGATTACTATGTTTTGGAATACAATAAGACAAATCTAAACCACCTCAATTGTTGGTTAGATCTTTTGATTTATTCCCATTAGTTTTCTAACACATGTACGGTCCTATGACAACGAATGTGGCCCCCTCCCTTTCTCTTGATGTGATTAGACATGCATATGTGTGACCAACTATGAATATTTAAACACAAGTACTATTGTCGTACTGAAGATTGTTATAACACGATGATTCAAAAGAGAATGGACAGAAACAATAAAAACAAAAAATCAAAGTAAAGAGACCAAATCAAGTAATCTAAAAATGACCCACATTGAAATTTAGTGCTCTAAAGTAAAGTTCCAGGTAATGGGAAATTCTGTTTCTCATATATTATGCGTTGTACCAAAATCCGTACCTATCATGATGATTTCTTGCACTAACTGATGACGTGTGCCGCATTTGTCAACATTCCCATGTTATTTCTACCTTATTTACCCACTAGACACCATTATATTATACTAGAGAGTTAACTTTGAATGAAATATGAAAGCTTGTTCTGCTTCGTTGATGAGAACACTCAGAACAGTCAAAGCTTTTCAGTGTCAGGTAAATACTTTTATTTTATTTCTAACTCTTACGATTAAATTCATGGAAAAGTACAAATCCACTAGAATTTACAGAGAATTTGTGTGTTAAAAAGGTTTGCAGTGTCTTTTCAACTCTCGAATCTTCTTGAATACAGCAAGTGGAGTCTGAGATTGATGTGATGCTTCTACATAAGTGTTTGAGACATTTGAGTTAGACCTTCTGCATAAAATGGATTAAGTTTTGCAACTTTTTGCGAAAGTTTGTATTTGATAAGAAACTCTGTTCAATAACCTGAAGTCATAGATAGTCATCATTGTGGAGGATTGATACATTATACAATATGTACTTTGTCTTTTATGCATGAACTGTTGATCGATAATCCACAAATGAAGTTGTATAAAGTCCAACAAACCATGATCTTTTACAAGGAACCCATTCTGGTTTAATGGTTTTATCACTCAAGATAATGTCTTTTCATAATGAAAACAGATCAGTTAGTTTGGGAACATACAATATTAGAGTATATGATATATAATATAACTTATATATGAACAACATGGTCAGAGTAATGGAATCAGTCTCTTTGTAAAATTGCAAGGGAAAGTCTGCATATAGAAGTTTATTATTTGGGTTGTGTTCTATGTCTGAAGTATCAAAGGGGTCAGTGTAATCAAAATTCAGTTTTTTTCCAAAATTTAGATTAAAAGGCTAGGTTCTTGTAATCTTATCTAACACAGTAATTATTTACAAAAAATTGTAAACGGTTTAAAAGGAGTTGCAGTTCGTGACAACCTGACCTGACCCTGCCCCATTTCGAGATAAGTTTGTTAGGTTCTTACTATGCTGGCATCAAAAAATTATTACCAAGGTTACAGAAAAGACTAATGCTATTTCTCATGCAATGGTGGGATAAAAAGATTTGATGGCAAATTTGAAAGGGAGGCTGGCAAATTGCTTATTGTCATTCTCTTATGATGATTGGATGTACCAACATCTGTATCTATCATGGGTGGCTTTTGCACTAAATCATCACTACATTCAAACGGTTGAAAGTGATCAATTCTCTGTTGAGTTTATATGTAAACCTCCGTTTCTTGAATTTGTACTCCATTCTTTACCTAACTTATCATAATCATTTCTTGAATTCTTTTATTTTAAAACGTTGTTCATTGCATGTGTGTTATCTCTGATTAAATATTTTGTTCTTCACTTAGTTCGGAGTCAAATTATTATTGTTTCAGAAGGTGTTTATGATCTGGTTCTTTTTTTGTTTCTTCTAATGTATTAACCATAAAATGATTGCATCTAGCTGTAAGTTTGGGCACTGGGGGACTGAGGATGATGGTCTTTTATGGAAGCTTCTAACACTTTCTTTTTCCTAAAATTTATTACATGATTCTCTAATAAAACATAAACCAAATATAGATGTGTTTGGTGCAGTGTGATAACGCGTAACGCCTACATGCCTTTCATTTCAAGTCATGACTATGCATCAATTAAAAAATTAACCTAAATGGGGTCCCCATAATGGCCCTGATTCAAATCAAGACTTAAAAGTGATGCTTTTTCTTTGGAATAGAGCTATGATCTTATCAAAAGCTATGAACCAAAATTCGGTATTTTTCTGCTGTTGCCTAAAATGGGATATTATGTAAGATCCATCGCACACACAGCGTTGGATTAACATTTTGCGAATATGTTACTAAGATTTCTATTTTAACTCATTAATATTCGATTGTATGATTATTGGAGTACTGCCCAAAACTTATGGACACTATACAGTAAGTAACATCCCATCCCAACTACAATATATACAGGTGGCAATTTCAAACTAGTTACTTGGAAAATGGGTTAATTTGGGTTGTGTTCTAACTTTCACGGGTCAAATAGGCCAACTTCAAAATCTGGCTAAATATGGATTGCGTGAAACGGGTAGAGTGATGGCGATGGGTCGCTTGATTTTCTCATCCTCCTAAATTTACTTAAACGAATTGTATAGTGTTTAAACAAATGTAATCCGTCGTTTGATAATCGATAGTTTATACCATTTCTTGTAAAACCCACCTATTTATTCACCATGTCACGAAGTTGATATGGAGACTCCACTAAAACTTTTTTGCCATTTATTGTTGTTGCCCAAAAGGATAGGAAAATGGGATGCATGGTGGAAGCTGAGGTGCTCTTCTTTTTTGCAAAATTCACTTATCATAACATCACTTAGGTTCTAGTCAGATTTTACACTTGATTTTGTTGGCCCTGTTGTGTGTGTATATTCTGTTTTCCGGCAACTTTTTGCAATTTTTAAGTTTATAGTTCTGTTGTTGTGTGTATATATTCTTTATTCGACGCTTTTAATTGACAGTTAGTCCATATAACATGCTTTATTACCACTAACAAGGAATCGATGACATGTTGACTGAATATAGAGTAAGCACTTCAAGTTTTTATCGTAATGTTAAATTTAAGTATCTAAGTTACGCCTAATTCTTAACTTTAAAAATAATAAAATAAGTTAACCAATTACACTTTATGATTTCAAATTTAAGAACCTGCTTTAAATGTTACTAGAATATAACTCGCAGAATTACGCGGGGCTAGAACATGAAAATGTGTATAGATGATTTATGAAAAGGTCTAAGAATCTTATTTGACGGGCAGTTCGACACTCTGTGTCAACTGGATATGGAGGTCCATAAATGATACGTTGTTCTAACCTTTATTAATTTCACCTCTAGTTGGTGGTGTTATTGAACTGACCAGATAGAGATCTTCATCTGCTTGTTACTTGCCTACTAATATAATAGAGATCTTCATCTGCTTGTTAGTGAGACACGATAATGGTGTTCTTGAAGAACTGGTAGAAACATATGGGCTTCGTTCTGTGAACCTGAAATGAAAAAGGGAATTGGTTACGTGTTACATAAATAAAGATACAATAGTAATACAAAATTTTAACAATTAATTTCCGAGAAACAGAGTTGCAATACATATGATGCTTATAATTATTTGTAATAAATACTTGAACAATGGAACATTATATATGATGCTTATAATTATTTGTACTAAATACTTGAACAATGGAACATTATATAGTGCAACCAAGGAGAATTTACAATTCAATCATAATGGTGATTAATTATGGTTAGAGAAATGGAGAACTTAATAACAGTGGTTTCTTGTCGCACCCCCAAATTTGTACAGCGGAAGCAATTCGGGTCAGAGCGCGACTAATCAAGTACTCATTGCACAAAGATATAGCAAACGACTTCTAAATGAGACGTTTGAAAAATAGTTACATTTCCATATATATATATATAGTAGAATTTGGAAACACAATATAGCGTTTACAGCACAAAATGTAGTTCCCTAGAGTCCGCGTATAGAACAGGAGATTCTATTACATAACAAGTTTACAAAAAGTAATGCTAAAGAATCTCCGTATAATGCAGTGTAGAAATCATGCGACTCTAGCTAAAGTAGCCAGGAGTAAACCTACTCCGTTTGTGTACCTGAGAATACATGCTAAAAAGGGTCAACACGCATGTTGTTGAATCTCACAGGGTTGTAAGTAAGCAATTTGAACACAAGAGTTTATCAGCGTTTGCAATCAAGCAAAATGTAAGTATGTATGTATATACCGTTGCCATGAGCTCATAGTCGAAGCTTAACCCGTAATCAAGTAAAGTACAACCAAGTACAGTATGTTGCCCCCGCGAGTGCCTAATCCAAACACTCGTACGCAACAAATATATGTCGCTCGTTTATACATAACGGTTCGTGGTAGCGCTACTACCCCGGGCGGGGAGGGTCAGTCCCTAATGGATCCATTAACTAATATTCGTGCTTAAGTCCATAACTGACGAAACTATGATGGAGGGACTTTAGTGGATTAGTAAGTAAACTCATGCAAGCTCGTATAAAAAGTAAGTAACTTAGCATTTGTGTTCATGTAAAAGCAGCTAAACATTGTATCTCACCCCATAGTATAAAAACAGTAAAAGTGGGGCTGTAAGACTCACATGAGTCTTGAAAGCGAGCGTTTAAATTAATAAACGTATATCCAAAGTGTAACCTTCTAGCACACTAAACGCATAAGGTTATGAGTAAGTAAATGTCTCCAAAGATCATTCATGCTAGTTGTCCTCTCAACTAGTTATGTCCAAATGTTTGGTTATCGTTTGTGTTTAGAAAACATGTACGGCCCGTTGGTGACGTTTGGTAATAATAATTCCTGAAGACATTATTATTATGTTGTGTTTCGTTGTATACTTATAAGAGTATATGTGTTGCGTGTTCGAGTAGTGTCGTATATAAATATTCATTGTTATGCGTGTTTGATGCCTTGTGAAAACATAGACTTGATTAAATTGTTTTAAGCGACACATAGGGTTAGTGTCGCAGGTTACTGCGACACTTGCAATGGTTGCGACATTGGCTTAGTGTCGCAGGTGGCAAGTATTAAATTTTTATTGCGACACTAAAGCTTGTGTCGTACTTGAAAAAATTAATAAGTGTGCGACACTAAGGTTTGTGTCGCATGTTGCGATTTCAAATAGATGTCCGACACAAGGGTTAGTGTCGCAAGTTAATACTGTCAGTTATAAGTGTTACGACACAAGGGTAGTGTCGCAGGTTAGTACTGCTGGTTTGGGCCTGGTGCGACACTAAGGGTCTGATGTGTTTTCGGGTTCGGGAACTTGTTCAAACGTGCTCGATTTGACTCGAAACTTTTACATGACCCTTACATATGTTTTTAGGACTTATAAAAATTAGAGTTACGTTTTATGGCTAACCCGAAAGTGTCATTTTCAAATTTCGTGCCAAACCAGTCCATGAGTTAGTTTCTTCGAAATTTATATGTTTTTCGTGGCTCGTTTTGACTAGTCAAAGTGTCGAGATAAAATCCGAGAAAAATATCAGTTGTTCCCCTATGTCTGAACTACTTAAATATAATTTTTCCGTAATTTTTGGGTAAATCTAAATATTTTTAATAATTCCATTTGTCCTCTAAGGTCCAATTTTGACCAATCTGGACACATGTTCAAAGATTGAATTACTGAAAAAAAATCTACAAAACTTTAGAGA
Organism: Gnaphalium uliginosum; assembly: GCA_963930675.1. Taxonomy (NCBI): domain Eukaryota; kingdom Viridiplantae; phylum Streptophyta; class Magnoliopsida; order Asterales; family Asteraceae; genus Gnaphalium; species Gnaphalium uliginosum. The sequence goes on along the minus strand of OZ005680.1, from coordinate 36,390,990 downwards.
GTGTAATCATACTAGTTTTAAAGCTAACAAGATTTGTGAGATTTTGGCGAAAACCTTATGTCGTTTGGAGTTGTGTAGCTCGAGTTATGGACCCGAGAAGTTGGCACAAAAATCTGTCACCCGAGACAGAAATGCGACATGTTTTTGTAAAATCGTTTTAGGGTATCACGCACCTTCGACGCGTACGATACGTTTTAGTTAAAACGTAAAGTGTTTGTATATTATTGTACAATAATAATATAATGTAAATAACTACTATTTAATTATAAAATAGATTTACGTTATTTATGAAAAAGTTTTCACCAACGTCCGTATTTATAGTGTCGGAATCTTTCCGATTGAAATTGCGTAATTACAACTAATTACGTACGTTTATCCGAAGTGTTACCAGTATTTAGTCCTAATCACGAACTAAACATATGTAGTACGTTTCTAGCTTAAGGTAATTAACTACCCTTAAGTACCGGTTGTCACATTCTCCCCCCGTTAAGAAAACTTCGGGACTTAGTTCGTAGTCTCGGTTGTGTGGGGTCTGAGGAGAAGTGCGGGTATTCCTAGTGTTTGTTAAGTCTATGAGAGAGAGTTTGTTTGCTAAAACGCAAACTCTGAGTTTTTCTGTTGGCTTAAATCAGTTTGCTAATTCAACGATGCCCTCGGCGTTTAAGTCGATGAGGGTGATATAGGGAAATGAGTTACACTTTTATAGCGTAGAATAAGGTTGAAAAGTCAAGTTTTCGAGAAAGAACGTACCCATATTGTAGTTATGGTCCTGTCCGGTTTCCCCGGCGTTGATCACGTAGGCTCTACCACGACTATTGTTGTTTTGGTTGTTAGTTCTGTCATTTAGCTTTGGACAATCTCTCTTATATCCAGGGTTACCACATTTGAAACATGTTCTTTGCGCATCAGGATTTGCGGGAACCCTGCAGTCCTTAGCTTGGTGTCCAAATCGCTGGCATCTCTCATAAGGCACACCACATGGACCTTCGTGATGACGATTACACTTGGAAGAATAAGGGTTGCTTCCCTCATAACCTTGCTTTTCCTTTACTCCGGAAACATAGGCCTTGGCAGTTTCTGGCCTTTTCGCTTGTTGTTGATCCTGATTGTTGCCGGAATTCCCATTCCATTTCCTTTTGTTGTCTCCAACTCCGAATCCAGTTTTCTTTTCCGCAGGTGTTTCACGTCTGGCCACCTGTGCCATTAAACTATGGGCCATGCGAACGGCACTCTAAATCGTTCCAGGGTTTGAAGTGGTGACCATCCCCTTGATCTGTGCGGGAGTCCCCAGATGTATCTCTCGATCCTTTTGTACTCAGGGTCCACCATTGTTGGGCAAAGGAGTGCCAATTGGTGGAAGCGACTGGTGTATCCAGCGATGTCGTTTCCCTTAACAGTAAGATTTCAAATTTCTACTTCTAGCTGCTGTAGTTCCTCCCTGGGACAGTATTCGTCCCTCATCATCTTTTTCAAGTCTTCCCACGGAAGTTGGTATGCAGCATCTATTCCCATAGTTTGAGCGTAAGTGTTCCACCACGTGAGGGCTCTATCTAATAGATTACACATAGAATACTTGACCTTGCACGCCTCGGTGCAGTTGCAGATACGAAATACTGATTCCATTTTCTCGAACCATCGTATCAGACCAATGGCTCCTTCCGTACCTTGGAAACTTAGGGGTTTGCAGTTCATAAAGTCCTTGTAAGTGCATGGTTTGGTTATCCCTTCTGGAGTCGATTCGTCATTGTTAGCTCTTCCTTGTGTTCCAGAATCCCTATTTCTTTCTGCTTCGTATGCGGCCATTGCGGCAGCAACTCCTTGGGTAATGAGTTGCGTGATTTCAGCTGAGGTGTAAGTCTGTCTTCGTGGCGGCATGATCCTTTAATAAAAGGAAGAGATATAAGACCCTTTGTATAAAGATGAAGAATGTTGTGCTAGAGAAACAGAGGAAGTGAGTGTATCGGTTCTAGGTGATGAGTTAGTTCTAGCTTCATCGGTTCCTCGTCAGCAGTGTCGTTATCCGACATACGTGGGTGAATGGGTAGACGGTAGCAAGTGAGGGTTGAGTCTCGTTCTCTATGTCGGGTGATGTTATAACAGTAAGGTCTGCCATTTCCTTGTGGCGAGTGTATTAGTAAGTGAGCTCTATATATATACGTATAGTATATAATAGTCTAATAAGTATAACACGTATAAGTTCGGTCCTGTCTCTATCGTCATCAAAGTCTTCTAATGAATTCCCGTTCGTCATAACCATTTCAGACCTTGCATCAATTCTTCTTTAATTGTACATAGTTGATCAGGCTATGTTAAATTAAAGTCGAATGATGAAATTCCTGAACCATTATACCTAATGAAGAATACTAACTTAACGGTTATAGTCTAGGCCCACTAATGCAACCTAGTTCGCTATAACCTTTAGCTCTGATACCAATCTGTCGCACCCCAAAATTTTGTGTGCAGCGGAAGTCGGGTCGGGGCGAGACTAATCATGTACTTATTGCACAAAGATATAGCAAACGACCTTTAAATGAGACGTTTAAAAAATAGTTACATTTTCATATATATATATATATATATATATATATATATATATATATATATATATATATATATAGTAGAGTTAGGAAACACAACTTAGCGTTTACAGCACAAAATGTAGTTCCCTAGATTCCGCGTATAGAACAGGAGATTCTATTACATAACAAGTTTACAAAAAGTAATGCTAAAGAATCTCCGTATAATGCAGTGTAGAAATCATGCGACTCTAGCTAAAGTAGCCAGGAGTAAACCTACTCCGTTTGTGTACCTGAGAATACATGCTAAAAAGGGTCAACACGCATGTTGTTGAATCTCACAGGGTTGTAAGTAAGCAATTTGAACACAAGAGTTTATCAGCGTTTGCAATCAAGCAAAATGTAAGTATGTATGTATATACCGTTGCCATGAGCTCATAGTCGAAGCTTAACCCGTAATCAAGTAAAGTACAACCAAGTACAGTATGTTGCCCCCGCGAGTGCCTAATCCAAACACTCGTACGCAACAAATATATGTCGCTCGTTTATACATAACGGTTCGTGGTAGCGCTACTACCCCGGGCGGGGAGGGTCAGTCCCTAATGGATCCATTAACTAATATTCGTGCTTAAGTCCATAACTGACGAAACTATGATGGAGGGACTTTAGTGGATTAGTAAGTAAACTCATGCAAGCTCGTATAAAAAGTAAGTAACTTAGCATTTGTGTTCATGTAAAAGCAGCTAAACATTGTATCTCACCCCATAGTATAAAAACAGTAAAAGTGGGGCTGTAAGACTCACATGAGTCTTGAAAGCGAGCGTTTAAATTAATAAACGTATATCCAAAGTGTAACCTTCTAGCACACTAAACGCATAAGGTTATGAGTAAGTAAATGTCTCCAAAGATCATTCATGCTAGTTGTCATCTCAACTAGTTATGTCCAAATGTTTGGTTATCGTTTGTGTTTAGAAAACATGTACGGCCCGTTGGTGACGTTTGGTAATAATAATTCCTGAAGACATTATTATTATGTTGTGTTTCGTTGTATACTTATAAGAGTATATGTGTTGCGTGTTCGAGTAGTGTCGTATATAAATATTCGTTGTTACGCGTGTTTGATGCCTTGTGAAAACATAGACTTGATTAAATTGTTTTAAGCGACACATAGGGTTAGTGTCGCAGGTTACTGCGACACTTGCAATGGTTGCGACATTGGCTTAGTGTCGCAGGTGGCAAGTATTAAATTTTTATTGCGACATTAAAGCTTGTGTCGCAGTTGAGAAAATTAATAAGTGTGCGACACTAAGGTTTGTGTCGCATGTTGGGATTTCAAATAGATGTCCGACACAAGGGTTAGTGTCGCAAGTTAATACTGTCAGTTATAAGTGTTACGACACAAGGGTAGTGTCGCAGGTTAGTACTGCTGGTTTTAAAAAGTTGCGACATAGGGTTAGTGTCGCACCCTATTTGGGCCTGGTGCGACACTAAGGGTCTGATGTGTTTTCGGGTTCGAAAATTTGGTCAAACGTGCTCGGTTTGACCCGAAACTTTTACATGACCCTTAAATATGTTTTTAGGACTTATAAAAATTAGAGTTATGTTTTATGGCTTACCCGAAAGTGTCGTTTTTAAATTTCGTGCCAAAACAGTCCATGAGTTAGTTTCTTCGAAATTTATACGTTTTTTGTGGCTCGTTTTGACTAGTCAAAGTGTCGAGATAAAATCCGAGAAAAATATCAGTTGTTCCTCTATGTCTTAGCTACTTAACATAATTTTTCCGTAATTTTTGGGTAAATCTAAGTATTTTTAATAATTCCATTTGTCCTCTGAAGTCCAATTTTGACCAATCTGGACAAATGTTCAAAGATTGAATTACTGAGAAAAATCTACAAAACTTTAGAGAGTGTAATCATACTACTCTTAAAGCTAACAAGATTTTTGAGATTTTGGCGAAAACCTCATGTCGTTTGGAGTTGTGTAGCTCGAGTTATGGACCGGAGAAGTTGGCACAAAAATCTGTCACCCGAGATAGAAATGCGACATGTTTTTGTAAAATCATTTTCGGGTATCAAACGGTGTCGAAAAATGACAATACCACTTGGATCTGAAAGCTAACACCTTAAAAGTACATGGCCGTTTTACGGAGATCTCATAGCTTCATACTGTAACAGAGATAACTATATATTCATAGCTAGGGTTGATCAGATCCTATACTAAGGTAATAGTCACGTGAAAAACTGGAAAGGGTGAATGGGAAATTAAGTCTATATTCAGGATAAACTTAACCAGATACATAGGATAACAATTTCCAATTATATATATATGAAAGATTAATTAAACATCATCCCTACTCCTAATATCTACATTTCAACAATCACATTATTAAACTAAGTAATTACCATGGCGATAATCAAAAGATACACTAAAATAACATGCAGAGCAAACATTATAACAGTAAGTAAATAAATAGATATCACCGGGAATTAAGCAGCGTAATACTGAGGATTACAATAGTTTGAACTTGAAAACTTTTACAACGTAATTACCAAGCTAAACCTTCCTCTAGAACTCTAACCGTCTGCCTAAATCTCTCTATTTCTCTAGAGAGAGAAGCTAGAGAGAGAAACTAATGAAAGAGTGTGTGAATGAGAGAAATTGAGAGAGATGTGAGAATGAGGGTTGATGAGAATGAATGAGGAGGCTCCATATTTATAGGCAAAGCCCAAGGTCCCTTGTACAAGTCCCAAAGCACAAAATACAAGCATGAATCAGCACCGAACCACCAAATAACTGAAAAACGGCACTTTAGAGGGCAGCATATGTCGTATACGGCATGCATAGGGGCCGTATACGGCCTATTCATATCGTATACGGTACCCTATGGTGCCGTATACAACCTATGTGATGCTGTTTGATTTTTGCTCATTGTTCGGTATTTCGTTCTGCTTGTTTCGCTCGTATCTTATTCGTTTCTCGTCCGTTTGGCTTGATTCTTTCCCCTATGTTTTTGTAATTCCGTTACGCTTCTATAGCTCATACGTGCTTTGAAATACGATCGGTTGGTTTCGTATGTCGTATTTTCTCCGTCTTTTATCCTTTTTGTGCGATTCTTGTTTCTCCGATCTCGTAATTACCTATAGAGTAACATAATAATAGTTAGGAAGTGTATCTCTTAAGGTAAATAAAAGTGGAAGAATCGGTTTTGATTTATTTGCTTCATTTTGCAAGTTATATGGATGTTTTTAGTGATTTTTGTTACAACGTCTATATTTGAACCACTTTAGTGAATTTTTAGTAAATAAATTTTTTTTTAAGATGTTTTCACTAAATATTAGCTCAAACAGTGAGGAATAATGTACGTAAAAATATGACTTTTTACGTTACATCAGCTGTCGACTATGTTAGCTGCTGGTTCAAAGTTTCTGCTGTTAGTTAAAGTTTCTACTGCTATCAAAGTTAGTGTTGCTTGACAAGTTGCTATTGAAGATCAGAGTTAATGCTGCTCATGAAGATTAATGTTGTGTTCTATTTTATTAGTATTAATAATGTTCGTGTAAATATTAGTCAAGTCGACTAATTATGATAGTTATCTGTTTGTAAAAGGAATTGATTTGTAATTCCTTATTTGAAGAACATAGGGGAGGCGATCTCAAGTTATGAGATTGTGGTTTTACATGAAGTAAAGACACCTAATATCTCCTAAGAACTCTTTATTTATAGATTCTTAAGGATAAGTACAACTAGAAAATACATTCCTACTAGGAAGCTAAATCCCCTAATATTCAAGTTTATCTTGAATATATTTAGTTAATCCTATATTTTCAGTTTTACCCTTTGTCTCATCACATTTATAATGTATAGAAATTACGACTCAATAATTTTCCTAACAATCTCCCCCTATTTGATGATGACAAAACAATTAGTAAACTGATTACAAGAAAAATACAAGAAATTAAATATAGATTAAAAAGTAATTATAATCCTTGTCTTGGTAGCTTCAAATATCTTGTATAATTCTCCAGACTCTGTTGAACTCTTATTGTGTTGATAATATGATCATTCTTTGTTAATTCATCAACTATCACAAGAGTATATCTCTTTCCTTCAACTTTAGAAATTGTCTCGTTAAAGTTAACTTTAACAGTTTGATCAATTCAGCTTAAGTTACTATATATTCATGATACTTCTACATGTTCGAGTTTTAATCTTTGAAGTTTTAAACTCCCCTTAAATGTCAGCTACCCAAGAAATAAACTTAGCCTCAACATCACCTATAATGCCAGAAGAAAAACTCTTCAACTAACATGAACATAAGCATGCTAACCCGTCATAGAATGCCAACCCATCACTCTGAACGTATAAATATCGAACATATCAGTTGAAAACTTCATCATTGGCTTCATAAATGTTGATTAGGCTTGAGCTAATCTGTTGAGTTAAAACTAATTTTGATATGAATTACCACTGATCGAGTAAAGCTGAAGAAGACAAGTGATTACCACTAAAGGTTGAAGATTAACACTGATAGTTAGTTTTGTAGGTAATTACAATTGTTTGTGTAATTACACTGATAATTGTAGGTAATTACAATTGTTAGTATAGTTTATAGTGGTTAACACTGTTATTAGTATTTCTACTTAAACTATTACAATTGAAGCAGTTACCACTGTTGGAAGTTTGTTTCCACTGAATGAACAAATGTGGTAGTTACAACTGTTTATGATATTGCGATAAGTATGAGTTAGTTATGGAAATTATCTTATTCCATAATTATAGGAGATTTTACAGGACTCTATGTGTTATAAATAGAGATCCTTAGAACCTAGATTAGGTTAACAATACATACGTACGATAGAATAGCGTAGCTTCAAGGTGTAAACCCTAATACAAAAGTGTATTCGTCTTATTCATTAATATAAGATTGAAACTTTGGATTTAAATTTTGAGGTTTTACAATTTATTATCTTCAATATTAATTCTTGATCTTTCTAATATTATTGAGTGTGATTCCGCAACTTCTCAATAATAATTCAAAGCTTGTTGAAGTTATTGGTTTATTAGATTAAACAGGGACTGTCATAACCTCTGGGTCTGAATATTTGAGGCTGACCTCCTTTGGGTCTGAGTTAATGTGAGTCTATCATCGTTTAAGTTTGAACTCATGTGAGTCTAAAGTCGTGTGAGTCTGAAATTCGTGTGAGTCTGACATCGCGTGAGTCTGACATCGCGTGAGTCTGAAAATAATGTCAGAGCCTTAAGTAAGAGTCTGTTGTCAGAGTCTGAATCCGAGTAAGTCAGAACTCATCAGAGTCTGAACTCGTCAGAGTCTGAACTCGTCAGAGTCTGAACTCGTCAGAGTCTGAACTCGTCAGAGTCTGAACTCGTCAGAGTCTGATCGCGTCAGAGTCTGAACGCGCCAGAGTATGAAATTTCAAACTGAAACTTGCAGCAGATTCAAAATTATGTATCTCATTGTAGAAAGCTCAAATCATGCTAAAATTTTTACACGAAGTAGACTATGTGTTGTGAACCTTATATACAAAAACCAAGTCGATCCAACGGTTAACAAATACACGGTGATCTTTTAATAACAGCTGCGCGAAAAGAAATCACAACATACTGCAGTAAATTCGAAAATTGATATCTCTTTATAGAGACATTCGATCATGATAAAAATTTTACACAATGTAGATATATATGTCTTTAACCACATATTCAAATATCATGAAGATATAATGGTTAACAAAGACATGTTGATCCTTTTACTATAGTTGTCCAGGAAAACCCCTAGGTTTCTGCAGCAGCTTTCGAAAATAAATATCTCACGATTTAGACATCAGATAGAATATTCCTCCGGTTAGATTGTGCGTCTGTATGTTATGAACCTACAGTTCAAATGTCATGACGATTGAATGGTTAACGAATGAGATCCAGTTGTTTAATTACCATTGCGCAGAACATGATGAATATAAAAATGAATTATTAACAATCTTCTTTGATTTCTTCAATACGGCTTCTTTTGCTTGGAATGGATCTTTACAAATCTTTAATAGACTTGACACGCTCTGATACCAATTGTAGGGCCCGTTAATTACCAAACAAAAGATATAAACATGATAATTGTATTAATGAAGAACACATAGAAGATATTTCAAGGCATATGTATATTATCATTAACGAACAACCTTGAAGAACATAGGAGAGACGATCTCAAGTTATGAGATCGTGATTTTACACGAAGTAAAGACATATAATATCTCCTAAGAACTCTTTATTTATAGAGTCTTAAGGATATGTACAACTAGCAAAATACATTCCTACTAGGAAACTAATTCCACTAATATTTAAGTTTATCTTGAATATATTTAGTTAATCATATATTTTCAGTATTACCATTTGTCTCATCAAATTTATAATGTAGAGAAATTATGACTGCATAATTTTCCTAACAAAAACAACACATTGAATGATTTTCATTTCAACCAGAGTGAAAGGGATTGAATCATAGTGGAAAAAATATTGATATCATGCTATCAGGGAGTGGATTAAGGTACACTAGTTAACGGCAACCCCAATCACTATAAATCATGGTGTATCTTGGTGATATCTTTATAACCCTAACTATTTACTTACTTGCATTTATATATTAGAGGAAAGATCATTGTAGACTACTAAATAAATGAAGAATGAGAGAATGAATCTCCATCCTTAGATCATACAAATCAAGGGACTAAATTAATTGAGACTTCTCTTTTATTTTCCATTACCCTGATAGTCAATTAAACATCTTAGGGGCATTTTCGTCTTTCTGTATACCTAATCTTCCGTACTTGCTTTTTTGAATTTCTATGCCATCTATCTTGTTCATAGCAGCACAACACTATTTGCAACTGATATCACCATTTCAAATTATTCACAGACTCAATTCAATCAGAGAGCAACTAATAGTCACCATCGTAACCATTACTGCCATTAACCTTCGCCGCCGTCGAGATCAAACATCATGACGAAGGACGGAAAGTTGAACGTAGTTGATGGAATTATGGAATCAGTGACGAAAATTGAACGGAACGCTCTGACTAGAGAATACGTTAAAGAACTTAGAGTCGCTACATGGATGTAACCTCTACTGGAGAAATTATAGGAAGTTTCAGATTCGATTTGTTGTTGGTGGTTTTTTCTTTTGGTGATAAATTACCAGAAATCATACATAGGCTTTAACTTTTGATGAACAATCGTGACTATTTAATTGATAAATGATTTTTAATGGAAAATTAACGATATTGATTTGAGACCTGTGAATTCAATATTCCAAATGATTCTGAAATTAGAAATTAACGATGTTTATTTGCAAGTTAAATCACATTTTATAAGAACTTAAATCAAGTATGATCATATATTTATGATGATTATTTGGTTTTTAATCACCTGTGATTGTGATTGTAACTTGAAATAAATATGGTCATATTGCTTATTTAATATTCAAAACTGGGACAAAAAATATGATTTATAATAACATATGATTTTAACTGAATATAGTTGTAATTTCAAATTCATAACTATTTAGTCGCATGTGATTTACAACAAATAATTGCATGTGATCATACTTATTATTCTTTGTTTCATCCCATGTGATTATAACTCTAATCATATCTAAATTCAAATTTACAACTATGTAATCATATTTTATATCAATTATAATCACATGTGATTACGTATGTAATCACATATGATCCAAACCATTATTACTTGTTTAATCACATGTGATTTTTTATGTTTAATTTATATGAGGTTAATTTTTGATAATATAATCACATGCGATTATTACAAGAATCACATGCCATTGCAGCTATTATTATTACATTTTTAATCATATGTGATTATAACTAATCACACGTGAATAAACACTTCTAGCTATAAAAAAAAACTAGATGTATTTAAACACATGTGATTACAAGTATAATCACATGTGACCATAACTATTATTGTTTGGTGTTTAATCACACGTGATGTCACACTTGAAATATTTTATTTAATTAAAAAATCAAAAACCTCAGTTATAATCACATGTGATAATCATACAAAGCAATAATCACATGTGATTATAGCATCATCATACGTAATTTCAAATCGCAACTATGATCAACATAAAATTTTCAACGTCTAACAATGAATATCTTAAATTATCTATATGACTAAAAATCAGTTGTATCACATGTGAAATAAAATTAATCACTAATAATGTACAAAATAAACCACCTACTAAATCGCATGTGATTTTATTTTGTGCAATTTAACCACCCACAAAGATTGAAGAAAAAAAATTCGTCGAAAGTATATGATGTGAGATCTTAAATCGAAGGGAAAAAAAGCTGATTTTTATGGTGAATTTTTTATAATTTTTTGATTAGCCGTTTGTAAAGTATTTAATTTTAAAAAAGTTGGTGGAAGTGAGTTTTTAATTGGAAAGACCATACTACCCCTCCCTACTTAATTAAAATGAAAGAATCCTATTAGTTCCTCGATTCTTTAGATATTTTTCATTCTTTAAAGAACCCACCCCTTATATATTAATTATAATCTTCTATATATAATTAAAAGAGGATATAATGGAGGAATCTAGACCGTTCGATGGTTCCTTACATGTTAATTTAAGGGTTGATATTTATTCTTGGAAAAAAAAATTAAAATAAACCTACAAATAATATATTTTTTTGAGACAATTTATTTATTTATTTGATTTTATTTGTGAAAAATAAACCGTCCCCAAAAGCCTAAACCCGTTTCTCACTTTTCCAAAACCCTACTTAGCCGCACACAGTTTACTCCGTCACTCCAATCGATAATTCCACGGCAGTTGAAGAAGCTAATGTATAAGAGAAACAGCAGATAAACCATCCGCCAATGCTGTTCCGTACAGGATTCCATCATGGAGTGAACCACCATGCCATAATTTCTTCCTTGAAGTACTTAAAGATGGGTTAATCATCGGTCAATTTGACGTGTATCATCCCTAATTTTTCTATTTTATCCTTCAAGTTATTAACTTTTTTCAGTAATGGCATACACAATTTATGTTCAATTTTACAGACTTGTATTTGTTTAGGTATGAGAAGAGAGCTTACATGTTTGGGAGAGTGGATATTAAGAAAAAGTGACTCTTATTTCATTATGTCCACTTTTTTATATGATTTTTAGAGACATTGTTGAGTGAATTGAGCTTGAACCCACACAAATGCATAACTGACTCAATAACTTACTTTGTTGAATCTTCTCAAGGAATCATTGTGAACATTATATTTGTAGTAATTATTTGACTTTACATCGTGTGGTATTTTTTAGTCATGTTCGATGTTTGTTTACTCCCTGTCTAATATCTGTAATGAATATCCTATACACGCATATATGGGTATGACTGATTCTAGCATGATCTTTAATTACATAAGAATACAAACGGATAATATTAACTCTTTTTTTCTGACCCATTTGACATTATTTAATGTAAAACGAACTTCTGTTTTGATATGGGTTTTGGTGCTTTATGCAAGCTGGGTATTGTTCTGCCATGTTGTTACTGTAAGTTTTGATTGTTAGTTGAGTTGCAAGTATGGCTTTTGATCTATAGTCTTATTTGATGCTTTTGTTGGATCCATTCATAAAGTCGAGAATGGCAGAGGTAAACTTTCAAAATTAGTACTTGCTAAACATAAAAATATCTATGAATCTATTAATACAACAAAATAGTGATACGATGGATTGGACCCTATGAATATATGGTCCCTTTATTCCGTTGATTAAAAGTTTTCATCAGGTAGTATGTTACACTTGAAATGCTCATCAGTTTAAATGGCTTTTCAGGTTTTAAGCTTTTGTCAAAGGGAGTAAATGTGGGTGTATACAAGGGCCAAGTATAAACTATTTGCTGAGTAATACTCATTAGAATTACCTTAATAAACATTTGACAAATTACATTATTTTGCAACTTATCTTTCATGACAGATTGATATAATTTGTACTACATAGGGAACAGAAACATGTATTAATAAACTCAAAGTATGTTTCAAGTTATGTAGGTTAAGGCTGTCATGTCAATTTCATTAGTAGTTATTATTTAGTAGTTGTTCTCTAATAATTTATATGTAAGAATTAAGTTGTTGCAAACGGCTGTATCTCTTTAAAGGCTTTCATATAGATTGCTTCAGTGTTTTTGTAGATGGAAGTTGTTTTACAACGTTTGGGTTTAAATAAGTTGCTTTCCGGATGCAATTTAGTCTGATTTAAAGTTAAGGTATGTATTATTGTACTTACTCATTAAATATTTTCTCTAAATCATTGCCAAATTTTATTTTAATTTTATTTTCATATGCTAGGCATTTTTATTTCTAATGGTAGGAATACTTGAAACAATTTCAATTGCTTTTCGAGTCGTTTATGTAAGTTAAAATTCATGTTTAGCCATAAGTGTTGGCAATGGGATTTAGTAAGTGCTTATGTTAAGGTTAAAAGGTAAGTTTTTAATTATGTAATAATCTTTGTTAAAATCTCAAAGATATGATCTTTTCAGTTCTCTATATATGTTTTAATTCTTCTTATCCCTTCTTAGCCTATGTTGGGAATTTTGTATGGTCCTAGATCATATATGGCTTCTGTCCGAGTCTTCTAGGAGTAGAATTTTAAGCTGCAATTGGTTTACGATACTTTAAAAAGTTGGCATGTTTAGTTTTGAGCATGTTCTTGAGCCATTTTGAATTTATATATGAAGTATACCCCAAAATGGAGTACACAGTTGATTCTAATATGGCCTGAAAATTGCTTTAGTAGATCATATTAGTTGTCTCTAAATTTCATTCTAATTTGAATTTAAAAAGCAACTGTTGTGATGACATCTTGAAACAGAGAAAAAAAGGATTACGCAAACATCATTATTTATAGGAGAAAATGCATTTAATTTGTTACTGTGGCTAACCTTTTTAATTGTTATTTACTTTGATGAGTTTTTGTGTAAACCATGGCTGACTTAGTATAGGTTGGTTGTGTTTCTTTAGCTTTAAAGGTTTAAGAAATAGGATTAGGTTTGAATGCAATTCCAAGTGTTAGTTAAAATGTATGTGTTAGTATTGAAGAACAACTTTATCTTGGTAAATGCTTCTGTTGATAAATCTATGCTTGTGTGTATTGGATGCTTCGATCATATTCACATTATTTTTTGCTTGACTTTTGACCCATTTGATTCGCAGTTTTAAACTGAAGATCTAATACTTTTCAACCTTTTGGTACAAAGAATAGATTGAAGAAAAATCATGTAAGCATCATCTTAATTAGTGAGTTCAACAAAAATGTTTCTGAAATGACATGCTTTTATAGGTACCTAAATTTAGTATTGAAAATTATTTTTGTTCATTTGAAATGATATACTTTTACTTATTTGAAATGATATATCATATATAGATGAAAGCCAAGTGTTTGATAAATTCTAAAGTTTTTTATTCGTACATGCTTGATCAGGTTATACGTAAGAGGGATTAGACGAGAGGGCATATGAGGTAAAAGAAATTCCAAAAGTTTACTATCTTGCTGCATAAATTGCAGTTTGATGTTGTGAACTAAGAGATTGTGTTGTTAATTATTAAGCTTGATTAAGATATTCATCCGTCTTTTAACTGCTCAACACATACAGTTACTTTTGTTTAGTTGAAATGGGTGTTTCTGAGTGCAGATTATGGTGTAATATTTTTTTAGTAACCAAAAGGCAATTTCTTGATGTCAAAATCTATCTCAGTGACTGATGTACTTTAGATCTGTAGGGTAAGCAAAGTAAGGGTGTGTTATTGTCTTTAATGGTTTTTTTTTTACTTTCATCTATATTGTTTTTTGAGATTTGTGATGTTTTAGGTGTTCAAGAAGAATACTCAGTTGCTGGTGTTTACTTACTGGTGTTTTAGGTGTTTACTTACTGGATGGCTGAATGTGCATAAAATAATGTTTGTGTAATGGTTTGTAATATGTGTGTGTAGTGTGCATAAACATTTATGTATAGATAGGAGTATATATGTGAGTACAATTGTTTTGGGTAGTCATTGTAAATATGCATTGTAACTGTGGTATATTTTTGGTATAGTAATAAGATTTGCTTTCTCTAAAAAAAAGAATTAAAGTGTTTTATTCATAATTTTAATTTACTCCGTAGGTGTCGAAAGTTCGTAAGCTTTAATTAGTTTATTTTCTTTTTATTTTAGTTGCCTTAAATTCAACCTTTAATAAATTAGTTCCAATTTTTTTGAACATCGATGTAGGTTCTTAGCATCTAGCACAGCAGGTGTAGTTGATGTTCATGTTTTGGTTTCATATCCTCCATTTTGTGGTCGGCGTTGGTTCCTCCTCGACACTCTCATGGGGTTTTTCATCATCGTTTCTCAACGATTTAACCCTTCATCAACCCCAGATCATTGTTAAGGTTCTTTAAGTGTCAATTTTCAAATGCGGTATGGTGTAGATTAAAGACGTGAGTACATTTTCATGAAGCTTTTTCAAGATGTTTTCAAGATCTAAGTGGAGTCAAGATATTTTTTCAAAGGAGAGATTGCTCTGGCTTTTTTAATTGTCAAAGTGTAGCAAAAAAGTTTGTTAGTTGTATGTTTAATCTTCAATTAGTTCAATCAAGCTCAAGTAGTTGAATTCTCAATGTATCAATGAGAAGGTGTACCCTTCCTTTCACTGGATCATCCAGATCCAAATCAATATATTTTCAATTTTCGCCAAGAAAAAATGTAAATGTAGTTCTGTAATGAGAACGTGTATGTGCGTATATTTAGTATTAATAAAAGTGTTGCTTTCTCAAAATACATATATTGTACTCTAACTCAACAAGAATAGTAAACTTTTTCGGCGACTTTCAGACAATTGAAATTTCTTGAAAGAGTCTAAGTACTTTGAATTTAGAATTCTGAAAATTTTGTGGGTGCAGTTAAGCTATAACCAACCTGAAATTACATTTCACACAATTAATATACCTTTTTATCTTAAAAAGTACAAATTTCTAATTGAAAATTTACCGTGAGTCTGACTACTCTATAACTAAAAAATTTTACAAAAACAAATATCAAAATCGACGTTGTTAGTTAAATAAGCATCTAAATTTAAAGAAAGATTTAAAGATCGGTAATTATTCATACATTAGTGATTGACCCCTCTCAATAACTTACATCTTCTATCATGTCTGATTTTAAAAATTGGTAATTAACCATAAATTGGTGATTCACAACTTCCCACCCCCTTCTCACTAACTTGCCCCCTTTGTCATGTCTGATTTCCTATTATAGATTTACTTGCTTTAAATTAGTAGATTCAATTAGAAAACCAAAAAACAACTCCCAGTGCTTTATAAACCCTTATTAGTTAGATAAAATTGCTTGATACGTCCTCGTTTAAAATTCATTCGATTTTAAAGAACGATCCATAATTATACAACCATTATCTAGCTGTTAGGCCACGTAGTAGTTGATAATTTAGGCCCCAACAATTATCAAATGTATAACCGTTGATCGCTTTTGCAGCTGTCGGCAAGCAAGGGATCAAAGAGTGAAGGAACTCTTTCATTCTAGTCTCTCGGTGAGCCCTGTGGGTGCCAACATGCACAATGAGTTCTTCATGCTCCTCCCGTCACATTATCAGTCTACTTGCAAGGTCCCTTGTTCTCTGGTCATTCGTACGGATGCGGTTTACACGGCAGCATGACTCGCTTGGAACATGCGTCTCCAAAACAGGTATAGTAAGATTCTCTTGTCCATAGGCTATTGCGTGATCCAAAGCCGTGAGAGTGTACATCACGTGACAACCTTGATCGCATACTTTATAAACGAAAAATTTTTTGCTCAAGGAATACTCCTCTAGCAATTCCTTGCGCTAATCCATAATAACTCTTTTCTTTAACAAGCTAATCCATAATAACTAGCGAGGACGAAAAATGTAATTTGCCATTAATATAAAATACGAAACTACCCCGTATATACTTCCCCTGTTAAATAAAGGGAACTGTACGGATTTTATTAAATAAAAAAAAAATATTTCGTGCATTACTGTTAATCATAAAACAGTGATTACTTGTGTATATATGTAAAATTTGAAAGTTAATAATAAAAAATAAACCATATGCTGACAATAGCACAACGTAAGAACAGAGTAAATATGCCGTAAACCGCACAAATATTATACCCTTAAATTAAACGAATAAAACATTAAAAAAAAACAGTTTGAAACGCCATCATGCAAATTTCGTGAATCTTCACCGAGGATCAAAATACTCACGTGATTAGATTAAATGTCAGGAAATCCCGTCTCCGGTCACCGGAGCACTGTCCGCGTGGTGGTTATCGGTGATCCAGCCACCGGTAAATCAAGCCTAATCGCGGCAGCTGCCACCGATACATTTCCCCAAACAGTTGCACCCGTTCTTCCTCTAACTGTTCTTCCGGCAGATTACTATCCCGACAGCATTCCGGTCACAGTCATCGACACTCCGTCTAGGTTAAATTAACTCTGTTCGTATTCAATCTGTTAATCACTTGGATGTGTATTTATTGTTATTTTATAAAATTATAATCATTTGTTGTTAATAAATTTAGTTTGGAAGGTAAATCTAAAATAGAAGAAGAGTTACAGTATGCAGATGCGATAGTTTTAACCTATGCGTGTGATCAACCTGATACAATTATGCATCTTCAGAGTTTCTGGCTTCCTGAAATTAGGCGCTTAAAGGTTCTACTCTGTTTGTGCTTTAGTATTATTATATATATATATATATATATATATATATATATATATATATATATATATATATTATATAGGGGCCGGTTCAAGTAAAACAAATGATGAGAGAGCGACTGTTTATTACTCTTCTTGGTGCACATTTATGCACAAATGCCACATGTCAACACCTCATTTTTTTCTTATTTGTTTTACCGTAAGATTTGTTTTACAATAACGACCTCCTATATAAGTTGGATTGGATGAGTTTTGTGTATAAATCGGATTGTGTAACTTTTCAAATGTAGGTAAACATACCGGTGGTTGTGGTTGGATGCATGTTAGATTTGCGTGATGAACATTATCCTATTAATCTAGAGCTGATGATGGGTCCATTAATGCAACAATATAGGGAGATTGAGACTTGTATAGAGTGTTCTGCAGCTAACCTTGTCCAGGTATGTTATTGTGTGTAATCTTGATTTCTTTGTTTTGTGAACTGATAATTATTGCTGTGATATTATCACCCCTTGTGGTGTTAGTAGTTATTGTTCTTCTTTGACTTGTGATTTTGACATATTGTTGCTATACAAATATAGCTTTAGTGACTAGTTTGCATGGTGAGACTTGAAGTTATATGAGCCTCATAAATGATGAATTGTTGATGTAATATTGTTACATTGTTGGCAATCTACTTCTTTGTGTTTCTAGACTTGTGATGTAAGCAACGTCACTATTATTATGTTAAACAGTTCAGCATTTTTTTATTTTGTCTCTTCTTTAGATATGTTTCCCTATTTAATGGAAGATATTCTTAAAGATGTTAGGCCTTAAAGGTGGTTCCGACAGCTATGACCTATGTTATACTTTTTAATCATAATCATTATGGTATTATGCATCTGGAGAAGATGAAGTGCAGTAGTTTTTGGTTGCTGATTGAACTTTCCACTTACCGTCAAAATACATGCCATATCATTAGAGAATAAGTTAATTTCATCGTTCTTTGTAGGTAGCTGAGGTCTTCTATTATGCTCAAAAATCAGTGCTTTATCCATTAGCTCTCTTGTATGATCAAGAAACTCAAAGTTTGCAACCTCGCTGCGAAAGAGCGTTGAAAAGGATTTTTATTCTTTGTGATCATGATTTGGATTCTGCCTTGAATGATAATGAGTTGAATGAATTTCAGGTAATTTTCAATGTTTTATCTTGGATCATCTGAATGGAGTCTTTTACTTTCTTTCTAAATTTAGGTCCTTGACAATTTTTTTCCTATATATATTCAGTAATGGGATTGGGAGTTCAATGCAATATGGGTTCTGTATTTGACACAAAGAAATATCTGTTTTCTTGAATTGACAGGTAAAATGTTTTAGTGCTCCTCTTCACCCTAAGGAAGTAGCAGATGTTAAAAGAATAGTTCAAGAACACGCACCTGATGGGATCAATCATCTTGGGATTAC
This sequence comes from Gnaphalium uliginosum, assembly GCA_963930675.1. Classification (NCBI taxonomy): domain Eukaryota; kingdom Viridiplantae; phylum Streptophyta; class Magnoliopsida; order Asterales; family Asteraceae; genus Gnaphalium; species Gnaphalium uliginosum. Next base: position 36,372,269 of record OZ005680.1, on the reverse strand, counting down.
TCTAAGTGGGTTTCTATATCTTCATCTTCTATTTGTTGAAAAAGGCCGCCTTGAGACTACGTGGACTGTCTTACGTGAATTCGGTTACAATGATGACCTTGAACTCCGGAAAGAAGACCTTCCTGTTCCATCTGTAAAGGCTGCTGATCAGGTTGGCTCCTATGACTTCAAGTAGGAGATTTGATTTTTGTACCATTTATGAAATAATGTTTTATTCTTGATGTAATGTCATTGTTCATTAGTGATACAAATGCATTTTAACAATCTGATTTGGTTGAAAAAATGAATCGTTTTTGAACTTTAAAGTATTATGTTACATTTTTCACTGTATAAATTTTTATAAAGGAATTCGATGGTGTGATGTTCGATCATATGAGGAAAACATATTAATAGTTAAATAAGTAGTACTGAATCATGGCACAAATCTCTAAACACAAACTCTTGTGTCATTGTAGAGTGTTGAATTGACTAGTGAAGCTGTGGACTTCTTGAAAGAGATTTTTAGCTTCTTCGATTCTAATAAGGTACTGTTTCTCGCATTATATTACGACAAAATATGCAGCATTATAAAATCGTTACATAAGCAAAAAATTATGGGCCAGATTACATATATGCAACACAATTTCTAATTACTAAGGGTGTGCAGCACGCTTGGTTTTTTGTGAGGTATGAGAATAGGAAAGGGAAAGGGAATACTAAGTAATGCAATGAGCATTCCTTAGTATTACCTTTGTCATTGATGTTGCTTGATTCATACAACTAATATTTATGAGTATGAGTGACAAATTGGATCAGGTCAAGTTGACAGGTCCAAGCTCCAAAGTAACCTTAACCCTGACATGATTTGATAACCTGTTTAGGTAAACGGGTCAAACGGGTCAAATATGATGGGTTAGTTTTGGGTTGACGAGTCAACCCGTTAATCTGAAACTTGACCCGAGTCTGACAAAAAAAAATTAAACGGGTACACGAATTTCGGGTTAGCAGGTACCCGGACACAATCTTCATAACCCGTTTGGGTAAATGGGTTGGCATGTTGGTTTTGGGTTAATTTCAGGTCGAACGGGTTGGTGGGTTGCTATCGGGTAAAACGGGTCAATTCTAATGGGTTACTTGTAGGTTGACGGGCCGTTAACCCGAAACTTGACCGGAACCCGACCTGAAAATTTAAACAGGTTATAGAGTTTCAGGTCAACTAATTGACTGGTTGATATGAATACATACATGTTATATGTTAGGATAACAATAGATAATGATATCCATTACCCCTAATTTAGCGGGAAATAAGTGATTGCCCACTAATGGGTAATGAATTATTGCATTATAAAACCAAGCACCATCATTCATTACCTTTCCCATTCCATACCCCTCGATACCCTCAACCAAGCAGCCCCCAAGTATAATGCTAACAATCCTCTTCAAAAGAGTTGGTAGACATGTAATAATTTAACCTATTCAATAAGTTTATTTCAAGTGTACTTGTAAGGCTTAAGTTTATGATTAAAAAGTGGTTGAGTTTTAGTTCCCTCTTTCATGATGCTATGTAGTTGCTGGCATCTTAAATGCTTTACCTATAATGAATGTTGCCATTTTAATAAATCTGCTCTACAATCTTTTGGAGTTAGCTATATCCACCAATGACTGCCACTGAAGATTACCTTTGTGCTTACTAGGATGGAGCTTTACAAGATTCTGAGCTTGATAAGCTGTTTTCAACTGCACCAGAAAGGTGGTTGGTTTTTCTTTGAAGCAGTCTTACAATTCTATTTCTTGGCTTGCTGCATGTGCAACAATATAGTTCCGTATTCTTATTGTTATAACAATATGAGTTTTCATGTTATCTGAGCTAAATATGGTGCTTTTACCGTAAGTAAGTTCTTTAGCAAGTCAAACGCATCATCTGCTTATTTTACTGCATTAAGAAATTCGGATCACAATGTGAAGACACATCAGATGTTACTCTTATATATTTCCTTTTAATATATGTTTACACCCCTATAACAAAAATGTAGCTTGTTGCTTTTTTTATGTAACGATAAACTATCAAAAGGACAACATAACTCTAAAGTCAACGTTACATTTTGTATTCTTCTTGTATTTTCTGTTAGGTCTCTGACTACAATTCAACTTTCTTTTCATTATTCACATTTTTAATCACCATCTTACTGCTTAAAAGAAGATTATTTTTCAAACAAAAAGGAAAAAAAAAAAGAGAAAAAAAAGAAGAAGATGTTTCATAAATTCTACAAGGGTTGCGTCGCTTTGTTCAGTCATATTTGTTATGATAAAACTTGTTCAATTAATGCTAATGCTTGACTAGCATTGAATCACATTAAAGAGTACACTATTCAGCTTGTTTTCCGGTTAAATTGGATTAGTGTAGTATTGAAGCACATTGAATATATTTGCATGTGAAATGGAACAGGAAGCATCAGCCTTTCCGATAAACATGTGCTGCAACTTCTTTGAAGTACTTTCATATCATTTACTTCCTTTCCCATTTTCAGTACTTCTATATTTTGTCGATTTATCCTTCATTAGTAACAGTCATTACATTTATAATTTTTTCCAACTCAGTCCTTGGGATGAACCTCCTTACAAGGATTCCGTTGAGAGAACTGAACTAGGGGATATAAAACTTTCCGGGTTTCTCTCTCAGGTGTGGGTTATAACATCTTACTTCGCATCACAACGGCTACATAACTTTACCAAATTGTTTCATTAGATGTTAAAAAGCAACATACAGCTTATGGTCATATGTTCATTTTGCATACAAAATGTTGCAGTGGGATCTAATGACATTACTTGACCCATCCAAAAGTTTGGCCTATTTGATATACGTCGGATATACTGAGGATCCTGCAACAGGCATTCGAGTTACGAGGAAAAGATCCGTAAATTTTAAGAAACGACATACAAACAGACATGTTTTTCAATGCTTTATATTTGGACCCAAAAACGCTGGAAAATCCGCACTCCTGAATTCATTTGTGGGAAGGTGTGTGTCCTTAAGTTCATCATCTCTTCGAAATATATTCATATACATATAGCCTGTACATGTTTACTCATATACCTTATAAAACCTGCTCTTATAATGGTTGCAGGCCCTTTCAAAGCGAATATGATCTAACAAGCAATCAATGTTACACAGTCAATACTGTTGATCAACTTCGGGTGAGCGTCTGAGTGAAACCACGGATTTTTTATGCATTTCTGGATTATATTACTATCCTATCTTTGCAGGATTTCTCATTTATTTGTGCAATGGCAAAGTCGTTGACAAACCTGAGAAGGAGAAGAATGAACCACTTGTAACATATTTATAGTTTGATACTGCACTGATCTTTCAGGGGATTAAGAAGACTCTTATATTGCATGAAATACAAGAAGAGGACGTTAAAGAATTACTATCCAGTAAGAATTCACTGGCTGCCTGTGATGTAGCAATTTTTGTTTATGACAGGTGAGCTTCATGCAATAGGTTTTCAAGTCACCTAGTTTGTTAGTATTCTAATTACTTATTATCCTAAAAGGTATCTTTTTGTCTTGCACATTATGATAGTTTTCTATTGTTCTCATAATCCAATCCTTGTTACAGTTCGGATTATTATTCCTTAAGAAGAGCATCAGAATTGCTCATGGATGTAGCTAGGGTAGGAGAAGACAGTGGGTATGGTATGCCTTGTCTCCTCATTTCTTCTAAAAATGACTTAGATTCATATCCAATGGCAATCAAAGATTCTGAAATGGTAATTTACATTATTTTGTCTTTTCTTTTTTAGCAGCAACTTAGTACAAAAATAAAGCCAAATGAACATTTGCAAATTCCAAATGTTTTCTATAGGTTTGTCAGGCTATGAAAATAGATACACCCATTCATATCAGTGTCAAAGAAAATGATATGAATGACGTCTTCCAGAGGATTGTTAATGCAGCTGACCAATGTCATTTGAGTGTTCCCGAGACTGAACAGGGGAGAAACAAGAAACATTACCGTCAGCTTGTGAACCGATCTGTCATTTTTGCCTCCGGTATGCCAAATTTGTACTCACCAAACACACACAGTTCCTATGTTTTATAGAGGTTATCAAAAATGGTCTAGAGAAAAAAAATGTACCAACTATAATTAGTTTGGTTTGCAGTTATAGACTTAAAGAATTGCCGGGGTCAAATCCCCTTTACCCGTATAGACTTGAAAGAACTTCTTTCAGTTATGTATATTATCGCAATCGGTTCTTAGTCTTCTCTGGTCCAGAACCAGAATCGAATCAGGGTTTTTTTCTAGAACATTTTTGTTTTCAAATTTGCAATGATGTTTTACCTATAATATTTCCGTAACTTTAAAATCCAAATTCGTAATTGATTTGGTATCTAAGTGGTCCAACTGGAACTGGACTATTTTTCATCGATCCAGTTCTCACTTTCATTATATTTAATTTCTGGTTCTGATCATGTCTAGTTTCTTAACATTTTGGAGCATCTGTAACTATGTATTCTTCTCATATGTTTATCACTACAAATTTGCAGTAGGAGCTGCTATTGCTGTGATTGCACTTTCAGCATATCGAGCCTATGCTCGTAGGAAGAGCAATCCTTCCAGTTAGGAAAGACAACAGTATGTAACCTACTTGCTGCCTTATAGGGACTCATAATGGTGTTTGTTACTCTTCATACTTGACTTGTTTCCTTTATATTGTCAAAATGTAGAAAGAATAGCTTCAGTTTCTCTGTTATCAACTATCAATGATCCTATGATTTTTTAATTCCATTTTTCTCGTCATTTAGTTGTAGCTCTCATGTTATCTAAATCTACACTCATTGGTCGCTAGAGGTAAATGATACACTTTGTTTTCTTTTTTGAATTTTGGGATTAATTTCATATATACCCGTCTAAGTGTTTAAAATTGTGTACACAACCTATTAGTGTCATAGAGCATACTCTTCTCTTTGTTCATTCAATTAACATTTTGCTACAAGTGACCATATGATATGGAATGGTGATATTTAGTGTTTTAAATACGATTTAATGAAATTTGGAGAGGGAAATGCAGAACTTTCAAATGGGTCTATATGAAATTGCCCAAATTCTGGATTGGAACTCGAAAAGAGCAAAGTTCCTTCTCTTCTCTGCTTCGGTTGAGGTTGTTGGGTATTGTAATCTTAGTTATCAAAATCATACAATATCGATCCAGATCATGAGGCTGATTTTGTGAATGTCAATAGCCATTTGGAATACTATTATTAGTCATGATATTTGGTTTAACTATCCTTTCCATATATTGTGATAAAGCAGTATTATTATACACAATTATGTCCCGGAGCTTCGGATAGAGATATGACTGTCTACATCGTACCTTCCCTCCCTGTACTTCACCCCAACAGAATTGGGTAGTGTTGTGTTCGTTGTATCATACAATTATGTAAGATACCTTAGTATGAACCTTATGTGTTTTATATTTTTATCTTCCTAATATTTGGTAAAATTAGCCATTGCATAGTGTGATCAAATACTATTTGGTATAAAGTAAATATAATAATGTCAATTCATTACTTATGGGTATGTCAATTTGAGTTATGTTTCACCTTAAATGGGTCAAAGGGTGTGTAAAACATGTAGGTTAAAAAGAAACGAGTCAAATGGGTTGAACAAAGAGGTTGGGTGTGTGTGGGTGGAGGTGTGTTATTATGGCTTGTGTATAATTTTGGTGAGTTTCATGTATAAAAACAATATTCAATACATAATTAAATAATATAAGGGTTTACTATTTTGTTACGTGCTAAACTTTGTACTTGTTACTATTATATCGCTCAACTTTTAATCTATTTATTATATGACGTAAATCATCTAAAACTTCTTATTGTATGCATTTAACTTCTATTATATGTATATAAATCACAAAAAATGAGTCAATTTATGTATCAAAAAACACGTAAAAAACATACAATAGAGATTTTAGAAAGTTAACTTTATACAATAGATGGTCCAAAAGTTGAGAGCATACAATAGTAACAAGTTCAAAGTTGAGCCCATAACGAAGTAGTACAACTATAAGATAAAATGGTTTGACTCTTGCAATTGTTTCGTTATGCGCTAACCTTTACACTCATTACTATCGTATGTACCCACCTTTCATACCCTCTATTGTACGAGGTTGGTGAACATTCTAAAAACTCTATTGTATGCTCCCAACTTTCATACCATCTATCGTATTAGATGAATTTTTGTAATATAATTTTTAAAATGTCTAATTTATATCATATTATTTGAAGTTTTTAGAAGGTTCACCTCATACAATAGAGGGTATGAAAGTTATGAGCATACAATAAAGCGTATAAACGCTGGGCACATACAATAGTAATGAGTGTAAAGTTGAGCGCATAACCAAAGAATATTAGAACCAACTAAAAGTTGAGAACTTGTCAGAACAGCTAGTTTCCGAATTTGTTCACATGTGATTAATTACATTCATATGTGAATATTGATGTACGTTTAATTGATAAAGAAAAAAGTCAAAAATCGTAAAATTATATCTACAAATACAATAAAACAAATATATGTTCACATGTGAACGATCATGTGAACGATCATGTGAACAAATCGGTTAAAATGTGTGTAAATACGTAATTTTTAGGGTTTTTAACTTCTTTTTCTTTCTCAATCGAACCTACATGAATGTTCACGTACAAATGAAATTAATCACAGGTGAACAAATACGTAATATAGTAGTTCTCAAGAGTTCTCAACTTTTAGTTGATTCTCATTTGATATATATACATATAAATATACATATATACATATATATATGTATACATATATACATTTATATATACATGTGTGTGTATATATATATATATGTATGTATATATATACATATATGTGTACATGTCTACATTACATACATATATACATATATGTATACATATGTATATATGTACATATATATCTACATATATATGTACATATATGTACATATATATGTACATGTAGACGTATATATACATGTAGACATGAACACATATGTATACATGTATATATATGTACATGTATATATATGTATATATCTACATGTATACATATATATACATGTACATGTAGACATGTACACATATGTATACATGTACATATGTGTACATATATAGATGTATATATCTACATGTATACATGTACATATACCTACATTATGTATACATGTAGATATATGTACATGTATACATGTACATCTATATATATACATGTATACATGTACATGTATGTACATGTATACATGTACATGTATGTACATGTATACAACATGTATATACATATGTGTACATACATGTACATGTATTTATATAGATGTACATGTACATGTATACATGTACATATATCTACATGTACATGTATGTACATATATCTACATGTACATGTATGTACATATATATGTACATGTATATACATGTTGTATACATGTACATATATGTACATGTATACATGTACATATATGTACATGATGTATATATACATGTACATATATCTACATGTACATGTATGTACATATATGTATATACATGTTGTTATACATGTACATGTATATATATACATGTATACATATACATGTATACATGTACATATATGTACATGATTTATATATACATGTACATATATGTACATGTATACATGTAGATATATATGTACATGTATACATGTAGATATATATGTACATGTATACATGTAGATATATGTACATGTACATGTATAACAACATGTATATACATATATGTACATACATGTACATGTAGATATATGTACATATATGTACATGTATATATACGTCATGTACATATATAATCATGTACATATATGTACATGTATACATGTATATGTATACATGTACATATACATGTACATACATGTACATGTATACAACATGTATATACATGTACATATATATGTACATACATGTACATGTAGATATATGTACATGTATACATGTACATGTACATGTACATGTACATATACATGTATACATGTACATATATATATGTACATATATGTAAATGTACATATGTAAATGTACATGTATACATATGTATGTACATATATATGTATGTGCATATACATGTACATTTACATATATGTACATATTGTACATATAGTCTCTCTCTAGCTTCCAGTCTATATAAAACGTAGTTAGCAGAGGTCAGCCTGTCTGTCAACAGATAGCACTTCAGCTACTACAAGCTCACATCAGCCCTCCGAATGAAGACGTGTCGAAGTGAAAGCCCCTGGGATTATTGAACGTAAATCTTCAGAACGTCGTGAGACAGTTCGGTCCATATCCAGTGTGGGCGTTAGAGCATTGAGGAGGGACCTCCCTACCCCCGCGACAGATTAACTAGAGGAATGTCAGGTGATTTTTCATGTACAATATGTACATATATGTAAATGTACATGTATATGTACATACATATGTATACATGTACATTTACATATATGTACATACATGTACATGTATACATGTACATATTTGTACATGATGTATATATATATATATACATGTACATCTATGTACATGTAGATATATGTACATGTATACATGTACATATATCTACATGTATACATGTACATGTATACATGTATATATATAGATGTGCATGTATACATGTACATATACATACACGTACATATATCTACATGTATACATAATGTAGATATATGTATATGTATACATGTACATCTACATGTATACATGTACATGTATACATATAGATGTACGTGTATACATGTACATGTATATATACATGTATGTACATGTATACATGAAGATATATGTACACATGTACATATACATGTACATGTACATGTATACATGTAGATAGATGTACATGTATATATACATGTATGTACATGTTTACATGTAGATAAATGATTATAAATGATTATAATTTTACATCTATCTACATGTATATGTACATACATATATACATATACATGTACATATATGTACATGTATATATACATGTATGTACATGTATGCATACATGTACAACATGTACATATATACATGTATATTGTACATATATGCATATATATACATGTATGTACAGTGTACATATATGTATATATACATATATGTACATATATACTTACATGTACAACATGTACATATATACAAGTATGTATACTTGTATACTGTACATTAATGTATACATGTATATATACATGTACGTACATGTATATATATATATATATATATATATATATATATATATGAGTGTGTGTGTGTGTGCGCATCTTATGAGATAATATGGATTATTTAATGATGTATTGCAATATTTACGAAAATATGTGTACATAGTTTACGAAACCTATATTTTAAGAATATATATTGCCATAAAATGTATAAAAAATGGTATTATGTTTGATAGAAGTTTTAAAAACTCATTTGTTTTTTCTACACATATTAAAAGTTAATTTATAGATATATAGTGTGTTATTAAATGTTATGGATTAATATAAAATATAATTACAAAATTCTATCATTAAGAATGTTGTTTACTTATAAAGTTTACTTGTTGGATTGTTAAATTGTTTGGTGGACATAATTTTGTATGTCTTTTACTTCATGTATATATTTTGTTTCCAGGTTTTAACAACTCCGTTTGACCTTCCGGCCCAATCGGTCTGATCAGAAATAGGCACTCATCCAGTTCAACTAAAAAATTGGATTTTAAAAGATTAGGCATAAGTTAACCTAATTATAACACAAAATTCATTTATTAATTTCCTTAATTTTCATTTGTACATGTATATTAATTACCATTTTTATTATTTTTGAAAAAATGAAGCTTCAATAAATAGTTCTTAACCTATGTCCTTAAGATATAAGTTAGATAATTCTTATTTATAAACAAATTTATAATTTAGGATAAAGAAAGTGTTTTGGGTCAATCTACGCGATTATTTGTTTGGTACCAAAAATTACCTCTATTTACATGCTGCTTTGGCTCATTACGCTACCCCTACTAAGCTCGCTTAAATTTATCTCCTTTAATAGTAGGTAATAAAAAACAAAAGAAAAATGCAACAACACAAACTTCTTGTGATTAGTAATTAAAAAAAAAAATTTGGGTATTTGGGCCACCTACTGGAGCCGCTCCATATTTCAATTGAGCACGACCGAACCCCCCCACAAGGTCCAACATCGTCAGGCAAATCACCTCCATCACATATACCACAACGTCCGAGCCGGAACTCGCGCGGATTAAGCCTTAACGTTGTGGGCCATACGCTTCATTGGTGGTAGGTACCTTTATGATAAATAATACTCATGACAGATTTCGAACCCATGACCTCAAGGAAGTCATGGATTTCCCTTACTGTTATGCTATTTAGTCATTTGTTTGTGATTAGTAATTAAGAGTATACACCGACTCAAAATAATTACTCGCCTCTTTTGTTTTTCTATACATTGTCAAATTTGATCACCCTTCGGGTTTTCACGACTATATATTGCTAGCTCTGAATAACCAGCCCAGCAAGAAGCTCAATTCTTCTATAACATAACGGGGTGGGCCTCAGTTACATCATTGCGATCGTATATTCCTACCAAATGAACAGTTTCATCTATTTTCTGGAGGGTTCCATGAGTTGACGTAATAAAGAAAGTGTACCAAAACAATTAAGGTACACAACATGTACTCCAGAATCTGAGAGTTTTTAACAGACCTTAACATTTGAGAATTGACAGAGATTCTCAAGGAGTGTGGGGAATTAGATATATGTACATCATCTCTGTCTAATTCTCTATGGTGCATTTTATTTTATGTTGGCCCCCATAATCATACAATCATTTCATTTCTCTACACAATTATTATTCTACTTTTTACCATGGTTATTATTTTTTACTGTATTAGTTTTCCAACAAATCGACTTGAAAAAGATCTCTACTAAACGTCTTATGTATAGGCTATAAACTCGAGCTGCTAAAGGAGACGTGGTACGTGGTATGACATACATAGACGAGTCGTCGTATCGACATCAAAAAAATTTAGATATAAATTAATATTAAAAATTGAAAAGATAGAAAGTAACAGTAAGGAAATGAAACACGAAGAAAAAAGCATCCAAGACTTCAAATCAAAGATTCTTGAAATCATGTTGAAATCATGTTAACAGTATTATAGACTAATCTTACGTGGTCATCTTTAAACGTTCATTAACGATTGACATGTGACATTTTGGGGGTGTTTGGTTAGAAACTTGGAATGACTATGGGGTGTTATTCGGACGGATTATTCGCCTTTCGGATTATTCGATTCGGATTAATCGGATTTTGGACAATCACCAGTTAACCCTTAATCCAAACCGAATAAGAAACGGATTAATCGGATATATGTTAAACGGTTTCGGTTTAGTGTTCGGATTAAACGGATTCATCAAAATTAGCTCAAGTTGCACGTGTGATATCAATTTGAACTAAATTTAACAAATGATTTACGTTTAAAAACAACACGATACTCATCTTTTAGTACAAACTTCTAAATCATACTTCATTTTGCAAGTTTGCATAGTACATGTACAAACTACGAACACAATTTGAGTAAGTCGTAAACAAGTTGCATAAATCAATTATCTAAACAAACATTAAGATGTAATATTAGATCAGATTATAAGATTCAAATTATAACTATTAACTTCTAAATGAACATTAATCAATTATCCAAACAAAAAAAAACATTAATAATTAATAAATTTGTAAAGCTATATCTAATATAATCTAAATATTAATAAAAGAAAACCTCTTCTAAAAAATTTCTATACAAATTTGAACCTTATTAACCAATCAAATTCCTTAATTTCATCAAACATCCGATTGACCAATCAAATCATTTAATTTTCTTAAAAAATATAATCAATTAATTTTCCTAAAAAATCTAATTTTTAAAAAAGAATCATGTCAAAAATAAATCCCCATAAACCTTATATTTATAATTTATTATATATATTAACAATAACAAACTTATATCTTATCAAACAATATAAATATTAACTAAACGTTATTTGCTACACATCAGCGAACCATGCAAGTGAGTACCTATTCATGAGCTAATTTAATATATTAAATATTAATTAATTAATTAATTAATTATTATCATTAGAACTCTATGAAACAAACAAAAATATTTATTTAATACATTACATACTTACAATGAACGAATTACGTATTCATTTTACAATAATCATGTGCATACATGGGTTTAAAATTATATATTAATAATAATAATTAAAAAAATTATGTTTAAGTATCATTGTACATTAACTGTGTCATGTGTATACACGGTTTAAATTAAAACTTTATATATTAATCACAATGAATGGATGAAGTATTCATTTAACAGTTTTCATGTGCGTATACGGGTTTAAAACTCTATATTAATAATAATTAAAAAAACTATGCTTAAGTTTCATTTTACATTAACTGTGTTATGTGTAAACATGAGTTTAAATTAAAACTCTATATATTAAATACAATGAACGGATGAAGTATTCAGTTAACAGTTTTCGTGTGCATAAACGGGTTTAAAACTTAAACACTATATTAATAAAAGAAAAATTATACTTAGTTTCATTTTACGTTAACAGTGTATATACACGAGTTTAAAACTCTATATTGATCAAAGAAAAACTATGATCAGTACAATCAAAAACTAAAATATGTATTATTATTATATTAACCGGTGTTTACACACGGGTCTTAAAACTAGTTATTTAATATACTCAAATCTTATCCGAATTATTCAGATATATTCAAAAATAATAATTTTGATTGATTATCGGATTCGTTTAATCCTTTTAAACAATTCGTAATCCGATTAAACAATCCATAGTTCGTATAATCATGTTCATTTAACCTAACTCAGATATGGATCAAATGGATAATCGGATACGGATTAAAGTAACACCCCTAACTACGGCTATGGGTTTCTAATTGGTATGAAAGGGAATTTTCAAATCCACTACCTTAGATGGGTATGGATTTTGCTTATATTTTTGAGTTTAATTCCCAAATTATAAAACCATTCTCATCAACTAAACACTTTCAATTAGAATGAAAGTCATTCCTTTAATCTCATTCCCATCAACCAAACACATCTTTAGATTGATATAGGCTCGGGTACTCGATGAAACATCTCATCCCCTGCGTGATTTGTAAATTAAAATTGCAAAGTCTTGCCATAGTTCTAAAGTAACTTAGAAAGTCGGCATATTACTTTATATTTAAGAAAGTTTGACATTATAGGTCAATGAGGTAATTTCTTGTAAATTGCATTTCAGTATACATAAAATAAATAATTACAATTAGCTCCCTAGCTATACTAAACAAAATATTATTAATTATGTTCTAATTACAAACGCTATAACATGTCAAGTCTATCTATACTTAACAATTACCTATAGATTTTAAAATTCAAAACTTCAAGATTCTTTTAACAAAGTCTTAAACTTTTTTATGTAGCTAGATCTCATCCTTTCTGATTCTTCTCACCCTTTCCATCTTTTTGACTTGGATCATACCTTTCTAATCTTTGTGCATTTGGGTGGGATTCTTCGCTATCATGGTTTGTTTGTTCCTTTTGGTGTTTCATTATTAACCTTGTCGTTTTTTTACTTCGTCAAAAGTATCCCGGAAGGATTAGCTTAATAGTAATCTTGTTTGTCTTGACAGTAATAAGTTCGTTGCTGCTAGTAGCATATATGTTATGTCCTAGTTTTTTCATAAAACGAGTGTTTATGTTTGATTCTGATAGATAGTATATTGCACATTGATAACATCTTTATGTATCATTTCGATTTCAAAAAGGAAGAGTTTTCCTAAAAAATAAATAAATAAGAAATACATGTGATACAGAGAATAAACACGAATAACGCATATCTAACTGGCCAAATTTACTAGGTATTAGGTGCCTGTATATATTTGTGCTCCAAATCGAGCCTCACTTGATGTGTGTAGAATTGAAGATGGGGTTACAAGATTGAAAACCAACTTCTTTTTTTCAACGAGGAAAACGTCAACACTTGCAAGAAGTATCCATAATGAATAATAGTGCAAGTAATTTTTCCATTTTTCGCTTTTATGTATATAAATTGTTCAAGATCGTGCATATTTATAAACTTTCGTATTCTTATAAACGAACATATTAATCAAAAAGATTCAAACTATAAATAAATATGACAAATTAAATAGGTTGAAACTTTTTGGTCGTGGTCTAGGCAAGTTGGGGGTGAGTTAACATAAAGCTAGAGGAATATCTTCTCCCTGATTCTCATTTGGTCGCCATCTTAATTAAATTAAATAGTTTATAGAGGCTTTTCTAATCTTTAATTAAATTAAATGTACGTCTATAATCAATGTTTACAAGTGATTAGTGTTTTATAATAGAGTTTTTGTTAATGTGCGATTACCGCAAACGTCCAGATTTTACATATATGACCTTAGGTCAGGGATTCGAATCCGTTCCTCAGCATATGTGATTGATTTGTGGAAATGTGATTTACCCGACGTTGATGCTCCTTGCGAGTAGAGCGGACGCATACCATTGAAATATGGTACGGGGGTCAGTGATACCCTCTAAATTACCCTCAAACTAATGTAAATTAACATTTTTTAAATATGAAAATATGTTTGTTATACTAGGGTGAGGTTCAAATTAGAATGAAAACTTTTATGAGAATGGAAGAACCAATGGAAATGCGCCATGTGTCACAAAAATTCACTTTCTCTACGTTTTTAAAAATTAAATATCTCAAGAATGGCTCATTGAAAAATTATCAAAATTGCACCATAAAAATCTAACATTTTTTTCTCTTCGATTAGACATCTCAAATGATATACTTTCGACGATTTTTTTTTATGATTGTACAATATTAGTAACACATGTGGTACTCGTTGGTAACACATGTGGTACTCATTGGTAACACATGTGTTAATCGTTGGTATCACATGTGTTACCTACTGATAACACATGTGATAGTTGTTTACAAAACCCAACGAAAACGAAATAAAAAGTTGTCGAAAGTATACCTTGTGAGATCTCTTATCGAAGAGAAAAAATGCTGATTTTTATGGTGCAATTTTTATGATTTTTCGACTTACGGTTTGGGAGATATTTAATTTTTAAAAACGTGAAAAAATTGGGTTTTATGACACGTGGCGCGTTCTTATTGATTTCTCTATTCTCACAAAAAATTATGTACTCGTTTGAACCTCACTATGTTATACTAATGTGATTTGGGCTGCACTGTCGTGGTCAGGTATCAAACGCTTAGCTAGCTTGGTGGATTCAAATAAACGGTTAACATTCTCTTAAAGGTCGGACACACTCTTTTTATTGGACTGCTATTAAGTCAACTAAAAATTGTCCTTACATAATATCCTTAAGACGGGGCGTGGTCTGATTGGTGGTGGTGATTATCAACGTTTTCTAATAATATTTTAATTAAAATCATAAATGAATTTTTTTTACATATTTAATAGAAAAAGTTTAACGAGCCTAAAAATACTGTTAGTTTATGTAATCGTTAATATACCTAGTGATAATTTAAGATTTTAAGATTAATTGTTTTCTTCAATATTTGTGCAACTATAATCCGTAAAAAGGTGTAAATTGGCGGGAACACTCTGGTCCCGTGTGCCTTTGGCACCAGTCATTGTCCACTCCACAAGGGGACTCCGGGCAACTCCCCTTGCACAGTGGGGACGTTTGGAGTTGAAATGAACCTTTATCCGTAAGTTCTCCCATGGCCCCATGTGTTTTACGGGTGTGAATACCTATCATACTAAATGTTTACCCAGAGCAGGATTGAACCCCTGACCTCTAGGAAGCCAAGAGCTCAACCTAGCACTGAGCCCAATCTAATCTTTATAGATAAAAAGTCTCATTATGTTGGAAAGATTATGTTGAATTTCAAAAGGGGTAAATTGGTAAAAGTGAAGGGTCCCATTTTGATTTTGTTGTGGGGGTCAATTCCTCTCAAGTCTTAACCATCAATATAAATTGTACGCGTCATTTTGGGCAAATCTATTGGTGATTTGGTGTTTGGCCTACAGACTGTTACCATGTGATTCTGCATCAAATAAATTAAAAGGGACTGTGTTATCTGTTAAATTGCGTTCAATTAACTCAAAATGTCGTCGTGTCGTGTGAATGTATTAAAATTTACACTTTTGTAATAGCATGTATCAACGTTTTTAAAGTTTTATCGTACGTAGGTCCGAAATGAAAGTGTCATTTTTGTAATTATTGTGAACTTCTAAAAAGGGAGGTGGCATTTTCATCAATAACTAATAACTAGAACTTCGCTTAACATTTATCATTCACTTTTACTATGAATATTATTTTATTTTTTTCACAAAATTTTTGAAGGGATTAAAGTTTTTTTATGCTCGGAGTGGTTAACCTTAGGGTTTTTTTTTTGGTTCACAACTTTTAGAAAATGTCGAATCTATATTTTTAGGGTTTATTGTTTCGTTATGTATTAAACTTTACACGTTTTACTATTGTATGAGACATACTTTTATTTGTTCTATTGTATGTATTGAACTTGTAAATATCGTCTATTGTATGTAAATTTTCCTTTTTGGGAAAGGCCAAAAAAGAAAACTTTCCTATATTGGTCTTACCCAAAAAGGAATGTTTACATACAATAGACGATATTTACAAGCTCAATACATATAATAGAAGTTTTCAAAGTTTGACTCATACAATAGTAAAACATGTTAAGTTTAATACATAACGAAACAATAAACCCATATTTTTAAGATTCACAGTTTAAGCTAACTTGTGTGAAAAAATAAAAAATAAACATTCACAACTTTAAATTTGTTGTTAACCAAAAAAGATAATGGTTCACCATTTAAAAACTTTTGTGAACAAAAAAAAAAAAAAAATTCACCCCAGCCGAGAAGACTAGTAAAAGGAAGGATCAAGAATGTTATATATTTCAGGAGAACTGATGCGGTTGTTGCACGTGAAGTTCACTTTATTTACAAAAATGTCACCTCCAAAATTATGTTCTTTATCAAAGATGGACGGGTTAAGATGTATTCTCACCGTTTTCACTTAAACATCGTGTTCTCACTGGTTCTAATATATATATATATATATATATATATATATATATATATATATATATATATATTATTTACTTGAATACAAACAATAGAAAAAATGTAATCAATGCTCTACTCTTCGGTTTACTTAATCCATACTTTAGATAATTAGAAATTTTCATACACACAGTAAAACTTCTAAAACTTGAAGTAAAGTTTAATATGTTACCAAAACATTAATCCGTATTTGTTTACAAAAAAAATTTTATTGGGTAAATTACAAAAAACATACTTGTAGTTGTTCATTTTCTCAAAAAACATCCTCCAACTTCATTAATAACAGAGACCATACCCAAGGTTGTCACTTTTGTCCCAATGACATCCCTCCATTCAACTTTGTTATATTTTCGTCGTTAAGTCTATACATGTGCCACGCACGTGAGGTTATTTTTGTCATTTTCTTTTTCCCATCCATTTAATCGATATTTCCTTTGCATTTTATACTCATTTAATCAACCCGTTTAACAGTAAGTTAATTTTAAATGGGTATAAAATGCAATTAAATGGGTATAAAATGTAAAGGGAAAGGTTGATTAAGTGGGTGGGAAAAATAAAAGGACAAAAATACACTCACGTGTGTGGCACATGTATAGATTTAACGACGGAAACGTAACAAAGTTGGACGGAGGGATATCATTGGGACAATAGTGACAACCTTGGGTATGGTTTCTGTTATTATTGAAATTGGAGGATGTTTTTTGAGAAAATGAACAACCATAAGTATATTTTTTGTAATTTACCATTTTTTATTTCATAAAACTATGGCACACGTCACTACTGTATACCTTTTTTTTTAAGAACGACAATGCTATAACTTATGTCATATATGGTGTACAATTAATCATATGTACTTAAAAAAATTGTCCTTAGTTATACTTGAACTCATAATCTATTGAATAAAAATTATTCGTATAAAGTATAAATATTTTAGTAAAAGATCCCTTTATGGCTTTAATAATTTTCCTAATAAAGACCCTTGTGTAAACTTTTATTTAAAAAGAAAAAAAAAATACGTGATAAACAAATTAATGGTTTTATGAAAGAATCACATATGTTCAACTGGATCATGACTAGTCCAAGCAAACCAAAATGTCTCGGACCCATGGTTCACTTTATGCGTAGTTGGGTGCCATTCTCATCCACTAAAGACCCTATGTGGTGCAATCTTGAGCAAGTGTTATACTTGGCTTAGGCTAATTCTTATCTGCAACCATGATGTCACCTTCTTGAATCATAAGCTACAAAAGAATTGGTCCATGCAAATTAAAAGCAAATTCATGCATCAATTGGTTGTGACTCCATCTTTTACTTGATTTTGATTCCTTCTTTCAATAGCGATTAAACCTACAATAATAAAAGGGTTGTGCACTTGTGTTAGGGAAAAAAAAAGCCGTACTTCACTTCATAAATTAATGATTAATTTACCTTAGATTCTGTTTTTCTGTTTAAGTTATCCTAGTTTTGTGTCTTGTATAAAATGGTTAAGTGATTCAAGATATAAGCAACAGACTTACATTTGTGTAATTAATAAAATTAACTACCATCATTTGAACGTAACATTTATTTTATATCATTTAATATAATTAAATAATTTAATTGATGTGTCATCTATAAAACTATCACGTGACATTCATACAAATTTTCAGGTCATTATATTGAATTGAAAGCTCTAACATTTTACCAATGGTAAATGACTATTCAATAAATAGATTTTTATTATCTTTTTTTTACAAAGTAACATATTTTTATTAAATGTGTTCTTTAAATGGTTAAAATGTTTTACACCATTAATCAAATTACTTTATACTATCTTATTTTGAGAAGGTTTATTTTTATTATTGGTCAAAACTAACACTCCCTGTTTAATTCAAATTGATCGGGTGATTTCCTTTTTATTACATTTGTCAAATATTTGGAGTTGGATAAATGGGTAAAATCGACCCTCTGGCGAGGGCCCACTGACCGGTCTCACAGCCAATATGAAAGAGGTAAATCGCGTAGCTCACGGTTAAAGGAACTTGGGTATAATGATTGAACTCATGATATCTGCATTTATGTTGCATGAAAGAAGGAATCAATTAGATTACGTCTATATAAAAATGATTGAAGATTTGATATATTGTATTTGAAAATATAATTTTGAAGGTAATAAATTAGTTGATAAAGCTAGACAAATAATATTTTGACTGTAAACTTTGAGTATTAATGTTTTAAAATATCGTTAAAGAAAATTACATGTTATACAAGTTTGTATATAACAAAGCTTATATAAAAGGTTGTAACTTTATTTCAACTGTTTAAAGTAAAGTTTATTAAAATATAAATATTTATATAACACATTTATAAATGATCATATCGATAAAAAGATATGCATTACGGTCCTTTTGAAAATAAATCACTTTTCGTTATTTGAACATAACTTATATTTTATTTAATTTTGCATATGGTTGTTGATCTAAAATACCATAAATATTATACTAAATCTTGTATATTTTGTTCTTTACTATAGTATTTTTAATCTTATGTCATTATAATATCTTTATCCCTAGGTTGGGTATTCAAGTTTTGAGATAGAACAATTGTATATATTCGTAGATTAATATATATATTTGTGGTAGTATGGTGTGTTGGTACTTGTCTTTTAAAAAAATTATAATATTTTTAGTTTTGTTTTAATTAAAAGCTATAATTTATTTCATTGATAATGAATATAATATCATATTCTCTTATTAATTACTAACATGTATAAAGTTTATAAATAATTAATGGTAAAGTTATTTGAAAAATGTATCAAACTTTAAAAATGTATCGAACTTTTATTTATAACATTTTCTTTTCAAAACTCGTAACTTTCACTTCCATTTTCACCACCATGGCTTCATCTTCTTCGATAGCCTCTGTCAACAATTGACCACACTGAGATAGTGGAGACGTCGGAGAGGGTTGGGATGTTCAAGATGATAGTGATGTGGAGATGTGATGTAGTGACAAATTAGTAACACGAATTAAATCTGTTGATTCTCTGAATACCAGATTAATTCATTCTAATTACGCGTTGATTCAATAGAATATCACGGCTAGCCAAAATTCAACTCAAATGTTCAACACCAATTGAGAGAAAATTCAACTTTTATAAAATCCAAAACTAATTTCTGTTCCATCACCAACAAACTCTAAAAGGCAAGCAGAAAATTCAGATGGGCCAAAAAACATAACGGGCCAAACATAAAAGCCCAAAACAAAAGCCCAAAATAAAAATAAAAATATAAAATGGTCCATAACTTCTTCTAGGAGCCCAAAAAGATATGGGCCTCGTCCCAAGCTTCGACTCGCCAACTCATGGACTTGAAACGGAGCCTCATAGCCCAAGTTACACATGTTTTTGTGAAGCCCTTTTTCTAACCCGATCATGGGCCTTCATAAAAGCCAATACCCGATCATCAACACTTAGGCCCACATCAAGATGGTGGTGACACCTAAAAAAAAAGTGATAATTTTTGGAGATGGTTGTGAGGGGGAGATGATAGATTTTGTGGTTAAGGTGATGTAAATTGATTGTGGTGGCGTCGTAAAGGAAAAATTATCGTCAGAAAAAATGGTGGAGAAGTTGGTAACATTAGAGATAGTGATGTTTTGGAGATGGTGAGGTGGAGATAATACGGGTTGGTGGTTAAGGAGGTGTAAATTGGTTGTAGTGGTGTCTCTGAAAAAAATTTTGTCGGTAAAAAAAAAATGATAAAGATGGTGATGACGTCGAAGATGGTGATATTTTGGAGATTGTGGTGATGTGGATATGATAGGGGTTGGTGGTTAAGGAGGTGAAAATTGGTTGTAGTGTCGTCACCGGACAAATGGTGAAGATGGTGATGACGTGAAAGATAGTGATGTTTCGACATTGTGGTGATGTGGAGATGAAAGGGGTTGGTGGTTAGTATTGGGGTGTGATCTAATTTCCTGAATTAGGAGATTTTGTAAATCAAGATAATTTGGGTAACAAGTTTCTTGGTGGACAAGTCGAGGTTTGCATATTTATATAGGAGTTAGATGTAGGGTTTAAGGTGAGGAGGTAAGGAGAAAAAAAAGAGAGTTTATGATAGTCGTCTTCCTCCGTCCCGTGTGGTGGTTTCGGTGATTCAATAACGACAGCGAGAATTCTGTTATTGTAATCTATCGGTGAGAGAGGTGTGAGAATACGTGATAATATTCAAGAGTATTGAGAGGAGCGTCCATTCTTGTAATATTGTTCGTATATAGTGAAAATTTAAGTGGCAACTGGTCCCGTATTTTTTTACTCTCCCTTGAGAGGTTTTCCACGCAAAATATAGTGTGTCGGGTTATTCTGTTTTATATGTGTTTATTATTGGCTTATACATGGTTGTGTGATTTGGTGTGGTGGTGATCTCCAAACGAGCAGTTTGAGAGCGGGGTTGATCCCAGCAACTGGTATCAGAGCGGGGTTGATCCTAACAACTGGTATCAGAGCAAGGTCCGTAGAGAATAATCACATAATCGCGAGAAAGTCAATACGGGAGAGAAAACAGAGTGCGATTCGTAATATTCTGCGTGGCGTCGGGAGAATTGATGGTGTGAGTTCGTTAACCGTCGGATCGTTGTGAAATTTGAACTGTAGGTTCATAAGATGTGGATCAACGATCTGAGCATTGGGATTTGCGATTGGAGGTATCGATCGAGAGATATGGGTCGTCGAAGTTTTTGCAGAATATTTGTAAGGTTTCAGTGCATCTGTAATGAAGAAAGCATTGCAGGTTCTTTAACCGTTGGATCTTTGTGATTTATGGATAGGGGGTTCAAGACACAATGATCTACGTTGTGACAGAATTTGGGGTCGATCAGAGGTCGAGAGAATGAGATATGAATTTTCGAAATTGCTGCAAGTTGGAGAGGTTTTTTATACAAACTTTTAATTTGGAGAAGAATTATTGTGGTGATTAGTGGATGATGTGAGGTTCAAAGATGATGAGACTCGGTGGAGGATGTTTATCGTGAAGGTTCCTTGTGTTGAAAGTCTTCCTAACAACGAGATGAAAGTCGGTGTGTCCCGGTAGAGAGAAAGTCGGTGGCAACAAGATGAAGATTACACTCATTATCTTTGAAGATGATATCCGCATCATAGAGGTGAAGATTTAGGGTATTTGAATCAAGAGAGAATTTATTGGGGTGTGATTCTAATTTTCTAAATTAGAAGATTTTGTAAATAAATATAATTTGGGTAAAAAGTTTCTTGGTGTACAAGTCGAGGTTTGCCTATATATATAGAAGTCAAATGTAAGATTTAATGTGAGGAGGTGAGGAGAAAAAGAGAGAGTTTATGAGAGCCGTCTCCTTCCGTTTCGTGTGCTAGTTTCGGTGATTCAATAACGACGACGCGAATTCCGTTATTGTAATATATCAGTGAGAGTGATGTGAGGATATGTGATAATATTTAAGAGTATTGAGAGGAGCGTCCATTTTTGTAATATTGTTCGTATATAGTGGAAATTTAAGTGCCCACTGGTCCCGTGATTTTTTACTCTCCATTGAGAGGTTTTTCACGCAAAATATCGTGTGTCGTGTTTTTCTGTTTTATACGTGTTAATTGTTGGCTTATACATGGTTCTGTAATTCGGTGTGGTGGTGATCGATCCAAACGCGCAGTTTGAGAGCGGGATCGATCCCAACAATTAGAGAGATGTAAGTTGGTTGTGGTGGTGTCGCAGGAAAAATGGTGTCACCGAAAAATTGAAGATGGTGTATTTGATGAAGATGACGACGTGAAAAAAATGTATCGAACTTTTGGTGACATGACACTGATTTGGCAATGTCACATCTACTACTCAAGTCACCTAAGTTAATTTTGACCGGTAGCATGTCTTACAGGTTAATGTATACACACCATGTGAGAGATTAGTAAGTTGAATGAATATACACAATATGACTTTTCAAAGTAGGATACGTACAATAGGATTCTCAGACAAGTTGAATACATTTACAAACCATATAGTTGTGTCGGGAAGTATTTTCGGAATTGTAATTGTTGTGATAATAATCATATTTTGTTTGTAATGACGATAAAATTGAATTCCGGTACTCGAAGAACCAATATGCATTAAATAACTAGAAATGATGGAGGCTTTTGTAATTCGCATACAACAATTTGCCATTCATTAAGGAATTACATTTCTATTGAATTGAATAATAACATCGACATAAACTTAAATCCGCATGATACACGTGGGTATCATGTTTGTACTCACTCGTGAAAATTTCGCACTATATGGCTCCGGCCCACCCTACGTAATCACAAATAAACTTTAACAAACAATGAACTAACATCAATTATTATTTTTTAACTATTTTACGACAATAATTATGATAATCATCATATCAACCATTAACGTCGTTTATTATGATCGTTACTGAAAATTACTAAATTATAGTCAACCAAGTTCGGGTCGTCATGTTTTCAAGAAATGACAACCCGAAATAAACTCCAGTTTCTTATCACTTTGTTTTTGTTTCCTCCATATTTACATTTGGTTAACTCAAACTCGGTCGTTTCTTTGATCGAGTTTGGTAACCTAGCCGTACGTTTTGGTGATCGGATTCCTGTTTTGGTCCCAACTTTCCTTTTGCTACTATTTATCTCCGATCGTCGAGTACCACCCTCCTCCACGTCACCATCACAATACTCTTCTTCGATACCTCCGTTTTTAATTTTAACCCCTCCATTTTCAACATTAACACAATAGTCCTTCAATAAAGAAAGTGTAAGTTTACCATTCCTACGTTCTTCTTCAAACTTAATACCACAATCAGAAACACTCACTGCTTTGATAACCAACCTACCACCTTCCCTATGAGGCCTAACTTTCACAATACCGTCCGAGCCACTAATAGAGGTCAACGGTGGTGGAAAGCCGCCATTGACCTTACGGTGGCTCAACATTTTACGGTCAAAGTTTTGAGATTTTGACCGTTGAAAACCACCAAACCTTTCTCTTTCCTCCCAATTAAACTCATCACTACTTTCACTAACATCGCTTCCAGTTTCTGTACCTAAACTCTCGGTACACATTTCCAAGCTCATGGTACTCAATGTCGAAGCAGAACGCTTCGCCATTGGATGAACATAGACTTCCTCATTTTTAACAACATTTGATGATGGTTTTTCAAGAACACTAAGGAAACTCCACCCATTGGTGTTGTTAACACTCTCACCATTCTTTACGTTCGCTTCAAGTTTCGGTTTTTGAATCAATAAGATAGGTTTTGAAGGCAGTTTATGGGTTGAAACAATCGATTCGATTTTCATAGGCTCGAGGCATGATTGCAAGTCTTGACACACAACAATGGCCATAATTCCACAATGTAAGGAATGTATTAAGAAAAACAGGGTGGATTTGGGATTATTATTTTGGGTGATCAAAAGATAGAGTGTTTGTTGATTATGGATTGAAAAGAAATGAGAGAGCATGAGAAAAGAAGGAAAGGGGTGGAGGGTGTATTTATAGAAAATATTTAACAAGAGATATTGAAAGGTGTCTTTTTACAAAAGAGATGCCACTAGAATTTGTTCATTATTTTCGAACCATTGTATTCCATATTTTACAACTATTAAGAGATTATTGTTGTCAAAACCTAAGATAAACAAAAGGAAGGGTTTTTAGCATATTATGTTTTGAAAATGAGTATATATTTAGTCAAATTACAATTATTATTAAATTTTTTGAAAGTCAAATTACCATCTTTATTTATAAAAAAAAAAAAAAAAAAAGCTTGAAACTCCATTGCAAAAAGTTTCAAAAGTTATAAAAGGCTAAGTTAATTTTCATGTTAAAAGAACTGTAAACTTCATTTTATCATAAAAATAAGTGAATATCCAATTTTATCAACAAAACGTACATTTTACATTTTATGTTACATTTTACCGAAGATTCGTCCCTCTTAGCGCGCATAAACTCATGTTCTCCTTATCGAGCTTTATTGCAATTTCCGTTAACTTTTTTAGAACTTTGGTTTTCTAGAATTTTGTAGATCGAAGCTCTTCTTTACCATGTTTTCATAACTATATGAACTATATTATCGTACCATGTTTTCATTTCATATATTAAATAGACTAAATTGATTGTGATGATGCAAATAAACACTTTAATGTGATTGGTTAGAAATGAAAGTAGTCATACTACAATATGAGAGATGACCAATATAATTTCAATCTTTTTCCTTAGTGATCCAACAATAGACATATAGAACGATTCCCCTCTTGGTGATATTTTGGGTCATCACTTTACATCCTCCTCTCAAATTTGTGTCTTTTTAAAACTCTTTTCCATTTTTGTGTTTTTATATTAGACAAAATGTACTAATTAATGTCAAAACCTAATTTTAATATCTTATTTATTAGGGAATTGATGCATCTAGCATGACATCAAATAGTATAAGTTATAATTAAATAAGTTAGAAATTAGATTGATGGTTACAAGTTGATGACCATTTTAGAGAAGAATATATGAGTGTGTTACAGTTTAAAGTTGATTTTTTTATGAAGTATTTAACTTGATGGTATGTGAAAAGTAGAACCCAAAAGGTAGAGAAGATGGTGATTCAGAATAAGTGTAGACAATCTGTTTCGAATCAATCTATCAATAAATTTTCCATCTTTGTTTAGCAACGGTTATCGTTAAATGGAAAATTTCCTGCGAATATGTGTCCTAGTTTGAACTATGAATACTCGAATGTTATCGGGGCCATTAATAGAGTCGACGATGAACAAGTTTAGAGTAAATTGCTTTCTAAACAAACAAAATTTGGAGGGTGTTAGAGATTGAGTTTTGAACTTGATTAATTTTTAGATTATTGCGTTTTGTAAATTCAAAAATTTAGCTTTTAGTGTTTGGGAAATAAAACTAAGATTATTTAACTATTCATCAAATCTTTTGCTCATATTTCCACTCTTTGATTAGTTTAAGAGCCAATTTTCCTTGAAACCAAGCCCAATAACCTAAACACATACGATTCCAATCCAGCCAATCCTATGAATGAAAACGAAATAGAATTAGTTCAATTTTATGGATATTTATTATTTAAATGCAATAATTTATGTTCGGGTATAAGATAAGGCCATTAAATACACACAATTTAATAATAAAATTCATTAAATAAACTCATCAATTTCCTTATATACATGTGTAGTTATTATAATTGTTCTTGTTAATATTTATTGAAACTTTTAGCTTAATGACTGTGGGTTTGGCTAATGTATGCCTTTAGGGCATAAGATAATAACCCTTTTTAATTTTATAATTGACTGTGGGTTTATGGTTCCTTATCAAATTTAATAGTTTTACTTTTTGAATTTTGCTAAACATAGTTCTAAAGGTTATGGATAACAACTAATTTTTCATGAGTTGTCGGTAGATTAAAAACCCGACTATTATTGTTAATGTTAGCTATTTAACTGCACATGATTGGCGGTTTTATGACGGCTAAAGAAAGTTAGAAAGATTTTTTATGAAAATTAGAAACCTTAAACAGCCTTTAGTTTAACAAATTCCACTTATATACTATGTTTGTAAATGCTTTTGGCTCATTCATGTAATGTAATTACAAAACATTATTGTTGACTTGATTGTGGAATCAACTAAGTATTTATTTGACTTTCATTTCACTTTTGGTTAACAAATAAAACCGTACACCCTCTTTGTTCTTTCATGATAATTGGTTGGTATGGGTGTATAGTCAACTCAAATGGATTCTTTTTATTTTCTTTATGAATTTTGTTGGTACTATAAATGATTCCCACGATTTTTTATATATAAAAATATAGGAAAGAATAAAACCCCCTAAATTTCTAAAGTAATGCATACATATATAAAAAATATATAAGATATTTTTTTCATTAAATAGGTTGTAATCCAGATTTGAATGGCGAATACATGATGTAGTAATCTAGCATTTATATCCTCTTTTTGCACATTAAAACAAAATCTGTTTGTTAATAATATCATAATTCTAATTCTAAGACGAATATTTAATGAATAAAAGATACAATTCTTTTAATGTAACACTTAAAAATAGACACTCCGAAATAACAAATATTAATATATATATATATATATATATATATATATATATATATATATATATATATGTGTGTGTTACCCTTTTTTGGACATTTTTAACCAAACATTTAAGATAAAACAAGTGGAAGAGACAGAGGTTATTTGGGCCCGTGCAATTTTGCACAATTATTATGGATATTGTAGTGTTTTGTAGTTAGCCCAGCCCAATGTTTTGTAGTGGACCCCTCAGGCCTCAACTTAGCCTATACTATTATTTTTGTTGTGCAAAAATCTATCAAAATACATGTATATTATGGTCCCTTCTATTCACACAGTGTTTCTTTTCTATTTGAAAGTTCAAATCATTCAATCAAATTACTTATAAGTTTCTTTTTTGTTCTGTATATTAAGTTTCTTTTTTGTTGTTTACGGTAAGTTTTTACTTATTTGTGTGAGATTTTTATCATTATTATTCGATGGTAATTTAAGCCACTAACTTGAAATCTTAACTCCTCTAAATAAAATGAATAGTATAATAGTACTTCAATTTATACGTGATATAAGAATAACAATTTGAAGATGAAGATAATTATATTTATACTTTATAATCGATTATAAAAAAAAAAAAAAGTAACAAGTTATCATGGAATTTTAGAGGGCTTTTAAGCAATTTCACTACAAAAACATAATACTTTAAAGTTCGCATGATATAATATTGAACTTCTCATAGTATATTTAAGGGTACTCTAGTCTATGCGCTCTTTTTCATTTTCTTTAAATATGTTTTTCTTATTGCTATGATGACTTATATCATTTAACGTATTCATGATCAAAGGACTCATGTTGGCTCTAAAATAACCCTTTGCAACCAGCTCATCAACTTGTTTTTCCAACTCTTTTGCTTCGCGAACATCTATAAGCTGGTTTGTTTGGAAGAACAGATCCAGGTACAAGATCAATTTGATGTTCAATACCCCTAATTGGTGGCAAACCATTAGATAATTCAGTTGAAAACACATCATTGGATTATGCTAATAATGGTTTCACTAAATCTGGTACTACAACACCTTCATTCAGATCATCATTTTCAATCAGCAGCAACAAATAAGCATTAGTACCTCCATCTTACTCTTTTTCAACTTCAGCTTGACTCAAACAAAACTTTATCATTCTTAGCTTTAGAGTCAGCTTCGGGCAACTCACTAGGTTCCAATGTGACAACCGACAATTTTAGGTTAAACGTTTATTCGAGAACTAGAACGTTATTATTTTAAACTAGTATATAAAAGATTAAACGCGTAACCGTCAGTAACACTTTGTATATTGTATTATACACACGTACGTAATTAATTGTAATTACGCAAATTCGATCGGATGGAATCTGACACAATAAATACGGACGTTTGTGAAAAACATTTCTTAAATAACGTAACAATATTAAATAATCGTTATTTAACATATATTATTTTGATAATATATTAAACGTTTTACGTTTTGTGTAAAACGTACCCTACGTGACGAAAACGCACGCATCGAACCCGACACCCGAACGAGACCCGACAAATATTTTGAAAAGGGTCAATAATATATTTAAAAATATTTGGTCAATTTAAAATAACGACCTTGTATCAAAAACAAAACGCGAAAATTTAACGTTAACGATTTAACTTTAACACGCGCGATTAACGTTTAACCGATCAAATAACGTAACACGAAATCGAGGAGCGAGTCACGAGCCCAAGGACACGGCCAAGCCCAACCTTGGCCCAGCCCAAGCCCAATCCAGCCCAATGGCCCCCTTGGTTCAACCATTTCCTTTAAACACCCACACCCTTACAACTCCTCACTTTTCACACACTTAACCTTTTATCTCCACTTTCTTTGCTCTCTCTCTCTATCTCCAGCCATAACCACCACCTCCACCACCATTCTCAGCTACTTCCAAGAATTCTAGTCACCACCAACATCATCTACATCATTACGAAGAAGGAGAACGAGCAAGGGAACCGAATCGAGTCACAACAACCATATCTTATCATTTCGACTTTAGATCACGTTTTTCCTTGTAAGAATCTCTTCCAAACTTGTTTATCTTCCTTGGATAATGTTCATATACATGTTAGAGGTTCATTTTCACTAATTATGTCCAAGATCTAAACCGAAAACCATTGGATAATACGAAAAACCATCGGACAAAACGATTAACTGTTGTACAAAAACTTAACCCGACTTTGATCTGTGATAACTAAGTCATTTCTCAACCAAATCGAGTGATTCTTAGCCAAAAATCAAGTTTAGGATGTTAGCTTTCGAATCCATGTGGTTTTGTATTTTTCTGAGGTCGTTTGGTATGGGAAAACGAATTTACAAAAGTAAGTGTCCGAACTGTCCTTTTTGACAGAAAATTTGACCAACTTTGAGAAGGCATATCTCGAGATCTACAAACCCAAATCGACTGAAACTACTTGGAAAAGTTCACATTTTTTGTTACCTTTAAAAGTAGTACTATTTCGGTTTCTGAAGTTTTGTAAATCGTGAGATATGGACTAAACACTGAGCAAAGGTCAAGAAATCGACCCACTGGACACATGTTTGGTTCTTGGACGATTTCATGACTTACACTTGACCAAAAATTATGTAAAAATATGTTTTGTAAAGGTATGACATAGGGGAATACCGTAGAATTTTCTTGTATTTTATCTCGACACTTGGTTAGCCAAAACGAGCCACGAAAAACGTATAATTTTAAGGAAAAATGACCCGTGTACTGATTTTGTATAAACTTTGAAACGACACTTTCGGGTTAACCACAAAACGTAACGATAATTTTCCTAAGCTCTAAAAACATATTTAAGACTTCCCTAAAAGTTTCGGGTCAAACCGAACACGTTTGACCAAGTTCCCGAACTTAAACACACAACAGACCCTTAGTGTCGCACCAGGCCCAAATCGGGTGCGACACTAAGCCTGTGTCGCTAAATCATAAATCGGCAGTACTAACCTGCGACACTAACCTTGTGTCGCAATGCCATTCGAGTGTCGCAACCTGCGACACTAAGCTAGTGTCGCAACAATTTGAATTGACAGTAGTAACCCTTGTGTCGCAATGATTTCAACCAACAGTGTTAATTGGTGTCGCAATACCCTGCGACACTAACGCTTGTGTCACTAAAATAAATTCGAAATCACAACTTGCGACACTAATCCTAGTGTCACATAAATCTCAACTTTCAAGATAATTGCGACACTAACCTAGTGTCGCAATATGCCCTAGTGTCGCACCTAGTATCGCATAAAACAGTATACTCAAATCTATGTTTTCACAAAGTATAAAACACGCGTAACCACGACTAATGACGAGTATTTATATATGACATTACATCCTATACATATACTCTTATAAGTATATGTTGGGAAAAACAATGATCAAACCTAAGTTATAAATCTGAAGAGTCAAAATCTAACTCAGTTGTATTCAGGAAACTTAGTGAAATTCCTGAGTCTGTGTTTCTGAGTCTGTGCTACACAGACTGAAGAATTGTTTCTGAGTCTGTACTGCACAGACTGAAGATCCTCACAGACTGAAAGCCATGCTCTTTCTGAAGACTTATGAATTCATCATCTGAAGAATGAAGATTGAATACAGAAGGCTTCACAGACTGAAGTTCACAGACTGAAGATCACAGACTGATGAGCACAGACTGAAGAGCACAGATTGAAGAATGAAAGTACAAATGTACAGGAGATATTCTTCTTTCCTTAGGCTAGATACAACTGATAAGATGTTTGAGAAAGGTCAAACATCATATAAAGGTTCTCTTCTCAGCAAAGAAACCTTTTACCTTTTTGCTTTTTCTATTTCCAAGAAAAGTAAAAAGGAAGGCGTGCAAAGTTGCCCAAGATGCATCTGTTATCCCTTGGACAACTATGTAAGCTAGATAATATAGAGTTACATCCAACTCTATAAATAGCAGTCCAAAAAGCACTGCTATCATCCAAGAAATTCAAGAGAATTAGTATACTAGACCTTTGAGCTTAGGCTAAAGCATTACCACACTTACTGTGAAGTTTGTAGTGATAACTGTATCTTTGTATACTACTTGGATCGTATTCAAACCATCTGTGTGTGTTTGAATACCTTGTCATCTTTGTGAGACAAACACTTTATTGTGAATAATACTTTGATTCATAATAAACTCTGTGTTAAAATTAATCTTGTTTTCCGCCTAGATTAATTTGAACTTGTTTGTTATAAAACTTGGATATAAACTAACACGTTGAGATAACTGTTATTTAATCTGTATCTAAGTTTTGGGAACCTTGTGACCCAACAACTGGTATCAGAGCAAATAAAGATTTAATCTTTAACGATCAAAGGAACCCAGTTTATTAAACAATCATCTAAATCCATTTTTCTCTACATTTTCTACTTTGAAAAATGACTTCCTCTATTGCTATGGCTGGGAAGGGAATTCCAATCTTCAATGGTGTAAATTTTACCCACTAGAAATTGAAAGCTGAATGGTTTCTTGCTAGCATTCATGATGAAATGCTTAGAGTCATTCAGGAAGGACCCATTATTCCTGGCAGAATGGTTCCTGCTACTTTAGATGCAAATGGCACTATTTTGACACCTGAAAAATTTGTTGAGGCTGCCAAAAGTACCTGGACTGATCTAGACAGGCAACTATATGCATTAGATTTTAAGGCCAAATCCATTCTGGGCAATGCAGTTACTGAGCCTATCTTTGCTAAGATATCTGGCTGCAAAACTGCTAAAGCCATATGGGATATGCTAACTGACCAATATGATGGTGTAAGTTTAGTACAATCCCAAAAGAAGAAGAATCTCATAAGAAATTATGAGAACTTCTCTGCTGGTCAAGGAGAGTCATTAACTGATATTCATACCAGATTTCAGATCTTAATCAATGATCTTGAAAGGTATAATATCATCAAAGGACAGTTTGAAATATGTGCAAAATTTGTTGATGTCATTCCAAACACTTTTTCTGAAGTTATCACTTCATTAATTGTAAGTGAAAAATTGGAGACATATGATCTCTCTGGCTTGTTTGGACTTCTACTAAATTTTGAAGAAACCAAAGCCAGAAAGGATCTAAATGCCAAAAGGATTGCAAAAGATCCATCTGCTGCCCTTGTTGCAACAACAAGGAAAAATAGAGAACTTTTCTCTAGAGCAGATTACCATCTTACTCTTACAGACTCAGAATCAGATGATGAAACTGAGTCTCTAGAAGCTGAAATGGCATTGCTAGCCCAAAGGTTAGAAAAAGCAAGATTCAAAGGTTCAAAAGGAAGGCCAACTTTTGATCCTAAGAAAGCTACTTGCTATAAATGTGGGCATGTTGGTCATATTTCTTCTGACTGCAGAGTGAAGATTGCAGAATCTTCAAGTTCTGATAAGTGGGAAGAAAAGGCCAAGAAGTACAAGAAAAAGTACTTCAACTCCAAGAAAATTGGAGAGAAACAACAACCAAAGAAACTAGAGAAAGCTTTGGTTGTTGAACAATGGATAGATGAAGAATCTTCATCATCTGAGGATGATAAAGATATGTGCTTAATGGCTATCACAGAGAGCCAGTTTGACAAAGATGTCAAATTTGCAGAAAAGGCATGTGTTCATCCAGACTGGGACAGAGGATCTGCTTACAATGTAAATCATTTTAAACTTTACTATAGTGATGCAGAAAAACAGAAAATGTTTGAACACATCTATGTAGATTTTTTGAAAAGACTGGAGGAAATACAAGATTTAAAAACCAAACTCAGTCAAGTTCAAAAAGATCTACAATCAAAAGTGAATGAAATAAACCAAAATAAACAGTACAAACTTGAGCTTGATGCTCAATATGACCTTCTCAAAAAGATCAAGCTGGAAAAAGAAGCTTATAAAAACAAAGCTGATCATTATGAAAGGATCTGTAAATCTTGGTGTATTTCATCACTTAAAAATGTGGACTGTTTATCCAAACAGATTCCAGCTCAGATACAAGCGGTCATAGGTGATGAGTTTTGATCTTAAAAGTCACATAAATTCAGAAATAAACTCAAAACCTACTATATTTGTACCTGAGATTTTACCTCATACTTTTAGTCATACTGTGGGAGACAAAGTTATATTGACAAATGCTTTTGTTAGACCAAAAATAGTTACTAAAGAACTAGTATATGAGACAGAGCCAGACTCTGAAGACACAGACTCAGAAATCTCAGTCTGTGAAACTTCTCAATCTGAACAGCCTGAACTTATAATCACTAATGAATCTTTAAGAACTATAGAACTTGAAAAGAAAAGATTTATAAAAGGCAAAGTTAATATTCCCACAGTACCATCTTTAAAAAGACAAAAAGAGGTAAAAGGAATCAAGAATAAACAGAAAGGTTACAATGTGTTTGAACCTTCCACATCTCAGTCTGTAACTGGTCCAGACAATTATATGCCAAATGATAAATCTAAAGGCATAAAACCAGTAACAAAGGAGTTAAAAAGATCTCAGTCTGTGAGATCTAACTGTCAGTCTGGAAAAATAAATTTTCAGTCTGGCAAACTTAACTCCAAATCTGTTTGTATTAACACTCAGTCTGACTCTCAAAAGTCAAATCTTAACAACCAGACTGAGACCATTAAGCTGCTTAGTGAAAACTTAATGAAGTTAACCACAGATTTTAAAACATTTGTTGAGTCAAAACAAGAGTTTAACAGAGGATCTAGTGCAAATAATAACCCAAAATCCAAAAGGACCATTATGTTGAACAGAAAATGTTACAACTGTGGAAATCTGGGACATGAAAGTATTAAATGTACAAAGTCCATTTTTAAACAGCCAAAGGCTGCTTTGATCAAACAAATGTCTTCTACAAACAACAAAATCAAAAATAGAGAGGTTAAAAGTCAACTTCACAGACTTAGCACCAAAACTGCTAAAGAATTGACTTCAACCAACTCTAAAGAACCCATCAAAAGATGGGTTCTCAAAAGTAACTAATTGATTTTGTTTGTCCTGTGCAGGGTAACAGCAAATGGTACCTAGACAGTGGATGCTCAAGACACATGACAGGTTCCTTGAAGAATCTGTCAGAGTTTGTAGAAGAAGAAGGACCTTCTGTCAAATATGGTGACAACTCTGTTGCCAAGATAAAAGGTTATGGTGTGGTGAAGGCTGGCAACATCAGAATAACAAAGGTGGCCTATGTTGAGGGATTAAAGCATAACCTGCTTAGTGCTAGCCAGATTTGTGATGATGATGGTGAAATCAGAATCAGAAAGAAGGCTGCTGTTATCTATAATTCCAAAGGCAAACCTATATTAGTTGCCAAAAGAGAAAGAGATATCTATCTCTTGGATCTTTCTTCTGCAGACAACAATGTAGAGACCTGTCTCTATACTCAGTCTGTGCCAGAACTAAGCTGGCTATGGCATAGGAGGCTATCCCACCTGAACTTCAAAAATATTAACCTCCTGTCAAAGAAGAAACTGGTTAGAGGTCTGCCTGATGTTACATTTGCAAAAGACAAACTTTGTCCTGCATGTACACTAGGGAAACAGACCAAGAACCATTTTCCATCCAAATTGTTAGCTACAATTGAACAACCACTGCATATGCTCCATATGGATCTGTTTGGACCCATGAGCATTAGCAGTTTGGGTGGAAAGAAGTATACACTTGTGGTTGTGGATGAATACACAAGGTATACTTGGGTCATCTTTCTTAAAGCTAAAAGTGATGCTCCTGAAGAGATTATTAATCTAATCAAGAGAGAAGAATTGCAGAAAGATGCACCTGTCAAGCAACTCAGGAGTGACCATGGTACAGAATTTAAGAATTCTACTCTCATTGAATTCTGTACTGACAAAGGCATTATTCAAAACTTTGCCTCTGTCAGAACTCCTCAACAAAATGGTGTTGCTGAGAGAAGAAATCGTACACTCATAGAAGCTGCAAGAACCATGTTATGCCATGGTCAAATGAAGGTTTATTTTTGGGCAGAAGCATTTAACACTGCCTGTTATACCCAAAATAGATCTATTTTGGTCAAAAGGCATGGCAAAACTGCATATGAGTTGTATCATAAGAAGGTTCCAACCATCCATTACTTCCAGACCTTTGGTAGTAAATGCTATATTCTCAATCAAAGAGATCAATTAGCTAAGATGGAACCTAAATCTGATGAAGGAATTTTTGTTGGCTATTCATCTATCTCAAAGGCCTACAGAGTCTACAACAACAGAAGGAATAAAATTGAAGAAACCATCAATGTCACCTTTGATGCTTCCTCTGCTAATGATGAACATGTTTCTCAGTCTGATGTTCATTTGTTAGAAGATTTATCTGTTGTGGGATCTGAATCTCAAATCCCAGTTGTTGTTAACCAACAACAGGACTCTGAAAGTGATAATGAAGATGATCAACCTGCTCATTCTATGACAATACCTTCATCAACAGAAGATGAATCTATGTCCAGAGATTCAAACTCTTCTGATACATGTGTTCAGTCTGATAGTTTTCAGTCTGTGAACTCTACAGACTCAGACTTGCCCTGTGTAGAAGATGATGCAGAACTCAGTCCTGCTATTCTTCCACCAAATGAGAATGATTTACCATCAAATGATGAATCACTTCTAGGAGTCAAAGAACACAAGTATCATCCAATTACAGAAATAATTGGAGATTATGTTTCTGGTGTACAAACAAGAGCTAAAGTGTCAAACTTATCTACTGCAAATTTCTGTTTCTACACAAACTTCCTGTCAATCATTGAACCAAAGAAAGCTGAAGAAGCCTTGAAAGATGATGATTGGGTTGAAGCAATGAGGGAAGAGTTAACAGAATTTGACAGAAACAATGTTTGGACCCTAGTTCCTGCTCCAAAAGGGAAAACCATTATTGGAACAAAATGGGTTTACAGAAACAAAATGGACAAGGATGGAGTGATAATCAGAAACAAGGCAAGGCTAGTTGCTCAAGGCTACAAGCAGGAAGAAGGCATTGATTATGATGAAACATTTGCCCCTGTAGCCAGAATTGAAGCAATAAGGTTATTCTTGGCATATGCTGCATTCAAGGACTTCAAAGTCTATCAAATGGATGTCAAGAGTGCATTTCTGAATGGCAACTTACAGGAGGAAGTCTATGTGAAACAACCTCCAGGTTTTGTAAGTTCCACTTTTCCAAATCACGTCTATAAATTGCAGAAAGCACTATATGGGCTAAAACAAGCTCCAAGAGCTTGGTATGACACCTTATCATCCTATCTTCTTAGTAATGACTTTACTAGAGGATCAATTGATAAAACTTTGTTCTTCAAAAGGAACAAGGCAGATGTCATACTAGTCCAAATCTATGTTGATGATATTATATTTGGATCTACTGATGAAAAATTGTGTAAATGGTTTTCAAACTTAATGTCAAAACAGTATCAAATGAGTATGATGGGTGAATTAACATACTTTCTTGGTCTACAAGTACATCAGAAAACTGATGGTATCTTCATCAACCAAGGTAAATATGTCAATGACCTACTTACTAAATATTCTTTAAAGGACTGTTCAATTATGAAAACACCAATGAGCACTGCAGACAAGTTGGATAAGGATCAGTCTGGTAAGTCAGTCTTTCCAACCACTTATAGAGGTATGATAGGATCTCTACTATACCTCACTGCAAGTAGACCAGATATCATGTTCTCAACATGTTTGTGTGCTAGATATCAATCTGAACCTAAAGAATCGCATCTAAAAGCTGTAAAAAGGATTTTTAGGTACCTAAAAGGTACTCCTAACCTGGGTCTTTGGTATCCCAAAGACTCTGGTTTTGATCTAATTGGATATACAGATGCAGATTATGCAGGTTGTAAATTAGACAGGAAAAACACTTCTGGTGGATGTCAACTGCTAGGTGGCAAACTAGTCAGTTGGTCAAGCAAGAAACAGAATTCTGTTGCTACATCCACTGCAGAAGCAGAATATGTGGCTGCTGGTAGTTGCTGTGCTCAACTGCTATGGATGCAACATCAACTAGCAGACTATGATTTGGTGTTTACAAAAACTCCAATCATGTGTGATAACCAAAGTGCCATTGCCATCACTGAGAATCCTGTGTTTCACTCCAGGACTAAGCATATTGAGATCAGACATCACTTTATTAGAGATTGTGCTGAGAAAGGTAAAGTGATTCTCAAATATGTGCCCACAAATGACCAATTAGCAGATATCTTTACTAAACCTTTAAATGAAGATAGATTTTTGTATCTGCTTGGTCAACTAGGAATGCTCAACCCCTAGTAAAACCTTGAATCTATATGATTCAATTCTTAGTCTGTGTCTGCTTTTCAATCTGTATAACTGTATTCTCAGCTACATACAATCAAAAAGCACAGACAAAGAGATGTTTTTGTACATACTTTCTAAGAAAATACCAAAAAGATTTTATACCTTCTGTTATTTTCTCTCAGTCTGACTAATTATATGTTTCAGTCTGTGTAACTTCTTCCAGATTAGCTACACAGACTGACCATATTCATTCAGACTAGACCCTCTATTTTTGTGCTTTATTAATTCATAAGGTTAGTATTTTAGTACTATTAGTATTAATACTGCTAGTTACTTTTAGTACTGCTGGTTAATACTGATAGACTTTTTAACACTGCCCCCATGAATTCGTATTTTAGCACTGCTGGTAAAGATTGGTACAATTAACACTGTTAATGTAGCAAGTTACTACTGTTAGTTAACTTTAGTACTGCTCACACCAGTTACCACTGTTACTTAACTTTAATACTGCTTTCGCAGTTACCACTGTTAGTTGATTTTGGTACTGCTTTGGCAAGTTACCACTGTTAGTTAACTTTAGTACTGCTTTCGCAAGTTACCACTGTTAATTGATGTTAGTACTGCGTTCGCAGTTACCACTGTTAGTTGATTTTAGTACTGCTTTGGCAAGTTACCACTGTTAGTTAACTTTAGTACTGCTTTGGCAAGTTACCACTGTTAGTTAACTTTAGTACTGCCTTCGAAAGTTACTACTGTTAGTTAATTTTAGTACTGCTTTCACAAGTTAGTACTGTTAGCAATATCAATCTGTTACCACTGCTGGCACAAAAGTTTTTTTTAAAATTCTGTTATTTTCTCTTAGTCTGTCTGCTATATGGCTCAGTCTGTGTGACGTCACCTAGACTCATTGCACAGACTGATTTTATACACTCAGACTAAATGTTTTTTAATTTTAATATATTTATTTATTTATTCTATTTTTTTACATAAATAAACAACAATATCCTTGCATTTAATGCTTTAACCATCTTTATGGTAATAATCATTAAAAGTTTTGGCGCTTGTTGTCTATTTATCTGCTCAATACAAAAAGTGCACGTGCCTCAGCGCTACTGTTGCAGAAACAGGGATAAACCGTCCATATGGGTCCCATTTAACGGAAATTTAATTTCTACAAATACCCATTTATGTTTTCTCCCTTTCTTCTTCATTCGTACTTGCACACCAAAAAAAACAGAGTTTCTAAACCCTAAATCGCTCAACCATTTTCAAAATCAATTTCTTAAATCTCTTCAATGGCTGATCAATGGGTTTACACGGCACCTGCCAACATCGCTGCGGCTAAACCCTTCAAACAAGGGAAACAAGTAAAACTCTGTATCAACAATCAAGTAGCTACCATTTCCATCCCTGATTCGAAAAAGAATAAAGGGTTTGAGGAACTAACTGCTTTTATGTCTGCTCATCCATTAAGGGGAGCATTCTTTAACACAGTTCCTCAAATATACCCACATTTTTTAATGGAATGGTGGTATACTTGCTCCTCAAATAGTACCAATACTGCAATTACTGGTACTATTGATCATGGTAAACGGGCAGTTACCATTGATCAGGAGTTAATTAGGAATGTCTTAGACCTGCCTTTGGGAAATAATTTTGAACCTATTCCAACCAAAGAAGCAGCAAGGGCTTCTCTTCCTTTGGTTGGATATACCAAAGAAAAAGGCACAATTTTGATGTCAGGATTCACCCCCAAATGGAAATTTTTAATTTCTGGCATCATTAGGAGTCTAGGAGGTAAATCTGGTAGCACATGGGAGCTAAATGAGTTTGAAACTCAGCTGTTGAGCTCATTCATCACTGGTTTAAACATCAACTTTGCAGAGTTGTATTTTCAAGAAATTTTAAAACTGGTGAATGAGTCAAACAGAATTTTTAATGTACCTTTCATCAGGCTACTCTCCCTGTGCATCCAATCCAGGTTAACTGGGTCTGTATATATGTCCTTTAATAATAAAGTGGCAGATATACCTGTTCCTGTGCTCACATATAAAGTGTTTAACGAACCGTTTCCACTTTCTGGAGCACCTATCACTGCTGCTATGCAGCACTGGATTGATCACCCATATGTTGCTTCTGCATCCATGGAGGGTGATGAGTCAAGTGATAGTATGGGTAATAAGACCCAGGCTGTTGAAGATCGTGTGGCTGAAGCAGAGCACACAGACTCCGGGGATACAGACTCAACTCAGTCTGTGCACTTGGAGTCAGACTCAAACATTCCTGAGTCTGTTCCATCTTCAACAGAAGATGCAGGTAGTACTTCTTCTTCTTCTGAGGACATGGATACAGATCAACCTTCTTATCCTAGCCCATCCTCACCCACAAAAGAGAGTCACAAACAAACCAACCCAGATGAGTCACCACTCACTCTGGAGGAATCACCAGACTCAACCCCCAAAAGTATAGCACAAATGGAATCATCATCCATGGAACTGGATGTCAACAGAACACCTTCCAGTGCTGTAGACCATTCCATTACAGCTCTGCTAGAGTCTGTGGTGCCAATGGCTACCCAACTGACCCAACCTACACCTAGTTTAGTCAGCTTGGATACCCACATTGCTGCTGCTACACTGACCCCTGTAGTAAGCATTGAAGAAGATGCTCCAATCCTGAGCACTACCAACCCCCCCTTTACCCCACTCACAATGGCTGGACCCATATTGCCCACTAGTCCTGCACTAGTTCACACTCCAGTGAGTCTTTTCTTACACCCCTTTGCACAGATTGCCAATGCCCCAGTCATGTCACAGACTGAGGTACAGATCTCCTCTTCTTTGCTCTATGATCTACCATCTTATCACTAGATGGTTAGTGAGGGCATACAAACTTCAACATCAGTTGCCAGTGATACTGCTCCCTTACACCAGGAACTGTTTGAGGCAACAGGTGCAACACAATCATTTCCCCGTGATATCTTATCCTATCACCGGATTAGATCTGAGGGAACAACTACACCACTCAATGCCTATGATCGCTTTTCCATGCACAGGACACAGAGTGAGGCAAAGAGTGCAACACCAAAAGATTCCAGTGATCTTGCTCAGTTTCAACATGAGTCAAGTGAGGAACACATACCATCACCCAATTCTAACCCCTCCAACCAGACCTAGTCTGTGCCTTCTAGTACACTTAATGATGTGCTTTCTGCCATCAACAGGTTGTCTGAATGGGTACAGACTAAGTTCACTAATAATAAGAAAGAGCTAGAGAAGATGCAGCATCTAGTCTCTACTATGGTGGATAAAGTGGATA
This sequence comes from Gnaphalium uliginosum, assembly GCA_963930675.1. Taxonomy (NCBI): domain Eukaryota; kingdom Viridiplantae; phylum Streptophyta; class Magnoliopsida; order Asterales; family Asteraceae; genus Gnaphalium; species Gnaphalium uliginosum. The sequence continues at coordinate 36,331,443 of OZ005680.1, read as the reverse complement.
TGCTGGAGGAAAAGGTATCCAATAGGTTAGATGAAATGCAGACCACCCTCTCAAACTTGGTAGATGATGTCAAAAAGGGGGAGAAGATGAAGCATGGGTCTGCAGAAGCTAAAACCTCAAAAGATAAAGATTTAAATAATAAATCCTTAGATTTAGGGGGAGATAGCAGTGAGGGAGATGATGGAGATGATGGACCCGAAGGTGCTAGGGTGAAGTCTCAGACTGAAGCTTAGTCTATGCCACAGACTGAAGATATGAGTGCACAGACTGAGGGGGAGCAAGAGAGATTGCAGTTAGGTGAACATGCTGAGATGGTTGCACAGACTCAGGGGGAGTCATCCATTGTCTTACACATAGACCCAATTGCAACTATCTCAACCCAAGGTCAGCTGGAGTTGAAAAGACCAAGGGAAGAAGAACAAGAAGATGTTCAACCTCTAGAAATCAAGAGAGCCAGAAAGATAAAAAGAATGGCCAGGAGGATTCCTGAAAGGGATGTCTTTGATTCCCAACCAAAAATGAAGGGGATCAAAACCTGGGACCAGTTCTTTAAGCTGGCAGAAGAACAGGACAATGACGGTGATGATGATGATGCCATCCATCCTGACTGCAGTTCTGAGTCTGAAGTTTTCAAAAGATCAGATGATGATGAAGATGATGCTACTTTTGGAGGTGTAGGTGAAGGAGCCTCAAAAATCAAGACTGGAGAGTCTCAGTCTGTGCCTTCTGAACCTGCACAGACTGAGACACAGCATCAATCACAGACTCAGAGCTCAGAGCAACCAGCAGCAAGCACTGATGTTCTAATTATCAGTGCTGAAGCCATTCAAGCTGAAGCCTATCCTGCTAGACCAACCACATCAACCAGAACACTGCCTCCAGGTAGAAGTGAGATTGAAGACAGAATGCAATGGAGAAGTGCCCATCGGATAAGCATTTATCCTGGGTCAAGCTCTACCATGGAAGAAGTTATGGATAAGGGTAAGGGCAAGGAGATTGCCTTATCCAAGCAGGAAAGATTAAGCAAGATCAAGAAGATGGTGGATGATCATGCTGCTGGAACAAGAAATCCTGAACTGTCAAATCTACAGGATGAGCTCTTGCAACAAGAAGCTACTGCTCAAGGTATGACCTTAACCGAATACTTAAATGTATTATCAATTGAAGAGCAGAAGCTGAAGGAAGCAAGATTTGTTGACATGCTCTCCAAAGAGTTAGAAGATGAAAGTTGTTCACAGACTCAGATCAGAATGAGTCAAGTTGAGCAACAGATCAAAGAAGATGAAGAGCTGTCAATAAGATTACAGAAGATAGAGAGCCTGAAACCAAAGCTACAAGCCACTTTCCAAAAGTCAAAGCTCAAGCAGAAGATCAGAGAATGTCATCTGAACAAGATTGGACAGAAATTAAAGCTGGAGCTGACTTTGACCAAGAGCAAGAAGATGGTATGGGTGGATGAACTGTACACTCTAGGGCTTAAGGAATGGCAATCCATTGCCAATCTTTTGAAGAGTGCAGCTGACAAGGATCTGAAGAAAGAAGTTCTAGATGAGCTATCTTACCTGATTGAGCTAGTTCTCAGTCTGGGGCTCATCTCAGAAGAAGAGTACAAGTTGTTTTGCATAGCAAACAATTTTGTAATCAAGAAGAAGTCAGCTGGGTTATCCACAGAGAATGAGCAGAGAAGGGAGCATCCTCTACCCAAAGGTATTGTTTTCATAGATAGATCTTATGTACAGACTAACAACATTGAAGGTCTGTGCTATAGAGATATCAATGGGATAGAGTGCTTCCAGGATCAAAATGGACTATATAGAGAGTCTCTGCTACACTGCATTGCCCTGCTGAAGGAATGCAAACATTCTCAAGCTAGACCATTCAGAAGAAGACTGATCAGCTGGTTATTCAACAACCTTTCCCAACTCAGGATGATGATTGGACTTGAAGATATCTGCAAGAAGATCATCCTAGAGTTTCAAGAATTTGAAGACAAATCTGATAAGGAAATGGAAGAACTGTTGAAGAGGAAAGTAGAAAAGATGAAAGAGATCAGGGCTCAGAGAAAGGATTGAAGATTGTTAGATTTTTGATTTACAATCTTATGTAATAATTGTAATATTTTTGTGAACTTACTGTGATTCTGACTTTATATATATAAGTTTTGATCCATATGTTATGATTCACCTTAGTATTTATTATTTCTCTATTATCTTTTGTAAATAGATTTTGACATCATCAGATAGGGGGAGATTGTTGGGAAAAACAATGATAAAACCTAAGTTATAAATCTGAAGAGTCAAAATCTAACTCAGTTGTATTCAGGAAACTTAGTGAAATTCCTGAGTCTGTGTTTCTGAGTCTGTGCTACACAGACTGAAGAATTGTTTCTGAGTCTGTACTGCACAGACTGAAGATCCTCACAGACTGAAAGCCATGCTCTTTCTGAAGACTTATGAATTCATCATCTGAAGAATGAAGATTGAATACAGAAGGCTTCACAGACTGAAGTTCACAGACTGAAGATCACAGACTGATGAGCACAGACTGAAGAGCACAGATTGAAGAATGAAAGTACAAATGTACAGGAGATATTCTTCTTTCCTTAGGCTAGATACAACTGATAAGATGTTTGAGAAAGGTCAAACATCATATAAAGGTTCTCTTCTCAGCAAAGAAACCTTTTACCTTTTTGCTTTTTCTATTTCCAAGAAAAGTAAAAAGGAAGGCGTGCAAAGTTGCCCAAGATGCATCTGTTATCCCTTGGACAACTATGTAAGCTGGATAATATAGAGTTACATCCAACTCTATAAATAGCAGTCCAAAAAGCACTGCTATCATCCAAGAAATTCAAGAGAATTAGTATACTAGACCTTTGAGCTTAGGCTAAAGCATTACCACACTTACTGTGAAGTTTGTAGTGATAACTGTATCTTTGTATACTACTTGGATCGTATTCAAACCATCTGTGTGGGTTTGAATACCTTGTCATCTTTGTGAGACAAACACTTTATTGTGAATAATACTTTGATTCATAATAAACTCTGTGTTAAAATTAATCTTGTTTTCCGCCTAGATTAATTTGAACTTGTTTGATATAAAACTTGGATATAAACTAACACGTTGAGATAACTGTTATTTAATCTATATCTAAGTTTTGGGAACCTTGTGACCCAACAGTATACAACGAAACGAACGTAATAACAATGTCTACGAGAATTATTATTAAAACACGTCACCAACGGGCCGTACATGTTTTCTAAACACAAACGATAAACAAACATTTGGACATAACTAGTTGAGTGGACAACTAGCACGAATGATCTTTTGAGACATTCACTCATACATAACATTATTCGTTCAGGGCGCTAGAAAGTTAAATATTGGATATACGTTTATTGAATATAAACACTCTCTATCAAGACTCGGGTGAGTCTCATAGCTCCACTTTTACTGTTTTAACTATTGGGGTGAGAATACATACACTGTTTGCATGAACACGAGTACAGATTGACACATATACGGATTGCATGAGTGTTTTAATTTCATAATCCAGAGAAAAGTCCTCTACATATCATAGTTTCGTTAGTATGGATCTTAGCGCGAGTTTTGAAGAATAGATCTATTTGGGATTGACCATCCCCGTCCGGGTTAGTAGCTCTAACTGGTCAAACGGGCGCTTTGTTACTCGTTCATACGGGTGTTCTGGATTAGACACCTGCAGGAGGCAAACTCATATCGGTTAAGCTTCGGACTATGAGCTCATGGTAGTAGTATACATTTATTTATCGTAGTTTTGCGATACAAACAACATGGAAATCTCGTGGTTCACATTGATACTTTGATAACTAAACTTATGAACTCACCAACATTATTGTTGACGTTTTAGTATGTATTTCTCAGGTTTACAGCAACAGTAGGATTCCTTCAGGGGGACCACACACTAGAGTCACATGATTTCACAATTGCATTACTGGAGATTCCTTCGCATTACTTTTTGTAAACTGTTATGTAATAGAATCTCCCGTTTTAAACGAGGACTCTAGGGAAATAATATTTTTGTGACATGTAAACAATACATTTCAACATTTTATATAAATGGAATATACTATTTTTGAAACGACTTATTTAGAGGTCGTTCGTTATATCCTTGTGTGATGATTCCTGATTTCGTCGCGCCCCGTTTTAACTTCCGATGCATCATATTTTTGGGGTGCGACACCTATCTATACGTATTTTACCTCATGAACTAGCACGATAGACTAAAGTTTAGTCGATGACAAACAAATTGTATCAACTTTCTCCTAGTTATTTCCTAGTAAACATATGCATTCGATTTCACCAACTACACACAAGTTTTTATCATAATGCAAACATACTTGCATACATACACAAACTAACCAATGTACCTTAGTTCATCATCTCTTGTTACTCCTTGTGATTTTTTAAGAATCATGCCGCCCAGAAGACAAAACATGAGCTCGGCCACAATTGAACAACTCATAGCCCAACGAGTTGCCGATGCAATTGTTGCGTTTGAAACAAACAGAGGCAGTAGAGTTGGAGAAAGTAATGGAGGTAGCGATGCTGGAGCAGCCTCAGAACCCACTGTCAGGGCATGTTCGTACAAAGAATTTCTGAACTGCATGCCCCGAAACTTCAACGGGAGGGAAGGTGTAGTTGGACTAGTCAGATGGTTCGAAAAGTTGAAATCAGTTTTTCGTATCTGTAACTGCGCTGAAATCTGCAAAGTCAATATGCCACTTGCACCTTACATGATGGTGCACTCACTTGGTGGAATGCTTATGCTCAATCCATAGGGATTGATGCTGTTTATCAGACCCTCTGTGTTGGGATAAACTGATTCGGGTTTAGATTACCACTGTTTGTTAAAACTGGAGATACAATGATTACCACTGAAGGTTGAAGATTAACACTGATGGTGAAGATTACAACTGCTTGAAGAATCGAAGTTACAACTGCTACAAGGATTAACACTGATAGTTGATTGTGTTAAGTAGTTACCACTGTTTATGTAATTACAACTGTTAGTGTATTTTATAGTGGTTAACACTGTTAGTTGAATTCATAAATGAAGCAGTTACCACTGATGGAAGTTTGTTTCCACTGAATGTTCAAATGTGGTAGTTAACACTGTTTATGACTTTGTGATAAGAATGAGTTTGTTATGGAAGTTATCTAATTCCATAATAATAGGAGATTGTACAGGACTCTATGTGTTATAAATAGAGATCCTTAGAACCTAGATCAATATACGAAATTAGTGAATAAAATAGCGCAGCTTCAAGGTGTAAACCCTAATACAAAAGTGTATTCGTCTTATTCATATTAATAAGATTGAGGCTTTGATTTTAATATTTGTGTTTCGTTATTTATTATTCTAAATATTTATCTTTGATCTTTCTAATATTATTGAGTGTTATTCCGGAACTTCTCAGTAATAATTCAAAGCTTGTTTAAGTTATATTTGAATTGAAGGAAATCGGGACTGTCAAGTGGTATCAGAGCTTGGAAAGCTGTGAATACAGAAAGATCTGGAATTTTAGATTAAATTGATTTTTAAGGTGTAGTTTGTGATTAAGTATTGAATTTAATGGCAACAGAAAACAATGAAGGAATCCAGGTCAATAAAATCCCTATACTCAGGCCTGATGAGTTTGATCTGTGGAAAATCAGAATCAAACAATATATGCTTCTCACAGATTATCAGATGTGGGAAGTTTTGGTAAATGGTCCTCCAGTTACAGTAGATGGTGATGGTGTCAAGCAACAGAGACCACCACCAACTACTGATGCAGAAAGAAAAGTCGGATCTATAGAATTTAAAGCCCTCAGCACATTGTTGCTGTCAATGCCTAATGAGTACCAAAGAAGATTTGAAGCATGTGATGATGCTAAAATACTCATGGAGGCTATTGAGAAGAGATTTGGTGGTAATGACAGCACCAAGAAGAACAAAAGATCTCTATTAAAGCAACAATATGAGAACTTTAATTCTGCAAAAACTGAAACTCTAACTCAAACCTTTGACAGGTTTTCAAAACTTGTTGGAGACCTGGAAAATCACAAGGTAAAAAATGATAAAGATGATCTGAACAGGAAGTTTCTGAGATCATTAAGTGAAGAATGGACAATCTACACTGTAGGTTTAAGACAGAGTGCAGATTTGGAGATGAAGGAGCTTAAAGATATTTATAATGATCTGAGAAACTTTGAGCCAGAAGTTGAAAGCAAAAAGCAGGCTGTAGGAAACAATCATAATGCTGCTTTTATGTCAGTAAGTGGATCTCAAGTTGATTGAAATCAACAAGGATCTGCTTATATTGCTGCAGGAGTTGGAACATCTCAAAACAACTCAAATGATCAAATATTAGAATCTTTCTTTGCTAGTAATGTGAACTCTTCACTTACTAATGAAGATTTGGAGCAGATAAATTCTAATGATCTGGAGGAGATGGATATCAAGTGGCAAATTGCTTTGATTACTCAAAGAGCCAAAAGGTTTATGCAAAGGACAGGAAGAAATAACTTTACAAACCAAAGGAATGATGCTGCTTGGTTTGACAAAAGCAAGGTAGAGTGCTTCAATTGTCATAAAATGGGGCACTTTGCAAGAGAATGTAGAAGTCAGAGGCAAGAGCAGACTGGGCAGAGAGCAGGAAGCAATGGAATTCAGAGAAGGAATGTACCAGTGCAGGAGAGTACATCAAATGCTTTAATTTCTCAAGATGGGCTTGAATTTGATTGGAGTGATCAAGCAGAACATGAAGTGAAGAATCAAGCCTTAATGGCCATTGCTGAAGAAAATAAGCCATCAGAGGTTCCTTATGAAGTACAAATCAAATTATGTTCTCCTTGTAAGTCCGGTTGTGGCGGATCGATAACGAGGTTATCTAAGGTATTAAGGTGCGGAATCCCTCAATACTAGTTATAGGATCTATAACGAATTCTTTCGCACAATATTAGCGAATCAATTGTCTAATTGCTTTGTATCGATTATAACAAGTGTTAACGATCAATACCTAGCCTTTAGAATACTTAGAAGTTCTCTGGAATCGCAGGGCAGCCGGTAATCGAAAATGGCAAAAAGTTCCCAATATGAAAACCTAGTTTTTCATATTTACTCGTCTCGGTTCGCAGGCTCATGGGCTCTGCGAATTGACTCAGTTCACAGCCCATGTTGGCCCAGCGAACTGACTCGGTTCGCAGGCCAATCTTGTCCTGCGAACTGACTCGGTTCGAGGTCAACCTTGGTCAACATTTTTCAGCCTTTTGATATTTAACTCTAAAATGTTTACCAAGCAATATATTTCATTTACAATTCAAAACCAATGTACAAACTTGATTACAATTACTAAAAGTATTATTACAAGCTATAACAAGCTAGATCTGTTGTCACAAAACATGTCTCAACAGACTCCCCCTTGACAATAGCTCTAGCATCTTTAAGTCTTTGTCTTCAAGTTGTCTTTGGTAATCACATGTAAATTTTACTGCCCGCGTATATCTTCAGCTTAATGCACGTCTTCACCATTGACTGATAATCTCGTGCAACATCTTCCCAACCTTCAATCGCTGTGATCCTATTCTTGTGTAACATCAATAGATCAGCCTTTGATAGGTTCATCAGATGTCGACAATCATAAATCTTTAGGATCTCTCTCTCTTCATCTTCAACTTCATCATCGTGTTCGAACATGAGAGCTTCCCCAGTCACAGAATCCACATACCATCTCTTCAAATTTCCTAAGATGTCTTGAGGCATTGTCTTTAGTGGAATCTGTTGCATGCATTTCACAGCTGGATATATCTTCTTTCTACGACGCCTTCCTGTTCTTTCGCTTCTTTCTTCATGCTTAATTGTCTTTCCGATTCTTGGCTTAATTCTTTCAAACTTCATTGACCAACCCTCAGTCTTGATAATCTTTTCGACATATCTTCCAAATGGATCATTACTAGGGTTGTTCAATTCTAATCTAGCCAAGTCTCGGATTTCAAATCTTGGCAAAGAACTGAAGACTGCAAGCTTCTTCTCAAAATATTGAACACCATCATATCTTTTTATGGCGAAGAGCTTCAGATCTGCGTCGTAGTACCAACCGATAATTCCCCTTTTCGGTACTCGCTTTCCAGTGATATCGACTTCACTAATCCCAGTCTTTACCTTTTTCATTTTCTTCAAAGGTCTAAACATCGGGTTATCTTTTAGTCTATTAGGAAGATCATCTTCAGAATCAGTTGTTTCATCTAGATTTTCATCTAAATCTACAACTCTTTCTCCATCTTCGTCCTAAATAATGACCTTTGTCTGAGATGGGCTCACGATGTGTTCATCAATATCAACACCTGGATCTACACCTTCGTCTAGCCCAACATCAGAGATAGAAGTCCAATCTTCAGGAGGTACAAACTCTCCCTCCTCTAGATCATAATCTACTTCTTCTTCGACTTCAGTGTCGGAATCGCTTTCATCATTCATATCTACAAGTGATATATATGTCATGAATCAAATGAATAATATAAATTCTTTTATCAAGAGTTTCTTTATCATTTCTTTCACGAAATCACTATCAATTACTAATCTTATATAATTTTAACTTGTCAAGATGAATCTCAAGTCAAAATCTTATATAATTAGTCTTATATCATTTTAACCTGTAACATAACATCTCAGGTCTAAATCGTATATAACTAATCTTATATTATATGAACATGAAACAAATAATAATAGTTTTTAATATAAGTCTTTCATTGATTATAAGAGTTATTACAATCAATATAGAGAATACATAATAAAAAAAATTATTCCGTGGTGAATTTCTCACCAACATTACTAGCACCAGCAGCAGTACCAGTACCATCACCACCAACACCACTTGTCCCAGCAGGCTCAGACTCCCCCTGAATTGTAGACGGCTCACCGGTCGTTGAAGGACCAGTCGGCTTTCTATCTTTCTGTGCATTGGGATCATCGTCTGTATCATCTCGTCTCTTCCTTCTCAGTTCATCTTCTCTGCATGCCTCATTAAATAGCAAGATCTCCCCCTGAGGTGACTTGCCCTTCAATAAATTTGTGACAAGGCCTTGCAGTCGATCAAGCTGTTTCTGCTGATCTTCAGACTCTCTGATAGAAAGCATATGAGACTTCAGGAGATGAGTGTAGGCTTCGCCTTGTGTTGCAAGCTCCTTTGCAAGAGTAGCATTCTGAGTCTCTAATATCCGAACTCGAAGTTCCAAACTAGAAATCCGCTCAGAAGCTCTCACAGAAGTAGTAGCCTGGGGTGTAGGTGTGGTTCCAGGTTGAACATTATGTTGTTCAATCTGGGTGGCAACATCCGTCAGGAGTAAGCGAGCTACGATTCTACTAGCTTTAGTAGTCTGAATCGTGACGGTAACGTCAGCAGCAGGCTCCTGTTAGACAATAGTTATCAGTAAAAGTAACAGAATAAACTGTCTCAATCTCTGAATAACTATAAGTACTCGTATCTTTAACCTTCTCCGAGGTTTCAGATACCGGAGCACTCGGAAGTTGCACCGCAGGGCTAGCCTGCTGTTGTGTATCTGGAGCAACTGTTATAGAAATATCTATCTCAGTTTCTCATATGTAGAACGCACAACATTCAATAGAGAATAATAAGGTTAAAAAAATAACCTGGACTAGCCAAATCGCCAATCGTCAGCTGAGAAGTAGCAGAACGAATGCGCTTTCGGCGTTGTGTCTGAAGAGAGTGATCCTTTTCGACATCTGTGTCCTCGTCAAGCATGCAAAAATCAGGATCCATATCATCAACTTTGCGCTTGCCATTTAAGGCAGGATCCATGATCAGCTTGGAACCTCTCCGGATCATTCCCGCAGGAATACCCGAAAAAGTAGGAGGATGAGGAAGATCATCATCAGTCTCCTCACTATCAGAGTCAGATGTGGTGGCACCATCTTTGCCAAAGGCACTAGAGGGCCCAACATCCAAACTCGCCTGATCCTGTTCACCCTCAGGTCGAATGACCTCTGGGTCTACAGCTTCAGGAGCCTAGACAAGATGAATGATAATAGATGATAAGTAACTTATAAATTACATGTACGTTGAACAATGATGATATCAATAATACCTGATATTGATCTATCTCACATAGGAGAGGATCAGTAGCATCATCGTTTTGTACCAAAACCTCATGTAGCACCTGAGCAGCAATGTCAGGTTGTCCAGCCTGATGTAGAACATCTTCTATAAGCTCTTGTGGTCCAGGATTTGGAGCCACAACTGCTGGCTGAGGTTGTGTTGCTGGTTGAGCGTCATCATCTATCCAACCATTATTTGGTGGAGCTACATATGCGGCATTAAGAAGATGTCCGAACAAGTCACATGCTTCAGGTTTGACCTGATCCGGACGTCTGGAGGAATGAAGAAAGCACGCATTGTAGGTCCTCAATCCAATGGTGTCTACACGCAGATCTGGCTGAAATCCTTGAAGATTAGGGATACAGTGCTTAATGATAAGCATGCAGAACCTCGGATACACCATGAATTTGGAACGAACAGTTCCGGTTATCTGGCCAATGAAGGAATTGAAAATGTAGGAAGAAAAACTGTATGGTTTATTATAAACCAGGGACAGTAGGCCAGATAACATCTCAGGACTTAGCTCATCATAACCCCTTCTTGTTACCGAAGATGGTAACAATAATGTGGAATAAGAATCTCCACTGGCCAAGGACAAACGCCTTCACAAACTGGCGGCCTCTCTTGGGTCCAGAATAACCCATTCTACCTAGTGCACCCTCAATGAAATCAGAGGTGTACACCGAAGGTCCAGCTTCCTGATCGACTGTACCCAGATGTAGAATCTGTCTCAGATCATCAGCAGAGAAAACCACTGGATGGTTATTAACCCTCGTGCGAATAACCGGAGGGTTTGCTGCACTGTCAAATACTATACTATCCCAAAATTGTTCCAGAAGATCTCGGGACAGTGGCGGAGATTCCGTAATAGCATATCGAATCCTCGATCGTGCTAAATACGTCAATATCTCTAAGAAACGTGCAGCTCCACGCTCATTTACGTCTAAGTTTACCAAGATGTTGTGAGCAGGAGTGAAAGATCGAGCAGCCATATCTGTAGTCATAAGATATACACAAATGGCAGTTAGCTCAAATAATAGGACACTTATCGAACATTAATTAATTTTAAACGTTTATGTATTGTGAACCAAAGAGATCACCAAACATCGACGTTTACTATTAATTAATAACTTAATTTACTGAACTTAATTGAACAATTAAGAATTCAACACTTTTTTTTTTCAATTATCTTCTCTAAATTATATACATCGTTCGCACGTCCTAGTAGATAATCCGAAATATTATACCGCCGATAGCAAATCGGAACACACCGCACGACTACATATGAGTCGGAAGTCTTTCGATATAATAGAACAGAATTCGTAAATTATATGCATTCCACTTATAACATTAAGTTCTTAAGTCGAAGCATATAAGCGATAGTTAAAAGTCTTCACTTGTACTTCATTTGTAAACATAAAGTTCTCAAATAGAATACAAGTCTAGAAAATTAACTGAGTAAATGTATACGTATTAATCTAGAAACATAAGTTTGTAAATCGAAACGTATAACAACCAAACAATAAGTTTCAATGTATAATTTATTAGTAATTCTAGAATTCACGAATCGAGTACACATCGAAAATGTTTAATTTGGTCAAACAAAGTCAACCCTGTTGGGTTCGCTTCGCAAGTCAACGCGAGTCAACCATTTGGTTCGCTTCGCAGTCAACGCGAGTCAACCATTTGGTTCGCTTCGCAGTCAACGCGAGGCAACCATTTGGTTCGCTTCGCAGTCAACGCGAGTCAACCATTTGGTTCGCTTCGCAGTCAACGCGAGTCAAACATTTGGTTTCGCTTCGGTCAAGCAAAGTCAACCCGATAGGTTCGCTTCGCAGTCAATCCGAAGTCAAAGGTGTTGGGTTCGGTGTGAACTGAGATTGAGCTCGGTTCGCAGGAGCGTCTGGTTCACCAAGAAATTCGAAGTCGATGATCGAACACTTTTAAACGCAATTTAATGGTATAAACATGTTTATTGTATACCGATTAACAAGTTTTACAAGTTTTAGATTTTAATCTTCACTCATTTCGAAGAAATCCGTGAGATACGAAACCAAAACCTCCAAAACATATATTTGTCGATTAAGGATGAATTAAACGGTAAAATCAAGTGATACTTACTTCAAATGATGCGGAATTGAAAGGTGTAAATGTTCTACGGAGTGAAAATCCCGGCCTTGTTCTTAAATTTCGAAAATCACGAAGAGAAGTGATCGGTATTTCGGTTCGCAACAATTCGTCTCGCAGAAGTAATTTCAGTTCGCAGGAGAGTTTGGAAAGTGAGAAGTGAAATCGCAGAAACTGTTCCTTTTATACCAAAAACTCAATTCGCAAGTTTGACTAGTCAACTTCGCAATTGAAACTTTTCAAGCGATTTTGAACTTTCCAATGCGTTTTTGTCACATTTATTCAACACGGAATGATAACATAAGGTTTAACATAGTTTCCAAAGGATAAACTCACACAAAAATAAAGAACACGTAACAAATAAAATTATCAAACTAACAAGTGGTATCGAGTACCATTTTATTCAATACGAGAAACGATACATATTTCGTGTTAAGAATTTATCTGCTTAGGGATCATATTAGGAAAAATAAGCTGAATATTATTATTTATTAATCAAGTCTAAGAAGATCATTAGTATGAAATTCAAATAAGTTACAGAAAAATTACACTTTAACCATTTATGAACTTATATTTATAAGATTATAACTTGGTTACCTTTATCCACATGATATAACACGATCTTTGAACATACTTTTAAATGGAAGATTCACCAAAGTGAGTGTTCATTTGTCATTGATAGTTCAAAATGATTACTGATATTATGATCCACATAAACAACTTACACACTGATTTTCAAGCAAACCTTTATTGTTAGTATGGATATTAACTAGTGTGTTCTAATATATGACATACTGAGAAATCAAGTATAATACATACCACTGTATCTTTTACATTCAAGGTAGAGGTTACTAAATGATGCAATTTTCGTAACATATAACATATCCTTGAGTTATTTTAAGGCTCGACAAACATCAAACAGATTTTGAAGATACTAGTGGTTCTAGATTTGTACATAGTACAACAGAAGATCCCTTAGTATGAGCAAAATAAGTTTGAGACCATTGGTGAAACTAAAGGTTACGGGTCTGTACATAGTACAACAGAGTTACCAGTAGTTTAGCTAATAGCCATTTTTCTAACTATTTGTCTGTTCATATATTTATATATTGTTGATAACAGTGTATGGTTGTACTATCATTCACAAATTAAGACTTATGTCATACATCATATAATAGTTCACACTAGATAACATACATGAGAATTAATGCTTATTAAATGCTCAGAAATCATAGCATAATTTGCCTACCAGTACATCATATAATGAAGCTCTAGACATAATTTTATTCTAAGCAAAGTATAGCTTTTGGATAAAGGTGTATAATAAAATAAATATAAGTAAATTTGTAGTTGAAAAGATGTAATGTTTATGTGACTTATAGGAATCTACTAACATGTCTAACTTAAGACTTATAGTTATTATTGTTAAGCTTATTCTCCTAATGTACAATCATTTCCCAGCAGATAAGAACTTAAAAAAATAAAGACATAAACAGGAAAACTTACTAACTATTACATATTCCTTTGGAAGACACGTTATTCTGGATTTCGCATTCCGTTAAGTTGAACTAATGTCTCAAAACGTGCCCTGTTGAAAGCTTTGGTATATAGGTCTGCCAAGTTGTCAGAAGAGGCAACTTTGACTAACCTAATCAACTTCTTCTCGGCACAATCACGAATGAAATGGTGACGAATATCAATGTGTTTCGTCTTGCCATGCTTTACCGGATTATTGGTTATTGAGATCGTCGATTCATTATCGATCATCATTGGAGTTTCGGTAAAGTTTAGTCCGTAGTCTCGCAGTTGCTGTTGTATCCACAATACTTGGGAACAACAGCTGCCAGCTGCAACATACTCAGCTTCACATGTAGAAATGGCTACTGAGCTTTGCTTCTTGCACTGCCAAGACACAAGTCTACCTCCTAGGAATTGACATCCTCCGGTCGTAGACTTTCTATTTTGGTTGCATCCACCATAATCTGAATCAGTATACGCAACAAAATCTAAGTCTCCTTCAATCGGATACCAAAGTCCCAGCTTCGGTTTCCCTTTGAGGTAACGAAAGATTCTTATTACAGCTTGCATATGTGACTCTTTCGGATTAGCCTGATATCTTGCGCAAATACAAACAGCAAACATAATGTCAGGCCTAGATGCAGTCAGATACATTAGTGATCCAATCATAGCCCTATACAAAGTAGGATCTACATTCTGATCACTCGATGTATCAGGACCGAGTCCGTGATTTTCTGGAATAGGAGTCTTGTAGATACGAGATTCATCCATCTTGAAACGTTCTAACAGCTCATGTGTATATTTAGATTGATGAATAAAGAATCCATCTTTCTTTTGGTCAACTTGTAACTCTAAGAAAAAATTCAACTCTCCCATAGCAGACATCTCGAATTTGCCTTTCATAACTTGCTCAAATTCTTGACACATCTTTTCGTTAGATGACCCAAAGATAATGTCATCAACATATAGTTGAACAAGTAGAAAGTCCTTTTTCTTCCACTTCACAAAGAGTGTACTATCAATTCTTCCTCTTGTAAAACCATTCTCAAGAAGATAAGTTGATAGTGTCTCATACCACGCTCTTGGAGCTTGATGTAATCCATACAGAGCCTTATCAAGACGATATACTCTATTTGGATACTTTGGATCAGTAAATCCCGGTGGTTGAGAAACATACACTGTTTCCTTGACCTTGCCATACAAGAAGGCGCTCTTAACATCCAGCTGATAAACTTTCATTTTCTTTGAAGCTGCAAATGCTAAGAACAACCTAATTGCCTCAAGCCTGGCCACAGGTGCAAATACTTCATTGTAATCTATCCCCTCTTGTTGATTGAAACCTTGAACTACTAGACGAGCTTTATTGCGAATTACGATTCCCCGATCGTCTTTCTTACACTTAAAGACCCATCTAGTGCCAATTGGGTATTCACCACTTGGTAAATCAACCAACTCCCAAACTTGCAGTTTTGAGAACTGTGAAAGTTCTTCCTGCATTGCTTCTACCCATGAGTTGTCCTTCAACGCCATTTGGACATTCTTAGGCTCAACTTGTGAGATAAAGCATGAATATAGACATAGATTTGGAACCCCTGTCTCTTTCATTTCAGCATATAGGCTAGTGTACTCAGATATACTAGCCCTCGTTTGAACAGATGCGTTTGGATCCCCAATGATATTGTCAATTGGGTGATTTTTGTTAACTCTTGTGGTTGTCACCGGTTCAAGTTCTATTTCCTCTTGTAAATTAGTGCCAATTTCTTCCAATGATTGCACATATGAATCAGTACTGTGCACTTCATCTGAAGATGGTTGTGTGGCACTCGTTGATGCATGATTCGGATCTACAAAAGTTGTATCTCTAGGAACACTCGATGTTGGTGCAGGGCCAATATCCCCATCACCCGACAATAAATGTTCAGAGACCGCTGAGTCAACTTTGTAGTCACTGATTGGGACATTAAATGACTTAAAGAGATCTGAATAGTCGAATTGCCAATCTAATCCCTTATGTACGTCATGTGTGTAGCTCGTAACTTCAATGTTATAAACTATTTCCACACGTCCTGTAGCTTTATTGAAGACACGTTTGTTTGGTGAATTAGGCACATAACCTAGGAAATATCCTTCGTCAGCCTTCTCACCAAATTTTTGTTGATTGCTAGTCTTCAGCAAAGTACATGAAACTCCAAAGGGTTCAAACCCTTTTAAGTTAGGTTTCTTATTGTTCAAAAGCTCATAACAAGTCTTGTTCTGCTTTTTAACCGTAAGAAATCTGTTTAGAACATGACATGCTGTATTCACCGCTTCTGCCCAGAAAATGACCGGAAGCCTTGAATCTGCAAGCATTGTTCTAGCTCCTTCAATCAACGTTCTATTTTTCCTTTCAGCAACACCATTTTGTTGTGGTTCATACGGTGCACTGAATTGATGATGTATCCCTTTGCTTAAGCAATAGACATTGAACGTTGAATTCTTGAACTCTGTTCCATTGTCACTACAAATTCTCTTAATTCGTGTTCTATAGACATTCTCTATTAGATCTAGGAACTCCATAAGAATACCTGGAGTTTCATCCTTAGATCCCAAAAAGAATACCCAAGAGAATCTAGAGAAATCATCTGTGACAACTAAACAGTACCATTTGCCACCTATGCTTCTTTTGCTTATTGGGCCGAAGAGATCCATATGTAGCAATTCAAATGGCGAGGAGATTGAGTTTTCAGTCTTAGACCTGTGTGGTTTTTTATGTTGCTTTCCTTTCATGCAAGGAACACACTTGTCTTCAGACTCGAAACGTTTTTCTGGTACACCTAGAACTAACCCATTCTTGGTTATGAAGTTCATTTTTCGAAAGTTCAGGTGTGCCATTCTCCTATGCCATAAGAGTGCGTCTGCTTCAGAAGCCTTGGATAAAAGACATGTCGACTCCATCGAAGTAATAGGAGCACCCATGTTGATTGCATAGATGTCCTTCTTCCTTGGAGCCCTCATTAATATCCATTCATCAGGGATGGTGAAACCCGGCTTCAGGACTAAGGCCTCTGTCTCATTGAAATGTACAGAGAGACCTTTATCACAGACTTGGGAAACACTCACTAGGTTGTGACTTAGTTCTTCAACATAATTCACATCCTCTAGAGTTAAAGTTCCATTTGAAACTTTTCCTTTCCTTGTTATAACTCCTCCTTTATCACCAGCGAAATGAACACGCTGTTTCATTCCGCCTTTGAAGTCCTTCAGTAGACTTATTTCACCTGTCATGTGCCGAGAACAACCACTGTCTACATACCACCAACTGTCCTTGTTCACATGTCTGCTCCTGCACATAACACGTTGTACACAATTAGTTCTCAAGAGGGACCCAAGCCATTACGGTCTTGGTCTGTCCCTTATCATCAACAATTTGTACTTCTTTAAAGTGACCATAACTATTATTATCAATAGTCTTGGTAACTGGCAAAGAAGTTGTAGGTTGTTGATGATTTGAATTGTTATGCCTCTGAGGAGAGTGATTAGAAAACCTCTTAGGCATATAATCAACTCGATGAGTACGAGAAGTAGAACCATTCTCAAATTGACTATGGTTTCTACTAGGAGTCCTAAACCTCGACGGCGTCTTATCTCTAGGCTTAGAGTCATTTAGAGTATAAGGCCGTTTAGGTTTAGGTGGAGAGATACCATGAGTAACATCTCTTTTCAAAGTGTTCACAGGTTTACTACCTAATCCCGGTTTGGTACCTAACCTGTCTACATTTGAACTGAGGACTTTTGGTGTCTCATTGTTATTCACGAGCCTAACCGATGTTTCCAACTTTTGGTGACATTTGAAACATGATTTATGCTTTCGTGACTTAACCCCTTTTGCCTTTTCTTGTTCAGTCTGAGTTTCAGACACTAAAGGTATATCTTGTTCCTTAATAATCTTATAATTTATGTTAGTATCAACCATCATTCCACTCGAGACAAATTGTACTTTAGGGAATGGTGTGTTCTTACTAACATCAGATGATAAAGTTTTATGAACAACCTTCTGTGTCTCTAACTTTCTAGACTTTTTAGTTACTATCTCCTCAGGTTTTGTATCTAAATCCATCATTTCGAAGTTAACAGAAGTAGTATAATTAGAGTTAAAAGGAGGAGGCACATCAGTGTATCCTAATCCAGTTTTATTTTTTACACTACGTTGAGCATCAATTATAGAATCCATAGTTAAAGAAGAGGTTCTATAACTTTCAAATTTACGATTTAGCTCAACTTACTTCAATTTTGATTCAGCTAGCTCCTTATCTTTATTTGCAATACTTTGATTTAAGTCTCTTAAATTTAAATAAAGGCCATCTATCTTAACACATTGTTCATTAATTGTGTCCCTAAGATTGGTCTTATCAGCAGCATCAGACTTAATCTTTTCTTTAAGAGCTAGTTTGTCTTCACTAAACCTTTGTGCATCACATTTAGCTATTTCTAATTCAGATTTTAAAGTATTATATGAATCAGCGAAAACACTAACTTGTGATTGCAGATTAGTAACTAGATCACAGACATCAATAAGAGTAAGCAAATCCAGACATACCCTTTTCTTGTCTGTTTGAATATCAGCCATATGTGCTACAAAGTCATCAGGACTCATGTCCTCAGTTGACTCCATGATCAGCACATCCTCATCACTTGCTCTAGGTGTGACTTCTGGCACCTTTGCTTGATAATCCACATCAGTCGGCATATAGGATGTAGATTCAGCAGCTTTCTCTTGATCATCTATTTCAGCCATAAGAGCATGCTCAGACTAAGTAGACCAATCATAAGTTCCATCAAGTTGTTGAACCACCAAGGCTTTGGAAGCTAAAGAACTTCCCGAGCCTTGTCTTCCATTGCTGACATCAACCTTTGGTCGTTGACATTCCCTAGCAAAGTGTCCGTAACCTTGACAGTTATAACACTTAACTTTGGACTTGTCAAACCCTGGTCGATTTCCTACCACCTTTCTACCAGTACGCTTCAAGAAATTTTTAACTCTCCTTGACACCATAGCTAGTTGCCACTGGAGATCCATTTCTTCAAGGTCATCAGGGTCTATCTGATCATAATCTTCATCAAAAACCGCAGGATCATTGATTTTCCCCTGAATGTAGTTCTCATAGGAAGCAACAAAAGAGGCAAGAACAGACAATTGCTGTTCAGCAGATTTCACACTCATCGGCATCTTCTGATGCCCTTGAGGTGACTTCTCAGTAGTTTTCTCTTTTGCTTCACTTCCAGAAGAAGCAATAAAGCACAAATCCTCGGTTATCAATTCACCCTTTTCTACCAGTATCACCAACTAGTAAGGCAGTGGTCGAACTGGATGAGGCATTAGAGAGAGTGGATTTGCCATGATAAAGCACGGGATTCTGTAACTGATCAGAATCTGTTTCTCTCGTTTTGTAGGTGAAATCATAACCTCTGAGCTTGTCAATAGCCTGCTCAAGAGTCATTGTAGCATATCGCTCTTCATTGTCCTTGAGCATAATTCCATGCATTTCCCACTTAGACGGTAAACCCTCAATAAACTTGTCGGTTTTCTCCGTATTAGTAAAAAAGATCTCATGATCATCTAGCTCACTCAGTAGATGGTAGTATCTCGTGGTGTAGGCATCAAGATCTTCTCCCTTAAAAGCTTTAAACACAGTAAACTGCTTCTTAAGGAGATTCTTCTTGCCCGCCCGGACTTGTGGACTACCCTCACATCTTTTCTCCAAAGCAATCCAGAGTGCTCTAGCAGTGTGAAAAGATTTCAATTGATGATTGATCTCCTTAGGTAAACTCATTTTGATTGAAGAATGGGCTTTATTTTCAATCTCAAAGTCTTTCTTCTGGTTATCATTCATCCGATTGTAGGGTACAATAACTGTTGCATTTTCAACAACAGTTGTAGGTGCAGCGTATCCATTCTTGATACACATCCAGATTGACAAATCATGGAATCTACAGTATGATTCAAACCTGTCTTTCCATCCATAGTAATCCTCAAGTCTAAGCAATTTAGGTGGAACATTAGATTTTCCAATCTCGTGGTCCATCTCAATCATTTTACTCAAGTCAGACATCTTTGTCAATCTCAGAAGTTAAAAAGTCACAAAAAAATCAGAAGGTTCAGTTCGCAGGAATCTCAGTTCGCAGGAACTCACTTCGCAAAACTCAGTTCGCAGAAACTCAACTCAGTTCGCAAATCTCAGTTCGCAACTCTCAGTTCGGTTCGCAAACTCGGTTCGGTTCGCAAGTGGTCTCGGTTCGCAAAACTCAACTCAGTTTGCAAATCTCAGTTCGCAACTCTCAGTTCGGTTCGCAAACTCGGTTCGGTTCGCAGCTTTCACTTCGCAGGAACGGCTGAAACCCTAAACTCAGTTCGCGAAACGGCTGAAAAACCCAAAAACGAAAATGTCAGTTATTTTTACGATTAAAACTTGTGGTTTTCGATCGTAAACGAAACTAAAAACGGCCAGAGAGTGATTTTGGTCGTAAATAAGTACGTAATGCACTAAAAACAACCCGAAATCACACGTTATTATTCTAAATAACCTCGAACCTACGCGTATCTAGCCGTAGGCTCTGATACCAATTGTAAGTCCGGTTGTGGCGGATCGATAACGAGGTTATCTAAGGTATTAAGGTGCGGAATCCCTCAATACTAGTTATAGGATCTATAACGAATTCTTTCGCAATATATTAGCGAATCAATTGTCTAATTGCTTTGTATCGATTATAACAAGTGTTAACGATCAATACCTAGCCTTTAGAATACTTAGAAGTTCTCTGGAATCGCAGGGCAGCCGGTAATCGAAAATGGCAAAAAGTTCCCAATATGAAAACCTAGTTTGTCATATATACTCGTCTCGGTTCGCAGGCTCGTGGGCTCTGCGAACTGACTCAGTTCGCAGCCCATGTTGGCCCAGCGAACTGACTCGGTTCGCAGGCCAATCTTGTCCTGCGAACTGACTCGGTTCGCGGTCAACCTTGGTCAACATTTTTCAGCCTTTTGATATTTAACTCTAAAATGTTTACCAAGCAATATATTTCATTTACAATTCAAAACCAATGTACAAACTTGATTACAATTACTAAAAGTACTATTACTAGCTATAACAAGCTAGATGTGTTGTCACAAAACATGTCTCAACACTCCTGTATGCAAACAAACTGTTAAACATTATAGAGATTATAATATGAAATTTTGTGAGGAACTTAAGAAATGTGAGATTAAAAGTAGACATACTACAGCTGCAATAGAAAACTTGGAAAATCAAATAAAGGCATATGAAAAGAATGTAACTCAATATGAATATGATCTTAAGTATGCCAGATGGGAGAGAGATGTGTTAAAAGATAAGTTAGAAGCAATAAATCAGAAATTAGTAGAGGTCACTTGTGAAAGAGATAATATAAAATTAACAGTAAGTGATCTTGAACATGCTTCTAAAAGTGTAAATCAAATTATCAAATCTCAAATTAATGACAAGATAAAAACTGGGTTAGGATATAATTCTGTTTCCCCACCTTATAATAACAACTATTTTCCTCCTAAAACTGATTTAAATTTAAATAAGTTAAAGGAAGGAATAACAGTTGATGTTACAAAGGTTGATCCAGTTATTAACTTGGATAATAAAATTGACTTTGATAAGATTGAAATTAGAGAATGGACTGAGGAAGATGAACTGGATTATTCATCTGAAAATAATAACAATTCTAATTCTGAAACAACTGATATCCTAAATTCTGAAAATTCATGTGAGAATATCAAGAAATCAGATACTTGTCTAGTTTTAGAACTCAACAGTGATAAACTAGAAGAGGGTAAGAAAATGTTTCAGGAAAAGAAAAAGAATAATTTGGAAAACATGAAAACCACTGCTAATAAATCTAGAGCTGGTCTAGGATACATTAGTAATTCAGTTAAAATAGTTAATAAATCTAATAATGTAAAATCTATAAATATTGACTGTGCTGACTGTAAATGTAAAACCAAAATTTCTCAATTACCACTTTCTCACAAATTAAAACCCAGAGGAAATCAAAGAAATTGGAACCAAATGGTTTCACAAAAGTTGGGAAAGAATTTTACAGTGGTAAAGGAGAAATCTTGCTTTACATGTGGCAGAAACAATCATCTTCAACATGATTATTATTATAATCCTAAGAATCTTCAAAGGATTAGAAAACAACCATGGACAGGAACTGATATGATCAATAAGCAAAATTTTAAATCAAAAATTGATCGCATTACTACTGCCAAGAAGAAAATTGTTAAAGCTAATAAGTTAAAGACTGCTACAGCTATTTCTACTGCATCAGTATTAACTAGAAAATTAGCTAACAGTAACAAGGCAAAAACAGTGGTAAAAACTAAAACTGTCAGTGTTAATAATATTAACACTGTTAGTAAGATTGATAAAACAGTTAACACTGTTAGATCAATTTCCACTGTTAAGCCTAAAATAAGTTGGATTTGGACACCAATTAAATCTGATAAATCAAGAGGTCCAAATACCAACTGTGCATCACAATCAATAATCTTCAAGAAAGTTGACTTTGTGAATGCACATGGGAAACCCAAAGCCAAATTGGTTTGGGTTCCCAAGAGAAACTAATTATAGTTTCAATTTGATGTGCAGGGCCAGCCAGCAAACTTATGGCACATGGATAGTGGCTGCTCTAGGCACATGACAGGGGATAGGAAAATGCTGCAGGACTTCAAATCATTTGATGGAGGATATGTAGCTTTTGGAAGTAATCCCAAAGGAGGAAAAATCACAGGCAAAGGAACAGTGCACAACAATAAGATAAGTTTTGAGGATGTGTATTTTGTTGAACAACTGAGGTACAATTTGCTAAGTGTGAGTCAAATCACAGATAAAAAGAACCCAGTTCATTTTACTGACACTGAATGCCTTATACTTTCCAAGGAATTTAAAATACCCGAAAATATGATTTTAATGAGAATTCCTAGAAAGCATAATGTATATAAGTGTGATTTAGCAAATATGGAACCTCAACCTGAACTAAACTGTCTTATAAGCAAAGCAACTATAAATGAATCTGAACTATGGCATAGAAGGATGTGTCACATGAATTATAAGACCATTAATAAGTTTGTCAAAAGCAAACTTGTTAGAGGTTTACCTAAAAAGGTATATTCATGTTATGATCATTGTGTTGCCTGCCAAAAAGGCAAGCAACACAAGTCTTCTTTTAAGTCCAAAATAGTGAACACAAACTTTTCACCATTACACTTACTACATATGGACTTATTTGGACTAACACACATAAGCAGTATAGGGAAGAAATTATACTGTTTGGTAGTAATTGATGATTTTACTAGATTTAGCTGGGTATTCTTCCTTAGGACAAAAGATGAAACAGGTGAAACACTTAGATCATTTATAACTAAGATTGAAAACCAAATGAATCTCAAAGTAAAAATCATTAGGAGTGATAATGGTACAGAATTTAAAAATTTTGAGATGAATAAATTCTGTGAAAACAAAGGTATTAAGAGAGAATTTAGTGCACCTAGGACTCCACAACAAAATGGGGTAGCTGAGAGGAGAAATAGGACACAAATTGAGGCTGCAAGAACTATGTTAGCTGAGTCTAAATTACCTATGTCTTTTTGGGCAGAAGCAGTTAGCACTGCTTGTTATGTCCAAAACAGGGTATTAGTTGTCAAGCCTCACAACAAGACACCATATGAACTGTTTTTTAAGAGAAAACCATTGGTTAGTTTCTTAAAACCATTTGGGTGTCCTTGTACCATCTTAAATACCAAAAGTCATTTAGGAAAGTTTGAAAGTAAGGCTGATGAAGGTCTCTTTGTTGGTTACTCTATTCAAAGTAAGGCTTATAGAGTCTTCAACCAAAAGACCAGAATCATAGAGGAGTCAATGGATATCACATTTAATGAATATACTGAAAATACTGTAGGAAAAGGACCAAAATCTTTGTTTGATATTGATGCACTAACCCATGCTTTCAGATATACAAATGTGCAATCAAGTGCAGGTATACATGTAGGTACAAGTACTTCATCAACAGATATACCAACTGCACAGCAAAACAAACCACAGGAATATGTTGTATTTCCTGTTTGGTCACCTGATCCACCAGCAGTATTTGACTCCACTTCACAGCAGTCCACACAGAGTTCAGAAACATCAACAGACTTGCCTGATGATCCTAATATGCCAGCTTTAGAAGAAGATGTTGAAGAAAGTGAGAGTGTCAATGTGGATAAGGCAGTTGCAGATTCAACTGATCTATCAGCTGTAGAACAGAGAATCATGGATGACATTTTCACTCCATCAAGGCAGATTAGGGAAAGAATCACATTAGATACACAACAATCAGATCTGGATGTGAATATAACAAACATAGAATCTGAGACGTCAGTATCATCAACATCACACTATCATGTTCATAGAGACCATCCTCTAGAAAATGTGATTGGTGATATTGGCACACCTGTACAAACAAGGCATCAACTCAGAATATCAGAAGAAGGACTCCACACTTCTTTATATGCCTGTTTTATATCTCAGATGGAGCCAAAGAAGGTAACAGAGGCTCTAAAGGATCCAAGTTGGATTGAAGCTATGCAAGAGGAGCTGCTTCAATTCAAAGTACAGGAAGTATGGACCTTGATGGATCTACCCAAAGGCAAAAGAGCAATTGGCACAAAATGGGTGTTCAGGAACAAGAAAGATGAAAGGGGAATAGTGATCAGGAACAAGGCTAGATTAATAGCCCAGGGGTATTCACAGGAAGAAGGGATTGACTATGATGAGGTGTTTGCTCCTGTGGCTAGGATTGAATCTATCAGACTGTTCCTGGCATATGCCTCTTTCAAAGGATTCAAGGTCTATCAAATGGATGTGAAGAGTGCCTTTCTGTATAGCACTATTCAAGAAGAAGTTTACGTATGCCAGCCTCCAGGCTTTGAGGATTCAAAGTATCCTGATAAAGTGCTCAGACTGGATAAAGCTCTTTATGGCTTACATCAAGCACCAAGAGCCTAGTATGACACTTTATCAGAGTATCTACTGAAGAATGGCTTTACAAGGGGTGCAATAGACAAGACCTTGTTCACCAAAAGAATTAAGAATGATATCCTACTAGTACAAATCTATGTAGATGATATCATTTTTGGCTCTACAAGGGACAGTCTGTGCAAGCAATTTGAAGTTTTGATGCATGACAAGTTTAAGATGAGCTCAATGGGAGAATTAACCTTCTTTCTGGGATTACAAATGAAACAACAGAAGGATGGGATTTTCATTCATCAAAGTAAGTACGTGAATGACATTCTGGAGAGGTTTAGCTACAAGGATGCCAAGGTGGCAAGCACACCAGTGGAGACACACAAAGCATTACATGCAGATCTTGAGGGGGAAGATGTTGATGTTCATCTTTATAGATCAATGATTGGCTCCCTCATGTATCTGACATCATCCAGACCAGACATCATGTTTGCTGTGTGTGTGTGTGCAAGATTCCAATCCAATCCGAAGATGTCACATCTGCATGCAGTGAAAAGAATCTTTAGGTATTTAAAAGGCCAACCAAAACTAGGCCTTTGGTACCCAAAGAACAGTTCTTTTGATCTGCTTGCTTACACAGATAGTGACTATGGAGGTGCAAATTTGGATAGGAAATCTACTTCAGGGGGTTGTCAATTTTTAGGAGAAAGGTTAGTCTCCTGACAATGCAAGAAGCAATCCACTGTGTCTACATCAACAGCAGAGGCTGAGTATGTTGCTGCTGCTAGCTGCTGTGCTCAAGTGCTATGGATTCAGAATCAGATGTTAGACTATGGTTTGACTTTTCTTAAAACTCCTATATTTATTGACAATAACTCTGCTATCAGTATCATAAACAATCCTGTTAAACATTCAAAAACTAAGCACATTGAAATACGATATCATTTTATTAGAGATTGTAATGAGAAAAGGCTTATACAAATTTTTAAAGTTCATACTGATAATCAATATGCAGATCTGTTTACCAAAGCTTTTGATGTGGGCAGATTTACATTTTTGGTTACCAGCATTGGATTGATGAATCTGTCTTAACTTTTCTCACTATCTTTGACCAATTTTTTTTTTTAAGTGCTTAAACTAGGGATTGATACTGATATCCTAATTACCACTGTTCGTGTTAACACTGCTGGCGTATTTTAACACTGCCAAGTATTATTAGTACTGTTAGTTACTTTTAACACTGTCAGTGTTAATACTGAAACAAGTTACCACTGCCTTTGGTAATTAGTACTGTTTGTATACTTGTATTTTTTTTTTTGCTTGTTTTTAGTTAACACTGCGCAGGTCTAATTTCCACGGTTTGGAGACTTAGTACTGCTTAAAGGGTGTTACCACTGCTTGCGTTGGCGTTACTACTGTCAGTTCAAAAAAAAAAAAAAAAAAAAAAATTAGTACTGCTTTCTTTACTTAATAGTGCGACTATTAGTACTGCTTATATTAAGTTGTGACTGCCTTGGTCGGTTAGTACTGCTTATACAAGTTAGCACTGCTAGCGTAAATAAGTATAAGATGGGCAAGCGCATGAAACCCAAGTGTTTGGACAGTTATCACTGTTAGTGCATGTGACACCCGGCGAATTAGGCCGTCATTAGTGACTAATCATAGATCATTATTGCATGTAATTAGTGTGAAATAGGACTAATTACGATAGCACCTTGTATATTGTATTATACGCACGTACGTAATTAACTATAAATTACGCAAATTCGATCGGATGGAATCCGACACAATAAATATGGACGTTGGTGAAAAACATTTTTACTAAATAACCTAATTATGATAAATAATTGTTATTTAACTTATATTATTACGATAATATTTAAAACGTTTCACGTTTCCTACAAAACGTATCGTAGGCGACGAAAACGCGCGAATCGAACCCGACACCGAACGAAACCCGCCAAATATGTTAAAAAGATTCAATAAGGTATTAAAGAACATTTTGCCAATTTAAAATAACAATGTCGTATTCAAATATAAACACGAAAACTAAACGTTAACAATTAAATTTTAAAACACGCGATTAACGTTTAACCGAACGAGTAACGTACGCGAAATAGAGGAAACGAGTCACGAGCCCGGGAACCAACATTGGACCGAGCCCAGAGTCAGCCCAGCCAGGCCCAGTTCGGCCCAACACCCCTTGATCCATTACTTTTCTTAAAACATCCCCACACCCTTTCAAACTTCATTTCTCACACTCACTTGTTTCTTGTTCCCTCACTCTCTCTCAATTCCCAGCCCCAAACCACCAACACCACCATCATCCTCAGCCTCTTCCAAGGCCCCTGGACACCACCACCATCATCTACATCGCTCAAGGAAGAAGAAGAAACAAGGAATGCAAAAACCGAACAGCAGCAGCCCTCATCCCCTCACTCCGACTTTAGATCGAGTTTTCCTTGTAAGAATCTCTCCAAATCTTGTTCATTTTCCTTGGATGATGTTAATAAACATGTTAGAAGTTCGTTTATGCTAATTATGTCCAAGATCTAAACCGAAAACCAAAAGATAATGCTAAAAACTTTCGGGTAAAACTATTAACCTTCGGATAAAAACTTAACCCGACTTTGACACACGATATCTAACTCATTTCTTAACCAAATCGAACGATTCTTGAGTCTAAAATCAAGTTCAAGGAGTCTAATTTCGAACCCAAGTGGCTTGACAATTTTCTGAGGTCATTTGATATACGAAAACGATTTTACAAAAAGATGTGTCTGGACTGTCATTTTGGACAGAAAAATTGACCAACTTTGGGAAAGCATATCTCAAGATCTACAACTCCAAAACAACTGAAACCACTTGGAAAAGTTTGCCTTTTCTGTTACCTTTCAAAATTGTACTCGCACTTTTTCTGACGTTTTGTAAATCGTGAGATATGAACCAAACACTGAGCAAAGGTCCAAAAATCGACCTGCTGGACCTTTGTATAATCCTTGGACGATTTCGGGAGCTATACTTGACCAAAAGTTATGAAATTTTTACTGGAAGTAGCCAAGATATGTAGGAACAACTGTGATTTTTCTTGGAGCTCATTCCGGAACTTTGGTTAGTCAAAACGAGCCCCAAAAACGACTCAAAAACTAAGAAGCAAACCAAAGGGACTGATTTTGTGACAAAGACGAAACGACACTTTCGGGTTAACTATAAAACGTAACGACAATTTTCCTAAGCACTAATAACATATTTAAGACTTCCCTAAAAGTTTCGGGTCAAACCGAGCACATTTGACCAGGTTCCCGAACAAAGAAAGCACAACAGCCCGTCTGTGTCGCAGATGGCCCAAGGCTATTGCGACACAAAGCTTGTGTCGCTAAAACATAAGACAGCAGTACTAATCTGCGACACAAAGCTTGTGTCACTAAATCATAAAACAGTACTAACCTGCGACACTAAGCTAGTGTCGCAGCAAATTGAACTAAC
Source organism: Gnaphalium uliginosum (assembly GCA_963930675.1). Lineage (NCBI taxonomy): Eukaryota > Viridiplantae > Streptophyta > Magnoliopsida > Asterales > Asteraceae > Gnaphalium > Gnaphalium uliginosum. The sequence continues at coordinate 36,303,161 of OZ005680.1, read as the reverse complement.
AGTAGTAACCCTTGTGTCGCAGTAATTCAACCAACAGTGTTAACTGGTGTCGCATAATACCCTAGTGTCGCATAATACCCTAGTGTCGCACATAGCGACACAAGCCTTTGTGTCGCTAAAAACACATAAATCGATACGTTTTCCTTAAAGCAATACAAGCATAAATAAAAATTTTCAAAGCTGACCTGGCAGCTCGACCCCAGCCAAGGGCTCTGCCCCTTGGACCCCGCCAGGGGTTGCCACCCCTTGGACCCCGCTACCAGAGGCTCTGCCCCCGGACCCCCGTCATTCAGGGGCTTCGCCCCCTTCCCCTTGTCGCACTAATCAAATAACCAAAACCGGAAAGTAGAAAATGCGTAACATAATTTATCAAATCTGTGTTTCCACAAAATATCACCAACGGGCCATACATATTTATTTTTCTAAACGCAAACGATAAATAAACACTTGGACATAACTAGTTGAGTGGACAACTAGCATGAATGATCTTTTGAGACATTCACCCATACATAACCTTGTGCGTTTAGGGCGCCAGAAGGTTACACTTTGGACAAACGTTTATTAACTGAAACGCACGCTTACAAGACTCAGGTGAGTCTCATAGCCCCACTTTTACTGTTTTATACTATGGGGTGAGATTACATACACTGTTTATATAATCACAAGTAACTGAAACAACTCTTATACGGATTGCATGAGACATTTAATCCACTGAAAGTCCTCACCTTATCATAGTTCGTTAATCGTATGAGCGCGAGTATTATTGGATAGATCTATCGGGGATTGACATCCCCGTCCGGGCTAGTCGCTCTAGCCGACCCACGGACGCATTAATATTTGACTATTACAGGTGTATTGGATTATGCATCTGCCCGAGGCACAAACTAGGTTAAGCGTCGAACTGTGAGACTCATGGCAATAGTATACTTTTATTTTTGCATTCGTGCAACACTGATGAAATCTTGTGATTATTACCAACTTTGACAACTGTTTCAAACCTATGAACTCACCAACATTATGTTGACCGTTTTAGTATGTATTCTCAGGTTCACAACAGGAGTAGGACTATCCCAGGACACGATAGCTCGAGTCGCATGCTTACAAACATCAGAGATTTTCTTGCATTACTATTTTGTAACATTGGTCATGTATTAGAATCTCTTGAACTATTCGCGAACTCAAATCTTAATGTAAACAGTTGAATTACTAATGTAATTACTTTGTATTATTTTCAAAACGTCTCATATAGAGTCGTTTGCCTTAACTTTGTGTAATGATCCATGATTAGTCGCGCCCCGACCCGACTTCCGCTGCATCATAATTTGGGGGTGCAACAGTGCAATTTCTCGGTTACCACTGTTTGTGATACTTTTCTTCACTCGATTAACACTGTTAGCGTTAAAATTGGGGATTTTTCCACTAACCTAAATTGAACAGTATATAAACCCAAACACTATGTCGTCTTTCAATACGCTCTCAATCACCCACTAAACTCTTGCACTTAAGCAATCAATCTCCTATCTGCTGAAACCCACTAAACCTTCAACTACACTTCGATTGTACAGCAATGGCTTCCACTTCCTCTTCCACATCACTTGCAATAGGGCAGAATCATAATATGATCGCCTATCTGCTGAAACCCAAAGAGGCACAGGACTTCATCCAAATTATTGATTTTCTTCGTGCCTCTCACATCTATCATGCTCTTACCGTATCACCCAGAGTCTCCAAAAATCACATCAATGATTTTTGGGTAAATGTAACAATCGAAGACGAACAGGGGACTAAGCGCATAGTCTCAATGGTGTCCAACACCAGGGTGGTTATCACTGAAGCCTCTGTTCGTGCTTCTTTACAACTCGATGATGAGGCAGGTATAACTTTCTTACCTAATCAAACTTTGTATGATAATTTTCGTTTGATGGGTTATGAGGTTCCTTTAGATACTTTTACGTTTCAAAAGACTCTTTTCTCCCATCAATGGAGGTTTTTAATACATACTATTTTACACTGCCTCTCATCAAAACGGTCATCTTTTGAATAGTTTGGAAGCAACATTGCTTATGCAATTGTTTGTCTTGCCACTGGTCAAAGATACAATTTTTCAAACCTAATTTTTTCTGGTATGCTCAGGAATATTGAGCAACCAAAATTAAAATTTTTGATGTATCCTAGGTTTGTGAAGTTATTTTTAAATGAACAAATCTCAAATTTGCCTGCACAGGATACTATCATTGGTGTTCTCTCTCACAAACCTAAAGTTTTTTCTAATATGAAGAGAGACTCCAAATTTTCTGGGAGGGTTACAGCATTGTTCTCTTCAATGCTTCCTGCACCCTCCACCACAGCTGCAGTTACACCCACTGCTGCTGAACCATCTGCTGAGAGAGTTGACATACCCATCATCTCTCAACCCACAGCAGTTGGGGGTACCAAAAGAAAACAAGGGACCCACAAACCAACCACTGCTAAAGCCAAAAGGGCTAACACACAGGCATCTGAGGCTCTTGCTGCTCAGGTGTCTCAGTCCAATGAATCAACACAGCATGTGGTCTATAAGGAGTGGGATGACCATTCTGGGAGGGCTGCTTCTACTGCTTCTGGCCAAATGGCAGAGCAGGATAGAAGTAACATAAATAAGACCCAAACTGAGGCAACACCAGAACATGATCCTTTGCAAGAAGGTGATTTTGGTGGACCCAGTACCAAGAACAGAGGGTCATCTGATGATCATGCTAGGCATGAGTCAGATGGTAACTCTGCCAATGATTCACCTAGGGAGTCACATCCCAATGGTGATGAGGCTAGTAGTCACTATGAAATATTGACGGCCATGATAGAGTATATGTGGACTGAGGTAGTCAGGTAGAAGAAAGTCATCAAGAAGCAACAAGAGGAGATTGAGAAATTAAAAAAGGTTAGTTTTGGAGAAGGGCAGAAGGTACTACATCACTGAGCAGAGGTACAAAAGGACAGCTCCTGCTCACCAAGCAAAAACAGTTCTATCTTCCCCTGACCTCTCAGAAGATGCATTCAAAAAGGGGGAGAATGAACAGGGTGTTGATGAATCTGAGGAGGTGAATGAGGAGATTGTACTGGAAGAAAATGTGAATGGAGCAGGGGAGTCAGTAGATGAGACTGAGGTTATAGAGGTGGTATCTAAGACTGCAGAGGTTATTGTGGGTGATGAAACAGAACAGTTAAGGGCAGATGATGAAGGAGAAGAGGTAAATAAGCCTGAAGCTGAAAAGATTCAAGAGGTTGATGCAGATAGGTTTGCTCAGAAGTTTAGCAGAAAGAAAAGTGTACCATCTTTGCCTGGTTTCACAATTCGAGAGCCTGCTGCAACACCTACATTCCAAAGGGATTTACCTCACATTGACCCAAAGGATAAAGGGAAAGGCAAGTTAGTGGAAGAGCCTACGCCTAAAAAGAAATCAAAACAAATGCCTGCTGCTACTGCAAATGATGAAGAATATGCACAGAGGCTACAGGCTGAACTTAATGTCGAAATGGGAACTGGTTTGATAAGAGTTGAGGTTGAGCCCGGTAGATTTGTTATGATGACAAAGGAGGAAGTGAATAGGTTTGATGAGTGGATGTTAAGAAAAGAGAAAGAAGAATATGTTGAGTATTTGGTGGGTCAAGTTAAGAAGAAGAAGAAGGCTGAGAAAGCAAGAATGAAGAAAGCAAGCAAGCCAATGACCATTGCACAGAAAAGAAGAGACTTATATAACAAGTTGAAGTGCACAATCCCTGCTGGGGTGTTAAAGAAAATGACATATCAAGAGATGGCCAGGGCATATGAAAGAGATATCTTTGTGCCTTATCAAGAAAATCAGAGACAGGAAAAGGAGTTGAAGAAAAAGAAAGAACAGGAAGAGGTGGTGAATGATTTGGAGAGAGATGAAGGGAAATTGAATGATTTGATGATTATACATCCAGTTGCTGCAGAGCCAATAACATGGGATTTGCTAGAGATTGTTGATTGGATGGTAATTAAACTGCTGATACCTAAGAAGGAGGAGAAAATTAAAATAGTTAGAGTTGATGGGAGTGAATCCTTCTGGAGGTCATTAAAAGAAATTTTAAGAAGGTTAAGTAGAGAAGATATGGTGAAAATGTATGAGATAGGAAAGAAGAAAATGGATGGAAAAAGATTTGATAGTATTATTGAAAAAATCACATGGGATTGGATAAAAATGTTGTTTGAGCCAGAAGAATTTCCCTTTCAGTTTGGAACTTTTAAAGTTGTGAGAATGTAGATGTATTTTGAGGTGTCTGGAGTACATCAAGTTATTTTGGAAGATGGTGAGAATTATATATGCTTACAGATAGAGAGTATGATATGAACTTAAGTTTGTTGAGAAGTTTAAGATTAGCTAAATTACATTCTTCTGTATGTAATGAAGTTGCTAAGGAATTGATTTATATGATATTAAATCAGATTCACAGAAAAGAACAGTTGGGAAAGAAATCTAGAAATTAGTTTTGAAAGCATCTTCAAGACGTTATAATGGAGAATTAGAAGAAACTTAATGCTGTAGATGACAGATTAAGTTTAGGGGGAGATTGTTGGGATAAACTGATTCGGGTTTAGATTACCACTGTTTGTTAAAACTGGAGATACAGTGATTACCACTGAAGGTTGAAGATTAACACTGATGGTGAAGATTACAACTACTACAAGGATTAACACTGATAGTTGATTGTGTTAAGTAGTTACCACTGTTTATGTAATTACAACTGTTAGTGTATTTTCTAGTGGTTAACACTGTTAGTTGAATTCATAAATGAAGCAGTTACCACTGATGGAAGTTTGTTTCCACTGAATGTTCAAATGTGGCAGTTAACAATGTTTATGACTTTGTGATAAGAATGAGTTTGTTATGGAAGTTATCTAATTCCATAATAATAGGAGATTGTACAGGACTCTATGTGTTATAAATAGAGATCCTTAGAACCTAGATCAATATACGAAATTTGTGAATAAAATAGCGCAGCTTCAAGGTGTAAACCCTACTACAAAAGTGTATTCGTCTTATTCATATTAATAAGATTGAGGCTTTGATTTTAATATTTGTGTTTCGTTATTTATTATACTAAATATTTATCTTTGATCTTTCTAATATTATTGAGTGTTATTCCGCAACTTCTCAGTAATAATTCAAAGCTTGTTTAAGTTATATTTGAATTGAAGGAAATCGGGACTGTCACTCTGAGAGGATCTGAAGAGGATGTTGATAGAGGAGTAGTGTCCTAGAAATGAGTTGCAAAATCTGGAGGTTGAGTTTTGGAATTTGTCAGTTAAGGGAACTGACATCACGGGGTACACCAATCGTTTCGCAAATTGACACTGCTTTGCCCAACCATCTAGGGACTTACACCAGAGACACAGGGAATTGTGACCTCGTTAAAGCCGACTACGATTCAGAGTGCCATCCGTATGGCTCACGACTTGATGGATCAGTTCGTACGGCAGGGAGACAAGGCAACAAGTGCTGACAACAAGAGAAAGTGGGAAGAATCCCAGGGGAGAAATTTTGGGCAGCAACCAAACAAAAGGCTCAAAACTGTTAAGGCATACACAGTTGGGCCAGATGTCAGGAAAGATTATGCTGGGAGTCAGCCCTACTGCAACAAGTGCAATCTGCACCACTTAGGTCCCTGTAGCAATACATGTGATAGATGCAAGAAGCCCGGTCACCAAATCAAGAACTGTAGAAACCTTGCTCCCACAACAAACCTTGGAGTTCCGGGAAGCTGCTTTGAGTATGGAAACATGGGGCATTTTAGGACGGACTGCTCGAAGCTAAATAATCAAAATGATGGAGGAGCTTGTTGGTGCATAAATGTGTGTCAGTCAGTTGGTCAACGTTTGTTCTGTTAAAGTTAATTAGTCTGAGTGTGTGAAGTATCAAGTTTGTATTTTCGAGTTTGTAAATGAAATGTAATTATAGAAAATACACAATATTCTGGTCATGCGACACAGAGCCTGTGTCGCTATAGCGACACAAAGGTTGTGTCGCAATGGGCTGGGCCTGCGACATAGGGCTTGTGTCGCAGGGTCCAGTAGGGTGTCTATATATATCGAGTTAGAATTTCGTTTTTGGGTTGATCAAACCCTAAAGAGAGAGAGAGAGATACGGCAGAGAGAGTGTGAAGAGAGAGTTTTGTGATTTGTAATCGTTATTCTTCAAGTGTTTATATATATACGATAAGATTATAGAATTGTTGTGTTTGTGTTTACGTTTCAATTGCTTGATTGATTGTTTCCGCCTTTCAATTGAGTCAAACGACAAGTCTAGATCCGTGATTAAGGGAACCAACAAGTGGTATCAGAGCTTTCGGGCGTTTGTTGGAAGATTTGATCGTAATTTGAAACGTTTTCGGTTTGATTCGTGGTATTTTGGTGATTGATCGTGATTTTCAGGTTTATTGGCCTGAATATTTGGCTTCTGAAAGTATTTTTCTGGGTGTGTTACTCGATTATCGTTCGAAATTCGTTAGGGTTTTGAAAATTTTCGATTTTTAGGGTTTTTGGAGCTGCTGGCCGCGACATTGCGACACTAGCTGCGACACTAACTTTTGTGTCGCTACTAGGGTTTCTGTTTTGTATTTGTGCGACACAAGATTTTGCGACACAACATTTTGTGACACAGCCTGCGACACTAGTGTGCGACACAGCCTGCGACACAAGCCTTTGCGACACAAGTCTTTGCGACACTAACTTTGTGTCGCGTTAAAAAAAAAAAAAAAAAAAAAAAATTAGTTGTGAAGGTCTTAATTTTTCGCTTTGTGACACAAGTCTTTGCGACACTATCTCATTGTGTCGCTTTGAGTCTTTTGGCGGGAAATTTTTCGCATTACCAAATTTTGTTTTTACGCTTAAAAGGTCTTAATTTTAGTTGTGAAAAAGTTTCGTTTTGCTCAGGTAGTTTTCGATATTTTCGAATCAAATTTTGGAGGGAAAAGTCAAAAGGGCTAAATTTGAAAACTAGTCATTTGGTAACATTTTGTTTTAAAAATGTCTCTTCAAAGCTTTAGTCAATTATTAAAACATAACAATGAGATAGGTAGCACTAATAAACCTCCATTATTCACTACCAGTACTAATTATGTTGATTGGCGAATACGTTTTGAGAGTTTCATCTCCTATAACGATCCTGATATGATGATTCCCTTGCTTGAACGATATGTTCATCTTCTTGCTGATGGAGATTTCCCAGGAGTTGCTCCACGAAAATCCGTTAGGTCTATGACTCCAGAAGAGAAGAAGTTATGGGATTTAGAACGAAAAACTCACTCCGCTTTAACAATGAGTTTAGCTACTGACTTAATGAGATTGTTTAAACATAATGACACTGCTTATGATCTTTGGCAAGCCATTGAAAAGCGTTGTGGGGGAAACTAAAAGTATAAAAGGAGTAAACTGGACCTCGTGAAAAAACAGTTTGAGATGTTTGATATATTGCCTAATGAATCTATCACTCAATTGTTTAATAGATACTCAAGATTGGTTAATGAGTTATCTGAGGGTGGAGTTATCCTAGCCACAGAGGATGTGAACAAGAAACTCTTAGGTGCTTTACCTAAGAAATGGGATCAACGTGTCATGATGATGGAAGAACAAGAGGAGGTTATGGCACTGTCATTAGAAGATCTCATTGGGAGACTGCAAGCTTATGCACTTGATATGCAACGAAAAGAAACTAAATCAAGTGCCTATGTTCAAGAGCCTAGCTTGTATGGGGCTCAATCTCCTACTGATGAGAGCACTGGTGGGGTGGCTTTCATGTCCGGTGGTACCTCAGCATCTAGTTCTCAGACAGGTGCTTCATCACAGGGAAGAGCATATTATTCTTCCAATAACCACCGACACCGGCTACTGAAGAAAATGCTGCTGTCTTCCAAGCTTTTCTCAGCGCTTATGACAGTTTCTTATCAAAGAAGACCAGTACCATCGATCTCACTGATAGGGATTTTGAACAGATTGACCCTGATGATCTGGAAAGAATGGATATCAGGTGGAATATGGCTATGTTAACTAGAAGAGCCAAAAGGTACTTGCAGAGAACTGGGAGAAAGCACCTGGAAGATGAAACTGATGAAGGTTTGGGTTTCGACAAAAGTAAAGTGCGATGCTACAACTGTCAGAATCTTGGGCATTTTGCTAAAGAATGTGAGAAGACCAAACAGCCCCCATCTGGCTTCACAAAGCCTTCTCCTACTAAGCAACCTGTTACTACCGCTTCAAATGCCTTTCTCATGTTAAATGAAGAAGCTTATGATTGGAGTGCACATGATGATCTGAGTGAAAATAAAGCTCTCATGGCTCACATCTTGAATAAACCTGAGGTAACTATTGAAGAGCCATTATCTTGTGTGTCATGTATCAAATTAACTAACAAAGTTAAAAGGTACAGTGAGGATAATGAACGCCTTACGTCTGAGTTAGAACAACTTAATAAGGCAAATAAAATTTTAAAGGAAAATGAAATGGCTTTTGATAAAAAAACTAAATGCTGCTTTCGAAGAAAGAAAAGCACTTAGGGCCAAAAATTTTAGTCAGCAAGACGCAATAGATAGTTATATGAATATGAAACTGATAATGAAAAAGGAACTTGCTGACTCACAGGCCGAAGTAATTGAATTAAAAAGAAAGCTGTCAAATTTTTCAACATCCTCACTGGTCTTTGATGAGATCCTACAATCGCAAAGGACGGATATGAAGAGTAAGGCTGGTCTTGGTTACCGCAATGTACCACCTCCTTCTGACTATCAGCCAATGCCTTCCAAGGATGCAGCCAAAGACTTTGTACCTACCTTTACAAAGGTAGATACAAAATCTGTTGCTGAGCCAGTGTTTGATACAACACCTGCTGTTAAGATGCCTGAGTTTGTTAAGGCTAACGTAGTGCCTCCAGTTAATATTGAGGAGCCTGTTGAGGTAGAGGATTTAACTGAAGAGGCTCAGATTAAAATTGAAAAGGTTGATGTTAAACCCGAAAATCATATAATTACTAATGAATCTGAAAAGGCTTTTAATAGTAAAGGTAAAAACAAGGTTGTAAATGAATCCGAATCTGTTAAAATCTCAAAGAAGGATTCAAAAGGAAAATCTTCACATAATTCACAATCATCTGTGAATAATCTGAAGAACGAGAAAATAATTAATAAATCTGTTAAAAAACAACCTTCAACATCTACCTGTTCAACTTTAGAGGCCTCTACATCAACATGTACGCATAAGTGTTCATGTTCTGTAAATGCCTCAACTTCTAAGCTTCCCTCAGTATATCCTCCATTGAAACAATTTGAGGGGAGTCACTGGAAAAGGCCGTATGTGGAAAGGCGGTCGTGTTATCGGTGTGGTCAACAGGGCCACATCATTAGGGATTGTCGGTTATTATCCCTAGATAGGTTTGGTAGAGGGATGCCAAGAACTTCTTTTTTTAGAAATTCTTTTCAAAAATCCGTTTCAAGGCGTGGTTCGTTTTTGCCTGTATCTAGTTGTGCATCCAACTCTCCAAAACCTATGGCTAGAGTAAACAAAGGTGTGCCCAGTAGACCTCAAGTCCAAAAGCACAACATTGTTGAAAACAAAACATCTGAACCTAACCAGGTTTGGAAACCTAAATCCACAAACGACACATCAATGAAATCATCTGAATTTTTAAAATATCATAAACTCATTGATGTGATGGTTATGGATGATAGTGGACAACCCAAGTCTATCAAGGCTTGGGTGTCTCATTATTACTAATGTTTGTTTGTGGTGATGCAGTCAGGTTTTTGATCGCTAATACTTTTAGTGACTGCAAGGATACGAAGAAGGTTGATTTCAAAGTGCTTATGTGTGGTGCTTATGTTTGAGTGAATGGATGAAATTCTGAAGTGATACGAGGTGGTTAAAAAGTGATAAAAGTAATTGAGTTTGACTTGATATGTGACTTGAAATTTTTGTTTCTTTCATGATTATTTATTTGTTTGTTTTTGAGTAAAGAATTTGCTGTTCGGGGGGAGTAATTTTAAAATTCCGACTTAAAAAGTCTGAAAAATATGAACAGGCAAAATTCTTGAAATGCAACTGCCACTCTTTATACTTGTTAGTATTAAAGAAATGCAATAGTTGCAACATTGTTAAAAATAGACGTTGAATTGTGTCTGTAAACAATTTGGGAAATGATAGTACATCAGGAGACATGCATAAAATGGAATTTTAAGGTTTATGTTTGATGTGTCAGTAGATTTATCTAGCATACTTGAAATATCTTTTATAAATATTAGATTCATCAAATGATGTATTGATAGGCATTTGTTCTAAAGTTACTAAGAAGCTGAACTTTCAAATATGCATATTATTTTATATAAAGACATATTAATATGTATGACACTAAGTTAAAATAAGGGCCGAATTGTCCGAAATATTTTGACGCTTCGTCTTAATATTTGGATGATGAACATGTTATGATCTAAAAATATAGGGTCTTTGTATGGTGTTATCTGGGGGAATATATTAGGTATCTCCTCTGTTGTATGAAAATACAGACCTGGTTTCATCTAATATATTCTTCAAAAGAACTTAGGTGCGTAGTCTATGTTAACCTATAGACAACTATTACGTACCCGTGGCATTCCTCAAATTCTCAAAATAAAATGTACAAAAGTGCAGAAAAGTTATAAAAAGTTTGCCTCGTACTGGTTTGTGTTAAACTATGGTACTCTGTTGTACGAAAGTACAGACTTGTACCCTCTAGTTTAATTGTTCAGACTGGTGTTTGTTCAACCCGAACTATTGCTTATGTGACTCTGTTGTACGAAAGTACAGACCTGTCACCGCTATCTTAGTTCTAAAGATACGTTCATACCCTCACCTTCTATATAGAAAATACTAACATGTTTTTGATTTCAAATGTATATTTTAATGTGATTTATATACTATAATATGCATGCTAATAATAACACAAGTGGTTCATCTCATTATGAGTTGAAATCATATATTTAAGTACAAATGTTCAGATGGATAAAATATCAATAATCGTCTTGAACTAATCTTTATAACAGATGATTTAAATATGCTAAGTAAATTTAAAGTGGACAAATATACTGATAATCGAAATAACACTTACTATTTCCTAATAATTGCATGTTATCCTGATATGATCCCTAACCAGACCAAAACAATTCTGTCCTCAAAAAGATTGTTTATTTATTGCTTTCAGTATTTTAATTCTGTCTTATAAAGAAAATTACAAAAATATTTTATTTCTGAGTTATTTTATTCAAGTTACATATCATGCTCATATTCAAAAGATAAGAATTGATGAGAGTTCTCCAAAGACTTTGAAGATAAATATTATTGGATAAGCTATTGATGAAAGAGATGATGGTCACTGAAGTTGAAGATCTAATTAGTTGTCAGTCATATGAAACTGAACATCAAGATTTTTGAAGACCAAGCTATCTCCATGGGGAAGTTTATTGGTGAAGACTAATTGAAGATTATTTGACCAAGCTGCTGACATGGGGGAGTTTGTTGGTGCATAAATGTGTGTCAGTCAGTTGGTCAACGTTTGTTCTGTTAATGTTAATTAGTCTGAGTGTGTGAAGTATCAAGTTTGTATTTTCGAGTTTGTAAATGAAATGTAATTATAGAAAATACACAATATTCTGGTCATGCGACACAGAGCCTGTGTCGCTATAGCGACACAAAGGTTGTGTCGCAATGGGCTGGGCCTGCGACATAGGGCTTGTGTCGCAGGGTCCAGTAGGGTGTCTATATATATCGAGTTAGAATTTCGTTTTTGGGTTGATCAAACCCTAAAGAGAGAGAGAGAGATACGGCAGAGAGAGTGTGAAGAGAGAGTTTTGTGATTTGTAATCGTTATTCTTCAAGTGTTTATATATATACGATAAGATTATAGAATCGTTGTGTTTGTGTTTTCGTTTCAATTGCTTGATTGATTGTTTCCGCCTTTCAATTGAGTCAAACGACAAGTCTAGATCCGTGATTAAGGGAACCAACAGAGCTCGTGGGAGAGCTTTTGTGTTAGGAGTCGGAGAAGCTTGCCAGGACCCTAACGTAGTTACGGGTTTGTTCCTCCTCAATAATCGTTATGCTTCTGTCTTATTTGATACGAGTGCCGATAGAAGTTTCGTTTCTACTGATTTTATCCCTTTAATTGATATCGCCACAACTGCCTTAGACACTAAGTAAACTATAGAATTTACTAATGGTAAGTTGAAGCAAAGTCGCATTCCTATCGTTAAGGTTCGATGGAATTCAGGATAAGGTCCTGAATTCACCTGGGAACGCGAAGACCAGATCCGTCGGAAGTACCCTCACCTATTCCCAGACCCCCCCCACACCACCTGAGACCACGAGATAAATTTCGGGACGAAATTCTTTTAACAAGGGGAGAATGTGACAACCGACAATTTTAAGTTAAACGTTTATTCGAGAACTAGAACGTTATTATTTTAAACTAGTATATAAAAAATTAAACGCGTAACCGTTAGGTTATTTCATGCATAACGAGACTTATCCATAAGTATTTTACATCGTGAACTAGCACGATAGACTAAAGTTTAGTCGATGACTAACAAATTGTATCAACTTTCTCCTAGTTAGTTCCTAGTAAACATATGCATTCGATTTCACCAACTACACACAAGTTTTTATCATAATGCAAACATACTTGCATACATGCACAAACTAACCATGCATGAATGTATTATATACTCATTTAAATGTTAAATTTTTCCCTCCCTTTCCCCCTCCAACAATTTGCCCCCTGTCAACCCCTCACACCCTTGTCTCCTCCACATATCATGGTCTCTTGTGTAAAACCCAAACTCACAAGACACCCAAGTTAGTCACCTCCCCCCCTCTTTTCCTCCCGTCACTTAGCTCAATGCCCAAACCTCTTCCCCATGGAGTACTCTTGTCCCCTTTGATATTCCCTAAGACGAACTAAGCTTGTTTCAATCTAACAATTTGGTTCTTCAAGCAACTAGTCAAGTTTCATACCCTTTGGCCTATAAATAGAACCCATCCTCACTCATTCAAAACACACATATATACTTCTCTCTATCTCTAATCAGCTGAAACTCAAACTAAAATACCAATCTCTCAAAGTTCTTTAAGTGTATCAAAGTCTTGGTAGTGTTCATCAAGGATTTCTAGCTCAAGGGTTCATCCAAACTCACTTCACCATCATCTAACTCACTTATTTCTTCGTGTAAGTGTCTCAAGAAACTCATATTTCACTTATACTTCATGTCATGCATAGATTTCATATAACCCAATTAGAATTGTTGTATAAAATGTTGATTAAAGCAATGATACGAAATTAGAGTTTTCTGTCCAAATATTTGGGTTAATTTGGAACGAGTTTTATCTATCTTACTAAGCCCTTTTAGAAAATTTCTCTTAACCATGTTACACCTTACTGTCTTAGGAAACTTTTGAGCTATAAACCATAATTTTTGGTTGAGGTTTACTATTTTTAAAACGAATTAATGTCAACAAGTATCCAACAGGTATAGCTGCTGATAGCTTGTGACTACAGTTTGAAGGCCTTAAACTTTGAATTATTAAGTGAGGCCATATAGGTTTGAAAACTAACACATAAACCTAAATTCCATGATTGGTTTCATTAAAATTGGTTAAGAATTGAGAGAGTTATGGCCTTTAAAAGTTCCCTTTTTACACTTATTTCCTAAATGCTTTTACTTGTAGAATTTAATAAATCACACAAGTTTATATGGGTGGTTTAACTTTCCAAAACTCATGTGCATATAAAACATATCATTGTGACCTTAAGACGCCTTTTGATTTAGGTCGCGGTTAGGTCACACTGTAATCATCAAGCTTGCCTTTACTCTCGTTACTATCACTTCTTGAGGTGAGTCTCATAGTCCCTACTTTTACTTGTTTTGAACTACTTTGGCGTGAGAATGCATGCTCTATTTTTATGGACACAAGTACTTCAAACATTTACTTATTGCCTAAGTAACATATTATTACGCATGCTCTATTTTCTTGTTTTGAACCACTAAGGCCCCTTATCATCAACCATTAGTTACGTATGTAAGCATGAATGTTGTGAATAGATCTATTGGGTTGACACCTCCGTCCAGGTTAGTAGCGCTAACTTGACTGGAGGTCAAACTATCGCATATTCATTTGAGGAACTACGAGTGTTTCTGGTATAGAATACTTGCGGGGGCACAGAACTAAGCGTTAAGGCTTTGGTTTCATGAGCTTAGTGTAATAGTAATATTTTTCATGATACTGTGAGTGATACAATAGTCACTAAATCTTGTGGTCCACGACATTATTTAATTAACGTTAAACCTATGAACTCACCAATTTTATGTTGACCCATTTTAGCATGTTATTCTCATGTCCGTAGTCGCATGAATCATGGATAGTATTGGAAGCATCATACTAGAGTCACATTTTGTAGCCTCATATCATCGGAGATTTCATTGCATTACTAATAGCTTTTTGGTTATGTATAAAAATCTCTTCTAATTATGTTGTGAACTCATTATGACTTTTGTCGAAACTTTATGATTTAAGACTAAACAATGTATCTTTTGAGATGTATTTATTTAAAATGACTCATATAGAGGTCGTTCGATGTAATCTGTGTTGTGATTCCGGATTAGTCATACTCCGTCGTGATTCCGCTACAGCAGGGTATGACATTCAAAGAAGTGAGTGTGATCTTCTTAACATTCACATATAGTGAATAGGTATTTTGGTGACAATTATGATAAACATACTTATCAAACAGCCATGGTCTACCAAGTAATAAGTGACAAGCATCCATAGGAATAACATCACAAGCAATTTCATCTTGATAAACATTACCATTTAAAAATGAAACAATAACTTGGCGATTAACCTTTATCTCACTGCCTTGGTTAAGCCATCGTAGCTTGTATGGATGTGGGTGTTTCTTTGTAACCAACCCAAGCTTTTCCACCATGTAAGTTGATGTCGCATTAGCACAACTTCCACCATCAACAATCAAACTGCACACCTTGCCACTGATTGTGCACCTTGAATGGTTTGACTCTTATCTTCAGTGACTTCAGTTGAGTGCATAACTCTTCTAATCATTAAAAATTCTCCATTATCAGCTGCCACAAAGTCTTCACCATCAGATTCATCATAAGATGGTTCTTTTTCAGTACCACTGCCTTGCTGCAAATCTTAAACTTCTCTTAGACTAAGAGCTCGTTGATTAGGACATTGAGCTTGGAAATGCCCAAATCCATGACACTTGAAGCACTTCTTTCTATTATCTTCTTTGGAACTTTCAAAAGCTAACTTCTCCATGCCTTTGAAATTTTTAAAAGCTGATTCATCATGCCTAGGCAGCGTAGAGGATAGACCCTTCATAGCTGGCTTGGAGTAAGATTTGAAAGGAGTCTTTTTCTTAGCCAATAATAAAACATGTTTAAATCGATACAGATAAAGATTGTGCAAACAGAATCGCAAACCGCGTGTCGAAAGCTTGAATGTAGCAACCCTCATGAACTCGCGTCTCTAAGTCGTCCAGAAAACCTCCAGAAAGTGCCTTCAATTGAATTAGGGTTCTTTTTCCAAGTTCTTGCCGAATTGGGGTTTATTTTCCTTTTATTAAATTCTGGCCGACCTTCCAACTGCTGGTTGAGAAAAGTCAGCTGGCGGTTGACTTAAAATTGTCCAAATGGGTTGAATTTTGGATATGTTGTAACCCAATGAGTTTAGAGACCGTGAGCTTTTGATTAAAGTCATTTGGAGTCCGAATGAGAATGTTATGGCCCGAACAGTAAAGCCTCGCAGAAAACTCAACTTTTATCTTTTCTTCAGTTTTCGATCCATATTTCGTTCTATTTGCTCCAAGCTCCATGTTTAAGTCCTATTTGCAAATATTAACAAAATGAGTATCTAAAATCTAATAAATGCAATATAAATGGATAAAAATAGGAAAATATTAGTAAGTAAACGTAGTCTTATTTGATCATATCAAATATCCCCCACTTGAATCCTACTTGTCCCCAAGTAGTCTATCAGATTAGAGCAACCCAAAATTTCATCTTCAACAAAAATTACTATTCTCAATGAATCAAGCAAATTAAAAATAATATAAGAATAGGAAGATGAAAATGTACATATTACATATTTGCAAAAAAAATATTTTGAACCGCCTTTGAGATCATATCAAGACAAACATGTTTTTATTAGGAAATCTTAAATATATTTCTATTGTTGGTATAATTATCCAAATTAAACCCATTAAACATTATTAAAACAAGATTTCTAATCGACAGTTTAAGACGATTATTGATATCGTTATCCACTTAAACAATCTACACTCAAGTTTCTTAACAAACATATTATTGTGATTATGAATATTACTTGTGGTTCCCACCTATGACATACCCCTGTAATCAAGCCATGCACATATTGTTCATATAATGGGTGAGTAACTGAAAAGAGTCAAGTCATTTGTGACAGGTTGATGTAACGTAAAAAGTCATATTTTTACTTACATTATTCCTCATTATTTGAGCTATTTATTAGTGAAAACATCTTAAAATAATGATTAATCACTTATTTTCACTAAAGTAGTTCAAATATAGACGTTGCAACAAAAATCACTATAAACGTCCAAATAACATACAAAACCGAGCAAATAAACTTCACCGGATTCTTCCACCCTTATTTACCTTATGATATAAATTCCCTAACTACTATTTCATGCATCATAGGTAATTACAAGATCGAAGAACCAAGAATCAAGGAAAACAGATAAAGAACGGAGAAGACACAGCACCCAGAGATCAACCGAACGCATTCCGGGCATGTATGAGCTACACATATCAAAACTCTAAGATTTTGATGTCATTAGAAGCATAACGGGATTTCAAGAACATAGGCGAAAGAATCAAGCAAAACGGACAAGAAACGAAGAAGATACGCGTGAAACAAGCAACGAACGAAGCACCAAACGGCATCAAGACACCGTATACGGCCCTTATACTACCGTATATGGCCCCTATGATGCCGTATACGGCCTCTAGGGTGCCGTATATGGCCCCTGGTGCTCTCCGGTGATGCCGTTTGTTGGTTATTTTGCGATTTCGTGCTATTCCGGACTTGTATCTTGTGCATAAAGACTTGTACAGGGTGTTAGGGACTTTTGCCTATAAATATGGTGCCTCCCCTACTCATTTGAATCATCCCTCATCACCTCTCAATACAATTTATCCCCTACACCTTTCTCTCTCACACACTCACTCTCTCTCTAGTTTCTTTCTTTATATTCTCTCTCTAGATTAAGAGAACTGGTGAGTGATTAGGTTAGGGTTTTTAGCGTAATATTTGTACGGAGTTACTCCGAGATTTCCAGATTCGTGAAGATCTTTTTGTAATACCTTTATCCAGGTTCTAGTATAATCTGTCGTATTTATTTCTTAAATATGTTATGCTATTATCGTTTAGAAATGAATGCTAGATTTATTATGTTAGGCGAGACATATTTGTGATTGCTATGATGTAAGCTATGGTATGATAGTTATATATTAATAACATGCCGTTACTCTGCCTGTATGAATTCAAATTATTCTTGAACTTATAAACTGAACTTCTGTTGATTATCTATCCAACTTATGCCGTGGTTTGAAAACTATCACTAGAATTTGGCCAATTACTAGTTATAGAACTTCCAACTATTCTATGTATGATGATCAATCAACTCGACATGGCCGTTGTTCTCTTGATTGAAATATATCAGATTGAGACACGGAGTGTAGGATTAGAGATAGATTAGGTTCATGTTTATCTGCTAAATATCTTTGAGAGAACTTTCGGGATATCTATGATTTAATTATCAGGTTAATGAATATGTATGATCCGAGCTTGTCACTAGTATGATATCTTACTGCATGTTCTTGTTTGATTGTTGCTTTAGGAATCTGTATGCTATAAACAAACTCCGTAATTACTATCGTTAATCAACTGATTAGGTTTTTAGAAATGAATTGAATTAATACAGAAAGTTTAACGTTTATGCAATAGTTATAATGATCTATATGAATAATGATGAACAGTTCAGTTAACCGTTAGCCAGGTCATCCCAACTTATCCCGCAGGGTAATTCCTGTTCATGTTATTGTTTACTCAACGATTTATGCCATGATACAGATATCTCAGATGTCTGAGATTGGGGAATGGATGACTGTTAAGTTGAACTGGTCAGTACATTTGGGAGAACTTCCGGTGTATCTGCCACTCTATATCTATTACCCCCGTGACATATTATTTATCTAATTGCGGATAACTCTACGTTAGATATTTGATAGGATAGGAGATATAGCTCATTAGGAAATATAATATAATCCAAGAGAGTAATATGGAACCCCAGAATAATACAACGGAAACACCGTAAAACGTCCAAGTACTCAGTATAGCGCTGGAAAGACCGACGGGTTTAGTACAAATGCGTGGAAGTTGAGAAGAGGCCGTAGGTTCAATACTTTGTATTATTCAAGTTTCCGAGATACTCGATCCCACTGGATTGATCATTATAGTTAGAGGCTTTACCCAAATATAACTACCACTCTATAGCATCAGCCGAAATCATAGTAAGCACTCACTTTATTCTGATTCTCTTAGTCTCCGTACAAATCCCCCTTTATCGTTATTTGTTGTTTAGTTTAAATAAAATACAAAACAAAACCCCTCCAAAAACTATTAATCCCCCGCTAAATCACGATAGATAATTAATCCTCTTAAAATCCCATGCCCGTTGTAGTTTAAAGAACGACACCTGAGTCATACGTACCACTTACTACCCTAATACACCTTAGGATCATAAGTAGTGCTCATAGCTTAGGCTTCCCAGCAAAATAAATAAAAAACTCACCCACGACGCGGCCGTCCTGCGATCGCGATTCCCTCACGACAAGGAGTCGATAAAACGAACGTCAAGGAGGCATAACGTCAAGTTTTTGGCGCCGCTGCCGGGGATTACAACGACCGATTTTAGGAAATTAATTGTCTTAGTTATTTAGCAATCCTTTCGGAAGATCAACATCATCCGAAAGTTCCTTTCTCGTAAATTAGTCTAGTTCACCCTACTTTCACCAAAACCCTAAAAATCTTTCAACTACTCATGGCGAATCGTATCACTCTCGCCTCAACGATCAAACCCCCACTAGAGGGACGAGGAGGACCAATCATTTTACCAACTGACGAAACCCTTGAAATTAGGCCACACTTCATAAAAATGATAAAATCTCAATATCAATTTCACGGTCTTTCACTCGAAAACCCAAACTCCCATCTTAACAAATTCATAAACCTTTCCGACTCTCTATAGAAAACAGGAACTAACAGAGAAGCCACTCGACTTTGTTTATTTCCCTATTCCCTATCTTCACATGCTCAGACATGGTTTTATGAACTCGAACCTAATTCGATTCATATTTGGAAAGAAATGGCAACTAAGTTTCTAGCTAAGTACTTCCCTCCTTCCTTGCAAACCAAGCTTAAAAATAATATCATCAACTTCCATCAAGGGATAGATGAATCATTAAGTTCTGCATGGGAACGATTTAAGAATTTGCTCCTAAGATGTCCTAACCATCAGTTGGCCGAAACAGATTTAGTCTGCACATTCTACAATAACCTTAACCCTCATCATAGACAAACCATCAATGCCGCTTCATCCGGAAATTTCATGCTACATACATCAGAAGAAGCCTGGAGACTGATCGAGACGATGACGATGCATCAAAATGACTGGGAGACAGATGAAAAACCTCCGAAAGAAAGCAACACTTTCAATCAAACCTTGAGCACTTTAGAAACTCGACTCAAATTACTCACTAAAGATGTCAAGGAGATACAAGATTCTTCTAAAACTCAGCAAAGAAAAGGACCTCAAAATACCTTTCCATGCAGGAGTCCCAAAGAAGAGATTCTTGTCACAACTAGTGAAACCCCTGATAAAACTATCATTACAAAAGCCTTCACTCAACGGTTAACCATCCCTCAATCCGAAGTTTCATCTTCTTCCTCTACGCCTTCCAACATGTCACCTCATCAAAATGTTGAACTTTTCAAAATCTTCATGGTTGAGCAGAACAATATAAACAAACAGATAATAGATTTTCAAAACAAAATCAATGGGTTAAACAGAATTTCCGACGACCTGATCAGAAACATGAAAAATAATGTCAAAAGATTATTGTTAAAAATTGATGAGGCACAAATGATGAGAGATTACTCTAAGTATCTACCATCTAATGATATTTTGGTAGTCATTAGAGGAGGAAAAGAAACTAGGAATGAGAAATCTATAAATATTCCTTCAAACGAACCTTCTACCATGCCACCCCCTGATTCAGTACAAGTCGACACACCAGTCACTCCTACGGAACCAGAATCTTCTAAAAACCCAGAAATTAGTAAACCAACACGAATACCTTTACCTGGTAGGTTTAAGAAGGAGAGGCAAGAAGCTCAGTTTGAAAAATATTTAGAAATGTTCAAAGACTTACACTTAAATGTCAAATTATTAGATGCTTTAGTAGAAATGCCAAGTTGCGCTAAATTCTTCAAAGAACTCGTCTCTAATAAAGAGAAATTAAGGCAAATAGTTAAACTACCTCTAGATGCAGAATGTTCTCTGATTATGCAACAAGGACTTCTGTTAGGTCTTAAAGGTCCCAAAACTTAGATACAGATTAAATAACAAGTATTTAATATATTAGTTTATATCTAAGTTATATCAAACATGTTAATTAATCAAGGCGGAATACACGATTAATTAAAGCACATAATATATTATGAATTAAAGTTTTATTCACAATAAATGGTTTGTCTTACAAATAAGACAGAGTATTCAAACACACGGATTGTTTGAATACGATCCAAGTAGTATACTATGATATAATTATCACTACAAACTTAAGAGTAAGTGTGGTAATGCTTTTAGCCTAAGCTTAAAGGTCTTGTACACTATTTTTCTTGGATACTCCTTTATAGTGCTTTTGAGATGCTATTTATAGAGTTGAGTATCAACTCTATATTATCCAGCTCTGCTAGTTGTCTAAGGGATAACAGCTCCATCTTGGGCAACTTTGCACTCTTTCCTTTTTGCTTTTCTTGGAAATAGAAAAAGTAAAAGGTAAAAGGTTTCTTTGCTGAGAATAAAGACTTTCTTCAATGTTTGACTTTACTCAAACATCTCTTCAGTTGTACCGTAGCCTAGGGAAAGAAGAACTTCTTTTGTACGATTGTACTTTTGTTCTTCAATCTGTGCTCTTCAGTCTGTGCTCATCAGTCAGTGATCTTCAATCTGTGATCATCAGTCTGTGATCTTCAGTCTATGATGTCTTCTGTCTTCAATCTTCATTCTTCAGATGATGAATTCATAAGTATTTAAATAGAGCACGACTTTCGGTCTGTGAGAATTCTTCAGTCTCAAAAATACTTCTTCAGTCTGTGAAGCACAGACTCAGAAACACAGACTCGGGAAATCACTAAGTTTTTCCTGAATACAACTAAGTTAGATTTTGACTCCTCAGATTATAACTTGGGTTTGATCATTGTTTTTCCCAACAATATCCCCCTATCTGATGATGTCAAAATCTATTTACAAAAGATAATAGAGAAATAATAAATACTAAAGTGAAACATAACATCTGGATCAAGACTTATATACATAAAGTCAAAATCATAGTCAGTTCACAAAAATATTACAGTTATTACATAAGATTGTAAATAGCATAAATTTAGCAATCTTCAATCTTTTCTCTGAGCCCTGATCTCTTTGATCTTTTCCACTTTCCACTTCAACAATACTTCCATTTCCTTATCAGATTTTTCCTCAAATTCTTGATATTCCAGGATGATCTTCTTGCAGATGTCTTCAAACCCAATCATCATCCTGATCTTGGAAAGGTTGTTGAATAACCAGCTAATCAGTCTTCTTCTAAATGGTTTGGCTTGAGAATGTTTGCATTCCTTTAGCAGGGCAATACAATGTAGCGGAGATTCTCCATATAGTCTATTTTGATCCTGGAAGCACTCTATCCCATTGATATCTCTGTAGCACAGACCTTCAATATTGTTAGTCTGGACATAGGATCTATCGATAAAAACGATACCTTTTGGTAGAGGATGCTCCCTTCTTTGCTCATTCTCTGTAGATAACCCAGCTGACTTTTTCTTTATTACAAAGTTGTTTGCTATGCAGAACAACTTGTATTCTTATTCTGAAATGAGCCCTAGACTGAGAACTAACTCAATCAGGTAAGATAGCTCATCCAGAACTTCTTTCTTCAAATCTTTGTCAACTGCACTCTTCAAAAGATTAGCAATGGATTGCCATTCTTTAAGCCCTAGAGTGTACAGGTCATCCACCCATACCATTTTCTTGCTCTTGGTTAAAGTCAACTCCAACTTCAATTTCTGTCCAATCTTATTCAGATGACAGTCTTTAATCTTCTGCTTGAGCTTTGACTTTCTGAAAGTGGATTGTAGCTTAGCTTTTAGGCTCTCTATCTTCTGTAATTTTATTGACAGCTCTTCATCTTCTTTGATCTGTTGCTCAACTTGACTCCTTCTGGTTTGAGTCTGTGAACAACCTTCATCTTCTAATTCTTTGGAGAGCATGTCAACAAATCTTGCTTCCTTCAGCTTCTGCTCTTTAATTGATAATACATTTAAGTATTCGGTTAAAGTCATACCTTGAGCAGTAGCTTCTTGTTGCAAGAGTTCATCCTGTAGATTTGACAGTTCAGGATTTCTTGTACCAACAGCATGATCATCCACCATCTTCTTGATCTTGCTCAACCTCTCCTGCTTGGATAATGCAACCTCCTTGCCCTTACCCTTAACCATATCTTCTTCCATAGTAGAACTCGACCCAGGATATGTGCTTATCAGATGAGCACTTCTCCATTGCATTCTGTCTTCAAGTTCACTTCTACCTGGAGGCAGTATTCTGGTTGTTGTGGTTGGTCTTGCAGGATTAGCTTCAGCTTGGATGGCTTCAGCACTGATGATTGGAGCATCAATGCTTGCTGCTTGTTGCTTTGAGCTTTGAGTCTGTGTCTGATGCTGTGTCTCAGTCTGTGCAGGTTCAGAGGGCACAGACTTAGACTCTCCATTCTTGGCTTTTGAGGCACCTTCATCTACACCTCCAAAAGTAGCATCATCTTCATCATCATCTGATTTTCTAAATACCTCAGACTCAGAACTGCAATCAGGATTGATGGCATCATCATCTTTATCATCAATATCCTGTTCTTCTGCCAGCTTCACAAATTGATCCCAGGTCTTGATCCCCTTCATCTTTGGTTGGGAATCAATGATATCCCTTTCAGGAATCCTCCTGGCCATTCTTTTTATTTTCCTGGCTCTTTTGATTCGCAGAGGTTGAACATCTTTATCTTCTTCTTCCATTGGTCTTTTTAACTCCATCTGACCTAGGCCTGAGATAGTTGCTATTGGGTCTATGTGCAACCATCTCAGTGTGTTCACCTACCTGCAATCCTTCTGGCTCCCCCTCAGTCTGTGCACTCATATTTTCAGTCTGTGGCACAGACTGAGCTTCAATCTGAGACTTCACCCTAGCACTTTCAGGTCCATCATCTCCATCATCTCCCTCACTGCTATCTCCCCCTTTTTTAGTGAATTATCTTTTGGGGTTTTAGCTTCTGCAGACCCAAACTTCATCTTCTCCCCCTTTTTGACATCAAGCAGCTAAGCTTGAGAGGGTGGTCTGCATTTCATCTAACCTATTGGATACCTTGTGCTCCAGCATATCCACTTTATCCACCATGGTAGCTTCAATCTAAGGATTTATGATTTAGTGAATTATCTTTTGGGTTTTAGCTTCTGCAGACCCAAACTTCATCTTCTCCCCCTTTTTGACATCAAGCAGCTAAGCTTGAGAGGGTGGTCTGCATTTCATCTAACCTATTGGATACCTTGTGCTCCAGCATATCCACTTTATCCACCATGGTAGAGACTAGATGCTTCATCTTCTCTAGCTCTTTCTTATTATTATCGAACTCAGTCTGTACCCATTCAGAAAACTTGGTGATGGCAAAAAGCACATCATTAAGTGTACTAGAAGGCACAGACTGAGTCTGGTTGGAAGGGTTAGAATTGGGTGATGGAATATGTTCCTCACTTAACTCATGTTGAAACTGAGCAAGATCACTGGAATCTTTTGGTGTTGCACTCTTTGCCTCACTCTGTGTCCTGTGCATGGAAAAGCGATCATAGGCATTGAGTGGTGTAGTTGTGTTTCCCTTAGATCGAATCCGGTGATAGGATAAGACATCACTGGAAAATGATTGTGTTGCATCTATTGCCTCAAATAGTCCCTGGTGTAAAGGAACAATATCACAGGCAACGAATGTGGAGGTTGGTATGCCTTCACTAACCATATGCTCATAAGATGGTAGATCATCAAGCAAAGAAATGGAGATCTGTGCCTCAGTCTGTTACATGACTGGGGCATTGGCGATCTGTGCAGAAGGGTGTAAGGAAAGACTCACTGGAATGTGAACTAGTACAGGACTAGTGGTCAATATGGGTGCAGCCATTGTGAGTGGGGTAAAGAGGGGGGGTGGCAGTGCTCAGGATTGGAGCATCTTCTTCAATGCATACTACAGGGGTCAGTGTAGTAGCAGTAATGTGGGTATCCAAGCTGACTAATCTAGGTTCAGGTTGGGTCAGTTGGGTAGCCATTGGCACCACAAACTCTAGCAGAGCTGTAATGGAATGGTCTACAGCACTGGAAGGTGTTCTATTGACATCCAATTCCATGGATGATGATTCCATTTGTGCTATACTTTTGGGGGTTGAGTCTGGTGAGTCCTCCAGAGTGAGTGGTGACTCATCTGGGTTGGTTTGTTTGTGACTCTCTTTTGTGGGTGAGGATGGGCTAGGATAAGAAGGTTTATCTATATCCATCTCCTCAGTTGAAGAAGAATTACTACCTGCATCTTCTATTGAAGATGGAACAGACTCAGCAATGTTTGAGTCTGACTCCAAGTGCACAGACTGAGTTGAGTCTGTGTTAATGGAGTCTGTGTGCTCTGCTTCAGCCACACGATCTTCAACAGTCTGGGTCTCAGTACCCTTACTATAACTTGAATCATAACCCTCCATAGATGCAGAAGCAACATATGGGTGATCAATCCATTGCTTCATAGCAGCAGTGATAAGTGCTCCAGGATATGGAACCGGATGGTTAAACACTTTATAGGTGAGCACAGGGACAGGTATATCTGCAATTTTATTGTTAAAGGACATATATACAGACCCAATTAATCTGGATTGGATGCACAAGGAGAGTAGCCTTATAAAAGGTACATTAAAAATTCTGTTAGACTCATTCACCAGTTTTAATAATTCTTGAAAATACAACTCTGCAAAGTTGATGTTTAAACCAGTGATGAATGAGCTCAACAGTTGAGTTTCAAACTCATTTAGCTCCCCTGTGCTACCAGATTTACCTCCTAGACTTCTAATGATGCCAGAAATTAAAAATTTCCATCTGGGGGTGAATCTTGACATCAAGATGGTGCCTTTTTCTTTGGTATATCCAACCAAAGTAAGAGAAGCCCTTGCTGCTTCTTTGGTTGGAATGGGTTCAAAATTATTTCCCAAAGGCAAGTCTAAGACATTCCTAATTAGCTCTTGATCAATGGTAACTGCCCTTTTACCATTATCAATAGTACCAGTAATTGCAGTATTGGTACTATTTGAAGAGCAAGTATACCACCATTCCATAAGAAAATCAGGATATATTTGAGGAATAGTGTTGAAAAATGCTCCCCTTAAAGGATGAGCAGACATAAAGTTTGTTAATTCCTCAAATCCTTGGTTCTTTTTAGAATCAGGGATGGAAATTGTAGCAACTTGGTTATTTATGCAGAGTTTTACCTGTTTACCCTGTTTAAAGGGTTTAGCCGCGGCGATGTTTTCAGGTGCAGTGTAAACCCATTGATCGGCCATTTTGTTGATAATTTCTTGAAATTGATTTTAGAAATGGTTGAGCGATTTAGGTTAGGGCTTACAAACTCTGTGTATTTTTGGTGTGCAAGTACAAGTGAAGAAAAAGGGGGAAATTAGAAATGGATATTTAACGAAATTAAATTTCCGTTAAATGGGACCCAATAGACGGTTTATCCCATTTTCTGAAACAGTAAAGCTAAGGCACGTGCACCTTTTGTATTGAGCAGATAAATAAACAACTAGCGTCAAAACTTTTAATGATTATTACCATAAAAATGGTATTAGCATTAAATGCAAAGATATTGTTGTTTATTTATTTTTATTAATAAAATTAAAAAAAATAAAAATAAAAATAAAAATAAAAATAATAAAAATAAAAATAAAATAAATTAAAATAAAAAGAGCCAAGTCGGAGTGTATATTGTTAGTTTGTGCAGTGAGTCTGGATGACGTCACACAGACTGAACCATATAACAGACAGACTGAGAGAAAATAACAGAATTGTAAAATCTTTTTGGTATTTTCTTTAAGTTATTTACAAAATATCTCTTAGTCTTTGTTTTTTTTTTTTTTTTTTTTTTTTTTTTTTTTGTATGTAACTGAAGATACGGACATACAGATTGAAAGGAAGGTACAGACTGAGAGTTGAATCACACAGATTCAAAAGCTTTACTAGGGGTTGAGCATACCTAGTTGACCAAGCAGATACAAAAATCTATCTTCATTCAAAGGTTTAGTAAAGATATCTTCTAGTTGGTCATTTGTGGGCACATATTTGAGAATCACTTTACCTTTCTCAGCACAATCTCTGATAAATTGATGTCTGATCTCAATATGCTTTGTCCTGGAGTGAAATACAGGATTCTCAGTGATGACAATGGCACTTTGGTTATCACACATGATTGGAGTTCTTGTAAACTCCAAATCGTAGTCTGCTAGTTGATGTTGCATCCACAGCAATTGGGCACACCAACTACCAGCAGCTACATATTCTGCTTCTGCAGTGGATGTAGCAACAGAGTTCTGTTTCTTGCTTGACCAACTGACTAGTTTTCCACCTAGTAGTTGACATCCACCAGAAGTGCCTTTCCTGTCTAATTTGCAACCTGCATAATCTGCATCTGTATAACCAATTAAATCAAAACCAAAGTCTTTGGGATACCAAAGACCCAGGTTAGGTGTACCTTTTAGGTACCAAAAAATCCTTTTTACAGCTTTGAGATGTGATTCTTTAGGTTCAGATTGATATCTAGCACATAAATATGTTGAGAACATGATATCTGGTCTACATGCAGTGAGATACAGTAGGGATCCTATCATACCTCTATAAGTGGTTTGACAGACTGACTTGCCAGACTGATCATTATCCAACTTATCTGCAATGCTCATTGGTGTTTTCATTGTTGAACAGTCTTTTAAAGAATATTTAGTGAGTAGGTCATTAACATATTTGCCTTGGTTGATGAAGATTCCATCAGGTTTCTGATGTACTTGCAGACCAAGAAAGTATGTTAATTCACCCATCATACTCATTTGGTACTGTTTTGACATTAAATTTGAAAACCATTTGCATAGTTTTACATCAGTAGACCCAAATATGATATCATCAACATATATTTGGACTAGTATGACATCTGCCTTGTTCTTTTTGAAGAACAAAGTTTTATCAATTGATCCTCTAGTAAAGTTATTACTCAGAAGATAAGACGATAAAGTGTCATACCAAGCTCTTGGAGCTTGTTTTATTGCATAAAGTGCTTTCTTCAATTTATAGACATGATTTGGAAAAGTTGAACTTACAAAAACCTGGAGGTTGTTTCACATAGAGTTCCTCCTGTAAGTTACCATTCAGAAATGCACTCTTGACATCCATTTGATAAACTTTGAAGTCCTTGAATGCAGCATATGCCAAGAATAACCTTATTGCTTCAATTCTGGCTACAGGGGAAAATGTTTCATCATAATCCATGCCTTCTTCCTGCTTGTAACCTTGAGCAACTAGCCTTGCCTTGTTTTTGATTATCACTCCATCCTTGTCCATTTTATTTCTGTAAACTCATTTAGTTCCAATAATGGTTTTCCCTTTTGGAGCAGGAACTAGGGTACAAACATTGTTTCTTTCAAATTTTGTTAACTCTTCCTGCATTGCTTCAACCCAATCATCATCTTTCAATGCTTCTTCAGCTTTCTTTGGTTAAATGATTGACAGGAAGTTTGTGTAGAAACAGAAATTTGCAGTAGATAAGTTTGACACTTGAGCTCTTGTTTGTACACCAAAAATATAATCTCCAATTATTTCTTCAATTGGATGATACCTGTGTTCTTTGATGCCTAGAGATGATTCACCATTGGATGATAAATCATTTTCATTCAGTGGAAGAATAACAGGACTGAGTTCTGCATTATCTTCAACAGGGGGCAAGTCTGAGTCTGTAGAGTTCTCAGACTGAAGACTACCAGACTGAACACTTGTATCAGAAGAACTTGAATCTCTAGACACAGATTCATCTTCAGTTGATGAAGGTACTGTCATTAATTGAGCAGGTTGAGCATCTTCATTATCACTTTCAGATTCTTGTTGTTGGTGAGCAACAACTGGGATTTGAAATTCAGATCCCACAACAGATAATTCTTCTAATGAATGAACATCAGACTGAGAAACATGTTCATTATTAGCGGAGGAAACATCAAAGGTGACATTGATGGTTTCTTCAATTTTATTCCTTTTGTTGTTGTAGACTCTATAAGCCTTTGAGATAGATAAATAGCCAACAAAAATTCCTTCATCAGACTTAGGTTCCATCTTTGCTAATTGATCCCTTTGATTGAGAATATAGCATTTACTTCCAAAGGTCTGGAAATAATGCATGGTTGGAACCTTCTTATGATACAACTCATATGCAGTTTTGCCATGCCTTTTGACCAAAATAGATCTGTTTTGGGTATAACAGGCAGTGTTAACTGCTTCTGCCCAAAAATAAATCTTCATTTGACCATGGCATAACATGGTTCTTGCAGCTTCTATGAGTGTACGATTTTTTCTCTCAGCAATACCATTTTGTTGAGGAGTTCTGACAGAGGGAAAGTTTTGAATAATGCCTTTGTCAGTACAGAATTCAATGAGAGTAGAATTCTTAAATTCTGTACCATGATCACTCCTGAGTTGCTTGACAGGTGCATCTTTCTGCAATTCTTCCCTCTTGATTAGATTAATAATCTCATCAGGAGCATCATTTTT
Source organism: Gnaphalium uliginosum (assembly GCA_963930675.1). Classification (NCBI taxonomy): domain Eukaryota; kingdom Viridiplantae; phylum Streptophyta; class Magnoliopsida; order Asterales; family Asteraceae; genus Gnaphalium; species Gnaphalium uliginosum. The sequence continues at coordinate 36,273,876 of OZ005680.1, read as the reverse complement.
TTCCTTAAGAAAGATGACCCAAGTATACCTTGTGTATTCATCCACAACCACAAGTGTATACTTCTTTCCACCCAAACTGCCAATGCTCATGGGTCCAAATAGATCCATATGGAGCATATGCAGTGGTTGATCAATTGTAGCTAACAATTTGGATGGAAAATGGTTCTTGGTCTGTTTCCCTAGTGTACATGCAGGACACAGTTTGTCTTTTGCAAATGTAACATCAGGCAGACCTCTAACCAGTTTCTTCTTTGACAGGAGATTAATGTTTTTGAAGTTCAGGTGGGATAACCTCCTATGCCATAGCCAGCTTAGTTCTGGCACAGACTGAGTATAGAGACATGTCTCTACATTTGTGTCTGCAGAAGAAAGATCCAAGAGATATATATCTCTTTGTCTTTTGGCAACTAACACAGGTTTGCCTTTGAAATTATAGATAACAGCAGCCTTCTTTCTAATTCTGATTTCACTGTCATCATCACAAATTTGGCTTGCACTAAGCAGGTTATGTTTTAATCTCTTAACATAGGCTACCTTTGATATTTTGATGTTGCCAGCCTTCACCATACCATAACCTTTTGTCTTGGCAACAGAATTGTCACCATATTTGACAGAAGGTCCTTCTTCTTCTACAAACTCTGACAAATTCTCCAAAGAACCTGTCATGTGCCTTGAGCATCCACTGTCTAGGTACCACTTTTTGTTACCCTGCACAAGACAAACAAAATCAATTAGTTACTTTTGGGAACCCATCTTTTGATGGGTTCTTTAGAGTTGGTTGAAGTCAATTCTTTAGCAGCTTTGTTGGAACCAAGCATGTAAAGTTGACTTTTAACCTCTCTAGTTTTGACTTTGTCGTTTGTAGTTGACATTTGTTTAGTCAAAGCAACCTTTGGTTGTTTAAAAATGGACTTTGTGCATTTAATACCCTCATGTCCCAGATTTTCACAGTTGTGACATTTTCTGTCCAACATAATGGTCCTTTTGGATTTTGGGTTATTATTTACACTAAATCCTCTGTTAAAATCCAGCTTTGACCCAACAAATGTTTTAAAATTTGTGGTTAACTTCATTAAGTTTTCACTAAGCAGCTAAATGGTCTCAGTATGGTTGTTAAAAATAGACTTTTGAGAGTCAGACTGAGAGTTAACACAAACAGATTTGGAGTTAAATTTACAAGACTGAAAATTGATTTTTCCAGACTGACAGTTAGATCTCACAGACTGAGAGCTTTTTAACTCCCTTGTTGCTTGTTTTATGCCTTTAAATTTGTTATTTGGCATATTTTTGTCTTGACCAGCTACAGACTGAGATGTGGAAGGTTCAAACATCTTGCAACCTTTCTGTTTATCCTTAATTCCTTTGACCTCTTTTTGTCTATTTGAAGATTGTACTGTGGGAATACTAACTTTTCCTTTTACAAATCTTTTCTTTTCAAGTTCTATAGTTTCTAAAGATTCATTAGTTATTATAATTCAGGCAATTTAGATTGAGAAGTTTCACAGACTAAGATTTCTGAGTCTGTGTCTTCAGAGTCTGGCTCTGTCTCATATACTAGTTCTTTAGCGACTATTTTTGGTCTTACAAAGGCATTTGTCAATATAACTTTATCTCCCACAGTATGACAAATATAGTAGGTTTTGAGTTTATTTCTGAAAGTAAATGGCTTTTAAGATCAAACTCATCACCTATGACCGCTTGTATCTAAGCTGGAATCTGTTTGGATAAACAGTCCACATTTTTAAGTGATGAAATACACCAAGATCTACAGATCTTCTCATAATGATCAGCTTTGTTTTTATAAGCTTCTTTTTCTAGACTGATCCTTTTGAGAATATCATATTGAGCATAAAGCTCCTGTTTATACTGTTTATTTTGGCTTATTTCATTCACTTTGGATTGTAGATCTTTTTGAACTTGACTGAGTTTAGTTTTTAAATCTTGTATTTCCTCAAGTCTTTTCAAAATGTCCACATAGATGTGTTCAAACATTTTTTGTTTTTCTGCATCACTATAGTAAAGTTTGAAATGATTTACATTGTAAACAGATCCTCTGTCCCAATCTGAATGAACACATGCTCTTTCTGCAAATTTGACATCTTTGTCAAACTGGCTTTCTGTGATAGCCATTAAGCACATATCCTCATCATCCTCAGATGATGAAGATTCTTCATCAACCCACTGTTCAACAACCAAAGTTTTCTCTAGTTTCTTTGGTTGCTGTTTCTCTCCAATTTTCTTGGAGTTGAAGTACTTTTTTTTGTACTTCTTAGCCTTTATAGCCCACTTATCAGAACTTGAAGATTTTGCAATCTTCACTCTGCAGTCAACAGAAATATGACCAATTTGCCCACATTTATAGCAAGTGGCTTTCTTAGGATCAAAAGTTGACCTTCCTTTTGAACCTTTGAATCTTGCTTTTTCTAACCTTAGGGCAAGAAATGCCATTTCAGCTTCTATAGACTCAGTTTCATCATCTGATTCTGAGTCTGTAAGAGTTAGATGATAATCTGCTCTAGAGAAAAGTTCTCTATTTTTCCTTGTTGTTGCAACAAGGGCAGCAGATGGATCTTTTGCAATCCTTTTGGCATTTAGATCTTTTCTAGCTTTGGTTTCTTAAAAATTTAACAGAAGTCCAAACAAGCCAAACAGATCAAATTGTCGAAAGTATACCTTGTGAGATCTCTAATCGAAGAGAAAAAAATGCTAATTTTTATGATGCCATTCTTTATGATTTTTCGACTTACCGTTTGAGAGATAATTAACTTTTAAACACATGGGGGAAACTGTACTTTGTGACACGTGGCGCGTTTTTTATTGGTTCCTCTATTCTCACGAAAATTTCTGTAGACGTGGCGCGTTTCTTTTAGATGTTTTAGAAACTGACAATTGAATCAAATGAATGGAAGAGTGAATTACTCCTCCAAATCCTGCCTCAATTTGAGGATCTTCGCTGCATCTTTCTCTATGATCTCAAACTTAAGTTATCAATCAAGTTAAGATTTCCCTTGTGATTTTTGACTATGTGCTCTATGGCATATATATATATATATATATATTTATGTATATATATATATATTTATGTATATATATATATATATTTATGTATATATATATATATATTTATGTATATATATATATATTTATGTATATATATATATATATTTATGTATTAATGTTCTAATATGAAAGTTTCAAGATCAAAGATGTCGAAATGCGAATAATGGAAATTGAAATTCGAAATCCTAAGATTTATTTTTCAGGAAAGCAGAGATGATTTACTTTGTCAAAATCAGGGAGATACTCTTCAACGCAAATTGGCTCGTCGTTCTTCCTCTTTTTATAGGATGACTTGGACCGATGATTAGGAATACGAGGCTTCAGAGGTATCACAGAAGGCTTCTCGACTTTGATGGGGGTTGGAGTATCCTCATCGAGATCAGAAAGAGTAAAACGAGCAGATGATTTTTTAGATCCTGATAAATATCAAAGAAGGGATTAAATGGTAATCTTTAAGTTATAGGTTAAAGACTTTTGGGTTACCTGACATGGCTGGCTCGAGATCGCGGGATCCTGTGCTTTCGGTGTGAAGTGGATGATGAAAAGTCCTTACAGTTTCGGGGATATCCAAAAATTTCTTGATCTTTGTTTCGGTATCCTGAGTTGGAGGCACTAGCTGAGCGAAGTTTGCTGCAAAACGGAATGCAAAGGTAAAGTAAAATTAAATATAGATTTGAAACCCTAAAATATTATATCCTACCCTTTGTGGTCCAAGAAATTGGCAGAAGATGACCATCGGGAATGGATCACAAAAAAGAATTTTCCCTTCCACTTGAGATCGTTTTGAGTAGCACGAAGAACGAGATGCTGTTTACCAGATTTGATTTGAAAAAGCATGACTCCTGAGGTTGTAGACTTGGGCTAACTCTGAAATACCGAAATCAAGGGAGTGGGAGTCGATGATGTTTTGGATGACAAAGAGAGTACGCCAAATCACCGGCATTGTTTGGGAAAATCAAAGTTTGGTAGCAGCGAAGAACTCTGTGAATAACGGAGGAAAGGGAAAAGAAAGCCCTAGAGTGAAAGGATACTCGGGGAAGCAAATCCATTTTTCCAAATAGAAGTCGGACTGAATCAAAGGATCGAAAGGGCTAAAGATGGTGCCGGAAGGAAAAGATTGACCGGATTTCAGTTTCTCGATATCGATATCGGTAAAGATGCAAGATTCAGGTTTGCAAATCAGGTTCTGATTAACAAAACCCTCTGGAATTTCTTTAATAAAACTTGTTTGAGAACGAGTGATTGATGCCATAGTAAAACCCTAAGATTTTGAGGAAAAACAAATTTTTTGCAAAAACAAGAATAGAGAGAAAAAAGAGATGTTTACCTGTTTCGAAAGGGAGGTGATAATGAGAAGTGACAGGGGGCAAATATTAATCAGGAATCCGATCATTACTCGGGCACGTTTATCTATGAGCTATAATTTCTCACCTACTTTTATTAACGATACGGATACCCGGAAGTTGTATCGCCATCAGGATCCTGACAGCAGTACAACTTGGGGGCAATTGTTGTGGGCTAAATTTTATGTCTAAAATGCAGGATCTCGAATAAGGATATTTTACAGGTGTTTAAGATCCAGGATACGTTCAGGATCTTGTTACAGACTCAGGATCTCGGATCTTCAGTATCCCGGGATCATATGCTTTTACATGTTTGCTTGTTTATTTAACCAGGTCGTATGAGGATTCAAGCGTGACTTATGGACCAAGATTAATTCAAATGCAAACGGAAACAAGTAAACGTGTGGAGTAATGAGTCAAGGAGAGCCCTGGGTGATCCTGGATATTTCGGGATAGTCAGCAGAGTCTTTGTTGAAGACCGGAGGATCTCGGATATTTCGGAATTTCTGTTATATTGTATCTAGTATATAAATGAGGCATATGATCGATTAGGGAACACTTCTTACGCACTCTTAACACTGAATCACGACATTATCACTATATTAACACTACTTTTCTGCAGATTCACTCACTTACTTCACCGATTCATCACTTTCTTCATCATTTATCTAAACACTTTAGATCGATCATATTGTGCTCTTAGCTTGTATTATCTTGATTTTGATTTATAAAAGCAACAAAGGGAAGGGACGATTGTTCCTTCCCGAGGTTTTATGCCGGCGATCTATCAAGATTAAGGGCTTTCCTCGTATATCCTTGTGTCGATCGCATTTACTTTACATTTTGATTACTATACTTGCTTTATATCGACTTTTCATCAATCTAAAACTTGATTATCTTGAAAATCACTTAAGCACTCTACCTCACTTTACTAATTTGATCACGGAATTATACTTGGTAATTTTTGGTCAAAACAGTACGTATTACATAATCCCAACAAAATCTTCTTGTTTTGTTATTCATCTCTAATCTCTAATTCATAATTTACACATGAAAATGTTTTATACGATTGAACTCAAATGAATGTTGGCCAAAACAGCAACAACATTTCGGTTACCGAAGGAGAGCTTATTTCAAATTTCAAAAATCTTGAAACAAATTCTTTTATAATGTTGTCTCAAACTACATTAAATTATTTATTTTCCAAAAAATAAATACATCATCAAAACCGTAATAGTTTTGACACACACCTTTGATCCAATATTTCAACGAAAAATAGTCCAAACACTAAACACCATGAACAAAGAAAAAAAACTGACAGTTTCGATTCATAGTGCACTTTAACGCATGTTTTAAAGACTGTTACTCAAAAATGGATTCCATCATTTTCTTGTACCAAAACATTATCCATTTATCCAAAGAGACTCCTCAAAGTTTCTATGAAACTTATTCGGGTATAAAATCTGTTTTAAGATTGTAGGGAAAAAGTCTCGTACCCAAATAAAATTTCATTAATAATAAATCAGAAAATACTATTCAATAAAGAATATTCATACACGAATACTTACACAATTTCTTTAATCAACGTAAAAATAAACGTATACAAAAGAAATAAGTAGAAGCAAAAGGATATCACCGAGTGGTATGCCGAGACCCATGTTTAACACGGTTCCCTTAAAACAGATTCGCTGTCTGTTTCTCATGGTACAACGGTCGAAGTAGTAGTATCTGCCAGACTTGAACATTTGTCAAGGTTACCATTGTTGTATATATTGGCATTTGTTATTTTTTTAAGTTAAAATTGATGTTATATTTTTCTTCACTTAGGATTTTTGTGGAGTTCTTCCCGATCCAAACTTTACTTATGCCATAGTTTTGGTATCATAAATGGGTCAACGCACTTTCAAACTAAAATTTAGATGATGTTGCACCATGAAATGATCATGTTTCGGGACATTAAGTGCAAGGAAAGATTTAAAGTAGTTTTCCTACATGTGGTTTAATCATTGTAACTCGGTAAATCGATTGTGGATATCAAATATGTGTTTCTCTTATTGCAATTACTTCGTATTTCCGGCTTTGCTATATGTCTTCAATTGGATCAAGCAGTGATGTGTTGATTTAGATGTCACTGAATAAGATCCTCCATCAAATGGTTCGTCTTCGATGCTTTGTAGTGTAATTGTACGTTTCTCATATACGGTGGTCTATCTTCAAGAGAAAAAGTTTATTAGAGTATAACATTTAAAAAAAAATGTGAATATCAATGAAAACTTTCACGTGTACAAAAGCCCATTTACCCCCAAGATCTTAAAAATTATTTATCTCACAAATGGCAAATCGAAAAATTATGAAAATTGCACCATAAAATTCAGCGTTTTTTCCTCTTCGATTAAACATCTCACAAGGTATACTTTTGACAATTTTTTTTTCATTTTTTTGTGGGTTTTGAAAATTATTAATACACGTATTAGTATTTGGTTGTACATTTGATTTAGGGTTACGGTTAGGGTTTGAAATCACTTTATATGAATCGTGTTTTGAAATCACTTTCCAAATACAATATTTAGACCCTCTAATTGCCTCGGGTTACACGAAATTCGTATTAGAATAATCCAAGAGATATACACGATTTATGGCAAATAAAATTGTGATCAGAGCGTTTATGTGTGTGATTTCTATGTTTGCAAGTATGCAAATGATATATTTGTAACCAGAAAAACGGAAGTTAGAGGACATATAACTGTCCATAACTAATCCGGGTCAAATCACAAATCGGGTATTTCCGGTTAACTGAATATAGTTAAATTCGTTGTTGTTTCGGGGCACTGCCCTGAACCCCCCAAGGACATTGCCCCTTGACCCCACCCTCAGCCAGGGGCTCTGCCCTTTGGACCCCACAAGGGGGCGCGGCCCCCTTGACCCCCCGCAATTTTGGTTAAGTCCGCTGTGTAGTAACTTAGACGGGTATGCACTCTGCATCATCTACCCTATATCCACTAAACCGCCAATGCACTAAAATATACAACAACAAAAGATCCGAATTTCATTGAATCTAACTTCTATATCTTTTGTTTCTCCTTCATATATTTAGTTTATTTTACGTTGTCCTTAGAAGTATTTTCTTTTACATTCTTTTATGACGTTTATTATCTTAACTACTTCAATTTTTGTTTACCAATTATATTTAATGAACAAAACTTAAAATCACTTTTAAAAATTTTCAAATAATATCATAATATATTTTTTACATTATACAACAATGATTCGTGTATACATGAGTTGAAAAGTAAATATATTAATAAAACATTGGAACAAAATCATAGAACACGAACCAAAGAAATGTGAACACGAACCAAAGAAATGTAATTATCACGCTATGAAAGTTCTTAATGGCTTTTTTTTAAAAAAAAGTTGTAAGACAAAATTAAAGGTCGAGACTTTAGTGATAGATGATTATTAATAAATAATAATAGTATCACGCCCTTTGATTGCTTTTTGTGGTTTACGGTTCCTGTCGTCGGGGGAACTGCGATTGTCAGACGGCAACGTTTGGGTTAGAAGTTTTATTATTTATAAGCTGGGGCTCAACCTATAAGTACAACCTACTTTGTGAGTAAAGATAAGTATAACTCGAGTGTCGTTCTTAAATCGAAATGAATTGAATCGAATTGGATAACCTAAGATAAGGTTGCTAATAGGATGGGTTTTAAAAGTAGGTAGGTTTGGTTTTGATGGTTTTCTAAATTATCTAAGTGCATAAAGTAAATGACTAAAAGTAAAGATAGATGTTAAGATGATAGCTAGAGAGTGATTGCTTAAACTTCGATAATTAGGGTTTTGGGATGATATTCATTATAGAGTGAATTAGAGATTCTCCTTGATAAGCATCAAACATGCGTTCGGTGTAAACACTAGGATCCTACGTTTTAGTCTAGTTTCTAAAAGCGTATGTCACTGAATCCTAGGTTATCGTGATTCTGATCAGATCAAGCTGCTTTAAACCCCACTTACTTTCTTTAAGAGACCAAGTGACCATTTTTGGATCATTGTATCTGGGTGCAAGAATGAGGCAACAGACCGCAATTTATCTTCATACCTTTCTTAATTGATTTTATCAAGGTAAATACTAATTTCATCCTACGTATGTTAAGCTATCGGTTAGGTAGAGTTAAGCTGTTTAAGCATCTTAGACTACAGCCGAGTCTTTGCCTTCTTTTCAGAACTCCATATCCAATTACTGTAAACACAAATACATCCATCTTGAATTAGACCCTCCTTTGCCATCAGTCGCTCATCCCTAATTCTACTCACGGTGTACAATGCGGTAAGCATTTCCACAGCTTTATGGTTCTTAGGCCATGTTCTAGAAGGGTAACTTCTAGATAGTCCACGATAAGATAGACATACGACATTTCCTAAGCTTCCACGTATTTGTAATTTACCGTATGTATTTCCAATGCTATACTAAGTACAGTGTCGTTTTACGGAGATCTCATAGCTTCATACTATAACAGAGATAACTATATATTCGTAGCTAGGGTTGATCAGATCCTACACTAAGGCAATAGTCACGTGAAAAACTGGAAAGGATGAATAGGTAATTAAGTCTATATTCAGGATAAGCTTAACCAGATACATAGCAAAACAATTTCAATTATATATATATATGAAATATTAATTTAACATCATCCCTACTCCTAATATCTACATTTCAACAATCACATTATTAAGCTACGTAATTATCATGGAAATAATCAAAACACGTACTGAAATAACATGCATAGCAAACATTATAACACTAGTTAAAGAAATAGATATCACCGGAAATTAAGCAGCGTAATACTGAGGATTACAAATAGTTGAACTTGAAAACTTGTTACAACGTGATTACCAAGCTAAATTTCCTCTAAAACTCTAACCGGCTACTTAAATCTCTCTAGTTCTCTAGAGAGAGAAACTAGAGAGAGAAACAAAATGAAAGAGTGTGTAAAGAGTGTGAAATGCTAGAGATGTGTGAATGATGGATGATGGTAAATGAATGAGGGAGTCCTCTATTTATAGGGGAGCCTCAAGTCACTTGTACAAGTCCTAAAGCACACAATACAAACACAAACAATCACCAAACCACTAAGGAATTGAAAAATTGCATCACCCGAGCTTCGGGATACTATATACGGCACTTATAGGGGCGTATACGGCCTTCACATACCGTTTGGTGTTTTGCCCCTTGTCCGGTTCTTCGCTCGTTGCTTGTTTTGATCGTATCTTCTTCGTTACTTGTCTGTTTGACTTGATTCTTTCGCCTACGATCTTGTATTTCCATTACGCTTATTTTGGACGTCTATAGCTCATACGTGCTTTGGAATATGATCGGTCGGTTTTGGATGTCGTATCTTCTCCGTCCTTTATCCTTTTCGTACAATTCTTGTTTCTCCGATCTCGTAATTAACTATAGAGTCAAATAATAATAGTTAAGAAGTGTATCTCCTACGATAAATAAGAGTGTAAGAATCGGTTTAGATTTATTTGCTTCGTTTTGAAAGTTATTTAGACGTTTTTAGTGATTTTGATTGCAACGTCTGTATTTGAACTACTTCGTTGAATTTTAGTAAATAAACATTGACTTAACATGTTTTCACTAAATATTAGCTCGAATAGCGAGGAATAATGTACGTAAAAACATGAATTTTTACGTTACATCAAGTATCCCACACTTAGAAGTTGCTTGTCCTCAAGCAACAACTCAGCTATGAACCTTTGTGAAAAATGTTTTAGGATCAGTTATGGTGAGCTCAAATATTTTCCACTTTTACCACTTCCTCCTATAAGCAATTTATTTCAGAAATATAAAGAAAGTTAAGATGATTCTTTCAGAAACAAGAATTGACTTTCTTTAGGCATACTTTCAACTCTCGCGATCTTGCAGTATACATGACCAGGCGATCTCACCATAAGGTGGTCACTCAATTTACTCATGGTGTATCGGGTTTCCTATCATTCTATTTCAATCGAGATCACTCAATAAGTCAGTCATGCAGTACTCATCGTTATATGCTTGACCGAGAAACGGATCTCCACCACTTAGGTGAGAATGCTGCTAATTATCCCAAGACATTCAAAAGGGTTGTAATGTTACGTGAGGGTTTAGGGGGTACGGATACCGGTGAATTTTTGGTTATAAAGGGGTTGCTTATCTTAGAATCTCTAAAATTATGAAAAATATTATTTTAAAATGGAACGAGGAGTTTGATAGCTAGTTGTCTTCTATCGGATCTTTCTTGAGGAGATGATACTTTTTGAAGCAATTTGGCTTTATTTTTGGAATTATTTTTTCTTTTATTTTCTTCTTCGGAACTTCTTTGCCAGAGAATTTCTAAGGATATTTGTTTTTATTTTTGAATATCTTAGAAATCCCTTCAGAACTATGTTCTTTGTTTTGACTCTTTTGAGTCTTTTCGGGGTGCCGATTTTACGCACCATTTATTCTCTCGCCTAGTTTAGAAGGCCAATTTTTTGCACCAAGGCTTTTTGAGAGATGTAACTTTTTGGCGAACACGAAAGAGTAAGAAACGGAATCATGAAGAGAATATTCTAAAAGGTGTTTTTCATATCCTTGGAAATTCTAATACAAGTTTTGGGGAAGTTTTTGGGTGAGTAGGTTTAAAGGATGGGGTTTTATCAAAAGATATATCGGTTACGCTCAAGAGGTTTTATTAGTTGGATCATCGATATTAAAAATGAGTATAGGTCGGTTTAGGTTTGAAAAATATGCTAAAAATGGGTTTAATTCCTAGGGAATGTCAAGGTACTCAAATTGCACCATTACCGCGTACGACACTCACCAATATGGGCTCGAAGTGTATGTCAGGAGCAAGTTCTAATTCTGAAGCACATGCATCAGCACACACAACAAATGAATTACTGAAACATTTAAAATGAATGCTTTTTAATTGGGCTCAAAATACCTCACTATAAGATTGGGTTGTATGTGCCTAGTCTTGCGATGCCCTTCTTAGATTATCATTTATTGCTTAAGAAATTTCTACCTTATTTTCCCTAGATTCCGAAATGACTTATTTATACTCAAAAATAGCTCCTCTAAGAAATATTTAACTCAAAAAGATTATACCTTTTTTTCTATTTTCTTAAAAATTTTGAAAAATTTGAGGAACATTTTGTTTGTACAAGACGTACAGTTTTGTGTCTGTTAGTTTAGGTTTGATTTTGTAAGACTTAGAAATAGGTATAAGTCCTAGGTTGCGAAACTTGTAATTATGCGAAACTCATATGTAGTGCGAAACTTAGAGAGTTTCGCTAGTTATGACTTGTCTAGGTTGCGAAACTTAGAAAGTTTCGCATGATGCGAAACTCTTCAGTTTCGCATGTTGAGTTTCGCAAAGTCTGTTTATATATACGCAAGTGTTAGTCAGATTTGTACGCGTTTTAGAGAGCATTTTGTTAGCAATTATTTTGTAACTCTCAAAACGTTTTCTGCTGTAATTACTTTGTTCAATCAATACGCAGAAGCATTAGAATCAATTGTGTCCATTTGTTTCTCAATTATACATGTTCATGTTCTAACCGAATTTGCTAATTCCGCTTGTGAATTTGAGCAATTGGCTGTCGATTAAGGAATTACAAGTGGTATCAGAGCGGGAGCAGCTTGTTGATTGCGTTTAGAACGAGAATTTGTTTAGTTTTGATTCGGTTTTGCTTTGGTATAAAACAGAGACTGTTATTACAGAATTGATTGAAGATTGTTCAGGTTTTTGATTCAAATAGACCGTTAAGTAATTGCATAAGTAATTGCGAATAGTTTAGGATCATAATTTGAGTGTTTGATTGTGTTTTGAACGAGTTGGATCTTTTTCACATCTGCTGGTGTGCGAAAGTTGCAAGAACAGCGAAACTTACGTAATAACCGTTTTTATTACGAAACTTATTCACTGGTTTTTCAAAATCTTCGAAGGTTGAAATTTACGAAAGTCAATTGCGAAGGTTGACTAATGCGAAAGTGTGACTGCGAGAATTATGTGCGTGTGTTGACTTGCGAAAGTTATACTGTGCGATTGTTTGACTTGTGCGAAACTTCTGACTTTCGCATAAACAGTGTTCTGGAATCTAAGTTTCGCAAATCTTGTGTTAGAGTAAAATGGCTTATGCAAATTTTCAATCGATGATTAAGTACGAGAACGAGATGGGCACAACAAATAAACCTCCAAGGTTCTTGTGTTAAAATGATTACGATGACTGGAAATATAGATTCGAATCATTCGTAGCTTTGTATGATTCGGATCTAATAATTCCAATCACCGAAAAATACATTCGACCAAGAGCTGAGGGGAACTACCGAGGTGAGGTACCTTATAAACCTATCAAGCAGATGACGATTGATGAAAAGAAGGAATATGATCGTGATAAGAAGGCTAGTGCGGTCATATCTATGTGTCTACCAAAAGATGCTCTAGCTTGTTTTAAAAACCTAGAAACTGCTTTTGAGCTATATGAAGGAATGACAAAGAGATTTGGAGGCAACGAAAAATTAAAGAAAAGTAAAAAGGATCTTTTGAAAAAACAATTCGATGTCTTCTCCTTTTTGCCAAACGAATCATTCGAGGAGTTGATTACTAGGTTTTTGCAACTAATGAGTGAGCTGAAAGGTCATGGTGTGGAATATGACCATATTGATGTTAATGAAAAGTTGGTGGAAGCTTTGCCACCAAAATGGGATGATTATGCTCAAATGAATTTTATGACTGGAGTGGTCACGTGGATGATTATGCTCAAAATCATGCTTTGATGGCCAACATCACTGAGGTTGATTCATCTCCGTTTGATCATATTTGTTTAAAATGTGTTGACATGAGTGAAAGTATTAGCAGATACCAAACTCAGAATCAAAACTTGTTAAGTGACATCGAAAAATTAAAAGATGTTAACAAAGTTTTGTTGAAAAATGAGAGATATTTTTTAGAAAAGTTTGAGACTTCAAGAATTGAAACTCATGAATTGAAGGTTTTAATTCTAAATCAACTAGACATTATTTATAGTTATTTGACTAAAATTTTTTTGTTGCAAAAAAAGAATTCTGAAGCTCAAACAGAAATTGTAAATTTAAAAAGAAAACTCTCTAATCTTTCCACTTCATCTCTAGTTCTAGATGAAATTATCCATTCTCAACAATTGTATACTAAGTCTAAAACAGGCATTGGGTATCATATGGTTCTTCCTCCTAAATCGTATTCCCAAATGCCTACCATTGATGAAAGTTCTGAGTTTGAAGCTAAAATTCCTAAAGTTGTGAACATGCAATTTGATGACAAATCTTCAAATAAGTTTGTCAAAGTAACTAATGAGTCAGAGATTGTATGTGATGTAGAAGATTGTGAAGTGTCCACTAAGGTTGACAAACAAAATGTCAAACTTGAAAATTTTATAATCACAACTGAATATGTAAATTTGTCAAAATCAGTGGCTGTGGATAAAAATGAGACTTTAAAAAAGGATACTAAAAATAGTATTCCTAGGGTTCAAACCTCTTCCAAAAGTCAAAATAAAATTCTGAAAATTTTTAAAAAAGAAGAACCAAAAGACAAGGAAGGTTTGAAAATCTCATGTACTTCACAAAAGATTTGTTCAAAATCTTGCTCGTCCACTTCACAAACAATTTCTCCACAAAGTGCTGTACGAAAAAAAGTATCTTCAAGTTCTCATACTCCTCAAGCTTTCGAAGAACTTGTTACTTCTGTGGCATACGTGAACATCTTTTTAGAGACTGTTGGCATTATGCAAAGAAACTTTTGAAGCAAAAACAAAATAACAAATTCAACTAAAAGTTTCTTCAACAAATCTCAAGTAAGATGTTCAGGTAATCAATGTCAAAAAGACATTGAAGGAAAAGATTGTTAAATCTTTAAAGCCACAATGGAGAAAGAAAGATTCCACAAGTAATAACTCAATCTCAATTCTCAAATATTTTAAATAAAAATCAAAAGAGATTGATGTTATTATCTTGGATGCTACTGGACGACCCAAGGCTTCCAAGGCTTGGTCTCCATTTGTAAGTCCCTTCCGTATAGGATCAATAACGAGATTATCTAAGGTATTCAGGTGCGGAATCCCTCAATACTAGTTATAGGATCTATAACGAATTCTTTCGCAATAGTTTAGCGAATCAATTATCTAATATGCTTTGTATCGAATATAACGAGCATTAACGATCAATATCTAGCCTTTAGATCAGTTGTAATGTCTCTGGAAACCCTAAAGGTTCGTCTTGGATGAATGGCAAAAGATCATTAGGTTTAAAACTTAAATTGCATATATAACCGTCTCGGTTCGCAGGTTCATGGGCTCTACGAACTGACTCAGTTCGCAGCCCAATTTGGCCCAGTGAACTGACTCGGTTCGCAGCCCAATTTGGCCCAGCAAACTGACTCGGTTCGCAGCCCAATTTGTCCCAGCAAACTGACTCGGTTCGCAGCCCAAGTTTGTCCTGCAAACTGACTCGGTTCGCGGTCAAACTTGATCAACATTTTTCAGAACTTTAATATTTAACTCTAAAATGTTTACCAACCAATAGCTTTCATTTACAATTCAAACCAATGTACAAACTTGATTACAATTACCAAAAGTCTATTAAAAGCTAGATCTGTTGTCATAAAACATGTCTCAACAGACTCCCCCTTGACAATAGCTCTAGCGTCTTTAGGTCTTTGTCTTCAAGTTGTCTTTGGTAATCACTTGTAAATATTACTACCCGCATATATCTTCAGCTTTATGCATGTCTTAACCATTGACTGATAGTCTCGAGCAACATCTTCCCATCCTTCAATCGCAGTGATCCTATTCTTGTGTAACATTAATAGGTCAGCCTTTGATAAGTTCATTAGATGTCGACGATCATAGATCTTTAAGATTTCTCTCTCTTCGTCTTCAACTTCATCGTCATGTTCAAACATGAGAGCTTCACCAGTCATAGAATCCACAGAGCATCTCTTCAACTTACCTAAGATATCTTGAGGCATAGTCTTCAATGGAATCTATTGTATGCATTTCACAGCTGGATATATCTTCTTTCTTCGACGCCTTCCTGTTCTTTCGCTTCTCTCTTCGAGTTTGATTGTCTTTCCGACTCTTGGCTTAATTCTTTCAAACTTCATTGACCAACCCTCAATCTTGATAATCTTTTCGACATATTTACCAAAAGGATCATTACTGGGGTTATTCAATTCTAATCTAGCCAAGTCTCGAATTTCAAACCTCGGCAAAGAACTGAAGACTACAAGCTTCTTCTCAAAGTATTGAACTCCGTCAAATCTCTTTATAGCAAAAAGCTTCAAGTCAGCGTCGTAGTACCATCCAATAATACCTTTTCTTGGTATACGTTTTCCAGTGATATCAACTTCATTAATCCTAGTCTTTTCCTTCTTCTTTTTCTCCAAAGGTTTAAACATCGGATTATCTGTAAGTTTATCAGGAAGATCATCTTCAGAATCAGTTGAATCATCTAGATTTTCATCTAAATCTATAACTCTTTCTCCATCTTCATCCTGAATAATAACCTTTGTCTGTGATGGGCTCACGATGTGTTCATCGATATCAGCATCGGGATCTACACTTTCGTTTAACCCAACATCAGAGATAGAAGTCCAATCTTCAGGAGGTACAAACTCTCCCTCCTCTAGATCATAATCAATTTCTTCTTCGATTTCAGTATCGGAATCACTTTCATCATTCATATCTACAAGTGATAAACATGTCATGAATCAAATGTGAATAATATAAGTTCTTTTATCGAAATAGATAATCAATCTAAGAATTTCTTTATCACCTCATTCATGAAATCACAACCAATTATTAATCTTATATAATTTGAACTTGTCATGAAGAATCTCAAGTCTAAATCTTATATAATTAATCTTATATCATTTTGACTTGTCATATAACATCTCAAGTCTAAATCTTATATAATTTCTGTAGATACGAACACAAAACAAATAACTTTTAATGTACATCTTTCATTGATTATAAATATTCCTACAACCAATCTAAGAATACACATCTAAAATTATCACTTAGTAATTTGCTCACCAACATTACCAGCACCACCATCTTTAGTACCAGCACCAGCACCAGCACCACTCCCACCAACACCACTTCCACTTGCACCAGCAGACTCCCCCTGAATTATAGGTAGCTCACCAGTCGTTGAAGGACCAGTCGGCTCTCTATCTTTCTATGATAAGTTGGTGACAAGGCCTTGCAGTCGATCAAGCTGTCTCTGCTAATCTTCAGACTCTCTGATTGAAAGCATATGAGACTTCAGGAGATGAGTATAGGCTTCGCCTTGAGACACAAGCTCCTATGCAAGAGTAGCATTCTGAGTCTCTAATATCCGAACTCGAAGTTCCAAATTTGAGATCCTCTCAGAAGCTCTAATAGGAGGCTGGGAAGTAGGTGCGGTGGCAGATTGAACACGGCGTTGTTCAATCTGGATGGCAACGTCTGTCAAAAGTAAGCGAGCTGCGATTCTACTAGCTTTGGAAGTCTGAATCGTGACAGTATCGTCAGCAGCAGGCTCCTGTTAGACAATAGTTATCAGTAAAAGTTACGGAGTAATCTGTCTCAATCTCTGAATAACTATAAATACTTGTATCTCTAACCTTCTCTGAGGTTTCAGATACCAGAGCACTCGGACGTTGCGTCGATGGTCTAGCCTGTGGTTGTGTATCTTGAGCAACTGTTATAGAAATATATATCTCAGTTTCTCATGCAGAACTCACAACATACAACAGATAATAATTAGGTTAAAAAGTAACCTGGACTAGATAAATCGCCAATCGTCAGTTGTGCTGTAGCCGAACGAATACGCTTTCTGCGTTGAGTCTGAAGAGGTTAATCCTCCTCATCATCTGTCTCCTCATCGATCAAACAATAATCAGGATCTTTATCATCAGCTTTACGCTTGCCTTTTAAAGCAGGATCCATGATTAGTTTGGAGCCCTTCCTGATCATTCCAGCAGGAATACCTGAAGGAAAAGGACGAGGAAGATCATCATCAGTTTCCTCACTATCTGAGTTTGATGCAGTGGTGCCGTCCTTGCCTAAGGCACTAGAAGGCCCAGCATCTAAACCCGCCTGATCCCGTTCACCCTCAGGTCTAACGACCTCTGGGTCGATAGCTTCAGGAGCCTAGTCATGAGGATTGATTAACACATGATAAGTAAATATATAGAATACACACAAGTTGAATAATAATGATACCAAAAATACTTGAAATTGATCTATCTCATTTAAGAGAGGATTAGTAGCATCATCATTTTGTATCAAAACCTCATGCAAAACCTGAGCAGCAATGTCAGGTTGAGCAGCCTGATGCAGAACATCGTCAATAAGCTCTTGCGGCTCAGGATTTTGAGCCACACCTGCTGGCTGAGGTTGTGTGGTTGAGCTCCGTCATCCAACCAACCATTATTTGGCGGAGCTGAACAAGTGGCATGGAGAAGATGGCCAAAAAGATCACATGCTTCAGGCTTGACCTGATCTGGATGTCGAGAGGAGTGAAGAAAGCATGCGTTGTAACCTCGAAGTCCAATCCGGTCGACATGCAAATCTGGCTGAATATTCGTCAAACCAGGAATGCAGTGACGAATGATAAGCATGCAGAAACGCGGATAGAGCATGAATTTGGATCGAACAGCTCCAGTGATCTGACCAACAAATGAGTTGAATATATATGACGAGAAACTGTATGGTTTATTATAAACCAGGGACAGTAGGCCAGATAAAAGTTCAGGGCTCAACTCATCGTAACCGCCCTTCTTGTTACCGAAGATGGTAACAATAATGTGGAATAAGAATCTCCACTGTCCAAGCACAAATGCTTTGACAAATTGGCGTCCTGTTTTGGGTCCAGAATAACCCATTCTACCAAGTGCACCCTCAATGAAGTCAAAGGAGTACACAGAGGGACCAGCTTCTTGCTCGACTGTACCAGATGTAAAATCTGTCGCTGATCATCAGCAGAGAAGACAATGGGATGATCATTAACCGTTGCACGAATAACAGGAGGAATTGTAGCACCATCATACACAATACTTTCCCAAAATTGATCCAGTAGATCTCGGGACAATAGTGGAGACTCCGTAATAGCATATCGAATCCTCGAACGTGCTAAATACGTCAAAATCTCAGTAAAACGAGCAGCACCACACTCGTTGACATCCAAGTTCACCAATATATTGTGACCAGGAGTGAAAGATTGAGCAACCATATCTGTAACCATAAGAATTATACAAATGGCAATTAGCTCATATAATAGGAAAACTTATCGAACATTAATTAATTTTAAACGTGTATGTATTGTGAACAAAAAAATGATCACCAAACATCCACGTTTACTATTAATTAATAACTTAATTTACTGAAATTAATTGAACTATTAAGTATACGAGACTTAATTTTCAATTATATACTCTAAATTATATGCAGTTCGTAAGTCCTAGTAGATAATCTGAAAAATCATACCGCCGATATAAAATCGGAACACGCCGCACGAGTACATATGAGTCGTAAGTCTTTCGATATGAAAGAACAGAAATCGTATATTATATGTAATTAACTTATAACCATAAGTCCTTAAGTCGAAAACATATAACTGACAATTTACAGTCGCAACTTGTAGTTTATTTGTAACCATAAAGATCTCAAATCGAAAACAAGAAAATGTATACGTATTTAACCTATAAACGTAAGTTCGTAAGTCGAAACGTATAACAAATAATTAACAAGTCTCAACATGTAATTTACTAGAAAACATAGAGTTCGCAAATCGAATACAAGTCGAAAAAGATTAAATGTGTAAACTAAATATTGACTAAGTCAAACGTTTAGTTTGCAAATCAAGGTTGTTTCAGTTCTCTATAGTCAACCGAAGTCAAACAAGTAACTCAGGTCGATAAAGTCAACGAAAGTCAATGATTAATTTCGCTTCGCAGGTCAACGGAAGTCAACTATTAAGTTCGCTTCGCAGGTCAAAGGAAGTCAACATATAAGTTCGCTTCGCTACGGTCAACGAAAGTCAAACCGGTTGGGTTCGCTTCGCTATGGTGAACGTCAGTCAACGAAGTGACTAAGTTCGCAACGGTCAAAGAAAGTCAACCCGTTTGGGTTCGCTTCGCAGGTCAATGCGAGTCAAACATTTGGGTTCGTTGCGAACTGAGATTGAAGCTCAGTTCGCAGGAGCGTCTGGAACAAGTATCAACTACTAAATCAATGATCGAAACTTGTTAATCGCTAATAAAGGATCTACAGACTTTCGTAATGATATGATTGAACAAGTTCTACGAGTTTTATGTTTTTAATTTTCACTAATTTGTACACAATCCGTGAAACTCTAAACCGAAACTCCCAAAACATAAACCATTGATTAAATGCAAATTATACGGTGAAATCGAGTGTATCACTTCAAAAAATGTGCAATCGAAATTAGTATAATATCCTCGGAGTGAAAAGCCTTTTCTTGTACTTTAATTTCGAAGAAATTAACCGTGAGTGTGTTTGGAGTGGGTTCGCCAAAACTCGTCTCGTAGGGAAGGAAACTCGGTTCGCAGGGGTATTTGGAAAGTGAGACTTGGACTCGTTGACTTGGCCCTTTTATACTCCATACTCGATTCGAAAGTTTGACTGGTCAACTTCGCAAATTTGACCAAAAAGCGAATTTAGCTTTAAATATAAATTGAATTTTTACACGTCAACATTTGGCACTTTCCATTGCGTTTTTGTCACATTTGTTCAACACGGAATGATAAATTGTCATTTAACTTAATTCCAAAGAGTCAAAAAACTATAAAAAATAAAACTAATAAAAAAATAACATAAACTAATAATCAAGCAAAAATAGTGGTATCAAGTACCATTTTATTAATGAGACAAAAAGGATAAACACTACATATTTTTGGCGTTAAGAATTTATCTGCTTAGGGATCATATTAGGAAGAATAAGCTGTACCTTATTATTTATTAAACACATCTAAGAAGATTGTGAGTATACATATATCATGAAATTCAAATAAGTTACAGAAAAATTACAACTTAACCATATATCAACTTATATTTATAAAATTATAACTTGGTTACCTTCATCCACTTGATATAACACGTTCTTTGAACATACTTTTATATTAATGAGAATGAATTATTCACCCAAGTGAATGTTCTTTTGTCGTTGACAGTTCAAGACGATTACCGATATTATGATCCACATAAACAAATTATACAATGATTTCCAAGCAAACCTTTATTGTTAGTATGCAGATTAACCAATGTGTTCCAATATACGACATACTGAGAAATCAAGTATAACACAAAACACTGTATCTTTTACATTCAAGGTAGAGGTTACTA
The DNA here is from genome assembly GCA_963930675.1 of Gnaphalium uliginosum. Classification (NCBI taxonomy): domain Eukaryota; kingdom Viridiplantae; phylum Streptophyta; class Magnoliopsida; order Asterales; family Asteraceae; genus Gnaphalium; species Gnaphalium uliginosum. The sequence goes on along the minus strand of OZ005680.1, from coordinate 36,253,063 downwards.
AATGATGCACTTTCCGTAACATATAACATATCCTTGAGTTATTTTAAGGCTTGACAAACATCAAACATATTTTGAAGATACTAGTGGTTCTAGATCTGTACTTAGTACAATAGAAGAACCCTTAGTATGAGTAAAACAAGTTTGAGACCATTGGCAAAACTAAAAGTGTCAGGTCTGTACTTAGTACAACAAAGTCACTATTAGTTTTGCTAATAGTCATATTTCTAACTATTTGTCTGTTCATATATTCATAGATTCTTGATAACAGTGTATGGCTATACTATCATTCACAAATTAAGACTTGTGTCATACATCATATAGTAGTTCACACTAGAAAACACACATGAGAATTATTGCTTATTAAATGCTCAGAAGCCATAGCATAATTTGCCTACCAGTATATCATATAATGAAGCTGTCTAGACTTAATTTTATTCTTATCCAATTATAACGTGTGGAGAAAGGTGTATAATGAAATAAATATAAGTAAAGTCCTGGTTGTAAAGATGTAACGTTAATGTGACTTACCAGAATCTACTAACACATCTAACTTAAGGCTTACACTTAATATTGTTAAGCTTATTCTCCTAATGTACTATCATTTCCCAGTAGATAAAAACTTAAACTTTTTATGATTTATATTCTTTTTGCGTTTTATAGGAGGCGATTCCCCTCAGGTAAGAAGCAAATGAATGCCATACGCCAACTCCCTTTAAACTAGTAACCCAAACATACTACTAATTATTACATAACCTTTGGAAGACAAGTTATTCTGAATCCTCATTCCGTTTAGTTGAACTAATGTCTCAAAACGCGCCCTGTCGAAAGCTTTAGTGTATAGGTCTGCCAAGTTGTCAGAAGAGGCAACTTTGACTAATCTAATAAGCTTCTTCTCGGCACAATCGCGAATAAAATGATGACGAATATCAATGTGTTTCGTTTTTATGTGCTTTACCGGATTATTGGTTATAGAGATCGTCGATTCATTATCGATCATCATAAGAGTATCAGTAAAATTTAACTCATAATCCTTTAGTTGTTGCTGAACCCACAACACTTGAGAACAACAGCTGCCAGCTGCAACATACTCAGCTTCACAAGTGGAAATGGCTACTGAGCTTTGCTTCTTACACTGCCAAGACACGAGTCTACCTTCTAAGAATTGACATCCTCCGGTTGTAGACTTTCTGATTTGATTGCATCCACCATAATCCAAATCAGTATAAGCAACGAAATCTAGGTCTCTTTCAATCGGATACCAAAGTCCCAGCTTCGGCTTCCCTATGAGGTAACAAAAGATTCGTTTTACATCTTGCATATGTGACTCTTTCGGATTAGCTTGATATCTTGCGCAAACACAAACAGCAAACATAATGTCAGGCCTAGATGCAGTCAAATACATTAGTGATCCAATCATAGCCCTATATAGAGTAGGATCTACATCCTGATCACTCGATGTATCGGGACCGAGTCCGTGAGTTTCTGGAATAGGAGTTTTGTAGATACGAGATTCATCCATCTTGAAAAGGTCTAATAGCTCATGTGTATATTTAGATTGATGAATAAAGAATCCATCTTTCTTTTGGTCAACTTGTAACCCTAAGAAAAAATTCAACTCTCCCATAGCAGACATCTCAAACTTGCATTTCATAACTTGCTCAAAATCTTGACACATCTTTTCGTCAGATGACCCAAAGATAATGTCATCAACATACACTTGAACAAGTAGAAAGTCATGTTTCTTCCATTTCACAAAAAGTGTACTATCAATTCTTCCTCTTGTAAAACTATTCTCAAGAAGATAAGTTGATAGTGTTTCATACCATGCTCTTGGTGCTTGATGTAATCCATACAGAGCCTTATCAAGACGATATACTCTATCTGGATAACTTGGATCAGTAAACCCCGGTGGTTGAGAAACATACACCGTTTCCTTGACTTTGCCATACAAGAAGGCACTCTTAACATCCAGTTGATAAACTTTCATTTTCTTTGAAGCTGCAAATGCTAAGAACAGCCGAATTACCTCAAGCCTAGCCACAGGTGCAAACACTTCATTGTAGTCAATCCCTTCTTGTTGATTAAAACCTTGCACGACTAGACGAGCTTTATTGCGAATCACGATTCCTCGATCGTCTTTCTTACACTTAAAGACCCATCTAGTTCCAATTGGATATTCACCAACTGGTAAATCAACCAACTCCCAAACTTGTAGTTTTGAGAACTGAGACAGTTCTTCCTGCATTGCTTCTACCCACGAATTGTCCTTCAAAGCCATTTGAACATTCTTAGACTCAACTTGTGAGATAAAGCATAAATATAGACATAGATTTGTAACCCCTGTCTCTTTCATTTCAGCATACAGGCTAGTGTACTCAGATATACTAGCCCTAGTTTGAACAGATGCATTTGGATCCCCAATGATATTCTCAGTTGGATGATTTTTGTTAATTCTTGTTGTCGTCACTGGTTCAAACTGTATTTCATCTTCTAGATTAGTGCCAATTTCTTCCAATGGTGGCATATCCTCATCAGAAGATTATTGTGTGGCACTTGTTGAAGCTCGATTAGTATCCACAGAAGTTGTACTTTTAGGAGCACTCGATGTTGGTGCGGGGCCAATATCCCCATCACCCGACAATAAATGCTCAGGGATTGTTGAGTCAACTTTGTAGTCACTAATTGGAACGTTGAAAGACTTAAAGAGATCTGAATAGTCAAATTGCCAATCTAATCCCTTATGTAAGTCATGTGTGTAGCTCGTAACTTCAATGTTATAAACTATTTCCACACGTCCCGTAGCTTTATTGAAGACACGTTTGTTTGGTGAATTCGGCACATAACCTAGGAAGTATCCTTCGTCAGCCTTCTCACCAAATTTCTGTTGATTACTAGTCTTCAGTAAAGTGCATGAAACTCCAAAGGGTTCAAACCCTTTTAAGTTAGGTTTCTTATTGTTCAAAAGCTCATAACACGTCTTGTTCTGCTTTTCAACCGTAAGAACTCTATTTAGAACATGACATGCTGTATTCACCGCTTCTGCCCAAAAAATGACCGGAAGCCTTAAATCTGCAAGCATTGTTCTAGCCCCTTCAATCAACGTTCTGTTTTTCCTTTCAGCAACACCGATCTTTTGAGGTTCATAAGGTGCACTGAATTGATGTTGTATCCCTTTGCTTAAGCAATAGACATTGAACGTTGAATTTTTGAACTCTGTTCCATTGTCACTACGAGTTCTCTTAATTCGTGTTCTTTAGACATTCTCTATTAGATCTAAGAACTCCATAAGAATACCAGGAGTTTCATCCTTAGATCCCAAAAAATACCCAAGAGAATCTAGAGAAGTCATCTGTGACAACTAAACAGTACCATTTGCCACCTATGATTCTTTTGCTTATTGGTCCAAAAAGATCCATATGCAGCAATTCAAATGGCGAGGAGATTGAATTTTCAGTCTTAGACCTGTGTGGTTTTTTATGCTGCTTTCTTTTCATGCAAGGAACACACTTGTCTTCAGACTCGAAACGTTTTTGTGGTACACCCGGAACTAACCCATTCTTGGTTATATTTTTCATTTTTCGAAAGTTCAGGTAAGCCATTCTCCTATGCCATAATAGTGCGTCTGCTTCAGAAGCCTTGGATAAAAGACATGTCGATTTCATTGAAGTATTAGGAACACCCATGTTGATGGCATAGATGTCCTTCTTCCTTGGAGCCCTCATAAATATCCATTTTTCTGGGATGATGAAACCCGGCTTCAGGACTAAGGCTTCTGTCTCATTGAAATGTACAGAATGACCTTTATCACAGACTTGGAAAACACTCATTAGGTTGTAAATTAGTTCTTCAACATAACTCACATCCTTTAGAGTCAAAGTTCCATTTGAAACTTTTCCTTTCCCAGTTATTACTCCTCCTTTCTCACCAGCGAAGTGAACTCGCTGTTTCATTCCACCTTTGAAGTCCTTCAGTAGACTTCTTTCACCTGTCATGTGCCTAGAACATCCACTGTCTACATACCACCAACTATCCTTGTTCACCGTCTGTTCTTACACATGACACGTTGTACACAATTAGTTCTCAAGAGGGACCCAAGCAATTACGGTCTTGGTTTGTCCCTTATCATCAACAATCTGAACTTCTTTAAAGTAACCATAACTATTATCGTCAATAGTCTTGGTAACTGGTAAAGAAGTTTGAGGTTGTTGATGATCTGAAGTCCTATGTCTCTGAGGAGAGTGAGTAGAAAACCTCTGAGGCACATAATCAACTCTATGTGTACGTGAAGTAGAACCACTTTCAAATTGACTATGGTTTCTACTTTGAGTCCTAAATCTCGACGGTGTCTTATCTCTAGGCTTAGTGTCATTTAGAGAATAAGGCCGTTTAGGTTTAGGCGGAGAGACAATGTGAGTAATATCTCTTTTCAGAATGTTCACAGGTTTAGTACTTAATCCCGGTTTGGTACCTAACCTGTCTACATTTGAACTAGAGACATTCGGTGTCTCATGGTTATTCAGAAGCTTATGAGATGCTTCCAACTTCTTGTTAGGACAACAAGAAGCCACATGCCCCTTTTGGTGGCATTTGAAGCAAGACATCTGCTTTCGTGACTTAACCACTTTTGCCTTTTCGTTTTTAGTCTGAGTTTTAGACACTAAAGGTGTATTTTCTTGTTCCTTAATAATCTCATCATTTATATCAGTATCAACCATCATTCCACTCGAGACAAAATGTACTTTAGTGAATGATGTGTTCTTACTGACATCAGATGATGGATCCTTACTGACATCATTCCACTCAAACATTTCAGACTTTTTAGTTACATTATCCTCAGGTTTAGTATCCACATCCATCATTTCTAAGTCAACAGAAGTAATGTAATTTGAATTAAAAGGAGGGGTACATCAGTGTATCCTAATCCAGTCTTATCCTTTACACTACGTTGAGCATCAATTATAGAGTCCATAATTGAAGATGAGGTTCTATAACTTTCAAACTTACGATTAAGCTCAACTAACTTCAATTTTGACTCAGCTAGCTCCTTATCTTTATTAGCAATGTTTTGATTTAAGTCTCTTAGATTTAAATAAAGGCCATCTATTTTAACACATTGTTCATTTATTGTATCTCTTAGATTGGTCTTATCAGCAGAATCAGACTTAATCTTTTCTTTTAAAGCTAGTTTATCCTCACTAAACCTTTGAGCATCACTTTTAGCTATTTCTAATTCAGATTTCAAGGTATTATATGAATCAGCAAATACACTAACTTGTGATTGCAAATTAGTAACTAAATCACAGACATCAACAAGATTAAGCATATCAAGACATACCCTTTTCTTATCTGTTTGAACTTCAGCCATATGTGCTACAAATTCATCTGGACTCATATCCTCAGTTGAATCCATGACCAGCACATCATCATCACTTGCTTTAGATGTAACTTCTGGCACGTTTACTTGATAATCCACATCAGTCGGCATATAGGATGTAGACTCAGCAGTGTTCTCTTGATTATCTATCTCAGCCATAAGAGCATGCTTAGGCTGAGCAGACCAATCATAAGACCCATCAAGCTGTTGAACCACCAAGGCTTTGGAAGCTAAAGAACTTCCCGAGCCTTGTCTTCCATTGCTGACATCAACCTTTGTTCGTTGACATTCCCGAGCAAAGTGTCTGTAACCTTGACAGTTATAACACTTAACTTTGGATTTGTCAAACCCTGGTCGATTTCCTTCCACCTTTCTACCAGTACGCTTCAAGAAATTTTTAACTCTCCTTGACACCATAGCTAGCTGCCATTGGAGATCCATTTCTTCAAGGTCATCAGGGTCTATCTGATCATAGTCTTCATCAAACACAGCTGGATCATTGATTTCCCCCTGAATATAGTTCTCATAAGAAGCAACAAAAGAGGCAAGAACAGGCAATTGTTGTTCAGCAGATTTCACACTCATAGGCATCTTATGATGCCCTTGAGGTGACTTCTCAGTAGATTTCTCTTTTGTTTCACTTCCAGATGAAGCGATAAAGCACAAATCCTCAGTTATCAACTCACCAGTTTCTCCAGTATCACCAACTAGTAAAGCAGTGGTCGAACTGGATGATGCATTCGAGAGAGTTGATTTTCCATGATATAGCCCAGGATTCTGTAACTGATCAAAATCCGTTTCTCTTGTTTTGTTAGTGAAATCATAACCTCTGAGCTTATCAATAGCCTGCTCCAGAGTCATTGTGGCATACCGCTCTTCATTATCCTTGAGCATAATTCCATGCAATTCCCATTTCGAAGGCAAACCCTCAATAAACTTGTCGGTTTTCTCCGTATCAGTAAAGGTAATCTCATGGTCATCTAGCTCACTCAATAGATGGTAGTATCTTGTGGTGTAAGCATCAAGATCTTCTCTTTTCAAAGCTTTAAACACAGCAAACTGCTTCTTAAGGAGATTCTTCTTGCCCGCCTTTACTTGTGGACTACCCTCACATCTTTTCTCAAGAGCAATCCAGAGTGCTCTAGCAGTGTGAAAAGATTTCAATTGATGATTGATTTCCTTAGGTAGACTCATCTTAATTGAAGAATGAGCCTTATTCTCAATCTCAAATTCCTTTTTCTGGTTATCATTCATCCTGTTGTAGGGTACAGTTACTGTTGCATTTTCAATAACAGTTGTAGGTGCTGTGTATCCATTCTTGATACACATCCAGATTGACAAATCACGGAATCTACAGTATGATTCAAATCTGTCTTTCCATCCATAGTAATCCTCAAGTCGGAGCAATTTAGGTGGAACATTAGATTTTCCAATCTCGTGGTCCATCTCAATCATTCTACTTAAGTCAGACATCTTTGTCAATCTCAGAAGTTAAACAGTCACAAAAATCAGAAGTTTCAGTTCGCAGGAAACTCAGTTCGCAGAATCTCGGTTCACAAAAACTCAGTTCGCAGGAACTCACTTCGCAAGAACTCAGTTCGCAGGAAACTCAACTCAGTTCGCAAATCTCAGTTCGTGACTCTCAGTTCGGTTCGCAAGTGATCTCGGTTCGTAGAAACTCAACTCAGTTCGCAAATCTCAGTTCGCGACTCTTAGTCAACTCAGTTCGCAAATCTCAGTTCGCGACTCTTAGTTCGGTTCGTAGAAACACTAATCTCAGTTCATGAGAACTCAGTTCGGTTCGCAGAAACCCTAATCTCAGTTCGCGAAATGGCTGAAAATTCCAAAAACGAAAAAGTCAGTTATTTTTACGATTAAAAATGAAGATTTCGATCGTAAACAAAACTAAAAATGTCCAAAGAGTGATTTTGGTCGTAATTAAGTACCTAATGCACTAAAAACATCCCGAAATCACACGTTATTATCCCGAATAACCTCGAACCTATGCGTATCTAGCTATACGCTCTGATACCAATTGTAAGTCCCTTCCGTATAGGATCGATAACGAGATTATGTAAGGTATTAAGGTGCGGAATCCCTCAATACTAGTTATATGATCTATAATGAATTCTTTCGCAATAGTTTAGCGAAACAATTATCTAATATGCTTTGTATCGAATATAACGAGCGTTAACGATCAATACCTAGCCTTTAGATCAGTTGTAATGTCTCTGGAAACCCTAAAGGTTCGTCTTGGATGAATGGCAAAAGATCATTAGGTTTAAAACTTAAATTGCATATATAACCGTCTCGGTTCTCAGGTTCATGGGCTCTGCGAACTGACTCAGTTCGCAGCCCAATTTGGCCCAGCGAACTGACTCGGTTCGCAGCCCAATTTTGTCCTGCGAACTGACTCGGTTCGCGGTCAAACTTGGTCAACATTTTTCAGCACTTTAATATTTAACTCTAAAATGTTTACCAACCAATAGCTTTCATTTACAATTCAAAACCAATGTACAAACTTGATTACAATTACCAAAAGTCTATTACAAGCTAGATCTGTTGTCACAAAACATGTCTCAACACCATTCAAAACTAATCTTTATCATTGATTATGTCTTTTTAGCCATCATATCGAGCAATTGATAATATAAGGTATGTCGATAGCGGTTGTTCAAGAGATATGACGGGCAATTTATCTCTCCTAACTGATATTAAATCCAAAATTGGAGGATATGTTGCCTTCGCAGGAGATAAAGGTGGAATGATCACAAAGGGAGGGCACTGTGTCTAATGGAGAAGTTAGCTTCGAGAAAGTTAATTATGTTGAACAGCTGCAATATAATCTTCTTAGCGTATCTCAAGTCTGTGAGAAGAAAATGTCCACTTGATTCAATGATAAGGAGTGTTTGATACTAAAACCGGGTTTTGTGTTACCGGAAGAATGGATTCTTATGCGTGCGCCAAGGAACAAGGATATCTATATTCTTGATATGCGAATAGTTTCTACAACAACGAAACATACATGTTTAATATCCAAAGCATCTGAACATGAATCAATTCTATGGTATAGGCGAATGGGGCATATTCATTTTCAGAAAATGAATTACTTAGTAAAACATGATCTGGTGATTGGTGTGCCCAAACAAACGTTTTCTTTATCCGATCATTGCATTCCTTGTAAGAAAGGTAAACAAATAAAGAAAGCGCATTTGCCTAAGCTTGTGAATTCGATTGAAGCTCCTTTTGAACTACTTCACATGGACTTGTTTGGTCCTGTGAATATTCGGAGCATTGGTGGGAAATATTACTGCTTGGTAGTTACGGACGATTATTCTAGATTTTCATGGGTTTACTTTTTGGCAACCAGGGATGAAACTCTGGAAATACTTAAGTACTTATTTCTCAAGCTGGAGAATCTGTTTTCTTTGAAAATCAAGAAACTTATAAGTGATAACGGAATAGAGTTCAAGAATCATATTCTGGAGCTCTTTTGCCTTCAGCATGGTATTTCACATCAGTTTAGTGCCCCTAGAACACCGCAATAAAATGGGGTCGCTGAAAGGAAAAATCGAACTCTCATTGAGACTGCAAGAACCATGTTATCGGACTTGCCTTTCGCTTAATATAAAAGACCGTTTATCTAAGTTTGGAGAAAAATCAAGTGATGCATATTTTCTTGGTTATTCGACAAACTCACCAAATAAACGTGTTTATAATAAAGCAACCAGAAAAATTGAGGAGTGTTTTGAGGTAGAATTCTTTTACACACTCTTCCTCAAGCTGGAACAGGGCCTGATTGGTTATTCGATTATGATTCCTTCTTCAATTCATTAGAGGTTTTTCCTAAAGCTGTGAAATCACCATATATGATGTTCGGGAGAGATAATGATATGGTTGTTCCTGTTCTTTCATCTCCTTATGAACCAACTTTGTCTGATTCTACTCCGTCAATTTCTTCTTCTCTGGTTGAGCCAACTAGTCCTGAAAATGATGCTGAAGATACCAATTCAGTTCATGATGAAGACTTCCATGAAACATCTACTAAATTAGTTGATCAGTCAAATGATGAACAAAATTCAGAAGATGAGGCAAATAGTGGTCCTGACGCTACTAATTTGGACTCGTCATTGGAAGCTGAAAATGTTCCCACCATGCGAATTCATTCTACACATCCTATTGAGAACATTATTAGAGAAGCGTCAGTTGGTGTTCAAACAAGAATTAAACTAAAAACATCAACCGCATGCTTAATGACTCAAATGGAATCTTGTTTCTTTTCACAGATTGAGCCTAAAAACGTGAAAACTGTATTAGAGGATCCTTCTTAGGTGGAAGCAATGCAAGAGGAATTGCAACAATTTGTGAAACTACAGGTTTGGACTTTGGTCGAGTTACCAAAGGGTATTCACTTTTTTGGTACTCGATGGGTTTTCCGAGTTAAAAAGGACGATCGTGGCGTGGTTGTCCGAAACAAAGCTCGACTTGTAGTTCAAGGCTTTACCCAGATAGAAGGCCTTGATTACGATGAAGTGTTTGCACCAGTTGCAAGACTTGAATCAATTCGATTTTTCTTGGCGTATGCCTCGTACATGAAATTCAAAGTCTTTCAATTGGATGTCAAAAGTGCATTTTTATATGGCAAAGTCCATGAAGAAGTATATGTCCGCCAACCTCCGGGGTTTGAAGATTCACAATATCCTGACCATGTCTATAAATTAGACAAGGCTTTATATGGTCTTCATCAAGCCCCGAGGGCTTGTTATGAAACTTTGTCCCAGCATCTTCTTGCTAATGGCTTTTCTCGAGGACAAATAGACAGTAGTCTCTTCATAAAGAAATCTAAGGGAGACTTATTAATGGTGCAAATCTACATGGACGATATCATATTTGGATCGACTGATGAAAATTTATGTAAAGAATTTGAAACAATTATGAAATCAAAATTTGAAATGAGTTATATGGGTGAAATGTCCTTTTTCTTGGGATTGCAAGTAAAACAAACCCCAAAAGGCATTTTCATTCATCAAACTAAGTAGGTAAATGACATCTTAACTCGTTTTAAGATGTATGATTGCATCTCAGTTAGTACAACCATAGAACTTGTTCATAAAATCGGTCCAGCTCTTGAAGATGAGGATACAAATCAAAAGGAATATAGTTCAATGATAGGATCTTTGATGTATCTTACAGCTTCAAGACCTGATATTATATTCGCTGTAGCTTTTTGCTCCAGATATCAAGTTTCCCTTAAGATTTCTCATCTGAATGCTGTTAAGAGAATATTTCGTTATTTAAAACGTAAACCAGATTTGGACTTATGGTATTCAAATGATGATGTATATGGTCCATCAGCGTATTCTAATTCAGACTATGGAGGCTGTAACTTGGACAAAAAGTCGATGTCTGGGGTTGTCAGTTTTTAGGAAATCGTTTGGTTTCTTGGCAGTGTAAGAAGCAAACGACAGTTTCCACTTCAACTATGGAGGCTGAGTATATCGCTGCTTCAAGTTGCTGTTCTCAAGTATTGTGGATTCAGCATCAGCTGTGCGATTACTATTTTCTCTTAACTAAAACTCCTATACATATCAACAAGACAACTACCATATGCATTACACGCAATCCCGTACAACACTCTAAAACGAAGCTTATCGAAATTCGATATCACTTCATACGGGATTGTTTTTAAAAGCACTTAATTGACTTAATAAGCATTGACACTTCAAAGCAAAATGCAGATTTGTTTACAAAAGCTTTTTCAAAAAGCCGCTTTGAAGAACTAGTGTCAATGATTGACATGAAAGAGTTTGATGAAATCGAGTAACTTCGCTAATTTTTGTTTTATTATTTTCTTTTATTTCAAAATTGAAAAATCCAAACACGTACGAAAAATATTCAAAAAAATATATACAAAAAAATAAAAAATAATTATAAAATCATAAAAATCGGGGGAGATTTTGTGTAAAAAGTTGAAAAATGATGGTACGTCAGTTGTGTATATAAATAAAGCCTAAAAGTTAAAAAAAATTTATTTTGATGTGCTAGTAGGCTTTTTTAACAATTTTAATTCAACTTTTCTAAACCATAGATAGCTTCATCATATGATGTATTGATAGGCATTCTACACGAAGGTTTTTAAACAAATCTAAATAAAAATAATCATATTATTTGGAAGAAACAAATTTTGACGTATGATTGTTAATCTTAATTCTTGAATGAAAATTTAACAAAATTCTATCATTTTGAGTCCTAAATATGTCTTGAAAAGCATTAATGCGTATATACTAAAATAGTCTCTCTGCTGTATGTGCAGAACAAGATTATATTAGTATATTTAGGTGAATCATACTTTATCTCTTTGTTGTACTTAGTACAGACCTGAATAAATCTATGATTAAAAACTGATTTTGCTTAAACTAAGAGGGACTTTGTTGTATGAAAATACAAACATGTTGCCACTAGTTTATTCAAAAGTACTCAAACTGGTGTTTGTTCAAACTATTAATTACTTTGTTGTACTAAGTACAAAGATGTAATTAATAGTTTCTTCAAATATTAGTTTGGGCCTAAAAAGATAACTACATAGTTTTAAGCTTAATAATAGATATTTTGTTATTCTAATTTTAAGAGTACATAGATATTTATGTCTTACAAATGATATTCAGGACTTACAAATAATATCAACAATAATAATTATAGTTTAGAAACTGAAGTGAAGAATGTTTAAGAGGAAAAATATATCAATAATCGTCTTGGACTATCTAAAAAGATGAAGAAAAAATTTTTCAAAAATTGATTAAGATAAGCTTAACATTGAAAGGTTATACTAGTAAATTAAAATAAATTTAAAAACTAATTAAAGAAATATACTTATACTGAGATGATCCCAAAGCATAAGTGTCCACCCCACAAAAAGATTTTTAGTTATTTTTATTTTTTGTCAATTTAATTTTTAGTTTATCAGTTTGTAAATAGTTAAAAGAAAATCACAAATTTTTTTTTATTTTCTAAGTTATTTTATGAAGATACTAGATTTATCAAAAACATATGAAAGAATTAAAAGTCATGAAAATAACTAAGTTTCGCTAACACCTGTGTTGCGAAGCTTGTTAATCTCGCAATTTGACTTACGACACTCGAATTTAGCGAAAGTAAAAGAGATTCGCAGCAAAAGTTACGCATGTTTACTGTTACTATAAAAAGTTGAGTCTCGCAGTAATATGTACTTACACTTCCTTTGCTACTGCGAAACTGAATCTGCGAAACTCTCTCACTCTTGCGTAAATCCGAAGCTGTGTTGGTTCAATTGTTCGTTTTGTGCGAATTTTTTGCATTTTTATTCCATTAGACTTGTGCGCCTTCACTTGCTGGTCATTTTGGTATATATTTCACCTCCTAACACTTATTATTCATACTTTAATTTGAAAAATACAACTTGCGAATATCTGTTGGGATTTGTGCGAAACTCTCAGTGTGCGAAACTCTTATTACTTTCGCATGCATTGAGATTCGCGCATGAACAGTGTGCGAATCTTTTTTGACATTCACATGAATTCAAAAAGTTTCGAATAAATAGTAAGCGAAACTTTGACTTAATCACTTGCGAATGTAATCATGCGAAACTCTTGCGATACTCTTTGAATTTCGCACCAAAAGTAAACTTTCGCATGAACAGTACTTACAGTACTGACTTTCGCAAACCAGGACTTAGGAAAATTTTTTGAAATAATTTAATCTTGAACTTTGAAAGCTTAACGATTATTCTTTGTACAATGCCTCTTGTTTCATACAAATACAGATGGCTGATGAAGAAGGAGTTGTGGCTTCTAAGATGTTTGAAGCTAGGCACAACACCACTGCATATCTGGTCAACGATTTATCCGTTGTAGCTAATTGGGTATTCATGCCAGTAGTAGAATTTCTGAAGAGATCAAGAGTATTTCATGCTCTATCTACTCCTGTCGATATTTGTGAAAGTCATATGAGAGACTTCTGGAGCACTGCGGTTCACAGATGTGACATAGAGCCTCCCTGTATAATGGCAACTGTAACTGGATCTTCTATTGCCATCACGGAAGATATGATTCGTAGGGAATTGCATTTTGAAGATGATGAGCGTGCAAATAATAATCTTCCTAAATGGATAATTGATGACTGTTTTCATCAAATGGGATCAATCAGACCTGAAAATGATATACATTACAAGACGCATCACGTATGCCCGCATTGAAAATTTCTTATTCATACGTTGATCTGCTGTTTGTCTCCACGAAAAGGTGGATTGGATGCGATGAGTTATGGGCTGGCCTCGCTGATGGTGGCTATAATTCAGAAAAGGTCGTACAACTTCTCTAGATTAGTATTCTCAAATCTTGTGGCCAACATCACCAGCCCTACACATTTTTATATGTTTCTGTGGTTTCTTCAGTTGATTTTCAATGCTCAAATTCCAAATCTTCAGCATACCGGGAATTCTTTAGCTTATACTCCCATGCAGAAAAGGACATTTACTGACTGCAAGAGGCTACGATAGAAAGACCGTTCCTCCAACAACTCCATTGTTTGGCCACATTATTGATGTGAACTATGTTGCGCCGGCAATTGAAGAGGTTGCATCCGGTAGTGATTCTGAAGCAACACAACAAAATTTTCAAGCAGATGAACCGGTTAATGTAGAACAGAATATAGTGGCTGAAGGGGTAGAACTGGTTACTCAACCTGCGGGTGATCAGAAAATGGCCGAGTCTTCTAGCTCAGAAAGTATATATGAGGAGCCAACATAAACAAAGGCTGATATTCAAGAAAGAATAAGACTGGCAATTGAGGCTGAGAGGTAGGAATTGAGAAGAAAACGCGAGATGGATTGAGTTCCCACTTATGAGCCTGAACAACCTCCAGCTCAACGTCGTTGAATTTATAGAAATGTTCACCAACGACAAATTATTCAACAAATTTCAAGAGTATTTTCATCTTCTCAACAAGAAGTTGGCTCATCTTTTCAAGCACAACCATTCAATGTTAATCCAGACGTCTTATCTTAACTAATGGATGCAGTCTCTAAATTACAAGATATAGTGAAGAGTTTGGAACAAGATTTATCTTCTGCTATTCAAAGGATTGATACTCAAGAAAGCGTAATTGATTCCCAACGGATTCAACTTACTGCTCAAAATCAGATGATTGAAGATATGATCAAAGAAGTCGATGCTTTAAAGGCAAAATTGGTCGATCAAGGGAAGAATGAGGACAATGAAGATGATAATGATACTGGTGAAAATGATGATGATAATGATTCGGGTAATGGTGATCAACCAAATTTGCCCGAAAATCCTAAACCTGAACCTGAAGCAGAACCACAACCAGAAGTTCCTCAGCCAGAGGCTTAAGATCAGACTCAATGGGCATTAGTAGAGTATCAGACAGAAGAAACTGAAATATTAGATGTGGATCTGATAAACTCTGCAGGACCAGCATCAGAATTTGCATACGTGTCCGATATACATATCAATTCATATCTTTTGATAAGGAGACAGAGGATAGATTAGAAGAGGTAGCCGTAAATCCCAAACCGTTGAATGTGATAGTCGAAGAGGAAGACTTAACGGGCTTAATAGATTATCTTGAATATGGTAACTTGAATGAAGAAGATTTTGGGATAAACGAAGAAAATTTTGTATTGCCTGAAGATGAAGTGAGGTATGAAGACGTAAATGATATGAATGCTGAAGAAAGGGCTGATGAGGTTGAATATGAAGATGTAAATGTTGAAGACTGGGTTGATTGGGAAGATAATGTGTGCTAAATAGCGTTTAAAAAGTTATAAATTATGTCTTGGAATTATCAATACTATCACACAATACAGGCAAGAATACCTGATCGTAATATAATATAATCTTGGTAAATCCGAGTGTCAAACTCAGGGAACGATGTATTAAATTGAATTAATTAATTAACAAGTAAATAATAAATATAAAGGGTGCGTTTTAGTTCCGTACGAACGTATTTAAGAAACTAATGTAAACTTAAATTAAACAAAATAATTTAAAAATAGATTGAGACAAATATGGATAAAGAATTCGTTTACTTAGACTTTTATACCCCAGATTCCAGTTATCATGTATGTTTGAACCTTTGGATAATCTTATTGTGAATAAATCTTTTGTAGAAAGTAACTTTTATCAGGTTAACAATTCCTATAAAGTTTATATAAGACACAAGACTCGTTATGAATACACAAGAAAGCCTTTCTATGTGTTGTCTACCTAATCTTTATTTAATTAAGCACTTTAACCGTTTATTGCGATTTATCCTAGCGACCTTGAATCAACAAGTATCTAATAATCGTCGTTTGACAATTGTCACATTAAATAATGTTCAATAATTATTATTTGTTGATACATTTAGAGTGTCTGTCACTTGGTCTAAGTTTCGAGTTGTAATTAATTAGATTAATTTTGTCTTAGGCGATATAACTAATATCGCTTGGGCGATATCACTAATATCGCACAGGCGATATCACTAATATCGCACAGGCGATATCACCAATATCGCCCTTTAGTCCAGATTAGTTACATATAAATACTCGTTTAGGGTTTCAGTTTGCTGAGCTTGACACTTTGCATTTTGGCATATACGAATTTTCTTTGGCAGCTTCTGTCATTCTCAGTGGTCCAGTCATTGTAATTCACATTGCTTTATATGATTAATTCAATATATGTGTTTGTGATTTTGTTGTTAAACGTACAATCGATAGCTATTGAATTCCGCGCATTAGTTATTGTTTATTGATTCATTGTTTAAGATCAGTCTTTGTTGCGATCCTACAATTGGATTAGTGGTTATTGAATCATTATTCGTACGTTTAAATGTCGTATTAACTAGTTTTTTCGTATAAACAAATTGTTTTTATTCTTAAAAGGCTATTTAATCAGTATTTTTAGTGTTTTCTGGATTCGTGTTCGTTGTTTGCTACTCTAAACTTGGAAAATTTCGTTGTCTTTGAAATTTTAGGGTTTACAGTCGTTTTAGCGATATTAAAAGCGATATTATCATAATATCGCCTTTAGGGTTACAGCGATATTACGTGTTCTGTGCTCATTAATTTGAGCGATATCTCTAGCGATATTACTAGAGATATAACCTGGTGTCTCCTAGTTAATTTTTGCGATATTGATTCAATATCGCCTGATTAAGTTTAGCGATATTACTCGAAATATCGTCTGTCATATCGCCTGTTTTGTCTGATTTTGATTTGCGCTTTAATTAGCGATATTGATAGTGATATCACCAATATCGCTCAATCATCAGATTGTTAGCGATATTAGCAATATCGCTATAGGGTGTTAGACAGATTTTAAACCTTTTTCAAAAGTTAATTTTAATTAATATAAATTAAAATGTCTACTTTACAAGCTGTTAATGCAATGTTAAAACACAATGCTGAAGTGGGTAGTGCAAACAAACCTCCATTCTTTGCTCCAGGAATGGAGTATTCTGAATGGAGAGATAGATTTTTATCGTTTGTCGCGTTTACCGACCCTGAAATGGAGATACCTTTACTGGAACGATATGTTAGACCTGTTTCAAGTGGAGAGCATGTTGGTATTCCTCCACCAAAGCCTATTCGTTCCATGTCTGTTGAAGAACGCAAAGCATGGGAATGTGAGAGGAAGGCTCACTCTGCTATAACCATGTCTTTACCTGCAGATGCCATGAAAATGTTTAAACAACACGACATCGCTTATGATCTGTGGAATGGCATAGCTGAACGATGTGGAGGTACTACTGAGTACAAGCAAAGTAAACTGGAGTTAGTGAAGAAACAGTATGATCTGTTTGACATCCAGAAGAACGAGACGGTGAAAGATTTATTATGCAGATATTCGCGTCTTGTAAATGAGCTGACTGAAGGAGGCTACAAATTTAGCTCTATTGAAGTCAACAAGAAGCTACTGAATGCTCTGCCTCCTCACTGGGAAACTAGAGTGCTGATGATGGAAAATGATCTAGACATACTAGCTATGTCTCTGGATCAACTTATTGGGAAGCTTGAAACATGTGCCTTGGACATTCAGAAGAAAAGCACAAGATCTAGCTCTTTGCTTCCTGATAATAGCAATTTTGGATATGGAAGTACAGCACTTCTATCTGGGCCGTCTACATCTTCCTCTAAACCAAATTACTCTTCGGGAAATAACTCAGTTGGGACATTCTCTTCTTTTCCATCTCAATCATCCTCTTCTGCTACTGCATCTCACAATGAGCATGCAGTAATCTTTAATGCCTTTCTATCATCATACAATGATTTTCTTTCAAAGAGGATTAACTCGGTAGATCTTACCGATGAAGATTTTGCGCAAGTTGATCCTGATGAGTTAGAGAGAGTGGATCTTCGTTGGAACATGGCCATGCTGACAAGAAGGACTAAGACGTATTTAAGGAGAACTGGAAAGAGATCTCTTGAAGACGTCACTGATAAAACCAACATGGGATTTGACAAATCCAAGATCAGATGCTACAAATGTCAAAATCTGGGTCACTTTGCACGAGAATGTGAGAAGGGTAGACAACCATCTACGGGTTTTACAAAACCTTCTATCTACAAAAAGGATAATGAAGTAGCCAAGGCAGCCATTCTGTTAGAAGAAGAAGAAGCATATGATTTTTCGGCTATGGATGATCAAGAAAATGTTGCCCTTATGGCAGATGTTCAAAATGAGGTAGAATGTGATTCTTTTAATTGCCAAACCCGCTTAAATACAGATCTGACCAATCTTATTGAAGCAAACAAAGTTTTAAAAGAAAATGAAAAAGTCTATGTTATAAATCAGAAAACTATTATGGAAGAAAAGAAAGAGTTAAAAGCAATGATTTTTAACAAACAAGATGCGATTGACAGTTATTTAAAACTCATCTCTCATCTTAAAAGGGAACTTGCTGAAACTCAATCGGATAATGTTGATTTAAAACGAAGACTTGCAAATATTTCCACATCTACTATGGTCTTTTCTGATATTCTGCAAAATCAACGGACTGATACAAAGAGTAAGGCAGGAATTGGTTATCACAACCAACCTCCTCCCTCAAACTTGAATCAGCCTATTCTTTCGCAGGAAGAAATTAAAGATTTTGTACCTTCTGTTCTTAAGAAGGATACAAATCCTGTGGCAGAACCAGTTAGTGTTGAAATTCCCAATCAGCCTGAAACTGTCAAGGGTGATGATGTTAAACAGCCTAAGCTTGTTAAGGCTGCTGATAACAAGCAACCTGAGTTGCTTAAAGTTTTGAGTTCAAATAAAAAGAAGGCTGAGCTTTTTAAGCCTAAAATTGAACCAATCAAGTTTGTCCTTTCAACAAATATTGAAGAAGTGGTAGAAGTGGAGGATGTAACTCACGAGGTTACACAGAACGTTAAAAAGAATAACCTCAAACCTGAAAAGAAACAAGTCATCCAGGAGAAGTTTAAAAATAATAAAGTTTCAATTAAAAATCCTTCTCCAAAGATTACTTCAACTGTGAATACGGTTACTCCATCATGTTCACATAAGTGTTCATGTGCAGTAAACGTACCTGAAATTAAACCTCGTAGGGTTCCTCTTTCACCTAAACCACTATCAAGTTCTGATCAAACTTTCCGAGAAAGACGATCATGCTTCTACTGTCAGAAGCAGGGTCATCTCATTAATCAGTGTCCTGTGCTTGCTAGAAAATGGGCGTCACGATATAGTACAGGTTATAATAAAAGAAGAAATTTTCAAAAGTCAAAACAACCTGGATTATCTCGACATGTTCAAATTTCTAAAGTTAACAACATTACACCTACTAAATCAATTGATCGAAAGGTTAATGTTATTAATAAGCAACCGACTTTATCTCAGAAAGTTTGGATAAAGAAAAGTACAAAAAATGTTATGTCATCTGAAGTTATCACATCAATAAAAGATAATGATGTACTAAAAAACAAGGTTTTAACTGATGTGATAATAATAGATGAAGTCTCAGGAGTACCCAAGTCTGTCAAGGCTTGGGTCTCCATTTCAAACTAACATTCTTTTTCCTTGTGTTGTGACAGTCAAAGGTGCAGAATAGCAAGTGGTATGTTGACAGTGGCTGTTCGCGACACATGACAGGCAATATCTCCCTGCTCTCAGATGTTAAACCATATAATGGGGGACATGTTGCCTTTGCTGGTGATACTGGAGGTACAATAACTGGACTTGGAACACTCACAAATGGTCAAGTGAGCTTTGAAAACGTCAACTTTGTCGAGGAGCTGAAACACAACTTGATAAGCGTCTCTCAAGTTTGCGACAAGAAGTTCACTGCTGCATTTACAGATTTAGAGTGTTTAATATTGAGGCCGGGATTTGTAATTCCCGAAGAATGGATTCTTATACGAGCACCAAGGGTGAAGAACTCGTATATCCTGGATATGAGGACTGTGGAAACTCAAGAACATACATGTCTTCTTTCCAAAGCATCTAGCAAGGATTCATTGTTGTGGCACAGACGAATGGGTCATATTCATTTCCGTAAAATGAATCATTTGGTTAAACATGATTTGGTGGATGGCATTCCTAAACAAGTATTTGCTTTGGAAGATCATTGTGTTTCCTGCTTAAAAGGGAAACAGCACAAGAAATTTCACAAGTCTAAGCAAGTAATCACCATTGAATCTCCTTTGAAATTGCTTCATATGGACTTGTTTGGACCTGTAAGCACGAAGAGTATTGGAGGTAAATCCTACTGTTTGGTTGTAACTGATGACTACTCTCGTTTCTCATGGGTCTACTTCTTGCGCACCAAAGATGAAGTACCAGATAATTTGACCTATCTATTTGATCGTCTTGAAAATCTGTGCAACTCCAAGATCAAGAAAATACGAAGTGATAATGGAACGGAATTCAAGAACAAAATTCTTGAATTATACTGTCTTCGTAAGGGAGATGTTCATCAGTTTACTGCTGCAAGAACTCCGCAACAGAACGGGGTGGCAGAGAGAAAGAATAGAACCATCATTGAAACTGCTCGCACTATGCTGTCAGATTCACATTTGCCAATTACTTTTTGGGCAGAGGCAGTCAACACGGCGTGTTATGTTTTAAACCGTGTTCTGATGAACAAGAAGAAGAATAAGACGTGTTATGAGTTGTTCAATAACCGAAAGCCAAACCTAAAATTTTTGGAACCATTCGGATGTCCTTGCACCATTTTGATAACCAAAGATAAAGTTTCTAAATTTGGTGAAAAGGCAGTCGATGGATTATTTCTTGGCTATTCGGTTAACTCTCCTAACAAACGGGTCTTCAACAAAGAAACGGGAAGGATTGAAGAACATTTTGAGGTTCAATGCTTAAAGTACACGGAGACTCCAAAAGGAAAAGGTCCGGATTGGTTGTTTGAGTATGACAATCTTCTTAACTCATTCAATCTCCCAAAGCATGATGAAGTGGATCAAGTTGTTACTCTTCTTCATGGATTACATCTTAATCCGGATAATTCTTCATTACACTTGTCTTCTACTTTGTCTCCTTCTGCTACTGATCCTCAACCATCTTCATTTACTGCTGTTCCCGAAAGTGTTTCTTCTGATCAACATTCTGAAGATTATTCTGCTAATGTTGATTGTGTTGAAGATATTCTTGTTGAATCTGAAGATGACCCTACCGCTCAAGAGGTTGAGCTAAATAATATGGAAACAAACCTCACACCTGATCCAATACCCGTCTCCCGTATTCACACGAATCATCCGATTGAAAATATCATTGGAGATTTGGATGCAGGTATTCAAACAAGAAGCAAATTAGCTGGTCTTAATACTGAAATTGATGCTGATATTGAAGAATGCTTCTTATCCCAAGTTGAGCCAACAAAGATTGATGCGGCTCTAAAGGATTCTCATTGGGTATCGGCATTGCAAGAAGAGTTGCAGCAATTCGTGAAGTTGAAAGTCTGGACTCTAGTTCCACTTCCTGAAGGTGTACACCCAATTGGAACTCGTTGGGTGTTTCGTGTTAAACGTGATGATAGGGGAGTGGTGATTCGCAATAAGGCTAGGCTCGTTGTCCAAGGATATACACAACAAGAAGGTCTAGATTATGATGAAGTTTTTGCACCTGTTGCAAGAATGGAATCTATTCGCATCTTCTTAGCCTATGCAACTTTTAAGGGGTTTCGCGTCTATCAACTGGATGTGAAAAGTGCGTTTCTATATGGTAAGGTTGCTGAAGAGATCTATGTCAGGCAACCTCCTGGCTTTGAAGATTCGGTCAACCCGGACTATGTGTGCAAGCTGGATAAGGCACTTTATGGTCTTCATCAAGCTCCGCGTGCGTGGTATGAACGGTTGGCAACGCACTTGATCAAAAATGGGTTTGAACGTGGTCACATCGACAGCACTCTTTTCATCAAGAGAACTGGAAATAGTCAACTACTAGTTCAAGTTTATGTAGACGACATTATTTTCGGTTCAACTGATGAATCTCTGTGTCGACATTTTGAAGAGATAATGAAATCTGAATTTGAGATGAGTGCGATGGGGGAGCTAAAATTCTTTCTGGGTGTTCAAGTTGATCAATCATCAAAGGGCACCTACATTCATCAATCCAAGTATGTTAACGACATGTTAACACGCTACAAATTGCATAATAACAAAATGGTTCATCTCATTATGAGTTGAAATCATATACTTAAGTACAAATGTTTAGATGGATAAAATATCAATAATCGTCTTGAACTAATCTTTATAACAGATGATTTAAATATGCTAAGTAAATTTAAAGTGGACAAATATACTGATAATCGGAATAACACTTACTATTTCCTAATAATTGCATGTTATCCTGATATGATCCCTAACCAGACCAAAACAATTCCGTCTCCAAAAAGATTGTTTATTTATTGCTTTCAGTATTTTAATTCTGTCTTATAAAGAAAATTACAAAAATATTTTATTTCTGAGTTATTTTATTTATTTCGTCCCCAAAGTTAATTGTTATTGAATTAGTTTATTTATTTATGTTTTAATTATATTTTATTTTAATTTTTTAGAATTATGTCACAATTAACTGTTTAATTTTGAAATCACGGCGACATTGTCAATGTCGCTGCCAATATCGCATACAAGGACATCTATAAATAGAAGAATTTGAGCCCTAATTTGGTACGTTTTCAAAACATTCAAGCGATATTGATAGCGATATTGGAGTGCGATTTTGCGATATCGCCTGTTCGAACCATTTTCTTCCTATTTTTCGACCCTCACTTCAATCCAACCACTCCCTAGTGTGCGCCAGTGTTTACTTCATCATTAGGTATGCTTCTCTTGCTTTATAACTTGCTTTTTATGAGTGTTTGGATAACTTTTAATTCGAAATAGGAAAACCTAGGGTTTTGTGATAAAAACTGCTTAAAACATGATCAAATCTAGTCTAATAATGCTCTGAACGTTGCTCATTGTTTGTGACATCAGTTTTAGGCTTTAGATCATATATTTGGTTGGTTTTTCGATTAAAAACTGCTTAAAGCATGTGCGATATTACCACTATCGCATAAATTGGATTAATTTCCAATATCGCTAATTTCAAACAGAGCGATATCATATACGATATCACAATATCACAACACTTCAAGCTGACATGATAATATCGCCTTTATGCAACATTGCATTAACTAATATCGCTTAAATTGGATTAATTTCCTATAATTGCAAAACCTAAGAGATATTATTCAAATTGTTTTAATTTAAGCGATATTGCAGTAATATCGCCTAAATTAAATTTCAATTTAAGCGACATTATCTTCAATATCGCCTAAATTAAATTTCAATTTAAGCGACATTATCTTCAATATCGCCTAAATAAGAAATCAGTAATTGGGCCAGGCCCAAACCAGTGACAAACAGGCCCAGTTTACATTGTCTAACTTGTTCTTGGCCTGTTGCAAAATATTTCACTAACTGCTTTCGAGCTTTGTGTCGTGTATTGATATTCTGCAGAAATGGAAGATTTCGCGCAATTCGATTCCAAGTGTGACACCCGTCAAAATATCACTGCTTTCTTGGATGATACTAAGGACTCTTCTGAGCCCTTTAGGCCTCTGATTGCCTTCCTGCGCCGTTCGCAAATTCTCACAGCGATTACTGCCTCCGACACCATATACAGAGATCATGTCGGGCAGTTTTGGAGGAACGCGTCCGTTAACTCTGCACTTGAGCACACACGTCTTATCTCAACAGTGCATGGAAATGAAATTATTATCTCTGAACAGCTGATAAGAGAGGTTCTTCGGTTCGAGGACAATTCTGATATGCCCATCCTCTTCTCCAACGAATTCATTGTTGGAGCAATGAATCGAATGGGATATTCTGGTACGCATTCGGATCAGTACCGGAAGGGCAACTTGACTCGGGTTTGGAGGTGGCTTATGCACATTTTCATCTTGTGCCTCTCCAACCGCAAAGCTGGGTACGATGGTACCAGTCATCGGACGGTTTCAGCAATGTTGGCTCTCGTCTACAATAAGCCCTATAACTACTCTGGTTATATCTTCAGGGCTATGGTCGACAACGCTCAACTAGGGGATAACAGATGGTTCATGTATCCCCGCTTTATTCAGCTTTTGATTAATAGGGAGCTACCGGGTCTGGCGACTGATGCCACCCGTGTTTACCGCCAAACTCCAATGTCCAATCGGATTTTTGGGGTAATGAGCTCAAATGGCAAGGGGGTTCCGATTCCCCCAGATACTCCTCTCTTCGGTCATATCATTGACCCGAACTACCAGCCGCCGGCAAATGAGGGTTATCTGGATCCTCCTCCTGTTTTTGAAGCAAACCTTGCTGACATTCCCGTACAAGCTACGGAAGATCCCTTGGCGGATATATTTTTGAGTGTTTCCTCTCAGGGTGACTTGCATACTCTGCATGTTCACCATGATACCTCTGAGGGATCCACTGATTCCGACTCCTCGGGGCCAGCCGGAGGTGACACTGATACGGAATCTGAAGGGCTGGTTCCGGATCGTCGAGAGATCGAACTCGTAAGGCGTATCAATCCTCAGCGTTACTTGAGGATTCAGAGGAGGATTGCTGCCAGCAAGCAGCACGTACCGCAAAAGAATAAGCGGGTACGGGAATCCTCAGAAGAATCTGACGAGTACGTGCCTCCACCACCGAAGAAATCAAAGGCAGCTCGTTTAGTTTCAACTTTGGCCACGCCTCTGGATACACCGCAGGTCGAGATTCCTGTTCAACCACATCCCTCGGTTATCCAGGAACTAATAAAGAGGCTGGATTCGATGCAACACACCCTGGATGCTCAAGCTGCGGTCATCCAAGTTCAAGCTACTCGAGTTGAAGCTGTGGAAAAAGAGAATGAAGAGCTTAGGTCTAGGGTTGTAGCTTTGGAGTCCCAGTTGGTCGTTTCGGGGGAGATAGATGATAGTGAAAGACCAAATGTAACTCCCCCTGAAACTGAAACTGAAAATGTAAACGTTGAACCAGGCAATGAAAGTGCTCGTTTGGATTACTTCTCGTTTGAGGAAATACCTGGACAACCAAGACCACTGGCTGTTGACTATTCGTGTGCTGATTTGACATATCTGGCAAGAATGGTTAACAGATCTGATAATGTGAGGGAGGATACACCGGATGAAGATTCTGACCTCGAAGCTGAAGATGAAACATTTGATGAGGACGAATTTTATTATGGTGCTCCTATTATTGAGTCTGATTCATCTGAAGAAGAAGAAGATGAATCACCTGATGACTCAACCGAACCTCAAGCTGGTATGCCTGAATCTCCTAAGGTTCCGGAAACCGTGGAAGAAAGAGCGGCTCGTCTGGCATCCTGGTGGCCTCAAGGTAAAGAAAAGATTGTGCCTGTCACTTGCAAATCTTACAAAGTCAAGGGAGATTATAAAGGATTGATCAAAAGCTGGAAAGTTGTGAATGCAAGGTTTATGATCAAAAGAACCGATGGAGTTCAATACTTCAAACTTTCATTCCATAAACTGAGCACGTTGCCTAAAGGAGAATTAAATAGGCTTGCTCAGTTACAACTGATAAATCCTGAGAGAAATACCCGTGCAGACTTCATTCAGACTACTCTTCAAAGAGAAATTCGTACAAAGAGGTACAGTTTTATTAAGCCGACATTGGGAAAAAGAATTATCTACAAGAAACGGCTAGATCCTGCTACAAATCAGCCATTAACCAGAATGTGCTATCCTCCGGCTGATTGTGTGAAGAGGATTATTTTGGAAACTGTTCCCCTGAACTTTCTTAGAAGATTTCACTACTGGGAATTTGATAGCCAGACTGGAGAAGCTGTATTGGTTTTTGTGCTAGAGAATGTTGAACCTGAGAAGACTTCTCTCTATGGGTTGAAGAAAGCATAATATCGGATTTTTGATCCTATGAGCTTGATAAATTTATCAAAGGAGGATATGAGGAAGTTGTTTGATAATAGAATAAGATATTACCGAGGTAATGCAACAAATGAAAAGCTTGCTCAACAATTCCAGAAAATTGTAGATATCTGTGTAACCCATGGAATCCATGCGGGTGGCAAATTTCCTACTGGATGGGTTTAGACTGAAGACTTTTTGAAGACCAAGCTGAAGACACGGGGGAGTTTGTTGATACATTTAGAGTGTCTGTCACTTGGTCTAAGTTTCGAGTTGTAATTAATTAGATTAATTTTGTCTTAGGCGATATCACTAATATTGCTTGGGCGATATCACTAATATCGCACAGGCGATATCACCAATATCGCCGTTTAGTCCAGATTAGTTACATATAAATACTCGTTTAGGATTTCAGTTTGCTGAGCTTGACACTTTGCATTTTGGCATATACGAATTTTCTTTGGCAGCTTCTGTCATTCTCAGTGGTCCAGTCATTGTAATTCACATTGCTTTATATGATTAATTCAATATATGTGTTTGTGATTTTGTTGTTAAACGTACAATCGATAGCTATTGAATTCCGCGCATTAGTTATTGTTTATTGATTCATTGTTTAAGATCAGTCTTTGTTACGATCCTACATTATTACTCTTAACATATTGCTGATTAAAGCTTCAAGCTACAACTATTTAACGAGTTAAACAATTACAAATAACTAATAAACCTAGACAAGACTACATTATAGAAAAGGCTAATTAATCACGTTAAGTAATAATTAAAGATCAGTTAAATAAGATGGATCTTTCGGATAAATACAATAAACTTCATAAAATTAATATTCCAACGTAAAACACACATTTGAACCTTCATCTAGGTTTTATTGTCTAAATAAACACAAATAGAAAATTAGCTCATAGCTACGATACAAAAATTCATAATTAAATTCAAATAAAATAACATTGTTTAAAAAGAATAAGAATTGAAAACCAAACCGAAATCCCGAACAATCTTCGATAGGGTTGAAACCCTTCAAACCCTAAACTTCCTCGCTCCAAATTCGTGCCTAAGCTTCTTCTTAAACCCCAAAGTCGAATTAGGCTTTGGTTATTTCGTATGGTATATGGCTGGGGTGAAGCCTCTATTTATAGATTTGTAAACCGACATCCAACCAGCGGTTGGGCTCGGGTTCCAGAATATTCCTTTCGCGGCCAGCTTCAACTCTAATTCCTTTTTACACTTTCATCCTTTTTCTTCGATTCCTCTTCGTTTTAAGTCCTTTTTCCATTCTTTTTCAGATTCAAGCCATAAATACATCTAGTTGCAAATACGAACGAATTAAGTATCTAGAATCATATATATGCAATATAAATGTATTAAAAACAAGGAAATATTATTAATTAAATATGTATTTATTTGATGTTATCAAATATACCCCCACTTGAATCCTACTTGTCCTCAATTAGACTATCAATTCAGACCCAACTATAAATGTACATATCACTTTTTCTGCGAAAAATTTAAGTCTATCTAAGGATCTTAGTAGGATAAACATGCTCTTATTAGGAAATATTAAATCAATCATGACTGTTGATATTTATTATAAACCTCATCGAACACTTTAAAACACAAAAAATTCTAATTTTGACATTTCAACGTGATTATTGATATTTTAATCCGCTTTAAACCTTCTATACTCAAGTTTATGAACTATATATTATTATTATTCGTGAATATAACTTATGATTTCTACAAGAGATATACATCTGTAATCAAATCATAAAACATAATTCTATATAAGGAGTGAGTATTTGATAAATCATTCTTTTATAGGAGTCAAGACATTGGTGACAGGTCTGTACCTTAGTATAACAAAGCGACATAACTTGACTCGGGTAATAGTATAACCAATTTTTAGTCAAAATAGCGGTGACAAGTCCGTACCTTAGTACAACAAAGAGATATAATTTGACTATTATTTACGTTTTTTAAATTTGTATAAGTATTTATGCTTTTAATTTGATATCTTGATGGAAACCAGGTCTGTACTTAGTACAACAGAGGAATCGATCAGTGTATCTTCAAATGATTTCAATTTAAACATATAAACATATGTTATGATATCATACAGAAATTAAGACTTACAAAGTCATATATCAACTTGTGTTCCCCATAAAATTATATTCACGTTAGATTATTAGTTCTTAACGTTCAAAAACCTTTGTATAGAAAGCCTACCAATACATCATTTAATGAAGATGTCGAACACTTACGTGTAAAATTAGAAAAATTGGATTTAAAAATGTTAGTAAAGCCTATCAACACATCATAAATAGTATTTAATAAATCCATTTTTATACATGCTCCTAATGTACTATCATGTCCCAAAAATAGAACCGCAATTTTTTTTTTTTTTGTAATATGACAAAACTTAGTTGGTGATAAAATAGAAGACAAATACACTTCTTTTCTAGGTTCCTCCCCCAACTTGAGTTGTACAATGCCCTCATTGTACTAAATAAATAATTATAAAATGAAAGAGATAAAAGAAGTGGAACAGAAAAACTCCCCTGATATGTCGAAGAATTTAGATAAGAAGAGGAAGATGGCTGAACTGATTGCCAACTTGGTGCATGCATAAAATAATCCCCAACTATCTTCGCTGAACTTAATGCCAGCATCATCAAAGAGAATCGACATTCTAATCAAGAGTCACAATCAAACGAATTAAAACATACCAGAACAAAGGATAATAATTTTCAATTACAATTACAATATTTAAATTTACAAATAGAATCAAAAATAAAAGAAAAATCTAAAAGTACAAGAAAATGATAACCCGGTCGTGTCTACTCGGAATCGTCATCGTCACTCTGCTGGTGAGAGGGGCCGCTAAAATCATATGGCTGATACGGTTGATAGGGAAAAGAATGAAAGGTCATCAACTGCTGAAGCATCCCATCCTGGTAGGCCATGTGATGTCCATACTCTCTCTGCATCCGGTCAAATCGCTGTGTGTGTGCTAGCTCCATCCTCTCTAGATGCTGGTGCAGCTCATAAAAGCCATCGCCAGGTACCTGACCTCGTCCACGTCTAGCTGCTGCTACTGGTGGTGCAGCTACAATGCCTCTCCCTCGTCCTCGAGGCTGAGGAATCTGATCTGGTGCCAAAGATAGTACCCACACAAATCGATCATCCTCGAGTCCAGGACTCAGGATGCCAATGTCCTGTAGTTTCTGTGCATCCAGAAACGGCATACCCGGAAAAATAAGTGTGCAAGTCCGAAACTGCTTCTGTCCGAGCCTAAACCACTGAGCTTGCCTAGTAACATACTGCCCCCCTAGAGACTACTAATACCCCGTGTACCAATAGCGTGATGCCGCAACCAATAAACCAATTTCCAGGGAATATTAACCAATGTCCCCTGGATGATCAACCATAAATAAAAGAAGTCCGGCTAATGGACTTTTTCAGGTCCAGCTCGACGGCAGACGATGGACAATGCTAACATCCGATGAACCACACGATGAATTGGGCTCCGGATCAATGTATATGAGGGGGCCCGTGCCCCATAATCTCCATTGGCGATCTCTAGCCAGAACTCAACTATCTCAACGGAAGAATATGAATCATGGCGTCCCGCTGCTAGAAGATCCCCAAAATGTGGGTTTTCCAGCTCATCAGCTGTGTACAACCCTAGCGCTCTCGAAAACTCGATAACACTCATCGCCCTAGGCAGCCCGCCTAGCTGAAAAGTCAACGATGGTGCGTGATAATCCGTTGATATAGCATCAAACTCGAAGGAGCTATGAAACTCCACTACTAGCTCTCTAAAGATCACCTCTTGAATGCTGAACAGACGAGACTACGCATAGGATGCGAATCCGAAATTCCCGTCGGGAAGTGAGTATACAGTAGCGAGTAGACGCTCTAATGTCTGTGTCACGGTCTCGCCTAGGGCCGGCAGGATCACCCTGTCGATCACAGACCAATCAAGTACATCGTCAGCAACAATGTGCTGCTCGATGTTTGCAGCCAGATGATCTCTGAATTGGGCGCGTTTGGAAGGCGTATAAGCCGGATAATCGAACTGTAAATACTCGTGGGATCTGATAATGGGGTTGGCCATAATGTCAACCCCTCGTCGACGACGCTATCCCAACATATCTGCAGAAATACATTGACAACAAATGGTGTTTAATTAATTTAACGAAAAAGGCAAAAAGTGTCAAAAGTACTATCAACCGCCGGTTAGGTTATTCAACTGCCGGTTGGGTTCAACCGCCGGTTGAACTGATGCCAACCGCAAGTTGAACCTACCTGTGACGGTTTGACAATGTTCGATTCCTTTTTATGGTTACAGACAAATCTATAAACTCTAATTGTTTAGAATATGCGAAATATTAATAAACAACAACATTTTCGTTATTTAATCTTCAAAACATCAAACTCAAAACCCTAATTTTCAATTCCACAATGTAGGTAACAGGGGGTCATCAAGCATGGTTAATTCAAGTGTACTATTGTTCTATCATGAATCCTAACCGTAATTGCAACACAAATTCGCATAATAATCACATAATCATAAAACACCCAATTTTCGAAACCTTAATATTCAGATTATGCGTGGAAATTAACAAAGATTAAAAGTTAACGAACTTACTTTGTGGTTGATGAACGAAGTAACGTAAAAACACGAATGATTTACGAGTGTGGTGTGTTTTTAGGTTTGTTTACAAGAAAATTGTGAGGAAATGGAGCTCTGTTCAACAGACAGACCCAACCGCCGTTGAAATGTCCAACCGCCGGTTGGGCTTGGGCCCAATTACTTTTACACAAAGAAGCCCACGTTCTGTGTAGCCCGTTTTAAGCTTGAGTCCAACTGCCGGCTGGTTGTTATCCAACCGCCGGTTGGAGCGATGAACAGAAACTTTCATAATAATATTTAAAACTTTAATTTTGGTTTTTACATTCTCCTTTTTATTTTTTGACAAACCTGGGACGCAACAATTTCTTCACACATTACTGGGTTCCTTCTACACATTCACACACAATAAAAATAGAGTAGCATTAAATTATTAAGTTTCTTGTACCTACATAAAAATTCATTAAGAATAAACATTATAATTAATAATAACACTAGATTACTAATAATAACACCGATTATTAAGCGTGATTAAACCAAACAGCGGATATTTCGACAGCAAGACGAGCATTCAAGTAATTGGGTTGTGTGATTGGTTCCCTAATATTTTGTGGATAAATGCGGCAGAAGTTCCGGAATATGGGTTTTACGATGTCGGTTATAGGTGATGCATAATCGGGGAAACTAGAGCGGTGTTCTTCAGTCACTTTCTCTAATGAATGAAAATTTATTATAATGGTATTTACTGCCCTTGCAATGAATCCTCCGTTTTCAATTATCTTAAACCCATCTACCTCAATCATTTCGCGATCCGGATTCTCGCATTTTAATGACTCAATGAACCCATAGAATGTTAAATGCAAATCTTCATATCCTCCTGTGCTAGTATTTCTCTTAAGATTGGGTATATCTTTCAAAATTCAGGAGATTCTCTCTTGCTGGTGTTCGGTAAAAGTGAGGCCCAATTGCTTAAATATGTTTATCATACGATGGTATATTTCTCCCATTCCCAAATGGAATATTTCTAAATGGTTACTCGAATGGACTCCATGGAAAATCTCTTAAGCTGGTCGGTGACGAATGTAGCAACATTAAATAGTGCATTTTCCGGGATGAATGATGGGATAAGACGCGTACGCTAACCGAAAGTCACATACCTAAGCTCATCAATGATTTCCTGAACATGATACTCGATTGTGCATTCTATATAAAACCGGTTGGGCGTTGTATCATTAATGTGATCATCCTCTCTCATTAAGTCTGTTAACTCCTTCAACTCATCTATTAGATCAATATCTGCTAAGCCCCTTGGATTTCCAGTGGCACAATTCAGATGTGCTTGACACGATTGCAACCTGTTCAATTGCTAGGTAGAATAAGGAAAATGAGATTTAGCTAATGCTTCAATGACTTGAGTGTAATGACACCTTTCTTCTTCATAAAACTCCGATTCTATTTCATTTTGATCGATGAGATCTTCTTTCAAATCAGTAATACGGTCGTCAAGTAGATCGGTTTCAGCATCGTTATCATATATTACATATTCAGCATTGATTTGTTGAATAATTCTTCTTTGGTGTCCTGTAAACTCAACTGTTGAATCTCTGATTATAGCTATCAAAAAGGGTGTATCATCTTGGTATTCCCCAAGAAGTTGAATCAGCTGGTCTCGGCTTGACACAGCAGGCACAGGTATAACTCCTAAGGCAGTGTCTGGAAAATCAGGCATAGGTGAGATCGGGGAGCTAGCGGTATGGCAACTATTTACGGAATTAGGATCCATCGGTATGTCCTTGAATATGATAGTTGCTTCGCTACTATCCACTTGCATGTTTTCCTCCATTATGTGAATTACAATTATCAGATCTGAAAATTAGAAAATAACTAACAAAGCAAACAATTCAAGTTAGAAATACAAGTACTGATAAAGATTACAACAGAAATTAAAAAGATAAAATTTGCACAACAATGTTCCAACCGTCGGTTGAGTTTTCCTCAACCGGCGGTTGAACTATTCAACCCGTTGGTTTACCAGAACCAACCCCCGGTTGGGATTACCAGCCGCCAGATGATACTGACATATTTAAAATAATTAATACAAACAAAATAAAACTTTTAGAAATTTACAAATTAAAAATTCAATTTAGTAACTAAACCACTCCCCTGCAACGATGCTAAAAACTTGATGTGTGCTAGATAACGTTTAAAAAGTTAAAAATTATGTTTTGGAATTATCAATACTATCACACAATACAGGCAAGAATACCTGATCGAATAATAATATAGTTTTGGAAAATCCGAGTGTCGAACTCAGGGAACGATGTATTCAATTGAATTAGTTAATTAACAAGTAAATAATAAATATAAGGGATGCATTTTAGTTCCGTACGAACGTATTTAAGAAACTAATATAAACTTAAATTAAACAAAATAATTTAAAAATAGATTAAGACAAATATGGATAAAGAATACGTTTACTTAGACTTTTATACCTTAGATTCCAGTTATCATGTATATTTGAACCGTTGGATAATCTTATTGTGAATAAATCTTTTGTAAAAAGTAACTTTTATCAGGTTAACAATTCCTATAAAGTTTAGATAAGACTCAAGACTCGTTATGAATACACAAGAAATCCTTTCTTTGTGTTGTTTACCTATTCTTTATTTAATTAAGCACTTCAACCGTTTATTGCGATTTATCCTAGCGACCTTGAATCGACAAGTATCTAAAATCGTCGTTTGACAATTGTCACATTAAATAATGTTCAATAATTATTATTACTCTTAACCTATTGCCGATTAAAGCCTTAAGCCACAACTATTTAATGTATGATCCTCTTAGTCTGATAAACTTGTCAAAAGATGATTTGAAAAGGTTGAATGATCAGAAGATCTTACATAACACTGAAGACATAGTTCAAGCTGTTTAGCTTAATAAACCAATAGCCTTGAACAAGCTTTGAATTATTATTGAGAAGTTGCGGAATCACACTCAATAATATTAGAAAGATCAAAGATTAATATCAACAACAATAATCAGTAAAACACAAGTATTAGATCCAAAGCTCCAATCTTATATTAATGAGTAAGACGAATACACTTTTGTATTAGGGTTTACACCTTGAAGCTGCGCTAACTTTCATTAACCTAATCTAGATTCTAAGGATCTCTATTTATAACACATAGAGTCCTGTACAATCTCCTATTATTATGGAATTAGATAACTTCCATAACCGACTCATACTTATCACAAAATCATAAACAGTGTTAACTACCACATTTACTCAAACAGTGGAAACAAACTTCCAACAGTGGTAACTGCTTCAATTATGATAGTCTAAGTACAAATGATACTAACAGTTGGTAACTACTTACAAAACTTAACTAACAGTGTTAATCCTTGTAGCAGTGTTAATCTTCAGTTCTCTTCAAACAGTTATAATCTTCACTATCAGTGTTAATCTTCAACCTTCAGTGGTAATCACTTGTTCTCTTCAACTTTACCCAATCAGTGGTAATCCAGACCCAAATCAGTTTATCCTAACAATCTCCCCCTAAACTTAATCTGTCCTCTACAACATTAAGTTTCTTCTGATTTTCTATTCTAAACTCTGGAAGATGCTTTCAAAACTATTTCTTTGCATTCTTTCCCAACTGTTCTTTCTTATGGATTTCGATTTAAAATCATGTACACCAATTCCTTAGCAACATATTTACACACTGAAGAATGTAATTTTGCTACTCTTAAGCTCCTTAATAAACTAAGATTCATATCATATTCTATATCTGTCAACATAAACAGAATCTCACCATCATCTAAAATAACCTGGTGTACCCCTGATATAGCAAAATAAATCCACATTTTCACTCCTTCGAATGTTCCAAAGTGAAATGGGAATTCTTCAGGTTCAAACATCATCTTAATCTAACCCCACACAATCTTTTCTACTATACTATCAAACTTCTTACCATCCAACTTCTTCTCTTTACCAATCTCAAACAATCTTACTATATCTGCTCTGCTCAAACTTCTCAACACCTCTTTCAGTGTCTTCCACACAAACTCACTACCATCAGCTCTAACAATCTTGATATTTTCTTCTCTCCTTGGCACTAGCAGCTTAATAATCATCCAATCAACAATCTCAGGTAAATCTTGGTTTATAGATCTGCAACAACAGGATCTATAACCATCAATTCATTCAACTATCTTTCATCTCTCTTCATCTCTTCTTCATCTACAATCTCTTTTGTTTCCTTCTCTTCCTCTTGTTTCTCATTAGGCTTTCCAGATAGAAATGTATCAGCTTCAAAGTGTTTTAGCATTTCTTCATATGTCATTTTCTTCAAAATACTAGCAGGTATTGACCCCTTCAACCTGTGATATAACTCTGCCCTGAGTTGTCTTTTAATTTTAGGCCTTCCCTATTTCTTAGCCATTTTCTCCTCTGCCTTTTTCCTTTTCAATTTGTTTAACATTTGTTCCAGAGCATCTTCCTTCTCTTGTTCATTGTAATTTGCCCATTCTTCCTCTGTTTCTTTCTGAGCAACTTTGGCATCATACTCTGCACATTCCTCTGGAGTCATCATAACAAACACACCTGGCTCTACTTCAACTTTAATTAAGTCTTTATTCAGTTCAGCCTCAAGTCTTCTGGCTATCTCCTCATCAAACCTTGTATCTGATCTCTTTAATTTCTTCTTTGGAGACTCAATAAGAATACCCTTGCCCTTATCCTTTGGATCAATCTTGGGCATATTCTTCTTGGGTATATTTACAGACACATTTGCCTCTCTAATTGTGACTCCTGGTAAAGATGGCTCTGCAGTAGCTTTCTTTGATGTTTCTACCCTTTTGCCTGTACCAGTTGTTTTTGCCTTTAGTTTAGCCAATGATTTCTTTCTGCTTGTATATACTTTTCCCGACTCTTTAGCTTTGGCTGACACATCCTCAGGTCTAGATGACACTTCATCTCCATCATCCTCAGCTCTCAACTCCTCTGTCTTATTATCTAAATTAACCTCAGCAGTTTTATCATCCTCTAAATTAACACTTGCAATCTTTGACATGTCATGTATAACCTCAGTTTGAACAGAGTCTGCCCTATCCTCCATAACCGTTTCATCTACTCGTGTTGGTGGAGTGTGCACAAACTCATCATTAAACTCCATGTTCATCTCCTCAACCACTTCATCACTCTTTTCATTCTCCTCCTTTTTGAATGCATCTTCTGAAAGATCAGGGGAAGATAAAACTTGTCTTGCTTGATGAGCAGGTACAGTCCTTTTGTACCTCTTCTCTGTAATGTAATACTTCCTACCCTTTCTCAACACCAGTCTTTTCAACTCCTCAATCTCAGCCTGTTGTTTCTTTATGACCTTTTTCTGTCTGACCACCTCAGCCCACATAAAATCTATCATGGCCGTCAATTTCTCATAGTTCATACTAGCCTCAGCACCTTTAGGATGTGACTCCCTTGGTGAATCATTGGCAGAGTTACCATCTGACTCATGCCTAGCATGATCATCAGATGACCCTCTGTTCTTGGTACTGGGTCCACCAAAATCACCTTCTTGCAAAGGATCATATTCTGGTGTTGCCTCTATTTGGGTCTTATTGATGTTACTTCTGTCCTGCTCTGCCATTTGGCCAGAAGCAGTAGAAGCGGCCCTCCCAGAATGGTCATCCCACTCCTTATAGACCACATGCTGTGAAGATTCAGTGGACTGAGACATCTGAGCAGCAAGAGCCTCAGATGCCTGTTTCTTTGCCTTTTTGGCTTGAGCAGTGGTTGGTTGTTGGGTTCCTTGCTTTCTTTTGTTACCCCCAGCTACTGTGGGTTGAGAGGTGATGGGTATGTCAACTCTCTCAACAGATGGTTCAGCAGCAGTGGGTGTAACTGCAGCTATGGTGGAGGGTGCAGGAAGCATTGTAGGAAACAATGTTGTAACCCTCCCAGAAAATTTGGAGACTCTCTTCATATTTGAAAACACTTTAGGTTTGTGAGAGAGAACACCAATAATAGGGTCCTGTGCAGGCAAATTTGGTATTTGTTCATTTAAAATTAACTGCACAAACATAGGATACATCAAAAATTTTAATTTTGGTTGCTCAATGTTCCTAAGCATACCAGAAAAAATAAGATTTGAAAAATTAAATCTTTGTCCAGTGGCAAGACAAACAATTGCATAGGCAATGTTGCTACCAAACTGTTCAAAAGATGATCTTTTGGATGAGAGGCAGTGTAAAATAGTGTGAATTAAAAACCTCCATTGATAGGAGAAGAGGGTCTTTTGAAACGTGAAGGTATCCAGTGGACCCTCATAACCCATCAATCGCAAATTTTCATACAAAAATTGATTATTTAAAGTAGTTATACCTGCCTCATCATCAAGATGTAAAGAAGCACGAACAGTAGCTTCAGTGATAACCACACTGGTGTTGGCCACCATTGAGACTATGCGATTAGTCCCTTGTTCGTCTTCGATTGTCGCATTCACCCAGAAATCATTGAGATGTCCTTTAGAAACTCTGGGCGATATAGTAAGGGCATAATGGATATGAGAAGCACGAAGAAAATCTATAATTTGTAGAAACTCTTGTGCCTCTTTGGGTTTCATTAAATAGGCAACCATATTATGATTTTGCCCAATTGCAAGTTGTGTGGAAGATGAAGTAGATGCCATTGTTGAGCGATCGAAGGTAAATTGAAAGTTTAGCAAGTGATTGAAGGTGTAAGCGCAGTGGTATTGGAATGTATTGAGAGTGTATTGAAAAACGATAAGTGTTTGGGTTTATATACTGCTCGAATTACGTCAGTGGAAAAATCTCCAATTTTAACACCAACAGTGTTAACTGATGAAAAGTAACACTAACAGTGGTAACGGACAGATAAAACCAACGATGATAATCAATCAAACACTTAGGTTCCATACACTTGCCATCTTATAATCAATAAAGCTAGCAGTGCTAACTCGTATAAGCAGTACTAACCGACCAAGGCAGTTACAACTTAATAAAAGCAGTACTAAAGATCTAGTAGTAGTAGTAAGTAAAGAAAGCAGGCCGTGGTAATTTTAATTTTTTTTTTTAACTCCAAAGCTGGTAGTGATAACATCCGGTAAGCAGTACTAAGGCTCCAAACAGTGTTAATTTTACCAGGGCAGTGTTAACTAGACACGAAAACATACAAGTATACAAACAGTGCTAATTACTAAAGACAGTATTAACTTGCTTCAGTATTAACACTAGCAGTATTAAAGTAACTAATAGTACTAAAAATACTTAGCAGTGTTAAAATACAGCAGCAGTGTTAAAACTAACAGTGGTAATTAGTATATTAGTATCAACCCAAAATTAATCACTGAAACAGAACAGGGATAATGAGAAAATTTAAGAAGAATTTATCATTCCAATACTGGTAACCAAAAATGTAAATCTGCCTACATCAAATGCTTTGGTAAACAGATCTGCATATTGATTATCAGTATGAACTTTAAAAATTTGAATAAGTCTTTTCTCATTACAGTCCCTTATAAAGTGATATCTTATTTCAATGTGCTTAGTTTTTGAATGTTTAACTGGGTTATTTATGATACTGATAGCAGAGTTATTATCAATAAACATAGGAGTATTAAGAAAAGTCAAGGTATAGTCTAACATTTGATTTTGTATCCAAAGAACCTGAGCACAGCAGCTTGCAGCAACAACATATTCGGCCTCTGTTGTTGATGTAGACACAGTTGTTTGTTTCTTGCATTGCCATGATACTAATCTTTCTCCTAGAAATTGACAACCCCCTGAAGTGGATTTTCTATCCAAGTTAGCTCCTCCATAGTCACTATCTGTGTATGCAAGCAGGTCAAAAGAACTACTTTTGGGATACCAAAGGCCCAGTTTTGGTTGACCTATCAAATATCTAAAGATTCTTTTCACTGCATGTAGATGTGACATCTTAGGATTTGATTGAAACCTGGCACACACACACACAGCAAACATAATGTCTGGTCTAGATGATGTAAGATACATAAGAGAGCCAATCATTGATCTGTACAAATGTACATCAACATCCTCCCCCTCAAGATCAGCATGTAATGATTTGTGTGTCTCCACAGGTGTGCTAGCAACCTTTGCATCCTTATAGCCAAACCTCTCCAATATGTCATTCACATATTTACTCTGGTGAATGAAAATCTCATCCTTCTACTGGTTTACTTGTAAGCCCAGAAAGAAAGTTAACTCCCCCATTGAACTCATCTTGAACTTGTCATGCATCAATGCTTTAAACTCCTTGCAAAGACTGTCCCTTGTTGAACCAAAAATAATATCATCTACATAGACTTGAACTAGTAGGATATCATTCTTAATTCTTTTAGTGAACAAGGTTTTGTCAATTGCACTCCATTCTTCAGCAGATACTCTGATAATATCTTATACCAGGCTCTTGGTGCTTGATGTAAGCCATAAAGAGCTTTGTCCAGTCTTAAGACTTTATCAGGGTACTTGGAATCTTCAAAACCTGGTGGTTGGCATACATATACTTCTTCTTGTATAGTGTCATACAAAAAGGCATTCTTCACATCCATTTGATAAACCTTAAATCCTTTGTATGAAGCATAGGCCAAGAACAGTCTGATAGCCTCTATCCTAGCCACAAGAGCAAAAACCTCATCATAGTAAATTCCTTCTTCCTGTGAGTACCCTTGTGCTACTAATCTAGTCTTGTTCCTGATCACTATGCCTCTCTCATCTTTCTTGTTTCTGAACACCCATTTA
This sequence comes from Gnaphalium uliginosum, assembly GCA_963930675.1. NCBI lineage: Eukaryota > Viridiplantae > Streptophyta > Magnoliopsida > Asterales > Asteraceae > Gnaphalium > Gnaphalium uliginosum. The sequence goes on along the minus strand of OZ005680.1, from coordinate 36,213,863 downwards.
GTACCAATTACTCTTTTTCCTTTGGGTAGATCCATCAAAGTCCATACTTCCTTATTTTGAACTGAAGCAACTCCTCTTCCATAGCTTCAATCCAACTTGGATCCTTTAGAGCCTCTGTTACCTTCTTTGGCTCCATCTGAGATATAAAACATGCATATAAAGAAGTGTGGAGTCCTTCTTCAGTTTCTTTGAGTTGTTGCCTTGTTTGTACAGGTGTGGCAACATCACCTATCACATTCTCTTGAGGATGATCCCTATGAACATGATAATGTGATGTTGGTGACACTGGTATCTCAGATTCCAAGTTTGTAGTGTTCACATTCATCTCATTGTCTTGTTCATCTGATATGATTCTTTCCCTCAACTGTCTTGAAGGAGTAAAAATGTTATCCAAAATCCTCTGTTCTACAACTGATAGATCAGTTGTTTCTGTAGCTGTTTCTTCCACACTGTCCCTGTCACTTTCATCTCCATCTTCCTCCAATGCTGGCATATCTGGATCATCAGGTCAATCATTTGATGTTTGACCACCATCATGATTCTTTTGATTTGATATAATAGAATCTGAACTCTGTGGTTGTTGTTGTGGAGTAGAGTCAAATACTTCTAGTGGATCAGGTGACCAGACAGGAAACAGAACATATTCATGTGATTTACTCTTCTGTTCAGGTGGTGTATTAGTACTTGAAGCACCTGTACCTGCATTTGCACCTGCACTAGATTGCACATTTGTATATCTAAGAGCATGGGTTAGTGCATCAATATCAAATAAAGAGTCTGGTCCTTTTCCTACAGCATTTTTAGTATATTCATTAAAGGTTATATCCATTGACTCCTCTATGATTCTAGTCTTTTGATTGAAAACTCTATAAGCCTTACTTTGAATAGAGTAACCAATAAACAGACCTTCATCAGCCTTGCTTTCAAACTTTTCTAAGTGATTTCTGGTATTTAAGATGGTACAAAGACACCCAAATGGTTTTAAGAAACTAACCAACGGTTTTCTCTTAAAGAACAGTTCACATGGTGTCCTATTGTGAGGCTTGACAACTAATACCCTATTTTGGACATAGCAAGCAGTGCTAACTGCTTCTGCCCAAAAAGTTATAGGTAGCTTAGAATCAGCTAACATAGTTCTTGCAGCCTCAATTAGTGTCCTATTCCTCCTCTCAGCTACTCCATTTTGTTGTGGAGTCCTAGGAGCACTAAACTCTCTCTTAATACCCTTATTTTCACAGAATTTGTCCATCTCCTGATTTTTAAACTCTGTGCCATTATCACTCCTGATGATTTTTACTGTTAGATTCATTTGATTCTCAATCTTAGTTATAAATAATCTAAGTATTTCACCTGTTTCATCTTTTGTTCTAAGAAAGAATGCCCAACAGAATCTAGTATAATCATCAATGACCACTAAACTGTATAGTTTCTTTCCTATGCTACTTACATTTGTTGGTCCAAATAAGTCCATATGCAGCAGGTATAGTGGTGAAAAGTTTGTATTCACAGTTTTGGACTTAAAAGAAGACTTGTGTTGTTTGCCTTTTTGACAAGCAACACAATGATCATCACATGAATATACCTTTTCAGGTAAACCTCTAACAAGTTTGCTTTTGACAAGCTTATTAATGATTTTGTAATTCATGTGACAAATCCTTCTATGCCACAGTTCAGATTCATTCATAGTTGCTTTACTTATAAGACAGTTTAATTCAGGTTGAGGTTCCATATTTGCTAAGTCACACTTATATACATTATGCTTTCTAGGGATTCTCATTAAAATCATATTTTCAGGAATTTTAAATTCCTTAGAAAGTATAAGGCATTCAGTGTCAGTAAAGTGAGCTGCGTTCTTTTTATCTGTGATTTGACTCACACTTAGCAAATTGTACCTCAATTGTTCAACAAAGTAAACATCTTCAAAACTTATCTTATCACTGTGTACTGTTCCTTTGTTTGTTATCTTCCCTCCTTTGGGATTGCTTCAAAATGCTACATATCCTCCATCAAAGGATTTGAAGTCCTGTAGCTTCTTCCTATCTCCAGTCATATGCCTTGAGCAGCCACTATCAATATGCCATAAACTTATTGGCTTGCCCTGCACATGAAATCAAGCAAAGATAATTAGTTTCTCTTGGGAACCCAAACCAATCTGGCTTTGGGTTTCCCATGTGCATTCACATAATCAACTTTCTTAAAGATCATTGATTGTGAAGCACTGTTGGAATTTGGACCTTTTGATTTAACAGTATGTATGAATTGGTGTCCCAATCCAACTTATTTTAGACCTAACAGTGGAAATTGGTTTAGCAGTTTTAACTGTTCTACCAATTGAACTAACAGTGTTAATGTTGTTAATACTGTCAGTTTGTGTGGATACCACTGTTTTCATCTTTTTAATGTTGGCTAACTGATCAGTTACCACTGCTGCAGTAGATTTACCTACAACAGTTTTTAACTTATTAGCCTTAGCATTTATCTTCTTGACAGTGGCTAAATGATCAATTTTTGATTTGAAATTTTGTTTATTGATCATATTAGCTGCTGTCCATGGTTGTTTCCTAATCCTTTGTATATTCTTAGGATTATGGTAACACTCATGTTGAAGATGATTGTTTTTACCACAGTCCGATTCTAAATATGCTGAAAGACCAAACTCATCATCATTTGAATACCATAAGCCCAAATTTGGTTTACGTTTTAAGTAACGAAAAATTCGTTTAACAGTATCCAGGTGAGAAATCTTCGGGAAAGCTTGATATCTGGAGCTATCTAGAAAGTCAAATTAAAGCATATGAAAAAAATATAACTCAATATGAATATGATCTTAAATATGCTAGATGGGAGAGAGATGTGTTGAAAGATAAGTTAGAAGCACTTAATCAGAAATTAGTAGAGGTCGCATGTGAGAGAGACAGTATTAAATTAAAAATAGGTGATCTTGAATATGCTTCTAAAAGTGTAAATCAAATTATTAAATCTCAAATTCATGACAAGTTAAAAACTGGATTAGTGTGACAGATTGGTAGCAGAGCCATTGGTTAAAGCGAACAAGGAGTCTTAGAGACCTAGACTATAATCCTAGACACGATCATTCATTTCATGCATTTGCATCACTTATATCTTATCGCATGGAATACTATTATTACAGTATGTCAAGAGAGCACCCCTACCTAGTGATCGACTCCGATGAGGAGGAAACGACCGAGTACGATTACGACAGCGACGACACGTCGGTGTACGAGAACCTGCCGACTAACCCCAGAGTGACCTCAGACGATGACAACAACGTCACACCACCGACATCACCCTTGGCTATGCCCGGCGCGGCATACGGCGTCGTTGAGTCTTGGAGCGCGTTCGCTGAAATTGCACGCGGACCACGCACGAGGACCACAACTAGGAAGACGACGGGAGGTCTGCCCATCGGACCATTAGCACCTCGGCATGAGACTTCAGATAGTTCCGAGGACTTACCTGAAGAGCCATCACCTAAGAGGTAGAAGACAGAGCACTTAGCTTGGATACCGGACTTACTAAGGCATTGGAGAGCTCTTGAGGGTATTCCCTCTATCTATGAGACCGGCGAGTCTTCCCGATCACCACCATCTCACCAACTTACCGGCGAGCCTGTTGAGCAGACTGTCCCTACTTTGGTCGCCATGACCAACTCACATGTCAGGAGCCTTGCTGAGATGCAAGCGTACATCTTAGAACTACAGAGTGATACCTCTCGACTGGATGGAGACATGATCTCCACGTATGAGCACATCGATACTATAGAGGGTCGTATCATGACCGACCGAAAGGCAGCTCATGCCACTATGGCTCGTGTAGAGACACTGGAAGGACGCGCCCGAGCAGCAGAGATTGTAGCAGGAGCTAGCTTGATGATGACTGCACTGATGGCTGTCATGGGATGTACCTATCTTACTTTCATTAGACCTACGTATGGCGGGTTGTGCCTACGCTATATTGTACTAAAAACTTCTATTTGATGGGTATATAAGAACCCATCACATTTTGTATAAAACTTATGTATGAATGTTTTCACTTTATGTATAATATAGTGTATGGTTGTTTATATTTCGCTTCCTTTGTGTTGGCATTGATTATTATATCTTATCCATCTTTTATTCTGTAATAGAACGAAACCATGCAACCCAAACCGTCAAAATTCTATAAATAACCAAAGGAACACATGACCCACCAACGCTGAAACAGTTGAAGAACTCGTAGCTCGGCGAGTGGCTGATGCCATTGCCCAATATTAGGGAAGTCGCACCCGCGACAATGTCGGGAATGGTAGCGGTACTACGGGAAATATTGTTGGGGAAGACCAAACTGGGGAACGAACCAATGCGACTGGAGAACCTGAGAACGTCCAACGAGGGTGTTCATACAAATCATTCATGGCATGTAAACCAAACAACTTTCACGGAAATGAGGGTGCTATAGGAATCGTCCATCGGATTGAAAAGATGGAATCAGTGCTAGACATCAGCAATTGCTCACTCGACTGCATGGTAAAGTATGCTACCTGCACGCTAGCTGACAAAGCATTGACCCGGTGGAATGCCCAAGTCCAAACTCTTAGACGAGAAGTCGCCTACTCCATCTCCTAGTAAGGACTAAAAGCAATGATACTGGAAGAATTCTGTCTCCGTAGCGAGCTACAGAAGATAGAAATTGAACTTTGGGATATAAAGATGATTGATTCCGACATCGCGTTTAGTACCACATATGGTTACACCGGAATATAAACACATCGAAAGGTACTTTTGGGGATTGGCACCACAGATCAGGAGTTTGGTAACATCGTCTCGACCCACCACATTCAAGAGCGCCGTTAGTTTAGCGCAAAGTTTGACAGATGAAGCAGTGAGAATAGGGTCACTGACAAAGAAAAGCGGGTCGGGAAGGAGTGAACCGAACAGTAATGAAGGAAGAAGCTCTGGGACAGAAAATGAAAATGGAACGGCGGAGGGAATGACCGACAGGGTTAACAGAATGAGAAACGTCAAGGAAACCCTAGAGCATACCCTACAACCACATCAGAAGCGAAGAGTTATTAAGGAAATAAACCGAAGTGTAGTAAGTGTGAAAGACACCACGAGGGCTGATGTACCCTCTGTGAGAACTATTTGATTCGGGTGCCGATTTAAGCTTTGTGTCTGCCGCATTTAGACCACTACTGGAGATAGAATCCTATAAGTTAGACACTAAGTACACAATAGAACTAGCGGACGGTAAACTAATAGAAACTGAAGAATTTGTACCGGGATGTACCCTATCTCTCGAGGGTCATCCTTTCGAAATAAACATATTGCCGATAGAACTAAGAAGCTTTGATATTGTAATCAAAATGGATTGGCTATCCAGTAATCGCGCTGAAATTCTATGTTTCGAGAAGATAGTACGAATACCATTGCCGTCTGGCGAGACCCTAATAATCCAAGGAGAAAAGAAAAGGAGTGCCCTGAAGATGGTCAATTGCATAAAAACTCGCAAATATCTACGAAAGGGATATCAAGCTTGTTGGGTCACAAGGTTCCCAAAACTTAGATACAGATTAAATAACAGTTATTTCAACGTGTTAGTTTATATCCAAGTTTTATATCAAACAAGTTTAAATTAATCTAGGCGGAAAACAAGATTAATTTTAACACAGAGTTTATTATGAATCAAAGTATTATTCACAATAAAGTGTTTGTCTCACAAAGATGACAAGGTATTCAAACCCACACAGATGGTTTGAATACGATCCAAGTAGTATACAAAGATATAGTTATCACTACAAACTTCACAGTAAGTGTGGTAATGCTTTAGCCTAAGCTCAAAGGTCTAGTATACTAATTCTCTTGAATTTCTTGGATGATAGCAGTGCTTTTTGGACTGCTATTTATAGAGTTGGATGTAACTCTATATTATCCAGCTTACATAGTTGTCCAAGGGATAACAGATGCATCTTGGGCAACTTTGCACGCCTTCCTTTTTGCTTTTCTTGGAAATAGAAAAAGCAAAAAGGTAAAAGGTTTCTTTGCTGAGAAGAGAACCTTTATATGATGTTTGACCTTTCTCAAACATCTTATCAGTTGTATCTAGCCTAAGGAAAGAAGAATATCTCCTGTACATTTGTACTTTCATTCTTCAATCTGTGCTCTTCAGTCTGTGCTCATCAGTCTGTGATCTTCAGTCTGTGAACTTCAGTCTGTGAAGCCTTCTGTATTCAATCTTCATTCTTCAGATGATGAATTCATAAGTCTTCAGAAAGTGCATGGCTTTCAGTCTGTGAGGATCTTCAGTCTGTGCAGCACAGACTCAGAAACAATTCTTCAGTCTGTGTAGCACAGACTCAGAAACACAGACTCAGGATTTTCACTAAGTTTCCTGAATACAACTGAGTTAGATTTTGACTCTTCAGATTTATAACTTAGGTTTGATCATTGTTTTTCCCAACAATCTCCCCCTATCTGATGATGTCAAAATCTATTTACAAAAGATAATAGAGAAATAATAAATACTAAGGTGAATCATAACATATGGATCAAGATTTATATATATAAAGTCAGAATCACAGTTAGTTCACAAAAATATTACAATTATTACATAAGATTGTAAATCAAAAATCTAACAATCTTCAATCCTTTCTCTGAGCCCTGATCTCTTTCATCTCTTCCACTTTCCTCTTCAACAGTTCTTCCATTTCCTTATCAGATTTGTCTTCAAATTCTTGATTCTCTAGGATGATCTTCTTGCAGATATCTTCAAGTCCAATCATCAACCTGAGTTGGGAAAGGTTGTTGAATAACCAGCTGATCAGTCTTCTTCTGAATGGTCTGGCTTGAGAATGTTTGCATTCCTTCAGCAGGGCAGTGCAGTGTAGCAGAGACTCTCTATATAGTCCATTTTGATCCTGGAAGCACTCTATCCCATTGATATCTCTATAGCACAGACCTTCAATGTTGTCAGTCTGTACATAAGATCTATCTATGAAAACAATACCTTTGGGTAGAGGATGCTCCCTTCTCTGCTCATTCTCTGTGGATAAACCAGCTGACTTCTTCTTGATTACAAAATTGTTTGCTATGCAAAATAACTTGTACTCTTCTTTTGAGATGAGCCCCAGACTGAGAACTAGCTCAATCAGGTAAGATAGCTCATCCAGAACTTCTTTCTTCAGATCCTTGTCAGCTGCACTCTTCAAAAGATTGGCAATGGATTGCCATTCCTTAAGCCCTAGAGTGTATAGTTCATCCACCCATACCATCTTCTTGCTCCTTGTCAAAGTCAGCTCCAGCTTTAATTTTGTCCAATCTTGTTCAGATGACATTCTCTGATCTTTTGCTTGAGCTTTGACTTTTGGAAAGTGGCTTGTAGCGTTGGTTTCAGGCTCTCTATCTTCTGTAATCTTATTGACAGCTCTTCATCTTCTTTGATCTGTTGCTCAACTTGACTCATTCTGATCTGAGTCTGTGAACAACTTTCATCTTCTAACTCTTTGGAGAGCATTTCAACAAATCTTGCTTCCTTCAGCTGCTGCTCTTCAATTGATAATACATTTAAGTATTCGGTTAAGGTCATACCTTGAGCAGTAGCTTCTTGTTGCAAGAGTTCATCCTATAGATTTGTCAGTTCAGGATTTCTTGTGCCAGCAGCATGATCATCCACCATCTTCTTGATCTTGCTTAACCTTTCCTGCTTGGATAAGGCAATCTCCTTGCCCTTACCCTTATCCATAACTTCTTCCATGGTGGAGCTTGATCCAGGATAAGTGCTAATCAGGTGAGCACTTCTCCATCGCATTCTATCTTCAAGTTCACTTCTACCTGGAGGCAGTATTCTGGTTGTTGTGGTTGATCTAGCAGGATTAGCTTCAGCTTGGATGGCTTCAGCACTGATAATTAGAGCATCAGTGCTTGCTGCTGGTTGCTCTAAGCTCTGAGTCTGTGATTGATGTTGTGTCTCAGTCTGTGCAGGTTCAGAAGGCACAGACTGAGACTCTCCAGTCTTGACTTTTGAGGCTCCTTCACCTACACCTCTAAAAGTAGCATCATCTTCATCATCATCTGATCTTCTGAAAACTTCAGACTCAGAACTGCAGTTAGGATTGATGGCATCATCATCTTCACCATCAGTGTCCTGTTCTTCAGCCAGCTTCACAAACTGATCCCAGGTCTTGATCCCCTTCATCTTTGGTTGGGAATCAAAGATATCCCTTTCAGGAATCCTCCTGGCCATTCTTTTTGTCTTTCTGGCTCTTTTGATCTGCAGTGGTTGAACATCTTCATCTTCTTCCCTTGGTCTCTTCAACTCCATCTGACCTTGGGTTGAGATAGTTGCAATTGGGTCTATGTATAAGACATTGGATGACTCCCCCTGAGTCTGTGCAACCATCTCAGCATGTTCACCTAACTGCAATCTCTCTTGCTCCCCCTCAGTCTGTGCACTCATATCTTCAGTCTGTGGCACAGACTGAGCTTCAGTCTGAGACTTCACCCTAGCACCTTCGGGTCCATCATCTCCATCATCTCCCTCACTGCTATCTCCCCCTAAATCTAAGGATTTATTATTTAAATCTTTATCTTTTGAGGTTTTAGCTTCTGCAGACCCATGCTTCATCTTCTCCCCCTTTTTGACATCATCTAACAAGTTTGAGAGGGTGGTCTGCATTTCATCTAACCTATTGGATACCTTTTCCTCCAGCATATCCACTTTATCCACCATAGTAGAGACTAGATGCTTCATCTTCTCTAGCTCTTTCTTATTATTATTGAACTCAGTCTGTACACATTCAGACAACCTGTTGATGGCAGAAAGCACATCATTAAGTGTACTAGAAGGCACAGACTGGGTCTGGTTGGAGGGGTTAGAATTGGGTGATGGTATGTGTCCCTCACTTGACTCATGTTGAAACTGAGCAAGATCACTGGAATCTTTTGGTGTTGCACTCTTTGCCTCACTCTGTGTCCTGTGCATGGAAAAGCGATCATAGGCATTGAGTGGTGTAGTTGTTCCCTCAGATCTAATCCGGTGATAGGATAAGATATCACGGGGAAATGATTGTGTTGCACCGGTTGCCTCAAACAGTTCCTGGTGTAATGGAACAGTATCACTGGCAACTGATGTTGAAGTTTGTATGCCCTCACTAACCATCTGGTGATAAGATGGTAGATCATGGAGCAAAGAAGTTGAGATCTGTACCTCAGTCTGTGACATGACTGGGGCATTGGCAATCTGTGCAGAGGGGTGTAAGAAAAGACTCACCGGAGTGTGAACTAGTGCAGGACTAGTGGTCAATATGGGTCCAGCCATTGTGAGTGGGGTAAAGAGGGGGTTGGTAGTGCTCAGGATTGGAGCATCTTCTTCAATGCTTACTACAGGGGTCAGTGTAGCAGCAGCAATGTAGGTATCCAAGCTGACTAAACTAGGTGTAGGTTGGGTCAGTTGGGTAGCCATTGGCACCACAGACTCTAGCAGAGCTGTAATGGAATGGTCTACAGCACTGGAAGGTGTTCTGTTGACATCCAGTTCCATGGATGATGATTCCATTTGTGCTATACTTTTGGGGGTTGAGTCTGGTGATTCCTCCAGAGTGAGTGGTGACTCATCTGGGTTGGTTTGTTTGTGACTCTCTTTTGTGGGTGAGGATGGGCTAGGATAAGAAGGTTGATCTGTATCCATGTCCTCAGAAGAAGAAGAAGTACTACCTGCATCTTCTGTTGAAGATGGAACAGACTCAGGAATGTTTGAGTCTGACTCCAAGTGCACAGACTGAGTTGAGTCTGTATCCCCGGAGTCTGTGTGCTCTGCTTCAGCCACACGATCTTCAACAGCCTGGGTCTTATTACCCATACTATCACTGGAATCATCACCCTCCATGGATGCAGAAGCAACATATGGGTGATCAATCCAGTGCTGCATAGCAGCAGTGATAGGTGCTCCAGAAAGTGGAACCGGATGGTTAAACACTTTATATGTGAGCACAGGAACAGGTATATCTGCCACTTTATTATTAAAGGACATATATACAGACCCAGTTAACCTGGATTGGATGCACAGGGAGAGTAGCCTTATAAAAGGTACATTAAAAATTCTGTTTGACTCATTCACCAGTTTTAAAATTTCTTGAAAATACAACTCTACAAAGTTGATGTTTAAACCAGTGATGAATGAGCTCAACAGCTGAGTTTCAAACTCATTTAGCTCCCCTGTGCTACCAGATTTACCTCCTAGACTCCTAATGATGCCAGAAATTAAAAATTTCCATTTGGGGGTGAATCCTGACATCAAAATTGTGCCTTTTTCTTTGGTATATCCAACCAAAGGAAGAGAAGCCCTTGCTGCTTCTTTGGTCGGAATAGGTTCAAAATTATTTCCCAAAGGCAGGTCCAAGACATTCCTAATTAACTCCTGATCAATGGTAACTGCCCGTTTACCATGATCAATAGTACCAGTAATTGCAGTATTGGTACTATTTGAGGAGCAAGTATACCACCATTCCATTAGAAATTGTGGGTATATTTGAGGAACTGTGTTAAAGAATGCTCCCCTTAATGGATGAGCAGACATAAAAGCAGTTAGTTCCTCAAACCCTTTATTCTTTTTCGAATCAGGGATGGAAATGGTAGCTACTTGATTGTTGATACAGAGTTTTACCTGTTTCCCTTGTTTGAAGGGTTTAGCCGCAGCGATGTTGGCAGGTGCCGTGTAAACCCATTGATCAGCCATTTTAGAAATTGATTTTGAAAATGGTTGAGCGATTTAGGGTTTAGAAACTCTGTTTGTTTTTGATGTGCAAGTATGAATGAAGAAGAAAGGGAGAAAACATAAATGGGTATTTGTAGAAATTAAATTTCCGTTAAATGGGACCCACTTGGACGGTTTATCCCTGTTTTTGCAACAGTAGCGCTGAGGCACGTGCACTTTTTGTATTGAGCAGATAAATAGACAACAAGCGCCAAAACTTTTAATGATTATTACCATAAAAATGGTTAAAGCATTAAATGCAAGGATATTGTTGTTTATTTAAAAAATAGAATAAAATAAAAAAAAAATTAAAAAAAAATATATTAAAATTAAAAAAAACATTTAGTCTGAGTGTATAAAACCAGTCTGTGCAATGAGTCTGGGTGACGTCATACAGACTGAGCCATATAGCAGACAGACTAAGAGAAAATAACAGAATTTTAAAAAAAAACTTTTGTGCCAGCAGTGGTAACAGATTGATATTGCTAACAGTACTAACTTGTGAAAGCAGTACTAAAATTAACTAACAGTAGTAACTTTCGAAGGCAGTACTAAAGTTAACTAACAGTGGTAACTGGTGTGAGCAGTACTAAAGTTAACTAACAGTGGTAACTGGTGTGAGCAGTACTAAAGTTAACTAACAGTAGTAACTTGCTACATTAACAGTGTTAATTGTACCAATCTTTACCAGCAGTGCTAAAATACGAATTCATGGGGGCAGTGTTAAAAAGTCTTATCAGTATTAACCAGCAGTACTAAAAGTAACTAGCAGTATTAATACTAATAGTACTAAAATACTTACCTTATGAATTAATAAAGAACAAAAATAGAGGGTCTAGTCTGAATGAATATGGTCAGTCTGTGTAGCTAATCTGGAAGAAGTTACACAGACTGAAACATATAATCAGTCAGACTGAGAGAAAATAACAGAAGGTATAAAATCTTTTTGGTATTTTCTTAGAAAGTATGTACAAAGACATCTCTTTGTCTGTGCTTTTGGATTGTATGTAGTTGAAAATACAGTTATACAGATTGAAAAGCAGACACAGACTGAGAATTGAATCATACAGATTCAAGGTTTTACTAGGGGTTGAGCATTCCTAGTTGACCAAGCAGATACAAAAATCTATCTTCATTAAGAGGTTTAGTAAAGATATCTGCTAGTTGGTCATTTGTTGGCACATATTTGAGAATCACTTTACCTTTCTCAGCACAATCTCTGATAAAGTGATGTCTGATCTCAATATGCTTTGTCCTGGAGTGAAACACAGGATTCTCAGTGATGGCAATGGCACTTTGGTTATCACACATGATTGGAGTTTTTGTAAACACCAAATCATAGTCTGCTAGTTGATGTTGCATCCATAGCAATTGAGCACAGCAACTACCAGCAGCCATATATTCTGCTTCTGCAGTGGATGTAGCAACAGAATTCTGTTTCTTGCTTGACCAACTGACTAGTTTTCCACCTAGCAGTTGACATCCACCAGAAGTGCTTTTCCTGTCTAATTTACAACCTGCATAATCTGCATCTGTATATCCAATTAGATCAAAACCAGAGTCTTTGGGATACCAAAGACCCAGGTTGGGAGTACCTTTTAGGTACCTAAAAATCCTTTTTACAGCTTTTAGATGCGATTCTTTAGGTTCAGATTGATATCTAGCACACAAACATGTTGAGAACATGATATCTGGTCTACTTGCAGTGAGGTATAGTAGAGATCCTATCATACCTCTATAAGTGGTTTGACAGACTGACTTGCCCGACTGATCCTTATCCAACTTATCTGCAGTGCTCATTGGTGTTTTCATAATTGAACAGTCCTTTAAAGAATATTTAGTAAGTAGGTCATTGACATATTTACCTTGGTTGATGAAGATACCATCAGGTTTCTGATGTACTTGTAGACCAAGAAAGTATGTTAATTCACCCATCATACTCATTTGATACTGTTTTGACATTAAGTTTGAAAACCATTTACACAATTTTTCATCAGTAGACCCAAATATAATATCATCAACATAGATTTGGACTAGTATGACATCTGCCTTGTTCCTTTTGAAGAACAAAGTTTTATCAATTGATCCTCTAGTAAAGTCATTACTAAGAAGATAGGATGATAAGGTGTCATACCAAGCTCTTGGAGCTTGTTTTAGCCCATATAGTGCTTTCTGCAATTTATAGACATGATTTGGAAAAGTGGAACTTACAAAACCTGGAGGTTGTTTCACATAGACTTCCTCCTGTAAGTTGCCATTCAGAAATGCACTCTTGACATCCATTTGATAGACTTTGAAGTCCTTGAATGCAACATATGCCAAGAATAACCTTATTGCTTCAATTCTGGCTACAGGGGCAAAAGTTTCATCATAATCAATGCCTTCTTCCTGCTTGTAGCCTTGAGCAACTAGCCTTGCCTTGTTTCTGATTATCACTCCATCCTTGTCCATTTTGTTTCTGTAAACCCATTTTGTTCCAATAATGGTTTTCCCTTTTGGAGCAGGAACTAGGGTCCAAACATTGTTTCTGTCAAATTCTGTTAGCTCTTCCTGCATTGCTTCAACCCAATCATCATCTTTCAAGGCTTCTTCAGCTTTCTTTGGTTCAATGATTGACAGGAAGTTTGTGTAGAAACAGAAATTTGCAGTAGATAAGTTTGACACTTTAGCTCTTGTTTGTACACCAGAAACATAATCTCCAATTATTTCTGTAATTGGATGATACTTGTGTTCTTTGACTCCTAGAAGTGATTCATCATTTGATGGTAAATCATTCTCATTTGGTGGAAGAATAGCAGGACTGAGTTCTGCATCATCTTCTACACAGGGCAAGTCTGAGTCTATAGAGTTCACAGACTGAAAACTATCAGACTGAACACATGTATCAGAAGAATTTGAATCTCTGGACATAGATTCATCTTCTGTTGATGAAGGTATTGTCATAGAATGAGCAGGTTGATCATCTTCATTATCACTTTCAGAGTCCTGTTGTTGGTTAACAACAACTGGGATTTGAGATTCAGATCCCACAACAGATAAATCTTCTAACAAATGAACATCAGACTGAGAAACATGTTCATCATTAGCAGAGGAAGCATCAAAGGTGACATTGATAGTTTCTTCAACTTTATTCCTTCTGTTGTTGTAGACTCTGTAGGCCTTTGAGATAGATGAATAGCCAACAAAAATTCCTTCATCAGATTTAGGTTCCATCTTAGCTAATTGATCTCTTTGATTGAGAATATAGCATTTACTACCAAAGGTCTGGAAGTAATGGATGGTTGGAACCTTCTTATGATACAACTCATATGCAGTTTTGCCATGCCTTTTGACCAAAATAGATCTATTTTGGGTATAACAGGCAGTGTTAACTGCTTCTGCCCAAAAATAAACCTTCATTTGACCATGGCATAACATGGTTCTTGCAGCTTCTATGAGTGTGCGATTTCATCTCTCAGCAACACCATTTTGTTGAGGAGTTCTGACAGAGGCAAAGTTTTGAATAATGCCTTTGTCAGTACAGAATTCAATGAGAGTAGAATTCTTAAATTCTGTACCATGGTCACTCCTGAGTTGCTTGACAGGTGCATCTTTCTGCAATTCTTCTCTCTTGATTAGATTAATAATCTTTTCAGGAGCATCACTTTTAGCTTTAAGAAAGATGACCCAAGTATACCTTGTGTATTAATCCACAACCACAAGTGTATACTTCTTTCCACCCAAACTGCTAATGCTCATGGGTCCAAACAGATCCATATGGAGCATATGCAGTGGTTGTTCAATTGTAGCTAACAATTTGGATGGAAAATGGTTCTTGGTCTGTTTCCCTAGTGTGCATGCAGGACAAAGTTTGTCTTTTGCAAATGTAACATCAGGCAGACCTCTAACGAGTTTCTTCTTTGACAGGAGGTTAATATTTTTGAAGTTCAGGTGGGATAACCTCCTATGCCATAGCCAGCTTAGTTCTGGCACAGACTGAGTATAGAGACAGGTCTCTACATTGTTGTCTGCAGAAGAAAGATCCAAGAGATAGATATCTCTTTCTCTTTTGGCAACTAATATAGGTTTGCCTTTGGAATTATAGATAACAGCAGCCTTCTTTCTGATTCTGATTTCACCATCATCATCACAAATCTGGCTAGCACTAAGCAGGTTATGCTTTAATCCCTCAACATAGGCCACCTTTGTTATTCTGATGTTGCCAGCCTTCACCACACCATAACCTTTTATCTTGGCAACAGAGTTGTCACCATATTTGACAGAAGGTCCTTCTTCTTCTACAAACTCTGACAGATTCTTCAAGGAACCTGTCATGTGTCTTGAGCATCCACTGTCTAGGTACCATTTGCTGTTACCCTACACAGGACAAACAAAATCAATTAGTTACTTTTGGGAACCCATCTTTTGATGGGTTCTTTAGAGTTGGTTGAAGTCAATTCTTTAGCAGTTTTGGTGCTAAGTCTGTGAAGTTGACTTTTAACCTCTCTATTTTTGATTTTGTTGTTTGTAGACGACATTTGTTTGATCAGAGCAGCCTTTGGCTGTTTAAAAATGGACTTTGTGCATTTAATACCTTCATGTCCCAGATTTCCACAGTTGTAACATTTTCTGTTCAACATGATGGTCCTTTTGGATTTTGGGTTATTATTTGCACTAGATCCTCTGTTAAACTCTTGTTTTGACTCAACAAATGTTTTAAAATCTGTGGTTAACTTCATTAAGTTTTCACTAAGCAGCTTAATGGTCTCAGTCTGGTTGTTAAGATTTGACTTTTGAGAGTCAGACTGAGTGTTAACACAAACAGATTTGGAGTTAAGTTTGCCAGACTGAAAATTTATTTTTCCAGACTGACAGTTAGATCTCACAGACTGAGATCTTTTTAACTCCTTTGTTACTGGTTTTATGCCTTTAGATTTATCATTTGGCATATTATTGTCTTGACCAGTTACAGACTGAGATGTGGAAGGTTCAAACACATTGTAACCTTTCTGTTTATTCTTGATTCCTTTTACCTCTTTTTGTCTTTTTAAAGATGGTACTGTGGGAATATTAACTTTGCCTTTTATAAATCTTTTCTTTTCAAGTTCTATAGTTTCTAAAGATTCATTAGTGATTATAAGTTCAGGCTGTTCAGATTGAGAAGTTTCACAGACTGAGATTTCTGAGTCTGTGTCTTCAGAGTCTGGCTCTGTCTCATATACTAGTTCTTTAGTAACTATTTTTGGTCTAACAAAAGCATTTGTCAATATAACTTTGTCTCCCACAGTATGACTAAAAGTATGAGGTAAAATCTCAGGTACAAATATAGTAGGTTTTGAGTTTATTTCTGAATTTATGTGACTTTTAAGATCAAACTCGTCACCTATGACCGCTTGTATCTGAGCTGGAATCTGTTTGGATAAACAGTCCACATTTTTAAGTGATGAAATACACCAAGATTTACAGATCCTTTCATAATGATCAGCTTTGTTTTTATAAGCTTCTTTTTCCAGCTTGATCTTTTTGAGAAGGTCATATTGAGCATCAAGCTCAAGTTTGTACTGTTTATTTTGGTTTATTTCATTCACTTTTGATTGTAGATCTTTTTGAACTTGACTGAGTTTGGTTTTTAAATCTTGTATTTCCTCAAGTCTTTTCAAAAAATCTACATAAATGTGTTCAAACATTTTCTGTTTTTCTGCATCACTATAGTAAAGTTTAAAATGATTTACATTGTAAGCAGATCCTCTGTCCCAATCTGGATGAACACATGCCTTTTCTGCAAATTTGACATCTTTGTCAAACTGGCTCTCTGTGATAGCCATGAAGCACATATCTTCATCATCCTCAGATGATGAAGATTCTTCATCTATCCATTGTTCAACAACCAAAGCTTTCTCTAGTTTCTTTGGTTGTTGTTTCTCTCCAATTTTCTTGGAGTTGAAGTACTTTTTCTTGTACTTCTTGGCCTTTTCTTCCCACTTATCAGAATTTGAAGATTCTGCAATCTTCACTCTGCAGTCAGAAGAAATATGACCAACTTGCCCACATTTATAGCAAGTAGCTTTCTTAGGATCAAAAGTTGGCCTTCCTTTTGAACCTTTGAATCTTGCTTTTTCTAACCTTTGGGCTAGCAATGCCATTTCAGCTTCTAGAGACTCAGTTTCATCATCTGATTCTGAGTCTGTAAGAGTAAGATGGTAATCTGCTCTAGAGAAAAGTTCTCTATTTTTCCTTGTTGTTGCAACAAGGGCAGCAGATGGATCTTTTGCAATCCTTTTGGCATTTAGATCCTTTCTGGCTTTGGTTTCTTCAAAATTTAGTAGAAGTCCAAACAAGCCAGAGAGATCATATGTCTCCAATTTTTCACTTACAATTAATGAAGTGATAACTTCAGAAAAAGTGTTTGGAATGACATCAACAAATTTTGCACATATTTCAAACTGTCCTTTGATGATATTATACCTTTCAAGATCATTGATTAAGATCTGAAATCTGGTATGAATATCAGTTAATGACTCTCCTTGACCAGCAGAGAAGTTCTCATAATTTCTTATGAGATTCTTCTTCTTTTGGGATTGTACTAAACTTACACCATCATATTGGTCAGTTAGCATATCCCATATGGCTTTAGCAGTTTTGCAGCCAGATATCTTAGCAAAGATAGGCTCAGTAACTGCATTGCCCAGAATGGATTTGGCCTTAAAATCTAATGCATATAGTTGCCTGTCTAGATCAGTCCAGGTACTTTTGGCAGCCTCAACAAATTTTTCAGGTGTCAAAATAGTGCCATTTGCATCTAAAGTAGCAGGAACTATTCTGCCAGGAATAATGGGTCCTTCCTGAATGACTCTAAGCATTTCATCATGAATGCTAGCAAGAAACCATTCAGCTTTCAATTTCCAGTGGGTAAAATTTACACCATTGAAGATTGGAATTCCCTTCCCAGCCATAGCAATAGAGGAAGTCATTTTTCAAAGTAGAAAATGTAGAGAAAAATGGATTTAGATGATTGTTTGATAAACTGGGTTCCTTTGATCGTTAAAGATTAAATCTTTATTTGCTCTGATACCAGTTGTTGGGTCACAAGGTTCCCAAAACTTAGATACAGATTAAATAACAGTTATCTCAACGTGTTAGTTTATATCCAAGTTTTATATCAAACAAGTTTAAATTAATCTAGGCGGAAAACAAGATTAATTTTAACACAGAGTTTATTATGAATCAAAGTATTATTCACAATAAAGTGTTTGTCTCACAAAGATGACAAGGTATTCAAACCCACACAGATGGTTTGAATACGATCCAAGTAGTATACAAAGATACAGTTATCACTACAAACTTCACAGTAAGTGTGGTAATGCTTTAGCCTAAGCTCAAAGGTCTAGTATACTAATTCTCTTGAATTTCTTGGATGATAGCAGTGCTTTTTGGACTACTATTTATAGAGTTGGATGTAACTCTATATTATCCAGCTTACATAGTTGTCCAAGGGATAACAGATGCATCTTGGGCAACTTTGCACGCCTTCCTTTTTGCTTTTCTTGGAAATAGAAAAAGCAAAAAGGTAAAAGGTTTCTTTGCTGAGAAGAGAACCTTTATATGATGTTTGACCTTTCTCAAACATCTTATCAGTTGTATCCAGCCTAAGGAAAGAAGAATATCTCCTGTACATTTGTACTTTCATTCTTCAATCTATGCTCTTCAGTCTGTGCTCATCAGTCTGTGATCTTCAGTCTGTGAACTTCAGTCTGTGAAGCCTTCTGTATTCAATCTTCATTCTTCAGATGATGAATTCATAAGTCTTCAGAAAGAGCATGGCTTTCAGTCTGTGAGGATCTTCAGTCTGTGCAGCACAGACTCAGAAACAATTCTTCAGTCTGTGTAGCACAGACTCAGAAACACAGACTCAGGATTTTCACTAAGTTTCCTGAATACAACTGGGTTAGATTTTGACTCTTCAGATTTATAACTTAGGTTTGATCATTGTTTTTCCCAACAAAGCTTTCCTGGCACATGTTGTGGAAAAGAAACCCGAGGAGCGACGCTTAGACGACATACCCATCGTACGTGATCATCTGGGGGTGTTTCCGGAAGATTTGCCCGGACTACCGCCACCAATCGCGCGCTCTCCCTATCGTCTAGCTCCATCAGAAATGCAAGAGATGTCCACTCAATTACAAGAACTCTTAGACATAAGATTCATCCGACCGAGCTTTTCACCATGGGGAGCTCCGATTTTGTTCGTGAAAAAGAAGGATGGATCCATGAGAATGTGTATCGACTACCGAGAACTAAACAAAGTAACGATCAAAAACTGATACCCTTTACCGCGCATCGATGATTTATTCGATCAACTTCAAGGTTCTAGCTTCTATTCAAAAATTGACTTACGATCTGGATACCACCAACTGAAGGTGCGAGAAAAAGATGTGCCGAAAATTGTGTTTAGGACTCGCTATGGTCATTACGAGTTCCTAGTCATGCCTTTCGGATTAACAAACGCGCCAGCTGTGTTTATGGATCTCATGAACAGAGTCTGCAAACCCTACCTCGATAAATTTGTCATCGTATTCATTAATGATATCCTTATTTACTCACAAACGAAGGAAGATCATGAGCAACACTTGAAATTGATCCTCGAACTACTAGAGAAAGAGAAGTTAAACGCGAAGTTCTCTAAGTGTGAATTTTGGATGCGAGAAGTTCAATTCTTGGGTCATGTCATTAACGGAAAGGGAATTCACGTTGACCCAGCAAAAATCGAAGCAATCAAAAATTGGGAAGCACCGAAAACCCCAACCAAAGTGCGCCAATTTCTTGGTCTGGCTGGCTATTACCGTCAATTTATCGAAAACTTTTCCAAAATAGCCCAGTCTCTCACCTTGTTAACTCAAAAAGACAAGAAATTTGAATGGAGCGAGAAACAAGAATCTGTTTTCCAACTGTTAAAGCAAAAGCTATGCTCCGCGCCTATCTTGTCATTACCCGAAGGAGTGGACAATTTCATTGTCTACTGCGATGCTTCACATCAGGATTTAGGCTGCGTATTGATGCAAAATGACAGAGTCATCGCCTATGCTTCTAGGCAATTGAAGACACATTAAAAGAATTATACGACTCACGACCTTGAATTAGGAGCAGTTATGTTTGCGCTGAAGATCTGGAGGCATTACTTATACGGCACAAAATGTACGATTTTCAATGATCACAAAAGTCTTCAACACATTTTCGACCAAAAGGAACTCAACATGAGACAGCGACGTTGGGTCGAACTACTGAACGATTACGACTGTGAGATTAAGTATCACCCGGGCAAAGCTAACGTAGTAGCTGATGCACTGAGTCGTAAGGAAAGAGTTAAGACCCCCAGAGTTCGTGTACTGGGAATGACCATCCACACGAACCTCACTACTGAGATTCGTGATGCACAACGCATAGCGTTAACCGATGAATGTCTGAAAGGGGAATGGAGAAACAATTGGAATCTAAGAACGATGAAACCTTATACTTCATGAACCGAATTTGGGTTCCATGCGTGGAGGAATTGCGCAAGCTCATATTGGACGAAGCACATAAGTCCAACTATTCAATACATCCAAGAGCTGACAAGATGTACCATGGCTTAAAAGAATTCTACTGGTGGCTGAACATGAAAGGAGACGTCGCTACCTATGTTAGCAAATGTCTAACTTGTTCGAAGGTCAAAGCCGAGTATCAAAGGCCGTCTGGACTTTTGAAGCAACCCGAAATGCCACAATGGAAATGGGAGCTGATAACAATGGACTTCATCACTAAATTGCCCAAGACATCATCGGGATATGATACGATATGGGTAATTGTTGATCGTTTAACAAAATCAGCCAATTTTCTAGCCATTAAAGAAACCGACAAGATGGAGAAACTGACTCAGGTATATCTAAAAGAGATCGTTTCTAGACATGGTGTACCGGTATCCATCATCTCTGATAGGGATAGCCGATTTACATCTCGCTTCTGGCAATCGCTGCAAAAGGCATTAGGTACCCGACTCGACATAAGTATTGCCTACCACCCTCAAACCGACGGCCATAGCGAGTGAACAATACAAACGCTCGAGGACTTATTGCGTGCATGTGTGATCGATTTTGGAGGAAACTGGGATGCTCACTTACCCATCGCAGAATTTTCCTACAACAATAGTTATCACACCAGTATACAAATGGCACCATTTGAGGCGTTATATGGACGCAAGTGCCGATCACCACTCTGTTGGGTAGAGTTGGGCGACAAACAAATTTCCGGCCCTGAGATTGTCCAAGAAACGACGGACAAGATATCTCAAATTCTTAATAGATTAAAAGCAGCACGAGACCGACAGAAAAGCTACGCCGATAACCGCCGGAAACTTCTTGAGTTTCAAGTAGGAGATAAAGTCCTACTCAGAGTATCGCCCTGGAAGGAGGTAGCTCGATTCGGCAAGCGAGGTAAACTAAATCCAAGGTACATAGGACCCTTCACTCATACTAAAATGTTTTTTTAAACTAGTTACTTTGTCCTTTAAAAACATTAACTAGTAAGTTTAACAAATGAAAAGTCTATAAACAAGTTTAGAGACTTTAAAAATGCAAAATATATGTTCGACACTTTAAACTCTTCATTTATATGTAATAAACTCTTATTTATGTTAAAATAGTTATTTTAAACTAA
The DNA here is from genome assembly GCA_963930675.1 of Gnaphalium uliginosum. Taxonomy (NCBI): domain Eukaryota; kingdom Viridiplantae; phylum Streptophyta; class Magnoliopsida; order Asterales; family Asteraceae; genus Gnaphalium; species Gnaphalium uliginosum. Next base: position 36,192,446 of record OZ005680.1, on the reverse strand, counting down.
ATAACACAATAAACTTGTAATGACATAAACTTTGTGGTTTAGAAGCTAACTAAACAAACTTTTGGGTGAAAAATACCAAAAAGAAGACTCAAGGGACAAAATATTTAAAATCCGAATTTTTGAGGACTATAATGTTAAAAAAAGTTTACTTAGAGTTTATTATGTTAATCTATGGATTAAAGCGTTAAAGATCAAACCCTTGTGGTTAAAAATCAAGAAAACTAAACTATGCGGTTAAAAGTGGAAATATGAGAACTAGAGGGACTATACATGTAAAAATAGAAACTCTTGGACCTTGGCTGTGAAAATAAGTAACTTATGTATATTATAGTATAAACCATGATTTAAGACAATATCCATGAGGTTAAACACTAACAAACCAAAGTATTGAGCAAGAAATGAAATAAATGAAACTAGAGGGATTAAAATTGAAAAATCTGTAATTTATGGGCTGAGATGGTAAAATAAGTAAGTAAAATGATATTAAAGTTTAATCTACAGTTTAGAGTGTTAAAATCAAGACTTGTGTGGGTAAAAATCGACAAACCGAAAATTTGAGCTAAAAATGAGATAATTGGAAACTTTAGGGACTAATAGTGTAAAATCAGAAAGTTCATGGACTTAAGACTAAAAAGAGTAACTTAAGTGTCCACAAGTGAAAACCCTAAGAAAAGTGGTCGAGGATCTAACTTATTCGGTAAAAATCGAAGAAACCGAACGATTCAACCTAAAATAACAAAATAGAAACTACAAGGACTAAAACCGTCACTTAGAAACCTTGAGGGCTGTTAATGACCCTCTGTAAATCAGGGGAATTTATTATAAAAATATGCATTAAGTCATGATTAGTGTATAGACCGAGAAATCGTAAAAACCGAATTATAACAAGTTAAAACGTACGTTAACGATAAAGGTTAGAAAAATGAGTTATAAAACTTATAACGTTATTAAAAATGTATATTATATCTAAGCAACATGGTTATATTATAATAACGTACGACACACAATTAAATGTCGATTAAACGAAATCATGAACTTCAAATCAAATACGGTCGAGACGATACATATAATGAATCAATAATCAACGCTATGAATATATTATGTATAATAGTTTATTATAAGGTTGACATAAACGATTGTAGTATTTTGAAAACTATAAATGATCACAACGTGTTGCATACGCCTATGAGGGCACATAAAACCCTAGTTGAGTGAACAACTAGGATAGACAGACTATTAAGTCGTCTACCTTTATTAACTCGAACTCATGCGTTTAGGGCGCTAAGAGGCTTATTTGGGCTCATTCACCTTAAACTCATTTTGCTGGCACGCTAGGACTTAGGTGAGTTCACAGCCCTATTTTACTGTTTTAATGCTTTCAAACATTGGGGTGAAAAACATATGACTGATTTATGCGATTATTGAAACCTGACAACGTATCCTTATGGGAGCCTAAGTTCTCAAGTTGTAGTGCATAAAAGTCCTTTTGCTTACAATGACTATAACCATTAGCTAGATGACGCTAGCCACTGAATATGCGGATAATACTATCGGGGTGACGTTCCCTCCCACTGTTTTGGTTAGTCGCGCACTAGCGACGTTGTTTCGCATCGAGGATCGTATATTTATAATGTCCTAGGCAAAAACGATACACAATAGGTCGTGGATTGGTTATAGGCTTAGTTTCGGCATATTAGCTCATAGGACATGCAAACCTATTGGGGGATCACCGTCTTTGTTTCAAACTTTGAATAATCGTACATTAGGCCTTCGATGCCATACTTTGATTTACTGATGAACTTTACTAAATGATGGTTTATGATTGAGTCTTAAACCTATGAATTCACTCAACAATTATGTTGACGTTTTAAATATTTTTTCAGGGAATTAGCTATGCTGCAAGACCACATGCATATTGTGACCGTACTTGCCACGATAATTAGGATGCCATATTTTGAACAATTGGGATTTACTTATAATACTAATTTAATGTAGTTTTATTTATAATATCCCATAACTTATCTTTTGTAAAAACAATGTATTTGATAACATTGCTATTTTGACGGCTTGATAAGCCGTAACGTTTGTAAAACTATTATTGGCATCTTAATATTATAGATGTTCTGCGATAATCATACGCTCTCGATTTATTGTCAATTGATCGAGTCACGCCCCGAGCTTCTGCCATAATTATTATTATTCTAATTTTGGGGGTGTGACAGCACCAGAGGCATCCAATGCGCTAGTTATATGATCATCAAGGCCATTATAAAATAGGGTGACGATCTCAACAAATCTTTCTGCAATCCATAGCCATGACATTTCTTCAACATATCTTTCATCCTTGACCAAGCTTCCACTAATGTTTCTCCATCCAACTGTCTGAAAGCTCGGATATTGTTTACAAGTCGTTCCGCTAAAGCAGGAGGGAAAAATCTTCCAACAAACGATTCTCTCATTTGATCCCATGTACGTATAGTGTCAGATTCCAACTTCTTGTACCAATTTTTGCTTCCCCGGTCAAAGATAGCGGGAACATTCGAAGGCGAACGACATCGTCCATGTTATTCCCATATTTAAACATGTCGCATATTTCCAAGAATTCCCCTATATGTTTATGCGGATCGGCCCGCACTCTTCCATCAAATTGATTATCTTGGATCATCTTCATGTGGTTACCTTTGATCGAAAAATTGTTGTCAATTGGTAGCCTACAAATGGCGGATTCAGGTGTTGGTACTACCGTTCTCGTACGAGACCACATGGGGGTATCGTTCTCAGCCATTTGATTTTGAACTGGTGAATTTGGTCTTAGTTCCTCCTCTTCTTCTTTGTATAATGACTCTACCTCGAAGTCGGAATCTTCCTCAATGTTTAATTTGGAAGTCTCCGCCGTTTCAGATTCAGTTTTTGACGAACCGCTCGGTTTATTCTTCGGTTTCCTCTTCTTTCTTTTGGTATTCTCGGGATTGGACAATGGACTCACGAGTTCTTTCCCCGAATTCCTAGTGTTCATCTACTAACAGAAAAACCTATAAAAGCACAAAAGATAAAACTGTAAAATGCATCGGTTTAAAAATAGATAGAAACAATTAAAATAACTTTCTCAGAAATATATCCCAAGAAAGGATCGATTAACTACACTAAACTTAAACTCTTAAATTAAACACATTCCCCGGCAGCGGCGCCAAAAACTTGATGTGTAAAATCTAGTTATAAAATAAACCAAGAAATACCGCAATTATCTATTACACAACTAGGTAGGTGTACCCTATCGTGTATAGTATAACTACAGTAAGTCCGGTTTGTTCCGCAGAGAATGTGAATTCAAAAGTTGTATTTAAACGCAATTAATCTAAACAAATAAGTAAATGTGGGGGTTTTTGCAACCGATTTGTTGCTTTACGCATTAAACTACTACAATAGTAAAGATAGTGGATTCTGAAGAATCGAGTTGATTAAGGTTGATCTTATGTTTAAAACGACACTCACTTGGATTAGCTCACTAATGATGTCGGGGTGTTTGTTAAAACCAGTTAACCTACGTCGAATTCGCAAATCTAATTAAGCCAGGATTAGCGTCCACTTTTCCTAAACCTTAGGTTCAATTTACTAACTAATGATTTAATCTAATAAATAACTTCCGTCAACTTTACTAATTCGCATGTTCAAGTCTAAATGATTATCCTATTTAATATCTGTATCCGCAATCAATCAACAGTTGTTCATGGACAAACAATTGTAATGAATTACTAATATGAAAAAGCTCCCGCTAAATTGATCATACAATAATTCACCAACAAGTAAATCAATTGAAATGAAACTTGAATACACAAAGGTTTTGATTAAACATAAATTACTCAACGTAAACTCATAAGATTAACACCCCTAATTACTAGTTTACATCATCCAAGCAAGTGAAAGAGAAATTAGTTCATAATTACACTAGAAAGAATCAAATCAATAATTAAAACCAAAGTAAACATTATTTTGGATTGAAAGAATGTTAACCGAATGATTTAAACGTGATGTTGATCAATCTTCGTGACCGAATGATTAGGTGGAAGGGATGATCTTCAAGAATGATGAAAAACTTGCCTAGAAACCCCAAAATTCGTCTCTAAATTCGCAGGTACTAAAAGATATCTAGTTCAGGGTTTTATTTTCGTATTTATAGCCAATATTTAGGGTTTTCACGTCTGGCATCCTTACCCGACGGGTAAGCGTATGTACCCGGCGGGTAGTCAGTAAAATTACCCGAACCATCATTTTGCTACCCGGTGTGTTCTTGCGCGTACTTGGGAGGTACCAGCGGGTACGAGGCTACCCGGTGGGTAAGCCAGTTTAACTCAATCTTTGTTCCAACTCACAGCAAGCTACACGGATCATATATAGAGCTACCCGGCAGGTAAGGCCCCTTTTTCACTAAAAACTTGATCTTTTCTCAAACTCAATACAATTCTTCACCAAAAGCGGTTCTTTCACCATTTCTTCAACAACTACACCTAATAATCAATTCTAACCAAATAAGTATCGTAAGTTCATAGAATTTGCCACAAAATATATATAAAAGAACCGATATCGCGTAAGATAAATATGTCTAAAATGAGTGATATCAGTACTCTAAATCAACTGGCAAAGAACTGGAGTGATACGAATACTCCTCCTTCTGAACCTCTGTATAAATCCCCATACCTTGCAACAAACAGGTGATAACCAATCCCATAAATACGTGCTTCTCCTACTTCTTCTCTTTCCCAAGTCTCTCAACAATGATGTAGGCGACAATCATGTTCTTTTTCCCTATGATCGCCTCGATGAACTTAAGCTCTTCCGCTGTTACTGGACCATTCTCTCTTTTGCCAAGAATTGAGCAACATAGAAGCTTGTGAAGAATGTGATGGATATGTCTGATTAAAGTAGAAGACTTCACTCTACTCCTGAAACTTGTTCCGGCTAAATCCATCCAAATTTCCTTGTGATTTCTGTTTGGAAGACTTGACATGGTTTGGATATTGTTGGTGAACCACTCGGATTGTACCTGAGACCGGGTGTACAAACCAAGATATACTCCAAGATCACCCATTGATATTTTATGAGTTTTTCCCTGGAATCTGAAAGATATTTTCTTCTTGTCGGTAATACTCAGCCTCTGGTGGAACTCATATGTAATCATAAATTCGGTGATGACTTCTCGGTATATATCCTCGTTTATGTTAAAAAGATGGATGAATGCAACGTGTTTTTGACCTTCAGTTTCATACTTAATCAAATTTTCCAACTCCCCTTTCACTCCCAATTGCCTCAAATCCTGCTATATGATGACCCGGTTACTCCCTAAAAGCTGACTCATCCACTGACGAATTTCTTATTTTTTTCGTGAAGATGTAGCCAAGTTGCTGAGTGAAGGATGTAACGATTCCATCTGAAACAAGAGTTAAGAGAATTAAGTCATAATAATAAATTTGCTAAAGTATTTCCAATTTTCTAAAAAATTTGGAAATGTAGGCTTTAGAAATGAACATATCCACAAAATTTTATGACTATTCCTATTCCAACTATCAATCCTCAATCCGCAATTTTCCTAACATGTATTGTCTAAACTTAAAGAAAATGGAAGCAAAGTCTCAAAATTCCGCTAGTGATTACTTTAGGTGGTTATTATCACCCAATTGTGATCAAATGTCCTAAGTAACTAGCAAATTGTTTACTTTGTATTTGTGTCAACTAATGAGCATATGACTTGACAAATTCAAGACATGTAATTACCTCATATCAATTAAGCATATACACAAAAGAAGCATGAATCAAATGAGTATGTAATTCCATTTTCAATAGGTTTCAAGACAAGTGTTGACTTTTATTGATCATTTTTATGGAATGGCGCAAACAATTTAATGACTATGATTCATGGAAGAATGGTTATTTTGAAGGGATGGTTTTGTTTCTTAAAGTTTCATACGCTTTATTTACTAAAGTGATGGCACTTTTGAACGAGTATACGACCATAAATTCAACCAAAGCTTCTTTCGACAATTGTAATAAACTTATAATGTTCAAACTAAGCATAAACATCTTCTAAGTGTAAAGCTTTTTTGTTCTCATGTATGATGTTCATCAAGTTTAACAAAATTTGCTTACTTTTATCACCAAAAGTTATCTTAACCATTCTTCGAATACTAGCAATTAATCTACTCATGTTAAACTAATCATTCTAAGCATAAATCAATTATCAAAAGTCAACATAAGCAATTAGTCACCAAAAAATCAACAAGAATACTAGCAATTAATCTACTCATGTTAAACTAATCATTCTAAGCATAAATCAATTATCAAAAGTCAACATAAGCAATTAGTCACCAAAAAATCAACAAAAAGTCTAACTAGTCAAAAAGTCAACACTTGAAAATTCAATGTTGTAATCCATCCACCAAATCACTTAATTTTTGTTCATAATCATATTAAGCATCAAGATAAGCATGAGTTTAAACTAAATTACACAAATTTTAACCATGAATTTCAAGAATCAAAGCATGAATCCTAACTTTCCAAAACCCATCAAAATTATGTAAATTAGGTTAGGAATTACCTTACACTTGATGAAATGATGTTATGTATGCAAGTGAGATGATTAAATGATGAATTTTGAGCTTGGAATCATCAAAAATGGTGAGAAAATGAGAGATTGGGGTGATGGTGGGGGGTTGGCCGTCGACTTGGGAAAGAAAGGGGGGGAGAAATTTTTTTTGATTTTTGATTTTGTGTTTGTTTGTTTGCTAGTGGCCCCTTATTCTTAGCCTAAATACATTTTAATTTAAAACGCGAAAGATACGATACGTACAATTGGTTTTTGAAGCGTTTTTGATTTTTTTTTTATAAATTGACCAAAAGTATGTATGTAACTTTGAGATTTTCTTCGTGAATTAAAAATGTACTGTGTTTTGCTCGCGAAACCTATACAGTTTAAGACACGTTTTATTTGAAAATAAACAATCTTTTTGTGTTCTTTAAAATTTAAGACAAATCCAAACTTAATTTACCAAAATCTTAAATTAAAACTTTGTTAAATTTTCTGAAAAAGTTCGAAAAAATGCAAAGTTCGTTACTACTTTGCGCGAATTAAGTTTTAAAGAATGTTTTCTTAATTATTTTTATATAACGTTTAAACTATAAATTAACTACTAAAATTAATTAACTAATTAAACTATATATAGACCTAGTTAAACTTGGGGTGCCTCCCAAAAGCGCTCAGTTAAAGACGAGAGCTCGACGTTTTTCACAGAATTTTAAGCGTGAGCGTCTGAGATGATATTCTCAAACGAATTTGGTTCCCTAGGTTGAGGAAAGGTGTGATGGAGAACAAATGAATATTAAAGAACTTGATTAACATTATAGATTAGCTCTGCAGAATTTAAATAGAATCTTTCGAATTCGCTCAAGAAGTTCCTCTCTTCCTTTCCTAAATCTGATAACGCATCAACTATCGTTTTGGGGTTAGAAATACCATCACGTGGTCCTATGTCTATGCAGGTGATGTCAAGCCGCCTTAAAGGTCGTTTTATCGACTCCTTGTCGTGAGAGAGTTACGATCGCCGGACGGCCGCGTCTTGTGTGAAAGTTTTAATAATTATATGAGCTGGGCTCAAACTATAAGTACTACCTACCTTTTGAGTAAGCAGTAAGTATAACTCGAGTATCGTTCTTAAAATCGGAACGAATTGAATTGAATTGGACTACCAAAGATAAATTTGCTTTAATAGGATGGGTTTGAAAGATAGGTAGGTTTGTTTTTGATTTGTTTTCTAAATTGTCTAAATGCATAAAATAAATAACTGAAAGTAAGATAGATTTTTAGCAGACAGGTAGAGAGTGATTGCTGAAACTTCGATAATTAGGGTTTCGGGATGATGTTCATTATAAAGTTGATTGAAGATTTTCTTTGATAAGAAACAAACAGGCATTTGGTGTAAACACTAGGACCCTATGTTTTTAGTCTAGTTCTAAAATCATATGTCACTGAATCCTAGTTTATCGTGATTCTGATCAGACTAAGCTGTTTTGTAACCCCCTCACTGTCTTTAAGAGACCAAGTGACCATCTGAGGGTGATTACATCCGGGGTGCAGGAATGAGGCAACAGACCGTAATTTATCTTCTGACCTTTCTTAACACCTATATCTAATTGATTTTATCAAAGCTAATACTAATTGTATTCTATGTATGTTAAACTATCGGTTATGTGGAGTTAAGCTGTTTAAGCATCTTAAACTACAGCCGAGTCTTTGCTTTCATTTCAGAACTCCCTATTCAATTATTGTAAGTACAAATACTTCCGTCATGAATTAAACCCTCCTTTGCCATCAGTCGTTCATCCCTAGGTCTACTCACGGTGTACAATGCAATAAGCATTTCCACAGCTTTATGTTCCCTAGGCCATGTTCTAGAAGGGTGACTTTTAGGTAATTCACGATGAGATGGACCTACGACATTTCCTTAGCTTCCACGTATGTGTACTTTACTAGAAGTATTTCCAACGCTATACTAAGTACAGGGCCATTTTACGGGGATCTCATAGCTTCATACTGTAACAGAGATAACTTATATATTCGTAGCTAGGATTGATCAGATTCTAACTAAGGCAATAGTCACGTGAAAAACTGGAAAGGGTGAATGGGAAATTAAGTTTAAGTTTAGGATAAATTTAACCGGATACATAGAATAGCAATTTCCAATTGTACATGATTAAAATATTAATTTAACATCATCCCTACTCCTAATATCTACATTTCAACAATCACATTACTAAGCTAAGTAATTACCATGGCAATAATCAAAACACAACTGAAATAACATGCAAAGCAGACATTATTACAATAGAGAGAGAAATAGATATCACCGAGAATTAAGCAGTGTAATACTGAGGATTACAATAGTCTGAACTTGACAAGCCGTTTAAACGAGATTACCAAGCTAAAATGTTCCTCCAGACTCTAACCGGCTAACTAAATCTCTCTAGTTCTCTAGAGAGAGAAACTAGAGAGAGAAACAAGTGTGTGTGAATTGTGGTGTGAGATGTGTGATGGATTGGTTGATGATTTGATTGATTGTTGGATGATGAGAAATGGGGAGGTTAGGCTCCCTATTTATAGGCAAAACTCCCTAGCACCCCGTACAAGTCTTTATGCACAAGATACAAGCCCGGAATAGCGCGAAATCGCGAAATAACCAAAACACGGCATCACCGGAGGGCCAAAGGGGCCGTATACGGCACCTTAGAGGCCGTACACGGTATGCTAGGGGCTGTATACGGTATAGGGTAGGCCGTATACGGTATCCCATAGGCCGTTTGGCATTTACCGGTGTTCGGTGTTTCATTCGTTGCTTATTTCGCGCGTATCTTCTTCGTTTCTTGTCCGTTTTGCTTGATTCTTTCGCCTATGTTCTCGAAATCCCGTTACGCTTCTAATGACACCAAAATCATGAATTTTGGATGTGTGTAGCTTGTAGATGCTCGGAATGCGTTCGGTTGGTCTTCGGGTGTTGTATCTTCTCCGTTTTTTTATCCGTTTTGCACGATTCTTGATCTCCCGCTCTCGTAATTACCTATGAGTCATCTGAGATAAGTTAGGATGTGTATATCATAAGGTAAATATTAGTGGAGGAACCGGGTGAAGTTTATTTGCTCTGTTTTGCTTGTTAATTAATCATTTTTGCTACAACGTGTGTATTTGAACTACTTTAATGAATTTTAGTAAATAAGTATTGTTTTAAGATATTTTCACTAAATAATAGCTTAAATAGCGAGAAATAATATACGTAAAAATATGACTTTTTACGTTACATCAGCAGGTGAGATCATTGAGTAATTTTCCCATAACATGTAAAAACTCTTTTTCTTCTTTTGAATTGGGATTTCCGTAAGTAGCTTAATGTGAGTCTCCTTTCTTTTTGCAAAGAAAGCTGCTTCAATAGCATCGTCAGTTGAGCAGGGAAAGATTTCAGTTAACTTATTGATTAAATAGACAGCGGGATCAACGAAGAACGGGATTTTCCCAGAAATCAGAATTGGTATAACAGGGTCTCTCTCTATCCAAAATTTGAGTTCATTTATCAGAGCGGCAACATAACGACTAATTAGTGTCGGTGAGACAGGTTGATAATCGGTGCTGGCTAATAGATCCATTAGTAGATCTAAATCTAATTTTAATTTCAACTCATCTTTCTTGTTGAATTTAGTACGGAGTCCTATTATTTTTCTCTCAATTTCCACGAAGATTTTTCTTTGGTCACTTGAAAAGGGGAAGTCAGATATTTTAAGATTTTTTAAGAAGTCTGCATAGATATCTATTCTCCTATCAGGTTTAAAAGAATTTCCTACGTGATGTTCCGTTTCTGTTTCTGGTGGAATGTCCGTTATTTTGATGATGTCAGGGGTTGGTTCTTTCTGTGTGGTTATGTTCCTAAGGTTGGTTGAGTGACTTTTACTCGGATATTGGAGACGTTGTTCCTCTGCTACTCTTGAAATAAGAGTAGTGGGTAGGCTCGCCAAATATTAAGAAGTTCATACTCAAAGTACTCAACAAGGCAGTGTAAGCAATCGTTTAAATCCATCCATGGGAAAGGTGCAAAGAAGATGTCACACCCCCTGATTTGTACAGCGGAATCGGTTCGGGTCGGGGCGTGACTAATCAAGTAATCACAACACAAAGAAAAAGCGAACGACTCTATATGAGACGTTTATAAAATAGTACAAAAATAGTTACATTGAAATACTTTAAAAGTTTACATTGGCCTCGAGTTCGCGAAATAATATCCTGAGGATTCTAGTACATAACGAAATATTTCAAAAATAATATATGAACATCTTCATATACGTATAATGCATGCGACTCGATGTAGCTAGCAATCCTGTGGGCAATCCTACTGTTGCTGAGTACCTGAGAATACAAAGCTAAAGGGTCAACCAAAAGGTTGGTGAATCTCACAGGTTTAACAGTAAAAGCATAGTTATGAAACACAAGATTTATCCGTGATTTGCAATCAAGCAAATAAAGTAAACAAAATTAATGTTTCCGAAATTGCCATGAGCCCACGGTTCGAAGGCTAACCCGTTTTGTGCCTCCCGGAGGTGTCTAATCCGAAACACCTTTTTGACAAATACTAGAGTGCCCGTTTTTAACTTGGTTATAGCTAGTAACCTGGACGGGGGTGTCATTCCCATAATAGATCTATTCTCTAGCACTCGCGCCTTCGCAGTTAACGAACCATGTGTGTTGAGGACTTTTAAAGGATTAAAAACAACTCATACAATCTTGTAAAAATAATCGAGTACTTGTGTTCATGAAAAACAGTTAAGCATTTGTATCTCACCCCAAAGTATATAAGACAGTAAAAGTAAAAGTGGGGCTGTAAGACTCACCTGAGTTTAGCAAATAGCAAGCAATAATCAAATAGCAACCAATGTGTTCCAAGTTGCAACCTTCTAACGTCCTAAACGTATAAGGTTGTGTAAGTAGATCTCAAAAGATCATCTATGTAAGTGGAGGGTTAATGTCCACTTAAGTAAATCGTGTAGGTGGAGGGTTAATGTCCACCTAAGCTAGTTCACTCAATTAGAAACGTCCAATTGTTTGGTTATCGTTTGTGTTTAGAAAACATGTACGGCTCGTTGGTGACATTTTGGGAAAACATAAATTTGATTAATTTTGTTAAGCGACACAGAGGTTAGTGTCGCAGGTTACTGCGACACTTGAGGTGGTAGCGACATTGTCTTAGTGTCGCTGGTTTATACTGTTTGGTTTTAGAGGTAGCGACACAAGGGTTGGTGTCGCTAGTTTCCACTGTTTTATAGATAGCGACACAAGGGTTGGTGTCGCTAGTTAATACTGTTTGTAGCGACACAGGAGTTTGTGTCGCAGGTTACCCCTGTTTGTTTAAAATAGCGACACAGAGGTTAGTGTCGCACCCAATTTGGGGCCAGGTGCGACACTAAGGTTCTGCTATGTTTTTCAAGTTCGGGAAAGTGGTCAAATGTGCTCGGTTTGACCCGAAACTTTTACATGACTCTTAAATATATCTAAGGGTTGTAAAAATTTAGTTCTTCCATTTTTAGTAAGTTCACAAGTGTCGATTTTTATTTTTGTGCAAAATCAGTCCACCTTTTATATTTCCAGAAAATGTACATTTTTGTTGGCTCGATTTCGAAAATCATAAGTCCGAAATAGAATACAAGAAAAATCACAGAGGTTCCCCTATGTCTTGACTACTTTCAGTAATTTTTCTAGAATTTTTAAGCAAGTCTAAGTATTTTTAAAAATTACATTTATCCACTGAGGTCAAAAAGTGACCAATCAGGACACATGCAAGAAGATTAATTTTCTGGGCAAAATCCATAGGGTTTCAGAAAAAGTAGTCAACACGAAACTTGTAGCCAATAAAATTTCTAAACTTTCTGAGGTGGTTTCAGGTCGTTTGGTTCCCTGTAGCTCGAGATATGGTCAAAACCATAAGACTAAAGTTTCTGACTTCTTGGACAGGTTATACCTATGTTTTTATAAAAACCATTTCGGGTACCAAACGAACTCCAAAAATCGTGAAACCACTTGGAAATGAAAGCTAACTTCTTAAACTTAATTTTTAGCTTTTGAATCGTTCATTTTGGTCAAGTTTTGAGGGAGAAACAGCCTCTCAAAGTCAGACCATTTTTCAGATCAGCTTGCATGTGACGTTTTTGACACTTTTAACCATGAAAAACGAGTTTTATGTTATGATTTGGACATTTCCTTGTTAAGTGAACATTATAACATGTTTATAGAAGTGTTACAAGTGTTTTAGAAGAGTTTTTAAGTTCTTACAATGTTTGTACAATCGAGAAGGAGGAGAAGAAGCTAGTGTGCTCGTTTTCTCGCGTTTTTCTTGAAGATCTCGGTGGCGGTTTATGGTGGCTCCTTGGTGCTTGTATGGGGGTCTTATGGTGATGTTTGGTGGCTGTGGTGGTGGTTGATGGCAGCCAAAATTCGTTCTAGAGAGAGGGGGAAGAGAGAAGGAGGAGAAAAGTGAGGGAAATGGTGATATGATGAATGAAAGGAAAGGTGGAGTGGAGTGATTAACAAAGTGGGCATGGGGAAGGGTTATTCTTGGTAAAAATGCAGATCTTTGGGGTGGGTCCCACCATGTGGGTGTGTTAATTTATTTCCCCAATTTGCGTTACGTGCGGTGTTCGTTTACCCGTTCGTTTCATCGTTCGTTTAAATGTTAAACGTTTATTAATTAAGCTTTTCGTTAACGATTTATTCGTGTGAATTTTTATTGAAGTTTTATTTAAAATACTTCATTTTAAGTTATTGGAATACAGTTCGAGTTTCGTTCGGTTGTCGTGCACGATTTACGCGTTTTCGTCGCGTTTGTTACGTTTTAAGCAAAACGTCTAGGTTTTTTTTTTTTTTTTTTTTTTTGCATATCATTATTTAATAATAATAATAATATAGGGTAAATAACTACTATTTAAACTATAAAATAGGTTTACGTTATTTATGAAAAGTTATCACCAACGCCATATAGATTGTCGGACTCAGTCCGTTCGTTTCGCGTAATTGCAAATAATTACGTATGTGTATATACATATATACAAGTAGTTACAAGTAGTTACATGTACTTAGCCTAATATGTATCTAAATACATGTAATTACACTATTGTTAGGCTCAAATAATTTTCTTAATTTGTCGAGTGTCACAGAAGAATACTTCAATACCAAATGGTACGTCCTTCAGTAAATCGGGTGGTCTAACGTAATATGATTGTAACGTCCCAGATTTTTTTTTTTTTATAAAATTCTCAAAAACATTTTATACATCCATTAATATAAATATTATTAACATTATCTGACATTACTTGTATCGTTTTCACAAAATATCATATGTTTACACAGAGCATGATTTCCAAGATCGACTCCTTACTATCTTGCTATAGTAAGTCCATCACTAGTAGCTCTCGGGTCGCTTGCCCGGATCCCCGCCCTTCATCCCTTTACGCGTACCTATCAACACAACATCCAACAATACATAAGCACATCGCTTAGTAAGTAAAGGAAAATGCATTCACAATAATATAATAAACCAGACATCTCATGTCTTTATCATTCAATCATACATTTACTACATTCAACATATACTCGATCGGCACAATTGATCACTCAGCAATTGGCCACTCAATTGATACAGCTGAACACAATTGATCACTAAGCAATTGACCACTCAATTCATACAGCTGGACACAATTGATCACTCAGCAATTGGTCACTTAACTCACATATACATGGGCACAATTGATCACTCAGCAATTGGCCACTCGGCTTAATCTCATGGGCACAATTGATCACTCAGCAATTGGCCACTCAGCTCAGATATACGATACTTAACCACACACGTGATCTAATTATCCTTATTTGGTGCAACCTCGTAACACATTTAGTATTAATAAAATCAGACAATTGAATTCTTTCCTTTCCTACTACTTACCTCGAGGACGACGTTTAGATATTTATGACTTGCTACCCGAAATACCTGTCGAGACGTTCGTATTAATTAACTCTGATTATAATTCATATTATTTAAAATATCAATTAACCCTGCGACACTACCCCCTAGTGTCGCTACACCTCCTGGCGACACTAAATTAGTGTTGCACAACACACTATTGCGACACAACCTGTGACACTAGCTCTTAGTGTCGCTTTGGCAACAGTTGTAACTCACAGTAGAAACTAGCGACACAAGCAGCGACACTAACTCTTTGTGTCGCTTAAGCAACAGTACTAACTAGCAGTGGAAACTAGCGACACAAATCCTTGTGTCACTAAACCAACAGTTTTAATTTGCGACACCATCACTGCGACACAAGCCTTGTGTCGCAATGACGAACAGGGCAGCAGAAACCTTCTTAGATTAACAAGTTTCTGAGAACTTTTAAACCTCTAATTTCCCCAAACCTCTGTTTACGATTTTAACATGTATTTTACTCAAAACTTGACTAATTTTTTACTTCTCAAAAACACAACCCTTTTTACCCATACACCTTACAACTTCAACACCCACCAATTCAATTGTTTAATACTCTCAAAGTTACAAGTAAGCTTAGATTCTTACCTGGAAATAATTTCAAAATAAAAAGGAACACTTTCAAAAGTTAATTCCTTAGCAAATCTCAACTTTTCTTGCTTTCTCTCTCTAGAATCTCAAAAACACACACACAAATGGTTCTATAAGTGTATTCTTGTTTCTGGAATGTTTTGGAATATGTTTTATTTTAATTTCCCACTAAATTACACAATTAAACCTTAAAAACTGATTTTCTGCCCGACACTACGATACAAGCCTTGTGTCGCACTGGGCTCTGTGTCGCTACCTGCGACACTAGCCCTTGTGTCGCATAACAGTACACAACTTTTAAATTTAACAAATTTCGGAGTGTTACAACTCTCCCCACTTACTCAGGATTATGTCCTCACAATCCACTTCTGATACAACGAGGGATAATATCGAAGAACCTCACTCTCTAGTTCCCATGTAAACTCTGATCCCTTACGATGCTTCCACTGGACTTTAAACATTCGGATTTCTTTATTTCTTAACTTCTTTATCTTCTCATCCAGTATCTCGATTGGTTCTTCAATATAATTCAATTTATCATCTACTTCAATTTCGTCCATTGGAACGTAGATTGTCTCATCGGCTAAACATTTCCTCAAATATGACGCATGAAAATATTATGAATATTTGCCAATTCACTCGGTAATTCTAAGCGATATGCCACTTCACCTACTCTCGCTAAGATTTTAAATGGTCCAATAAAACGAGGACTCAACTTCCCGCGCTTTCTAAATCGAATAATACCCTTCCACGGAGATACTTTTAACATAACATAATCTCCCTCATTGAACTCTACTGGACGCCTTCTCTTATCTGCATACGAATTTTGTCTATCTTGCGCAGCTTTTAAACGGACTCGAATTTGCTCTATCTGTTCAGCAGTTTTTCAGTACAACTTCGGTACTAGCCAATTCACGTTGCCCAATTTCATCCCAACAGATTGGAGTTCTACATTTTCTTCCATAAAGCATTTCATATGGCGGCATTCCAATACTGGAGTGATAGCTGTTATTGTAAGAAAATTCGGCCAACGACAAATATACATCCCAGTTCCCTCCAAAATCAATGACACAAGCTCTCAACATATCTTCTAAGGTCTGAATCGTCCGTTCACTTTGGCCATCTGTTTGAGGGTGATATGCAGTGCTCAAGTTAAGACGTGTACCCATCTCCTCTTGAAACTTTGCCCAAAATCTAGATGTAAATCTACTATCCCTATCAGAGACGATAGATACTGGTACACCGTGTCTTGCCACCACTTCTTTCACATATAAATCGGCCAACACCTCTGAAGACGAAGCTTCTCTTATTAGCAAAAATAATGCACTCTTAGTCAATCGATCTACAATTACCCAGATGGTATCATGATGCTTTGACGTTTTCGGCAATTTCGTAATAAGATCAATCGTGATATGTTCCCATTTCCATATCGGAATGTCTAAAGGCTTCATCTTTCCATATGGTTTCTGATGCTCAGCTTTAACCTGCGAACAGGTCAAACACTTTTCCACATATCTGACAATTTCTCTTTTCATACTTGGCCACCAATAATCTCTTTTCAAATCATGATACATCTTCGTGGCACCAGGATGGATCGAATACTTGGATTTATGAGCTTCATCAAGTAAAAGTTTTCTCATTTCCCCAGAACTCGGTACCCAAATCCTTCCATAACGGGTCTTTAATCCGCGGGAATCATCGACAAAGTCTTGCTCTTGGCCTTTTATTCGTTCTGCTCGAAGATCACCACTCTGTAGCACTTGTTGTTGAGCTTCTTTCACTTGCTCAATTAAATCGGTAACCACAATCATTCGAAAAGATTTTACTTCTAACACAATATCAATAGCCTTTCTACTGAGAGCATCTGCCACCACATTCGCCTTTCCAGGATGGTATAAGATTTCACAGTCATAATCTTTCACCAAATCAAGCCAACGCCTCTGTCTCATATTAAGATCTCGTTGGTCAAAAAAATACTTTAAACTCTTATGATCTGTATAAATCGTACATTTTACTCCATAGAGATAATGCCTCCAAATTTTCAACGCAAACACCACTGCTGCCAATTCTAGATCGTGAGTGGGATATCCTTTCTCGTGTGTTTTTAGCTGTCTCGAGGCATACGCTATTACCTTACCTCGTTGCATGAGCACACAGCCCAATCCCACGCGAGACACGTCACAATATACTACCATATCATCATTCCCTTCAGAAAGTACTAGTATAGATGCTTGACTCAGTTTCTCTTTCAAAATATTAAAGGCTCGATCCTGTTCCTCATTCCATTCAAATTTGGCATTTTTACACGTAAGCCTTGTAAGTGGAGTCGCAATCTTTGAAAAATTTTGAATGAATCTCCGATAATATCCAGCTAATCCGAGAAAACTTCGAATTTCTGTTGGATTTTTAGGAGGATTCCACATCATTACTGCTTCCACTTTGGATGGATCCACTTTAATTCCTTCTTGATTTATCACATGCCCCAAAAATTGAACTTCTCGAAGCCAAAATTCACATTTTGAAAATTTAGCATATAATTTCTCCTTTCGCAATACTTACAACATCTGTCTCAAATGTACCTCATGTTCTCCTTCGGTTTTCGAATATATCAAAATATCATCAATAAACACAATCACAAATTTATCCAGGAAGGATCGGCACACCCTATTCATTAAATCCATAAATGCAGCCGGAGCATTCGTCAATCCAAATGGCATTACCACAAACTCATAATGCCCATAACGCGTACTAAAAGCAGTTTTAGGAACATCACCTTCTTTCACCTTTAACTGATGATATCCCGATCGCAAATCAATTTTTGAAAAATATGTAGCACCTTGGAGCTGATCGAATAAATCATCAATTCTCGGCAATGGGTAACGGTTCTTAACAGTTACCTTATTCAGCTCCCTATAGTCAATACACATTCGCATGCTCCCATCCTTCTTTTTAACAAACAACACGGGTGCTCCCCACGGGGAATTACTTGGGCGAATGAACCCTTTTTCTAACAATTATTGTATCTGTTTCATCATTTCCTGCATCTCTGACGGTGCAAGTCTATAAAGGGTCTTAGCAACAGGAGTAGCCCCCGGCATTAACTCAATTCGAAACTCTACTTGCCTCTCAGGTGGAATACCTGGTAATTCCTCAGGAAACACATCAGAAAATTCCTTTACAACCGGAATATTCTCAATACTAGGTTCATTCTTCCGCATGTCAATAACATGGGCTAAAAATGCCTGACATCCATGAGACAAATGCCTTCTGGCACAAGCATAAGTACAAATCGACAAAGAAGATCTAGGCTTTTCTCCATATATATCTATCACTCCCCCACTTGGAGCAATAATTCGAATAGTTTTCCTCTCACAACGAATAACGGCATCATGTTTACTTAACCAATCCATACCCACTACTGCATCAAACTCACCCATCCTCATGGGTATAAGATTAATCATAAATATTTCATTATTAATTTCTAACCGACATCCTCTATAAACATTAGTCACACAAATGACACGATCATCCGCAACCTCAACATCTAAAGGTGTATCTAACTTATTTAACATCATTTGAAAGTTTTTATTAAAATTTTCAGATACAAAAGATCTAGAAGCTCCAGAATCAAGTAACATATAAGCGGGTAATGAGTTAATAAGAAAGGTACCCGTAAGAACATCAGGGGCTTTCTTGGCTTCCTCCGCGGTCAATTGAAAAGATCGACTTTTACTCTTGACTGATCAGAAACTTTCTTCTCATCACTGCGCTTCATTCCACTAGAACCTGTCAAACTCTTTAATCTCGGACATTCACTCTTTATATGCCCAGGTTCGTAGCAATTGAAACATACTCGTACCGTCTTTGTACAATCACGGCTGATGTGGCCCTCTTATCCACATTGATAACACGTTCTCTTTTCACCTGCGCAGTTTCTGAAATGTTTCTTGTGACATTTCTTGTACATAGGCGCTTCTCGTTGATCCTCTCTATTAAAACTCCCGCTAGTCTTGAATCTTTTAAAAGATCCTCCAGCTGACTCGATCTTTCTCTTGGAGGAACCATCATCCTCCCGATTTATCTCAATCTCTCTTCTTCTCGCCTCATTCATGAATTCTTCAAATTTATTCCAACGACTCGGATCCACAAACTGCCGAATCTCTTTCTTTAATACCTCGTGAAAATGATACATCAATCTCTTTGGATCTTCAACATATTCAGGGAAAAATCGAGCCCTGTCAAGGAATATCCCTGTCAATTCATTCACAGTCTCTGTACTTTGTTTCATAAACAAAAATTCTCGACGAAGCTTGGTCAACTCAGTTTCAGGAGCATAAGCTATCACAAACATATCTTTAAACTCTTTCCAGGACACATCATTAGCACGTTCCTCTCCCATGGTTTGACGTTGCACATCCCACCATTCTTTTACTCTTGCTTTCAACAAACTAACACCATACACTACTTTCAATTTATCAGGACACTCAGAAATGGCAAACGCTCCTGCACTTTAGAGATCCATCGGTAACATTTGATCGGATCTGTCTCTCCTTCAAACTCTGGAGGTTTACATGCCACAAAGTCTTTATAACTCACTTTCTTCTTTTCTTCTTTCATCTGGTCACTCTTTCCAGATCCCTCTGTATCTCTCTTTTGTAATTCCTCTGTTAGAACATCTCTGACAATTTCAGTAATTCTCTCCAATAAGTACATAAGAGACTTCTCTTGTGCCAACGCAATCTCTTCTGTTATAAACTCTTTCATCTCGTCCGTAGTAATAGACGATGGATTCATCACATGCTCTTGTCCAGAGCTCTCAGTATTATGCTCATTGAAATTTCTCCCTTCCATCTATACTCGAAAGGGTTTATCACCAAACCAATTAGAATAGATTAAAATTCTCATTATAATATAGTCTATTTCTCATTATTCTTTTTAGACTTGAATTCAATCTCTTTAACATCACACAACAGTCTTGGCTCCGTATGAGTTCAGGTAATAATGGTTACATTGGCCAGACGTAATCGTTATTACATAATACTCCTACTTTACCAAGACCATTACTTAATTAACAATTCTCATTACTTATAAAATTTACTCAAGTATCAGCTCATGACACTTAACACTCCTTAATCATGCTCATTAGACTCATCTCTTGGTCTAAGTTCAAGTACCCCTAATGATGGATACCCGAATCTCTTAAACCAATGCTCTGATACCAACTTGTAACGTTCCAGATTTTTTTTTATATACAATTCTCAAAAACATTTTATACATCCATTAATATAAATATTATTAACATTATCTGACATTACTTGTATCGTTTTCACAAAATATCATATGTTTACACAGAGCATAATTTCCAAGATCGACTCCTTACTATCTTGCTATCAGTAAGTCCATCACTAGTAGCTCTCGGGTCGCTTGACCGGATCCCCGCCCTTCATCCCTTTAGGCGTACCTATCAACACAACATCCAACAATACATAAGCACATCGCTTAGTAAGTAAAGGAAAATGCATTCATAGTAATATATTAAACCAGACATCTCATGTCTTTATCATTCAATCATACATTTACTACATTCAACATATACTCGATCGGCACAATTGATCACTCAGCAATTGGCCACTCAATTCATACAGCTGGACACATTGATCACTCAGCAATTGACCACTCAATTCATACAGCTTGACACAATTGATCACTCAGCAGTTGGTCACTTAACTCACATATACATGGGCACAATTGATCACTCAGCAATTGGCCACTCAGCTTAATCTCATGGGCACAATTGATCACTCAGCAATTGGCCACTCAGCTCAGATATACGATACTTAACCACACACGTGATCTAATTATCGTTATTTGGTGCAACCTCGTAACACATTTAGTATTAATAAAATCAGACAATTGAATTCTTTCCTTTCCTACTACTTACCTCGAGGACGACGTTTAGATATTTATGACTTGCTACCCGAAATACCTGTCGAGACGTTCGTATTAATTAACTCTGATTATAATTCATATTATTTAAAATATCAATTAACCCTGCGACACTACCCCCTAGTGTCGCTACACCTCCTGGCGACACTAAATTAGTGTTGCACAACACACTATTGCGACACAACCTGCGACACTAGCTCTTAGTGTCGCTATGGCAACAGTTGTAACTAACAGTAGAAACTAACGACACAAGCAGCGACACTAACTCTTTGTTCGCTAAAGCAACAGTACTAACTAGCAGTGGAAACTAGCGACACAAATCCTTGTGTCGCTAAAGTAACAGTTTTAATTTGCGACACCATCACTGCGACACAAGCCTTGTGTCGCAATGACGAACAGGGCAGCAGAAACCTTCTGAGATTAACAAGTTTCTAGGAACTTTTAAACCTCTAATTTCCCCAAACCTCTGTTTACGATTTTAACATGTATTTTACTCAAAACTTGACTAATTTTTTACTTCTCAAAAACACAACCCTTTTTACCCATACACTTTACAACTTCAACATCCACCAATTCAATTGTTTAATACTCTCAAAGTTACAAGTAAGCTTAGATTCTTACCTGGAAATGATTTCAAAATACAAAGGAACACTTTCAAAAGTTAATTCCTTAGCAAATCTCAACTTTTCTCGCTTTCTCTCTCTAGAATCTCAAAAACACACACACACACACACAAATGGTTCTGGAAGTGTATTCTTGTTTTTGGAAAGTTTTGGAATATGTTTTATTTTAATTTACCACTACATTACACAATTAACCCTTAAAAACTGACTTTCTGCCCGACACTGCGACACAAGCCTTGTGTCGCACTGGGCTCTGTGTCGCTACCTGCGACACTAGCCCTTGTGTCGCATAACAGTACACAACTTTTAAATTTAACAAATTTCGGGGTGTTACAATGGATAAGCTAAAAGTGATGAAATCTCAGGGTCAAGTGTGGATTGACTACTCAATTTAAGAGTAATAGAAGGTGGAATCTTCTGTTGAGATTTCTCAATTTCTAGGTCTAGGTTTGAAGGTTTTCTAATCTCGACTTCTTGGATGACTAGAATTTCTTCGGTGTCGGATGATGAGGAGTAGTAAAGATCTATCACTAATTCTCTCTCCAGACAATCAAAAACTTATGTGTTATTCACGGCCAATAT
This sequence comes from Gnaphalium uliginosum, assembly GCA_963930675.1. Taxonomy (NCBI): domain Eukaryota; kingdom Viridiplantae; phylum Streptophyta; class Magnoliopsida; order Asterales; family Asteraceae; genus Gnaphalium; species Gnaphalium uliginosum. The sequence continues at coordinate 36,170,149 of OZ005680.1, read as the reverse complement.
CTCATCTATAGTCATGTAATTGAGAGCGGGGATGGGACTGGAAGGAGTATTAGGCGGGCTAAGGTTTTTTATATTTTTGGTATTTTTCAATTATTATACTAACTGAAAACAATAAACTTTCGAGAAGGGATATCATAAACGAAAGGTTCTCCTAAAGGCTATTTATCTAAGGTAAATTCGATTCGTGATGTTCCGCGATCCCCGGTAGCGGCGCTAAAAACTTGACGTGCCGCACTTCGACTGCTTTTTGTGGTTTACGGTTCCTCTCGTCAGGGGAACAGCGATCGTCGGACAGTGACGTCTGGGTTAGAAGTTTTATTATTTATAAGTCGAGGCTCAACCTATAAGTACTACCTACTTTGTGAGTAAAGAGTAAGTATAACTCGAGTGTCGTTCTTAAATCGGAACGAATTGAATCGAATTGGATAACCTAAGATAAGGTTGCTAATAGGATGGGTTTAAAATTAGGTAGGTTTGGTTTTGTTGGTTTTTTAAATTATCTAAGTGCATAAAATAAATGACTAAAAGTAAAGATAGATGTTAAGATTATAGCTAGAGAATGATTGCTTAAACTTCGGTAATAAGGGTTTCAGGATGATATTCATTATAGAGTGAATTGGAGATTCTCCTTAATAAGCATCAAACATGCGTTCGGTGTAAACACTAGGATCCTACGTTTTAGTCTAGTTCCTAAAAGCGTATCTCACTGAATCCTAGGTTATCGTGATTCTAATCAGATCAAGCTGCTTTAAACCCCCATCACTGTCTCTAAGAGACCAAGTGACCCTTTTTGGATAATTGTATCCGGGGTGCAGAATGAGACAACAGACCGCAATTTATCTTCACACCTTTCTTAACACCTATGTCAAATTGATTTTATCAAGGTAAATACTAATTTCATCCTACATATGTTAAGCTATCGGTTAGGTAGAGTTAAGCTGTTTAAGCATCTTAGACTACAGCCGAGTCTTTGCCTTCTTTTTAGAACTCCGTATCCAAATTACTGTAAGCACAAATACATCCATCTTGAATTAGACCCTCATTTGCCATTAGTCGTTCATCCCTAATTCTACTCACGGTGTACAATGCGGTAAGCATTTCCACAGCTTTATGGTTCCTAGGCCATGTTCTAGAAGGGTAACTTCTAGATAGTCCACATATTTGTAATTCACCAGATGTATTTCCAATGCTATACTAAGTACAATGTCGTTTTACGGAGATCTCATAGCTTCATACTATAACCGAGATAACTATATATTCGTAGCTAGGGTTGATCAGATCCTACACTAAGGCAACAGTCATGTGAAAAACTGGAAAGGATGAATGGGTAATTAAGTCTATATTCAGGATAAGCTTAACCAGATACATAGCATAACAATTTCAATTATATATATATGAAACATTAATTTAATATCATCCCTACTCCTAATATCTACATTTCAACAATCACATTATTAAACTACGTAATTATCATGGTAATAATCAAAACACGTATTAAATAACATGCATAGCAAACATTATAACAGTAAGTAAAGAAATAGATATCACCGAAAATTAAGCAGCGTAATACTGAGGATTACAATAGTCTGAACTTGAAAACTCTTTACAACGTGATTACCAAGCTAAATCTTCCTCTAACCGACTACTTAAATCTAGTTCTCTAGAGAGAAAAACTAGAGAGAGAAACAAAATGAAAGATTGTGTAAAGAGTGTGAAATAAGAGAGATGTGTGAATGATGGATGATGGTAAATGAATGAGGGAGTCCTCTATTTATAAGGGAGCTCAAGTCACTTGTATAAGTCCCAAAGCACACAATACAAGCACAAACAAGCACCAAACCACCAAGGAACTGAAAAATGGCATCACCGAAGCTTCAGGATACTATATACGGCACCTATAGGGGCCCTATATGACCTTCATATACGGCCTAGGGGGCCATTTTCTATTTTGCCCCGAATCGTGTTTTATATTTATAATGAAACTGGAAATAACTAAGTTATGATTATCACACAATACAGGCAAGAATACCCGGTCGTATAATAATATAGCTTAAGTAAGTTCGAGTGTCGAACTCAGGGAACAGTGTTTTAACTTAATTAAAATGGAATTTATAATTAAACTAATAAAAAGTAAATAACAAAGGGAGGCGTTTTAGTTTCATACGAACGTATTTTAGAAGCTAATAAAAACTTAATTTAAACAAAGCAATTTATAACACAAGTATGGATAAAGGAATGTATTTACTTAGACTTTTATTCCCTAGATTCCAGTTATCATGTATGTTTAAACCGTTGGATAATTTTATCGTGAATAAATCTTTGGTGGAAAGTCACCTTATCTGGTTAGTGTTAGGAAAAACAATGATCAAACCTAAGTTATAAATCTGAAGAGTCAAAATCTATCTCAGTTGTATTCAGGAAAAACTTGGTGAATTCCTGAGTCTGTGTTTCTAAGTCTGTGCTACACAGACTGAAGAATTGTTTCTGAGTCTGTGCTGCACAGACTGAAGAATTCTCACAGACTGAAAGCCGTGCTCTACTTGAAGACTTATGGATTCATCATCTGAAGAATGAAGATTGAAGACAGAAGACTTCACAGACTGAAGATCACAGACTGATGATCACAGATTGAAGATCACAGACTGAGAGCACAGACTGAAGAGTACAGATTGAAGAATGAAAGTACAAATGTACAAAAGATATTCTTCTTTCCTTAGGCTAGATACAACTGATAAGATGTTTGAGAAAGGTCAAACATCGAACAAAGGCTTTCTTCTCAGCAAAGAAACCTTTTACCTTTTGCTTTTTCTGTTTCCAAGAAAAGCAAAAAGGGTGGCGTGCAAAGTTGCCCAAGATGCATCTGTTATCCCTTGGACAGTTATGTAAGCTGGATAATATAGAGTTACATCCAACTCTATAAATAGCAGTTCAAAAAGCACTGCTATGTATCCAAGTATCCAAGTAAACCAAGCACTCAAAGCAAAATAGTATACAAGACCTTTAAGCTTAGGCTCAAAGCATTACCACACTAACTGTTAAAGTTTGTAGTGATAATTGTATCTTAATATACTAATACTTGGATCGTATTCAAACTATCTGTGTGGGTTTGAATACTTTGTCATCTGTGTGAGACAAACACTTTATTGTGAATAATACTTTGATTCATAATAAACTCTGTGTCAAAATTAATCTTGTTTTCCGCCTAGATTAATTTATACTTGTTTGATATAAAACTTGGATATAAACTAACACGTTAAGATAACTGTTATTTAATCTGTATCTAAGTTTTGGGAACCTTGTGACCCAACAGTTAGAAATTCCTATAAAGTCTAGATGAGACACAAGACTCATTATGAATACACAAGAAATCCTTTCTATGTGTTGACTACCTATTCCTTATTTAATTAAGCACTTCAACCGTTTATTGTGATTTACCTTAGCGACCTTGAATCAACAAGTTGTCTGAATGGGTACAGACTGAGTTCAATAATAATAAGAAAGAGCTAGAGACGATGAAGCATCTAGTCTCTACTATGGTGGATAAAGTGGATATGCTGGAGGAGAAGGTATCCAATAGGTTAGATGAAATGCAGACCACCCTCTCAAACTTAGTAGATGATGTCAAAAAGGGGGAGAAGATGAAGTATGGGTCTGCCGAAGCTAAAACCTCAAAAGATAAAGATTTAAATAATAAATCCTTAGATTTAGGGGGAGATAGCAGTGAGGGAGATGATGGAGATGATGGACCCGAAAGTGCTAGGGTGAAGTCTCAGACTGAAGCTCAGTCTGTGCCACAGACTGAAAATATGAGTGCACAGATTGAGGGGGAACAAGAAGGATTGCAGGCAGGTGAACATACTGAGATGGTTGCACAGACTCAGGGGGAGTCATCCATTGTCTTACACATAGACCCAATTGCAACTATCTCAGCCCAAGGTCAGATGGAGTTAAAGAGACCAAGGGAAGAGGAAGAAGAAGAAAATGTTCAACCACTGCAGATCAAAAGAGCCAGAAAGACAAAAAGAATGGCCAGGAGGATTCCTGAAAGGGATATCTTTGATTCTCAACCAAAGATGAAGGGGATCAAGACCTGGGATCAGTTTGTGAAGCTGGCTGAAGAACAGGACACTGATGGTGAAGATGATGATGCCATTAATCCTGATTGCAGTTCTGAGTCTGAGGTATTTAGAAGATCAGATGATGATGAAGATGATGCTACTTTTGGAGGTGTAGATGAAGGTGCCTCAAAAGTCAAGACTGGAGAGTCTAAGTCTGTGCCCTATGAACCTGCACAGACTGAGACACAGCATCAATCACAGACTCAGAGCTCAGAGCAACCAGCAGCAAGCACTGATGCTCTAATTATCAGTGCTGAAGCCATTCAAGCTGAAGCCAATCCTGCTAGACCAACCACTACAACCAGAACACTGCCTCCAGGTAGAAGTGAAATTGAAGACAGAATGCAATGGAGAAGTGCTCATCTGATAAGCACTTATCCTGGGTCAAGTTCTACACTAGAAGAGGTAGATAGGGCTAAGGGTAAGGGCAAGGAGATTGCCTTATCCAAGCAGGAAAGGTTAAGCAAGATCAAGAAGATGGTGGATGATCATGCTGCTGGAACAAGAAGTCCTGAACTGAAAGATCTACAGGACGAACTCTTGCAACAAGAAGTTACTGCTCAAGGTATGTCTTTAACTGAGTACTTAAATGTACTAACTGAAGAAGAGCAGAAGCTGAAGGAAGCAAGATTTGTTGACATGCTCTCCAAAGAATTAGAAGATGAAAATTGTTCACAGACTCAAACCAGAAGGAGTCAAGTTGAGCAACAAATCAAGGAAGATGAAGAGCTGTCAACAAGGTTACAGAAGATAGAGAGCCTGAAACCAAAGCTACAAGCCACTTTCCAAAAGTCAAAGCTAAAGCAGAAGATTAGAGAATGTCATCTGAACAAGATTGGACAGAAATTGAAGCTGGAGCTGACTTTGACCAAGAGCAAGAAGATGGTATGGGTGGATGAACTGTACACTCTAGGGCTTAAGGAATGGCAATCCATTGCCAATCTTTTGAAGAGTGCAGCTGACAAGGAATTGAATAAAGAAGTTCTGGATGAGCTATCTTACCTGATTGAGCTAGTTCTCAGTCTGGGGCTCATCTCAAAAGAAGAATACAAATTGTTTTGCATAGCAAACAACTTTGTAATCAAGAAAAAGTCAGCTGGGTTATCCACAGAGAATGAGCAGAGAAGGGAGCATCCTCTACCCAAAGGTATCATTTTCATTGATAGATCATATGTACAGACTAACAGCATTGAAGGTCTGTGCTATAGAGATATCAATGGGATAGAGTGCTTCCAGGATCAGAATAGGTTATATGGAGAATCTCTGCTGCACTGCATTGCCCTGCTGAAGGAATGCAAACATTCTCAAGCCAGACCATTCAGAAGAAGACTGATTAGCTGGTTATTCAACAACCTTTCCCAAATCAGGATGATGATTGGACTTGAAGATATCTGCAAGAAGATCATCCTAGAGTATCCAGAATTTGAAGACAAATCTGATAAGGAAATGGAAGAACTGTTGAAGAGGAAAGTGTAAAAGATGAAAGAGATCAAGGCTCAGAGAAAGAAGTGAAGATTGTTAAATTTTTGATTTACAATTTCATGTAATAATTGTAATATTCTTGTAAACTGACTATGACTTTGACTTTATGTATATAAGTCTAAATTCATAAGTTATGCTTTACTTTAGTATTTATTATTTCTCTATTATCTTTTGTAAATAGATTTTGACATCATCAGATAGGGGGAGATTGTTGGGAAAAACAATGATCAAACCTAAGTTATAAATCTGAAGAGTTAAAATCTATCTCAGTTGTATTCAGGAAAAACTTGGTGAATTCCTGAGTCTGTGTTTCTAAGTCTGTGCTACACAGACTGAAGAATTGTTTCTGAGTCTGTGCTGCACAGACTGAAGAATTCTCACAGACTGAAAGCCGTGCTCTACTTGAAGACTTATGGATTCATCATCTGAAGAATGAAGATTGAAGACAGAAGACTTCACAGACTGAAGATCACAGACTGATGATCACAGATTGAAGATCACAGACTGAGAGCACAGACTGAAGAGCACAGATTGAAGAATGAAAGTACAAATGTACAGAAGATATTCTTCTTTCCTTAGGCTAGATACAACTGATAAGATGTTTGAGAAAGGTCAAAAATCGAACAAAGGCTTTCTTCTCAGCAAAGAAACCTTTTACCTTTTGCTTTTTCTGTTTCCAAAAAAAGCAAAAAAGGTGGCGTGCAAAGTTGCCCAAGATGCATCTGTTATCCCTTGGACAATTATGTAAGCTGGATAATATAGAGTTACATCCAACTCTATAAATAGCAGTTCAAAAAGCACTGCTATGTATCCAAGTATCCAAGTAAACCAAGCACTCAAAGCAAAATAGTATACAAGACCTTTAAGCTTAGGCTCAAAGCATTACCACACTAACTGTTAAAGTTTGTAGTGATAATTGTATCTTAATATACTAATACTTGGATCGTATTCAAACTATCTGTGTGGGTTTGAATACTTTGTCATCTGTGTGAGACAAACACTTTATTGTGAATAATACTTTGATTCATAATAAACTCTGTGTCAAAATTAATCTTGTTTTCCGCCTAGATTAATTTAAACTTGTTTGATATAAAACTTGGATATAAACTAACACGTTAAGATAACTGTTATTTAATCTGTATCTAAGTTTTGGGAACCTTGTGACCCAACAACTTGTATCAGAGCAAATAAAGATTTAATCTTTAACGATCAAAGGAACCCAGTTTATCAAACAATCATCTAAATCCATTTTTCTCTACATTTTCTTCCTTGAAAAATGACTTCTTCTATTGCTATGGCTGGGAAGGGAATTCCAATCTTCAATGGTGTAAATTTTACCCACTGGAAATTGAAAGCTGAATGGTTTCTTGCTAGCCTTAATGATGAAATGCTTAGAGTCATTCAGGAAGGACCCATTATTCCTGGCAGAATAGTTCCTACAACTATAGATGCAAATGGTATTATTTTGACACCTGAAAAATTTGTTGAGGCTGCCAAAAATACCTGGACTGATCTAGACAGACAACTATATGCTTTAGACTTTAAGGCCAAATCCATACTGGGCAATGCAGTTACTGAGCCTATCTTTGCTAAGATATCTGGCTGCAAAACTGCTAAAGCCGTATGGGATATGCTAACTGACCAATATGATGGTGTAAGTTTAGTACAATCCCAAAAGAAGAAGAATCTCATAAGAAATTATGAGAACTTCTCTGCTGGCCAAAATGAGTCATTAACTGATATTCATACCAGATTTCAGATCTTAATCAATGATCTTGAAAGGTATAATATCATCAAGGGACAGTTTGAAATCTGTGCAAAATTTGTTGATGTCATTCCAAACACTTTTTCTGAAGTTATCACTTCATTAATTGTAAGTGAAAAATTGGAGACATATGATCTCTCTGGCTTGTTTGGACTTCTACTAAATTTTGAAGAAACCAAAGCCAGAAAGGATCTAAATGCCAAAAGGATTGCAAAAGATCCATCTGCTGCCCTTGTTGCAACAACAAGGAAAAATCGAGAACTTTTCTCTAGAGCAGATTACCATCTTACTCTTACAGACTCAGAATCAGATGATGAAACTGAGTCTCTAGAAGCTGAAATGGCATTGCTAGCCCAAAGGTTAGAAAAAGCAAGATTCAAAGGTTCAAAAGGAAGGCCAACTTTTGATCCTACGAAAGCTACTTGCTATAAATGTGGGCAAGTTGGTCATATTTCTTCTGACTGCAGAGTGAAGATTGCAGAATCTTCAAGTTCTGATAAGTGGGAAGAAAAGGCCAAGAAGTACAAGAGAAAGTACTTCAACTCCAAGAAAATTGGAGAGAAACAACAACCAAAGAAACTAGAGAAAGCTTTGGTTGTTGAACAATAGATAGATGAAGAATCTTCATCATCTGAGGATGATGAAGATATGTGCTTAATGGCTATCACAGAGAGCCAGTTTGACAAAGATGTCAGATTTGCAGAAAAAGCATGTGTTCATCCAGACTGGGACAGAGGATCTGCTTACAATGTAAATCATTTTAAACTTTACTATAGTGATGCAGAAAAACAGAAAATGTTTGAACACATCTATGTAGATTTTTTGAAAAGACTGGAGGAAATACAAGATTTAAAAACCAAACTCAGTCAAGTTCAAAAAGATCTACAATCAAAAGTGAATGAAATAAACCAAAATAAACAGTACAAACTTGAGCTTGATGCTCAATATGACCTTCTCAAAAAGATCAAGCTGGAAAAAGAAGCTTATAAAAACAAAGCTGATCATTATGAAAGGATCTGTAAATCTTGGTGTATTTCATCACTTAAAATAGTGGACTGTTTATCCAAACAGATTCCAGCTCAGATACAAGCGGTCATAGGTGATGAGTTTGATTTTAAAAGTCACATAAATTCAGAAATAAACTCAAAACCTACTATATTTGTACCTGAGATTTTACCTCATAGTTTTAGTCATACTGTGGGAGACAAAGTTATATTGACAAATGCTTTTGTTAGACCAAAAATAGTTGCTAAAGAACTAGTATATGAGACAGAGCCAGACTCTGAAGACACAGACTCAGAAATCTCAGTCTGTGAAACTTCTCAATCTGAACAGCCTGAACTTATAATCACTAATGAATCTTAAAAATCTATAGAACTTGAAAAGAAAAGATTTATAAAAGGCAAAGTTAATATTCCCACAATACCATATTTAAAAAGACAAAAAGAGGTAAAAAGAATCAAGAATAAACAGAAAGGTTACAATGTGTTTGGACCTTCCACATCTCAGTCTGTAACTGGTCCAGACAATAATATGCCAAATGACAAATCTAAAGGCATAAAACCAGTAACAAGGGAGTTAAAAAGATCTCAGTCTGTGAGATCTAACTGTAAGTCTGGAAAAATCAATTCTCAGTCTGGCAAACTTAACTCCAAATCTGTTTGTGTTAACACTCAGTCTGACTCTCAAAAGTCAAATCTTAACAACCAGACTGAGACCATTAAGCTGCATAGTGAAAACTTAATGAAGTTAACCACAGATTTTAAAACATTTGTTGAGTCAAAACAAGAGTTTAACAGAGGATCTAGTGCAAATAATAACCCAAAATCCAAAAGGACCATTATGTTGGACAGAAAATGTTACAACTGTGGAAATCTGGGACATGAAGGTATTAAATGCACAAAGTCCATTCTTAAACAGCCAAAGGCTGCTTTGATCAAACAAATGTCATCTACAAACAACAAAATCAAAAATAGAGAGGTTAAAAGTCAACTTCACAGACTTAGCACCAAAACTGCTAAAGAATTGACTCCAACCAACTCTAAAGAACCAATCAAAAGATGGGTTCCCAAAAGTAACTAATTGATTTTGTTTGTCTTGTGCAGGGTAACAGCAAATGGTACCTAGACAGTGGATGCTCAAGACACATGACAGGTTCTTTGGAGAATCTGTCAGAGTTTGTAGAAGAAGAAGGACCTTTTGTCAAATATGGTGACAATTCTGTTGCCAAGATAAAAGGTTATGGTGTGGTGAAGGCTGGCAACATCAGAATAACAAAAGTGGCCTATGTTGAGGGATTAAAGCATAACGTGCTTAGTGCAAGCCAGATTTGTGATGATGATGGTGAAATCAGAATCAGAAAGAAGTCTGCTGTTATCTATAATTCCAAAGGCAAACCTATATTAGTTGCCAAAAGAGAAAGAGATATCTATCTCTTGGATCTTTCTTCTGCAGACAACAATGTAGAGACCTGTCTCTATACTCAGTCTGTGCCAGAACTAAGCTGGCTATGGCATAGGAGGTTATCCCACCTGAACCTCAAAAATATTAACCTCCTGTCAAAGAAGAAATTGGTTAGAGGTCTTCCTGATGTTACATTTGCAAAAGACAAACTTTGTCCTGCATGTACACTAGGGAAACAGACCAAGAACCATTTTCCATCCAAATTGTTAGCTACAATTGATCAACCACTGCATATGCTCCATATGGATCTGTTTGGACCCATGAGCATTAGCAGTTTGGGTGGAAAGAAGTATATACTTGTGATTGTGGATGAATACACAAGGTATACTTGGGTCATCTTTCTTAAGGCAAAAAGTGATGCTCCAGCTGAGATTATTAATCTTATCAAGAGGGAAGAATTGCAGAAAGATATACCTGTCAAGCAACTTAGGAGTGATCATGGTACAGAATTTAAGAATTCTACTCTCATTGAATTCTGTACTGACAAAGGCATTATTCAAAACTTTGCCTCTGTCAGAACTCCTCAACAAAATGGTATTGCTGAGAGAAGAAATCGTACACTCATAGAAGCTGCAAGAACCATGTTATGCCATGGTCAAATGAAGATTTATTTTTGGGCAAAAGCAGTTAACACTGCCTGATATACCCAAAATAGATCTATTTTGGTCAAAAGGCATGGCAAAACTGCATATGAGCTGTATCACAAGAAGGTTCCAACCATCCATTACTTCCAGACCTTTGGAAGTAAATGCTACATTCTCAATCAAAGAGATCAATTAGCAAAGATGGAACCTAAGTCTGATGAAGGAATTTTTGTTGGCTATTCATCTATTTCAAATGCCTACAGAGTCTACAACAACAGAAGGAACAAAATTGAAGAAACCATCAATGTCACCTTTGATGCTTCTTTTGCTAATGATGAACATGTTTCTCAGTCTGATGTTCATTTATTGGAAGATTTATCTGTTGTGGGATCTGAATCTCAAATCCCAGTTGTTGCTAACCAACAACAGGACTCTGAAAGTGATAATGAAGATGCTCAACCTGCTCATTCAATGACAGTACCTTCATCAACAGAAGATGAATCTGTGTCCAGAGATTCAAATTCTTCTGATACATGTGTTCAGTCTGGTAGTTTTCCGTCTGTGAACTCTACAGACTCAGACTTGCCCTATGTAGAAGATGATGCAGAACTCAGTCCTGCTATTCTTCCACCAAATGAGAATGATTTACCATCCAATGCTGAATCATTTCTAGGAGTCAAAGAGCACAAGTATCATCCAATTACAGAAATAATTGGAGATTATGTTTCTGGTGTACAAACAAGAGCTCAAGTATCAAGCTCACCTACTGCAAATTTCTGTTACTTCACAAACTTCCTGTCAATCATTGAACCAAAGAAAGCTGAAGAAGCCTTGAAAGATGATGATTGGGTTGAAGCAATGCAGGAAGAGTTAACAGAATTTGACAGAAACAATGTTTGGACCCTAGTTCCTGCTCCAAAAGGGAAAACCATTATTGGAACTAAAGGGGTTTACAGAAACAAGATGGACAAGGATGGAGTGATAATAAGGAACAAAGCAAGGCTAGTTGCTCAAGGCTACAAGCAGGAAGAAGGCATTGATTATGATGAAACCTTTGCCCCTGTAGCCAGAATCGAAAAAATACGGTTATTCTTGGCATATGTTGCATTCAAGGACTTCAAAGTCTATCAATTAGATGTCAAGAGTGCATTTCTGAATGGCAACTTACAGGAGGAAGTCTATGTGAAACAACCTCCAGGTTTTGTAAGTTCCACTTTTCCAAATCATGTCTATAAATTGCAGAAAGCACTATATGGACTAAAACAAACTCCAAGACCTTGGTATGACACCTTATCATCCTATCTTCTTAGTAATGACTTTACTAGAGGATCAATTGATAAAACTTTGTTCTTCAAAAGGAACAAGGCAGATGTCATACTGGTCCAAATCTATGTTGATGATATTATATTTGGGTCTACTGATGAAAAATTGTGTAAATGGTTTTCAAACTTAATGTCAAAACAGTATCAAATGAGTATGATGGGTGAATTAACATACTTTCTTGGTCTACAAGTACATCAGAAACCTGATGGTATCTTCATCAACCAAGGTAAATATGTCAATGACCTACTTACTAAATATGCTTTAAAGGACTGTTCAATTATGAAAACACCGATGAGCACTGCAGATAAGTTGGATAAAGATCAGTCTGGCAAGTCAGTCTGTCAAACCACTTATAGAGGTATGATAGGATCACTACTATACCTCACTGCAAGAAGACCAGATATCATGTTCTCAACATGTTTGTGTGCTAGATATCAATCTGAACCTAAAGAATCGCATCTAAAAGCTGTAAAAAGGATTTTTAGGTACCTAAAAGGTACTCCTAACCTGGGTCTTTGGTATCCCAAAGACTCTGGTTTTGATCTAATTGGATATACAGATGCAGATTATGCAGGTTGTAAATTAGACAGGAAAAGCACTTCTGGTGGATGTCAACTGCTAGGTGGCAAACTAGTCAGTTGGTCAAGAAAGAAACAGAATTCTGTTGCTACATCCACTGTAGAAGCAGAATATGTGGCTGCTGGTAGTTGATGTGCTCAATTGCTATGGATGCAACATCAACTAGCAGTCTATGATTTCATGTTTACAAAAACTCCAATCATGTGTGATAACCAAAGTGCCATTGCCATCACTGAGAATCCTGTGTTTCACTCCAAGACAAAGCATATTGAGATCAGACATCACTTTATCAGAGATTGTGCTGAGAAAGGTAAAGTGATTCTCAAATATGTGCCCACAAATGACCAATTAGCAGATATCTTTACTAAACCTTTAAATGAAGATAGATTTTTGTATCTGCTTGGTCAACTAGGAATGCTCAACCCTTAGTAAAACCTTGAATCTGTATGATTCAATTCTCAGTCTGTGTCTGCTTTTCAATCTGTATATCTGTATTCTCAGCTACATACAATCAAAAAGCACAGACTAAGAGATGTTTTTGTACATACTTTCTAAGAAAATACCAAAAAGATTTTATAACTTATGTTATTTTCTCTCAGTCTGACTGATTATATGTTTCAGTCTGTGTGACTTCTTCCAGATTAGCTACACAGACTAACCATATTCATTCAGACTAGACCCTCTATTTTTGTGCTTTATTAATTCATAAGGTTAGTATTTTAGTACTGTTAGTGTTAATACTGCCAGTTACTTTTAGTACTGCTGGTTAATACTGATAAGCCTTTTTAATACTGCTCTCATGAATTCGTATTTTAGCACTGTTAGTATTAATACTGCTAGTTACTTTTAGTACTGATGGGTTAATACTGATGTTTTTTTTACTGGTAAAGATTGGTACAATTAACACTGTTAATGTAGCAAGTTACTACTCTTAGTTGATTTTAGTACTGCTTTGGCAAGTTACCACTGTTAGTTAACTTTAGTACTGCTTTCGCAAGTTAATACTGTTAGTTGATTTTAGTACTGCTTTGACAAGTTACCACTGTTAGTTAACTTTAGTACTGCTTTCGCAAGTTACTACTGTTAGTTGATTTTAGTACTGCTTTGGCAAGTTACTACTGTTAGTTAACTTTAGTACTGCTTTCGCAAGTTACCACTGTTAGTTAATTTTAGTACTGCTTTCACAAGTTAGTACTGTTAGCTATATCAATCTGTTACCACTGCTGGCAAAATTTTCTTTTAGTACTGCTTTCACAAGTTAGTACTGTTAGCTATATAAATCTGTTACCACTGCCGGCACAACCTTCTTTTAATTTTTTAATTTTTTATTTTTTTTTTCTTTAATAAAAATAAATAAACAACAATATCTTTGCATTTAATGCTAATACCATTTTTATGGTAATAATCATTAAAAGTTTTGGCGCTTGTTGTCTATTTATCTGCTCAATACAAAAAGTGCACGTGCTTCAGCGTTACTGTTGCAGAGAAAGAGATAAACCGTCAAGTGGGTCCCATTTAACGGAAATTTAATTTCTTCAAATACCCATTTTCGTTTTCCCCTTTCTTCTTCACCTGTCTTGCACATCCAAAATTACACAAAGTTTGTAAGCCCTAACCTAAATCGCTCAACCATTTTTCGAAATCAATCTAAAAAATTCTTCATTGAAAATGGCTGATCAATGGGCTTACACGGCACCTGCCAACATCGCTGCGGCTAAACCCTTCAAACAGGGTAAAAAGGTAAAACTCTTTATAAATAATCAAGTAGCAACCATTTCCATTCCTGACTCTAAAAAGAATAAAGGGTTTGAGGAACTAACTGCTTTTATGTCTGCTCATCCATTAAGGGGAGCATTCTTTAACACAGTTTCTCAAATATACCCACATTTTTTAATGGAATGGTGGTATACTTGCTCCTCAAATAGTACCAATACTGCAATTACTGGTACTATTGATCATGGTAAACGGGCAGTTACCATTGATCAGGAGCTAATTAGGAATGTCTTAGACTTGTCTTTGGGAAATAATTTTGTACCCATTCCAACCAAAGAAGCAGCAAGGGCTTCTCTTACTTTGGTTGGATATACCAAAGAAAAAGGCACCATCTTGATGTCAGGATTCACCCCCAGATGGAAATTTTTAATCTCTGGCATCATTCGAAGTCTAGGAGGAAAATCTGGTAGCATAGGGGAGTTAAATGAGTTTGAAACTCAACTGTTGAGCTCATTCATCACAGGTTTAAACATCAACTTTGCAGAGTTGTATTTTAAAGAAATTTTAAAACTAGTGAATGAGTCACAGAGAATTTTTAATGTACCTTTTATAAGGTTACTCTCCCTGTGCATCCAATCCAGATTAACTGGGTCTGTGTATATGTCTTTTAATAACAAAACTGCAGATATACCCGTACCTGTGCTCACATATAAAGTGTTCAACCATCTGGTTCCACTTTCTGGAGCACCTATCACTGCTGCTATGCAGCGATGGATTGATCACCCATATGTTGCTTCTGCATCTACGGAGGGTGATAGTTCAGGTGATAGTGAGGGTACTGAGACCCAGGCTGTTGAAGATCGTGTGGCTGAAGCAGAGCACACAGACTCCAGGGACACAGACTCAACTCAGTCTGTGCACTTGGAGTCAGACTCAAACATTCCTGAGTCTGTTCCATCTTCAACAGAAGATGCAGGTAGTACTTCTTCTTCATCTGAGGACATGGATATAGATAAACCTTCTTATCCTAGCCCATCCTCACCCACAAAAGAGAGTCACAAACAAACCAACCCAGACGAGTCACCACTCACTCTGGAGGAATCACCAGACTCAACCCCAAAAAGTATAGCACAAGTGGAATCATCATCCATGGAATTGGATGTCAATAGAACACCTTCCAGTGCTGTAGTCCATTCCACTGCAGCTCTGCTAGAGTCTGTGGTGCCAATGGCTACCCAACTGACCCAACCTACACCTAGTTTAGTCAGCTTGGATACCCACATTACTGCTACTACACTGACCCCTGTAGTATGCATTGAAGAAGATGCTCCAATCCTGAGCACTACCACCCCCCTCTTTACCCCACTCACAATGGCTGAACCCATAATGACCACTAGTCCTGTACTAGTTCACCTTCCAGTGAGTCCTTTCCTACACCCCTCTGCACAGATCGCCAATGCCCCAGTCATGTCACAGACTGAGGTACATATCTCCTCTTCTTTGCCTGATGAACTACCATCTTATCACCAGATGGTTAGTGAAGGCATACCAACTTCCACATCAGTTGCCAGTGATACTGTTCCATTACACCAGGGACTGTTTGAGGCAACAGGTGCAACACAATCATTTCCCAGTGATATCTTATCCTAACACCGGACTAGATTTGAGGGAACAACTACACCACTCAATGCCTATGATCGCTTTTCCATGCACAGGACACAGAGTGAGGCAAAGAGTGCAACCCCAAAAGATTCCAGTGATCTTGCTCAGTTACAACATGAGTCTAGTGAGGAACACATACCATCACCCACTTCTAACCCTTCCAACCAGACCCAGTCTGTGCCTTCTAGTACACTTAATGATGTGCTTTCTGCCATCAACAAGTTGTCTGAATGGGTACAGACTGAGTTCAATAATAATAAGAAAGAGCTAGAGACGATGAAGCATCTAGTCTCTACTATGGTGGATAAAGTGGATATGCTGGAGGAGAAGGTATCCAATAGGTTAGATGAAATGCAGACCACCCTCTCAAACTTAGTAGATGATGTCAAAAAGGGGGAGAAGATGAAGTATGGGTCTGCCGAAGCTAAAACCTCAAAAGATAAAGATTTAAATAATAAATCCTTAGATTTAGGGGGAGATAGCAGTGAGGGAGATGATGGAGATGATGGACCCGAAAGTGCTAGGGTGAAGTCTCAGACTGAAGCTCAGTCTGTGCCACAGACTGAAAATATGAGTGCACAGATTGAGGGGGAACAAGAAGGATTGCAGGCAGGTGAACATACTGAGATGGTTGCACAGACTCAGGGGGAGTCATCCATTGTCTTACACATAGACCCAATTGCAACTATCTCAGCCCAAGGTCAGATGGAGTTAAAGAGACCAAGGGAAGAGGAAGAAGAAGAAAATGTTCAACCACTGCAGATCAAAAGAGCCAGAAAGACAAAAAGAATGGCCAGGAGGATTCCTGAAAGGGATATCTTTGATTCTCAACCAAAGATGAAGGGGATCAAGACCTGGGATCAGTTTGTGAAGCTGGCTGAAGAACAGGACACTGATGGTGAAGATGATGATGCCATTAATCCTGATTGCAGTTCTGAGTCTGAGGTATTTAGAAGATCAGATGATGATGAAGATGATGCTACTTTTGGAGGTGTAGATGAAGGTGCCTCAAAAGTCAAGACTGGAGAGTCTAAGTCTGTGCCCTATGAACCTGCACAGACTGAGACACAGCATCAATCACAGACTCAGAGCTCAGAGCAACCAGCAGCAAGCACTGATGCTCTAATTATCAGTGCTGAAGCCATTCAAGCTGAAGCCAATCCTGCTAGACCAACCACTACAACCAGAACACTGCCTCCAGGTAGAAGTGAAATTGAAGACAGAATGCAATGGAGAAGTGCTCATCTGATAAGCACTTATCCTGGGTCAAGTTCTACACTAGAAGAGGTAGATAGGGCTAAGGGTAAGGGCAAGGAGATTGCCTTATCCAAGCAGGAAAGGTTAAGCAAGATCAAGAAGATGGTGGATGATCATGCTGCTGGAACAAGAAGTCCTGAACTGAAAGATCTACAGGACGAACTCTTGCAACAAGAAGTTACTGCTCAAGGTATGTCTTTAACTGAGTACTTAAATGTACTAACTGAAGAAGAGCAGAAGCTGAAGGAAGCAAGATTTGTTGACATGCTCTCCAAAGAATTAGAAGATGAAAATTGTTCACAGACTCAAACCAGAAGGAGTCAAGTTGAGCAACAAATCAAGGAAGATGAAGAGCTGTCAACAAGGTTACAGAAGATAGAGAGCCTGAAACCAAAGCTACAAGCCACTTTCCAAAAGTCAAAGCTAAAGCAGAAGATTAGAGAATGTCATCTGAACAAGATTGGACAGAAATTGAAGCTGGAGCTGACTTTGACCAAGAGCAAGAAGATGGTATGGGTGGATGAACTGTACACTCTAGGGCTTAAGGAATGGCAATCCATTGCCAATCTTTTGAAGAGTGCAGCTGACAAGGAATTGAATAAAGAAGTTCTGGATGAGCTATCTTACCTGATTGAGCTAGTTCTCAGTCTGGGGCTCATCTCAAAAGAAGAATACAAATTGTTTTGCATAGCAAACAACTTTGTAATCAAGAAAAAGTCAGCTGGGTTATCCACAGAGAATGAGCAGAGAAGGGAGCATCCTCTACCCAAAGGTATCATTTTCATTGATAGATCATATGTACAGACTAACAGCATTGAAGGTCTGTGCTATAGAGATATCAATGGGATAGAGTGCTTCCAGGATCAGAATAGGTTATATGGAGAATCTCTGCTGCACTGCATTGCCCTGCTGAAGGAATGCAAACATTCTCAAGCCAGACCATTCAGAAGAAGACTGATTAGCTGGTTATTCAACAACCTTTCCCAAATCAGGATGATGATTGGACTTGAAGATATCTGCAAGAAGATCATCCTAGAGTATCCAGAATTTGAAGACAAATCTGATAAGGAAATGGAAGAACTGTTGAAGAGGAAAGTGTAAAAGATGAAAGAGATCAAGGCTCAGAGAAAGAAGTGAAGATTGTTAAATTTTTGATTTACAATTTCATGTAATAATTGTAATATTCTTGTAAACTGACTATGACTTTGACTTTATGTATATAAGTCTAAATTCATAAGTTATGCTTTACTTTAGTATTTATTATTTCTCTATTATCTTTTGTAAATAGATTTTGACATCATCAGATAGGGGGAGATTGTTGGGAAAAACAATGATCAAACCTAAGTTATAAATCTGAAGAGTCAAAATCTATCTCAGTTGTATTCAGGAAAAACTTGGTGAATTCCTGAGTCTGTGTTTCTAAGTCTGTGCTACACAGACTGAAGAATTGTTTCTGAGTCTGTGCTGCACAGACTGAAGAATTCTCACAGACTGAAAGCCGTGCTCTACTTGAAGACTTATGGATTCATCATCTGAAGAATGAAGATTGAAGACAGAAGACTTCACAGACTGAAGATCACAGACTGATGATCACAGATTGAAGATCACAGACTGAGAGCACAGACTGAAGAGCACAGATTGAAGAATGAAAGTACAAATGTACAGAAGATATTCTTCTTTCCTTAGGCTAGATACAACTGATAAGATGTTTGAGAAAGGTCAAAAATCGAACAAAGGCTTTCTTCTCAGCAAAGAAACCTTTTACCTTTTGCTTTTTCTGTTTCCAAAAAAAGCAAAAAAGGTGGCGTGCAAAGTTGCCCAAGATGCATCTGTTATCCCTTGGACAATTATGTAAGCTGGATAATATAGAGTTACATCCAACTCTATAAATAGCAGTTCAAAAAGCACTGCTATGTATCCAAGTATCCAAGTAAACCAAGCACTCAAAGCAAAATAGTATACAAGACCTTTAAGCTTAGGCTCAAAGCATTACCACACTAACTGTTAAAGTTTGTAGTGATAATTGTATCTTAATATACTAATACTTGGATCGTATTCAAACTATCTGTGTGGGTTTGAATACTTTGTCATCTGTGTGAGACAAACACTTTATTGTGAATAATACTTTGATTCATAATAAACTCTGTGTCAAAATTAATCTTGTTTTCCGCCTAGATTAATTTATACTTGTTTGATATAAAACTTGGATATAAACTAACACGTTAAGATAACTGTTATTTAATCTGTATCTAAGTTTTGGGAACCTTGTGACCCAACAGTTAGCAATTCCTATAAAGTCTAGATGAGACACAAGACTCATTATGAATACACAAGAAATCCTTTCTATGTGTTGACTACCTATTCCTTATTTAATTAAGCACTTCAACCGTTTATTGTGATTTACCTTAGCGACCTTGAATCAACAAGAATCTAATAATCGTCGTTTGACAACTTTCACATTAAATAAAGTTCAATAATTATTATTACTCTAAACTTATCGCCGATTAAAGCTTCAAGCCACAATTATTCAACAAGTTAAACAATTGCAAATAATTAATAAACCTAGACAAGACTACGTTATAGAAAAGGTTGATTAATCACGTTAAGTAACAATTAAAGATCAAGTAAATAAGATGGATCTTTCGGATAAACACAATAAACTTCATAAAATTAATATTCCAACGTAAACAACCATTCAAACCTTCATCTAGGTTTTATCGTCTAAGTAAACACAATAGAAAATTAGCTCATAACTATGATACAGAAAATCAGATCTATATTCAAACAAAAGAACGTTGTAAAAAGAATAAAAAGATCGAAATCCAAACCGAAAACCCAAACAATCTTCATGAGGGTTGAAAATCTTCAAACCCTAGTCTTTCTTGCTCCAAATTCGTGCCTAAAAGCTGCCCTTAAACCCTAAAGTCGAATTAGGCTTTAAGTATTTCGTCTCGTATATGGCTGGAGTTTGGCCTCTATTTATAGATTTCAAAACCGACATCCAACCGGCGTTGGGCCTTCCAACCGGCGGTTGGGCCGTGCATTCCACCGCCTCATGGCCCGTTAGCCTCCAACCGGCGGTTGGGTTCGGGTTCTTGAATATTCTTCTCACGATCCAGCTTCAACTCCTATTCCTATTTACACTTTTATCCTTTTCTTCAGTTCTTCTTCGTTTTAGGTCCTTTTTCCGTTCTTTTTCATATTCAAGTCATAAATACACCCATTTGCAAATATGAACGAAATAAGTATCTAAAATCATATAAATGCAATATAAATGTATTAAAAATAGGGAATATTGTTAATTAAATATGTACTTATTTGATGTTATCATCCGGTTCTTCGTTCGTTGCTTGTTTTGATCGTATCTTCTTCATTACTTGTTCGTTTGACTTGATTCTTTCGTCTACAATCTCGTAAATCCGTTATGCTTCTAATGATACTAATATCATGTATTTTGGAGGTCTATAGCTCATACGTGCTTTGGAATACGATCAGTTGGTTTTGGATGTCGTATCTTCTCCGTCCTTTATCCTTTTCGTACGATTCATGTTTCTTCGATCTCGTAATTACCTATAGAGTCATATAATAATAGTTAGGAGGTGTATCTCCTAAGGTAAATAAGAGTGGAAGAATCGGTTTAGATTTATTTGCTTCGTTGTGCTAGTTATTTGGACGTTTTTAGTGATTTTTGTAGCAACGTCTATATTTGAACTACTTCAGTGAATTTTAGTAAATAAACATTGACTTAAGATGTTTTCACTAAATATTAGCTCGAATAGTGAGGAATAATGTACGTAAAAACATGACTTTTTACGCTACATCAGAGGGCATGATTCCAATCAATCGACGACTGACATGTATCTAACGCGGTCCCCACACACCAGCCGACCAAGGACTAATCTTGTAACTTTGACAAACTTGTGGACCTGACCGCAAAAGCTGGCCGGAAATTCATCGAATCACAATTCAAACCCAAAAACCAATACGATTTTAACGCAAAATCGGAGATTCTATCAAATTAAGGAAAGCAAATTCGATAACAACCTTAGATAGTTACGATTCTTCAAAATCGTATACATATATAGATATATATAACGATTATACATATACGTACAGCTTCATCTGCAGTCGAACTCGAAGAACACACGCCTACAGTACAAATTAATAACGAAAGTAATTAGTTGCATAATATATATATATATATATATATATATATATATATATATATATATATAACTCTATATAACTCTATATATGTATCTATACAATTGAATATATATATATATATATATATATATATATATATATATATATATATATACTGTAAAGAAATTAAGCATTTTTCCACTGGAATATTCAATATAATCACATGATCTAAAACTATACTTACATAAGTTTTGTATATATTTCTCTTAAAATATGATTTATTTACAAATCAAAGCTTCATATCTGATTTCGTCATAAGATGTAGTAAAAAAACGGTTAAAATGTAGTAAGAGTTGTGCAAGATGTAGCTTTTAGTATATGTATGTGTAAATAGTTTGCTGCATGTGAAAAAAAAATCATTCAGTCACATTACTACTCACATTACTGCATCTTGTTTGTTAGGAACTGCATTTTATGAATTTCTTTATTTTTTTGTCCGGTTATAATGTCGTTTTCATAAAAAAAAAATGATATTTTAAAATGCACTAAGTAATTGCACAAGAAGCAGTATTTAAAATATGTATGTGTACCTAGCAGCTAGATATGAAAAATACAAGAATATCATGCAGTTAATTACTATTATTAGTTTAATGCATCTTGTATGTTTGTTACTACAAATTACTAACAAATTTTTTTGATAATGCAACTGTTTCAGACAAAGCTAATAAACCATTCTATAGTCATTGTGGGACAAGAATTTGGTATCCATACGTGGATGATAAACATTACTTGGAACCGTATACAATACAGTCGAAGAAGCATTCATTTGTTATCGGAAATATGCAAAGAAAGTCGGTTTTGTTGTTAAGAAAAGTACATCTTAAAAGTCAAACAAAGTGCTAAATCCTAAAGATAAGTACTCTAAATGTAATAAAGAAGGATTAAAGTATGTGAAAAGGTCAAAACCAGCTGCGAATAGGTGGTACTTCAGAAGAAGGTAGGAAAAAAAGATAGCACGTCCAAGAAAAACAAGTACCTTTAGGACTGGATGTGGTGCAAAATTTTCACTTAGCAATATTCCAAACGGCAAATATAAACTTATTAAATTTGTTGAGGACACAACCACCACCTTCTTCATAAAGATGAAATGAAGTTTCCGAAGAAAACGACCAATTTAGTATACGTGAAAAAACAATTTTTGCTTCAAGTGTCTACCGTTAACATTGGACCAGTGAAGGGATTTAAACTCTTAAAAGAACTTTATAGTGATTTTGAAGAAATGAGACTGACAAAAGTTGATTGTAAGAACTTTAGACGAGCTGTGAACGTTTTTGTTGGGACGGAAGATGCACAAATGGATGTTGAGAAACTGCTTAGAAGAATACAGTTTATTAAAGACTTTTATGTCGACAATTTTCTAGATAAGAAAGGGAAATTGGCTGGAGTTTTTTGGGCAGACCCAGAGCGCATCGAAACTATAAAATCTATGGAGATGTTGTATCATTTGACTCGACCTTCAAGTCTAACAGGTATATAACTGATTGAAAATTTCACACATATATAGTTTATTCAAACTTAGTTTTACTACAATGCTTAGTACACGTTTGACATGTTTGTAACAAACTTCAAAAAAATAAACAAAACTGCAGTAGAAAATTTTAAAATGCGGTGGATGATATAGTTGTTACTTACTATAGGTAAAAAACTGATTGAATATTTCACACATATATAGTTGATGCGAACTCAGTTATACTACGATGCTTAGTACATGTTTGATTTGTTGTAACAAACTTCAAGAAAATAAACAGAATAGTAAAATGCGGTAAAATTTTAAAATGCGGTGGATGATATAGTAGTTTCTTACCACATGTATGAAATGTTATTTGTTTCCTTTCACTGGAATTAATAACCACAACATGTTTGTTACATTTGGTTCGACACTTTTGACAAAAGAAACTGAAGTGTACAACACGTGGCTTCTTGAAACATTCCAAAAATGTTTTGGAGAAGATCTACCCTGGATTCTACCGAAGATAACTCTCTTTGCAGATTTTCTTCCTTTTGTAGATGCATTTTTCTTCTCAACTTAAACCGTCACGCTCTTCAATTTAGTTAACTTCTTATATGCACTTTATTTCACCGATTTATCTAAAAAATAAACTACAAACATGACAACAATATAAAAAATATAATATAAAAAATAAAAGTATAAAATAAATGAATACTAGTTATTTTGACAATATACGATCAATATATAACACAAGAATGAAGTGAAAGCATAGTTTTTAGTCACATAAGCATGATGCCATATAAAAAATTCAATAAGAACATTTTTAAAATGCAGTAAACAAATAATAGTAATTATTTCACTTCAAGTATAAAATCAAGCTTTAGAAACACGTAAAAATGTTTAAATCGAATAAAATGCATTAAAATGATACAAGATGTAGCCAGATGAGTAGTAGTAATATTTTTCATTCCAAGTATAAAATCAATATGCATATACACATAAAACTGATTAAAACTAATAAAATGCAGTACCAACATAAAAGATGCAATGAAAACAAGTAGTAGTAATTATTTTATTTCAAGTATAAAACCAAGCTTAAGAGAATACATAAAAAATGTTCAAGGCTTATAAAATGCAGTGCCAATTATTCAAGATGCAGTGAAATGATTAATAATAATTTTTTCTTTTTAAGTATAAAGTTAAACTGCATAAACACATAAAAATTACTAAAACTCATAAAGTGCACTAAACAACATACAAAATGTAGTAAAACAAGTAGTAGTAATTATTTTATTTCAAGTAGTAATTAAAATCAGGCTTCAGAGAACTCATAAAAATGTTAAATATTATAAAATGCAGTGACAATTATACAAGGTGCAGTGAAATGGTTGATAGCAATTTTTCCATTTCAAGTATAAAGTCAAGCTGTAGAAACACACAAAAATTACTAAAACTAATAAAATGCAGTACACAACATATAAAATGCAGTAAAACAAGTAATAGTAATTTCTTACTTCTAGTGTAAAAGGAAGCTTCAGAGAAAACATAAAAATCTTTAAACTAATAAAATGCAATGACAATCATATAACATACAATAAAAAAGTAATTGTAAATTTTTATTTCCTTTGAACTTGAGACTCTTAACAAGTATCAGATCAAACAACATGCAAATAATAATCATGATCAAACAATAGCTACATACATCATAACTACAACAAGTTAAAAAAATCACTAAAATGCAAAAAATAAACAAGCAAAAAAACAAGTAGATACCTCTCGCTACACTTTCTACTTCATACCTACCATCGGATGACAAATTTACATGCATCGTTTGATCTTTTGTTTTCCCTTCAAATTTGTAACGTGTTGTTCGTTGGCTTTTGCGTGTAGCTGAACAATAAAAATACGAAGTATGTAAGAAGAAAAAAACAGACGAAAACAGTTAAAAACGAAGAAAATACGAGCATAATCGGAAAACTTTCGAGTAACGTCCTTTAACGACAACAACTTTTGAATCGGAGAATGTTTAGGTGTTTTCGTCATACTTTTCTTAAAAATTGACGTTTATCGGTGCAGATTTTAGTTTGATTTGAGTGTTAATCGGTTTACAAAAGTGATTTTAGTGTGTGTTATAAGTGTGTGCTCTAAGTGTGCGAGTGTTGAGAGAGTTTTATAAATGTACGAGTGTTTCCTTGAAAAGAGAAAGAAATGGAGGTAAGAAATGTGAGGTGATCGTACCTGACCAATTGATGGTGTCATTATTCAAAGAAATTACATTTCTGAACCTTGTTCATTAAAACCAATTTACAATATCAATCCCTTCACCAAAACTAATTATACGTGAGTCTAGCTTGACATGAATTGATCTAATATCAACCGTCCATTAATAAATGTACGGTCGAAATGGGGATCAAGACCCGTACCGTAACCTTACCCAAAAAAGAAAAGAAAAATAAATAAAAAACATACCGTCTCTTTTTGAACCTCACTTGAATCAGGAACGGAACGCATAAATCCAGTCTTTCGTTTTCGTTGCGAGTCGTAAGCAAAATATGGAACAAGAAAATATTAAAATCATCAAAATTGGTGCACTTCCATCAGCTCAAGAATTCACTTTGCAAATTGAACCTAAAAATGTTCCTGCTGTAATCATCCAATCTATTTCTATCATCACTGCCACGATTTATTGTTATTATAAGTTTAGTCTGATAATTGTCACCGAATTTAATTTATTAATTACTATTTCGTTAATTAGGTTTTTCGTGAATGCATCATCGATTGGAAGGCTTTTAGTAAGTGGAATCCGTCCACCGGTGGTCTTGATTACTTAGAGGTTTGTTATTACATCTTATTTTATTTTATTTCAGTTTCAATTCACAAAGCTAGTGAACTTTAGTTAGGGTTTTAACAAATATATTGATTAATATTATTTGGGAATATTTTTATTTTAGTTCACCAATTCTTATGATTAGCAGAAACGTTTGTTTGTTACTTGCTCGTTATAGGGGAGAGGTTTATGACAGGCGTGAGTATATTCACATGTGAATACTTAAATCTTGGCACTTCAATTTCTCAGTCCAAGTGTGTTATCAAGTTCTTTAAGACAGTTGAACATTTTGGACTTCGATACTTTTTATAGTTTTTGCAATTGTAGCTTACAGAACTCACTGGAAAGTTAAAACAGTAGGTCAAATCATTCAAAGTGTTATTTTGTCCAGAACAATGTGGAGGTCTGTGACCTAGTTGCAAGGTGTGGGGATTCAATGTATCTAGGAAAATTGAGGACATGTGTTTTATTTATTTATTTCGATGTTTGCATATACATTATGAGTCACCACGATGGTAGGCTAATGGTGGGGGGACATGCAGCATAAATGCGGAGGTCACGGGTTCAATCCCCGTCCCCATGTTCCTGTAACCGCGGTTACGCAATTTACCCCTCTCATGTTGGCCGTGGGACCGGTCGACGGGGGCCGCCAGAGGGTTGGTTACCCTTTTCTCTACATTATGTAGAGTTCGGGAATACTCGGCTGTCATGAGTCATGACTTAAAATTCGGTTAATGGCCGTGGGCATGATGCTTAGTAAAATACAATATGAATGAGATTAAAATGGAAAATATGACTATATACTTTGAGAATGTCCGGTACATTCTTAATTGGACACTGGTTGATGGACAAGTGTTTTGTGAAATCAAGAATGACCCGCATGATGCGCATCAACTGCATTTATTGCTTAGCATTAGCACCACTCTATCTTACAATAGATAACATCCTCACCCTTGTAGAGGTTTCATAAAACAGCACCTCATGTAGATTAGTGTCAGTGGTCAAGACATGTTCCAAATCAGGTTCTGGCATGCTTATTATATGTAACAAATTACCATGGGTATTAATGTAGGCTAAAATGTGCCATTTCATATATTTTATACGTTGGTATATAGGAACTAGCGGGGTCGTCAGCGGTGGAGGTTATGCTGTCCAAGTCTGCGCCAGTCTTTTATGGTGATATTAGAAACCATGAGAGGGTATTTTTCTATATGAGTTTTACATGATTTTGTTAAATATGAAGGTCACGCTTTGGATGTCACTTACTGTAGTTATTCTGTTTCTCCAATAGGTCCAGTTACCATTTTCCAGGTTTATTGGATACTGCAAGGATGTTTCTCTGCAGAGCAAGGAAGTTTGTGCTCCTTGTTCTAGTACAGAGAAGCTTTTGCCGGCCAGCTTTGGAACAGAGCAAGAGGATGCGTTAGTAGGAGATGCTTCTCATCAAATTTATTTAGCACAGGTTGTGCACTTTAGCTTGTCTTTGAATTTGTGTTTTGAAACTGAGTATTGAGATTATCTGTTATAAATGTTTGGTGCTTCTGGTCATCTGATAAAAAGTCAAATAATCAGTAGTAGTGGCAACAAATAATCAGTAGAAGATGAAACTAATTACCTAATCTGAAATACCTTTACGGCTTTACCCAAATATCATGATATGTATATCCTTTTTTTACAAGAATGTCTTTTGTGGTCTTCTTATGTAATAACTTAATTGAATAAAGCAGTTGCCAAATGCTCAAACCACTGATTATTTGATCAGTACAACTTCAAACACCAAAAGCACGTCCGATCACTATCTCATATGTCTTGTTTTATTACATCTAGTTCTGATTATATAAGCTCAAATAATCCTTTCAAAATGCACATGCAAATGAAACACCCTCTTAGTGTTCAGAGGTCTTGATGTTCCACCATTGCAGCTATGTTCGAATACAATTTAAACTAACACACAGGATCTCCTTAATTAGTTAGGTTGTGGAATGTATTTTATATGTGTACATAGGTACCTATTATGAATATTGAGAAAGAAGAGAGGGTTCAGCTAGGAAGTCTTATAGAAGACGTTCAAACGGTGTGTACACCCTTATATCCCTAGCATTCTTGCCGTCATATATCCTCATTTTTTGACATCTTGCTACACTTGTTTAATTGTATAGCCTCTCTTTTTAGAGACAAAGACTTTGACTTCTATTAATCTATGGATGAATGGTGCTCAAACAAGATCAAGCACTCACTATGACCCACATCATAACCTTCTTTGTGTGGTCTCTGGAAGCAAACAAGGTGTACTTATTTTGTTCAGTCATTAAGGCCAGCACATTTTCTGTATAATTATGCATCAAACTGTTAAAATTTACCAGGGAACTTTAACTCAAAAATATTAATTGACTTTCTCTGAGAAAAAACTTAAATTTGACAAGTGAGTTAACAAATTGATCAGGCTAGTTGCAACACATAGTATCATATTCTTGACAACTACATTTTTAATAACCATTTGTAAAAGGTTATGAAATGTAGATATTAGACTAAGATTTTTTTTTGTCTTGTTTTGTAATGGTTTTTTTGTTTAGTTGACCTGTGGCCGCCTTCATCTAGTCCCTTCTTGTATCCGATGCCTTTGTATGGGGAGGCTTCAAACCACAGGTAACTATCTGTCAATGTCAGTGAAGCTGATATATGTTCCCTCTTCTACTCCGCTTAATTACAAAGTAAAAGCACTACCAAGTAGAAATGACTTCTTGGTAAAGGTGGAACTTTTTCCCCATTATTTTTATGAGTGGGTCGATTTGGGTTGTTTTTTTATGCTAAAGTGATTAAATGGGTCAAATAAAAAAATTTAGCTAAAAGGAGAACGCTGAAATGGTATCGAGGTGAAAGTTTTCCAAAGTATATTTCTAATGCGCATTATCTCCTAAAGCATTTGAATTAAAAATTTAGATTACTATTTTAATAATATCTTGTTCTGACCTGCACTATAAAAAAAACTGTTCAACCCAAACCCATGTTGACCTTTTACCCAACCCACCTACCTCGATCATCTTTCCACCATGAAGTTCAGAGTCTTGGTGTTCATTCTATTTGTGTTCTTCCAGTGGTGTTCCCGTAGATGAACATGATCTTTCTCTTCGTCCAAGAGCAGAACACTTAAAAAAGTATTCACAGAGGGTGATTCTTCATGCAGGCGATGCACTTTTCATTCCCGAAGGGTGGTAAGATTTTTAGTTGCATGCATTTGTATTTTAAGCCTTGTAGCAGGCACAATTTGTTTATAGATAAAATTAGATCTGTAGGGGTTGCTGGCTTGCAAAGTCACACGCAAAAATTTCCTTGAGATACTGATATGTAAAATCTAGTTATAAAATAAACTCAAAAATACTGCAATTAACTGATACACAACTAGGTAAATATATCCTATCGCCTATAGTATAGCTACAGTAAGTTCGGTTCGATCCACAGGGAATGTGCAATCAATAGTTATATGAAATGTAATTAAACTAAACGAGTAAGTAAATGTGGGGGTTTTGCAACCGAATTGTTGCGTTGCGATTAAAACTAATTTAACTAAAGTAATGAAAATGGATTCTGAAGAATCGATTGATTGAAATTGATCTTATATTAAAACGACACTTACTTGGACTAGTTCACTAATGACTTCGGGGTGTTTGTTAAAACCAGTTTATCTATGTTGTATTGACAAATCTTATTAGACCAAGATTAGCGTCCATTTTTCCTACACCTTAATTCTGATTTGCTAACTTATGATTTAATCTAGTGAATAACTGCCGTCAACTTCACTGTCTTACACGTTTAGGTTTAAATGACTAACTTATTTTAAATATGCGTTCACAATCTTTAAACAATCATTCATAGACAAACAATTGAAATGAATTACTAATATGAAAAAGCTCCCGCTAAATTGATCATTCAATAATTCACTAATAAGCTAGATCAATGAAACAAAACTCAAATACGTAAGGTTTTCGATTAAACAAAAGTTGTTCAACATAAACTCAAAAGATAACACCTTTATTCACTAGATCACATCATCCAAGTAAGTGTTTAAGAGGAGTAGCTCATAACTAAAGTAAAACAAACGAAATCAATAATGAAAATCATAGTGAACATTGTTTTGAATGAAAAGAACGTTAACCGAATGATTACAATGATGTTGTGATTGATCTTCGTAACCGAATGTTTAAGCGAGTGGATTAATCGTCAAGAATGACGAAAATATCCCTAAAACAACCCTTAGTTCGTAGCCTCTTCTCGTCGTGTGAAAGATATCTATTTTAGGGTTTAGAATTCGTTTTTATTAAAATTCCAAATCTGGGCCGCCATTGTTGAGTACCCGGCTAGTAATAGGTACCCGACTGGAACCTATAGCTTTGCATACGCGTATGAACTTGAGCCAAACTGGTAACTTGTGACGCGTAGAAACAAACCTACCCGACGGGTAAGGTAGTACCCGGCGGGTACTTTACACTGCGAAATCTCTGTTCAATTTTCTTTGTTACATACGCGTTTGAGAAACAGATACCAGGTCGTGTAGGACCAATTACCCGGCGAGTAGCTGTGGTACCCGGCTGGTACTTTCCTCTGTACATTTTATGAGCTATTTCCTTTGTAACGTACGCGAATGGAGAATGGGTACGCGACATCATACCCGGCTGGTAAGCCTCCAATCTTCAGAAATTACTCCAAAACTTCACCAATTGAGCTCCTTTCATCGTTTCCTCGACAATTGCAACTATATTCAATTCCAAACCAAATAAGTACCGAAAATTCATGAAATTAACTACAAAATAGGTACAAAAGACACGATATCTCAGCGATATCAAATCTCCCCACACTTGAACTTTGCTTGTCCTCAAGCAAACTATCATTTATAAATACTTCAAAATAACTCCTCTTGAATTCAACAAACGGTGACAAGGTTTAAAAAACGAGTACTAACAACAATCACATATGCGATCATGTTAACATAATATATAATTATTTTCAAAAACCTTGAGACGATTAATCTATCAAGCACGAATGCACGACCTAGTACCTCACAATAGGAAATGTGTTTAAATCTCCCAACTCTCAACCTATACTACAAGGTAGGGCATATCAATAATAAAACACTCATCAAAGCCAAGTCGTGATGCAATAGTTACCATAGGCTTGCAATTGGATCAAATCTCCACCGACTGGCGTAAGCACCTAGCAAAGTCTCAAATGAGGTATTTCAATGTGTGTTTTAACATTTATGTGTGGATGGAAATGGGGTATGTCAGACTCAAAATAAATTGGTGTAAAATGGTAGGTCTTCTAAAAAGGTTAGTGAAATGTTACTTAGAAATTTTATAATGTGACTATAATAAAGCTTATGATTCCTATGTTATCTCAGTTCAATTAGAATTACTTATAATTTACACTTTACAATTCACAATTCTATCCACTTCCAATCAAACCTCATTAATCACAATTTAACTTTACATTTCTCATTGCATTAATTGTAATCCATGACTTTCTATGAAACCCGTTAGCAAACTTTCGGACCAATCATCCTAGACCGGAGAAAGACCTTCAGTGGTTAAATGATGTGCACCCTAGGGAACTACTCATTCAAGTTTCAAAGGCCATATAGTTGATTACAATTAACCAATTATTAAAACTTTGAATTCCATAACTTCCCCATTTCACTTTTAAGCATTAACTTTAAGCATCAACTTTCAATTAAGCACAACTTACTTATGGAATATAACATATTTAAGAATCCTTTTTCAAAAAGTTTAAAAGTCACATTTTCAACAAAACCATTCAAAATCTAACTAGGTAACATTAAGAAAAATATTTCAGGTAATGACTACACAAAAATAAGGCTATTTTGTAGTGAACGAGTATTTCCTCGGGGGTATGTGCCGAAACTGATGGATGCCATGAAAATGTTTGTCGCATATGCATGCAATTCCATCTTTCCAAATGCATCAACATTTTATCAATCAAAGAAATAAAAATAACGATATAATAAAGATAGAGTGAGTGACACCGTACAAACGGTACCCAGTTGTCACTCAAGTCATAATAGTTTAACAAAATAAACATAGTACGAAACATAATAGTCATAATAGTCTAACATAATAGTCAATCAAGTACATAGTCTTAACAGATGATAAATAAATAAAAGAAGTCTAGATAACTGAGGCACTCAGACACTCAAAACGGATAAGAATCATAAGGATAGCCATCCTGCTGCTGCTCCCCATCTTGTGCCTGATGTTGCCTCTGAAACTCCTCCAATGTAGCTGCTGGATCATAAATGGGAGGCAGATTCACCGCCTCGGGGCCACCCCGATGTGGGAGCGGCTGGAAGGGTGTAGGCTCATATCCTCGTTGCTCGTACATACGTAGAGTGTTGTGACGGTTCCACGCTGCCTCATACTCCAACGTCCCTAACCGATACCCAAACTCGTTCCTCATCTCAGTTTGACCCATCTGGAGGCTTTGAATCCGCTGCATAATGTCTAATAATGATGGCGACTGTGGGAACTGTACGTGCTCCTGTTCCTGCTCATCAATCTGCTGCTGTGGCGGCTGCTGCTGCTGTGGTTGTCCAACTCTTCCCCGTCTCGCCTGCGAAGGTCGTGGTGGGACACTCTGTGAGGTGCTCCCAGTCTCGGTAACTCACATACTTACCGTTCACTTTAGAAACGACTTTTGCCTTGCTGAACATATTGAACCCCACATACTTCACCGAGTCCGGTACCAAAGTCAAATGAGAATCAACGCCAGGATCAACCCCGTAGTACTTGGCGAGCAAGGTAATGAATTGTCCTCTACAAATCGATGATCCCCCACGAGTACCACTACCATAAAACCTAAGATACCAAGCAACGCAATACGGGATGTTAATTCTCCTCAAATGCTTAATCTGATACAAATACCACATATCGGGAAGATTCACTCTCTCGATGTTTTCCCTTCGCCGAGTAATAGAGTGAGCAAGGAATTTCTGAATCAAGCGCAAGTCAACATCCTTAATCTGAGCACTCGGGTTGTCTCCCAAAACGTAGTTTGTTGAAAATGTGACTTTTAAACTTTTTGAAAAAGGATTCTTAAATATGTTATATTCCATAAGTAAGTTGTGCTTAATTGAAACTCTAAAGTGTTGAAAGTTGTTAAAGTTAATGCTTAAAAGTGAAATGAGGAAGTTATGGAATTCAAAGTTCTAAGATTTGGTTAATTGTAATCAACTATATGGCCTTTGAAACTTGAATAAGTAGTTCCCTAGGGGTGCACATCATTTAACCACCGAAGGTCTTTCTCCGGTCTAGGATGGTTGATCCGAAAGTTTGCTAACGGGTTTCATAGAAAGTCATGTATTACAATTAATGCAATAAGAAATGTAAAGTTAAATTGTGCCTAATGAGGTTTGATTAGAAGTGAATAGAATTGTGAATTGTAAAAAGTAAATTATAAGTAATTCTAATTGAATTGAGATAACATAGGAATCCTAAGCTTTATTATAGGTCACATTATAAACTTTAGGTAACATTTCACCAACTTTTTTAGTGGGTCTTGGTTACTATTTTACACCAATTTATTTTGAGTATGACATACCCCATTTCCATCCACACATAAATGTTACAACACACATTGAAATACCTCCTTTGAGACTTTGCTAGGTTCTTACGATAGTCGGTGGAGATTTGATCCAATTGCAATCCTATGGTAACTATTGCATCACGACTTGGCTTTGATGAGTGTTTTATTATTGATATTCGCTTATAGTATAGGTTGAGAGTTGAGAGTTGAGAGATTTAAACACATTTCTTATTGTGAGGTGCTAGGTCGTGCATTCGGGCTTGATAGATTAATCGTCTCAAGGTTTTTGATAATAATTATATATTGTGCTAACATGATAGCTTATGTAATTGTTGTTAGTAATCGTTTTTAAAACCTTGTCACCGTTTGTTGAATGCAAGAGGAGTTGTTTTGAAGTATTTCTAAATGATAGTTTGCTTGAGGACAAAGTTCAAGTGTGGGTTGATTTGATATCGTTCAATTTAGACATATTTATCTTACGCGATATCGTGTCTTTTATACCTATTTTGTAGTTAATTTAAAGAACTTTCGGTACTTATTTGGTTTGGAATTGAATACAGGTGCAATTGTCGAGGAAATGATGAAAGGAGCTCAATTGGTGAAGTTTTGGAGTAATTTCTCAATTGAGTTCTTTTCATCGTTTCCTTGACAATTGCACATGTATTCAATTCCAAACCAAATAAGTTCCGAAAGTTCATGAAATTAACTACAAAAGAGGTATAAAAGACATGATATCGCGTAAGATAATATGTCTAAAATGCTCAATATCAGATACTTTTCTCCATTTGGTTTTCACTTCACAACACTGTTAAGGATAATCTTTTATGAACCATGTGTTTGCCAAGTCAGTGATGATAAACCATCATGCATTGATTTCTAATAATCTTATGTAAAACGGTTACTACCGGAGGAATTATTGAATCATTTATTTCTTTGCCACTAAGCTTATGTATTAATTTTTTTTTTTCATATTTATCCTTTACCCAGGTTTCACCAAGTCGACAGTGAAAGTTTAACGGTTGCTGTTAATTTCTGGTGGCGGTCTGCAATAATGTCTGGCATGTTGGAACATATGGATTCGTATTATCTGCGCAGGATATTGAAAAGGTATTTCAATTTCCCTTCCCTGTTGTTTCTATAAGTTCAGTGTGAACCATAGTTACCAGATTCGCTAGGTTTGCCACGAATTTCGAATTGGGTTCGGCTATATCAAATCGGGTACGCCTACGAATTGGGTACGCTTCGAAACGCGAATCCGTGGTTTGATTTCAAATCGATTGATGGTGGGTTCGTGTTTTAGGACGAAAGAAACGGTGTACCAGAATATTTATGAAACGCGTTTCGAAATCAATTGAATCAGTTTGTTCGGCTGAAAGAGTATTTCAATCGTCTGCAAATTAAGAATTTTTTTTTTTTTTTTTTTTTTTGAATATTTACATAGTCAGTGACTAAAAATGGCTTTCCAGATTCCCAGTAAAGTAGGCCTACTACTGCTATGTCAACTAATGCTAGACAAATTAAATGAGTCTGTTTAATACTTTAATAATCTAAATTATTTTAACTATTTAGCACCATATATATACTTATGATGATGACATTTTGTTGAATATCAAGGTTTTCCTTTTTGGAAGGGTGGTTATTTTTACAAGGAAGATTTTACTTTCTACAAGGAAAATCAAAGGTTACTTGTGAAAAGAAAAAGACAACTTTCCTTGTAACAAGTAAAAAATTCCTTGTAAAAATCACCTCCCTTTTTGGAATCTATATGACATATGCATAAATTATATTATTATTATTCATATGGTACATCGTACCGAATTACACGATACGTCGTTCTGGAGAGCGAACCGAAATGAACCTACCCCCTTTCGTATGGATTCACGGTACCTAGTGAACAGCGAACCTGATTTGCTTACCCGTAACGAAGCGAACTGCGTTTCTGGCAACTATACTGTGAACTTCACACAGAGTCTGATATCTATGATGCATTCGTGTTTCATGTATATATCGAACTGATAATTTTGAAGACTGACCGACAAAGAAATGGTATACCCTTCTTCTCAAGTATTATGTATTTTGTAGTGTGGAATTATGGATGATTATTAGTTTCACTGTACCCAGCTACCGCTCCACATTATTTAAGCGGTGATATTTCAAAATAAAAATTTAACTTCCAATAATAAGGTCTTTGATGGAGTGTGTCACATTTCTATGTATTATATTTCAATCATTTGTTTTGTGGGTCAAATCTTATTTGAGCATTTTATTTACTGTCATGATTTGGACAGAATCAAATGCTGTGTAAGACTTCCCCTTGTGTGAGTAATAAACCTTCTTATGAACAATCAGGTTAGTAAATATAAATATATTTCTTCTATCATTCCATTAGTACATGATAGTTGTGATAATCTAGTTGGCTTGTTGACAACATCAATAATAATAACCAAATACTTTGTGATTTTTTAATCAGATGAGCATATTA
Organism: Gnaphalium uliginosum; assembly: GCA_963930675.1. NCBI lineage: Eukaryota > Viridiplantae > Streptophyta > Magnoliopsida > Asterales > Asteraceae > Gnaphalium > Gnaphalium uliginosum. Next base: position 36,134,645 of record OZ005680.1, on the reverse strand, counting down.
AGGTTTCTGGTGGAAATAAGTTAAGTGATGGGAACCTGCTACATGAGCTGGAGCCTTCTGCTCTCAAATCTCTTCATGAACTTGTTTCTTTAGTCCATGATCGTGTCAATGCTGCCGATTTGAGTAATTCAGTGGATTCAACCTCTGATGTGGAGAGAACAGAGCCCAAGAAAATAGTGATATCAGAATTGTATTACTTAGAGGATGACCCAGTTGCCAATATTTTATGGGCTCTTGAACCTCTTAATTTGCAGAAAATGTTCCTTGCCATGGTGGTGAGTCCAGGTTTTTATCCCATCTGTCAATATTTCTTCGTGAGTTTATAGCTGGTTTATGTTGCTTGAATAATCAATATCCTAATAAGTTGAAAAATGTTCAATTATTTTGGCCTTTATAATCATTATATACGAAAGGGCCCCTGAACTGCTTGTCCTTTGATAGCATCACTTTCCAAGAACTTTGGAGGCTTTAGTACTGCACTTGGTTTCACCAGTAGGAGCTGAAGTCCTTACGAGAAAATTTGATGAGATGGATCAGCTAAATAGTGAAGATGACAGGTAAATATTCGTATCATCCAGTAAATTAGTTATATGCATTCCCACGTATACCACAAGAGTGAAAGAAAAAAAAAAAAGAATTGCTAAGAGAAGATTTTAGGTTATGTTTTGATTATGCTGTTTCCCAGGAACGAATTCTACCGTACGTTTTATGGTGTATTTGATGACCAATTTGCTGTAATGGATGCACTTCTTAACGGAAAGGAGTCATTTTCATGCAAGGTAATTGGCGTATTGAGAGGCCTCCTTAGTATCATCCCTTTTGTTTTCTTATTACTTCTTTTGGAGGTTAGAGTGAGTTTCTGTAGGTAATTATTATTTTATTATTAAGAGGTTTCAATTTGCAACAGAACACACGTTGCAAAATTATTTTTAAATTAAGACAACACTCGATTGATTCGGGTTAGTTTCCCACTTTCACCTTGATCTTTAAAGAGGCAGAATTTGTAGTTGCTTTTTTCCTATCACAAAATTACGCGGCATTGCCCACTGATGAAGACTTCTTAGTTTAAGTCAGAATTTGTAGTTGCTTTTATTGACATACCTTTATCTTTCTTCTAGTTCATAAGTCTTCCATTCTCTACTATTCCTGGTTACATGTGCATCTCGTTTATTGCTCGACTCATGCTCACTGTATTCTCTACATATATAAGAAACATCTTAGTATTTTAAATTCATCCCTGAACCCAAAATCATCCTAACCAAAGCTAATATCTGATTGAGACTTTATTCTACAATTTGGAATTGACACAGGCGTTTAAGAACGTTATGGATAAATTTCTGGGAGTTAAAGTTGAATGATGGGATACATTGGTGGAATGAGACATATTCCTTAACTGGTGTCAAGAATCTGGCCGATCTAATGTTCTCAGTATGTGGATTAATACTTGAAAGTGTGCGCTTTTTTCTCCGGGATTACCCTGCAGGTGAGTGTATAATTTCGTATTATCTTTGAACTATCTGTACTTTAAACTTTCTTATTCTTTGATCTGTATATTGAGCAAGTTGGAAGAGGCCAAGGGTGGAATCTAATTCCGAGTACATCATTAAAATGATACTCTAAATTGCTGTTTGGTTCCCTGTTTAGTAAGTTACTGGATTTAACAAGCAATTATTATCTTGAGAGACTCTTGTTCAATTTGTAATCAACTGTCAAGAGTACCCTTTTATCTAGAATAATTTTTTATTTGTCCATATCATTTCATGGACTTAATACACGCACCTCTAAATGATCCAGACATAAAACTTACCCATTTTGACCCGAACCCCTTTGGACCTTTACCCAACCTGTCCATTTTGCCATCGCGAGGTGTACCCCTTACAGGAACTGATATCGATTGTCGCCTAGAGGCTAGAAAGAGTTAACCTGAACCTCATGTTATAAGTTCCCGAGTACTGATGGTTGGCCAACCATAGTTTTTCTCTAGGAAAATGGTATGTAATGCATGTATACCTTAATATGCCACTTACATATATACTTAACTTCTCAATTTATTAATCCTTCACTGTACCACAAATCCAATCTCTTTGCCCAGCATCATTTCTGTACGTACGATCTTTTTAATTTCTTTGGCATGTTGGTACTAAAGTTCAGTGGCGTAGCCACGGAGGACACATGTAGGGCCAAGGCCCACCCAAGACTTTTTGTTTTTAGTAATAGTTATATGGTGATTAATAATATTTTTTCTGATTAAACATTGTTGGCCCACCTTAATTGCAAAATTTAAAAAAGATTGATGGCCCACCTTAAATTTTAAGGTCTAAAAAACCGAGGCCCATCTAATTGAATTGTTTTCTACGGAGGATAACTGTTACCAAACTAACAGGTTCTGATCCATTTATTATTCTTATCTGCATTTTTATCTAATATACGTATTGATTTAGTATTCTAACTATTGTTTGTTAATGCATTTAATATCGTACTTATTATTAATCTTCTATGAAAGTTTTAATTATTATAACTTTTAATTTAGTTCAAACGAATTAACCATTGTTATTCGAAGGTTCCAAGTATTATGATAGTGTTATCATGTTACAGTTTATTTTTTCCTATTCATCAAAGTTAGTGATTTTATTGATATAATCAATAATAGTTTGTGAGGTTATGATTCGCACTTTCTCAGTAACAAAATAGTTTTAGCTATCAAGTTATGATTTTTTTGTAAGTTTTTACACTTTATCAGTCTTATCGAGCATTTTTAACATTTGTTTTGTTTTGGCCCACCCAAACTAAAATTTCTAGCTACGCCACTGCTAAAGTTGTTAATGTTACATGATCATCAGGAACTATTATATCCAGAAATATGCACAAAGGGAGGCGACAACAACAATGTTATGGGTTTTGTCGTCTGTTTCTATAATGTAAATAGAAATTAAACCACGCAGTCAAGTTATGGTTCTTTCACAATTCACAGTAACATTTTCCCTCCCTTAGTTAAAATCAAACCCTTATCTTGTTCGTTCTTTACCTATCTATCTTTTTCTTATTTCTTATTGATATTGTTTACACTCGATCATCCCACCATCTTTTTTGTAAACTTAAGCATTCGTTATTTACCTTGCCTCTCAAAAAAGGATCTATGTAGGACACACAAAGTTAAGGTATAATGGTTTAACAGGTTATGGTTGGTTTTTAATTTCCTATAATCCACTATAAATGGCTGGTTTATTCCGAGTAGGGGTGTAAACAATCCAAGCTACTCGAGCTCGAGCCGTCTTGGAGCTCGTTTAATAAACGAGTTCGAGCTCGTGGTTGCTTAAACAGGTGAGCCTATCAGTTATATACACTAACAACTTTGCATGTATTAATTAATAATTACATCATAAAATCTAGTATATATAATACTTAAATATCAAGTGAGCCGAGTGAGCTCGAGCTTTGCGTATAATGCTTGAAATAAGTACAGCTCGAGCTCTTTGAATTTAAACGAGCGGTGCTTGAGCCTTGGCGAGCTCAGACTCGGCTCTGTACATTTACACCCAGATTCTGAGCAGTGTTTCTATAGCAATAACTTAGGTTCACAACGGTTAGTTTATGATAAATTGTTCTCGGCACATGTTTCAGCATGGAATGCACAATTATATATGTTAAAGCAACTTCGGCCTGTGCAGAAAGCAGCCCAAGTAAAGCGGAACCGGACCAGAACTGGCCCAAATATACATGTTGCAACCCATCTTGTGGTTTTTGATATCATATGTTTTAGGCTTTGGTCCGGCCAAGTCTTAGAACTGAAAAAAGAAAAACGTGCAACCAGCCCATGTGTAAACATGATCCAACATTTGTACTAATTTTGGGCAGGAAAAGCCAGCTTTAATCCAAATTATACAAATGTTACCGGTTTGCAAGGTCAACAAAAGCGTGGCAGAGGAATCTGCATATTCTTCAACACTTGGAGCATCAAATGACATTTAAGGGCACTTGTAGTATCATTCCCACAAATGGAACTTCCTGAGGAAATTGAAGGGGGCATGCAGTAAGCTGCAATATCGTCCATGCTTAAAATCGCTCGGTTAATCTATTAGCACATTAGAAATATAAAATATTTGTGCAAAGAAAATTGACTTGTGTACCTAAAATCAGTGGTGCAAGACATCTGTCAAACATTGTATGGAATAGGCATGTTTCTAGGTCTATATTTTACACATATATATCATTACTCTTGTGCAAAATATCGTATACTGTCTCAACTGGGATATCATTATAGATATTCAACTTGCCACTATAAGATAATGGTATCTGTCATTTTTCCTCGTATGTCACACCAGCAATCCTGATACATACAAGCAGAACGCATTAATCTTAGAAGAATGAAAGAACCCAAGCTTTTGTATAACCTTTAAAATGTTGATCGTGCTGCGATGTTAAGATGATGTAGACTTCTTTTCCTGAAATAGTTGAAAATCCTTATTGTTCATCCCTACACAACAGACCAGTCAACAGCTTATAAAGAAACCTACGTAACTAACGGAAATAGCTTTCTTAGAAGAAAGCAAATGGAATTTTGTAAAAGGAATACATATTATAGACACTTGTAAGTCACGATTAAGCACTTACTGAACTTGTTCCCATGACATGCTAATAAGCAACAATTATGATGGCGTACCACACCCTTCGGTATTTGAGATATACACCGCATGGCATAATGTACCACACCTTTCAGTACTATTAATACAGGCCGAATATGACATTCGGTTTGATATCAACATATAAAGTGAAAGGGATATCGGCCCAATCACGAAACAAGATCTTATACAAATCTAATCAAACTAAGTGTTGTCAAATCAATCAGATAGCGTATCAAGATGAAACTGGCAGCGGAACATGAAAGGAGCTAACGGGTAAATGTAGGCCTCCGAATCAGATAAAAGAAGGGACTAAAGAATACTATAAATACGGCTCAACCACCTCAAGGTTAGGCATTCAATTCAATATACGCATTTACTCTCCACCCACTCCAAAACCGATGCATAAACTTATTCTCAAGCCGGAGGTTGGTGGAAAAGGGAAATCCCCTTTCCGCCTTTTGACGAGGCTTACGGTGTTATTTGTTTTGCAGTTAGATTCTTACGGTCCTATCAACAATACTTCATCTCATCCGAAGGTTCGGCTCAAAACCAGTGCAGTCCTTTGACACTTGTACTGCATCAGCATCTCCTGTTGCAACAAATTAATGAACTTCCGGACATCAAATGTACTTGTTCGCATTATAGAGTTTGTAAATTCATCAATTAGATCTCTTTTATGTTTATAAATTTTGAACAGTAATCAACTTTTGAAAGGATAGTCAAATTGAATAGCTTTAGCACAGTTTGGCTAATATGGTGTGTCCCATGGAGATCGTAGATACAGTTTAATATTTGATTAAAAAACAGAGACTGAAAGGTACTGGGGAACAGAGAGGTGCATATATGGCTTATCTCCCCAACTTACACTCCGCATCATACACTCCACTCAACAGTTTTAAAAAAGAAATATGAGCAGAGAAGAAGTGCACATAGCATATACACTGAAATGATAAGATATATGCATGATGGGTTACCATCTTCTACGATATCTATCCTTTTGATGACCATAATGACTCAAACACCTCGCTGCGCAAAGCTTTGTACTGTCATCAACTACAAGAAACTAAGTTGCTAACATCTACAAATGAACTTTAGTGGTACCATCTTGCAGTCTCCTCCCAATAATACCAGAGATTTAACTTCAATAAATCTTAAAAGATTTCCTTTCCAGATGGTCACACCAGAACTTGTTCATAACATTAACAAAGATTAGTCGTCAAATGAAGAAAGACTATATAATAGAAGGACCATAAGCTAATCCAACATTGCTTAGCATATATAACATTACTAGAATGCAGTACACAAATTAAAGTTAATTCATTTCAAGCTAGAATGAGCAATAACAAAATAGATACTTCATTAATACATCACTGCACCTGCTCCAACAAACATCTATGGCTATTACATTGATAGGGTAATATAACTTTAAAAGTTACCCATTGAAAAGAAAATCATTATCACCAGAAAGATCAGACTGGTCCATCAGCTGAATCGAAGACTTCAGTATCAGCAGTTGTTCCTTTCTGGACCTACATTTTATATTTCAATAGAAATAATTAATACAATATCCCCATCCAATCCAAGTGATACAATATACAAAAGCACAAAACTTTAGCATTACGGTTGAATTATAGTACGATACAATAAACAAATGAGTGGAGAACGAGTAGAAATAATAGAGTAATCGAAATATACAAGCGCGGTTAGAAATTATAGAGTAATTGAAATATACACGTGTGGTTAGGGTTTCATGTTGCCGGCGAGTAATCTGAAACTTCCGGCGACAATTCGATTCCGTCGACGGTTCAATTAACGCCTTGAGCATAATTACTTGCTGGATTGCCTGAGATTTGTTCCACGACGGCCGTCTCATACCTGTCCCGGAGGTAACAAAAATAATTAATTTTATTAAAATAAATAAATAAACACACCGGAAAACAAAAAAAATATACACAGAAACCTTTTTGTTTGAGGTAGTGGCGGCACTGTTCGCGAGTGATTTGAGAAATGTCATCTTCGGTGAGTAGGTGAAGAGGTTTATCAAGAGGTGACGTGGCGGAGAACGGTGGTTCCTCCGTCGTCATGGCGGTCGTCCTTCGTAGGTCCTTGATCGGCTACAAGTCAAAGAGAGATCAAATGAGGTTTTTGATTTTATTTCGCTCCGTGATCATTTTTTTTCTTCCTTTTTCTAATGAAGACTGGGGGAGGAGTCAGTTGAGTAAAGAGTCTTTTTTGGTTGTTTGAGGCTTTGAGCCAAGCCGCTGAGTTTATCGCCTTCTTTCTCCTCATCATTGTCGCCCCCATAATGCCACGTATTGTTTTATTTTCTTAAACGGATAACAATACTTTATTAACAAATAAACATTATCCACTTACGGTTGAAATATGTAGACTGATATAAAGTACTGGGACTGTTCATGTAATTATTGAAAGATGTAACTTTTTTTTAGATAATAGGAAAAAATACCCCGGCAAATATTATTAGAATAAAATGATAAACGATACAAGTACAATGAATGTGGTAAAACCACAAAGACTTAATCTAACAGATGGAAAGACTAAGTGCATACACAAGACAGACCTTGAGTATGACAACCAGCAAAGGCCCAACTATGAGGCAACACAACTATGCATAAAGAGGACACACTCAATCAATTGCATAAAGAGAGATGACATTGACATTCAGATCGACAATTGCATAAAGAGTTAATGCGGAAATGGAAAACAGAACACATAATGACGCGAATCGGATGTGGAACAATATAGCACACACCATCAGAGAGGTGGTCAGAGATTCTCTTGGTATGGCCGTTGGGACATCGAGAGTACACTCAACACGAAGGGTATCTTGGTGGCTCAGTGATGAAGTTCAAGCCAAAGTCACTGTGAAACAGTTTAGGTTCAGGGAGCTCATTTCAGCTCAGGAGGGGACACTTGCGGATAGAAAAAGAGCGACATAAAAGTATAAAGTAGCCAAAAGGGACACTAAGAAGGTAGTTGCACAAGAAAAAGATAGAGCGTATGAGGTCTTGTATAGGAAACTAGACTCCAAATAGGGAGCAAGTGATATCTACAAGATTTTCAAAGAGCGAAGAAGAAGAGATCTAGAAAATATCAAATCTGTCAAAGATGAAGGTAGACAAAGCGTAGTAAAAGAGGGCAAAATTAGGAAAAGATGGGGAGAAGTACTTCTGTATTTCCTTAATCGACAGCTAATTGCACAATCCACTAGCGGAAATAGTGAATTCGATTTGAACCGTGAATGAGTAAACGAGAGACAAATAGAAACAATTGATTCAACTTTCTGTGTATTGATTAATCGAATAGTTACAACAGAAAAACGTTCTGAGAGTTTACAGAATAATCGCACAAACTATCTCTCAAAAACGCATACAGAATCTATCTAACACTTGCATATTTATAAACAGACTTTGCGAAACTCGACATGCGAAACTTTCTAAGTTTCGCAACCTAGACAAGTCAAACCTAGCGAAACTCTCTAAGTTTCGCAGTACTAATAAGTTTCGCATAATTATAAGTTTCGCAACCTAGGACTTAGACAAAAATAAACTTTTACAAAATAAAACTTAAGCTAACTGACACAAAACTGTACGTCTTGTACTAACAAACTCCCCCATGTCAGTAGCTTGGGTTGTGTAGTGTCTGTTCAGTTCCACTGTCTCGGTAGATTGCTTCCAGCACGAATCCCGTGAGCACAGCAAACTTCGACTACACGTTGAAATTTCATTGCTTGAGCTCTGTCTTCAGTATTATGCAAAATCTTCTGATTGTTCAGCTTTTCCAAGTTATCTTTCGACAAATTTATCAGGCTTAGAGGATCATATACATAAATTTTGAATGTTTTCGACCACATGATATTCTCGGTCTGCTTCTTTTCATAACATTCAATTTCAGCCTCTCCTGTCTTAGCTACATAACTCCAGTACCTAAGATTTTCAGTAAAGTCCAGCGGAAGATGTTCTAAGGGGATTCATTTCAAACATCTAACTCGAGGATATATCAATTTAACCCATGGAAGATTAGTCATTGGATTAATCTTATTTGGGTAAATCTTTCTTCTCCCAAAATTAGCTGTTAAAAGTTGAAATCCATGACGAACTTCTTTTCTGATAACACTCTAAAACCATTTAGCCAACCCATCTTCAGATCTGTTGATCATGTCAAGTTGAGCAAGAAAATTAATTTCACACTTGGGCAACGAACTCAGTTTCTTGAACGATCTTTTAAAATATTGAATTCCATCTATTCTCTTCACCACGATCACCTTATTCTCTTCATCAAACTTCCAGCTTATAATGTTACCGACCAAATGAGATGACTTCACCTTGTAGAATTTCTTCTTCATCGGTGGCTCAACAGTTTTTTCTTTTTGCCTCAACCAATCAGGTAACTCTTTTCCTTTTCTGCTCGAGCTTTCTGCAACATTTGCCACTTCAGGTTCTTCATCTTCTGAATCAACCCAATCTTCAACATTTACGTTCTCATACTCAACCTCATCAGCCCTTTCCTCAGGGTTTCCATTATTTACATCTTCAAACACTACATTATCTTCAGACAATTCAAAATTTTCTTCGTTTATTCCAAAATCTTCTTCATTCAAATTACCATACTCAAGATAATTCATTAAGCTAGTTAAATCTTCCTCTTTGACTATCTCATTTAACGGCTCTGGATTAAGATTTGTCTCTTCTAATCTGTTCTCTGAACCCGGATCTTCATCAAAAGATATCAACTGATAGATCTCTAATAAGTCTGCAAATTCTGATGTTGGTCCTTGTTGATACATGTTTTGTATGTCTGTCAGTTGGTCTAGGTCTGAATAGTTTGTAATAATGTGTTCAGTGATATAAAACGTTATTTGTGTAAATATATAATTGATGTCACTGTTTAGGCGACACAGAGCTTGTGTCGCAATAGCGACACAAGGCTTGTGTCGCAATAGCGACACAAGGCTTGTGTCGCAGAGGTCGGTTTGGCGACACAGAGCTTGTGTCGCAGGTCATTTAGAGTTTGGCTATAAATAGAGACTTACGGGTTCAGTTCTAGCGTTGACGAACCTAGAGAGTTTTCAAGCTATCTGTGAGGTATTGATTGTATTTGGTTGATTCGTTATTCCTGATATATATAAAAGCTAATCGACTAGTGTCGTGTGATTGTTGACGTGCATTGTTCAATTGATTGTATTCCGCGCTTTCAATTGTTGAATTGATTCGATTTAAATCCAGAACAAAGGGTCCAACAAGTGGTATCAGAGCTAAAATCGTTTGATTTTGTGGTATTGAATCGATTTTGTGCGTTTTTCGGGTTAAATCACATACTTTTTAGCAATTACTCTTGATTAGAAGTGGTAAAAGCTTGAAATCTGGTTTTTCTGAAAGATTATTGAAGGTTCGTTCGATTGCAGGTCGTTAATTTTCGTGAGGTTTACGAAAATATTCGCATTTTGGGGTTTAAGTGCGGCTGAGTTCGCAGCATAGCGACACAACCTCTGTGTCGCCACTAGGGTTTTAGCGACATAAGCTATTTGTGCGACACAATCACTCTGTGTCGTGTTAGGGTTATCTGCGACATTATCATTGCGACATTGGGTGCGACATAAACCTGAGACATTGGACAGCGACATTGGATAGCAACATAACCTTTGTGTCGCTTTTGGACTTTTTCATTTATTCACTGTTTGCGACACAACCCTTGTGTCGCCAGTTGTTTTTATTGCGACACTACCCCTTGTGTCGCCATTTGTCTCTGCTTGTGACATTTCCTTTGTGTCGCATCTATTCTAACTTGTTTTTGCTGGTTAGCGACACTAGTCTTAGTGTCGCCATTTGTCACACCCCGCTAAAGCGAAAACACGAGGCGTAACAGCTGAGGGATTCACAACACAAAAGATATAGTAATAATACCTTAAATTAAAAAGTCGCCTTAAAGGCAATTAACAATACATCAGTTTGTTCATGGTTACAAAGTACTGTTACAACAAGGTTACAAAGTTTTCTTCAAAATGTCCATGATTTAAATCTTGGATAACATGATCCCATGCATTGCCCACATATGATCCAATCTTACCGGCGTTCTCCTGAAAAGCATGACAAAACAAAAGGGTCAACTATGGCCATAGTTGGTGAGTTCAAAGTTTGTAACCGCTAAACCAAAGATGTGTCCAATCGGGGACATAAGTAAGGGTATAGCCGTCCAATCGGGGACGCTATCACCCATGTGTTCGTCCAATCGGGGACGTAAGTATAATGAGCATTTGATTGTTAAATGTTGATGTAAATAAACATGTGGTAATAAAGAGAGAGAGAGATGTTCAAGCCTTGAGACCACTACTAATCCGATTATCCGACCGAGGTTTGCCCCAAATGCGCCATATTCTTCAACCAACATGAGTAATGGCGATATTATGCACCCACGTTGAAGTGTGAGTGAGAATGGTCTACCCTAAATAGCATGCTACCCATAATATCTACGGCTCGTCGCTACGAGTTAGTTAGTAGTGAATGAGTTGCCGGGGACTTTATACAAGAATTCTCAAGCTTAACATAATGACATACCACAGTTTACAGTTTGCGTAAAACAGTTCAAAAACAGTTGATAACATGTAAAAGTACAATTAAAAGTTTAATGTAAATTCATGCTTTTCAGCCCCAAAACAGAAATCAGAAAAGGGGGACAGTGAACTCACCTGAGTATGATAAGCAACTAGCAATCAATGAGCGAAGTGAGTATCCAAGTGCAACCTCCTAACGCCCTAAACGTATGAGGTTGTGTGTGTAATTAGATGTCTCAAAAGACCATCTATGTAAGTAGGAGGTTCACGTCCACTTATGTATGTTCACTCAATTAGAGATGTCCATTTGTTCGGTTATCATTTATGTTTAGTAAATACGTACAGCCCGTTGGTGATATTTTGTGAAAACACAGATTTGATAAATTATGTTACGCATTTTCTACTTTCTAGTTATAGTTAATGGATTAGTGTGACAAGGGGCGAAGCCCATTAATGACGGGGGTTCGGGGGCAGCGCCCCTGGTAGCGGGGTCCAATGGGTGGCAACCCCTGGCGGGGTCCAAGGGGCAGAGCCCCTGGCTGGGGTCGAGCTGCCAGGTCAGCTTGGAAAAATTTTATTTATGCATATGTTGCTTTAATAAAAACGTATAGATTTTTGTGTTTTTAGCGACACAAAGGCTTGTGTCGCTATGAGCGACACTAAGGTATTATGCGACACAAGGCTTGTGTCGCTAATGTGACGATTCGGGTGTTATGGCGACACAAAGGTTTGTGTCGCTAATGTGACGATTTGGGTGTTATGGCGACACAAAGGCTTGTGTCGCTATTGTGACGATTCGTTCCCCTTCTGCGACACTAAGGCTGGTGTCGCTAAAGGTGACGATTCGGATCTAGTGCGACACTAAGGCTTGTGTCGCTATTGTGACGATTCGTTCCCCTTCTGCGACACTAAGGCTGGTGTCGCTAAAGGTGACGATTCGGATCTAGTGCGACACTAAGGCTTGTGTCGCAGACTACTAGGCTTCTGCGACACAGAGGCCTGTAACAGGTCAGTTTTGTACATTTTATTTCGGGTTCCAAATGTTCGAGTTAAAATTTAAGAAAAATATATGTTGTTCCTTTATGTCTTAGCTAATTAATATAATTTTTACAGAATTTTTGGGTATATGTATATATTTTTAAAAATTACATTTGTCAGCTATGGTCAGAAAGTGACCATTCAGGATGTATGCAAATGTTCTCATTTTCTGGGCAAAATGCGTACACCTTTAGACAAAATCATCAAAATAACTTTTGTACCTAACAAAATTTATGAACTTTTGGCGGTGGTTTCATGTTATTTGGAGATGTATATCTCGAGTTATGATTAAAACAAGAAAGGTGAGTTTTCTTAGTTTTTGGACAGCCCGTATACATGTTTTTGAAAAAATCATTTCGGGTATCAAACGAACTCCAAAAATTGTGAAACCACTTGGAAATGAAATCTAACTTCTTAAACTTAATTTTTTCCTTTTGAATCATCCATTTTGGTTAAGTTTTGAGGGAGAAACAGCCTCTCAAAGTCAGAACATTTTCTGATCAGCTTGCATGTGACGTTTTTGACACTTTTAAACATGAAAAACGGGTTTTATGTTATGATTTGGACATTTCCTTGTTAAGTGAACTTTATAACATGTTTATAAGAGTATTAAAAGTAAATTTTTGAAGAGTTGAAGTTCTTACCACGTTTGTGAAACCGAAAGAGGAGAAAGGAAACTAGTTTTCCCGTTTCGTGCTATTTTCCGAATGGTGGCTTAAGGTGGTTGGATGGCGGCCTTGTGGTGGCTGGAGGGAGGTGTTAGGTGGCTGTGGTGGTGGTGATGAGGTCTGATTTCAGAGAATTAGGGTGTGTGTGTGTGTGTTTGTTGAGTGAAAAGTGAAAGAAATGAAGGGAGAAAGCTTATATATACATGGGCTAAGTCCATGGCTTTGGGCTCCCCTCTCTTGGGCCGAGTTGGGCCTTTGGCCGTGGGTCCGGGCCTGACCCTTCCATGGGTTGGGCTCGTGACTCGCTTCTTGATTTCGTGTTACATTTTTCGTTCGTTTAAACGTAAATTTCGCGGTTTAAAAGTTAATAATTTACGTTATGTGTTCGTGCACAATTTAAATTTGTCAATGATATTCGGGATGACTAAGTATTCTAAAATACTTAAGTTGGGTTACAAAAATATATTTTGGGTTTCGCTCGGGCGTCGGGCTCGGTTTGCGCCTTTTCATCGCGTTTGTTACGTTTTGAGCCAAACGTCTAGGTTTTTCGCGTACTATTATATTAAGATAATAATATAAGTGCAAATAACTACTATTTACTTATAAAAATAGATTTACGTTATTTACAAAGAGTTATCACCAACGCCGTATGATTGTAGGACTTCGTCCAATTCGCGGTTATACGATTTTAACCGATTGTTAACGTGTGCACGCAATCGCATGAAATGTCACATATATTTAGATTAACTAATGCTAAACACACGTATTACTAATGGTCTAGGCAATAATTACAGCCCTAGATTGGTAGGTGTCACACCATTTGTCTGCGACACAACCTTAGTGTCGCTGTTTAATATTTGAAAAACAATTTTTTTTGTGTTTTGTTTAGTGTGCAGGAAATACAATGTCTCTTCAAAGCTTTACTCAGCTATTGAAACATAGTAATGAAGTTGGAAGCACAAACAAACCTCCACTATTTACTGCAAACACTGATTATGTGGAATGGAGGCAACGATTTGAAGCTTTCATTTCATATAATGATCCCGATATGTTAATTCCTCTGCTGGAGCGTTATGAACATCCACCATCTGATGGTCAATTCAATTCTATCAACCCTCCGCCAAAACCTGTTAGATCCCTGACTCCGGATGAGAAAAAGGCTTGGGATTTGGAAAGAAAAGTACATTCAGCAATCACAATGAGCATGTCTGCCGATGTTTTGAAAATGTTTAAACACTACACCATTGCTTATGATTTGTGGAAGGCTATTGAACAACGGTGTGGGGGTAATGAGAGATACAAAAAGAGTAAACTTGCACTCATTAAGAAACAATATGAATTGTTTAACATATTACCAAATGAGTCTATTAATGCACTGTTTATTCGCTACTCACATCTGGTAGGTGAGTTGAATGAAGGAGCGGTGACTTTAACTACTGAGGATGTGAACAAGAAACTCTTAGGCGCTTTGCCTAAGAAATGGAATCATCGTGTCATGATGATGGAGGAAGATGAACGAGTGATGAATCTTTCGTTAGATGATCTTGTTGGAAGACTACAAGCTTATGCACTAGATATGCAGAGAAAAGAAACGAAGTCTAGTGCACAGGTTCAAGATCCCAGCTTATATGGTAGTTCGTCTCCTACTACTGGTGTGGCATTATTATCTGGCAGCTCTAGTGGATCTTCTGCACCCTCTACTAAACCAGCTATTCCTTCAGTTGGAAGAGTACCTTACTCTTCAAATACTCCAGTCTCACCTGATACTGAAGAGAATGCTGCTGTGTTTCAAGCCTTTCTCAGTGCTTATGATAGTTTTCTTTCAAAGAAAACTAGCACAATCGATCTTAATGAGAGAGATTTTGAACAAATAGATCCCGATGATCTGGAAAGAATGGATCTGCGTTGGAACTTTGCTATGCTAACCAAGAGAGCAAAGAAATATTTAAAGAAAACTGGGAGAAAGAATCTGGATGATGATAGTGATTCCGGTCTGGGCTTTGATAAAAGTAAGGTGAAGTGCTACAACTGCCAAAATCTTGGGCACTTTGCTAGGGAATGTGAGAAGGCAAAGCATCCTGCTTCTGGCTACTCAAAACCATCTGCCTACACAAGACCATCTCCGAGGACTCCAGAGAAAACGCCTGCCTCAAATGCTCTTCTTATTCAAAATGAAGAGGCGTATGATTGGAGTGAAGAAGCAAATGATGATCAAAATAATGCTCTTATGGCTGAAATCTCCAGTGTGCATGAGGTACCCATCGAAGAACCATTCTCTTGTATATCATGCATTAAATTAACTGGGAAAATTAACAGATACTCTGAGGATAACCAACGCCTGAATAATGAATTAGAAAAACTTGCTAAGGCTAATAAGATCTTAAAAGAAAATGAAAAAGCTTTTGATAAGAAACTAGATGCTGCATTTTCTGACCAAAAGGAACTAAAAGCTAAAATTTTTAGTCAACAAGATGCAATTGATAGTTATCTTAAATTACTAGTTGATCTTAGAAAGGAACTTGCTGACTCACAGTCAGAAATAATTAACCTTAAGAGAAAACTTTCTAATTTCTCAACGTCCTCACTTGTCTTTGATGAAATTCTTCAAGGGCAAAGGTTTGATACCAAAAGCAAGGCTGGCCTTGGTTATCACCAAGTACCACCTCCTATGAATTATCTACCTATGCCTTCAAAGGATGAAGCCAAAGACTTTGTACCTTCCTTTTTAATGGAAGTCATGAAATCTGTTAATGAGCCAGTTAAAGATTCTAAGCAAAATGTTGAGTCTAAGTCTGAACAATCTACTGCTAATGAATCTGTAAAACCTGATGAAACTAAGCCTGTGCCTGTTACGAAACCTGAATTTGTTAAGATTAAGATTACAACTCCAGTTAGTGAACAGGAAGTAGTTGAAGTTGAGGATTTGACTGAGGAAGTTAATGTGAAGATTAAAAAAGAAAATGTTAAGCCTTAAAATCATAAAATAACCACTGAATTAAGTGACATGGCTTTTCAAAGAAGGCAAAGCTACGGCTGAGCCTCAAAATAAGATTTTAAAAATTGATAAAAAGAACAAATCACCTGAAAAATCTTCTAAACATGTTGATGTCTCGGATAAACCATCAATATCTTCACCAGCATCTAACTCATCTTGTACATTCAAATGTGCATGTTCTGTTAATGCTTCATTTAAACAACCTCCAGTGCTTCATCCTCAACCTCAACCATTCGTTGAAAGACGATCTTGTTTCTATTGTAGGAAACAAGGTCATCTCATTGATGTTTGTCCGTTGCTTTCTAGACAACGATTTGGGAGATCCACGCCACGAAATTCTTTATATAGAAATTCATTTACATAAATCTCAATCGAGGCGTAGCTCATCATCTCCCTTACATGTCAAGAAAGTCAATAAGATTGTGCCCAGTAAACCTAGTGTCAAACATCACAATCCTATAGACAAACAACCACCCAAACCTAAACAGGTTTGGCAGATTAAAAGGTCAACCAATGACCTGTCATCCTACAATAACACATCAGGAAACACCACTGATTTGTTAAAAGATAAAAATCTTAACTGATGTTGTTATTGTAGATGACCTTGGAAGACCCAAGTCTATAAAGGCTTGGGTCTCCACTACTAACTAATCCATTCCTACATTTTGTGTCTGCAGTAGTCGGAGGAAGTGAAAAATAGTAAATGGTATATCGATAGCGGCTGCTCACGACACATGACTGGCAACTTAGCTCTACTTTCTGATTTGAAGCCATATAATGGGGGTTATGTTGCATTTGCGGGTGATAAGGGTGGAGAGATTACTGGCCAAGGAACACTCACAAATGGGCAAGTGAGCTTTGAAAAAGTGAATTTTGTTGAACAGTTGAATCACAACTTGCTCAGTGTTTCTCAAATGTTTGACAAGAAGTACATTACAACATTTACTGATGTAGAATGCTTAATTCTGAAGCCGGGATTTGTGATTCCCGAGGAATGGGTACTAATGAGAGCACCAAGGACAAAGGACACGTATGTACTAGATATGCGTACCGTTTCATCCACTGAGCATACTTGTTTATTGTCTAAAGCTGATGAAAAGGATTCACTAATGTGGCACAGACGAATGGGACATCTTCATTTCCGCAAGATGAACTATCTTGTAAAACATGATCTTGTGTTAGGCGTTCCCAAACAATCTTTTGGATTAAATGATACCTGTGTCTCCTGTCTCAAAGGAAAACAACACAAGAAATTCCATAAGTCTAAGTTAGTGAATTCCATTGAAACACCTCTTGAGTTATTGCATATGGATCTTTTCAGACCAGTGAGCAAACGGAGTATAGGAGGAAGTTATTACTGCTTGGTAGTGACTGACGACTATTCGCGATTTTCATGGGTGTACTTCATTTCTTCTAAAGATGAGGTGCCTGATATTCTAATTTATCTGTTTGACAAACTGGAAAACCTATGCAATCTGAAGATAAAAAAACTGCAGAGTGACAACGGAACTGAATTCAAGAACAAAACATTAGAGATGTACTGTTTAAAGAAAGGAATAAATCATCAATTCAGTGCCGCAAGAACTCCACAACAAAATGGAGTCGCTGAAAGAAAGAATAGGACTCTCATAGAGGCTGCACGTACCATGCTCTCAGACTCAAAATTGCCTATCACTTTTTGGGCAGAGGTGGTTAATACAGCCTGTTATGTTCTCAACAGGGTTTTGACGGTGAAGAAACGAAATAAGACATGTTATGAGCTATTTAATAACCGTAAACCCAACTTGCAGTTTCTTGAACCTTTTGGGTATCCCTGCATCATCATGAACACACGCGAACGAGTTGCCAAGTTCGGTGAAAAGTCAAGTGATGGTTTCTTCTTGGGTTATTCTGTTAATTCTCCTAACAAGAGAGTTTATAATAAATCAACGAAGAGGATTGAGGAGCACTATGAAGTTAAATGTTTAAGATATACTGAATCTCCTCAAAGCACGGGACCCGACTCATTGTTTAAATATGATGAATTGTTTGACTCATTTCATCTATCTATGGATGATAATGTTGATCAGGTGGTGACCCTACTGCATGGAATTGATATGTTTCAGGATGTATCTATTCCTCCTAAAGTCCCATTACCCTCAAACAATGATACCCCTTCTACTTCTGGAACAGCTCCTAGTGTATCTATTCCACAAACTAATCCTGAGATGCTGGGTTTATCCGATGATGAAACTGAGGATAAATCTGCTGAAGCTGACCAATTGCCTGCCATTATTGAAGTTGTCGGAGATTTAAACAACTTGGATTCTGAGGTTGTGCCACCACAGATACCACAGCAATGAGTACACACATCTCATCCGACTGAATAATATTATTGGTGAGTTGTCTAAAGGTGTACAAACACGACATCAAGTTAAGGCCACTACATCCGACTCTTCTTCTTGTCTTGTAGCTGAGATGGAATCATGTTTTCTATCTCAGATTGAACCGAAAAATGTGAAGGAAACATTAATCGACTCTCATTGGGTCGAGGCTATGCAGGATGAACTTCATCAATTTCAAAAGCTACAAGTTTGGAGTTTGGTTCCACTCCCCAAGGGGCAACACCCTATTGGTACGCGTTGGGTGTTTCGTGCAAAGAAAGATGATCGTGGTATTGTGATTCGGAACAAGGCTAGACTAGTGGTACAAGGTTTTTCTCAAATAGAAGGTCTCGATTATTATGAGGTATTTGCTCCAGTTGCAAGGCTAGAATCAATTAGAATATTTCTTGCCTACGCCTCATACAAGAAATTTAAAGTGTACCAGCTAGACGTAAAAAGCGCGTTTTTGTATGGAAAGGTCAGTGAAGAAGTGTATGTCAAGCAACCTCCTGGATTTGAAGACTCAGTGCATCCGGAGTATGTTTACAAATTAGACAAAGCACTGTATGGACTTCATCAAGCTCCAAGGGCGTGGTACGAGACGTTGTCATAACATCCGTTGGCTAATGGATTCACACGAGGACAGATTGACAGCACACTCTTTATTAGAAAGGTTGGAAACGATTTGTTACTTGTGTAGGTATATGTGGACGACATTATCTTTGGATCTACCAATGAGAAGCTGTGTTAGGACTTCGAGAAAATCACGAAGGACAAGTTTGAGATGAGTGCAATGGGAGAACTTACATTCTTCTTAGGTGTACAGGTTGAGCAATCTGATAAAGGTATTTACATTCATCAAACTAAGTATGTCAATGACATCTTAACCAAATATCAGTTGCTCGACTGTAAGACCTTTGGAACTCCCATTGACATAAATCACAAACTTGGTTTGGCTGAAGACGAAGAAGACGTAAATCAGCGAGACTATCGGTCAATGATAGGATCACTGATGTATCTCACAACATCAAGACCCGACATAATGTTTGTTGTGGCTATCTGCTCAAGATTTCAAGCAAATCCGAAGGTTTCTCATATGAAGGCGGTTAAGCGAATCCTTAGTTACCTCAAATTTAGACTATTTCTGGGTCTCTGGTATTCTAATGAGGATAACTTCGCTTTAACTGCCTACTCCGATTCAGACCTCGGTGGTTGCAATGTGGACAAAAAGTCTACGACTGGAGGATGTCAGTTCTTTGGTAGTCGCTTAGTCTCGTGGCAGTGTAAAAAGCAGACCACAGTCTCTACTTCATCTACTGAGGCTGAATACATTGCTGCTGCAAGTTGCTGTTCTCAAGTTCTCTGGATTCAGCATCAAATGCGTGATTACGGGTTACTCCTATCCATATTGATAATACTGCTGCTATCTCTATCATACGCAATCCCGTACAACACTCAAAAACTAAACATATTGAACTTCGGTTTCATTTCATACGGGACTGCTATGAGAAACACCCGATAGACCTTGTCCAAATCGATACATCTAAGCAAAACGATGATCTTTTTACAAAGGCCTTTTCACGATCTCGATTTGATGAACTTGTCTCTATGATAGGGATGAGGTTCTTTGTTAAAAATTAAATTATGACTTGGAGCGTGTGTTAAAAAAAAAAAAAAAAAAAAAGGCAACTGCCACTCTTTATACTTGTTAGTAGTAAAGAAACGCAATGGTTGCAACATTGTTAAAAAGAGACGTTGAATTGTGTCTGTAAACAATTGGGGAAATGATAGTACATCAGGAGACATGCATAAAATGGAATTTTAAGGTTTATGTTTGATGTGTCATTAGATTTATCTAGCATACTTGAAATATCTTTTATAAATATTAGATTCATCAAATGATTTATTGGTAGGCATTTGTTCTAAAGTTACTAAAAAGCTTAACTTTCAAATATGCATATTATTTTATATAAAGACATATTAATATGTATGACATTAAGTTGAAATAAGGGCCAAAATGTCCGAAATATTTTGACGCTTTGTCTTAATATTTGGATGATAAACATGTTATGATCTAAAATATAGGGTCTTTGTATGGTGTTATCTGGGGAATATATTAGTTGTCTCCTCTGTTGTATGAAAATACAGACCTGGTTTCATCTAATATATTCTTGAAAAGAACTTAGGTGCGTAGTCTATGTTAAGCTTTAGACAACTATTACGTACCTGTGGCATTCCTACAATTCACAAAATAAAATGTACAAAAGTGCAGAAAAGTTATAAAAAGTTTGCCTCCTACTAGTTTGTGTTAAACTATGGTACTCTGTTGTACGAAAGTACAGACCTGTACCCTCTAGTTTAATTGTTCAGACTGGTGTTTGTTCAACCCGAACTATTGTTTATGTGACTTTGTTGTACGAAAGTACAGACCTGTGACCGCTAACTTGATTCTAAAGATACATTCATACCTTCACCTTCTATATAGAAAATACTAACATGTTTTGATTTCAAATGTATATTTTAATGTGAGTTATATAATATAATATGCATGCTAATAATAACACAAGTGGTTCATCTCATTATGAGTTGAAATCATATACTTAAGTACAAATGTTTAGATGGATAAAATATCAATAATCGTCTTGAACTAATCTTTATAACAGGTAATTTAAATATGCTAAGTAAATTTAAAGTGGACAAACATACTGGTAATCGAAATAACACTTACTATTCCTAATAATGGCATGTTATCCTGATATGATCCCTAACCAGACTTAAACATTTCCGTCACCAAAAATAGTTTACGAACTTTTCGTTGATTGTAAAATTGAATCAACGATTTTTCTTTTTGCATTATTTCTTATTTTATCTGTAGCTTAATTAGCTTCTCCGAGTCTATAAATTAATATCAAATCGAGTATCGAACTCTGAAAATCGAAATCATACTGAAAAATCACCAAGTGTCCTTTTGCGACACAACCCTGTGTCGCTCCTTATGTCGCTGCCTGTGTCGCAGGCTATGTCGCTATGTAGTGTACGGGTATAAAAGCAAACCTCTGCGACCTTAACGTGTTTACTATTCTTAATTACCTGCGACACAAGCACCCGTTATAGCGACACAAGCAAACCCGTGTGATTTTCGAATTGATCTTCATTTTCTGAGCTTTCTGTTCCAATCAATCCATACAATCTCATTCTCCTTACCTTACTCGATCTAGTGGTATAAATCTTTCCCTTTTTCACCGTGTATTTTGTGTTTAATTGTGAATTAAAGTCACGGGTTTTTAGAGCTTTCGGTTTGGGATTAAATTGAGGTGTTTATGTGTGCCTAACTTGATAAGACGGATATTTTCTTGTTCCTAATGATGCTACGCATCTTGTGGTCGATTTGGTTTGCAAAAACCCCAAATTTTCGACCATTGGGATCTGGGCATTGTTTGGTGTTCATCTTTGCGACACAACATGCGACACAAGTCTTTGTGTAGCAGGTTTTGTCCAATTAATTTAATGTCAGACTTTGGATGCGACACTAAAGTCTATGTCTCTATTAATTGCGACACAAGCTCTTGTGTCGTTTTTCTATCAAAATCAATTTTCTTGCAAGTGTTTGGCTGCGACACTAAAGTCTGTGTCGCTACCCCTCTGCGACACAAGTCCTTCTGTCGCTTACTTTAATTAATTTCAAAATAATTGTCAAATGCGACACAACCCTTTTCTGTCGCATCTTTGAGTTGCGACACAAGTGCTTGTGTCGCTTGCATGATTTCAATTAATTAACTTAAATGTTTTCGTCACTAAGGACTATGTCGCTCCATCTGTGCGACACAACCCTTGTGTCGCCTCTACAGATTGTTTCAATTAAATATTTATTGCTAATGCTTCTGTTGTGCTTTTTCTTGTGTATTTTTAGAAATGGCAGGACAAGACGCATTCTTGAGGTTACTCGAACCTCGTCACAACACAGTCGCTTTTTTAGAAGCCGATCGGGACTCTGCCGCCCTTTTCCGCCAAATGATTTAATTCCTTAGGCGCTCCCGAATATTCTATGCCATCACTGCTGCTCCCACTATCTACCGTGACCACGTTGGTCCTTTTTGGAGAAATGCGGTTGTAAACACCGAACTGGAGGAGACCCGGATTATATCTAGAGTCTTTGACCGTGAGGTTATTATAACTGAGCAGTTGATTCGCGAAGTTATCTGTTTTAATGATACTTTGGACATGCCCACCCAATTTTCCAACGTATTTCTCGCCGGTGACATGACAGGAATGGGTTATCCGGGTGTCCCCTCTGATCAGTACCGCAAGGGGCATCTCACTCGCGTCTGGAGATTTTTGATGCACGTGATAATCGTGTGTTTGTCTGCCAGGAAGGCAGGTTTCGATGGTGCAAGTCACCGTACCGTCTCTGCCATGCTGGCCCTGGTCTACAATAAACCTTACAATTTTTCCGGATATCTGTTCCGTGAAATGGTGGAAAATGCCAAAGCTGAAAATGACAAATGGGTCATGTACCCAAGGTTTATCTAGTTGCTGATCAACCATTTATTACCGGATCTTCCGGTGAATCCTGATGCAACTTTTCTCCAAACGCCAATGAACCTGCGAATTTTTGCACTTTTGCAGCTCCTACGGCAAAGGAGTTGCAGCCCCTGCTGATGTCCCACTCTTTGGGCATATTGTTAATGAGGGCTACGTCCCTCCGGCTAATGAAGGTTTTTTAGATGATGCTGCTGCTCCTCTTCCCTCTGAGGATGCTTTTGTAAATATACCAGTTCAAACCGAGGGTGAGAATATTAATGATGTTTTGCAGGATATTGATAACTTTCAAACAGTTGACAAGACTACTGCTGATGCGGTCTCGGATGATATTGTATCCATGGATCCAAACGACACCCCAACGGATTCGGATGGTGATGTCCCCTCATCGAAAACCATTGAACGCCTCCGAGTCCATAATACTCTTCGATACGAGCGTGTTCTTCGCCGAATTAGGACAGGACGGGTGCATGTGCCGTCTGACCGGAGGAAACGGCCCCGGGAAGTACATGACTCAGATGATGACATCTACGAGCCCCGTCCTCGTCCTCGAACTCAAGTTCATCCGGTCTCTACTTCTGCTGATCCCCAACTACAACCAGCTGTTCTTCAAACTATCTTGGATGATCTAGCAAAGATGCAAGCGCTGATTGCTGATCAAGCGACTTTGATTCAAGTTCAAGCTTCGAGGATTACGGATTTAGAAGCGATAGCGGCTCAGGTTCCTCAGCTGGAGAGTCGACTTTTAGAACTAGAGGCCCTCGCTATTGTTCCGGGGGAGGTAGGCTTTGATGAAACAACATCAATGGCCCCTGGTTCAACTGAAATTGTAAATACTGATGATGTAACCGAAGAAGCTATGAATGAAAATATTAATTTAGATTATTTTGCGTCTTCTGCTCCAATCCCAGGACAACCAGTTGCCCTAAATGTAGATTACTCCGAAGCCAATCTTGAGTATCTACAAAGTCTAATAAATGAAGAAGATATAGAAAACGACAATGAGGAGTTTGTGTTTGATAATGAAGAAGTGGATGTTGAAGAAGAAAATGTTCAAGAAGATTTTGTGAATGTTGATGAAATGAATTTCGGAGAGGAGATGGAGGTCTCTGATACAGAGGAGATTTTTGAGGAAAGAGGTCAACACTAAAGTGTTTTATCTTTTGAGACCGAATCTGGAGACAAGGTACACTTACCGAAACAAGATGCATCCGATTACCAACAAGCCCTGGGTTAAGATTGTATATAAATCTCCAAAGACTTTAAAGTTCATTCCTCTGGAGAAGCTCCCAGTTGATTTTTTTCGCAGACTACAACTGTGGATATATGACGGTTATACAGGCGAAGCAGAGATTGTTTATATTTCCGATACAGAGCCCGAAGACCTATGGAAAGCCAAACTATCGAGGATAAGAGTGTATGATCCTTTGAGCTTGATTAACCTTACCAAGAAAGACCTTGAAGCTCTTCATGCCTAGAAGATTGATTATTTTCAAGAGTTTAAGGTTGAAGCTATGCGATTTCAAAAGGTTGTCAGCGTATGTATAACTCAAGGAGTACACGCTGGAGGAAACTTTCTTGCCAGTTGGAAGTGTTAGAAGACCGAGGCTGAATGGAGAAATTTTGAAGACCAAGTTGAAGACGGGGGAGTTTGTTGATACATGTTTTGTTGTCTGTCAGTTGGTCTAGGTCTGAATAGTTTGTAATAATGTGTTCAGTGATATAAAACGTTATTTGTGTAAATATATAATTGATGTCACTGTTTAGGCGACACAGAGCTTGTGTCGCAATAGCGACACAAGGCTTGTGTCGCATAGGTCGGTTTGGCGACACAGAGCTTGTGTCGCAGGTCGTTTAGAGTTTGGCTATAAATAAAGACTTACGGGTTCAGTTCTAGTGTTGACGAACCTAGAGAGTTTTCAAGCTATCTGTGAGGTATTGATTGTATTTGGTTGATTCGTTATTCTTGATATATATAAAAGCTAATCGACTAGTGTCGTGTGATTGTTGACGTGCATTGTTCAATTGATTGTATTCCGCACTTTCAATTGTTGAATTGATTCGATTTAGATCCAGAACAAAGGGTCCAACAGTCCTGCAGCCACATCTAACACCTCAGCTTCAGCTTGTGGTTGATATTCTAGTAAAGCCCATGAAGTCTGATCTTGAGGACCCTCTGGTTGAGGTTTAGGTTCTAGCTCAGTTTTAGGTTCAGATTCTGGTTCTGGATTCTCAGGCAAAGTTGGTTGATCACCATTACCTGTATCATCATCATCACCATTACCCTGACTATTATTACCCATGTCATCATTATCTTCATCATCATTACCTTCATCAATCTCCGCCTAATCATCTAATTTTTCCTTTAAATCATCAATCTCTTTAACTAGATCATCAATTCGTTGGTTTTGGGCGGTGAGCTGGGTTCTCTGAGAATCTAGAAGATTATCTTGAGTATCTATTCTTTGGAGCGCAAAAGATAAATCTTGTTCCAAACTCTTTACTGTGTCTTGCAGTTCCGACACCGCATCCATTAGTTGAGATATAATATCTGGATCAACATTGGATACTGATGGTTGTGCTTGAGAGGATGGGCCAACTTCTTGTTGAGAATATGAAAAGACTCTGGAAATCGGTTGTAAATTCTGTCGTCGATATGTATTTTTTGAAATTATACGACGTTGAGCTGGAGGCTGTTCAGGCTCATAATTAGGATCTTGATCTAGTTGACGCTTTCGTCGAATTTCTTGCCTTTCAGTTTCAGTTGCTAGTCTTATCCTTTCTTGAATTTCAACATCAGTTTCTGTTGGCTCTTCATCAGTACTTTCCGAACTTGAAGACTCAATCATTTCTTGTTCATTTTCAGTCTGAATTATAGGCTCTGCTCCTTCTGCCACTATATTTTGTTCTACATTAACCGGTTCATCTGTTTGAAAGTTTTGTTGTGTTGCTTCAGAATCACTACCAGATGTTGCCTCCTCAATTACCGGCGCAACATAATTAAGATCGATTATGTGCCCGAACAACGGAGTTGTTGGAGGAACGGTCTTTCTACCGTAGCCTCTGCAGTCAGTTAATGTCCTTTTCTGCATAGGAGTATAAGCTAAAGAATTCCCAATATGCTGAAGATTTGAAATTTGAGCATTAAAGATCAACTGAAGAAACCGGGGAAACATGTAGAAGTGAGTAGGGCTTGTAATGTTGGCCACAAGATTGGAGAATACAAATTTTGAGAAGTTATACGGCCGGTTTTGAATTAAAGCAAGGATTAAAGATGCTAACCCGTAGCTCATTCCGTCTAATCCCCCTTTCAATGGAGATACACAACAGATCAGCGTATGCATGAGAATTCTCCAATGCGGGCATAAGTGATGTTTCCTGTACTGTGGGTCATTCTCAGGTCTGATAAAGCCCATCTGATGAAAACAGTCATCGATAATCCACTTTGGTAGCTCATTATTAGCTGTCTCATCATCTTCAAAATGTAATTCATGTTTGATCATGGCTTTTGAAATGGCAATGGGTGAACCAGCAACTATTGCCATTATGCATGAAGGCTTTATGTCACACCTATGAACTGCAGTGCTCCAGAAGTCCCTCATATGACTTTCACAAACATCAGCAGGAGTAGCAGGAGTAGATATAGCATGAAATATTCTTGATCTCTTTAAGAACTCTACCACTGGCAAAAATACGAGATTTTCCGCAACAGATGAATCATTGGCCAGATATGTCGTAGTGTTATGCCTCGCTTCAAACATCTTAGAAGACACAACCCCTTCTTCTTCAGCCATCTGTGTTTGTATATAACAAGAAGAACTGGACAAAGAATAATTGTTAAATTTTCAGAGTTCAAGATTGAATTATTTCAAAAAAATTTCCTAAGTCCTGGTTTGCGAAAGTCAGTACTGTAGGTACTATTTCATGCGAAAGTTTACTTTTTGTGCGAAACTCAAGGAGTATCGCACAGAGTTTCGCATGTTTACATTCACAAGTTTAAGTCAAAGTTTCGCTTACTGTTCATGCGAAACTTTTGAATTCATACGAATATCAAAAAAGATTTGCACATTGTTCATGCGCGACTCTCAATGCATGCGAAAGTCAGATGAGTTTCGCACACTGAGAGTTTCGCACAAACCCCAACAGATATTCGCAAGTCATATTTTTTTTCAAATTAAAGCACGAATAATAAGTGTTAGGAGGTGAAGTTTATACCAAAATGATCAGCAAGTAAAGGCGCACAAATCTATCGGAGTAAAAATGCTAGAATTTAGCACAGAACGAGCAATCGACAAATCACAGCTTTACGGACATTCTCTTTCGTAGGACAGTTTCACAGTAAAAGAAATATGTAAGTACATATTCGTGCGAGACTTGCCTTTTTATAGGAACGGTTCTCTGCGAAGCTTCTTCTGCGAAGCTTCTTCTCGCATATGTTGACTTTCGCCAAGAGAGTGTCGCATATATTTGACTTTCGCTATAACAGTTTCGCATGATTTGACTTAATCTTTTAATATTTTAGAAAAATCGAGTATCTTCGTAAAATTAACTGAGAAAATAAAATCTTTTTGTAATTTTCTTTTAACTATTTACAAACTAATAAAATAAAATTCACTAAAAAAAAAAATAACTGAAAATCTTTTTGTGGGGTGAACATTTATACTTTGGGATCATATCAGTTTAAAGTACATTCTCTTTAAGGATTTTAAATCTATCTTGATCACTAGTATAATTTTTCAATGTTAAGCTTATCTTAATCAATTTTTAAACAAGTTTTCTTATCTTTTTAGATAGTTCAAGATGATTATTAATATAGTTTTCCTCTTAAACATTCTTCACTTCAATTTCTAAACTATAATTATTATTATGGATATTATTTGTAAGCAACAAACTTTGACATACTCTTGAAATCAGAATAACAAAATTTCTATTATTTAAGAGTAAAAAATATGTAGTTTTCTGTTTAGGCGCAAACTGATCTTTGAAGAAACTATTAATTAGAGGTCTGTACTGAGTACAACAAAGTAATTATTAGTTTGAACAAACACCAGTTTGAGTGTTTTTGAATAAACTAATGGCAACAGGTCTGTATTCTCATACAACAGAGTCACCCTTAATTTAAACAGAAACACTTTTTAATCTTACACTTATTCCGGTCTGTACTAAGTACAACAAAGATATAAAGTATGATTCACCTAATTATACTAATAAACTCTTGGTCTGCAAATACCACAGAGAAACTTATTTTAGTATATATCCATTAGTTCATATCTAAGACATATTTAAGACTCAAAATGATAGAATTTTGTTAAACTTTCATTCAAGAATTAAGATTTTAACAATCATACGTCAAAAATTTGTTTCTTTCAAATAATATTATTAGTTTTGTTTAGATTTGTTTAAGAAACTTCGTGTAGAACGCCTATCAATACATCATATGATGAAGCTATTTATGATTTAGAAAATTTGAATTAAAATTGTTAAGACAACCTACTAGTGTATCAAAATAAAATTTTAAATTTGAGGTTTTATTTATATACTTAACTGATGTACTATCATTTCTCAATTTTTTACACAAAATCTCCCCGATTGTTTATGATTTTATTTATTTTTATTTTTATTTTGAATATTTTTCTTATGTTTTTGGAGTTTTCATTTTTGAAATAAAAGAAAACAATAAAACTGCAGAGCTACTTTTTCATGCCAATCATTGACACCAGTTCTTCAAAGTAACTTTTTGAAAAAGCTTTTGTGAACAAATCCGCATTTTGCTTTGAAGTGTCAATGCTTATTAATTCAATTAAGTGCTTTACAAAGCAATCTCGTATGAAGTGATATCGAATTTCAATATGTGTTGTTTTAGAATGTTGTACGGGATTGCGTGTTTTGCAAATGGCAGCTGTGTTGTTGATACTTTTAGGAGTTTTAGTTAAGAGTAAACCGTAATCGCAAAGCTGATGCTGAATCCACAATACTTGAGAACATCAACTTGAAGCAGCGATATACTCGGCCTCCGCAGTTGAAGTAGAAATTGTTGTTTGCTTCTTACACTGCCAAGAAACCAAACGATTTCCTAAAAACTGACAACCCCCAGACGTTGACTTTTTGTCCAAGTTACAGCCTCCATAATCCGAATCTGAATACGCTATTCATCATTTGAATACCATAAACCCAAATTTGGTTTACGTTTAAGATAATGAAATATTTTCTTAACAGCATTCAGATGAGAAATCTTCGGGGAAGCTTGATATCATGAGCAAACTGCTAAAGCGAACATAATATCAGGTCTTGAAGCTGTAAGCTACTTCAAAGATCCTATCATTGAACGATATTCCTTTTGATCTGTATCTTCATCTTCAAGAGCTGGACCGATCTTATTATCATTGAACGATATTCCTTTTGATCTGTATCTTCATCTTCAAGAGCTGGACCGATCTTATGAATAAGTTCTATGGGTGTACTAACTGAGATGCAATCTAACATCTTAAAACGAGTTAAGATGTCATTTACATACTTAGTTTGATGAATGAAATTGCCTTTTTGGGTTTGTTTGACTTGCAATCCCAAGAAAAAAGACATTTCACCCATATAACTCATTTCAAATTTTGATTTCATAATTATTTCAAATTCTTTACACAAATTCTCATCAGTCGATCCAAAGATAATATCGTCTACGTAGATTTACACCATTAACAAGCCTCCCTTAGATTTCTTTATGAAGAGAGTATTGTCTATTTGTCCTCGAGAAAAAGCCATTAGCAAGAAGATGCTGGGACAAAGTTTCATACCAAGACCTCAGGGCTTGATGAAGACCATATAAAGCCTTGTCAAATTTATAGACATGGTCAGGATATTGTGAATCTTCAAACCCCGGAGGTTGGCGGACATATACTTTTTCATGGACTTTTCCATATAAAAATGCACTTTTGACATTCAGTTGAAAGACTTTGAATTTCATGTACGAGGCGTACGCCAAGAACAATCTAATTGATTCAAGTCTTGCAACCGGCGCAAATACTTCATCGTAATCGAGGCCTTCTATCTGGGTAAAGCCTTGAACTACAAGTCGAGCTTTGTTTCGGACAACCACGCCACGATCATCCTTTTTAACTCGAAAAACCCATCGAGTACCAATAGAATGAATACCCTTTGGTAACTCGACCAAAGTCCAAACCTGTAGACTCACAAATTGTTGCAATTCCTCTTGCATTGCTTCCACCCAAGCAGAATCCTCTAATGCAATTTTCACATTTTTAGGCTCAATCTGTGATAAGAAATATGACTCCATTTGAGTCATTAAACATGCAGTTGATGTTTTAAGTTAATTTCTTGTTTGAACACCAACTGACGCTTCTCTAATAATGTTCTCAATAGGATGTGTAGAATGAATTCTCATAGTGGGAACAATTTCAGCTTCCAATGTCGAGTCCAAATTAGTAGCATCAAGACCACAATTTGCCTCATCTTCTAAATTTTGTTCATGATTTGACTAATCAACTAATTCAGTAGTTGTTTTATGAAAGTCCTCATCATGAACTGAATTTATATCTTCTGCATCATTTTTAGGATTAGTTGGCTTAACTAGAGAAGAAGAAGTTGATAGAGTAGAATCAGGCATAGTTGGTTCAGAAGGAGATGAAAGAACAGGTACAACCATATCATCATCTCCCCCAAACATCATAACTAGTGAATTCACAGCTTCAGGAAAAACCTCTAGTGAATTGAAGAAAGAATCATAATCGAATAACGAATCAGGCCCTGTTCCAGCTTGAGGAGGTGTGTGTCTTAAGAATTCAACCTCAAAACACTCCTCAATTTTTCTGGTTGCTTTATTATAAACACGTTTATTTTGTGAGTTTGTCGAATAACCAAGAAAATAGCCATCACTTGATTTTTCTCCAAACTTAGATCAACGGTCTTTTGTATTAAGCAAAAGGCATGGACAACCAAAAGGTTCAAGAAATTTGAGATTTGGTTTTCGATTATTTAATAACTCATAAAAAGTTTTATGTCTTCTCTTCACTATTAGAACTCTATTAAGAACAAAGCAAGTTGTGTTTATTACTTCAGCCCAAAAGGTTATCGGTAATTTAGAGTCCGATAACATGGTTCTTGCAGTCTCAATGAGAGTTCGATTTTTCCTTTCAGCGACCCCATTTTGTTGTGGTGTTCTCGGGGCACTAAACTGATGTGAAATACCATGCTGATGACAAAAGAGCTCCAGAATATGATTCTTGAACTCTGTTTCGTTATCACTTCTAAGTTTCTTAATTTTCAAAGAAAATAGATTCTCCAGCTTGAGAAATAAGTACTTAAGTATTTCCGGAGTTTCATCCTTGGTTGCCAAAATGTATACCCATGAAAACCTAGAATAATCGTCCGTTACTACCAAGCAGTAATATTTCCCACCAATGCTCATAATATTCATGGGACCAAACAAGTCCATGTGAAGCAATTCAAGAGGAGCTTCAATCGAATTCACAAGCTTAGGCAAATGCGCTTTCTTTATTTGTTTTCCTTTCTTGCAAGGAATGCAATGATCGGATAAAGAAAACGTTTGTTTGGGCACACCAATCACTAGATCATGTTTTACAAAGAAATTCATTTTCTGAAAATGAATATGCCCCATTCACCTATGCCATAGAATTGATTCCTGTTCAGATGCCTTGGATATTAAACATGTATGCTCCGTTGCTGTAGAAACTGTTCTCATATCAACAATATAGGTATCCTTGTTCCTTGGCGCATGCATAAGAGTCCATTCTTTCGGTACAACAAACCCCGATTTTAGAATTAAACACTCCTTATCATTGAACCAAGTGGACATTTTCTTGTCACAAACTTGAGATACGCTAAGAAGATTATATTGTAGCTGCTCCACATAGTTAACCTTTTCAAAGCTAACTTCTACGTTTGACACTGTTCCCTCCCTTGTGATCATTTCACCTTTATCTCCTACGAAGGCAACATATCCTCCACTTTTAGATTTAATATCCGTTAGGAGAGATAAATTGCCCGTCATATGTCTTGAACAACCGCTATCGACATACCATAGATTATCAATTGCACGAGATGACAACTGCACATACATAATCAAGATAAAGATTAGTTTTGAATGGAGACCCAAGCTTTGGAAGCCTTGGGTCGTCCAGTAGCATCCAAGATAATAACATCAATCTCTTTTGATTATTGTTTAAAATCTTTGGGAATAGAGATTGAGTTATTACTTGAGGAATCTTTCTTTCTCCATTGTGACGTGAAAGATTTAACAATCTTTTCCTTCAATGTCTTTGTGACATTGATTACCTGAACATCTTTCTTGAGATTTGTCGAAGAAACTTTTGGTTGAATTTTTTGCTTGTTCTTTTGTTTTTGTTTCAAAAGTTTCTTAGCATAATGCCAACAGTCTCTAAAAAAATGTCCACGTATGCCACAGAAGTAACAAGTTCTTTTCTCAGGTACTTGATGAGTATAAGAATTAGATGATACTTCTTTTGGTACAGTTCTTTTTGAGGATATTGTTTGTGAAGTGGAAGAGCAAGATTTTGAATAAATCTTTTGTGAAGTGCATGAGACTTTCAAACTTTCCTTATTCTTTGGTTCTTCCCTTTTTAAAATTTTCAAGATTTTATTTTAACTTTTGGAAGAAGTTTGAACCTTAGGAATATTATTTTTAGTTTCCTTCTTGAAAGTCTCATTTTTATCAACAACCATTGATTTTGGCAAATTTACATATTCAGTTGTGATAGTAAAATTTTCAGGTTTAACATTTTGTTTGTCAACCTTGGTGGACATTTCACATTCCTCTACTTCACATACAAACTCTGACTCAGTGGTTTCTTTGACAACCTTCTTTGAAGGTTTGTCATCAACTTGCACTTTCACAACTTTAGGAATTTTGGCTTCAAACTTAGAACTTTTATCAATGGTAGGCATTAGAGAATACGATTTAGGAGGAGGAAACATATGATACCCAATGCCTGTTTTAGATTTGGTATCTAAACGTTGAGAATGGATAATTTCATCTAAAACCAAAGATGAAGTGGAAAGATTAGAGAGTTTTCTTTGTAGATTTAAAATTTATGTTTGAGCTTCAGAATTCTCTTTTTGCAACAAAGACATTTCAGTAAAATAACTGTCTATAATGTCTTGTTGATTTAAAATTTTAACCTTCAAATTATGAGTTTCAACTCTTGAAGTCTCAAAATTTTCTAGAAAACTTCTCTCATTTTCCACCAAAACTTTGTTAACATCTTTTAATTTTTCGATGTTACTTAGCAAGTTTTGATTCTGAGTTTGGTATCGGCTAATACTTTCACTCATGTCAGCACATTTTAATCAAATATGATCAAATGTAGATGAGTCAACCTCAGTGATGTTGGCCATCAAAGCATGATTTAGAGCATAATCATCCACGTGACCGCTCCAGTCATAAAATTCATTTGAAGTGGTGACCAAGGCTGAGAAAGTAGAAGCCTTTCCCTTGTTTTGACTAGCAGCTTGGAATTGCGGTTTGATATTGTTTCTGAATAGTTGGCTTAGTAAATCAAGAAGACGGCTACTTTCCTTTTTCACATTCCCTTGCAAAATGCCCATAATTTTGACAATTATAGCATCGCACTTTTGCTTTATCAAAACCAACCCCATATTTATCACCACTAAGCTTTGTCTTTCCTGTTCTTTGCAGAAATCTCTTCACTATTCTTGTTAGCATTGCTAAGTTCCACTGCAAATCCATTTCTTCCTGATCATCTGGATGAATCTGATCATAGTCTTCCTCAGTTAAATCCACATTTTCAACCTTTCCGGTAATAAATGCTTCATAGGAAGATAGAAATGCAGTAATAACTGTAGCATACTCTTCGGTCATTTTAGATACAACTTGATTTGAAACATTACAGTTTGAAGCAGAAGGTACACCATGATTCGTATATCCATAACTCATATTACCACTAGAAGCACCCGGAATAAACAAATCAGGTCCAGAAAATAAAACTGTTGTATTCTCTTGACTCTGCACACCATATAAATCAGGATTTTGACCATGTGAGTTTCTGGTCTCTTTTCGCCTCATTTCAAGATCATACACTTGAAGCTTACAGATTAAATCCTCTAGTTCATAAGTTGCTAGACCTTCATCCTCTTTTAATAGCGTCACTCGAAAGTCCCATTTTGGTGGCAAAGCTTCCACCAACTTCTCATTTACATCAATATGGTCATATTCCACACCATGACCTTTCAGCTCACTCATTAGTTGCGAAAACCTAGTAATAAACCCCTCGAATGATTCGTTTGGCAAAACAGAGAAAACATCGAATTGTTTTTTCAAAAGATCCATTTTACTCTTCTTTAATTTTTCGTTGCCTCCAAATCTCTTTGCCATTCCTTCATATAGCTCAAAAGTGGTTTCTAGCTTTTTGAAGCAAGCTAAAACATCTTTTGGTAGACACATAGATATGACTGCACTTGCCTTCTTATCACGATCATATTCCTTCTTTTCATCAATCGTCATCTGCTTGATAGGTTTATAAGGAACCTCACCTCGATAGTTCCCCTCAGCTCTTGGTCGAATGTATTTTTCGGTGATTGGAATTATTAGATCAGGATCATACAAAGCTATGAATGATTCGAATCTATATTTCCAGTCATCGTAATCATTTTGACACAAGAACCGTGGAAGTTTATTCGTTGTGCCCATCTCGTTGTCGTACTTGATCATCGATTGAAAATTTGCATAAGCCATTTTTACTCTAACACAAGATTTGCGAAACTAATATTCCAGAACACTGTTTATGCGAAAGTCAACACTCGCACTGGTCAACAATCGCAAAGCACAACTTTCGCATAGTAAAACACTCGCACAACAGAATTTCGCAATCAAACTTCCGTACACAAACTCTCGCACAAGTCAACTTTCGCAAATTCAAACCTTCGCAGATTTCGAAAAACCCGCGAATGAGTTTCGCACAAAAACGGTTATCACGTAAGTTTTGCAGTTCTTGAAGTTTTGCACACTAGCAGATGTGCAGAAGATACAACTCGTTCAAAAATCAATTAAACACTCAAATTATGATCCTAAACTGCTCGCAATTACTTATGCAATTACTAAGCGGTCTAAATGAATCAAAATTACAAACAATTTCTAATTAAGGCTGCACCATTCGAGACGCTTTTTGGACGAAAGTGCCGATCACCCATTTGTTGGACTGAGGTGGGAGACAGCCAACTCACCAGTCCTAAAATCATTCATGAAACCACTAAGAAAATAGTAGGAATACAAAATCGGCTGAAAGCCGCACGTGATCGCCAGAAAAGTTATGCTGACGTGAGACGCAAACATCTCGAATTTCAAATCGGGGACAAAGTACTTTTGAAAGTGTCGCCTTGGAAA
This sequence comes from Gnaphalium uliginosum, assembly GCA_963930675.1. NCBI lineage: Eukaryota > Viridiplantae > Streptophyta > Magnoliopsida > Asterales > Asteraceae > Gnaphalium > Gnaphalium uliginosum. Next base: position 36,099,458 of record OZ005680.1, on the reverse strand, counting down.
GGTGTCATCCGTTTTGGTAAACGAGGAAAACTAAACCCTAGGTACATTGGACCATTCGAAATTCTGGAAAGAATTGGTCCAGTGGCATATCGATTGCAGCTACCACCAGAACTCAGTAGCGTGCACAACAACTTCCACATTTCGAACCTTAAGAAATGTCTGTCTGATGAGACACTTATCATTCCACTCGACGAAATCCAAATCGATGACAAGCTTCATTTCGTCGAGGAACCCGTGGAAATCATGGACCGAGAGGTCAAACGCTTGAAACAGAGTCGTATTCCTATCGTTAAAGTCCGGTGGAATTCTAGGCGTGGTCCTGAATTCACTTGGGAACGGAAAGACCAGATGCGACAGAAATACCCACATCTTTTCACTGATCCCCCACAGACCGCGACTACGAGCTAAGTTCGGGACGAAATTCTCCTAACAAGGGGAGAATGTGACACCCGGCAAGTTAGACCATCATTTGTATAAAATTATAGCGTCATTACTTGTATTTAGTTTGAAATAGGACTGGATACATGTAACATTTTGTATATTTATATACACACGTACGTAATTAATTTTAATTACGCGATTTCAATCGGATGGAACCCGACACTATAAATACGAACGTTGGTGAAAAACATTTTCTTAAATAACGTAATTATATTAAATAATCGTTATTTAACTTATATTATTACGACAATATATTAAACGTTATACGTATTGTATAAAACGTACCGTACGCGACGAAAACGCGCGAATCGCGCCCGACCACCAAATGAAACTCGATTAATATTTTGAGAACTTAAAATAAAGTATTTGAAAAATACCATTGTCGTTAAAATTTGTGCGAAATTCTCTTTAACAAAACATAGCAAACGAACATTTAAACGAATAAATAAGTGTACGCGATTAACGGGTAAACGACCACAATACGTAAAGCAAATTGGGGAATTAATTTAACACACCCACATGGGGGTAGGACCCACCAGAAATCAGCCCCCATGCCTTCACCCCCCCCCCCCCTTCTTTTTTACTTACAAAACACACAAACACATTTCAAACACTCCAACCCCCTTCATCCTTTTCTCTCAACTCCCTCACCTCTCTCCTTCTCTCTCTCTAAAACGACCAGGAGCAGCCACCACACCTTCCACACTCCACCATACAACCACCAAAGGACCGCCATAAACCACCGTTCGACCGCCGCGTCGGTTTTTAAAAAACGGGCAAAATACGTGTACACCGCCTTCATCTCCTTCTCTTCATTGTAAGAACTTTATCCCCTACTTTTCTTACTTGTAAAACATTTATAAACATGTTATATTCTCCACTTAACAAGATCTTGTCCAAAAACAAAGTCGAAAAACGTTTTGAAACACAAAAGTGACAACAGTTTTCTGGTCAGAAAAATAACCCGTTTTCAAGGAGATGTTTCGTACTCAAAACCTAATGAAAATTGTCGAATCAAAAGATAAAACTTAAGTTTAAGATGTTAGCTTTCATTTCCAAGTGGTTTCGTAATTTTTCGACACTATTTGATACCCGAAAACGATTTATGAAAACATGTTGTCGTTCTGTCTCGGATGGCAGATTTTTATACTAACTTCTCGAGCCCATAACTTGAGATACAATCCTCCAAACGAAACGAGGCTTTTTCCGGGAGGTCACAAATTCTGTTAGCTTTCAAAGTAGTATAATTACACCTCTTGAAGTTTCGTATATTTTTCTCGATAATTAAAAGTTTACACCTGTGTCCGGATTCCTCATATTTGGACGTCAGGGGATTTTCCTATTTATTTGATCGAATTAACGATAACTAAAAATTATGGAAAAATTACGTTAAGAAGCTAAGACATGGGGGAATGTCTAGAAATTTTCTCGGATTTTATCTCGAAACTTTGACTAGTCAAAACGAGCCACGAAAAACGTATAATTTTGAAGAAACAAACCCGAGGGACTGTTTTGGTATTAAATTAGAAACGACACTTTCGGGTTAACCACAAAATGTAAAGCTTACTTTTTATAAGTCTTAAAACATATTTAAGAGTCGTGTAAAAGTTTCGGGTCAAACCGAGCACGTTTGACCAAGTCAACAAAAACGAGCCTCAAACGATAAAACGCGAACCATTTTATATAACGCTAGAATTTATGCCCAAAATGAGTTTTGGTTACTTTATTAAATAAACTTAGACAAAAAGAACTCGTATAAACTAAACCCGAACGAAAACGACACCCGAAAACACTTAGACGAAAAACGACTTTGATCAGACCCTTAGTTTCGCAGCAGGCCCAAATCGGGTGCGACACTAGCCCCTATGCCGCAATACTATTCGAATGTCGCAGACTGCGACACTAACCCGTGCGTCGCAATTAATAAATTGCCACATGATAACGACACTGACCTCAGTGTCGCACACTTATTAATTTTCACGACCTGCGACACAAACCTTAGTGTCGCACACTTATTGATTTTCTCGACTACGACACAAACCTTAGTGTCGCAACTTCTACCAAGTGTCGCTGTTAGTGTCGCATAAAACAGAATGTCTGGAACATAGCTTCAAGTATTAATCGCGCGTTAACAACAACTAAATTATATACAACACTACTCATACACGCAATGTATATACTTTTATAAGTATACAACGAAACAAATATAATAATAATGTTTTCAGAAATTATTATTACAAAACGTCACCAACGGGCCGTACACGTTTTCTAAACACACATAATAAACAAACATTTGGACATTTCTAGTTGGGTGGACAACTAACATAGATGGTCTTTTGAGACATCTACTTACATATAATCTTACGCGTTTAGGGCGCTAGAAGGTTACGGGTTTGAAAACCTACTTGCTATTAGCAACGCATACGCACAAGACTCAGGTGAGTCTCATAGCCCCACTTTTACTGCTTTTTACTATCGGGGTAAGAATACATACACCGTTTTTTATGAACACGAGTACGGAAACACATATACGGATTGCATGAGTTGTTTTACTTTCCTAATCCACTAAAGTCCTCTACAAATCATAGTTTCGTTAGTATGGATTTAGCGCGAGTATTAATGACTAGATCTACTTGGGATTGACCATTCCCGTCCGGGTTAGATGTGCTAACTGGTCAAACGGACGCATTAATATTTGATATTAACGGGTGTACTTGATAATGCACTCACGGAGGCAAAAATATAACGGTTAAGCTTCGGACTATGAGCTCATGGCAGTAGTATACTTATTTTGCATACGTGCAACGCTTATAAATCTCGTGGTTCATACTTATACTTTTGATAGCTAAACCTATGAACTCACCAACATTATTGTTGACCGTTTTAGTATGTATTTTCAGGTGCACAGCAGCAGTAGAATTCCTTTAGGGGACCGCATACTAGAGTCACATGATTTTACAACTTTCAAATGGAGATTTCCTTGCATTACTATATTTTGTATAAAAGTAGTTATGTTTTAGAATCTTCAGACTAGCTGCAAACTCTAGAAGCTTGTATTATTTTGTAAACATTTTATCAAAGCAATGTATTTTCAAAACGACTCATGTAGAGGTCGTTCAATGTAACTTTGTGTAATGATTTCTGATTAATCGCGATCCGACCCGACTTCCGCTGCATACGAAATTTGGGGGTGCGACAGTTTCGCAGTACTAATAAGTTTCGCATAATTACAAGTTTCGCAACCTAGGACTTGGAAAAAAATAAACTTTAACAAAATCAAACTTAAGCTAACTGAACAAAACTGTACGTCTTGTACTAACAAACTCCCCCATGTCAGTAGCTTGGGTTGTGTAGTGTCTATTCAGTTCCACTGTCTCGGTAGATTACTTCCAGCAGGAATCCCGTGAGCACAACAAACTTCGACTACACGTTGAAATTTCATCGCTTGAACTCTGTCTTCAGTATTATGCAAAATCTTCTAAATGTTCACCTTTTCCAAGTCATCTTTCGAAAAATTTATCAGGCTTAGATGATCATATACATAAATATGAATGTTTTCGGCCACATGATATTCTCGGTCAACTTCTTTTCATAACATTCAGTTTCAGCCTCTCTTGTCTTAGCAACATAACTCCAGTACCTAAGATTTTCAGTAAAGTCCACGGAAGATGTTCTAAGGGGATTCATTTCAAACATCTAACTCGAGGATAAATCAATTTAACCCATGGAAGATTAGTCATTGGATTAATCTTATTTGGCTAAATCTTTCTTCTCCAAAAATTTGCTGTTAAACGTTGAAATCCATGACGAACTTCTTTTCTATAACACTCTCAAACCATTTAGCCAACCCATCTTCAGATATGTTGATCATGTCAAGTTGAGCAAGACAATTAATTTCACACTTGGGCAACGAACTCAGTCTCTTGAACGATATTTAAAATATTGAATTCCATCTATTCTCTTCACCACGATCACCTTATTCTCTTCATCAAACTTCCAGCTTATAATGTTACCAACCAAATGAGATGACTTCACCTTGTAGAATTTCTTCTTCGTCGGTGGCTCAACCGTCTTCTCTTTTTGCCTCAACCAATCAGGTAACTCTTTTCCTTTTCTGCTCGAGCTTTCTGCAACATTTGCCACTTCAGGTTCTTCATCTTCTGAATCAACCCAATCTTAAACATTTACGTTCTCATACTCAACCTCATCAGCCCTTTCCTCAACATTTCCATCATTTACATCTTCAAACACCATATTATCTTCAGATAATTCAAAATTTTCTTCGTTTATTCCAAAATCTTCTTCATTCAAATTACCATACTCCAAATAATTCATTAAGCCAATTAAATCTTCCTCTTTGACTATCTCATTTAACGACTCTGGATTAAGATTTGTCTCTTCTAATATGTTCTCTGAACCTGGATCTTCATCAAAAGATATCAACTGACAGATCTCTGATAAGTCTGCAAATTCTGATGTTGGTCCTGCAGCCACATCTAACACCTCAGCTTCAGCTTGTGGTTGATATTCTACTAAAGCCCATGAAGTCTGATCTTGAGGACCCTCTGGTTGAGGTTCAGGTTCTAGTTCAGTTTCAGGTTCAGGTTCTGGTTCTGGATTCTCAGGCAAAGTTGGTTGATCACCATTACCTGTATCATCATCATCTCCATCATCATCACCATTACCCTGACCATTATTAACTGTGTCATCATTATCTTCATCATCATTACCTTCATCAATCTCCCCCTGATCATCTAATTTTGCCTTTAAATCATCAATCTCTTTAACTAGATCATCAATTCGTTGGTTTTGGGCAGTGAGCTGGGTCCTTTGAGAATCTAGAAGATTATCTTGAGTATCTAATCTTTGGAGCGCAGACGATAAATCTTGTTCCAAACTCTTTACTGTGTCTTGCAGTTTCGACACCGCATCCATTAGTTGAGATATGATATCTGGATCAACATTGGATACCGATGGTTGTGCTTGAGAGGATGAGCCAACTTCTTGTTGAGAAGATGAAAAGACTCCGGAAATCGGTTGTAAATTCTGTCATCGATATGTATTTCTTGAAATTCTACGATGTTGAGCTGGAGGCTGTTCAGGCTCATAATTAGGATCTTGATCTAGCTGACGCTTTCGTCGAATTTCTTGCCTTTCAACTTCAGTTGCTATTATTATCCTTTCTTGAATTTCAACATCAGTTTCTGTTGGCTCTTCATCAGTACTTTCCGAACTTGAAGACTCAATCATTTCTTGTTCATTTTCAGTCTGAATTATAGGCTCTGCTCCTTCTGCCACTATATTTTGTTCTACATTAACCGGTTCATCTGTTTGAAAGTTTTGTTGTGTTGCTTCAGAATCACTACCGGATGTTGCCTCCTCGATTACCAGCGCAACATAATTAATATCGATTATGTGCTCAAACAACGGAGTTGTTGGAGGAACGGTCTTTCTACCGTAGCCTCTGCAGTCAGTTAATGTCCTTTTGTGCATAGGAGTATAAGCTAAAGAATTCCCAGTATGCTAAAGATTTGGAATTTGAGCATTAAAGATCAACTGAAGAAACCACGGAAACATGTAGAAGTGAGTAGGGCTTGTAATGGTGGCCATTGGAGAATACAAATTTTGAGAAGTTATACGGCCGGTTTTGAATTAAAGCAACCATTAAAGATGCTAACCCGTAGCTCATTCCGTCTAATCCCCCTTTCCTTGGAGATAGACAACAGATCAGCGTATACATGAGAAATCTCTAAGCTAATTGACACAAAACTGTACGACTTGTACTAACAACTTCTCATCTCTTTCTATCGAGAGAAGGCCAAGGCGCAATGGAGGATTAGAGAGAACAACTACAAGACAACAGTTTTGAAACAACTGCTTCTGCACGAGGATCCATAAGGAGGAAGTAAGGTCGGCCTTACGAAAAATTGGGAGAAACAAAGCAGTAGGACATGACCAAATTCCAATATAGGCATGGTGGTGCCTAGGCGACGATGGACTGAGGTGGCTAACAAATCTTTTCAACAAGATGTTTAATAGCGCTAAAAAGCCAAAGGAGTGGAGATTTATCGAGGTTATTCCCATTAACAAAAACAAGGGTGATGCGCAAATCTGCAATAACTACAAATGTATAAAGATACTATGAAGCTATGGGAAAGAGTGGTTGAGACAAGACTTCGACGTGAGACAAAGGTGTCGGAGAACCAATTTGGTTTTATGCAATGATGTTCGTCTTATAAAGGAGTATAGGGAAAAGCAAAGGATCATATACATGGCTTTCTTCGACTTAGGAAAGCCTATGATAGTATTCCACGTGAGTTGATTTGGAGGACCCTAAATGATTAAGCTACCCTCAGCAAATACATTAGAGCTATCAGAGATATGTACGAAGGGTACCACGTGAGTTGACTTGCATACGAACGCCAGTGGGAAACACAAAGTACTTCCTAGTGAAAATAAGCTTACACCAGGGACCAACCCTTAGCCCCTACCTTTTTGCCTTAATCCTAGATGAGTTGCCGCATAGGATACAAGAAAGCATTCCGTGGTGCTTGATATTTGCCGATGATATTGTGCTAGTCACGAAAATCAAGGATGAGGTAAATAGAAGACTAGAGCACTGAAGGAAGGCCTTAGAAAGTAGAGGGAGGCCTTAGAAAATAATGGCCTACGGATCGGCCGATAAAAAATAGAATATTTGCGATTCGACTTCGACTAGAACGAGGACAGGCATAACGATGCGGTGGACATCCGCATTGGGGATCATATCTTACACCCGCAGGAGTCTTTTAGATACCTAGGCTCTGTGCTAACCATTTAAAAATAGGATGGTTGAAGTGGAGAGCAACGATAGGTGTCTTGTGTTCCCTCCACCTTGCATGCCATGATGAAGTTCCCAACTCCAGCCGAAATTGTAATGGTATTCTGAAAGACGATAGGTACTCAAATGCCTCCAGACTCAGAAGAAAACAGTTGATCGAGAACTAGGAACTGAGATGTCGGGGTTAACAATCATTGAAGGAATTTGAAATCAGGGTGGCAATTAACCCTGATTATCCGGATCAAACCGTAGGCATTGAAGGAAGCATCACTGGGAAGGGTAGACAAGACCTAATAAAGTTACTTAAGGAAAACATAGAAGTTTTTGCATGCGAACCATCACACATGATAGGCATTCCAAGACACATAGTCGAACATAGGTTAAACGTACACAAAAACGTAGAACCTGTGGTGCAAAAGAAAAGAAGCCTATCTGAAGGATGCTTATCCACTCCCAGAGGTCGACTGGAAGGTGGAGTCACTCTCAGGATACAGGTTTAAGTGTTTCCTTGATGCATATAAGGGATACCATCAGATTCAAATAGCATTTGAAGATGAGGACAAAACGGCCTTTCACACCGATCGAGGCCTCTTTTGTTACAAAAAGATGCCTTTCGGTTTAAAGAATGCAGGGGCCACCTACCGGTGTTTGGTTGATAAGGCCTTTAAGGATAAAATTGGGAGGAACCTTGAGTCTTATGTTGACGACATTGTCATCAAAAGTCATACCCCTCAATCAATGATGGGAGACATACAAGAAACATTTAAAAACCTGCAGAGGATTAACATGAAGCTTAACCCTAAGAAATGCTCCTTTGGATTGGAGGAGGGGTAATTTCTAGGTCATGTCATCACGAAAAGAGGAATGAAAGCTAACCCGGATAAACCGAAGGTTATCATGGAGATGAAATCTCCAAAGTCGTTGAAGGAGGTTTAGGGTCTCAATGGAAGGTTAGCCGCACTTAACCGGTACTTATCAAAATCTGCTTAGAGATCTTTGCCCTTCTTCAATACACTGAAGAGATGTCTGATTTAAAAAGACTTCAATTGACCTCGGAAATAGAAGAAGCCTTCCAACAAGTTAAAGAACATCTCATGAACCTTTCCATGTTGGTTGCGTTGGTGCAAGACGAACCTTTATACCTATACTTGGCCACTACAAGGGAGGTGTTAAGCGTCGTGCTCATGACCGAACGGGAAAAGAAGCAAATGCCGATATATTTTGTGAGCAGGATGCTACAGAGTCTGGAAACGAATTATCCACCTTTGGAGAAGCTGGCATTATCTCTAGTTCATGCTGCTAGGAGATTAAGAAGGTATTTTCAAGGTCACAAAATTATAGTCCTTCCTGATCAACCGATCCATCAAGTGCTTCAGAAGCCTGAGGTCTCAGGTAGATTAGCCGAATAGGCTATTGAACTGGGGGAGCATGAAATCAAATACGAACCAAGGATTTCAGTCAAGGGGCAGGTTTTAGCGGAATTTGTCGCTAAAATGCCGCGATCGGATGGGGAAAGAAAAATTCTAGACCAAGAAAACCCAAGAAGGCAACTGAAAAAAGACTTTGATTTGAAAAGATACATGGACTCTCCACACAGATGGAGCCTCAAACTCATGGGGATCTGGAGCGGGTCTGATCCTCGTGGATATAGAGGGTTCTGAATACACCTACGCTCTAAGATTCAATTTAACAGTCTCAAATAATGAATCGAAATATGAAGCCCTTTTAGCAGGGCTACGAATTGCCAAGAAGCTGGAGGTGAAAAAATTAGAAGTGTTCGTGGATTCAAAGTTTGTAGCCAGTCAAATAAATGGAGCCTATGAGGCAAAAGATTTGACGATGCGAGCATATATGGAGCAGGCTCGAAAAATGATGAAACGATTTTAGTCTTGCAAGATCGAGCAAATTCCACGGAGTAAGAATCACCAGGTAAACGCTCTCAGTAAGCTATCATCAGTAGTGTTCGATCACTTAACCAAAAATGTGTTGGTTGAGGTTTTAGAAAAGCGCTCGTTTGGGGAACAAGAAATCAACACCATAGTTGATGAAGAAGGAGATACTTGGATGACACCAATATTTAGATATCTATCAGACGGGATGCTTCCCTCGGACGAAGGCGAAGCAAGAAAGGTCATTGCTAAAGCACCTATGTACACCATCGAACAAGGCGTTTTATATCGAAGATCATATTTGGTACCTTTGTAGAGATGTGTTGGCCCGTTGCAAGCGAACTATGTTATAAGAGAAATGCATGAAGGCGCTTGTGGAATGCATGCCGGACCCCGATCTATTGTAGCTAAAATCATGAATATGGGGTATTACTGGCCAACGATGCACTGAGATGCAACTGAATTTATTCAAAAGTCTAACTCATGCCAAGTCCACACTCCGATTCCAAAGATGTCAAAACGTGACCTCATTTCGGTAACAGCCATAAGAGAGGCTCGTATACGGCCATAAGAGAGGCTCGTATACAGCCATAAGAGAGACCCTTTCAGAAATGGGGGATGGACATTGTCGGACCATTCCCACGATCGATCAGAGTAGTAAAGTTTCTATTGGTATCGGTGGATTACTTTACCAAACGGGTAGAGGCAAAACCGTCGGCATGAATAACGGGAAAACAAGTCAAGCAGTTCGTTTGGAGCAACATCGTATGTCGGTACGGGCTATCAAGGGAAATTGTCACACACAATGGAAAGCAATTTGCTAAAAATCCCTTCAAAGTATGGTGTGCTGAGTTAAAAGTGGAACAAATATTATCATCAGTGGCCCATCCACAAGGCAATGGCCAAGTGGAGAGAATTAATTGAATCATCGTGCAAGGTATCAAGATCAGATTGGAAAGAGATGGCTCCGAATGGGTAGAGAACCTACCCAATGTCCTTTGGGCACACAGGACTATGGTTAAGACTTCTAATGGTGAAACTCCATTTAGTCTCACTTATGGATCGGAAGCTATCATCCCTGCGAAAATAGGCATGCCGACACATAGAAGCACACATTCGGAATGAAGAGATAATGAAGGGGAACTTCGGCGAAACCTAGATCTGCTAGAGGAAAGATGTGAAATAGCGACCATAAGAGAGGCTCGTTACAAACGAAAATTTGAGCAATACTATAATGCCCGAGTCCGACCAGTAACTTTCAGACAGGGGACTTTGTCCTCCGAAAAAATGAAGCAAGTCATGCTGCAGATCAAGGAAAGTTGGGTCCCAAGTGGGAAGGCCCATATAAGGTTGAAGTGGCATTCCCGAATGGAACATGTCAGCTTTCTGACATTACAATGAGGAGGCTCCCAAGATCATGGAATGGAATGAATTTAAGGCGTTTTTACGCTTAATCCTTTGTAGTTTTTAGTAGCTATGTATCCACAAATTTCATGCTTGTAATTTTCACTACTTAATGAGTATGACATTTGTTACCACCCTGAGGGGATGGATAAATTTTCTTGTCGAATCATTAGGAAAGTAACTACAAGTAACTGAACCATTGGTTGAGCTAACCTCTCTAATATGCTCCGTGATGTAATGTAAAAATTCATATTTTTACATACATTATTCCTCACTGTTTGAGATATTAATTGGTGTGTACATCTTAAATCAATGTTTATTTACCACAAATCACTAAAGTAGTTCAAATATCATTCAAAACAAAGCAAATAAACTTCACCTGATTCCTTCACTATTATTTACCTTATGATTTAACTTCCTAACCACTATTTTATGATTCATAGGAATTACGAGATCGGGGAATCAAAAATCAAATAAAACGGATAAGGAATGGAGGAGGTACAACATCTAAAGGTCAACCATACGTATTCCAAACACGTATGAGATATAGACATCCAAAATACCTGAAATTGGTATCATTAGAAGCGTGACATCTTTACGAGATCATAGGCAAAAGAATCAATCCAAACGGACAAGAAACGAATAAGATACGATCGAAACAAGCAACGAACGAAGTACCGAACAACGGGCAGAAACCAAACGGCCTCCCCCCATGCCGTATATGGCCCCTTGGATACTGTATACGGCTATCGTGCTCTTAATCAGTGCGTTGTTCGCTAGCCTTTAGAAGGTTGTGTATTTTGTTCTTGAATTTCTTCAAGATCTAACGTGCTCCCACTTGCTTCTTGTAAGAGGAGACTCTTCTCCAAAAACTCAGTATATCGAGCCACAACTTGATATTTTGGTATTATCGCCACAAAGAAGAACTTTACTTAAAACCTGCTTGATTTAGATCGGGAAAATCGTGCCGAAGCTGTGGGATGTAAAAATAGAATTGTAGGAATCGAAATGAAGCAGGTAATGGTCTTTTTTATCTTCCAATTGATTAAACCGAAATTGGGGTTATCCGCTAAAAACTACGGTAGAGCTGGGGGGATTCGAATTTTTATTACTATTATAAATATAAATTAGAAGATAACTCTAAAACTGGCCTAGAAAGCAATTTGAGAATTCTTCTGATATGGAATCGTAGTCTAAATCTCCGAGACAGTGCCCAGATCGTTACGCCTTTCATGCTTGGGGCTCTTGCTATAGCCGAACACGAGGGAAAGATTCTTTATACCGATACTGAAAAGATCCTTTTATCAGGTAATGGGGATACTCTAGGAATTAGTCACTTCAACAGCCTTCGATGGTTATACGAGTATCCAAAATACAAATGAGATGGATGTTTGTTGTCCCAACCATTCTTTAGAAATGTCTGCTATTCAATGGGTCAGGTCCATTTATTTTTGTTTTATCGGGGTCATGGAAAGAACAGGTTCAAAATCACGATCAATTCCTTTAGAAATGCGTTGAGAAAGGGCAGATGCATAGAACTTTTCAACGAGATAGTGCTTATTCAACTCTTCCTTCCCTTAGAACCGTACTTGAGGGTTTCCTACCTATTCGAAGCTGCCACCGGTATGCGAATGATGCATGGCGCCCTTGGGGCTTTCTATTTGATTGTATCGAAAGTCAAACTTTGTTCTCAGATGAGTAATAGAAATAATAGCCCATTGTTTCCTTTGGATATCCTACAAAAATACACTTGATAGTTCTGGACTCTAGTTTGTTCGGGTATCACGTTTTACGTGAGCCTCACAACCACAGAGCTTCAAGTAAGACACGTTAAGGACTTTCCCATGCCATAATTCATATGGTGTCTTTCTTACCTTCTTGGTTGGAACCATATTGAGTATGCGTGCAACAGACTCTAAAGCATATCCCCAAAAGGACGGTGGCAGAGTGGTTAGACTAATCATAGATCGAACAATGTCAAGAAAAGTTATATTTCTCCTCTCCGATATGCCATTATGTTGAGGGTATAACGGGGAGTAAATTGTGAGACAATCCCACAATCCGTCAGATAATCTAAAAACTCTTGACTCATGTTGCAACTTTGCTATGCGTTTCTTGTTAATATGGCCAAGACGACAATGCCATACATATGTTGAATTCAAATCACTTTTGAATCTTTTTGCGCTACAATTATATATAGAACTTTTGTTTGGTATGAGGTTAAGAATATCAATTTTCAAAAATACCATCTCTAGGAATAGCATTATTATAAAAAAAAATACTATCCTTAGAAACAGAGTTACCATAATATGTAAAAACATGAATAAAACCATTATCTTTCAAGCGAGAAAGCGAAATAACACCCCTAGTAATAGTAGATGCATAGTGACAATTGTCTAAAATGATAACAAGTCCACTATGGAGGATAAACTCTTAGCTCCCTATGGCTTCGACAACTACACGCTCGCCATTGCCAAGGTACATGTCCAAAGCTCCTTTATTCAGCTTTCGACTTCTCCCAAGTCCCTGCACATTATTTTCAATGTGAGTACCACAACCTGTGTCATAAACCCATGATTTATTTGGAAAAGAATAGAGTTCTATAATGAAGATACCTGAAGTAATGGTCGAGACGGCCTTTCCTTTCATCAACTCTGCCAAGTAGGCCGATCAGTTCTGCCTCCAATGACCTATCACTCCATAATGATGACAGAGCATGTCCTTTACCGGATGCTCTTTCTTTGCTGGTGGGGGCATTTTCTTCTTGGGCCCAGCTTGCGGTTCCTTTTTCTGGATTTTGCCCTACCGAATTGTCAGTACAAACAAAACTTTCTTTAGTAGGCCTTTCTCAGCAAGTTTGAGCATAACATGCAATTCTGAGATAGTTTTTCCCATGTTGTGCATGTTGTAATTTGTTACAAAGTTGTCATAGTGATGCGGACCCAAGTGTTGATGATCGGGCCTTGGCATTTATGGAGGCCCATGATCGGGTTACAAAAAGGGCTTCACAAAAACAGGTGTAACTTGGGCTACGGGCTCCTTTTCAAGCCCATGAGCTGGCGAATCGAAACTTGAGACGAGGCCCATCTCTTGATAAACAAGTCTTAATTTTAGTGTTCAAGTTTGAACAAAAGAACTTTTGAAAATTTCAATTGAACACATAATTGTTATTAAACACTGTACCGGTCATATTTGCATTCCCAATAGCACCAAAACAATGTTTTAGCATTGATTAAATTTATAATCTTTAAAACTTGCTCACTTGTAAAAGGCATATTAGTAGCACATGACACATCAGATTGATCAGACACAGAATTATTGTTATTAACAACAAACTTAGGTGCACCTTGATTAAATGGTTTTGTTTTAAACCCATGAGGATATCCGACCACCTCATAACACCTATCAACAGTATGACCCAACATTCCATACTTTGTACGTTTGAAATTTGATTCCTGACCTCTTTGTAACATCCTATTATTACTGAAATTATTCCCATTATTACTGAAATTATTTCCATTATTACTGAAAGTTTTTGACACAAAAGTAGAATTTTGACGGGCAATGATATTTCCACCATCCAAAATGATAGATCCACCATTACGTACAACTATTTATGCATGTATTACAACTGCTTATTGCACAGTTTTGGTGGATTTATCATTTTGGATGGTGGAAATATCACTGCCCAATTTTGACCTTTATTTGCCCCATCATTAGAAGTAATTCCCCTGTGAGATTCTTCCCTAAAAATCAAAGCAAAAGCCACTTTGACACAAGGAAGAGGATCCCTAGTGAGAATGTTACTCCTAATGGGTTGATAAGTTTCATATAGTCCCATTAAAAACTGCATAAGCTTTAGCAGGTGATTTTGATCCTGAAATTCTTTAGATGTCTTACTTGTACAAGTGGGAAGCTTAATCAAAGCATCATACTGCATCGACAAAGAATTAATCTTGTGATTAAATTCAGACACACTACTACCATTTTGAGTTAATAAATTTATCTTATGGTGTAGATTAAAAGTAACAGACCCATCTATTTTATCATAAATCCCTTTCAACTCTTCCCACACAATAGCAGCATCACTAGAAAATATTTGACCCAAATACAGTTCATCAGAAATAGAAGTTAAGATCCATGTCAAAACTACTAGTTGCATCTGTCCCATTGACCGGATAATACCTCATCCTTTGAATAATCTTCTTTTTAAACAAGTTCTTTGTATAAAACCAAGTTTATTTTTAGTTCCAAGGGCAAGAATCATTGCCCTGCTATCACACCCCGTTGCAGCGGAAGATAAAGGGGCATAACTGTCATGGAACAAAGTCACGAATTACATTGAACGACCTCTATATGAGTCATTTGAAAATAATACATCGTTTGCAACATAGAAGTTCATCATACGAACATGGTTCAAGAGTTAACAACCATTAAACGAAAGAGATTTTAATACATGACCAAAATACTACTAGTAATGCAAAGAAATCTCTAGCAAGGTGAGGCTGCAAAAACATGTGACTCCAATATTATGTTTCAAAAGTATCCAACGACACATGCATCTTAAAGACCTGAGAATAACATGCTAAAACGGGTCAACATAAAGTTAGTGAGTTCATAGGTTTAACAATAATAAAATAGTGTCATGGACCACAAGATTTCGAGACTATTGCATCTGCACAATATCATAAAAAGTATTACTATTGCCATAAGCTCATGAATCCGAAACTTTAACATATAGTTATGTGCCCCAAGCAAGTGTTCTATTCTGGAAACTCTCGTGGTTCCTCAAATGATTATGCGTCTGTTTGACATCAAGTCAAGTAAGTGCTACAAACCCGGACGGAAGTGACAACCCAATAGATCTATTCACAACATTCATGCTTACTTACGTAACTAACGGTTCATGATAAGGGCCTTAGTGGAATAATACGTTACCAAGGCAATACGTAAATGTTTAACGTACTTGTGTTCATAAAAATAGTGCATGTATTCTCACCCCAAAGTATTTCAAAATAAGTAAAAGTAGGGGACATGAGACTCACCTTAGCACACAAAGGTAGAGAGATCAACGAAGTAAGACTTTTGGTAACGATATGACTTAACCGCGAACTAAATCAATTAAGACGCCTTAAGGTCCCAATGAAATATTCTACATGCTTATGAGTTTTGAAAAATTTAATCACCCAATA
Organism: Gnaphalium uliginosum; assembly: GCA_963930675.1. Taxonomy (NCBI): domain Eukaryota; kingdom Viridiplantae; phylum Streptophyta; class Magnoliopsida; order Asterales; family Asteraceae; genus Gnaphalium; species Gnaphalium uliginosum. The sequence continues at coordinate 36,083,712 of OZ005680.1, read as the reverse complement.
TAAGCTTGTGTATAAGTTTTCTTTTTTAAAGTTCTACAAATAAAAGGTAATTGGAATATAAGTTTACAAAGTACTTTCTTGTCTAATTTATAACCAACAATCTGTCAGAAAACAAGACCTTACTTTGAAAGGTCATAGCTCTCTCAATTCTTAACCAAATTGAGTGAAACCTCTTCTGGAATTTAGGTTTGTGTGTTAACTTTTAAACCCAAGTGGTCTCACTTAAAAACTCAGAGTTTTAGACCTCCAAAATGTCTAAAGATACGGGTGTCAGCAGCTATACCTGTTGGACACTCGGTTGTATAAATTCGTTTTAAAATACCAAACCATAACCAAAATTTATTATTTCAAAACTTAGGGAAGGAAAACTTTGTTATTTTGCTTAAATGATCATCTTATTTCCATACAAGGTGGTAGCATGTGTTAGTTGATATTATCATGCATGCAAGTATATTTGTATTAAACGTTAAGACTTGTGCGAGTTTTGTTCATTATAATGTATAAGCTAACTTGGGAATTCTTGGGAGAAAGTTGATAAGATTCAATCGCTATCTAATATACTTTAGTCTATCGTTTAATTAAAAATATAGAATGCTTATAGACAAATCTAGTTATATATGAAACGATCTAATGGTTTATGTTTATAGTCTAGTATACATTAGTTACGTACAAGGACGTTTTAATTCATAAGTGGACGTTAACCTGAAATTTGTCGGTTAAGTTTATTAATCAACGTCACAGATGTACATTTTTGATATATTATTCCCTATTTTACACACTGTAAATTAAATAGATCTAACAACAAAACACATATTTAATTACTCAATCAGACAGTACAACCTAGATAACAGCACACACAAGAATAACGAAAAAAAACACTGACTGCACACAACACTTAATTAATTAATCAATTAATCAAATAATATCACAAAAAGATCCCTGGCTTAGGTCCAAGTATGAACTTCGTGGCGCAGATGAACCTTGTAAGCACAAGGATTCCCACGAGCATTGACTTGCCACCACACAGGAGAATTATTATAGAAATAACCTAGTACTCCACGCTCGGATTGACCATGTAACTAGTGTACAGCGGAAGAACACGATCCAATTCTGGATAAGCCAAGAATTGAATTCAAGAAATTAGGGTTTACAATCCATAAATAGAAGTGATTTAAAAATTAGGGTTTTTGTAAGAAATTCGCCCTAATTATCAATTAAACACCAACAATCTTTGATCGAACCCAATAGACAACGAGATGTAGGTTTTCCAGATGTAAACCCTAAAATTAGCAATCGAACAAACCCTAATCGTATTAACCGGATCTTACCAAAATCACCTATCAATTGCCACCAATAGCTCTAATACCATGATCAAAAGCATAAACCATAACAATCACACACACAAATCTTCACAAAATTACTCAAAAGAACTTCAATTAAACCAAATCGGGTAAATAACCCAAAAACAAGACTAAATCCTCACTCGGACTTAAAAGTTCACTCCACACAACAATCTATTCATAACAAGATGAATAAAATCTTCAAAACTACAAACCCTAATTTGGTTAATCGGCCAGAGGAAAACCAGAGAGAAAAATTCTACACAAACACTAATTATAAACTAATAATATACTAATAAAACGTTTTTACTATTTACAAGTTCATAATTTCCTCCTTAGACCTTCTACTTTACAGAAATTACAAATAAACTCCTGCAGGAACCTTAAGTTTATTATTCCTGCACATAACTTGACTTATCTTCATAATATATCTTCATAATATATCTTCATAATATACCTACATAAGAAAATACAAGTATATACAATCCTAAACTACAAGTTATATTCATAATTATTCAAGTAAGATTGCACCTTTGTATTCAACGTATCATTTTAACAATCCTAGTCTACTTCTCCACATATTCCTATCCTAATAGTAATACTTATTTACATATGTTTTAAATTAACATTCACATATTAAGACAATTATATCTTACAACATTTACATCAACAATAAAATTTGTTTGTATATTCCATCTCCCTTACCATACAAGTATATACATACATTCTGAATTCTGATTATACATACATAATTCACCTGTTCATGTACCAAACCCCACGGTGGTGGTTTGTGATCTGATTCATTTTTCCAAGTCACATCATTCATATCATTCGTGTGTTATGTATTTGTCATGAGTGATATCTGGTGTGATCAATAATAACATTGGTGGTTTTGGTTTTGGTTTTGGTTTTGGATTTTGATGGATTCGAAACCGTGGCTACAACCGGCTCCAACTTATATCCCATTGGAGGAGACACATTGGGACACAGATGATGATGCCCCTGGCCCTCGCTGTGGCCATACGCTTACTTCCGTTGCCCAAACCAAATCTCACGGTCCTCGTTTAATCTTATTCGGCGGTGCTACTGCCATCGAGGGTGGCGCCTCATCTGCCAACCCCGGCATTCGTAATCATTATCCCTTTTTTCTTAACCTACTACATGTGAATGTAATATTTTTAGGACTAGTATTAGATTGGTGCTTTTCGTAACTTAATGGACATGTCATGTATGGTAATTTTACTTTTTTGAAATGGACTAGTTTAGTGATTTGTGCTAAGCTACATATGCAGTACTCAATCTTAAGATTACTCATTTCAGAAATGTATAGACCACCATGCTAATCAACTCATTTTATAATAATTGTAAAATGACATTTTTTTTATATATTGGATATTAGGATTAGCTGGGGTGACAAACTCTGTTCATTCGTACGATGTTCATACTAAGAAATGGACCAGGTTACTTCAGTTCGACATTGTTTTTTTTTCATTTCGCTTTGTTAATGTGGTTAAAAATCAAATGTTGATTTGTGAAGAGTCTGTGCAGAATGCAACCGGCTGGAGAAGCCCCTTCGCCGCGGGCTGCTCATGCTGCAGCTACTGTTGGATCCATGGTTGTGTTTCAGGTGATTACATACAACATTTACCACCCAAAACAATAGAAGCATGAGAATGTATCATTCTCTTTTTTTTCTTCTCTTTTCTTGTATCTAAGGTAATGATTTGTGATAACATTGATGCTGTATTGCTAGGGTGGCATAGGTCCTGCTGGGCATTCAACCGATGACCTTTATGTGCTCGACATGACTAATGACAAATACAAATGGCACCGGTGAGTTTTTTCAATCAAGTATGTACTTTGTTATCTTCTGTTATGAGTTTTTCTTTTATATGTTGATCTATTTATTTATTTATTTTGAATGCAGGGTTGTTGTTCAAGGGCAGGGTCCTGGTCCGCGTTATGGCCATGTCATGGACTTAGTTTCCCAACGATACCTTGTTACTTTTAGTGGTAATGATGGTGAGTACTAATCACAATCCTAGCAAGTTTTGTAAAAATGTAACTGTATAACACAACTTTAGACTCCAAATTATAACTCGACCAGTTCGTGCAACTATTCAAATTATTAGTCTTTTTTAATCAATATCATATTTTGTATAAACATATAATAGCATATGTTTTCTCTAGGAAAGAAAGTTCTTCAAGATACATGGGCTTTGGATACTGCTCAAAAACCATACATGTGGCTTAGGCTAAATCCAGAAGGAGATAAACCTTCCGCTAGAATGTAAGTATGTATTTTAGTTACCGTTATGGGTTTGATGATATTACATTCTTTCAGATACATGGGGTTTATACGCATTTTCATTTGTTTGTATTTAGGTATGCTACCGCTAGTGCACGTTCAGATGGTATGCTTTTGCTTTGTGGTGGAAGAGACACCTCAGGCACGGTATGACCTAATTAAGATCCAGTAGTTTGTGTTTTAGTTCTACTATATGTCATCCAACACAGTCATACACCTGTGTAAATATGCAGATTAAATTTTGTACTAAAAATTTATCAGAAGTTGCATTTACTTATCAAACAATTGTGTCGCCTAATGCAGTATATTTAAATGGAAAACCTTTTTTTTTTTTTTTTTTTTTGCTAAAGTTCGGTTGTGTTATTGTATATGTGGTTCTATAGCCGTTAGCAGATGCTTATGGACTGCTGATGCATAAAAATGGGCAATGGGAATGGACTCTTGCACCTGGAGTTTCACCATCATCAAGATACCAACATGCTGCGGTAAGTAATAATAGCCTTTCAAGAGTTGTATCTTATAATAAAGTACATTCATTTTTCTGACCGAAACAAACAAAGGTTTGGTAGTCTAGATTTTTTTATTCTCTATACTTAATTTAAAACTTGTCATCAGGTTTTTGTTGGTACTAGATTGCATGTCACGGGAGGTGCTCTCAGGGGAGGGCGTGTGGTAGATGGTGAAGCAGCCGTTGCAGGTTAATATTGGTTAAATTTGACTCCTTGCAACATAATTTGTAATTGAGTTTTTAAGAGTAGAAAAAATTTAGCATCTTTGCAATGTGGTTATGATTTTCCAGTTTTGGACACTGCTGCTGGAGTTTGGCTAGATAGACATGGCTTAGTGACTTCTTCACCCAATGGCAATGAGCATACTGAAGATCCGTCTCTAGAGCTCATGCGTCGATGTAGGCACGCCACATCATCTGTTGGTTCTCGTTTATATGTGTATGGTGGTCTTAGGGGAGGTATGACCTCTGTTTATTTTTAAGATTTGCAACGCCTATGAACCTAGGTGCACGGAGGCTGATTGGAGTTTTTTGTTCCATACGCTGCAGATGTGTTGTTAGATGATTTTCTTGTAGCTGAGAATTCGCCCTTTCATTCGGATGCTAATAATCCCGGATTAACCTCTAACAGAGGTTCAAACACCACAACTCCCAAGACAAACAATTGGTGCCCATTTGATCCTATATCACATGATGACGCACCCGAAAGTCCCTTACCCACTGACCTAAGGTTAGGCATGTATGCCATTCTTGGTTCTACAAACATCGGCATATCTTTAACAACATTTGTATATTTTGATAATGTAAAAAGATAAAAATAAGGGTTAAGTGTACGAAAATGTATCAAACTAAGGTCTGACATTCATAATGTGTATCAAACTTTCAAAACTTTTATTGTATGTTTCCGACCTTTGATTACTTCTCTGTATGAAAATTTTTGACATGGCACTTAGTATGTATGAAAATTTTTGACATGGCACTTAGTATGGATGCGACACAGTAACTTATATATATGACACGCCAACCAAACTACATACAGTTAGCAATAACTGAAAGTTGAATACACACAATAGCAGTTTTGAAAGTTCAATATACACTATGAAGAATGTCAGACCTTAATTTGATAAATTTGATGCATTTAATCCTAAAAATAAAAAAAGTAAAAAATTGTACTGTTGTGTAAACCCTGGTCGGAAATCGTGGATGCACAACTGCTTACAACCAACTCTAAAAGTATGCAAAAATATTATACCCTTTGAACTTTTTGATAACATAAGCACGATTTTTATGTTTGCAGTGTTGACAAAGAAGCTGAAGCTTATGCTGCTAATTCAGCCTGGCAAGCTGCACAAATGCATATCGCAACTCCCAAAGAAATGATGGATTCACAAGTTGCAGGGATTACTTCAGAGGCTATTGATTCACCCCGAGATGTGCAACTTCACCCTAGAGCTGTATGTATTCACTTTATTAAGATTTATGTAGTGGTTTTCATTCTTTTTTAGGATAAACGGGTGTACTCATGTTTATATGCTGCAGGTTGTAATAGCTAGAGAAGCCATTGGAAACCTAGGTGGTTTGGTACGGCAGTTGTCATTGGATCATTTTGATTATGAGAGTAGACGTATGATGCCGTTTCCAAATGACATGTCATCATGTCCTGCAAAAAGGTACATGAGGCAAAAGTCACCTCAAGGCTTGCACAAAAAGGTAAGTTTTGGAAGCTGTGTTCGTTGCGGTCTTCATCTTTCTTGATTTTAAAGGTGGCAAGACGGGTAGGTTGGGTATCAGGTCAAAACGGGTGAGGACAAGTTGACCTGCCAACATATTTTTTCCATTTAAATTATTTTTGTAAATAATTAGCATCAAATATTAGTATTAGAAGAAAAACATATAGTTCTACAACAATAATACTGGAGTATAAAATTGTACAACCCATGACATGCTCCCGTTCTAGATCATTTTTTTATATGACCATTGACTCGTTGAGACAAGAAAAAAATTATAATAGCAATAATAAATAAATAAATAAATAAAATTAAAAAACAACTAAATGGCTAAATCGACCACTTCATAATTAATGGGTCGAAATTGGGAGTATGCAAAGTACAGAACTACAGAGAATAATGCTTCTTTTTCTTATCAGGTGATTTCTACTTTGCTTCAGCCTCGAAACTGGAAACCCCCAGCTAACAGAAGATTCTTCTTGGATGCTTATGAAGTGGGAGAGCTTTGTTATGCTGCGGAGCAGATCTTTATGAATGAGCCTACAGTTCTTGATTTGAATGTTCCAATCAAAGTGTTTGGCGATCTGCATGGACAGTTTACTGATCTGATGCGGCTATTTGATGAATATGGATTCCCTTCCAGTGCTGGAGATATTACGTAAGCTCATCATTCTACTGTATGTTTTAAAGTTATCATTTTACTCAATTCTCGACTACAATCGATGAAAATTACAAACAAAGTTAAATAAAAATGGAAAGTTGATGGATATTTTAAGTGGAGCCCATAGGGTTATTTGTTCCATATCAGATATACATGATATGTTGATAATTTGTATTTTCATCATTGGCTTTATTACATTACATTCTTACTACCTTTCAGATATATAGATTATTTATTTCTCGGAGATTATGTTGATAGAGGACAACATAGCTTGGAAACAATCACTTTGCTTCTTTCTCTAAAGGCAAGCTTTTACTACCTTCTAGAGTTATAGTCCAACTTACTAATCGATTATGATACCGGTGCTCATTAACCTGAATTTATTTTCACATTTTTACTGTATTCAGATTAACTATCCTGAAAATGTTCACTTAATACGTGGGAATCACGAGGCTGCTGATATAAATGCACTATTTGGTTTTCGTCTTGAATGCATTGAGAGAATGGTATGTCATATGAGAGGAAAAAATGTAATACTTGTTGTGAAGATTTTTAAATGTGCTAACATATGGTTTTGTGGGGATATACAGGGAGAGAGTGATGGAATATGGGCATGGCAGCGGTTCAATCAGATGTTTAACCATCTTCCGCTCGCAGCACTTATCGAGCAAAAGATTATATGTATGCATGGTGGCATAGGAAGGTCGATTCATTTAATTGAACAGATAGAGAAAATAGAGAGACCCATAAACATGGATGCCGGATCTGTTATCTTGATGGATTTACTATGGTAAATTTCTGCTCATATAAGTTATAGGTTTTCTTCTAAAGCTCCTATCATTCTTCCACGTCACTATTTTATGCAATTTTTTCCTTATAGGTCTGACCCGACAGAAAATGATAGTGTGGAAGGTTTGAGACCAAATGCAAGGGGACCTGGGCTCGTCACTTTTGGGGTATGCATGCATTTTTTGACATTTAATGGCTTAGTCTTTAATTTATATTACAATTTCCAAACTAGAATTCAATAGAACACAGGGTATATTCTTCAAGCAATAGAAATCTGTCACTTTTTCCACCGCCAAGTCATACACCAAACAGTGGCAATTTCGACCCATGTACCTAGAATTGGGTCGACTTTAGTTATACTTTATCTTTGGCAGATCAAATAGGTAAAATAAGACAAAATTTAAATTTGCTAAAGACCAGAGGTCTCTTAAGAATATTTATAGTCTAGAGAGTATAGAGCAAAAAAAAAAAGATTCTTTTTTCCTTAGTTTATTTGTGAAAAGAGTAAGTGGGTTAAGAAAGTAGCCCAAAGTGTATCAAAATGCTTACAAGTAACAACCTCTAAACCGATTAATTCAAAATTTTGGATTTTTATCTTAAAAATATATAATTTAAGTTATTAGATGTTATTTCTAAAATTTAAAGATGTGTTGGCCGGGCAACCCGGCCTGTTATAAATTATCATATTAAAGAATTTTAAAAAGTCATCCATTTGACCCATTACCTGACATGTCTAACCCACTTCTGATATACCATAATGAGTTGCAACTACTTGCAGCCTGACAGGGTTACAGACTTCTGTAAGAGAAACAAACTTCAGCTGATTATAAGAGCACATGAATGCGTGATGGATGGGTTTGAGAGATTTGCTCAGGGACAGTTGATTACACTTTTCTCTGCAACAAACTATTGTGGTAGGATATGGCTTTTTTGGATCCTTGTATCAGTTATTTGGGGTTAGATGACTAGTCTAAGTGTGCTGCCTGGATTCAGGAACTGCAAATAATGCTGGAGCTTTACTAGTAATTGGCAGAGGATTGGTGGTTGTTCCAAAACTGATTCACCCATTGCCGCCACCATTTGAACCAGAAACATCTCCAGAACCTGTCCAAGAGCGCCACTGGATGCATGTAATGTTAATATTATCAACTTTATGTCTTGTCGGCAAGAGGTCAAAATGGGTATTTTGGTATGGGCCAAAACGAGTCAGGATTGGTTTATCCTGAACACTTTTTTATGTGTTTTATTAATAAAATTAATAATATATCTATAATAACATGATTCAAGTCGTCATACGTATTTTTAAAATATACTTTGGGCGACGTTAAACCCATTTGACCGATGTCTGTTTTAGCTAAAACTTGTTAATTTTACTCATATGCCCTTCAGAGACTCACATAGCACCATTGACCCATTTACACATAAATGGGTCGAAATTACCATCTCTAATTTTTCAATGAAAAGTAAGCAATCTGTAAAAGCTTATACAAGCCAGTTATAATCATCATGTACCACTTTTTTTATTTCTTGATGCGAGACTATATCAAACTGCTTACTAGTGTGCAACTATTGTAATTCATATGATCCTTACGTGTCATTGTAGGATCTTAACAATCAAAGACCACCAACACCTACCCGGGGCAGGCCCCAGCCTGATCATGATAGGAGCTCGCTTGCATATATCTGACTACACAAGTTGATGTTTCCAACTTACATCAAACATCTAGCAGTGATTTTCTACAAAACCAACAGATTACCAATGTATTTGCAGATTAAATTACTAAAGAAAGAAACTGTACACATCATCTTTATATTGTATGTGTTTCATTTTTATTATACATGGAAGCAAAAGGTCTTCCCAAATGATAATTATGCCAAAACGTTTGGAAATTTCATGAATTTGACATAAGAAATACATATGAAATCATCTATCCCTTTTAATGGTCATCTGAGAATTTACTGCATATAATATACTCTAGCAAACATTTAGTCCTATTCGGGCAATGAATATTCTGAGCGCGGATCAATTGGCTACTTGTTTCAGTTGCGTAACGATTGATTTAATAAAAAATTTAGAGGAGGTGAAATGGGCAGGTTTGCGGATTTAGTAACAGGTCACAAGCCAAACCGGGTTCTCACCAAAGGAGTAACTTTTAACAGTGGTCAACATCAAGACAAATTGGGTTGACCTACCAACTATTTATATTTTCTTGAATTTTAAAAAGAATAATATTGTAAAAATGATTAAATAAAATAACTTACTCCCTCCGGCCCACATATATTATCCCCCAAGAAATTTTTTACAACTTAAGATATGATATATAAATGTCAATTTTGCTCACATTTTCAAATATGATTTAACTTGTAAGCATTCTCTCAAAGCATCAACAGCGTTTCAACCTGTACAACAGAGATATAAAAGGACCCACCAAAGCTTCTCATCCTAAAAAGTTTCAAACGACAGAAGTCTATATATGCATATTTCTTCTAAGGAACTGTTTTGGTGACTCAAACCTAGGACTTTTCTAGAACCAGAAACTAAGTTATGTTTTGTGCGTTTGACTGACCAACAAGAAAAACATCACACACCAGCTTCAGTTGTCACCTAAGCGTCTGTTGTACCACAAGTTTAGCAGAATCCCACAGCACACGCTTCACACCATTAATTTGTTCAGCATGACCAAATGAGGCACCAGTAGCATCACATGGGTGTGGAAGATTCGTCCATTTGTCCACTTTCAGATAAATAACATCAACAACACACAACTTTGATTCATCAAGGTTGGTTCCAGACCATATGCCGCGTGCTTGATGCACACACCCCTTACCAATTTCTTCTCCTTGTACATCAGTAAGCACAACTAACTGCCCTGGTTCGTGCTTTACAGAAATACCACCTCCCAAGTTACTTTGAGCCACTTGGGCAGCAGATGGGCCTGGGTCAAAGAATTCGTCAGCGCTTTCGGGCTCGGTTCCAGAGCCACCTTGTTTGTCAGTGAAAGCAGCATTGTCTCCCCCAGAAGTTGCAGGAACATCCTTAGCAGCAGCTGCACGAGCTAGTTTGGCTTTACGGTTATTCAACCTGTTGGCAATAAAGAATATCAGAAACTCAGGGGACCTGTGTATGTGCATATATGCATCATTATAGAGTAGAGGTGGAAATTTTATCCCATTTACTTTTCAAATGGTCCAATTTGGGTTTATATTTATCTCTGCTAATGCTTACAACTAAATAAAAAAAATAAAACATAAAGAAAGTCGTGAAAGTGCATCTTTAATGCATAAAACCTCCTAAATCATTTTATTCGAAGAACTAAATAATTGTTGAAATTATATATAACTTCTGTAATCATATTTGATACTAATTATACAGATAAAAATCTGTGTTAACCTGCTACCCAACCCACCAATTTTGTGAAAAAGACACTTTCTTACCAATTCTTTAGCTGTGAGGAAGAAATTTCTGACCCCTGCAAAATCAAACTAAGAACTTAAGCTATTGCTTCAGAAAAATGTGAATGATGTTCTCCTTAAGTTGAATAATCCAATTCTTACATACATGAAGACTAATTTTTTCAGCCCATGATTGCACCAACGCAGCTTTTCGCTGCATCTCAGGCTCATTCTGTAAAGCCTGTTCCATCATGGTTATTTGCACGTGATTCATTATGTTGCGCTTCCTTTTCTTTACCTGCTTTTCCTCACTCTGCACATTTTCAAAACTCCAATGTCATCATTGGTTATTAAATATCCGAAGTTCTATATTTTTTCTACAGAATTCAGAATTCTTTACCTGATGCGTGGTGGTTGAATCCAATCCATGAGTTTCAACATTCTGAGCATCTCCCTCACCTTCATGAACACCCGTAGCAGCAACAGCTTCCACTACATCTGTCCTTTGGTCTTGCATCGGCGTTTCGTTAGATGGATCTTCATTTGCATTGAGATTTAACTTGTTCATGTCTTCCAAAGGTATATTCTCAGTTATGTCCTTGTTTCGGTTACCTTCGCTGACAAGTGCATCTGGAGATTCTTGACCTTCACCATTATTCTCCTATCACAATGAAATCCAACATTCTGCATTCACGATCTGACTTAAACGTGACAAGTCTCGAGGTGCCAAAATGGATGGGTTGCGTAGCAAGTCAAAACAGGTAATTTTTGTACGAATCAGGTTGACCGGAAACAAGTTTTTTCATTTTTTAAAAACCTATTATTAGCAACATGTGTATTACTTATCCTTACAAAAATAAAAATATAACAATAATCACTTAATAAAAATAATAAATAGTAACAAAATGAATAAAAAGATTTGGGTAGTTTGTATTCATTAATATACACGAAGTTCAAACCGCTTTCTATTTAGTTAATTGTTTCAATATCACCCATTTGACCCGTTAGAGGTCAAACATCACCCGAATCAACCCATTCATAAGTAAACACGTCAAAATTGCCACCAACACTAACGACCGATATATGCATAAAAACTTGACGATAAACAAAGGCAAGGGATGAAAATTTACTGTAGCTTGGTCGATATTGATTTCCTGAGTAATTAGCGGCTCTAACTGTACAGTGAACAACCTACACAGACCAAGAGAGATGAAAATAAAGATAGCATGTCACTATTAATATTTCCATATATGGAAATATATCTATCCTACAAGATGTGGGCTTCCAATTAAATTTCAAGTAACCATTACATACAGCGAAAATGAGTTCTAGTAACATGATTAATAAGTAAAGATAGATACGTATTAATTTGTCAGATAAGTTAACCCTATTAGAAACATTCAACTGTCTACTGCAAGTTAGTCTGTATAGTTAATGTCTGGGATGTAATTCCCAAATAACTGGAATACATATATCCATAATAATGTGCACCAGTTTAAGACATTTACATGCTAAGGAAGACCATTCAAAATTACCTAAACAGCTGCACGTCATCCTGATTAAGGAATGCAGGAATTAAATTTTCTGCGTGATCCAATAGGGAATCTGCACACACAAAGCATTGTGTTATGTAAGCAAGAGCATATCTTTGTAATCACCAAAAGAAGCTGTTGGAACGATTATTACGCAGGTTTTGGGAAATAACATCTGCTCTTTCAGCTCTGATATCATTTGAAACTTCATATGGTAAAGTAGAAAACTCCTTCCGCAAGCACTGCAGGAATGTGTTAAGAAAGAGATCCTTCTCCTCTGTGAAAGTGTGAAACAGAAATAGTTTGGTTAAGAAGATACAATAGACAAAGATGTCAGAAAACAAGCTTGTACACCAGATAACAATGCTAATGTGCAATTTAGGAAACAAAATTGGTTAAAGTGTTAACCTTTACAAATATCAGGAATAAAACAAGTGAGATTTGCAACTATTTTGACCAGTAAAGACGTTCTTTGAAATGCATATGATGTCCTAGGAACACGGCAGGCATTGAAAGTGGATTCTGGAACATCCGATGATGTAGACACACCCAAAACCCATCCAGCTGCTGTTGATGGATCAAAATCCAGAGTAGCATCCTCTTCAGAAGGCCAAGATTCAGATGAACACCAACTAGACAAGAACTCCACATTTGGTTGCAAAAATATTGTGGTCAGAACTTCAGTCTGGATGGGAATTCAATAAGCATGTTATAAATTGTCATTCACAAGAAGGGAAAAAATCATAATGATGTGAACTCGTAAAGAGCTTACAAAGTTCAGGGTGATGCAAGATCGAAAATTGGAGTCATCAGAGAGAATTTCTGTTAATCGCATTGCGTTAAGTTGCAGAAGTCCCCTTGGATAGGTTTTGTCTGAGAAAGCAGCAACCCCATTAAGATCTCCACGAAACATGGTCTTCAGCAATTCAAGGACCTGTTAGTTTTGTAGTGACCACATAACGTATGGAACCATGTTATAGGATAGAAGATATAAAAATATACTAAAGCATGCAAAATATTCTTAAAATATATTGAAAGAAACCTGGAATATTGTAGACTTCGCTAAATTCAAAACCCTGGGAGTGCTGGCAACCACATCCAGGAAAGAGACACTTTCTACTTCACAAAGATGCAGCAGCTGCAGAAATAGGAATAGTATCTATTAACAAAACCATTTACATAGGTGAAATTTTGAAGATGACATCAAATAATGTATGCAAGTATACAAAAAACCTGGTCTATAACTACATCTTACAATAGATAAGACTTTTGATTTCAGCCTAGAAACCACAGCCATAAGATAAGACTCCTCAAAGAATGGCAATTTCATGATATCATGAGCCAACAAAAGAATCCCACCTTCTTCACATAGATCCTGAAGGAACAAGAATTACAATCAAACTGCATCATTACGATATTCCAACATAACAGAATTCTAAGAGGAATACTTGTAGCATATTTAGGATAATGTTAGATAAAGATGCACATCTTTAACTGATGGAAAACCTTGTTCTTAACGAGCCGCTCACGAAAGAGCCTTTGTTGGCTAAGTGACTGAAGAACCTGTAGAGAAGCCTCACAGTGCTGGCACAGACGGTTGACTTCAGCAAGATTTGACTGCGTACCGGTATCAGTATATTGAGCTGACAGCCTCACTAGAACAAATTGAATGTCTCTATGAACAGCAACAAAAGCTCCAAACATAGGTCTATCAACCTGTCATACACATGACACAATGTTTTTGAGAAACTTATTGCTGACATGTAACTTACAGAAGATGATAGATGTTAAGCAGAACATGTCACCATAGGGTGTGCAAGCAGAACTTGCGAAAGCTCATGCCATTGTGAAGAAACAAATGCTGTTAACAAATATAGACTGCAGGCCAACAGTGCTGAATGCAGCAGAAACAGTTGACTATCCTGGTCCAACAAAACTATGTGTCAGCCCAAAAGAATAACGGTAAAGGAAGGGTTAAAATTATGTAAATGATAGAACTGTATTAACCTGTCTAAAGTTACAAAGAACCATGATCATGAAAAAGATCAAATCAAACATCTGTTCAGATACTTTCAAATCCTCAAGCAGAACCTGTATTGTGGAAATAGTTTATACATGAAAATTTAATAAGAGAGTCATGATATATCCTCCTACTTATTGTGCCTGATTCATCCTCCTAATAAAAAGATGACAACATGAATCAGATTTAATCTTGAATTCATTTACCTGCTCAAGTTTGGAATTTCGAGGTGCGAGATCACACAAGGTATGCAGCAGCTTAATCCCACCTAACAAGTATCTGAAAAGTTCTTCATCTCGTTCAGATTCCAGAAGCTTAGCAATTAAGTTCAAAGACAAATATCTTGCTAGGGTTTCCAAATCAATCTGAACATCAAGGTTGACAGTCAGAAAACAGTGATCAAAGCGGAGAAAAAAATGAATTAATTATGACAGATAAGTAAAATCTACCAACCTGTTTTGGTGATCCATCACTGGCAGTCCATTGAATAGCATCATCATCCGCATCCCTGATTAACTTGCTAAGTTCCTGAGAACCTATTTTGTGTAACTCCTTGACAGCTGAAACCAAATCGATCCGCTGCATATAGAGGCAGTTGATATTATTAGGAACTAAACATGAGTTACATTACTTAGAAAAGTGTGAGTGATTGTGCGCGTGTAGATATACAAATACATATAGATGTGAGTGTGTGTGTGTGGGGGTGTCAGTGTGTGCAAGAGATATCTTTACATAATATAAGACGTGATTTCCTTGTAAGAAGTGCAAGAATTTGAGAAGGGAGAATTCACAAGTGGAGTGAATAAACAAAGTTTAAACAAACTATGTAAATCGTTTATTCTTGAGTTGCGTAAAATTTCATAAGATTTTGATACGCAAGCATGAACATTAGAATTTCCCAAAACTCAAGTAAGATTTCAGTTGTGGTAAAATTTCCATGTAAGACTACCTAACAACACATTACTAATCTATGTAGTACAGCTCAAACAAGGAATTTTCATAACCTAAGAGACAACTAACTGGAGAATAAGATCATACAGCACTAATTCAAACTCTTCATGAAGTCACAGGGCACCATCACGGAGACGCGACTGATTATGCATTAATTACATACAACCAATACTTAAAAAAAAGGCAACTATCTTTCTTGCCACCAACTTAATGCTCCTATTATTAACAAACACTATTCATCAGCAAATAAAACAAATCTGCACCAAGACTACACGTAAACTCATTCGAAAAACCAAAATGCGCTACAACAATTAGACCTAAAAAGAACTTATAAGAGTGCTAATACCTCAACAACCACCACTAAAACAGCTATGTTAACTAAATTCAGAGTAATATAATAACTCAAAAACAAAAATTGAACTCATAAATTCAACTTTTTACTTACATTTGGAATCCTGCATGCTTCATCATCTCTCGCAGTCTGCATTCTCTCCTTTCGTGAACCAAAAAAGAAGAAAAAAGCAAAACATTACAAAAACGTGTGTGTATAATTACATATTTATTTATATGTTATATTTATATATATACAAGTAACTAAGCCCTAGTTTTTGTTAACGGCGAAAGTCTATAAGCAAAGCCGTGAAATTATACATAAAGTGCTGCGAATAATACAACAAACAAACAAATTAAAGCTAAATTTAGAAGAATAAACAGCTAAAATACCAGCTCCAACGAGAATTGAACAAAATTTGAGCAAATTGACGAACACTGGAAGGTATGCTAGATATGATAATTTACTTGTATATTTGTATGTATATATGTATATATGTATATATCAAAGAGACTATACACATATATATTGTGTATATATGTTTTAGCAGATGATTGCGGAGAGAAATGAATTTAGTGTTTTAGTGTGGGGATATCATGTGAATGTGAATAATAGTAGTATGTGTGTATTATTATGTGAAAATGAATATATGGTCCAATAATAGTATATGTCTTTAATCTTTTAACTCTATATATTATTTTATCGGATCGGATCATGTAATTAGAATTAAATAAATAGAAAATGTTTTTATCAAAGTTTGATAAATAAATAAGTAAATAACAGAAAAATGGATAGAGCATTTATGTTATAATTATTAGGGTTTTATATATTATTTTATAAAGACTCTGGTACGGTAGGATGCAAAGATAATATAAAGTCTACTTATAAATATTTGATGACTTTTGCAGGGGAGCAGTATCATGGCAATCAAGATTGCAAAAGTGTGTTGCCTTGTCTACAACCGAGGCTGAGTATATGGCAGCAACACAAATGTGCACAGAACTATTGTGGTTGAAAAGTTTTCTACAAAAGCTTGATTTCTGGCAAAAGGGGTACGTGGTACTTTGGGATCATAAGAGTGTAATTCATCTTGCTAAGAACTCTATGTTTTACAAGAGAGCAAAACATATTGACATGAGGTATCATTAGATTACAGATGCTTTAGAAGACGGGTTGTTTGTGTTTGCTAAAGTTCACACTGATGATAATGGTTACGATATGTTGACTAAAGCAGTGGCAAGAGAGAAGCTCGAGGTATGTTGCTCGATGCTAGGATGGCGAAATCTTTTCTCATAATTAGAAAGGGGGAAATTGTTGGGGGGGTTTTAATGGATTTCTAAATTATGATTAAACAAATAAAAGCCCAATAAATTAGGCTCAATATAAGGGAATATGAATACTCTTTTGTCTTAGGGTTATAAATCTTCATATACAAGAAAGAGAGATGCAAGAGGGAATTTTTGGATTTTCCCGGTTTTGAATACCTAGCAGCACTAAATATTAACTTTGCGAAGATTGAACCGTCGGATGAACTTGATTTTTGGACAGCGTCTTATAATATCTAGATCAACGTTTTTGACCGTCGAATCTTTGTTTTGAGTTCTGGAATTCGTGATTTTAGGTGCTGGACAGTAGCAAATTTTCTGAGTATAATTTCTCATCTTTGTCTTTAAATTTGATTCCATGCTTTCTTGATGTTAAGAGTATGATGGTTATATATGCCTCTAGTTTGTATCTAGAAAAGACTTTGTATTGCTCTTTTCTTGGTGGTAGTGGATTTTAAGTGGCATGCAGGCCCGATGATTTTTACTCTCGTCGTGAGAGGCTTTCTACGCAAAAAGTTTCGTGTTCTTTGTGTGTGCTTGATTATTATTTATTTTCATGATTTGGGGCTGATTTGAGTTGCATTTAGGTTACACTATTTGTTTGCATTCTCATAGTTTCATATGGGTCAAGAAAATGTTATATAACAAATATTTAATTTATATTTATATTTACCGTTGTGACTTATTTTCCATCAAATTAAATTAAGGATTGGTTAAGAAATTTACCCTTGCATAGCTTGAAGTCAAAATGTGAACCGTCGTTTGCTAATGCCATTTTCTTTTTACTAACTTGTGGGTTTTGTTCATTTTATTATGTGCTCCATTAATCTAATTGAATCGTTGATTTTAGCCCGTAGCAGATTTAGCAACACGTTTAAAAATGATGTCTTAATTTACATAACCGATCCTTTAACTATAAAACCCTTTTAATACAAACCCTTACTATGATTCATGATTTCAATTGTAAGGGTAAATAACTCGTAAATTCAGGCCAACCTCTTTCATTTTCAAATTCATTTATTTTATTCTCTTCTAGACTTTTAAACAATTTTAATATGTGATTTGGTCATGCGATACGAGATACTAGTATCAAGCCATTAGTTTGATGTACTTATAGATTGTTTATATATATACGATGAATGATAAAAAAATGAGGAATTGAGGAACCAATATGAATGATCCATTTCAATTACTCATTTCTACTTTTTTTTTTTTAAACTTAAATATCTCTCAAACCGTATAACTATAAATTATAAAAATTACACCGTTGAAATCAACATTTTTTTATCTTTAATTAGAGATCTCACATGACATACTTCCGGCAAATTTTTTTTTTTTTCATTTTGTAATGGATATTTGGAATTCCTATGTTAAATCACATGTGATTTAACACTCACATGTGATTATATTTACAATCAAATTATACGATTTAAATCACTAGCTATAATCACAATAATCAAATTTACAAATGATAATTTTAAAATCACATAATAATAATTTATTTGATCATTTAAAAAACCTATGTAGAAAAAATTTGTTGTAATCACATGTGATTAATCATTAAATTAGTAATCACATGTGATTAATGTGTAAATAAATACGGATTTCAATAATTTTCTATGATTATACATGTAAATAAATATAATGGTGAAATCACATGTGAATTATCAGTTATTATCACATATTTTATTTATAAAACAAATGTTATTAAACCTCAAATCAATAATCATATGTGATTTTGACCGTAAACGAATACAATTTTTAAAATCTTATTTATATATATTTATGTGAATGAATAATAAGTTGTAATCATGTGTGAGTTAACATCCACCATTGATGAATAGTCGTGTACAAATGTTATATTTACTCATAAATCACATGTGTTTACAAATAAAATCACATGTGATTATATAAGTCATATTTTCTACGAAAATTTTTTTCGAAAGTATAGTTTGTTGGATCTCTAATCGAAGAGAAAAAGACGTTGATTTCAAATATGTAAGTTTTATAATTTTTAGTCATAGCGTTTGTAAGATATTTGATTTTAAATATACGAGTGAAAATTGAATTTTAAAGTAAATGGAGCAATCCTATTGGTTCTCTCATTCTTCACTTTTTAACATTCTTTACTGAACTCACCCCATATATATATATATATATATATATATATATATATATATTCGTCAACGATGAATGCTAGCAAATTCTCTTAATATTCATCATATGATATTATAGGTTATTAAAAATAGTTTATTGATGAATATTAGTAGTTATAACATCGGTTTTGTATAATTTTTATTGGTAAAAATATATTTTTAAACGTTTTGATTATCATTCATCGTGAACGAATGTTAACGAATAATTTTTCAAAGAAACTGATAATATCCACTTCGATTAACATTAATTAATGATAAATATTAGAAAATTTCTTAATATTCATCATATGATATTATAAATTATAAAAAGTAGTTTATCTATGAATATTAGTAGGTATAACATCGGTTTTGATTAATATTTCTTAGTAAAAATATGTTTTTTTACGTTTGATTATCATTCATCGCAAATTAATGATTAGATTCCACCTTTCTCTCCAAAAATTATTTCCCTCTTGATCCCTACTATATATATATATATATATATATATATATATATATATATATATATATATATATATATATAACTTGAATATTCTCAACCTAATTAAACCACATTATTTACCAATGATGATAGACCTTAATTCATTTTGCATCGCTGCCAATGTTGAGACATGTTTTGTGACTACAGATCTAGCTTGTTATAGCTTGTAATAGTACTTTTAGTAATTGTAATCAAGTTTGTACATTGGTTTTGAATTGTAAATGAAATATATTGCTTGGTAAACATTTAGAGTTAAATATCAAAAAGCTGAAAAATGTTGACCAAGGTTGACCGCGAACCGAGTCGGTTCGCAGGCCAAAGTCAGTTCACCGGGCCAACATGGGCTGCGAACTGAGTCAGTTCGCAGAGCCCACGAGCCTGCGAACTGAGACGAGTATATATGAAAAACTAGGTTTTCATATTACAGACCTTTGGCCAAATTCGTGATTGACAGCCCTGCGATTCCAGAGAAACTTCCAACGGTCTAAAGGCTAGGTATTGATCGTTAACACTTGTTATAATCGATACAAAGCAATTAGACAATTGATTCGCTATTATATTGCGAAAGAATTCGTTATAGATCCTATAACTAGTATTGAGGGATTCCGCACCTTAATACCTTAGATAACCTCGTTATCGATCCGATACAACCGGACTTACAATTGGTATCAGAGCCTACGGCTAGATACGCGTAGGTTCGAGGTTATTTAGGATAATAACGTGTGATTTCGGGTTGTTTTTAGTGCATTACGTACTTATTTATGACCAAAATCACTCTCTGGACGTTTTTAGTTTTGTTTACGATCGAAAACTGCAAGTTTTAATCGTAAAAATAACTGACTTATCGTTTTTTGGGTTTTTCAGCCGTTTCGCGAACCGAGTTTAGGGTTTCAGCCGTTCCTGCGAAGTGAAAGCTGCGAACCGAACTGAGTTCTTGCGAACCGAATTGAGTTTGCGAACCGAATCGAGTTTGCGAACTGAACTGAGAGTCGCGAACTGAGATTTGCGAACTGAGATTTGCGAACTGAGTTGAGTTTTGCGAACCGAGACCACTTGCGAACCGAACCGAGTTTGCGAACCGAACTGAGAGTTGCGAACTGAGATTTGCGAACTGAGTTGAGTTTCTGCGAACTGAGTTTTGCGAAGTGAGTTCCTGCGAACTGAGATTCCTGCGAACTGAAGCGTCTGATTTTTGTGACTATTTAATTGACAAAGATGTCTGACTTGAGTAAAATGACCGAGATTGACCATGAGATTGGAAAATCTAATGTTCCACCTAAATTGCTTAGACTTGAGGATTACTATGGATGGAAAGACAGGTTTGAATCATACTGTAGATTCCATGATTTGTCAATCTGGATGTGTATCAAGAATGGATACGCTGCACCTACAACTGTTATTGAAAATGCAACAGTTATTGTACCCTACAATCGGATGAATGATAACCAGAAGAAAGACTTTGAGATTGAAAATAAAGCTCATTCTTCAATCAAAATGAGTTTACCTAAGGAGATCAATCATCAATTGAAATCTTTTCACACTGCTAGAGCACTCTGGATTGCTCTGGAGAAAAGATGTGAGGGTAGTCCACAAGTACGGGCAGGCAAGAAGAATCTCCTTAAGAAGCAGTTTACTGTGTTTAAAGCTTTTAAGGGAGAAGATCTTGATGCTTACACCACGAGATACTACCATCTACTGAGTGAGCTAGATGACCATGAGATCTTCTTTACTGATACGGAGAAAACCGACAAGTTTATTGAGGGTTTACCGTCTAAGTGGGAAATGCATGGAATTATGCTCAAAGACAATGAAGAGCGGTATGCTACAATGACTCTTGAGCAGGCTATTGACAAGCTCAGAGGTTATGATTTCACCTACAAAACGAGAGAAACAGATTCTGATCAGTTACAGAATCCCGTGCTTTATCATGGCAAATCCACTCTCTCTAATGCCTCATCCAGTTCGACCACTGCCTTACTAGTTGGTGATACCGGAGAAAAGGGTGAATTGATAACCGAGGATTTGTGCTTTATTGCTTCTTCTGGAAGTGAAACAAAAGAGAAAACTACTAAGAAGTCACCTCAAGGGCATCAGAAGATGCCGATGAGTGTGAAATCTACTGAACAGCAATTGTCTGTTCTTGCTTCCTATGAGAACTACATTCAGGGGAAAATCAATGATCCTGCTGCTTTTGATGAAGACTATGATCAGATAGACCCTGATGACCTTGAAGAAATGGATCTCCAGTGGCAACTAGCTATGGTGTCAAGGAGAGTTAAAAATTTCTTGAAGCGTACTGGTAGAAAGGTGGTAGGAAATCGACCAGGGTTTGACAAGTCCAAAGTTAAGTGTTATAACTGTCAAGGTTACGGACACTTTGCTAGGGAATGTCAACGACCAAAGGTTGATGTTAGCAATGGAAGACAAGGCTCGGGAAGTTCTTTAGCTTCCAAAGCCTTGGTGGTTCAACAGCTTGATGGAACTTATGATTGGTCTACTCAGCCTGAGCCTGCTCTTATGGCTGAAATAGATGATCAAGAGAAAGCTGCTGAATCTACATCCTATATGCCGACTGATGTGGATTATCAAGCAAAGGTGCAAGAAGTCACACCTAGAGCAAGTGATGAGGATGTGCTGATCATGGAGTCAACTGAGGACATGAGTCTTGATGACTTTGTAGCACATATGGCTGATATTCAAACAGACAAGAAAAGGGAGCAGACTGTGAACAAGGACAGTTGGTGGTATGTAGACAGTGGATGCTCTCGGCATATGACAGGTGAAAGAAGTCTACTGAAGGACTTCAAAGGCGGAATGAAACAGCGTGTTCATTTCGCTGGTGATAAAGGAGGAGTAATAACTGGGAAAGGAAAAGTTTCAAATGGAACTTTGACTCTAGAGAATGTGAATTATGTTGAAGAACTAAGTCACAACCTAGTGAGTGTTTCCCAAGTGTGTGATAAAGGTCACTCTGTACATTTCAATGAGACAGAGGCCTTAGTCTTGAAGCCAGGTTTCACCATCCCTGAAGAATGGATATTAATGAGGGCTCCAAAGAAAGAAGGACATCAATGCAATCAACATGGGTGCTCCTATTACTTCGATGGAGTCGACATGTCTTTTATCCAAGGCTTCTGAAGCAGACGCACTCTTATGGCATAGGAGAATGACACACCTGAACTTTCGAAAAATGAACTATATAACCAAGAATGGGTTAGTTCTAGGTGTACCAGAAAAACGTTTCGAGTCTGAAGACAAGTGTGTTCCTTGCATGAAAGGAAAGCAACATAAAAAACCACACAGGTCTAAGACTGAAAACTCAATCTCCTCGCCATTTGAATTGCTACATATGGATCTTTTTGGCCCAGTAAGCAAAAGAAGCATAGGTGGCAAATGGTACTGTTTAGTTGTCACAGATGATTTCTCTAGATTCTCTTGGGTATTCTTTTTAGGATCTAAGGATGAAACTCCTGGTATTCTTATGGAGTTCCTATATCTAATAGAGAATGTCTATAGAACACGAGTTGAGAGAATTCGTAGTGACAATGGAACAGAGTTCAAGAATTCAACGTTCAATATCTATTGCTTAAGCAAAGGGATACAACATCAATTCAGTGCACCGTATGAACCACAACAGAACGGTGTTGCTGAAAGGAAAAATAGAACGTTGATTGAAGGAGCTAGAACAATGCTTGCAGATTCAAGGCTTCCTGTCAATTTCTGGGCAGAAGCGGTGAATTCAGCAAGTCATGTTCTAAACAGAGTTCTTACGGTTAAAAAGCAGAACAAGACTTGTTATGAGATTTTGAACAATAAGAAACCTAACTTAAAAGGGTTTGAACCCTTTGGAGTTTCATGTACTTTGCTGAAGACTAGCAATCAACAAAAATTTGGTGAGAAGGCTGACGAAGGATATTTCCTAGGTTATGTGCCTAATTCACCAAACAAACGTGTCTTCAATAAAGCTACGGGACGCGTGGAAATAGTTTATAACATTGAAGTTACGAGCTACACACATGACGTACATAAGGGATTAGATTGGCAATTCGACTATTCAGATCTCTTTAAGTCATTTAATGTCCCAATCAGTGACTAGAAAGTTGACTCAGCGGTCTCTGAACATTTATTGTCGGGTGATGGGGATATTGGCCCTGCACCAACATGGAGTGTTCCTAAAGATACAACTTTTGTAGATCCGATTCGTGCATCAACGAGTGCCACACAACCATCTTCTGATGAAGTGCACAGTACTGATACATATGTGAAATCATTGGAAGAAATTGGCACTAATTTACAAGAGGAAATAGAACTTGAACCGTTGACAACCACAAGAGTTAACAAAAATCACCCAATTGACAATATCATTGGGGATCCAAACGCATCTGTTCAAACAAGGGTAGTATATCTGAGTACACTAGCCTATATGCTGAAATGAAAGAGACAGGGGTTCCAAATCTATGTCTATATTCATGCTTTATCTCACAAGTTGAGCCTAAGAATGTCCAAATGGCGTTGAAGGACAACTCATGGGTAGAAGCAATGCAGGAAGAACTTTCACAGTTCTCAAAACTGCAAGTTTGGGAGTTGGTTGATTTACCAAGTGGTGAATACCCAATTGGCACTAGATGGGTCTTTAAGTGTAAGAAAGACGATCGGGGAATCGTAATTCGCAATAAAGCTCGTCTAGTAGTTCAAGGTTTCAATCAACAAGAGGGAATAGATTACAATGAGGTGTTTGCACCTGTGGCCAGGCTTGAGGCAATTAGGTTGTTCTTAGCATTTGCAGCTTCAAAGAAAATGAAAGTTTATCAGCTGGATGTTAAGAGCGCCTTCTTGTATGGCAAGGTCAAGGAAACGGTGTATGTTTCTCAACCACCAGGATTTACTGATCCAAAGTATCCAAATAGAGTATATCGTCTTGATAAGGCTCTGTATGGATTACATCAAGCTCCAAGAGCGTGGTATGAGACACTATCAACTTATCTTCTTGAGAATGGTTTTACAAGAGGAAGACTTGATAGTACACTCTTTGTGAAGTGGAAGAAAAAGGACTTTCTACTTGTTCAAGTATATGTTGATGACATTATATTTGGGTCATCTGACGAAAAGATGTGTCAAGAATTTGAGCAAGTTATGAAAGGCAAATTCGAGATGTCTACTATGGGAGAGTTGAACTTCTTCTTAAGGTTACAAGTTGACCAAAAGAAAGATGGTTTCTTTATTAATCAATCTAAATATACACATGAGCTGTTAGAACGCTTCAAGATGGATGAATCTCGTATTTACAAAACTCCTATTCCAGAAAATCACGGACTCGATCCTGATACATCGAGTGATCAGAATATAGATCCTACTCTATATAGGGCTATGATTGGATCACTAATGTATCTGACTGCATCTAGACCTGACATTATGTTCGCTGTTTGTATTTGCGCAAGATATCAGGCTAATCCGAAAGAGTCACATATGCAAGCTGTTAAAAGAATCTTTCGTTACCTCAAAGGGAAGCCGAAGCTGGGACTTTGGTATCCGATTGAAGGAGACTTAGATTTTGTTGCGTATACTGATTCGGATTATGGTGGATGCAACCAAAATAGAAAGTCTACGACCGGAGGATGTCAATTCCTAGGAGGTAGACTTGTGTCTTGGCAGTGTAAGAAGCAAAGCTCAGTAGCCATTTCTACATGTGAAGCTGAGTATGTTGCAGCTGGCAGCTGTTGTTCCCAAGTATTGTGGATACAACAGCAACTGCGAGACTATGGACTAAACTTTACCGACACTCCTATGATGATCGATAATGAATCGAAGATCTCAATAACCAATAACCCGGTAAAGCATAGCAAGACGAAACACATCGATATTCGTCACCATTTCATTCGGGATTGTGCCGAGAAGAAGCTGATTAGGTTAGTCAAAGTAGCCTCTACTGACAACTTTGCAGACCTATACACTAAAGCTTTCGATAGAACGCGTTTTGAGACATTAGTTCAACTTAACGGAATGAGAAATCCAGAATAACGTGTCTTCCAAAGGAATAAGTAATAGTTAGTAAGTTTTACTGTTTATGTCTTTATTTTTTTTAAGTTCTTATCTGCTGGGAAATGATAGTACATTAGGAGAATAAGCTTAACAATAATAACTATAAGTCTTAAGTTAGACGTGTTAGTAGATTCCTATAAGTCACATAAACATTACATCTTTTCAACTAGGAATTTACTTATATTTATTTTATTATACACCTTTATCCACAAGCTATACTTTGCTTAGAATAAAATTATGTCTAGACAGCTTCATTATATGATGTACTGGTAGGCAAATTATGCTATGATTTCTGAGCATTTAATAAGCATTAATTTTCATGTATGTTATCTAGTGTGAACTATTATATGATGTATGACATAAGTCTTAATTTGTGAATGATAGTATAACCATACACTGTTATCAACAATATATAAATATATGAACAGACAAGTAGTTAGAAAAATGGCTATTAGCAAAACTACTGGTAACTCTATTGTACTATGTACAGACCTGTAACCTTTAGTTTCGCCAATGGTCTCAAACTTATTTTGCTCATACTAAGGGATCTTCTGTTGTACTATGTACAGATCTAGAACCACTAGTATCTTCAAAATCTGTTTGATGTTTGTCAAGCCTTAAAATAACTCA
The DNA here is from genome assembly GCA_963930675.1 of Gnaphalium uliginosum. Classification (NCBI taxonomy): domain Eukaryota; kingdom Viridiplantae; phylum Streptophyta; class Magnoliopsida; order Asterales; family Asteraceae; genus Gnaphalium; species Gnaphalium uliginosum. The sequence goes on along the minus strand of OZ005680.1, from coordinate 36,057,521 downwards.
AGGATATGTTATATGTTACGAAAAGTGCATCATTTGTTAACCTCTACCTTGAATGTAAAAGATACAGTGGTATGTGTTATACTTGATTTCTCAGTATGTCATATATTAGAACACATTAGTTAATATCCATACTAATAATAAAGGTTTGCTTGGAAATCAGTGTGTAATTTGTTTATGTGGATCATTATATCAGTAATCATCTTGAATTGTCGATGACAAATGAACGTTCACTTTGGTGAATCATTCGTTCTCAATAATATAAAAGTATGTTCAAAGAACGTGTCATACCATTTGGATAAAGGTAACCAAGATATAATCTTATAACTATAAGTTCATAAATGGTTAAAGTGTAATTTTTCTGTAACTTATTTGAATTTCATACTAACGATCTTCTTAGACTTGATTAATAAATAATAATATTCAGCTTATTTTTCCTAATATGATCCCTAAGCAGATAAATTCTTAACAAAAATATGTATCGTTTCTCGTATTGAATAAAATGGTACTCGATACCACTCGTTATTTTGATAATTTTATTTGTTACGTGTTCTTTATTTTTGTGTGTGTTTATCCTTTGGAAACTATGTTAAACCGTATTTCATCATTCCGTATTGAATAAATGTGACAAAATCGCATTGAAAAGTTCAAAATCGCATGAAAAGTTAAAATTGCGAAGTTGACTAGTCAACCTTGCGAATTGAGTTTTTGGGTATAAATTGAACAGTTTCTGCGAGCCCACTTCTCACTTTCCAAACTCCTTTGCGAACTGAAAATCTAATCCTGCGAGACGAACATTGCGAACCGAAACGAACCTCCTGTTTTCTAAAATTTTCGACACTTCCGTTCAAGAATCGGTTTTTCACTCTGGACAACATTTACTTCTTTCGATTACGCATTATTTGAAGTAAGTTTCATTCGATTTCACCGTGTAATTCATCCTTAATCGCCAAATATACGATTTTGAAAGTTTTGGTTTCGAATCTCACGGATTTCGTTGAAATGAGTGAAGATTAAAACCTAAAATTCATAAAACTTGTTAATCAGACTATTTTAAACATGTTTATACCATTAAATCGCGTTTAAAAGTGTTCGATCATCGACTTCGATTCGTGATTTAGATTTACGAATAAATTATACATTGAAACTTATTAATTGGTTGTTATACGTTTCGATTTACAAACTTATGTTTCTAGATTAAATACGTATAAATTTACTCATTTAATTTTCTAGACTTGTATTCGATTTGACAACTTTATGTTTACAAATGAAGTACAAGTGAAGACTTTTAACTATCGCTTATATGCTTCGACTTAAGAACTTAATGTTATAAGTGAAATGCATATAATTTACGAATTCTGTTCTATTATATCGAAAGACTTCCGACTCATATGTAGTCGTGCGGCGGGTTCCGATTTAATATCGGCGGTATAATATTTCGGTTTATCTACTAGGACGTGCGAACGATGTATATAATTTAGAGAAGATAATTGAAAAATTAAGTGTTGAATACTTAATCGTTCAATTAAGTTCAGTAAATTAAGTTATTAATTAATAGTAAACGTCGATGTTTGGTGATCTCTTTGGTTCACAATACATAAACGTTTAAAATTAATTAATGTTTGATAAGTGTCCTATTATTTAAGCTAACTGCCATTTGTGTATATCTTATGACTACAGATATGGCTGCTAGATCTTTCACTCCTGCTCACAACATCTTGGTAAACTTGGATGTCAATGAGCGTGGAGCTGTACGTTTCACAGAGATTCTGACGTATTTAGCACGATCGAGGATTCGATATGCTATTACGGAATCTCCGCCACTGTCCCGAGATCTTCTGGAACAATTTTGGGATAGTATAGTATTTGACAGTGCAGCAAACCCTCCTGTTATTCGCACGAGGGTTAATAACCATCCAGTGGTTTTCTCTGCTGATGATCTGAGACAGATTTTAAATCTGGGAACAGTTGATCAGGAAGCTGGACCTTCGGTGTACACCTCTGACTTCATTGAGGGTGCACTAGGACGAATGGGTTATTCTGGACCCAAGAGAGGCCGCCAGTTTGTGAAGGCGTTTGTTCTTGGCCAGTGGAGATTCTTATTCCACATTATTGTTACCATTTTCGGTAACAAGGGCGGATACGATGAGTTGAGCCCTGAGCTTTTATCTCGCTTACTGTCCCTGGTTTATAATAAACCATACAGTTTTTCTTCATATATCTTCAACTCATTTGTTGGTCAGATCACTGGAGCTGTTCGATCCAAATTCATGCTCTATCCGCGTTTCTGCATGCTTATCATTCGTCACTGCATTCCTGGTTTGACGAATATTCAGCCAGATTTGCATGTCGACCGGATTGCACTTCGAGGTTACAATGCGTGCTTTCTTCATTCCTCCCGACGTCCGGATCAGGTCAAGCCTGAAGCATGTGACTTGTTCGGTCATCTTCTCGATGCCGCATATGTAGCTCCACTAAATAATGGTTGGTTGGATGACGAAGCTCAACCACAAGTTCAACCTCAGCCAGCAGTTGTGGCTCAAAACCCTGAGCCGCAAGAGCTTATTGAAGATGTTCTGAATCAGGCTGCTCAACCTGACATTGCTGCTCAGGTTTTGCATGAGGTTTTGTTAGAAAATGATGATGCTAACGATCCTCTCTTAAATGAGATTGATCAATTTTAGGTATGTTTGGTTTCATTATTCTTCAACTTGTGTGAATACTATATATTTACTTATCATCTACTATTAATCATCATGACTAGGCTCCTGAAGCTGTAGACCCAGAGGTCATTCTACCTGAGGGTGAACAGGATCAGGCGAGTTTGGATGTTGGGCCCTCTAGTGCCTTTGGCAAAGATGGTGCTACTTCATCTGACTCCGACAGCGAGGAGACTGATGATGATCCTCCTCGTCCTCCTACTTTTTCGGGTATTCCTGCGGAAATGATCCGGAGAGCTTCCAAGCTGATCATGGATCCTGCCTTCAAGGGCAAGCGCAAAATTGATGATATGGATCCTGATTTTTGCATGCTTGACGAGGACACAGATGATGAAGAGGATCAATCTCTTCAGACTCAACGCCGAAAGCGCATTCGTTCTGCTACTTCTCAGCTGACGATTGGCGATTTGGCTAGTCCAGGTTATTTTTTTAACCTTATTATTCTCTATTGAATATTGTGCGTTCTACATATGAGAAACTGAGATAGATATTTCTATAACAGTCGCTCCAGATACACAACAGCAGGCTAGCCCTGCGGTGCAACGTCCGAGTGCTCCGGTATCTGAAACCTCAGAGAAGGTTAGAGATACGAGTACTTATAGTTATTCAGAGATTGAGACAGTTTATTCTGTTACTTTTACTGATAACTATTGTCTAACAGGAGCCTGCTGTTGACGTTACCGTCACGATTCAGACTACTAAAGCTAGTAGAATCGTAGCTCGCTTACTCCTGACGGACATTGCCACCCAGATTGGACAACATAATGTTCAATCTAGAACCACACCTACACCCCAGGCGTCTACTTCTGTGAGAGTTTCTGAGCGGTTCTTAGATTTGGAACTTCGAGTTCGAATATTAGAGACTCAGAATGCTACTCTTGCAAAGGAGCTGGTAAATCAAGGCGAAGCCTATTCTCATCTGATGAAGTCTCATTTGCTGTCTATTCGAGTGTCTGAAGATCAGCAAAGACAGCTTGATAGATTGCAAGGCCTTGTCACTAATGTATTGAAGGGCCACTCGTCTCAACGGGAGATGTTGATATTCAATGAGATGCAAAGAGAAGATGAACTCCTCCAGAAGAGACGACATGAGACTTGTAAAGATGATGAGCTACGCAAGAAGAGAAGAGAAGATACAGACGATGATCCCAATGCACATAAAGATAGAGAGCCGACTGGTCCTTCAACGACCGATGAGCCTTCTACAATTCAGGGGGAGTCTGAGCCTGCTGAGACAAGTGGTGTTGGTGGTGATGGTGCTGGTACTGCTGCTGGTGCTAGTAATGTTGGTGAGAAATTTACCACGGAATAATTTTTTTTTATGTATCCTTAGATTGATTGTAATAACTCTTATAATTAATGAAAGACTTACATTAAAAATTATTATTTGTTTCATGTTCATATAATATAAGATTAGTTATATACGATTTAGACCTAAGATGTTATGTTACAGGTTAAAATGATATAAGACTAATTATATAAGACTAATTATATAAGACTAATTATATAAGATTTTGACTTGAGATTCATCTTGACAAGTTAAAATTATATAAGATTAGTAATCGATAGTGATTTCGTGAAAGAAATGATAAAGAAACTCTTGATAAAAGAATTTATATTATTCATTTGATTCATGACATATATATCACTTGTAGATATGAATGATGAAAGCGATTCCGACACTGAAGTCGAAGAAGAAGTAGATTACGATCTAGAGGAGGGAGAGTTTGTACCTCCTGAAGATTGGACTTCTATTTCTAATGTTGGGTTAGACGAAGGTGTAGATCCCGATGCTAATATCGATGAACACATAGTGAGCCCTTCAAAGATTAAAGTCGTTATTCAGGAAGAAGACGGAGAAAGAGTGATTGATTTAGATGAAGATCTAGACGATTCGACTGATTCTGAAGATGATCTTCCTGATAGGCTCAAAAATAATCCGATGTTTAGGCCTTTGGAGAAGAAGAAAAAGGAGAAGACTAGGATTAGTGAAGTGGATATCTCTGGAAAGCGTATACCTAGAAGAGGTATTATTGGATGGTACTTCGACGCAGATTTGCAGCTTTTTGCTATAAAGAGATTTGATGGAGTTCAATACTTCGAGAAAAAGCTTGCAGTCTTCAGTTCTTTGCCTAGGTTTGAAATCTGAGACTTGGCTAGATTGGAATTGAACAATCCCAGTAATGATCCATTTGGCAGATATGTTGAAAAGATCATCAAGACTGAGGGTAGGACAATGAAGTTTGAACGAATTAAGCCAAGAGTCGGAAAGACCATTAAACTTGATGAAAGAAGCAATAGAACTGGAAGGCGTCGAAGGAAAAAAATATATCCAGCTGCAAAATGCATACAACAGATCCCTCTGAAAGCTATGCCTCAAGATATCTTAGGTAAGCTGAAGAGATGGTCTGTAGATTCAGTGACTGGTGAAGCTCTCATGTTTGAACATGATGATGAAGTTGAATACGAAGAGAGAGAGATCTTAAAGATTTATGATCGTCGACATCTGATGAACCTATCAAAGGCTGACCTATTGATGTTACACAAGAATAGGATCACAGCGATTGAAGGTTGGGAAGATGTTGCACGAGATTATCAGTCAATGGTGAAGACGTGCATTAAGCTGAAGATATACGCGGGCAGTAATATTTACAAGTGATTACCAAAGACAACTTGAAGACAAAGACTTAAAGATACTAGAGCTATTGTCAAGGGGGAGTCTGTTGAGACATGTTTTGTGACAACAGATCTAGCTTGTTATAGCTTGTAATAGTACTTTTAGTAATTATAATCAAGTTTGTACATTGGTTTGAATTGTAAATGAAATATATTGCTTGGTAAACATTTTAGAGTTAAATATCAAAAAGCTGAAAAATGTTGACCAAGGTTGACCGCGAACCGAGTCAGTTCGCAGGACAAGATTGGCTTGCGAACCGAGTCAGTTCGCCGGGCCAACATGGGCTGCGAACTGAGTCAGTTCGCAGAGCCCACGAGCCTGCGAACTGAGACGAGTATATATGAAAAACTAGGTTTTCATATTACAGACCTTTGGCCAAATTCGTGATTGACAGCCCTGCGATTCCAGAGAAACTTCCAACGGTCTAAAGGCTAGGTATTGATCGTTAACACTTGTTATAATCGATACAAAGCAATTAGACAATTGATTCGCTATTATATTGCGAAAGAATTCGTTATAGATCCTATAACTAGTATTGAGGGATTCCGCACCTTAATAACTTAGATAACCTCGTTATCGATCCGATACAACCTGACTTACAGCCAACAATTTAACTTCATGAAACTTCTCTTCTTTACATTATATTGATCTAACATATCAATTTTTAGAACTAAACAAATCTGAAGTTTTTTATGATGTTTTAATCATAGATTCACCGAAGGATCTTGAACATTGTTTTTGCGGGACCAAAATAATCTAAAGGCTTGCTACATCCACGCAATTTTTATAAAAAAAATTATAGAAAAATAATGTGGCAAGTGATTTGCACCAATTAAAACAATCTATTTTTTCTCTTTCATGCTTCTCTCTCCTTATTTCATTGGTCCACCTAAGTTTGTGAATATTTTGTAAAAAATTTGTAAGCCAAGCATTTCTCTATAATCTAATGCGTAAAACTTGGTCGTATATCTCTAAGACATTAATCGATTAATCCATAAAGTCTACACCCAACATTAGTTATATTTACTTTCGCAGTTAGTTTAGATCAATATATAATTTACATTTAAGTTAATATATATATATATATATATATATATATATATATATATATATATATATATATATATATATATAAAAGTGAGATCCTGTGAAAACAATGAGCATAAAATAAATACGGTGAAAATATATCTCGACACTTGGATCAAAATATAATATAAAAAGAGATGAAGATAAAATAAAAACGATGAAAACAGTTAACCTTCACAATTTTGTTATGTGAAGTTGAATTTTTTTTTTTACTTCACTTAAAATTTATGAATTGTGAAGGTTGAAAATTAAGTTCACATATTTCTAAATTTATTGTGAAGCAAAAAAAATAATAAAGGTTCACAATGAAAACTTTTTGGAAAAAAAAAATGTAAGGGTTCACAATAAAAAACGTATGTGAAGCGAAAAAAATAAAAGTTCACAACTAAAAAAATTGTGAATACAAATTGAGATCATTTTAATCGTTTTTATTTTAACTCCTTATTTTTACCAGAACTCAATCTTAAATTATATATAGGAAACCCATTAATGATGTCATCAGTTAAAAAATTTCAATTAGTCAATTAGGTCTCTCAATTTCACATAATTATAATAAGTAGACGTCTTAAACTTTTCAATTTTAATAAAAGAAATCTAAATAATTAATTTAATTATATTATTAAATAAATCAAAACAAACAAAATAGTAAAAATAGAAGATAAAGAATCAACTACTATGTAATGTGACAAACATAACGTTTGATTTATAAATAAACAACTACTATATTCCATATTTTTAAAAGATATACATAATTACTTTATTATTATTATATTATTATCTATAATTATAATATATTTTAATTTTAACCATATTCTAATTTGTACAGGTAATAATAATAATTGGAAAATAAAGTTATATCGTATTGAGATAACTTTGAAGTTAATATTTTATTATTTGAGTATAATTGACAACTTTTAACTATTATAATATTCTCTTATATAAGCTCATAGTTAAAGACATGAACTTTTTTCTTCTTTTATCAATATTTTTCCTATCGATTATTTTGTCAACTTAGATTGCTTAATATATACATCCAACTATAAATAATTTAATTTTATGCTTCATTTTAAAATTTTAAACTGAGATAAAATGTTAGAATTTAATTATATATATTGTTTGCATAATTATAAAAAATAAATAAAAATTTAACAGCCCGTGTGTATACACGATTTGAGTGCTAGTATAATATATATATATATATATATATATATATATATATATATATATATATATATATATATATATTGTAAAGGATAAAAAAAGAGAGAATTTTAAGAGGGAAGAAGGAGAAACATTTCAGACTAATCAATTCAAAACCATAACAGAGGGTATTTTGGGTACTTTAATATTAATTAATAAATGAAATCATTATTATATTATTTTTTTCCAAACATCCCTAAATTAATGGACGAGCCTTTTTCCCTTCTTATATATCTTAGGTTGAAATTTATCAACACTAATTTAAAAAATCTTTTGATGGTAGAAATAGTTTATTTAATTAGCGATTTTTGCATCCATCCGTAAACGAAATACGTCTTTTTTTTCTTCTTTTTATATCTTCTTAATTAATTTGTTATATTATCAGCTAACCTCAAATTTTGTGTCAACAGAAACTTTTTATCACTTCTAACTCCCAACCAAAATATATATATGAAATTTTTAACTGTGGTGATTGACGTACCATATTATAACCAATATGTTTTATGAATCTTTTACTATGATTCAACAAAAATTGATTAAAAATCATTTTATTCATGGATCTATTACTATGATCCAACGAAAATTGATTCAAATGATATTGATTCAGAAATTTTACAACATTGATTCATAAAATTAATAACATTGATTCAGAAACTCTATAACATTGATTCATAAGATTTTATAACATTGATTCATATATATGCTATATAAAATTTAGCGACTTCCACTAATTCATCGATATGTAGTTAAACGAAAACATGTTATCAAAGAATACACCGTATGTTATACCAGTATGATTCATGAATACGTCATCATAATTCAAATCTAAAAACTTTGATTCAAAAAGTATAATCTTTCACATGATTCAATAATAATCACAAACAAAATATAGATTCAATAAAAGGATCAAACAAAGCATTGAATCATAACTGATGTTTTTATAACGTTTCACTTCAAACTATAGTGTTGAATAAAAATTTAATTGACAACTCTACAATTAATTAGTGATTTAGATTTATAAAATAATGATGATTTACAAGAAAAAAATATCAAAACGTGTACATCAATACTTATTTTTAGACGAAATGGTATTAGGAAAACCCGTGCTCAAGCTTCGAGGAAATAGTTGACAAAAAAAACGGAATTGGATCCCCAGTTTTCTTTTTTTTTTTCTTTTTTTATTTGGTAAGATCCTAAATTTTTGGACAAAACCAATTTAAACTACCCAAAATGGTGGGACTGGTTTTTTAGATGAATCAAGCAAAAGTCACTTTTACCCCTCAAAAATTAAAAGCATTTGATTTTTATTCTTTAAAAATACAAATAAACTATCAAATATTTTGAACCATTAATTGTCTAATCCAATGCTCTAAAATCTTTCTCCCTCTTCTCTCTTATATTTTTGTTCTCCATAGATCCAACTTTTATATATATATATATATATATATATATATATATATATATATATATATATATATATATATATAGGGTAAGAACCATTAAAACTAAATGCAAAGTACAAAATGCATCTAATTTCAAATAAAATAATTAGAGATTATTAGATACATTTTGTATTTTACATTTAGTTCTTACGGTTCTCACCAATTGTTAATTCTCACCGGATCCCTTTTGTGTATATATATTGATAACATCAAATAATGTCATATTTATATAGTAATATTCCTTTACTTTTAAGTATTTTTATTGCAATTTATTTATATATATTAATGATTTCGTTTATATTTGCAAAAAGGTGTTTAAATTAAAGAAATAAAGAAAAGGAATGAAAACGAGCTAAAATCTGAAGAAAATAAAGTGAAGATTAAGAATTAAGAAGATCGGGCTTAAAAGAGAAGAGGAAACCCAAAAGATTGAGTTATTGGGCCAATCAAGGAGAATAAAATCGGATTTGTGAAGATTGAAGCCCAAAAGAAGAAGCATGGCCCGATTATGGAATATTCTGGAACCACAGTTCAGCCGGCGGTTGAATTATTCAACCGGCGGTTGAACCTAAATCAGGAAGGCGGTCGAACGCGCGGGTCAAGATCCGGATTTTCGAGTAACAATCCAACCCAACCGGCGGCTGAAATATTCAACCAGCGGTTGGATTAGCGAATCTGAAATCTATAAATAGAGACAATAATCAACCCATAAACAAAACAATTATAATACGAATTAAGTAATCCTTAATTCGGTTTTAGGGTTTAAAGGTCGACTTTAAGGGCGATCAGGAGGCTAGGAGGCTAGGGTTTGATTGTTTTCAACCCTAACGAAGATTTGGTTCGGTTATTAGGGTTTGATTCTTATTCTTTTCTATTTGCAATGTGTAATAACTTGTTTTTAGATCTGATCTATCTTACTTTAATTATGAACTAATTCTTTATTGTATTTACTTAGATTAATGATTTTTAGATAAATGTTTCATTATATGTTTATGTTGATCTTAGTTATGAATGGTTATTGAGTTTGTTTGAAAGATCTATATCGATTGTGTGTTTATTAGATGTTACTTAACGTGGTCAAAAGACTTATGCTAGAACTAACGTTTGTATGAGTTGATTGATTATCTGCAATTAAGTAATTTATTAGTTAATTGTGGCTTGAGAATGTAACCGGTAATAGGTTAAGACCAATAGCAATTAATACAACCTAATTGGTGTGATAATTAGAAAACCAATAACTATAGACTTACGTTAACACAAAGTGTGACACCCGGCAAATTAGGCCGTCATTTGTACCTAAGCTAGGTCATTATTACTTGTATTTAGTATGAAATAGGACTAAGTAGAGTAACATTTTGTATATTTTTATATACACACGTACGTAATTAATATTAATTACGCGATTTCAATTGGATGGAATCTGACACGATAAATACGGACATTGGTGAAAAACATTTTCTTAAATAACGTAACTATATTAAATAATCGTTATTTAACTTATATTATTACGATAATATATTAAACGTTTTACGTTTCGTATAAAACGTACCGTAGGCGACAACAACGCGCGAAACGCGCCCGACAACCAAACGAAACTCGATTTATATTTCAATAAATTAAAATGAAGTATTTTAAATAAACTTCAATCGAATCCACGCAAATAAATCGTTAACGAAAACTTGAATTATAAACGTGTAACGTTTAAATGAACGGGTAAACGAGCACCACACGCAACGTAAACTTCGGGTACAAATTTAAACAAGTGGAGGGTTAGACAAATTTAAACAAGTGGGTGTTCGTGTCCCAAATGCAACCTTCTAGCGCCCTAAACGCATAAGATTGTAAGTAAGTGGGGGGGTTAATGTCCACTTGTACTAGTTATCCATTCAACTAGTTATGTCCAAAGTTTATTTATCGTTTGTGTTTAGAAAACATGTACTCCCCGTTGGTGACGTTTTGTAATATCAATTCTTAAAGACATGATTATTATGATTGTTTCGTTATATACTTATAACAGTATATGTATTATATGTGTAAGTTATATCGTATGAAGTATAGTTGTCGTTACGCGAATTCGATGCTCGTTGGTCAGTTCGTACAGTCTCAAATCGCAAGTCAGAGGGTCAACTTGCAGGTCAAAAGTCAACTCGTAAGTCTCAGTTCGCAGCTCAAAAGTCAACTCGCAAGTCTCAATTCGCAAGTCAAAAGGTCAATTCGCAAGTCTCGGTTCGCAGGTCAAAAAGTCAACTCGCAAGTCTCAGTTCGCGGTCAACAAGTCAACTCTCAAATCTCACTTCGCAGGTTTTCCAGAAAAATCTTACATTTTGTCCACGCGATTTAGCTAAGTAAATATCCGAATTATATTTCAAAAAAATTCATGGTTATTCTACTATGTCTTAGTTATTTTCAGTAATTTTTTTGGAATTTTAAAGATATTTAAGTTGGTCAAATAAAATGGTAAATCCCCTGAGGTCTAAAATCGACAAATCTGGATATATGTCCAAAGATCTAATTACAGAGAAAAATCTACACATTTTCAAAGAAAGTTATATGAACGACATTTGTACCTAACAAAATTTGTGAGATTTTGGCAGTAGTTTCAAGTCATTTAGAGTCGTGTAGCTCGAGTTATGGACTCGAGAAGTTGAGTCAAAAATCTGTCACCCGAGATAGAAATGCGATATGTTTTTGTAAAATTATTTTCGAGTATCAAACGATGTCGAAAAATTATGAAACCACTTGGAGATGAAAGCTAACTCTTTAAACTTAACTTTTGCCTATTGATTCGTCCATTTTGGTTGAGTTTTGAGCACGAAACTTTCCCTTGAAGTCGGGCCAAGTTTCTACCCAGAAACTGTTAAGGTTTTTATGTTTTCAAAAACGATTTTTGACTTTGTTTTTGGACATAATCTTGTTATATGGACGTTATAACATGAATATAAGTGTGTTCCAAGTAAAATAAAAGGGGAGTAGAGTTTCTTACAAAGAAGTTGATGAAGGCACGAAGAAGGAAGGTCGAAGGCTCGTTTTCTTGCTTTTTCTTGCAAACCGAAAGAGATGAAGTTATGGTGGTTTGTAGTGGTTCTTGTGGTGATTTTTGGTGGTCTTGGGGGTGGCTAGAGGCTGGTAAATCGTAGGGGTTCAAGAGAGAGAGATGGGAGAGTAGAGAGAAAGAGAAATGATGGTGTGAAGTTGAGTGTGTGTGAAGTGAATGAATGGGTATGGGGTATGGGAGGAGATATGGGTCTTGAGTGTGGGGAAGGGAAAGATGGCAGATTTGTGTGGGCCCCACAAGGGTGTGGTGAGTTAAATATTGTTCCCCAAGTTTACGTTACGTGCGGTACCCGTTTACCCGTTCGTTTCGTCGTTCGTTAAACGTTAAACGTTTATTCGTTATGTTTTTCGTTAACGTTTTATTCGCGTGAATTTTGGTTGAAGTTTTATTTAAAATGCTTCATTTTAAGTTATTGAAATATATTTCGGGCTTCGTTCGGTTGTCGGGCGTGATTCGTGCGTTTTTGTCGTGTACGGTGCGTTTTATACGAAACGTAAAACGTTTTAGATATTATTGTAACGATATAAGTTAAATAATGATTATTTAATGTAATTTCGTTATTTAATAAAATATTTTTCACCAACGTCCGTATTATTGTGCCGGATTCCATCCGATCGAATTTGCGTAATTTAAAATTTAATTACGTACGTGTATATATATTTACATACATACAAACTGTTACTGCACTTAGTCCTATTTCATACTAAATACAAGTAATAATGATCTATGATTAATCACTAATGACGGCCTAATTCGCCGGGTGTCACAACATCAGACCCTTAGTGTCGCACCAGGCCCAAATCGAGTGCGACACTAACCATGTGTCGCTATTTGAAAAATCAACAGTATTAAGTTGTCGCAACCTGCGACACAAAGCCTAGTGTCGCTAGCCAGCAGTACTAACCTGCGACACTACCCTTGTGTCGCAACACTTATAACTGGCAGTACTAACAGGCGACACTACCCCTATGTCGCACATCCATTTGAAATCATGACTTGCGACACTAAGCCAGTGTCGCAACCATTGCAAGTGTCGCAGTAACCTGCGACACTAACCCTCTGTGTCGCTTAAAACTGTTTGATTAAATCTATGTTTTCACTAAGTATTAAACACGCGTACCACAAATAACAACGACTATCGATGTACAACGTAACACGCAATACATATACTCTTATAAGTATACAATGAAATGAACATAATAATAATGTCTTCGGGAATTATTATTACAAAACGTCACCAACGGGCCGTACATGTTTTCTAAACACAAAAGATAAACAAACATTTGGACATAACTAGTTGAGTGAACAACTAGCATGAATGATCTTTTGAGACATTCACTTACTCATAACCTTATGCGTTTAGGGCGCTAGAAGGTTACATTTCAGATACACGTTTATTGATATAAACGCTTGCTTTCAAGACTCAGGTGAGTCTCATAGCCCCGCTTTTACTGTTTTTAACTATTGGGGTGAGAATACATACACTGTTTTTCATCAACACGAGTACTGAAACACACATATACGGATTGCATGAGTTGTTTTACTTACTAATCCACTGAAGTCCTCCACATCATAGTTTCGTTAGTATGGATCTTAGCGCGAGTATTAATGAATAGATCTATTTGGGATTGACCCTCCCCGTCCGGGGTAGTAGCGCTACCACGAACCGTTATGTATAAACAGACGCATTATTATTTGTTCATACGGGTGTTCTAGATTAGGCACCTGCAGGAGGCAAACTCATTACAGTTACACTTCGGACTATGAACTCATGGCAGTAGTATACATATTTTTGCATTCGTGCAACGCTTATAAATCTCGTGGTTCACACTTATACTTTGTTAACTAAACCTACGAACTCATCAACATTATTGTTGACCGTTTTAGTATGTATTCTCAGGTTCACAGCAACAATAGGATTCTTTCAGGGGGACCGCATACTCGAGTCGCATGATTTACAAACATCAGAGATTTCCTTGCATTGCTATTTTGTAATATTAGTTATGTATTAGAATCTCTAGGATTATTCGCGAACTCACTGATCTTGTAGACACTTGATTATCAATGTACTATTTTCGTACTATTTTCAAACGATGCATATAGTGGTCGTTCAATGTAATCTTATGTGATGATTTCTGACTAGTCGCGCCCCGACTCGACTTCCGCTGCACAGTAAATTTGGGGGTGCGACACAAAGTCACTGAATGAATCTCAATGATCTGATGATAGTTTTAATAGCATAAATCTTATGTTGATAACACGCCTCAGTGTATTCAAGAGAATCTAGTATTAAGGTAAGGTTTATTAGGGATCAGTTAACCTTAACAGGAGACTATCCATTTTAGTTGAAATCACCATAATAAATGATCAACATAAGATATGTTGTTTAACGTTTTGATTATCATTCATCGTGGACGAATGTTAACAAATAATTTTTCAAAGAAACTGATAATATCCACTTCGGTTAATATTCATTAATGATGAATGTTATAAAATTCTCTTAATATTCATCATATAATATTATAGGTTATAAAAAATAATTTATATATGAATATTAGTAGGTATAAGATTGGTTTTGGTTAATATTTCTCGGTAAAAATGTTTTTTTTAATTTGATTATCATTCATAGCGAATGAATGGTTAGCTTCCCTCTTCCCTCAAAAAATTGCTTCCCTCTTGATCCCTACCCTACATATATATATATATATATATATATATATATATATATATATATATATATATATATATATATATATATATATGTATAGGGGTGAGTTCAATGTATAATGCTAAATAATTGAAGAATGAGAGAACCAATAGGATTGCTCCATTTCCTTTAAAACCAAATTTGCATTCGTATCTTTAAAATTAAATATCTCACAAACGGCATTACCAAAAACTATAAAAATTACATATTCGAAATCATCGTCTTTTTCTCTTTGATTAGAGATTCCACAAGCTATACTTTCGACAAAAAAAATTTATTTTTATTTTTGTTGGGTCATAGAAAATGTGACTTATATAATCACATGTGATTTTATATATAATCACATGTGATTTATGAGTAAATATAACTGGTACACGACTATTCATCAATTGTGGGTTAACTCGCACCTAATTACAACTTATTATTCATTTATATAAACAAATATAAATAAGATTTTAGAAATTGCATTCGTTTACGGTCAAAATCACATGTGATTATTGATTTGAGGTTTAATCACATGTGTTTTTCAAATGAATTATGTGATAATAAATGTTAATTCACATGTGATTTCACATTTATATTTATTTACATGTATAATTATAAACAATTATTTAAAATTCGTATTTATTTACACTTTATTCACATGCGATTACTAATTTAATGTTTAATCACATGTGGTTATAACTAAATTTATGGATATACGATTTGTGAGTATTTAGATTTAGAAAAAAAAAGTGTAAATGGGTAATTGAAATTGAGCAATCCTTTTGGTTCTTTCATTTTACATTTTTTTAGCATTTTACATTGAACTTTCATATATATATATATATATATATATATATATATATATATATATTACATAAAAAAAATTGTAATGAAAAAGTGATTGTTAAAGCATACAATTTAAAAGTCATGTTTATGTCATACAAATAATAAATTATTATCATCGATTATAATGTTGAGAAGTGGTACAAAAGTTTGAAAAATCAACATTACTCTTTGGAGCATTTGGAAACATCGAAACCATGTAACGTTTAAAAATAAGATGAGAAGAGATACTATCAGAAATGGTATATGATGTAATGTTATCTTTATCTCTTCATATTTATAGATAAACATTAAATGTCGTAATGTGAATGTCAATTGGATAGAGTGGATTTTAATTCAAATTCAAATATATCGTCAATATATCGTCAAAATACAAGAAAAACAAAAGTTGATGTATGTGGGATTCAAAACTCGTCTTCGTAAAACACAAGATGTTTACCTTCAAATTCACTTTAGCCAACTCTTGATGTAATAAAATGGACAGGGATATAAATAATGGAGTTGATTATTGTAAAATCGTTAGTTACAGTAGAAATTGTAAGAACGATTTTTTCATTTTTAATTTCATTTTATGTATTTACAAAATAAATAATACCAATATTATTAAAATTTTATTCTCTTAGATATAATATATATATATATATATATAAAATACACAAGTTAAAGTTATCTATCACAACTTTTTGGTGTGATACTGTGATACACACTAAAAATTTTATAATGTGTATCACATTTTTAAAAAATAAATTATCTCATATTAATAATTTTGATATAATTTAAGATTACCTAATTTTTTATAAAAAATTATCTCAGCTTAAACAATATATAATTCTAATAATTTTGATATAATTTTTTTATCAGAAAAATTAGATAATCTTAAATTTAAAAGTAAAAATATGTATTTCTACCGTTCTTGCTACAAGAAGTGTTCGTATTTGAATCTTAACGTATAAATACTACCACCGTAAATTTAGTAAAGAAAATTTCGAATGCAAAAGTCAAATTCATGCTTGCAGACGGAATTTCCAATTTTGCCCCAAAATCCACATTTTTTGAGGAATGAAACAAAATCCAACTTTTGAATAAAATAAAGGAAAAACATGAAAATTTGAAATCGCGGAACGGAAGAGTGACTGGGTGCGTTCCAAATCCGCGAGAATGTGGTCACAAAGATCTTTCATGTCTATTGTCCATTTGTCTTTCCCCATTTTTTATTTATTTTCAGTTAAAATTAATTATTAATTAATTAATATATGTAAAAATACAAACGTGTTTTATTTGTTTTATTTTAGTTTCACACGACATTTCTTTTGGTATTTTACTATTTTTGCAACTTTTAAGTTATCAAAAATTCAATTTTGTAACGATTAACACGAGTTTTCTTAAATAAGATACTCCGTCCGTCTCATCTTTATAGTCAGAGTTCCTTTTTTGAACATTTTAAATTAATTATCCACTTCAAAAGTAGGAGAATATAATTAACTAAACTTTCTATATAATAAAGGCAGAACTGTCATAGTATAGAAATAATTATGTTTTCTTAAACTGCGTATTTGTTATCTGTGGACAATAAATTTTGGACGGAGGGAGTAATATATATTTAAATTAAATTTAAAATTAAAAAAATTAAAAAAATTAAAAGATACCTTAAAATATATTCAATCTTTTGTATTTGTCTAACAATTAAAATGAACATGTATTCACGAGTCAAAATTTAATCCAAGTTTAATATTTTCTGCATTCATAAATTTTCTTCACTAGTGCATGTGTGTTATTTTTATCCAAATTTAATATTTAAAAAAAGTAACTAGATTATGATATCATATATTGTAATATATTTCAGTTTTACATTATTAATAAATGTATTTATTTTGTAAGGCAATACAGTTTTTTTTAGTAAAGAAAAATATGAAAAAGGACGTGTAAAAAGGTGAATGCTTTTTCATTTATTTAGCAAAAAATAAAAAGTAGAAATCATTCAAATGGTGAACGGACCAATTCACACTTGACACTGGTGGGTCACAAGTGGGATTAGGTGTGAGCCCAACGGTCAGTCCAACCAAATTCAAAATTTCACATTTACCAACGGTAATATCTTTTTCTTTATTTCATTAGCCTTGCCCAAAAATCTTTATAAGGGTGGTTAAATTACAACTTTGTTGTCCAAGCTTCTTTATAACGTTATTTATATTAGGGAAGTTATTTATAAATTTGACTAAGTACATTAATCTTGTAATTAAGCATTAATTTATATATTTGTTTGTTTACGTTCGTTTATATTTATGAACAAACATAGTTTCTTAATGAACGTACATTAACAAAAAAATCCGTTCGTTTATTTGTTCATGTTCAGAACAAGCTCCTTTCGTACTACATAAACAAAATAGTCAGGATTCAATAGAATGCTTTATTTCATATATATATTTCATATATAAAATTTTATGACAAGCATGATTTATATATATATATATATATATATATATATATATATATATATATATATATATATTGGGAAAGACTATATTATTAAAGCCACCAGAAGATGATACAGAAGAAATAAATAGAATGCTCCAAGAAGGAGACCCAATACAACAAACCAGACCAACGAAAAAAGAACAGAAAACTAAGCTAGATTATAGTTGGACAAGCAAATAACACCTAGGAAAACTAAAAGATATTAAACTTCTACGAGATAAAAGAGTCTTCTCAACCAATTCTCCCATGAAAGATACAATTGCTTTCTTCTATTCGATATCCAGAAGAACGAAAGAGATTGAACTTTTAGAAAGTTATCTTCATGAATGATTGATTCCTTGGACTCCATTGATTCATGACTGATACGATTTCTCCATCTCCAAATTTGCCATAAAGCAACATAGCAGACACCTTGAAAGATTCTCGAAACGCACCTCCGATGCTGATCCAAAAAAGAAACACTAATTAACTAAGCAACTGATAGATAAAAAGCCATCGACTTGCCATCAACTAAAGATCTTTAGCCATGACAACTTCACTGTTGATAACGTGACCCAAAAGGAATGTGGTTTCTTTTTTGCGTTAGGATAACTACCTAAAGTCAAGATAATATATCCTATTTAGTCTAGTATTTATTCTCTATAAATATAGAGCATACACATGCCCCCTAGCATATACATATTCATCGATTTCCTTTTTCTTCCATATACAATTCATAGTTAGTTTGTTTAAGGGTGTTCTTGAGAATTGCTTAATTCCTCTTTATACTTCAATTGGCCTATATACCATTGAAGATTTTGTACTCTTTATTGATATAGTGGATTGTTCGTGATTGTCGCTCGTAGTTTGTTCTCCCATTAAATTGGGGGTTTCCACGTAAATCGCGTGTGTTCTTCGTTACTTTATTATTGGTCGATTATTGTCTTAGTTTGATCTTTGCTTCCGCACACGCTTTATATCCAATAAGTGGTATCAGAGCGTCGTCACAATGGTCACCAAATTTGATGTAGATAAGTTTGATGGCAAGATTAATTTTGCTATTTGAAAAGTTCATATGCAAGAGATACTAACGCATCACGGGTACAAGAAAGCTCTTAGGGGCGTGGCTCACAAACTGACAGGCATGTCGGATGCCGATTGGGAGTTCTCCGAGAGGTCATACATGAGAAAATCGCGGCTAGTTTATGGTTCAAGTTGGAATCTCTCTACATGACAAAGAGTCTTTCAAGTAAGCTTCATTTGAAGGATCGTCTCTACACTTTTCGTATGAAACCTGGCACACCCATTCAAGATCATCTAAATTAATTAAATAGTATTCTCATTGATTTCGAGAATCTAGATGTTGATATTGATGATGAGGTTAAGGCGGAATTATTTGTTATCTCTTTGCCCGCGGCTTATAAACACTTTTAAGGAAATCATGTTATAAATGTGAAACATTATCGTTTGATGATGTTAGCACAAGTATGATGATGATGCTGAACCAGAAAGTGGTGAAGGAAGAGGCCGAAATTTTGAACGAGGCGAGAGTAGTAATATTCAAACAAGTGGTGATGATGATGCCGAACAATAAAAAAACACCGATCACAATCTCGCAGAAAATATTCAAACAAGTCTTGCAAGTATTGCAAGAAAGTTGGGCACATTGTTTCTGATTGTTACAAGTTGAAGAACAGGTTAGAAAGAGAAGGTAAAGGGAATAACGACAAGAAACCCAAAAAATCTGCCGAAGTAGCCGTCGCTGAGGTGGAGTCTGACGGTGACGTATACTTGGCAATTAACACAGAAAGATCCAGAGATGAATGGATAATTGACTATGATTGTACCTTCCACATGACTCCCCATCGAAGTTAGTTTGCTACTTATGAATCTTTTAATGGTGGCATTATGTATATGGAAAATCATATTGTTTGTCAAGTTATAGAGAAGGGTAATATTCAGATCAAGATGCATGATGGTGTTGTTAGGACTATCACCGAGGTTCGACATGTTCCTGATTTAAAAAGAAAATTTTTTTTATCTCTAAGCATTCTCGAAGCTAATAGATATAAGTACTCGGGTCAAGATAGAGTAGTGAAAATATTTAAAGGAGCTTTAGTGTCGATGAAGGCAATCCAATCAGTCGGTTTATATGTACTACAAGGAACTACAATCATTGGTACATTTATAGTTGTTACATCAAAATCTCACTCGAATGATTCTAAGCTTTGGCATTATCGCTTGGGTCATATGGGCGAGAAAGACATGAATATTCTAGCCAAGAAAGGTCTCCTCAAATTCGATTGAAATTTTAGTGCAGGCCAAGTGTATGAGAAAATGTCTCAACTAGTTGTACAAGTATATATGCATATTGTACAACACCTTTTTTTTTGTAGGGATTACTCTATTTTTATTAGTAGGAGAAAATTGTGATAATTTCATACTAAAAAACAATTTAAATCGTGCAACAACCATATTTACAACTTCTGCTCGAGGTCCACTGCTCGACCCCAGCCTCTCTCGGCAAGCCCCCACAATGTCCAAGTGCACAGACCTGTTAGGGCTTTCCCAGCAAAAATAGAGATGGATAAAGACATACTGATGTAGCGACCACGTACGCTGGCCTCCAGGCCATCTGTCTCTCATTCTATTCGTCTACGTTTCCAAGGAGAATGAAGTCACGCCATAAAACCTCTAACAAGGTATGTTAACCCTACATTAATATATATATATATATATATATATATATATATATATAATATCGAGCTGGAACAACTTGTTGTTCCTGAATACCCTGATTCAAGGCCAAAGAATTTCCGGCCGCTACCATATAGTATTCATCTCTACCTGGTGATAAATAAAGCATCCGCGCCCCTTTTGATCTCTAAGAAATTTTATAAAACGGACTTTCTAGAGACCCCTCTCACATGAATTGCTAAGGATCCATATATATATATATATATATATATATATATATATATATATATATGAGTGGGATAAAGAGAGAAGGTTTTTTCGTTTGAGAAGAGGGAGAAGGATTTTTTGTTACTATGATTCGGTATTTTTATTCTAAGATTCAATTTTTATTACTATAAACTTTTGAATCATAGCAGTAAAAGACTAAATCTTATTAATAAAATATTGAACCAAATCAATAAAATATAGAATTATATTAATAAAAATTTGAATTATATCAATAAAGTATTGAATCATAGTAATAAAAAATCCTTCTCCCTTTTCTCTCCCTAAATTTTCTTCTTTTTTGATCATGTTACTATATATATATATATATATATATATATATATATATATATATATATATATATATATATATCCCCTTTTTTTTAATAAACCAAAAGTGCTACTTAGCAATGGTAATGGCTCAGAGGGGGTGCTACTTGGAGAGGATTGATCCACCCTCCGCGCCAATATTTCTTAAATTAAAAAGGCTTGCTCATTTATCTTTTATAAAGCACTCTACATTTTCCAAGTCAATTTTATTGACTCCCATAACATCCTTTTATAAAGTCTATGACTTTTCGGGCCAAACAGTTGTGAAATTCCTTCCATTCTAACATACCTTACATATTCCAATTTATAAGTGCTTTATCACTTCCATTTAAGCCATTTTCATTGGCTCCAGCTATTGTGCACCCTGTAATTTGTGCCTAGTGCCTTGAGCAGGTCAGACCAGACAAGTGAGATAGTCCTACCCTAGCGAGAGGTGTATTCTAGCCCTGCTCCTAGTAGAGGTCCACCTCAACCATCAGGCTGGCAAGCGTAGGTCGGTCAGGTTGACTAGGGCCTGACGTTGACCATGAGGTTTGTTAGTTGCTAATTGTCATCCCAAAAGTATAAGGCAATCTAGACTTTCCAAGTCATGACAACAAAATAAAGTAAAAATGCGCGTCCAAACTAAACAATACGGAAGCATCAAAACTTTCTTCCCATCCGTACTAAAAATGAATATAAAAGAAAAATCATGGCCTTTGTACAGATTTATGCCAACTAATCGAGGCTCCATGACCAGAATCTCTCTCACTGAGAGACCAAATTAATTCTACCATGACAATATAATAAGTTCAACATGGTACTTGATAAAGTTACCATCCTGAACTTGGGCGAGTGATAGTGTAGTATTACTCACCTAAATGAATTGTTGGGCGAAGACCCATTATTGCAAGAGTGTTAGTTAACCATCTTGCAGGATAATGGTTTAACCACCCATAGAATATGCCTAGGGCCAGGTCTTCCATAGCGCAACGTCCAAGTGCGCTGACGTGCCAGGTATTTTCATTTGAAATTCCATAACCACCATTAGCATATCCTAAGGGTTGGGTCTTCTATAGTGCAACGTCCAAGCGCGCTGACCTTCCAGGTATTTCTTTTTGAAATGCCATAACCCTATCAGCATATCCCCAAGGCCAGGTTTTCCATAGCACAATGTCCAAGTGCGCTGACCTGCCAGGTATTCCCCTTTGAAATGCCATAACCACCATTAGCATATCCCTATGGCCAGATCTTCTATAGCGCAACGTTCAAGCGCTGACGTACCAGGTATTTCATTTTGAAATGCCATAACCCTATAAGCATATCCTTAGGGCCAGGTTTTTCATAGTGCAACGTCTAAGTGCGCTGACCTTCCAGGTATTTCCCTTTGAAATGCCATAACCACCATTAGCATATTCCTAGGGCCAGGTCTTCTATAGCGCAACATTCGAGTGCGCTGACATGTCATGTATTTCCCTTTAAAATGTTATATCCATCCTTAACATATCTCTAGGGACAGGTCTTCCATAACGCAACATCCAAGTGCGCTGACCTGCTAGGGATTTCCTTTTAAAATAAAAAATGGATAAAGACATATTGACATAGCATAAGCGTGCGCTGACCTCCTCCCACCATTTCATGGGAAATGTGCACCTTCATACATACGGTTGTCCGTACCAGAATGCCATTGTCCCCTTATCCTTATTGGCTACTATTTAGACAGACCGCCACACACCAGAACTCGGGCATGCTATCCCGCTTGCAGGTTCATAATTACTTTGGGCAACCGTCTCTGTCGTTTCCTTGCCATTACCATATTCTTAGTTCGATACGACATTTATTAAACTTGTCGCACCAAACTAGGGGACTTCATGGTGTACCCATTCTTTGGGCTCCCATGATTGACTAGGTCCATGGGCTTCATTGTTGGGCCTGCCCCCTCCCCCTTTATAAGGGGGGAAACCATAGCTGCAACCAGACAAGTCAACATTACACCAATACACCTACAACATACTGGGGGCAGCCTCTATGCTCCATTCTTCTCCATTGAGAGTATCCTAACTCACACCATCAAACACTCCATCTCCATTGATGAATATTCATTCATCCCTTTCAATCTTTATCACCCATCTTGACTAAGTTAGGGTTATAACAGTTATTGTAGAGTAAAGATCAGATCCCCTCATCACACATTGCACTCAAGCGATCTATTGCTTGATAACAGAAAAAGGTCAGTTTTTCTTCCGGTATACATAGAACCAAAGGTACTCTTGACTACATCCATTCGGATCTATGGGGATCGTCTCCTATTACCTCTCGAGGAGGTAAACGATATATGTTGACTATTATTGATGACTTTTCTTGCAAATTTTGGGCATTTTTCTTGAAGCACAAAGATGAGGTGTTTCCTACTTTTAAGGAGTGGAAAGTCTTGATCGAAAACCAAACTAAATGAAAGATCAAGAAGTTGAGGACCGACAACGGTCTTGAGTTTTGTCGAGAAATGCTTTATGTCGAAGAGAAGGCATTGTCCGACACCACACACTTGTTAGGACACCGCAGCAAAACAGTGTTGCGGAAATAATGAATATAACCATAATGGAGAAAGTACGATGTATGCTTTCTCATGCCAAACTGGAAAAGGATTTCTGGGTTGAAGCTGCGACCACCGCAACATATTTGATAAATCGTACTCAACTCAAATCCCTTGATGGCAATATTCTGTAAATTGTATGGTCAGGTAATTCAGTTGATTATTCTCATCTAAGAATTTTTGGTTGTCCAGTCTATGTCCATGTAAACGAGGGAAAACTAGCTCCTCGTGCTATTAAATGCGTTTTCTTGGGTTACGGATCGGGGTTAAAGGTTATCGTGTTTGTTGTTCCGATCCTAAGTATCGTAAGATCATTCATAGTAGAGATGTAACTTAAATGAAGATGTTATCTTAAATCCCGGTAAAGATCATATGTCATCTGATAATTATAGTGCTATTGGTGATAGTACAACGAGTAAGGTGGAGTTTGAAGTCGATGTTGAAAACCAAGTTTTTGGCACCGTACCTACTAGTCAACAAAATCAGCCGCAAACCGAGTATCTCTTGGCTCGGGATCGTGAAAGGCGACAAATTAATAAACCTCCAAGAAGTGAGGATTATGAACGTGACTTGGTTTCTTATGCCTTTGCTGCTGCAACTTATATTGAAAATTGTGAGCCTAAAAATTATTCTGAGGCAATCTCAAGTCATGAAAGTGATAAATGGGTTGAAAGCTTGCACAAAAATGAAACATGGGAGTTGGTCAAACTTTCCAAGGAGAAACGAGTGATAAGATACAGGTGGTTTTTCAAGATTAAATATGGAATTCCCGGGGTTGAAAGTAAGAGGAACAAAGCACAATTTGTGATTCGTGGTTTTGATCAACGTGAGGGTATTGATTTTAATGAGATATTTTCACCCGTTGTTCGCCCCTAGAGGCTGTGCGACATCTCCAATTTCCTTGCCATGAGCCATCACGCCAGATCCGTCGCTCTTTGATACAATAATACTTATCCTCTACCAACGTGAAAAGACGAGGGAAACGGTCTTTCAAGGTAATAACCAACCACGTCAAGCCAACAATCATACCAAAAGGATACCTGATCTCCATTACCCAACTTCCAAACAAATGTTCATAAGGTGTAAAAAGTTGAATTAGTTATTTTTTTCTTGGCATTTTGATATTTATTTTACATTAAAATCTTATTTTTGACCATGTTAAAGTAAAATTACATCATAAACATTTCAAACTATTCAATGCCATTAAATTGCTTATATATAGCATGTAAGTTGATTAATCTTTATCATTGATGACTTTTATAAAATGAGATTCAATTTAACAGTTATTAATCTAGATCAACCAACCCATTAACTTTTTTTAAAGAAAAAAAAAAAATTGAAAGTTAACTTAATACATTTAATGATTTGAATTTAAGTCGATCGATAGGTATAGTACATTTCAGAGTTATTATTCTTATCCGTCATTAATCCCACACATGTTATTCATTACTGTTGATGCTTTTTTCTAATTATCATTAATAACATTAAATAGTAAAGGCTTCAAAAACATAGAAAAAAAAAGTCATATATCATTATAGAAGATGAATCATAACTAAATATGAAAATAACTTCTTTTAGCTTATCTTAGTAGAAGTATGTTACAAATCTTTTTTTTTTATTTTCTTTCTTTTGAGGAGATTTAGGGGAAGACGGTCTCAACCGTTGATTTATGTGATCAACGAATCAGATTCGTAACACTGTATTTTACGTACACACTACATTTTACATAAAATACAATGTTGTTAAGATACAATGAATCTAATAATTATTAGTTGAGATCGTCTTACCCCTGATCCCACCATCCTCTCAAAATGTAAGTGCCACTTTTAACTCAAATAAAAAAGAATAATAATACAAATTGACTAGAGCTATATTAAAGGGGTGTTTGGTATTATACTATTACGTAATTTAAACACTTACATTTAATATTCAATATATGACTACTGCCAACGGCACCGTCGGTTAAACCGACGCTGTTGGCAGCAAACCGTCGGTTGCCGATTAAATCGACGGAGAACGGACGCGCCAGTGAAGGGAGGATGGGCCCATGTCGTTTTTTTCCTTCGAATTTATTTTTCTTTTCCTTTTCTTTTCTTCAGTTTATTGATTTTTGTTTGGGATACAACAAAATAAAAAACTAATAAAAAATATAAAAAAAGGAGGAGGTTGCAGGAGATGGAGAAGAAGACGATGATGATGGAGGATGATTTTAGGTTTGGAAATGAGCTCAATTTTTTAATGTTTATTAATGGGTCTAATTCTTGTGAAATGAACTCGTCTTAAATTGGAAATGGGCTCAGCTTGTGTTTTATTTATATTTACGTTTTAAAAGTATAAATATATTTGTTTTAACTGAGTTAAATATATAAGCTAAATATATTAATGTAATGTTTTTTTAATTTTAATGAAAATGTTTTATTTAATTTAGTGTTTTAAATAAATAGAGTAAATAATGTATGAGGTTTAGAAAAAACTGAGTGATGTTTATTGTTGGCAGTGTAGTGTCAGTTTTGTGCAAGTTTTAAAAGTACTAAAGTGACGCTAATTTGACACAAACTGATACGTCAGTTAGTGTCACTATTAAGTCTAATAAATATATTTTCTTCTAAATTAAGTTAGACATATTGGTTTTCAAACACTAAAAAATTATATATATATATATATATATATATATATATATATATATATATATATATATATATATATATATATATATACATAACATTTAGTAAAATCCCAAACAACCCAAACAGTTTTAAAATAATTTACTACACTACAAACATACACTGATACAAGTCAGTGCAACTCATCTGTCCTGAATTTAAAATTTCATTGATGCAGAGAAACAAATTTACCAAACTATCCTTTAAATACATCACTCCCAAAACCAAGGGTATTTTAGTCAATCAAGCAAAATTATAGTAATAAAAAGTTGCACAAAATTTGAAAACAAGTGGCCGTTTGAAGCCCTCCCCCACCCATCATAATAAAAACAAAATTTACACAATTCAAAATCTCTCTCATTTCAATACAAACCCCTCCTCATATCTTTACTTCACTGTGTGTTTGTTAGTGAAAACAGAAACAGAAATATAGAGATATATAGATAGATAGATATATCTATAGATATGACTGGAATGGTGATGTTAACAAGAGGAGCTGGATGCGGTGGAAACGGAGCTACGAAAAGTGTCAACGGTGGTAATGAAGAATTGGAAGAACAGAATCAGGTTTCGTTGGTTGAATTGTTGATTGCGGCGTTACGGAAATCGATGGTGGCGTGTCGAGTGGAAGAAAGAGATGATGGAAGCAATTCAATGTGTTTAAGGAATCAGATGGAAATAGGATGGCCAACAAATGTGCAGCATTTGACTCATGTCACTTTTGATCGGTTTCATGGTTTTCTAGGGCTTCCTCTTGAGTTTCAAGTTGAAATCCCCTCTCGTGTTCCTAGTGCCAGGTACCAAATCAAATCAGTTTTGTTCTTTTAATTTTTCAAATTGATTTTAGGTTTTTGGTAATGAGAGTGTTACCGGTTGTTTTGAAGGGATTTTTGGGTAAGTTTTAGTCACCAATTATCAATCAGGAACAAATTTTAAGCATAAAGTTACTTTTTAAAAAACAAAAAAACAAAAAAAAAAAAGAAGAAATTGTTAATTTTGAAACCCTTCATTTTTTATTTTTTTTCTTGTATAAATAATTATGGTTTTTTGAGGGTTTATTTAATATAAGAGTGATGTATGGATCTAGGGTGTTGAGTTTGCATTGATGATGAGATACATGTGAAGATGGTAAATGTGGAAATTAATGATGTTATTTAAAACTTTTTACTACGAGTAAATGCTAGATTTAAGAAACTGGGAACTCTACTGGTCTCTGATTGATTGATGTTCAATTGGGAATCTAAAATTTGATTCATATTGTGGATTTATGCAGAAAAAACTTACTGTACTACAAACGGCTGAATCTTCAAAACAAGTTACAGATTTATCCAAGTATTTTTGGACAGAATCTACAAAAGTTACCCATTTTTATAAGACTATAATTTTTGATAGATCTCAACACATATACATATTAAACATGCTTAAATTAGAATTTCTACACATTTTCATTTGAAAAAGAAAAACTGAAGTAATTTTTTGAACATTGGTTGGTAGTGCTCACTTTTTGTTTTCAAAAAAGGGTAAAGTTATTACTTTGTGGTCTGACTTCTTGGTAAGTTACAAATAAGAAAATTCTTTATTTACATTACATACGACTTAAGCCCAAATTATCTTTACATAATACATAAAGTGGTGGAGACTCTTTTTCTTTTTACCTTTCCTTTTTTTTTATTAAGTTCCTGTGTTGATACTTCTGATCACCTTCTGCCTTGTTGTTGCTGTTATTGTGCAGTGTTAGCGTCTTTGGTGTCTCGGCAGAATCGATGCAATGCACTTACGATTCAAGAGGCAATAGTGTCCCTACAATTCTTTTGCTAATGCAGGAAAGACTATATGCGCAAGGAGGTCTAAAGGTATATACATACACCTACGCTTGTACTGGGTTGTTCAAAACGTCTTTGGGTTGAAATGGGTCAATTTCTGTATGGGTCAAAAAGGACAAGGTCAGGTTGGTACCCCATTTAGTTTTTTTCATAAATTTCTTGATAAATAGTAAATGTTGACTTTTGAGGACAAAAACCATATTACGATAATAATGTAAATCTTTGAAAACATGAGGTAAATGATGAACAGTTCCCTTGTAGCTAAAGAAGTCGACTCCCATGCATTCGACCCGTTTGAGTTAATCACGATCTAAGTTGACCAAATCATAAGTAGTTGACTCGAAATTGGCACCAACAGTACAAATCAATATTTATTGAGTTTTCTTTGTTTATAGGCTGAAGGAATATTCCGTATAAATGCGGAGAACACCAAAGAGGAGGAGGTGAGAGACCAGCTAAACCGAGGTATGGTACCTGAGGACATTGAGGTTCATTGTCTCGCAGGTTTGATTAAAGCCTGGTTTAGAGAGTTGCCCCGTGGCGTGCTTGATGGCCTTTCTCCTGAAGAGGTACTGCAATGTAACACAGAAGAGGAGTGTGCTGAGCTCGTGAAACATCTCAAACCGACTGAAACTGCATTGCTAAACTGGGCAGTTGATCTTATGTCTGATGTTGTTGAGCATGAAGAATGCAATAAAATGAATGCCAGAAACATTGCCATGGTTTTTGCCCCAAATATGACTCAGGTAAATCCATTTGATTTTTATTTGTTGTCCACCCTACTTTTTAAATGAAGGAAACGACATAATTTTATTTGACAATTATTACCTTTTCGCATGATCACATCTTCATTCTAACTCGAAATTTTAGCTCCAATCCCGAAAATAAAAAAACTATTAGCTCCAAAGGACTAAATATTCTTGAATAATTGAAAGCTTTCTAAAAAATGTCCTCCAGTTGTGACAAACTATAATGTTATTATATAGATGTTGCAAAATGTACATCTTGTTATAGGTCTTTACTAAAGATGTACGATTTCATAAAGATGTTGCAAAATGTACATCTTGTTATAGGTATTTACTAAAGATGTATGTTTTCATATAGATGTTGCAAAATGTACATTGTGTTATAGGTATTTACTAAATATGTAGGATCATTTCGTCTTAATCGTCTTAAACTTTTTATATATTGTGGATTTCAGCAAGTTGTAATTGTCTTCACTTGAATTTCATTAAGCGCCATTTTTCTTTCGTTTGTGCCATTTTACTTGAGCTTTGGTTTTCTTTTCATGGTCTTTTTATGTCATAAGACCTGCAAAATGTCAGTATGAAAATTTAAAGACAATAAGTGAATGATCAAACTTCATTTGCTAACACAGTTATTCTTCCGTTTACCTTTTTGTCAATCAGATGTCTGATCCACTAACAGCACTAATGCACGCGGTACAAGTCATGAACTTGCTCAAAACCCTGATTACAAAAACACTAAGAGATCGTGAAGACGCTGCAACAACAGATGGAGGATACTCACCAATGTCATATTGTTCCGATAGGCATTCAGTGGAAGAAGACAGTCAAGAAGAAATGGAAACCAGCTGTGAACTAAGAAGAGAACCATCATCAGAAGAAGACAATGACGAAGATAATGATGAAGATGAAGTTGAATCACTAAGTGAAATAGAAGAAAGTTTCTTGAAACAACTGATGGAAAACGAAAACGCCAAAGATTGTTTCAAGAAAGAACTGGGAAATCTAGTAAAGCAACGATCTAGTCCGACTAGTGGCTTTGATTTTCAAGAAGAATCATCATCGTCTGTGATGACAGATGGATATATTTCAGGTATGAGTGTGAGTCCTGGAGTTGGGACAGAAGTTGAAATGATGAACAAGATTGTGGAATGTGTGAAGTGAATTTGGTAATGTAGGATTTTAGGAAGGACAATTTTTCTATATGCTTGTTTTTTTTGTTGTAAATTATTTAGTGACAGCAGTTGTATGATTTTGGAGATGTGTTTGGATTGTGTGATATTGACTTGGTACAAGTGTGTGGTTCAGCTGGGGGCTGAACTTGTGTTTTGTTTTCATGAGATTTTAGCAGCTGAAGGTTTGTTGTAACTTTTGAGTCTTGAACCTTGTATCATCAACCTAACATGGGTTATTTAATTGAGGTACTGTGTGCCGCAGTAGTTGTAATTTTTATTTATTTTTTATGAGTTTATATGCAGCGTTTGATTCTGTGATGAGCCAATCCAATTTAAGTTAACTTTTTAGTTGCAGCACCGGAATAGGAGCTTTTTCTTCGACAGTAAACGGTGGCCACGCTGGGATTTTCGCTCTGGCTAGTGCATACTTTGGTGTTAAATAACTAATGTTGTGAAGAGAAATTAATCGGGTCACTTACTACTCTGAACTATCAAAGGTAGAGGATGGTATCATGAACTTAAAAAATTTATAAATTTACTAACCTGACTCAGTTCGACTCGGTTAACATTTGACCTATTTCAGTTATATATATAAATTAACTAACCTGATTTCTATTTGCATTTGTATAAATTTTACAAAGAGGGCTTTTCTAAATCGTTTTAATCATTAACTAACTTCGAGTATATACTCAGTCTATTTTACTTGGATTTCTATTTTTTTTATTTGAAACCTTAATTTTAAAGTCATCACCTTTGAAAAAAGTTTTGCAGGTCTGATTAATTGAGAAATCAAACGTTACTAACGTTATATTAGTGTCCGTTATATACTTAACTGAAATAGGTCACACGCTAGATAAATGACCGAGTCAAACTGAGTCAAATAGTAAATTTTTAATTTTTTAAGTTCTAAATTTTTGTTTGCGTTGCTATAAATAAACATACCGGTTTAGAACATGAACGATTATCAAATTGGAGTGATAAAAGGTCATCTCTGATAACTTCAGTGTAGTATGGTAAAAAAATGTAGAATGAAAGAACCAATATGATTGCTCTATTTCAATTACCCATTTTCACTTTTTATTTTTAAAGTTAAATATCTCACAAACCGTTTATCCATAAATTATAAAAATTACACCGTTAGAATCAGCGTCTTTTTATCTTTAATTAGAGATCTCACATGACATACTTTCGACGAACTTTTTTTTTTCGTTTTACAATGGGTATGTGAAATTCGTAATAGTAAATCACATGTGATTTAACACTCACATGTGAATATATTTACAATCAAATTATAAGTTTTAAATCACTATCTATAATCACATGTGAATATTCAAATTTACAATTATAAGTTTAAAATCACATAAAAATAATTTATTTACTCATAAATCACATGTGATTATACAAAAAATCACATGTGATTATATAAGTTACTTTTCTACGACCCAACAAAAATGAAAAAAAAATTTGTCGAAAGTATAGCTTGTGAGATCTCTAATCGAAGAGAAAAAAACGCTGATTTCGAATATGTAATTTTTATAATTTTTGGTCATGCCGTTTGTGAGATATTTGATTTTAAAGATACGAGTGGAAATTAAATTTTAAAGAAATGGAGCAATCCTATTGATTCTCCCATTCTTCACTTTTTCTTCACTTTTTTATCATTCTACATTGAACTCACTTCATCTCTATCATATTTAAATAAGTAAAATTAAAAAATGAAAATATACAATTACAACTCATAAAGTGTAAAACTCATCCATCAGCTCCATATTTTTAGTTTATTTTTATATCAGTTATTCATAAGACAAGAAAAGGACGAAGACACAACCCATTGGGTTTGGTTCCTTCCATCTAAACAAATATCGAATCCGAATCGAACCAAATCAAAATGATCATTTGGATGGATCGATTTTAACCATTCGGTTACTCATCGACTTCACGAAGTTATCGTTTGTACTTATGAAAGGGTAATGTCACGAGGATATCAACGGCTACTTGTTACATTGAGAGTTAAAAAAACGTGAAGTTAATTTTTAAATTCAAAAGTTAAAAACTCTAAATTAGTATTCAATGATATATACAACAAAAATATAGTAGTTTGTAAAATTATCTATCTCATTTACAAAATTAATGTGCTCTACAACATCATCTTCACCAAAAATATAAAATATGATGATCCTTTGCCAATTTAAACATTTATAAATGATAATAATGAGCAAGTATATGTCATATACTAGCCACATAAAACTATATACTAGCTCTATAACTAGATCCGATGCTGCAAAATTTTTTTTTTAATATTTATGATAAATTAATAGCGTAGTAAACTATTTTGTATGTGTATATAATGTTCCAAAAATTAATAATTATTTCTTATTCGGCTTTTTTGGATAATCCAGTTTAAATTTTAGTAACCAAAACCAATCCGTAATTCAAAATAATAATTTCGGTTCTAGTCCAAATCAATCTAAAAATCTAATTATCCAAACCATATAGTCCGATCCGAGTTATCCAATCTGACAATTTGGTATCCAACACACCCATAGATTGTTTTTTTCTCCAGTTTCACAAGTGAAACGAGCCAACAAGTCAATGGTTCAAATATACTTTTCTTACAGACCACAACTTATCGAAGTGTTTAACTTGGAACGGTCTCTAACCCAATCAGGTTTTGACAAAATAATGCCAGATCGCAAATAAGTCGGCGTATGATCACAACCACTTACTTCAATTTACACATGGTCAGCAGGCCTGCTATCCTGCACTGCAAAACAACTTAAATTCAAGCATGGGCCATCTGCCAATCATCATCGTAAACAAATAGAGATAAGAACCAACTGGTGCAACATTCAACATGTTATAATACATAATCAAACTAGACAATGATCACACTATAGAAACTACATATATGCACATGATAAAATTGTTCAGATTTTATTCATTTTAATGTAAGTAATGCGCATTAGTAAAGTTAATAATATTTTCTGAGGTAACTGAAGATCATGTTCATTCTTATCATTATCAGACCAAAATATACAGATAACGAACAAGTATTCATGATGACCTACAGTTTTAAATAGAATATCATCAGTTCATCAAACATACTTATAAGGGATTATGAGATTATTACTCACAAACTCTCTTTAATGTATGTTTTAATTATCTTCTTCAATGAAAACCCATACCTTGCAGATTGAGTTTGTGACAGAAGCCTGAGTATGGGGATGGTTGATTGGACGGCTTACGAACATGATTGCTATCTCTGTTCTTACTACAGTTGCAAAATGAGGAAAATTAAGGGAAATCACTTGAACATCCTGTCCATATATCAATGAAACTGTGGGTTTTGCTGTTGACACCTAACGTTGTGAGTAGTCAACCAACATAGATTTCATACTCCACTTTCAGATGTGTGTGCTTTTATTGTATAAGACTTTCATCAGTACTCTACCATCAAAACCATGCGAGTAAGTTACCATAATGAACTGTATATAAAGAAGCATCCAGATGATGAATTTAGATACCATAATGTAACTATTTGAGGTGACAAAATTACCGGTTGGGTAACATGTAAAAACGAGTTCCGGTCTAAGCAGATAACTTTTCAGTACAGATCGGGTTGGAATTGGTTCACTCGCAAGCACTTTATAAAAATTATTCTATTTAGTAATTACTGAGTTAAATACAATTACATAAGCTACATAATTGAACTTTTCTTTTAAAGCAAGTGAGAAGATTGTATCACCTGTTACCATGACCCGAAGTGGGCCATTCATAACTAAAGAGGTCGAGTTTGACACCTCTAGTAATCAACCTATATCTCTGATACAAACGGGTGAATAGGTATTACTTGCCTAAACTAGGGCATCCGGTATATACGTTCTTTACATAAATGTGGGTATACAGGTAGGTGGAAATACTCCAAGACGAACAAGAATTCGGATGTGAATTGGAAGAGACAAGGGTGAAATACAGACTAATCAAGCCAATTATATTTTTTTCGTGCAAATTATTTAAACTGAAACAATACTAAGGCAACTTTTAGCTAAAATCACCTGATACAAACGTGTAACAGTTCTCTTCTTAAGTAGAGAAACACTAAAAATCTCATTCAAATACAGGTATAGCCGTATCATTGGTTGATGTAGTGACCTGGCTGCCAGGAACACAAACAAAATGGAAATAATTTATTCATCATATTAAAACTATATGAGTCAATTACTCAATTGGCTATTTTTCTTGAACATAAAGGGTTGACAACTCCATATTCCATAAAACATCTGTCATGTAATCACCAACTATTAGGATTACAAATAATGGTCTCTCACGTTTGACTCCTTAAACATATAACAAATGTCAGTTTTATAAATTCAGTAACTATCCTCAACAGATAGGCCTGTAAAGTTATTCCACGCCCATAGAAGAGGTCTATAAAACTATCGGAATAAGTACAACTGAGGCAAATGCCTTATTTGTAAATTCTCAAAATCATTTTCAGCGGATATCAGATTAACATGGTATAATATGTCACGAAATACGAACCACCAGTTAATTGAATTGAGTGTGTACCTGATTGCAAGAAGTATACAGTTTATAACCTCTGTGAGGCTTTCACGCATCCATGAGTGACCTACACAAGTTTGGTCATTTCCATTTTATCAGGAAATGCCCGAAAATAAAATGAAGGTACTCTTGATATTGTACATGACACATTAATGTCAAATTATTAAATCCTGCATAGCCAAGTTTATTCAGAAGCCAAAATAATAACGGCTTCTTCTACCAAAACATGGTTGAATGATTAGAGTAAAGACATACAATCAGCACATCGTAGAAATTAAAGATATGTGAGGAGCATAATATAATACATTATGCACATGACACTTGATATTGTGAAAATAAATAAAGAAAATAAAGAAATCATCAAACCTTAAAAAGAGGATGAACGCTTATGCATATCCTTGAACGCACTTCCGTCCCCATAAATAAGTTACATAGAGATATCTCCATAAGGTGAGGTCATACCTGAAGATATGCATGTTTAAAGAACAACAAAGCAAGATCCAGAGAGATTATCAGCAGGCAGAGAAATCAGAATTTCATTTTAAAGGGAGACGCAAGAAGGTTCTTAAATAATCAGTTAAAATACTATGCTACATACGATGTTATAGAGAAAAGAATGAATATATTAAAAGTAAATGACTAAATGAATTAATATGTTACACAATTACAGATTACAAAGGCACACAATAAACAAAGTATTACAAGTGTCAGGGATCTACAAGTGGGATGGAATAGAATGCACTTTCAATGATTGTCCCAGATCCATCCCATAGTAGTTCAGTACAACCGCAGAAACTCATATATGTACATTACAAATAGAGTTCTACGGCCTTCCTTTGCTTACCATCAAATCAGTAAGCTTTATTATGTTTGTTGTCTCTTTTAAGCTGAACCTTCAACTTCTTACCACCTAACTGGTATCCATTCATTGTATTAATTGCAGACTGTGCCGACGCTGGGGAGTCATAACTGACAAAACCTGCAAACATAAGGTTAATTAGACACGGAAGTGTTAACCATTGTTGGAATGGAATATATTGAGTTTCCATACCGAAGCACTTGCTAACACCAGTTGCCTTGTCAACAAAAACTTTAGAACTCACAACCCTTCCAAATGATTGAAAAGCATGTGCAAGCTCTTCATCACCGAATTCTTGGGGAATGTGATAAATAAACAGATTGGCACCAGGTGGACCTGCATTGAAACAGATTGCTCAAATATAAATAATTATTGGAGGTAAAATGGGTGGGCTGGGGGTTGGGTAACGGGTCGAAAAAGGTAACTTTTAGTACGTGTCGAAAGGAGTCCGGTTGGGTTGACCTGAAACCTAATTTTCTTTTTTTGTAAATAATTGATGAGTCAAACATGAATGAAATAGTTAACCTATATCAGCAATAATAATTCTTATGAATATATCAATATAATGATTAAGTTTTTATGCCTTAAAAACTAAGATTAGAATTCGGGGTATTTCACCCTGTTCAACATATTTGCCCATTAGAGATAAAATATAACCCAAACTGACCCATTCATAAGTATATGGTTCAAAATTGCCACCCCTAATAATGGTATCAAGTTAATGACACACAAATAGTTATGTGAGGGAGCTGATTTACATAAATTAGATTTATAGATCTTTATCAACCTTCAACATGGTCGGTGGCATTTCCACTGACAGTTGAAGATGTTGCAGCATGATTATTAACAGTTTCTGGTGGTATTGGGCTAGAAGGGCCACTGAAGGGTCTGATTCCCCCAGGGTATGCTAGAGGATATTGAAGCCTGGGCACGGCTGGATAAGCAGAGCCCATGTAACCAGCTGGGGGGACTGCATAGTTTCTTGGAGAGCCTACTCGTAATGCATTTGCTTGGTTTGGGCTCAGGTTGGGAAAAGGGGGCTGATTCTGCACCGCGGGAAGGCGATACTGCATGAGCCCGTAAGTTCCAGTAGCCTATTCGCAAAATCAACTCTTAATCAAATGGTACATTCAATGTCAAATGGCATATAACAACAAAAGAAGCGCACATGAAAGAAACAATAATATGATACCCATAACCAATAAATATTGAAGTGATGCAATGACTATACTATGACGGAACAGACCTGATACCCGTAACCATTATATGGGGACATATAACCCATAGGAAGTGCTCCGAATAAAGATGGATGTTGTGTCAGGTCAACATTTGCCAAAGTAGAAGCCAACGATTGAGCTTTCTGAGCTTTTCTAGCTTGCCTTTCCTTTTCGGTGTCTGCCCATTTAACAACCAAAGGAACAGTTGAACCCTAATACAGAGAAACACAACATGATTACAAGTACACCAACAACCAGTTACAAGATTTACTTAGAACACTTTCTAGTTAAACAATAAAATAAAAAACACAATGCGAAACTAGTAAATATACACACCTCCATCTTGTGTTTTCCATTAAGGCCCTCTATAGCAGCAACAGCTTGCTCTTTTGTTTCATACTTAACAAAAGCACAACCTGTCCAATCAAAAATATAAGATAGAGCCCCAGAAGTAGGTAACAGACAATGATATTTTGCGTTTATAAATCAAGGACTAGACGATAACATATGCACCTTTGCTCGTTTGTTGAGAACCTCTAAGAATTTGCAAGTCTTTCACGGTTCCGTATTGTGAAAATAATGTTGAAACTTCACCTTCAGATACATTCTTAGGAAGCATACCGACGAAAAGTTTGTGTTCTTGAGCAAAAGGTCAGGAGAAATAAAAAGCTAATCAGATAAATTGATACATTAGATTATAGAATAACCGAAAAGACATCACAGAAAATAGCTATCTGTAACGAAATTAATAGAATAGCATGTCATACCTAGCCGTTCCAGCTCGCCATCGGCATACTTCACTTGCAACGGACTAGATGCCTGATGCATAAAAAATGAAAAACCTCATTAAATCGAGATATGATAAATTAGGTGCTAAATTCAAGAAATAAAATTTCCCACTCATCATGTCTACATGGTGAAATCATATTGGCTTCAACTCAATCGTGCAAAACCCCCATGAAAAGAACTTTAAAGGGAAAAAAAGGTTCATTTTTCATGACGCGGGGATAGATGAAGATAGGACCCCCGAATGGAGTTTATCTATACAAGAATGTAAGCAAAGTAACATTTCACTTCAAACTTGAGGTTCGGCCCAAGTTATATCTCAATCATACGATGATAATGTGATTCCAGTAAGATCATTTGGACAATACTATTTTGTGCTGTATTTTTCCATCTGCTAATAAATTCCCATTTTCTACTTGCCCTTTCATTGGTTTCACCAAATTAAAATGATTGATAAGAAACGCCAGCTAAAACATGATTCCTCATATAACATCAGCCACATAACCATATTCACTATAAGTCATTTAGGATCAATGTCAATAAGAAGCAAAAAACATTTGGCTTACGATATCCGCATTGAAATAAATAGCGAATTAAAATCCTTAACCAAACATTAATGCCATATATAATAACTTAATTGTCCAGGAGTACACCTTGAGCTTTTATGAAAACTTTGGAAGAATAAACACAGATGCATAATAATGAATTGGTGATGGGACACTCGTTTAAATAGTTTATCACATAAGTCAATAACATACTTGTCCCCAGAGGTAGACATAATGATAACAAGTATTGATGGAACTGAAGAATAAATAGAAGTCCCAAAATGCAGGAAAAAGTGTCAAATAATGATTAAAAAATTAGTGAGCATTTTAAAATTACAAAATGTTAAATCGATGGAAACTATTGGCCATTTTAAAATTCATTATCAATT
The DNA here is from genome assembly GCA_963930675.1 of Gnaphalium uliginosum. Taxonomy (NCBI): domain Eukaryota; kingdom Viridiplantae; phylum Streptophyta; class Magnoliopsida; order Asterales; family Asteraceae; genus Gnaphalium; species Gnaphalium uliginosum. Next base: position 36,018,726 of record OZ005680.1, on the reverse strand, counting down.
ATTTTCTAAAAATTTGTAGTGATCTGTTATTCCAGTAGTTTAATTTGGATGAGTAGGTTTATGTTGACAAAATGTGATTATTTTTATCAATTTGATAATTATACTACTAATGTGAAATAATTATTACTGTCGTGACTTGCAAGAGAAATGAGCTAGTCAATTTTAAATGAGTGTATCAAAGCAAGGATGGTGTCCAGTAAAGCAGGGTGCTCCTGTACACCTTATTTGGCAACAAGAACTTTACTGAACTTTAAGATTTTGTTTCTTTTGAATAAGAAAAGAAAAAGTAATCAAATTTCCCTTTTAACAGGAAACCATGCATTTGAGTACATACAACATGAGAAAAAACAAGTTTGTTAAGATAAAATATCACTTCCTACACATAAACAACTATCTTATTATATTGACACTTTACACAATTTGCACAATGTAGATGCCAACTACTATTCCAAAAATCTCATGAAAATTCCAACATTTGATTCAGCATGTAGTAAAACAATGATGTCAACTTTTAATTCAACATAACATTCATGATAACAAAAAAAAGTATCATCATAAGTTTATAGCAAAACAATGGCAGATAAGTAATCAAAATGTAAAAATCCAAACGATGTTATTAAAAAAAATCATAGGACATCTCATAACTAGAGATTGTTACAATTTCCATGTAAAGCCCAAGACAGAAATTATTACAATTTCAACAAGTTCTAATCCATTTATTTAGTTGAATTTTCACAATGCGATTAATAGGACTCTATACCAGATTACTAGATGCAATAAACATGAAATCAACATAATGAACGTAACCAAATAGGATCCGAAGAGATAATTACCCCAGGCAAAGTTTTCTTATTGTGAAACACATCCACAGCTTTGTCCGCTTCCTCTCGAGAAGGACATATAACAAAACAACAACCTGATAACAATAGTCAATTAGGATTTCAATCAAACTTCCTCAAAAAGTCAACAAAAATCTCAATGTCATAAAATTAAAATTAAAAACTTGTGCATTGTGATCCAGAAGTAACATTGAGTCATGGATTGATACTATATGACAAAACAAACAACAGTCAATGGAGAATTAGGGCTCCACTGAAACAAATTCTCAATTAGTCAACACAAATTCAGAAATTAAAAAACATAATTATATTTAATTATAAACAATACGTGAACCGCGCATTGTGATCCAGAACTAAGATACCAAAACAGCAACATAATAACAACAGTCAACAGAAGAACTAGGGTTTCAATCACAAAATTTCTCAATAAGTCAACACAAATCTCAATACATCAAAATTGAAATTAAAAACGAATTATAAACAATGACATGAATCACGCATTGTGATCCGGAACTAACATTTACTAAACACAACAAAGAATTAGGGTTTTAATCAAACAAATTCTCAATAAGAACACAAATCTAAAAAAATCAACATAAAATTTAAAAAAATAAAAAATAAAAACGAATCATAAACAAGAATCACGCATTGTGATCCGTAACAAACACTGACAAAAAACTGCAAAATGTGAAGCGAATTAACGAAAAAAAATAAGTAAAATGAGATTTAATAAAAACCTCGAGAAGCTCGCGTAGCTTTGTCTTTGATGATGTTGACTTCATCAACAAGAGCAAATTCTTTAAACATTGCTATTAATTGTGCTTCTGTCATATGCTTTGGTACTTGACCGACGAACAGTTTCACACTTTCGTCGCTGTGTTTTCGCGGGGGCATGTTACCTTCCGCCATTAATGCCGTCTATCGGTGATCTTTAGCTTTCTCTCTCTCTCTAGAATTGAGTTTTTCTTTGCTAGTTGGAGTCCTGTTTGGGGGAAAATGGGTAAAACTTTTTAGAAAAAGACAAATGTATGTATTTGATCCCTATACTACAGTAATAATACATTATTTACCCCTCATATTTTCTACTTTGATTTGATTCCATGTAAATATAACGAAAGATGTGTTCGTGATTCAGTTTGATTTGAAATTTCGTACAAAACCAAATGTATCATATATCTTGATTTTGAGATTTCAAAACCATTTGATTCCAGTTTTCAGTTTCATCTCAGTTCGATTTCGAGTAATTTGACTATTGACGAAGACTTAGGGTGAATACGAACATATCATTTTTTTCATATGGTGTTCATATATTTGAGTTTACATCTGAAAAATATAGTTAAAAGTTATAATTTACATCCACAAAACAATCAATAGTAATAGTCAGTGTGTGTACAGTTTTAATATACAAAAGAAACTTATTTAGTTTTAAAAATAATTTACAAAGATTCGATTTTAATTTATTCGATTTTGATAAATAAATTATTCAACTTCTTTCTTTTTTACATGTTTACAATGTAAGGTAAATTTGCTCATTTGATAAAAAAAATCTAGTTTCGCTGATGGTTAGACGTTTAAGAACGTGATTGGATGTTTGAAGAGTGTGACCAGACGTGTTCTTTTATTTTTATTGAAGAAGAAGAAGAATTCACAAGAATAAATCAAGATTTGTGATGAGCCGGTGTTTTTGATCAATAACAGTAACAAGATAACTTGGATAATGTGGTTTTTGCTCTAAAGTTTAGTATAAGAGTGCTTTAACGAGTGCATGTTTGTCAAATATATTGCATTATTTGTCAATAAATTAAGTTCAGTTATCTAGCAAGCAAGGAAAAGGAAAAGCCCTAGAAACAATATCGAATATTGCTTAGTTTCCAAAGAGCAATTATAGCAGAGGAGAAGGTTTATACTTGAGAATTCTATTTGTGAGATTTTTTTTTTTGAAAAGATATACCATATACCATTAGGATAAAAACCACAGTCTAAGAGCAATAAACAAGACACAAGTCAATACACTACCTTTACAAGTTTAGATTGATTGTATTGTTATATAACTATTTATAAGACGTTGATAAGTTAACAATAGATAAATAAAGATTCATTAATTAAATTACCGTGTATCGTACGGGTCCAAAGTCTAGTATATATATAGGGTTAGGTTCAAACGAGAATCATAAAAAGGTACAGAACTGCTAAAACTTTTAAATTACATTTTTTTTATAAATGTAAACGTAAAAAATTACATATATTACATATAAATATTACTTAATGTTCATATTATTGACAAAATAAAGTTAAAATCTACTAAAAATATGTTAACTTATTGAATATATGAAATGTTCACATGTGCACAGGTCAGATGTGCACATGTGAACGAAAAATATAAATTTGATTTTAAAGGTTATTTTGAGGTTTTGTCGATATATTTTGCTTTTAACATTAATCTTCATTAATAATAACATGTGGTTGAATCATTAAACATGTAAAAATGCTTATAATTTAAAAGTTCCTGTAGTTCAGTACCTTTTCTAGTTCTCATTTGAACCTTTGAATATATATATATATATATATATATATATATATATATATATATATATATATATATATATATATATATATAATAATAATATTATATATATATACATACATACATATATAAGGTTGGGTTATGGTAAAAACAAGGAGTTAAATTAAAAACGGTGAAAACGATCTCAATTTGTATTCACAAATTTTTTATTTGTTAACTTTTATTTTTTTCGTCTCACATACGTTTTTTTATCGTGAACCCTTACATTTTTTTTTCCAAAAAAGTTTTCATTGCGAACCTTTGTTTTATTTTTGGCTTCATAGAGATTTTAAAATTTTTTAACTGTGAAGCTTAATTTTTTTAGCTTCACACAAATTTATTAATATGTAAAGTTTAATTTTCAACTTTCACAATTCATAAAATTTACGTGAAGCAAAAAAAATAAGCTTCACATTTAAAAATTAAGTGTGAAGTAAAAAATAAATTCAACTTCACACTTAATAAAATTGTGAAGGTCAACTGTTATTACCGTTTCTATTTTATCTCCACCCCTTTATACACACACACACACACACACACACACACACACACACACACACACACACACACATATATATATATATAGCTAAAGTATCTTCTACTCCATCCGTTCCAAAATAAGTGTTAAGTTTCATATAAAAAATGCACACAGTTTTAGAAAAGTCACTATTTACCAATAACATCTTATTTTTACCCAGTAAAATTCTTTCTTATTGACTGTAAATGGAATCTGGATATTTATTTTGGGACAACCCAATTAGCAAGTGAAACACTTATTTTGAGACGAAGAAAGTATTTTAAAAGGGAATATAATTTGTATTGTTGGCTGCACCATTTAAATATGCAGTTAACCAATTAGATATTAAATACAATATTTTATTTTACATTTTTTACCCTTTAACTTAAAAAAAATACAAGTTCACTCTCTACTATTTACCAACAACACATGAAGTCACCATCACCGTATATTTTCTCTTTTAAAAATGAATTTAATTTAATGCGATTTGTAGTTTTTTTACCATGTTTTTGATGTGGCAAAGCAAACATAGATGTAGATTTTGACAAGTTGACAGGCAAGGGCACCACAGTAGATTTGGGGAAATTGATAAAACCGAAGTAACGGAAAGTGACGTCATCTTAGAGGATACAATATGAGTCGAGTCGAGTCGATACAGTGCCAAGCTCGAGCTCGACTCGATTAGAAAACTCGAAGTTCGAAACTCGACTCGAACTCGATCGAGCTTGCATTCTCAAGCTCGAGCTCGACTCTACTAATGAACCGACACTTTCGAGCTCGGTTCGACTCGACTTGATTATTGGTATTACAATATTAATATTAAGTTAAATCACATTAACACTACTCGACTCGGTAGTTTCAAGCTTGACTCAACTCGACTCGATACTTTCATGCTCGTCTCGACTCAAATTTTATTAAAAAGTATGATAAATATGTTAATATTTATATAAATGGAGGGTAAAAATGTAAATTAATGCAAGCTAGATTAGGCTCGCGAGCCTCTCGAGCCGAGTATATTAATACTCGAGCTCGACTTGAAAGTTTACTCGAGTAGCTCGAGCTTGAGCTCGACTTGATTTGTACCGAGTCGATTTCAATTATTTTTCGAGTCAATCTCGAGTAGCTCGCGAGTTGCATTGTGTCGTTTACATTCCTCTGGGCTCTTTCATTAGTATCTAGATTTATTTACAGTATTATAATTACACTTTATACCCTTAATTATAAACTTTTAAAATATAATTATTAAATAGATAAATTAATTAGATAAATCTCAGTAATCACAAAAAAGCCGGTCGGATTCAATCAATGCGTATTTTTTTATACACACCTAATACTCCCTACGTACCACTTAAAGTGTCCCCTTGACTCCCGTTTGCCTTTCATCAATCACATATCATATTTATCCGCTGTAACCTATCGGTTGAAATATGAAATGGATTAACAGAAAGTTGAACACTTTGGGATGGGATGGAAAACCCTAATTCTTGGATACATTATAGTTCAATAGTTGATTCTTTCACAATCTACATATCGTACCGAAAATTTTGCCGATTTTGATGTTGTAGAAACGCTGAAGAAGGTATAAAGGTATGTATACATCAGTTTATGTTTTTCTGTATAATACATCGATGTTGTAGCTAGGGTTTTTATGATTTTTTCCGAATTGAAACTCTGTAAATATCTTCAAATTCGATTTTTGATTTCTATATATAATTCTTTTTTATTTTAGTTTTCTTCAATTCAATTTGAGATTTACTTCAATACTGATTTGGTATTTCAATGCGGTCTTGATTTTATTTGTTTGGGGGCTTTGTGGGTTTGGATTCTGGCCTAAATCAACTTGTGTAGATGATGTAACTGGTTACGCTTTATTACAGTAAAGTATTTGAAGAAGTGAAGAACGGATTAATAAGCAAGCCACAGGTAATTTCATTGTTTAGATTTGATTTTGATAAATTTAATTTCATGCATAGATATGGTTTGGATTTGATATTATTTGTATGATTTTTTTAGGAGTACAAAGCCTTCAACTTTTCTACAGGATCTTTGTGTGGGTGATTGCCATTTTCGTCATCACTTTTTTACTTATAGGCGTTGTTATTAATTTCATTGACTATCATTCTGCTACAATTTACATGTTGGTTTCTAATCTTCTTTCAGTTTTGTTTATCAGGGTTTGGAGTTGTATTTCGGTGTCAAGTAGTAAGTTTTATGCATTTATGGCTGTTGACCTATTTTAACAACTATACAGGCTATAAGATCATCTCGTGTTGGTAAGCAATCAATATGAATTGAGTATGAGATTATGAGATCAATTTGGCTGGTATGATTAACGTACTTTATATTGTGCGTAGGTGGAAGGATCGACATTTGCGTTTAAGATATCAATACAATAAAAATCTAGCATGACTTTGGAACAAAAAGTGATATAATGAACTTAATCCATGTTTGCAAGTTATGTGAGTTCTACTTTGTGCTTGCAGCTTTGGCTTGTTGTGCATCACATACATCATATGTTGGTTCAACAGTTTCCTTGGAATCCTAGAAAGAACAAATTAAGAAGTTGCAAGCAGTACAAACCCTTTTAAATAGAGGGATAAAGTGGTAAGTACAAACCCTTTTTAATATCTTTTCATTCTCATATTTGAAATAAATTTAATTGTCAAAATTCACATGTTAATGTTTGTCTTCGTTTGTGTTACTTTGAGTCATTATTAAGTACTATTTTTAATGTTCAATAAGTGATAGTTTCTGATAGATTGGATTTGGGCCACATAGAGATAAAGTTAATATTAAAGTTAGAAATAACAATCACATGTAGCGGTTTCGTGTTTGCAGCTTCAGGAGCTTAGTTTTATGTAGCTTTTAAGATGTTTTGGTGCTTTGAGATTATAGATGAAGTTGTTGTTGCGCTTGGAGCTATGAAATTTGTTGGTTGATGGGCAACTCTGTAAGTTTTCTTCAATGGTGCTTACATATTTAGGTGGGTTCAGATTAAGCTGGCATGAGTTAAGAGTTTCACTCTGTGAGGTTATGGCAAGTAATGTTCCCCGAGAATGTTTATGAACAGGCATATCAAATGTGCTAAACTTTTGCTTCAAGGTGTAGGGAAAGGTTACTTTTATATATTTTTTTTCTTATCCTGCAAAATGTATACAATATGAGTTTAATGAATTATATTACCCATATAAATTCTGGAATTTTAAGAAGTAAAAACATGTATGCAATGTGAGATTTGAACTAAGACATGTTAGTTTCTCTTTTAATAAAAGTCAATTGTTTTGTGTTGAAAATTCATATGATCAGGGTTTAAGCAAAGTTGATTGTCGAAATTAAAGGTTGTGCTGGTGTATAACTATGTTTCAGCAGTAATACCTTTTGTTTATATGTTAAACTATCTTTGTTATTGCTTCAGAAAAATTCATACACTAATGACATTTTTGTTTATAATCTTTACTTTGTGGTTATAGTCACCAAAGAATGGGCTAGATGATGCAACGGTAATTATCTCTAACCTATGCTCACCATCTATTAGCTCTTACTTAGGTTCTCATATATATTTTTTGGTTATCCAATATTTAGTCTATGGGCACGACCTAGACCTTTTTTATGTCGAAAACCATTTATTGGTTGCTTATGAAAACAAAGAGCATGTGCACTGATTTTGCAGCAAGTACACTTTAGAACAAAAGAACACCTTATATGCACTATCCATATGTTAGTTTTTGCAAAAGAAAATGGTTATATGTGTTGGTGTAGTGTTGACATTTTTACTATACAAGCTGTTTAATAAGTGATGTTAATTCTACTACATACAAATTTTGGCGGTAAACGACATGCTATTGGTTTCATATGATCTATGCTCCCATGCTCATGGCTTTTGTAAATGAGTTATAACTGAACATGTTTATAACTTGCAGAAGCATGGTAGTGGGGATTGCTTTGTAAATTTTGCTGTTTAGTGTTCATAAGTTCTTTTATTTTTAGTTAATCTATATATATTCACATCATTTTGCATGTGTACTATTTTTTTCTTTACAAATTGAGGACATCACATCATAACTGGATATGGTCTTAATGAGTGAACTAAGTTGTACTGTAATTGCTTTGTAAGGTTGATACAAATTTGATACTTTTAAGAGTGTTCTAGAAATAATCAACTTATGACTCTTTCCAGAATATGATAGTGTTTTTGTTTTGTTTTCCTTTTGGTGCAGACTTTGCAAAATTAGAGGGATTGGGGTAGGTTATGTATCAAAATATTTGCGTTCATTATGGGCATGCTGTTATCAATAGCAGACAGGTTAGGTTAATTGTTCTTTTTGGCTCAAGTAATAGAACTTTGATATATTTATAGATAAAAGTTGAATGTTTACTTGAGATATCTTTTAACGCGTGGCTACTTCTTAAGAAAAAGAAACTATTTGAAATTGTATGAATCAAACAAATTTAGGTTAGTAGGGTATTGATTTATGGATAAAGTAGGGAGCCGATTGACAAAAGGAAGAATAAAGTTATAAATTGCTACTCGTTATGGTGACCCATCCATTTTTCGGACTCTATTTCGTAACAATGAAAACTGACCTGTGTTAACATATATTCATTAAAAAAAGATAAAGTATTTGTGGGAAGCTATCGAGTGTGTGGGATTTAGAAAAATAGGTATAACATAGTTGTTAGGTCTAAATTCTTTAACACAACTGTTTTGTGTTTTAGTAAATTCTTCGTAGTATCGAATGGTTGTAAGCCAATTACTAACTTGATTGCAGTTTGATTAGAAAATGTATTCTCTATTTGTTGACTTTCTGGAGTTAAAGGGAATTCTGAAAAATTTTCGGCTACAACAAAATTTACAAGTGTTGGTATGAATGCCTTCAAGAACAAAAGCACAATGATGAAATATATTTAGTTCGTTTTGAAAGTCAAAAGAAAAGGATTTGGGTTTAGAAAAAAAGGATAATGTTCTCTGGATCATAGTGTTTTCATTTGAGTATGTCAAAACTAAATCTGTGATTTTCTTTCTGTTTCAAACAAAACTGCTTAATGTAGAATTGAGAACATTGTTTTAGTGATATTACTTGATCCTTACAATATCGTACATCAACGATATTCACTTTTAGAGATTTTCATATATTTGGTCTGTGATTCATTGTATTTGATCAAACTCGCACAACAACGGTCTATAATGAGCTAATCATTATTAAGTGTTATTAATAATCTCGCGTAGTCGAAAAAGAAAAACCTTATTTGTATCATCAATGGCGGGATAAGATATATAGATATCTACTTTGTTAAATGAATATATAATAGTAGTCGCGGGTCAATAATAAGAAGAAAAATCGTTATTTGTATAATTGATGGTGGGACTTAATATATAGATATCTACTTTTGTTAAATGAATATATAATACAATATACTATTGATCATTGTTTGCAGTCATGTTTTATCGGTAGAACTAATCAATAAGAATTGTTATTAGTACATATTTTAACTTTTGTAAACATTAATGTTAAAATATTGTCATTGATTACGACACATTATGTTAAATTAAATTTGATTTTATTGTATCGAACGTTTTGTCTTCCATAATTAAATACTACTGTAAAGTTCTATAAATAAAACCATATCTTATTTTTACATAACCATAAAACATAAAATCTTTAATTTTAAAATTTAAAAAAGTCAAATGTCAAAGTTCACGTTTTCACGAGTTCTTCACCTAGTTAACGTATAAAGGAAAATTCTACCGACTTTTTTCTTTTATCGACTTTCTTTTCTTTTTATTTTAGCAATGATATTTGATGTGTGACATTTACATGTATCATTGACACAAGAAGATAGGCACCACTTCGATATATTATAATCTTTAAAATTTATTGTATATACATTTGGACGATGAAATAACATGGTATATTTGACGTGAATCTTTTAGTATTCCTTCCATCTTATATTTATAGTTTTATTTATTTATTTATTTTTTTAAACGTCATGAATTAAATGTCCACCTATAAAAGTATGAAGGTAAAATTAACTAAATTTTCTATATTACCCCTTACCATGTCATAAAAAGTGGGTAAAAAATAAGGATAAAATTGTCATAGTACACAAAAGTACAGTTTATAATTATGTTTTCTAAAAATACGTATTTTTTTGTCTGTGGACAATAAATTTGGGACGGATGAAGTAGCTTAGATTTATAATTTGACGTGGATCTTTTAGGAGCTTTAAATTACCTAACTACGTTTTCTTTTAATGTTTATTTATTTGTTTAATCATATTTTTCAATTTATATTTGATGTGTCCTTTTAAGTTGATTTACATTTTTTCAGCTCTAACTCTAACTATTCTATCAAACACTCATATTTACTCTGTTACTCTGTCACAAAGGGTTTACCTTTTTTCTTCTATAACTTACGTACTTCAAGATAAAAAATTACGCAATTGCCCTTATTAACAACAAAAATGACAATGTCACTCGTATCTAATTTGAAAAAAGACCTATAATATTCAAAATATAATGATTATTAAATCCAATGAATATAGTAATAAATAAATCATTGTAATTTTAGAAATGACATGATGTATAAACTTTTTTTCCTACCAAATATTAATATTTTATTCCCCTTAAAAATTTATTATAACTGACGATCGTTCAAACATTAAAACACGTTGAAAGATCATTTAAACATTCAAGGTGAGTTTCACTTCAATCTTCTTCAAAAACAACATACCAATTTATTCAACTAATCGACTATCTTCTGTTTATATTTTATCTTCTATTTGATCTAAGCCATTTTATCCTCACCAACTATACATTGATTAATCACAATACTTTTTTTGTCGAATTTAAAGATTTTGCTCACCGTATAACGCCGGGTCTTCTACTAGTAAATATATAAACTTCAGCTTTCAACTAGTTTTCTTAATCACACTCGTAAATTATAACTTATTTTAAATAACCAATTTGTTTATTATCATCGTTTAGTTGATTGACAAATTATATATTCAAATAAAATCATTTTTATTTATGTTACAGAATTCTTCGTATCATTATTTTTTACAACATTCTTCATATTGGTAAACCAACCAACACAAGTAACGAAGACCTCTATATGATAATAACTAGTTTATAGATCCGCAGCTATGCGTACTAACACATTTGAACATTAAAAGTTAGCAAATATAATTACATGAGCAAACAACATGTATATAAGTTGAACATTGGATTATGTAATTGTAGGATAATTAAAAGATGTGTACGAAAGCAAGACGTAACAACCACAATAATCTCTTGTACGTAGTAAATAAAATAAAACTGTGAATAAAATAAAAGACCTTCTTCGTCATTTAAGACATGTTAAATAATTTACAATGCGTCAATGAATAAAGTATAAGACTCGTGTATTCAAATGACACTTACAAAAATTATCACTTATTTGAACTACTCGAAATCGGTGAAAAAAAAACAATAATTAAATAAATGTACGTGCGACATTTTAATTATGATGTAATTCGTAGTTATTTACTTTAAGAGTCTACAATAAAACTTGTATATTTTTTTCTCATATTAATTCCTTTTGAAATATTAACATAATTCTTAACTGTCAACTGATGTAAATTCAGATTTCTTTTTAAAAATGATAGTAATTCAACATCAGATATCAATTAGATAGATACAAACTAAATAAATAAAAATAAATAATAATAAAAAGGCATGAAACATTATTTTCATCTAGTCAAAACTTTCATTTTCTAAGGACTTAAAATTTAAAATACCAATATACAATTGTTATTGTGTTGTATTATTTAAACCATAAGGAGTTGAAGGAAAAGCATACAGACAAAAAATGTCAATCTTGAATTTCTATAAGCGCGCCTTTAAATATCAAAATTAGAGGTAGGAAAAAATCTCAACCGCTTAATCAAAATGGATGGAGCCCTATCAAGCGTACAAATTGTTCAATATTATCCTCTTTTATATATTTAATTTAATAATAATTTAATTCAATAGATTCAAAATAAATCCCATAAACAAATATATACAAATACCATAACTACTAACAGTCGGGTAGTGATAGTTTCATGTGCAATTAATTTTAACTCAAACTTTCAAATATCATTATTATATGTATTTTATGATATTTTTATTAATGTGTCGTATGTTTATCAAAAGTATATGTATTATATGTATTTGGACAAAAGTTAAGTGCATTTTCACACTAATCCCTTTTGTAAAAGAGTAACACATATTTTGTCCGGTCAGTATAGTAACTTGCGTCTGTGTAGTCTTTTATTTGGTCAAAGGTTGATTTATCCTTCGTTTTATGTGAGTGAAGATAATTAGTATAGAAATTATTTGTTACAATTCTTTGATTGAGGATACCGTTGAGATAGAAAATCAGTGACAGGAAGAGATAGGGACTGCATGAGGTGGAAGAAGAAAGATTAGGAAGATTTCAGTGTCAGGATAACTACTTGAAAATATAATCAACTAAGTTTTGACATTCGTATTGTGTATTCAATTACTCGAGCTTACATTGGATGTAACAAACTTACTTATTTGATACATTATACATAAAGTACGTACATGCCACACCAAAACGATCCGGTGATGGCCTAGTGGTAAGGGCGCCCGAATGACTTCCTAGAAGTCACAGGTTCGATCCCTCCCCGGGTAAACATTTACCAGATAGTTAGGGGAAGGTTCGAAAACGACCACAACAACAGTTAGGTCGCATACATCACAAGCATAAGCTCGACCACTCCGAATGATCACATTATAAACGAGTATACCTTTTATAAAAAAAAGGCCACACCAAATTTCTTGCCACATGTGTACGGGTTACTACTTTTTTAATTACATAAATTCCACGTAATATTAATCATTCCACGTAATATTATGTATTTAAAATCTCCAAAAATATTAAAAGTAATAAAAAAAATATAAAAATATCCCTAGTGTACATTAAGCTTACATACTTGTACATTAATAGATTATTTAACTTAATATTGTTGACATAGACGCATTTATAACTTCATTTTTAAACTATTTATTTGAATCATCTTATGTAATTTCTTTGAACATCATATATTTTCGAATAAATGAAATTCAAATTACGGGTGTTTATGTTCATTCGTTCGTGTTCATCCATTCATGTTCTTTCCATCCGTTTACAAGTTCAATTAAAGGAAAGTCAAGAAGATAATAGATTCGCAATAAGTCCGCTTGAGAAGGAGTTCTCATCGATGCGGCTAACTTGGTATGTGACGGATTTAGGGAAACACTCGCGGCGCGTGAAGCAAGAGTTAAGAAACTACGCGATAAAACGGTACACACCATACTTCGAAGCGATCACACCAAGCACAAGCACATTTGGACGCTTCTGACCAACTTTCGAAATTTGCAAACTTTTAAGTTATTAAATGTTTTTTAATTATTTGTTGTATTTTTTTGTATTGTAATACTTTTCTTAAATTAATGAAATTTTTAGTTACTGTATTAGTTTAATTTAATTTAATTAAAAGAAATTATTTTTTTAAAGAAAAATAGAAATAAAATAAAATAGTGGGTCACAGATTGTAATCGTGAGCAGTCGTGATAATTATCACTGCGAGCAATCGTCCTACGATATATAGTCGTGGTGCCACGACAAGTTTTCTTACGATTTCAACCCCTCATCTGCATCTTGTCCCCTCAAGGTCCAAAACTCCAAAAATACCAAATGACCCTATTTTAAATTAACTTAAGAATTAACATTGTTTTTTGAGTTTTTTTATGGAAGGAAATGAAGTGATTTTAGAATAAAATTGTGTTCTTAAATTTATTTATGGAAGGAAAGAAAAACATGATGAGAAGTTGCAGCATATTTTTTATTGCAGCATATTTTTATCCTCCTACTTTTGTACTGAATATGGTCGACAAATAAATTTGAGAAGCTATGTGCCATATCAAAAATAGTCACTCAATACATAAAATTCAAATATATTATATAAAGATACAAAATGTAAAGTCATTATCCAACAATTCTACAGAACTAATCATTTTCATTCTTTATTGAATAGTGTTATTCTTCGAGCATTCATTATAGCGGAATTGTTTATTAATCCTTTATAATCAATACTCTCTAGTAGATTATTCTAAATTGATATAAGTGTCAATCCATTAAGCCTCTCTTGTGAAATTGTAGACTATAAATATGACTTCAACTTAAGTTTTGACAAACTTCTTTCATAACGGCTACAGTTATGATAATAGTTAGCAATACTCTATATGAAATACAATACTCTATATGCAATAATTGCATTAGAAAATCAATCAACTAGTTTCAAGATAATGTAGAAATCAGATTAAAGATATTGACACAATGCAAGAAATTCTTAAGATTTTTAATTTCACCTGGAGTTCATTTGCATCAATATCAAATCTTCGACTATTCTTGAGCGCTTGTACAAGATGACTACGACATAATTAAAGATCCAATCAATAAAATGGTCCAATTTTTTTTATAAGTATAACAATCGCTTTTATTCTTTGTATTGAACCTATACTAGTTATAACGAATACTCGTAAAATTTGGAGGCTCTAAAAATTTGATGGCCTTGTATATTGGCACATACAACATATATTTATATCCTCAACTAGGGATAGGGATGATTAAGGAGAAACCACTTCCCTTTTCTTATTTTTCATCTAATTTAAAACACAATTTATTAATTTATATTCTTTTCTTTTCTTCTTTCTTCCTTTCTCATCTTTTCCGTTTATTTTTTCACTTTCTTCCTTTCTCATCTTTTCCGTTTATTTTTTCACTTGAAGAAGACAATGTAAATAACGCAAATAAATTTGATATTAATATTTAGCTTTTCTCAATGAAACAACCCGATACCATATTCTGTGTACGGTGTACCTGTGTTATACAACAATTTGATTTAATTATTCAATTTAATTAACATCTTGATCACCATATAGTTAATAGTCCAAATCCATCCTTTGTTAACACTTGGTAAAAAGTTACCAATTTGATTACCACATTTTACTCCTTTTACCAATTTCAACCATAAAAAATGGGTTCCATTTGGTCATGTCCTTTGACCGAGTCATAACTCATAACTATGGAAAAACATTTTGCTATTGATGACAAATAGAACATAAGGTACTGTCTGTGTAATTTAAGGTATCTTACTCAAGGTTTTATTAAGTTCCTGACATTGGTACACCTTTTATAAGCAGTTGGAAGATTTTGAACCAACAATCACCAAACATAAAGATTTTGAACCAACAATCACCAAACATACCTAGCCCCCACATCCTATTATTGTCATCATACTTCTTCACATAATATAATCATAACTACAACTTTACGAACTAAAGAGTCAATGCCTCGGCTATCTCATTCGCACATATCTTTAGTTAGCCTAAAAATGGATGTAACTTACTTGTAGGTGATATTATTGTTGGGGTGAAGATAAAACAACCAACAAAAGGAAGAAAGAAAGTGGATGCCGGTGAAGTACCAGGCTGGTACTTCTGTACCCGACTGGTAGGATTCAGGTACCCGGTGGGTACAAACCAATGAACCGGGTAAGATATGAAGATGGGCTTGTTTTGAGTACCCGATTGGTAACCCATTGTACCCGGCAGGTACTCTAGTTCGGCCCGTAGGGTTTGTTTTCTTGTTGTCAAAGTTTTGTATCCCTTATTAGGGCTGTTTACAGTTCGGATATAACCGAATTATCCAATTGGATAACTCGGATCGGACTATATGGTTTGGATAATTGGATTTTTGGATTGGCTCGGATCAGAACTAAACTTATTATTTCGGATTATGGATTGATTTTAGTTGGTAAACTACAATCCGGATTATCCAAAAAAACCAAATAAGAAATAAATATTAATTTTTCAAACATTTCATATATATATATATACAAATTATTAATATTCTATGATTATCTAAATATAATACTAGTATATAATAGTTGATGCTAAAGATCATATTAATTTTTGTAAATGTGATAAATAATTTCACAAACACTATAATATATAGTGAAGATGATATTGATTTGAACTTGTATAAATCAAACTTAGTATTATCCATTTTGTATATTTTTGTTATAATATGTAACACACTTTTAGCATATATATTTGTGTATATGTTTGGATATTCAAAAACCAAACCGATCCATCCAAAAAATAATTCAGATGGATTGGTTCGGTTTTTGAAGTTGTTTGAACGAATCGGATTCATATGTTTGAAACCATAATCCATTTGGATTCATGTATATGGATCGGTTTTAAACCGATCCATCCATTTGAACACCCCTATCCCATATATAAGTAACCCCCTACTCTTGTAAAACCGAACATCTATGAAATTAATAAGATTTTTTCTCTAGTTGGCCGTGGATTAAACCAATCGAGTAGATTGGATATAACCACGTTATATTCGCGTGTTTGTTTACATTCTCACATTATTATTTATTGTTATCTTAATTGTATTATTGTTTTGTTTGATTCCGTTTATTGTCATGGGAGTATAACTAGGGTTGTAGGGTTTTTGGTTGGGGTCCATAATTCTTAATAAGTTGTATCAGAGCTCATGGTGGTCGAGTTTGGGAACATTGGCGGATAAAAACGACATTAAGATTAGTAAGTTTGTTGGCAGCGATTTTGGGTTCTAGAAGATGCAAATCGAGGATCTTCGAAATTGTACCAACCGTTGTCGGGTATTAAACCTGAAGGTATGAGTGATGCCGAATGGGCGATCTTAGATCGTCAGGCACTTGGTGTAGTTCGACTTTCTCTGGCCAAGAATGTCGCGTACTATATTGTGGGGGAAACCATGACTGCAGGTGTGATAGCGGCGTTATCTAATATGTACGACCATCCTCGGCCTTGAATAAAGTTTTCTTAATTCGATAGTTGGTGAACTCGAAGATGACTGAAGGTGTATCGCCATCTGATCATGTGAACGATTTTAACTTGATTTTGACTGGGTTAAAATCTGTAAGGGTTAAGTTTGAAGATGAGTTGGAGGCGCTTTTCCTGTTGTCTTCATTGTTCGAGAGTTGGTCTGGTACTGTTATAGCTGTTAATAGTTCATCTGGAACCACTAAGCTAACTTTTGAGGGATCCCTGATTTGATACTCAGTGAAGGAATTAGGAGGAAAAATTCTGGTGAGTATTCGAGTTCGACTTTGAGTACAACCGGCAGAGGGCGTAGTATAAGTAGATCTAAATCGAGGAGAGAACCATCATAGAATAGGAACGTGACGTGTTGGAACTGCAAGCAACAATGTCACTAGGTATCAATCTCCGAATGCTAAACCAAGTGTGAATACGACGATTGAGACGACTAAAGATGCGTTGCTTTTTCCGAGGAGAATCTAGTGGAATCCTGGGTTTTCGATTCGGGTTCATCTTTTCATGCGATACCGTGCATTGAGACGACTAAAGATGCTTTGCTTTTTTTTCCGGTAGGGTTTGTCTTGCGAGCGGAAGGAAGCTTAAATTTGCGGGTATTAGGGATGTTGTCCTCAAAACTCACCTTGGTACATATTGGGTCCTAAAAAATGTGAGGTTCATTCATAAGCTCGAGAAGCAGTTGATTTCGGTTGGGCAGTTGGATGAGAACAGTATCATGTTAGATTTGGCGACCAACAACGGAAGGTTATCATGGGTAGTTTGGTAATTGCTCGCAGGTATAAATGGGGAGCCTTGTATATGGTTGAGATTCCGAATGAGGAATGGCTAGGCGGTGAAGTAGTTTCGGGAAGTCCTAGTTGACTTGAGCTTCACGAGATTGTTGAGGGTTCTAGAACGAGTGGGAGTTCGGTTAGAGTTGAAACTAGTGGAAGCTTGGCGTTGAGTGGGAGCCTTGGGGTTTTCATGGATTCGGTTAGTCATCTCGGTACTACTAGTGTTTTTGAGTTTTCGGGTAGATCATCTCCAATGGAAACTAGGTTGCGACTGACTGAGGGTAGAGAACAAGGTGTTTTTTTGAGAGCCATGTTTGATAATGATTCCGTACAGTGGGAGTTGGCTCATCGGAGAAAAATATGTTTGTCGAAATTCATGCGCATGTTTATGGTCGGTGATCCAATGGTGAAAGAGAGAGTGATGGAGTGGATGATCAAGGGTGCAATGGTATTTTCACACGACTACCTTGATGATTATATTCACGTGGTTGTTCTACCGGGTGGTCTTCATTTGGTTGGAAATTTTTTCGATTTTCGGGTTGGTCAAGTTTGGGATTCTATTCGGCCGAGAGGGAGTGTGGTGGAATGGGCTCCTGTTGTGTGGTTTTCTCATTGTATTCATCGGCATGCCTTTCATCTGTGGCTCGTCTTAAGAGGCAGACTGAAGACCCAAGACCGTCTGAGGCAGTGGGATGTTGGTCCCTCTGTTGATTTAGCCCTGCTCCGTTGTTTGCTGTGTGGCTCTTGCCAGGACTCTCATGCCCACCTCTTCTTTGAATGTTCCTTCTCCTCACAAGTTTGGTTCAGGGTTATTAGCCATGCTCAACTGCAGATTATGTCTGATAGACTTGAAGATTGTATGCCTTCTTTTCTTTCTGCCACGGGTCCGAGAAATATTGACCATGTTGTGTCTCGTCTGGTGCTGGCTGCTTCGGCTTTCTTCATTTTGCAAGAACGTAATTTTCGTCTTTTTGACATAGGCAAGAGGTCAAGCAGGGAGGTGGCTGATGCTATCATCAATATGATTAGGCTGAAGATGGTCTCCTTTCCTTTCAGACCTTCGTTTCGGGCTCTCCGTGCCATGGAGAGATGGAAGATCCCGAAAGGGGTAGTCCTTCGTCTAGTTGATTTTTTCATCATGCGGATGCAGTGGATCATTGCTTGGTTGGAGTTTTGGATGTTGGTGTTTAATGGGGTTTAATGGTGTGCTTATAGCTGGCTGTCATATTCAAGACATGTCTTGTGTATGCACTTAGTCTTTCATATCTGTTAGATTAAGTCTTGTGGTGCTACCACATTATTGTATTTGTAACGCTTATCATTTGTTTTAATAATATTTGCCGGGGTATTTTTTTCCCTTTAACAAAAAAAAAGAAAAAAAAGAAAAATGTAGAAATGACCATTTGAAATAGTACAATCTTATTGGTTCTCCTATTTTTTAATTTACTTTTACTATTCTTATTTAAACTTTTCTCTTACCTATATATCTACTATGTGATTATGTCAAGTTTCTTATTGTGTAATAGTAATTAATGGTATTTCTCTCTTTCTAAAATTACGGCTTTACCCCCCCCACCCCCCCCACCACCACCACCACCTTTCAAATCAATTCCATTTTATCTCCACTTTTCATCTCCTACCGCCTCCTACACATATAATTTTGTTCCCCATTTTCTCTTATAAAAAATTAAAAAAAAAACTTTTATCAAATAAACTTGCTAATTTTAATGTATACGATCTCTAATTGTAATAGTTTGATCGATTGTACAATATTGGTTATTAAGTATCTAATTCAAGTATACGTATTATAGTATATTTTTAAAAAATTTAACAAAGAAAGAACTAAAAAATGATAAAATAGATGAGATGGGGGGTAGGGGACAAGAATTGAAAAAGTGGGTATAGAAATCCGTATAGATTCGATAGAAATTATAGGAGCATTCCTTTTTATTCCTTATTTAAAACAAATCAGGAGGATCTTTGTGTCTATTGACTCAAAGATGTGCTGGTGCCTCATACAAGTTAACCCTCGAGTATGACGAGAAACGTAATATGAAAAGATAAAATTAAAATACTAAGAAGTCAATGATTTAACGGAAATTTTTAAATATCTTACCTCTCCCAAGACAACTAGACTTGGCATAACGTAAACTGATTTAATATTGATTTTACAAATTAAACCTTGCTTGTAGAATATTCTATTCTTTCTATTAAGTAATATTATCGCTTGTCAACGCTTTGTAGTAATAAATTAGAATAATGCACTTCTTCTTGCAAGTTTTGGTTGTAAATAAATATTATATAGGATCACACACGAAATAAATATTCATATAAGAACATTCTTTCTTATGAGAACAATAAGAGTAATAGTGAGCCAAATAAATATAATCTTATGAGTTGAATTTGAGACAGGTAGGTCTACTTTAGGTTTGTCTAAGTAAATTTTGTTGGAATCGACCCCGCTCTCATACCACTCGTTGGGAGCGATCACCGCCATATTAAGAAACACACAACCATGTATAAGTCAATAAATGCACAAAACTGAAAAAACACATAAAATACGATATTTTGCGTATAAAACCTCTCAAGCGTGAGTAAAAATCATGGGACCAGCGGCCACTTAAATTTCCACTATATACGAACAATATTACAAGAATGGACACTCTTCGCAATACTCTTGAATATTATCACGTATCATCACACCACTCTCACTGATAGACTACAATAATTGAATTTGCACCGTTGTTATTGAATCACCGAAACCATCACACGGGACGGAGGGAGACGACTCTCATAAACTCCCTAACCTCAATCTGAGAAAGAGAAGGGTACCTCTAGAGCCATTCCCCCGACCATCTCCAAGAGTCACCCTCAATGAGATCAGCAACAGAATCAGAAGTCGAGAAACCCGGGCGCGTAATGACACGTTGATCGGAAAAAACACGGGCAATAGGATATTGGTTACACCAAGTATCATACCAAACCGATGCAGTCCTGCCATTACCAATCTTACACCAACAATACGGCCGAACGACTTCCCTAATGTGTAACAAGCTCCGCCAACCCCAACTCATACTACGGTGAGCTGGGACATCCCAAAAGCTGCGATCACGCAGCTTATAAGCATATACCTATCTCACCCAGATGGATTCCTTTCTAGAAAGGATGCTCCAAATGTGGGTGGCCATAAGAGAGACATTCCACTCACTCAAGCGACGGATCCCCAAACCACCTTCTTGTTTCGGGTGGCAAATATCCTCCCATGCCACATTCGCTTTACCGGCCTTCATCGGACCTTGGCACCACAAGAAACCCCGCATAAGCTTCTCAATATCACCAATAGTAGAAGCAGGGAGAATAAACATAGAAGCCCAATACCCATGAAGAGATGCAAGAACAGAGGAGATTAGTTGGACCCGACCAGCAAAGGAAAGAGTCTTATTCTTCCAGTCCCCAATCCTATTCTGAACCTTCTTCACCAGAACTTTACAGTTAGACTTGACGAGCCTCGAAGAGATAAGGGGGACCCCAAGATACCGAACCGGAAGAATGGCTTTCTCAAAAGGCATGATATGGAGGATACTTTGCCGCACAGAGACGGGAACATTACAAAAGAAAACAGTACTCTTCGAGATGCTAGGAACCAAGCCCGAGACTTTCTTAAATTCCGTAAGAGCAGAATGGATCACCGTGGCAGAATCCAAATCTCCATGCGCAAAAAGGAACAAGTCATCTACAAAACACAGGTTAACAAGACCAAGACGTGCACACTTCGCATGGTATTTAAAGGAAGAAGATCCGTCAACCTTCCTCTGAATGATCAAGGTCAGCACCTCCATCACGAGAGTAAAGATATAAGGAGACATTGGATCCCCTTGTCGCAGACCCCTTTTGCCTTTAAAGAAACCGTGCACACTTCCATTAATACTCAAGGAGAAGATCGTGCTAGACACACAAGTCATGATTAGATTAACCATAACAAGGTGGAAGCCAAAACCATGTAAGATAGTCCGGAGAAAACCCCAATCCACCGTATCATAAGCTTTCTGAATGTCAATCTTAAAAGCACATCGAGCAGCTCCATGGTTAAGGTGATAACACCTCATAAGCTCCTGAGTTAAGAGGATGTTATCAGAAATGCTCCTGCCGGGAATGAAAGCAGACTGATTGTCACTCACAATATCCTCCAGCCCATCCTTGATTCGACTAGTGATCAGCTTACTAATGCACTTATACAGGACATTACACAAGGAAATTGGCCGAAAATCATTGGTCCTAGAAGGGGAGGCAACTTTAGGGATGAGGGCGATTACAGTATGGTTGATTTCTTTTAAAATCTGGCCATTAGCAAAGAAATCACAAACTGCAAGGAATAAGTCGTCGCCGATAATGTCCCACGACCGTTTGAAGAAAGAAGCCGAGTATCCATCAGGGCCCGGGGACTTACAGTCACCAATAGAAAACAGAGTCGCCCGAACTTCATTCTTGGTAACAAGACGAATCATTAAATCAGCCTTGGAACTCCCCGAGCTATCCAGCGGCATAGCATCACCAGCACAACCCAAGAACTTCCGGTAATGGTCAACAAAGGACATAGGAACCGAGTCTCCCTCATGGACAACATTTTGCAAGTCAAGCACACGCTCAATCCGACCCCTATTCGCTTTCTCCTTAACCACATTATGAAAGAATTTGGAGTTGCAATCCCCCACCCGAAGCCATTCAATTTTTTCTTTCTGTTTCAGGAAGCGTTCCTCATCAATAATCGCCGCATTGAAAGCACGGAGGTAAAGACTCTCCTCCTCTCTCAGAGCGACCGAATCAGGATTAGAGTCAAGGGCTTTCTGAGCTTCATCCAATTCAGCACGAAGTTTATCAACCTTCTTATGGAGGTCACCCTGATCCCTCATTAACGCAACAAGGGGTTTTTTGAGTCTTTTCAACCGTCTGGTAATCCGAAACATAGAATGTCCCTCAAGCTCCTCCTTCCACGCATCCAGAACAATACCTTTAAATTCTGGTTTATGAGCAAGCAAGTTAAAGAATTTAAAGGGCTTAACGCGAGGCTTTTGAATCACGGGCAGAGTAAGCACAGCAGGAGAGTGGTCAGAGATTCTATAAGGCTGAAATAAAGCACAAGCCCCAGGGTAAGCTCCCAAGAACTCTCCATTACATATGATACGATCAATCTTCCTCAGGATACCCGAATCAGATTGGGGTCGCTGATTCCAAGTGAAGTGAAGCCCCGTAGCCTACACATCAACGATCCCAATATCCTCCACGTACTCCCTGAACTCGCGCATAGAGGTAGAGCGCCTGGAGGAACCAGAAGAAGAATCTTCCAGATTAAGAATGACATTGATGTCACCCAATAACGTCCAAGGATTAGCACGGACAAACCTGCTATGCAGACGGAGATTATCCCACAACTCCCTTCTATGGGAGTAAGAATTACCCGCATAAATGACGGAACAGTAGAAAGATTGGTCCCTATCCCGCACCCGAACCTGACAATGCATGACTTGATCAGTGAAAGAAAGAATCATAAGATCGACCCGGTCAGGATCCCAGCCAAGAATAATGCGAGAACCACTAACGCTCCTAGATGAGTTAGACGTCCAACTCCACTGCCTAAACACCTTAGAACAGATTCGCTTGAGATTAGAAACATGGACATGGGACTCCAAGATGGCACAAATGCACAATTTGTTCTCACTAACCACCTGTTGAACCTCATTTTGTTTGGGGACACGGTTCAAACCCCTTATATTCCACGATGCAAGACTAACCATGGAAACTAGAGGCCCTGGGAGTGCTTGCCCCCTCTGATAAAGACCCACCCTTAGGAAGTTTCATATAATCTGACGTCTCATCATAAAATTCCTCAATGTCTGATTCAGAGTCATCAGCATAAGTACCACTACCAGAAACCGCCCCTTTAGACTTACGGGTCTGACTTGGGCCATCTCTATTACCATCCCCTTTTTGGGTCTTCCTACCTTTTGAATCATCCTCTTTCTCCTCATCGCTAAGAGCACTAAAGCGGTTACCCAATGTTAAAGGTTTAGACGCTCACGAAATCGGCTTGGAGGAAGGTTTTGGATGAGGGCCATTAGGGGCCTGTTTGGAAGCAGTTCCCTGGTCTTTCACCCTAAAAATCATTTTTGGTTTCTGTTTTTGCACAAAAAACCCGTCGAGAGGTTTCCCGCCCTGCTTAAGAGGACCACGAGCAATCTTCTTTGGGGCAACAAATTCAGGATTACTTGCCTTTGAAATTTCAACAACAACCACATTCTTTGGGCATTCAGCATCTTTATGGCCAAAGATTTTACATGTACTACACCTGAGCGGGCGCCATTCATATTCAACCCTAACCATATAAAGAGTCTTACCTGCACCCTCAAGCTTGGGGATAGCAACCCTAATCGTTTCCTTCAACTCAGCCCTAGATACGACCTCAACCATGGCCCGAGCAAAATTAGGGCGACCCCAAGACTCAGTACACATGGTACTAGTATAAGAGTCAAGCATAAGAGGTGTCCCAATCTTGGTAGCGATACCACTCAAACCCACCTCATTAAAGGCCAAAAGCGGAACATCGTGGAGCTTGATCCAAACCGGCACTCTTGTAAGGTCCTCCTTTGCTAAATCAGCATCAGAATTTCATTTTCTTAACATAATAGGAACCAATCGGATCATCCAAGGGCCCCCTTCAAGAACCTCATTCATACCATGTTCTGTGGTGAATTTGAAAAGGAAGAAGCCATTGGAGTGCATCATAACTTTCTCAATACCGAACTTCCTCCATGCATTCATAACATAGTTTTGAACCACAGGAAACGCTAATCTCTTGCCAATGAAGTACCCGTACAAAGTGTTTGAGTACTTTTTACTTGCTTCAACCACCGTGGCCAAAGCGATCTCCACATCCATATCGCTACCTTCAGGGGCCTCTAGATTCAGAGCACGGAAATTAACCTTCCTCTTAACAACACGGTCCGCAGCTTGAGCATAAGACTTCATCCCAAGGGTGGGTTGTTTTTGGCCCGGTTGTTGAACAACAACCGTAGCCGCTTTAAGCCTATCTAGACCACGGGAGGCAAAAGAATTACCACTAGAGCCATCAAGACTTGCAATAGAACCAGGAGCCAAAAACCGTACGTCAATAAATTATAAGAATTACGCCGTTAAAATCAGTATCATTTTATCTTTAATTAGAGATCTCACACGATATACATTCGATGAATTTTTTTTTTCTATTGTTAACTTGGTTTTACAAATTCATAATGTTAAATTACATGTGGTTTAACATTAAATAATAATCACATGCAATTATATCTCCAATCAAACTTTATATTTAAATCTCTGATGACTTAAAAAGATTTAAACATACAAAATTAAATTGTAATCACATACGATTGAACATCAAAGTATCAATCACATGAGATTAAAGAGTAATTAAATACGAATTTCAAATTATTGACAATAATTATACAATTAAATAAAAATCAAGTTGAAATCATACATGAATTATCATATATCGGTAAATTGCTCATCCAATATCAATTTTTAATTGAAAATCATATGTGATTATATACAAGATCACATGTGATTATATACCAACTCACATGTGATTAAATATAAAACTAGCAATCATATATGATTTTTGATAAAATGTAATTTTAATTTTTTTATTTATAATTATTAATGTGAATGAATATTAACTTGTACTCGTGTATAAATTTGAACATTTTATCATAAAACAAATAAGATTATATTTTTATGACCCGAAAAGAAAAACAGAAAAAAAGTTTGTAATAAATATAGCTTATGGGATCTCTAATTAAAGATACAAGAATGTTGATTTGAATATATAATTTTTATAATTTATTGATGTATTGTTTGTGAGAGATCTAATTTTAAAAGTGAAAGTGAAATTTAGTTTTGTAATGAAGTGAAGTATTTCTATGGTCTCTCATTCCTTAATTTTTTTTAGCATTCTTATTTAACTCATCTCATATAAGTAATGATAAATCCTAGTTATCATTTCCTCATTAACCAGTGTTATTTAAAATTCTACACTAAATTAATCTAAGACAAAGATTTTAATAGATTTTGGTTTGCAACTACTATTAGAGTTAAATTAATTGAGTACAAGACAAATAAATATAATACCTTCTAAATAATCCAAATAACAATTGATTAAACACGTTCACTTAAACTTATTCCACTAGTTCATGATATGTTTGGTTAAAACTTATGACCCGATTATAATTATCGTGGAAGATTAGTAACCCCACAAATATCTCTCGAGTATTAAAGCCTATCAATAATTGAGCCCTAATTAATCTTCTATTAACTTTTATTGTCCTAACAGATTCACTAATCAATACCATTGTAGGGGAAGTTTAAAATAGGAACACTTCTTATTGTGGGAACGGTAGGAACGAACATTTTTATTTTTAATTTTAAGATTAACTAACGTTTTTGATTAAAAGTTATATGAAATTTATTAGAATTTTATGCTCTTTAATATAAGATAAAAAATTTTAAAACATGTGATACACATAATAAAAAATTTAGTGTGTATCACAATATCACACATAAAAGTTATGTGATACACAACTTTAATTTTTGTATCATATATTTTTTATTTTTTTAAAATCAATCTAATATTAAAGAGGATAAAATTTTAATAATTTTGGTATTATTTATTTGGCAAAAAATCTAGATATGTTGAAATTAAAAATGAGAAAGGACGTTCCTACGGTTCTTACAAAAAGAAATGATTCTAGTAAAACTAATAATATACCAGTGTCCCACGTATAACTACACAACTATTAAATTCAGTTATTATTTTTTACACCAATTAATCATTTTATTAATTGTCTAGATCATTCAGCGTCTCAAAAAATCAAGAATAAGTTATACACAATTATTAAGTTTCCTTAATACGATGAATAACTCTTGAATAAGATTCAAATAAACAAACTCAAACTAATCATGAATCTTCAAGTAAACATAATTCAAAGTAATAAATAATAATCAAATCATAATGATCAAAGTAATCCACTACTAGGTTCATATCATCTGAGTGAATATAAAAAGAAGTAGCCTATGATATGGGTTAAAAACATCAAACAATCAAAATATCGGAAAGAATTCATTGTCTATTGAAAATATAATTCCAACCAAAGTGTAGAATATTGTTTGGTGATATTTAGATCTTCAAAATAGTGGAAAAGTGAAGAACAAGAATTTGTAAGCTCTCCGTAATCGCCCAAATGGGACCATTTTTAAGTCTCAGGTCCGTGAAAAATACCACCGCGATTTAAAAAATTGTGTCGCGATTATATCTTTTGTCAGATGGGACCATTTTTAATATATTATACCCCTGTGTGACCCACGAATTTGGGCTTTTGAATCAACACATTTGGAGTGCATACGAAGGAGTTACGACCACAATGGTGAAGTCTCGCCAATCAACATCATTATCAATTTTTCATCAATTTCTTCTATTATCCGTATCAATTTTTCATCAATTTCTTCTATTATCCGTTTCCAACAACCGTAAATAAATTTAAAGCATATTAAGTACCACAAGTTAAAAAACTAATGATAAATACAGATAAAATGAAAGATATTGCTGAGGTAAAACATGTATTAATCAAGCATCAATCCTTTATAATATTTACTTACAACCAGATGAAGAAGACATAGTACCTTGACAATCGATAATCGATAATAATATTTAATAGGATTGAATATTCTACAATTTTTCAATAAAATTTTCTGGGTACCGTCCCCTTTAC
This sequence comes from Gnaphalium uliginosum, assembly GCA_963930675.1. Classification (NCBI taxonomy): domain Eukaryota; kingdom Viridiplantae; phylum Streptophyta; class Magnoliopsida; order Asterales; family Asteraceae; genus Gnaphalium; species Gnaphalium uliginosum. The sequence continues at coordinate 35,991,300 of OZ005680.1, read as the reverse complement.
CAAAAAAAATATTCTACAATTTGTTAAATCAGTTACGTTGTGCCAAGTCTAGTTGTTTTGAGAGAAGTACATGGTATCTTAAATCACATCTTGGAGTTAATACACACAATGATGCTCCTGATTTATTTAAAATAAGGAATGCTCCTGGATATTTGATAGAATATGTATATAGATTATCAGAATCTAGTTCCGGTCACATTTCAACATTTTTCTCATTTATGTTTTAATCAATCACCACAACAAAAAAGCATATCAAACAAACAACCACAGACGATGATTTACTTGGTTGGCTACTAGTCAAGCTTAATACACTACCACATAGTACGTAGTAGATATTACAAGAATAAACGTTTCTCCAACACTCTTGACTACTTATACAACACACTCAACACATTGAATATATATTCAACACTCTTGAATACCTAAGGTTTGTCACGTCATCAAAATACCGACTACCGGAAGAATAAGTCATTAGATAGATACAATAGAATTAATTAAAAGCTAGATACATACAGTAGACCAATATGAAGTTGGATATACACAGTGGACTTTGGGTCGAAATTAAATACATTTTCAAACACTTATATGAAAATAAAATAGCAAGTAAAGTATAATAAAAGACAATATCAGAAATAGTTTATGTTCACATTTTTGCAGGAAATTTAAAGATCATATATCGGACCTGTAATACAATCACTAACTACAGGTAACATCAATTCAGTATTAATATTTTCGGAAGTAGAACTTGATTCTTCAAACTGGACTATAAGGAGTTGCAATTAGATACAGGTTATTTTTTCTCCTGCAGGCAGCTCCAAAGCTCTCACTCATGTCCACGTCTCCAGGCTTCATCCCACCGGGGATTGCCCAGTCGAAGTGATAGAGTAAATGAGATAGAATAATCTCAATGTTCGCTATACCAAACAAAATGCCTGGACACATTCTCCTTCCGGCCCCAAATGGAAGATACTCCAAATTGTTTCCTGAGAAATCAATACTACTGTTCTCAAACCTCTCAGGTAGAAAACATTCTGCATCGTGCCAGTATTCAGGATCCCTTCCTAGTGCCCACGCATTAACAATGACTTTGGTTTTTACGGGTATGACATATCCGTTGATCTCACAACTTTCCCGACATTCTCTAGGAAGCAATAAGGGAACAGTGGGATGCAATCTCATAGTTTCCTTGATGACCATCTTTAGATACTTCAGTCCTTGAAAATCAGTTTCTTGTACCGATGTCTTTCCCTTGAAAACTTCTCGCACTTCTGCTTGTGCTTTTCTTAAGACTTCCGGGTTCCTTATGATTTCAGACATGACCCATTCCACTGTTGACGAAGAAGTATCAGTTCCGGCCGAAAAAACATCCTGAGCATAAAAGCCACATTAATTTAGTTAGGGTCACATATTGAATGAACTTACTCTAGATGATTAGAGGATTATCGATAGATTCTTTGCATTGTTGTAAGGTGTTACTGTTGAAATATGCAATTTAATATTGTAAGCAAGTAAACATAACAAAGTACACAACTTAATTCATAGCTTGAGCTAGCATTCTTACATATATACTTACCAGTATTACCGCTTTAATGTTGTCTGTTGAGATAGAAAACTCGAGATCACCACTATCTTTCAGTCTAAAAAGAATATCAAGCAAGTCTTCTTTATCTGTACCGACTTTCCCTTTTGTATTCTCCTTGTCTTTTTCATGTTCGGCAATGACGTTACTGAAGATATTGTCAAGATTTTGGTGGATTTTTTCCATCTTGGAGCTCATCCTTGTAACAACATGAAGAAACTTATGAGAAGGAAACAAATCAGCTACATCAAATCCTCCTGCTACGTCGGCCATCTCCTGTAGCATCTGAACCAGTAAATCCTGATCTTTGTAGATCTTTCCAAAAGCAGCTCTAGAAGCTATAGTATTTGTCAACTTAAAAATCTTTTCACTAATATTAGTAGGTGATCCTGAGGACGAAAGAATGGATTCTATCATAATCTTGACTTCTTCTTCCCGGATATAAGAAAATGATCGGACTTTCTTGGCACTAAGAAGTTCTAAGGTGCAGATTTTTCGGAGCTGTCTCCAGTAATTACCATATGGAGAAAATGCAATGTCGCTGTTGTTATACATGATGATCTTACCAGCTTGAATTTCAGGCCTGTTTGCGAATGCAAGATCGTTCTTTATCATGATCTCTTTGGCCACTTGAGGGGATGAAACAATCAAGGCAGAAACTTCACCAAGTTGAAGATGCATTAACGGACCATATTTTCGTGCCAGGTTTCTAAGGACATAATGCGGTGGTTGTCGACTCACCATGGAAAATATGTTTCCAACAAAAGGTAGTTTCCATGGACCCGGTGGTGGGAACTTTGGATTTGAAATTGGTTTTCTGATTATACTTGGTAGCTTGATCAGAAAGAAAATAGTTACAACAATAGCTACGAGCGAAAATGAGAGTTGGAATTCCATTAGACAAAAATAGAAAGAAGGGTGAAGAAGTGGCTTTGCCTTGTAATCTTGGTAACGTGTTGGCCCCTTTTTATAAGCAAAAACATCAACTTGGGTTTTCAAGTTTCTTGTCGTGTTATTGTTTTCTCTAACTTAAGGTAACTTGGTGCTAGAAACCATCTCAATATTATATGACAAAATGTAGGCACTATGTAATCTTGGAGTTGACTCATACAAAGATGCTCCTTGTGTACAACTTGACTATTTTTTAAAAAACAATATTATATTATATATTGTTATTATTATTATACCCGTATGTAGATCATTGATTGATATAATTAATTATACAATACAATATGGGATGTATAGTAATTTTAATTACTCCTTGGACATATATATGAAAACAACTCTACTCTTGACCTTATCTATTTACGTCTCGCTGTTTAGGCAATAAAGTGTCGTTTAATACTGTTCACAAGGGTTATTTGTGTAATTTATATAAAAAATGTGAGCTTGGTCAAATGTTTACGGCGCTGCAGGTTGAGCGACATTACACGTGTTCTATCCTCAAGATCACCATTTCTCCTGTTTTTGATTTCGCAAGTTTTGGACATTTATTCATTGATCCCTGACAAATATACGAACTAACAAACTGCCCCAAGTTACATCTATTAAAATTGTCAGTAAAAAATCTTTGATATATAAATGAGCATCATATTTGAACTACTACAATTACCAACGGTTGGTCTGTTCATAGCCTGTAGCAACCAAGAAGTTCACATGTAGCAACTCACAAACAATAGCTAAATTCCAAATATTCTCATCCACTACTAAACATAGAGGTTGACTTTTTTAATCAATATAATATGTGCATGTACTTCGGTGTATGATTTAAGTTAACACAATGTCTTCTATCAACTCACACCAGTCATCCCTAGCTTCCATCTACTATACTGCTTTATGTCTCAATTTCCATTCCCATACAAATCATCAACTCACACCATCTCTTAATTATATATTTTTGTGTGTGCATTTAGAAGAAGAAAAAATCATTCCTCAATTCATTTCAAGATGGTTTCAAGATTTACATCCATGACCTTAGATGATTCCTCTCAAGTCTCTGATCAAGAAAAAAAAATATTCTCTCAGGTCTCTATAAATTAATGGTTCATTGATTATGATCCATCTATAAAAGAAGAGCAACATCGTCAATGTATGTACTTTCATTTTGTTTCATGAATCTCAAAGTTACATAATCTATTCTTTTAACATTATCATATCAATGAATTTTATTCAAGTTGAAGCTCATGAATTTCAAAGAAGCTCCGAGTACGTGTTGAACACCCTTTCATTTGCATTTCTCGCCAACTATTGAACTTTTCTATAGCCATGTTTACTGCATTTTATCTATCGATGTTGGGTCTCTATTAGTATCTCAAATCTCAAGATAATTACAACTGATTGAATTTAACGTCATTAGAACACTAACTTTCCATAATGTTGTATTGTTTTAGTATATAGTTAGGTTAAATTCTAAAAATTGGAATTTTATTAAATCTCCGCCGCAACGCGCGGGTTAAAAGTACTCGTTACATTACATTCATAAAAAAAGAAAAGGAAACTTCAATATATAACGAGGGCATTATTTTACTAAATTAAGCATATGTATTATTATTTACTAGCATTGTCCCCGCGCAAAGCAGCGGGTGCACTTTTCTTCCTTAACAATTTCACGTACGCGATAATAAGTATATTAAAATGGATATCTATATATACGTCTATATGTTAATGTTAATTATATCCTATTAAGTATGACTTTTTAGTTGACAATGTTAACATACTAACGGTAACAGTGAGTTTTTGCATTGAAGGTACAACGGTTATATTATAAAGTAGTAAATGTAGTTTCTATAACACAAAATTGTGTTTGATTTAAATGCCGGGCTACGAAATTGGTCCACTTAAAAATAAGGTTGAAAGAAACATAACTTTTTGCGTTAAAGATCACCTTGCATTTGATCAAAAAAATTTACAAATTAAAAAAATCAACTAAATTTAAAATCTAGTTGTTTTCATTCAGATTGATAACATTATTTTATTACCATAATTGATTTAACATTTACCACATAGTTTTTAATTATATCGTCAAAGATATAATTGGTATTTTTGACAGGACAAAATTAAATTTTAAGTCAAACTTCAAAATGATTTATAAGGGCCCTCCCAACGGTGTTTGTCACTTCTCTTCGGTTCCAATCGACGGAACCGACACCGATGTCACTGGTCCGTCAGTTCGGTCCGTCGGTTTGGTCTGTCGGTTATCCGAAGTTCGGTTAGTTTTTTTTTTGTTTTTTCTTTTTTCGCGTGTGTATATAAATAAAGGTAAATTGGTAAATGTGTGACCCAAAAATTAAAGTGACGGTGCCACTGATGGCAGGGGTCCGTCAGTTTCAGTCGGTCTTGAAAAAAAAACTGACGTGGCGCTGACGTGACCCGTTAGTTTCTGTCAGTTTCTGTCACGGTTGAGAGGAGTCTAACGGGTTATAGAAATATATTGATTTCATATATTTTTTTATTCTTTGAAGATCAAGAAAACTCAAAAAACCTATCTAAAACGGTTTTAATCTAGATTTTGAGTTGGTGTTAAGCAAAACATTATACTCTGAATCAATACTATAACCACATAAAAAGTAAGGATCTGTTTGATAAAACGCAGTGATTCCTTTCCTTACCGAATGATTCAAACCCTAAATGATTCACTCTGAACAAACTTAATTCTGAATGAAAAAAATATTTTTTGATAATGGTTGTGAATGAACAATCTAAATAATATAAAATTACCATTTTACCCTTTTATACGATTAGTGCAGAATGATTTATGATAGTTATGATACTTGTTTAATTCGATTCATATTGTATTCTAACATTGATATCATAGTAAAAACAAAATAAATTATTATTTTTTTAGCCATCAAAAAGAAAGTTTTAATCCCAAACTCGCATTAGAAACTACATCACTGAGTTATTTACATTGACTCTCATGAGCAACATTTCACCATACCAAACATTACTTTAGTACCCAAGATCATCCGCAATTGTTGCGTGGTGCTCATCAGGGATGGTAATGAATCGGATATAAATCAGATTGAGCTATATCTACATCCACATCCAAATCAAGTTAAATTTGATATCATCCGTCCATGTCCATATCCGATGGATGAAGCGGGTTAATGGATGTTGATTGGATATCAGACAATTGTTATAAATTATGATTATCACAACATATTTTGTTATAAGTTAAAAATAAAATATAACAATTGAAAAATTAAAAACATTTATATTTCGTTCGTTGTGTTGTTAACATGTTTTGATAAATGCATATCAACGGTTAATATAAAATTAGCAAAGCAATGTTATAATATAACTAGGGATATATGCATTTCAATTTACTAATAATATATAATGAAAATGACGAGAAAAAATCTATAAAATTCACTAAAAATTCATGGTTTTATAGTCTATATATAAATGTATATGTATATTTGACTCGTATATATGTATTTCGGGTGCAGTCCATGGATGACAATTTAGCATCCACTAATCATCCACATCCATATTCATATTCGTTATACACCTATTTAGATCGTCCATATCCACTATTGATGGATGGATTGGGTGGATATCCAATGGTATGCTAACTCGGTGGAATTGCCACAATGGGACGACACACGATGGAAAAGTGGGTTCCACGTGGTTTTTCTTTTTTCTTTTTCGATTTTGTTTCCATGTGGAAGATTATTTTGCTCCATTTTTTTTTGGATGAAACGAAGAAGATGATGAAACCATAAATATATTTAGATTTTTAAAAATATTGAGCTTTTTAAGAAATTAGGCCTATTTTGAGTGACTTTTAGTTTTAATCTAAAATAAGTCCAATCAATAAAATAACTTTTTTAAAAAATTAATCCCAAAATGATTCATGTTTATTGATCAATTACTGTAATTTATTTTTTTAATTAGTGAAGTATTTTAAAATTAAACGTTGTGTTTTATTTAATAATTGTATTGCTAACTAAATGTATTTGGTTGTTTATAAAAATGAAAAATAAATAAATTAGTGGAGCCAAGCTTGGGACAACACCGTGTCGTGGGAGTTTGCACTGCACAGTTTCGTGCCTGACGTGACGCAATGTCATCTCACCACACTGTCTCACCAAATGGTCCAACTTTCAGGTACTTACATCTCCATCTATAGAGTATAACTCCCACCCATTGTATACCCATACACTTCTTTAACCCAAGACCTGCGGAAGCAAGTAGCAGTGAGAAACCACAAAGACATAAGTATTACAACAACATTATCAACCAAAATAACTTTGAATTAAAAAAAAAATAGTGATTAAATTTAAGGAGGAGGAAACATAAGTTAATTGTTACTCTAATGCCTATTTACTGGACAAGTTCTCCAGGACCTTCCACGCCTCCGACAGGGAATTTTCTTTCCTCTTCTTCTTCTTCTTCTTGATCTGCACGAGTCTTGGAAAAGGTTCTGGTAGGCGTGAAGGCTCAAATTGCATGCTTTTGTCTATGGAGATGAAGATATTGGAGGCAAGACTTGATTTAATAATGCATCGTGATGATGAAAAACGTTTTTAACATGGTTCTTGGACATGAATCTTTTGAGTGAACATTTTAACATGTTATTCAAGTATTTTAAAGGTAGAATAAGTTTTCTTACAATGAGAATAGAAGAAGGAAAGGAGGAGGTGTTGTGGAGCTTGAATCCTTGCAAAAATCTTGAACTTCCTTGCAAAATGATGAAAGTTTTTGGTATGATTTCTTGATGAATGGTGGTGGTTTGATGCAGATTTTTAGTGAGAGAAAATCTAGAGAGAAGCTAGAGAGAGTTTGAGAGAAAAGAGAGTAAGATGCATGAAAGATAAGTGGAGGTATAAGGTATAAGTGATGATTGAGATTTGCATGTATGGGGGGATGGGGTGGCACATGGGGGCAGATTTTTGAGGGTCCCATCTCATGAGTTTGTGATTTAATTCTCAGTCTCAGTCTGTGTTACGTATTGTGGTCGTTTACCCGTTATTCGTGTTAAAACGTTAAATCGCCTAACGTTTTCTTGTGTCGTTTTAATTTACGGTATATTTGGGAAAATTTTCCATTGAAGTGTTATTAAAATACTTTATTTTGAGTTACCGAAATATTTATCGAGTTTCATTTGGTTGCCGAATTCGATTCGCGCGTTTTTGTTGCGTTAGAGACGTTTTAACCAAAACGTATAGATTTTTCGTGTATTATTATATTAAAAATAATAATATAGGATAAATAACTACTAAAAATAGATTTAAGTTATTTATAGAAATATTTTCACCAACGTCGTATATCGTGTCGGACTCTGTCCGATCGTTTCGCGCGTATTTATTAATAATTACAACTTTTGTAATACCTCACGTATTAATTTGTTGGGCTTTGCTAGACTTATCTCATAAAAATAGTGTGAATTTTCTTAAGTAGGGAATTAGCCTAAGACATGCACGTGATTAATGTACGTAATTACACCGAAATTTGAGGGGTGTCACACCATGCTTCTCAATCAGCTACAACACTTCATGAGCTTTTAGTTGAGTTCCATAAATTAGTTGTGGAGTAGTTTTCATGTGGATGCGAACCCAAACAATTGACTTGTTCAATACTGTAAGAAACATCGTTTTGGTATGTACGTTTATAAGATGTTATGGCATTTGACTTGTTTCACAATATTGTCCTGTCTACAAACTTTCGTGCTCCTCAGCGGGAAGATTTGCATTCTAGCAGAGAGTGATTGCTGGAAATGGACTGGGATTTTATGTGAACGAGGAAAGGAAAAAAGGAAGAAACTGAAGCGATCCCGGTGGACTCGTTGGGATCTCGGTGGGATCAGTTAGAGGTTTTTTAACAGGGAGTTTGATCACGGATGGATCGTATATGATGGCAAAAAACCTATTTTTTGAGCACTTTCCTTTTAGCGTTTGCACGATATATTGTAACTCTTACTCTTGTAATTAAACCCTAACCTATGAAATTAATAAGATTTTCTCTCTAGTTGGTCGTGGATTAAACAAATCAAGTTGATTGAATATAACCACGTTATATTCGCGTGTTCGTTTACATTCGTGTATTGTTCTTTATTATTTGCTTTGTGTGTTTGATTCGTTTGTTGTCGTGGGGTAGAACCAGGGTTATACAGTTCTTGGTTGGGCTGCGTTTTATTCCTAATTTCTCGTGGACTTATAAGTATTAAATAACTAAACTATTATTTAAAGAGTCACGTAGGTAAATAATTCTGAATGTTAGAATGCATCTAAACTAAAAAATAATAGTGTAATAACAAACAACGAAATTCGAGCTATTATGCATTTCTTGAGTTTATTAAAAATAATAATTTAAATAACACTAGATGTGGGATCAGAGGAGCTGTCCCTATATAAAGGGTAGGAGGAGCATAATTAATCTCAACCATTGATTTCTTTGATCAACGGTCCAGATTCACTACATTTTACGTCAGATTCACTACATTTTATTTTACGTTTAAAATGCAGTGAATTTAAAATGTAGTGAATTTAAAATGCATTGAATCTGAACCGTTGATCAAAGAAATCAATGGCTAAGATGAAGAGTTAGCTGCCACTCCTACCCCTCGTATAGGGGCTGCCCTATGAACCTTACCCATAACATTATAATTTTTCTTATCTATTTTTTTAGAAAGGCAACCTTACAATCTAAGGTTGTGTTTGATTGTTGCTTAATGAGACGATTCAGCACCGAGGGCTGAATCGGTCAGCATTCAGCGCGTTTATTTTGCGCCTCTGAACGAGTGACTGGTGCTGAACGGGTACTGAACGGTTCCACTTCAAAATACTCTCTAAACGATTCAGCAACCACATTGTGACACCCGGCAAATTAGGCCGTCATTTGTACCTAAGATAGGTCATTCTTACTTGTATTTAGTGTGAAATAGGACCAAGTACAGTAACACTTTGTATATTGTATTATACACACGTACGTAGTTAAATTTAATTACGCAAATTCGATCGGATGGAATCCGACACAATAATACGGATTTTGGTGAAAAACATTTTTCTTAAATAACGCGACTATATTACATAATCGTTATTTAACATATATTATTACTAAAATATACTAAACGTTTCACGTTTTGTATAAAACGTACCATGCGCGACAAAAACGCGCGATTCGCACCCGACACCCGAACGAGACCCGACAATATTTTGGAAAAGGTTCAATAATGTATTTATAAATATTTGGTCAATTTAAAATAGCAATTACGTATCAAAAACAAAATGCGAAAATTAAACGTTGACGATTAAACTATAACACGCGCGATTAGCGTTTAACTGACCAAATAACGTAACACGAAATCGAGGAGCGAGTCACGAGCCCAAGACCACGATGGGCCAGGCCCAATTCGGCCAGCCCAGGCCCAATAAACCGGCCCCATAGGCCCTCCCCTTTAAACCTTTCCCACACTTACAAAACTTCATTTCCGCACACTTAAAATCTCTTAAACTCTTGTTCTTTGCTCTCTCTCTCTCTCTCTCTCTCTCTAATTTCCTGCCCAAACAACATCACCACCACATTCATCAACCTCCTCCAAGAACTCTAGACACCACCAACATCATCTACATCGTTACGAAGAAGAAGAACAAGCAAAGAAACAAGAAAAGAGTCACAGCAGCCCCTTCTCGTTTCGACTCTAGATCACATTTTTGTTGTAAGAATCTCTTCTAAACTCATTAGTTTTCCTTTAATAATGTTAATGTACATGTTAGATGTTCGTTTTTGCTAATTATGTCCAAGATCTAAACCGAAAACCAAAGGATAATACGAAAAAACCATCGGACAAAACCATTAACCACTGGACAAAAACTTAATCCCACTTAGATAGGTAATATCTAACTCATTTCTCAACCAAATCGAGTGATTCTTGAGCCAAAAATCAAGTTTAAGATGTCTACTTTTCGAAAAGTTAAATACCATCTCAAAAGTATTTTATAAAAGTACATAGCAGACTGTCCTTTTAATCAGAAAATTTTAGTCAACTTTGGGAAGGCATATCTTGAGATCTACAAATGATTAAGACGTGAAACCAATGGGAAAAGTTGGGTAATTGTGTTAGCTTTAAAAGTTGTACTCGCACGTTTCCTGAAAGTTTATAAAACTTGAGATATGAATTAAACACTGAGTGAAGGTCAGAAAGTCGAGCTACTCGACACATGTTTGGTTTTCAAATGTTTACATGACTTACACTTGACCAGAAATTATGGAAAAATATGTTTTGTAAAGCTAAGACATAGGGGAACGTCTAGGAATTTTCTTGAATTTTATCTCGGACTTTTACCTAATCAAAACGAGCCCCGAATGTGACCAAAAATCTGAGTCTTTAAGCATGAGGACTGATTTTGTAACGAATATAAAACGACACTTTGGGGTTAACCATAAAATGTAACTCTAATTTTTACAAGTCCTAAATACATATTTAAGAGTCGTGTAAAAGTTTCGGGTCAAACCGAACACGTTTGACCAAGTTCTCGAACTCGAAAACACATCAGACCCGTAGTGTCGCACCAGGCCCAAATCGGGTGCGACACTAACCCCGTGTCGCTACTTTTAAGACCAACAGTACTAACCTGCGACACTACCCTTGTGTTGCAACACTTATAACTAACAGTATTAACTTGCGACACTAACCCCTGTGTCGCACACCTATTTGAAATCACAATCTGCGACACAAACCTTAGTGTCGCACACGTATTGATTTTCTCGACTTCTGTGTCGCAACAAATGTAATTCTTGTCACTTGCGACACTAAGCCTAGTGTCGCAATCCACCCAAATGTCGCACCTAGTGTCGCATAAAACAGTATACTCAAATCCATGATTTCACAAACTATTAAACACGCGTAACAACGAATATTTACATACGACACTACACATACATGAAATGCGTATACTCTTATAAGTATACAACGAAACAAAACATAATGATAATGTCTTCGGGAATTATTATTACAAAACGTCACCAACGGGCCGTACATGTTTTCTAAGCACAAACGATAAACAAACATTTGGACATAACTAGTTGAGTGGACAACTGGCATGAATGATCTTTTGAGACATTCACTTACTCATAACCTTATGCGTTTAGGGCGCTAGAAGGTTACACTTTGGATATACGTTTATTGATTTAAACGCACGCTTTCAAGACTCGGGTGAGTCTCATAGCCCCACTTTTATTGTTTTTAACTATTGGGGTGAGAATACATACACTGTTTTTCACGAATACGAGTACAGAAACACACATATACGGATTGCATGAGTGGTTTTACTTTCTAATCCACACAAAAGTCCTCTACATCATAGTTTCTTTAGTATGGATCTTAACGCGAGTATTAATGAATAGATCTATTTGGGATTGACCATCCCCGTCCGGGTTAGTAGCGCTAACTGGTTTAACGGACGCATTATTATTTGTTCATACGGGTGTTCTGGATTAGGCACCTGCAGGAGGCAAACTCATATCGGTTAAGCTTCGGATTGTGAGCTCATGGCAGTAGTATACATTATTTTGCATACGTGCAACGCATTCAAATCTCGTGGTTCACATTTATAGTTTTGATAACTAAACCTATGAACTCACCAACATTATTGTTACCCATTTTAGTATGTATTCTCAGGTTCACAGCAACAGTAGGATTCCTTCAGGGGGACCGCATTCTAGAGTCGCATGATTTCACAATTGCATTACTGGAGATTCCTTCGCATTACTTCTTGTAAACTGTTATGTAATAGAATCTCCCGTCTCAGACGCGGACTCTAGAGATCATATTTTTGAAATGATAAACAATATGTTATCAAACATCTTATCTATGAAAATGTATTTATTTCAAAACGACTCATGTAGTGGTCGTTCGTTGTAACTATGTGTAATGATTCCTGATTAGTCGCGCCCCGATCCGACTTCCGCTGCACAATAAATTTAGAGGTGCGACACACATATTTACCCTACTACCCTTCCTTCTCTCTTCAACTACCCTTCCTTCTCTCTTCACATATATTTTTTCATGTATCTTTCTCAACCCCAACTCTTCACATCCACTCTCCTAAAGTCCCACCCTCCCTTCTCTTTTCACATATATTTTTTCATATATCTTTCTCAACCCCAACTCTTCACATCCACTCTCTCAAAGTCCCAGATACATTCATCATTCATCTTAAAACCCTAAAATTTTAAAAGCATTCTATTTTCTTCGCTTGTTTGAAATTCCTTAGATTTGCAAGCATATGTTTTGAGAGTAGGTTACATACTTTTTTTAATGCTTATATAATCATATGTGCATAAGAATGTATATGTTGATAATCATTAGATGCTTTATTTCATGTTTTTTTTATAGATTATGAATTTAGGTTTTTTAGTTTGTGTTTTTATTTTTTCATCTTATAAATACTTGAAATCATTGGAAATTACTTCTAGGGATTAGAAGTGTACTGATTAGCAAGTTAGCTTGAATGATTCCTAAGAATTATATTACACACCTATATAGTTTACTCTAAAAGTTCTATTTACTCCAATCTCTTTTATTGCTGTTTCGAGATGGTCATGTAGGTTTTGAGTGTCAACTAGTAAAGGGTTTTGAAAGTAGGTATGAGATGATCTCCATCAGTTGTCATTATAGAGTATGATCATTCCTTAATAATGATATGATGTCTTTCGGTATGGATCATGCTGGAGATTATTCAAAACCAAAAAAGTGTAGGCTTAGTTGGAAACAAGAAGGTCTAGAGAAAACGTTTTTTGAATAATGTATACATGACATCAACCAGCATGGACGAGAAGGAAATAGACTTAAGATGCATTCATGAAAAAATGTTGGAGAGAAGCTTAAAGAACAACATGGATTTATAGCCGATCAACGACAAATGAAGAACCGTTTTGACCATCTGAAAGGCAAATTTAACGTGTGAACAAAGCTAAAAAACAAAACAGGAAGTCAGTATGATCCAATAACCAAGAAGTTCAATTTAACGGAAGAAGAATGGGAGATAAAGATAAAGGTTATATCATTTTTAGATTATATTTACAAGTTGAGGTTTTTTTTACGGTATTCATATATACTTTGATATATATATATATATAGTAACAGGATAAAAGAAGAATGAAATTTAGAGAGAGAAGAGGGAGAAGAATTTTTTATTTCTATGATTCAATACTTTATTGATATGATTCAAATTTTGATTATTATAATTCTATATTTTATTGCTTTGGTTCAATATTTTATTAATAAGATCGATTTAGTATTTTGTTGCTATGATTCAAAAGTTTATAGTAATAAAAAATTGAATCTTAGAATAAAAATACTGAATCATAGTAATAAAAAAAATTTCTCCCTCTTCTCTCCCTAAAAATCCTTCTCACTTTATCCTACTCATATATATATATCTATAGATAGTCAAAGGTTCAAATGAGAAGCATAAAAAGTTACAGAACAGCGAGAACTTTTAAATTATAAGAACTTTCAAATATTTAATGATTCAATCACATATGACTATTGATGTAGATTAACGTTAAAAGAAAAATAGTTTGACAAACCTCAAAATAACCTTTAAAATCAAATTAATATTTTTCGTTCACATCTGCATATTTGACTTTTGCACATGAACATTTCATATATTCAATAATTTAACATATTTTTAGTGAGTTTTAACTTTATTTTGTCAATAATATGAACATTAAATAACATTTATATGTAATTTATTGCGTTTGCATGTATAAAAATAAGGTAATTTAAAAGTTTTCGCAGTTCTGTACTTTTTTGTGGTTTTCATTTTAGCCTAACCCTATATATATATATATATATATATATATATATATATATATATATATATATATATATATATATATATATATAGTTTTGATTAAATGAAAACACCTTAAAAATAAGAATTACTAAGAACATTTCAAATGCATCAATTGGTTTTTCAATTTTTTTACATTTCCGAGAGTTCGCATCTAATTTTCTACACATATTTGAGATGTATTAGTGCGAATCTAATGATTTTATTGGCTAGTTGTGCACTTATGAGGTGTTCTTAGCCGTTTTTATTTTTAAAGTGTTTTCATTAGAACTCTACCCTATATATATATATATACGAGTAAAATTCAATAAATGGTCCCTGTGATTTACACCGATTTACGAAACTCGTCACTGTACTCAGTCCAATAACTCTGCCTTTTGCTTGAAAACGGTCCCTCTGTCTAACTTCGTTTACTTTTGCCCGTTAAGTCCATCAAGTGACTTGATCACGAGGGCAATTTGGTCATTTTCACTAAGCTTGCTCTTATTATTTTATATATTTTTTTTAATTTATTGTTTTTCCCTTTTTATTGTGTTCATAATTTTAATTTTAATTATATATTAAAAAAGAACAATAACAACAGCAACATCATGTCATCGTCATCCATCTTCCACCTTGTAACAACAGCAACATTAAATCTTCATCATCAACATCAAACAATCACAACAAGATCATCAATTAACACTACAACAACATCATCAATATATAATCCCATGTTCAAAAATGCAATACTTCTGCTTGCACCATCTCCGAAACCCACAAATTCCGGTCTCCTGCACGAGTAAAATTCGGCTATCTTCATCCAATTGACACCGTCGCAACCCTTCTGCTTGTTTTCGTTTTGTAGATCTTGAGTTCTGTTTTCTTTTTTCTGATTGCGAGTTTTGTTTTCGTATTATTTACGTTATGTTTGTCAGTAACGGCGGTAGTGGTTGGTTGTGTTTTCGACACACCTTTAGCCACCACCACTAATGATACTGCTGTCGGAGAACATAGCCGTAAATGGTGATGTCCCTTTTTGTTGAATCGGAAAGTTTTGTTTTCGTCATAGACCATCAACAAATCTGATCTATTGTTTCCGATCTACGATTTTTTTAAGGAAGGGTGGTGGGTACAATGTACTCAAGGAAGTAGTCTTTTAACAATGGTGTGAGATGGATGAATCTGGATCTAGAAAAAGGGAAGTGAAGATGATTCATAACCGATCCCCGTGGTTTAGTTCAATTTACAAAACCGTACCTATATTTTTAATTAGAAATGACCAAACTGCCCTCGCGTGCAAGTCACGTGATGGATTTAACGGGCAAAAATAAACGAACTTAGACGGAGGGACCATTTTCAAGTAAAAAATAAAGTTATTGGACTGAAAAAGTGAAAAAATAAGTACGGGGACGAGTTTCGTAAATCGATGTAAACCACATGGACTATTTATAGAATTTAATATATATATATATATATATATATATATATATATATATATATATAAAGAAATTTAGGGAGAGAAGAGGGAGAAGGATTTTTTATTATTATGATTCAATATTTTATTGATATGATTCAAATTTTTATTAATATAATTCTATATTTTATTGTTTTGGTTCAATATTATATTGATAAGATTTAGTTTTTTGTTACTATGATTCAAAAGTTTATAGTAATAAAAAATTAAATCTTAGAACAAAAATATTAAATCATAGTAACAAAAAATTATTCTCCCTTTATCCCACTCCTATATGTATATATTATATATATATATATATATATATATATATATATATATATATATATATAAACAAAAATCGCATTCAAAGTGCGTGGGTTTGACGCCTCGCCGTGGACCACTGTCCTAAAACATGTGGGGCCTTGTCGCACAAATCAAACATTAATCCAAGCATATGTAATTGAACTGACCGAGCTACGTGTCCGATCCACGGAGAACTGCCTTCGGTCCCCCAAACTGACTTCGAACCTTTGAAGAATGCACCATTATTGTATCTCGGCCTTTGTGTGAAACTATTTGATGGAGCAGCTGTTACCGGGGTGGCGGGTGTGATGGTTGGGAACCGTCATCTGTCCATTCTCACCGGGAAGAAACTCATGAAGATCCCAAACTGAATGATGATTGGTGATCAGCCACAAGGTCCCCTGAATTCAACAAAAAAACCACATGCATCATTACAAGAGGGTTCCTCTTGTTCCCAAACTCGAAACAAAAAAAAAGAAAAAGACAAACAGACAAGTCTAACGTCATGGCTGTTGCGGAAGATATTTCTAGCATTACAAGAATGATGATGGAGAAACATAAAGGAGATGATATGACTGCTTGTGTCGAAAAGTTAGAACAATTTGGTTGGGAAACACAAGATCTAATGTACGAGACCGCACTTTTACTTTTTGGTGGAAGTGCTGATTTTAGAAAACTTTGGTT
Organism: Gnaphalium uliginosum; assembly: GCA_963930675.1. Classification (NCBI taxonomy): domain Eukaryota; kingdom Viridiplantae; phylum Streptophyta; class Magnoliopsida; order Asterales; family Asteraceae; genus Gnaphalium; species Gnaphalium uliginosum. The sequence goes on along the minus strand of OZ005680.1, from coordinate 35,974,496 downwards.
AGTGTTAAAGCCGGAGAGTTGTGGGAGTTGGATTAGGAATGCTGGAAGAAAGTTTGGACTATTGCGTTGATAGAATGACATCTATGATGCGATTGATGTTTTGAACAGGGTGATTAAAAAACTATTTTGATGTAGGTTTTGTCGTATGATGTTACAATCATGTTTTGTCGAGAAGTTAAAGACCTCTGTTATGATTTTTGATGTTATGGATCTTGAATATGTTTTGGACTGCAATTTTTGCTGCTGTAATGATGCTTTTTTAAAGCATTTTAAACCGTTTTTGGTGTTTTAATTGTTATATCTTGCTGCTATTTTGGTGATGTTTAGTATGTAGTTTTTAGGCTTTAATTCTATGTTGTTTTGCTACTGTAATGATACATTTTTATAGCATTTTTAAGTTGATTTTGGTGCTGTAATTTTGTTATCTTGGTGCTGTTTTGGGGATGTTTAGTATGCAGATTTTTTTGGCTTAATTCTATGCTGTTTTTGGCTTAATTATGTGATGTTTTAATGTTGTATTGATACATTTTTACAACTTATTTTGAATTGTTACCGGGCTATAAATGGATTTGGAGGAAATTGTGTTTATGCTCATTATACGTTGGTATTGGTCGAATTTCGTTTCACCAAGAATTGAAAGGATAAGAGACAACACTTTGGCATTGAGCGGACATGCGTATACACAAGAATTATTAACCGGATCCAATAGGCAATGTCATGATTTAATGCATATATATTGTTATGTAACCTTTTTAAACGAAAAAATTGGTTAAAGAATAGTAGGACTATAAGTGTGGAAGAGAAGATGGCAATGTTTTTGACAGCTATAGGTCATAATGAATGTACTAGAGCGGTTAAACGTAGATTCCAACACTCTACACAAACTATTCATAAATGTTTTCATGAAGTACGACGTGCAATGATGCAATTCACAAGGGAAATCATAGTGCCAACATCCGTTGAAGAAACAACAAATATGTCGCAACGACATAGACACCAACGAGAAAAACGTCCGGTATGTTTTTATATCCTTCTAAGATTTCATACATGTTTAAGTAAGTTCGTATTTTATTTTTATATTTTTGAATAAAGGGGGTGGTAGGTGCATTAGATAGAACTCTTATACATGGTTGTTCTCGCTAACCAACAAACTCGTTACAGGGGAAGAGGAAAAGGTGAATGCTATCAAAATGTGTTAGCAATATGTGATTTTGATATAATTTTTACATTTGTTTGGTCTGGATGGGAGGGTATAGCGCATGATTCTAGAGTTTTGCAAGAAGTTGCATTTAACCCAAGTTCTGGATTTCCGTTTCCTCCCCCGGGTACATGCTTTATCCCTTAACATTCAAAGTTACTATTATAAGTTGTATGTTGTATTTGTAACAATATTGTCTTAAGCATTTCAGATAAATATTATCTTTGTGATACTACATACAATAACACTCGCGGATTTATGACTCCATATTGTAATACAAGATATTAATTAGCGGATTTTCATCGTCAACATGCTTCGACGAAAGAAGAAAAGTTCAATCATGTTCACGCACTACTTAGAAATGTGGCTCACTATCCTTTTCCAATACAATACAAAGAGACATCGTGATCTCGTGTTTCGGGGTCCATAATTTTATAAAGAAATACAATCTTTATGATGAATTATTTTCGGAGTTTGACGAGGATAACTTGTCTACTGCAAGTGAACAACATGGAGAAATTGAGGAACAAGATATACACATAGGTTAATGGGGACCACAAGGAAACAAATATATGAATAATTTACAAGATCAAATTGCTAATCAACTATTTCAAAATGGTTCAGATTAACAACTATATGCTACTTATTATGTTTTTTGAATTTTCCGAGTACTAATATTTAGATATTAATATGTTTTGCAAATTTGGAGGGATTTTGATGCTCGGTTATTATAAGTTATTTTTTTATATTGTTATATTATATTTAGGTCTATTTATTTCTATAATATACTCAAATAATAATTCAGTTAAGAATAAATCAAGCAAACTTAATTCATTCAGCACCAAATTGCAGCAGAAGGTTAAAATGGTAATTTTCTATCATTCAGAATGTTAGTTCAGAACAACTATCAAACAATGACTTTTCATTCAGAACCATACTGATTCAGAGTCTTTGAACTATTCAGGGCTTTGAAACGTTTAGCGCAAAATCATTCTGTTTTGTCAAACGCAGCCTAACACATACAACCACTACGAATATGTACACTAACTACCTCAACTGAGACTTGAACCACAATTTTCCGATTAATAGGTTTCTTTCATACTGCTATGTCAAATACTCTTTGGTATTTCCTTATCCGTACATATATACCCATTTAAATATACAAATATGTTATGTTATTTTGTGAAAATTATCAATTAAGTTATTATACTGTCAATTTGTTCGATTGAATTACTTAACTTACTAAATCACGATATTTATGTTACTTAACTTATTAATTTAATTAAGTAATTCAATCGAATTATAAATGCATATCAGTTTACATTCAATTTAAATATGTTCAAACATTATTATAATACTTAGTATGTTATTTACATTTAACGGCCCGTATATATATACGGGTTTAAATGCTAGTAATTAATTAAATAAAAGATAATTAGGATATATAAAACCTAATTATATCCCAATATTTGTAACAAACTCTTTTTCTCCCATTTCTGTGATAACGGCCGAGAAACAAAACCCCAAAGTTAGGCTGTGTTTTTGGTGCAAGCAAAAGGAAAGGAGCTGATCTAATTCGGTTAATCGGACTAGCATTCGGTAGTGTTGATTGAGGTGTATTGTGGACTACCAAAGACACAATCTATCTTGATTGTTAAGTTTCTTTTTTTTCTCGTGAAATCACCAACAAAGGTATATCTATTGCTCCTCCGCTTCCTCCTCCTCCTCCTTATCCTCGTCGTGTATAACTTCCTTTTTCTCCTTCTCATGTACAACTTCCTTCTTCTCCTTCTCCTGTACCACTTCCTTCTTCTCCTTCTCATGTACAACCTTAAAGATTTTGTAGGATTTGTAGGTTTCACGTTTTAAGCTGTGATGATATAGATAATTTTAAAAATATACTCCTATTTTAAGTCTTACCGTAAATAAAAATTAAAACTAACCTGTAAAAATACCATCAAGCCCCCTAAATCACTCCTGCCATTCCTTTTCGGATTCTTGAACGTATTACTTTCTTTCACTAATTGACGCATGGCTAATCCTGCCAATGACTGATTTTGAGATCGTCTACATGTTCTACGAGCTTCAAGAACTTTTTTCCCAACTTCCCACGAGGGGAAGCACCTACGACATACCTCAAACAAACGAGAGCGAAAGGTCACTTAAAATCAGCCACATTATCCTTTCTTCCTCTAAGTAATTTCATACACAAAATATCCTTTCTTCCCGTCTTTACGAGAAACCGCGTTTCGTCGAAATCAGTGGAAGGTCCATCACTTTTCGTTTTGGTAAACTCCTTTTCGCCTATTTCAGAATGTGATGAAAATCCTTTAAAATAAGTTTATGTTGTTTATTATCCACCGTCAGTGACTTTTCCTCTTCGTTACATTCAGTCGCTAATCCTTTATCAGAGCAATATCTAGCTCATAAGCTGTAGCTTTAAAGAAATTTAAACGGAATCCAGATTAAGTCTACACATGAATCCAGATTAAACTCTTTTACTAATTTAGTGAATGTTGAAAAGAAGCATTAATGAAGCACACAATGTGATGATACCAAAAGAAACACACACAACGGATATCTGGGAAGAGAGAAAGGAAGGGTATAAACTTGTTACTCCCTCCGTTCCACTAAAATAAATCCTATTTCTATCAAGATAAATACTAAAATAGTAAAATGAAAGGATAGAAAACAACAATGATAAGTTGTCGTTTTTGACCCTTCAATTTTCTCAAACGACTAAAACGTTTGACTTCATATGTTGACCGAAGAACTGGCGACTAAGCAAGAGGAACCGGCGGCCTTAACGCATACCCGCATCAAAGGCTTTTCCTTATCAGATACCAAATGTTGATCGTGAGATACTAAAAGATAATAACGAACAAAGGCGCTACAAATAGCCTTTTATAAGGATGACTAGTACAAAAGCACTTTATCCACACCAAGATTTTAGGATTTATATGTTAGGATTGCAACCATCTTATGATAAATTTCGCTTTCAGATTGTTGGAAACCAAATGTCTTTAAATAATAAGTACGTATGTTAATGATCATAAAGCTCAAACCTAAAACTCGTAAATATTGAAAACCACTTTTGTCAAGTAAAACGGTAGAAGCCTTTTACTAGTTATAATAATAACATTAATTAATTAAATAAATATGGTGCTTTAATAATTTTCCAACATGAACTACCTGGAATTTTTTTTGCCTATGATGGGGAGAAACAAACTCGAGTTCACTGTAGGACTAGATAATCATCGATTGGACTTTCTTTTCACGGCCATCTTTCTTTTTCTTGTTATAATTATAATTTATTTATATTTATAATGCTATTAATAAGAAAGTAAACATCGTTGTGGAAAAACGATTGTCGAACAATAAGGCAGCATGCTGCCGAGCAGGTCATTATCTTCAGGGATGGTTTAAACATTTATATGTTAGGATTGTTAGAAATCATGTTTTACCGAAACACCACGGTTAATTTTGCTTAATTTCATCTCAATTCGAGACTCTGATTTGTAATATTTTTTGTTGGTTCCCTATGAAAAGAATATTGAATAGAGATTGAAGAACACTATCCTCTACTAGTTCAGGCCAAATGAACATAAAACAAATGTTATACATTCCATTAAGAGCTAATACAGCTTGTCATTTTACCATGAAGGGATCAAATGATCTAGAATGCAGAACTTGGCTGTGATGTTACACAGCCATATTATTGCTAACAAAAAAATGTCAGCAGTAGAAAGTTTCTCATTTAACACCAAAGACCATTGAACCACATCAAGCAAAACAAACCTTACATCATCGGTAGATTACAGAAGGCCCTGCAAAGGTATACCGAGATGACACAGGTGCAGGTTTGTATTCATGTTCATCCTCTCTCTGACGAACATTCTGGTTGTAATCCGATAAGGTGTTGGTGAAGGCGTTTCCCAAGTATAATCCATATACTCTATCAGGTACAACGGTTTCCTGATGAAATTGTCTAACGTCCTCAACGTGAGTGGAGTCGGATCTGTAAGAACTGGATGGAGCGGCCAGAGGATGTGAAAGATAACGTTTCACCAACTCAGAATCCTGATCGTGAATAATATATGGTTCTGAACGATAAAAACCAACAGCAGGATTATGATTAGTCGCATCTACATTTGGAGCCACAAAAGTAGGATTCTCTTGGCGGGCTTTAAGGCCATAAGTTCGATAATCTTTCTCACTGAGATAAAGAGACTTAGGGTGGGCCCCCTCTCTTTCGAGACCAGGTCGATAAGGGTCATAAGCAGGAGGACCTAGAGACGTTTGGTTTTTGTGTCTATCTCCTCTAAGACCATAACTTCTATACCCTTGTTCGGTCAATAAATGTGGAGATGAAGCCACTGCTGGGTTAAGGAACTGTTTACTTTCTTGTTCAGGTGTTCTACTGAGGATAACCATATTGGGCCGGGCCACCCCTCGTTCTTGATCAGTTTTATAATGATCATAAGGCAGAGGACCAAGAGAATTTTGGTTTTTGTGTCCATCTCCTCTAAGCCCATAACTTCTATAATCTTGTTCGGTCAATAGAAGGGGAGATGCCACAGTGGGGTTTAGGAACTGCTTACTTTCTTGTTCAGACGGTCTACTAGTGAAAACCGTATTGGGCCGGGGGCCCTCTCTATCTTGAGCAATTTTATAAGGATCATAAGCAGGAGGACCAACAGGGGTAAAGTTGTTCTGCCTATCCCCTCTAAGCCCATAACTTCTATACTCTTGTTCGGTCATTAATCGGGGAGGAGAAGTCACAGTTGGGATTAGGAGCGGTATATGTTCTAGTTCAGATGGTCTACGTGGCTCGTGGACAACAGACTGAGGATATGAATGCAACAATGGAGCTGGCTTGAATAAGTTTGTAAGTCTCTTTACCTAACAACGGGCAGAAAGTAGACGATTTCATTATGAAATAGATAGCAATAACTAGAGGCAGCAAAATGGCAAGTTGGGAAGTGGGATAACGACAGGTGAAGACTGTTTCAGATCAAAACAGGTTGAACCGAGACATTTTTTGTCCTTCCCCAAAACTTCATAAGTAAATGGTGTGTTAAATTGCTTAAAAAATAATATATTAAATCTTTAGTAAAGCTAGAATTCAGGTGTATGCAGAAAAATAAACTTTAGGCGACTTTACCTATTAGAGATAAAACATATCTTGATTCAGAAGTTCGTAATGTAACTAGGTCAGAATTACCACCTCTGTCAATAACTGTTTATTCTTACTTCCTACTTTCTTTCTTTGACTTCCAGTTTTTAAAATAGTTCAGTTGTTGCATCTTACTATTACAAATATAAAAAGCCTGTAACTGAAATAAATATAAAATGGAAAGAGGGCTCACTTGATCAATAGTTAACTCAGTCTTGAACTTGCGAGTTCTATCATCATAACTCTCTCTAATAGCCTTCTTGAATACACTCTCGGGTAGCGGAACGCAGTCTTTGTGAACCTCAAACCGAACCTGTAGAAACTTCCAACCATCCATAAACAAAAAACAAGCTGATTATCTTACAATAGGTAAACAGTAATCATGTGGAAACGAACCTGAAGTGGAAATCCACCACCAAAAGCAGCTGGTTCGAGTTTCATACCACCGCCAGATGTTGCTCTGTATATACCATACAAAAGCTTTACATCAAAATCAAATAGGAAAAGCATCATTCCTGGCTGGATACCCATGACTAGATCTTTCTTATGTGCTTGGACACCCATGACACGGTAATGATAACAATCACGCTTTGTTTTCGCATTGCACATAAAGATAAATCCTCCAAGTTTACTCAAGTCTTTGTTTCTAGCAGGATTTATTAATGAACTTTCCACTTCCTTCAATTTACCAGAACGACTACCCATATTTGCAGCTTCCGTTTTATGATTTTGGGAGTTCTGACTTTCCTTGGTATTTATGGGTTTTTTATTAGAAGTCTTCACAACATTTTTAGATTTCTGTTTTTTATTCAAACCAGAAGGCATAGGCTTTTCATTAGAGGACTTATTCACAACTTCACTTTCATTCTTGAAGGAATCAAGCATTCCCTTTTTCGAGGGTGACAAATGTGAGCTGGACTCCCCAATTATAGAGTTTTCATTCATGGACCTTTTCATAATATTGCTTTTAGCCTTTAAGGAATTTGGTGTTTTCTCTTTCAAAGTCGGTAACAGAGAGCTGGATTCTTTAACAGCAACCTTTTCATTTGAGATCTTCTTCTTCACCCGCCAACGTTTCCGCCTTGAAGACTTTTGAGGCTTTGTTTCTGAGGTTGGCAAAGATGAGTTACATTGATCGTTAACTACGCTAATATTCTTTTCCGATGACATCGTCTCACCAAGTATAAAACGAAGTTTAGTTAAACAAAGCAGTGAAAATAAAACCACCAGAAAAAGAGCCTGAAACATGAAAAAATTTAATCAATTACCGAAACCTAGACGTAATCGTCAAACTGACAAGTAACCAAATGCATAAATCAGTTAATGTCATATATACAAGATGTAACTAAATTCTAATTATGTTATTACATGTGAATTAAAACTCTGACAATAATTCAGCAGTTCAGATAGCTTATATAAACTTTATACAATCTCCAAACACAACATACGATAAACTGGATCGATATCTAGCGGTCAAATTGAACAAATAAGAACATCATCTATATCTGGAAATAAAAAACCTAGATAATTGAAATTATCATGAGGCTAATATGTATTAAAAAAAATCAAATAAATCAATTACCGAAACCTAGGGGAAGTTAGTAGTGAAATCGGTGACCGGAGTTATAAATCAGGCGACGATGAAACAGATCGAGACTTGCGTTGACGGAATAAATCAAATTTGGGGGAAAGATAACTGAAGATGGCAACCTAAGTTTCTTCTAATCCATAATTCGTAATCGAAAAAATTCATTATTCGTAATTTTGGGCCTTTGGCCCATTGGTCTATCTAGTAAATTACGGATTAGCCTTTGTACTGGCCAAATTTATTTGGACGATAGATACGGAAATCATCCGAGCTTCTGATTTTGTTTATTAAGACCATCTGTATATTAAAAGCGTTTTCTTATTTTAAACGATTTAAATTTATAAAGGTATAATTAGCATTTTAATATGTAATCAAAACTAGGCACTTGCGCCTTATATATTAGGTTATGTAACATAACGTGTACTAGAGATTAGACCCGGTCAACAACGGGCTCTAGGGTTTACGTTAGTCATCTTCTCTATGTATACACGACTCATTGTACAAGAACTATACAATAATTCAATACAAGGTAAGTAATTAACTTGGTGTTATATGGTATTAGAGCCATAACATCCATGAACCTTTTCCGGCCACAATTTCGGTAAGGGTAGTAATTTTTCCACCATGATTTTTTATAGATCCACTATAATGTACAACTATTTATTCATATGGTACAATTGCTTATTGCACAGGTATGGTGGATCTATTAAAAATCATGTGGAAATACCATTGCCCTTCCGGTAACCATCCCAAATCCCAGATCTGTCCTTTTTCAGATCTAGCACTTTCCGTTAAAAATCGTTCAATACTTCCATCACTACAGCGATCAGAACACAATTCCGACCAAACCCTGAAAATTTCAACCACCGTACGGCCGCCACGTGCCGCCGCTTTGACTCGCCGAAAACATTATGATTTGGCCGGAAACGTCCTTTTTCCGGCGCGTTTAGCGTCACCTCCTGCAGTAATTGCTTACTCGGGATATTCCGACCATCTTCAGACTTTCTGCTGCCGTAAACCACCGTGCTCCGCCATAAGAAGTTTAAAGTCGCCGGAACTAAAAAAAAAAAGTACCAGAATGGCACTAATTGCTACTTTCACCATCACTGAGAAAACTTCTCATAATTATCACAAATTTGCTTTTACCTTATCACCCACAAACTATGGTTATTGGAAAACAATAATTCAACCCTTTTTCGTGACTAATAACATGTTTGGATATGTAGATGGTACAATTCCATGTCCATCCAAATTCTTGACATCAACCGAAGCAAATGCGGCTCCAAAAGACAACCATAACTATCCAATCTAGATTTCTAATGATGCGCATGTTCGTATGCTGATTATATCAACGAAATCTGAAGCCTCCTTTCGAGATGTACAAGGACATACTGCCCGAGATGTTTGGCTTGCTCTAGAGCGAGCCTATGCACCTCACACATCTTCGCGAGAGTATACCTTGAAGAACCAACTTTTGAAAATTGAGATGTGCGGGGATGAAACACCATATGCTTATCTCAATCGTGCCCAAGAGTATGCAGATGCTCTTGCTGCTATTGGTGAACCTGTCAAGGATAAAGATCTTATTATGCTTGCAGTCTCTGGTGTTCGAGAATAGTACAATGGCCTTAAGTCCACCATCACTGGGTGTCAGTTCCCGACTACATTCACCGAACTTCATGCTCTTCTCAGTGATCACGATTACATGTTTGGAAAGAAAGTGCCTCTACATCATCCCCCGCTCAGGTTTTTACTGCCACTACCGCAGATTTTAGCAACACTATCAGTCAATCACCCAGTGGTACATTACAACAGCCTCAATTTTTAGCCATTCAACAACAATTGGCTTCTTTCGATTTGCAGATTGTGCCCAACACACCATCAGGTCCTTAAGGCTTCTATGGTTCTCGTCAGTCTAACAACAACAACAACCGTGGAACTCGTAGACGTGGGAATTCTCATGGGAATAATAGCCATGGTCGCGGTGATGTTCACATATTTAGTTGGGCGGCTAATCAAAACACAGTCTATGACACTTGTAATTGATGTGGAATCGGTCACATTCCATCAGAATGCCCTAATCATGACCCCTCTACTATTCGTACTAGGCCAACGGCTAATTTTGCTGATAGTCGCACCTCATCTGTTGCATTTACTACTTGGTATCCAGATACCGGTGCAAACAACAACGTGACACCTGATCTATCAAGCATGGATTACTCTGAGGCATATCATGGTAACGAAGTGCTTCATGTTGGTAATGGTAAAGGTCTTCCTATCCTTCACATTGATTCTTCTAAAATTCACTTCCCACACAAAACCTTTTCTCTATCAGATGTTCTTCATGTACCGGAAATTAAAAAGAACCTTTTTTCTGTTCAAAAAATTTTCTTGATAATCATGTTATTTAGAATTTCACTCTACATTTTTTGTTGTGAAGGACGAGTCTACACACACTACCCTGCTCACAGGCCCCAGTGAACACGGTCTCTACTCGCTTTTTCTTCCTCAACTCAAGTCGGTCAACAAAATCGCTTTTCAGCTGATTGTGCATCCTCTACTACTTGGCATAGGCGGCTCGGGCTTCCTCATGAGTGTCTTTTACGTTTTATGCTGTCTAGATTTTCGCTTCATGTTACAAATAAAACTTCTTCTAGTTTATGTAGTTCATGTCAAATGGGTAAATCAACGAAACTATCATTACCTGTTTCAACTTTTCGTAGTAATAATATTTTAGATTTGATTTATTGTGATGTTTAGGGGCCCGCACCTATTCTATCTTGTTGAGGCATGATCCCTTTTTAACTTGATTTCATGATAGCAACAACTTGATCATAACAAAAAATGTTTCTATGCATAGCACAACCAACATATCAGTTTCTGTAGATAGTGTAAACAACACACATATTTGTCTTGTGTACTGGGTCCAAAGGTAATTCTGTGAGCTGGGTCTACACTAACCAGCACAGAGATTACATTATGGACAACTTTCATAGTCATCCAATGAACATTGTTTCCTAAGCTTGCTACAACATTATGCATTCATCAAATCAAAGATTGAGTTGAAGATAGAGATTGAAGGCCAAACGCTGGGATTGATATCTACACACAGCCAACTCAGAGAATGAAGATCACTATAGTTGTGCAGATTAAGTATATTGATATATCCAACACTTTTAGAGCATCAACATACATCCAAATGACATCTGAAACATAGTACCTATGTACATTACTGTGAAGGATGGACATTTGTAGTATGGTGTTCCTTCTACCAAATGTCAGCCAATAAACTGGCGCGTGTGGCTCACTTGAGCTATGAACTGCACTATGCAGATTCTGTGTGCAGTACAAATCAGAGCACACAAGGAGCATGTCTTGCATTATCCAATAGAAATCAAGGCATGTATGAAGAATGTTATTGGCTAATGAAGTTACAAGGAAGGTGCATGCTCTCCTATAAATAGAGGACTTGGACATATTTGTCAAATGTGAATATATAGTAAGATAGAGAGCAATTGTAATAGAAATATTAGCATATCAATTGTAACCAACTTAGAGTGTATTCTCTAGTCTTGGTAAAGTGTTTTAGTCTGTATTCAACATTTAACAATTCCACTTACGTTAACTTGTAATTCTTTGATTCAATCAATAAAGAATTAAGTTGAAAATTACATTGTGTTCTTCATTACTCATACTAAACTGTTAAAATCAGAAAAAGGATTGTATTCAACCCCTCCCCCCCCCCACCCCCCCGCCTCTACAACTATCATGTTGTTAGTTTGGGACCAACAACTAGTTCAGAGCAGATTGAGATTGTTCTCATCTTAGATCTGTTAGTTGGAATGCTAAAGCAAGAATCCAAATTGCTATTTCACTCCCAAATTCTGTGTATAACTCTATATGCAGACTAACCTCTGCAAAGAGGATTTGGGATTCTCTTGACATGGCATATGAAGGAAAATAAGAGGTGAAGCAGATCAATATCATAGCTCTTAAAAGAGAATATGAAATGTTCTTCAGCTATAAGGGTGAATCTCTGCTTGACACATACACCAGATTCACTAGACTGTTAAATGATCTTGAACTATGAATGTTACTTATGACACTTTTGCTGTCATAAACAAGTTCATTGATTCATTACCACCATCATGGGAACAAGTTACAACATCAATGAGAATCACTTAGCTCAACGAGCTCCTACTTCATCTTTTCCAATTGCTGATCACACTAACCAGCATATGAATTCCCCCATCTCAAAGGAAGATGTATCAGTTACATCTCCTGGAACACCAATGCTAGAAGTTGTACTGAATATTGAACCTATGACATGTTTGGATGAAGAATCAGAAACAGATACTTCAGAATGTGACACAGCTAGTACATGCAACTTAGAAGATGAAGATGAATAGCCTGTACAATCAGCTCAAAGAACATCAATTGCAATTGTTGGTCAAACTAGCAATCAAAGCAATGGTCAAAAACACATCATATTGAGCATATCATTGGTGATCCAAGTGCTGGTGTGAAGACAAGAAGGCAAGCAACAAGTAATTTCTATTTGCATTAGAATTTTGTGTCCAAAATGGAGCCCACTAAGATTGATGAAGCACTAAATGACCCAAATTGGGTTGAAGCTATGCAGGAAGAACTTTTCCAGTTTGAAAGAAACAAAGTGTGGAAATTAGTCCAAATGCCTACCAACAAGACAATCATTAGTACTAAGTGGGTTTTCAGAAAAAAGATGGATGAAAATGGTGTTGTGATCAGAAACAAAGCTATATTGGTTGCACAAGGATTCAGTCAAGAAGAAGGATTACATTATGGAGAGACATTTTCCCTTGTAGCAAGATTGGAAGCTATCAGAATATTCTTAGCCTTTGCTGCATACAAGGACTTTAAATTATTTCAGATAGATGTGATGTCTGCATTTCTAAATGAAAAGTTGCAAGAAGAAGTATATGTCAAGCAGCCTCTAGGTTTTGAATGTAGTAAATTTCCAAACCATGTCTACAAGCTAGACAAAGCTCTGTATGGCCTTAAACAGGCACCTAGAGCTTGGTATGAAACACTTCACAATTTTTTAACTGAATGCAAGTTTAAAGTTGGCAAAATTGATACCACTTTCTTTATAAAGAAGATTGATGGTGATATCATGCTTGTACAAAATTATGTGGATGATATTATTTTTGGGTCAACTAACGAAAAATATTGTCAAGATTTCTCTAAAATCATGTCTGATAAATATGAAATGAGTTTAATGGAAGAATTAACATTCTTCCTTGATCTTCAAATCAAACAACATGACGATGGTATTTTCATAAGTTAGGGCAAATACATCAATGATTTATTAATGAAATTTGCCTATGCTTGATTGTAAGCCAATTGGGACTCCAATACAACAAGCTATCAAAATTGATGCTGACTCCACTAGGAATGATTGGTTCCCTTTTGTACTTTACAGCCAGCAGACCTGATATTATGTTTTCCACATGCTTATATGCTAGATATCAAGCTGATCCTAAAGAGTCATGATGCGTGTTAAGTAGTGATTAAAAATAACAAGTTTTAATTGAATGGAAATACTAAAGTTAACTTAAACACAACAAGACAAGAATACATGTTCGTATTATAGTATAGCTTAGGTAAGACCGAGTCGAACCACAGGGAATCGGTGTAAATTAAAATAATTAATTAAACCTTTAAATTACAAATCACAAATAAAAAAGGGGTGCGTTTTAGTTCCGTACGAACGATTTTAATTTAAAACAATTTAAACTTAAAACAATTTAAAAGATAAAAAGTAACTAAGATAATCAGATAGAGAAGCATGTATTTACTTAGATTTGTAATTCTTCGATTCAGGTTTTAGATATGTTTATTGAATTATTGATTCTTTATTATGGTGATTTTAACAAATATAGGTAGTCTCCTGTTAAGGTTAACTAATCTTAATAAACTTTAGCTTAATACTAGATTATCTTGAATACACTAGAATTTCTTCTATGTGTTATTAACCTAAACCTTATTCAATTAATAATATCAACAGATCATTGAGATTCATTCAGCAACCTCGTGTTAACGCAAGTTCATAATTATTGGTTAAATAATTATCACATTAATCAGGTTATATTAATTGCTATTCTCTTAACCTTACAGTCTTAAGTCATAATTAACTAATAAATTACTTAATTGCAGATAATCAATCAACTCATACAAACTCTAGTTGTAGCATAAGTCTTTTGACCCCGTTAAGTAACAATTAATCAACACATAATTAATATGGATCTTTCAAATAAACTCAATAATCATTCATAACTCAAATCAACATAAACATATCATAAAACCTTCATCTAATAATCATTCATCTAAGCAAATACAATTAAAGAATTAGCTCATGTTCAAAGTAATCAAAACCAAATCTAAAAACATGCAATTACACATTGTAAATAGAAAAGAACAAGAATCAAACCCAAAAACCGAACTAAATCTTCGTTAGGGTTGAAAACCTTCAAACCCTAGCTTCCTAGCCTCCAAATAGCCTCTTCAGTCGACTTCTAAACCCTAGAAACGAATTAAGGTTTACTTAATTCGTATATCCAATTGTATGGTTTATGGGTTGATTATGGCCTCTATTTATAAATTTCAGATCGCGCATCCAACCGCCGGTTGAATATTTCAGTTACCGGTTGGGTTGGCTTTTAACCCACGAAACCCGGTTTTGACCCGCGCGCTCCAACCGCCTTCCATATTTAGGTTCAACCGTTGGTTGAATATTTCAACCGCCGGCTGAACTGTGATTACAGAATATTCTGTTGTCGGGTCAGGCTTCTTCTTATTGGGCTTCCATTTAACAATTCCAAATTTAATCCTCATTCTTGGCCCAATAACCTAACCTTTTGGGTTTAATCTTCTCTTTAAGCCCAATCTTCCTAATTTTTGATCTTCTCTTCATTTTCTTCAGTTTTGAGCCCGTTTTCGTTCCTTTTCTTTATTTCTTTAATTTAAACACCTTTTTGCAAATATAAATGAAATCAGCAATATATATAAATAAATTGCAATAAAAATGCTTAAAAGTAAGGGAATATTATTATATAAATATGACATTATTTGATGTTATCAAATATCTCTACACTTAAGTTCTGCTTGTCCTCAAGTAGATTACTGATAAATACAGAACAACTAGAAACTTATCTCCCACAAAAGAATCATTTTATAACTCGAATAATTTTTCTGCGAATTGTACATATCACTTTTTCTGCGAATAATTTTTAAACTACTCTGGGATCATATTAGAAAACATACTTTTATTAGGAATAATTAAATCTATCTTGATTGTTGATATAAATCTATATTAAACCTCATCAAACATTTCTAAGCATAAAATTTCTAATTTTGACATTTCGAGACGATTATTGATATTTTAATCCGCTTTAAACTTTCTATACTTCAAATTTAAGAATAACATTTTATTATTATTATTATTATTATGAATATAATTTATGTATCCCACAGATGATATACCACCGAAATCAAATCATGAATATATTTCTATATAATGGGAGAATAATTGAAAAATCATTTCTTTAAGAGTTAAGACATTGGTGACAGGTCTGTACCTCAGTACAACAAAGCGACTTAACTTAACTCGGGTATAATTGTACCCATTTTTTCTAACTTCATTCAAATCAGCGGTGACAGGTTTGTACCTTAGTACAACAGAGCGACGTAACTTGATTGATATTTATATTCATTTAAGCATTTTTGCTTTTCTTCATTTTTTTTAGATATTCTGATGAAACCAGATCTGTACTTAGTACAACAGAGGAATCGATCAGTGCAAAATGATTTCAATTTAAACCCCAGAATTACTGAATATGCCACAAGGTCAAACAAGAATTAAGACTACACAGTCATATATCGAATTGTGTTTCCCATAAAATTATATTCATGTTCGATTATTATTTCTTAAAATTCAAAAACTTTTATATAGAAAGCCTATCAATACATCATATAATGAAAATGTCTAACACTTATGTGTAAAATTAGAAAAATTGGATCTTTAAAAATGTTAGGCCTATCAACACATCAAAAATAGTATTTAAAAATTCCATTTTTATACATGTTCCTAATGTGCTATCATCTCCCAAAATAGTATCGCAAAAATTTTATGCAATATGACAAAAATTTCATAGTTAATTCTAGAGGACAAATAAACTTTTATTTCTTTTCGACTCCCATCCCCACACTTAAATTGTACAATGTCCACATTGTACATAAACATATGAAGTGAAAAAGAACGAAAAAAGAAATTAGAACAAAAACTCCCCTGAATATGAAGTACATGCTTTCTGAGATTTGATTTGAAATATACAACAGCTCACTTCCTTAGGCACTCATGATTGCATTTAGCATATGCAATAAGCCTTTTAACCACTCGGTATCCCGAGTGGACGAGTTATAGTCTCGTGAGGGTTTCCAGGGAACACACCCACAAAGTTCAAAAATTTTAGCATTAGTTGATGCCAGCTCCCGAAATAAACTAACTTCAAGAAAACATAAAATAGTAAACATATTAAACAAATTATAAAGTATCTATCATCCTAAAAATATTGAAGCAATTATCCGAATTTAAACAATTATCCATAATAAAAGAATAAAATATCTAACACAGTGATCAGTCACTGTCATCATCATCCTGCTGCTACTACTGATGAGAGGAGGAACTAAAATCCCATGGTACATATGGCCGAACTGGACCTGGATGAGCTGTCAGACTACCCATTAGCTGATGCATCAGATAAGTACTATACTCAAATTGATGTGCATGCTCCTGCACATGTCTCTGATGAGCAATCTGTTGTTGCTCCTGCATCCTCTGAATCTCTGCAATCTGTATCTGGAGCTGATGCAGATCATATACAGGTCCCTGATGCTCCTTCGGCGCTGGTGGTGGTGGTGCTGTCTCGGCTGCTGGTACATGAGCTCTCCTCCTAACTCGCAGCTATGGTATCCTACCCTCAACTAATGGAGTCATCCACAAGAAATAATCTCCCTCAATAGGTCTCCTAATCACATCTATGTCCAAAAGCTGTTGTTGTCCCAAAAGCTGTATGCCGGGACTAACTGGGTACACGACTGAAACATCGCGTCAGGAACTCCAAACCATCTAGTCAACCGGGTCACAAAATGACCACCACAAATACCGCTCAGTGCCCTAGTACCAGTGGCCTTCCGTGCCATCCAATAAGCTAAACACCAAGGAACATTCACCAGCGTTCCTTGAGTAATGCAGTGAAGATAGAAGAAGTCTGGCTTGTGAATCTTCTCATTCCCTGTCTTCCTGGCTACTATCGTGTTCGCCAACAGCCGGTGCACCAACTTATAAACCGGATCTCTAATAAACAAATCCGATGATCCCCTCTCACCATATCCTCCGTTTCCAATCTCTGGCCAAAACTTGCCACCTCCACAGCAGAATACTTTTCACAACGTGCAGCTGTGAAATGAGCTAGAATATGAGGATTAGCTTCCTCATCCAACGTATGTAGACCCAGAGCTCGAGAAAACTCTACTAGGCTTAGTGCACGAGGCACTCCTCCTAGCTGAAATGTCAACCTATGATCTTTGACATCATCCTCGTCGATCTCAAATCTCACAGTGCTATAGAACTCCACCACGAGCTTTTTGAAAATAATCTCATGGATACTGAACAATATCCTCCAGGCATAGGATACATAACCTACATTGCCAACATATGCTCTAGTGTCTGAACTCCAAACACTCCGGTGTTTGGATCCAACACTATCAATGAAATCCCAATCCAAAACATCCGGTGGAATAATGTGCTGATCAATGTTGGCTGCCAACCGATCACGAAATCCGGCCCTATGAGTCAGTGTATATGCAGCATGATCAAACTCAAAAATAGGGTGAATCCCGATAATAGGATTAGCTACAAAAGCCTCCCTCCGGTTCCTTCTTCCGTTAAAAATCATCTACAAAATAAAATTTCAACAATTAGTTACAATGATACATTAATTCATAATACTACAAATCTACATAGCAATTTAGACAATAATTTTAGATACAATACGTTTATATAAATATACTAACACTAACATTATAGAGTTATAACAACTACATTATAGACAAATATACATATATATATATAATTCAAAGCGTTATAAACTAGTCAAACTAAGTTAAACACTCTAATGTGGGTTAATTTATAACTTAAACTTAAACTATTACTATTTAATAATTAATTCATAAATTACAATACATTTATCTAATATTTAACAATTTAAAAAGTTTTTAATATCTGCAAACAGATCCAGCCGTCGGCTGAATAACTCAACCGGCGGTTGGACACCTGAGCCGTCGGTTACACCCCCTTGTTCCCCAAATTCCGGCCAAAACACTTTTCCAATTTAAATTTTCAAACCCAACACTTATCAAACTTAATTACTTTCATACAAATCTTCCAAACAATTGGGTATGCAAAAGTCAAACCCTAACCATAACATATATCCCCTTTAAAATCGAATCCTATAAGAAAACGAATCTAACATCACAATGTTATCAACTAGGTTCATACTAAAAACTACATACAATTCGGAATATAAAATCCCCAAATATGAAACCCTAATTA
Organism: Gnaphalium uliginosum; assembly: GCA_963930675.1. Lineage (NCBI taxonomy): Eukaryota > Viridiplantae > Streptophyta > Magnoliopsida > Asterales > Asteraceae > Gnaphalium > Gnaphalium uliginosum. Next base: position 35,955,883 of record OZ005680.1, on the reverse strand, counting down.
AAAACAAAAATTCAAGAGGTAATAAAGAGTGAGGAATAAAATGTACATCGTGGGAGAACAAACGAAATTGCGATGAAAGTAACGAATGAAGTGAAAATTGGCCGGAAGTTTTTGTGATGTTTAGTTTTGGAGAAAGTGAGGAAGAAGACTGTGAATCTGGTTTAAACCCGGAAATTCCACTCTTTGGCTGAATAATTCAACCGAGCAGTTGGAATTTGGCCCAACAAGCCCATTTTGTTAGCCCAATTCGTTATCTGCCCATTTAGCTTTTAAAATCCAACCGTCGGTTGAAATTTTCAGCCAGCGGTTGGTTTAATTTTTCAACAATCTTCTTATTCGTTAATAATTAAAAAAAAATCGTTTTTATTATAAAATTTTAGTAAATCGTTTATTATATATTCTTAATAGGTCTATACTTACCTTAATATAGACATGCTTCCATCAATCTTTAACTAACAACAAAAATAAACTTTAATTAAATCGTGAATAATATTTCATAATAAATAAGTCAATTACATAATCGTTAGAAAAGCGAAATACGGAAAGTTTAAAATAGAAAAAATAAATGCAAACAATCTCAGTCAATTCCTGCCAGTGCGGTCAAACCAAACATCGTTCAAAGTTGGGGCACAAAACCTTTTTCCCAGATCCATTGTAACTATCTCCTTATAATCTTTGGGATAAAGCTGCAAGAAATGATGAAACAATGGCTTAGTAATGTCGGAAATGGATGATGAGTAATCCTGAAAACTCTTATGATGTATCTCTACAGCTTCTTGCAAATCATCAAATTCCTTAGTAATTTTTGCTATGGCTTTGGCTACCATTCCTTCTTCATTAATAACCCTATATCCACCTACAATTTTCATTTCGCGCTCTGGCAGCACATGTCTTAACGCATCCATAAACCCATAGAAACCTAGTTGCAAATTAGCATAATTCCTAATGGTCGGGTTTCTTACTGTTTTGCCAATGTCTCCTAAGGTACCATTCATCATCTCTCTCAGCTGTATGGGAATAAGTAATCCAGAGTTCCAGAAGATACCTAGCATACGATTATAAATTTCAGACATACCCAAATGAAACAGATTATGGTGTGTCTCGAAATGAACACTTTGATAAGCGGACTTCAACACTTTTGTCACATAGGTCGCAAGGCGCACTTTAGGCTCATCCTGAAAGTCTTCGGGAATTCGCATAGTCATTTCATCGAACGCTGGATAATAGAGCTCATCAACTATTTCTTGGACATAGTACTCCACTGTGCAATCCACATAGAACTTCTCATTGTTGAGATGATCTTTGGCCTTCATCAAGTCCAAGAACTTCTGCATTTGCTTTAACGCCACAATATCTCGCATATCGCTTAAGTTACCAGTGACCCACCTAGTGTTTTCCTTGATTTCTTCCAATAACTGCTTTTGCTTATCCAAATAGGGAATAAGGATCTCTCGAAAGCACGATATACACAATTATAATAGTTCCTTTGCTCCTCACAGTACTAAGTATCGAGCATCTCTCCAGGTATCAAATTTTCCTTAGAGCTCAATCACAATATCTTCAAAAACTTGTGGATCAAATTCAACCTCAGAATTTCTAAACTTTTCATATTCTTCCTCCAATTGCTCAATGAGTTGTTTTTGATAAACTGTATACTCAATAGTGGATGCCCTTATAGTAGCTATCAGAAATCGAATATCGCCTTGGTGATACTCTAAGCACTCGATCATATCATCCGGATCTGAAAATACACGTACCGTAAGTAATCCTAAGAAGTGTCAAACTCAGCTGGTTCCTCTTCTATGGGTGAATTCTCAATACTCTGAACTGGCAAACTGACAGTCTGAATCAGCTTAACAAAATTTTCGTTGACCTGAATATCCTTAAATTCCACAGTATCCACTTGCATATTTTCCATTCTAATAATAGCTAAATACTCTCTATGTACAAAAATTTTCACACAGATTAGATAATATACACACATAATTTAAAAGAAACGATAAATATTTACAAATAGTACAAATACTCAATTAATTATTAGATTTATTTTACAAAGCTTATCGAAAGTCCTCGGTAGCTCCATTGATCATACACAGAAGCAGAGGAATAGGTCAGCGCGAAGCGTATTAAAAACCTATCCCGTTAGGGAAGCAGAGCGACCCTCCTTATACATCTATTGTGTTGTATTCACAATGGGTGAGCCGATTTTTCAATCGATTAACAATGTTCAAAAACTTATCTTTTACAGGGAAAAATTAAAAATTAAAAATTGACAACCGTTCCCCGGCAGCGGCGCCAAAAACTTGATGCGTGTTAAGTAGTGATTAATAATAACAAGTTTTAATTGAATGGAAATACTAAAGTTAAGTTAAACACAACCAGGCAAGAATACATGTTCGTATTATAGTGTAGCTTAGGTAAGACCGAGTCGAACCTCAGGGAATCGGTGTAAATTAAAATAATTAATTAAACCTTTAAATTACAAATTACAAATAAGTAAGGGTGCGTTTTTGTTCCGTACGAACGATTTTAATTTAAAACAATTTAAACTTAAAACAATTTAAAAGATAAAAAGTAACTAAAGATAATCAGATAGAGAAGCATATATTTACTTAGATTTGTGATTCTTCGATTCAGGTTTTAGATATGTTTATTGAATTGTTGATTTTTTATTATGTTGATTTTAACAAATATAGATAGTCTCCTGTTAAGGTTAACTAATCTTAATAAACCTTAGCTTAATACTAGATTCTCTTGAATACACTAAAATTTCTTCTATGTGTTATTAACCTAAACCTTTTTCAATTAATATTATCAACAGATCATTGAGATTCATTCAGCAACCTCGTGTTAACGCAAGTTTATAATTATTTGTCATTAATCGGGTTATATTAATTGCTATTCTCTTAACATATTACCGGTTACATTCTCAAGCCACAGTTAACTAATAAATTACTTAATTGCAGATAATCAATCAACTCATACAAACCCTAGTTATAGCATAAGTCTTTTGGCCGTTAAGTAACAATTAATCAACACACAATTAATATGGATCTTCAATAAACTAAATAATCATTCATAACTCAAATCAACATAAACATATCATAAAACCTTCATCTAATAATCATTCATCTAAGCAAATACAATTAAAGAATTAGCTCATGTTCAAAGTAATCAAAACCAAATCTAAAAACATGCAATTACACATTGTAAATAGAAAAGAACAAGAATCAAACCCAAAAACCGAACTAAATCTTCGTTAGGGTTGAAAACCTTCAAACCCTAGCTTCCTAGCCTCCAAATAGCCTCTTCAGTCGACTTCTAAACCCTAGAAACGAATTAAGGTTTACTTAATTCTGGTGGGAAAAACAATGATCAAACCCAAGTTATAAATCTGAGGAGTCAAAATCTAACTTAGTTGTATTCAGGAAAAACTTAGTGAATTCCTAAGTCTGTATTTTTGAGTCTGTGTTTCTGAGTCTGTACTTCACAGACTGAAGAAATCTCACAGACTGAAAGCCGTGCTCTATTTGAAGACTTATGAATTCATCATCTGAAGAATGAAGATTGAAGACAGAAGGGTTCACAGATTGAAGATCACAGACTGATGAGCACAGACTGAAGAGCACAGATTGAAGAACAAGAGTACAATCGTACAAAAGAAGTTGTTCTTTTCCTAGGCTACTATACAACCGAAGAGATGTTTGAGTAAAGTCAAACATTGAAGAAAACTTTCTTCTCAGCAAAGAAACCTTTTACCTTTTGCTTTTTCTACTTCCACGAAAAGCAAAAAGAAAGAGTGCAAAGTTGCCCAAGATGTATCTGTTATCCCTTGGACAACAAACTGAGCTGGTTAATATAGAGTAGCATTCAACTCTATAAATAGCAGCTTAAAAGCACCACAAAATATCCAAGACAATTAGTATACAAGACCTTTAAGCTTAGGCTAAAGCATTACCACACTTACTGTTAAGTTTGTAGTGATAATTGTATCAAGGTATACTACTTGGATCGTATTCAAACAATCTGTGTGTGTTTGAATACTTTGTCTTCTTTGTAAGACAAACCATTTATTGTGAATAAAACTCTAATTCATAATATATTATGTGCCTTAATTAATCTTGTAATCCGCCTTGATTAATTAACTTGTTTGATATAACTTAGATATAAACCAATATATTAAATACTTGTTATTTAATCTGTATCTAAGTTTTGGGACCTTCAAGACCTAACAACTGGTATCAGAGCAAATAAAGATTTAATTATTAATTATATCTTTAACGATCAAAAGGAACCCAGTTTTATCAAACTAACTTCAAAACCCATTTTCTCTACATTTTCTTCCTTGAAAAATGACTTCTTCTATTGCTATGGCTGGGAAGGGAATTCCAATTTTCAATGGTGTAAATTTTACCCACTAGAAATTGAAAGCTGAATGGTTTCTTGCTAGCATTCATGATGAAATGCTTAGAGTCATTTAGGAAGGACCCATTATTCCTGGCAGAATAGTTCCTGCAACTTTAGATGCAAATGGTATTATTTTGACACCTGAAAAATTTGTTGAGGCTGCCAAAAGTACCTGGACTGATCTAGACAGGCAACTATATGCATTAGATTTTAAGGCCAAATCCATTCTGGGCAATGCAGTTACTGAGCCTATCTTTGCTAATATATCTGGCTGTAAAACTGCTAAAGCCATATGGGATATGCTAACTGACCAATATGATGGTGTTAGTTTAGTACAATCCCAAAAGAAGAAGAATCTCATAAGAAATTATGAGAACTTCTCTGCTGGTCAAGATGAGTCATTAACTGATATTCATACCAGATTCAGATCTTAATCAATGATCTTGAAAGGTATAATATCATCAAAGGGCAGTTTGAAATCTGTACAAAATTTGTTGATGTCATTCCAAACACTTTTTTTGAAGTCATTACTTCATTAGTTGTAAGTGAAAAATTGGAGACATATGATCTATCTGGCTTGTTTGGACTTTTGTTAAATTTTGAAGAAATCAAAGCCAGAAAAAATCTAAATGCCAAAAGAATTGCAAAAGATCCATCTGCAGCCCTTGTTGTAACAACAAGGAAAAATAGAGAACTTTTCTCTAGAGCAGATTATCATTTAACTCTTACAGACTCAAAATCAGATGATGAAACTGAGTCTATAGAAGCTGAAATGGCATTTCTTGCCCAAAGGTTAGAAAAGGCAATATTCAAAGGTTCAAAAGGAAGGCCAACTTTTGATCCTAAAAAGCTACTTGCTATAAATGTGGGCAAATTGGTCATATTTCTGGTGACTGCAGAGTGAAGATTGCAGAATCTTCAAGTTCTGATAAGTGGGCAGAAAAGGCCAAGAAGTACAAAAGAAAGTACTTCAACTCCAAGAAAATTGGAGAGAAACAGCAACCAAAGAAACTAGAGAAAGCTTTGGTTGTTGAACAGTGGGTTGATGAAGAATCTTCATCATCTGAGGATGATGAGGATATGTGCTTAATGGCTATCACAGAAAGCCAGTTTGACAAAGATGTCAAATTTGCAGAGAGAGCATGTGTTCATTCAGATTGGGATTTAGGATTTTCTTACAATGTAAATCATTTCAAACTTTACTATAGTGATGCAGAAAAACAGAAAATGTTTGAACACATCTATGTAGACTTTTTGAAAAGACTTGAGGAAATACAAGAGTTAAAAACTAAACTCAGTCGGGTTCAAAAAGATCTACAGTCAAAAGTAAATGAAATAAACCAAAATACACAGTATAAACATGAGCTTGATGCTCAATATGATATTCTCAAAAGGATCAGTATGGAAAAAGAAGCTTATAAAAACAAAGCTGATCATTATGAGAAAATCTGTAAATCTTGGTGTATTTCATCACTTAAAAATGTGGACTGTTTATCCAAACAGATTCCAGCTCAGATACAAGCGGTCATAGGTGATGAGTTGGATCTTAAAAGTCATTTACTTTCAGAAATAAACTCAAAACCTACTGTATTTGTACCTGAAATTTTACCTCATACTTTTAGTCATACTGTGGGACATAGAGTTATATTGACAAATGCTTTTGTAAGACCAAAAATAGTTGCTAAAGAACTAGTATATGAGACAGAGCCAGACTCTGAAGACACAGACTCAGAAATCTCAGTCTGTGAAACTTCTCAATCTGAATTGCCTGAACTTATAATAACTAATGAATCTTTGGAAACTATAGAACTTGATAAGAAAAGATTTATAAAAGGCAAAGTTAGTATTCCCACAGTACATTCTTCAAACAGACAAAAAGAGGTAAAAGGAATTAAGGATAAACAGAAAGGTTGCAATATATTTGAACCTTCCACATCTCAGTCTGTAGCTGGTCCAGACAAAAATATGTCAAAAGATAAATTTAAAGGCATAAAACTAGCAACCAGGGAGTTAAAAAAGTCTCAGTCTGTGAGATCTAACTGTCAGTCTGGAAAAATCAATTTTTAGTCTGGTAAACTTAACTCCAAATCTGTGAGTGTTAACTCTCAGTCTGATTGTCAAAAGTCTACTTTTAACAACCATACTGAGACTATTGAGCTACTTAGTGAAAACTTAATGAAGTTAACCACAGATTTCAAAACATTTGTTGAGACAAAGCAGGATTTTAACAGAGGATCTAGTGGAAGTAATAATCCAAAATCCAAAAGAACCATTAAGTTGGACAGGAAATGTTACAACTGTGGTAATCTGGGACATGAGGGTATTAAATGCACAAAGTCCATTTTTAAACAACCAAAGGTTGCTTTGACTAAACAAATGTCAACTACAAACAACAAAGTCAAAACTAGAGAGGTTAAAAGTCAACTTTACATGCTTGGTTCCAACAAAGCTGTTAAAGAATTGACTTCAGCAAACTCTAAAGAACCCATCAAAAGATGGGTTCCCAAAAGTAACTAATTGATTTTGTTTGTCTTGTGCAGGGTAACAAAAAGTGGTACCTAGACAGTGGAGGCTCAAGACACATGACAGGTTCTTTGGAGAATTTGTCTGAGTTTGTAGAAGAAGAAGGACCTTCTGTCAAATATGGTGACAATTCTGTTGCTAAGACAAAAGGTTATGGTGTGGTGAAGGCTGGCAACATCAGAATATCAAAGGTAGCCTATGTTGAGGGATTAAAGCATAATCTGTTTAGTGCAAGCCAAATTTGTGATGATGATAGTGAAATCAGAATCAGAAAGAAGGCTGCTGTTATCTATAATTCCAAAGGCAAACCTGTGCTAGTTGCCAAAAGAGAAAGAGATATTTATCTCTTGGATCTTTCTTCTACAGACACAGATATAGAGACATGTCTCTATACTCAGTCTGTGCCAGAACTAAGCTGACTATGGCATAGGAGGTTATCCCACCTGAACTTCAAAAACATTAACCTCCTGTCAAAGAAGAAATTGGTTAGAGGTCTGCCTGATGTTTCATTTGCTAAAGACAAACTTTGTCCTGCATGTACACTAGGGAAACAGACCAAGAACCATTTTCCATCCAAATTGTTATCTACAATTGATCAACCACTGCATATGCTCCATATGGATCTATTTGGACCTATGAGCATTGGCAGTTTGGGTGGAAAGAAGTATACACTTGTGATTGTGGATGAATACACAAGGTATACTTGGGTTATCTTTCTTAAGGCAAAAAGTGATGCTCCTGATGAAATTATTAATCTAATCAAGAGGGAAGAATTGCAGAAAGATGCACCTGTCAAGCAACTCAGGAGTGATCATGGTACAGAATTTAAGAATTCTACTCTCATTGAATTCTGTACTGACAAAGGCATTATTCAAAATTTTGCCTCTTTTAGAACTCCTCAACAAAATGGTGTTGCTGAGAGAAGAAATCGCACACTCATAGAAGCTGCAAGAACCATGTTATGCCATGGTCAAATGAAAATTTATTTTTGGGCAGAAGCAGTCAACACTGCCTGTTATACCCAAAATAGATCTATTTTGGTCAAAAGGCATGGGAAAACTGCATATGAGTTGTATCATAAGAAGGTTCCAACCATCCATTACTTCCAGTCCTTTGGAAGTAAATGCTATATTCTCAATCAAAGAGATCAATTAGCAAAGATGGAACCTAAGTCAGATGAAGGAATTTTTGTTGGCTATTCATCTATCTCAAAGGCTTACAGAGTCTACAACACCTTTGATGTTTCCTCTTCTAATAAAATTGAACCAAAGAAAGCAGAAGAAGCATTGAAAGATAATGATTGGGTTGAAGCAATGCAGGAAGAGTTAACAGAATTTGAAAGAAACAAAGTTTGGACCCTAGTTTTTGTTCCAAAAGGCAAAACCATAATTGGAACTAAATGGGTTTACAGAAACAAAATGGACAAGGATGGAGTGATAATCAGAAACAAGGCAAGGTTAGTTGCTCAAGGTTACAAGCAGGAAGAAGGGATTGATTATGATGAAACATTTGCCCCTGTAGCCAGAATTGAAGCAATAAGGTTATTCTTGGCATATGCTGCATTTAAGGACTTCAAAGTATATCAAATGGATGTCAAAAGTGCATTTCTGAATGGAAACTTACAGGAGGAAGTCTATGTGAAACAACCTCCAAGTTTTGTAAGTTTAACTTTTCCAAATCATGTCTATAAATTAAAAAAGGCACTGTATGGACTAAAACAAGCTCCAAGAGCTTGGTATGACAATTTATCATCTTATCTTATGAGTAATGACTTTACTAGAGGATCAATTGATAAAACTTTGTTCTTCAAAAGGAACAAGACAAATGTCATACTAGTCCCAATTTATGTTGATGATATCATATTTGGATCTACTGATGTAAAATTATGTAAATGGTTTTCAAACTTAACATCAAAGCAGTACCAAATGAGTATGATGGGTGAATTAACATACTTTCTTGGTTTGCAGGTACATCAGAAACCTGATGGAATCTTCATCAATCAAGGCAAATATGTAAATGACCTACTCACTAAATATTCTTTAAGAGACTGTTCAACAATGAAAACACCAATGAGTATTGCAGATAAATTGGATAATGATCAGTCTGGCAAGTCAGTATGTCAAACCACTTATAGAGGTATGATAGGATCGCTACTATATCTCACTGCAAGTAGACCAGATATCATGTTCTCAACATGTTTATGTGCTAGATATCAATCTGAACCTAAAGAATCACATCTCAAAGCTGTCAAAAGGATTTTTAGGTACCTTAAAGGTACTCCTAACCTGGGTCTTTGTTATCCCAAAGACTCTGGTTTTGATCTAATTGGATATACAGATGCAGATTATGCAGGTTGCAAATTAGACAGGAAAAACACTTCTGGTGGATGTCAACTACTAGGTGGAAAACTAGTCAGTTGGTCAAGCAAGAAACAGAACTCTGTTGCTACATCCACTGCAGAAGCAGAATATGTAGCTGCTGGTAGCTGCTGTGCCCAATTGCTTTGGATGCAACAACAACTAGCAGACTATGATTTGGAGTTTACAAGAACTCCAATCATGTGTGATAATCAAAGTGCAATTACCATCACTGAGAATCCTGTATTTCACTCCAGGACAAAGCATATTGAGATCAGACATCACTTTATCTGAGATTGTGCTGAGAAAGGTAAAGTGATTCTCAAATATGTGCCCACAAATGACCAACTAGCAGATATCTTTACTCAACCTCTTAATGAAGATAGATTCTTATATCGGCTTGGTCAACTAGGAATACTCAACCCCTAGTAAAAATTTTGAATCTGTGTGATTTAACTCTCAGTCTGTGCCTGCTTTTCAATCTGTATGTCTGCATCCTCAGTTACATATAACCATAACGCACAGACTAAGAGATACTTTGTAAATAACTTTAAGAAAATACCAAAAAGATTTTATAATTCTATTATTTTCTTTCAGTCTGTCTGTTATATGGTTCAGTCTGTGTGACGTCATCCAGATTCACTGCACCGACTCTGAGTTTTTTTTATTTTAATTTATATTTTTATTATTATTTTTTATTTTTTTTTAAAAAAATAATAAATAAATAAATAAATAAATAAACAACAATATCTTTGCATTTAATGCTTATACCATTTTTATGGTAATAATCATTAAAAGTTTTGGCGCTTGTTGTCTATTTATCTGCTCAATACAAAAAGTGCACGTGCTTTAGCTTTACTGTTACAAGAAAAAGGGATAAACCGTCAAATGGGTCCCATTTAACGGAAATTTAATTTCTTCAAATACCCATTTCCGTTTTCCCCTTTCTTCTTCACTTGTACTTGCACACCAAAAATATGCAGAGTTTGTAAGCCCTAACCTAAATCGCTCAACCATTTTCGAAATCAATCTCAAAAATTCTTCATTTAAAATGGCTGATCAATGGATTTACACTGCACCTGCCAACATCGCTGCGGCTAAACCCTTTAAACAGGGTAAACAGGTAAAACTCTGCATAAATAACCAAGTTGCTACCAGTTCCATCCCTGATTCTAAAAAGAACCAAGGATTTGAGGAGTTGACAAACTTTATGTCTGCTCACCCTTTACGGGGAGCATTTTTCAACACAATTCCTCAAATATATCCTGATTTTCTTATGGAATGGTGGTATACTTGCTCTTCAAATGGTACCAATACTGCAATTACTGGTAATATTGATCATGGTAAACGGGCAGTTACCATTGATCAAAAGCTAATTAGGAATGTCCTAGATCTGCCTATGGGAAATAATTTTGAATCCATTCCAATCAAAGAAGCAGCAAGGGCTTCTCTTACTTTGGTTGGATATACCAAAGAAAAAGGCACAATTTTGATGTCAGGATTCACCCCCAAATGGAAATTTTTAATTTCTGGCATCATTAGAAGTGTAGGAGGTAAATCTGGTAGCACAGGGGAGCTAAATGAGTTTGAAACTCAACTGTTGAGCTCATTCATCACTGGTTTAAACATCAACTTTGCAGAGTTGTATTTTCAAGAATTATTAAAACCGGTGAATGAGTCAAACAGAATTTTTAATGTACCGTTTATAAGGCTACTCTCCTTGTGCATCCAATCCAGGTTAACTGGGTCTGTTTATATGTCCTATAATAATAAAGTGGCAGATATACCTGTTCCCGTGCTCACCGATAAAGTGTTTAACCATCCTGTTCCATTTTCTGGAGCACTTATCACTGCTGCTATGCAAAAATGGATTGATCACCCATATGTTGCTTCTGCATCTATGGAGGGTGATAATTAAAGTGATAGTATGGGTAATAAAACCCAGACTGTTGAAGATAGTGTGGCTGAAGTAGAGCACACAGACTCCATGAACACAGACTCAACTCAGTCTGTGCACTTGGAGTCAGACTCAAACATTGCTGAGTCTGTTCCATCTTCAGCAGAAGATGCAGGTAGTAAATCTTCTTCTCATGAGGAGATGGATATAGATAAACCTTCTTATCCTAGCCCATCCTCACCCACAAAAGAGAGTCACAAACAAACCAACCCAGATGAGTCACCACTCACTCTGGAGGAATCACCAGACTCAACCCCCAAAAGTATAGCACAAATGGAATCATCATCCATGGAACTGGATGTCAATAGAACACCTTCCAGTGCTGTAGACCATTCCATTACAGCTCTGCTAGAGTCTGTGGTGCCAATGGCTACCCAACTGACCCAACCTAAACCTAGATTAGTCAGCTTGGATACCCATATTACTGCTACTACACTGACCCCTGTAGTATGCATTGAAGAAGATGCTCCAATCCTGAGCACTACCACCCCCTCTCTTTACCCCACTCAAAATGGATGAACCTATATTGACCTCTAGTCCTGTACTAGTTCAAATTCCAGTGAGTCTTTCCTTACACCCCTCTGCACAGATCGCCAATGCCTCAGTCATGTCACAGACTGAGGTACAGATCTCACCTTCTTTGCTCCATGATCTACCATCTTATCACCAGATGGTTAGTGAGGGCATACAAACTTCAACATCAGTTGCCAGTGATACTGTTCCATTACCAGGAACTGTTTGAGGCAACAGGTGCTACACAATCAATTCCCAGTGATGTCTTATCCTATCACTAGATTCGATCTAGGGAAACACAACTACACCACTCAATGCCTATGATCGCTTTTCCATGCACAGGACACAGAGTGAGGCAAAGAGTGCAACACCAAAAGATTCCAGTGATCTTGCTCAGTTTCAACATGAGTCAATTGAGGAACATATACCATCACCCAATTCTAACCCTTCCAACCAGACCCAGTCTGTGCCTTCTAGTACACTTACTGATGTGCTTTCTGCCATCACCAAGTTGTCTGAATGGGTACAGACTGAGTTCGATAATAATAAGAAAGAGCTAGAGAAGATGAAGCATCTAGTCTCTACCATGGTGGATAAAGTGGATATGCTGGAGCAAACGGTATCCAATAGGTTAGATGATATGCAGACCACCCTCTCAAGCTTAGCTGCTGATGTCAAAAAGGGGGAGAAGATGAAGTCTGAGTCTGCAGAAGCTAAAACCCCAAAAGATAATTCATTAAATAATAAATCCTTAGATTTAGGGGGAGATAGTAGTGAGGGAGATAATGGAGATGATGGACCCGAAAGTGCTAGGGTGAAGTATCAGATTGAAGCTCAGTGTGTGCCACAGACTGAAAATATGAGTGCACAGACTGAAGGGGAGTCAGAAGGATTGCAGGTAGGTGAACATACTGAGATGGTTGCACAGACTCAGGGGGAGTCAGCTATTGTCTTACACATAGACCCAATAGCAACTATCTCAGACCTAGGTCAAGTGGAGTTAAAGAGACCAAGAGAAGAAGATGAAGATGTTCAACCACTGCAGATCAAAAGAGCCAGGAAGATAAAAAGAATGGCCAGGAGGATTCCTGAAAGGGATATCTTTGATTCCCAACCTAAGATGAAGGGGATCAAGACCTGGGATCAGTTTGTGCAGCTGGCTGAAGAACAGGACACTGATGGTGAAGATGATGATGCTATTAATCCTGATTGCAGTTCTGAGTCTGAGGTATTTAGAAGATCAGATGATGATGAAGATGATGCTACTTTTGGAGGTGTAGATGAAGGTGCTTCAAAAGTCAAGACTGGGGAGTCTAAGTCTGTGCTCTCTAAACCTGCACAGACTAAGACACAGCATCAGACACAGACTCAGAGCTCAAAGCAACAAGCAGCAAGCATTGATGCTCTAATCATCAGTGCTGAAACCATCCAAGCCGAAGCCAATCCTGCTAGACCAACAACAACAACCAGAATACTACATCTAGGTAGAAGTGAGCTTGAAGACAGAATACAATGGAGAAGTGCTCATCTGATAAGCACATATCCTGGGTCAAAGTCTACTATGGAAGAAGAAGTGGTTAAGGGTAAGGGCAAAGAGATTGCATTATCCAAGCAGGAGAGGTTAAGCAAGATCAAGAAGATGGTGGATGATCATGCTGCTGGCACAAGAAATCCTGAACTAACAAATCTACAGGGTGAACTCTTGCAACAAGAAGCTACTGCTCAAGGTATGTCTTTAACTGAGTACTTAAATGTACTAACTGAAGAAGAGCAGAAGCTGAAGGAAGCAAGATTTGTTGACATGCTCTCCAAAGAATTAGAAGATGAAAGTTGTTCACAGACTCAATCCAGAAGGAGTCAAGTTGAGCAACAAATCAAAGAAGATGAAGAGCTGTCAAAAAGATTACAGAAGATAGAGAGCCTAAAAGCGAAGCTACAATCCACTTTCAGAAAGTCAAAGCTCAAGCAAAAGATTAAAGATTGTCATCTGAATAAGATTGGACAGAGATTGAGGCTAGAGTTGACTTTGACCAAGAGCTCAAAAATGGTATGGGTGGATGACCTGTACACTCTAGGACTTAAAGAATGGCAATCCATTGCTAATCTTTTGAAGAGTGAAGCTGACAAAGATCTGAAGAAAGAAGTTCTAGATGAGCTATCTTACCTGATTGAGTTAGTTCTCAGTTTGGGGCTTATCTCAGAAGAAGAATACAAGTTGTTCTGCATAGCAAACAACTTTGTAATAAAGAAGAAATTAGCTGGGTTATCTACAAAGAATGAGCAGAGAAGGGAGCATCCTCTACCAAAAGGTATCATTTTTATCGATAGATCCTATGTCTAGACTGACAAAGTTGAAGGTCTGTGCTACAGAGATATCAATGGGATAGAGTACTTCCAGGATCAAAACAGACTGTATGGAGAATCTCTGCTGGATTGCATTGCCCTGCTGAAGGAATGCAAACATTCTCAAGCCAAGCCATTTAGAATAAGGTTAATCAGCTGGTTATTCAACAACCTTTCCAAGATCAGGATGATGATTGGATTTGAAGACATCTGCAAGAAAATCATCTTGGAGTATCAAGAATTTGAAGAAAAATCTGATAAGGAAATGGAACTTTTGTTGAAGAGGAAAGTGGAAAAGATCAAAGAGATCAGGGCTCAGAGAAAAAATTGAAGATTGTTAAATTTATATTATTTACAATCTCATGTAATAACTGTAATATTTTTGTAAACTGACTATGATTTTGACTTTATGTGTATAAGTCTTGATCCATATGTTATGTTTCACTTCAGTATTTATTATTTCTCGGTTATCTTTTGTAAATAGATTTTGACATCATTAGATAGGGGGAGATTGTTGGGAAAAACAATGATCAAACCCAAGTTATAAATCTGAGGAGTCAAAATCTAACTTAGTTGTATTCAGGAAAAACTTAGTGAATTCCTGAGTTTGTGTTTCTGAGTCTGTGCTTCACAGACCGAAGAAGTGTTTCTGAGTCTGTGCTTCACAGACTGAAGAAATCTCACAGACTGAAAGCCGTGCTCTATTTGAAGACTTATGAATTCATCATCTAAAGAATGAAGATTGAAGACAGAAGGCTTCACAGACTGAAGATCACAGACTGATGATCACAGATTGAAGATCACAGACTGAAGAGCACATATTGAAGAACAAGAGTACAATCGTACAAAAGAAGTTGTTCTTTTCCTAGGCTACTATACAACTGAAGAGATGTTTGAGTAAAGTCAAACATTGAAGAAAGGTTTTCTTCTCAGCAAAGAAACCTTTTACCTTTTGCTTTTTCTACTTCCAAGAAAAGCAAAAAGAAAGAGTGCAAAGTTGCCCAAGATGTATCTGTTATCCCTTGGACAACAAACTGAGCTAGTTAACATAGAGTAGCATTCAACTATATAAATAGCAGCTCAAAAGCACCACAAAATATCCAAGACAATTAGTATACAAGACCTTTAAGCTTAGACTAAAGCATTACCACACTTACTATTAAGTTTGTAGTGATAATTGTATCAAGGTATACTACTTGGATCGTATTCAAACAATCTGTGTGTGTTTGAATAATTTGTCTTCTTTGTAAGACAAACCATTTATTGTGAATAAAACTCTAATTCATAATATATTCTATGCCTTAATTAATCTTGTATTCCGCCTTGATTAATTAACTTGTTTGATATAACTTAGATATAAACCAATATATTAAATACTTGTTATTTAATCTGTATCTAAGTTTTGGGACCTTCAAGACCTAACAAATTCGTATATCCAATTGTATGGTTTATGGGTTGATTATGGCCTCTATTTATAAATTTCAGATCGCGCATCCAACCGCCGGTTGAATATTTCTGTTACCGGTTGGGTTGGCTTTTAACCCACGAAACCCGGTTTTGACCCGCGCGCTCCAACCGCCTTCCATATTTAGGTTCAACCGTTGGTTGAATATTTCAACCGCCGGCTGAACTGTGATTACAGAATATTCTGTTGTCGGGTCAGGCTTCTTCTTATTGGGCTTCCATTTAACAATTCCAAATTTAATCCTCATTCTTGGCCCAATAACCTAACCTTTTGGGTTTAATCTTCTCTTTAAGCCCAATCTTCCTAATTTTTGATCTTCTCTTCAGTTTTGAGCCCGTTTTCGTTCCTTTTCTTTATTTCTTTAATTTAAACACCTTTTTGCAAATATAAACGAAATCAGCAATATATATAAATAAATTGCAATAAAAATGCTTAAAAGTAAGGGAATATTATTATATAAATATGACATTATTTGATGTTATCAAGTCACATCTGCAAGCTATGAAAAGAATTTTTAGGTACCTAAAAGGTACTCTAAACCTGGATCTTTGGTACCCCAAAAACTATGGTTTTGATCTAATTGGTTATTTAGATGTAGACTTTACAGGGTGTAAAATTGACAGGAAAAGTACAACTGGTGGTTGTCAATTACTAGGAGGCAAATTAGTGAGTTGGACAAGTAAGAAATAGAAATTTGTATCAACATCTACTGCAGAAGTAGAATATATGTAGCTGCTGGTAGTTGTTGTGCACAAATTCTATGGATGCAGAACCAGCTCAAAGACTATGGCATGGTATTTAATAAAACTCCAATCGACTGTGACAATACAAGTGCTATAGCAATCACCAACAATCCTTTCATGCATTCAAGGACCGAGCACATTGATATCCGATACCATTTCATAACAGATCATGATATGAAAGAAAATACAGAGTTACATTTTATCTCTACTGACCAACAACTAGCAGATTTGTTTACCAAACCCTTGGATGAAAAACGTCGTAACTACCTCCTCTCTGAGCTTGGTATGCTTGAGCTATAAAATTTCAAATCATAAAGCTATGAAGTTGCTTTGTTGTTTGTGCTGCTTTTTTTGTTGTATGTCTAACCCGCCCAGCATTGTTTGCATTACCAACCAGCTCAGACATGTCCTTCACAGCCAGCTCAAGTAGGTCATGAAATCACATTGAATGTAAATAACTACTTCACCAGTCTTGCCACTCCTAAAAATTACAAAGATGCCGACTACCGGAATGTCATCGCCTTCTTCTCACATTCACCGTTTAAATATGCCCTAACTACAGTACATGTACATACTTTCCCCCAATAACTTATTGAGTTTTGGTACACCTGCAAGGTAGTTAAGAACAACAGTGGTGGCTCCTTCATCACTGAAACGGTGGTAAATGGCAGAACAGTAGCCATTCACTCCGGCCACATTCGAGATGCCTTGAAGCTCCCACGTGAGACCAAAGACGAACCATTCGAAGATAGACCTGACTCCAAGACTTGCAGGAAGAATGTGCCCTTTCTCAGATTTCTGAGTTTGATTTTGGAGCAAATATTTGACGATACATATTCAAGACTGAAGGCCTTTGATGCAAATGATGTGATAATGGGAGATAATATCTTCCACAAAAAGATTGAAAAGCCTCACAGAGGCTTATCTAAACACATGAAGGCGCTCATTCCAGATGATGTTGTGCTGGATTCTGATCCTGATGTTGGTGATGACAATAATCCTCCACCTGCTTCATCTAGTTCATAGTCAAATTCAGACTCTGAAGATGACCCCAGATGATGAATTAGGTGCAGAAAAACTAGCACAGAAGGCAAAACATGCCCTACCACCTCAGACAGACCAGCCAGCACAGCAAGACCAACCTGCTCAGAAGCCAAAAAGCAAAGGTATGGCTTCAAGTTCTACTTCTTTCTCCCCAACTTTAAAAACGTATGCCAAGAAGGATCAACCTACCCTATCTAACCAAGCATACACCCCACTTTTTAAAGATTTTCAATCTGAAACCACTTCTGAGCTGTCTGCAAAGCCAAGACCGCTCAGAAGCAGAAATCCAAACCTCAACATTTTGAAAAGCGCACAAAGATGAAAGCCGACACTAGGCCATCTAAGGTTAGAGCTACTAAAGCCAAATCTGCAGCGCTCAAGACTGGGTTGTCTTCTAATCGTGAGGAGACAGCTCAGACACTTGATCAACCTTTAATCAGCTCAGATATACCCTCCAGAATAGGTACATCCAAGAAAAGAGATAAGTCATTATCTAGTCCAACCTCTCGAAAGGAGAATCATTGAAAGAAAGAGGGACATCTCACGTCATACAAAGTAAGTCAGTCAACTCATTGAACCTGAGCATTTGTCATCATCCCAATATGATGACCTTACAAAGGGAAACTACATTACCCTACACTAGTTCTTTGGAGCTAGTTGTTGACAACCCATCCCAGGTTGGAATGAGTCTCTCAGATCCACCCTTACCATCAATATTACTAATACCATTTGGGTTTGCACTTGCTGACAATGAGCCAACAGAGTCACAACTGGTCTCACATGCATCACCCTCTACTTCCAATGAAGTTGTGGCTAAAACACAAGCTACTTCTGAAGAACCACAAACAGAAACATGTGTTGAACCAGATCAACCTGGTGAGGATGCACTTGTACCATATATAGAGGTACCATCTGATTCTAATCCAATTTGTGCTCTTAAGTTTGAATTTTTTCAATCCAGAGATAGCTGTTGCACTTCCAAATTCACTATATGCAGCTATGGACTTGCTGGCCACTGCTATTGTTTCAGTAGACCAACCCCTTATACTAACCTGCACTCCTATGGTTAGTGATGTTGGTGTTATGGGGTCTGTTGCTACAACGGATGATGATGATATACAAAATCTCATTCCAGAAGAGGAAGAAGATGAGATTGTTGTAGATGTGGATGAGGATGATGCATATGATGATGTGATGGATATTGGTGATGGTAATATACTTACAGTTGGTGATGAATCCAGCAATTAAATTGCTGTTTAGTAATGATGATTCCTTCATCCCTCCAACTGATACTGAAGAGACAGTTCACAAGTTTGCTTAACACAGAATGAAACTTTCCACCTCACAGGCTCAACCTTCTATACAATCCATTATCTCGATTAGAAGTATTGGATGCCCTTGAGCCTATTCTAGAGCAGCAGTTCACTCCAGTGTTGGATGTGATCGGTAGAATTGATGGGTTAGTAGGTGAGTATATAAATTTGCAGGGGTACATGATAACGCATAAAAAGTCACGTTTTTACTCACATTATCTATTCCATTATTATTAAATAATTAACATTTTACTTCAAAAATTACATTTATTTGTGTTATTTTGTTAGTTTAAAAATTACGAAGACAATGCAAAAAGAATCAACAAAAACGGAGTTATAACGAAGATTTTAGAGCCAAACGAAGAAACGAGTTATGACCTCGAGCACAAAGGCGAATGACACGTACACTAGGCCAAGACTAACACAAGATATTATTTTAGATCCTTGATCTTCATTCGATTACGAAGACGATTCCGCAAAAATCAACTAAAACGGACGAGTAACGAAGAAGTTATAGCGAAAACAAGTTAAGATCCCGCGCACGAAAGCGCAAATACGGCCAAGACCAGACCATATATGGCCTTGCCTTGACCGTATACGGCCAGCCATGACCGTATACGGCCAAGTCTTGACCGTATACGGTTGGTTAGACCGTATATGGCTTAAGTCTTGACCGTATACGGCCAGGACTGACCGTATACGGTTGGTTTTTACCCGTATTTGCTTAAAGATGCTTCCTTTATCCGGGCACGAAATACGGTCAAGTTTTGGCAAAGAAAAATACGGTCAACAACCCAAAATCCGGTCAACAGGCTTCCTCTATAAATATCAACCTCCACCAACACTCAATTATCTTACCACCACTCAATTATTTCTCTCTCTAGCTTCCTCTCTCTAGATTAATTATTAGATTAGTGATTAATTAGAGAGTAGTATGTAGATAGTATTAGCATGGAGTACGATCGGAGTCACATTATTGTAAGAGCTTGGAATACGAACGGAATCCTGCTTCTGTAATTTCAAGTTTATTCCAATTCTCGTTTTAATCTACGGTGATTTCTTTCCTTTATCTATCTTAAATATAATGTTTGCTTTTATTTATATTATGCTAGATCTAGGAATTGCCATGATTAGCGAGTAGTTATCTTGTGTGTTTGTTACGATGTAGTTAGTTAATTAATTGTGGGATGGTGTTATATTTAATTGGGAACTTATTATTTTAATTATGCTTTTTTATCTATGATTTTAAACTTTACAAAAATGTCGTCTTTCCACCAACGAACGTGATTAAACTTTAAATATTAAGACGTCGCGAACCTTAATATAAAGTAATTAATTATCTATGTTAAGTCTACGGTTTGATTACAACACCATGCAATCATCGTAAAGTACATTGTTAGTTATTATGAAAACATTATATGTGGATTACATAATAACTACCAATGAAATTACTACGATTGACATCGTGAAGTACATGAATAATGGAATAACTATTTTAGTACATTGTTAAACACCTTAGAGTATTTTTATAAACATGGTCTGAGTTTGAACCTATGAAATGCGATAAGCAAGTTACATAGTCAAAAACATAGGGATTCTTTGGTATATTTTGTGAAAGGGTCAATTTAAATCATAAATTGGTTTTCAAAGCACTGAAGTACAAACTTAGCTTTTAGATCTAAAGTGAAAGGACAAGTATGATCAAAGTATTCATCCTTCGCCTATCACCCTTAGACACCCTTAGATTTTATCATAACCATCTATAGAAAGCATATTAAAATATGGGGTTGCACTCGTAGATTCTCATTATGTTAAATACTCCTGTAGTCGAACGATCGGAACGTTGATTAAGTGTGCTGCTATATTCATGCGCCCAGGGTTACTTCCAGAAAAGGGCCGCTTGTCCTATATAGAGGGCAAGTGTTGCGAGTCGAGCATAACCATTCCGATCAGAATCACCATGATCTAGTTCATGGTGAAATGCTAATTATTTAGTAAGGAATCTAGTGTCCGCACTGCGAGTACTTAATATAACATAATCACAAATACGTTTCAACTATTGTTTTCGTTAAATAAACATTAACACACATCATCTCATAACTTAACTAACGAAAATCTCAGAACACACCTTCTATCCATTATCTGTTTTACATTATCTTTTATTGCTTATTTTTCGTAGTATAAATACAAAAACCAAATCACCCTACTTTTATAAACCCCTCACTAGTAGGATATCACTTGTCTGAATACCTCCGTTTCAAACTCAGTTGGTTTGAAAAACGACCCTAGGTTATACCTACCGCTAGCTAGCCCCTTAGGCCACTTAGTAGTAGTTAATTTAGGCCCCTGTATTATCAATATAAAACACCCATTGATCGTCCAGCAGTCCAGAAATAAACGATCTGACTGTGGGCCATCAAGTTTTTGGCGCCGCTACCGGGGAATCAACTGTACGATCCAGAGGCGTCCAGACGAACCTTCTACCAAGTGAACCCTTAGTTTAGTTTTCTCTTCTCAAATCCCCCAAAAATTCTTTTCTAGTGAATGACCCGATCTTCCAGATCGGAACAACTTATTCCATATCTCGATCCCAAATCAATCATCTGAACCAGCCGACGAGAAAAACGATTATCCACCCACTAACAGATGATGGCAGAACGCGTTATTCTCGCGGACAACACCAAACCCTCGATTGAAGGTCGAGGAGAACCAATACTCTACCCGGAGATACAAGGAGCATCATTCGAGTTAAAGCATCACATCGTTCAGCTAATCCAGAATAATTGCCCATTCCACGGATTACCTAACGACGATCCCAACTCTCACCTTGACAAATTCAATTCCTTTTCCAACTCCTACAAATAAAATGGGGTTGAGCAAGATATAGTCCGCCTATATTTGTTCCCCTATTCCCTCACTCACCATGCACAAACCTAGTTTGAAAGATTAGAGACCGGCTCAATCACATCATGAAAGGAAATGGCCACTGAGTTCTTAACTAAGTACTTTCCGCCCTCCAAACAAACCAAGTTAAAGAACGACATCATAAACTTCCGATAAATTTATGATGAGTCGCTCTACACTGCATGGGAACGATTCAAAGGAACCATCAAGAAGTACCCAAACCACCAGCTCGACCGATCATCACAGTTATGCATCTTCTACAACGGTCTCGCTCCAAATCATCGTACTACCCTCGATGTTGCGGTCCAAGGGAACTTAATGCAACAGACAGCAGACGAATGATGAAGTTTGATCGAAAACATGTCGATGCATAACCACGATTGGAGCACCGGAGCTCAGCCCTTATCATCAGCACCTCTTGTCGCCTCCAACCCAATCCCTGTTGAGGCTATCAAATCACTCACCGAGCAAATGGAGACTCTTGCCAAGAAGATCGGAGAATTGAAGAAGCAACCTTAGCAAATCCACCAGGCCCAAGCCTGTCCTAATTGTACCAACCTGTATCCTACTGAAGAGTACCAGGTTGAGTACGAGGACCCTGACGGCACTGTCTACTACGCGCAGTTTTCAGTTCGCCCACAAAAATAACCAACCTGGATTCACTGAAAATTCTCAAAACCAATCAACCACCCTTTCAACCTAGATATCCACCTCGATACCCTATCTATCCTCAACAACACCAACTTACATACAACCAACCACTTCCACTTACCGGACCTCCAACAGACACTATTCCTGATGATCCAAATGCAAAGACAACCACCCTAGTCACTGGTTCTGAAGATACACTTTCTCAGTTCATCCAAGGACAGTATCAAGTGAACAAGAAGACGTCTGCCAGGCAGGACCAGGCTGATATACTCATGAGAAATCAACTCGCTTTGCTGAAAAACCTAGAAACCCAAATAGGACAATTAGCACAACGCCTTGATACTAGACCTAGGGGTAGTTTGCCTAGCAATACTATTTACAACCCGCAAGTTAAGGAGGCTAGACAGATTGACACACCAGACTCTGCGGAGGCACAAAGCCAACCTCCAGTTCTTCCGCCGGTGGAAGAACAACCTGCTGCTACATCAACAGCAGGCACTGAGTCTATGCTCACACCAAACAAAAAAGTACGTATCCCTTTTCCAAGACGTATCAAGTATCGCCCCGACAAGCTTGCGGCATTCAAGCTTGACGGGAAATTCTTAGATACCATGTCTAAAGTCCCTAGTCGTAATAAGTACATCAGGAAACTTCTCTCGAACAAGGATAGGATACCTGAGATACATAACCTCTCTCTGAACTCCGAATGTTTAGCCCTTCATAAGAATTCTCTGCCTGAAAAACTAGGAGACACGGGACGTTTCACTTTACCATGTTCCATCTACCAATCCGGCATCATTCGATCTTTAGTCGACTTAGGACCGTATCAACCTCATGCCCTACTCTCTATTTAAGAGACTAGAGTTAGAAAACCTTCAACCCTCAAAAATGACTGTCCAACTAGCTGACAAATCCATTAGGTATCCGAAAGGAATAGTTGAGAACGTTATGGTTAAGGTAGATAGATTCTTGTACCCTACAGATTTTGTAGTCATGGACATTAAGGAAGATATAAGCATCCCAATAGTTCTAGGAAGACCATTTATGAACACAGCTAGGACGGTCATTGACGTGTACAACCAAACCATCGTCTTACGATCGTACGGAGAAAGCGTCACTTTCAACATTGTTCGACCTATCCATGACTCATATGAAGAAGCAGAGATATACACCATTTCCATCAGCAGGGTCACATCTGATGATGAAAGTTCTGATTCTACGACTGAAGAGACTTCAGACACTAAGATGACAGATCAGTCATCTATTTTCATGTCTGACGCTGAAGAGGAAGAAGATCCAGAAGAAGAACCTGAAGAGATGGAAGACACTGAAGAGGACGAAGACATGGAGCAAGAAGAGGAAGAAGAAGAGGAAGATACGCCCACACCTTCTCGTAACCAACTACCAGAATCCTATCTGCCCACTGAAGAGATCATGCGAATCGAGAACACTGAAAATCTCATATCTCCGTCAGACAAGGAGCGTGAAGAAGAACCCCCAACCACAAGCTTTCTAAATAGAGCATATGTGCACACTGTGGAGCGCCTGATTGAGACTGTCACTCTCAAACCATTCACTTATCCCCGATTTCGCGTTCTGGAGAACCTAGAAAAAGATCTTAGAGAATCTACTGTCAACACAGAAACCAAGGAGAAACTATCGGAGAAGATCGCAGAGTACAAAGCCACTCGACCACGAGGACCGTGTCCCCGTAAACCAAGGATCTCTACGAATCCCATTCTCGAGCCTTAGACACACTTTGAGATAGGAGGAACGTCCAAATCTGATGAGCCGAAGAACATAGTGGTCGACACTTCTCAATCACTCTCTCAGGTCACTGAAGAATCTCAACCACCAGATACAGTGGAGTTCCCTGATTCACTGATGCTCCCGCCACAGAGAGTGACTCTGACAACATTATATACACCAACGTTCTTGTTGATGTTCGTTCTCTCCCTATTCCAGCTTCACCAGAATCACCTATATCGTCATCAGAAGATATCTACGTGCCAGCCATTTCCACTTATTAGGAAATGATTGAATTCATAGAAGAGTGCAATGATGATTTCCAGATCATCATAACGGCCATCTGATTATCTTCGATTGACTACACACTACATCAAAGAGAATGGATAACTGCCATTGAGACAGAATATGCAACAATCCAAGGGATTCCTATATCCTTAAGGATTCCATCAAGACGTTTGTAGCAGTTCTCCAAGAGCACATTCTAGAAGAGAAGTAAAATGAAGAAGATCCACTCGTTCGGTCTGAAAGAGAATCACGATTGTGTAGGAAGCAGAAGCAGATTTACTCAAAGGTATACAATGCCTTAGTAGGATCCGCACTGCCATACATCGTAAGACAACAAGAGTTGCTAGGATCAATCAGAGCACACATGGAAAGAACCACAGGAAACCCCGGTAATTATGCCGACATAAGAATGATGGAAGATCTTCGATCACTACTCGAATCGTTGGCCAACGATGACTTCAAAAGTACCAGAGATAGATTGGTGATCTACTCCACCCTTAAACACCACGCGGAGCTAATCATTCACGAATTAAGATTAACCGTTTGGGATGAGCAAAGGCGTGACCACCCCATCATTACTTCTGATATGTCTCAAGTCGATGTGGCGACTTATGTCACGAATCGACTCCGCAACATCTTCAACGAAGAGAGCGCCGAAAGAGCAAATTCCACATTTTATGCTGGATATCGTGAGATATTTAGTAAGCTGATTCTTACCTTTATGGAATCTGACTTTCCATTCGACCAGCACTAGCGAGATCTCATCCGCAGCCTTTGCCGCAGCACCAGCATTTTTAACAGAAATCCAGACTCTGAATACTACGAAGTCATGAAGATCCAATTCATGGCATTCACAGACTCTATCCAACATGAGCACCCTGATCGAGAGATGATTCACACCACACTGCCTCAATTATTGACCCTCATTGTCCATTAACCAAGGCAGTGGACTACATTACTCGGGGATTGCATGACCTCTTAAGGATCGCCTCAGCACACTTTCACAGCTTCAGCGTAGAAACCATGGAGCCCCCGGACTTTATAAGCACAATGGTCCGCCACTTCATGAAAATCTACCCACCTTGCTACACATATCCACAACCTAGGGCTCACAACATATTCATACACAGCCCTAAGGGACTATTTCCTTCTACCTGATCAAAGAAGAAGAAGTCGAGCTCTCGACTCTAACAGAGCGCTTCTCGAGAGGCAACCCGTGCTTTTAGAATTAGTTGTAGTTTTTAAAATCCAAGAAGTGAAAATGTCTCGGACTATAACACTTGGGTATACAAGAAGATTTCAAGACACCAACTCAATACACACCAAAATTGAGAAATATGGTGAAACAGTATACCCAACGTGTTCACACCTACGAGACGTCTACACAGAAGAAGTTGATCGGAGTACGCTATTTGCCCTTTCGCTTGAGCAAAATAACCTTTATAGAGCAGCAGCTGATACCTGAATTGCAAGTTTTGGCTGTTAACATCAAGTCAATGGCAATATCAAACACAACTGCAGCATCTTCAGATCTTTAGCTCAACGAAACCGACCGTAGGGATGTACTCATTTTCCAATTTCCACACTTTTATCTTCGTTAAATAAAATTCCGTAGCTATACCCTATCATATGCTTTATCTCTAAGTGTGGGATTTTTACCTCCGGTAAAGTTCTATAGAACATTAGGGACAATGTTCCTTTAAGTGTGGGATAGCGGTATAGCATATCTGCATACCTAGCATAGATTCTTCTTTCCAAAAGCAAACGAAAAATGTTTCTCAAATCTCTCTTTTGCTTATAATTATCAAAATTTTTGAATCAAAAATACTTTAGAAAGAATTATTTTTAGAAAAGAAAAGGTTTAATTTGGGAAGTAAGATAAAATAAGATAGGAATTCCCTAAATAGAAATGAAAATCTAAGAGGAGCATCGCATGACTAGGCACACCGTAACCCAAAATATTTGATTGTGAGGTATTTGAGCCCATATAGCATTCATTTTTAATGCTTCATTATTCATTTGTTGAGTGTGCCGACGTATGCGTTTAGAATTAGAATTTGCTCCCGACATACATTTCAAGACCACATTGATGAGTGTCATACGTGGCATAGGTACAATTAGAGGATCTCGACATTCTTAGGATAAAACCCATTTCTCCAAAAGCCTAGCCCTGACCAACACTTACTTTTAGCGTTGATGAATCCCTTAGCTAACACCTTTGAGCTTAAACTTGTTGGTTTCTTAACACATGAAACCCTTTCTCCCTCCAAAACCCAATCTAAAGAGTTCTAAGTTTATGAAAATGCTATTTAGTATCTTAGTTGCGCTAGTTTCTCTCTTACATCTCTCCGAGTTCCCAAAGTCTAGTCGTGAAAAGTCACATTTCAAGCGCGTTTGGACAAAATACATAACAAGAATAGTTGAAGACGAAGGAGCAAAGCTCATTCCAAAATACAAAAGAAAACAAAGAAAAAAAATATATGCATATATACAAAAGGAGAAAAGAAAAATCTAAAGATTCTACCAGCCATTCGCTGAAGGAGTATGATGTAACGTAAAAAGTCATGTTTTTACACACATTATTCCTCACTATTTGAGCCAACATTTAGTGAAAACATATTAAAACAATGATTATTTACTAAAATTCACTAACGTGGTTCAAATATAGATGTTGCAACAAAAATCATTAAAAACGTTCAATTAACATGCAAAACAAAGCGAATAAACTTCACCTGATCCCTCCACTAATATTTACCCTATGATATACACATTCTAACTTATCTTATATCATTCATAGGTAATTACAAGAGCGGAGAATCAAGAATCAAGCAAAACGGATAAGGAACGGAGAAGATACAGCATCTGAAGATCAACCGAACGTATTCCAAGCACGTATGAGCTATAGACATCCAAAATTCATGATTTTTGTTAGAAGCGTAACGGAATTACGAGATCATAGGCAAAAAAATCAAGCCAAACGGACAAGAAACGAAGAAGATACGCGCGAAACAAGCAACGAACGAAGTACCGAACAACGGGCAAAACACCAAACGGCATCAAGGATGCCGTATACGGTCCTTAGCATGCCGTATACGGCCCTTAGGACCCCGTATACGGCCTCTAGGGTGCTGATACGGCCCCCTTTGCCTTCTGGTGATGCCGTTTTTTTTCGAGCTTGTATTTTGTGCTTTGGAGCTTGTACGGGTATCTTGGGACCTTTGCCTATAAATAGGAGGCTCCCCCTCCTCATTTCAATCATCTCTTAATCCCTTCACTCTCAAAAACTTCTCTCTACTCTCTCTCACACACTCTTTCTCTCTCTAGGTTCTCTCTCTAGTCTCTCTCTCTAGTTTCTCTCTCTAGGATTTTAATCCTTGAAACTAGTGGGAAGATTAGGGGAGAATCCTTCTCTTTTCTTTTTAGATTAGTTATGTAATTTAATTAGTAAAAGCTAGCATTTGTAATGCTCGGGATTTATTAGAAGAAATACAAGTGTTATTCTGCTCGCAATTTGTACGGGTATTATCTATCTTTTCTATTATTAATTTGTTATAATGTTCATGTTTGATGTTTGTGATTTATTAATGTTAGAAATGTTTATTGTCATGCTTTGTGAGTAGTTGCTTGTATGTTTGCCATGATATAGATAGTTGTAATTAAGAATGATGTTATGCTTTGTTATCTATCTAAACTTATCCTGAATCTAGACTTAATTTACGTGTCACCCTTTCCAGTCCTTCACGTGGCTATCACCTTAGTTGTAGGATTTGACGAAACCCTAGTTACGGTAGACAGTTATCTATGTTTATGTATAAAGCTATGAGATATCCGTAAAACGGCCCTGTACTTAGTATAGCGTTGGAAACACCTCGGGTGGAGTACAAATACGTGGAAGCTAAGGAAATGTCGAATGTCTATCTCATCGTGAAATACCTAGAAGTCACCCTTCTAGAACATGGTCTAGGAACCCTAAAGTTGTAGAAATACTATAATATTGTACACCGTGAGTATACCTAGGGTTATAAAGCTGTGGAAATACTTAAAGTATTGTACACTGTGAATATACCTAGTGTTATACAGCTGTGAAAATACTTAAATGTCTTGTACACCGCGAGTACACCTAAGGATGAATGACTGATTGTAAAGTAGGGCCTAATTCATGACGGAAGTATTTGTGCTTACAATAATTGAATATGGAGTTCTAAAAAGAAAGCAAAGACTCGGTTGTAGTCTAAGATGCTTAAACCCCTTTACTCCACTTAGCCGATAGTTTAGAATACAAAGTTAATACACTTGGTCTCTAAAGACAGTGAGGGGGGTTTAAAACAGCCTGGTCTGATCAGAATCAAGATAACCTAGGACTCCGTGACATACTAATTTAGAACCGGACTAAAGAAGTAGGGTCCTAGTGTTTACACCTATAGTTTATCTGTCTATTAGCTAAATGTGTCCCCGATAAACATCATTCCAAACAATACACTATCCTAAATCATGGTGAACCACCTCTTTGTTATCCTTAAGTATTATATATATGCTAGCTTCCCTTTACTTTTATACTTTATTAGTTTTAGTAGTCTTAAATAGATAAAAACCAAAAGAAATACCTATCCAACTATCTAAACCTAGCTTGATTACTAAGTTATCTGAACGAGCTCTGTTTCAATTCGACCGTCGTTAGGAACGACCCAGGATCATCCTTACCACATACTAGTATCAGGTATTCGTACCTATCACCAGTAGGTAGTATGGAGGTTTAGGCCCCTGACAAAATATAAATTTAAAACTTACCCCACACGGGTGCGTGCCGGTTGGAAACATGACGACCGATCGGGGCGCATCAAGTTTTTAGCGCCGCTGCCGGGGACGGTAGTACGATTTGGAGCCTGTTTAGATAAAATAGTTTTTAAGCGATCCTTTTCACTAGGACTCATTATCCTTGTTAGAAGTTAATTTCTGCCCATAGATTAGCATAGTTAGATTAATATAGCTTAGATTAGTATAGATTCAACTCCCTTCTCACCTACACTTTAAATTCTTAAACCTTCTTCGTATGAATGTCATCTGTGAATACTTGGGCAATGGAAACTCAACAACAATGGATAGATCAATTAGATAGTCTTGTTAATTCAATCCAAGATAGATGTAGGAGTGATGCCTACTTAGATGACGAATGTCAAAGGTATAGTATGATTTATTCGGATAACATAGGGTACTTAAATCCTTAATTACAATATGACCCTTATGCTCTCCAACAACGTCAATACCAACCTTACTATCCCAAACCACTCGAAATCTACCCACACTCATCTTACCCTGTATACGAACCACAACCATATGAGAGTTCTAACTCGAGCGATATGCATATAGCTTTTTCCAGAAGTAATGCTTCTCTCTCACCATCTTCCGACTTACTTGAGCAATTATTAAAAGAACAAGAAGACATACTTAGAAAAACTACTAAAAAGATGTCTAAAATGCAAGCACATGTCCAAGTAAGTAGGGATCAAGTTAGATACACCTTTAAGCTACAGGAAGATGAGAAGCACTCACAAACCACATCTACCCCACTCAACACAGACTTGCATTCTCTTGAGCATGGTTGCAACCTTCCGAAACTTAACCAACCTTCTAAACCTTCACATCTAACCACTCCTAACCTATCAACGTCCCAGACCAACGAAAAATTCGTTCTAGAAGAACTTTCTGAACCACTGAAACTCGTTCACCCCGGCAAGAGTGACGAGTACGACAAGGTAGACGAGGAGATAGAAATGGAGAGCCCAGATCGGGAGATTTACATAGAAGAATTAGCTTGAAAAGGATTGGAGGAATGCACACCGACTCTAAGTAGTGATCTCATCCCCATTCAGAACGAAGTGGTTGATAATATCTCACATATCCCTTCGGATGAATCACTGCCTGATCTAATCGACTTCTCTGTGATCTTAGAGGAACCAAACCCCCAAGTAGTCGTCGAGAATGTTGTTACAAGATTGGAGACATTAATGGACTTTGTCCCACCTTCATGCCCAAAGTACAAGATTTTCATCGAACAAAAGATCATAGGAAGCAAGGCGGGTGTTGCGTCATAGTTGACCTGTAAACCATTTCTCAGAATGCCTTATGCGTCATGGAAGAATGAGGACCACTTTGACCAACCCATATTACAAATCCAGACCAAGGAGGTAATTAAAGTTGAGAGAATTGTTATACCTCCGGTAAAACAAGTCCCTCACTTTGAACCATCTCCTTATATTGGACATACCCTAGCCATAACTTGCCTTAACTCTCTAGGTGTGTACCGATATTACTACTTGTGTCTACCGATGGATGCAAGCAAGCCGCTAGGATCTCCTGATAAATAGAGTTAGAGTCAAGCTAGTGAATCGAACAAAAACAAGCGCTTCTCGGGAGGCAACCCGTGTCTAATGTAGTAGTAGTAGTTAAATTAGGATTAGTAGTAAACTAACTTTAATGAGTAGAAAATGAAACCCTAAAAGGCATGATCAAAGTTTCTTCAGTTTGGTGAACAAAAAACGAATGATTTTTAAAATGACTTGGAATTTAAAATTTCATACTAATTGAAGTCATGGTTTTTAAAAATTAAAGTCAATTTTTTGTCAAACCTTAAAATCTTACATTCATTTTCACTATTTCAAGTTCTCAACATCTTTTTCACTCCCAAACATGGGAACCTACTGGAGCCTTAGTCATCTTACACCCCCACTCACACATTTCGAGCATTTGAGGTACTTACATATATTTCTTCTGTGAACATACATAAGATCATTTGATGCTTTATCTGATAACACGATTTGTATGACAATATGTGTACTATGCTCAAACTCGTTGAAAAATGTATGCTTTGGAAACCTTTATACTAGGCTACCTGATTTAACTGTTAATATGCTTATAGTAGTGCCTCCATATTTGTTTCTTGTGCTTTGGTGAAATTATCGGCATTCGAACCATTTTACTATGTGATCTAACTCCAAGTCATACACTGGTTCGTTTCATTTGAAAAACAACAGTGAATCTATGGCTCTGAGAATAATCACTTGTTTGTTAGATTACGTTTGTCAACTCTATTGTTTGTACAAATGCCTAGTAAACAGGGATCGACGCCTATAGATGAAGAATCTTTGAGTATAGTGAAGAGACAACAAGAGGAGCATTCTGGTTCATGATACTCAGGAACAACTTGAGCACTGCTTCACAGGAAAAGAGATGGTTCTTTCAGACATATAAATGATCACATTCTAGTTGTCTATGACTAGTTCATCGAGAAAATCAACTCAACATTTACCGCATGTTCCCAGATATTCCAACGTCAACCCCAAATCCGAAAACTACAATATACCATATCCTTGGTTGTTAAAGGATTAGATACGGGATTGATATGGAAATTAGAGATCTCTGCTGATAAAAACAACAATCGGATACATTACATCAGTTTGTCGGTGAAGATCTCGGGAAATGAAGATTTATGGTCATTGGATTCAGCACTTTCAGATCATTAGGAGCCGTTAAGATACATCAGCAGCTCTGGATGATTAGGATCCTCGTCCATTATTTGAAATCCAACATTTGGTGTATCTTGATTGACTCTGCCTATATCCGGAGCACGACATCACTTCGCTTCATCTTTTACAATCTATCATTTTCGTCTCAGTAAAGTCGAGCTCTCGACTCTAACAGCAGCGCTTCTCATGAGGCAACTCGTGAAATAAGACGTAGAGAGAATAAATGTGTTAATAAGTAAAGAAAATCTCCGACTATCCTTCACACATGGATATGCCCAAACCAAAACCCTAAGTTTGTAAAATGGGCACATCCAATTTGTTCACACCTACGAGATTGATTCACAAGAGAGTTGTGTTGACAATAAGATGAATGAGACAGTAGCAAATCACTTGAAGCCGAGCCGATCTTTATGAAGAGTGCAGAAAGAGATTTTGGCAACCCCTCTTATCAGCACAATTTCAGACTCTCAGCTCCAATACAGCTCGCTATCTGGGGAGTCTCCTTACCCTTTATCCGTTTTTAAGATTCTTATTTGTTTTGTTAGTTTGTTAAATAAAAATGGTAATCTATACTCTATCCTAAGCTTATCACTAAGTGTGGGATTCCAGTCCAAACACAACACTTGAGAAACATTTTCTTACAAGTTCAAACTCTAAGTGTGAAATTTTACTTCTAGTAAAATCTCTACTGAAGAGAACATTAGGGACAATGTTCTTCTAAGTGTGGGATAGCAGGTATAAAATACCTCAGATAGATTTTTATGTCCAAATAGCAAACTCACATTATCCAGTGTGAAAAGAAAATTATTCGGGTCACTTAGCCAAGTGGGGGAGAGATTGATATTTATGGAGAAAAGAGAAATTCTTCCATTTCTATTTGTTCCTACGCTCGAGCTAAACGGCATCTGTCACATGGTTGTCAAGCATTTTTAGCCCATGTGGTTGATATTCAAAAGTCCTCGCCAAAACTTGAGGAAATTCCTGTTGTAAAAGAGTATTCTGATGTATTTCTCGAAGAGTTACCGGGGATTCCACCTGATAGGCAAGTTGAATTTCTTATTGATCTTGTACCGGGAGCGACCCCAATCGCAAAGACTCTATATAGATTTGCATCGTCCGAAATGCAAGAGTTAATGAAGCAATTGCAAGAACTATTGGATAAAGGTTTCATCCGTCCAAGTAGTTCACCGTGGGGGGCTCCAATTTTGTTTGTTAAGAAGAGAGATGGCACAATGCGAATGTGCATCGATTACCAAGAGTTGAACAAGGTTACGATCAAGAATAGGTAGCCCTTACCTAGAATTGATGACTTGTTTGATCAACTCCTAGGTGCTAGTTATTTTTCAAAGATTGATCTCCGCTCGGGTTATCATTAACTGAAAGTTCGAGAAGATGATGTGCCCAAAACTGCTTTCAGAACTCGATATAGCCACTATGAGTTTGTGGTGATGCCTTTCGGGTTGACTAATGCTCTAGCGGCTTTCATGGATCTCATGAATCGGGTGTGTCGACCAATGCTTGATAGATCCGTAATTGTTTTCATCGATGATATTCTTGTTTATTCTAAATCTCCGAAGGAACATGAGTCTCATTTGAGACAAGTGTTGCAAATGTTGCAGGTTGAAAAGCTTTATGCAAAGGTCTTAAAATGTGAATTTTGGCTTCGTGAGGTACAATTTCTCGGTCATGTTGTAAATGACTAGGGTATTAAAGTAGATCCTTCGAAGGTTGAAGCGGTTATGAAGTGGGATTCTCCGAAGAATCCAACTGAGATTATAAGTTTTCTTGGTCTCACAGGTTATTATCGACGTTTCTTTTAAGATTTTTCAAAAATTGCGACTCCTCTTACTAAGCTTACTCGTAAAGATGATAAGTTCGAATTGAATGATCAACATGAGAAAGCTTTTCTTACTCTTAAGGAGATTTTAAGTCGAGCGCCTATTCTTGTACTTCCTGATGGCACTGAGGATATGTTGATTTATTATGACGCTTCTTATAATGGTCTAGGTTGTGTGTTGATGCAACGAGGCAAAGTTATTGCCTACGCGTCATGACAACTAAAAGAGCACGAAAAGAATTATCCAACTCATGACTTGGAGTTGGCGGCGGTTGTTTTTGCCCTCAAAATCTGGAGGCACTATCTCTGTGGTGTGAAATGCACCATTTACACCGATCACAAAAGCCTTAAATATTAATTTGATCAATGAGATTTGAACATGAGGCAAAGACGATGGTTAGATTTAGTGAAGGATTATGATTGTGAAATCCTTTATCATCCGGGTAAAGTAAACGTGGTGGCGGATGCTCTTAGCAAGAAGGCGTCTCATAATGTCTTATACATTAAATCTCTCTGAATGATTGTTACTCCAAATTTATTCAACTACATTAAAGAAGTACAACAACAAGTATGGCAAGAAGATGATGTAAACGCTGAACGCATTAAGGGTCAAATTTCAAATTTTGTTGATGATTCACGCGGTTTAAAGATATGGCAGAATTTGGGTACCAAATTCAGCAGAGCTTAAGAAGTTGTTATTGGACGACGCATATAAGTCTAAATATTCTATCCATCCCGGTGCCACCAAGATGTATCATGACTTGAAGTCCGATTATTGGTGGCCGGGTATGAAGCGGAAAATTGTTAAGTATGTTGAGCAATGCTTAACTTGTTTACAGGTAAAGGCGGAACACCAGAAACCTTACGGTAAAATCCAACCTTTGGATAAACCCGTTTGAAAATGGAAGCACATAACTATGGATCTTATCACCAAATTACCTAGAACCCCGCGTCATCATGATGCAATCTGGGTGATAGTGGATAGCTTGACGAAAAGAGCTCTATTTTTGCCTATTAAGGAAACTTCATCTTCTGAGATGTTAGCGGATTTATATATGTGTGAGGTAGTGGCAAGGCATGGTGTGCCGGTGACTATTGTTTCCGATAGAGATAGTAGATTCACATCAAGGTTTTGGTCAAGATTCCAAGAGGATATGGGCACTCGTCTCAATTTGAGTACGGCCTACCATCCTCAAACCGATAGTCAAAGTGAGCGGACTATTCAAACCTTGGAGGATATGTTAAGGGCGTGTGTTATTGATTTCGGTGGTAGTTGGGATGCACATTTACCACTCACTGAATTTTCTTATAATAATAGCTATCACGCGAGTATTGGCATGCCACCATATGAAATGTTGTATGGGAGAAAATGTAGGACTCCAATTTGTTAGGGTGAAATTGGCCAACGAGAATTGGCTAGTACTGATGTGGTCCAAAGAACCACTGAAAAGATAAATCAAATCCGTGAACGACTGAAAGCGGCCCAAGATAGGCAAAAGTCTTATGCGGATAAGAGAAGACGCCCCATTGAGTTTCAAGAAGGGGATCGTGTTATGCTGAAAGTGTCACCGTGGAAAGGAATCATTCGATTCCAAAAGCGTGGAAAGTTAAGTCCTCGTCTTATTGGACCATTTAAAATCTTGGCGAGAGTGGGCAAAGTAGCTTATCGACTTGAATTGCCCGATGAGTTGCAAGGAATCCACAATACTTTTCATGTTTCCTATTTAAGGAAGTGTTTGGTGGATGAGGCAACTTATGTACCTTTGGAAGAGATAGAGGTGAATGACAAGTTAAGTTATGTTAAAGAACCAATCATGATCCTTGATGTAAAGGTTAAGAAATAAAGAGATAAGGTTGTTGAAGGTGCAATGGAAGCATAGAAAAGGGTCCGAATTTACTTGGGAATCCAATCCGATATTATCCGGCATTGCACCAAGCATGGATTGTGGGGACACAATCCCGATAAGTGGGGGAGAGTAGTAACACCCCAAAATTTGTAAGTTTTATATTTATATAAATGTATGTTATTCAAATACTTATATTTGTATTTGGTGTTAAATATAAATATAGTTATGGGTTAGAAATATAAAAGAGTTACTACTTGAGGGGCTGAAAGTGTTAAGTGTGTAAGTAGAGGGTAGAAAATGAAAATATACAAATATATCATCTTCCTTCATGAAAAATCTGGAACAAGAATTAGTTTCTGTTATGTGTGTGTGTTCGGTCGAGGGAACCAAGAAGCCAAAAGAAGAAATCGAAATTGAGCTAAGGGTTGATAAATTGAAGGTTCTAAACCCTAACTCAAGTCAAATAAGGTATGAATAACACTCTCTAACTCTTGATTTCATGATCTAGTTATGAATACTAGTTAGGGTTTAAGTAAAAAGAAGTTAATTAAGGTGGGAATTAAGTGTGGAGTGATTTTGTAAGTGTTTTTGAGTTGCATGTACTTATCAAAGCAATGAAAAAGTGAAAGAATTGAATTAATGATTTTGGGTGTAATTATTGGAATTTCACCAAGTATGTATGTAGGTGAATTAATTGAGGATGGTGATTATAAGTTGTTATTGTTATCAAATGACAACTTAATCACCTATAAGTATGTGTAATATTATGAGATAAGTGTATTATAGCTAGTTAAGAATTGAGTGTTAGAAGTGAAACACTTGAATTTTAGCTAGTTGGATGTTAAAGAGTTAACTTTGAGTTCATTGAGTTGTAAGTAACTCATGTATGTGTATTGATATGTTTAGGTGATACAAGAGTGAGGAAATAGTTGCTAAGGTAAGTAATGGGATATTATGTAATTAAGTGGTTACACTTGGATTGCAATGAGTAGTCAAGTGTGTACCTTTTTAATTGTTGTGAATGAAGTGTAGTCATTGAGATACAAGAGTATTCAATGATCACACTAAATGGTGGAATTCAAGGGGGGTGATTGGGATACAAGAGTATTCAATCAACCATGTTCTTGACACCATGGTATGGACTCTTTGAGTCAAAATGTATGGAGTTGAGGATCCTTAATTCGGGTTATGTTATTATGTTAATGTTATGTATTCCCTTACTTACTAAGTATATTTGCTTACCATTATGTTATTGTTGTATGTAGATGAGCAAAGCGGGTCACGAGGCGATTTGGGTAAAAAGTTCAAACGGGAATAGTGGTAGACTTGTTACAAGTTAGTAGTAAGTAATCCCTTTCAATCATGCTCTTCATATGTAGAAACGCCCAGCTTGTAAGGTTGTTGATCAATTGAATTTGATCATCTTTTGCAACTAAGTTTATTATGTATGAAATCTTTGTAAAGTATTGTGTTGAAAGTTGTTTTGGGTTGAAATTACCCTTTGTGAATGTTGAATTGGTGTTGCTTATGTTAAGTTGGTGAAGGTTTTCAAATGGGTCAAAATGGTGTTGATGAATCCGAGTTTAAAAGAAGCCAACAACCTCATTGTTTTGTATAATTCAGTTTTAAATTTACTTTTACATGTACGCATGTCATGTTTGCTCTTATTTTCAGGTTACCTTATGCCTGCTTACGTTGCTTGAAGTTCATGGTTGTAAAAAGATCGACGATAACAAAGTAAATGAAGGTTCTGTTTGCTAATAGTAAATGTATGATTTTAAAGTTCAATATCATACTAGCTTAATAGTTAGATTATTTTAACATATTGTTTATGGTTCAACTTCTAATTTATGGATAATAGTTGATCGATTAGTTGCACCTTCCTTTTCTATTGTTTACATATATGATATTATTATGGTTTGCTTTAGTTAATTAGTTACTTCATGAAGTTACATGTTGTTTGTTGTAATCATGATTTTATGATATTACGATTTTTTTATTTAATTATAAGATATTATGATTTGTAAAATAATTTAGTTATATAGTCTTTATATAGCAGTCAATTAGCTAGGTAACACCATACTATAAAGACCATGTAACTGGCATTATATTCAGCATGGTAACTTAGATTTGTCAATGTGTTAAAGAAGTATGTTGGCTTAACTCACGTATGTATGCTAATGTGGGCCCAAACAAACAGTTACGTTTTATACACTTATCTTCTTTATATTATAAATAAGTTGCATACTCAGTAAGTGGGTATATATTAACTTAGTTTACGACTAGATATATATTTTGTTCATTAAATTAAATATGAAGTATTAAGTATGTTTAAGAAGAGGTTACCAAAAGTGTTTACTGTAATTAATCATGAATCGGGTTCACAATTGGTCATATACAATTAAACAGAAGTGTTCTTAACCCTTTTTGTGTTATTCAATCTGACTCTTTGTTATAGCTATGTGTTTTATGTTGGTTTCCATCCAAACATGTATAAAATTGAAAACATATACATTATATAGTTCTATATACATGATTGTTACGTATATGATTTAATGAAATACATAAGTACTATATGGCATTAAGGTATGGGAAAGTTATATGTACATGAACTTTACGATAACGTTTATTTAATGGCCATTAAACAACGCCCGGGTTAAATACTAGTTGAAACGGCTAGTAGCGTGTTCCTTCCAATTCAAATAATTTGTTTGAAAGGAAGTTACGTTTTAAAATCAATTATGTTCAATTTTACTAATTAGTTTCTTTGATCAAAATTTTCTTTTAGTTATTTAAATTATTATTTTATCATGATTCATTTTTGAAGTGGAAATTTATTTGGTAGATGAATTTGAATGTTTAAAAAATTAATTTTTGAAGCAGAATATTACTAAGATTTGAAATTAATTAATAGAAATTCAATTAATTATTTATAGAGCAACACAAAGAGTGATATCGTTGAAAGAATTAATTAAGGGCTTAATTTGAAATTATGGCACGGAGTCTTTAAAATCAACAGGACGGTCATTACTGTAACTGATTATAAATAATATAACGAAATCTAAAGAATAATACGAGTAACTGGTAACAGATCTGAAGAATTCTAATTGATTATAAAGAATAATAACGAAATCCAAAGAATAATAACTGATAAGAGATAATGACGAATACCAGCGAAGTCTAACGAATAATAGCATTAAGAAATAAGAAGACAAGTAAGCAAAACGTTAATTGGGTTGGAGCTTGTGTTATTTAAAATAGATTTAGAAGCACTGTTCAGGGTACGGCCGCCTAAAGTTGCGTATAGTAGAAATTGAGACTTGCCAGAATGTAGTAAACAAAAGTGTATTTGCTCAGGGGATTTCTTGTATTTCAATTGTTGTCACTGGTGGACAAAGCATTGTATACAGGGATTAGTGTTTGTGAATACATTCAAATTGTATCCGATGTGTATTGTGTATTCAACTTAAGTTTGCTATTTTTAATGAATTAAACTTTCAAAAAATGTATTTTAATGTATTTTGCTGATGTGTCATCTGTTTACGGTGCCACGTGACATCCGTAAAAATTGACATGTCAGCGAAAGTACTGTATAATACATTAAAATACACTTTTTGAAATTTGAATTCATTAAAAATAGCAAATGTAAGTTGAATATACACTACAGACATCGGGTACAAGTTGTATTTATTCTAATACACTAATCCTTAAGTTCAATTAACCAAGTGATCAATAGTCATAATGAAATATCAGTTAAAGACTCTTGATTATCACAATTGCCTAACTAGAGGAATATGAAATAACCAGGTTTGGATCAGACCCAATGGGTCGTGGGTCGGGTCCGACCCATTTTGTTCCTTTCTTTCAACATCAACCACCGCACTCTAAAAGTTGATATCTCATTCAACCTCAATACATCTTTGGGCACATCTTATCCCGTTATGAAACACTCAAAACTATTATACTTACATATACATATTTCGATCCAAGTTTTTGTGTTAAGTGCACTTGTAACCCATTTTTCCAACACACAATACCGATGCACAAACCTGAGCACTAGTGTACTAGAAAATGGTATTACTATCACTTACGACTTACGAGTGTACTAGAAAATGGTTCAAAATTCCATTATTGATTCAAAAGGTATATATACAGTAATCTGGATCAATTTCAATAGCTTCAACCACAGACCTGAGCACTTCGAAGTAAAATACACAAATCATCTTCATATCTGTATTCCTTCAGCTTTGAAGGATTATAGAGCTCAAATACCCTGTTTACTACACCTTCAAGTATTTCTCAAGAAATCTGGCAAATGTACATGTGGTTTTGTACTCTTACGCCGATCGATGGTCTTTCCTTTTTTGTTTTTTTTTTTGTTTTCTTCCTGGAGGGACCCGACCCATCAGGGTTGTTCAAAAGATTAAAATTGTTCTAATACAACCTTGCGCATGAAGTCCTCCGGTGCTGTAGTATAAAAGAAACATAAAATCCATTTTTTAGAAGCTCATAATGTCGTTCAGAGTCTCATTTAATGAGATTTCAACATTCACAACACGTCTTTCTAATTTGTAAGCTGTAATATAACCTGTACTACCCTCTGACTAAAAAACTAATACAATCTTACTCGTCTCCAGAAGAACACAATCATGTCTGACTTGAAATATAAACGGGTAAAAGGAGGTTTTGCATGTTCAGGTTACCGAAGAGGGCTAGTCATTTTTGGACTCAAATATACGTGCCTTAACCGGGGTATAACCATGACCATTCCCAACCCATTCCTTGGCCACCCCAACATGTTTACTTGAGACCTAGTGAGAACATAAGGACGCCTTACCACTATGCTAACTTGGTGATGGTTATCTGACTTGAAATATGTTTTTGATAAAATGTCCTCATCAAGGACAATTTCAACAAAAATCGTGGATCATAATTAGAATTACCAAATCCTAGTAGCTAAGAGTACTAACAGGTACGATTGGAAAGGTACCAAAAGTATTTTGTTACGATCCCATATCGGCCAAATGTAAGTTTGGTTGGTGTCTTATAAATCTAGGTGTTCCCTCCTCCTACAAGCTGTCTTTTGAGAGTGAGTTCTACACTTGGGTTTATGGCTTGATACGGGCCTAGTATGAGATAGGTTTGTATCAATGGGTATAGTATGATATAGGTTCGTATCAATTGCTATCAGAGTGAGCCCCATCTTTTGAGGTTCCAACACCTCGGAGTGGCGGCCTATGGAGTGGTGGCTTAGACCCGAAAAGAGGGGTGCCACCGTGACTAACATAGCCGTGACCAACGAGGATGTTGGCTCTTCAAAGCATGGGGTATTGATACGATCCCACATCGGCTAAATTTAAGTTTGGTTGATGGCTTATAAGTCTAGGTATCCCCTCCTCTTACAAGTTAGCTTTTGGGAGTGACTTCTACACTGTTTATGGCTTGATACGAGCCTAGTATGGGATAGGTTCGTATCATATTTGTTACTTTTTTGGAGAAGCGGAATAAAATAAAAGTACAATCAGAAAAATAATAGCTCATAAAGCAGAGATAAGAATGAGTACCTAATCCATTGGTGAACAATTTGAACTGACCAAGAGCTTGTCTTATGAACATCTCAACACCGCTTACTACCGTGACACCAACCTCTACAGCCTCTTGCAATAGCCGGGTGTTTCTAGGTGTATAAACCGCATCAAATACAAGATCATATGATCTTAAATGCTCCTAATGAAGTTAGTTAGCACATATGTTAGTTACTTCATATTCATAATTGCAATCCATTTTCACACGCACACACAGATAGATAAGAAAGAACAAACCTTGGAAACTGGAGTTAGATGTACATCTGGTTCCATGCCAATAGCAGAACAATTCGCAAGAATCATTCCACTTTCGCGACAAAATGTTTCCAATTGTTCAAGTGGCAAAGCCTCACCTGAAACTGCTCGTGCAAGAGACTGTGCTCTCTCTGTCCAAGAAAGTTTTAAGGTCAAAAAATAATAAAATTCCAAATTAGTCAACATTTTAAGTCAGGATTTACCAAAGTTACGATTGAAAATCACCACACGGGCTCCTTTGCTTTTGGCACCAAAAGCTAGTGCTCTTCCAGCACCTCCTGCTCCAACCAATACGAACAATCTTCCAGCAATAGGAGACACGTTTAGTACCTTCTCATTTGGATTCTGCTTCTCTGTTCACCAGTAAATTTCAATGATTGATGAATCATGAAAACTATCAAGTATCTACAACCAATGCACTTCCTTTCAGTTCAAAATGATTTATCAGCTTTGAAATGGACCAAAAGTACTTTGGTTATCATGAAAAATTTATCATATAAAACTACTAAACTATTACAATTACTAGTTGAAAAACAAAAGGAATCAAGTCAACTGTTTAGAGGGTTTATTCAGTCAAAATGAAACTATATCATTGCATAAACTATTATGTTACCTTGCAGTGCATCTTCTATTGCAGTAATACAAGCATCACAATCAGTATTGTAACCAACCAGCTTTCCATCAGTGGGCCGTCTTACGATGGTGTTTACAGCTCCTATTGACTGATAATCAGCAATTGATGTGCAAAATCAATAAAACTAAATGGAACATGATTTCCAAAGACTATAACCATTATATGCAAATGTGAAATGATTCAAGTACTTTTTATACCTTAGCAAGGGGGTCAACTTCATCACAGCATGCTACTGCTGCTTCCTTATGTGGCAGTCCAATACTAAAGAGAATACACGCACGCATTAGAAAGACCTAGTCAATACACAGTACTATATTTTAGAAACAACCTATTTATATGATCAATGTATACATCTTGGAAATCATGATGGTCCAGAAAAGCATAATATTTGAGCAAAAAGTATAGTTAAGAAAGAGAACTACACAGTTTTTTTACTTAACGAACTTTAGAGAAAGAGTACACATGTGACTTACAAATTTACAACCCATTTAAGTATGAATGGATTAATTCGGGTAATG
The DNA here is from genome assembly GCA_963930675.1 of Gnaphalium uliginosum. Lineage (NCBI taxonomy): Eukaryota > Viridiplantae > Streptophyta > Magnoliopsida > Asterales > Asteraceae > Gnaphalium > Gnaphalium uliginosum. The sequence goes on along the minus strand of OZ005680.1, from coordinate 35,913,430 downwards.
TAATCTTCAACGTGTCAAACAAACACTAGCTTAGAAGATAACGACTTAAATGGGTCAAAAGTTACCCGAAGTGTATCTTTAATGAGTTACACCTTTTTATTTAAAAATCATATAATTAAATATAATTATTGAAAAATTTAACTTTTAGTCATATTTGGCACACCAACTAGTTATGGTAAAAAAAATTAAAATTGGACAAAAAAGATTTTTGGGTCAACTCGTCCAAACTGGCCTGTATTAAAATTAGCCTGTTGCCCAACCCGCCCATTTTGCTATCTCTAATAAAAAGTTTTGCATTTGCCCATAGATTCAAGAAAGTCAATCACTAGTTCAAATAATTTAAGTACCTGAAACCAGCAAAGTCTGCACACGAGTACACTCTAAGGAATTCCTTAATATTATCAACAAGAAGCGGGACATAAATTCCATTATAACAACAATATCTGAAGGCAGGGTTATGCAACAGAGGACCTTTGCTATGACCAACTGGATTAGATACAACACCAAATACTTTTGTATCCAAATCCACATTATCAAGCTTATAAACGTTCTTGATGCTGAGTAGAGATGGCAAGCCAGGTACAGATCTCCCACCAAACGAACCACAAACCATAAAGGCACCATATTTTGGACCCAACAATTGGCTTATAAGGCCTCTATCTCCAACAGCTCTTACAATCACGGGGACCTATAAAAATACATGCATCGCAAAATTAGCATTAAACACCTAACAAGTTTTCACTCCATTCATTACAATAGAGGTTTTGACTATCCATGAAGGGAAGTGATCTTTGTAGCAAATTTCACGGATGGTTAGGGTGCAACAAGGAACAAATGGGGGGCTTATTAATTACACTTAAAAAAAAGTTTAAGAACTATATATGGAAACTTTTTTTATAAGTTTAGCCTTTGTTGTAAATTTGTACATAAATGAGGACTGTCAACAACACATATGGTATCTCAATGAATAACTTTTTTCCTGTATACATGTGGAAGCTTCTCAAGTATTCAATTTTGCTCCTTAATCCAATCATTGTATCAAAACTAATTTACAAGCCACTCATGTGTGTATTAGTTTTCAATTCCGATAAAAAAACATGCTGAATCTTGAAAATGTGCTTAAGTTTTTTGGGAGACAACAATTTAACCAGTATACGTTGTCACCTCATCAGATATATGCAATATACTTTTACATAAGTATAAGGGCAGTTTTGTCATTCGGCAGGTTTTTATTGAAAACTACTGAAAATGAAAAAAGATACATACTTGAGTAAGTTTTGGGGGTTCTTTGGGTAAGCTTAGCTTATGCTTTATCTAAAAGCCAAGTAAATGGGGCTTAAACCTTTTATCTTACTACCCCACCCCACCCCAAAAATCTGATAAGCCCTTTCATGTAAGCTCATAGCGACAAGATAATGCAATAAGCCATTAAGCCCACTAAAAAAGCTTAGCCAAACACCCCCTTAACGCATGGGTGGACTCCATGTACATTATAGTTAGATAAGAAGGAAAATAACTGATGATACCTGAGAATGAGTAAGAACGTGAAAAACAGGAGCTACATCTGTAATATAAGCAACTTGAGTAACAACTTTAATAATATCTGCTCCAGTTGTTTGAAGTGCTACTAGCAAATTTCCTAATTTCTCTTTGCAACATTGTATTCCACTTTTCACATAGCTTGATACTATAATCTTACTATTTTCTCTTAATTCCATTAATTCATTAATCACTTCATCAGTAGCCAACTGAACCACAAATAAACAATTTGACATCAGTAAATTTATTTTTAGAGAAAATTACACGGTTCATCCCGGTTTTATGGAAAACACTGGTTTCCTCCATGTAAAGGACTAATCACGCAACAACTTCAAATTAAAGGACTAACCACGCAATAACTTTCAAAATAAAGGACTATCGATGTAATTAAAAAGTCTAAAGGACGAAACCAGTGTTATCCATAAAACCACATAGACGAACCGTGTAATTTTCTCTTATTTTTATAAATAAAACAACTCATTTCAAGGAAATTGGGCTAACCTCAATGTCAATTTCGACAAATTCAACGTTCAATTCAATTGCGAGTCTCAAAACTTGCAAGCATTTGTGCTTTGAATTTCTCTGTGAATTTAACCTGAAAATTATTAACCAAATTGTTGGGTGATTCACTAATCAACTGGATTTATGCAAGATGTCCCCTCCACATACATATGTAGTTAAAACTAGGGGCGGATCTATTCAGGTGCAATGGGGGCACACGCCCCCTACAACCCAATAAAATTTAGGGGAAATTTATATGTATTTTAGGTCAGGCCCTCATTCTAGAAAGAAAATCGCCCCCCGTCTGTATATTTTCTTTTACTTATGTACGAAAATATTTACATATGTTCAACAAATATGTATTCAAGGTAATAGTGAAAGTATGAAGCTCGGAACTGGGTTTCAATGGTGGATATTAGTGTTGGGGTTTTTTTGGGAAGAAGATACCCAAAAACCAAATACGTGTCAAAAAGGTTTACCACTCTTTTCAAAATGGCCCCTGTTAATATGTCTAGAGTGATAGTTAAGGCACTTAGGTTGACAAATTTTTCTTATAGTGCACTAAAAACTCTTTTTTCATCTCTCTCTTCTTTTCTTTTTTTTCACCTCAACTAAAGTCAAGAATTATTATTACTATTAAGCTTAATATTACAGAATCATATATCAGTGTTATAATCAATTATAAAAATATAAGGTAACTGTTATCAAACATTATATTTTTAATGAAAGTTTTTGGACTATTTATATATTATTTTGGTGTAGTTTTTGAGTTAGTTATATGTTTTTTACGACTACTTTTGATTAGTTATATATTATTTTTCTGTGATTTTTTATGTCGTTTATTCTGAGATTTTGATGTTAATGTATTTGTGTTATTCAGTTCTTTTACTTTATTTCCAAGAAAGTAACATGCGGTTATTTTCATGCATAGATACACTATTGTGGTTGCTCGTATCAATCGCATTATTATAGTTAAACGTAATGAATATTTTTTATACGGATTATGCTAAAAAGAATTGTCCCTATAACACAAATTTCTAGATTCGCCACTTGTTAAAAGTTGATGGACTAATAATGTAAAAATGAGACAACACCAACTATATCTCCATTTTTTTATATTTTGAGAGAATAAAATAAATTTTGCTTGTTAAACTAGCATGGATTTCATGTACAAAAACCTACAAAATTAGGACCCGTAATATTAGTTGCTAAACCTAATTAACAAATCTCATAAACCAATTATAACTCAAATTCTATTTCTTTGATAAAAAAAAAAAAAAAAAAAGCTCTTAAACGAACATAATTTTAAGAGGAACCATATAAAAATTACTTCATCTGTCTCAAAATAAGTGTTTACTATCAGTTTTAATGGAGTTTAAGAAATTATATTATCTGGTAGTGAAGATGACACTTTTACCATTGCTTTTTGCACATATTCATATTTATCAGTTTTGAAAAATGCAGATTGAAGGTAAAATGATAAAATTAATATGCTACTTTCAAAAGAAGACATTTATTTTGGAACAAATTAAAATGGAAAAGCGGACAAGAGGGAAGGAGTATTACATTTTCTATATATATAAAAACTTGTAAAGTTATCTAGATTGATTAGGACCAAAAATGCCATATTGAAAATAAAAATTTAAATTTCTCTAGCACCGAATTTAATGTGATATCCGGTGACAATTTAAGAGAAACATTAAAAAGTCAGATCACGGAATTAATATGTTCCAACTTCTGGCACACCCCACCATCCTTACTCTATAGTCTATACCATAATTTCGTGTACCATGTACACTACATTAAATGATGTTACGGTCACTTTTGATTTAAATTAAAAAATCATTTAAGTGTCATCTTACCTTTTACATACACGTTCTTATACGAATTGTGTTTTTCCTTTTTAAGATAAATAAAGTATTTACCAGTAAAGAAATAGACCACATAATTTTATAGTTTACTAATAATTTAGTCTATTAGTGTATTGGTGACATGATGCATAGCCACCTACCACTGGTGGCGTCTGGTTCACATGTGCATGTACCTAAAAGACTCTCGTCGTCTTCTCTAACTTTTATATTTTATGAAATTAATTAGTGATCCCACTTTCCCACTTTTTGTTTTGCTCTCAAAACTTTATGAACTAAACTACAAGGATCAAATAACAAATGGGGATTTATTTAGTGGTCTCAATGTGTACAAACTAGTGGATGTTAAACACTTGCAACAAGCTAGCAATGTCATTTACCTAACTAACCTTCATGTCATTTACCTAACTAACCTTCATGATCAAACACATTTTGTTCATAACATGAAAATTGAAAATTCTAAGACCAGTTGATGATGAAAATGTGCTTGATAGACAATTAGCTCGATCGTATTTGAACGACTAGAATGTCAATTTTGCACATTTAGCTTGATGGTATATATGCCTCAACTAAAATGACCATTTCGAGTTGCCAATTTCTTGGTATTTTGGTTGAATTTAGAGAAACGGCAAAAGGGTAACGTACTAATATGTCTAATCAATCAGCATTGTCAGTTATCAACGTTTCTACGAAAGATGAAAAATGTCAATAAAGGAGAGATGAGGTACCTGAATGAAACAATTGCAGGAAGAGTTCTTTGTTTCAAAAGAAGCTCAACATCAGAAATATGGGAGAAAGACATGGAATCTACACAAAGCTCAACAAGATTTGCACCTTCTTCTTTTGCTTTCTCCATTGATTTCATCATTTCTTCTTTGGTTTCACTTTCTATTGTAGCACATATTAAAAGATTGTTTTTGAAACCCATTTGGCTAATTCGTGTTGGGGTTGAGGTGGTGGTGGTGGTGATGATAGGGAGAGATATGATGGTTCAAACAAGTATACATGTGTACGTGTGTGTGTGGCATTCTTTATAGAATCCTAAATTAATCAAAGATTGCAATTTCTTGTGGCCTCAATAAATGGTCACTCCCACCTACCCCTTTGAGAGTTAAATTTTAAGTGTGCCTCTTCCCTCTTGTAAACGCATGTGTCTTTTTCATTTGATTATTAGATTATTATAAGAAGACTATAAGATTTTAAGATATTATTTAATAAGGCTCAAATATCTTTAAAACGAATATTTAAGTGCTTAGAATATATTCAACTAAAATGTTGAATTTTCTTTGTCCGTAGAGTAAATTTTTATTTATCGTTAGCAGACATGAGAGCCTACATCCGTTCACGTCATTAAAAACGGTATCACGTCACCAACTTAAAAACTTAAAAGTTAGAAATTCATACAATATTAATAATTAATAACTGAAAATTTATTACAGAATTTTAGCTCGACTATTAATAATTAATAATCAATAATAAAATATATAAAGTACTATTCATACTTTACTTAAACATATATTAACAAATTATAAAAAATAATAAGGAGAACACCTCATTTCAGTTGTGAATTTTAGTAAAAGATTATTAGAAATACAATACATTCCAAAGTAATAATTGATGGGAACATGGAGGGCTATGGACCCACGTGACTTCATTGTTCATATTCCACAAACACACAAAATGTTAAGTTGCGTTTGGTTAGTTACGAAATGTTTTTAAAGAAGTTGAAATTAATCAAGGAAAATGATAATTAGGAATTTATGAATTCAAATGTGTAACAAATTTTATTGGTATACTAGGTTTCAAATCCGTATATACATAGAGATCATTTAATTTTAATATGATATTATAATTATAATATAATTAATTTTTAATGTAGAGGTTGTTAGTTCAGTCGGAGCCAATGTGTATAATATGTGATATTTTCACAAGTTATCAAGTCACCAAAATACATACAATTGAAGTTAATTAAAAGATTACTACACACAACAAAAAACCGAATAAATTGATTTATACACACTATGAATGTTAAACCTTAGTTCAGTATATTCCGAGAACCAAAGCCCCCTAATAATATAGATTTTCGAAGTGTTGCCCTATCGAAGTTGAATAGTTGATTTAGTATTGCAAATCGATTAAATGGTTACTCTATTAGACATTTATATGACAAAATCAACATTTTGTTTTTTTTTTGCTCATTATTCAAACCAGGAAAGATCGAATCTGATTTAGATCCTATAGTTGAAATCGCGATCCTAAGCACATCGATTTTGTGATGCTAAAAATCCTACACAAGATTGAATCGTTTCCCTTGATCAAAATTATAATATTGTGACATTGAAAGATCAAGATATAAATATTAACGATAACGATCTTCAGAGTTAAGCCCATAGCAATCATGATTAATCATAGATGAGAGAATATTCAACTATTATATTCGATAAACAAATCTAAAAAACAACCCTTAAATTAAACAATTCCAATGTGTTTGAGAGGCCTTTCAAGCATGTTTGAAATCAAATCATCAAATAATAATATTATGTGACCCCAACATGTTTATTTTTATTGAGTCATGCTTTCTCTTATCTCACAAAAAGAAAGAAAAAAACGGGTTCTAGTGTTGTGGATTTTCATTTTCAATTTTATACACTAGTTCAGCAAATGAATCACACACGGCAAGGCAGCAAGCAATTAGTTGCAGCAAGGAGGAACAAGATTTTTTTTTTTTTTTTAAATTTTAGTCGAGAGCTATTAGTTTGAATAGACGAAAGAGTTAATTGCACAAAAGGTCCCTGTGGTTTACACAGGGTATTACCGTTGGTCCCTGTACTTTACATTTTACATTGGCAGTCCTTATGGTTGTAACTTGTTGCGCGCTTCATCCCTCACCCTAACTCCCGTCTATTTTACCGTTAGGGTGAGGGATGAAGCGCGCAACAAGTTTAACGGTAAAATAGACGAGAGTTAGGGTGAGGGATGAAGCGCGCAACAAGTTTACAACCATAAGGACTGCCAATATAAAATGTAAAGTACATGGACCAACGGTAGTACTGTGTGTAAACCACAAGGACAAACTGTGCAATTAACTCTAGACGAAATAAAAGTAATCAGAAAACTAATGAAGCAAACCATATAATTGTAGCTAGAAAACAAGATCGGCAACAATAGAATGATATTAAAGATTTGCAAGAATGGTAGATTTGCAGACGGAGAGCGCAAAGAGAAAATAGGGTAAGAAAGAGAAAATAGGGTAACAAAAGCAGAAACGGTATAAGATCACCCGCTCTGATACCATGTTAAATAATGAAACCCCGTAGGATATAATGTATTATTATTAACTATTTATACAGTACAAATATGAAACCTTGGGTAAAACTCTAATGGACCATAAACCCACAACCGGGTTTGAACCATTCTAATCTATCTAAACGGGACAATAGGTAATGACATGGATTCTTGTCTAGCACTACATTTGTCCTCCAAACTTGGCCTACAACTTATGAATACAAATGTACCGAGGAAGTTTTCCTGTTCAGGCAAAAAGTGAGAAATGACCCGTCCATTTTGTAACATCGGAACAACTCTAATTGTATATTTTTCTTTGGATAATAATTGGTTCTATGCGAAATAATTCTCAAGGATAACCAAGTCAAGTCATACTAAATCTTTGGTCACTTATTTGAGCCAGAAAACAGTTCGGTCATTGGCTCGAGACACCAAAAAAAGTCTCGACTAAATGATTTGACATTTGAAGGAAAATACAATCTTTTTGCATAAGTCACCTTCCAAGCTATAAGTAAAGGCAACCCAATAATTCAGCAGTTACAGGACTGAAGGCACTAATACAAAGAGAATGGCTTCCTTTGAATGCAGCAGAAGTGGCCAAAGACATCTATTAACACTTGTGCAACATATATATGACTATATATGAAACCTTCCAAATCTGCATGTCTACTTAATGAGCCATTGGTATTATCATGTGAACTTTATTGGCAGAACTGCATGTACACTTATCGAGCATAAATTCTTATTCACCGTGCATTTTCTCTATTCTTATCTACACTGCATTTTCTCTATTCTTATCTACACCTCAAGTTTGGTCATGCATCTTCATCTCCTAGTTGGGCAATATTTAGGCATGGGCGTTAGGCATACCAAACATTTTTCATAGTTTCTTACTTACGCACAACTAGAAAATAAATATAGTCATAATACAAACAATAAAACATCATAATAAAAAACAAAACTTAGTCTTCATTACTATATAGCTACTCAGACGTGCATACAAACATAATAAATGATTCGAATCAAGCACAAATGTTACTCTAGTCCATACCGACAATTTTATAATATCTTTCTAGAAGTAACTACCGACATACTTCTATATTTGGAACTTAGAACCACACAAATATAAAATACAAAAGATGTCAGTTTCAAAACTTTATCCCACATTACATGAGGTGTTGGGTCAATGGCCACAACCAGCAAACTTGGTAATCAAACTATCAATCAGGTCCCTTTTAGTATAATCTTTTCTTGGCCTGGACTGATAATTTACTAATGGCACATGAAGGTGGTTACCCACAATATCATATGCTGTAAAAAGATTCCCCACAACCTACAAAATGTGATGCATCTGTACCATTTTTAACAGTCACATGTGCCTCACTGGTTTGGTTTCTAAAATTATTGTACACGTGTCAGTGGTTCTTTGGGTTTCAATGTACATTAGGAAAACTTTTTATGGTAATGTATGATTCATGATTCGTTTTCATCACTTGAAATAAGAACTCGGATAAAGACAGTGGAACCTAAATAAGGTATAAAACTTTCACTAGCAAGGCAGAAACTCAGGTTAATTAGCATTCTGTGATGATTTTAGACCAATCGTTCCAAATTTCAATAGAATCATTTCATAATATTCAATGCAAAAATAACGTCTTTATGTGCATGCACATGAACAGAAGTATAAAGAAATATTATATCTGTTCCAGATAAAGATCACATATAAAATTAAAGTGTCAGCTTCAACAGAAATAATAAACTCTGTTATTATTTAGATAAGCAAGGAATATAGCATTAAAGCAGGAATGGTGCAAGGAAGTGTTTAATAATACACAGTATCTGCTAAGCAAAATTATAATAAGAACCTGATATTAAACACTTTACTACCGTTAAAATATTGTCTACTTAATATTGGCCACATATCAGATATGATAAACAACCACAGATTTTCAAACTTACATTTTGAACTCAACTCCACATATATCAAAGCACTAGAATATTCCCATTTAGAACGAACATTGGAATAATTGAATCAACTTTTCTAAATAAGTTCTATTTCAAAAGATTTAACTTCAAAGTTACAAGTACAAGTTGTCTCATAAAAGCATCCACTGTGATAAATCCTTTTCAAGGTTTACAGATATGTAACGGCATGCCACATCATCAACGTATAAACTTATATTCACTACTCATAACCTTTTAAAGGTTTATCATTTAACAAATTGACTTAATTAGAACTCTAAAATCCTTAGAAATTTAGGCTAATAGAAATTGTGCCAACTGTGTAAGGAACAATTTGTGTCAAATTCAGCACTATGTAACATGAATAGGTAAAAACATGTAGATATGCTTCATTTGCAGTTTGCCCTTTATTTTAAGTTGTCTTAAAACTAAATTTATTTTCTATTCCATAAGTTTCTGATACAATTTACTTTTTTTTTCTTCCCATGGGTAGTTATCATATAATACTGAGACTTCTAACACCTCAAATCTTATCTTAATATAAAGAAACAAAAATTAATTAATTACCTTGTAAACCAATCAAAAGTGTACACATCTGGTCACTGAGTCATTCAAAGAAACCATGTTCCAACATATCAGAGTAGTCAACACACAGATGAATAAACAGTTCAGTGGTCCATTGGCAGATTCTGTATATATAGTGACTCTGCTAGACAAAGATGCTCATATATAATTTTGTAGACAGTTTGTCAGGGCATATTATAATGAATCTTAATTTACTAGAGAGAGAAAACTAATCTTGAGAAAGAATTACTTATAGAATATGATAATGTGATTAATAATTTACAAAGTACAATGATAGGATGATGCATCTATTTTTTATACTAATAGAAGGACTAACCTAACAAATGTAACTAACTCTAAATTCTAACACATTTGAATATTAACAAACATATTTCTATGAAATTACATTATCGGTTGACAGTATGAGTTCCCATAAAAATTGCACATAACAGAGATGATAGCATAATAAATAGTATTATACCCAAAACAAATTAAATGGTCAATTATTTAAATCCCTTCCTACGATTAAAAAAACTTGAAGACCATAATTGACATCACTAATATTTGGTATCAGTTGCTAATAGTCAGTCAAACATCACCATTAGAAAACAATATACATTACATGTTTCTAGACAAAGAGGAAAGAAACCAGGAAGCTTTTATGAAATGAGAGTTGTTTTTAAAATGATAATAACTGTGAGTGAATAGATCTTTTTTGTTAGAAGATACAAACCACCAAAATGATACAAATTAAATGAAAGAAAAAATCTAACTCTTGATGCAATTTTATATGATATGACATATAGTACAAGAGACTGTCTGCTCCCAAAATTAAAGACACGTATATGGGTGGTAATTCTTAATGCAACATGAAAATAAACAAGTTAGGGTTGGGTCTAAACAGGTTGGCGGGTCAAATGGTTACAAGCCCCAACTCTCGCAATAAAGGATCATATTCGAGTTATACCCATCAACCCGTTTAAAATAGAAATTTAGCATAAGTTGATAATTATGATTTTAAATTCAACCCACCAACCCCTTATCAATATGGGTCATTATGGGTTGGATGATTCCAACGCGTAAATCCGCCAACACAAATAATTAAACTTGTGTTCCGGATGGGTGATTCCAACCTGTCAACCCGAACCTTACACGAATTACCACCCAGCTTTAGAAATGGAACAATTCTAACTTCGGATCCAGGATGGATATATATGAATTCCACACTCCATTCTATCTGTATGTAGCTTTCATTTGTCTATTCTGAAAGTACCAGTCACTTCTTTTGATAATAAAACTCATTACTGACATCTTCATTTTATCAACTATATAAATAGAGAAAATAACATTATTTAGGCCTGGGAACTATAGATCATACTGATAACGACCTTAAGAACCTCAGAATATACCTACGGATTATATAAGTTTTCAATTAGAGCATTGCATACTAGTTCTGATAATATGGTAGTATAACCATTTATCCCAAGTAAAATGATCTAAGATAAAGAGACCACAGAGAAACTATATATGACAAAAAGAAATCTAAGTTAAAGATACCAAAAGCTTGAAGTCACACGGAAGAAATGAAATTAAATGCACTTGTTTATAAAAGATACCAGAAATCAGCAGGCCGCTATCGATCTAAAAGTAAGAAACGTCTGTAATCTAAAGTTCACAGACATATTTCATTTTCACACCCCAAGTGTAGGTGTGCAAACAGTATTTATTCGATATAGATCATAACCCATCCAAATAAATTTATTCAATGATCAACACAGATCTAAAACATCAGCATCTCTCCCTTACAACCTCCTTACCTCTCCACTCTTCCCCCATCACAAATTAGTCATGCCACCCACCACCTACCAGGATCTAGTGCTACGATTCAATAACTCTCATGTTGCCAATTACAACAAAATTGATTAATTACAAACAACTTGTGATTATATAAGAGAACTATGGTGGATAGATATCAGACAAATAATTCAAACCTGGCAAAGGCTAAGCATTCACTCCTGCACTATTCGCTCAAGAATGAGGTTTACAGCTGCATTTGCTGATGAAAATGCTCCGTGAAAGCTCTCCTTATAGGATATGGTTTCCAGCTCCATTGCCATCTTTAGCAATATATCACCTAGGTCAGTTTGGTTCTCAGTTAACGAGTTATAGTAGGAGCGTGCTGCAACATTGCTGATGTCTACATTAGTTGGCTCTGGACAATATTCATCGTCCAACCACTTGTGAAGAGTTACTCTTAACCATTCTGATTCCTGCAGTATGCAAGGAAAATTTGAGCAGAACCGAACACACAAATGCACACACATTAACCACTTTAAGAAAGTAGTTAAACAAAAATACAACTGGTTAATTATAGATAAGCCAACAAATGTTTTAATTGTATCTAAAATAATATATTAGTTCAGAGTATGTGTCAAAACATAAACATTAGGATACTTACTCAACCTACTTAGTTTTGACTATCATCCAGAAAAATGTAGATACCTATGGGGCAAAAGGAAACTATATTAGCTATTCCATCAGGAAGCTAGAGTCAAAGACAGCCGTCTGATTCTACTCTTTACAAAAAAAGATTCACATAAAATTGGTCTTAAAAAGGGGCATTACAAATAATACTATATAAAAAAACTCACAAATATCGATGGGGATTATAGTAGTAGCATTTGCACATAAAATGCATGGTCATATAACGAGAAGGCGCGATAACTTCATTAATATATTTACATTGATGTTAGACATTTAGACTTTGGACTGATCCATTATCAGCTGCACAGAAATTACTTGAATTTGATATCGTTTGTCCTGAAGCATGCCCTTAATCATCTACGCATAATCTTTTAGTCTTTTACACCATAAAAGGTTGATTGCATATTGTGGATACAGTAACTACTTCTATCTACAAAAAGAGAAAAAAAAAAGTAATCTAGACAAGCATCATTGCATCAAGGGTACAATACTTTAAGTAATATATATTATTATATTTTGATATCCAGATGGATAGAGACTTCAGATTGATCACATATCAGCTCTGGGCATAAATTAATTGGGGATCAAATGATTTCTACATCTATTATACTTTCTTTGTTACAAAATAAAATAAAGTAAAAACCTTTCAGATTTACTTCAAATTCTTATTATCAAATATCCTATCCTTGGAGCACCTATTATACAGCCAGACATTCCACACCAGAATTCAAAACTTATGTGTTATCGATAGTTTGATATAATGTTGATTGACAATTAAAAAAATAATTCTCTACTTAGTAATAGGTTTTACGCAGTAGCAAGCCTTTTTCAAGCTTTCAGCCACGAACCTACAAAATGGTAGGTCCAACTAACATCCATGGTCCTCCCCAAACTTCGGAATTTGTATTCCTTCGGAAAATAACATGCATAGTACATATGATTTGATAACCTTAAAAAAAATTACATAAGAATTGAACACAGCTTAAGGGCCGTGAAGGCCCCACAGGCCCACAACTTTTCTTGGCATAGTGTGCTACTCCCTCACGCTTAACTGCAAAATTTTCCAAGGATCAGCTAAACTTGTGGGCACCAAAACATGTTCTGTCTGGTAAAGGTTATCTATGAACCTAGTATCACTCATGTGCACTCTTGAAGTAAGATTCACCACAGGGAGAATTACAAATATCCCCTCCTTAAACCCCCTAAATATCATATATACCCAAACTCTTCTTAAAATATCATATCTACAAAAATTCTTGATTTAAATTATAATTAAAATTATTTAACATAATCAGTAATAATAATAAAATCACTAATTGACACCAGAAATCCAGAATGACACACAACCAGCCTAGTAAAACATTTACTAAAGCATTTTCCTATCCAGTAACACTCGATTCGAATTACAAATGATTAGATATAACTTACTGGTACACTACATATAACAAAATGTAACACGAATTACACCATAATATCGATCAATAAAATCAATTAATCTAATTATTAGATCACCTCCAAGGCTTTCGAAGTGTTCAACCACGCATCCGGAACCCTAACTTCTTCAACCGAACCTTCTATTTCTTCTTCATTTCGAGGATTCGAAAACGAACAGCGCGATTGAACAGAGATTAAACGGCGGTTGTTTAACTTAGAATTGACGTACACATTACGAGCAGTAGCACCACCGATTGTTGAAACTTTACTGTGAATTTTCGAATGACGTATTGAATCGAAACTTGATGTAACTACGGATTGAAACGTGAAGGATAATAAATCCATGAGTTGTAAAATTAGGGTTTGTGGTTTTTGGTAATTAAGATGATAAAATGGCGGGAAATTTTACGTTCAGCTAGCTATTTAGTAAACCGATTGGTAAAGTTGCGCGGTGATAATAGATGATGTGTGGATAAGGTTTTATAAGTTAAGATTTTGGTCTTTGGTCCCCGATCTACATTACTAAACAATACTTCTTGGTTTAGTAATGATGATTTGGTAAATAGATAAAATATATGGTTTTCACGATGGTAATAAGAAAAACTCGATAAAATATATGATTTTCACGACGGTATATTATTACATATTCGCCCAAAGACAAAAAAAAAAAAAAAAAAAAAAGTACATTTACTAGCCATGATATTAAACTCTTTTTTAATTTTCAATTGAATAAATCCATTTAAGTTTCAAATTTAGAGACCCTCAAGTTTTATCATTAATAATTAATAATAGTAATGGTTTAATCAAGAGCAAATTATATAGATCGTCCCTGTGTTATGTCGAAAAAGTACAAATCGTCCTTTATAAACTTTAATAGCATATGTCATCCCCGTGTTCTCTATATATATCACAGATCGTCCATATGTTCTGTCGAAAAAGCATAAATCATCCTTTATAAACTTTAATAGCATATGTCATCCCGTGTTCTCTCTATATATATCACAGACCGTCCTTATAGCCAACGACGTTTAATTTAGGTCGTTAACTCGTATCACGTACGTGGCACGTGAGGTTACTTTGGTCATTTCTATTAATCTCACATTCCCCCTTTATTACTTTCTCTTTCTCTCCTTTTAGTACTCATATGTCACTCTCTTTCTCTCATAAACCAAACCCTCATTTCTCCCAAAATATACCCTAATACACACACATTAACAAATTATAATTTCAAGAAATCCGGATTCAAAAAATGGTTGTGAGATGTGGTCGTGCAAAACCTTGAGTCGTCAAAACGGCGTGGACTTCAATAAATCCTGGTCATCGATTTTCTTGTTGTTCCCAAATGGCAGGTTTTATAAAAGCAAAAGTTCAATTTAAATAAGGAATTAAATTTTGCAATTTTAAAATGTTTCATGTTAGTAATTGCGGGTTTAATGGATGAGTGGATCATCTAATGTATTCGCGTTCAGTTGAGATAATTTCAAGGTTGGTTAGAGCAATAAACAAATGTTGAAGAAACAACTGAAGCATTAAATGAGGCTAAATGTAGGATTAAATTAATGGAAAATACCAAAGTAACCTTGCGTGCTACGCACGTGATACGAGTTTATAAAGGACGATCTGTCATATATATAGAGAACACATAGATGACCGATGCTATTAAAGTTTATAAAGGACGATTTATGTTTTTTCGACAGAATACAGGGACGATTTGTGATACATATAGTGAACACGGGGATGACATATGCTATTAAAGTTTATAAATGACGATTTATGATTTTTCGACAAAACACATAGACGATCCGTGCAATTTGCTCTTTAATCGTTAATATCAACCCTTTGTTTTCTAATCGCATAAATCGATTTTAAGCTTTGTATCTTGGAGACCCTTTACTAGCCATGATATTAAAATGTATAAGATGTTAATCAATTTGCATTAATTGGTAATACAGCTTCATTCCATTTTAACCCTATATATATTGTGGAATTGATAAGCCGATTCTAAAAACCTACAGCTGTCATCATCAACAACATATCAATTCTAAAAGACCCTATAAATCATAGTAATATACAATTCAAATTGCGCGCTTAACCTTTTAAGTATTCATACACAAAACAAACAAATACCATTCATCTTGATGAAGCCATCAAGGGAGTTTTGTTATCTTTGATGATAAAGATAACATTAGATGATCATTCGATGTGTTGTACCTTGCGGTGATGTTGCGGTGATGTCTACTTTACTTGAAATTGAGTTCTTTCGTTTGATACATTCGTGCATTTGGTTAAGCAATTTGGGTGATCTACCGATCAACGATATAAGAAGATGGTCAATTAATCACAACGCAATCCAATATGTAGAGGGTGATACCAACAATACAAATTATTTGATTTCATGCGAGTGATGTTTGAAATATACTTGACTTCTTTAATGAGCAAGAAACATAAGCTATGCTCTTTGGTGCCTCACGTTTGTTATTTATTCAAATAATTGTAGGTTTTGGATGTTCATTGTGTTTTCCATTTCGATACCTGATTAGAAAATTAGGTAGTTGAAAGTTATCAAATTTTAATTAAAGTTTAAATACATATAAAAATAAAATAAAAATAGTTAAAGGTTTAATAATCTATCTTTGTAAACTATCAATATAAAATGTTTATATTAATTACACGTGTACAGAATCAAATAATCTAATTTTTGTTGATTTTTTTAGAATTTGAAGGTTGAACTTATCTCAAATCTAAAATTAATATATTAGAATTGAATAAAACTTAAAACGAGGTCATTTATTTATGTTAATTTATAGTTTAATTAATAACTAGAAAGTTATTAACAGTTAAAATTTCATCAGTGTACTTATTAAAGTTAGAAGAAACACTTTACAAAGACTAAGTTTATATTGTTACAAAGATTCATATTAAAGTGTTTAATATATAATAAAATAGATCTTTTGTACGTTAAGTTTTGAAGTTAATAAATATTGTGAAGTTTTAAAACTATAATTACTAAAATTTTAAAAATTAAACAGAGAACTCATTTAACTCTCTTCAAAAATGACCCTCTCCATTGAAAATCATTTTGTTAAACCTTTACAAAATGCAAAAATTTAACGATGATATGAATGTTTATTCAATTACGTATCATATATATGAAGGTATTTCAGCTTATCGTGATGAAGAATTATGCAAGGTTTTTGTTTGTATGGTATACAAATCATGTTGATGGTCTCGGTTTCTTGTTGCTGATAAAAATTCATGCCTGGATTATGTTTTTCAATTTAAAATATGAGGTTCTTATGCATTAAAAATATATATAGATATATATAACATATAAAATATGTGGATTACAATCTTAAAAGATAGATTGTTGATATAATAATCGTAGTAGAACTTAGGGTTTAATTTCTTCTAATTTCTCACGTCAGATTCTCTGACACCACCAAACGACGGAATTAATTATGTTTCTCAACCAATTTTATTTATCTACATTTCATTTCTCAGCCCATTTCATTTTACTGAATTTCTCTCTATCAAACGTGCCCTAAGTATTATATTTATAGTGCAGCTAAACTTGTCCAACAAATTTAATCATTTAAGTTATAACTAACTTATAAATTAACCACTAAAATTTGATCTTATTAAGTTTAGACACTAAATATAATTATGTCACTTAATTAATTCATAAATAATTAACCTCACATTTATTATCACCTATAAGAAACATCTTTCCGTTGGTGATGCATCAATATGACACATTAGTGTCTTAATCATCTGATTAAGTGATTAGGTATAATTATCGCACACATAATCATCAAGTATAATTACCACACACATAGTCCTTTTAGACTCCCACTTATGCAAGATAATTATAGTTAACTCATTTGCTTTTCTATGACGGTTACTAGCAAGACACATAGGATGACCGAGTCATAAAAACTCTTACACACCATAAGTTCTAGTTGAATCACCCATTCAACAAAGGTACTATAAAAGAGCAGCATATTCTTTTGCAACGCGATATTCATGAGAGTGCTTGACATGGACTATTTTCAACCTATTAATACTCTATTCTCGTTCTCGATCTAGCATCAACTGGTTTGAAATTACGGAAGTCTAAACTTTCTGAGCGCGGCCACGCATTCTCCACTCTCAATCATCGAGGGGCCCAAGAATATCTCTCTTATTTAAAAGAGGTGCAAATCCCATATTGACTATTAACCACCCTACACTTAGCTCCTACTGAACCCAGCAACCAGCCCTTATGGCTACACATTTACGTGTAACGTTAGATTGTGCCTAAGTCCAATGCTCACCAAGCTAGAATGCAATTAATATCTCATGTAATGAGGATATCTCAATTGAGTTAACTTATGATAGTCCATGAAGTTACACTCAAACCGGGTCAACCCAATATTTGATCCAATCAAATACCCATGAATCTTTGACAACCTTAGTGCCTTCTTAGGTCCTAAGATTTCGGCCAATATTTCACAGTCACCGTCACCCCATTGTGGTTCCCACGACAACAAGTAGGCTATGGAAGATTTTAGAATCCGTCATGAGAAATTCCATGGATTGCTAAAACATACCAAATGGTTGATCAACTTAAAGCATTATGTAAAAACTAAATTATCTCCATAATTCTTTAGAACATAAACTCTCAATAAGGTGCAACGTATAATCAATACATAATGAATTATTACAAGCCTATAGGTATTTCACTCCTATGAGTTCAACATCATAATGCCTAACTTGGGGCAAAGCTTAATAGATCTTGTTGCGTTGTCATCCATTGGAATCTATTGTATGTTAACATCACCTCAATCGATCATCTCTCGAATCAAGTGATACTTTCAAAGTATGTGCATGTACTTGTGATGAACTCAAGCTTCCTTAGCTTGCAGCATAACACCGAGATCATCGCATAAGATTTCTACCGTATTAGAGATATTGGGAATAACTCCAAATTCGGTCAAGAAACTCTTCAATCATACAACTTCCTAAGCCACATCATTTTGCTAGAATATAGTTCGTTTTATAATGAAATCAACCACAATATACTACCTTGAACTCTTCTAGTTGATTGCTTATTCGTTTAACATAAACACAAATCCAAATAGTGATTTGGAGTCTTCTTAGTTAGCTTGAAAACTAGACTAATCACCTTGAGATCCGTTTTTCTTACCAACAAAGACTAAGAGCATATCTTTAATCCTGATGGACACTCAAATTCTTTTAGAATTTACTCATGACACTCGACGTTCAGATGTGTACCAATTCAAGATCGATTACATACATTGAGGTGGTCCGATTAGCCTCTTAGATCTATCTCTTAGAATCTTATTTCTAAAGATATAGGCTGCTTCTTCAATGTCAGTCATTCGGAAATATTTACTAAGCTGTAACTTAACTTCATTAAGCATCTTAGTATTATTTTCAATGATTAATATATCATCCACATATAGAACCAAGAAGGTAACGTCGCTCCCACTGAACTTCTTGTCGACACAGGATTCAAACTCACTTTTAATGAAACCAAATTCTTTTATCTCTTCATCAAAATATAAGTTTCAACTCCAAGATGCTTCCTTTAATCCATAAATGGACTTAAGCAAATTACAAACCCTATTAGGATTTTTAGGATCAGCAAAACCATATAGTTGTGTCATATACACTTCCTCATTCAAGTTCCATTAAGGAACTCGGTTTTGACATCCATTTACCATATCTTGTAATCATAGTACGCGACCATGGCCATTAGAATCTTAATAGACTCAATACCATGAGTTTGTGTAAAAACCTTTTGCAACTAACCTAGCTTTATAGGTTTGTACATTTCTATTCATGTCAGTTTTCTTCTTGAATACCCACTTGCACTCAACGGCCTTGCTTCCGAGTAGAAGTTCAGTCAATTCTCAAACTTGATTGTAATATATGGATTGCATCTCAGTCTTTATGGCATCTTGCCATTCGGTAGATTCCATACCGGATATTGCATCATTGTGTGATTTTGGTTCTTGCAAATCTTCATCTTTAATGATATAGACATACCTACTAGACACGCTACGCATCCATTCAGATCTATAAAGACTTGGTGTCTCAGTTGCATCAACACCCTCATGTTGAGCATCAACATCATCATGTTATATTGGTACCATGATCTCATTGGATATTTGTTCTTCCTCTACTTGTTCAAGTGGATGAGTATTTCCATTATGCTTCTTGTCGAGGAAATCCTCTTCAAGAAAGCATCCAAAAAGAGCCATAAACACTTTGTTCTCACTTGGATTATAGAAATAATAACCCCTAGTTTCCTTAGGGTATTCTACAAATATGTACTTACCAGTCTTAACTTAAATTTGTCGGATACATGTTTCTCAACATATATTCTACAAACCCATCTTCTTTAAGCGCGATAAATTTTGGAGATTTACCGAACTACAACTCATACGGAGTTTTAATAACTGGTTTCGACTTAGTTCAATGTGAATTCTGTAGTCTCGAGTGCATCCATAAGGATAATGAAGATCATTTTAACTCATCATAGATCGAAACATGTCAAGCAAAGTTCGATTCCGACGTTTGGACATTCCATTCCATTGTGGTTTATATGGAGAAATTAATTGTGAAATAATTTCACAATTCTTTAGATGATTGTCAAACACTACACTAAGATACTCTCCACTTTGATCCGACCGGATTTGTGAAGATTGAAGCCCAAGAAGAAGCCCAAGCCCGATTGAAGAATATTCTGGAAACACAATTCAACCGGCGGCTGGAATATTCAGCCGGTGGTTGAACTCAAATATGAAAGGCGGTTGGAGCGCGCGGGTCAAAACCGGGTTTCGTGGGTAAAACACCAACTCAAGCGGCGGCTGAAATAGAATCTGCAACAAATTAATGATTACTTTTAATTGTTAGTTATTATAATTAATTAATTTGTTATTTTAATTAAGTGTTAAGAATTTTCAAAACTTAAAAAGTCTCGAACTGTTCAGTCCCAACCGGCAGCTGATATTATTCAACCGGCGGTTGGACAGTTCTTCTCAACGGGTTTTTAGTTCGACCGGCGGCTGGCCATATCCAACCACGGTTGGGCCCTGTTTTGTTAATTTTTGCATTTTGTTTGTTTTAGATTGTTTTTATTTTTGTTTTCTTTCTGTACTGTTTTTCTTTTTCGTTTTTGTTTTGCAAGAAGGGTGTTGAACCATAAGTATGGTTTCGTATATTTTTCGAAACTGCAGAAATGAACCAACTGATATTGCGAGCATGACACTTGAAGAGTATGAAGAGTAGGAGAACCGGATTCTAAGAGTTCAAATATCAAGTTTGAAAAACGCAAGAAACGAATCTACCAACTACTGGAATGATTCTTCTGCCGACATGGATGAAGATATTGCTAACATGACGCTTGAGGAGTATGAGATGCGAACTCATGATGACATTGATTTCGAGTTTAATGAGCAAATTCGACAAGGACCATCGGAGTTCTATGCCAATAATGGAGCTCATGCACCATTTCACGAGAAAATAGTGAACTTAGAAGAGCCAATGAGTAAATATATTGAAACTTCAAGAAAGCGAATGGAAGAATTCGAAGCAGAACTTCGGAATCAAGGTGCATTTGTGAAAGACAAGGAAGATAAAAAGGTGGAAAATCTTAACAAACCTAAGGTTGGAGGATACGAAACAAGGGAGAAACCTAGTTTTGAGGATACACGCCGTCACCTCCCTACCCACAAGCTTTAAAAAAAGAAAGTGTTAGAGATTATACACCTCCGCCGCCTTATCCAGCTGCTTTGAATAGTTATAAAATGAAGAAGGATCCGATAGAATTCACTAGTAGGATGGAGGAAGTACAAGGACAGATTTCGATCTTATCCCGACCATCGATTGTTGGAGATACGCAATTCATGGAAACTACAAGTGACCGAATGGAAGAACCCTAAGCGATTGATCAAAGTCAAGAAGCTTCCATTCAACGGCTTGAGGGGATGGTTCATCAAATCGATAAGTATCCTCATTCTTCTAATTCCTTTATTTCTAATGAATTTTTTAGTAAGTTTAAACAGGTAGAAGAAAATGAAGTGGACTGTTCGATTTTGCCAAATTTTGATTACAAAGATTCAGATGAGGAATTGCTCATGTTACTTGGTTCAAATGACGAAGAGCTCCTTGAACTAAGAAACCGAGATGGTATGATGACGGAAGAGGAATTGCTAGCTGCTATACATTTGAATATTGATGAGGTTCCGTTATTGCATCTTGAAGTTCAACAGTTGAAGGGAGATGATCAATCAATGGTAAGGATTGGAGAAGACAACGAAAACATAATCGACTGTGATCAGCTGTCAACTGGTGGGTGGATTAAAACCTAGCTGGCAGTTAATATTCAAACGACGGTTGAGCCGTCTCAATCGGCGATTGGAGTATCTCTCAGTACAGGTTTAATGTTTTCAACATATGAAGACCCTTTTTGGCAATTCGAGCGGAAAGTGAGTTTCTCGCAGTTTCTGGAAGGTCATGGAGCGTCATGAAAATGACATATAACTGCTGTAAACAATAAGTCCCTAATTGATTTTATTTCAATAAATTTACATTTATGGATTAGTTATCGTTATTATCATCCATGCTT
Source organism: Gnaphalium uliginosum (assembly GCA_963930675.1). Classification (NCBI taxonomy): domain Eukaryota; kingdom Viridiplantae; phylum Streptophyta; class Magnoliopsida; order Asterales; family Asteraceae; genus Gnaphalium; species Gnaphalium uliginosum. The sequence goes on along the minus strand of OZ005680.1, from coordinate 35,891,158 downwards.
TATTTTAGGTGTGGGGAAAGTCACCCAATTTTCAAGTAAATAAGGGTGGAGTCAAGCTAGTGACTCGAACAAAAACAAGCGCTTCTCGGGAGGCAACCCGTGTTTTCTTTTATGTTTTCTTTATTTTTGCAGGTTTGAACTTTTTGGGTGTGTTCCCAAGAAACCCTCACGAGACTATAACTCGTCCACTCGGGATACCGAGGGGTTTAAAGACTTATTGCATATGCTAAATGCAATCGTGATTGCCTACGGAAGTGAACTGTTGTATATTTCGAATCAGAGCAAGAAAGCATTAACTTCATATTCAGGGGAGTTTTTCGTTCTAATTTCTTTTCTCATTCTTTTTCACTTTATATGTTTGAGTACAATGAGGACATTGTACAGTTTAAGTGTGGAGATGGGAGTCGAAAAGAAATAAAGGTTTATTTGTCCTCTAAAACTAACTAAAATTTTTGTCATATTGTATAAAAGTTTTGCCATACTATTTTTGAGAGATGATAGTACCTTAGAAACATGTATAAAAATGGAATTTTTAAATACGGTTTAATAAGGATTTTTATCAACATTAGAAGAAGTGTTTAATAAGGTTTAATAAGGATTTTTATCAACAATCAAGATAGATTTAAATTGTTCCTAATAAAAAACATGTTTTCTAATATGATCCCAGAGTAGTTTAAAATTATTCGCGAAAAAAATGATATATACAATTCTTATCTCCTAGTTATTAAATGATTCTTAAAATTTCTTTTGTAGGAGATAAATTTCTAGTTTGTTTTGTATCTATCAGTTAATCCACTTGAGAACAAGAAGAACTTAAGTGTGGGGATATTTGATAGCATCAAATAATGTCATATTTATATAATAATATTCCCTTATTTTTAAGCCTTTTTATTGCAATTTATTTATATATATTACTGATTTCGTTTATATTTGCGAAAAGGTGTTTTCATTTTAGAAATAAAGAAAATGAACGAAAACGAGCTTAAAAACTGAAGACAAAGAAGAGAAGACTAAGAATCAAGAAAACTGGGCTTAAAGAGAAAATTAAACCCAAGAGATTAAGTTATTGGGCCAAGAAAGAGGATTAAATTCGGATTTGTGAAGATTGAAGCCTAAGAAGATGCCCAAGCCCGATTGAAGAATATTCTGGAAACACAATTCAACCGGCGGCTGGAATATTCAGCCGGTGGTTGAACTCAAATATGGAAGGCGGTTGGAGCGCGCGGGTCAAAATCGGGTTTCACGGGTAAAAAGCCAACCCAACCGGCGGCTGAAATATTCAACCAACGGTTGGATGTGCGATCCGAACTCTATAAATAGAGGCCATACTCAACCAATAAACCATACAATTTACAATACGAATTAAGTAAAGCTTAATTCGATTCTACGGTTTAGAAGTCGACTGAAGGTGCAAGTTAAAGGCTAGGAAGCTAGGGTTTGAAGGTTTTCAACCTTAACGAAAATTTGATTCGGTTTCTTTGGTTTGATTCTTAATCTTTTCTATTTACAATGTGTAACTACATGTTTTTAGATCTGGTTTTGATTACTTTGAACATGAGCTAATTCTTTAATTGTATTTGCTTAGATGAATGATTATTAGATGAAGGTTTTATGATATGTTTATGTTGATTGGAATTATGAATGATTATTGAGTTTATTTGAAAGATATATATTAATTGTGTGTTGATTAATTGTTACTTAACGTGATCAAAAGACTTATGTTATAATTATGGTTTGTATGAGTTGATTGATTATTTGCAATTAAGTAATTTATTAGTTAATTGTGGTTTGAGACTGTAACCGGTAATAGGTTAAGAGAATAACAATTAATAAAACCTAATTAATTTGATAGTTATTTAATCAATAATTATAAACTTGCATTAACACGAGGTTGCTGAATGAATCTCAATGATCTGTTGATTGTATTAATTGAATAAAGTTTAGGTTAATAACACATAGAAGAAATTCTAGTGTATTCAAGAGAATCTAGTATTAAGCTAAGGTTTATTAGGATTAGTTAACCTTAACAGGAGACTATCTATATTTGTAAAAATCACATAATGATAATCAACAATTAAATAAACATATCTGAAACCTGAATCGAGGAATCGCAATTCTAAGTAAATAAATGCTTCTCTATCTGATTATCTTTAGTTACTTTTTATCTTTAAATTATTTAAAGTTTAATTCATTTTCAATTAATTAAATACGTTCGTACGGAACTAAAATGCACCCCTTATCTATTTGTAATTTGTAATTTAAGGTTTAATTAATTATTTTAATTTACATCGTTTTCCTATGGTTCGACTTGGTTTACCTAAGCTATACTATAATACGAACAATTATTCTTGCCTGGTTGTGTTAAAGTTAACTTTAGTATTTTCATTTAATTAAAACTTGTTATTTTTAATCGCTACTAAACACGCATCAATCTACCTCTAGCTTCTTGACGTAAAGGTCCACGTACATCGGTATGTATGATTTCCAATAAGTCATTGGTCCCTTATTTGTATTCTTAAAAGGCACCTATGTCATTTTACCGAATGAACAAGGCTCGCACATATCATATGCTTCAATATCAAATTACTTCAAAAGTCCTTTCATTGGAGCTTTTGTATGCAACTCTTATTATACGGCTTAAACGACAATGCCAAAGGTATGCTTTGTTCAAATCAACCTTTTATCGTTTAACATTAATATGAAAGATAGTATCTCTTGGGGAATGTAATTTTAAAGTATACAAACTATGTTGGGTGAAAAATTTTACATTATTCGACAACAAGTCATACTATATTACATTCTTAATAATTCTAGAAAACAATAACAATTCGTAAGTTCTCAAATTAATCCCTTCGGAAGTGCTAGCTCTGAATGTTCACAAGACTTAGGTACTAACGTTTGTTTCGTCACTACCATGCAAACTTGGCTTGCTTCATCCAAGATCTCTACTTCTTTGAAATCCTTGTAAGCTAACGCAAATATGGTTACCACATTTGGTATCTAATACCAAAGGATTGTAAGAAGTAAAAAATGCAATCAATCATAAAATAACGGAATCAATGTGATCATCGACATTATCCATGTTCATTGAGTTCTCAATAATAGGCAAGTCCTTATTTAACTCAACAATTTTAAGTTCCATGTTTATCTTCAATCTTTTCTCAAAACTATAAGATCCTCGTATATTTTGAGATTATTGCTCCTTCATCTAAGTAGTGATTTAAGACCAAAAGTCTTAAAACCCTCATTCAATAAAGCAAGCAAAGAATCCCATTAGAACATTTCTAGTAATGGGATATTAAAGCTCATCTAGACGTGTAATATCAACATTCAAATAGTTGGTGTACTCGTCTATTGACTGCCCATTCTCCATCTTTAATACTTATGAACTCATCAAACAATTTGAATAGTCCATCACTATTACTAGGGAGTGAAAATGTTATTATTGTGTTGTTTAAATGACATAAAAATAAAATAGATTCATAATTCAGTATTAATTAATTCTAATAAATCAAACAACCCAACAATTTGACTTATTAGACTAGGACATGACATTACACTATTGTATGTCCCGTGCGAGGGCATGAATAACATAGCAATAACTTTTAGGTAGATGACCATTCATCAATTGTACCCTTACAACTCCTAGCCTTTATGAGGTTCCGACTAAGTCGGGCATGTTTAACCTCATCACCGTCTTGGGCCATCTTCTCAAGTGGAAACACCAATAGACCATACCATATTGAAACGACAGGGAATCGTCCATCTTCTCAAGTGGATATCGCGGCCTTTCACCTCACCCTAGTCGATGCTTCCCTTAGCCCCGTGCAGAAGCATGAATGACTAAGAAGTCGGGTCGGTATGACTGTCTCTTTATGGAGGACGCTTTAGGTCTTATCTTTATAGAGTTCTTGCACGTTTACATTAAAAGTGTCCCAATATTTAATTCTAGTTTTAAATAACAAACTCTACAGCATAATTATTACCTTTTAAAATTTATACGCTTTATATATAAATCATTGTATGACTTTTAATACGTCTTTATTTAAAACTCTTTTAACTATTATCAAATAATCATTTAAAATTTATGTTTTAACAATTTTAAAGAAATGGTTTATGTTTGTGTCCTTGTTTACTTTAAACCAACAACCACACAATTATAACAATTATAACAATTACAATAAACAAAACATAAAACCGATAACATAGCCAACCATATCCAATTGTTTGATTCGTGAGCCAACACGAATCAAACGATCTTATCCTATGTGAAAAAAGTGACACAACTCTGTCATTGATGAAGTCCAAAAGCTCCCACTTGATGTTAGCAACCAATTAAGCTCCTCCATATGCTCCAAAATAGCTCTTCCGCTTGCTCGTCTTTTATAAACTAGTCTAACCTATCCAATTTTAAATTAAATTACATAATCAAAAGAGGTTGAAATTGACATGCATGCCTCCTCATACCAAAATACATAATTACAATAGGTAAAACTAGCCACAACATTACATTCAACACAAAACATGCATTATTTGGTCGTTGGTTCGGCTATGTACCATAAACATATCACAATATGCAAGATCCTAACTTTTGGCTTTAATAGGAATCGGTTCACGTGAAACATGCAAATATACACAAACTCATTCTTATCTTTAATAAATCTAAATTAACATTTATGGCCAAAATGTTTGATCTTTAATAAGCCAAAGTAATAAATTATAAGTTAACATGATTTCTTATTTGATCCATTTAAACATTAAACTTGCAACTAGGGTTTAAGTTAAACAAAAGTCAAATCCAAAAACCCTAACAATAAAATCGACAAATTCTTCCAGTTTTTCCAAAAGGAACCAAAAGGAAGTCGACAAGATAGTCTAATGCCTCATTAAAATCGTCATACCTATGGGACGATTGTGAGATCTTAAGGTTAACAACTAACATGAGATTGAATCAAGGAGACCCGTTTGGAGATATTAGTGAAAGAATACAATTCTCAGAATGGATTTTAAGTGTTGGAAATGGTATACTTTCTTAGTATAATCTAACGTGTTTATGTGAAAATAAGAAAGGATAATCATTTTTCAAAAGTCAGTCCACCTATTCATTTGAAGTATTGTAAATGAATAGTATGGTTGAAAAGCTTTTAAAAATGTTTTTATATGTATTCTACATATGAAGTTTGTTGGCTGGTTCCTACGTTTTGAGACTAAAAAGTAAAGAGTTCATATTGTTATATGGCCACATGTTTGGTGTTTATATATGAAACATGCATAATTATAGCAAGTGAGCACAAACAAAATAGAGAGAAATCATTTTTGAGTAAAACCAAAAGTTTGATCATATTTTATGTACGAGAGTTTTTATGTTTTCCCATCTTTGTACTACAATCGGCTTGTTTTCTAAATTTATCAAAGAAGAATTAATTTTTATTGAGCGTTTATCTCCTACGTCCAACATAAATTGGTAAAAGAGCTTGTTTGAATTCATTTTGGTTAAACGAGTTACTAAGTTTTTTTAAGCAACAAACATGGCACGACAAGACTTTGATCTTAGTTATGTTGTTGTCCCAATATTCGATGATGAAAACTACGATTATTGGTGTGTTAAGATGGAAACATCATTAGATGTGTTCGGTGATGTAAAGAACACATTTGAAGAACCCGAGTCAATGAAAAAATTAACCGTTGAACAAATGGCGAAATTGAAGACAAATAGAAGCAAAAACATAGCTATTATAAGTATGATTCAACGGGGAGTTACACCGTCAGTCTTCCCGAAAATCATGCGAATAAAAAGTGCCAAAGAAGCTTGGGAGTGCTCAAGCAAGAATTTCAAGGAGACGTGAAAGTTAGGGCCATACGACTTCAAACTCTTAGACGCAATTACGAGAAAATGAAGATGAAAGAAAAAGAACCACTTAATAATTATTCGTCTAGATTAATCGATTTGATTAATCAAATGAAAAGTTATGGTGATGAAATTGAAGACTATAGAGTCGTGGAGAAAATTCTCATTAGCATTCAGGAGAAATTTGATCCAATTATAACAGTCATTGAAAACACCAAGGATCTTAAACCATGGGTATTCAAGAACTACTAAATTCTCTAAAATCATATGAGCAGCGGATGACCCGTCACTCCGACAAGACGACCGAGAGTGCATTCCAATCCAGCTTGCAAGGTGACAAGAAGCAACCACAAAATTCTGGAAGAGGGAGCTCATCTCGAGGCGGTAGAGGTGGCAGAAATTCTGGAGGTCGAGGACGTGGTCAAAGTTATGAAAGATCACGAGGTCGAGAAAATTCTGACACAAAAACTTCTAACGAAGGAAACTCGCAAAAATGTTCTATTTGCAAAGAGATAATCATGTCGATAAAGTGTCGATAAAGACCGCTGGCACAAGGGGAAGTTTAAATGCAACCATTGTGATAAATTTGGTCACCTTGAAAAATTTTGTCGGGAAAAAAACCAAGAGCAGCGAACTACTCGGAAGAAAAATAACAAGATGGCAATGTTTTCTTTTATCACTAAGCTACCGTGGAAAGAAACAACGTATGGTTTCTTGATAGTAGCTGTAGTAACCACATGACTGGCGATGAAAGTATTTTGGTCGAAGTTGACACAACAGTCAATTCTCAAGTGAAAAGGAGAAATGGGGCATTAGTGAAAGTAAAAGGAAAAGGAAGCATCACGGTGAACACAAAAACGGGTATAAAATACATCACTGATGTTTTACTAGTTCCTGACCTTGAGCAAAATTTGCTTAGTATATGACAACTTATAGAACATGGATAAGCTAATATTTTTTACGGTGACGGTAGTAGTATTTACAATAAAGGAAGAAAAAGAGAAGAAAAGCAGAAGATAACAATGGGACATAACAGAAGCTTTTCCATGACCTTTAGATATGCCGAACATATTGATTATAGATGAGTCTTTTTTATAGAACAAAGGACTCGGGCATTTAAATTTTAATAGTTTAAATTTGCTCCACCATAAAAATGTGGTTGGAGGTTGCCACAAATTCAAGAGATTGAAGGAGTTTGTGAAGGGTGTGCGCTTGGGAAGTACCATCGGAATCCATTTCCGAAAGGAATCGCTTTGAGAGCCACAAAAATTCTCGAGCTAGTACACACCGATCTTTGTGGCCCGATGAGAAATCCCTCTCATGGTAATAATATCTATTTCATTCTATTTATTGATGATTTTAGTAGAATGATATGGGTTTATTTCATGAGAGAAAAATCACAAGTTTTTGGAATTTTTAAGAAGTTTAAAAATTTCGTTGAAAAGCAAACAGGGATCTATATAAAAACTTTATGAAGTGATCAAGGAAAGGAGTACAACTCAAAAGAGTTTGATAAGTATTGTGAAGATGAAAGCATGCACAGACAAGTCACAGTTAGATATACACCTCAACAAAATGGTGTTGTCGAAAGGAAAAATCAAACCGTCGTAGAGATGGCAAAATTCATGTTGCATGAAAAGGGTTTGCCAAAAAGGTTTTTGGCTGAAGCAGTGTACAGAGCCGTATACTTGATGAATAGGAGTCCTGCGAAAGCACTCGATGAAAAAACTCCACTTGAAGCGTGGAATGGAAGAAAACCGTCGGTAAGACATCTAAAGTTTTTGGGTGTGTGTGTTATTCTCAAGTACCAAAGCAAAAAAGATATAAATTAGACGAGACTAGTGAAAAATGTATTTTTGTAGGCTATAGTAGTAAATCAAAAGCTTATAGATTATATTGCCTAAAAAGAAATAACATTATAATTAGTTGCGACGCAATATTCGATGAAGATTCTTCTTGGAATTGGGAAGAAGGAAAAAAAGGAGGAAACGAGTGTTCCTACTTAAATTTTGCAGGGCGGAGCAATTGAAGAAAGTGAAGAAGATCATTTGACAAATAATGATAAACCTCATGTACAATTCCGAGTTCACCACCATCAACATCGGTGAATCAAGTTGGTCAAGTGGCTTCACCATCAAGTGAATCCCCTAGTTCAACCCCGATAAATTTACATTCGCTGACATATTTATATGATGCTACACATGCTATGTGTAATTTTTGTCAAGTGGAACCGAAAAGTTTTGAAGAAGCGATTCGTGAAGAATCATGGAAGAACGCAATGACGGAAGAAATCCGAGTCATCGAAAAGAACAAGACTTTGGAGCTGGCAGATAGACCGGTAGATAAAGATGTTATTGGTATCAAATGGATCTACAAGGTCAAGTATAATGCAGATGGTTCCGTGCAAAGAAACAAGGAAAGATTAGTCGCAAAAGGCTACTCACAACAGCCTGGAATTGACTATGACAAGATTTTTGCTCTAGTTGCTCGAATGGACACTGTCCGAGCAATCATTGCTCTAGCAGCCCAGAAAGGTTGGTCTTTGTACCAACTCGATGTCAAGTCAGCATTTTTAAATGGAGAACTCAAAGATGAAGTTTCTGTGCATCAACCTCAAGGATAGGTTGATAGAAAAGAAGAAAAATTTTACAAGTTGAAGAAAGCTCTTTACGGGCTTAAGCAAGCTCCGCGAGCATGGTATAGCCAAATTGATGGCTATTTTAAAGAAAAAGGATTTAACCAAAGCAAGAGCGAGCGGAACTTGTATGTTAAAAATCAAGGTATGAATGATGTTCTTATTGTAGCACTCTATGTCGATGATCTTGTGTTCACAGGAAAGAATAAGAAAATGATTGAAGATTTCAAGAATGAAATGATGCAAAAATAAGAGATGAGTGATTTAGGACATCTAAATCATTTTCTCGGAATGAAAATATATCAAGATGATGTCGGAGTTTTCATTTGCCAAGAGAAGTATGTCGAGAAGATTTTAAAGGTTTTTGATATGTTAGAATGCAAACATAAGAATACATCTTTGGTTGTGAATGAGAAGCTCATGAATGAAGATAGATCAAGTAAAGTTGATGCCACCATATACTGAAGTTTGGTTGGAAAATTGTTGTACCTTACAAAAACAAGGCCCAACATAATGTTTGCAAGTTTACTCTCAAGGTTTATGCACAATCCAAGTCATATTCACTTAGGAGTTGGTAAACGAATTTCAAGATATTTGCATGGTACTAAAGATTTTGGCATCAAGTATCAAAAAATGCAAACTTAAATTTGCATGGTTTTTGTGATGGTGATTAGGGTGGATGTACGGATGACATGAAAAGTACATCCGGATATATTTTTTTCACTTGGTTCAGGTGTGTTTAGTTGGTGTTCAAAGAAGCAACAAACAGTTGCTCAATCATCAACGAAAGCAAAGTACGTTGCAGCGGCTCTAGCTACATCACAAGCAATTTGGAAAAGAGGAATTTTTAAAGACATTGGCATAAAGCAAATGGAGCCCACAAAATTTTTTTGTGACAACATGTCAGCAATCGCAAACGCAAAGAACCCGATTAATCATTGTTAGGTCACAAGGTCCCAAAACTTAGATACAGATTAAATTATAAGTATTTAATGTATTGTTTAATATCTAAGTTCAATCAAACTCTTAATAATCTTGGCGGAAACAAGATTATATTAACACGGATTATGAATGGTATGAATATTTATATTATTCACAATCCAACGTTTGTATCACAGAGATTACAAAGTATTCAAACTCACACAGGTGTTTGAATACGATCCAAGATTTATATTCAACTAATGAATATAAGTAATCTAATATCACTAAGAACTATAACAGTTAAAATGCTAAAGATTACTTTGCTTGTTTTCTTGGATAAGTTGATGCATGTTTGAGCTTGCTCTTTATAGAGTTTAGTACACATGCAGGTACTAACTCTATTAACCAGCTCATGTAATTGTACAAGGGATAACACATTCATCCTGGGAACAATTTATGCATGTCCTTTTTGCTTTACTTATTTGAAATAGTAAAAAGCAAAATGGTGAAGGTTTCTTTTCTGGGAAGGCAACCTTCTTCAACTTTAAACGATGTTTGACTTTCTTCAAACATCACTTCAGCTGTACTCTGCCTTGGAAATGAAGAACTCCTCAATCTGTGTTCTTCAGTCTGTGATCTCAGTCTGTAGTCTTCAGTCTGTGATCTTCAGTCTGTGAAGTCTTCTGTCTTCATTCTTCAATCTTCAAGTGATGAAGTCATAAGTCTTCTATTGAGCAAGGCTTTGAGTCTGTAAAGTTTCTTCAGTCTGTGTGAGCACAGACTCAGAATCACAGACTCAAGAAAATACTAAGTTTTCCAGAATATAACTAAGTTAGATTTTGACACTTTAGATTTATAACTTAGGTTTGATCATTATTTTTCCCAACAATCATAGCCGCACAAACATTCGCTTTAAAACATTATTTCATAAGAGACGCAATTGAAGATGGAGAAGTGCAACTTGAATTGTGTGGAACTAATGATCAACTAGAAAACTTTTACAAAAGCACTTTTACAAGAAAAGTTTCAAGAACTCAGAAGGCGACTAGGAGTTCAATCAAAACACATTACCGGGAGTATGTAATCTAATGTGTTTAAGTGACAACTAGAAATGAAAATCATTTTTCAAAAGTCAACCTACCTATTCATTTGAAATATGGTAAATGAATAGTTTGGTTGAAAAACTTTGAAACATATTTTTTATATGTATTCTACATATAAAGTTTATTGGCCGGTTCTTACATTTTGAGACTAAAAAGTCAATAGTTCATTTTGTAATATGGCCACATGTTTGCTCGTTATATAGAGCATGGAGCATGCAGAATTACAGCAAGTGACCACAAAGAAAATAGAGAGAAATCATTTTTGAGTAAAACCAAGAGTTTGCTCATGTTTTATGTACGAGAGTTTTTCTGTTTTTCATCTTTGTAATACAATCAGTTTGTGTTCTAAATTTATCAAAGAAGAATTATTTTTATGTGAGTGTTTATCTCCTACGTCCAACACTGAGCCTAATGATGGTGAAGCTGTTATTCAATTACCAGACGGAATCCTCATCTAACACACTAGTGATCCAATTAATGCTATTATAAATGAGACTTATCCAGATATTATTTAGGAGATTACACAGAAAACAGTTACTTTCAAGATAGATCTATATTGGCACCAACCCATGAGATTTGCAATCATCAAATTAATGATCAATTGATGGATTTGCTACCAGGAGAAGAGAAAAGTTATCTAAGCTTAGATTCCATTTCGCAAGCAGATTTGGGTCTCGATATGAGCCCTGACTTGTGTAGTCCAGATTTCTTTGAATGAAATACATATGTCGGGTCTTCCAAACCACATGTTATCTTTAAAAAGGATGTGCCACTTATGTTGCTTCAAAATATTGATCAATTTGCGGGGCTATGTAATGGTGCAAGATTGCAAATAATAACACTTGGGAAACATGTATAAAGGCGAAGATAATTTTTTGAAGCCACTTTGGAGATATTACTTTCATTCCACAAATGAAGTTGACGAGTTATGACAAAAGAATGCCCTTCCAGTTTCAAAGACGACAATTCTCTTGTTTGTTTTGCAATGACCATTAACAAAAGCCAAAGCCAATCACTATCGGAAGTTGGAATATACTTACCAAGATCAATTTTCGCGCATGGACAACTATATGTGGCTATCTCAAGGACAACTATATGTGGCTATCTCAAGAGTGAAGAGCAAAAAAGAATTAAAGATTTTAATAACAGAATGTAGAACAACAAATGTTTTCTACAAAGAAGTATTGCAAGATCTATAGTTATTATTTAGGATTTGAACATCTACTAATTGATCCATACCCTATAAATCTAATGTAGTAATATACTTTGTATACATTTTTCACCGTATTATCACATCTATACATTTATAATAACTTTTATACTTATACTACAATTTGTAAAGCCGTGCATCACACGGAATGTAGAACTAATATGAAGTGTACGGAATGTAGAACTAATATGAAGTGTGCAAATCAATGATTATGTAATGTTAACATTTCAGATATATAAGCTCTCATAAATCATGAGAATTTGATCAAAATTTTCGTGATAGAACGCGACCTCTGATGAATAACGATGATCTAAGAAATAATTAATCTGTTAAATGTTAGAGTTTGTAGAATTGAATTAACATGTGCGTTTTGTATTTTTGTATTTTTTTGGTTCCTTTGGAAATTAAAGGTTTGAATCTTATATTAAAATAGTTCACGAGTACGACTACTACATAAATGAAAGAGCACTTTGAAGTATTATTATTATTATTTTTTTTTTGCAATTTCGAGCTATTAAAACAAGATCTTCTATGAAAATGATTTTTTAGAACGGTTTCTTATATATACAATTGGTCTAGAAAAACTTTTACGGAGCTATTTTATAATTAATAGGTCAACAAAATATACTTTTTAGAAGAGATGAGTGTCCTTAAATTGAAAATCTATTTTCAAAACCTCTCTCTGCAAAACCTTTCTCTCTGTGTATTTAACTTTCAATGATTACTATTTGTGTGATATATTTTGACGTGACAATTTGTATGAATGTCATATGCATAGGTTATATAGATGACATGTCATTCAAATTACTTACAAATATCAATAATCGAATTTGAATTTGAATATATACATGTTTTGAAAGTTTATAAATACAAATATACAATAGATCTTTAGTCAAAGTTTATTACATTTCATAACACTCATCCCATTTTAGAACCCACTCTGTAAGATTCATTATAATTTTATAAAGTAGTTTCACGCTTCAAAAAATAATTAGTTGCTCGATCCTTTTTAGGTGGGTATCCTATAATTAGTGTTATTAGTTACTATATATTACTATTTCTATTAGTACTTCCCCCGTCATTAATGTCCCTCAACATTTTTTTTTTGATTTATGATAAATTGATAAAATATCAATTTTATTCTTATATTTAAAGCAAGTTTGATTGAAAATTTTTAAGAATCAAATAATTGAGAGTAATAAACGAGGGTAAAATAGAGAGTTTAATAATTTTTAATTTTTGCAAGTGAAGAATCTTTTTGGAACATATAAACAGTAATTAAACATTTTTTTTAGACGGATGGAATATTATATTTGGAGAATATAGTTTCAAATTATATTATCCCTGTCATTTTGTCAACGACTTTCGTGTCCCTTGGCCCGTTCCTTAGATAATGATACCACTATTTGAATAATTTAATTGACGACGGACTGTCATGTGACGTCATTTTGTAACTTTACTTGATTTGCAAGACAAGTCGCAACATAAAAGTCTCCTGCTTTGACATTCAAAAAATGTATCAAAAGCTTTCTAACTAAATTTACATCTTTGTTCAACCACAAATTAACACAATGTCTTCTTTCATGAAAGAGTTTGACCACCTCAGAATTCAACTTGAAGTCCTAAAACAAGCGACAAACAACTTTTCTGATGATAGCTACCTTGGCAGAGGTGGATTCGGGAAAGTATATAAAGGGCTATTCAAATCCGAAGGTCAGACGACCGTGGTTGCTATAAAGCGATTAAATCGTGCACTGGGACAAGGAGATGTAGAGTTTTGGAAGGAGATTATGCTGCTATCTTGTCACAGACATGAGAATCTCATCTCACTCATAGGGTTCTGTGATGAGAGTGACGAAAAGATACTTGTTTACGAGTATGCATCAAATAAAAGCCTTGACCTCTATCTACGTAGCAAAGATCTCACTTGGATTCAACGCCTAAAGATATGTCTTGGGGCTGCTCGTGGCCTGGAATATCTTCATAATCCCAGAGGGTCCCAACAAAGAATCCTACACCGTGACATCAAAAGTAGCAACATCTTGTTGGACGACAACTGGACGCCCAAAGTTGCAGATTTTGGGCTCTCTAACGTTGGTCCTGCTAACCAACTATACACGTTTCTTGTGACGAATGTTGTAGGCACATTGGGGTATTGTGATCCCGTGTATGCAGAAACAATGTTGTTGACAAAGGAATCAGACGTCTATTCTTTTGGTGTTGTTTTGTTTGAAGTTTTGTGCTCAAGGCCTTGTGTTGACGTTAATTCTGATGATCAACACCGAGTTCTATCGACATTGGCAATGAAGCATTATCAAGAACGCACGCTGCATATGATCATGAGTGATGATCTAAGGCAACAAATCAAACCAACTTGTTTCAACATATTCACATCAATAGCTTATCAATGTTTACTCAGGGACCGGCTAAAACGCCCATCAATGAATCTGATCGTGAAGGAGCTTGAAACTGCACTCAGATATCAAGTATCCTCTACTACTCGTTTTTCTACATTAATTAATAGAAAAGCTAACTTTTTTGAATCTGATTGTCAGTAACGTCTTAACTCTCATTTCGTTTGTTTTGTTAGCAAAGAAGAAAACGAAAGAAAAGTGGTATACTAGGAAGTGGTAAAACTTCTCGTGTTCCAGAACCTGGTTGTCGCGTCGTCGGATTTCAAGTTCAGAATTGACAAAGTAGAATCATAAGCAAAAGATTTAACAATCTGCATTGGGCCCCAAGAAAGTGCCCTGCATCAAATATCTTATATGTAAGGCACACTCATTTTATCCATAATATCTTAGTTCATGTATCTTGGTAATAATTGCTGGTAGCTTATAGTTTTCAAAAGAACTATATAAAAAGACATATTGCACTTGGACGTTCTTTCTCTAGTCATAATCGTTATAAATTTTAATATTTAGACAAATAGATTATGAATTGAAGTACGATTTGTTTTTGGCAAAAATAAATGTGGGGTGATACAAACCTAAATTAGTACTTAGTAGGGACTTGCAAGATATTTTCTAATGTCATTGCTACTGATTAATGATGTTAGGTCACTGGGTACATCTGGTGATGTGCCAGTCACACAGGTCCTTTATTTCTGGACTGCTTTCATCAGTGTGGTGTTTTATATTTTATAGTGTAGGGGCCTAAATTATTCTCTACGTACTGGCATTAAGTGGATTTACTGGGGCGAGTAAGTGATAAGTATAACCTAGGGTCGTTCTTCAAATCGCAACGAATTGAAATCAGGAACTTTGATTATCTTTTGGTAATTCAGATGGGTGATTGATAAGTGAGGGGATTGTTTTGGTTTTCTTAAATTAAACTAATCTAAAAGGATAAAAGTAAATGGGGGAGGTTACTTCGATACTGCAGATAAAGCGGTGGCTACTATGATATAAGTCTATGCTAGCTTAGGGTAACTATCTTTTATAAGAATTTAGTAGTAATAAGTTTATAACTCAAGATGAGTCGCATCTGCGATCCTACTATTTATCTAACGCGAAGTTGTTCACAATCAGATAAAAGTATGTCACTCGGATAACAGACACGAAATGTTATTAAGCACTGGAAGTTCTCCCAAATGCAATAACCAATTCAACCAACGGTTAACCTCTAATATTATTCCCCGGTCTCGGTCGTTAGAGATATCCATATCGCGACATGAATTGTTGAATAAACAAAAACATGAACGGGTTTTACCCCACCGGAATAAGTTGGGAAAAAACCTTGTCTGGCGGTCGGTTGAATTGTCATCATACCTTAATATAAACTATTGCTACTATTATACTACATTAAACGATTACATAATTGTTAATTATATATGAAAACGTAGTCATACATTCATAACAAATAGGTTGACACTGACAAAGCCCAAAGCAACAATCAAACAAGAACATGCAGTAGGTATATCATGGCAGTTTCAAACAACAAAATGATTAACTAAGTCGTAGATATTTCGAAAGTTCTCTCAAAAATACCTACTATATAAATTGAATCTAACCTATCTCTACTCCCATGCTCCGTGTCTCCCACGGACATATTTCAGTCAGGAGAATACTTGCCATGCCGAGTTCATTGATCATCTAACATAGAATAATTTAGTGACCTATACCTATGAATTAGCTACGTTCATTTTAGAGATAAGGTGTCAATCACAATATGAGTTGGACATGTAAACGATTAAGATTCAATGCCTATATTCATATATTAATTAACTACTACCTAAGTAGATTAACAGTACAAATGATTACATAATTACGCTAGCATAAATTTCTATTACAGCAGACACTTAAATAGCTTAGCCTATCATGTTATTTCTAGCATGCATTTCTAAACAGATAATATAATAACAAAACATCTTTAAAAATATGAAGATAGAATATAAATTAAAACCTGATAAAAGCGTAGCGTTACAAATAATAATGCTGAATTGCAGCGTCTCGAAGCACCTCCGTACAGTAATTAAATCCTAATTACCCTCTGATTAATTATTAATCTAATGTTGATTAATAATTAATCTAGAGAGATAATCTAGAGTGAGAAAGTAACTAGGTGAAAACAAAGAAGAAGAATGAAGAAAAAGTGTTTTTTTTTATGTGTGTCGGTGGAAGCTTGTATTTATAGACGAAGCCTGTTGACCGTATTTTTGACTTGTTGACCATATTTTTCTTTGCCAAAACTTGACCGTATTTACGTGCCCGAATAAAGGAAACATCTTTAAGAAAATACGGGCAAAAACCAAACGTATACGGTCAGTCCTGGCCGTATACAGTCAAGACATTGGCCATAGACGGTCTAACCAACCGTATACGGTCAAGACTTGGCGGTATACGGTCATGGCTGGCCGTATACGGTCAGTCTTGGCCGTATACGGTCTGGTCTGGCTGTATATGGTCAAGGCTAGGCCGTATATGGTCTGGTCTGGCTGTATTTGCGGTATCGAGCTTTCGTGTGCGGGATCGTAACTTGTTTCCGCTATAACTTCTTCGTTACTCGTCCGTTTTAGTTGATTTTTGCGGCATCGTCTTCGTAATCGAATGAATTTCAAGGATCTAAGATAATATCTTAAGTTAGTCTTGGCCGAGTGTACGTGTCATTGACCTTTGTGTTCGAGGTCGTAACTTGTTTCTTCATTTGGCTCTAAAATCTTCGTTATAACTCTGTTTTTGTTGATTCTTTTTGCATCGTCTTCGTAATTTCCTAATTAACACAATAACACAAATAAATACAATATTTGAAGTAAAATTTTAATTATTTAATAATAATGGAATAGATAACGTGAGTAAAAACGTAACTTTTTACGCGTTATCAAGTATCCCACACTTAGACTTTGCTTGTCCTCAAGCAAACCTATCTTTTATACCAAGATTCTCGAGAAAAAAAGTGTAGTGTTTTTGGTAGGTCAAACGAGCCTTTAGCCATAAGAGTATGTTTTAGAGATAAGTATCTTTCAATTGGCTTAAGAAACACTTGCACATGACCTATTGATAAAATGTTCAAAGATGATTTTCGTAAGCATTCTTTTTAATTCTCGATATGTAGAATGTACATGACTAAGCTTCCTCACAAGGTGGTCACTCAATTCACACAAGTGTATCGGGTTTCCTATTGATCTACATGTATCACTCAGAAGCCAGTCATGTATCATTTGTTATCATAGGCTTGATCGAGAATCAAATCTTCACCTCTTAGATGAGAACGACACTAATTATCCCTCAACATTTAAAAGGGCGTATTGGTGTGTGAAGGGTATATAGTGGTGTTTTGGAAAATTTGGAGAGACATTTAGGGTTTTGTACGACATAAGGCTTTCAATTTTCTTTGAGAAACGTTGCTTCTCTTTTAGGATGGATTTTGTGAAGGGGGATTGAATGGAGAGTCATTTAGTCATGATGATCGCTGATTTCTTTGCGAATGTTGCTTAGATGATTTTTAGACCACGAACTCTTTATTTTTATCTTTTTCCTAGGTATTCTTCTTCTTTTTTTTTCTTTTCTTTATAGCCAGACGTTCTTCTTTTGAGAGATTTCTCGTGATCTAAAAGAGAGAGGTGTTTTTGTTGATGCATGTTTTGTATGTCTATCAGTTGGTCTAGGTCTGAGTCATTTGTAATATTTTGATTAGTGATATAAACGTTATTTGTTTTGAAATCAAAATTGATGTCACTGTTTAGGCGACACAGAGCTTGTGTCGCAATAGCGACACAAGGCTTGTGTCGCATATGTCGGTCTTAGCGACACAGGGCTTGTGTCGCAGGTCATTTAGGTTTTGGCTATAAATAGAGACTCTCGCGTTCAGTTCTAGGGTTGACGAACCTAGAGAGACTGACAGCTTAGTGTGAGGAATTCTGTGTAATTGGTTGATTCATTGATCATTTGATATATAAAGCTAATCGACTAGTTTTGTGTGATTGTTAACGTGCATAGTTCAATTGATTGTATTCCGCGCTTTCAATTGTTTGATTGATTCGATTTAGGTCCGGTAACAGGAACCAACAAGTGGTATCAGAGCCAAAATCGGGAGATTTTGTGGTATTGAATCGATTGTGTACGCTTTTCGGGTTAAATCACCTACTTTTTGGCAATTACTCTTGATTAGAAGTTGTAAAAGCTTGAAGTCTGGATTTTATTAAACATCTGTGAAGGTTTGTTCAATTGCAGATCGTCAATTTTCTGTGGGGTTTCGAAAACATTCGAATTTTAGGGTTTAGGTGCAGCTGATCTCGCAATATAGCGACACAACCTCTGTGTCGCCTATAGGGTTTCAGCGACACAAGCATTTTGTGCGACATAGTCACTATGTGTCGCGTTTAGGTTATTTGCGACATTACCAGTGCGACATTGGGTGCGACATAAACCTACGACATTGGACAGCGATACTGGATAGCGACATAACCTCTGTGTCGCATTTGAATTTATTTAATTATAAATTGTTAGCGACACAACCCTTGTGTCGCCATTTGCTTTTTTTGCGACATAAACCCTTGTGTCGCCATTTGACTCTGATTGCGACATTACACTTGTGTCGCATCTATTCTAACTTGTTTTTGCAGGTTAGCGACACTAAGCTTAGTATCGCCATATGTCTGCGACACAACCTCTGTGTCGCAATTTTATACTTGAAAAACAATTTTTTGTTTTTGTCTAGTGTGCAGGTATCAGAATGTCTCTCCAAAGCTTTACTCAACTTTTAAAACACAGCAATGAAGTTGGAAGCACCAACAAACCTCCGCTATTTACAGCTAATACTGATTATGTGGAATGGAGGCAACGATTTGAAGCTTTCATTTCATATAATGATCCTGACATGCTGATTCCTTTGCTTGAGCGTTATGTACATCCAGCAGCTGATGGCATTCACACTACTGTACCTCCACCTGAACCTATCAGATCATTGACTCCAGATGAGAAAAAGGCTTGGGATTTGGAAAGAAAAGTTCACTCGGCAATCACAATGAGCATGTCCCTGATGTACTGAAGATATTTAAACATAATGATATTGCTTATGATCTGTGGAAGGCCATGGAACAACGTTGTGGTGGTAGTGAGAGATACAAAAAGAGTAAACTTGAGGTCATTAAAAACAGTATGAGTTGTTTGACATACTGCCAAATGAATCTCTTAATGCTTTGTTCACTCGCTACTCACATCTGGTAAGTGAGTTGACTGATGGTGGTGTAGTGTTAGCTACTGAGGATGTAAACAAGAAACTCTTAGGCTCTTTTCCTAAGAAATGGAATCATCGTGTTATGATGATGGAAGAAGATGAGAGAGTTATGACGCTCTCGTTAGACGATCTTATTGGGAGATTACAAGCTTATGCACTAGATATGCAGCGAAAAGAAACAAAATCTAGTATACAGATTCAAGATCCAAGCTTGTATGGTAGTTCTTCTCCTACTACTGGTGTGACATTATTATCTAGTGGATCTTCTGCATCCTCTACCAAATAAGCTATTCCTTCAGTTGGAAGAGTATCCTACTCTTCTAATACTCCAGCTTCTCCTGATACTGAAGAAAATGTTGCAGTTTTTCAAGCTTTTCTGAGTGCTTATGACAGTTTTCTTTCAAAGAAGACTAGCACTAGTGATCTTACAGAGAAGAACTTTGAACAAATAGATCCTGATGATCTAGAGAGGATGGATCTTCGTTGGAACTTTGCTATGTTAACCAGGAGAGCAAAGAAATATTTGAAGAAAACAGGGAGAAAGAATCTGGATGATGATATTGATTCAGGTCTTGGGTTCGATAAGAGTAAAGTGAAGTGCTACAATTGCCAAAATCTTGGGCACTTTGCTAAGGAATGTGAGAAGGCGAAGCATCCTGCTTCTGGATTTTCAGACCATCTGCTTATCCAAAACCATCTGAAAGGACTCCTGACAAATTTCCTGTTTCAAATGCTATTCTTCTTCAAAATGAAGAAGCTTATGATTGGAGCGAAGACGCAGATGAGGACCAGAAGACAGCTCTTATGGCTGAAATCACCAGTGTGCATGAGGTACCCATTGAAGAACTATTTTCTTGTATATCTTGCATTTAATTAACTGGTAAACTTAACAGATATGCTAAGGATGATCAACGTCTGAATACCGATTTAGAAAAACTTGTTCAGGCTAAGAAGATTTTGAAAGATAATGAAAAAGTGTTTGATAAGAAACTGGATGCTGCATTTTCTGACCGAAAAGAATTAAAAGCTAAGATTTTCAGTCAGCAAGACGAAAATTGATAGTTATCTAAAATTAATTGTTGATCTAAGAAAGGAACTTGCTGACTCTCAGTCAGAAGTAATTAATCTTAAAAGAAAACTTTCAAATTTCTCTACATCCTCAGTTGTCTTTGATGAAATTCTTCAAGGGCAAAGGTATGATACGAAGAGCAAGGCTGGTCTTGGATATCACCAAGTACCATCTCCTATGAACTATCTACCTATGCCTTCAAGGGATGAAGCCAAAGAATTTGTGCCTTCTTTTTTAAAGGAAGTCACAAAATCTGTTAATAAGCCACTTGATGATTCTAAGCAAATTGTCGGGCCTGAATCTGTACAAACTACTGCTAATGAATCTGTGAAACCTGCTGAACATAAGCCTGTGCATGTTAAGAAACCTGACATTGTTAAGATCAAGATTACACCTCCAGTTTGTGTTAGGGAGGTAGTTGAAATTGAGGACATAACTAATGAGGTTGAGGTAAAGATTAAAAAGGATACTGTTAAGCCTGAAAATCATATCATAACAACTGAATTAAATGATGTGGCTTTTCAAAGAAAAGGCAAAGCTAAGGCTGAACCTCAAAAATGAATTTTAAAGAATGATAAAAATGACAAATCAAATGAAAAATCTTCTAAATTTGTTAAACTTGTTTATGTTTCTGATAATCCATCAACATCCTCAGAAGCCTCTAACTCATCATGCACACATAAATGTGCATGTTCTGTTAATGCTTCTTTTAATCAACCTCCAGTGTTGTATCCTCAACCTCAACCATTCGTTGAAAGACGATCTTGAATCTATTGTAGGAAACAAGGTCATCTTATTAATGATTGTTCGTTGCTTTCTAGACAACGATTTGGGAGATCTATGCCACGAAGTTCTTTATATAAAAACTCTTTTAATAAATCTCCATCGAGGCATAGCTCATCATCTCCTTTACCGGTCAAGAAAGTCAATAAGATTGTGCCTAGCAAACCTACAGTCAAACAGCACAATCCTATTGATAAGCAACCACTCAAACCTAAACAGGTTTGGCAGATTAAAAGGTCAACTGATGACCTATCATCCTACAATAACACATCAGGAAACACAACTAATTTGTTAAAAAATAAAATTTTGACTGATGTTGTTATTGTAGATGACTTTGGAAGACCCAAGTCTGTCAAGACTTGGGTCTCCACTTCTAATTAATCCCTTCTTGTATATTGTGCCTGCAGCAGTCCGAGGAAGTTCAAAGTAGTAAATGGTATGTTGATAGCGGCTGCTCACGACACATGACTGGCAACTTAGCCCTACTTTCTGATGTGAAGCCATATAATGGAGGGTATGTTGCGTTTGCGGGAGATAAAGGAGGTGAAATAACAGGTCAAGGGACACTCACTAATGGGAAAGTGAGTTTTGAAAAAGTAAACTTCGTTGAACAATTGAATCATAACTTGCTTAGTGTCTCTCAAGTTTGTGACAAGAAGTATACAACAGCATTTACTGATGTGGAGTGCTTGATTCTTAAGCCGGGATTTGTCATTCCCGAGGAATGGGTGCTGATGAGAGCACCAAGGTCAAAGGACACGTACGTTCTTGATATGCGTACTGTTTCATCCACAGAGCACACATGTTTATTGTCTAAAGCTGCTGAGAAAGATTCACATTTGTGGCACAGACGAATGGGACATCTTCATTTCCGCAAGATGAACTATCTTGTGAAACATGATCTTGTGTTAGGCGTACCAAAACAATATTTCGGTTTAAACGATAATTGTGTTTCCTGCCTCAAAGGGAAACAACACAAGAAATTCCATAAGTCTAAGCTAGTGAATTCAAATGAAACACCTCTTGAGTTATTGCTTATGGATCTTTTCGGACCAGTGAGCAAACGGAGTATAGGAGGAAGTTATTACTGCTTGGTAGTGACCGACGATTTTTCGCGATTTTCTTGGGTTTACTACATTTCTTCCAAAGATGAGGTGCCGGAAATTTTAATTTATCTGTTTGACAAACTGGAGAATTTGTGCAATCTGAAGATAAAGAAACTGCGGAGTGACAACGGAACTGAATTTAAGAACAAAACAATAGAGATGTACTGTTTGAAGAAAGGAATATCTCATCAATTCAGTGCCGCAAGAACTCCACAACAAAATGGAGTCGTTGAAAGGAAAAATAGGACTCTCATAGAGGCTGCACGAACCATGCTATCGGACTCCAACTTGCCTATTACTTTTTGGGCAGAGGCGGTAAATACAGCCTGTTATGTTCTAAACAGAGTTTTGACAGTAAAGAAAAGGAATAAGACATGATATGAGTTATTTAACAATCGTAAACCTAACTTGCAGTTTCTTGAACCTTTTGGGTGTCCCTGTATCATCATGAACACACGGGAAAGAGTAGCCAAGTTCGGTGAAAAATCTTATGATGGCTTCTTTTTGGGTTATTCTGTTAACTCTCCTAATAAGAGAGTTTATAATAAATCTACAAAGAGGATTGAGGAGCACTATGAAGTTCAATGTTTAAGATATACTGAATCTCCTCAAAGCACGGGACCCGACTCATTGTTTCAATATGATGCATTGTTTGAATCATTCAGTCTTTCTATGGATGAGAATGATGACCAGGTGGTGACCCTACTGCATGGAATTCATATGTTTCAAGATGTATCTACTCCTACTCCTAAAGCCACACCACCTTCAAACAAAGATACTCTTTCCACTTCGGGAACAACTCCTAGTGCATCTATTCCACAAGCTAATACTGAGATGCCCGGTTTATCCAATAATGAAACTGAGGATAAATATGATGAAGCTGTCCAATCGC
This sequence comes from Gnaphalium uliginosum, assembly GCA_963930675.1. Classification (NCBI taxonomy): domain Eukaryota; kingdom Viridiplantae; phylum Streptophyta; class Magnoliopsida; order Asterales; family Asteraceae; genus Gnaphalium; species Gnaphalium uliginosum. The sequence goes on along the minus strand of OZ005680.1, from coordinate 35,867,914 downwards.
CTGAAATTAATGAAGATGGGGGAGATTTAAACAACTTGGATTCTGTATATGTGCCACCACAGATTACACAGCAAAGAGTACACACATCTCACCCGACTGAAAATATCATTGGTGATTTGTCTAAAGGTGTACTAACAAGACATCAAGCTAAAGCTTCTACATTCGACTCTACTTCTTGTCTTGTAGCTGAGATGGAATCATGCTTTCTATCTCAAATTGAACCTAAAAATGTGAAGGAAGCATTAGTCGACTCTCATTGGGTCGAGGCTATGCAGGATGAACTTCATCAATTTCAAAAGCTACAAGTATGGAATTTGGTTCCGCTCCCGAAGGGACAACATCCTATTGGTACGTGCTGGGTGTTTCGAGTAAAGAAAGACGATCGTGGTATTGTGATTAGAAACAAGACTAGACTAGTGGTACAAGGTTTCTCTCAAATAGAAGGTCTTGATTATGATGAGGTGTTTGCTCCTATTGCGAGGCTCGAATCGATACGAATATTTCTTGCTTACGCCTCATACAAGAAATTTCGAGTTTACCAACTTGATGTAAAAAGTGTGTTTCTTTATGGGAAGGTCAGTGAAGAAGTGTATGTCAAGCAACCTCCTGGCTTTGAAGACTCAGTGCATTCAGATTATGTCTACAAATTAGACAAAGCACTGTATGGACTTCATCAAGCTCCAAGGGCGTGGTACGAGGCGCTGTCCAAACATCTGCTGGCAAACGGATTTACTCGAGGACAGATTGACAGCACACTTTTCATTAAAAAGGTTGGAAACGATTTGTTACTTGTGCAGGTATATGTGGATGACATTATCTTTGGATCTACCAATGATGAGCTGTGTAAGGACTTCGAGAAAATCATGAAGGACAAGTTTGAGATGATTGCCATGGGAAAACTTACATTCTTCTTAGGTGTACAAGTTGAGCAATCTGATAAAGGTATTTATATTCATCAATCCAAGTATGTCAATGACATCTTGACAAAATATCAGTTGCTCGACTGTAAGACCTTTGGAATTCCCATTGACATAAATCACAAACTTGTTTTGGCTAAAGACGAAGAAGATGTAAATCAGCGAGACTATCGGTCAATGATAGGATCACTGATGTATCTTACAACATCTAGACCCGACATAATGTTTGCTGTGTCAATCTGCTCAAGATTTCAAGCAAATCCGAAAGTTTCTCATATGAAGGCGGTTAAGTGAATCTTCAGTTATCTCAAATTTAGACCATTACTGGGTCTCTGGTATTCTAATGAGGATAATTTCGCTTTAACTGCCTACTCCGATTAAGACCACGGTCGTTGCAATGTGGATAAAAAGTCTACGACTGGAGGATGTCAGTTCTTTGGTAGCCGTTTAGTTTCATGGCAGTGTAAAAAGCAAACTACAGTCTCTACTTCATCTGCTGAGGCTGAATATATTGCTGCTGCTAGTTGCTGTTCTCAGGTTCTCTGGATTCAGCATCAAATGCACGATTACGGGTTACTCTTAACTTTAACTCCTATCCATATTGATAATACTGCTTCCATCTCTATCATACGCAATCCTGTAGAACACTCGAAAACTAAACATATTGAAATTCGGTTTCATTTCATACGGGATTGCTATGAGAAACACTTGATAGACCTTGTCCAAATCGATACTACTAAACAAAATGCGGATCATTTTACAAAGGCTTTTTCACGATCTCGATTTGATGAACCTGTCGCTATGATAGGGATGCGGTTCTTTGTTTAAAATTAATTTTTGACTTGGAGTGTTTAATTTAATTTAAAAAAAAAAGACACAGCTGCCACTCTTTATACTTGTTAGTATTAAAGAAATGCAATAGTTGCAACATTGCTAAATTAGACGTTGCATTGTGTCTGTAAACAATTTGGGAAATGATAGTACATCAGGAGACATGCACAAAATGGAAATTTTAAAGGTTTATGTTTGATGTGTCAGTAGATTTATCTAGCATACTTGAACTACCTTTTATAACTATTAGCTTCATCATATGATGTATTGGTAGGCATTTGTGCTAAAGTTACTAAGAAGCTTAACTTTCAAATGTGCATATTATTTTATATAAAGACACATTACTATGTATGACATTAAGTTGAAGTAAGGGCATAACTGTCCTAAATATTTTGACACTTAGTCTTAATATTTGGATGATCAACATGTTATGATCTAAATTTAGGGTATTTGTATGGTGTTATCTGGGAGAATATATTAGTTGTCTCATCTGTTGTATGAAAATACAGACCTGGTTTCATCTAATATATTTTTGAAAAGAACTTAGGTACGTAGTCTATGTTAAGTTATGGACAACTATTACATACCCATGGCATTCTTAATTCTAAATATAATGTACAAATGTATAAGAAAAGTTCTACAAAGATTGTCTAGTACTGGTGTGTGTTAAACTATGGTACTCTGTTGTACGACAGTACAGACCTGTACTCTCCATTTTAACTGTTCAGACTGGTGTTTGTTCAACCCGAACTATTGTTTATGTGACTCTGTTGTACAAAAGTACAGACCTGTCACCACTAGCTTAGTTCTAAAGATACGTCCATACCCTCACCCTCTACATAGAAAATACTAACATGTTTTGATTTCAAATGTATATATTAGCGTGAGTTAAATAATATTATTTGCATGCTAATAATAACACAAGTGATTCATCTCATTATGAGTTGAAATCATCCACTTAAGTACAAATGTTTAGATGGATAAAATACCAATAATCGTCTTGAAATAATCTTTATAACAGGTGATTTAAATATGCTAAGTAAATTTAAAGTGGACAAATATACTGATAATCAAAATAACACTTACTATTTCCTAATAATTGCATGTTATCCTGATATGATCCCTAATCAGACTATCTCAATTGCGTAACTAATAATCGTTAGTGCTTTTGTTGATTGTAAAATAGAAGCAACGATTTTTTTCCTTTTTGTATAATTTCTTAATTTAAATTGTATCTTATTTAGTTTCTCCAAGTCTATCAATTAATATCGAATCGAGTATCGAACCTTGAAAATTGAAATCGAATTGAAAATTCACCAAGTGTCATTATGCGAGACAAGCTGTGTGTCGCTTCTTGTGTCGCAGGCTATGTCGCTATGTAGGGTACGGGTATAAAAGCCAAACCCCTGCGAGCTTAACGTGTTTACTATTCTTAATTACCTGCGACATCACCATAAATTTCTGCGACACAAGCACTCGATAATGCGACACAAGCAATCCATGTGATTTTTCGATTTCATCTTACTTTTCTGAGTGTTCTGTTCCAATCAATCCACTTCATCCTCTTCACGTTACTTTCCTTAATCACTTGGTATAAATTTTTCCCTTTTTCACCGTGTATTTTATGTTTAATTGCGAATTAAAGTATCGATTTTTAGGGTTTCGGGTTTACGTGATAAATTGATGCGTTTAAGTGTTATTGACTTGATATATGATACTTTCGTGTTCCTGATGCTGCTACGCACCTTGTAGTAGCGTTGATTGTGAAAAACCCCAAACTTTTTGACCTTTGAGATCTGGGCAGGTTTGGTGTTCGTCATTGCGACACAACCTGCGACACAAGCCTTTGTGTCGCGGGTATGTTTAAATCATTTAATGTAACATTTTGGCTGCTCAAGTGTTTGGCTGCGACACTAAGGCCTGTGTCGCTACTCCACTGCGACACAAGTCCTCTGTCGCTTAAGTTAATTAATAATTGACAAATGCGACACAACCCTTTTCTGTCGCACCTCTGAGTTGCGACACAAGAGTTTGTGTCGCTTATCTGATTTCTATTATTTAACTTCACAGTTTGCGACACAAAGGTTTATGTCGCACCTATCGTGCGACACAAGCCTTGTGTTGCCACTACAGAATGTTTAATTTTACAATTGATTTTAACGCTTCTGTAGTGCTGTTTCTTTTGTATTTTTTTAGCAATGGCAGGACAAGACGCTTTCTTGAGACTGCTGGAACCCCGACACAATACCGTTGCATTTTTGGAAGATGATCGGGACTCGGCCATCCCGTTTCGTCCAATGATCCAGTTTCTCAGGCGTTCCAGGATCTTTTATGCCATCACTGCTACCCCAACCATTTACAGAGATCATGTGGGGCCGTTCTGGAGAAATGATGTTGTAAATACTAACCTGGAGCATACAAGGATCATCTCCAGCGTCTTTGGTCGCGAAATTATAATCTCTGAGTAGCTGATTAGATATGTTCTCCGTTTCAATGATAACCCGAATATGCCCACCCAGTTCTCAAATGTTTTCATTGCTGGTGGCATGGCCCGTATGGGTTACCCTGGTGTACCCTCTGACCAGTACCGCAAGGGGCACCTTACTAGGGTTTGGAGATTTTTGATGCACGTTATCATTGTGTGCTTATCAGCAAGGAAGGCGGGGTTTGACAGGGCTAGTCATCGAACGATATCTGCTATGTTGACCCTGGTCTACAACAAGCCCTATAATTTCTCGGGGTACTTGTTCCGCGAAATAGTTGATAATGCCAATGCTGAGAACGATAAATGTGTCATGTACCAGCGTTTTCTTCAGCTTCTTTTGAACAATCAATTACCGGATCTTCCAACCAACCCCGACGAAACTTTTCGCCAAACGCCTATGAATTTGCGGATTTTTGCCATCTGCAGCTCCTATAGCAAAGGAGTTGCAGCTCCGCCAGATGTGCCGCTGTTCGGCCATGTTATTAATGAGGGTTATGTCCCTCCGGCCATGTTATTAATGAGGATAATCCGGCAAATTTTGTAAATGTTCCGGTCTTAATGGACATCGACAATCTTGCTGATATTCCAGTAGAGGCGGAACCTGTCCCTGCTGACCAAGAGTCTTCCGATACGGACTCGGATAATTTTGAAGACCCTAACGACACGCCAACGGACTCGGATGGCGATGTCCCTTCTCCGGCAACTATCGAAAGCCTCCGAGTTCATAACACTCATCGGTATAAGCGCGTTCAGCGCCGCATCAGGGCAGGACGGGTGCATGTGCCGTCTAACTGAGGGAAAAGCCCCGGGACGTGCAACATTCTGATGATGACACTTATGAGCCCCGTTCTCATTCTCGCTCTAGGGTTGCACCGGTCTCTGCTCCTGTCGATCCTTCTCCTCAACCGGCTATGCTGCAACAAATATTGAAAGAAATGACAGGGATGCGCGCTATGCTTGCTGATTAGGCTACCGTAATCCAAGTTCAGGCCTCCAGGATAACTGAGTTAGAGCAGACGGCGACGAGGGTTCCTCAGTTGGAGAACCGCCTATTAGAGTTAGAGGCCCTGGCTGTTGTTCCGGGGGAGTTAGGCCTAGAAGAAACAACATCAATGGCCCCCGGTTCAACTGAAAATGTAAATCCGGATAATGTAAATGATAATGTTATTAATGAAAATATTCGGTTAGATTATTTTGCGTCTTCTGCTGAGATTCCAAGACAACCAATTGCCTTAAATGTAGATTACTCCGAAGCCAATCTTGAGTATCTACAAAGTCTACTAAATGAAGATGATCAAAATACACAAACGGCTGATGAAGATTTGGTTTATGATGATCAAGAGGTTGATATTGAAGAAGAAATAATAAATGAAGAATATGTAAATGCTAATGAAGTAAATTTGGGAGAGGAGATGGAGATTTCTGATACAGAAGAGGTTATTGAACCTGAACCAGCTACAACTTCCACTCCTGCTCCAGCTACTGCTGGACCATCTACTTCCACTGCTGCTGAACCTAATCTGTCAAAGACCTGTAAGTTCTATAAAATCAGCAGCAAGCGCTACAAGGGTCAAATTATTAGTTGGAAGTATGAAGAAGCAAATAAAGTGATTGTTATCAAACGAAAAGATGGGATGCAGTATTTCACTATGAACTTCAAGGTGTTAAGCACCCTACCATATTGTGAGATGCTGCACTTGGCGCAATTGAATATCATAAATCCCACCAATAGCGAGTTAGCGAATCAACTATAAAGAATCTTAAGGAAAGAGGTCAACACCAAAGTGTTCTATCTTTTGAGACCAAATCTGGGGACGACATACATTTACAGAAACAAGATACATCCGCGTACCAACAAGCCCTGGATCAAAGTTGTATACAAATCTCCAAAGACTTTGAAATCTATTCCTCTAGAGAAGCTCCCAGTTGATTTTTGGAGTAGGCTACAATTGTGGACATATGATGGTTATACAGGTGAAGCTGAAATTGTTTATATTTCGGATACAGAGCCTGAAGATTTATGGAAAGCAAAAATGTCAAAGATTAGAGTGTACGATCCTCTGAGCTTGATTAACCTTACCAAGAAAGACCTTGAAGCTCTTTATGCCAAGAAGATTGATTATCTTCAAGAGTTCAGGATTGAGGCGATTAGATTTCAGAAGGTTGTAAATGTTTGTATAGCTCAAGGAGTACATGCTGGAGGAAACTTCCCAGCTAATTGGAAGTGTTAGAAGACCAGAGCTGAATGAAGAAATTTTAAAGACCAAGCTGAAGACACGAGTGAGTTTGTTGATGCATGTTTTGTATGTCTGTCAGTTGGTCTAGGTCTGAGTCATTTGTAATATTTTGATTAGTGATATAAACGTTATTTGTTTTGAAATCAAAATTGATGTCACTATTTAGACGACACAGAGCTTGTGTCGCAATAGCGACACAAGGCTTGTGTCGCATATGTCGGTCTTAGCGACACATGGCTTGTGTCGCAGGTCATTTAGGTTTTGGCTATAAATAGAGACTCTCGCGTTCAGTTCTAGGGTTGACGAACCTAGAGAGACTGAGATCTTAGTGTGAGGAATTCTGTGTAATTGGTTGATTCGTTGATCATTTGATATATAAAACTAATCGACTAGTTTTGTGTGATTGTTAACGTGCATAGTTAATTTGATTGTATTCCGCACTTTCAATTGTTTGATTGATTCGATTTAGGTTCGGTAACAGCAACCAACAGTTTTCACCCAAATAAATCTGTCAACTAGATTTATCAAAACCCTTTTTAGAATCCTTTGAAATGTCTTTTTTGAAGGAAGACTGAGAATTTTGATGAGTAGGGATAGATGTAGGCAACGTTTCTTTTAAAAGTTGAGATCTTAAGTCATGGCCAAGAGATGGGAATTAAAAGTGGATAGGCTAATTTGGTGTTTAAGAAATGAAAGGTTTACGCTCAAAGGGGTTTTCGAATTGATCTCCAACACTTATAATGAGTGTTGGTAAGGGTTAGATTTGAAAAGGTATGTAAAAAGGGGTTCAATCCTAGAATGTCAAGATCCTCTAATTGCACATATACCATGTATGGTACTCATCAATGTAGTTTCGAAATGCATTACTTGAGCAAGTTCTAACTCTTAACGCATACATCGACACGCTCAACAAACGAAAAAGTAAGACACTAAAGATAGGTGCTTATGTTAGGCTCAAGGTTCCTCACTTTTTGGGTTGGTGGTTTGTGCTTAGTCATGCGATGCTCCTCTTTGATCCTAATTTTGAGCATTTAAAAATATTGCATGGTTCAGTTTTTATTAAACAGTTTTGGATACTTCATAAAATTCAATCACATGTGTATGGAGCTTAATAAGCAATGTTAAACGAAGTTTATACTATCATCCCACACTTAGAGGAACATTGTCCCTAATGTTCACCACTAACTATAGGAATCCTACACTTAGGGCTTTAAATAGGAGCATTATTTCTTTAAATTTTATCATGTGGGTTAATCCCACACTTAGATATTTAAATGGGGATATAGTATTGCATAAGTATATAGAATTGAAACTGAGTTACTCCCTTCATTTTTGGTGAATACTGGATTTAGGACCAGATTATGATGGAAATAGTGTGCATGATGTGCTGGATTCTGGACCAGTCTCTTTTAAGTACGTTAATTCCTCATCTAGCCTAATACGGGATTTTGCATATATAGTTTTCAACAATCATCAGTAAATAGATCCAACAACAACAATAGTTCTACAACATAGTAAGATAAAAAAATGTCTATATATCGTCGTCAAGCAGATCATCTTGGTTGGGGTCGAAGGCGTCCACCAAGTACATATCTGCAGCCAGAACTGATGTCGGCGAGAATGAGGTCACGGGTGGTGTGGTGACAGGATCGACATTGGGGATTGGAAGGTCATCAAACAAACTCCCAAGAACATCCACGTCCTCATCGTCAAAGTCTGGCAGAGGTGAAAATGGTGGATCTGGAACTGGATCTAGATGAGAAGAGGCAGCAGCAAGAACAAGAGTGCTCCAAGGTGGGAAGAGATCCTATGGCGTCTTGTGAGTAGGTGGGTCAGGAGCGAGCTGGTAGGGGGCTGATGGTAGTGGTGGCAGTCTGGCAGCCTCTCATAGTCCAGCGAGAGCGTGATGCTGGATCTCTAACATGCGGAAAATACTCCAAGTGGCTGCAGGGTCTGAGGCTGAGATCTCATACTGAAAAGTGCACCTAGGTGGCGACACTAGATCTGGGAGCACAAGTAATGGTGGCTGATCGGTCTCTATAGTCTCGGAGGATGAGTGCGCAGCTAGTGCTGACACCACTGGAGTCTTAATCAGACTCTCCCTAACTGATGGGATCCCATGACGAGTGCTGACAGTGAATAGCTGAGCAGGGCCATGAGCTAGTACTGATGTCCTAGAGGCTGGTGAAGCCGACTCTATCAAATACCAGACTGGGATCCGCTGGCGTCTCCTAACCATAGGTCCTGATGATCTTGAACTAGTACTCATCCTGCAAAGCAAGAAAGGTAGAAAATAACACTTAAGAATTTCACACTTAGTAAGAGTGTGAGAGCCTTAGCATAAATGTCGTGAGTACCATGAGTGACAATATTTAGACAAAAATTAGATAAGAAAGAAAATTTAACCTAGGATAGATTAGGGTGCCTCCAAATAGCGCTTGTTTAACGAGTCACTAGTTTGACTCGTTCATACCTGAGTAGAAGTCAAGGTGGTTCAAAGATGAAGACATCCTCATTAATGGGGAAATCTTCTACATAATGTTTAAGGCGATGACCATTAACCTTGAAATTTCCTTCTGCTTCTTCGAGTTCGACAGCACCACAAGGGAAGACTTTGGAGATCGTGAATGGTCCGCTCCATCTTGACTTGAATTTCCCAGAAAACTTCTTAAATCGTGAGTTGAAAAGAAGAACCTTATCGCCGGGTTTGAACCTTGATGGCTTGAGTTTAGCATCATGAAATAACCTGGTTCGTTCCTTAGAGCGATTTGAGCAGTCATAGGCTCGGTCTCTCATCTCAGCTAGTTCGTTGAGTTGCATTTTCTGGTGTGGTCCTGTAGTAGAAGGGTCTAGACTACAGTTCTTCAACGCCTAGTAAGCTTTGTACTATAGTTCAATCGGAAGGTGGCATGCTTTTCCATAGACCAGTATGTAGGGCGTTGTTCTTAGTGGGGTCTTGTAAGCTGTTCAGAATGACCATAAAGCATCGTCCAGTTTATCAGCTCATCTCTCCACATGCTGACCCATAGTACGCTAGAAGATTCTTTTCAACGCTCGATTTGTAATCTCTGATTGCCCATTCATCTGGGGGTGGTAGGCCGTAGATGTCTTGTGGGTGACTCCGTACTGCTGTAATATCCTCATAAACTGAGTATTACAGAAATGTGTGCCCCGATCGCTGATGATCGCTCTAGGTGTTCCAAATCGGCAAAATAGTTGTTTTAGGAAATTGGTGACGACTCTGGCATCATTGGTTGGAAATGTCTGTGCTTCGACCCATTTGGATACATAATCAACTGCAATGAGAATGTACTTTTTTCTAATGGATTTTGGAAACGGTCCCATGAAATTCAACCCTCATATATCAAAGATTTCACCAGCCTGGATGTTGGTGAGAGGCATCTCATTTCTTGATGAGATGTTTCCTTGCCTCTGACAGGCGTCGCACCGTCTCACTAGGTCGTGAACATATTTTAATATAGTTGGCCAGTAGAAACCTGCATCGTAGATTTTCCTTGCGGTCATATTAGCTCCATGATGTACTCCAGTTGGTCCATGATGAATCTGATGAAGAATATACTCGGCTTCCTTTCCGTCAACGCATCTTCTGATAATCTGATCGGAACATACTTTGAACAGGAACGGGTCGTCCCAAAAGTAATGTTTGACGTCTCGGAAGAATTTTCGTCTTCGAGAAGATGGCATTCCTTTTAAAACGACTCCCCCAACTAGATAGTTTGCAAAGTCCACATACCATGGATTGTTTTTAAACTACGAACCCCTATTTCCTAAGCTCATTAGTTGTTTATCTGAGAATTAGTCTTGAATATCTTTTTCTTCAAGCTTTTCTATCGACGGGTTTTCTAGTCGACTAAGGTGATCTGCTGCGACGTTCTCTGCTCCTTTCTTATCTTTAATTTCTATATCGAATTCCTGGAGTAGTAGAATCCATCGGATTAGTCTCGGCTTTGCATCTTGCTTGTTGAATAGATATTTCAATGCTGGGTGATCTGTGTAAACAGTTGTTTTGGATAGAATTAGATAAGATCGAAATTTATCGAAGGCATAGTTTTCTTGTGCATCTTTGAGCATTTTTCTAGCGTAGTAGATTGGTTGAAAGTGATTTGCCTTCCTTTGTCCTAGAACAGCTCCAACGGCGAAATCGCTAGCGTCACACATGATCTCGAATGACAAACTCCAATCTGGGGCAACCATGATCGGGGCATGTGTGAGTTGATCCTTTAAGTAGTTGAATGCTTCCAGACATTCATTTGTAAAGACAAATGGAGTATCCTTCTCGAGAAGGGGTGTTATAGGTCGGGAAATCTTAGAGAAATCCTTAATGAAGCGTCGGTAAAATCCGTGATGACCTAGGAAACTTCGGATGGCTTTAACAGAAGTTGGTGGCGGAAGTTTGGCGATTGTTTCAACTTTAGCCTTGTCCACTTCGATTCCTGATTTTGAAATTCCGTGTCTTAAAACTATACCTTCCTTAAACATAAAGTGGCATTTCTCCGAATTTAACACGAGATTTGATTCTTCACACCGGGATAACATCTTGTCGAGATTTGAAATACATGACGTAAAGGAGTCTCCAAAGACGGAGAAGTCGTCCATGAAAACTTCCATACATTACTCAATCATGTCGTGGAAAATCGCTACCATGCACCTTTGAAATGCGGCGGGTGCATTGCATAGCCCGAATGGCATGCGCCGGTAGGCGAACGTCGCATAAGGACATGTGAACGTTGTCTTCTCTTGTTCCTTTGGATCGAGAGGAATTTGGAAGTAGCCAGAGAAACCATCAAGAAAGCAATAGAACTCGTTTCCTGACAATCTTTCTAACATCTTATCGATGAACTGCAGAAGGAAATGATCTTTTCGGGTTGATCATTTAGTTTACGATAATCGATGCAAATGCTCCAACCAGTAAAGGTCCGAGTTGGAATAAGCTCATTGTTCTCATTAGTGATCATCGTCATTCCTCCTTTCTTAGGAACAACTTGAACAGGGTTAACCCATGGTTAATCAAATATAGGGTAGATCATTCCTGCATCTAAGAGTTTGATAACCTCTTTCTTAACCACGTCTTGAATCGTTGGGTTTACTCTCCTATGTCGTTGTATTGAAGGTTTGAAGTCATTCTCCATAAGGATCTTATGCGTGCAGTAATATGGACTAATCCCTTGTATATCGGAGATTTTCCATGTGATCGCCTTCTTGTGTTACTTCAAAACTTGAACAAGTCTGGCTTTCTCTTTCGGCTTCAGTTCTTTTGATATGATAACTGGGAGTTGTGATGTTCCTTCGAGAAAAGTGTATTCTAGATGAGTCGGTAATTCCTTAAGCTCCAAGTCTGGTGGTTCTTCGATAGATGGCTTTATCCTCGTAATGCCATATCTTTTTAACTCATCATACTCCGTTTGAAATTCAGATTCTTTCGGAGATGGTTCAGATGTGATGGCTGATGCTATCTGTATTAAATCAGTCTCGTCTAAAAGAGGGTTCTTCTTCAGCTCATATTTAGCGGTTGATGTAAAGGAAGTCGCTTTGTCTTCAGTGAATGTGATGTCGTCATTATTGGTGAAAGCGAACTTCTAAAATTGAGCTGATAAAGATTCACTTATGGTGATTTCAGGATTTGAAGATTGAGACTTAGGGGAACTAATTTAACACACCCACATGGGGGTGCGACCCACATAAAAATCTGCCCAAGATCATGCATGCCCTCCCCCTCACTTATTTGAGTGTATTACACTCAAACCTTCACTCATTTTACCTCATTCAACACTCCTCCCTTTCACACACACTCTCTCTCTTTTACCCACACTCAAACACTTCTCCATTTGCTGAGATTTTCAGCCTTCAACCCCCACCACAACTCCACCATATCTCCACCACACAACCACCATATCACCACCTCAAGTTCTTTCAAGTTCTAGCAAGGAAACAAGCAAGTAAAGCATCACCAAGCTCATCTCACTCAAAAATCTGCTCTCAAGTCTTGTAAGGAAACTATTTCTTCTCATTTTCTTTTATGGATTTAGTAAACAAACATGTTAAGAGTTCACTCTCTAAAGATCGTGCAAAAATATACACTAAAAACGTTTTTGTACAACTAAACAAGCCAAAAGTACAAAAGTCTAACCAAAATGGTCGGTTCAAAAGTCTAAAATCAAGTTCAAGGTCTTAGCTAAAAGATCCAAGTGGTTTCATAATTTTTCGACACCGTTTGATACTCGAAAATGAATTTACAAAAATGTTGCGCCAGACTTACCCGGTGGCCGGATTTTTGTGCCAACTTCTCGAGTCCATAACTCGAGCTACACAACTCCAAACGACATGAGGTTTTCGGAAAAATCTCACAAATTATGTTAGGTACAAATGTCATTTCAATGACTTTCTCTAAAAACTTGTAGATTTTTCCCAGAAATTCAAACTTGATGCATGTGTCCAGATTGGTCAACTATTGGACCTCAGAGAACAAATGGAATTATTAAAAATACTTAGACTCACTCAAAAATTCTAGAAAAATTACTGTAAGTAGTTACAAAGGAAGTAAATTGCTCCCGGTTGTTCAATCATTTGATACCCAGAGTCATTCTTTGATAAATGGGATTCGAACCCCCGACACCGTGGTTCGTAGCCACATGCTCCAAGACATAGGGGAACCACAGAGAACTTTCTTGGATTTTATCTTGGATCTTTGATTTATGAAAATGAGCCTACACAAACGTGTAAAATCTATCAAAAACGAAACGGGGACTGTTTTGGTGATCTAAATAAACCGACACTTTTCGAACTTGCTATAAGTGATAAAACTGACTTTTTATGACTTTTAAACATGTTTAAGGATTTGGTAAAATTTTCGGGTCAAACCGAGTAGGTTTGACCAAGTCAACAAAAATGGAGCTCGGTTATGAAAAACGTTGACCAAACTAATCGAGGCTAAAATTGTGAACTAAATGGGTTTGGGTAACTTACTATGTACTTAGACCAAAACGAGACTTGAAAACATAAACCGAACGAAAAACCGACACTTAGGACACTTGGACCAATGCTCTGTGTATATTTATGACATCTTAATTATTTTGTTCTGTGATAATCATATGTTCTGTGAATGTATGGTCCAATGCTCACGTCACGCCTCCATCCCCATACACAATTGCTTCCGCTGACCAACATTGACCGTTTTGAGGGTGTGACATTAATCTCCTTAGATAGTGTTATCATAACCTATACATTATATGAAGGAAACATATCATACAATTAGATACTCTTTCTAACTTAATTCAATCTTTAGTTCTATTTGATGTGATGGAGACTAGCATTACTCCTTTAAAGGGAGTAAGGACAGTCGTTATATTGCTTCTTAAGGAGTAGAGCTACTTTAATATAAGTAACAATGTTCTTTAACTCATTAAATAAACCGAACAAGTTAGCTAGACAATTCAGCTTCACTTGCCTCTAGATATAAACACATTTGACCCACTTCAATCTTTTCATATTTTATAATATTTTAAAGGTTACTCAATGACATATAAATCTAACATGTTCCAGAAATTCAAAGCTTTTAGAGATAAACTCTATTGTTCATGAATTTTACAAAAACATGTTACTGATTCGTCACCAATTTGTCCAGATTTATAAAATGACCCGTTTGACCCATTTAGAGTCCGAATTAACAAAAACTTAAAACTTCAAAGTTGTAAAAAACATGAATTTCTATCCATATACCAAATTTCATATTAATTGGATATGTGTTCGATATTGTACGATTATTTAAACACAACTGAATTCTGGAACATAACTAAATCATCTAATCAACTAACAATTCATTTGATTTATCACTAATAACCATAAACCCTAAAAACGAAATTACAGAGGTTAACATCTTAGAAGCATCCTTCACGTTCTCCTTGAAAATACTTATGAGTAGAATCTGATACTATACCATGGGTCCACACAACAATCGACTGTGCAACAATTGGTTTTATAGAGCATGAATAACACAAAATGCTAATTACATAATCACAAAGGTAGTTAGATGACAAACCGTATGAATAACTGTAATCACGGTAACAACATTTACCACCAAAAGCAAAAACTGAGTGTTTGAAAACAATTTATTAGAGGATCGCTGAATAAATTAATATAAATAAATTACACGTGAAATCGAAGAAGAGTGAGGAGGCATATTCTTATCCCTTGTGCCACAACAAATGGATCAATCATGCATCATACAACTTCTCATTTGAAAATCACTTATGTGGATAATAACACAACATAGAAAACTATCGATAAATGTAATTTCCGTTGCCTTTACAAAATCAGTGTTACTTTCTTTATAAGATAGAAATCAGTTTTACTTTCTTTCATAGGATTTGGAAGCAAGTTAGCAAGCAACCAAGCCTCTCATCACCCAACAAATGTAATACTGCTTCCTTTATAAAATTCAATTAAGCATTTCGTCAAATAGTTGGCATCAATGGAAATGTTTTGATTAAATTGAACAAACTCAAAATTAATACATTTACCTTATTTATGGCTTCAATTCTTCAAACATTTGGGCAAAAGACAAGTAAACACTGAAAATAGAAATACAACATAAGGAATCATGATATTTTACCAAAATAAACATCAATTTTACTTGGTTTCATAAACCTTTTTGTTCATTTTCAATAACCCTTCCTGTGATCAAATGTAAATAGAATGAGAAAAAAAAACATATGTGAATTCAATGAAAAATACATTACCAAATGAAATACAAGATTCTTAATTGATTTGTTATTACTCGGCATGGGGTTTACATAATGTAATATGCGAGCGTCCATTTTGAATTTTGAACGCATATCTTTCGATTATATGTGAAGATATAGGAAATTAGGGGAAAATTTCACATGATAAGGTTGAGAAGTTAATTGCTTTAATTTTTGTAACAGTCTTCCAAACTTATAAGTCAAAGTAATGAAATTTTGAAAATGCATCATTAATTAAAATGGTTATAAATTAAAGCCTACTAATTATACATGTAAGCATGATGAGATGTCATATTAAAGGCTTAAAAAATTGTGAAATTGACACCACAAAATTTAGTGTATTTGGCAGCCATGGTGTCATTTAAGCATCATAATGATCCTATCATTAAGGCATAATGACTCCAGTTTTAGAGATAATAAAGATTCAAGTGTCTTTTAATCAAACCTTTTAACAAGTTTAAATTAAATCAAGAAAGTTTGACATACAATTTATATATGCAAAACAGTAATTGACTTATGTTTTGAGTTACCAAATAGAATCCCTTTGAAGAGTTATACTCAATATACGTGAACCATGAACAATTATATCAACGATTACTCAACCATTCTATCTATATATCTATCTATTCTATATAATGATTATAGCATTAGCATTAGCATGTATATATAAAAATATAATATGATCGATATAGGGGTATGAAATTACCTTATGGAATCAATTGTTATTTTAAAGTCTTACTTCATCGGAAGAAAATCAAATCAATCTCCTCGTTTCACGTTGTTGCCAATTATAATTCGTGCTGATAATGTGTTGTGAAACAACCAACCAATTAACTAACTTATACAACTAATATGATAACCTATCTTAGGTACAAATGATGGCTAAATTTGTCGGGTGTCATATAACAGCTAAAAGAAATGTTTCGGGTAAAGGCAAGCAAAGAACACCTTGATGTGGTTAAATCCCTAATGGCTTGCAAGCCCAAACCTGGAGCTTCTATTTGTGCTTTCGTCTTGGAGATGAAAGGGTACTTTGATAGGTTGGAATCTTTGAACGTCATGTTTGATACTGAGCTCTCGATAAACATAATTCTATCTCACCTACCAGCTGTCTACAATCAGTTTATAATCTCATATCAAATGAATTTGAATGAGAAAGAAATCTCAATAATAGAACTCCATAACTTGCTGTAAACCGCTGAGCAAGGGATCAAGAAGATTGATGTGCCCTCTACTTCAGCAGCTCCTGTGTTGGCTATTGGTCAAAATGCAAAGAAAATAAAAACTTGGAAAGAAAAGACTGGAAAGTCTAGTCGTGGTTCCAAGAAATTTTTATTGATCATCACTCCTCGATACATATGAGTCTCTATTTATAGAACTCGATCATCAATACAATAAGTACAAAGTATATCAAAGGTTTTCGGGAGTTTAGGTAATATTGATAGCCACAAATTTAATATATTCACAACAATAGTTTTATTTTTTATATAAATTTTGTCGGAGTTTCTTGCCTTTAATAAAAAAGAAAAATAATAAAAATAATTTCATACATCACATGTTTTTGGTGAAACTTTAGTTAAAAGAAAACTGAACAATTGGAAAACGTGTTCAAGTTACAATTTTTCGGAGAAATTTTATAAGAAAATGAAATCTATGATTTTTCTACCTTTTCTCTTTTTAAAAAATGAAGATTTCATCCTTTACATCTAAACGTGTTTTATAAATTTCTTATAATTTTTAAAGGATAAAAAGCTCTAAAAAAATAAAGAAAAATAAAAATAAATATATTTCATAACTTGGAACTTTTTAACTAAAACTTGTAATGATTATCTATCTCCTCTAGTCATAAAAAGGTATCATATCATATATTGTACATAAAAAAACTCCTTTTTAATCCCTTTTTGTAACTTAACTCTATTAAATAAACAAGTAACTCTCTCACCTAAATAGCCCCTTCTGTCTCATTCTAAAGTAAAAAAATAAACAAGTTTCAATAAGCCCGTGGTTGCTCCATTTATTTCATCTGATCTTAATTATCAGCCCGAAATTCAATTTTCCGGTGAAATAATTAGGGTTCCAGCCGCTGAAAAATGACGCTCTCATTTCCAGAAGACGTACTGGAACACATTTTCTCCTTCATAACATCCGATAAGGACAAAAACTTCATTTCACTGGTCTGCAAATCATGGTACGAAATCGATCGGTACAGCCGGAAGAAATTATTCATCGGAAACTGTTACGCCGTAAACCCTAGAATTGTAACTAGGCGGTTTCCGGATATTAGATCGGTTGAATTGAAAGGGAAGCCGCATTTTGCGGACTTTAATTTGGTACCTGATGGTTGGGGAGGGTATGTTTATCCTTGGATTGTTGAGTTTTGTAAAGCGTATCCGTTGTTAGAGGAGATTAAGCTTAAGAGAATGGTGGTTAGTGATGAGTGTTTGGAGATGATTTCAAAGTGTTTTGTGAAGTTTAGGGTTTTGGTTTTGCGTTCGTGTGAAGGGTTTAGTACTGATGGACTTGCTGCTTTTGCTGCTAATTGCAGGTAGAATCAGTTATTTCTGTTTATTTAATGAATTATCTGAATTTGTGTTTGAAATTTGGCGACTTGCATAGCTGATTTGCTTGCTTTACTCTGAACGATGTGAATGATGTGTGTGTGTGTGTGTGTGTGTATTTGTTGTTGTTAAAGCGTCATCATTGTTAGCATTATGTGTTTTGAATTGTTTAGAGCGAGCAGGTTTGATTTGTATCAAGTTATGTTGATGATATGTACTTCGCTGTGGTGATTAAAATTTGTATGATGAGCAAGATGCCAAATTATTCGTATTAGTTAAATACAACATGTATTGAACCTGTGCAAAAAATTTAAATTTTTAGCTGTTTGTCCTTGATATGTGGCAAGATAGGCATTTAAGTTATTGGAATTTATCTTTGAAGAAGTGTATGCAATATGTGATCTCTGTGTTTGGGCAAGCAATAAAGTTATGATTTTTATCCTCCCTACTTTGGATGCAGGAATTTGAGAGAATTAGATTTACGAGAGTGTGAAGTGGAGGATCTGAGTGGGCATTGGCTAAGTCACTTTCCTGATACTTTTACTACTCTGGAGTCCCTTAACATGTCGTGCTTAGTTTCTGAGGTGAATATCTCAGCTCTAGAACGTTTAGTTGCTCGTTCACCCAACTTGAAGACTCTTCGTCTCAATCGTGCTGTACCTCTAGACAAGCTTTCGAGACTACTACGTCAGGCCCCACAGCTGGTTGAGTTTGGTACAGGTGCCTACTCTGCAGAAATTCTACCTGATATCTATTCAGATCTAGCAGAGGCTTTCTCACGCTGCAAGCAGCTTAAAGGCCTTTCTGGGTTTTGGGATGCAGTTCCTTCATATATCCCAGCTTTTTATTCAGTTTGTTCCAGTCTCACGTCGTTGAACTTGAGCTATTCTCCCATTCAAAGCCCTGATATCACCAAAATCATAAGTCAGTGCCATAATCTGCACACTCTATCGGTAGGTCTTGTTTGAAAATATATTTATTAATTACCAGTCTCTTATTATTGCTATTAATAAACTTCACTTCGGTCTTTTAAGCCGTTTATTGCAGGTAGAAAATAATGATACATTGATACTATATAATAAAATTGGCAATCCCGCAGAACCTTGCTGCCAGGGTTTTGCAATGCTGATTAAAATATTAAATATTTTTTGTTGTTTTCCAGCCTTATCATTAGAAGACTAATGAATGATTTATAGGTACTTGATTACATCGAGGATGCTGGGCTTAATGCCCTCGCTTTGTCATGTAAGGACCTGCGAGAACTTAGGGTGTTTCCTTCCGATCCATACGTTGCGGATGCAAATGTATCTTTAACAGAACAAGGACTTGTTACAGTTTGTGAGGGGTGTCCCAAGCTCCAGTCAGTTCTCTACTTCTGTCGACAAATGTCAAATTCTGCACTGTTTGCCATTGCTAGGAGTCGTCCTAACTTAACATGCTTCCGCCTATGTATAATTGAACCTCAAGCTCCCGATTATCTCACATTTGAACCACTTGATACTGGTTTTGGAGCAATAGTAGAACATTGTAAAGAACTTAAACGTCTTTCAATGTCTGGTTTTCTTACCGATCGTGTGTTTGAGTACATTGGGACACATGCTAAGGGATTGGAGATGCTTTCAATAGCTTTTGCTGGTGATAGCGATTTAGGGCTACACTATGTGTTGTCTGGTTGTGACAGCTTACGAAAGCTTGAGATTCGAGATTGCCCTTTTGGGGATAAGGCTCTCCTGGCTAACATTGGCAAGTTGGAGACAATGCGATCCCTTTGGATGTCGTCATGCTCAGTCAGTTTTGGAGTGTGTAAACTGTTGAGTCAAAAGATGCCTCAGCTTAATGTTGAAGTGATAGATGATAAGGATTACTCCGATCCTAGACCAGATAACTGTCTGGTTGAGAAGCTTTATATATATCGCACAGTTGCAGGTCCAAGGTCTGACATGCCTGACTTTATATGGAATATGGGTCAAGACCCTTCATACAGTTTGAGAAATCTCTCTACCTGATGAATCAGTGGTGGGTATAGAAGGTATTTATTAGTTTCTTTGTTCGACAGCGTTTGTACTTTAGTTAAGTAATATTATTTTTTTAAGCTTGCCACATGGCATAGACGTGTAAAAGAGTAATGCAAAAGCTTGATAGGTTTTACCCTAACTTGTTACTGTAGATTCTGTTAGAGGTGAAAAGATGTACGCTCAGTCGGGTGGGGTAACTGTTGAAACGGGTTTTTGATCAAATTTTTGTGTATTTTGGTAAGGTTCGTATGGGTCTGGTTGATTTGACCTGGAACACATTTTATCCAGTTTTAAACAACTAGTTTCGTCAAATATAACTGCAAAATCATATGATTATAATGATAATCTTATTTGTTTCAATAAAATGATTCGTTAGGTTATATGTAATGAAAATACCCTTTGGGCAACCTTCAATCCGTTTGGCTTGTATTCAGCTAGGTTTTTGTCTTTTTGTTCCGTTATAGAATAGAGATCAATCATTACCCTAATTGACCCATTCACAAGTAAAAATGTCGAAATAGCTCTCTAGTTCCTTTAATTAGAAGTTTTGGAGTATTCAAAATCTTCTTAGGGTGTTTCAGCTTGTTAAGCTATATTCTCTAGGAACTCCTTTTTGAATCTATTGCCTGTGATTAAGTGATAATTGATTATGATGTCATACGTTGATACATAGCTAATTTTGTTTTTCAACTACCTAACAAGCATATTTCATGTTGTTGCAGTTATGGTAGTCAGGCTGCCATGCAGTCCAGAGGAGCAGAGAAACAGGCTTCTCTGATTCTTTCAAAGTCAGAGTCGTAATCTTTCGAATTGTAACATTATCTTTTTTCGTACTCGGATCAAATTTCTCAAGTTAAACGTTCTTGGCCTGTATCCTAATAACCTGTAGCTTGGATATTCAACTTGTCTTTCATTTATTAAATACCCCCGCCCTAATAAAGCTGTGTTATTTTTTCGAAGTACTATGCAATTTCTAGACTATTATGGCATGTTTTTTTTTTTTTGTTTTGTTATGTTGCTATCAAGTGTGAAACTTGGGTACAAAGTAAATAATGGTTTAAAGAAAGTGAAGTTTGGTGACGAGTGGAAGATTAAGCAAAGGCCTGCATGTGGAAAATAAATTTTGTTCGTTAGATTCACAGAGAAAGCTGCAGAAGAGGGACCCTAGCAATGCCAGAAATTCCAAGGAGTTTGATAGTGTCCACAAGTTTCTGGCCTTCATCCTCTACCCTGTATATGGTAAGCAGTCGATCAATCTTATACACTAATGCTGTTTTGCTTTTGTAGGGTCCACATTCTTTAAAAAAGGCGCACTCCTTCGAAAACTATCTTGCAGTTGGTATAGGAGCTTTGACATAACACAATTTCAACCCAAACCCGTTGATCAAAAATAGTTCCTAAACCCGCCCAATCCGCACGAGGGATCTTTATCTGAATCTCCATTGTGGTCTATGTTCCCCCACCGTAATTAATTCCCAAAGTCCAACTTCATTTTTTAGTGTTGCTATTATTTTAACTACATTATGGCTGTTATCATGTCAAGGTAAACTACATAGAAATATAGAGGAGATAATAACGTATGGTAAAGAGAAAAAAAAAAACCTTACACCAATTTTATATTTTTTATAGTAATACTGTTGACAGTGCCCACACTAGATACTACAAGGGCTATTTTGGTAATTTTGCAACACCTCGAGTGTCTTCTCTTTATTTCTCTTTATTTGAATAAGCGTCGTTAATGAGCGAGTCTTTACATGATGATTCGCTCACTTTGCAAGTTGATAGTCGATATTATGCATATGTTGCGAACCTTCATGTATTGCTGGCGGATAGGAGTAACTATGTCACCCTATAGTCAGCCTATAAACTAATATGACACCATGAGGTATATATTCGAGAAAACTCTCTCGAGATCAATTCGAGATACTTTTGCAAATTCACATATGGTTTAAGTTAAACTTAATTCATCATTCTCTTATTATTAGCAACACATTTAGGGCTCATAGTTCGTGTGTGGATCCTGAGCCTCATGAAAAGGTACTAGTGTACTACCAACGACATTCCTCAACATATCAAACAACAACAATTATCATAACAAATTCGTCCTAGGCATGCATTTGTAATCATACCAATTATCATTGCACGAGTACAATTAAGTAAACTACAACGACAACAAGACTATAATCGCAATAGCAGCAACAACATAGCAACATAAATCGTAGATCAACTCAACCGCACTAGCAACAACGTCAACAAGCAATAACAACAATGATCGTAACAAACTCACCCCTAAGTATGCATTTGTAATCATACTAGTAATAAGTACAATTAAGTACAACGATAACAACTACAACACAACTAGAAAATAACTACAACGTCGTCGTGGACATGTTCAAGAAAGGCTTACTTGATTTTGAACAACTATTATCTTTAACATAATTCTTTGATCATTGATTCATTTCATCTCTCTCAAATTAACTCTGAGAATCGTTCTTGTATACAATTCAACAATGCATAGTTCCAAATATTAATAATGCATTCAACATGTTTCTATTCGTTTGTATTATCTAACATTTTATAGTTCACTCAACAACACATCATCTACCATGACCTAGATATTTCAAGCTTTAAGAGTTGTATTCTAATTTACATTAATTTTAAGAAACATATTACCGATTAGATACTAATCTTCCCTTATTTATAAAATGATCCGTTTGACCCACGTGTGGCGGGGCCCAAAGTGGTGCAAACATAAGTGATAAATGCTTTTTTTTAAATGCTAATTTTAAGTGTAGTGTCGATGTGACACATCTTTTTCCTGCACAAAGATAATGATACTGACTGTTCTTGCTTTGTTAGTCTATGTTGTTACTTTGTTAACCGGTCTATTTAGTATGAGACAATAATCTCATAATTATTCCAATGTGAATATTCTTAAGAGAATTGCTTATAAACAATTCAAGCTAAACAATATAAAACACACGAACAAATTATATGTATCCCACCAAACACCCCTTTAATAGAATAGGTCTCTCAGTTTATTGCCATTTCTTTCTTTTTGTTGCGTGGGTTCTAATTTTTTATTATGTGATTACAAGTATATTAGTTATTGATGAGCGAATGATCGACTTATTAAAAATTATAATTTGTATGGAGTTAGTTGCTATAATGAATATGTTCTTTGACAATAAAATACAGTAATTATTTTAATAGTGTATAAATTATGTATACCCTAAACTAATATACACGATAGATCGTCTCTATATGTTAACTACCTCTCGATCGATTGATCGGTCACCTTGTGTCAACATTTTGATACGAAAAAGCTTTAGTAGAAAATATATCAAACCTTCGATCGTTTACTACATTATATAACTCGTGCGTTACATGGATAGTGAAAGTAAAATCCTGATAAAAGTAAATGTAAAAAAACATACAAAACCATGTTTATTTTGTAACGCTAACAAAAGGTTTGTACCGTAAGTATGTTGCAATATCATTGTCTGACCACAAAAAAGAATAATACTTTAAAATATGGGTTTACTTGTTCATCACCAAACCAAAATTCGGATTTCAAACATTTATTTTCTACTAGTATCCTCCGATTCTTATATATATATATATATATATATATATATATATATATATATATATATATATATATATATATATATATATATTATAAAGCCAAACCTACAACTACCTCACACAATATGTATTTACAAGTTTCAACCAAACAATATATATACATTGTCTCACCCGAAGCTTGAACACGTAAGCTCTAGGTTAGAGGGGTTTCCGGTTAGGCCAAAAGCCCTTTGGTAGTATCCTCCAATATTGTTAATGTATAGTAGTTTTTATTTATTTATCGAAAAGGTAAGGACGTAAAGTTACGAGGAGAATATTTCATTTGAGGAGAAGGAGAAGATGACTTTTTGACTACATTTTAGGACAAAATTGTAAGGATTAAAATATAGTGATGTTAAAATCCAGTGAAATTTATTGGTATACAATACAGTGTTATTAAAATGCAGTAGTTGTCGTAAATCATAAAAGATTTGTCCTAAAATGCAGTAAAAAAGATCTTCTCCTCCTTCCTATCACGTGAAGTCTTCCGGTCGGATCCTCCACCTTATTGAAATTATCTAATTTTGTTGTCGTATATAAATAGAATTGAAACACTCTTTAAAAATGGTATGTGCTTGTAAGTGGTACTTTATGATTTAGGTTGAATATTGGTAGTGTTTATGCTATAGCACTTATTCGTTAAATATAAGGAGATTAATTAAATTTATTATTTTAATATGTAAAAGCTACTAAATAAATCCACAACATGATTTAATTAGTGTTTATTAAATAGTGAGAATATCAATGATTTAAATTTTTATGAGTGACTATTTCAAACTCTAATAACGTTTGTATCTTTTATAATAGAATTGTTTGTAATCGCACGTCTAAAATGTGATATGAATCTTCACCAAACTCCACATTTAAAGAATCATTTCACCTAACTCTTAATTTATTTAAAATTAAGTCTATCATTATTAATAGTATGTACTCCTTCCTTCCAATAAAAATTGTCACCCAACAATTTTTGTGGCCATTAAAATAGGTAGACTAAAAGTCAATTACGCCCTTATAGTTAAGGAAAATTTGACTGAATTTATTTAAGAAATAAATGACTGAGAGTAATAAATGGGGGTAAAATTGAGAGTTAATAATTTTTAATAGTTATTTTTTTGCGAGTAGACAATTATTTTAAAACAGATGTAAATAGTAATGTTGACAGTTTTTTTGAGACGGATGAGATACTTGTTTTATACGTAGTTTTTTCTTTCTTTTTAAAAAAAAAAAAAAAGAAATCTTGTATATTTGAGTAAGAAAAATAAATATCATTGTTTACGTTAATAACAAACTATATATACGTTAAAAATAAAAACGTGCACATTTGTAGAAAACAAGTTAATTATTCTACATTGGTTTAAAGTTCATTTAAAATACAATCAAATACCAATAATATTTGTGGGTAATTTTCGAAATGAGACTAATATCGATTATTGTAGATAAAAAGTCTAGTTAAACGGGCGTCTTTAAATAGGGATAAAATTAAAGTTTGAAACAAGAGACATTGTAATAAACCTATCATATATATAGGGCGGGTACATGTATATGTAAAAGTTTTAGGCTTACAATATTAATATTATTAAATTTAGTAGCTATAGTTTTATGAAAATAAGTTCTAACCAAAACATTTATATTTTGAATAAATAAAAAATATATAAAATAATATCATAAGTATAACTTTTTGTAAAATATTTATGTTGTTTTTTCAAATAAAATGTATAAGTATATAGATATCTAAGCTACTACATTTACCAAAGGTAAATTTTACTATTCCTAACATATTCAAATTCATATACTACTATTGCAACTCAATTAAATAAAATAAAGTGATAAATAAAGGGTTATACATGCATATATTTTTTTCTATATATAATATAATATTACAATTTAAAATAGTAGTAATTAAAATATAAATAAAATCATAAATATCTAATAACATTCAAAAGAAGAGAAAATGTTAACATCATAAAATATAATCTTCATTTTAACAAGATAAAATTATCACTTTGAAAATTTATAACAATGTATTAAATACAAATATATAGTTAATTAGAATATATTTATATTGTTATCAATATAGTCAAATGTAAAATGTAGTATGTTGACCTATTGAAATGTAATTTTCGTATTCACAAGATACGGTTATGAATTTGAAGAATTTAAAAGTTAATCAAAGAAGTATTAAATAAAGCATGTAGTTATTATAATTATATTGCTACAAATATTATCAACATAGTCAAAATATAAATTGTAGTCCAGTACAAAATAAGTAATTTTTTCATTAAATAATACAACTATGGAGGTTAAAGTACTAAAAATAAAGTTTAATATAAAAATATGTGATTATAAGGTATGTTAAAAGTACTATCAGCTAAAACTGATTTAAGAATGAATTTGAAAGGAAATTTATTAAATATACTATAAGATTTGTAGTGGATATCTAATTATGTCCAAATTTTCCATCCAAAGACTTGAGAGAATTAATATTAGTTTCGATAAACACTTCCTACTACCATGGCTCGAAAATGAAGATCTTTTACGTTCTAAGTTCCGTTAAATAAGAAAGTAACCCAAAGAATAATTACATTCGTGCTTCTAAAAATGTACACTTTTTACTCCCACTGCAACACGTGGGTGAAGAAACCTCATTATACTACAAATTTTGATGGGTTTAAAATGAACTTAAATTAGGGACTGCTATAATATTACTACAACCTTTGAGGGGTTAAAATGAACTTAAATCAGTGTAGGTTCGTAATCATGATCGTTCAATTCGAATCCAATTTACAATCCGTGCGGAATTCGTGAATGTAAATTGTGTCCGCGAGTTTATTGAATCGATAACAAAATCAACACACAAGCATATAAATACAACAGAATTCTATTAATATGAATCAATCGTAACACTTACAAGATATTTTGCTCGGAATTATACGTTTGCAGAACTACCGAACTCACTCCAACGAACACAGAACACCCTATTT
The DNA here is from genome assembly GCA_963930675.1 of Gnaphalium uliginosum. Taxonomy (NCBI): domain Eukaryota; kingdom Viridiplantae; phylum Streptophyta; class Magnoliopsida; order Asterales; family Asteraceae; genus Gnaphalium; species Gnaphalium uliginosum. The sequence continues at coordinate 35,841,504 of OZ005680.1, read as the reverse complement.
ATAAATAGATATGACGACACTATACAGACTCTGCGACACTAGAGAGTGTCGCCAACACTTTAAACAAAATCTCTAAGTGTTGAACCTAGCTGACTGACCTTGATGTGAGGCATTCCGTCAGCAAATACTAAAATACGAACATCCATCGACCGTTACCACTTCCTTTTACTCCTGACTCGCTCGAATTACGGGGACCTACACATATTAGTACAGTATACCGGGGGACACAATATCTTGAGTACCTATGATGGTGACCACATCTGCTAGCATGTGATGTTTGGACATAGAATCGAGTCCTTGTGAATGGCTTTTTTCTGGCTTGCTTTTCCAAATTGCATTTTTCCTGCGGTGCTCTGAGTTAAAGGCAAGAGCTCCTTCCTCCTAATCTTTTAGATGTTGTTTTACAGAGAGCAAATCTTCTAGAGAGCGAACACTTTGATCCGTTCTCACCCAAGCACTATAAGCGGCTTTTAATGAGCCTTCGACTCTGCTAGTTGGCTTTGCTATCGAGGCCATCCTGTACGAGTAGTGAAGAACTAAACGAGAACTCTTGTTGGTTGTTGACCAACGGAAAGAAAGAATGAGTGAGAAAGGGTCCTATCATATTCAATTTATTCCCTAACTGAGGTCACACTGACATCAACGTGCACTAACAATCAGGGACCAATATAATTTTACTACAAATTATGAGGGGTTAAAATTGATTTTTAAATAATAACATGGTAGTAGAAACAAAAATGCAAAAAATGTTTGGGATCCGTGTCATCTTTCCCATTATTAACCACAGCTAAGAAACTCCATTAAAATGCAACCGAAGCTCTTTTTTCTTTCTTTTTTGTTCTTTTGTTCTTTTTTTTTGTTGATTCAGTACTACCTCCGTCCTAATTTAATTGTCCTGTTTTGACTTTTGGAGTCTTTCCTTTTCAACTTTGACCTTAAATATTTTTGGTTGTATTATATGATATTTGATTAAAATTATACCAATGAAAATACATTTAAAACTTAATTCATTCATATATTTTTCATCAAATATTATATAGCACAAACAAATATATTTAAATTCAAAGTTGAAAAAGAAAGACTCCAAAAGTCAAAACATAACAATTAAAATGAGACGGATAGAATATTATAATACTACTAAAAGTTCAGATTTTAGGAGAGGCGGGCACTCCTCCCTACTCTAACTATGTTTCGGCCTTGTTTGTTGGTCAACTAAAACAAAATGTTTTAGTTTGACAGACAAATACCTACACATTTTAATAATATACAATTATATACAAATTGTCACATCGTAAGGACTTGAACCCTTATTATAATGAAATAAATATATATTTTCATATAGTACGTACAATAATTCAAAAATGTAATTTTTTTTAGTATAATGATCTGAATAGATACAAAAATAGTACAGTGACACAAATGAACATTTTTAAAAGGTACAATAACTCTCCAGTGCATTAACCCTAGTTGGAAAGGTTATCACGATACCGTTAGGCCAATGACCATTTAGTAATACAATGTTTATATATTAAGCTTGTGATGTATAGCTAGGGGTGTAAACGAACTAAGTTGAGCCCGAGCTCGACTAGGCTCGAGCTTGGCTTGTTTAAAACTTACTGAGCTCGAACTTGAATTTGGCTCGTTTCGAGCCTAGTATGTAAAGCTCGTGTTCGACTCGTTTCGAGCCTAGTATGTAAAGCTCGTGTTCGACTCGTTTCGAGCATAGTATGTAAAGCTTGTGTTCAGCTCGTTTGATATTATACAAGTTCGAACTCTGCTCGGGCTCGACTCATTCGTTCCATAATAATATTTATTTAATTATTATTTTATTAATCTCTAATTTTTTTATTTATTTCTTTGTCTAATTTTTAGCTCTATATAATACGATTTACTATTTTTATATTAATTATTGTATAAAAAGGGTAATTTCTAACCACCATACCATATTTTAATGGTACGCGTCCGTTCCACTCGCAAGGAGTATCAATGCCGGACAAATCACATGTCCACAAATAACCCACATGCTGTGGCACGGATTTGAACCCCTGACCTGTCGGTCATATATGTGAGGTCTGAGCATTTGTAGTTGCGGTACCACTTGGGTTATACCCAATTGGTATATTATTAAGTATTATATAGGTATATTATTATTATTATATAAATATATATAATAATAATATTATTCTATATAAAATTATTAATGTATATAAATGAAAAGCTCGTTTAGGCTCGCAAGCTTGTCCTAGCTCGATATAAGAAGCTCAAGCTCGTTTATTAAACGAGCTTCAAATTATATTCAAATTATATTCAAGCTCTGGCTCGAGCTCGTTTAAGCTCAGTTCAAATCGAGTTTTTAACGAGTCGAATTCGAGTAGCTTGCGAGCAGGCTCGACTCATTTACACCGTATGTATAGCGTATAGTAGTTGTTTCAAAATAAGAAATCATTTAATTGGAAAGTATTCTGCCATTGTTATTCTATTTTCACATGAAGTCAAATAGGAAAAATAAGTTGATATATATTATTAGTTGGTGTGTAACCATCATTTGAGAGGTTCGATATTTCTACCTTTTCAAAGTATTTTTCATAATTGAGATTTAACAAGTTAATTAAGCTATATATAATTAAGAACCATTTTTATTTTTTATTCATACATTAATTATCAAGCTGATAATATATATATTCTTAGAAGTTCGATATTGAATGAAGACTTATTTAAATTTCAAACTTTCATAAATGCTTTCTAGCTTTTTATACGAGTCATTTTCATTGTTACTGGTACATTAGCAAGTTGATCATATTGCTAGCTAGACGTTAGATATTGAATGAAGACTTGTTTAAATTTCAAACTTTCATAAACGCTTTCTAGCTTCTTCTTCTTTTTTTTTTTTTTTTGGATAAATCTTTCATACGAGTTATTTTCATTTTTACTCGTACATTATCAAGTTGATCGATCATGTAGTTAGACGTTCGATATTGAAGGAAGACTTATATATTTAAATCTCAAAAGACGACGATATTGAATGAAGACTTATATATTTAAATCTCAAATCCCTTCCCATGGCATATAAGCTACTAATACGTTTTTACCCAAAGCAAGTTCGCCACCAACTTTCATAAACGCTTTGCTTTTTATACGAGCCATTTTCATATTTACTCGTACATTATCAAGCTTATAATATAGTTAATTAGACGTTCGATATTGAATAAAAACTTATATAATCTCAAACTTTCATAAACGCTTTGCTTTGTTGAACTTAAGACATGAACCCTAGTCGATCCATGAACCAATTGCTATCTGTGTTATGTTATTATTGTTTAAGCTTGTTATAAAGAGTTCACAATTAAAGCAATTAAGAAATAAAGAAGATCATACAATGGTTTTTATGTGACATAGTAATTTTTCTTCATAACCATCTTAGTACGTTAATTACTACACTATACTTTATTTGCGATAGTCCTCTTACCTGTGATATTTTGTCGGTTTCGCTGTGTTAATTATGCTGAGGTATGAAAATAGTAAGGAAGCGAAAGCTGAAAACTGAAGGTCGGTCTCGGTGGGATTACCTTGATCGGGGTGGGACCATTTACAAGATGTTGGACAGAAGATATGAACCCGGTGGGATCACTTCTATTCCTGGTGGGATTAATTAAGTTTTGGTGCTCACGATCCCGGTGGGATCTCCTAGTCGGCTAGAAATGTGGATTTTGGCTACATTCCTTATTTTTCATACATGATATATTGTAAACCCTAAGTTACGAAAAATACAAGCAAACTCTTTAGTTGGCCGTTGAGTAAAACAATCACTCCGATTGCATATAATCACGTTAATTCCTTGTATTGATTTACTTTTACGCATTTATTTTCTCCGTTTGTTGATTGTGTGGTTCAATTGTGTTCAATTGTTTGTTTTGTTTGGGTCCTAAATTCCTAACAAATTAATCATATTTATAAACGTAAAATTTGTCTTGCTTTAAAGTTCAACAACACGTTATCAATAAACGTAATAGACTTTTAGAGATATTTATAAACATTTTTCGACAGTTCAATCACCCTATATATATATATATATGTATGTATGTATGTATGTATGTATGTATGTATGTATGTATGCAGGGTGACGTAGTACGAACATTAATAATACGATGTCAAACACTAAATGAAAAAAGTATCGATTTTTATGATCTTTAATTTCTATTTTTTTTATTATTAACAAAACAAATAAATAATGTGTAGTCTCTAGTTAAACTTTCTAAGAAAGACTTTTCAAATATATGACATAGTTTTGAGTTGGGAACTTATTTAGTCGCCACCCTCTCCCTCTATATATAATAAACACTCTAACTCAATATATTGTGCACCATCACTTGTTCTTTAATCTCTTACTAATTGAAAATTAATTACAATCAAACGCGCTTAATTATCAATGGCGTCCTCATTTGATATTGCGAAAATGAGAAAGGCTCAACGGGCACAAGGACCTGCCACCATTCTCGCAATCGGTACTGCAGTTCCACACAATTGCATCCAACAATCTGATTATCCAGATTACTATTTTCGGGTTACTAAAAGCGAACACATGGTTGCTCTCAAAGACAAATTCAAACGCATCTGTATGTTAACTGTTACTCTCACTTTGTTAATTCTAGTTCATTCATTGTTACGTTTAAATACCTTAGAAAGTTTAACGAAGGGTAAAATTGGATGGTTAGTAATTATATAATGTATTTATTACTACTTAGTTCTAACCGTCCTATATATACGCATGTATGCATGAGATATAGGATGGTTTTGAAAGAAACTAATTTGTGTGTGCTCGATCAGGTGAGAAGACTACGATTAGGAAACGATACTTTCATATGACCGAGGAGTATATGAATGAGAACCCTGGCGTTGGCGAGTACATGGCACGGTCTCTGGACGCACGCATGGACCCTGTGGTCGAAGAAGTCCCAAGGTTAGGCAAAGAAGCAGCAATGAAAGCCATTAAAGAATGGGGCCACCCCACATCTGAGATCACCCACGTCGTCTTCTGCACCATTTCTGGAATTGGCATGCCTGGTGCTGATTATAGACTAACCAAGCTCCTTGGCCTCAACCCGAATGTTAAACGTCACATGGTTTACCAACAAGGTTGTTTTGCTGGTGGCACAGTTCTTCGTCTCGCCAAGGACCTTGCTGAGAACAATAAAGGTGCTCGTGTTCTTGTGGTTTGTTCCGAGAGTACAACTGCCACATTTAGTGGCCCCAACGAAGCAAACCTTGGTTCCCTCATTCAACAGACGTTGTTTGGGGATGGAGCGGCGGCTGTCATTGTGGGTTCCGACCCTGACTTGACAACCGAAAGGGCGTTGTTCCAAGTGGTGTCTGCTGATCAAACGATCGCACCAGACTCGGAAGATATAATGAATGGGCGCTTGAGTGAGGCGGGACTAACCTTGAAACTCCATAAATCGGTACCAGAAGTAATCTCGAAGAACGTCGAGAACTCACTAACAGATGTATTTTCCCCTCTTGGTATAAACGATTGGAATTCCATCTTTTGGATCGCTCACCCTGGTGGTCCAGCGATTTTGGACCGTATAGAGCAACATCTTGGCCTTAAAGAGGAAAAGTTGAGAGCCACTAGAGATATGCTTAGTGAGTATGGCAACCTATCTAGTGCATCCGTGTTGTTCATCCTTGATGCGATGAGGAAAAAGTCGGTAAAAGAAGGTGCCACAACCACCGGTGAAGGTTTGGAATGGGGTGTTCTATTTGGGTTCGGTCCTGGTTTGACGGTTGAGACGGTTGTCCTTCATAGCCTTCCGACAACCATTTCGACTGCCACCCTAGTTTGATCTCGAAATCCATCTTTTATGGAGCAGATGGTACGTGATCATAACCCACCAAGTGTTCACTTGAAGACCAGATGGTACCCGTGATTTCTTATTTCTACATATACGTTTGATCGAAAGTGTAATTGCATTCATACATTTAGAAAGAAGTGGTCCATACCACGTTGCATTAGGTCCACATCTGCTGTTTTATTTCCATTTACGTTTCCTGTTTATATCTGTTATTTGAAGATTGCTCCTAAGGCTTAGGATAATGCAATTAACATTTCAAATATTTAAGTTTAACTTTGCTGTAATGAATGCATGAGCTCAAAAACCACAGGAATTGTCTTTATTCGTATCTTTAGTTTAGTTTTAATAAAACATTAACCATCTCGAATTGCCACTCACACCTTTTAACCATCTCCAATAAAACACTACTCCTTTTAAAATTCTATACGGTCGTGACCCTGCACGTTTGGTTCGTTATGGAAGTCAACCAACCCCTATGTTTGAAGTGGATCGCTATTTAGAGGAACGTGATCAGATTCTGGATGAACTAAAGAAACATCTCTTAAATGCACAACAAAATATGAAAGCAAAAGCTGATGTTCACAGGAGGGATGTCCAGTTTGAGAGTGGAGATAAAGTGTTTCTCAAATTACGACCGTATCGTCAACAATCAATAAGTCAACGTAAAAATGAGAAACTTGCGCCCAGATTTTTTGGACCATATGAAATCTTAGAGCGAATTGGACAGGTGGCTTACAAGCTTAAGTTACCAGATACCGCTTCAATTCATCCTGTTTTTCATGTTTCACAGCTTAAGAAGACCATTGGAGATCATGTGGTGGCTACTAAACTCCCTGAATATGAAGATGCGGAAGTTATAATTCAACCTGAAGAAATCATGGGAATTCGAGCTGGCAAAACAGAAGATGCAGACAAAGAAGTATCGATACGTTGTAAGCTTGGTGAAAGTAAGATTGCTGCTGTGCGAAAGTAGAGAACTAGAGCTCATACTTAAGAAAGATGAAATAGTTGTTGAGAGGTTGTCCAATGTGAAAACAAAGAATGAATTAAAGAATAATCAAATGTTGGCACCTACTCAAGCACAAGAACTCACTCGAAATAGCCAAAGAATGTGGCTCTGCACAGCAAGAAGAGAAGAAAGAGAAGAAATCCCTTGCACACCACCTGTTTATATTGTTGATAGTTTAATTATAAAGAGGGATATGAAAACATATAATAGTGCAATGGAAAGAAGGAGAAGTAGATAAAGGATAGTGAAAGCCACCAAATGCAATAACTATGAACCTATAACAATTACAAGAGTAAATGTTGTTAAAAGAAAAAATCAATACTAGTGATAACGAGTAAAAAATCAAGTTTTACGTACGTTATCTTTCCTATTTTAACCTAATAAGTGATATCATTGTGCAAATATATACAACGTTTATCTATCATATTTTGTCAACAAAATTGAAATATAGCGTATAGACAATGCATTGAGAATTACTAAAAAAGAATGAAAAACGAATATAATAGAGCAAAACAATGAAAGACGATTCACTTTCATTTTAATTACCTATCTGATAAAATTTTGTAAATTATTCCTAATAAATCTTAAATTTTTAATAAAGTCATTATGATCGTGTGGGTCAAGAATCGCTAAAAACGAATAAGAAACGAAGAAATTAGAGTGAAAACAAGGACCAAAAAGTTACGATTCCGTACACAACGGCCACCGACCCGCATACCCGACCAACAACAACCGTATACGGTCAGTTGTTGGCAGTATATGGTTGGTTTTGCCCTTGTTGACGTAAAACTTGGTTTTTGGGACGGTTGTCTCCAGACATACCCGATTTTGATGATCTTTGGACGGTTTGACTTGTTAAATATTGGTATCAAGTTTTCCCTATAAATGGTAAACTCCACCAAAAACCAAAACACACCTCAACTTCATTTTTTTTTTCATTTTTTCACCTAATTCTTTCTCTCTCTAAATATATGTTAGATTAGATAGATTAGTTTAATTATTAGTTAGTGGAGAAGCGTTGTAATATTTTGGAGAGCTCTCGGAATCTCGAGTTGTAATTTAAATATATTCACTACCACAAAAATGACCTTTTAAGGCGGTACAATAGAGCGGGTTATATGTAAAAATCGTTTCAAAGTTCAAATTTGAGAAAAAGTGATAAACAGAGCGGTTATTTATTACTATCGGTTACTACTACTATTTTAAGCGGTAATAAATGAATCAATCCAATATCCACTGTTGAAAGCGGTTAGAACTTGTGGCACCCCCAAAACACGGGGCAGCGGAAGGTAGGGTGTTGGGTTGGGGGCTGCGACTGAATCAAATATCACAACACAAGAATTAAAACAAATGACCTCTATATGAGACGTTTCAAAAATCATTACATTTCGTAGTTACAATGTTTACAAATGTTTTGCAAAATATAGAGTACGCATCTAGTACAAGATTACAACATATCATAATGGAAGCTAATCTCTGTTGTTTGTGAAAAATATGCGACTCGAGCTATCCCCTTCCAAAAGCAACCCTACTGCGGTTGGTTTCTGAGAAATACATATTAAAAGGTCAACATAAAGTTGGTGAGTTCATAGGTTTGTAAACAGTTGATATAACATCGTATGGAACACAAGATTTCCGTTTGTATCATTCAACAATGATAAGTAATGTATTGCAAAAAGCAAAAATAGGGTATATTGTTGCCATGAGCTCATAGTTCGAGCTTAACTGTGGTGTCGGGTCATAATCAAGTGCCACGATCGGGGTGCCTCCCAACGAGTGCCTAATCCAACACTCGCAAGAAACAAATGATAATGCGTCCGTTTGACCAATTAGCGCGACTAACCCGGACGGGGGGAGTCAATCCCAAATAGTACTATTCATTAACATTCACGCTATAACGATACTAACAAACTATGATGTGGGGGACTTTCAGGATTAGTAAAATAACTCACGCAACCAATATATCGAGTTTAGTACTTGTGTTCACTTGAAAATAGCGGTATAAAAGCAGTTGTATGTATTCTCACCCCAGTTAGAAAACAGTTAAAAGGGGTTATGAAACTCATCTGGGATTAGTAAGCAAGTAGCAAATAGTAAGCAAAGCGTGTTTTCCAAATGCAATCTTCTAACGTCCTAAACGTATAAGGTTGTGTAAGTAGATGTCTCAAAAGACCATCTTTGTAAGTGGAGGGTTAATGTCCACTTATGTAAATCGTGTAAGTGGAGGGTTAATGTCCACCTAAGCTAGTTCACTCAATTAGAAATGTCCAATTGTTCAGTTATCGTTTGTGCTTAGAAAACATGTACGGGCTGTTGGTGATATTTTGTGAAAACACAGATTTGATTAATTATGTTACGCATTTTTCTACTTTCCAGCTATGGGTAATTGATTAGTGCGACAAGGGGGCGAAGCCCATGAATGACGGGGGTCTGGGGGCAGCGCCCCTGGTAGTGGGGTCCAAGGGGCAGAGCCCCTGGCTGGGGTCGAGCTTATATTGCTTTAATAAAAACGTACAGATTCTGTGTTTTTAGCAACACTGGGTTAGTGTCGCTATATGCGACACTAAGGTATTATGCGACACTAAGGCTTGTGACGCTAAGGTTCGTGTCGCAGGTTTGGTGCGACAGTAGGACTCATTGCGACACCAAAACTTGTGTCGCAAAAGGTGCCGATTGGGAAGCTATGGCGACACAAAGGCTTGTGTCGCAGACTACTGGGCTTCTGCGACACAGAAGCCTGGAACAGATCGGTTTTGTAAATTTTATTTCGTATTCCAAATGTTCGAATAAAAATTCAAGAAAAATCTGAGTTGTTCCTTAGAATCTTGGCTACTTAAAATAATTTTTCCAGAATTTTTGGGTATATCTATGTATTTTTAAAAATTCCGTTTGTTCCCTGAGGTCAGAAAGTGACCAATCTGGACACATGCAACAAGATCGGATTTCTGGACAAAATCTACACATTTCCCGAAAAAGTTATCTAAACGACATTTGTACCTAACAAAATTTGTGAACCTTTGGCGGTAGTTTCAAATCATTTGAAGGTGTATATCTCGAGTTATGATTAAAACAAGAAGAGTGAATTTTCTGACTTTTGGACAGCCCGTATACATGTTTTTGTAAAAATCATTTCGGGTATCAAACGAGCTCCAAAAATTGTGAAACAACTTGGAAATGAAAACTAACTTCTTAAAGTTAATTTTGTCTTTTGAATCGTCCATTTTGGTTAAGTTTTGAGTTAGAAATGTCTGTTTGAAGTTGAACTATTTTTCTGCCCAGAAACACATGTGACGTTTTTGAACATTTTAAGCCATGAAAAATGTTTTTGTATTATGTTTTGGACATTTCCTTGTTAAGTGAACCTTGAAACATGTTATTAGAGTAATTTAGATGTAGGATAAGTTTTTCTTACAATGAAAATGGAAGGAAGAAGGAATGAGATGTTGTAAAGCTTGAATTCCTTGAAAGTCTTGAAGTTTTTGAGTTATGGTTGTATGGTGGTTTGTAGTGGTCAACGGCGGCTCGTGGTGGTCAATGGTGATTGTAGGGTGGTGGTGGTGGCTGATCTTGGTCAGATTATAGAGAGAGAGTAGAGAGATTTGGGAGAGAGATTGTGTGTGAATTAGTGTGTGTAAAATGAGAGAAAGTGAGGGTAGGAAGGCTTTTATAGATGGGCCAAAGAAATGGGCTTTTGGGCTGGGCTTTTGGGCTGGGCTCTTGGGCCGATTTGGCAACTGGGTCGTGGGTCTGGGCCTGACCCCTTCCAAGGGTTGGGCTCGTGACTCGCTTCTCGACTTCGTGCTACGTTTCTCGTTCGTTTAACGTAATTTTGCGGTTTTAAACGTTAATAATTTACGTTAAGTTTTTGTGCACATTTTTAATATGTGAATGATATTCGGGATGACTAAGTATTCCTAAAATACTTGATTTTGAGTTACAAAAATATATTTTGGGTTTCGCTCGGGCGTCGGGCTCGGTTTGCGCGTTTTCGTCGCGTTTGTTACGTTTTAAGCAAATCGTCTAGGTTTTTCGTATATTATTATTTAATAATAATAATATAGGATAAATAATTACTATTTAATCTATAAAATAGGTTTACATTATTTATGAAAAATTATCACCAACGCCGTATAGATTGTCGAACCTCGTCTGGTTGTTTCGCGTAATTACAAATAATCACGTAAGCGTATATAAACATATACAAGTAGTTACAACTATTTAGCTTAATCATATACTAAATACACGTAATTATGGTTCTAATTTAAGGTAATCATTACCCTAAAGTGTCGGGTGTCACAGAACTAGCCCGCTTTATATTTTCGCTGGCTATTGAAGCGGTTAAAACCAAACTGCTATACATCCTATCTTATGAAGCGGATTTTTGCATTTTGGATCGGTTGTTAATTTGAGTAAGCAAATTATTATAAATTAAATACAAGACTTGGTCTTTTTTACATCGCTTGCATCTAAAGCGGGTCAATCACCGCCCTAAAAGTGCTTTTTCACCGCCTCAATAGCTTGTTTTTATAGTAGTGATTTCGGCTACGTCCTAATCTCCTTTATCTATTTACCATTGTTGATTTCATGATCAAATTGATAGGTTTTAACCATATTTTATGTATCTGGCCGGTTTTATACGTTATATGCGTCGGAAATATGACTCAAATTGTTTGTAGCGACAATAAGTAGCCAAGAACTTGAGTTGATATCCGATTTTAGATTGTTGATGTAAGACAACGATGCGTGCATTAGAAGCTGACGAACAAATACGTCGTGACCCTTTTAAATGTGATTACTTCAGATGTTTTTTGGTATTTGCTAGTGTATGGTAAATTACTTTGGCCCACCCTGAACCAAAATTCAGGCTACACGGCTAAACCACTGAATATATTTCGTCTCTTGATTTACAACATTCACAATGAATGCTTGCTATACTGAGGTTATAAGTTCGGCTACAGAACTTAATCAGTAGCCAAAATAAGCAGAACATGTCTGAAATCACGATCAGCAACATATTAAGTTTGTATTGTACTTCTATTTTATATAAATCAGGGAGTCGTTGAATACATTCCAACACTTTGTTTACAATTTATGAACACATACAGGAAGATAGTTCTACTGCATAAAACATACAATCATTCAAAATCGAAATATAGCAAAGATTTAATAACAAAAATGCCCAGAAACTTGTTTGAAGTTTGACTCGAGTACAAAAAGTCACCAAGCCGACAAAAAAAGCAGCTCTTAGACTTAATTAGTTTTTAGTATTCTAACACAATGTTAGTTCGTTAAGACTATTGCGCACTCGGGATACATGTTGATACATGCTAGAACCAGATAGCTCGTGCGTCAATCAGCTTTTGTTTCAGAGACCCATCAACATGAAGGGAAATGACATCTTTAGCCGAACCAATATATTTACCGCCTACAAACACTGCAGGGACAGCAGGATTACAGCCAAGCCGTCGTAGGGCCCACTCCATATCTGCATCATGGTCAACTTCATGAATAGCAGGACTTGCACCAAGCTCATAGAATAGTGCCTTGATACTATGGCACATACAACATGAGCTTTTGGTGAAGATCACCGCAGCTTTCTTTGATGCTAAATCTTTCACTCTGTCCATTCTTGGGAAATCGGTTAGACTTGAAGACTTGTTAGAAACTATTGATCAACTGGAGATATGTTTGTAATACTTGAAGGTTGACTTGTTTAACTATGAAGTTGGGATTCACTCTTATATAGGCGACCTACACCCAAGGGAAAAGAAGAATAAATCCGAATAGTAAATGCGAAAAAGATAAGTTCCTTTCGGATATTTTTTATTTAGATAAAGTTTGTGATGATTTGCTTGATAACAATGAATTGTACTATAAACAAGTTGACACATATGGTATATTTTCATGCTAATCGATAGAAGCCATGTAGGTGGAGCATATATTCTTCATAATTTAGTGCAGAAATAATGATTTGAGAGGCAAAAATTGGAGGCGTACGACTTTTCAGTTTGCTGACGTGTAAAAGATGGAATCCTTCCACAAAACCTGTAGAATTAACGGAAATAAAGAAAGTGTGGAATTAGAACTTTGCGCGCAAGTGCTGCTATGCCTGCAGCCCGAAGAGGTTGACATAATTAGGCGTTGATGCATGGAAACTAAGGTTTAAAGAATCAAAGTAAATTTTTGAATATCGGGTTAATTAGTAAGGATAAGTCGGCCAACTATAACGAGCCAATGATTCTTGTTGAATTAGCTTTGATAATGAAATATGCATAAATTGAGATATAGTTGTTAGAAGTTGAAAGTATTGATGCTAGTAAGCTTAGTTAATGATATATGATACTCATCATCCTATTAAGCTATTATAAGATCGGTTGGATATATTAACAAAATAGACCATGAAAATGTGTTAAAAGTGTTGTACAGGTCAAAATAGTTGATTTGTTGTAATAGCCGATGTTAGTATGATTGATGGTTGTTGTTGAACTTGTGAACTGGAATGAACAATAATGGCGGGAAACTGAAATTTGGTTGTGTTGGTAATGTAAATTGTGAAAGTTGTTCAAGATTGTCTGTATAGGTCGAACGAGTCGAATATTTGAAGAAGCGTTATACTGTATTTATTAGTTGGTGTCATTTTAACATGAGAAATACTTCAAAAACTTGTTGCAAAACTCATATTTATCAAACAGAAGTGTTGGAAATAATTTGAGAATATTGTGGATCGATTGGGATATATACAGATTGTTTTTGGTTGCTGATTTACAGCATACCGCAAGTTTACTGCTGAATTCAGGGCTGTTTTATAAAATATCATATGAAATCAACCATAACTCGGTTTGATGTGTATCTTATATCCTTAGAAATTTGGAAGAATCTACTTTGATATGAAAATGAATTCAGAATCTAAGTACAAGTTTTTAGTGGGTCAAAATATTTAAAATGGCACAAAGTGTCAAATGCTGAGAGGGTCGGTTGTAACAAGCTTCATGTACATATTGGTTTAACGATAGTTGGACATAAATCATACCCTAAAGTGTGTGTCTAAGTTCGAGACACATTGGAGTGTAGAATTGATATAGAAGTGATGCGTAATATAGTGTTTGTTCGATTTGTGTTGATAATATTATATGTAACCTTAGGTGAGTACATAGACATTCCTACTCGGGGCATTAACTTGAATGTCGTTTATTTATAAATGTATTTCTGTTATGATTATGAAAGCCGTTATATTGAATGACTTTTTGATTTTCCTATTATTTACTTGCAACCAGTGTGTGTCTAAGTTGGATTGCTTTAAAGTGAACGCTTTTTAACCATTGTTTTCTTTACTTGAAAGCCCTTAATTGCCGTTAAAAACCAGTGTATCCACTAAGAATTAACTGCTTACGCTATGTTTAATTGTGTATGCCCCTAGGTATCGAATGCATGTGTCAAGGATAGTTGGTTCGGGTTCAGGGGTGATTAGATATCGGGCCATGATATGGAGTTAGTTACTTTATTTGAAAACTTTCATGGAACCGTTTTGAACATTCAAAACTTTACAACTCAGCTTGTGAATTCAATAGTTGACTTATTGAGTTATTTCAATGGGTAATAATAAAACCGATTTGAATGTTGACCCACCGAGTCACATTGACTTTGACCATAGTTTTTTTTTTTTTTTTTAAATGTTTTTGAATCTTATTTGACTTCTTTTCCTACGTTTACGATTTATGCACACATACAGAAAGATACTTCTACTGCATAAAACATACAAGCATTCAAAATCGAAATATAGCAAAGATTTAATAACAAAAATGCCCAGAAACTTGTTTGAAGTTTGACTCGAGTACAAAAAGTCACCAAGCCGACAAAAAAAGCAGCTCTTAGACTTAATTAGTTTTTAGTATTCTAACACAATGTTAGTTCGTTAAGACTATTGCGCACTCGGGATACATGTTGATACATGCTAGAACCAGATAGCTCGTGCGTCAATCAGCTTTTGTTTCAGAGACCCATCAACATGAAGGGAAATGACATCTTTAGCCGAACCAATATATTTACCACCTACAAACACTGCAGGGACAGCAGGATTACAGCCAAGCCGTCGTAAGGCCCACTCCATATCTGCATCATGGTCAACTTCATGAATAGCAGGACTTGCACCAAGCTCATAGAATAGTGCCTTGATACTATGGCACATACAACACGAGCTTTTGGTGAAGATCACCGCAGCTTTCTTTGATGCCAAATCTTTCACTCTGTCCATTCTTGGAAATTGGTTAGACTTCTAGTAGTGACTAATTGTTAGAAACTATTGATCAACTGGAAATGTATGTGATACTTGAAGGTTGACTTGTTGAACAATGAAGTTGGGATTCATTCTTATATAGGCGACCTAAACTAAAGGGAAAAAAAGAATAAAGTCGAATAGTAAATGCGAAAAAGATAAGTTCCTTTCACATATTTTTTATTTAGATAAAGGGTTGTGATGATTTGCTTAATAACAATGAATTGTGTTATAAGCAAGTTGACACGTATGGTATAATTTTCAAGCTAATCAATAGAAGCCACGTATGTAGAGAATATATTCTTCAGGTTTAGTGCAGAAATAATGATTTAAGAGGTAAAAATTGGAGGCGTACGAGTTTCCTGTTTGCTGACGTGTAAAAGATGGGAATCCTTGCACAACCTGTAGAATTAATGGAAATCAGAAACTAGTGTTCGATTAGTACTCGGCAGGTTCTGCTATGCCTGCAGCACGAAGAGGTTGACAAAACTAGGCGTTGAAAACTTTTGATTATCGAATAGAATCTCAAAGGAATAGATGCATGAAAAGGAAGGTTCAAAGAATCATAGTAAATTTATGAATGTCTGGTTAGTAAGGATAAGCTCTTGTGAATAAGTTATAGTCGATTACATGAGGTCCTTACTATAGATAACTAGAAATGTTACGGAATATTAATGTTCATAAAACTGAGCGAACAAAAACTTAACATAGTTATCTTGTGTTATGTCACCTTTTAATCCAGCTAACATACAACTATAGAGGTCACAAAATGCGTAGCTAAGACATGTTAAGTAACGAGTTCAAACATAGTTTATCGCACAAGTGAAAGTGGGTGGGTGGGGTTGACATGTCACTATTTTGCCCAATTTTCACATTTTCTATATAAAAAATCAAAAAGAAATAGCATCTAATAATTTTGGAGCAAAGCGATAAAGAGGCTGGATTGCTGGAAGCATTTGAATACATGTACTACTTTTGACAAATATATTTTTTAGCTGAATTTTAGAATTTTACATAATTGACTCATTAGAGATAAAATATAGTAACAAACTAACAATTATTGACCCCATTATTAGGTAAACAGGCAGCAAGTCAAAATTATCACATGTACCATGAACGGAATCTATTCTTTATCTAGACTATTTTGGAACTTAGGCCACGAGGTACCTACATAATTTTAAAGATATTTTCAGTAGCATAAATCTTACGGCAAATATCAATGGCCATTTGACTAGTCTAATGTAGGCAGCACAGAGATAAGATACTAATGAAACTTTAAATCTTTGTATCTAGTCTGAATTCTATAATAACTAAAAAAATTGGATACCTTGCAGAAAGATCGACATCTATCACATTAACTAATCCGATGTGCTTCTAATCTTATCCGAACTGATAACCAACCATTTGATGCTTTAAACAGTAGGAATCAATATATTATATAATTTAGCTATGATGCTGAAATAAGCATCTGCATATGTCAAAATTATACTTTTCATTGTCAATGCATTTACTTTCGATTTCTTAAACTAAAATGTTGGGAATATAGATGTGGGGAACAAAAGGCTACATGATCTCCACCTCGTCAGATGCCCAGAAAAAGGATTCATCACTAGCCTAAAAAATTTACACATCAGTATGTATTAAAATTCCGTATGAGTGTTTGTAGAAAAAGGAAAAAATCGCAGCTTTCTTTTCTTATATCACCTAAAATGGGCCTGCGTGACGAAGCATCGTTGACATATTTTAATAGGGATCGAAATATTTCTAATAAAGGGAAATAGCTGAAAAGTCTATCAAGGATAAGGATGCCAAAGTTATCATCTTTTTCTCTCTTGTGTGGCAATATATTCCTACTCCAAAATTTTCATATCTTTACTAAAAGAAATACACCAATAACACAGGCTTCCTCATCTCAACAAAGCTAAGAATAGTCGTTGAAAAGTTAACATGTCTTCTCTAAGTAAATTTTTTACACCATTTTGTAGAATATCTTGTAACAACATTGAAACTCTATATATAGTGTTTATTGGAGTCGTAAATTCCTAAAAGTAAAGGCTAAATCCACATGACAAACCTTTAAACATCTATATACATAGTTCTCACTTTTGAACCTCTTGTTACAGTCTCGTAGTCCTTAAGAAACGGCTACAGTTAAATGAGTGGTTCCTGAAAAGCAGTTATATTCCGTAAAAGTTCTTGTTGTATGTGTAACACGTTTTAGACTGATTTATGGCTTCTGGGTAAACCCCACAGTTTATAAGCTAGATGAACATCCTAATGGGCAGTAACTCAAGTGAGAGCTGAAAGCACTAGGATGGAAGCCAAGTGTACCAGCTGTACTTATAGGCAAAGATCTTATAGGTGGTTCAAATGATATCATAAATAATTGATAAAAAGAGCAGTAAGCAATCAAATATATTAATGTACATTGTTAAAACAAGGGGTAACCTAAAGGAATTCACCAGAAAATTGTCACGTGGTCATAGCCACCTTGGAATGCTGTCTTTAACTGGATTTTCCCCCTCTCTTCCTCTAATCTTTGTTGTGATCCAGTTAAGTCCCACACAGTCTCCATATGCGGTAAATCGAACATTCTTTCATAAACTAACCTGGAAAGAATGCAATTTTACATGTACATATCATTGGGAGTAACTATACACTATCATACTACACAAGACAAAAATTTCATAACCTGAACATGCACATGAATCTTTCAAACAACTCAGAAAAGAACCTTAAAAAGAATTTAAGGATGTTAATCGAACAATCAGTGTAATGAGTTTTAGCCAAAAGTCACATTATGCAAAAAAAACATGAACTTGATGATATTCAGCACCAATACACTTCCTACAACACTTATACATATAAGTGAGTCAAAACATCAAAAAGATGGAAGTAAAATAAGATTAAGGAACACTATAATACGGCTGTTACATAAGAAACAAACGGAAAATCCCACCACTAGTCAACGAACTCATTAATCCCTTCATAATTGTAGACTCAACTACAAATCCACACACAACTAAACAAATAACTATATCTGTCACGCATCACGAAGCACAATAAAATGAGAAAACAAATGCATAAAACAGACCATTGCTAGCAAGAATCATCCGTAGCCAAAAGGCCCATAACGGAGAACATTTAGAGCTTACTATTGAACAGGACTATTCTTTGCAACAGAATCTTTCAAAGAAAGTAAGAACAAACGAAACGCAGTTAACTAAGATAATCTTTCAAAATAGGTCTATTTCGTTCAATGATTGCATTCCTCTTCCAATTCTCAACGGCTCTCTTAACAGTAGCATTCGCTTTCTCAATCTCTTCAGCTGAAAATTTATGCTCTATAATTCCCAAAGGTCCAGGCTGAAGTACTTTGACCACAGTCTCCATCTCCTGCTCAGCTTGCCTATTATACAACATGAAGCTATTTCAAAATTTTAAATCTTACATTACCTTTTTCTGATATTTGGCTGTGTATATAATTATTCCTATCTAAATACTAATAGAAATCGGTGATACAAATTATATATCTAGCTACTACAGTATATTTAAGTTTTACAATACAAGTACATAAACCCTAGCAAACTAAATTCTGAAACGCATGACATTATATAAATTAACTCCATTAATTTACTGTACAAAAACACTAGGGCTTCTAAACTATGAAACAAAATTAATGTATTAAAAGAAATCGATGAAAATAGAATTATTAACAAACTCATACATACCTAAAAAATTTGGAAAACGGCAGTGAGTTTACGATCCTGTTTACAGAGATTGGCGGCATTTTCAATCAATATTACAATAATTTTTTAATCGCCTTAAATTTTGCCGATCAAAAACTCACAGTGGTGTTGTGTTGGTGGCAAGCTGACTGCCGCTTCTTCAAATTTATGGTGGACGGCCCAAAAGAGCGATATTAATTTACCGAATTCCAGCCCAAGCCCAACCTTTAGGTCCATCTTAAATTTTAGAAATTAACTATCTAAATTATCAATACTAGATGTCAACTATTATTTTCATTATAATTATGATAATAACTAGATTATAACCTCGTGAGTTTGTGAGCTACCACATAATTTTAACAAAACATTATATTATACTTTTTTCTAAGAAAAAATTGTATATCTATTGATATGTATTTTAAATTTATCAAGTATGATAAAGTTAGAGTAATAGAAACATGTATTTTTCATTAATAATGTTACATTATATATTGTAGATTTTCACGAGGGTAATTTAATCGATAGGTAATATGTATTTTCTCTATTTATTTGAAAATTTTTGAAACTTACATTAAAATAATTGTTTGTTTACATTGTAATAAATAAAATCTAATAGAGATAGAGTGTTGTCAACGATATTATTTTTATCAATATTTCTTTGGTTTGACTTAAAAGTAATGTGACATTAGATGAACCTAAGTATTGAAATGACAATTTACCTTCAACTGAATCTAACTTCCTCATGGCGATAACCATTTGACTCATATATCTGTTCAGACTTGAAGAGCCAGTTGGGACCATAATGCATCAATACCTTAATTGTTGAACAAAGATTGTTGCAGTTTGTCCATTCCATTTTATAGACCTTCTTCTATCTTTAATTATGTTTTCCGTAAAAAAATGGATGTTTGCGGATTGCTGTACTGTTAATGCCTCCAAGTGACTCACAATAGGTTTAAGACTCACAGATTCGAGGGATTAAACATGAAGATTTTTGTAATAGAGAAATACATTTAAAGAACTATATGTGTCTTTTATCTAATTACATTGTTTGCATTGAAATATAGACTGGTGCGGAATAGAATCACAATCTTCATAGACCCAGTTTTATAGCGTCTTGATTTATCTTTGTCATTTATCTCGTTTCGAAATTTTATGAAATAATGAACCCTATATTAAACCACCTCTTTTAACACTTTTCATGATTATTATTGTTATTACCATTTAAATGCAATTGCTTGTTTACTAGTGTCTTTATGCACTTTATTCTTTCTCTTTTTAGGCTAAATCACTATGGTGATAAAAGTACCCAATAGCAACTACCTCAATTATCTATGTTTATGTTTGTTTGTGGGTTGTCCAATATCTACAACAAATTTTAGAAAGTACTCTTTAGAAGTTTTGGTCTACATATAAGGGAGTCTTTTGCAACTGA
Source organism: Gnaphalium uliginosum (assembly GCA_963930675.1). Lineage (NCBI taxonomy): Eukaryota > Viridiplantae > Streptophyta > Magnoliopsida > Asterales > Asteraceae > Gnaphalium > Gnaphalium uliginosum. The sequence continues at coordinate 35,821,211 of OZ005680.1, read as the reverse complement.
GTTAAAAATAGAGATAAGTGTTTCAGAATGCATCCAACTCGACCTCAATGTCTATTATGTACATCGTACTTACGGGTATCATTTTTAATACATCTAACCTATAAAATTGGAGGAATCAATGCATTTTACCTGCAACCACTACTAGAAAAGTTGCAAACACCAACGGAATTTTTTCAACGACTAATTACTCCGTTGGTAATATTGGATATTACCAACGGAGTTAACAACGAAACAACACCAAAAAGACTTTAAGAATTCAACAACGAATTTCCGTTGAAGATTCCGTTGTAAATTTCAGGTTTTTGGAGGGAAATTTGGCGCCATGTGTTTGCAACGGAAATTTTGTACTTTCCCGTTGATGTTTCCGTTGGTAACAAACCCTTTTTTGGAGGGAATTTGGCGCTAATATTAGCAACGAAATATTTAATATTTTCCGTTGAAACAAATATTGTTCTTTTGGAGGGAACTTTTACATCACGGTTTAGTAACAGGATTTTTTTTAGTTTTCCGTTGTAAAATTTTGCATATCTAGAGGGAAAACTTCCCTCCAAAACTACCAACGGGATATCTTTTGATTTACAATTGGTAAATTGTTAAAATAAATACCAACGAAAAATTTCCGTTGGTAAATCGTAAATAAGTAATTATCAGTGTAATATGACCGTTGGTAAAACTACAAATTCCCTTGCAAATATTGCTTATTTGGACGGCAATGTTCCTTCAATTTACCAACAGAATTTTACTATTTCCCGTTGGAAAACCATAAATTATTAAACTACCAGACGAGTTTATCGTTTGACCCGACAATCAGATATATTGTCTGACCATTTACATACTCTGGCTATGTGGGTCGTATTATAGTTAGAAGGTTTCAAGTCGGGGTTCAAAATTTCAACGCATATAATATTATCATGTCAATTTCGGGTTGATTAATCTCGACCCACTTACCCGACCCAAATTACCACCCTATTCTCATGGGCCCTAACTAGCAAAATATGTATATGTATTTAGTAGTAAAAAACTAGACAGAAGTCCTTGTAGCTCAATTGGTTATACTATTATTACTTGATACAATAGGTTGGTTCGATTCTCATTATCTTTACTTTCTTACCCAAATGTGCAATAACCTTTGTTTTGCATACTTACGAATATATAATGTTGGATTTTTATATTAAAATGATTTCCTTTTATTTTGTTATACTTTTATAATCAAATTAGTGCTAAATGTCTTGTATTAAAATATCTATATTTGGTTAAAAAATTAGTGATTCAATTTTACCCATTTAATTAGATACATCATTATTTAATCCAATAAGTCAATAAACATGGAACCAGGTTAGAAAACAATGCAAAAAGGACTCAAACAGTACTAACCCAGCTGATTGGAAACCGTTTCGTCCTTGCTTCGTACACCAAGATGATTGGGAAGGGATCATTGAGTCTTGGTTGGACCCAAAGTGGCAGAAACTTTCAGAAAATGGATCAAAGAATCGGAAAAGAGTTTATGTTGAAGATGGAGGTGATTCGATTGTTAGCCACACCACAGGATCCGTTAACTTTGCCATACATCTTCGAAGAATAGTATGTCCACTCAAACATATATCTATCTGAAATGTTTTAAATCCATCAGATTTGCTCGATGTATTAATATTTATCCCACAACATTGATTAACCATTAATTTTTACTTGTGGTGCTTGCATTGATTGCATTCTGTTTATCTGGTTCCTATAAGACTCGAAACACTTTCAAATAATTAGCTTGAACTTTATTTGCCGTTTTGTTACTGTGATCAGCTTACAAATAAGTGTTTTTATTATTAATGTTTCGTTCAAACATTGCTCCTTAAACTGCGAGATTATGGATCAAAGGCTATTTTAGTTGTCAAAAAGTAGTATGCTTAGTTGAAACTTTTATTAATTGTCCTAACATATTTATCTAGGTCGTACAGTAAGATCGATTCAATTCATGCATGTTTTGATAGGCGAAAAATGTCTGCAACGACAAATTGCCCCTGCTGTCATAAGCAGGTCAGCCACTTGCAGCCTTCGTTTGGAGGACTTAAACATTTTATATTTGCATTATTTTTGGTAATTAGGTAGATAAAATCATAGTACATATATACATTTTTTTTTTTTGATTTTTCTGAATTCTACTTATGCATTTTCTGAATGTGTTTTGTAGGAAAAACACCGTGAACAACAACTATATTTATCTAGCCTTGATTGTTTATTTGCATTGTTGAGTAGTAACTAAATTAGTTTATAATTCATAGAAAGTTGATTAGTGTGTGACATTGATCAATACTTACATAGTCTAACTTATTTTTATTATGCATTGACTTTAATTTCTTATGGTTGAATTTGATTGTACTTTATGCAGGAGAACGAATTGGGGCATAACCAAACAAACTTAACTTTTTTGATAAGATGCACAAAAAGAATAAATGTAAAGGTGAGTGGTGTGATGGAAAAGCTGAAAAAGTGGCTCAAAAGTATGAGGAAAAGATTAAAGAAAAGCTTCAATCTGATGGTATTGAGCAACCCTCTGATGGTGTCGAACAACTTGAGATACCTTTTAATCCTAAAGTATGGTTAGAGGTGGCTGGTGTTTCAAAAAATAAACAAGTGTACGGACAATGTAAAAATGTAGAATTTGAGAGCTTAATTGGTCAAGTTACAACTCCGGGCCATAGTAAACAAACTCGTCCCCAGACTTTCACTCCCATGAATATGGAAGAACAAATTGAGCAAGAAGTAACTGTCACACCCCCAAAATTTGAATAATAATAATTATTATGGCGGAAGATCGGCGCGTGACTCGATCAATCAACAATAAATTGAGAACAAATGATTATCGCAGAACATCTATAATATTAAGATGCCAATAATAGTCTTACAAACGTTACGGCTTATCAAGCCGTCAAAATAGCAATGTTATCAAATACATTATTTTTACAAACAATAAGTTTCGGGATATTATAAATAAAACTACATTAAGTTAGTATTATAAATAAATCTCATTTGTTCAAAATATGACATCCTAATTATCGTGGCAAGTACGGTCCCAATATGCATGTGGTCTTGCGCGGCATAGCTAATTCCCTGAAAAACATATTTAAAATGTTAACTTAATTGTTGAGTGAATTCACAGGTTTAAGACTCAATCATAAACCATCATTTAGGAAAGTTCATCAGTAAATCAAAGTATGGCATCGAAGGCCTAATGTACGATTATTTAAAGTTTGAAACATAGACGGTGATCCCCGAGTAGGTTTGCAAGTCATATGAGTTAATATGTCGAAACTAAGCCTATAACCAAACCACGACTTATAATGAATCGTTTGCCTTGGACAATGTAAATATACGATCCTCGATGCGAAACAACGTCGCTAGTTAGCACGACTAACCAAAACAGTGGGAGGGAACGTCACCCCGATAGTACTATCCGTATATTCAGCGGCTAGCGTCATCTAGCTAATGGTTATAGTCATTGTAAGCAAAAGGACTTCTATGAATTACAACTTGAGAACTTAGGCTCCCATAAGGATACGCTGTCAGGTTTCAATAATCGCATAAATCAGTTATATGTTTTTCACCCCAATGTTTGAAAGCATTAAAACGGTAAAATAGGGGTTGTGAACTCACCTGAGTCCGAGCGTGCTAGCAAAATGAGTTTAAGTAAATGAGCCCAAATAAGCCTCTTAGCGCCCTAAACGCATGAGGTCGAGTTAATAAATGTAGACGACTTAATAGTCCGTATATGCTGGTTGTTCACTCAACTAGGGTTTTATGTGCCCTCGTAGGCGTATGCGACACGTTGTGATCATTTATAGTTATCAAAATACTACAATCGTTTATGTCAACCTTATAATTTACTATTATTCATAATATATTCATAGCGTTGATTATTGATTAGTTATATGTATCGTCTCGATCGTATTTGATTCGAAGTTCACGATTTCGTTTAATCGACTTTTAATTGTGTTTTATACGTTATTATAATATAATCATGTTGCTTAGATCTAATATACATTTTAATAACGCTATAAGTTTTATAACTCATTTTTATAACCTTTATCGTTAATGTACGTTTTAACTTGTTATAATTCGGTTTTCACGATTTCTCGGTCTATACACTAATCATGACTTAATGTATATTTTTATAATAAAGTACCCTGGTTTACAGAGGGTCCTTAACAGTCCTCAAAGTTTCTAAGTGACGGTTTTAGTCCTTGTGCATAAGGACTTGTACGGGGTGCTAGGGACTTTTGCTTATAAATATCATGCCTCTCCTCCTCATTTCAACACACTTCATCACCTCTCATTCTCCATTTATCCCTCACACCTTTCTCTCTCACACACTGACTCTCTCTAGTTTCTCTCTCTAGACTCACTCTCTAGATTAGAGAACTAGTGAGTCACTAGGTTATCGGATTAGCGTAGTATTTGTACGGAGTTACTCCGAGACTTCAAGATTCGTGAAGATTTGTTTGTATTACCTTTTATTCAGGTTCTAATATAATCTCTCGTATTTATTTCTTAAACATGTTATGCTATTATCTTTTAGAAATAAATGCTAGATTTATTATGTTAGGCTAGACAAATTTGTGTTTGCTATGACGTAAGCTATGTTATGGTATTTATATATTAATATCATGCCGTTACTCTGTCTGTATGAATTCAAATTGTTCCCGAACTTATAAACTGAACTGTAACACCCTTCTCTTGGTATTCTATAAAATATTCTTTTATTTCGGAAGCGTAGGTCAAAACATATATAGTATTAATATCATTTACCAAAATGTACATAAATTTTGTTCAAAACATCGTACAACAACCAGGTGTTACATAATTTCAACTTTCATTTTAGTTATCAAAAGACACATATCAGAGTTGCCAGCTGGTCAAACATTCTTGGAACATAATCCTCCTGCCCGCCCATATCAAATATGACCTGCAGGGATTAAAGTGGGGGATTAGCACAAAGCTAAGTGAATGAATGTAAAACTAACAGTTCAACTTAGCATAACAATGTTTACATCAATTAATCGTAAACACATATCGTCAAAGAGGATCAGTGGTTTTTGAGGAACCCTACTGCCGCGGTGGCCCTCAAAGAACGCTTATCACAATCTGTATTGGCCTATACAGAATATACCGATAACTTGATATTACCATTTCACAATACAGGTTTTAAAACAACACATGTACAAAACCCTGTACCTGTAATCTTGTAATAACCAAGTCCAACAATCTGTTGACCTCTTTAGTAACAACCAATGCCCGAAGGCCACATTGCACGTAGATTCATAATCAGCAAATCAGACTAAACAGTCTATCAATTATATCTACGTTTACTTGTTGCAACCAAACCGTTACAACCAAATCAAACTTGTGAGTTCCAGATCCACTCACCTGTCAGTCTCAGTCCAACAATTCAGAAGTCTAATGTTACTGAGTCTTCTGCTGATCTGAGAATACAACAAATAATGAGTTATTAACTCATTCCATAATCATATAACATATTTAAACGAACAAGCAAATCTCTGAAGTCTAAGAAACAAAAGTTCAATCCGAAGCGAAACAAGAAAATCCCGAAACGATGTTTAAAACTGAAAAATGCCATTTTCGACCCCCAGATGACCCCGAAAGAGAAGAACTAAACGAGAACTTTTGTTGAGCTGCCATCCAAGCACGAATACCTTCGTTTAAGAGAATATTTTTAGTCTTTTGAGTGACCATGCGAATTTCTACCCAATCCGAGTTAGTGAAATTTATCACTTAGTCGCTACCCTGAAAACACAGGGTTCAGTTCGCAAGAATCTCGGTTCGCAAGACAATCTCAGTTCGCTTCGCAATAAATCTCAGTTCGCAGCCCAGCTCAGTTCGCAGGGTTCAGTTCGCGAATCTCAGTTCGCAAGACAACTCAGTTCGTAGAACAACTCAGTTCGCTTCGCAGCCAAGCACTACGAACTGAGTTCATCTTCAACCTGCGAAGTTCGCTACTGTAACCCAGAATTCCCGAACTTTTCCTTTCCAAAACTCACAATTTTGACTTCCTATCATTCTAACAAGCTTTCTAACAACTTATATACATCAAATAACATCAAGTAACATCTTTCAAGCCACTATTTCACAATAATTCATGAATTGGCTAATTTCATTCAAAACAAGTTTATAAACACTAATTACTCACAGGAACAAGATGATGATGATGATAGAATTCGATTTTTCAAACAACCTGATGATGCTACTGAAGATTATAATTCTTCACAGAGAGTTTTCTTCAAGTTTTGTTCTTTCAATTTTTGTTTCGGTTCGCAGAGTGTAGAAACTTTGAAAAAGTTACGGTATGTATATATATATATATATATATATATATATATCAATCTAACCCAATACAAATACAATTTTAGTTCTCTTCTTAATCTATTGTCTGGAACCTAAAACCATTTTGCGAAAGCCAACTATTTTATTTTACCGTCAACTAGATTAATTTAAAACAATTAATTATGTATTAGTCATAATAACTCATTTATCCTTTTGACTAATATTATCAAATAACATGATAATATTAAAATATTCCTAACACATTAAATAATAAATTTAAAATTAGGAAATTACCCGTATATTACTAGGCCTTTAGGGTGGATGTTACATGAACCTCTATTGATTATCTATCCAACTTATGACGTGGTTTGAAAACTATCACTAGGATCTGGCCAATTGCTAGTTATAGAACTTCCAACTATTCCATGTATGATGATCAATGAACTCGACATGGCCACTGTTCTCTCGATTGAAAAAAATCCGAATGAGACACGGAGTATAGGATTAGAGATAGATTAGGTTCATGCTTATGTGTCAGATATCTTTGAGAGAACTTTCGGGATATCTATGATTTAATTAATAGGTTAATTGATATGTATAATCTGAGCATGTCACTAGTATGCTATCTTATTGCATGTTCTTGTTTGATTGTTGCTTTAGGAATCGGTATGCTAGAAACAAACTCCGTAATTACTATCATTAGTCAACTGATTAGGTTTTCAGAAATGAATTGAATTAAATACAGAAAGTTTAACGTACATGCAATAGGTATAATGATTTATATGAATAATGATGAGCAGTTCAGTTAACCGCTAGCCAGGTCATCCCAACTTATTCCGCAGGGTAATTCCCGTTCATGTTATTGTTTATTCAACAATTCATGCCAGGATACAGATATCTCAGATGTCTGAGATTGGGGAATCAGATTCGAGGATGATCGTTAGTTGAATTGGTCAGTACATTTGGGAGAACTTCCGGTGTATCTATCACTCTATATCTGTTATCCCCGTGACATAATATCTATCTAATTGCGGACAACTCTACGTTAGATATTTGATAGGGTAGGAGATATAACTTATTAGGAAATATAAGATAATTCAGGAGAGTAATATGGAACCCCAAAATAATACAACGGAAAAACCGTAAAACGTCCAAGTACTCAGTATAGCGTTGGAAAGACCGACGGGTCTAGTACAAATGCGTGGAAGTTGAGAAAAGGCCGTGGGCTCAATACTTTGTATTATTCAAGTTTCCGAGATACTCGATCCCACTGGATTGGTCATCATAACTAGAGGCTTTATCCAAATATAATTACCACTCCATAGCATTAGCCGAAACCATAGTAAACACTCACGTTATTTTGATTCGCTTAGTCTCTGTACAAATCCCTCTTTATCTTTATTTACTGTTTATTTTAATTATATATAAAACAAAATCCCTCCAAAACTTTTAAATCCCCCGCTAAATCACGGTAGATAGTTAATCCTCTTAAAATCCCATGCCCGTTGTAGTTTAAAGAACGACACCTGAGTCATACGTACCACTTACTGTCCTAATACATCTTAGGATAATAAGTAGTGCTAAAAGCTTAGGCTTCCCAGCAAAATAAATATCAAACTTCCACACCCGACATAGCCGTCCGACGATTGCGCTTCCCTCACGACAGAAATCGATAAAACAACCGTCAGGTGGCTTCACGTCAGCAGTACTCATGTCGAGTCGAGTACCTAATGCCTTTTGTAGCGATTGCCAGAAACGAGATGTAAAGCGGCTATCCCTATCAGAGATGATGGATACCGGTACTCCATGTCTAGAAACGATCTCTTTTAGATATATCCTAGTGAGTTTCTCCATCTTGCCGGTTTCTTTAATGGCTAGAAAATGGGCTGATTTTGTTAAACGATCGACAATTACCCATATCGTATCATATCTAGATGATGTCTTGGGCAGTTTAGTGATGAAGTCCGTTGTTATCTACTCCCATTTCCATTGTGGCATTTCGGGTTGTTGCAAAAGTCCAGATGGCCTTTGATACTCGGCTTTGACCTTCGAGCAAGTCAGACATTTGCTAACATTGGTAGCGATGTCTCAATTCATGTTCGGCCACCAGTAGAATTCTTTTAAGTCATGGTACATCTTGTCAGCTCCTAGATGTATTGAATAGTTGGACTTATGAGCTTCGTCCAATATGAGCTTGCACAATTCCTACACGCATGGAACCCAAATTCGGTTCATGAAGTATAAAGTTTCATCGTTCTTAGATTCTAGTTGTTTCTCCATTCCCCTTACGGATTCCCCTTTCAAACGTTCATCGGTTAAAGCTACTCGTTGTGCATCACGAACCCGAGTAGTAATGTTCATGTGGATGGTCATTCCCAGTGCACGAACTCTGGGGGTCTTAACTCTTTCCTTACGACTCAGTGCATCAGCTACTACTTTAGCTTTGCCCGGGTGATACTTAATTTCACAGTCGTAATCGTTCAGTAGTTCGACCCAACGTCGTTGTCTCATGTTGAGTTCCTTTAGGTCGAAAATGTGTTGAAGACTTTTGTGATCGGTGAAAATCGTACACTTTGTGCCATATAAGTAATGTCTCCAGATCTTCAGCGCAAACACAACTGCTCCTAATTCAAGGTCGTGAGTCGTATAATTCTTTTCATGTGTCTTCAATTGCCTAGAAGCATAGGCGATGACTCTGTCGTTTTGCATTAATACGCAGCCTAAACCCTGATGCGAAGCATCGCTGTAGACAATGAAATTGTCCACTCCTTCGGGTAATGACAAGATAGGCGCGATGCATAGTTTTTGCTTTAATAGTTGGAAAGCGGATTCTTGTTTCTCGCCCCATTCAAATTTCTTGTCTTTTTGAGTTAACGAGGTGAGAGACTTGGCTATTTTGGAAAAGTTTTCGATGAATCGACGGTAATAGCCAGCCAGACCAAGAAATTGGCGCACTTCAGTTGGGATATTATACAACTTAGAAAAACTTTTAAATCGAGCAAGATGACTTATAGGGTGTGTGGGTAACACTTGGTTGGGTCCTAAAAATCGTTTAAGCACATCTCTAACAGTAGATTGACACCAGTAATTCATGATTTGTTCGTGACATGAGTGTGCTAACCGTATAAACTTTGGTCTGCCAGTAGAAACTCTGGTGGTGATACGTTCTCGATGACAGTAGTAATTTGCCTTAACAGTAGAAACTAGCAGTGGTAACTGAACTAGCAGTAGTAACATAAACAGTTTTAACAATGAAAGCAGTGGTAACTCGACTACCAGTAGAAACTGAGGTAGATCGTGCTAGCAGTATTAACTGAGGAATGCGCTAACAGTGGAAACTGGGGAATTGCGCTAGCAGTGGAAACAATGTCAACAGTAGTAATTTGAACTAGCAGTAGAAACTTGACTAGCAGTAGAAACTTATTTAGTAGTAGAAACTTAATGGCGAAAACAATATTAATAGAGCCAACAGTAGAAATAGTAGTAATGGAGCTAACAGTAGAAACTGAGGTATTCGTGCTGGCAGTAGAAACTGGTAACAGTAGTAACTTTAAGATTTTCCGGGAGCAGTGGAAACATTACTAACAGTAGAAACTGAGGTAATTTGTGCTAGCAGTAGAAACTTCTACTAACAGTACTAACTGTACCAACAGTATTAACTTTTCACCCGATAGCACTAACTTCCCGTCTAGCAGTACTAACTATGGCTAGCAGTATTAACTCCCAATTAACATCCCAACTAAATGGTATAGTTTTATAACTAACAGTATTAACTGATGCCAACAATATAAACTTTTAACTAACAGTACTAACGGTTTATTTAAGAAAGTAATTTCCCGAATTATGTGAGTTTAAGTTAGGTTTCAACCTGATATTTTCGATGGTTGTCACATTATCTCCCCGTTGAAAAGAATTTCGTCCCGAAATTCAGTTCATTCCATTGGTTGTCACAGTGCTTGGGAATAAGTGCGGGTATTTGTGTCGAATGTAGTCTTCACGTTCCCAAGTAAATTCAGGACCTCGACGTGAATTCCACCGAACCTTAACAATGGGTATCTTACTTCGTTTTAATCTTTTGACCTCACGGTCCATAATTTCAAGTAGCTCTTCTACGAAGTTTAGTTTATCATCTACTTGAATTTCATCGAGGGGGACAATAAGCATTTCGTCAGACCAACATTTCTTTAAGTTGGAAACATGGAACGTGTTGTGAATGTTGCTGAGTTCTTGAGGTAGTTCAAGTCGGTAAGCGACTGGACCAATCCTTTCTAATACCCCAAAGGGTCCAACGTATCTTGGATTTAGTTTTCCCCGCTTTCCAAAGCGGATCATGCCTTTCCATGGCGATACCTTTAAAAGTACTTTATCACCTACTTGGAACTCTAAAGGTTTCCTGCGGTTATCCGCATAACTTTTCTGTCGACTTCTGGCAGTCTTCAACCTTTCCTTGATAGCTATGATTTTGTCAGTCGTCTCTTGTATAATGTCGAGTCTGGTTACCTACCTGTCTCCTGCTTCTAACCAGCAAAGTGGTGAACGACACTTTCGTCCATACAAGGCCTCAAACGGTGCGCATCCTATGCTCGTGTGGTAGCTATTGTTATAGGAAAACTCCACTAAGGACAAGTGGTTATCCCAGCTTCCTCCAAAATCAATTACACAGGCTCTTAACATGTCCTCCAGGGTTTGAATGGTTCGTTCACTTTGTCCATCGGTTTGGGGATGGTAAGCGGTGCTCAAGCTTAGCTGAGTACCTAGAGCCTTCTGTAGTTGTTGCCATAAATGTGACGTGAAACGACTATCCCTATCGGAAATGATGGAGAGTGGTATTCCATGACGTGCAACGATCTCGTTGATATATATCTGAGCTAGTTTGTCCATCTTGTAGTCCTCTCGGATTGGGAGAAAGTGCGCAGATTTAGTTAGTCTGTCCACTATGACCCATATCGAGTCATGCCGCCTTGCGGTTCGTGGCAACTTCGTTATGAAGTCCATTGATATTTGCTCCCATTTCCATTGTGGGATCTCCGGTTGCTGTAGAAATCCTGATGGCTTTTGGTACTCTGCCTTGACTTTAGAACAAGTCAAGCATTTCCCAACGTATACAGCAATATCCCTCTTCATTCCCGGCCACCAGTAGAATTTTCTCACATACTTATACATCTTATCAGCTCCTGGGTGAATCGAATATCTGGATCTATGGGCTCCGTCAAAAATGATTTTTCTCATATCGTTAATTTTCGGGATCCAAACTCTTCCCTTGAAGTATCGAATTCCATCGGACTTAATTTCGAACCTCTGATCCAAGTTATGTAAGGTCTCATTCTTTATGTTTTTCGGCCTCATTGCTTCACCTTGAGCTTCCAGGATTCGAGTTTTCAAACTCGTCTGGACTAGCATTCCCAATGCTCGCACCCTTGAGGGTCTTAACTTTTCCTTCCTACTTAGAGCATCTGCTACAACATTAGCTTTGCCTGGGTGATACTTGATCTCACAATCGTAGTCTCCCAGCATTTCTACCCATCTTCTTTGTCTCATGTTGAGCATTTTCTGATCGAGGATATGCTGAAGGCTTTTGTGGTCAGTAAATACAGTGCAATTTGTGCCATACAGATAGTGTCTCCAAATCATAAGAGCAAACACTACCGCTCCTAACTCCAAGTCGTGCGTCTTGTAATTCTTTTCATGCTCCTTGAGTTGTCTTGATGCGTATGCGATAACTTTGTTCCTTTGCATTAATACGCAACCCATTCCTTGGTATGACGCGTCACAGTACACGACAAAATCTTCTGTTCCTTTCGATAAAGCTAATATGGGCGCGTTACAAAGCCTACTCTTCAGCGTTTGAAACGCTTCCTCTTGTTCTTTTCCCCAAACAAACTCCTTGGCTTTATGGGTCAGCTCAGTTAATGGTTTAGCGATCTTTGAAAATTTTTTGATAAACCTTCGGTAGTAGCCGGCTAATCCTAGAAATTGACGTATCTCCGTAGGAGTTCTCGGGGCTGCCCATTTCTTAATGGCCTCTACTTTGGCTGGGTCAACATGAATCCCCTCCTTGTTGACCACGTGACCAAGGAAGTGTACCTCTCGAAGCCAAAACTCGCATTTCGAGAACTTGGCGTACAGCTTCTGCTCCTTTAGTAGTTTCAATATTATCTCCAAGTGTCGTTCGTGATCTTCCTTACTTCTTGAAAAAATCAATATGTCATCGATGAACACGATAACGAACTTATCTAGGTATGGTCGACATACCCTATTCATTAAGTCCATGAACACCGCGGGTGCGTTAGTCAATCCGAATGGCTTTACTAGGAACTCATAATGCCCGTAGCTGGTCCTAAAGGCAGTCTTAGGAATGTCCTCCTCACGGACTCTCAATTGATGGTATCCTGATCGAAGGTCGATTTTTGAGAAATAAGATGCGCCTTGCAACTGATCGAATAGATCATCTATTCGGGGAAGCGGGTATCGGTTCTTTATTGTCAACTTGTTGAGTTCCCTATAATCTATGCACATACGGAAAGATCCATCTTTCTTTTTGACAAAGAGAACTGGAGCTCCCCAGGGCGATGAACTTGGCCGAATTAACCCATTACTCAGAAGTTCTTGGAGTTGACCTGACAGTTCCTGCATCTCGGATGGTGCCAGACGATACGGTGTCTTTGCTACGGGCGCCGCTTCGGGAATTAGGTCGATTTGGAATTCGACTTGCCTGGGCGGGGGAAGTCCAGGTAGATCATTCGGAAATACATCGGGGTGATTTCTTACCACGGGAATGTCCTGAATACGCTTCTCCTTCGATCTTTTCTCCACCAAATGTGCTAGAAATGCAAAGCACCCTTTTTCCAGGTACTTACGCATCTTCAAAGTCGACACAATATTTAATTCTCTACTGGGTCTATCTCCTTGTATGACAAGGGTTTCTCCGTCTTGGAGTGGTACTCGAACGACCTTCTCGAAACAGCCAATCTCCGCTCGGACTTTTGTTAGCCAGTCCATACCCACAACTACGTCAAAGCTTTTTAGCTCAATCGGTATTAGGTCGATATTAAACGTCTTATCAGCTAGGCTCAAAGTACAATTTAATATTATGTCCCTAGCCTCGAATTCATGACCGTTAGCAAATTCAATAGTGAAAACCTCTTTTAGTTTCACCGAGTTCAATTCAATTAATGGTCTAAACTCTAGCGAGACAAAGCTCCTTTCCGCTCCAGAGTCAAATAGCACTGATGCGTAGTGGTTGTTCAAAAGAAACGTACCTGTCACTGCATTTGGATCCTGGCTTGCTTCTTCAGCTCCAATGACGAATGCCCGGCCTCGCGCTGGCCCTCTCTAGTTTCCAGCGTTGTTGTTAGGGGCTCTGATCAGCTTTGGGCAGGCATTCTTGAGATGTTCTTGGCTTCCACATTCAAAACATGCTGCCTTCGGCCGATTGTTCCCATTTCCAACTCTGCAATACTTGGTGAAGTGGCCCGTCTGTTTACACCTTTCGCACACCGGGCAATTTCCTGAATGATGGAAATGGCACTTTTTACACTTTGGGTGCGGACCATTGTATTGCTTTGGCCCTTGGACAGCTATGCCAAGATTCCTTGCCACCATCTGCTTTTTGTCCGAATTACCGCCACTTCTTTGCCTCGAATGGTTATCCAGTCTCCGTTTACCGGCATCATTCCCCTTCAATGCTCCGCCTGATCTAACTACGTCGTTTGTTAGGCGATTTGCCAAGACCACTTCGGACTGTATGGTTGTCGGGTTTGCCGCGGTAACCATTCCTCGGATTTCAGGTGCCAAACCCCAGATGTACCTGTCAACCCTTTTCTTCTCCGGAGTAACCATGTGAGGCACTAATCTTGCAAGCTCGTAAAAACGGGCGGTGTACTTGTCAATGTCAGTTCCAGTCATGGAGTGATTCCAGAATTCAGATTCCAATTTCTGGAGTGCGTCCTTTGGGCAGTACTCTTCAGTTAACAACTTCTTAAATTCTTCCCATGTGAGGTTATACGAAGCTTCACGACCTCGACTTTGAATCTGATTGTTCCACCAGGTCAAAGCCCTCCCTTGGAGCATGCAAGCGGAGTACTCGACTTGGTTACCAGTTGCGCACTTGCTAATGTGGAGCACCGACTCCATGCTCTCTATCCATGACAATAGTCCGACAGCACCTTCCGTCCCAAAGAACTCCTTGGGCCTACACGACATGAAGGTTTTGTAGCTGCACCCTTGATTGTTGTTGGCGGTTTTTCCTTCCGGGTTTCCTTGAGTAGCGTTGAGACTAGCGGTGATTTGAGCGACGAGATTTGGTATTGCCGCATTGAGTTGCTGGGCAATTTGGTCAGCCATGTTGTTTGGGTTTCTCCTTGGAGGCATGATTCTACGATGTTCACAAAGTTTTGCTTCAGTAATGTATACATGTTTAACCTTAGTTATAGTTAAGAATTTCGCGCGTTGTATTTTGTAAAGTTTGGTAATAACAGATATGCAAAGTAGTAATGAGCATGCAAGAAATTATAATATCATAAGTATTCATCTACTTGGAAAATAGATAATACCAAAATACATAAATGTTCGGCCTTCAGCCTTTCAAACCGTAGCTTAATAAAATCAAAAGACAACAGTTTACTTCCAAATTAAGGGTAGAATCTATGACATGGTCACCACAAGAAGCCAAACAGCTACAATCAACATCAACAGGCCTAATCCTAAGCAAGTCCACACTAGGTTCCTAGCGGTTCTCCTGGCCGAATCAGCATAAGTCAAAGCCCTGACTGCCTGATGTGACAGCCCTTCCACCAATTCTGACATCTCGTACAGGAGCTGCCCCTGGTGCTCAATCATTCCTCGACAAATGTGTATCTCGGTCGTCATCATATACATCCTCCTGAGCTCCTCCGCGGTCATCCCGGGCCCGTGACCCACTGGTATTCCTGTTACAGTGCGAGATGTCGAAGCTTCCCTTGGTCGGGACATGATAGGGTTCACGTAGTTGTTCATACATTCCTGCCACGTATACCTATCGGTGATACTCACCCGTAATGGGGGCGTGCTGCTCGCCAAGGTGATACTCACCCGTAATGGGCTGAGAGGGTCGGGGATCCATTTCTCGGGAAGGGACCTCTTGGGATGGTGCTCTCAGTGTCACTCTGACAGGGTCTACAACTCTCATCCTTGCGGTGTGCCTAATGCGTGGACCTGGCTGGGCTGGCTGTGGTGGGATAGGTGCTGGTGATTCCCTAAGGGTATGGGTGGTTCCTTCGCTACTCGCTTACCTCTGTGAAATTACAGATACAAAACCCTAGTGCACGCACATTATGAAGGCAGATGTAGAATAAATAGAACTAGTTGGGTTAGTGCAAGATGAAATATAACCATCTTGCACTTCTCATTTACCTCTGTGACCAGAAACGTGTAGATGGTGTGATGAGTTTTATCCCGGGCAAACTTTTGGAGTGGTCGATTATTTGATGAAAGGTGATGAAGGAGTTGAATGATTGAGTTAAGATTGGGTGTAAGTGTTGGAAGTGTTTTTAGAGAGAATAATTGAAAGTGTTTTGAGTGTGTGTTTGTGTAATCTGCCGTTTGAACAAAAAGAATGAGAGGTAGAGTGTATATGATTATTACCAGGGAATTTGATTGGGTGAGGGTGGAGGTGATTCATGGGAAGTGTTAGTTAATTGATTTAGTTTTATGGGAAATAGGTTTGCTGGCTGTTTTTTTTTTTTTTTTGAGTGGAAAGAGGTAATCATAACTCTTTTTGCGTGCACAGGTATCCTTATTTAAAATATTAATGTTCCTTTTTACAGTATGCATGCACGGTTACTTCTCATATTATATAACTTAGAAAAACTTTTAAATCGAGCAAGATGACTTATAGGGTGTGTGGGTAACACTTGGTTGGGTCCTAAAAATCGTTTAAGCACATCTCTAACAGTAGATTGACACCAGTAATTCATGATTTGTTCGTGACATGAGTGTGCTAACCGTATAAACTTTGGTCTGCCAGTAGAAACTCTGGTGGTGATACGTTCTCGATGACAGTAGTAATTTGCCTTAACAGTAGAAACTAGCAGTGGTAACTGAACTAGCAGTAGTAACATAAACAGTTTTAACAATGAAAGCAGTGGTAACTCGACTACCAGTAGAAACTGAGGTAGATCGTGCTAGCAGTATTAACTGAGGAATGCGCTAACAGTGGAAACTGGGGAATTGCGCTAGCAGTGGAAACAATGTCAACAGTAGTAATTTGAACTAGCAGTAGAAACTTGACTAGCAGTAGAAACTTATTTAGTAGTAGAAACTTAATGGCGAAAACAATATTAATAGAGCCAACAGTAGAAACAGTAGTAATGGAGCTAACAGTAGAAACTGAGGTATTCGTGCTGGCAGTAGAAACTGGTAACAGTAGTAACTTTAAGATTTTACGGGAGCAGTGGAAACATTACTAACAGTAGAAACTGAGGTAATTTGTGCTAGCAGTAGAAACTTCTACTAACAGTACTAACCGTACCAACAGTATTAACTTTTCACCCGATAGCACTAACTTCCCGTCTAGCAGTACTAACTATGGCTAGCAGTATTAACTCCCAATTAACATCCCGACTAAATGGTATAGTTTTATAACTAACAGTATTAACTGATGCCAACAATATAAACTTTTAACTAACAGTACTAACGGTTTACTTAAGAAAGTAATTTCCCGAATTATGTGAGTTTAAGTTAGGTTTCAACTTGATATTTTCGATGGTTGTCACACAATGGCACTTTGGTTATCACACATGATTGGAGTTCTAGAAAACTTCAAATCATAGTTTGCTAGCTGTTGTTGCATCCATAGCAATTGGGCACAACAACTACCAGCAGCTACATATTCTGCTTCTGTAGTGGATGTAGCAACAGAGTTCTATTTCTTGCTTGACCAACTGACTAGCTTTCCACCTAGTTGACATCCACCAGAAGTGCTTTTCCTGTCTAATTTACAATCTGCATAATCTGCATCTGTATAACCGATTAGATCAAAACCAGAGTCTTTGGGATACCAAAGACCCAGGTTAGGAGTACCTTTTAGGTACCTAAAAATCCTTTTTACAGCTTTCAGATGTGATTCTTTAGGTTCAGATTGATATCTAGCACATAAACATATTGAGAACATGATATCTGGTCTACTTGCAGTGAGATATAGTAGAGATCCTATCATACCTCTATAAGTGGTTTGACAGACTGACTTGCCAGACTGATCATTATCCAACTTGTCTGCAGTGCTCATTGGTGTTTTCATTGTTGAACAGTCTTTTAAAGAGTATTTAGTGAATAGGTCATTAACATATTTGCCTTGGTTGATGAAGATTCCATCAGATTTCAGATGTACCTGCAGACCAAGAAAGTATGTTAATTCACCCATTATACTCATTTGGTACTGTTTTGACATTAAATTTGAAAACCATTTGCATAATTTTTTATCAGTAGACCCAAATATGATATCATCAACATATATTTGGACTAGTATGACATCTGCCTTGTTCCTTTTGAAGAACAAAGTTTTATCAATTGATCCTCTAGTAAAGTTATTACTTAGAAGATAAGATGATAAAGTGTCATACCAAGCTCTTGGAGCTTGTTTTAGTCCATACAGTGCTTTCTTCAATTTATAGACATGATTTGGAAAAGTTGAACTTACAAAACCTGGAGGTTGTTTCACATAGACTTCCTCCTGTAAGTTACCATTCAGAAATGCGCTTTTGACATCCATTTGATAAACTTTGAAGTCCTTGAAAGCAGCATATGCCAAGAATAACCTTATTGCTTCAATTCTGGCTACAGGAGCAAATGTTTCATCATAATCAATGCCTTCTTCCTGCTTGTAACCTTGAGCAACTAGCCTTGCCTTGTTTCTGATTATCACTCCATCCTTGTCCATTTTGTTTATGTAAATCCATTTAGTTTCAATAATGGTTTTGCCTTTTGGAGCAGGAACTAGGGTCCAAACATTGTTTCTTTCAAATTCTGTTAACTCTTCCTACATTGCTTCAACCCAATCATCATCTTTCAATGCTTCTTCAGCTTTCTTTGGTTCAATGATTGACAGGAAGTTTGTGTAGAAACAGAAATTTGCAGTAGATAAGTTTAACACTTGAGCTCTTGTTTGTACACCAGAAACATAATCTCCAATTATTTCTTCAATTGGATGATACATGTGTTCTTTAACGCCTAGAGATGATTCATCATTGGATGATAAATCATTTTCATTTAGTGGAAGAATAGCAAGACTGAGTTCTGCATTATCTTCAACAGGGGGCAACTCTGAGTCTGTAGAGTTCTCAGACTGAAGACTACCAGACTGAACACTTGTATCAGAAGATCTTGAATCTCTGGACACAGATTCATCTTCAGTTGATGAAGGTACTGTCATTAAATGAGCAGGTTGAGCATCTTCACTATCACTTTCAGAGTCCTGCTGTTGATGAGCAACAACTGGGATTTGAGATTCAGATCCCACAACAGATAATTCTTCTAGAGAATGAACATCAGAGTGAGAAACATGTTCATCGTTAGCAGAGGAAACATCAAAGGTGACATTGATGGTTTTTTCAATTTTATTCCTTCTGTTGTTATAGACTATGTAATCCTTTGAGATAGATGAATAGCCAACAAAAATTCCTTCAACAGACTTAGGTTCCATCTTTGTTAATTGATCCCTTTGATTAAGAATATAGCATTTACTTCCAAAGGCCTGGAAATGATGGATGGTTGGAACCTTCTTATGATACAACTCATATGCAGTTTTGCCATGCCTTTTGACCAAAATAGATCTATTTTGGGTATAACAGGCAGTGTTAACTACTTCTGTCCAAAAATAAATCTTCATTTGACCATGGCATAACATGGTTCTTGCAGCTTCTATGAGTGTACGATTTCTTCTCTCAGCAACACCATTTTGTTGAGGAGTTCTGACAGAGGCAAAGTTTTGAATAATGCCTTTGTCAGTACAGAATTCAATGAGAGTAGAATTCTTAAATTATGTACCATGATCACTCTTGAGTTGCTTAACAGGTGCATCTTTCTGCAATTCTTCCCTCTTGATTAGATTAATAATCTTATCAGGAGCATCACTTTTTGCTTTAAGAAAGATAACCCAAGTATACCTTGTGTATTCATCCACAATCACAAGTGTATACTTCTTTCCACCCAAACTGCCAACGCTCATGGGTCCAAATAGATCCATATGGAGCATATGCAGTGGTTGATCAATTGTAGCTAACAATTTGGATGGGAAATGGTTCTTGGTCTGTTTCCCCAGAGTACATACAGGACAAAGTTTGTCTTTTGCAAATGTAACATCAGGTAGACCTCTAACCAATTTCTTCTTTGACAGAAGGTTAATATTTTTGAAGTTCAGGTGGGATAACCTCCTATGCCATAGCCAGCTTAGTTCTGGCACAGACTGAGTATAGAGACATGTCTCTACATTTGTGTCAGCTTAAGAAAGATCCAAGAGATAAATATCTCTTTCTCTTTTGGCAACTAGCACAGGTTTGCCTTTGGAATTATAGATAACAGCAGCCTTCTTTCTGATTTTGATTACACTGTCATCATCACAAATTTGGCTTGCACTAAGCAGATTATGCTTTAATCCCTCAACATAGGCTACCTTTGATATTCTGATGTTGCCAGCCTTCACCACACCATAACCTTTTGTCTTGGCAACAGAATTGTCACCATATTTGACAGAAGGTCCTTCTTTTTCTACAAACTCTGACAAATTCTCCAAAGAACCTGTCATGTGTCTTGAGCATCCACTGTCTAAATACCATTTTTTGTTACCCTGCACAAGACAAACAAAATCAATTAGTTACTTTTGGGAACCCATTTTTTGATGGGTTCTTTAGAGTTGGTTGAAGTCAATTCTTTAGCAGCTTTGATGGAATCAGGCATGTAAAGTTGACTTTTAACCTCTCTAGATTTGACTTTGTCGTTTGTAGTTGACATTTGTTTAGTCAAAGC
Source organism: Gnaphalium uliginosum (assembly GCA_963930675.1). Lineage (NCBI taxonomy): Eukaryota > Viridiplantae > Streptophyta > Magnoliopsida > Asterales > Asteraceae > Gnaphalium > Gnaphalium uliginosum. Next base: position 35,800,883 of record OZ005680.1, on the reverse strand, counting down.
AACCTTTCGTTGTTTAGAAATGGACTTTGTGCATTTAATACCCTCATGTCCCAGATTTCCACAGTTGTGACATTTTCTGTCCAACATAATGGTCCTTTTGGATTTTGGGTTATTATTTACACTAAATCCTCTGTTAAAATCCTGCTTTGACTCAACAAATGAATTAAACTCTGTGGTTAACTTCATTAAGTTTTCACTCAGCAACTTAATGGTCTCAGTTTGGTTGTAGATAGTAGACTTTTGGGAGTCTGATTGAGAGTTAACACACACAGATTTGGAGTTAAGTTTGCCAGACTGAAAATTGATTTTTCCAGACTGACAGTTAGATCTTACAGATTGAGATCTTTTTAACTCCCTTGTTGCTGGTTTTATGCCTTTAGATTTGACATTTGGCATATTTTTGTCTGGACCAGCCACAGACTGAGATGTGGAAGGTTCAAACATATTGCAACCTTTCTGTTTATTCTTGATTCCTTTTACCTCTTTTTGTTTATTTAAAGAATGTACTGTGGGAATACTAACTTTGCCTTTTATAAATCTTTTCTTATCAAGTTCTATAGTTTCTAAAGATTCATTAGTTATTATAAGTTCAGGCAATTCAGATTGAGAAGTTTCACTGACTGAGATTTCTGAGTCTGTGTCTTCAGAGTCTGGCTCTGTCTCATATACTAGTTCTTTAGCAACTATTTTTGGTCTTACAAAAGCATTTGTCAATATAACTTTATCTCCCACAGTATGACTAAAAGTATGAGGTAAAATTTCAGGTACAAATATAGTAGGTTTTGAGTTTATTTCTGAAAGTAAATGGCTTTTAAGATCAAACTCATCACCTATGACCGCTTGTATCTGAGCTGGAATCTGTTTGGATAAACAGTCCACATTTTTAAGTGATGAAATACACTAAGATTTACAGATTTTCTCATAATGATCAGCTTTGTTTTTATAGGCTTCTTTTTCCAGTCTGATCTTTTTGAGAATATCATATTGAGCATCAAGCTCAAGTTTATACTGTTTTTTTTGGTTTATTTCATTCACTTTTGATTGTAGATCTTTTTGAACTTGACTGAGTTTTGTTTTTAAATCTTGTATTTCCTCAAGTCTTTTCAAAAAGTCCACATAGATGTGTTCAAACATTTTTTGTTTTTCTGCATCACTATAGTAAAGTTTAAAATGATTTACATTGTAAGCAGATCCTCTGTCCCAATCTGAATGAACACAAGCTCTTTCTGCAAATTTGACATCTTTGTCAAACTGGCTCTCTGTGATAGCCATTAAGCACATATCCTCATCATCCTCAGATGATGAAGATTCTTCATCAACCCACTGTTCAACAACCAAAGCTTTCTCTAATTTCTTTGGTTGTTGTTTCTCTCCAATTTTCTTGGAGTTCAAGTACTTTCTTTTGTACTTCTTAGCCTTTTCTGCGCACTTATCAGAACTTGAAGATTCTACAATCTTCACTCTGCAATCAGCAGAAATATGACCGATTTGCCCACATTTGTAGCAGGTAACTTTCTTAGGATCAAAAGTTGGCCTTCCTTTTGAACCTTTGAATCTTGCTTTTTCTAACCTTTGGGCTAGTAATGCCATTTCAGCTTCTATAGACTCAGTTTCATCATCTGATTCTGAGTCTGTAAGAGTTAGATGGTAATCTGCTCTAGAGAAAAGTTCTCTATTTTTCCTTGTTGTTGCAACAAGGGCAGCAAATGGATATTTTGCAATCCTTTTGGCATTTAGATCTTTTCTGACTTTGGTTTCTTCAAAATTTAACAAAAGTCCAAACAAGCCAGATAGATCATATGTCTCCAATTTTTCACTTACAACTAATGATGTAATAACTTCAGAAAAAGTGTTTGGAATGACATCAACAAATTTTGTACAGATTTCAAACTGTCCTTTGATGATATCATACCTTTCAAGATCATTGATTAAGATCTGAAATCTAGTATGAATATCAGTTAATGACTCATCTTGACCAGCAGAGAAGTTCTCATAATTTCTTATGAGATTTTTCTTCTTTTGGGATTGTACTAAACTTACACCATCATATTGGTCAGTTAGCATATCCCATATGGCTTTAGCAGTTTTACAGCCAGATATCTTAGCAAAGATAGGCTCAGTAACTGCATTGCCCAGAATGGATTTGGCCTTAAAATCTAATGCATATAGTTGCCTGTCTAGATCAGTCCAGGTACTTTTGGCAGCCACAACAAATTTTTCAGGTGTCAAAATAATACCATTTGCATCTAAAGTTGCAGGAACTATTCTGCCAGGAATAATGGGTCCTTCCTGAATGACTCTAAGCATTTCATCATGAATGCTAGCAAGAAACCATTCAGCTTTCAATTTTCAGTGGGTAAAATTTACACCATTGAAGATTGGAATTCCCTTCCCAGCCATAGCAATAGAAGAAGTCATTTTTCAAGGAAGAAAATGTAGAGAAAATGGGTTCTGAAGTTAGTTTGATAAAACTGGGTTCCTTTTGATCGTTAAAGATATAATTAATAATTAAATCTTTATCAGCTCTGATACCAGTTGTTAGGTCTTGAAGGATCCCAAAACTTAGATACAGATTAAATAACAAGTATTTAATAGATTAGTTTATATCCAAGTTATCAAACAAGTTAATTAATCAAGGCGGAAAACAAGATTAATTAAGACACGGAATATATTATGAATTAAAGTCTTATTCACAATAAATGGTTTGTTTTACAAAGAGGACAGAGTATTCAAACATACACAGATTGCTTGAATACGATCTAAGTAGTATACCTTGATACAATTATCACTACAAACTTAACAGTAAGTGTGGTAATGCTTTTAGCCTATGCTTAAAGGTCTTGTATACTAATTGTCTTGTATACGTTTTGAAGTGCTTTTTGAGCTGCTATTTATAGAGTTGAATGCCACTCTATATTAACCAGCTCAGTTAGTTGTCCAGGAGATAACAGCTTTATCTTGGGCAACTTTGCACTCTTCCCTTTTTGCTTTTCTTGGAAATAGAAAAAGCAAAAGGTAAAAGGTTTCTTTGTTGAGAAGAAAACCTTTCTTTGATGTTTGACTTTACTCAAACATTACTTCAGCTGCACCGTAGCCTGAAGAACTCCTTTTGTACGATTGTACTTTTGTTCTTCAATCTGTGCTCTTCAGTCTGTGCTCATCAGTCTGTGCTCATCAGTCTGTGATCTTCAATCTGTGATCATCAGTCTGTGATCTTCAGTCTGTGAAGTCTTCTGTCTTCAATCTTCATTCTTCAGATGATGAATTCAAAAGTCTTCAAATGGAGCACGACTTTCGGTCTGTGAGATTTCTTCAATCTGTGAAGCACAGACTCAGAATACTTCTTCAGTCTATGAAGCACAGACTCAGAAACACAGACTCAGGAAATCACTAATTTTTTCCTGAATACAACTAAGTTAGATTTTGACTCTTCAGATTTATAACTTAGGTTTGATCATTGTTTTTCCCAACACCCTCACTTATCATTTCAACCCTCTTGAATGTCTTGGGATAATTAGCACCGTCCTCACCTAAGTGATGGAGATCCGATTCTCGATCAAGCTTATGACGATGAGTGTAGCATGACTGGCTATTGAGCGATCTCGATTATTTTTGAATAATAGGTAACCCAATACACTTTGAGTGAATTGAGCGACCACCTTTAGTGAGATCACCTAGTCATGTATACTCCAAAATCACGAGAGTTAAAAGTATGCCTAAGAAAGTCATATGTTGGGTCTGAAAGGAATACCTTATTTTCCCTTATGTTCTTAAGATAAAATTGCTTATATGGGGAAGTGGTTAGCTCTTGGAAATGTTTTAACTCAACCGGTCTTAAAATGTTTTCACGAGATATAAAATGAGTTATTGCTTGAGGACAAGCAACGTCTAAGTGTGGGATATTTGATGTAACGTAAAAAGTTTTAAGTTTACGTACATTATTTCTCGCTATTTGAGCTATTATTTAGTGAAAACATCCTAAAACAACACTTATTTACTAAAATTCACTAAAGTGGTTCAAATATAGACGTTGTAGCAAAAATCATTGAAAACGATCAATTAACAAGCAAACCGAAGCAAATAAACTTCACCCGATTCCTCCACTGATATTTACCTTATGATATACACATCCTAACTTATCTCATATGACTCATAGGTAATTACGAGAGCGGGAAATCAAGAATCATGCAAAACAGATAAAGAACGAAGAAGATACAACACCCGAAAATCAACCGAACGCATTTCGAGCATCTACAAGCTACACACATCCAAAATTCATGATTTTGGTGTCATTAGAAGCGTAACGGGATTTCGAGAACATAGGTGAAAGAATCAAGCCAAACGGAAAGAAACGAAGAAGATACGCGCGAAATAAGTAATGAACGAAGCACCGAACAACGGGTAAAGGCCAAACGGCCTAGGGTATACCGTATACGGCCTCCCCCATACCGTATACGGCCCCTATGATGCCCCTAGTGCCTTTTGGTGATGCCATTTTTTGATTATTTTGCGATTTTGTGCTATTCCGGACTTGTATCTTGTGCATAAGGACTTGTACGGGGTGCTAGGGACTTTTGCCTATAAATATGGAGCCTCCCTTCCTCATTTTTATCATCCATTCACACCTCACATCCCTCAATTCATTTCACACACTCTCACTCTCTCATTTTCTTTAGTTTCTCTCTCTAGAGAACTAGAGAGATTTAGTTAGACGGTTAGAGTCTAGAGGAAGGTTTTAGCTTGGTAATCTCGTCGTAACAGCTTGTCAAGTTCAGACTATTGTAATCCTCAGTATTATGCTGCTTAATTCCCGGTGATATCTATTTCTCTATTTACTGTTATAATGTCTGCTTTGCATGTTATTTCAGTATATATTTTGATTATTGCCATGGTAATTGCTTAGTTTAATAATGTGATTGTTGCAATGTAGATATTAGGAGTAGGGATGATGTTAAATTAATATTTTAATTATACACGATTGGGAATTGTTATTCTATGTATCCGGTTAAACTTATCCTGAACTTAAACCTAATTTCCCATTCACCTTTTCGGTTTTTCACGTGACTATTACCTTAGTTAAAATCTGATCAATCCTAGCTACGAATATATAAGTTATCTCTGTTACAGTATGAAGCTATGAGATCTCCGTAAAACGCCCCTGTACTTAGTATAGCGTTGGAAATACCTCTGGTATAGTGCAGATACGTGGAAGCTAAGGAAATGTCGTAGGTCCATCTCATCGTGAATTACCTAGAAGTTACCCTTCTAGAACATGGCCTAGGAAACATAAAGCTGTGGAAATGCTTACCGCATTGTACACCGTGAGTAGACCTAGGGATGAACGACTAATGACAAAGGAGGGTTTAATTCATGACGGAAGTATTTGTGCTTACAATAACTAAATATGGAGTTCTGAAATGAAAGCAAAGACTCGGCTGTAGTCTTAGATGCTTAAACAGCTTTACTCCACCTAACTGGTAGTTTAACATACATAGAATACAATTAGTATTATCTTTGATAAAATCAATTAGACATAGGTGTTAAGAAAGGTCAGAAGACAAATTACGGTCTGTTGCCTCATTCCTGCACCCCGGATAAAATCATCCTCAGAGGGTCACTTGGTCTCTTAAAGACAGTGAGGTGGGTTACAAAACAGCCTGGTCTGATCAGAATCACGGTAACCTAGGATTCAGTGACATATGATGTTAGAACTAGACTAAAAACGTAGGGTCCTAGTGTTTACACCGAATGCCTGTTTGATTATCACCAAAGAAAATCTCTAATCAACTTTATAATGAACATCATCCCGAAACCCTAATTATCAAAGTTTCAGCAATCACTCTCTACCTATCTGCTTAAAATCTATCTTTATTTTCAGCTATTTACTTTAAGCAATTAGATAATTTAGAAAACCAACCAAAAACAAACCTACCTATCTTTCAAATCCATCTTATTAAAGCGAACTTATCTTAGGTAGTCCAATTCAATTCAATTCGTTCTGATTTGTAAGAACGACACTCGAGTTATACTTACTGCTTACTCAAAAGGTAGGTAGTACTTATAGTTTGAGCCCCAGCTCATATAAATATTAAAACAACATAGGTGTCGCCGCCAGCGGATGGTACGACGACCGGGAAGCGATTCCCGACCCGACCGCCGGTGGCACATCAGTGACCATTGTTGGCTTTGTGAAAATTGTAAGCTTTGGTACCACCCTTGATATTGGTAGTTTTCCGAGGGTCGTCGGATGAAAGTTGGTATAGATTTACAATGAGTGCGAAACTTGCAAATCCCGTAGGTTGAGACGGTGATGCGTAGTTTGATTGAGCGGAGAACGATCCAGTAGGCGAAGGTTGGTTTGTTATCAGATTGTTTAACAATTTTTGCCACATATCTTTTTCAAGATTTTGATGTACATTTTTTTTATTTGGATTTGGATTTGGATTTGTTGTTATTAGACATAGTGTAGTGTATGAATTGTAGTGAGAATTGTGGTGTGTGAAATGTGTAAATATATAAGAATTGTAATGAATTGTAATGTGAATAATGGGTAAAAGATAGTGTTTATTTATAGTGAAAAAGTAGTATTTGAAAGAAAAAAACGGTCACCTAGCCGTTTGAATTTTAAAATTTAATTTTTTTTTATTCTCCTCAACAGCTACACCGATGGGGACCCGGACCCACGAACCAACCAAACGAACGTCGGTTATCCGACGATAAAAACCGACGGACCGAACCGACGGGCTCATGCCATCGATGTCGGTTGGAACCGACGAACAACCGAAGCTTCCGTTGGGAGCGACCTTATATTCACTCATCATTTGTTACACAAAAACTGATTCTTAAGTTTTTACCTAAGTTTTTACCTAACCTAGAGTGTATAATGAATGATTCTAGGGAAAACTACAATTTACACAAAAAGTGGTCTTGTCGTTTTATCGATTTTGCCCTCTTACCTTTTTTCTCACATTTTTTTCTCTGTGAAAATTAACAAATACACCATTAAATCATACAAAATGACCAAAAAACCCTTTATCTTTCTCCTTGTACACTCGCCCCTTGCCATTTCCCAAACCTTAATTTATTACCTAAATTTAACTTTACAACCATGTTTTATCGATCTAGCATACCAAAAATAAATTCTTCACCCAACAATATCAACCTCAAATTCTATCATCAAACATTTACTCAATAAAAAAAAATTCAATCTAAACCAAACCAAACAAATTTATTCAACTTGAGACTCAGATTCATAGGAAACACAAACCAAAAGAATCCTTATTGAAAAAGCCAACAGCAACTACCGTCGAAGTCAGATTCCGGCGACGCGTCACATTCTGACAACGCAAATTCCAGCGGTACGCGATTACGAAGAAACTGCATAGTTGGAATCCGATTACGATTAAAAAAGATTCGCTTCGTTTACGACGAATCTAGTTGCAAGACCGTCTTAAAAGTTAAAACTCAAGAAATTCGAGATAGGTTTTCGTTCCGGATCGTAGATGGAGCAGTGATGGTGGTTAGTGAATGCGATGGTGATGGTGGTTGTGAAGAGATGTGTTGTTGGTGATGGTTGGAGATTCTAATGGTGATGGCTTCAAAACCCAACAATGGTGGTTGTGGTTGTGGTTGTTGAACACGATGATGATAGTGGCGGGAAGAATTTGATGGTGGGTGGTTAGATAGTTGGTGGGTGATGGGTAAATATAGTGTTAGAGTTTGAGATAGTCGAAGATTATGTAGGTGTGGGTATTAGTTATGGTTTATAGGAAGAGAGTAAAAAAGAAGGTAAAAAAATAGTAAGATAAAGGATATTTTGATTATTTTAAATGATTTAACAGAGATTTTCAACAAAAAGTGGATGGAAAAACAAATGTAACGAACATCAAAATCACATAGAGAAAAAAGTAAAAGATAAAATCGACAAAATTTCCATGATTTTTAAGTATATGACACTAAACATTATAACTTTATATGAACATAATTTCAATTTTTAAATTATGTAGCTCAAATAAATTAAAATTATATCTAAACTTAAAACTTAATTAGCATTTATATATTCAATAACCAACAAAATCTTTAATAATCTGAACCCAAAAACTAAATCACTCTCAAATAAATGTACCTGACAAAATAAGTTAGAAACGAAGACCCAAATTTGTAAAAACTGAAATCTCGGAATTTGAATATTCATTGAAGTAAGCTTGGTAAAAAACATTTTTACTAAATTTTGCATACCGTATTTTAGATTCCTAGATCCGTCAATATTCACAATCATAGTAACAAAAGTTGATAACTTTGAAAATCATAGTAACAAAAGTTGATAACTTTGAAAACCACTTAAATACATGATTGTTCATATGTGTATAATGTCAAAATATGTATAATATATATATATATATATATATATATATATATATATATATATATATATATCAGGTTTTGTACTTGTGTGGTGCACAATAATCCGAAATATAATTCAAATATTGAAAACATATTTTGAAAATAGTAGTTCTATAGTTACGGTCTAATCGAATATTAAGAAATAACATCGAAATACCTTCTTAATCCCTTGCTACATCTTAACAACAAAATCATAATCCATGAAACTATTACGCACGTAGATTTTATTAAAAAAACTAAAAACACACATTAATATAAACTCATAAGATAATGTAGACGCAATTGCTCAGGAATCTACAGCTAATTGAATTTCGAATACAAGCGGAAATTGTATTCGAATGTAAAACGTAAACCGAACGCGTAAATTGAGTAATGTTTTCCGTTTAATTAATAATGAATAATAAATATAGAAAAACTCTCTCACTCAAACTCTCTCTCAGATATTACAATGAAGACCGTTACAGAAAATTGAAACACAACACTCTCTATATATAGTCATGCGAAACTCTGCTACTGTAACCTGCGAAACTGCTACTGCGAAACCTAGAATGAGTTTCGCAACATGCGAAACTTGGACTAAGTTTCACACTAAAATAAAGTTTCACAATTCACAGAGTTTCGCAATTCGCAATCAATCGAAGCTAAGTAATCTATACAAGCTATTGCCACAAGATGTTGATATTGCATCAACAGATAAATTATATATAATTATTGTGATTTGAGATGCTACCTTAGGTTCCTCTTAGAAGTTTCGCCTTTACAACAAATCATCAAGAATAACTCATTGAAAAAGTATAAAAATTGCACCATAAAAATCAGCATTTTTTTATCTTCGATTAGACATCTCACATGGTATACTTCTGACGATTTATTTTTTTGATAACTTTTATAAATTGTACAATATTAGTATCTGTAGGTTCCCTTAATCACGGATCTAGACTTGTCGTTTGACTCAATTGAAAGGCGGAAACAATCAATCAAGCAATTGAAACGTAAACACAAACACAACGATTTATAATCTTTTCGTATATATTAACACTTGAAGAATAAAGATTACAAATCACAAACTCTCTCCCTCTCACACTCTCTGCCGTATCTCTATCTCTCTCTAGGGTTTGATCAACCCAAAAACGAAATTCTAACTCGATATATATAGACACTCTACTGGACCCTGCGACACAAGCCCTGTGTCGCAGGCCCAGCCCATTGCGACACAACCTTTGTGTCGCTATAGCGACACAGGCTCTGTGTCGCATGACCAGAATATTGTGTATTTTCTATAATTACATTTCATTTACAAACTCGAAAATACAAACTTGATACTTCACACACTCAGACTAATTAACTTTAACAGAACAAACGTTGACCAACTGACTGACACACATTTATGCACCAACAAACTCCCCCATGTCAGCAGCTTGGTCAATTAATCTTCAATTAGTCTTCACCAATAAACTTCCCCATGGAGATAGCTTGGTCTTAAAAAATCTTGATGTTCAGTTTCATATGACTGACAACTAATTAGATCTTCAACTTCAGTGACCATCATCTCTTTCATCAATAGCTTCTCCAATAATATTTATCTTCAAAGTCTTTGGAGAACTCTCATCAATTCTTATCGTTTGAATATGAGCAGGATATGTAACTTGGATAAAAGAACTCAGAAATAAAATATTTTTGTAATTTTCTTTATAAGACAGAATTAAAATACTGAAAGCAATAAATAAACAATCTTTTTGGGGACGGAATTGTTTTGGTCTGGTTAGGGATCATATCAGGATAACATGCAATTATTAGGAAATAGTAAGTGTTATTTCGATTATCAGTATATTTGTCCACTTTAAATTTACTTAGCATATTTAAATCATCTGTTATAAAGATTAGTTCAAGACGATTATTGATATTTTATCCATCTAAACATTTGTACTTAAGTATATGATTTCAACTCATAATGAGATGAACCACTTGTGTTATTATTAGCATGCATATTATAGTATATAAATCACATTAAAATATACATTTGAAATCAAAAACATGTTAGTATTTTCTATATAGAAGGTGAGGGTATGAGCGTATCTTTAGAACTAAGATAGCGGTGACAGGTCTGTACTTTCGTACAACAGAGTCACATAAGCAATAGTTCGGGTTGAACAAACACCAGTCTGAACAATTAAACTAGAGGGTTCAGGTCTGTACTTTCGTACAACAGAGTACCATAGTTTAACACAAACCAGTACGAGGCAAACTTTTTATAACTTTTCTGCACTTTTGTACATTTTATTTTGAGAATTTGAGGAATGCCACGGGTACGTAATAGTTGTCTATAGGTTAACATAGACTACGCACCTAAGTTCTTTTGAAGAATATATTAGATGAAACCAGGTCTGTATTTTCATACAACAGAGGAGACACCTAATATATTCCCCCAGATAACACCATACAAAGACCCTATATTTTTAGATCATAACATGTTCATCATCCAAATATTAAGACGAAGCGTCAAAATATTTTGGACAATTCGGCCCTTATTTTAACTTAGTGTCATACATATTAATATGTCTTTATATAAAATAATATGCATATTTGAAAGTTAAGCTTCTTAGTAACTTTAGAACAAATGCCTATCAATACATCATTTGATGAATCTAATATTTATAAAAGATATTTCAAGTATGCTAGATAAATCTACTGACACATCAAACATAAACCTTAAAATTCCATTTTATGCATGTCTCCTGATGTACTATCATTTCCCAAATTGTTTACAGACACAATTCAACGTCTATTTTTAACAATGTTGCAACTATTGCGTTTCTTTAATACTAACAAGTATAAAGAGTGGCAGTTGCTTTTTTCAAGAATTTGCCTGTTCATATTTTTCAAACTTTTTAATTCGGAATTTTAAAATTACTCCCCCCGAACAGCAAATTCTTTACTCAAAAACAAACAAATAAATAATCATGAAAGAAACAAAAATTTCAAGTCACATATCAAGTCAAACTCAAATACTTTTAGCACTTATTAACCACCTCGTATCACTTTAGAATTTCATCCATTCACTCAAACATAAGCACCACACATAAGCACCTTGTAAACAACCTTCTTCGTATCCTTGCATTCACTAAAAGAATTAGCGATCAAAAACCTGACTGCATCACCAAAAACAAACATTAGTACTTATGAGACACCCAAGCCTTAATAGACTTGGCTTGTCCACTATCATCCATAACCATCACATCAATGAGTTTATGATATTTTAAAAATTCAGATGATTTCATTGATGTGTCGTTTGTGGATTTTGGTTTCCAAACCTAGTTAGGTTCAGATGTTTTGTTTTCAACAATGTTGTGCTTTTGGACTTGAGGTCTACTGGGCACACCTTTGTTTACTCTAACCATAGGTTTTGGAGAGTTGGATGCACAACTAGATACAGGCGAAAACGAACCACGCCTTGAAACGGATTTTTGAAAAGAATTTCTAAAAAATGAAGTTCTTGGCATCCCTCTACCAAACCTATCTAGGGATAATAACCGACAATCCCTAATGATGTGGCCCTGTTGACCACACCGATAACACGACCACCTTTCCACATACGGCCTTTTCCACTTACTCTCCTCAAATTGTTTCAATGGAGGATTTACTGAGGGAGGCTTAGAAGTTGAGGCATTTACAGAACATGAACACTTATGCGTACATGTTGATGTAGAGGCCTCTAAAGTTGAACAGGTAGATGTTGAAGGTTGTTTTTTAACAGATTTATTAATTATTTTCTCGTTCTTCAGATTATTCACAGATGATTGTGAATTATGTGAAGATTTTCCTTTTGAATCCTTCTTTGAGATTTTAACAGATTCGGATTCATTTACAACCTTGTTTTTACCCTTACTATTAAAAGCCTTTTCAGATTCATTAGTAATTATATGATTTTCGGGTTTAACATCAACCTTTTCAATTTTAATCTGAGTCTCTTCAGTTAAATCCTCTACCTCAACAGGCTCCTCAATATTAATTGGAGGCACTACGTTAGCCTTAACAAACTCAGGCATCTTAACAGCAGGTGTTGTATCAAACACTGGCTCAGCAACAGATTTTGTATCTACCTTTGTAAAGGTAGGTACAAAGTCTTTGACTGCATCCTTGGAAGGCATTGGCAGATAGTCAAAAGGAGGTGGTACATTGCGGTAACCAAGACCAGCCTTATTCTTCGTATCTGTCCTTTGCGATTGCAGGATCTCATCAAAGACCAGTGAGGATGTTGAAAAATTTGACAGCTTTCTTTTTAATTCAATTACTTCGGCCTGTGAGTCAGCAAGTTCCTTTTTCATTATCAGTTTCATATTCATATAACTATCTATTGCGTCTTGCTGACTAAAAATTTTGGCCCTAAGTGCTTTTCTTTCTTCGAAAGCAGCATTTAGTTTTTTATCAAAAGCCATTTCATTTTCCTTTAAAATTTTATTTGCCTTATTAAGTTGTTCTAATTCAGACGTAAGGCGTTCATTATCCTCACTGTACCTGTTAACTTTGTTAGTTAATTTGATACATGACACACAAGATAATGGCTCTTCAATAGGTACCTCGGCTTTATTCAAGACGTGAGCCATGAGAGCTTTATTTTCGCTCAGATCATCATGAGCACTCCAATCATAAGCTTCTTCATTAATCATGAGAAAGGCATTTGAAGCGGTAGTAACAGGTTGCTTAGTAGGAGAAGGCTTTGTGAAGCCAGATGGGGGCTGTTTTGTCTTCTCACATTCTTTAGCAAAATGCCCAAGATTCTGACAGTTGTAGCATCGCACTTTACTTTTGTCGAAACCCAAACCTTCATCAGTTTCATCTTCCAGGTGCTTTCTCCCAGTTCTCTGCAAGTACCTTTTGGCTCTTCTAGTTAACATAGCCATATTCCACCTGATATCCATTCTTTCCAGATCATCAGGGTCAATCTGTTCAAAATCCCTATCAGTGAGATCAATGGTACTGGTCTTCTTTGACAGGAAACTGTCATAAGCGCTGAGAAAAGCTTGGAAGACAGCAGCATTTTCTTCAGTAGCCGGTGTCGGTGGTGTTTTGGAAGAATAATATGCTCTTCCCTGTGATGAAGCACCTGTCTGAGAACTAGATGCCGAGGTACCACCGGACATGAAAGCCACCCCACCAGTGCTCTCATCAGTAGGAGATTGAGCCCCATACAAGCTAGGCTCTTGAACATAGGCACTTGATTTAGTTTCTTTTCGTTGCATATCAAGTGCATAAGCTTACAGTCTCCCAATGAGATCTTCTAATGACAGTGCCATAACCTCCTCTTGTTCTTCCATCATCATGACACGTTGATCCCATTTCTTAGGTAAAGCACCTAAGAGTTTCTTGTTCACATCCTCTGTGGCTAGGATAACTCCACCCTTAGATAACTCATTAACCAATCGCAAGTATCTATTAAACAATTGAGTGATAGATTCATTAGGCAATATATCAAACATCTCAAACTGTTTTTTCACGAGGTCCAGTTTACTCTTTTTATACTTTTCATTTCCCCCACAACGCTTTTCAATGGCTTGCCAAAGATCATAAGCAGTGTCATTATGTTTAAACAATCTCATTACGTCAGTAGCTAAACTCATCGTTAAAGCGGAGTGAGTTTTTCGTTCTAAATCCCATAACTTCTTCTCTTCTGGAGTCATGGACCTAACAGATTTTCATGGAGCAACGCCTGGGAAATCTCAATCAGCAAGAGGATGAACATATCGTTCAAGCAAGGGAATCATCATATCAGGATCATTATAGGAGATGAAACTCTCAAAACGTATTCGCCAATCAACATAATTAGTACCGGTAGTGAATAATGGAGGTTTATTAGTGCTACCTATCTCATTGTTATGTTTTAATAATTGACTAAATCTTTGAAGAGACATTTTTTGAAACAAAAGGTTACCAAATGACTAGTTTTCAAATTTAGCCCTTTTGACTTTTCCCTCCAAAATTTGATTCGAAAATATTGAAAACTACCCGAGCAAAACGAAACTTTTTCACAACTAAAATTAAGACCTTTTAAGCGTAAAAACAAAATTTGGTAATGCGAAAAATTTCCCGCCAAAAGACTTTTTCACAACTAAAACGAAACTTTTTTTTTTTTTTTTTTGTGACACAAAGTTAGTGTCGCAGGCTGTGTCGCAGGTTGTGTCGCAGTCTGCGTCGCACACTTGTGTCGCAGGCTGTGTCGCTAAGTATTGTGTCGCTCCTAGTGTCGCAAAATCCGATCTGGTGTCGCAAGCTTATGTCGCGAAAACCCTTAATACGACACAAAGGTTATGCCGCTGCTTGTGTCGCACCTAGTGTCGCAATGTCGCGGCCAGCAGCTCCAAAAACCCTAAAAATCGAAAATTTTCGAAACCCTAACGAATTTCGAACGATAATTGATGAACAAACCCAGAAATACACTTCCAGAGGCTAAATATTCAACTGATTGGACCCAAAACGTTGATCAAACCACCAAAAACACCACGAATCAAACCGAAAACATTTCAATTAACGATCAAATCTTTAAACAAACGCCCAAAGGCTCTGATACCACTTGTAGGTTCCCTTAATCACGGATCTAGACTTGTCGTTTGACTCAATTGAAAGGCGGAAACAATCAATCAAGCAATTGAAACGTAAACACAAACATAACGATTTATAATCTTTTCGTATATATTAACACTTGAAGAATAAAGATTACAAATCACAAACTCTCTCCCTCTCACACTCTCTGCCGTATCTCTATCTCTCTCTAGGGTTTGATCAACCCAAAAACGAAATTCTAACGCGATATATATAGACACTTGTCACACCCCGCTAAAGCGGAAACACGAGATGCAACAGCTAATGATTTCACAACACAAAGATATAGCAACCATAACATTTAAGTTAAAATAAAACAGCCTTGGGGGCATCAAAATACATCAAATTGTTCCAAGTATACGGCATCACTACAAGTATTTATTACAAAAATTTAGATCAAAGTCCGTTTAAATGGCTTGGTCGACATGATCCCATGCATTAACCCACATATGATCCGTGCTTACCGACGTTCTCCTGAAAAGCATGCCAAAACAAAAAGGGTCAACTATGGCCATAGTTGGTGAGTTCAAAGTTTGAAATAGTTAAACCGAAAGTGTGTCCAATCGTGGACATAAGTGTGGGTATAGCCGTCCGATTCGTGGACGCTATCCTCCCTGTGTTTGTCCAATCGGGACAGTTATAACAAGCATTTGGTTGATAAAGATATTGCAAGTAAACATGTGGTAGTAAAGAGAGAATGTATAAGCCTTGAGACCACAACTAATCCGGTTATCTGACCGCTGCCCCAAAGTATAAGAGCTGCATGTTCTTCAACAAACATGAGTAAAAGGCGATATTATGCACCCACGTTGAAGTGTGAGTGAGGGATGGTCCTACCCTAAATAGCATGCTACCCATAATATCTACGGCTCGTCGCTACGAGTTAATTAGTAGTGAATAAGTTGCAGGGGACTTTGAGTATAAGAAAAACCCAAGCTTAACATGTTGACATACCACAGTTTGCGTAAAAACAGTTCAAAAGCAGTTGATAGTACGTAAAAGTTCAACCAAAAGTTTAAAGTAATTGCATGCTTTCAGCCCCAAAAATAGAAATCAGAAAGAGGGGACAATGAACTCACCTTGTGAGCTGAGTTTAACGAGTATAATTCTGTGAGCAAGTTACAAATCCGGAAATGATGCTCTAACCGTGACCTCTTCGACCAGGAGTGTAGGGTTTTGGGTGATGAAGTTCTTTCCACAGATTGAGCAGGGTTCCTGGAGTGTTTGGTACTGGATGAAGGTGATGAAGAAACTGGGGTGTTCTTGCTAAAATCGTGCAAGTGTTGAGAGAGTTTGAGAGAAATTAGATGAAGTGTTTTAAGTGTGAATGTATAATTCCTGCTGAGGTTAACAAAAAGAATAAGGGGTGGAGTGTTTAAGTTTACTATCCGGGATTTTGATTGGGTGAAGGTGGAGGTGATTTTATGGGAAGTGTAAGTCAATTGATTTGGTTTATGGGAAATAGGTTTGCTGGCCGTTTTTGAGAGAAAAGAGGTAATCATAACCCTTTTTGGTTTAACTCTATTTCAAATCTTAAAGTTCCTTTTTACAGAATACGAATGGTTACTTATCTTTTATTATTACTTAAAAAGCTTTTATATCGGGTAGGAGGGTTTGCTGTGTGTGTGTGGGTAACACTTGATTTGTCTTAAAATCGTTTAAGCATATCTCTAACAGTAGATTGATACTAAGTTTTTCATGATTGTTCGTGATATAAGTGTGCCTACTGTATAAACTTTGGTCTAGCTGTGGAGACTGACTAGCAGTAGTAACTGAGCTAACAGTGGAAACTGAGCTGGCAGTGGTAACAAACAGTTGTAATAATGAACAGTAGTAACTATTAAGAGCAGTGCTAATTTGTACTAACAGTGGAAATGGTGATTTGTGCTAGCAGTGTTAACTACTTAGCAGTGGTAACTGAATGTCAAGCAGTATTAATTAATGCGGGCAGTAGAAACTGGACTAACAGTAGTAACTGAACTAGCAGTGGAAACTGAACTAGCAGTGGTAACACAAGCAGTAGAAACAATGAGAGCAGTAGTAACTCGACTACCAGTAGAAACTCACTAGCAGTAGAAACTGAACTAGCAGTACTAACTGAGATATTTGTGCTAGCAGTGGAAACGGTGACAATTGCACTAGCAGTACTAACTATGATAACAGTAGAAACTTTGATTTTTACGAAAGCAGTATTAACCCGGTAAGAGGTATAAACTTTTAACCAACAGTAGTAACTACGGCCAACAGTAGTAACTTTTGCCCAGCAGTATCAACTTAATCCTTAAGAAAGTCAGGTCCAGATTTAGGTGAAGATTAAGTTAAGTGTTAACCTGATATTTTTTGGTGGTTGTTACAACACTCTACTGGACCCTGCGACACAAGCCCTATGTCGCAGGCCCAGCCCATTGCGACACAACCTTTGTGTCGCTATAGCGACATAGGCTCTGTGTCGCATGACCAGAATATTGTGTATTTTCTATAATTACATTTCATTTACAAACTCGAAAATACAAACTTGATACTTCACACACTCAGACTAATTAACTTTAACAGAACAAACGTTGACCAACTGACTGACACACATTCATGCACCAACAGTATCACATGTGATACTGTCACGTGTAATAGTCGTTGGTATCACGTGTGATAGTTGTTTACAAAACTCACTTAAAAAGAAAAAAAATCGTCGAAAGTATACTTCGTAAAATGTCTAATCGAAAAGAAAAAAATACTAACTTTTATGGTGTAATTTTTATAAATTTTTATATTACCGTTTATAAACTATTTAATTTTTTTTAAAAAATATTGAAAAGTGAATTTTATAACACACGGTTCATTGACTATGTCGTTCTAATCATTTTAACTATACTTTTCATTTGTAAAATGGCTTGGATTTCACGTGGGAATGATTCATTGACACCCAAACAAAACATCTAACCCACTTCTCAATATCCCGAATGGCAACAAGGAGCCTTCTCATACTTTCATCCATCTCTTACTCTTCAATAAATTCATATTTCACAACAAACTCGAACACTGTTCCCAATTCTATGCTCAGAAGGTTTCTGTTTTCTTCTTCAAAATACACCCATTTTCGCCCTCCTAATTATAATTTACCACCTAAATTTCGCCCCAATTTCTTATTATTATCATCATCACCTATTAATCCAACGATTAGAATATATGCTATGGCTGAAAATGATCAAACCTTTACTACCTCAACTTCCGCTTCTGGTCATAATAAGCATACAAATCGTCTTGCTTCAGAACACAGCCCTTATCTTCTTCAACATGCTCATAATCCTGTATGGCTAATTTTGTGTGCTTAAATTTAATTTTTGCTTGTTTTTATTAATGGGTATTTTGGATATTGTATTATTCTCACATTATCTAACTGGGAGGATTTTGGATTCAAGAAAGTTTATATCTCTAGAGGTTTCTCTTATCTAGTCCCATTTTACATTATTGGGTACTTTAGAGATTGTGTTATTGTTAAATTCTTATCAGGGTTTTGTTTAAATTCAAGAAATCTTGATCATTTTGTGATAAATCTTTGGTTTTTATTTCAGTAACTGCTAATTTTCAACAATTCTCACTTTGGATATTGTGTCTTGTTTAATAATATTACTGGTATGTTGTATGTGATTAGTGAAGACTTCTTTTATATTTCAGTTTTGAAGGTTAATTATTGATGTCAAAATAACTCTTTACAGATGTAGGCTTAAAGTACTAAAATGACTGCAGTTATTATTTATGGGTACTTGGTTATTGGCTTATTGTTCCCTGATCTTATAAGTTCTTAAACTATCAATCAAAATGTTGTCAAGCCTGAAATTGATCATACCCTTTTACAACCTCAACATCATGTCAATAGTCTCTTCACCACTACCCATTTAACTGTCTCTTCTTTCTTGGGAGAGATTTATTATTATTATTATTATTATTTTATTTTATTTTTGCAAATTATCTTAATGAAAGCTTACTTGAATTCAAGAAAATTTACATATTTGTTGTCTTTAGTTTTGTTCATGGATTACATAGGATGCTTTGTTAATGTACCAAGATTTATCGGGAACCAAGCATTCATTACATATTTGTGTGTAAAATAAGTGAATAACTGCAGTATCTCATGGGTGATTGGGATGTTAGGTTATTGCCCAATAATCTTTTCAGGATATTGTTTAAATTTAAGATTTATTGATCATTCCATGTCTAAGTTTTGATTTTGATTTCAGTAACTGCTAGTTTCCATCACTTCTCTCTTTGGATGTTGTACTTTGTTTCTTCATTTTATTGGGACATTGTATTAGTTTGAAAAAGATTTCATCTTTATTTGAATTTGAAGGTTAATTGGTATCCGTGGGGTGAAGAGGCATTTGAACAAGCTCGCGAGAGGGATGTGCCCATTTTTTTGTCAAGTATGTTTTTTCTTTGTTCGCTACCTTTTTCCACAATTAAATCCAAGACACTAACATATGTTGCTTTTTTCTTGGAAGTTGGATACAGTACCTGCCATTGGTTAGTCTCTTACCCTCTTATTAATTATAATTTTATAGCTCTCTTTTCTCCATAAGTTATTGTACCTGTTGTTGAAGTCTATACGAGCTACAAGCTCACAGGGAAAAAAGGGCAATACTTTTCTGTTCCAAATAAATGCAGCGTTTCGTTTTTTCGTCGTAACTTCTGCCAAATAACTTTGTTGCTCTGTTGCTCTAGTAAGGTTTAACTTTCCCAGTAGTAATCACCGTACAGTATTGGTGCAATTGATATTAGTTCACAAGACATGCATTTTACATACTTAACCAACAGTCAAATATATGTGCCAACAAAATTTCCTACGTATAAACTTTTGATTACTAGATTAAGCAATAGCCTAGCTGTCTGCATTCGGGTTCTCAAAAAGCAAACACTGTATGACCCTTGGAATGGCCTAAAAGATATTAGAAACAGTTTTGGAGATTAAAAATATATTTATCAATTTTATCTTTTTTTGGGAATATAGAAGTAACTGCGAGTAGTCGAGTACCAAAACATTTCCAAAATAAAAGGGTAAATAGCACAAAAAGGTACCCAACTTTATCCTTTATCTCGGGACTCCATTTTTTTTAACAATTTACGGTATCCAAGTTTTTTAACACCAAAATGGATTTTATACCTTTTTAAGCATCATGACACCGAAGGTCCCCCACCACAAGAAGAAAAGAAGTTAAAAGTACCCGTAATTAGAAATTTAAGTTGGTTTCCATTTACCCAAATTGCAGTGGAATATGGTTTCTTGATTTAGGATTTGATGAAGGCTTCCTTGTAATAACTCATAACCGTTTGTTACTAATTATAGGAAAGAAATATATTCTTTTATATGGAGTTATAGGGTATTTATATATGATCATTTATGTGTGCGATTTTTCAAGGTGTCATGTGATGGAAGTTGAATCTTTTGAAGATGACGGGGTTGCGAAATTGCTTAATGACTGGTTTATTAGTATTAAGGTGAGTGATTTAATGGCTAATCTGAGTGATTTAATGGCTAATGAGATTGATTCTTTTGATATATGACGTTGTGTTCTTACATTTTTCTTTTCAGCTGAAATAACTAAAGCTTTTTTGAATGTTTTTTTTTACTTCCAAACAGGTAGATCGCGAAGAACGACCTGATGTGGATAAGGTAATAACTCATAACTATGAAGTTGACCACAACACCCAAAACTTTGCATGCACAGTCTCTATTTGTTTCCATTTTGTAAATCTTTTCATTATGCCAGTCTTTTATGTGAAAGATTAAGGGAAAATGTGAGATGGAAGCTGACAATGGATTTAATCATTTGTCCATAACATCCATATTTTTTTGCATGTTTAGGCTCACTCATTTTGTTACAACATTTTGTATTATTACTCTTAGAAGTCTTATAGTATTATTATTGAGCATTATGCCCATATTAGATTATTAGATTAGTTTAGGCCCGTTTAGATATTAGGTTTTCTATGTTTTCTATATATACCATTGTAACCTTTATAATTATCAAGTCAACACAATGTAATCGTTACATTACCTGCTGTTCCACAACTCTGTTTACATGGTATCAGAGCTGATTTTAGGGTTAGGGTTTGGTGAAGTGTAGCTGGTATTAATTATGAAGATCAGGGCACCCAGGTAGAGTGCGAGTTTGATTTCACAACCATCGTCTGCTATGTCTTTGTACGATTCCTGGTGAGATCCTACCAATTTTGAGTTTTATTTGTTAATCAATTTGTAGTTGGGTTAGGAATCTGGTCCGATTTGTCTCTGTGTTTGAAGTTTGTTAGGATTTCTTTTGTCCGATTTTAATTTGGAGGTTGGAGTGACTGATTTGGTTTCTTCTGTATGATCGATTCCCGTGAGATCGAGACTAATTTGGTTTCTGCTTTGACTTGGTTCTGGTTTATGATTTGTTGACTGTAATATCAATTAACGTTGATTCAGGTTTTCATTAGGATATCGACTCATGTAAGGGCTGATTCGGTTTCTTACTTCAGTTTTGAGATTTTGATTTTGATTTTGATTTCCAAGTATCTAGTGACATGGCGATGAAACTAATTTAGAGGTTGGTATTTTTGCTGATTTTGGGTTATGATTTTTGAGGTGCTTTGGCTTGATCCCTCGTGAGATCAATTTTGTGTTCGGTCCCTGGTGAGACCATTTAATTTTGATCCTATATTTTGGATTTTGGTGTAGTTGAGATCTGTTCCAATATCTTTTGTTCAGGTTACTTTGTTTATGGGTTTTTTGGTTACTCAAATTGAGTTTTGGTGAGTTGAGACCTGACATATTTTCTTTTAGGTTGCTTCGTTTCAGGAGTTTTGGTTACTCATTGAGTTGTTAGTTGAGACCTGTTTTCAGGCTGCTTCGTATCTTTGGTTAAGTTGAGACCTGTTTCCAGGTTGTCGTTTCTTTGGTTATTTGAGACATGTTTCCAAGTTGCTTCGTATTTTATTACGATTGCTTCCCAAGTGAGATCTGTTGAGACCATCAAGTTGCTTCGTTTTGATTAGATCCCAAGTGAGATATTGACTTTACGTTTGTTCAAGACTTGGATTATTGCTCAGGAGGAGCTGAAGTATTTATGGGTTAGTTATATTTGTAACAAGCTGGGGATTATCCACATATATGCTCCAGCTTGAGGGGGAGTGTTGGAAGTCTTATAGTATTATTATTGAGCATTAGGCTCGTATTAGATTATTATATTAGTTTAGGCCCGTTTAGATATTAGGTTTTTTACGTTTTCTTTATATACCATTGTAACCTTTATAATAATCAAGTCAACACAATGTAATACCTATTGTTCCCCAACTCTGTTTACAATTACATTTATGCAGGAGAATAAATGAAAAAGTTATGACAAAGAGAAAGTTATGTATAAAAACTAAAAACTTTCTAAAAATTGTAATGTTGATTTTATCTGGCCACTTCCTGAAAGTAGAAATATATATATATATATATTTTTTTAATTTCCTGGCTTGTAAATTTCTTGAGACTTGAATATCTCCAGGTGTACATGACCTATGTGCAAGCTCTATATGGTGGTGGAGGATGGCCATTAAGTGTCTTTCTTTCACCTGATTTAAAGCCGTTGATGGGTGGAACTTACTTTCCACCTGATGATAAGTATGGGAGGCCAGGTTTTAAAACTGTGCTCAGGTTTGTACTTTTCTTAGCTATCTATTTGATTTCTTCCAAAAAAAGATAAGTGCAGTTTGACTTTTTTGGTCAAAAAGGTTACATTTGAGCTCGAGTTTATGTACTAAAAGTCTTGCATATCCAGAAAACCGTTGGTCAAAGAACCACATAAAAGAAATCTTGATCTAAATTAAGAAGTTGGCTACAGTACCACTTTTTTGGTGAAGAAGCTACAATTAAACTTGATACTATGCATGTACTTGGAAACATCTAGGTCTAAAAGAATATTTGATGCTAAATCAATGAAATTTCTTATTGACCTAGGATTTGCGTGTGATTTGTGTGACAGTAGATGTAGAATCATATTAGTATTGATGATCAACAGGCTCTATTTGTTGCTACCATTCATCATTTATGTTTCAAGTATTGCTTTTGTGTTGCAAAGTAACTGTTTATATCAAAAGGAAAATAAAAACAATGCATTATAATAGTTATAAATATTTCAATAAATTGTGGAAGTATGCAAGGGAAAACAATATCTTAAGTTTCTTTGTCCAACATTGGTAATTGTATTTGGTAAGGGACCGATAACCCAATTAACGTACTCGTATATATATCGATGAGACTGTGGAAGACGAATGAAAAAATGGCAATAAATTTCTATTCAAAATTTAAGATATTTAAATTTACTTTAGTTTTAATACATATATATAGTATTTAAGGAAGATACCGTTGGTTATCTTAGGTGTTTATCCTTTTAGTTTGCTTTTGGACTTATTTCTATTTTTAGGATTAGGATTAGGGTTTTCAAATTCTTACAAGAACTAGGTTTAACTATAGTATATCTATATTAATATATATAAGAAAAACCCTAAAAGAATCTCCCCCTTTAATTTTTGGATAATCCTTCATAAAACAACCCTAGGATTAAACCATGACATCATTTAATTAATTAATTGTGTAGTAAAATACTAATATGCCCTTGATTAATTTAAACTTACCATCCTCATATTATCTTTTATTTGTCATAATAAACCCTTCAAACTTCCACTTTCTTTGTATTTATAAATATTTTCTAATTGTAAAATTTAATTAAAAATATGATTAATATACTATTAAAATATATCATAATTAGTATGTATCAGATTTGGAAGATGTAATACATGAAATAATATTGATAACATACTATAAAAAGTTAGAACAAACATATTATTTTATAGCTCATCTTTACTTAATAATTGTAAAAACACATAATTACTCAAACATTCTAACATATAATATAATTAGACGTAGCGTGTAACTTATAACTTTTTTGTTTACTCCTAGATGCACAACACCTACACAATTATATATTCAAATTTCAAATTCGAATTTGCAAAAGTATTGGAGACAAAATCTATAAAATCTATTATTTTGTTATCGATAGATAATAATCGCTTCTACTTGTATCAATATATTCCACATTTATGGAAATCTGTTTGAACGAATCAATCAATATGAATTCCCAAAATTATTTTTAAAAATCGTGGTCCATATAATACATAATAACTATAATGATTTTTTTAATAAGTTTTGGATGGCTGAAAACCTATTTGACCCATTTAAGTATTTTGATTGTTTTTTTTAGTGAAAATCCATTTGATGTTAAAAATAGATAAACATAATCCAAGTTGACCCGTATGGATTTACAAATTTGATGCAGTAATTTGACGAGTCTTCCAAAATTATTTTTAAAAATCGTGGTCCATATAATACATAATAACTATAATGATTTTTTTAATACGTTTTGGATGGCTGAAAATCTGTTTGACCCATTAAAGTATTTTGTTTGTTTTTTTAGTGAAAATCCATTTGATGTTAAAAATAGATAAACATAATCCAAGTTGACCCGTATGGATATACAAATTTGATGCAGTAATTTGACGAGTCTTCTTTCACTTTGATTTCTCATCAATTATGCTTTCAAACTTCATATCAATTATAATTTCAAACTTCATCAATTATAATATAATAAAAAAACTATAACAAGATTATGCAGGATTTATATTTGGTAACCAAGCAAGCCTTGAAACAGGTTACATTTGATTGTCGTGTTGTTCAACGTCCTGACATCCCAAGACTACCACGACAATCATAAGACATCATTTAATCTTATTTTTTTAACCATGCATATAGGCATCATATTGATCATGTTTGCACTTTGTTTATTTTATTTATTCATATTAGTTTGTTTGATCTAAAATTACTACTTTAAATGTTGTACATCATTATTATAAATTTATATACAAAGTTATCATCCACACAAACATATTTATTCTTCTATTCAAACATTAATAACTATTAGACTAGACATTCTCTTAACAAATTAACAACAGTATCAGTATAATAAATATAACTGTATTTCACATGCCAATAGTCGAGTATCTACAAAAAAACAACCAATAGAACATTTACCATAGAATTCAAAATATCGTTACAATGTCAATCGTAGAACTATCTTAACTTAAACAATAATTGTAAAATTCACTATAAAATTAATACAATTAAAAAAAAAAAAAACTTGTGTTGTAGTGACATCAAACATGGTGTCTATATAATCTGTAACGTATTAGAAATTATAATTTTGGTTTTTATTTTAATGATCATACACGTATGACGTATCTCATATCAAACACTATAACTTACAATTATTTAATTACAAACGTAGCTGTAATCTGTATTAACAATTATGTATTGGCCCGCAAATTTTGCGGGTTATAATCTAGTATTATATTATTTTATAATATACTAGTTTCTCTTGAATTCTGAGTTTACACCCCATATGGAGTTTTATCTAATTGTTTGCTAGAACATATCTAGAGTTTTTCACTTCCGTGTTGCATAATACGTGGTGGTTTGCAATACCGTCCCGTTCCAGTTCTTTTCTGCAATTTTGCAACACAGTCAGGTCCACCAGTTCAAAATATTGATCACTTTTTATATATTGTTAGTGTCATTAATAAATGAACTGAAATGCAGAAAAGTGAAAGAAGCTTGGGAGAGTAAGAAGGATGTGCTCATTAAAAGTGGCACATATGCTATTGAACAATTGTCAGAAGCATTGTCTATTAGCTCAGTGTCTGACAAATTGTCTGAGGGACTTGCCCAGAGTGCGTTACGCAAATGCACAGTAACAGTAAACAACTTATCTTACTTTGGTATATGTGATCTTAAATACCCGATCACCATCTTTATTTATGTATTTCTATATATGCAGCTTTCGGAAACTTATGATCCAAAATATGGTGGATTCGGTTCTGCCCCCAAGTTTCCCCGCCCATCTGAGCCTCAATCAATCATATATCAATCTAAGAAATTGGAAGAAATAGGAAAAAAAGACGAAGCCAAGGAACATCTAAAAATGGTCTCATTTAGCTTGCAATGCATGGCAAGAGGTGGCGTGCATGATCATGTTGGTGGTGGGTTTCACCGTTACAGTGTGGATGAATGCTGGCATGGTTAGTATATCTTAAAAAATAATAACTTTTATAGATATGACATGAAACGGGTCATTTTTCCTCACTGTCAAAGGTGGGTCGTTGTGGGTTGACCAACATGTGTTGGCCAATTATATAAGAAGTTATAGTTAATCAAGGTGCTTCATAGGATCGATATTATTGCAGTAGATATTTGAATTTGTAAATCAAACAAGTTTCGAAGGTTGTATGCATCTAAAAATAAACATTGGATGAATTTGAACTGGTTTTGCCACCCTTAAGTTCAGAGGACATTTTATAATTAGTCCCAGTTAGTATATTGATCTTATCAAGATTTTGACTGTTGAAAAATTCTTGGCAGTTCCACATTTTGAAAAGATGTTGTACGATCAGGGTCAGCTTGCCAATGTCTATCTTGATGTATTTTCTATCACGAAAGATGTCTTTTACTCGAGTGTTGCTCGTGATATTCTTGATTATTTGAGGAGAGACATGATTGGACCCAGCGGCGAAATCTTTTCTGCTGAAGATGCTGATAGTGCTGAACCAGAAAACCCTACAAAGAAAAAAGAAGGTGCTTTCTATGTGTGGAGCAACAACGAGGTATGGTTGACTTTTTATTATTGAAATCAGTCAACTAGTTGACTTCTTTAATCCAACCAACTGTTCATATTAATTTCAAAGTTGGAAATTAATGATTGACTCGTGAGTAAAACAGATAAATAAATGTTGAATTTTAACTCTTGACACAAGTACATATTTATGTTTCATAAGGTTGATGACATAGTTGGTGAGCATGCGGCTCATTTTAAGGAGCATTATTACATCAAGAAATCAGGGAACTGTGATCTTTCTTCTCTGAGTGATCCACACGACGAGTTCAAAGGGAAAAATGTACTCATTGAAAGGAATAGTTCGAATGCAATGGCGTCAAAACTTGGAATGCCACTGGATAGCTATCACGAAATTCTCGGCGCAAGTCGTAAAAAGCTTTTTGATGCAAGATCTAAGCGCCCTCGACCACACCTTGATGATAAGGTCTTATAAGTTTCTTTGAGGTTCATCTTTATTTTTATTTATTTATTTTATTTTTTATTTATTTTTGTGGGTATTATGTGTGCATTTTAAGATTGGCTGGGTTGGTTGGACTGAACCCAACGCCTATTTGTCCATATATCATTGTAATTCGTAATTACTTTATGTATTTGATATGATAAGAAAATATATATTTTTTGAAATTAAAAGATAATAATTTTACATAAAACAGTTTACGACATTAAGTATTTGAATACACGTCAGGTAACTTTGGACATGTTTGACTGTTTCTGTTTTTAACCAAATTTCGACACCTAACCTATTGACCCGTTATCCGTAAAATACAACCCGAGTTGACCTGTTTCCATACATATGGGTTCAAATTGACATCTGTATGTGGTTCTCATTGTCTCTGGTAAAGTGGTAATGTAGTTGGTGAATTATACAGGTCATCGTATCTTGGAACGGACTTGCAATTTCATCATTTGCTAGAGCATCTAAAATTCTCAAGAATGAACCCGATGGAACAAAGTTCAATTTTCCCGTTGCCGGAACTAATGTAAGATCGTATATTTTTAAAAGATGAAATCTTTACTCATTTGAGAAAAAGTCAAAGAAGCCCTAGTCTTACTCTATTTCATTTTCTTATTGATTTAGCCACAGGAGTACATGGAAGTTGCAAAGAGAGCATTGTTGTTCATAAAAGAAAATCTTTACAACATCCAATCTCGAAGGCTGCAACACAGTTTCAGAAATGGGCCTTCAAAAGCACCCGGATTCTTGGATGATTACGCGTTTTTGATTTCAGGGTTGCTAGATGTATACGAGTATGGTGGTGAAACCTCTTGGTTATCTTGGGCCATTGAACTCCAAGAAACACAAGTATTTTATGCTCTTCAAACACTAAAGTTTTTTGTGTTTCTTCAATATGAAATAAAAATTCTCACCTTGTTTTGGATTTTTACCTTTTAGGATGAGGTGTTTCTTGACAAAACTGGAGGCGGTTATTTTAATACCACAGGTGAGGACGAGTCGGTTCTTCTGCGTGTGAAAGAAGACCATGATGGCGCTGAACCATCTGGCAACTCTGTTTCAGCAATTAATCTTGTGAGGCTTGCATCCATGTTTATAGGAACAAGATCTGATCGTTACAAACAAAATGCTGAGCACCTTCTGGTTTGATATTCTTACTTTTACTTGTACTCATCTGATGATTACTTTCGCTTGAACAGCCTAAAAGGATCATACTCGTTCTATGTGATTGTTCCTTGAACAGTCTAAAAAAATCAACAACATCAAATACATCCAAACATTATTTCGTAGGATTTATATTTTAAAGTGTATGGAACTTTACACGTTATACTATTGTATGGGTATATTATCCCTTATATACAATCAACAAAGTAAATCTTCAAATTATCTTGAGATTTTAAAGAAACAATCATGATACAAGAGAATATGAGATTTCTTGATCTTTTCAATTTTTCATGTCATTAGTAATCCCCCACTATAAACAATAAACACATAATAAAATAAAAGATAAATAAATAAAAAAAAACAACTATAAACTAAACTTAAATTTCTATAATCATAGGTAATAAATAAATTAAATTATTTGCAATATAATCTCAATCCTGAAAGGATGTAATTCAAATCCCATCCAATTTTCAATAAAACAATATTAATATAGGCTATAATTTAATTAGTTTACACAAATATTGTATAATAATAATAAATCAATAAACTATTATATAGGTGTTATTACTCCACTTTAATGAAAATTTAACATCCATTTATTGGTCTATCTCTTTTTAATCAAACATTAATTATTTTTGGGTTAGTTGATAAGCAATATTATGTGTCATTAACAATTTAAGAAGGAAAACAACATGATACCTACAATAATGAATAAAAAGTAAGTATAAATCTAATTACACTACACTTTAATTACCTATATCGATTTTAATATTTTCATAATTGATTTTTAAGATTGAAGTTGAAATGGTGTTTACAAAGTTATATATTTTAATTTTATGGTTGGCTATCGACCGATAGTTTTGATAATCTTATACGCAAACTATATAAGTATCATATGAGCTATATATATGCGTATAACTCAAATAGCATATACGCAGGTAATGTTAATTGATAGTTATACCTTTGATTACACGTGATATATTAGCGATTTCGATAATTTGGACATTTCCCGTTGCAACGCGAGGGCAAGAATATTCTCGTTTTTGAAAATTCCTATTCTATGTTTTTAAGTTCTAGAAACATATATTTGTATGTTTTTGGCTACATATAAAGATGTTTTTTTTAGAAGTTCTATACATGAAATAGTAAGTTAAATGCATACAAAAGACGTTTCTAGAACTTAAATACATACAATAAGAATGTTCAAAGTTCGTATCATACAATAGTCAAAAGTGTAAGTTTAGTACATCTTGAAACAATAAACCTTATTCGTGCAACATTTGTTATTACTTCTTAGATTTTTCAATGTCATATAATTACTTTGAAAATACACATCCATGTTGTAGGCGGTCTTTGAGAAGAGGCTAAAGGAAGCTCCGGTAGCAGTTCCGTTAATGTGTTGCGCTGCTGATATGCTCGCTGTACCTTCAAAGAAGCAAGTCGTGTTGGTGGGGAAGAAAGCATATCCCGAGATGGACCGCATGCTTGTGACAGTTCATGCATCTTATGATCCTAATAAATCTGTAAGTCAATGTCTTTGACTTTTGACTTTTAAGGTCGAGCATTTTACAAGCTAAAGACAATTATACCAATGTCTATTAAATTACTCTTTGTTATATAAGGTAATACATATTGACCCAAGTGATGAAGAAGAGATGGGATTTTGGGAAGAGAAGAACCCAAATGTTGCGGCAATGGCGAAAAGCAGTGTTGTAGCTGAAAATGTTGTTGCTCTCGTTTGCAAAGATTTTGCGTGTAAGGCTCCTATTACGGATCCCAAGTCTCTTGAGGCTTTGCTTTTATCAAGGAAAGCGTAGGCTCCTTGGCTGGGTCCTATATGCCCAATCTTGATGCCCAGCCTGTGTATATACCTGAATAAATGTTTGTGTACAGTGACCAGTGTTGATAGGAGATATGGATTGTGTTATGGCTAGTATGACCTAACCATGTAGATAGATAGTTCTGCATAGATGGTTCTGCAAGATATTTATAAACTTATCTAGTATACTCTTCGATAATAATACATATGTCGATAAATGATGTCAGTGTTGGCCCCCTCCCCTGGGTAAAGTGAGGAGGTTTCCTCTGTTGAGGTTACCTCGGGATGGTAGAGTATTTTTACTAAGATGTATGCGACCTAACCGGGTTATCCCGTGACCATTTTCGACATTTTCAATGGTTTTTGAACCTTAGACCTCTTTTGAGGATATCATGCCTCTTCTCCTCTGCCTTTCTTAAATAACAACGAAATGGCTTATAAACAATTCTAAAACATATCATGCAATTTTTTGTGAATGCACCTAGACGAGGATGCATTTCTGATGCATTGAATATCTCGATTTTTTTCAATGTAAAATTGATTTGCAAATTCAAACAATCACTTCAATTAAGAATCATAAACATATAATCTGTGCAATTTTCAACTATAGTCTTTTTCAAGAGATAGTGATTCACAGCAACTAACCGAATACCAATCGGAAAGAACTTGAATTGAAGGAACTAGCTTGGAGAAGGTAATTGTGGTGAATTTTTGTTGGGGAAATTTTGTGCAGGGAATGAGACTGGAGAAAGGCAAATTTTGTCCAATATTGATCGTTTCTAACCCTTATTGGTACAAAGGATTTGATTATATACTTTCATAGATAAAGATAATAGTGGATAGTGGATCAGCATGGGTATCACATTTTGTTCTATGGGTTCATATTCCACGACTTTGATTTGTCCAATGTATATTGTTTTCTATATTATTTATTTATCATTTTATTATAGTAGGATTATTTCTGAAATAAGAGTAGGAGTCAATTTATATACATATAATTTACCTTGATGATTAAAGTTTTTGGATCAATATCCCTCGATTCAAATTGCACGCACGAAACAATAGAGAGACTGTTAGCAATAATATTTTGTGTTTTTATTACGCGCGTTTCGTTGGAGGATTTGGTGGGATTTCATGGGATTTGTATTTGAAATCCCATGAAATGATATGTTTGGTTGGAGATTGTATAGAGGGATTTGGAATTAAAATTATATCAAGAAGGGATTTCTAAATGCATGTGATGAGTGAAATATTTTAAATCCTTGGGAAGACGGAAGCAATCTTGACAAAAACACCCTTCCACTTTAATAAACCTCCTGTGTAAACGTGTAAGTTGTATTTTATATGAAATGTATTATATAATTTATATCTATATAAGTATTTGGTGTATAAATACAAATATAGTTAATGGCTTAAAATGCGAAAGGGAACCTAGTTGAAGGGCTTAGATCTAGAATGAGTAGATTAGAGGGGATGAAAGTACACAATGGTGATACTTGAGGGTGAGAAGCAAAAATACCCAAATAAAATCCCCTCAACTTCCAAAAATCTGAAGAAAAAAAAGAAAGGTGTGTGTGTGTTTGTGTAGAACGTCGGGAAAGAAAGGGAGGAAGAAGAAGAAAACGAAATTGATGCTAGGGTTCTTGAATTTAAGCTCCTAACACTCTAAATTTTCATTTCTAAAGTAAGAATCATACTCTACACTCTTTAATTTAGTTGGTGTATGATTTTGAGTGATAAATTCTAACTTAAAAATTTAGGGGATGGTAAGTTTGTGGGTATAGAATGATTGGATTAGTGTTGTTGAGTTGTTATGAACTCATAATAATGATTTTATGTAGAAAAGAGATGAGTTCATCATATTATGAGTATTGATGATTTGTATATAATTTTGTATGTAGAGAAATTGTATGATGGTGATAATAAGTTGTGTTGTTGTTAAATAATAATTTAATCACCTAGAAATATATGAAATTGTAAGAGATAAGTGTATGAATGGCTAATTGAAAATTTAGTGTTAGAGATGAGACACTTGAATTCTAACTAAGAGTATGTAAATGAGTTGAAATTGAGTTCCATTGAGTTGTGAGTAACTCATGTATGTGTGTTGATATGTTTAAGTAATTAAAAAGTGAAGAGAGTTGCTTGATCCAAATTAATCATATTTGAAAAGGTAAGTAATGGGTGAGTATGAATTAAAATGGTAACACTTGAGTTGCAATGAGTAGTCAAGTGTGTGCCATTTGAGGTTGTCAACAAAGGGTGTCATTGAGATACAAGAGTATTCAATTAACAATGTTCTTGAGACCATGAGATGGATTCTTTGAATCAAATTGTATGAAATTGAATATCCTTAATTTAATGGTTAATGTTGTCATTCTATTGTTAATGTTGTTGTTATGTTCCCTTACTTACTAAGCAGGTTGCCTTACCCTTTTGTTGTTGATATATATGTAGGTGAGCCAAGTGGGTCAAGTGGCAATTTGGGCAAGAAACCCAAAAGGGAACAGTGGTGGACTTGCTACTTGCTCGGTAATAAGTAATTTCTTTTACCATGCTTGATATGTGGAAGCCCCTTTTGAACAAAAACTTAATGTGTTGGTTTGTGTTAAAGCTTAAAATATTTTGTGGTAATGATGGTTAAAATGAGAGTATGTAAAATGGTTAAAGTGTTGATGTCATTGTAGTCATGGTTATTAATATAACTAGTTTGGTGAATGGAGAAGCTATGTTTTGATCCATATGATGTTTTGGTCATAAGTGTTATGATTCTTGAGTTTGGATCACTTGTTTAAAAGGTTATTTGTGGTTACGATTGAGTCAAGTTTAGTTTTATGTATTTCAATAGCAAAGTTTGATTGATTAAAATGAATTTGCTTATATGAGGATTTGATCAATTGGATTTGGTTGATTTGGTTGTTAAAGGTGTTATTTTTGGTTGTCAAACACTGGGCAAATGAATGTTGAATGTTATGGCTAAAATTTCAGGAAAATAGTTTGCATAAAAACTGAGTCAGCTGTAATTACAGGGGTTTCGGCGGGTACACTTTGTGGGTGGGTACTGGTTTACCCGGGTGCTTACCCGGTGGATACACTCTGCTGAACCGGGTAACTCCTATGTAAAATGAAACAGAAAGTTGAGTCGTGTAGGCTACCCGGCAAGTACCTGTCAGTTTTCAGGAAATCTTTGTTTAAGTCCAAAAACATTACATGGTTGTATTGATTAGTTTTTATCATTATAATATAGTGGTGAGACATTATTAAATGAGTTTTTAAGTAAAAAAAAAAATCTGGGCGTTTCAAAACGAACCGAACGAACATGAACGGAGCTTGTTCGTGTTCGTTTATTAAGGTTTTAATGAACATACGAACGAACACGAACGGAAAATCGAATGGATTTTGTTCTTCATGTTCATTCATTAAGAAAATTTGTTTGTTCACGAACATAAATGAACGCAAACGAACGAATATATAATTTAATGCATTAATCCGTTAAAACGTTAAACAAACCTAAACAATATTATATACGTTAATATTATATAATATATATATAATATTATATATATTAATATGTAATATATTAATATATATTATATATTAATATATAATATATTAATATATATATATATATATATATATATATATATATATATATATATATATATATATATATATATACTCCGTATAATATATAATATATAATACATACATATATATTATATTATATAAATGGTGAAATACTACCAAATAATATTAGTATATTTTAAATGATCCTAAAGATATATAAATATTTAATACTATTATATTTATAATTTAGCTTAGATTAAAATAAGATACTCCTTATACAAATATGTATCAATGTAATTAAACTATTAGTAAAAAATATATAAACAAATGAACATCTTATCGAACGTTCACAACATCTTATCGAACGTTCACGAACGTAAATGAACGAACGAGACCGATGTTAAACGAATGTAAATTTTTGTTCATGTTTGTTTAATAACAAAACGAACGAACATAAACGAACTTCTAGTCGAACGGTTCTCGAATTGTTCACTGAATATTTCGGTTCGCTTAAAGGCAGGGATGGCAACGGGGCCGGGGGTACCGGGGACCTTAATTCCCATCCTCGTCCCCTAATTCCTAGCTCATGTCCCCATCCCCATCCCCATCCCCGCCGAGGAGGATGATTTAGGCCTCATCCCCGACCCGAAAGGGGATCGGGGATCACCAACGGGGAATCGAGGGTTGTGTCTTTTTTTTTAGCCAAACGAGTACAATTCAAAATTAGCCAAACGAAGTACTGATTGCAACAAACGAGTACATATTCAATGCTAAAAATTAGCCAAACGAAGTACTAAATTGCAACAAAGATAACATTAATCCAAAATACGATTAACGAGTACAATTCTTCAAAAGTTCTTCAAAATAGATTATCAAGTCCTTAAAATTAAACAAAAGGTTAAATCCAGCTCAGGTTGCTTCCTCGCTCTACAAGTATTCATATGATCGAGCAAATGCTTGGTACCATTTTTTGGATGACCTCCAAGTAACGACTTGCAATGGCTTGGTACATTGTGCCTTGATTTGTCCATTCACCGTAAGCTTCACAAAATGTTCCCATGCCTCACTTTTTGTTCTCTTTTTTGGAGGTTCGTGAGCATTGACCTCAGGTGTTTCTTCACCATTTTTAGGTCTTACATCCGCTTTTTGCATACTTGGAGAACCAGCTTGTGTTAAGGAACCAACTGGTGTTGATGAACCAACCGCTGTTGACGGTGCGTTAGTTGTATTCTCATCCAAAGTCATTCCTAACAAGAAAAAGACCTTATACAATTACCAAATAGATTTCATTTAGTATTACAGATACAACATTTACGGGTAAATAAACTTATTTACATACAAAAATAGAGTCTAGTTGTAGGTTGTAACCCTAGCAATTTCACTAGTTTTATAACAATTCAAGCTCACTAATAAACTAAATCAAAATAGCTTGAGATAAACAAATACAATAGACAACATTACACACACACACACACACACACACACACACACACATATATATATATATATATATATATATATACATAATAGTTGGAATAGAATCAAGACTTTTTTATACTTACTATCGATTAGAGAGAGAGAAAAACGAGTGGAGAAGGTTTTCTGATGAATCACAAGTTTGAGCTTTGAAAATCAGATGAATCATGACAGGAAGAAGCAAGAATATAAATAGTGTAAATTGATTGTATCTAGGAGGTCAGGAAAATGAAAGGGGCATGGGGAAATCAAATGTTGGGCTGGGGAAACCAAACGTTGGCTTAGGGAAATGAATTGAAGAACTGGGAAGGGTAGGTCTGGTAACTTCTAATCATATTATAATATTAAATAAATTTTACAATATATATATATATCGGGTATGGGTTCAGGGCCCCAGTAAAATCCCGTCGGGTGCAGCTTCGGGTACGGGTATAGGGCCCCAAGAGCTATTACCATCCCCGACTCCATACCCGGTTTTTAGTTTCAGGGATTCCCCGCCCCCGTCTCCATCCCCGGTCAACTCGGGGATTCCCCGGTCAAATCGGGTTTGGGTATCGGGTATCATCCCTACTTAAAGGTCTACCCATATCAGGATTAGACCCATTTCGATCGAGCGGCAACCGCTACTGCGGTATGATCCAAAGTTGAAACTGATTAACATAGGGTAAATGGGCCCCTTTTTCAGTAGATGAGATTAGGATGAAAGGTATTATCTCAACGATGCTTTTCCTTTCTCGCTCGGCGCCTAAAGCCCACTATGCTTCGCAATTCCTTTTCGGGCGGCTCTAGGACGGACGACCGCCTATAGGTGGTAGGGGTAAGCTGCTCTGTCTGAGTCTTTACTAACAACCGAGAAGTCAGTCTCTCAGCTAATTCTTCACCACTATGGCACTATCCGAGCAAAAAAGGTTATGCTATCATCGAAGTTCATTGCCACCAGTTAAAAACACATCCAAAATGATGAAATTATTCTCCTTTAATTACGTTTCTTTATACACCCTCTAATCTCAGTCACAGTCACCTGTTCTTCCTACTTTCCCTTTTTTTAAACATCTCTTTCTCAAATCGTACCAGAGAAGAAATAATACGCCATGGTAATAATCTATTGTATAATTACTGTCAAATACTGGAGAGAAATTGTAATTGCGTATATTATTTTGTTATCTTAAATTGATTAATTAAATCACAAGTTTGTGTACATATTGCGTTTATAGGTCTTCATTTAGAATTTATAAGTGCTCAATTGATTGATAAATGATGACTAATTTTAGGGTTCATGGCTTAATGTATTGTACAATTTGAACATGCTGTGACAATTTTGAAATACGTAGCAATAGTGCCACCTGATCATTGTAGTTTTTATTTCTTGTATTCATAGATCTACCTTTTTGTGAATGAATTCTAGTAATAAAGTTATTTGATTATCCTATAAATATTACATATTGATGAGTAATACTTCATACATTTTTAACAAGATTGTTGTTTGACCTTGGTAATAAAAAGCGGAACGTTAGTGACTTCGGAACAAAAATGTGAGTACATTGGTGGTGATCCGTCACTTTAATCCTAAAGACAATAGTAGATACTCATTGGATAATAAGACACACTTACATTTACCCAATGATTTTTGTGCTTTTTATGTATGACTTTTTACAAAAAAGTTTAAATCTTTTGAAAGATTCTCTCCATCCATTTATGTTTATAAAAGTATTTTTTATACTTTTTAAACTTTATAAACATTTCACAAAGTTTATAAAATAACTTTGACTTTATAAAGTGTTATAAAAAATACTAATCACACTCATATTATTTAAACAAAACCTAAAAGTTGGCTAACAGTTACTCAAATGATGATTTGGAGACACGAGTGTTCGATTAGTTGACCCGAACTTTGACACGACAAAGTGTAATTTTGGCCAGCAAGATCACGGTCTGACCGTGGATCGTCCGTACTTCAAGCTCTCACAATTTACACTTTTTCTCTTGTTGGTTTTGCATGTATAGTTCACACGATGTTAATTCAAAATATATAATTGCTTATAATTAACACACTCACTATGTTAATTACCTTTGCAATTATCAAAACCCCAACAAAATGAGTACATTTCCACATAATCATTTACGATTAAATTAAACCAAACTTGCATTAACAGATACGATTAAGTCCATCATAAGATCCCCTTCCTTTTTAACTTTTTAGAAAGCAATTTTCTATATCAGTTTGTTTTACGATGACTATCGATAAAAGTCAAAGTCAATCATTGTCAAATGTTAGATTCCTTTCAAAGAATCTAAGTGTTTGAAGGTGTTAATAAATGATCAAGACGGTAAACTTACTAATCATATAAAAAAGGATACAAGGCTACAGGAAGAAGCACATGCAAAACCGAAATAATTCCAACAATAACTAACACCCAGACATACATCTAGGATCTATGACCCACATCTCCTATTCTTGAGTATTTTGATCTACATGTAGCATAATACACCCAACATAAAGCGATGGAAGCATGGTGATTTGCTTCCAACCGACTTTCACTTTACAAACAACGGGCTCATCTTATATTTATAACATGATTAAATTATTATGATCAATTAAACACATATTAAGACAAAATTACCTATCATTA
Source organism: Gnaphalium uliginosum (assembly GCA_963930675.1). Taxonomy (NCBI): domain Eukaryota; kingdom Viridiplantae; phylum Streptophyta; class Magnoliopsida; order Asterales; family Asteraceae; genus Gnaphalium; species Gnaphalium uliginosum. The sequence continues at coordinate 35,763,029 of OZ005680.1, read as the reverse complement.
TGCAAAGTATAGTGTAGCAAATTAACCAAGATCGTCCCGTGATTATTATAGATATGACCAGTGAATAGCAAATCATTAAGACCTAATTATCTGAAATTGTTTAATTTAATAAAACAAATAAAATAACACAACCGACGAAATACATAATTCAAATAAGGTATCTATATATATCCAATTACTTTCATGGAACAATTTAGTGAGAACTAGATTTAAATCACGATGCAATAATTAATTGATTCGATTCAAGGATGTCAAGGGTACAAAACAGTCATTAAAACATTACATAATTAACATATATGCGGTTAAAACTACATTTTAAAATCTGATATGAATAAAGATTTATCAGTAATTAATCAACAACAAGTGCACAAAATACCAATATTAAATATGAACATAATATAATCCAAACAAATAAAGCTCAACAAGTTTATGACAGAACTCGTCATATTCCAGTCTAAAAATCAGACTTCATTCAAATAAACTTTAGAACACTTAACTTTCCAAATCATTGATCCATTCATGGGATCATTTTCCAATCAAAAATATTGTAGATTATGTGTCATCATAAAATAATAAATACTTTCAAAAATGATATTGAGAAATCTCATAATATAAATCTTTAAATAAAATATATTTTACTATTCCAATACACGCAATTAATCTAAATCGAATTTTTATAACTACCTTATAGACAAATTAGTCGCGCAAACAATCAATTAACATAAAAAAATCATAAATAGAGAACAAGAGATTTGCAAACCATACTATTACTTCTTCAATAAAGTGATTGAATGCTCCTTATCCTCCTTACAATGTTTGTGAATACTTGATGAAATTACAGAGTATGAAGATATTGAAGTGTTTGTGAACTTTGAGTATATTATTTTTTAATACAAAAGAATACATTTATAGATAGAAGACTGCTAGGATAAACTCGGCGAGTTTCTAGAAAGGCTCGTCGACTTGGCTTTCATATCTGATATTCTCTTTATCTTATCATGTATTTGGTCTTTTTCTTGGTCTTTATACGAGATTGCTTTCTTACTCTTACCAGTTATCGTCTTTATTCTTGAGTTGAATTTGAATAGAAGATAATCTCTTCTTCTCAGCTAAGTCTTCAGATATCTATTTACATTGACTCAGCATGTTTAGGAATAATTCGAGGAGTAATTGGTGGGGAATTCTCTGAATTGAATTTAAGTCATTGAATATCTTCTTCTTCAGTATTTATACTCTTATCGTCTTAATATACAAATATAAATGAATTAAATACAAAATCTATAATAATTAACTATAATAATTACAAAACTAAGCATAATAAGTACATAAAAACATATGCAATTATACACTTATTACATGAGAAAGACATCCTCGTTTCTTATACCATCTATATCACCCTCCTCGGCATGAAGAATTCAATTCCTCTGACGTCAAACAAGCCATAGGAAAGTATATTTGACACCCAAAAAGGCTATCGAAACACCTTTGAAATATGTACTAAGATAATTCAATATCAAATTGCTTGACACTCTAGGTAACACACCTCTAAATGTCAATGAATCGCTTTATTTATAGAGTTTCAAAACTTACAATAGAAAACACAATCATATTAGGAAACTAGTTCCTTCTATTCTTCTATGTCGATCTTCAATCGATTTAACTTTATCTCCAAGTCTTCTAGAAGTCGCCTTTTATGTTTCCTAATCAGTTTATACTTTTTCTCATCAAATCTATAGTGTGACATAAAAATTAATGTCACTTAATTTTCCCAACAATCTCCACCTATTTGATGATGACAAAACAACCGGTAAACTGATTACAATCTCCCCCTATCACAAGATTCTTCTTTATCTTCAAAACTCATCTCTTTAAAGTTAACTCGAACAGTTTGATCAATTCAGCCTTACTTACTATATCTTCATGATACTTGTACTTGTTCGAGTTGTACTCTTTGAAGCTTTAATCTCCCCCTCAATATCAGCTACCCAAAGTTATATACTTCTCCCCCTTTTTGTCATAAACACTTTTAAACGTGTATAGCTTCAAAACTTGAACCACTCTTATCCTTAACAACACTTATAATATCAAAAGAAAAAAATATTCAACTAACTTAAACATAAGCATGCTAACCCGTTACAGAATATCAACCCATCACTCTGAACGTATAAATATCGAACTTATCAGTTGAAAACTTGATCATTTGCTTCATAAATGTTGAGTAGACTTGAGCTAACCTTTGGGTCTGAATGGGGCTTACCTCCTTTAGGTCTGAGTTCATGTGAGTTAATCATCGTTTAAGTTTGAACTCATGTGAGTCTGAAGTTGTATTAGTCTACCTTCGAGTCGTATGAGTCAACAACACTTATCGTTGTACTAGCAGTATTAACATTGTACAAGCAGCATTAACTTTGTATGAGCAACGTTAACTTTGTACTAGCATTATTAACTTTATACTAGCAGCATTAACTTTGTATGAGCAGCGTTAACTTTGTATGAGCATCATTAACTTTGTATGAGCAGCATTAACTTTGTACGAGCAGCATTAATACTTAACAAGTAGCATTAATACTTAACGAGCACCATGAATGCTTAACGAGCGACACTAATACTTAACGAGCAGCATTAATGCTTAACGAGCAGTATTTACTGAAAATTTGCAGCAGATTCTGAAGAGTGTATCTCCCTGTAGAAATCTCAGATCTCGCTCAAATTTTTACACAAAGTATATCCATGTGTCTTCAACCTTATATCCAAAACTCAAGTCGATCCAACGGTTAACGAATACACAGTGATCTTTTAACAGCAGCTGCGCGAAAAGAAACCACAAACTTTTTGCAGTAAATTCAAAATTATGTATCTCAGTCTAGTCACATCCGATCACAATAAAAAATTTTATACAACGTAGGTACATATGTCTTTAACCACATATCAAAATATCATGAAGATCTAACGGTTAACGAAGACATGGTGAGCGTTTTACTACAGTTGTCCAGAAAAACCATAAGGTTTCCGCAGCAGATTTCGAAAACAAATATCTCACGATTAAAAGCTCAGATCGAAAATTCCTCTAGTCAGATTGTGCGTCTATGTGTTAAGAACCTACAGTTCAAATTTCACGATGATTGAACAGTTAACGAATGAGAACTGAGGATTTTACTACCGCTGCGCAGATTATGACGAACAGAAAAACTTGTTTTGTTCAATCTTCTTTGATTTCTTCAATACGGCTTCTTTTTCTTGGATTGGATCTTTACAAATCTTGAATAGATTCGACGCGCTTTGATACCAATTGAGTGGTCCCGTTAATCACCAAGCAAACGATATAAATAATGAAGAAAACAAAGAAGATTTATAATCAAAAGCTTCAATATTATTATTGATAATAATACGAATACAACTTTATGTATTAGGGTTTACACCTTGAAGCTACGTTTGGCAATCATGAATACAATACCAAATCCCTTATCTTGTTGATCAATCAAGATGGATACAACTTCTTTGTATCGGAGTTTATAACCTTAAGGATATTTACCAACTCTTCTATTCGTATACATGGGAGACGATCTCAAGTTATGAGATCGGGTTTTACCCTAGGTAAACACTCTAGGTAACACACATCTAAATGTCAAGGGATCTCTTTATTTATAGAGTCCCAAGACTTACAATAGAAAACACAATCATATTAGGAAACTAGTTCCTTCTATTCTTCTATGTCGATCTTCAATCGATTTAACTTTATCTCCAAGTCTTCTAGAAGTCGCCTTTTATGTTTTCTAATCAGTTTACACTTTGTCTTATCAAATTTATAGTGTGACATAAAAATTAATATCACTTAATTTTCTCAACACAACCTACACCAAGGTCTCCTACCTTCCGTTTGGCCAGAATGCTATCCCATCTAACCCAAGAGATACCTTTTATGCCTACTTTAAAAATCTCAAAATAATCGCTGACGAATATATTCCATTTAACCTAAAACCTTCTTCGCACACCAAAGAAAGATAAATAGTATAATGGTAAACTATCTACTATAGTCTCCTTTTAATCGAAATTAACTTGGTTTTCCACAGCTTATACGTAAAGCGATCCAACACATCAGTCCAACTAGAAACTCTAGGCATATTCCTCTAAATGGGAGACCAAGATACAAAAACGGGACCTTGTCAAATTTGCTTGACAGTGACAACCACATATTCGACGTCGTGAGAGCTCTACACCGATACCATATAATATAAAACTTGCGCTTTATACAATAGTGGTGTAGATTTAGATGTTTAGATGTAGATAATAAGAGCTTTTGAATTATTTTTATCGAATTAATGTAATCAACATGAGATGTGAGTTCAATTAAAAATGTTAATTTTTTTTTTTTAAGAACCATTAGGATTGTTTCAGTTTCTTCAAAACGTCATTTCCACTAGAATTTTTAAAATCACAAAACTAAAAATTATAAAAAAAATTTTACTTATTCATAATTATCGGTCTTTTCTCTTCGATTAGAGATCCCACAAGCTATACTTTGGACAATATTTTTTCTTTTCGTTTTTGCCGGGGTCTTAGAAACACAACTTATATAATCACATGTGATTTTATATATAATCACATGCGATTTCTGATACAAAATTAGAAATGATACACAATTATTCATTGATGATAGATGTTAATTCGGACGTTAATTCATATAAAATTACTATAAATAAAATTTTTAAAAATTACATACGTTTACAGCCGAAATCACATGTGATTACTGATTGATGTTTAATTAATCACTGTGATTTCCAATTAAAGTATGTGATAACAATTGATAATTCATATGTGAATTTACTTTTATATTTATTAAAAAATGTATAATTATAGTTATTTCTTTGAAATTCATATTTGATTACTCTTTGATCATATGTAATTAGTAACTTAATGTTTAATCACATTTATTCACTTAATTTTTTGTATGTAGGTTTATTAAATTATAAAATAAGTTTTTTTTCATGTGATTTATAAACTTATAATTAATAAATATAATCACATGTGAGTGTTAAATTCACATTAGATTTAACATTAAGGATTTTAAGCCCCCATTAGAAAATAAAAAAAAATCGTTGAAAGTATGTCATGTGAGATCTTTAATTAAAGAGAAAAACCGATTTCAACGGGTGTAATTTTTATAATCTATAGACGTTCAATTTATGATATATTTCGTTTTTTGTTTGTTTTTTTTAAGTGAAAGTGGATAATTGATCAATTCTATTGATTAACTTTGTTTACAAAAATATTCATTAACTTTCTTTTGTAAATTGTTTAATTTAAGGGTAGAGTTAAGAGGAGAAAGCCTTATATGAGAAGAAGGGATGAGACCAACCACATTGTGCCATGCGACACCCTCGACATTTTCACTTTTAACCCTTCACCTTCCTCATATTTTTTTTTAACCTTCCAACTTTCTTTTTCACATTCTCCCACCCAACCACTACCCACCACCACCTGATGTCACCTCCCGTCGATCGCAGCCGCCACCAGTCGTCGCTAGATTCCGGCGGCCAATTTTTTTTTAAATTGTTTTTATTACAAAAAAAATCCCATTTTTTTCAAAAATTTTGTATTATATATATTATCATTTTTATACCATATTTTATAAAGTATACTGCATTTTCTATATATATTTAGTACATATTATTTGTTTTATACTGCATTTTATATTATACATATTTCATTTTTGTAATGTATTTTGTAAAAATTATACTGCATTTTGTTTGTTTACTACCTTTTTTACATATATTTTTAGTACATATTATCTGTTTTGAATACATTTTGTATTATACATATTATCCTTTTTGTATTGCATTTTGTATATATATATATATATATATAAGGTTTATAAAAATAAGAAAAATGAAAAAAATGTTTAAAAATGTAAAAAGATAGGTTAAAAGAAAAAAAGAAAGCGTAAAAAAATTTGTAAAAAAAATAAAAAGAAAAAAATGTGGTCGCCAGAGTCCGACAACACATTAGTAGCAGGTGGTGGTAGGTGGGACTCAAGAGGAAGAATATAGGAATAGGAAAAAAGAAAGAAGAGGAGATGAAAAGAAATAAAGGAAAGTAGTAGATGGGGTGTTCATTGAAATTTAATATCTAATACTATTAATAAAACATTTTGATATTGTTCAGTCTTAATTCTTAGATTAGAAATTAAAATCACTCATATACCCTTCTTACACTCATTATTTAAGATCACTTGAAATATGAAACTATTAAGACGTGGGATCAGAGGAGGGGCAGGAGAGGCAAAATTAATCTCGGCCGATTCCGGCTGACATTTTTTTTTAAAAAAAATTATTACAAAAGAATATTCCATTTTTTTCAAAAATTTTGTGTTATATCTATTATCATTTTTATACCGTATTTTGTAAATTACTGCGTTTTGAGTGTGTGTATATATATATATTTAGTACATATTATTTGTTTTATATTGCATTTTATATTATACATATTTCATTTTTGTAACGCATTTTATAAGAATTATACCGCATTTTGTTTGTTTACTACTTTTTATACATATATATTTTTAGTACATATTATTTGTTTTGTACTACATTTTGTATTATATATATTATGCTTTTTGTACTGCATTTTGTATATATATAAGGTTTATAAAAATAAGAAAAATGGGAAAAAATGTTTAAAAATGTAAGATAGGTTAAAAGAAAAAAGAAAACGTAAAAAACTTTTGTAAAAAAAAATAAAAAGAAAAAATTATGATCGCCAGAATCTGGCGACACATCGGTAGCAGGTGGTGGTAGGTGGGGCTCGAGAGGAAGAATAAAGGAATAGGAAAAAAGAAAATAGAGGAGATGAAAAGAAATAAAGGAAAGTAGTAGATGGGATGTTCATTGAAATTTAATATCTAATACTATTATTAAAACATTTTGATATTGTTCACTTTTAATTCTTAGATTAGAAATTAAAATCACTCATGTACCCCTCTTACACTCATTATTTAAAATTACTTGAAATATGAAACTATTAAGACGTGGGATCGGATGAGCAGCCCTATATGAGGGGCATGAGAGGCAAAATTAATCTCGGCCCTTAATTTTTTCGATCAATGGTCAAGATTCATTACATTTTAAATTCACTGCATTTTATGCAGATTTACTGCATTTATGTTTAAAATTCAGTGAATTTAAAATGCAATGATCTGTACCTTTGATCGAAAATATCAAGGGTTAAGATGGAGAGTTGGGTACTCCTCATGCCTCTCATATAGGGGCGGTCCCTCTGCACCTTACTCAACTATTAATTTCTAAATTATTTATTTATTTACACATTAGTTATTGCTAGAATAAAGTTGATAGTTTTGATCTTAAATTCGTAGTGTCTTCGATTTCACTAAAAATATAGATATTTAGGTTTCAACAAAAACACTTGTACGTACTAAGTTATTATCGTTACATTCTGCGAATAACAAATTAATTATATATTTATCTCTTAACATTCACCTCCACTTTTCCAAATAAATTAAAAAAATACCATCTCTCGTAACCCTTGACAACAAGAGATGACTCAGTGGCCTACGTCCTTCCCTCGGATACCCAATCTTAATTTAATTTAAAAATACAAATATTAAATATTGGGTCATTCATCATTAATATTCCGTTTTCGAGTTTAAAACTAGAAGAAGAGAAATGAATATAAAAGAAAATGATGAAAGTTAAATTATGGTGGGAAGGAAAAGATTCTTTTCAGCCCATAAACAAACTATATTACTTAAATTACTTATTCAAGTTCGATTGATTTATACGTACGATAAATTGATGAAACAATAGCGAGTCAATAGCGGCAAAGAACACGTAAGAAAACGAGGGAATTAAATATGACTGTTGATGACGTTGAATTCATTCCAGTTCTATGGATTCAACATCCCCTCAGAATTGTATTTTCTTGATTTGCGCAACATATATTTACATATATATCAACCCAATTCAATAATCAGTGTTCTCTAATCGCTAGTAGGTTTTTACGGTAGCACCATCATGGTGGTCAGAAGAAAGCCTCTGGTGCTTTCTTCAACAAAATCACTTCTCAATTCCGTACTCGGTTCATCCAATAAACATCAATTAAATGAAATTAACGATGCTCCGGTTACCAAACACTCCGCCGGCGATGACGCCGTCGGTGCACCGGCGACGGTGCAGTTGCGTGCAGGTATTCTTAGGTTTTCGGAGGGTAAATTAGGGTTTTCACAACAGAAGGTGATTCCTCTCGATGCTGCTGCTTTGATTGGACTATCTACTTCACTTCTCAAAAGGCTATCTATTACCTCAGGTTCACTGGTAATGATTTTAAAACCTTGAAGTTAGGACTAATTGCTTGTATAGCAAGATGTTTTACATGTTTTAGCAATTATAGTAACAGAGTACTATGAATGTTATCAATTAAAGTAGTGTCACTACATTTTAGTACCATAGACACATGAGCTAAAAACCTTGCTACTATTGAAAAGAAGCAAATATGGTTCTATTACGGATAATTAGAGCGGTAAAGGAACCCCATGTGCAACGAACACCTTGGTGGGAAGTTCGTTTTTGCTCGTTTGTTTGGTAAAAAAATGAACATGAACATGATTTTTTGTTCATTTAGATAAATGAACAAACACGAACATATGTCTTGTTCTTTTCGATATATTCATGAACTTTTGATAACAGTTCACTAAGGTTCGCTTTGTTCATATTTTATATAGATTATAATAAAATAATTTATTCGTTATGGATATTAAAAAAAGTTATATATTATGTGACTATTTTGTGTCATGTTAAATATTAGGTGATTGTAAAAAATGTGGATTCCAGTATGCAAAGAGTAAGCCAAGTTGTGGTTCTTGATCCTCCCAATGTTTATGATGTAACATCGTCCAACAGGGAATCATTATCAGATGATTCTTCAAATGCAATGGTTGTATTTCCTGCGATTAGTTTCCCACTGATTCATCAACATGTGCCATTGGCTGCAGAAGTTGCGTATGTTTCTCCTATTTTAGCATTTAATCTCGGGTTGCATACGTCATGCTTGAGATTGCTTCTTCACCATGGAGAAGAGAAATTGGCTTCTCTGTTTGAAGTGAAAGGGGAGAATGAAGCTAATGGGAATGCAAATGAGGGATTTTTCGTTAATCTAGATGTTGAACCTTTGACAAAATTGCCAAGGTATGCCTCACATTTAAGGGTATCATTTGTGAAGATACCAGAATGTGGTACCATTGGAAATCTTATAGGAAGTTCATCTATTGAAGCTCAAGATCGTCAAGAAAAGATTGATTTGGCATTAAACGAGTACTTCACTATAGATAGATATCTTGCCAGAGGTGATCTTTTCAGTATCAGCATCAACTGGAATTGCAAATCAGCTATGTGCATAGCTTGTAGCCAAAAGAAGCAAAACTCAGGTGACACCATTCTGTACTTCAAGGTATTTCTTTTTACTGTTGCATACATTCTTGAGATGCCCAGTACTAGAGGTACCGAAATAGACGGGTTGGGTAACGGATCAAAATATGTAAATCTTTTGTATTGGTAGAAACGGATGTCCATTATCGTTAAGCTTCCAATGTGTGAAATATGATTATGGAACTTGTATAATTTCAATAATAGAGTAAGTCTTCAAATAAAGTAATTCAAAAGGTTTTATGTTGTAGGAACACTATTGGCAACTTTCGAGCCACTTCCTTTGCAGCTAGTTTTTTTTATTTTTGATTTGTTATAATTTGTTATTTGTAGTTTACGATCTTTTACCTCTTAGAAACATAATTGTTGACTTGCGACTCGACTTGTGACTCGAAATCATAAATTTCAACTCATGAGAGTCATAACGAGCGCACACACACACACATAAATTTAGACACCAATAAGTATCAACGTATCTCTTAGATCCTAATTCTTCAAAGTTAATAGTACAAGTTTGAATAAGAATGACCTGTGAGTCTAACAACTATGCTTAGAAATATAACAATCTGAGTCAACCCATTCATAAGTAGATGGGTCGATATTGTCAGCTCAATCCAGTACCATTTTATGAATGACCTGTTCATTTCCTTAGGTGGTTGCAGCAGAACCAGCAGATGAACCCATTCTTAGAATCAATCGCTCTCAAACGGCCCTCGTGCTTGCTGCAAGTACTCCGTCTGCTGTTCCCCCAGATCTTTTACTTTCTGGGCAAAGAGGTTTTGCACCTTTACATCAAGACACTATAAAGACACTAGCTTCCATTATTATGCCAACTTTATGCCCATCAGCACTTTCATCAAAATTTAGGGTTGCTGTTCTATTGTTTGGTTTACCTGGTACGTTATGTTGTTGGCTTCGTACAATATTCTTTAGCACTATACAGGATTTTTGGCTGTGTTATTAGTGCTAGATTGCATAAGGAGGTGTACAAATTCATTGGGCTACTGACCGAAACAACACACTTTGGATCCTCTATGTATTTGACATGAGTTTAAGAATGACATACTAAAGCAGTTGGCGACTTTGCAGGGTGTGGGAAAAGGACTGTGGTGAAGCATGTTGCTTGTCAACTTGGGCTGCATGTGGTTGAGTATAGCTGTCACGATTTACTTGCATCCTCTGAGAAGAAAACCTCTCTCATGTTGGCGCAAGCTTTTAGTGCAGCTCGTAGGTATTTAGTATTACTGTGATATGAAATATTGCTGACTTGCTATACATAAATGGCGACTATTGCATTATTTATTTATGTATATGCATTATGCTTATTTATCAGGTCATGACCCAACATACTCTTTCCTTGGATATAAAGCAATGTTTTAGCATGTGTAGTTTGGTTGCCTGCTATTTGTGTACCTGATGTGGTGTCATTGCAGATACTCGCCTACAATTCTTCTTCTCAGTCATTTTGATGCTTTTAGCAATTTGAGCTCCAATGATGGTTCACCAAATGATCAAGTCGGTGTGAATTCTGAAGTTGCATCTGTCATCAGGGAATTCACCGAGCCATCTACCCAGCATGAACATGATTATGAAGATGAAGCAGAAGCAGAGGTTGATTTTTCAGGATAATGATTTTTGCCATTACAATTTCTAACCATCCACGGGTTAAATGAGAAGTCATTTCAAATGGATTTGGTGGTGTTTTATCAGTCTTCATTTCCCAAATCTAAGGATACTCAGTGTTTTACTTTTCTTATGCAGTATACGAACAGCCAAGTAATGACTACTCATCCAGTGCTGCTCATTGCAGCTGCTGATAATTCTGAAGGGTTGCCACCGACAATAAGACGTTGTTTTAGCCATGAAATGAAGATGGGACCTTTAACAGAAGAGCAGAGATTTGAAATGCTATCCCAGTCACTTCAGCGTATTCCTGAACTGCTTCCAGATGTAAGTAAGAACATTGTACTAAACTTTGAGTTGTGGGACATGATTGTTGAATCTAGTGAATCAGAAATTGCTCGTTGCAGACATCTCCAGAGGATCTTGTAAAGGATATGGTTGGACAGACATCTGGTTTCATGCCAAGGGATATTCGGGCTTTAATTGCTGATGCTAGTTCAACTTTGATCCCTACTAATGGAATTAGCTTTGAGAAGGACGAGCCCCGAATATCAGGTGAAAGCAGTTCACATGTATTAAACGCACCGAAGGATATCAGTTCAACCAATGGCCAAGAATTCATGGGAAAAGCTTTGGAGCGATCAAAGAAAAGGAATGCCTCGGCTCTGGGGACGCCCAAGGTGTGTACTAATGTGGTTATGCATTCTGTAAATCAATGTTTATCTTTGGTTAAAATTTGGATTCCTATTATGTAGTGACAGTCACAAAGTACTGAGTCGTATTTGCCGGATATAGGTTCCAAATGTCAAATGGGACGATGTAGGTGGACTGGAAGATGTGAAAAAATCTATTCTGGATACAGTTCAGGTAAGTTTATGTAATAATCTTCTACTGGTCCTTTTGCTTAAACAATAGGAGGAAAAATGGACGGGTTGGGTAGGCTGGTAACAAGTCAGAACGGGTCTGATTTTTTCTTAAACAAGGTCTTATAGCTTGCGCATTAAGAATACATTTTGGGCGACTTTCGACCTCTGTTTTAGCCAAATGTATTATTGTACTCGTATGACTTGTTAGAGATAAAACTAACCATTATCAATTAATTTATAAGTATATTGGTTGAAAGTTGAAACTGACCTACAACTTATACTGTCCAAACACACTTTCATCCTATACCTCTTCTGAACTTATCAAAATTTGTTTTGCCACAACCTTATGCTTCATGTGGGATATGCAATTTTTATTTTTGTCTATATATGTGCTGCACATTTTATTCAGCTGTTTTTTGCACTCTGCTTTGTTTCTTAGAGTGAAAAGATAACTGGTATTGCATCTACAGCTCCCCCTTCTGCATAAGGATTTGTTTTCATCTGGGCTACGTAAGCGCTCTGGTGTTCTTCTTTATGGTCCTCCTGGTACTGGGAAGGTATGTCATGTCGTTTAATTTTGTATTGGTTCTCAGCCTATTGTTTTGTCTCTTGGTTATTTTAAAGTTCATTCGTGTATCATCAAAAAAATGTGGCTTTCATAGACGTTGTTGGCAAAAGCTGTTGCAACCGAATGTTCTCTCAATTTCCTCAGTGTTAAAGGGCCTGAATTGATCAACATGTACATAGGAGAGTCAGAGAAAAATGTGCGAGACATATTTCAGAAGGTAAGTTTTTCTATACTTCTACTCAATCCATCAACACATTCTGAGAATTCTTGCTCGGGTAAAGGTTCAGAACATGACAATGAACTGTTTTGCAGGCTCGAGCTGCCCGTCCATGTGTCATCTTCTTTGATGAGCTTGATTCCCTTGCTCCAGCCAGAGGTGCTTCTGGTGATTCTGGAGGAGTTATGGACCGTGTGGTTTCTCAGGTGATCCACTAAAGCATAAAAATTTGTACTCTGCATGTATCATAGTTTGTATATGAGGTGACACATTTGACCCTTTATCCGGCCTACCCGTCCAATATGCCACCCTCTATGGTTAATATTCCTTTTGTCTGTAAATGCTTATTTTGCTTTCACGGTGTCAGATGCTTGCAGAGATTGATGGCCTGAGTGATTCTTCTCAAGTATGTTTTTTCATAATAGTCGTGCCCTTATTTGTTTATATGGTTCTTATGTTATGCATTATTAACTTTCCGCACCATGTTTGTATAGGACTTGTTCATAATAGGAGCAAGCAATAGACCAGATCTTATAGATGCAGCTCTTCTAAGGCCTGGTCGTTTCGATAAGCTACTTTATGTTGGAGTCACTACAGATCCATCTTATAGAGAGAGGTTATATCTCTTCTAAACTATGCTTCTAGTTATTTGTTCCACTAATATTGCAATGTGTGACTTGACTTATACTTAAGGAGCATGTTTGAGACTTGGAGTTTTTTTCATGCATCTCAATTCAAAAATTCCCTTTGGTAAGGAAAATTAAGAAGAAACCTGGGAATACAAGTCAATACCATGATACCATCAACGATTTCTCATCGACATCGATTAAATACGTATCTTTAACATGGATACTTATATAAAAAGGAATATTTGCAGTGTATGGATAGATAACCACATGCACATGATTGTAGTTGCCGGAAAAATGCATTCGAGGACAGAAGGGTGTTTGGATGTGTGTTTTCAGACTGATTGCGATTTCAAGTTGCAGTTATCAGTTTTTTGTTTTTGGATGAATATTCTGATTATAAGGGTCAAATGATTGATTTCGTACTAGCTGGTCAATTTAACCCTTTACCAGTTTAACATAATTTGAAAGATTTTTTATTCCCATTTCATAACACGTTTCTTATAAATTTTCACAGTATATCGTTTCTGGACATCTAATATATTCATCCGAATTTCCCACACTAAAAAAAAATGTATATCCGATTATTACGGCTTCGAACAGTAGAAGCACATTCAAACACCATATCATATAGCCATTTTGTTGCAACTGATAAACTAAGTCCAGTTATTCACTATCAGATAATACTCATCACGCTTTTAAAACTCACATCCAAATACTCCCCGGGTAATATGGTTTAGTAACTAAACTACATTTTTGGTAGTTGTTAGAATTCTTGTTATGTGATTGATGAACAAAGCAATTGATTCATACAAAGAAGACTAGTCACTAACTGATAAACATGGAAATTGTCATCTTAACTACCTATCATAATCCATCATGCAATCCTCACAAAACTGAGGGAGTCAGTTTACTTGTTCTAGTACTTAACAATTCTCTTTAATATGTAGGGTCTTAAAAGCACTGACCCGGAAATTTAAGTTACACGAAGATGTGTCTCTTTCTTCAATAGCAAAGAAATGTCCCCCGAATTTTACCGGTGCAGACATGTATGCCTTGTGTGCGGACGCGTGGTTTCATGCTGCGAAGAGACAGGTGAGACATGTCAGGCTGTAATATCGAGTATAAATTGCTTTTTATCAAGTAAATAGCTGAATTCGCTATTTTGTCGTAGGTTTTAGCGGCAGATGCAGATCCAACTTGCATGAAGGATGAAGTCGATTCTGTTGTCGTTGAATACGAGGATTTTGTGACTGTAAGTTTATCAACTACTTAATCACCGATCTAAACAATTTCATATCATTCATGTTGAGTTAGTTCATGGGTCATAACTAAAGGTGAATTTTCGACCCATATACTTATGAATGGGTCGGTTTGGATTACGTTCAATTTCTAATGGGTCAAATAAAACAATTACGTAAAATGAGAATGGATCCATTTGGCAGAACTATTTGAAAGCCTCTCGAAGTGTATGTCCAATGCTAAAAGCTGACCCATTTGACCGCATCTTGCTACCCCTTATGGCTTATGATAACGGATCAATATCTCAGATGCCTCTCAATCATAAAAAAAGTCATCTTGTGAAACAAAACCAGTGCTTAATGTGTGGTGGTTATTAGTAATTACAAGTAGGTAAACACAGAAACTTGAGTTAAACCTTTGCCATAAAAGAAATGTCCACATTCCACGCACTCGTATTTGAAAAATACAATTGTTTTTGCAGTGTTTATGAAATATCTCATTGGTGTTGCAGGTGTTGATAGATCTTTCTCCCTCACTTTCTCTAGCAGAGCTAAAAAAGTATGAGTTGCTGCGAGATCAATTTGAAGGAACTTCTTCAAAATGAGCATCGTTATGCCATTTTCGAACTTTTTCTTTCCTGGCAGATTTTATACAGTTTTATGTTGTAAAAGTATTTTTTGTACCATTTTGAAGTTATTAGGCTTTGTAAGAATTAGTTACAGTATTATTGATGATTGTAGAGATGTAAAGGCAAAAAGAGACATGGGAAAAGAAAATCCTGCAATTTATAAAAAGAAAAACGCTTTCTATTTATTCATAACATATTTGGTTGTTATCATCCTATAAAAGAGGATCAATAACAGTTTGATTTATATTCATCTTATATGAGCATTTAGTAGAATCTTTTTTTATATTAATAAAAAGCCAGACAATATTTCAAAGTGTGTGTGGTAATTTTCTGCAAGAATAACTTTTATTACTTTAATAATTAATATTAATAATATAATAATAATAATTAATACAAAAAGAAAAGGAAATAAAAGAAAGAAACAGTTAAGTCACATTTGCCATGATGCATGTGGCTTTTTTATTGTACAACAAGTTGGTCTTTATAGCTATCCTTACTGATCTTATCATTCTAGCATTGATGATCGGAATAAATGAAAGGTAACTTGGTCAACATGCATTTGGGTTTGGTTTGTTGCTTTTGGGAATTAGGACAAAAATGTGATATTTCATGATATATACTTACAATCGAATTTTTGTAAATTAACTCAAATTAATCAACAATCATCACCAAAAACAGCATATGAATTGAAATTGAAAGTTATACGTGTTTTAATGTTAGCAAGTTAAGCGAAATAAAGGTTGTCAAGATTGCAATCTTGATCGTAGGATCGTACGGTCTTATCATCCTACCACTCGAAAACGTGTCAAATTGAAGTAAGATCACTTGGAAAGTAAGATCGCACTAAAATCGTAGGATCGCTCGTAAGATTGGTGTACGATTCGATCCTACTCGTATAGGATAAGTTGTAATTTTACTTACAAATGAGCAATGATGTCTGCTCTCAAAGCTTCATCATCACCTTTTTTATCCCGATTTTTATAATTGGAGCAATTAAACATTTGAGTTTATCTTCTTCTGTGTATTTAGAACATGACTCACCGTTTCCCTTACATCCGCAATGTGTTGTTTAAATCTATAAATTTCCACGGAATAAACACGGCCACATAATTTACATTTCGCTTTGTCCTTATCGTTTGAATCGACCAAAATTCATATTCTCACCGAACATCATTTGATTTCCGTTTAAGTTCTTGACAAGTTGTAGATTCCATAGAGTGGCCCGTTGATGATGTTGCCATGTGATTGAGCTATAGCTTATAAACTCACAAATTAAGCAATTTTAATACTATAAACAAATAACAGCTAATGTTGCCATGTGATTGAATAAATGTTGATCACATTAAATGTATAGCAGCTTATAAAATGTAAATGACATAAACAACAAGAAGTTGTACATGAATTGCTTCAAACTTAGTAATCAAAGAACAAGAAGATGTACATAACTTGCAATTGAAACTTGAAAAATAAATACATAATTAATGATCTTCAACTAAAACATAATTAATTCTTTGTATTAAAATCAAAAACAAAATCACAATCAAAATCAAATTCGAAATCAAATATTGAACAGTTGAACATAATCAAAAATCGAAATTGAAAATGAAAACAAACCTTAAGAACCCATATATGTGTTGTGTCACTATGTGCGCGATTTTGAGAAATCCAGCCCAATCGTGATTTTGAGAAAAAAGTGTGGCTTCTCAAATGTATCTCAAAAATGCATGTATCACAGAAAGAAAATAGTGCCCATACTATGTGTTCCAAAACTCTAATTTTAATTCATTAAAAAATCTTGACCGACTTTGACTTTGACTTTGACCGTTTTGACTAAAAACTACGACTTTGACCGCTGATGGTCATTGACTTTCGTTGATCGACTTTTTAAACTGACTTAGGCCTAGTCGAGTCGGAGTACTCCCAAAACCCAACTAGTTGACTGACTTGGTCGACTTTTACAACACTGTAAATGAGCTAAATATAAATATATATGGTCCATAGCCCCATAGTCCAATGTATGCTCAAAAATTACCACATGGTGTTTGTTTCAAAATGCAATTTATCAAATTAACCTAAAAGTCTAAAACCCCAAAATCCTAAATCACTCCGTTTGAGGTTTCGATTGATATCAGAGATTAATAATTTTCATTGTAGGTTCGTATGCTTTTAAACTTATTATATGACGTACAGTTATACTATTATACTATGTTTTATTTTAGTATGTTTACTCTAGAAAAAAGTAGAATATGTTAACAAATTGCATCCTTTTTAGGATATAAAAGTTTAAATGCTAAATTAGTTTCTCTAACACCAAGTTTTCTACACAAATTTTGATATTTATTAAATTGATAATGATGTTTTGGTAGGATCGTTAGGATCTTAAAATTTCGATCTTTCAAAAGATGAAAACGATTTGATCTTGAAAAATGTGAAACTATGTTCCCACTACTCTTGTAAATTGTCTAATCACATAAATACATTATTCGTGGGATAACAAACATGGTTTGTGTGCATAAAAATTGTGGGATAAGAAACATGTCGTCAGCATTAGGTAAATTGTGGGATAACAAACATGTCGTCAACATTAGGTGTAACAAAGACAAATGTCATTTGACAAATGTATCCATTGATCTCTCAAGTTTCCCATATAAAAATGATTACTCATTGTCAGTTACCGCAAGGACTAACAGCATACTAAACATACCCGTAAACTATATTAATTTTGACCCGTAAACTATATAATTTTGAATTTACTGTGTTCACACAAGTGTTTTTTTATCATTTAAGTGAAGCTTTTTTACGCAAATTCTTGAGAATCAAGTATTTGATGATTAAAGACTTGTTTGAAAATTCATGTGTGCAACCTAAATAATACAGTACAAATTTTGATAAGTTTTTTCCTCGTTAGAATACAAACATTACTAAAAAGCTGGCACCAGCCACGATTGAATTCGTTGACGGAAATGACTACCAGCGACGGATTGCGGACGAAACCATTCCAGCCGAAAACACCTCGTCGGTGATATTTTCGACAAAAAGTTCCAACGGAATTGTTCAGATTCCAACGGAAATTTTCATTGGTAATCCATCACTTCTACGCTGAAAAATAATTAAAAAGGCATGAAAATGGAACAAAAATTCCGTCGGGAATTCGAGAAACATGCTTTTATACTAACGAAAGATTTCCAAGAATGGGTTTTCTAAGGAAAATTTTGTTGGAATTTCGTTGCTAATATTAATTATAAGATTCAATAATTTAATTAGAATTCTCGTATCTTTAAAAAAAATTCAAAACATTTCCAATGAATTTAGTTACTTTGTTAGTTAGTATTATATTAAAATATACGTAGGAAATTTTTAGGAAAAATATTTAACTTTCCAAGAAACTCCATGAAACTCCATGGATACTTTGTTTTTTCTTTTCCTTTTTAATATCTAAAAGCCAAATAATTTCCCGTTGGAAATCCTTAAGAAATCTATTTGCTTTCGATAAGTTTTCACCTTTTTTTTTAATTAAAAATAATGTAGATATGAAATATAATATCTTTAAGGGATTTCTCACGACTTTTAATGTTGTGGCTGATAAGTTGGATATTCGTTACAAGCTCTACTTATTTATCAATGGTTTTCCAAGGAAACATAATTCGTCACTAATTCATTGGTAATTTGTTGGTGATTTGTCATTAAGTTATCATAAGTTTTCAGGTGTGTTTTCGTTGGAAATTAGTTGGTGATCCGTCAGAAATTTCGAACGAAATGATTCCGTTGAAAATTATGTCGTTGCTGCTCAGTTTTCTACTAGCGAAAAGCTTGTTTGAAAAAATTTGTAATTTACAAAACACTTTTAATGGTTTTTCTTATTGAGGATGCCCTTAGATACTACAACTAGAAGTTGATAAAAATACGATACGATATGCTCTCGCGTTAGATGCACTTTTTCACTCTTTCATATACTAGGGGATTTCACTTGGAAAAGAAAATGTTCCATACTAATGGATTCGGGTCCATAACCATGGGTTCCAATGCACGAGATCTTGTAGCACTTACCAATGAGGCCTATCGATTAGTATTACACAGAAGAAATCAATTATAGATACTAATACAATTAGATCCGCTCTTCATAGACAAATTTGGGATTTGCGATCCCAGATAAGATCAGTCCAAGATCATAGGGTTGAAGAATGAGCCGGCGACTCATAGGCAGTGGCTTGGTTGCTCATCCTCTTCATCATAAATGAAAGGATAGATCTAACATCACTAAATTATACTCGTAAGTCACATGTAATTGTTAAAGAGATGATAATAATAGGTTATTTTATTGTCTGCGCTCAGTATCGAGAAATACCTGATATAACGTAAAAGGTCATATTTTTGCGTACATTATTGTTCCCATTTTAGCTCCAAATCCAAGAAAAACATTAGTAAAACAAATTTTTTACACTAAAAATACTAAACGGGCTGTAACCACGTTGAAGTGTGAGTGAGAGATGGTCCTACCTTAAATAGCATGCTACCCATAATATCTACGGCTCGTCGCTACGAGTTAATTAGTAGTGAATAAGTTGCCGGGGACTTTGAGTATAAGAAAAACCCAAACTTAACATGTTGACATACCACAGTTTGCGTAAAAACAGTTCAAAAGCATACATTTCGTGAGGAGAAAGCTACATCAATCAACAAATGTTTTTCTCAAGGACTATCCAGAAAAATAGTTGATGTACCTTTGTGTAATAATAAATAGTTATAAACCCCTTATACATATTAAAAGATTATGAATCTTACCTTTATTCAAACCTAAGACATGAGGGAATATGTGATAAAAATTTCATAACAAAATAAATTCGTTTAGCTAGTCAAAATGATGTCACACGAAGGGTCAAAAATATGGCAGAATCTATTAAAGAAATAGACATTGAATTAAGGGAATTTTTAAGGTTTAACTACTAAAACTCTAACACAAACTATATGTGATGACTTATAAACATACACTAGTATATATATATATATATATATATATATATATATATATATATATATATAACATCCATAAATATATTTTGAATTAATATGTATATTTATTCAAACAAACAAACCGACGCCATGAAAGTAAAAACGTCAATTTTATTATAACTTTTTGGATACTACGATAACATACGTAATTATTAATATTTTGAAAAGTAACATTAATAAAGATCACCAACGGGTCGTTCACGCTTAAACGATACTTGATCCTATCAGTTGAGTGAACAACTAGCATAGACGGGCCTGTAGAGCCGTCTACTAATACAACTTACCTCATGTAGATAGGGCGCTAGGAGGCTATTTTTGGGCTCAAACGGTTATTTTAAACGCTAGCACTCTCGAACTCATCAGGTGGGTTCACTCAATATTTTTGTTGACATTTTTAAATATGTTTTTCAGGGAATTAGCCATGACGTAAGAACTTGCATGCATTTTGGGACCCCGCTCATCACAAAGTTAGGATGCCATTACTTTTGGGAAAAAAAAGACATTGAATCTCTTTTATATGACATAAATATTAGTCATATTCGTTATATTTGAACATTTATCGTTTTGTTGACTCGATGATTTATAACCGTTCGATTTAAACAAAATATGGCATCTTAAGTATATGTTTGCAATAATCATATCCTCATTGATTCACCAGTTGATCGCGTCATGTTCCGTGCTTCCGCCTTAATCTTACTTTATATTTTGGCGGGGTGTGACATAACTTCATGTTCAGTTCATGAGATGTGTTAATGTGACACCCGGCAAATTAGACCGTCAATTGTATTGATCCATAGTGTCATTACTTGTATTTAGTTTGAAATAGGGCTAAGTACGGTAACATTTTGTATATTTATATACACACGTACGTAATTAATTTTAATTACGCGAATTTGATCGGATGAAACCCGACACAATAAATATGGACGTTGGTGAAAAAAATTTTCTTAAATAGCGTGACAATATTAAACAATCGTTATTTAGATTATATTATTACGATAATATATAAAACATTTTACGTTTCGTATAAAACGTACCGTACGCGACGAAAACGCGCGAATCGCGCCCTACAACCGAACAAAACACGATTTATATTTCAATAACTTAAAATGAAGTATTTTAAATAAAACTTCAATCGAAATCCACGCGAATAAATTGTTAACGAAAAATATAATTAATAAAGGTTTAACTTTTAAACGAACGACAAAACGAATGGGTAAACGGGTACCGCACGCAACGTAAACTTGGGGAACAAAAATTTAACATACCCACAACCCAAGTGGGCCATGCTTCCCCCCCCACCCCACACTCAAGACACCATACTTCTCCCCCATACCCTCCATTCCCTTTCATTCAATCCACACTTCACTCAACCTAACTTCCTCTCATCTTTTCTCTCCCTCTTCTCTTGTTCTCTGCGATCCCAGTCCCCAAACAGGCCCCCCCCCCCAACACCACCACAAACTACCAAGATCATCACCACAAACCATCATAACACCACCTCTTCGGTTTACAAGAAAACGCAAGGAAACGAGCTTCCAACTCCCATTTCTTCGTGTTTTATCATCTTGTTTATAAGAAACTTCATCTCCCTTTTATTTTACTTAAAACATACATATAAACATGTTATAATGTCCATTTAACAAGATTATGTCCAAGACCAAAGTCGAAAAACGTTTTTGAAAACACTAAACACCAATAGTTTTTCTGGGCAGAAACTTTGCCCGACTTCAAGGAGGATTTTCGTACTCAAAACTTAACGAAAATGGACGAATCTAAAGACAAAAATTAAGTTTAAGAAGTTAGATTTCATCTCCAAGTGGTTTCATAATTTTTCGACACCGTTTGATATCCAAAAACAATTTTACAAAAACATGTCGCATTTCTGTCTCGGGTGACAGATTTTTGCACCAACTTCTCGAGCCCATAACTCGAGCTACACAACTCCAAACGACATGAGGTTTTCGCCTAAATCTCACAAATCCTGTTAGCTTTAAAAATAGTATTACACTCTCTGAAGTTTTATAGATTTTTCTCCGTAATTAAAACAATGGGCATGTATCCAGAATGGTCACGATTGGACCTCAGAGGACAAAGGAAATTATTAAAAAATACTTGGACTTATCCAAAAATTCTATAAAAATTACTGAAAGTAGGCAAGACATAGGGGAACAACTGATATTTTTCTTGGATTTTATCTCGACACTTTGACTAGTCAAAACGAGCCACGAAAAACATATAAATTTCGAAGAAGTATGGACTGTTTTGGCACGAAATTAAAAACGACACTTTCGGGTTAACCATAAAACGTAACTTTAATTTTTATACGTTCTAAAAACATATTTAAGAGTTGAGTAAAAGTTCCAGGTCAAACCGAGGACGTTTGACCAAGTTCCCGAACACGAGACCACATCAGACGCTGAGTGTCGCAGGGGAACCTGAGTGTCGCATCCTGCGCACTCAACCAAGTGTCTCAACATTTATAACAATACTAAGTTTCGCAACAACCTGCGACACTAACCCGAGTGTCGCAACAATCACAAGTTTCACAATAACCTGCAACATTAACCCGAGTGTCGCAACTATTACAAGTTTCGCACACTGCGACACTATCTTAGTGTCGCAACCCTTTAAAACTTTCGCATCAAGTGTCGCAACCCTTTAAAACTTTCGCATCAAGTGTCGCAACCATTGCAAGTGTCGCAGTAACCTGCGACACTAATTCTATGTGTCGCATAAACCCGTTTGATTGAAACGATGTTTTCACAAAGTATTAAATACGCGTAACCACAAATAACAAATAATCATATGCAACGTTACTCGTATACGTAATACATATACTCTTATAAGTATACAACGAAACAAACTTAATAATAATGTCTTCGGGAATTATTATTATAAAACGTCACCAACGGGTCGTACACGTTTTCTAAACACAAACGATAAACAAACTTTGGACATAACCAGTTGAGTGGACAACTAGCATGGATGGTCTTTTGAGACATCTACTTACATACAACCTTATGCGTTTAGGACGCTATAAGTTTGCACTTGGGAAACACATACTTGTTAATTGCAAATGTTTGCTCTCAGACTCAGGTGAGTCTCATAGCCCCACTTTTACTGTTTTACTATTTTTATACTTTGGGGTGAGATACAAATGCTTAACTGTTTTTCATGAACACAAGTATTCGGTTATTTTTACGCAATTGCATGAGTTGTTTTTAATCCACTAAAAGTCCTCATCACACATGGTTCGTTAATTGCGATAGCGCGAGTACTAGAGAATAGATCTATTTTGGGACTGACACCCCCGTCCGGGTTTGTGACACTCCTCCAATTACGGTAAAATTTACCACTAGACACATGTATTAGCTTACGCTAATTCCCTACATAATGAAAAACTAAACTATTTTTATGAGATAAGTCTAGCAAAGCCCACTAATTTAATACGCGAAGTATTACGAATTTTGTAATTATGTACGATTACGCGAAAACAATCGGGTGTAGCCCGACAATACATGATCGTTGGTGATACGAATTTCATAAATAATGTAAAACTATTTTAATAATAGTTATTTACTTGAAAACATTATGCTATAAAGATAAAGCATAACGATTAAACGAAAACATTATATGTTTTATATAAAATGTACCAAACCCAAAATAACGCGCGAATCGAAACCGACAACCAAACGAGAACCCAACGAAACATCTTAAGAACATAAAATAAAGTATTTGAAAATAATACTACAATAAAAAAAATTAACGTGAGTTTATCGTGAACGAAAAACGAATAATAAACGTTTAACGTTTAACGTTTAAACGAACGACAAAACCTACGGGTAAACGAGCACCGCGCATAACGTAAACTTGGGGAACAAAATTTAAACAACCCACACCTTGTGGAGCCCACAAGAGAGAAGCCATGCCCTCTCCCTCTCTTTAAGCCATACTCCCTCACCCTCTTTCTCACTCACACACACAAACACCTCCACATTCAATCCCTACTCCCCTTTTTCTTTTCTCTCTTCTTTCCTTTCTCACGGCAACAACAACAATACCACACATCATCATCATCCTTCATCATACCAAGGCATCATCATAATCATCTTCTATCATCTTGCAAAGGAGAACAAGCTTCAAGCATCACCATCACCTTCTTTCATTCTCCATCTTTAAGCTTTGTAAGAACACTTCATCTATCACTCATCTTGCATGATCTATACTTAAAAAAACATGTTGTATGTTCACCTTTTGAAAGATATTAAGCAAAAACATAACAAAAACTTAACGAAACAAAAACTCGGTGAGTGTAACTTTCTGGACAGATTTATGATCTTCAGTAGAAAAATCATATAAAATCGAAGGAGTAACATAAGTACATGAAACCTATGCCAAAATCTTTGTATGTTTGTTTGTACAACTTTCATGTTGAAAACATCTCCTGAAAATACATAGAAATTGAGAAATGGGTCGATTTGCACACTGAGGTCATGAAGAACACGTATTTGGACACTTTTTGATTCACGAATTTATTCGACATGTTATAGACCTCTAAAAATCATGTAAAAATTACTGGAAGTAGATGACATATGTAGGAATGTTGTATAAAAATTTCGGAATTGTTCGATAAGTTTTGGCCCCCAAGAACGAGCTCGAAAGAAGTCGAAAAATCTGGAAAATGGGTTTCGGGGACTGTTTTGGGTGTATTTTAATTAACGATACTTTTTGAACAACTATAAAACGCAACGATAATTTAACCGAGCTCTGTAAACATATTTAAGACCTCCCTAAAATTTTCGGGTCAAACCGAACACGTTTGACTAAGTCAACCGAAAACGAGCCTCGGTACGAAAAACGTGAAACGAAATGTAAAACTTTAGATTTTGGCTCGAAACGCATAATTTAAATATTTTACGATGAAACTCGAACAAAAATAATGGCAATATGTGAGAAACCAAAAACGACAAACTTTTCATATATATATATATACCTACACATACGCTCGACTACAAAAATTAAATATTTAGTTATATTCACGAGTAGAGATTTTCATGACAAACGAAACTTATATATTTATACGTTAACAACGTATCGAAATCATATATATATATATATATATATATATATATATATATATATATATATATATGTACGACACTTGTGATTATATATGTTTATATACAAATAGAACTCACGTTTTACAAACGTACAATGTATAATATACGACAAGTATATTTGTATGCATATATATATATATATATATATATATATATATATATATATATATATATATATATGTGTGTGTGTGTGTGTGTGTGTGTACAAAAGAAACGAAACGATAATATACATAACTATATACATGTGTATATATACGTAACATGCAATACGATTCGAGAAATATTAATTATTCTTCAACAAATAATCACCAACGACTTGTTCAATTTAAGAAATCAACAATTTCTTCAAGAACAATCAAACCATTAACATAATTTGACAAACAATCAAAATACTTATGTTAATACATATTATGCGTATAGGTTGACATACCTTGGGCGACGCTCCTCTCATCCGCTAGCTATCACATCACTACATCTACAGTGAGTTCACAGCCCCTCTTTTACTGCTTCTAAACTTGGGGTGAAAAACATAGCAAATGCTTTTGCTACGATTATATAAATGCTTTCATGCTTTATACACTGTTTATTATGAAATGATTTTCATAACTATTTTGGGAACATGACAACGAATTTTGGTACGGACCTAGGTTTACGAGAGGTAGTTGTAGTGCACAGAAGTCCCAGTGCTTGCAACCTATAACCATTAGCTAGGTGACTCTAGCCACTAAATATACGGATAATACTATTGAGATGACAGCCCTCCCACTATTATAACTTGTTGGTCGCGCCAACCCCAGCGACGACGGTCGTAACGAGGAGCGTATATTTAAACTGTTACCAGGGCAAAAAACGAAACACAAGTTGTGGATTGGTTATAGCACTAGGGTTCGTTAATTTACTCATTAGGCCTAGCTAGCCTTTGGGAGATCACCGTCTATGTTTATCCCAACAAATTACAACTATTATTTTGGGAATATGGCTTTCCAACGATACTGATTTACGTAGGAAATATTTTTCCATTATTGGATTAACCTGTGTTTCCTACGATTTATATAGGAATGTTTTCCTACAATGTTGATAACGATTTGTTAGATTACACTAGATGTTTTCTAACACATACTTACTGGAATGTTTTTCCAACTATTACTTTTGGATTGCGATCCAACAAAATCATGATTTGATTACTATTTGACTGGAGGTCAACGATTTAAAAACGAAATGAGTATAACAAACCAACTTAGAAACCTATGAATTCACTCAACAATTTTGTTGATATTTACTCACTATGTTTTTCAGGGAATTAGCAGAGTAGGTAAGATCTGCATGCATCCAGGATGGACTACACACGCAACATTAGGATGCCACTTCTTTTGGGACAAACTGGATTTCAATTGTATAACTACAACTACTGTAGTCATACTTCTGAAATCCACTTTTAAACTATGTATTATTGTTTTTAAACAATACTATTATCGTTACAACTTTCTAAGTTGTACCCTTTTGTAATAACAATTATTCTGACATCTTAATATACCATGTTTGGCGATAGCCATATGCTCTAATATGTATGTATGTTCATTGATTACGTCAGCACCCCCACTTAACACTAATGCTTCCGCTAAACGAAATTACCGATTTTGGGGGTGTGACAGGGTTACTAGCTATAACCACGTCAAACGAGCGCTTTAGTATTTGTCATAAAGGTGGTTCGAATTAGACACCTCTGGGAGGCACAAAACGGGTTAGGCTTCGAACCGTTGGCTTATGGCAATCATAATCATTAATTTATTTATTTTATTTGCTTGGTTGTAAAATCACTGATAAATCTTGTGTATCATAACTATGTTATTACTACTAAAACTGTGAGATTCATCAACATTTTGGTTGACCTTTTAGTGTTGTATTCTCAGGTAATCAGCAACAGTAGGATTCCTTCAGGGGGACCGCATACTAGAGTCGCATGATTTCACAACTGCATTACTAGAGATTCCTTCACATTACTTTTTGTAAACTGTTATATAATAGAATCTCCCTCTTAGACGCGGACTCTAGAAACTATACTTTTGAAACGATAACCAATATGTTTCCAACATTTTATTTATGAAAATGTATTTCAAAACGACTCATGTAAAGGTTGTTCGTTGTAACTTTGTGTAATGATTCCTGATTAGTCGC
This sequence comes from Gnaphalium uliginosum, assembly GCA_963930675.1. NCBI lineage: Eukaryota > Viridiplantae > Streptophyta > Magnoliopsida > Asterales > Asteraceae > Gnaphalium > Gnaphalium uliginosum. The sequence goes on along the minus strand of OZ005680.1, from coordinate 35,735,517 downwards.
ACACCGACCCGACTTCCGCTGCTCATCAAATTTGGGGGTGCGACAGTTAACTTACAAATAAAAGCATAAAGTTATCATACCTAAAAACATTTTCACCTATCATCTTGACAATCTTGACTAATATACTCCGGTTTCTTTAGCAGTATATCATGCAATTTTAATATTGCTATAAGAACTTGATGAAATTGACAACTCATTGTTTCTCTACTACGAAAAAATAAATAACCAATTGTCCTACTCTTGTTGTGGTGAGCCAGAGTGTATAAAAATGTAACACCCCCACTTTCTAAATATCATTTTATATTCGAAATATCGGAAGCGTCTGGTCAAAACAAACTTTTACAATATATGCTAAAGTTATATCGTTTAAAAACATAAAACATACATCAGTTTGGGTGTTATACAGTACAATTCCCATCATTATGTATCAAAATAAAATCAGAGTAGCTGGTCGTCAAACATCCCATTAAACCAAAAGCTTCTTGCCCATCAATTAATCAAACATTAACCTGCAAGAAGTAGGGTGGTGGGATTAGCACACGGCTAAGTGAGAAGAACTGTAACCAACAGTCTAACTCATAAATAACAAATCTGTTTACAGCGAATAATCGTAAACACACAACGTCAAAGAGGACCGGTGGTTCCTGAGGTATCCTCCAAGGAACACTTAAAATCAACTGCAGGCCAATACAGTGACTAACCGATAGCTTGTTACTATCTTCACCAACAATAGTTCCTATCAACTATGTGTATAAGGAACCCCTGTTTGGCCAAACAATAGTAACTAAGCCCAACCAGTGTTGACCTCTGAATATACATATCACATATGCCCAATGGCCAAATATCACATAATCCATAATCATCATGGATAATATAAACAACCCAGACTAAACAGTCTATCAACAATAGTATTACATTACTCGTTGTAACCAAACATGTTACAACTGAATCACACTGAGGATCACAGATCCACTCACCTGTTGGTCTCAGTCCCACAAATCAGAAATCTAATATCACTGAGTCTTCTGCTGATAATTCTTAACTAACAGTGGTAACTGCTTCACAATCAAGTTCTGCTAACTGAGTTCATCTTCAAGCTGCGAGGTTCGCTGCTGAACCCAGAAATTCGAACTGAATTCTTTCAAAACTCACGAATTTGACTTCCTATCATTCAAATAAGCTTTCTAACAACTTATATGCATCAAATAACATCATATAACATCTTTTAAGATTAAAATTCATATCAATTCGAGAATTTGCTAATTTCATCAAAATACAATTATAAACATCAAATACTTACAAGAACAGAGTGATGATGAGGATGTTACTGGAATTCGTTTTTGTAACAAGAGGGTGATTATTCTACTGTTTTAAGATTTCACAGAAGGTTTCTTTCAATTTTTGGGATTTCAAGTCGGTTCGCAGGAATGTTTAAGAAGTGTGTATATTTGTGTAGAAGAATTGAGAAAGTATGTTTATATATATTAATCTAACCCAATACCATTATAATTTTAGTTCCCTTCTTAATCTATTATCGGGAACCTAAAACCATTTTGTGAAAACCAATTATTCTACTTTACCGTCAACTAATTCGGTTTAAAACAATGAATTATTTATTAGTCACAATAACTCAATTAATCTCTTGACTAATATTATCACATAAACATAACATATCAAATATTCCTAACACATTAAATAATAAATTTAAAGTTAGAAATTTACCCGGATTACTAGGCCCTTAGGGTGAATGTTACAAAAAACATTGCTACTACCTCTTTTATGGATGTGTTTCTAGTAGGCCTTAAGCCTCCGATGTCGCTTACCATATCACAAAGTATTCCAAAACATGCTCTATTCATACAAAGCTCATTAATACAAACAACATCACTTTCCATTGTCAACCTAAACATTCACTTCATCCTTTCCCTCTACTTTTCTTCTTTTGTTTTGATTTCATGAATCTTAACTCGGAAGTTTAAGCAAATAAAGTAATAGTAGAAAGACAATAGCAAGATCACCACAGTAGTTGCTATTTGCTCAATCAACAAAAGTTGTTTTAGTTTGCGTTGCCTTTTGTAAATGGGAAGGCGAGCCATTTTTATCTACAACATCATACTTGAACTGTGTTGTTATCGTACACAATATGCGTATATATATTTATAAGAGTCTACAATGCAGCAGATAAAAAAACAAAATCTTAACTACTTATCACTACCAAGAAATTATCAAGATCAAACAATATATAGCTCATAAAATAGAAATACACATCAAATGATGTAGTAATCAAAGGTAGACAATTGTAGGCAATCAGCATAGTACGTAAAGCATAGATTTATCAACTAGGTTCATAAATTACAAATACGTATAAGAAAAGTAAAGGTTTCAAAATTTTGGAACCCTAATTGACATCTTTTTATATTGTTTAAGAAAAATCCAACAAGAATTAATACATACAATGGCTCTAGGAAGAACACGTACCTTAAAAGAAGTTCTTCACGATTTTGCTTTTTTCTCAGTTTTTGATCGATTGGAATTGTTAGAAAGTAGGTGATGAAAGGAAACAAAGTGATGAGATTATAAAGGAGGAATTACGAGAGTGAAAAAACGAGGGGGGAAGCTTTGGCGAGGTAGATTAGCGGGCAATCAAAACCATTCCTCCAATTTAGTGGGTGATGGCCCATTAACTAGTTTTAAGCAATGATTGATTGCATTTCATCTTACCAAGCCCATTCAATCATATCCTTACCTAAAGATGACCAAAAAAACCGGGTCCCGACCCGAAACCGGAAAAAAAACCGGAACCCGAAACCGGTCAAAACCGGTTTTGACCAAAACCGGTTCGGTTTTTGTAAAAACCGGCGGTTTGGGAACCGGTTTGGGATATATCCGTTGGCGAACCGGTTTGTAACCAGTTTTACCCGAACCGGTTTTAAAAACCGGTTTGGAACCGGTTTTTTGAGCTGTTGCGATTTGAACGTTATGTGACCGTTTTGTGACCGTTTTTTCTTGTTTTTTTTACCATTTTGCCATCCTAAAACTAGTATAAATAGATACCTTGGGTTTGGTTTAGTCACAACACTCAATCTTGCTAATTCTAGTCTTTAAACACTCAAAACGCTTACGATTTACGTACGAAACTCTCAAAAATTTCTCTACTCCTCTCAAAACGCTCTCGAAACGCTATCAAAATGGCCACTCAATCTTCTTCAACTTCCGTCGGTGTTGGTTCTTCAAATGCACCAACTATTGTTCAAGTTTTGGTAACCAAACGAAATCCCGAGATTTGGTGTAATTACGACAAAGTGTTATTGTCGGATGGTTCCACTAAGGCATTTTGTAAACGTTGCGGGAAATTTTTGAAAGCCGACTCCAACTCTACTTTGAAATCACATGCTACAAAGTATTGTGATGGAGTCAAAAGTAATACCGAGTCGAGTCAAGCAACAATGTCACGGGATGAGGGTATTTTTTCATACGAAGCGGAGCGGTGTCGAGAAGCATTTGCCGGCTTTGTGATTCAAGAAGCTTTGCCGTTCAACCACTTCGACAACCCTCGGCTTACTAGGGTCATTCAAAATACTCTTCAACCGCGATATAATCATGTAAGTCGTCTTACTCATAGACGTGATGCTCTTAAATTGTGGAAAAATGCTAAAAGTCAACTAATAATTGGTTTTGAAAACTTAAATACAAGTGTATCATTAACAACCGATGTTTGGTCGGCTCCACATGGTTTGCCCGGTTCGTACCTTTGTGTTACCGCACATTGGGTTGAACCCGCAACTTGGCAAATGATGAAACGTACCATTGCTTTTGAAAACTTTGACTATCCTCACACGGGTAAAAACTTATTTTACATCTTACGAGATATAATGAAAATGTTTAAAATAGAACAAAAGGTTTTTTCAATCTCGTTTGATAACGCGACTAATAATACAAACGCCGTTCAAAGGTTAATACTAAAATACGAACCACCTTTGAAAGGCATTTTCTACCATAGTAGATGTGTTGCACACATCATTAACTTGGTTGTGCAAGACGGACTAGCGGTTCAAGAAATAAGCGTAGTAAAAAACGCGTATAAAATTATGTTACAAGATATATTTTGTTCTGGTAAGGCTAGATACAAACATTATATGAGATTATGTAAGGAAACGGATTCCATCTTTTTAACCCCTAATTGGGACATGCCCGTAAGATGGAATTCGACTTACAATATGTTTATGTGTGGTTTACGGCAACGCGACACTTTATACGTTTTTCATGATCAACTTGTTCAAAAAGGTCTTGCAACATCATTTTCCTCCGACTATTGGGAGGTTATTCAAAAGATAACCGAATTGCTCAAAGTTTTTAAAACCGCAACTACTTTATTATCGGGTGTTTATTATCCCACAAGTCATTTGGTACTTAATCAAATATTTTTAATGAGTTCAAAACTAAGCGAATACGAATTTTGTGGTAATGTATATGCAATAATGGTGGCTCCCATGAAAGCAAAACTAAGAAAATATTTTAAAGAAATGCCACCGGTAATTAGTTATGCCGCCGCGTTAAACCCATGTTTGAACATTTCCGGGGTGGAATTACTTATCGATAACATTTGTAACGATTTGAATTTGAATGATGAGGATCCATTTTTTCACAAAATACAAAAGACTATTTTAACAAATCTTTTAAAGATTTATTTGGTCATTATTTTCAAAAATATAGTTCAACAACAATGGTTTCTTCTAGTTCGGCTTCCACAATGTTTGCTTCATCATCTTCTTCCCGAGATCCAATGATTAATTTATATAATAGTTTAAGACAAGAAAATCATAAACGGGCAAGGGGTGATGGTGACCAAAGGGCCACTAGCGAATTTGGGAGATATACCGGAACGGATTTTTTAGCCTCAATGGGACCCGAAGAATTCGCATATTTTGACATTTTGGCTTGGTGGAAAGGGAGGGAATCTCAATTTCCCATCCTAACCATCATGGCCCGAGATTTACTAACCGTCCAAGCTTCTACGGTAGCTTCGGAATCCGCCTTTTCTCTTAGTGGCAGGGTACTATCCATACGAAGAACAAGACTCACACCGGCCTCATTAGAGATGTGTATATGCTTGAAGGATCACTTAGACGCCGCGGAACGTATACAAAACGTTTCAAGTCTAGAAGGTGAATTGGAATACGAAGGAGATATACACGATATCGAGGTGGAAGCGGGTATGGCAATATCACTTTCCGATGAAGAAATTGCTCTCGATCAAGCTTCGCGAGAGGCTTCCTCCGAAGAAGATTTCGACTTTTGAAGACTACCCAAGTTGAAGATGTTAGAAGAATTAAAGATTAATAAAAGTTGAAGATTTTTGAAGAATTATATAGAATTATTGGTTTCGATAATATTTTTATGAAGATTTAGAAGACTTTTTTTTAAGTTATTGTTTAGTTATGTTTCCATTCATAATGTACTAGCATTCTATCGGAAAAAATTTGAAGAATACGTTGGTTTTCCCTAAAACGCTTAACGTTCGAATAAGATTGAATTATATAGAATTATTGGTTTCAATAATATTTTTATGAAGATTTAGAAGACTTTCTTTTAAGTTATTGTTTGGTTATATTTCCCTTCATAATGTACTAGCATTCTATCGGAAAAAATTTGAAGAATACGTTGGTTTTCCCTAAAACGCTCAACGCTCGAATAAGATTGAATTATATAGAATTATTGGTTTCAATAATATTTTTATGAAGATTTAGAAAACTTTGTTGTAAGTTATTGTTAAGTTATGTTTCCATACCTAATGTACTAGCATTCTATCGGAAAAAATTTGAAGAATACGTTGATTTTCCCTAAAACGCTCAACGCTCGAATAAGATTGAATTATATAGAATTATTGGTTTCAATAATATTTTTATGAAGATTTAGAAAACTTTGTTGTAAGTTATTGTTAAGTTATGTTTCCATACCTAATGTACTAGCATTCTATCGGAAAAAATTTGAAGAATACGTTGATTTTCCCTAAAACGCTCAACGCTCGAATAAGATTGAATTATATAGAATTATTGGTTTCAATAATATTTTTATGAAGATTTAGAAAACTTTGTTGTAAGTTATTGTTAAGTTATGTTTCCATACCTAATGTACTAGCATTCTATCGGAAAAAATTTGAAGAATACGTTGATTTTCCTTAAAACGCTCAACGCTCGAAAAAAAACCGAATTTTAGAGGAAAACCGGTTTGAAACCGGTTTTTGAACCCGAACCGGTTTCAAACCGGTCCAAACCGGTTAGGGTTTTTTCTCCCTCCAAACCGGTTCGGTTCCAATCCGGTTTTTGGAAAAACCGGTTCTTGACCATTGACCAAAAACAGGTTCGGTTTTCCAACCCGAACCGATTTGGCCCCAAAACCGGTTTTGTTCATCTCTATCCTTACCCATTTCTTATGGCCTAAAACTCCCAACCAAATATCCTTAGTTTCGAAAGCAGCATGTTTCTTTCTAAAAAAATTTTTGTACCGTACAATTTTATATTACTTTTTGTTACAAAAAAATTGTTTCTAAAAAAATGTTTGAATTGACTCAAAACATCACATGTTCGGTAGATGTGAGGTTTATTATATCTTTCAACGACTATTAGGTGTCTTTTTCAACTAATTTTTAACAACTAACCACTATTAAAAGAAACTATTCTTAGACACCTAACTAATTTTTAATAAACTAACCACTATTAAAAGAAACTATTATTAGGGGTGTGTAGAATTGAGTCTTTAAGATACGATCTTATTTGACGATCCAAACACAAATATTTGAAAAGGTATTTAGCTAAAAAGTGGTTATATGCGTTTCTTTAGCAAGAGAAACTCAGTTTTTGAAAGAAAAAAAACATGTTGGAAAATACATTTTCAAAATGGTGTTTTAAAAATGTAAAATTTATTTCGAAGACACACTTTCAAACACCCTCTATAAAGTAGATGTGTTTAGATAACTATGCGTTCACATTCAATATTTATTAGGGATGTGTTTACGTGAAATTGCACAAATGACTAGTTGTCACCGAATTTTTTCGTTATAAGTAACATATCCACTAAATTGATTAGTGTTCATCAATCAATTTTAAAAAATATTGAGTGAGGAGAAACAATTTAACAAAGACTTATCATCACGTGCAACTTCGATTACTCTCTTTTCACACAATACCTTTTCAATTGATCGAGAAATACTAATCAATTAAGTAGATATTGTACATGTAAAGAAGAATCTTCGTGACAACTTGTCATTTGTGCAATTTCACGTAAAACGCGTCCCTAACTTGATTACAAATTAAAAGTTTAATACCTTATATTTAAAATTTTAAAGTTGTATACCTTAAATTGAAATAGGTGAAAAGTATAGTATACCTTTTTGTACTTTTTCCCTACATATTTAGGTAAGATAAAAAAAAAGCTCGATAACACCTCTAATCGAGCTCTTAAATGTTTGAATTGAGTTTGATATACATTTCGAGTTCGATTTTTAAGCTTAAGATTGAGCTCGACTTGATCGAGATTAAGCTCGAACTGAGCTCGAACGATAAAAGCTGGATCTGATTGCAACCTTATACGGATGTGCATATATCTCAGTAACAAATGTTAATTGCTTGAATTTATCGATTTATATTATTCAAATCTTAAATTATAAACGTCCTTTCTATTATTATAAGAGGATTTTTTTATTTTATTTTTTACTTCTATAATTACTTCAATTCCTAGGTACAGATTTTTGGTAAAATAAACGATATAAAATGGAATTTACTTGTGGTGGAGGTTTCTGAAACTGGCATATGCTTCCTCATCTTGGATAAGAAGCACATTTTTGGATTCATGCAATGAGATCAGTCAAAAAGGCTATGCTTACGTCACCATCCAATTTAGCTTTTATTGTTGAATATTTCATATATTTTCAACTTTGACGACATGCTTAGTAATACTTTTGTACTACTATTTTATTTTCCAAAATCCAAAATACAAGTTGCTAATGCATAATGATTTTAATCATGTTTGGATATGTATAATTGATTGATACTTTGTAAATTTTGTGAGGGAAATATGTAAGGCTAAATTTTGTGAGGGAAATATGTAAGGTCGGAGATAGGAAATTCAAGTGCAGGGGTGAAAAAAAAATTATGTTTATGTGTTTTATAGTTTTCTGGGAGTGAAATTTTTAACACGTTAAAAAATTTCTTTTTTGCGTAATTGAAATTTCTTGTGGTGGCAATTGCCTACGATACTCCCATCATGTCTCCGCCCCTGGAAATATGACGACCTATTACTACAAATATGTAATAAAAATTGATTTTCTAAAAATATTTCATCACGTCGTTTCGATGAGCGTTGTAAGTCAAATGGAATAGTCAGTTATCAATGTTTTTTCTCCCTTTTTCTTTTTTGAAATATGCCTGATAATCAAACCAGCTCAACTCTTAGTTTGATTTATCTCACACTAATTCTTTGGTTTTATCAATCTAGGCTAAATCTAATTAGCATCCCTAATTATTTCTATAATATGTGATCAATGTCTTTTCTAATTTCTACTACTACAAAATACAAAGACAAAAAAGGAAAGAAAAAAACAATTTTTTTTTGACAAATCTAGGATTTTTTATTTCACGTCTTGTGTATATGAACATGACATGACATCGTGTTGAATGTCACTCCAACTATGCCGATAAGTTATATTTTAACTTATGTCATATGAAATATGAAAATAGATATATAACATTGTTATTGGAATTAACCCTTCGTTGGAATCAATTCTCACCACAATAAATCTCATAATTTTGTATAAGTCAATAATTAAATGCACAAAATAGAAAAAATAACCCGAACAAAGGATATATCATGGTCACTCGTCACAATTTACAACCTCCATAATTGTTATTCACCTCACAAGATAACAAAACAAAAATACATGTTTAAAGGCCATACAGCCTCCGCCACTTGACGTCGCCGCTCACCGTCACTTCCCGCCGTCACCTATTGCCGCTGCTCATCGTCGCATCTTCCATTCCCCGTCATTGCGACTGCCCGAATCCACTACCGCAGCCACCGGCTTCACCGTTGTAGCGAAGACTCTCGTCGCTGCTCGCCGCCTGACCTATACTCTCTTTCTGTTTGATTTATCTTTATGGGTTTTCTAATGGAGGATTAATATATGTGTGTTTCGATTTCTATGTTTTCATGTTGAGATAAAGGAATATTAAATAAAGAGAGCACGAAAGGAAGTCATGAATCTGAAAGGGGAGAGAGATTGAAAAACAAGAGTGAAAATTAATAATTGAGGTGAAAAAATATTTTGAAGAAGAAAATGAGTTTTGTTATTTTTTTTAATTAATGGAAGAGACGAAAAAGTTATTTTTGAAAATTTAATAACTATATCATTATGTGGAAAATCAAAAGACTTTCTTACCCTCCCATGTCTTGCCCATGACTTGAACTAATATGTCTTGCCCATGACTTGAACTAATAGACAATATTAACGACTGTTAGACTAAAAGACCATGAGTGTAACAAGTTTAAAAATAAGGAAGATATGTGTAATTAATATTTGTAAAAGACCATGAGTGTAACAAGTTTAAAAATAAGGAAGATATGTGTAATTAATATTTGTAAAGGACTATCAATGAAATTTGAGATAAACCTTAAGGACGATTTGTGTAATTTTCTATCCACGTATATATCCAATCCTCGAACGCATAGTATCTGAAAAACATAGTAGTTGATCATCTTATCAAAAATATTTTCAATCTTATAAAATTTGATCACGGGGTACACGATTTATCGCTTTCATTATAACCGTGAGATCGGTCAACCATAACATCAATTATTAAACACATATACATGAAAATTAATACTATGGTTTTATAAAGTTAAAAGACACTCAAGCATCATACGATTAACTTTAAAAATAAAGTATACTTAAATCACTTGTATATATATTTTTAATAAATTAACGTTATAAAAACAGATCTATAAAATTGCATGTGTATCTTTTTCTTCAAACCTCCAAAGCACATTGGATTTCAATACAGTTTTGACTTTTGACTTCTAAGCAAATGATAGTAGAATACTTTTAATAAATACCAACACTTTCTTTTCTAACAAGATTTCAATTCAAGTGATGTTGACCATCGGTAAGCATTAACCTAAGTTTATATTTTATTAAAATGTTATTATTGTATATTATTTTATTATTACTATATTTTATATAAACATGTTTTTAAAGTAATTTTAGCAATATGACCATTACCACGAGATAATTCAATTAGTGTTTATTTTGACAAATCCTGAAAATCAAGTGTTTAAATTAATAATTTCTCAGTTAATTTTTCTTTTTTTTAACAAGAAAAAATGGTTTCTTAAAATCTTCCTAGCGAAAAACCCTCATATTATTATCTTAAATACATACAGAGTAATCAAAGAACGTTTTCATATCTATTTATAGTAAGTATATCATATATTTTGTCGAAATCATATTTTTCTTGAAACTCAAATATAACTCACATCAAAAGTAGTTTGATGATAACATCCTATTTTGTTAATTTGGATTTTGCTGACTATACCAATTAAATACATTTTTATTTCCTATATTTCCATATTAAAATTAAAATTCCTCACTCTCAAACAACACATAAAAAATGCTAAATAAATAAAAATAAATAAAATAAAAAATAAAAAAGCGGCAGCTGTACACCAAAACCAGTCTCCTCCGTTTTTGTTTCTTTCATCATCGCTCATCGATTTGAGCTTAATAAACAAAAGATCGTCAATTTTTTTAACAGGTCACCAAATTTAACCAATTTTCATCGTAGATCGGAATTTGAGCTCATAATTTTTATTATTATTATTTCTGTAATTTTTTGTAATTATTTAATTTGTGAAAATTATCTTTGATTCCGATCTTGATGTTTCGGGTTAATTCCTCAATGGGTTTTGATGGGTTTTCGATTATCTAAAATGGGTCGATGAGATTTTTAAGTTTCATTGCAAGTTTTTGTTGATTGAGATATATCAGCCTTTTCTCTCTCCTTTTTTAATATTTAATTAAAAAAAAAATTTAGAAAGAAACTAAAAAGTGTATTAGATTGGTTCCTTTTTGTGGGTTTTTTTGTTTTTGAATGATTTCTGTTGGGAGTAGAGATGATGGTAGGAAGGGGTTTAGTTTGAGATATGGTGTTGAAGGTGGAAATATGGATTTAAAAGCTGAACTTGAAGAAGGAGAGGCTTGTTTTCACAACAACAATAATAATAATAACAATTATAATTATAATCATTATAATAATGATGATCATGATTATGATGAAGAAGATGATGATGATAATTCAACAATTGACCCTGATGTTGCTCTCTCTTATCTTGTAAGGAACAATTCATCTCAATTACTATTTTTATATAGTTTCAATTATTCATTTTCTGAATTGTGTAACTCAATTATTGTTATATATACTTGATGTGCATTGTTTTGAAGCAATTTCCATGTCTTGTATGGTTAGATCTATTTGTAACAACTTGAATTATTGTTTGCTGATTATGGGTATTGGATTTTGCTAGCTACCTTAACCTTTTGTTTATACCTTCCTTTTAATGAAGATCATTGGAAGCTTAGTAAGTATTATCTATTGATTAAACCCGTATATAGCTACGGATTGCAACTTTGTGAATTTTTAGGGCAGTTACTTTTTGGATTGGCTTTTGAACTTTGATATATTGTATTTAAACAATTGAAAAGTCGCTAATGAAATGTACGTGTGTTTATATATGCAATTTATGCAATATATGCTGCAAGCATGCATGTAATAAGATTCGACTTCATGATATGGGATTATGCTACAGAGGTGCATTTATTTGCATACATACATATAGTTATGTTTGTGTGATATTAGTCTAAAAGCTAAACAATAAAAGAAAAAGGCAATCTTGTAATTCGTATAATAAATATGTAATATAAACACATAGAAATTGTAATCTTTATTATTCTTTACTCATTAGTCCTAACTAACAAATAACAAAGAATCTTGTTGTTGCCTTGGCATCATCTCTCGAGTTTGTATAGCTATTCAGTGTAATAGTTAGGGTGATCCATTCTTCTTCTGAAGTAAAGTAACATGTTTAATTTGATTAAATGATGTTCTTACCATATTGGGACGTTTTTACAAGATAAGTTGTATGGCATTTGATTCTCATTTTACCCTATTAAGATGTGTACTTCTTTTTTTTAATGTATCTTGTTGGTTGATCTTTGAAGGACGAGAAACTTCAAGATGTGTTGGGACATTTTCAGAAGGATTTTGAAGGGGGAGTCTCAGCTGAAAATTTGGGTAAGTTAAACAATAAACAAGTAGCAGATCGTTGGTAACTCCCAAACTAGAAGTGCCCGAATGCTGATTCTAGCATTTGTATATATTTGCAGGGGCAAAGTTTGGGGGATATGGTTCGTTTCTGCCCTCTTATCAGCGTTCTCCTGCTTGTCCTCATCCAAAGACGCCACCCAAAGCTCCTACAAATAACGCATCCAACTCCGCAAATGTGCTGCTTATAGAGGTACTAGTTTTTTGTTTAATGATTGTAGAGTAATTATATTTTCGGTTGAATTTTGTACTTATGTTCAACATCAATTGGTCCTCAGATGAATAACCCTTTTAATAATCTTAAAATTTTGGAACATCCACCATTATTTTCGTATTAATAACTCCATTGATACCATAGTTAGTGCTGTTTATACATCTTAGTAGTGTATTTTAAACTTTTAAACCGAATTATGTATTCCCCCTTATAGCACTGACTTACACCCCTAAGGAGATGCCAATGTGGTTCGTCTATTAGTTATTTTTAGATGCTGTGAATATATGATTAACAAAACTTGATTGAATGATGTAATTTTCACCACAATGCTGCTTCCCTCAAGGGAACTTGGGCTACATTTTGCGCACACAATATTCATTTATGTTAGCACACAGGGTGGTCGTTATAACTCGGCCTCGGCGTCAAATACATCTCAACCAACAAGACATGGACCAGCTTCGAGTAGCGGTGCACCAAGGGTGGGTCCATCAATGAATGGTAAATTAACACAAGAAGTGCACATGTCATCTGTTAAGGCTGATGATAGGTTCGCTTCCAATGGACTGTCCATTAACAACTTTGCTAATACATGTGACCCAAAGTCACTAAAGGTTCGAATCAAAGTTAGATCAGATAACTTGTCAACTCGAAAGAAGGCTGAAATCTACAGTGGACTTGGCCTTGATGTTTCTCCTTCATCTTCATTGGAAGCTAGTCCTGTAGATAGTGATGTTTTCTGTCATGACACCCCTCATGATGAATCTCCCACTAGTATTCTTGAGGTTTGTAATGTCCCTTACATATATATATATATATATATATATATATATATATATATATATATTATATTCGTTCTTATACTTTTTCAGAGGTGACAAAATGGGCTTGTTGAGTGATGTGTCAAACATCTGCTGTCCCTTTTTAAAAAAATAAAAAAAATAATTAAGTTTATAAATATAATAATATACGCTATACTACTAAAATAAAACTTGATTTGTTTTAATAAAGCGGTTTTAGTGATCATAACTCGTAAACTTTGAATACACTTTGGGCTGCTTTTGACCCCTTTAACCTGTTTTAGATAAGTTTCAAAGTTCTATTTGGAACCATTGGAGATCAATACAACCCGTTTTTAGGTACTTCTAAATTCTACCTCTATTCATCATGTAACATTGCTTAAAGATACAATTTTCATTTTGATTCTTCAACAGATGATGACGTCATTTCCAGTTCTTGGAGGTTTACTGTTATCCCCCCTTCCGGATGATCTCTTGTGCTTGACTGAAAAAGAGAAAAAGGAGGATAGTAGTTGTGGGTCCGTGCATAAGCAAAGCCAAGAAAGTACTTTTAGGGTTAAAAAATCTAATTCTAAAGTTGATAGAGATGTTTTATCTGAGAAGAAGACAAAGACCGAGAATTGTTTTGCTTCGGTTGAACCAATAAAGGCGAAGAAGGAAGTTGTCACTGATATGTCTTGTGAAGAACTTGTATCGAATGCTTTAAAGCTTCCTCTTTTATCCAATACGCAGGGTAATGTTTTGGATTTCAAAAAAGTTGCTGCCGTGAAGAGTGAACCAGCTTTTGTACCAAAAGAAGAACCTTTAGATCCGGTTTCGATCCATGATGATAGAAAGGAGGGTTTGGCTAGAAATGTAAATCCTGATGATAAGTTCATAACTTTCCCTACAAAATCGGAGTCAGATGTATCAAAATCTGGAGTAAAGCCTCCAATGCAGAAGCCTGCTCAGAAAGCTACTTCACATGAAAAAGATGGCACGAAATTGACAACATCATCATCTGGAGGCAAAAAGAAATCAAAAGTAAGCCAAAGTATGGAAAATGGTTTTCAAAGTACAGAGGCCTCGAAAGTTAGTGTAAAGAACGATTCTTCCTCAAAAAATAAGAACACTTACAGGTTGAAAGTAGAGGATTCAAAAAACATTAATGGAAAGGTGAGAGAAACATATAAAGATTTCTTTGGGGAGCTTGATCCAGATCTTGAAGATGGTGATGACATGGCATTGGAGGATAAGCCTCTTGGGGACAGGCCTAAGGACAACAAAGTTACTGAAAAGGGTTATACTTTAGAAAGTGACGTTTTGTCAAAAGATAGACTAAATGGAAAAAAAGGTCTAAAACCATCTTCATTAGTATATCCGGTAACAGGAACTGTTGTGGGCCATGGCCCACCTATAATGACAAATGGTGTGCCTATTTCTGATCCTGCTTCTGCACCAGTGGCTGCAGTAGTCAATGAAGATTGGGTTTGTTGTGACAAATGTGAAAAATGGAGGCTTCTTCCGCCAGGTATAAATCCAGGCAGCCTTCCTGAGAAGTGGCTCTGTAGCATGCTTGATTGGCTGTAAGTGTCTTTTTTCACAATTATAATTTATTGTTTCTCTTTCTTATTAATTTTCCAAACAACTATCGGTACCTTCCTAAAATGCATAATGAGAATTAAGAGTGACACTTCAATTTGCAAATGTGAGTTATCTTGGGCAACAAGTGTCGAGAATAATAGTTAATTTAGAGGTAAGGGTCAAACGGATTTGGGTCTGAAATACATAGATTTATAGTTCTGGTCAAAATGGGACAGATTTATAGCCAAAACCTTTTTGCCTCCCTTTCGTATTTTGTCTTTAATTACGAAGAAGATAGTCATACTAATTAATATTAATTTTATATTATAATGACTACGAGGTTGTAAGCATTAGAACACATTTTGCACGGCATATGATCTGTTTGGTCAATCCCCTTTTACCTATCTATTTTTACCCATTTGATATGTTAGCGATGAAATATTACCCAAATCCACCCATTTTCAGGTAAATGAATCGAAATAGCCATCCCTAATAATGTTTACCTTTCCATATTTTGGCGAAAATCCTCCATTTCTTGCAAACTCATAGCGTTCTTTTTGCTTTATTACAATAGTAATTTTTACAATGAACTGAATGAAGGTGAAAAAGTAGCTGCTTGAAGAAAACCGCCACTAATTTAGTATCTTTTATAATAAGTTATGTGCTTTTTTTTTATCATCGATTCTTCAGTTTCCTGATATATTTTAACTTGTCACATGGATAGGCCTGGAATGAACCGGTGCAACATCAGTCAGGAAGAAACCACGAAGGCTATTTCCACCCACTTTCTTGGCCCGGCGGCTCCTACCATTCATGGTTTTCAGCCGGGTGCTTTTCAATCAGGAGAGATGGCTGCTGACCCTCAAAGACACCAACAACCTTTTGGTCAACAAGTTGGTGTGAAGAAAAAACTTGGAACAAAAGATGTTCTGAACGAATCCAAACCGGAAAGACCGTCTTTGTCTTCTAATTCTACAAAGAAGAACCTTCAAACCTCAAATACAACTAGAAGTTTAAACCAGTCTCCTCGCGTAAATGAACTAGAATTTCAAGATTCTGGGCAGTCTAGTACTATGATTGCAGAAAAGCACAGATTTAAACATAACGAAAAGAAGAAACTGCGTGAAAACTTTGTGGATGAAGGTATTTTTGATACTTCCTTTTGTATGTTGCGGGGGCTATTTCAACCCATCTACTTACAAATGGGTCATTCTGGTTTCTGTTCTATCTATAACGGGTCAAAAAGGTTAAGCTAGAATGTACAAACCAAACAGTCAAAGGTCAAATGACTTGAACTGGTGAAATGTCACTAGGAGTTAATTCAAACACATAAAGCCTCCTAAATCTCTCCGTTTAAATAGGTGACAGTTTGTAAATCTGTGATAATAAAAAAGATTGCCGTATTTAGCACTTCAATTATTTGTGCAAAACTTTTTTGCTCGGGGCCCAGCTCGGTCCAATCAGCTTACTACTGTTTGACCTGTACTGAACCCATTTTAAGATTTTTTTTTCCTTTTTTTTTTTTTTTTTTTTTTATCATGTGTCCAATGCGTATTGTTGGTTTCTACACTTGCACAGGTAATAATGCTCTTCAATTAAAGATTAGAAACAAAAGAGAGAGTAATCAAGATTATTCTAGAGATTCCAAGAAAGTAAAAATGGATGGTCATCATGGGACTGATAAAGATGGGGCTTCTGACCATGATGGAGCTATCTTTAAGGCAGTTAACAGTTCCATTAGTGATTTACCTATAAAGGACCATCATAAATATGATGATCCAAAATCTGCCTCCAAAGTTTTTGGGATAAATCCCAAAAATCAAAATGGAAAATATGAGGAAAGAGATGGTGTGAGAAAAAGAAAATCTAGTGAATTTGATGATGCCCAAATAGTAGAAACGAGTGAAAATGGACAGAGGAAGGGCAAAAAAGCTAAAGTACCCGAGTCCCGTGAGGAAGAAAAAGGTAGACTTGTAGCTTCTTCTAGAAGAGATGTCGCTTCATTGGCTGCCACGTCGAGCTCTTCTAAGGTTTCTGGATCTCATAAAACTAAAACCAATAACCAGGAAGCAAAAGGGTCACCTGTGGAGTCAGTTTCTTCATCTCCTTTAAGGATTTCAAATCCTGATAAGCTAACATCTTCTAGAAGGAACTGCGAAAGTGTTGATAATTCTGAAGATCCTAATAAAGATCGAGGAGATGATTATAAAGGAATTAACCAATCAACCACTTTCAGAAAGGAATTAGATGTAGCGGAAATTGTGCCTTCTCTTGAATTTGAAACATTACCATCCGTTAAAGGCCATAATGGGGAAAGGAGAAAAAGTGGGAAAGGATCATCTTCAAGATCTAAAGACAAACACCGGAGTTCTAAGTCTGATATCGAAATGGTTAATCATAAGATCTCTGAGCATATAAATGAAAATGAAGAAAAGTCAAAGGGGGGACGGAATCGATCTCAAGATAAACCATCTGTTAATCCTGATAAGTGTGAAAAGGGGTCTGCTTTAAAGAAAGAATCTTCTGGAAAACAACTCTCAGTTCAAGAATCCAAGCAACATGTGTCGGTTGAACGTGACAGTGAAAAACTATCAAAGAAAGATGTGGCGGGAAAGGGAAGACCTCACTCATTACCACCTTCTGGCAAAGTTCAAAGTGAAACATCCTCACGGCCTCCACAGCCTTCGCACAAAGAAAATGTGGGAAATGTTATGTTAGTTAGTGGTGTTGAAAGTGGTGATGGATCTAAAGCAATCAAGCAGAAAAAGAAAGCTGACAATCAGTCGGTGAGTGTAAGACATCCGACCCCTAACATTCATAAGGGAACACCGAGTCCGCTTAGACGGGAATCATCAACTCAGGCTTCAAGTGCTATAAAAGAGGCGAAAGCTCTTAAACACATGGCTGATCGTCTTAAGGTTTTTGAAATTTCTTTTCTTAATTTTTAGGGGTGTTTGGATGTACATTTTGAGAGTGATTACAACAACTTATAATTGATTTAATAAGCTAATTTTTTTCTAATAAATTGTTTCAGATAGTTAATCTGCCTTAAAGTACACTTTGGGCTACCTCGGCCCATTTGACCCTTTTGGATCTGACCAGTTTCTTTTTAAGCTATTTTTTAGTGTATGGTAAAGTAACGTTACTTATGCTACCTTGTTTTGGACTTCTGTTTATTGCTTTCTTAAGTAATCGGAATTTTCAAAATACACAGACATCTAATTCACTGATTATTACCACTGTAAACATCAAAGCCACATCCTAAAAACTATTTTAGCAGCCATGTTTATTTGTTTGTGATGAATGATGTAACTTGGCTAATTTGTGCAGAATTCTGGATCAAATAATGAGAGTAATTCTCTTTATTTCCAAGCAGCCCTTAAGTTTCTGTACGGATCTTCTTTATTAGAATCCATCTACACCGAGAATGGCAAACATGCTGCTGATATGCTTCAGTCAACGGACATGTACAGTAGCACTGCAAAACTTTGCGAGTACGTGAAATCTGGAATATTTAAATTAACCATTTTCATGAGCTTACTTATTTAACATTAATTAATCTAATTATTGAAGTAATTTATTTAATTATAGGTATGTTGCTCATGAATATGAGAAATCAAAAGAAATGGCTGCTGCAGCACTGGCATACAAATTAGCTGAGGTGGCATACTGGAAGGTAGTCTTTTATTTACATCCCAGTGCCTCCAAGGATAGGCAAGAACTACAAACAACTCTAATGGGTCCCACTGGTATGCTGGTCATTACTTAGTTTTCTATTATCTTTTTCTTTTCTTCAGCAAGTTGTAATAAATAGCAACCCATTTCACATAGTTTTTAATTTCTAGTTTGGTCACTTGATTTTCGAAATTGTTAGTAAAAGCATCTCACTTTCAAAAACCATTAACCAAGTCAGCATTTTACAAGTTTCTCTTTAAAATTCCATGTTTTTGAAAGCAGAACGGCTTTAGTGCTGATTTTCCAAGTCCGATGACCAAATTAGAATTCTAGTGAATGTATTAGGTATGTTAGTTTGTTACTAGTTATTGGAATAATGCTTTTTTTTTTTATCCAAGCATCATTTTCTAGATTTATTGTGTGTTTAGCCATACATTCCTTTGGTACCTCCTCTGTTCCATGAAAGCTCAAGCTAGTGATTCAACACATAGTAGATAAATTTACTATTGGTCAAATATCTAAAATCTCCTTAATAAATACAGATAACCAAAATATGAGACTTATATCAATTGAAGAATTTTATATTTTAGTAGTAAATAGATGAACTTTACTTGGCAACGTTCTCAAAAAGAAAAGTTTTGCATTTTTTTATAATAAGGAATACTTGAAGTGATTCATTTGTATTTTTTAACCTGAGAGACTGTTGTTGGTTTGAATTTGTAGGTGAGTCTCCTTCTTCATCTGCCTCTGATATTGATAACTTGAACAACCCAGCGGCTGTTGACAAAGCTGCCATTCCCAAGAGTGTTAATGATCCTCAAATTGGTGGGAACCATGTAATTGCTGCTCGAAATAAGTCCAGCTTCTTGCGGATTCTTACTTTTGTAAGTGCACACTTGAAAACCAAATACATCTTGCTGTCAATAGAACTGGCATTTTGACCAGTTTACGTAAAACATCGGTCAATTTGTATTATTTTCCAACTCCAGCAGGTCAAATCAGAAATGGGTAAGATATGAAGTTAGTTAAAAATGTAACCGGCGGTTCAAACAGGTTCAGAAAGTTGAACTGATATGTAAATAGTATAGCTTTTGTAATTGTATTGAATACACTATTTTTTTTTCTATCAATTTGAAAGTATGGACATAAAGGGTCAATGGGTCTACCCAACCCATAATAAAAAGTTCCTGTTTGACCTGAACCCGTTTTGACCCATTAGTCCATTACACAACTGTCAACCTCTAGCTGTAATTGAATATTCATATTTTTCTCACATATGAAATATATGTAGACGCAAGATGTCAACTTTGCAATGGAAGCTCATAGAAGATCTCAGAGTGCTTTTGTTGCTTCTGGTTCACATCCAGAACACGCCCATCATAAGCAAGCAATTAAGCCAGCTCTCGATTTCAACTTTCAAGACATTGAAGAATTGTTACAACTTGTACGGGTTGCAATGGAAGTAATTAGTAGGTGATTTCGAGTAATTTGATGCATCTGAGGATTATACTAAATCTTGGGGATCTACAGACGAGAAGATGATATCTGGTGTATTTCTCAAACGCGTTTTGTACAACTGTACAGTAACTGCATTACTTTCCAATACAAATAAGGACCCAAGATCCAATACTGATCAAATAAAAGTTGCAGATTGAAGATTTTTGATCAGATTAGTGTTCTTTTTAGTGAGGATGGTTTTGAAACCAAGGTTGTTTCATGCATTGTTAATTTGTTGTCTTGATGTTCATTTGGAAAGCAGTGACATCAAGTTTTGTCTTTTGAGGTACGTAAACTGCATATAAACAAATTGTCTTTTTTCTTTCTTTTTTTTCTTCCTTTTTTGTATGTTAAAGTTTTGTATAGGTACTAATTGTCATTTTGGTTGCAGTTGATAGTGTTCTGTATATAATGGTGTCGTCGAGTTAGAATACATTCAGCAGTAGCGGAAATCGTCAAGTGAATACTTAATGTAGCGTTGAAGATGGTTTAACAGGTAACATTTCAGTGTTGCTGTTTGTAAAAAGAAAAAAAAAATTAACTTTGAGATAAGGAAGTTTAGTATATTAAAAATGATAGTTATTTTGGTTCAGGTGAATGGTGGGGAAATGCCTTAATGATGATGATGGATAAAGCATTGGCAGAGATTTGCATCGCATTTTTGCTTGTATAAAGAGAAGTCCACAAAATGGACCTTTGAACATAATATATGTATGAGAAACCGACATCGATTAATGTTGCTTCTAAGAGCTTTGTTTTACATGAATCGAATGAGCAAACGCTCCCACAAATGTATTTGTTAAATGAAATGTGTCGCACCTTTTACACGATTAAAGGCACCTAAAGAGCTTTCATAATGTAATTGTTTGTGTTATTTATCTGATCAAGTGAATCATCTTATTTTCACATACGACGAGAATATAAGTACCGAAGTAATAACAGTAAAGATTTTACTGAATATAACCCCAAGTGTTGCAGTTAACAGACTATAAAAAAAATTCAACATAAAAGACTAACAGGTGGTTATGGCCATGGAAGTTAACAAAAGAATTGGTTTTTTAGTCACCAAAGTGAAGGTCCTGAGATTAACAAAATTCATTAGAAACAACATTTTTATAGCCCAACGGTTTAAAATCCCACTGAATTCGAGCTAGTGAAATCACTCACAAACCTTTCTCTCTTGTTTTAAGCATTATCAAGGGTAAGCTCGGCTCGCCTCGCCTCAGCCATCTTACACCCTGTATGTTGATGTATACTCTATAAAACTGTGAATACATTTTAAATACATAAGAACCGCTGACTGAATTCAATTGAAGCACTTAATATTTTCTTAACAAAGGGAGAAGACTTGAATACTTGTTTTTAGGCTTTTTATGATAATATTAGAAGGAAAATTGCAAAAAAGAAGAAAAGGTTGTTTCCATGTTTTTTCAGATTAAGCAATGGCAAGGACATAAACTGAGTGGTTTGATCAACCCATTAATATTTTCTGAAAAAATCTAAACATGCACCACTTGAAGCACCCTTGAAAATCGGTTCATTTACTTAAAATTCATACTTGACATTACTTTTCAATATGTCAACTGCACAAAGCCCCGAGTGTCAAAGAAAATATATCCACAAAGATAATGGTTGGAAGTTGGAACACAGTCCTCCCCCTTACCCCAAAAAGGATAAACAGAAAAATCAAAAACGTGCAAGTGATCAAGGCATGGGAAAAGAACGTGTTTCATTAGCGACCACAAAGACGTGTTTATACTTGCTCTACTCCTTTGCAACAAAATGTGATTGCCAAATACTAGCATCCAATAAGGTCACTTTTTAGATCATGCCAAATATCTGAAGAGATTGGGGTTCTCCTTGTCTCTTTCCAAGTATTCTCGTGTGATCAGATCCTCAATCCTCTTCTTGATTGCCTTGAAGTCAGGCTATATCAAAATATAAGATCGTTAGTAGCCCATAGTCGTTGTTTGACTAAATACTCAAAACACTGCTATCACACCATGCAATGAATCGTGTATTGCATATGGGTACCACAACAAATACCTTCACAACAGATGAGCAGGACCCACAATCACATCTTCAATCGACATCATACCATATAGAGAAACTAGATGTGGTAAACTGTGATGTACAGCTTGGGTGGGTTGAGTAACTGATCATAATAGGTTCCAGTTCAAATGGGTCATTTATTGTAAGGGTTCAGTTGTCTCACTTCTATTCACTTTTACTTATAACAGAAATTCTTTGTATTAATTAAGATTACAAACAATCTTTAACTAAATTTTTAACATAACAATTTTGAAATTTTCATTAGAAGATTTTGGTCACTTTACTAGACCTATTTTTACATGTTCCCCTTTTAGGTGAACTTTTTCTATTTGAATCACTTGACCTATTGAGATAATACAGAACCCAAGTCAACCCATTTATAAACTCACAGGTGGTTATTCGCACATTCCATAAAAAAACAATGAAAGTGTAAGAACGAGTATAGTTAACGGACGAGGGATGAATGACAAACCTTGAACATACGACCTAGCTGCTCCACACACTCGGTGACTAGCTGTTGATGACCAAGAACTTTTCGGGACTTCATAATACGGACAATGGAAGCATCTATAGCATATCTCCGGTCCTTGTCAACATCTTCCACAACTTTTTTCCTCTCGTCCACAGGTGGCAAAGGAATCTGATTGGTGTAAGAAAAGAAGTCATGAAAACATACAAAATAAATAGGTAAAAGACATAGACAGTTGTTTAGGTGGATGCATACTCTAATCCTCCTCATCCTATCAGTGAACTTTGAATTAAACTGGAAATAATCAGTTTCAGCAATGGTTTTTGAAACTGGCTCCTTGGTGAGAATTTTATACTTGGCACACGAAAGCGATTGGAGTAACCTCACCAAATCTTCATCAGCAAGATTCAACTGTTGCTTGATATCTGAATAGCTTAGTCTATCTGAACCATTAAAGAGCAAGAGCACAGCAGCCTGAAGAAAAAGAAAAGAGAATCAAGAACACATGCGCCAAAAGATGATGACCACACACACACACTACATGTATTCATGGGGACAAAACCGAACCGAATAGACGACCAGAAAGTAAAAAAGTTACAAAACCAAGAACCGGACTGGTTTCAGCTTAAACCCTGTTCGACCCTACATTGGAAAGACTGATTTGAAAAGGTAAAACATAGATCAACACATTTTAAGCTTAAAGATATGACATATGACATTATAGGATAAAGTGGTTTTGTTCCGTTCAGTTCTGGTTCTGATAGAGAACCAAACAGAGTGTCAGTCACTTCAAAACTCTAGAACTCAACCATATATATGATAGTGGTTCTGCCTGGTCCGGTTCCAGTTCAAATCTTCAGTTGTCAGTCCAGACTGGTTTTTACACACCCCTACCCCACTCTTCTACTCAAGTATTACCTGATAGGTTCCCAAAATCAGCTCTATGGTTTTCTGATCAAATTTACCATTCACATTGCAGGTCCCTAGAGAGTAGATCCAAGTAAGCTTTCTGTGCTTAGTTTTTGTCTGATAGAACTCCTTGAAAACTTCAACACATTTCACCTGAAAATAAAAAGAACATCAAATAAATATAATATCATATCGAACAATATGTTTCAATCTACAGTTCATAAACAGCATACCATCTCTTGAGGTAGGCTAAGATCATAGGATTTATAAGTCGGCCAGAATCCCGTAGTCAGAACAGTGACTGTCAAATCAATCCCAGGGTTGGCACAAGAATTACTAGAAAGGTACTCATTGAACTGACTGTGATTCTCCTTTGCCAAAGCCAAATCCGTCACCTAGAAGCACAGACCAAAGTAAATCAATACATAGTAAAACATCAACCATGTGGCCAGAAGTAGCAAGATGAGCAGTTCAAGTAGGTTGGGCCAGGGTGAAAACGAGTTCAGGTAGAATATAGTTCATATTTTGGGAGAGCTGAGTTAGATTGACCCACTAACACTTTTTGTCCATCTTTAATAAAACCATATACATAAACAAAATCTTAAATTCTTAATAGGATAATTAAACATCATCCTAAGTTTATAACTTATCATACTAATCGACACTTGGCAAAGAACTATGTCATGTGACTTCTGTTGGCGCATGGGTTATCTGTGTCAATTAAGAAAATTTGAAAGAAGCTTAGAAGGATAAAGCATAACTTAATGCTTATAAAAGCAATGTCATCACATCTAACTGATTTGGAAGATTGGCAAAAATAGACTTTGGACCCATTTGACCTGTTCCCCTTTCAGCTACTTTCATTTGAGCCCTTCAAGAAATAACACACCCAAAATAGGCTCACTCAAAAGCATATTAGTCGAAATTGCCACCTATACAAATGACACAAACTCGGTCAATTCATTACCATGCCCTCCATCTTTGATGTGAACTGTCCACCACACTGTTGCTTTAACTTTGAGAGGATCAACCTCTCATGATCGTCGTTTGCACTCTTATCAAAAAGTAAACGCCGGGAAAGTTTTTTCCTATACACAGAAAATTAGACGGATTTCTTAAATTACAGCTCTAGAACAACTGACTTTAAAGAAAGGGAATATTTTTTTTCTAATTTACACACCTGTAGAACTCTGCAAAAAGGTCTTTATCACTTATGTAAGCAAGGAGCTTAACCACCTGTGGAAAGGACAGGTCACCAATATGCAATACTTCTATGAGTGAAATGACCATTAACAAAACCAAATAACAGCATTACAAAACTCTACCTTATCCAAGGTTTCTTCAATGGCTTCATCACTCAACTTCTCGCTACCGCCCTTTTTGAGAATATTGTCACAATACGAAGCCAGAAGCTCTGCACTAGAGCTACCAGCCACAACTTTATTGCAGAAAACCTCAAAGGCCTCTTTCAGAGCCTAAGAAAGAATAAAAAGATAAGGTAAATTTTAGCTTACATAGAACAAAAACAACTAGACAACAAAAGACTAACTCACCTTGTGAAATAGTGTGTGATTTGAGAAGCAATTAGTAACATATGCCATGAACTTATCATGCAACTCAATTACTTTCCTGACAAAAATCTGCTCCTGAGGCCCACCAACATTCTCTGTCTGCAAAAACAGGATCTAATCATTTGGCAATATTCAATAACTCGACCTGTGCATTACAGAAGAAGTGGTAATCGTGGAGTGTGATCAAATAAGCATGTTGATAATTAATTGTCAGATATGATTATTATTGATTATCTGATTTTGAATAAAACGATTTAGAATGATATAGAAAGTATGCATCATAATTGCACTTTAGATGGCACTCAACCCATTTTAAACTTCAAGTCATTTGACCCATAAACATAAAACATAAACGGAATCAACCAGTTCATAAACAAATGGGCCAAAGCTGCCACCTCCAATCAGTAACTCAAATCTAAATCTAAAACACTTATAAAGCATTTGCAATATAAGCTTAAAACTTAGTCTTTGTCCTATCGGAAATGTCTATTCTACCCTTCATTAGTGATATGGCAACTATAAAAAATTGATTACTCAATTAATATTTCTATAGAATGTATATAATATTCTACACAAAGTATTTACTTTGCCCACTAATTATAAACTTATTTATGTTAATTATTAATTAGACAACTCAATAGTGTTCAAGAAAAAAAATAGTAAAACAAATTAAGTTAACTGTTATTAATATATGATATATAAATAAATGTGATAGTTAAAACAAATATCACATAACAATCTATCTAGATGTTATGTTATAAAACTTAAATTTTTTAATTTTTTATCTTAAAAACATGAATATTAAAAGTTGTTAGGGTGTTACTTCTCCTCCATCTCAATCGAACACCCCGTACTGATTTTTAGGAGCAACATCTATTTATCGAGATTGTTTACAAAAGAGTATCATAACCCGCTACATTACGCGGGTATTATGCTATTTTAAACCAACATTCATAGCTCATTGTTAGTAATGAAAAATATTGTTTACATTCCAACCAAGACAATGAAGGTGCAGCTGAGCCCATCTGATAACGAAGAGTGGTTAGCCGATTCTATGTAATGCAAGTTCCTTAAAACTGTGATCATTACCTTGTTGCTTGCAGCATCTTCAGCCTGTTGGACTAAAGCCATTCCTTCAGCAGTAACATGCTGGCACCCAAAAGAATACTAGTGTGAGCAATGCAACAAAGAGCGTAAACTAGAATACTTTATATGAGCAAAGTATTACCTGTTTGAACATATTAGCAACAGGATCCAATCCTTTAGGAATTTTGCTAAACAGTCTATGCATTCTCGAGAGATGATCTACCTGTTAGTAAATGCGATCATTAAGTTAACTACAATTGTACTCGACGTGCAATCCTAGATGTAGGAAACCAAACTACCTTATCATCTCGAAGCAAGGTACGACATCCAGAATGCTCTTTCTCTAGCAATTGACTGCTATAGACAACCAACAATTCATTTTGAACTTTCTGTAAAAACAAAATAGAAAACATTAACATGTGAAGCAAAAAAAACTTCGCCAAACTATAAGCGGAAAGATCAGACATCTCTACCAATTGTAGCAACCAAAAGCAAACAACCAATAACTTCTTAAAAATTTTGTACGCTAAAAAGCATGTTAAAACAAAACCTATGATGGTTGAAAGGAGATGCATGGTGAAAACCACAACTGATGATTTGGTGGCCTAACTCAAAATCATATTCATATACTTCATAAACTTGCAACACCATACATTTACCAAGAAAAAACTAACCTCTAAGAGCTTCTGTTCACTGCTTAAATGCAAATAGCTGAGGACTCTGTCTTTCTCTTTTTTTAGACAATCCTCGGCCTGTGTTCCATAGAAGTCAGTCAAACAAGATGAAACTGATGCATAATAAGGTATTACTAACAGTGACAATAATGTAAACAGAAACTTTAAAGACTGCAATGAAATTG
The DNA here is from genome assembly GCA_963930675.1 of Gnaphalium uliginosum. Classification (NCBI taxonomy): domain Eukaryota; kingdom Viridiplantae; phylum Streptophyta; class Magnoliopsida; order Asterales; family Asteraceae; genus Gnaphalium; species Gnaphalium uliginosum. The sequence continues at coordinate 35,708,454 of OZ005680.1, read as the reverse complement.
GAAGTTAGGTGATAAGTCTAACAGTTTCAGATCAAAAGCGCTACATATTGGGGCAACATGCAACAGTTACTTTATCCATTCTTTTGAATAAAATGGATTAATATCATGCTAAATATTTTACTTACAGCAATAAGCTAACCTTCTTAATAAAGCAATATAAACAAATTTTATGCAGTTTAGTTAGATTTTGGATGACTTCCAACCTGTTCATCCCATCAGACTAATCTCCTTTTTAATTTAATCATTTATCTTACCCCATTTGACCCGTAGAGTTAGGTATCATTATACAGTTTCTAGTATAATTTACCTTCAACATATAATCAGGACAAGAATCATCCACAATCCAGTTAGATGCTTTTCGGGAATAATAAGCAGCTGAATCAGAGAGCATGGCAGTTTCAAAGTCGTTGACATAGTAATCCATTTGTCCCATCCCAATCTCGACATATATATCAAGAACATTTTTCAATAATGCTCTGTCAATCTGCTCTCCTTCTCGCTCTTGATCAATCTAGATCATACGAACTGTTAACTTCAACATCACATAGCAGACAACGAGATTGGTAAACGATCAAATAAAAAAACTTACAAGGGCAATGACCGCATCTCTAGCTTTACCCTTAGTCTCCTCATAAACCTGTACGAGAAGGTCTGATTGGTAACAGAAAAACCAAAACATCTAATGGACTACATAATCATATAATTACTAACCGATTCGCGAAAACATGTTAGACCAACTTCATTCAGGGCAGGTAAGGACCTCCGAGCAATAAAATAACGATCAAGGTAATGGAAAAACCGAGATAGCCACCTAACCATTACTTTATGATTCGCCCATCGCTTCACAAGCTCCCGCAACAAAAACTCGTCATGCTTCTCTCTCAATGATGGCAAAACCTTAAAAATGAAATGACATGATATAAAGCTGTGAGGATCAATAGCATAGGTACATAATCCATGACTTAAAGATTTCAGAAGCTGCATACATCAACAAACAACGTTTTCTATTCATGTTGTGGATAACTATTATCAACCAACAAATCCAAAAGAGATACGCAAGATAATAAAATCTTGGGCAATATAACTAGTTGTCTACAAAGTAATATAAATTAATTAATATTTCCGAAGATTAGTAAATTTGATGAAAATTAAGGCAACATTACACCCTGCTAATGCCATTCACCCGATATGCTTCCTAGAACGAAGTATAACTTGAACCAAGAATCATATTAGTTTGACATCTATTACAACCACAATCTTGTTTTTAATAATAAACAAAATGTAATGGTATATATATGAGCTATCTTAAGACAGATATTGCATGTAACTTTTTCTATTAATTGCCACCTGGCACCTTATATATATATGTATGCATGATGTCTGTTAATGTACTATACTGCTATTTTCTCGTTATCTCACAATTAACATGTTCTTTTGTCAATACAACATACACTTACCAATTTCTGGTACAACTAAAGCAAAAAAAAAATATGAAGGGTTACCGTAGAACGAATATACTCTTCAAATGCTTCCCTATATTTATCATACAACTGTTGAGAATAGTCATGGGGGGGCTTTTGAGTGCACATGTTATAGATAGTCCTGGAGACAAGAGTAGAAACAATAGAACACAACAATCAGGTGAGACTTTTACAAAACGAAAATATGAAAAAGTTTGAACGAATATCTGAATACGTGTATAGCATCATGTATTCTTCAGAGCTAAATTGTTCTGGATGCCCTTCCAATATTTTCTTCAGCTTTGTTATCCCATTTTGCATGAAACTCCATCCTTCATCCAACTCCATAGTTTTCATATGTGACATCGTCATTGTCACACAACTTCGTCAGCAGAAATTAAGAGCAACTGAACCATTGGAAAAAAATATATAATTGATAAAAGTAAGATAACAAACAAAAACTGTAAGTTTCAATACCATAATTATCATGTCGTGTACAGAGAATGCTATATCAATGAACACTTTCTTGAATGTTTATAACAACTAAACCGCATTGCACGTACTATATCAATGAACACTTTCTTCAACAATACTTACATATATAAATGTACACACACACATATATGATACATAAAACATGTATGGTTACTACTAACATGGCTATTCTACAATACCGATTAAACAAATTATTATACATATATAGTTACTAATAAAAGGATATACATATATATACATATACAGATGATATATGTACACATATATATACATATGTAAAAACAAACCCTAAAATCAAAAAAAAATCAGTCAAACCCTAGTTTACTACTACCATGATTATTCAACAATAACAAACATATACACGTCTAACATACGATTAAACCCGTAAAATCGAACAAATGAAACAGAAACCCTAAAAATAAGTTTTCCGATCAAACCCAACTGCGAAATCGATTACGACAAACCGCAATAATTGCTCGAAATCATAAACAATAAGAACTGATTTTAATTATATCGACAAAAAATACCTGCAATTTGATGATGAACGGAAAGAATTGAAAAAAGAAGAAGAAGCGGGTAATCGATAATTCGTGGATTTTGGGGTAAAAAGAAAATCAATTCGAGAGGCGGAGTCCACCCCTGTGGTTTTGATGTGCCATGTTCAATTCAACTTTTTTTTCTTTTTTTTGGGTATAGATTTGTCCTTTTATAAGTCGAGATATTTAATGGACTTTGTGACGGTGGTTTATTATTGTGTTTATATATTATATATTAAAATTACAATTAATTATATATTATATTATATTATAATTATATCATATTATTAAAATTTATAATATCTATCTCCATATATATATATATATATACACACACACACACGAACTATAAAAGATTGCTTCACAATTTGTCATGTAGGCAAAGATGACACGTGACAACTTTTAATTATTTTTGCTTAATTAATTAAATTGATTTTGTATTATATTTGAAAAAAATAATTATTAAGACCTAGGAATTGTATATTATGTCAAATTACTAAAAAGCTTATTAATTTACTCTAAAATTTTGAGTCATCTACCATTGCTCGAAGTCCATAACAAACTAAGATCATCAACAAGATATTTATTTAAAAATAGGAATATAGCATGTGATATGTATTAAAACATAAAAAATTCTTAAAATTTATGCATTTATCCATCTAATTTAATAATTAGCTTATTCCCTAATAAAATTAATCATATAACATTCAAACAATATATATATATATATATATATATATATATATATATATATATATATATATATATATATTCAATATATAATATCTATATATATACTAAAAAAGTATAAAAGAAAGCTTCAGAATTTGCCACCTAAGCATGAATGCCACGTGTCAATCTCTTAACTTCAGTTAACAAATTATTTAATTACTATTATATTATTATTTTATAATAAGTAATAAATAATAAATATAAATGTTACATATATTATAATAATATGAAAAGAGGATCACATACGAAAACAAAGTCCTATATAATTAATATTAGATTTTAAACCCATGTATATACACGGACCGTGGAATTCGTATTTTCTTTTTATAAGTATATAAATATTGTATATGATAAAATTCTATGATTTACATGGTTAAAAAATATGTAACGAATATTGAAATTTGATTATTTAAAGTAGTATTAGATTCAACATATAATTGCTGTCATATTATTTTTACTTTTTGTATGCGAATTCGAGTGTGTAGACGGTAATTTGTTAACCCGTGACATTTAAGATAACTCAAACAACATATAGAATTATAAAGGGAATTTCATTTTACATAAGCAAATCAAAAATATAAAATAATTATAGAAGCTAGTAATTATAAAAGACCACCAAATGATATTGTCTTCGATTAAACTGGAATGGTATTGTTTTATCATACGACATTAAGTGCATTATTGTAATATAATTTATGTTACCCGTGTGACTACCTAAAGTGATATTTGCTTTAATAACCAAGGTTCTCTAATTCGCTAGGCGGGGAGTACCGTTAGCGGAGAGCTTTGATTGTTGGTTGAAGCTTTAAACAAAAGGGCAAATAGTCCAAAAAGATAATGTAAAGTCCAAAATTTCCCAATCAAGGGAATATTACTTTCTCTATCGTCCAAAAAGAACCGCTAATTTTAATTTTTGGCAACAAATGACTATTTTGTAAATCTTAATTTAAGGAGAATATCACCCGATCAAAATTTTTTATATACAAAATTGACTCTTAATACGACTTGTTAGGGTTCATATGTGTCTAAGAGGTTCACATTTTTGCATTATCAACACATAAGCAATCTTCAATTTCACGATTCGTCATCTTTTAGATACGAATTTGTCACTTCAATTTTGAAACTCTGAGTGGATGTGCTCATGACCCCAAATGTTTTAAACCATAATTTATAGCATAAAGTGTTTATAAATGATGCGTAACAACTTTAAACGGCCTTAAATTTACAAATAAAAAAATTGATCAAGCGATATTCCCCTAATTTAAGATTTTCGACAAAAACAATCATTTCTGGCAAAAAAATAAAAATAAGAGTCCTTTTTGGGCGATGGATAAAGTAATTTTCCCTTGATTTTAAATTTTAGACTTTAAATTACCTTTTTGGGCTATTTTTCCTAAATAAGAAGATGAAAGAAGATGTAAACATAAATAATAAGCAATTTTATATTATATGGTGATTAAATTCAATTTAATATTATATATTGATTTTTTAAGGATTAATATGGATCGTCGAAAGAAAATTAGTATATTCTGTTTTAAATAATATTCAAAAACTAATAGATCTACTCCATCTCTGAACGGAGGAATTGGATCGAGAACCCAAACTTAAAATCATATCTTAACTAGTTGATAACATTGATCTACATGTAATTTACGATTGGACTTTTGAATTGTACAATTATATTGAATTCAAATCTATATATAACATATAATTTAATTTAATTATTGTTGTAACTATTCGAACTTAGGTATCAAAATTGAAAAAATAAAAAGTGATTTTGAAAAATTTAAGGAGTTTAATTTAAAAATTATAGTAAAGTTAAAGGACTAAATTGATTAATTGAAAATTTTAATTGATGACATCATTATAGGGTTTTCTATATATAATTTAAGATTATATTATTATTTTATAATAAGTAATAAAACAAACAAAAAGTAAACATAAAACCAAAAAGTGGTTGATAGAATTGCTAGGAAGGGTTCCTTGCGGTCTAATTGACCAATCTGGTTGTCAAGGTTTTTGAGAACTGAGAGTTAGTTTCTTAGAAAAAAGGTCAGTCTGGTCCTACCTAGCCGTTGTTTTAAGATTGAATGTGTTTTGACCTTGGATGAACTTAGCGAGATTATCGTCTACACCAGTGATTGACACAATAGTCTTTGAAGGCTCACTAGGTTGGATATCACCGGGTGCGGTCAAAGATAAGGCTTGATTATAACTTAGGTGCGGTTGTTGTGGGCAGATCGGATATCGTGGTTAAAATCTAGGTAGAAAATGTGGTTTGTTGTTTCGTGGAGGGTATTGAGTTCCTCGGTTTCTATGTGGGGAAGTTTAAGAGAAGCCAAGTGTGTTCTGTGTTCGTGTAGGGAATTGGGTGTAGTAGACAGTACCGTTAGTGGGATCCTCGTACTCAACCTGATATTCTTCTGTAGGATGGTTGGTACAATTCTGGCAAGCCTAAACTTGATGGACCTGCTGCAATTGTTTCTTTAGCTCCCTAATCTGCTTTGTCAGAGTTTCGATTTGCTCATTCAGAGATTGGAATGCTTCTTTTTGGTTGGAGTTATAAGCGGATAGTGGTAAGGATGAGGAATGCTCATCGGACTTCCAGTCGTGGTGGTGCATGGTCATATTCTCGATCAGACTCCAAGCTTCCTCGACGGTGAGTTGCATAAAATTACCTTGAGCAGCGGCGTCAAGAGTAATGCGGTGGTTTGAAGCAAGACCGTTATCGAAGGTGCACAACTGGGTAGTCTTTTCTATCCGGTGGTTCGGACATTTCTTCAATAAACTCTAAAATCGCTCCCATGCGGTGTAGATAGACTCGTCATGAGCTTGGTAGAAGTTCGTAATGTCATTCTTGAGTTTGGTTTGTTTGGACGGGGGAAAGTATTTGGTAAGACACTTTGTTGCCATATCCGCCCAAGAGGTGACTGAGCCGGTCTCGAGTCCCTCAAACCAAGTCAAAGTATGTAAAGCAAAAGAGTAAGGGAACAAGTATAGTCGGACTGTGTCTTGCTCAACCCCACTCTACTTGTATGAGTTTGAGACTTGAATGAATTTGTCGATATGGGTGTTAGGGTCATCACGGGGTACATCGTGAAATTGACAATTGTCTTTGATGAGTTGAACGATATGAGTTTGAAAGATGCTCCATCGATCACGGGATAGCTAATTGGTCCTCCTCGTCCTTCGATGGATGGTTTGGTGTTGTCGGCGAGAGTAACACGAGCGGCCATTTGTGTGAAACAGGAATGTCTTTCTTTGTGAATAGTCCGGATGATTGTCTCAGGATCAGGTACGAAAATGAGTGGTTCAGATCCGGACGATTTGGTCATACATCGAGGAGTGTTTGGGGAAAGAGGCATGTTTGGGGTTTTATATTTATAATTGTTGGGGACCTAAGTTTTACTAAAGCAGTAGCAGTAGTATGACCTAGGGTCGTTATTTGAAGTTAATCGTATTGTGAAACTGAGATGTCGGGAAGAACGATTCAATTTAGTGATGGGTTTTGAAAATAGTTTAAGTGGGGGGGTTTTTGTTCTTAGGTCCGAAATAAAAATTAAGTAAATAAACGGTACATAAAGAGAATATGTGTAAATCAGTATGGAGAGGAGTGCTTGTTGTGACTTCATTAGCTTATATGTGGGATGATGCTTTTAGGGTTGAAGTATGAAAACGTCTTTTAGTGTTTGTATCTGACTTGACTTATATGTTCGTAGTGTAAACATTATCACCATACTATACGGATACCCGAAAAGTATGTCACTCAGTACTAAGCTATCGTGAATCTGATAAAATTAGGCCGCTTTAAACCCCTCTCACTTTCTCTAAGAGTCCAAGTGACCATCTTTGGATATATGTATCCGGGGTGCAGGAATGAGGCAGTAGACCGCAATTTATCTTCTGACATTTCTTAATACTACGGGGACATCTAAGCTAGGCAAGGCATTTAAGAGTAAGATGAGATTTTGGTGGTTGTTAACCTTACATTAATGGCAATGGTTTATTCTAGAGCTGGTAATTAAGCAGGATGTGGCACAGTCTTCAACCTTCGGCTTGTACCGGAGGGTGGTTCCAACGTTATACCAAGTATTCAGCCGCTTTACGGTCTTTCTGGTACCACATACTTTTTGGTGACTCTAGAATAAATAATCATACGTTTGTATTACAGTTCAACCATCTATTATAATTAAACAACTCGTTCATTTTATATTTATAAGACCCAATAAATCCATGATTGATTCACAGTGTACTATACGATAGATTTAGACAGTATTTCCACAGTTACAAAATCAGACCATGCTTTTATGCAAACATAAATAGGTAATTACCGTTTGATCAAGGTTCGTGACTCCTTGTCATAAAGGTTTTAACCACGTTTATTGGAGGAAATGTGTAAGTTCACAATAATCTGGATCCACAACGAGGTTAACAAACCTAATCAGGTGCGGAATCCCTGAATAGATTAATCAAACACAAACGAGTATGTAAAACACAACGAATCACTTTTAACTTTCTTATATTGATTATAACAAAGATTACAATCAAACCTAAGAACTATTACGGTAAACATGAAAACTATTCTCTGTAATACTAAACCTCACGAACTTCTAAATCTCTAAAATCGTTAATCCTTGAACCATAAACCGTGACAAACATATATATAACATAACATGTTCGCTGGGCTTGGGCTTGGGCGAACTTGCTCAAGTTCGCTTGCCCACGAACTTATTACACAAGCTTGCCAATCTTGACAAGTTCGCGAGCTAACCAAGTATGTTCGCCGGGTATGTTTGCTAACCTACATACTATAACAATTACATTTGAATTTTAACGACTACTTAACTATCTAACTATCTAGAAGGTGTTGTCACACAAAATGCACTAACAAAAGGCGATAGTTTAATTTATAATCATAAATGTAAAGTTAAACAGCACACCGAGTTTTCAAAGTAACATCACCCCAAATATTTACAAGCTAACTACACCACAACAAGCACATAAGCTAACTACTCACTGAGCATGGCAACAAATTCTAAATCCAGCATAATAACATTAACATGCATCATTATATAAGATAAGGAAAGATATAACTGTGATTAATTCGTAGATTGAATAGATGCTGAAAGATTACACGAACGAAACTCTGAAATATCTTTTGCATTATTACAAATAATCTCTCCAAGTATTCCAACAGTATTACAAAGCTACCCCTCCATTAGTCTTGGTTAAATATTAACCAAGAACTAACTAATTCTAACCTAAATCTCTAACTACTTAACTCTAGAGAGAGAAGGTAGAGAGAGAGTGTGTATGAGAGAAAGGTGTGAAGAATGAGAGTGAAAAGATGATTGGAAATGAATGATGGAGGTTGTTATTTATAGGCAAAGCCCCAAATTCCTTGTACAAGTCCCAAAGTAAAAAATACAAGCACAAACAAGCACCTAACTACCCGAAAACTGAAAAATGACATCTACAGAGAGGGCAAGCGCCGTATACGGCACATTTACGGGCTGTATATGGCCCTTTTAAGGCCAAGGGGCCGTATACGGTATCCCTAGGGCCGTATACGGTATCCCTAGTGCCGTTTGGTGTTTTGCCCGTTGTTCGGTACTTCGGTTCGTTGCCTGTTTCGATCATATCTTCTTCGTTTCTTCTCCGTTTCGTTTGATTCTTTTGCCTATGATCTCGAAATTCTGTTATGCTTCTAATGCGACCAAAATCAGGTATTTGGATATCTATAGCTTATACGTGCTTGGAATACGTTCGGTTGATCTTTAGATGCTGTACCTCCTCCGTTTCTTATCCGTTTTGCTAGATTATTGATTCCCCGATCTTGTAATTACTTATGAATCATAAAATAGCGGTTAGGAAGTGTATATCATAAGGTTAATAAAAGTGAAGGAATCATGTTAAGTTTATTTGCTTTGTTTCGCATGTTATTTGGACGTTTATAGCGATTTTTGTTGCAACGTCTATATTTGAACTACTTTAGTGATTTTCAGTGAATAAACATTGATTTAAGATGTTTTCACTAATTAATAGCTCAAATGGTGAGGAATAAAGTACGTAAAAACATGACTTTTTACGCTACATCAATAAAATATATTTTTTAATATAATTGACAAAATAAAATATATCTTATTGTCAACAAAGATAATTTGAAACTTTTAGGTCATCTTAATCAAATGTGTAAATAATGATAGGGGAGAGTTATTGTAGAATTATTCGTTATGGTAGGAGCCGTAGAACAATCTTTTTCATTTTTAATTACATCATATGTACACTTTTTGCAAAATAAATAATATCAGTATTATTGATATTTTATTCTCTTAAATATGAAATTGATTTATATATAAAAATATATATATATATATATGATACACAACTTAAAGTTGTGTATCACAATGATACACACTAAATTTATTATAATGTGTATCACATTTAAAAAAATTAATCTCATCTTAAATAGCATAAAATTCTAATAATTTTGATATAATTTTTTATAGCAAAAAATTTAGGTAATTTTAAAAATAACAATAAAAATGTGCGTTCATGTCTTTCACACCATAAGAAATATTCCAATTTAAACCTTCTCCAATAATGATATGATATATTCTGTACAATTTAAATGTTATTAAATAATTAAATACATGTTAAATATTTTATATTTGTTTTGGATAAAATTGTGTTCGTAGTTAATTAGAAAGTTTTAGAAAGAATTTTTAGATTTTTGAAAATTCGTTAATTAATTATATTGAGGGGTTTTTCGAAAGAGATTTTTTTGGTAAATGGATGTATTTGATTGGTTAATTGAAAGTATAACAAAATTATGAAATTTGATTGGTTAATAGCTCTCAATTTTTCAATAAATTTCTATACGGGAGGTTTTATTTTATTAATATTTAGATCAGATATATTATACTATATATATACATATATAGGCATTGGATCATGTAAAAAGGAGGTGAAAATAAAAAGAGTATGAAGCCATAGTTTGATGACACTTGTCCACTTGAAATGAAGTAAGATTTTTCAAATTAAATGGCAAATTAGTAAAATTAAAATTACATTAAAATGAGTTTATTAATAGATTGTATTTAGATAATTGCAATGGTGGGTTCATATATAACCTCCTCCCCTATATAAGGAGTGGCAGTTTTTTGAAGCAGCATATATCCCTGACCCGTTTACAAAGTTTGTTCACAAAAAATTCTCACTTGCATCTAGGTGATAAAAATCTGTTACTTTCTTCATTTCAATTCCAAATGGAAGATACAATGTCAAACGAGAGCGTTCAGGGAAGTTACATTGTATATTTGATACATTCCGCCGTTACTGTTAAAAAACAAAACTAAAAAATTTAGGTTGAACAACTTCCCTTCATCTTGCTGTTGTATGATTCTATTCACAACATCCTTTATGTATCACGTTTGGAAAATTGGCTTCTCCACTTTCTTGTTAGCTCATCACCAAATCTAGTTTCTCTTAACACTTCCACTTTAACGTCACCCATGGGTATTCCTAGTATGTCATGAACTGAATTCCTTGTGATCTTTAAATTTGTATTATTAATTCTCAAAGAGCATTCTTCTTCATCAAAATTGTCAACCACCCAGTATCCCAATTATGTAGGTAATTCACTGGTCTTGAAGTCAAGAATCGATTTCTTATGGATTGTTTTTGAACATCCTTCATTGTGTTTACGATCAGGAACAAGCATTTTGGAGAGGCTCTTGTACGAATACGTTATGTGTATCCTTTCTGCCTTCCATTTTTTTTGCTACATCATTAATAGGCTTGGATTTTACAATTAGTTTACTCCGCTTTTGATCATATTTTTTAAGGGGTGATGCAAAATCGTCATCATCATCCCTTTGTATGTATGGTTCTATATGGCTTATTGGGCTGCCAACCCTTTTAGTCCCCTCACTTGTAGCACACATACACTATTAACAATTCTCACAATTATAATGTATCATAGTCGGCGTGCATCACTATTTAAGTGTGTCACTTATGTTGTTTATCACTATTATTATGTTGACGTGTATAACAACCGATGTGCATCATTAACGAGATGCATCAGTTATCGTGTGCATCACCATTACCATACACAGATACAAATTCAAAGTGTTTCCATATATCGTAATCGACGCATCACTATCGACGTGGATCACCATTACCGTAGATAGATACACAGTAAAAATGTATCGATATATCGTGATCGGTGCATCACGAGTGATGTGCATCATTATCGATCAATATTTGTATCGTTCGAGTTGTGTATCAATAACAATCTAAATGTGTGTCATATTTATTAAAACAATACTGATCATAAATCATTGTTGAAGGATTTCGCGTACTGTTTGCATGTTTGCGTTTTTTACTATCAATCATAGCTTGTTTTCCATCCATACCAGACATCGTCGAATCACATCCCACAATCTCTTTCTCCATTGGCGTTCTACTCTTTGCTGCATTAAATTGATGCACATAGAACATAGATTCAATACATCATATTGATGCACACTATTATTTTATGCAGAATTAAACTAAAAGTATAACTACTTACAACTAATACATGATGCTTTTATTTATTTATTTCCTTTGTTCTTCAGCTTAGCCATTGTTGGACGTTGCATGGTGTTGTATATAAACCGGTGATTCTGGTGTGTCGTTCTCAATAATAACCTTTGGTATATATAGTGTATAACCAAGGGAATAGATGAGTATGGATATATGAGTATGGATATACTCTGGCACTCAAATTTAAAAGTCATGAATTTGTTATTATAGATAAAAGTGGAACTGAAATTACGTTAGATACATTGGTGATATGTTCAGAATCGGATAAACTCTAACAATTTTGAATTTAATGCAAACCAATGATATCGGAAGTCTACCGAGTTTGTTGTAAATTTCAAAATTCAATGACTCAGTCATATGAATCCCTTAAGTTGTTGATATATTTAGGAATAAAAAAAATTCTTATTATATTTACACATTTAATTGTAATCTGATAGCCATTCATTTTCAAAAATATTACAAGAAAGCCATTGGCAATTGAATATGGTGGACATATACATCTAGCATCTGTAATTCCTTCCTACACTTTTTAGTTAAATTGTCATCGTATGTTAACCGCTATATATATGTAGTCCGGATTTAGAGGGAAACACTATTTTTCGGGAAGCATGGAAGCTACACTTTCATCAACGATGAATGTTAGCGAATTATCTTAATATTCATCATATGATGATATTATATGTTATAAAAATAGTTCATTGATGAATATTAGTAATTATAACAGCAGTTTTGATTAATATTTATTTTTAAAAATATGTTTTTATACATTTTGATTGTCATTTATCGTGGACGAATGTTAACGAATAATTTTTCAAAGAAACTTATAATATTCACTTCGTTTAACATTCATTAATGATGAATGTTATAAAATTCTTTTAATATTCATCATATGATGTTATAAGTTATAAAAAGTAGTTTATCTAATAATATTAGTATTTATATATATATATATATATATATATATATATATATATATATATATATATATATATATACTATATTTTAAACCCGTGTAGACACACGACCATTTGTCGTGTATTTGATACAATATTTATTAGTATAGCAAATAATTTATGATAAATTAATATCTATCGTTTTATATGAGTTAAACTTAGTTTAAGATTGAAGTATTGGACTAATCAATGTTTCAAAGTAACATTGCTGGCACATCTTTTTTGAGGGTGCGATTGGTTTGGAATTATATATACTTTCAGTCCACTCAATACTTAGGGCGAATATGAAAGATGTATTGAGGGCGAATATGAAAGATTGTTCAAATTTATTGGTAATTTCTATCTTAGAAATAATACTATTTGAAATGAAGTTGTCTTTAACTTTGCAGAGCATGAAGTCTCTTATGAACTCAACTTTCCCATTTGTTGGTGGTAGAATTGCTTTTGTCTTGAAAGTAACCAATTTTATGTAAAAGATAGTTCATAGAAGGGTATACGCAAGAAATAATAGCATCCATATGATCACCTATCGACTTTATCACCCACTCGATGAATGAATAGAAATTTTGAAAAATATTTGTATATATAAGAAACAATGCATGTTTATTGAATCTGTAATTCTCAAACATGTATACTTGTAACGATGCACTTAGCTGATAGAAGTTTAAGGTGACTACAAATCATAATTGTATAGAATGAGGTAAGACACACATAATTTAGATTCAACACAATCAATGGTTCTCGAACACAAATACTATAGAGATGAAGACACATCATCCTAACTGGAGAACAGAAACATGGGATGTCCAAAACCGATCACCACGAAGCATATGTACTCTAAGTCGATGTCCCAGGGATGTGTAAAATATCCCATTGTTCGTCCATCTTTGTCCCACATCTATTCATTGTAAAAGTGAAAGAGCGAAACTCTCACATACCAAGAACTATACCAATGTTCGAAACTGTAAAGATCTAATAATTAAATTTCTGAGAACACAAAGATATCAAAATAAATAATAGATGACAATCAACTTGTCCACAAAGACATTGGTGAAACCACCTTGGGCCCATCATTTTCAAAGGCAGCAGATGAAGCAATCTTGTGTGAGGTCAGGCATTGCTGATAAAATAACCTTAGCGCCTGCACAAGAAATGTAATACATCTCAGCAATATATCAAAAAGATATATTGTATTTCAATGGAAACTAAAATCAAACTTAATGTAGGTGTTAACTAATTTATGTCATTTTAGGTGGTTTGGATTTTCTAACCCATCCATCAAAAATCCAAACTTATGACAGGATCTAAAATTTAGGGTATTCAATATGCAACCAACACATAATTTTATAAAACAAATATTTTTACGGATGCCCATTGCTCGTGAAATCAAATAATAAGTCAATAACATAACTCGCAAATAATATTGTTAGGACCTAAACAGTTGAATACAAAAAGACCGAATATATGTTAGGTGTGGTGACTTGCTGATTAAGGTATATTAGTAGCAGCAAGAAGCACACATGAGATAGTGAAAAATGTTAGAAGTTGAAAATTGGATGGTTTTGATGATATATTGTCGCACCCCCAAATTATGATGCAGCGGAAGTCGGGTCGGGGCGCGACTAATTTGGAAATCATTACACAAAGTTACATCGAACAACCACTATATGCGTCGTTTTGAAAATAGTACAAAATGTTACATTGATAATCAAATTGTTTACATCTATTCCTGAGTTCGCGAATAATCGTAGAGATTTTATTACATAACTAATGATACAAAATAGTAATGCAATAAAATCTTCAATGTTTGCAAATCATGCGACTCGAGCTATGGTATCCTGGAGTAATCCTACTCCTGTTGTGAACCTGAGAATACATACTCAAATGGTCAACAATAATGTTGGTGAGTTCATAGGTTTAGATATCAAAATGTAAATGTGAACCACGAGATTTCATATGAGTTGCACGCATGCAAAATAATGTATACTATTGCCATGAGCTCATAGTCCGAAGCTTAACCAATATGAGTTTGCCTCCTGCAGATGCCTAATCCAGAACATCCGTATGAACAAATAATAAAGCGCCCGTTTGACCAGTTAGAGCTACTAACCCGGACGGGGATGGTCAATCCCAAATAGATCTATTCTTTAATACTCGCGCTAAGATCCATACTAACGAAATTATGATGTGTAGAGGACTTTTGTGTGGATTATGAAAGTGAAACTCATGCAATCCGTATATGTGTATTTTCTGTACTCGTGTTCATGAAAAACTGTGTATGTATTCTCACCCCAGTAGTTAAAACAGTAAAAATAGGGGCTATGAGACTCACCTGAGTCTTGAAAGCGTGCGTTTAAATCAATAAACGTATATCCAAAGATCTAACCTTCTGGCGCCCTAAACGCACAAGGTTATATATGAGTGAATGTCTCAAAAGATCATTCATGCTAGTTGTCCACTCAACTAGTTATGTTCGATGTTATTTGTTCCATGATTACGTTTTGAAAAACATGTACGGCCCGTTGGTGAAGAGTTTGAAATGATATTAATTCTCAATTAATATTATCATGATTGTTTTGTGTTTCCAGTTGATAAGGTTAATATGCCTTAGGTGTTTTCAAGTTGTCTCTGTAAGTATTTAACTTTGATTATCACGGATAATAAAATAAAGTAGTGAGCTGGTTGATTATTCGGGTTCCAAGTTAATACTGTTTGGTTTGGTGTTCTATGGTTAATACTGCTGACTAATGTGTCGCTAGTTAATACTGTTGGTCAATGTGTCGCTAGTTAATACTGTTGGTCTTTGTGTCGCTAGTTAATACTGTTGGTCTTTGTGTCGCTAGTTAATACTGTTGGTCTTTGTGTCGCTAGTTAATACTGTTGGTCTTTGTGTCGCTAGTTAATACTGTTGGTCTTTGTGTCGCTAGTTAACATTGTTGGTCTTTGTGTCGCTAGTTAATACTGTTGGTCTTTGTGTCGCTAGTTAATACTGTTGGTTATAAATGTTGTGACATAGAGGTTAGTGTTGCTAGTTACTACTGCTAGTTATAATGTTGTGACGCAAGGGTTATGTCGCGGGTTAATACTGTTGAGTTAATACTGCTGATTTCAAAGGTAGCGACACAAGGGTGGTGTCGCTAATTCAAGACTGAAGGTTTCACATAGTTTCTGCTGCTCGTTTTGTTTCTACTGTTCTCTTAGTTTCTACTGTTCTCTTAGTTTCTACTGCTTGCTTAGTTTCTACTGTTGGTTCTTTTCTTTTATTACTACTGCTAGTTCATTTCCATTATTAGTACTGCTAGTTCATTAACATTATTAGTACTGCTAGTTCATTTTACTCGATTACCACTGTTAGTGTATTTTCTTAGTTTCCACTGCTAGTTTCATTTTACCCGGTTACCACTGTTAGTGTATTTCCTTAGTTTCCACTGCTAGTTTCATTTTACCCGGTTACCACTGTTAGTGTATTTCCTTAGTTTCTACTGCTAGTTTCATTTTACCCGGTTACCACTGTTAGTGTATTTCCTTAGTTTCCACTGCTAGTTTCAATTTACCCGGTTACCACTGTTAGTGTATTTCCTTAGTTTCCACTGTTAGTTCATTTTACCCGGTTACCACTGTTAGTGTATTTCCTTAGTTTCCACTGCTAGTTCATTTTACCCGGTTACCACTGTTAGTGTATTTCCTTAGTTTCCACTGCTAGTTCATCTTACTTTATTACTACGGCTAGTGTATTTACTAGTTTCCACTGCTAGTTCGTTTACATAGTTTCTACTGTTAGTGTATTTTACTTAGTTTCCACTGTTAGTGCATTTTACCTAGTTTCCACTGTTAGTGCGTTTTTCATAGTTTCTACTGCTAGCACGTTTTCCTTTATTGCTACTGTTAGCACATTTCCTCGGTTACCACTGTTAGCGTGTATCCTTAGTTTCCACTGTTAGCTCATGTTACTCACCACTGCTAGTATATTTCTACTGTTTGTTTATGGGAAATCATTTTCGTTCACGGGTTTAGATTTAGAAATTTCGCCTTGGACCCGAGGCTTTTACACGTTAAATCTTACTATTTTTACACACGTAAAAGTAGGCCGGTTTTCGGTAAGAAGTTATAAATGGTTTTCTGGTAAGTTTCTTTAAGAAGTTTGTTTTAAGATTCTTTCAAGTGGGTTTTCAGTTTATACTTCGTGAGTGAACTTACTAGCATGTTAAACCCAGAAAATCTTACGAATAACAAAATGAGTTGAGAAAAGTGTGTTCTTACCCGAAAAATGTGTGACGAACAAGTTGTGAATGAAAAAGCGTGAAGCTTGACTCCTAGTTCCCCGTTAATCTTCTTGTGATTATTGGGAGAGTTTTAGAGAGTGAAAGTGAAAAATGTTTTCTGATTGTGTTTGCCGTGAGGAGAGAAATGAGAGAGAGTTTTGGGTAAAGTTTTCTGAAGATTTTGGTCAATGAAAAGTTGAGTTGTGCGTGTAAGTAACTAAAATGATGATATTCTCTGGGGAAGTGTATGGAGCCGGTCTAGGGGTCCTAGACTTTGCAGACTTTTATCTAATGTGGGCTCCCACCTGATTTCTCACTTGTCCATTAGTTTAATTGATTGTTTGTTTAATTAGAATTGTTACATTTTAACTTGTGTTTCCTTTATGTTTTCGAGCGGGTTTGCGTTACGTATTGTACGTTTTGCATAGAACGTAAAGTGTTCGTATATTATTACATAATAATAATATAATGTAAATAACTACTATTTAATTATGAAATAGATTTACGTTATTTATGAAAAAGGGGTTTTCACCAACGTCCATATAAATCGAGTCGGACTCCATCCGATTGAAATTGCGTAATTAACAATTAACTACGTATATGCGTATAATACAATATACAAAATGTTCCGTAATTAGTCCTATTTCACACTAATTACAAGTTGTAATAACCAACGATTATTTACTAATGACGGCCTAATTCGTCGGGTGTCACATATATATTCTCAAGATAGCATGTAGTGAAGGTCAATTAATGATTAAGAGAAGTAAACTCGTCCCCAGAAATCAAGCTTATCTTTTGGCTTAATGGAACAGAGGAGGGTGTCAAGTTCTTTCTAACCTTAGAACTTTAATTTGAAAACACAATCTTCAACATTATTTTGGGGATTAGTCCTTTAACATATATATTATAATAAAAGAAAATTCATGTTGCACCAGAGCTAAATCATTTGTTCATGCAATATTAGTGGTGACATAATAGGTAGGTGGGGTAACGGGTCAAAACATATAACTTATGGTACAATTTGAAATAAGTCAGTTCAAGTCGACTCAAAACACTTTTGATCATACATTTTAAATCTTTTATATATAATAAGTGTCAAAATGTCAAATGTGACCACAAAACTTGTTTAGACATAATATACTCACATCTCTAATTAATCCCCTCAAATATGGAGAGAGCAATAGATGTTAATCATGTGTGTAAGTTATGAGATACATAGCCAAATAAAATTATTCTATCTTAGATAGTAAAGCTGTAGAAGAAGGTTAACCGTCTAACTTATAAAACCATTGACTAAAATCACATAACATATTATGTGAACTTCTCTAGCCTTAACTCTGTTCTTTTCTTTCATAAAGTTCATTTTAAAATAAAAATTTAATATATTCAATCGATCAATCAAATTGTACCATATATAAATCAAACAACACTCACCAACTAAATTACTTTATCACATCTTTCTCATATCGCGCTTTCCCTTCTTCAAAAAATTACATAGAAACAAATTTTATAGCATCGCATTAACTCTTTATATTAATGAGCTTAAAAAAAGAACTATAAGAGCACTAACCATAAAAAGAATAGGATGAAAAACTTGGTGTGCTGATGAACTATCGTTCCTTGGAGCTATTTGATCGCTTGATGGAGTGTCAGGTACTGTTGTTTCCGATT
The DNA here is from genome assembly GCA_963930675.1 of Gnaphalium uliginosum. Lineage (NCBI taxonomy): Eukaryota > Viridiplantae > Streptophyta > Magnoliopsida > Asterales > Asteraceae > Gnaphalium > Gnaphalium uliginosum. The sequence continues at coordinate 35,689,756 of OZ005680.1, read as the reverse complement.
CTGGCATCATATTTACCCTTGATTCCAGGCGATCAGTGAGCTTCTACATTGATACACATAAAAACATGATGAATACGTACAAGGCAAATTAGTAATCGAATTCTATGGCCTCAAATCAAAATTAAGTAACAAAATTCAAACTTTTGTACTTAAACATAAGTTTAAGCCTGATATCAAAGCCCCTTTGGTTGTTACCATGGGACAACATATTGGTATTTTTGCAAAAGAATTAATATATTGATTGCAATACCCATTGAAACATATCAAACATAAGGTAACATTCAAATAACCAATCACAATGACAATCAATATCAGAAACTTGCAACCTGAAATTCGATTATTATTCGTGTTCTGCCCCAATTGTTTTTAAACAAAAAAATTATAGATAGTAACAAAACCTTGCTTAAACCCTAAATCACACAGTTTGTACGCCTAGAAAGTTAAAATTGCTTAAATTGTTCTAAAATTTGATCGATAATTGTTGTTTATAGATGAAGTGGGAAGAAGAAACCCTAGTCGCTTTGAAGAAGAAAGAAACGCAGACCACTAGTTTCTTTTACTTTATAAAGTTTTAATTTAGTGAATGAAGTAAATACTTGGCCATTATTGGTTGATTAAAATCCAATGATTTACGTCAGAAGAGTGAATCGTATAGTATATTTATTAAGATTAAGATAAATATATATATATATATATATATATATATATATATATATATATATATATATATATATATGGATAAGGTTCAGAGGTGCGGCCCCTATATGAGGGGCAGTAGGGGCAACCAACTTTCCATCTCAGTCCTTAATTTTTTCGATCGACGGCGACTGCATTTTAAACATAAAGTGCAGTGAATTTAAAATGCATGAATCTGGACCTTTGATGGAAAAAATCGAGGGCTGAGATTAATTCTGCACCTCGTGCCCCTTATATAGGAGCTGCTCCTCTGATCCCACACATATATATAAATATATATAATGATGATTTTGTTGGTTAGTTGTGTGATTATGAAGCGTTTTTAGACGTTCTTATTTTTAAGATGTTCTCATTGAAACTCTACCTATATATATATATATATATATATATATATATATATATATATATATGTGTGTGTGTGTGTGTGTGTGTGTGTGTGTGTGTGTGTGTGTGTTAGTATACATGTTGGTAAGTTTACAAAGATATAATTGTACTAAAAGAAAGTGGGTTGGGTTGAACTATGAAAAATAGTGTTCTTGCCATGTTTAATCTTGTTTGATTAGTCTCAGATATCTATATCTATACTACTATATAAAACATTTGAGGAAAAGTCTTAAAAGAGAGAAGTAGTATATGACTAATATACCTTTTTTTTTTTTTATCTCGTTAAACATTAAAACACCTAAATATAATTAATTATAAAAGTTAATATTTCATTAATAGTATCATTATTAAACTTTAAAAGTAATAACATATGTCATTAAATTCTAATTCTTTATTAAATATATACTACTGTATAAAGCATTTGAGGAAAAGTTTTAAAAGAGAGAAGTAGTAAATGACTAATTTACCCTTCTATTATCTTATTAAACATTCAAATACCTAAATATAATTTAATATAATTAATTGCAAAAATTAATATTTCATTAATACTATCATTATTAAACTTTAAAAGTACTAAACATATGATATTAAATTTTAATTCATTATTATATATATAATACATTTGTGATATTCTTTTTAAGATGGAATTTTCTAATTTACTCCTAGCATTATTGTTTAGTTATGTATTAAACTTTATACGTTTTACTATTGTATGAGTCGAATTTTGAAAACTTCTATTGTATGTATTGAGCTTGTATATATCATCTATTGTATGTAAACTTTCCTTTTTGGGTAAGGTCAAAAAAGAAAACTTTCCTTTTTTGGCCTTACCCAAAATTTTTTTTTTACATACAATAGACGATATTTACAAGTTCAATACATACAATAGAACAAATGAAAACATGTCTCATACAATAGTAAAACGTACAAAGTTTAATACATAACGAAACAATAAACCCTTATTATTAATATCTGAAAAATCTACTTGAAATTTATAACATAACCGTACATATGTATTAAATTATCATTTATATTACTATCATTGAAGTTACGGGACATGTTAATTATGGACGGAAAAGTCAGAACGAGACGAACATGCTAGCAAACTGTCATAAGCAATTTGTCCACCGTTTGTAGTCAAATTCCATCTCTAAAGCCTCCAATATTAATGTTCCGACAATTTTAATTTTTTTTTAAAGTGTTGTAAAAATTTAGAAACAAACTCTTAATGATGTTTTTTTTTATGAAATTATAAATTTACGCCTTTATTTACATTTTTAATTTCAAATTTATACTGTCACTTCCTATATTCGAGAGTTTTAATTTTTGATCAAATTTTACGATTTCAGTTTCACATATACATAATACTTACATATCGCAACTTACACCTGGTTATATGAACATGAAATCTGACAGTCGTAACTTTAGCTCACAACTCGCGATCAAATTTGCAACGATATTTCTTTTATATATATATATATATTTGGGAGTATTTGTTTTATTTGTTATTTTTTTTACAAAAAATGAGTAATGAGGTGATTTTTTTTAAAACGTCATATCTTAGTGTACTGTCATATAAATTTTAATTATAATTTACATAATATATATCGAATAAACATGAATCTTTTTTTTTACCCGCTGCATTGCGCGGGCATTTTAATTGCTAGTGTTTATTAAGTAGGGATTAGCTAATAGAAGTTATGGAAATTGCTTTGAATTGATTCAAGTAACTTTTTTTTTTAAAAAAAAAACTCGAATTTGGACAGCTTGTTGAGTTTAAACATGTCAGTTTTGAGTCTACTTTCTAACGAAATTGGTCTTAAGAGCTGAATCAAGGTTTAAGTTGGTCAAACAATTCAAATGCTACAGACTGTTCAGAATTGAAAACTATATAGTTTGGAAGAAAGAATGAGAGCTAGATTAATATGATAATTGGTGTGAGATAATATACTAATTTTATAAAAAGTAATGATGAGTAGTGAAGATATGGGTAAATTATAAACCCAAATATGCGAGTAACTTGTATATGTGATTATGTGTAATATGTGATCAAGAGTTACAAGTGCAAGAGAGTCTATTATGCAAAAACCAAGGTAAGTAATGGATGGTTAGAGTCAAGGTAATGACATTTAAGATACATGAGTGTTAAAACGTGTATTATCTTGATGGTTAGAGCCAAATAATGTTAGTTGAGATACAAGATTGTTCAAATGTACATTTACTTGATGGTAGAGGTTGATTCTTATGAATTTACATGTTAGAGATTTTTTTTCTGAAAGGCAACAATTATAATATATATATAAAAACTAAAACTAGCAAGTTACTAGAAATTACAACGATCATACCCGGTAATTCCAACCAAAACGACACAACTAGAAAAGCTTGATCCAATTGACCTTAGCACCTACTTCAAACTACTACGACCATAAATCTTACTTCAAACTAACATGACCCTTGAACAACGACCCTAAAACTTAATTTGAATAATCATGAACCTTAAATAACAACGACCCTAAACTTACTTCGCACTACCACGACCCCGACTAAAAACCTAAATCGAAGGAGGACTTCCGCTAACCAAACCTAACACAACACGCACCACGTAAGGGCAATCACTCGGTAGAGAGTATGTAAATGGTGAAAAACCGACCGCGACCAAGATAACTGAAATATGACCCGCCGAAACCTTCAACCAAACAGTTCCGGCCACACAATCAAACTAAATGGTGATATTGTGGGATGTAGGGAAGTTAATGCAGATAAACCAACAATTGTAAAGCTACAAAGGTTGAAAGAGTAGCCACAACATGAAACCCATACCGAAACTAACTGTCACACCCCGTCTAAAGCGGAAACAACGAGGTGCAACGAATGACTAGATCACAACACATCAATACAACAAGAGAAAGACTAGATGAAATCAAACAATGTGTTATGACGTCGCCCGACACAACTTGTGACTTGTGTCGTGGACTTTCACTTCCACAATAAACACAATCATATATCAAAATCATTTTACAAGATCCAAATAGTCTAGGCCAACATGCCTTCTCTACCAAATAACACAATAAAATAGATAAAAGTCTCATGTAAAGCAAGTCTCAAATGCAAATTAACGGTCTCGCTAAGTCCTCCTAGTCTCAACTCCTGTATTGCTAGTATTTCCTGAAAAGAGATGCTCAGAAAGGTCAACACAAAGGTTGGTGAATTTCGCAGGTTTAGTTTTGACACATGTAAATAGTTGATGTGTAGTAAGTATGATAGTAGTAGTAGGACAAATGAAATGAAATAGTACACATAAGTGAAATTAATGCAGTATGATTCCCATGACCATTGTTGCGTCACAACACATATTTGATTGATTGATTGATTTTGTGTTGTCCTTGGTCCCGCAGTCCCAAGACAATAGATTGATTATATTCATCCATAGATGGGTAACCCAAACGTGAGCTAGGCCGCAACCCAATAGTACTACTGATATATTGATTGACTGATCGTAGTCATTGCCTCAGCGGTGGGACTAAACCCCACATGTGCAACGACCAATTGTATGACTGAACGTTGTCATTGCATCAGCGGTGGGACTAAACCCCACATGTGCAAGACATTTGTATAACTGAACGTTGTCATTGCCTCAGCGGTGGGACTAAACCCCACATGTACAAGACATTTGTATAACTGAATTGATTTATCTTACCTCAGCGGTGGAACTAAATCCCACATGTGTAAGACATTTGTATGACACATTAATTCACAATGCACAAATCATTCATCATGTTCAAAAATGAAAACAGTAAATTTCACAACATGAAAACAGTTGAAAACAAGTTGAACATTCTTTTCTCCCAAGTGAAAAGTAAAAGAAAATGGGGCCACAAAACTCACCTCAAAAGCAAAGCAAGTAGCGTTCCCAAATTAGTCCGTAAGATGATCTACAAACATATATGTAAGTTACAATTTTGATAAGGCTAAAAGTCTTTCCATTGTATCATATTTTGATGAGTTATTTATGAGTTCTAGAGTCTCTCCCTTTCTAAGTTCCTTCCAAATATTAACGAATCTTAAGACTCCACTAAAACACTGAGTTTCGATAGTTAATTTAATACTTGATATAATTATGTTTTACTTAAAACTTCGTGTCCCTTCGGGTGCTTTGAATTGGGCTCAAACGATTTTGTTAGACTTCCATATTTTAACCGCATATTGTTGGGATGAAATCAGAGCACATTCTCGTTGTGCTCGTTTAAGATGTTAAGAACTTAAGATAATTATTTCATAATTTATTTATATAAATTCTATTTTTAGAAATTTCTCAAAATAGCCTTCTTACAAAACGTTACAACTTTGACCCATTAAAAGTTTTATAAAAGTTACCACACTTAATGACCTCTAAAAATTCCAATCTTTTTATACAAATCAGTTGACACATTTAAGTTATTCTAGAAAAAGTTTCAAGACCTAACTCAATATATAACATACATTAAGACACTTTAAAATTGACTCAAATTACAAAACGAAAACTCAGTTCTGACCACTTAACTGGTAATTAACTTTTGACTAACCAAAAATCATTGTTTTGACGAGAAACCAATTGGAACAGAAAGTACACTTCTTAAACTTTATTTTAGACCAAAGAAACGTTTAAAAACATTAGGTTTTGACCAAGTTATGGCTCCGTAAAGTTTGGTTAAGAATCTGTCCAGAAATCGTATCTACTTGTAACGGCTATTCTTTGATTTTGACAAAACATACTAACTCGCTCGATTACATATAAATTCTATATTCAATCCTATCCTACAGATCCTTATATGATCACATCAAAATCGAATTAACAATGGATAAGAATTTAAAAGATGAATCATCGGTCGAAAACTTACCAATGAATGCGTATAACAATGATCTCGATTACTAGAAGTGATTAGGGGATTAAAACCCTTTAGTTTGTAGTGATTTGGTGCCAAAATTGACTGAGAATGGGGTTAGGTGCGGCTGAAATTTGTTTGGTGTTTGTACAAGTCGTTTAGGGTTAAAAATTTGTGATTTTATACCTACAGACATCAAACCGGCGGTTGGATTGCTCAACCAGTGATAACATCAAATAATATCTTATTTATATTATTATATTCCCTTATTTCTAAGCATTTTTATTGCAAATTATTTATATATATTACTGATTTCGTTTATATTTGCAAAAAGGTGTTTAAATTAAAGAAATAAAGAAAATGAACGAAAACGAGCTGAAAACTGAAGAAAATGAAGAGAGGATTAAAGATCAAGAAAAACTGGGCTTAGAAAGAAGACTAAACCCGAGTATTAGGCCAAAGAGAAGAATAAAAATCAGATTTGCAAAGTGTAAAGCCCAAAGGAAAAGAAGCCTGGCCCGAGAAAGGAAGATTCTGGAATTTCAATCCAGCCTGCGGTTGAACCTAAATCAGGAAAGCAGTCGAGCGCGCAGGTCAAGATTCGGGTTTTCGGGTAAAAATCCAACCCAACCGGCGGCTGAAAAATCCAACCGGCGGTTGGATGCGTGATCAGAAGTCTATAAATAGAGGTCATTACCAACTCTTATACCATACAATTAACATACGAATTAAGTAAACCTTAATTCGGTTCTAAGGTTTAGAAGTCGACTTAAGGAGGTATTTGGAGGCTAGGAAGCTAGGGTTTGAAGCTTTTCAACCCTAACGAAGATTAGTTCGGTTTCTTTGGTTTGATTCTTATTTTTTTCTATTTACTATGTTTCATTACATGTGTCTAGATCTCATTAGGTTTACTATGAACAGGAGCTAATTCTTTTATTGTATTTATTTAGATGAATGATTATTAGATGAAGGTTTTATGATATGTTTATGTTGATTCAAGTTATGAATGGTTATTAAGTTTATTCGAAAGATCCATGTTAATTGTGTGTTGATTAATTGTTACTTAACGTGGTCAAAAGATTTATGCTATAACCAACGTTTGTATAAGTCGGTTGATTATTTGCAATTAAGTAATTTATTAGTTAATTGTGGCTTGAGACTGTAACCGGTAATAGGTTAAGAGACTAGCAATTAATATAACCTAATTGATATGATAATTATTTAACCAATAATTATAGACTTACGTTAACACGAGGTCGCTGAATGAATCTTAATGATCTGTTGATAGGATTAATAGCATAAAGTTTATGTTAATAACACATTTTAGTGTATTCAAGAGAATCTAGTATTAAGGTAAGGTTTAGTAGGGATTAGTTAACCTTAACAGGAGGCTATCCATATTTGTTTGAATTCACCATAATAAACAATCAACAATTCAATAAACATATCTGAAACCTGAATCGAAGAATCATAATTCTAAGTAAATACATGCTTATCTATCTGATTACTTTTAATTTACTTTCTATCTTTTTAATTGTTTATATTTTAATTAGTTTTCTTATTAAAAATCGTTCGTACGGAACTAAAACGCACCCCTTATTTACTTGTAATTTGTAATTTTAGATTTAATTAATTATTTTAATTTACACCGATTCCCTGTGGTTCGACTCGGTCTTACCAAAGTTATACTATAAAACGAACATGTATTCTTGCATGGTTGTGTTAAAGTTAACTTTAGTATTTCCAATCAATTAAAACTTGTTATTTTTAAGCATTACTTAACACGCATCAACCGGCGGTTGGGCTGATCCAACTTGCAGCTCACGCACTTCCAACCGGCGGTTAGGCTTCAAAAACTCCAAATGCTCTGAATTTCGGATATGTCGTAGCCCTCTGAGTTCGGTCGTCTGGGCAGTTGAATCGTCTCAATCGGAGTCCGGATGAGAGAGTTATGGCCCAAACGGTGCAGCCTCGCAGAAAACTCAGCTTTTATCTTTTTAACGTATTTTGTCTTTGTTAATTATATGTTATAGATTTTTACTTAGCTTCTTATATAAATATTATTGTATGAGCTAATACTCTTATTACTTATGTTTGTAGACTTAGGATCTTAGTATTATACGTTCGTATACGTCTTTTGCTCAAATCTTTCCGAGTGTGAAAGATCAATTGCCATAGAAATGACACGAAATCTTTATTAGTTTCAAGCCCGAGATCATAGATTCAGTCTACAGATTAAGAGTGAGAGTCAAGAACAGTCAACTATCCGGATTTGGTGACGGTTGTCACACTAACTCAAACCACCTGAAGACGTCGATAAATGCTGACCATAAACCACCAGCAACCACCATCAATCGAGCAACGACCACCATCAAATACCGACCAACAACCACCATTAACCACCAGGCAATAACCACCTAATCCCTCGAAAAACCACGTACCATCGACCTAGAACCATTGAAATCCGACCATCAACCACCTAAACCATCGAGAACCACTGACTAGAAACCACAAAGTGAAACTGCAAACGAAATTTGTTGGGAAAAACAATGATCAAACCTACATTATAAATCTGAGGAGTCAAAATCAAACTTAGTTGTATTCAGGAAACTTAGTGAAATTCCTGAGTCTGTCTTTCTGAGTCTGTGCTACACAGACTGAAGAATTGTTTCTGAGTCTGTGCTACACAGACTGAAAGCCGTGCTCTACTTGAAGACTTATGGATTCATCATCTGAAGAATGAAGATTGAAGACAAAAGACTTCACAGACTGAAGATCACAGACTGATGATCACAGATTGAAGATCACAAACTGAGAGCACAGACTGAAGAGCACAGATTGAAGAATGAAAGTACAAGTGTACAGAAGATATTCTTCTTTCCTTAGGCTAGATACAACTGATAAGATGTTTGAGAAAGGTCAAACATCGAACAAAGGTTTTCTTCTCAGCAAAGAAACCTTTTACCTTTTGCTTTTTCTATTTCCAAGAAAAGCAAAAAGGGTAGAGTGCAAAGTTGCCCAAGATGAATGTGTTATCCCTTGGACAACTGACTGAGCTGGTTAATAGAAGTTGATACTCAACTCTATAAATAGCAGCTCAAAAGCACTCTTCAAGATATCCAAGAAATTCAAGCTCATCAAAGAAAAATATTATACAAGACCTTTAAGCTTAGGTTCAAAGCATTACCACACTAACTGTTAAAGTTTGTAGTGATAATTGTATCTTAATATACTAATACTTGGATCGTATTCAAACCATCTGTGTGGGTTTGAATACTTTGTCATCTGTGTGAGACAAACACTTTATTGTGAATAATACTTTGATTCATAATAAACTCTGTGTCAAAATTAATCTTATTTTCCGCCTAGATTAATTTAAACTTGTTTGATATAAAACTTGGATATAAACAACATGTTAAGATAACTGTTATTTAATCTGTATCTAAGTTTTGGGAACCTTGTGACCCAACAACTAGTATCAGAGCAAATAAAGATTTAATCTTTAACGATCAAAGGAACCCAGTTTATCAAACAATCATCTAAATCCATTTTTCTCTACATTTTCTTCCTTGAAAAATAACTTCTTCTATTGCTATGGCTGGGAAGGGAATTCCAATCTTTAATGGTGTAAATTTTACCCACTGGAAATTGAAAGCTGAATGGTTTCTTGCTAGCATTCATGATGAAATGCTTAGAGTCATTCAGGAAGGACCCATTATTCCTGACAGAATAGTTCCTCCAACTTTAGATGCAAATGGTATTATTTTGACACCTGAAAAATTTGTTGAGGCTGCCAAAAATACCTGGACTGATCTAGATAGGCAACTATATGCTTTAGACTTTAAGGCCAAATCCATACTGGGCAATGCAGTTACTGAGCCTATCTTTGCTAAGATATCTGGCTGCAAAACTGCTAAAGCCATATGGGATATGCTAACTGACCAATATGATGGTGTAAGTTTGGTACAATCCCAAAAGAAGAAGAATCTCATAAGAAATTATGAGAACTTCTCTGCTGGCCAAAATGAGTCATTAACTGATATTCATACCAGATTTCAGATCTTAATCAATGATCTTGAAAGGTATAATATTATCAAGGGACAGTTTGAAATCTGTGCAAAATTTGTTGATGTCATTCCAAACACTTTTTCTGAAGTTATCACTTCATTAATTGTAAGTGAAAAATTGGAGACATATGATCTCTCTGGCTTGTTTGGACTTCTACTAAATTTTGAAGAAACCAAAGCCAGAAAGGATCTAAATGCCAAAAGGATTGCAAAAGATCTATCTACTGCCCTTGTTGCAACAACAAGGAAAAATAGAGAACTTTTTTCTAGAGCAGATTACCATCTTACTCTTACAGACTCAGAATCAGATGATGAAACTGAGTCTGTAGAAGCTGAAATGGCATTGCTAGCCCAAAGGTTAGAAAAAGCAAGATTCAAAGGTTCAAAAGGAAGGCCAACTTTTGATCCTAAGAAAGCTACTTGCTATAAATGTGGGCAAGTTGGTCATATTTCTTCTGACTGCAGAGTGAAGATTGCAGAATCTTCAAGTTCTGATAAGTGGGAAGAAAAGGCCAAGAAGTACAAGAAAAAGTACTTCAACTCCAAGAAAATTGGAGAGAAACAACAACCAAAGAAACTAGAGAAAGCTTTGGTTGTTGAACAATGGATAGATGAAGAATCTTCATCATCTGAGGATAATGAAGATATGTGCTTAATGGCTATCACAGAGAGCCAGTTTGACAAAGATGTCAAATTTGCAGAAAAGGCATGTGTTCATCTAGACTGGGACAGAGGATCTGCTTACAATGTAAATCATTTTAAACTTTACTATAGTGATGCAGAAAAACAGAAAATGTTTGAACACATCTATGTAGATTTTTTGAAAAGACTGAAGGAAATACAAGATTTAAAAATCAAACTCAGTCAAGTTCAAAAAGATCTACAATCAAAAGTGAATGAAATAAACCAAAATAAACAGTACAAACTTGAGCTTGATGCTCAATATGACCTTCTCAAAAAGATCAAGCTGGAAAAAGAAGCTTATAAAAACAAAGCTGATCATTATGAAAGGATCTGTAAATCTTGGTGTATTTCATCACTTAAAAATGTGGACTGTTTATCCAAACAGATTTTTGCTCAGATACAAGCGGTCATAGGTGATGAGTTTGATCTTAAAAGTCACATAAATTCAGAAATAAACTCAAAACCTACTATATTTGTACCTGAGATTTTACCTCATACTTTTAGTCATATTGTGGGAGACAAAGTTATATTGACAAATGCTTTTGTTAGAACAAAAATAGTTGCTAAAGAACTAGTATATGAGACAGAGCCAGATTCTGAAGATACAGACTCAGAAATCTCAGTCTGTGAAACTTCTCAATCTGAACAGCCTGAACTTATAATTACTAATGAATCTTTAGAAACTATAGAACTTGAAAAGAAAAGATTTATAAAAGGCAAAGTTAATATTCCCATAGTACCATCTTTAAAAAGACAAAAAGAGGTAAAAGGAATCAAGAATAAACAGAAAGGTTACAATGTGTTTGAACCTTCCACATCTCAGTCTGTATCTGGTCCAGACAAAAATATGCCAAATGACAAATCTAAAGGCATAAAACCAGTAACAAAGGAGTTAAAAAGATCTCAGTCTGTGAGATCTAAATGTCAGTTTGAAAAAATCAATTTTCAGTTGGCAAACTTAACTCCAAATCTATTTGTGTTAACACTCAGTCTGACTCTCAAAAGTCAAATCTTAGCAACCAGACTGAGACCATTAAGCTGCTTAGTGAAAACTTAATAAAGTTAACCACAGATTTTAAAACATTTGTTGAGTCAAAACAAGAGTTTAACAGAGGATCTAGTGCAAATAATAACCCAAAATCCAAAAGGACCATTATGTTGAACAGAAAATGTTACAACTGTGGAAATCTGGGACATGAAGGTATTAAATGCACAAAGTCCATTCTTAAACAGCCAAAGGCTGCTTTGATCAAACAAATGTCATCTACAAACAACAAAATCAAAATTAGAGAGGTTAAAAGTCAACTTCACAGACTTAGCACCAAAACTGCTAAAGAATTGACTCTAACCAACTCTAAAGAACCCATCAAAAGATGGGTTCCCAAAAGTAACTAATTGATTTTGTTTGTCGTGTGCAGGGTAACAGCAAATGGTACCTAGACAGTGGATGCTCAAGACACATGACAGGTTCTTTGGAGAATCTGTCAGAGTTTGTAGAAGAAGAAGGACCTTCTGTCAAATATGGTGACAATTCTGTTGCCAAGATAAAAGGTTATGGTGTGGTGAAGGCTGGTAACATCAGAATAACAAAGGTGGCCTATGTTGAGGGATTAAAGCATAACCTGCTTAGTGCAAGCCAGATTTGTGATGATGATGGTGAAATCAGAATCAGAAAGAAGGCTGCTGTTATCTATAATTCCAAAGGCAAACCTATATTAGTTGCCAAAAGAGAAAGAGATATCTATCTCTTGGATCTTTCTTCTGCAGACAACAATGTAGAGACCTGTCTCTATACTCAGTCTGTGCCAGAACTAAGCTGGCTATGGCATAGGAGGTTATCCCACCTGAACTTCAAAAATATTAACCTCCTGTCAAAGAAGAAACTGGTTAGAGGTCTGCCTGATGTTACATTTGAAAAAGACAAACTTTGTCCTGCATGTACACTAGGGAAACAGACCAAGAACCATTTTCCATCCAAATTGTTAGCTACAATTGATCAACCACTGCATATGCTCCATATGGATCTGTTTGGACCCATGAGCATTAGCAGTTTGGGTGGAAAGAAGTATACACTTGTGGTTGTGGATGAATACACAAGGTATACTTGGGTCATCTTTCTTAAGGCTAAAAGTGATGCTCCTGAAGAGATTATTAATCTAATCAAGAGGGAAGAATTGCAGAAAGATGCACCTGTCAAGCAACTCAGGAGTGACCATGGTACAGAATTTAAGAATTCTACTCTCATTGAATTCTGTACTGACAAAGGCATTATTCAAAACTTTGCCTCTGTCAGAACTCCTCAACAAAATGGTGTTGCTGAGAGAAGAAATCGTACACTCATAGAAGCTGCAAGAACCATGTTATGGCATGGTCAAATGAAGATTTATTTTTGGGCAGAAGCAGTTAACACTGCTTGTTATACCCAAAATAGATCTATTTTGGTCAAAAGGCATGGCAAAACTGCATATGAGCTGTATCACAAGAAGGTTCCAACCATCCATTACTTCTAGACCTTTGGAAGTAAATGCTACATTCTCAATCAAAGAGATCAATTAGCAAAGATGGAACCTAAGTCTGATGAAGGAATTTTTGTTGGCTATTCATCTATTTCAAAGGCCTACAGAGTCTACAACAACAGAAGGAACAAAATTGAAGAAACCATCAATGTCACCTTTGATGCTTCCTCTGCTAATGATGAACATGTTTCTCAGTCTGATGTTCATTTATTGGAAGATTTATCTGTTGTGGGATCTGAATCTCAAATCCCAGTTGTTGCTAACCGACAACAGGACTCTGAAAGTGATAATGAAGATGCTCAACCTGCTCATTCAATGACAGTACCTTCATCAACAGAAGATGAATCTGTGTCCAGAGATTCAAATTCTTCTGATACATGTGTTCAGTCTGGTAGTTTTCAGTCTGTGAACTCTACAGACTCAGACTTGCCCTATGTAGTAGATGATGCAGAACTCTGTCCTGCTATTCTTCCACCAAATGAGAATGATTTACCATCCATTGCTGAATCATTTCTTGGAGTCAAAGAGCACAAGTATCATCCAATTACAAAAATAATTGGAGATTATGTTTCTGGTGTACAAACAAGAGCTCAAGTATCAAGCTCACCTACTGCAAATTTCTGTTACTTTACAAACTTTCTGTCAATCATTGAACCAAAGAAAGCTGAAGAAGCCTTGAAAGATGATGATTGGGTTGAAGCAATGCAGGAAGAGTTAACAGAATTTGACAGAAACAATGTTTGGACCCTAGTTCCTGCTCCAAAAGGGAAAACCATTATTGGAACTAAATGGGTTTACAAAAACAAGATGGACAAGGATGGAGTGATAATAAGGAACAAAGCAAGGCTAGTTGCTCAAAGCTACAAGCAGGAAGAAGGCATTGATTATGATGAAACCTTTGCCCCTGTAGCCTGAATTGAAGCAATACGGTTATTCTTGGCATATGCTGCATTCAAGGACTTCAAAGTCTATCAAATGGATGTCAAGAGTGCATTTCTGAATGGCAACTTACAGGAGGAAGTCTATGTGAAACAACCTCCAGGTTTTGTAAGTTCCACTTTTCCAAATCATGTCTATAAATTGCAGAAAGCACTATATGGACTAAAACAAGCTCCAAGAGCTTGGTATGACACCTTATCATCATATCTTCTTAGTAATGACTTTACTAGAGGATCAATTGATAAAACTTTGTTCTTCAAAAGGAACAAGGCATATGTCATACTAGTCCAAATCTATGTTGATGATAATATATTTGGGTCTACTGATGAAAAATTGTGTAAATGGTTTTCAAACTTAATGTCAAAATAGTATCAAATGAGTATGATGGGTGAATTAACATACTTTCTTGGTCTACAAGTACATCAGAAACCTGATGGTATCTTCATCAACCAAGGTAAATATGTCAATGACCTACTTACTAAATATTCTTTGAAGGACTGTTCAATTATGAAAACACCAATGAGCACTGCAGATAAGTTGGATAAAGATCAATCTGGCAAGTCAGTCTGTCAAACCACTTATAGAGGTATGATAGGATCACTACTATACCTCACTGCAAGTAGACCAAATATCATGTTCTCAACATGTTTGTGTGCTAGATATCAATCTGAACCTAAAGAATCGCATCTAAAAGCTGTAAAAAGGATTTTTAGGTACCTAAAAGGTACTCCTAACCTGGGTCTTTGGTATCCCAAAGACTCTGGTTTTGATCTAATTGGATATACAGATGTAGATTATGCAGGTTGTAAATTAGACAGGAAAAGCACTTCTGGTGGATGTCAATTGCTAGGTGGCAAACTAGTCAGTTGGTCAAGCAAGAAACAGAATTCTGTTGCTACATCCACTGCAGAAGCAGAATATGTGGCTGCTGGTAGTTGCTGTGCTCAATTGCTATGGATGCAACATCAACTAGCAGACTATGATTTGGTGTTTACAAAAACTCCAATCATGTGTGATAACCAAAGTGCCATTGCCATCACTGAGAATCCTATGTTTCACTCCAGGACAAAGCATATTGAGATCAGACATCACTTTATCAGAGATTGTGCTGAGAAAGGTAAAGTGATTCTCAAATATGTGCCCACAAATGACCAATTAGCAGATATCTTTACTAAACCTTTAAATGAAGATAGATTTTTGTATCTGCTTGGTCAACTAGGAATGCTCAACCCCTAGTAAAACCTTGAATCTGTATGATTCAATTCTCAGTCTGTGTCTGCTTTTCAATCTGTATAACTGTATTCTCAGCTACATACAATCAAAAAGCACAGACTAAGAGATGTTTTTGTACATACTTTCTAAGAAAATACCAAAAAGATTTTATAACTTATGTTATTTTCTCTCAGTCTGACTGATTATATGTTTCAGTCTGTGTGACTTCTTCCAGATTAGCTACACAGACTGACCATATTCATTCAGACTAGATCCTCTATTTTTATGCTTTATTAATTCATAAGGTTAGTATTTTAGTATTGTTAGTATTAATACTGCTAGTTACTTTTAGTACTGCTGGTTAATACTGATAAGACTTTTTAATACTGCCCCCATGAATTTGTATTTTAGCACTGTTAGTATTAATACTGCTAGTTACTTTTAGTACTGCTGGGTTAATACTGATGTTTTTTTTTTCTGGTAAAGATTGGTACAATTAACACTGTTAATGTAGCAAGTTACTGCTGTTAGTTAACTTTAGTACTGCTTTCGCAAGTTACTACTGTTAGTTGATTTTAGTACTGCTTTGGCAAGTTACTACTGTTAGTTAACTTTAGTACTGCTTTCGCAAGTTACCACTGTTAGTTAATTTTAGTACTGCTTTCACAAGTTAGTACTGTTAGCTATATAAATCTGTTACCACTGCCGGCACAACCTTCTTTTAATTTTTTTTTTTATTTTTTTTTCTTTAATAAAAATAAATAAACAACAATCTCTTTGCATTTAATGCCAATACCATTTTTATGGTAATAATCATTAAAAGTTTTGGCGCTTGTTGTCTATTTATCTGCTCAATACAAAAAGTGCACGTGCTTCAGCGTTACTGTTGCAGAGAAAGGGATGGACCGTTAAGTGGGTCCCATTTAACGGAAATTTAATTTCTTCAAATACCCACTTCTGTTTTCCCCTTTTCTTCTTCACCTGTACTTGCACATCCAAAATTACACAGAGTTTGTAAGCCCTAACCTAAATCGCTCAACCATTTTCGAAATCAATCTCAAAAATTCGTCATTTACAATGGCTGATCAATGGGCTTACACGGCACCTGCCAACATCGCTGCGGCTAAACCCTTCAAACAGGGTAAACAGGTAAAACTATGTATAAATAACCAAGTTGCTACCGTTTCCATTTCTGACTCTAATAAGAATAAAGGGTTTGAGGAACTAACTGCTTTTATGTCTGCTCATCCATTAAGGGGAGCATTCTTTAACACAGTTCCTCAAATATACCCACATTTTTTAATGGAATGGTGGTATACTTGCTCCTCAAATAGTACCAATACTGCAATTACTAGCACTATTGATCATGGTAAACGGGCAGTTACCATTGATCAGGAGCTAATTAGGAATGTCTTAGACTTGCCTTTGGGAAATAATTTTGAACCCATTCCAACCAAAGAAGCAGCAAGGGCTTCTCTTACTTTGGTTGGATATACCAAAGAAAAGGGCACCATCTTGATGTCAGGATTCACCCCAAGATGGAAATTTTTAATCTCTGGCATCATTAGAAGTCTAGGAGGAAAATCTGGTAGCACAGGGGAGTTAAATGAGTTTGAAACTCAACTGTTGAGCTCATTCATCACAGGTTTAAACATCAACTTTGCAGAGTTGTATTTTAAAGAACTTTTAAAACTAGTGAATGAGTCACAGAGAATTTTTAATGTACCTTTTATAAGGTTACTCTCTCTGTGCATCCAATCCAGATTAACTGGGTCTGTGTATATGTCTTTCAATAACAAAACTGCAGATATACCCGTACCTGTGCTCACATATAAAGTGTTCAACCATCCGGTTCCACTTTCTGGAGCACCTATCACTGCTGCTATGCAGCAATGGATTGATCACCCATATGTTGCTTCTGCATCTATGGAGGGTGATACTTCAAGTGATAGTGAGGGTACTGAGACCCAGGCTGTTGAAAATCGTGTGGCTGAAGCAGAGCACACAGACTCCAGGGACACAGACTCAACTCAGACTGTGCACTTGGAGTCAGACTCAAACATTCCTGAGTCTGTTCCATCTTCAACAGAAGATGCAGGTAGTACTTCTTCTTCATCTGAGGACATGGATATAGATCAACCTTCTTATCCTAGCCCATCCTCACCCACAAAAGAGAGTCACAAACAAACCAACCCAGATGAGTCACCACTCACTCTGGAGGAATCACCAGACTCAACCCCAAAAAGTATAGCACAAGTGGAATCATCATCCATGGAATTGGATGTCAATAGAACACCTTCCAGTGCTGTAGTCCATTCCACTGCAGCTCTGCTAGAGTCTGTGGTGCCAATGGCTACCCAACTGACCCAACCTACACCTAGTTTAGTCAGCTTGGATACCCACATTACTACTACTACACTGACCCCTGTAGTATGCATTGAAGAAGATGCTCCAATCCTGAGCACTACCACCCCCCTCTTTACCCCACTCACAATGGCTGAACCCATAATGACCACTAGTCCTGTACTAGTTCACCTTCCAGTGAGTCCTTTCTTACACACCTCTGCACAGATCGCCAATGCCCCAGTCATGTCACAGACTGAGGTACAGATCTCCTCTTCTTTGCCTGATGAACTACCATCTTATCTGTCGCACCCCCAAATTTGATGTGCAGCGGAAATCGGATCGGGGCGCGACTAATCATGGATCATTACACAAGTTATAACAAACGACCTCTAAATGGGACGTTTAGAATTACATTCCATAAAAATACATTAATCACCAAAAATACACGTTTGTTCTATCAGCGAGTTCGCATTAAAGCCTAGAGATCTTAGTACATAACTACTAATACAAAAATAGTAATGTAGGAAAATCTCTCTGTTTGTTTGTAAAGCATGCGACTCGAGCTAGAGTTCCCTGTAGGCCATCCTACTGTGTCTGCGAACCTGAGATTACATACTAAAACGGTCAAAAGTTGGTAATAATCACAAGATTTAATCAGTGTTGCACGAACGCAAAATAAGTGTATACTATTGCCATGAGTCTCACAATTCGACGCTTAACCTAGTTTGTGCCTCGGGCAGATGCATAATCCGATACACCTGTAACAGTCAAATATTAATGCGTCCGTGGGTCGGCTAGAGCGACTAGCCCGGACGGGGATGTCAATCCCCGATAGATCTATCCAATAATACTCGCGCTTATACAATTAACGAACTATGATAAAGTGAGGACTTTTAGTGGATTAAAGGTCTCATGCAATCCGTATAAGAGTTGTTTCAGTTACTTGTGATTATAAGAAACAGTGTATGTAATCTCACCCCATAGTATAAAACAGTAAAAGTGGGGTTATGAGACTCACCTGAGTCTTGAAAGTAGTTATAACAAAGAGTGGGTGCTCGTGTCCCAAAGCGAAATCTTCTAGCGCCCTAAACGCCTAAGATCGTATGTAAGTGGTGGGTTAATGTCCACTTATGTATGCAAGTGGAGGGTTAATGTCCACTTGTGCTAGTCGTCCACTCAACTAGTTATGTCCAAAGTGTGTTTATCATATGTGTTTAGAAAACATGTACAACCCGTTGGTGACGTTTTGTAATAATAATTCTCGAAGACATTACTGTTATGTTTGTTTCATTGTATACTTATAAAAGTATAGGTGTGTCATGTACGTATAATGTCATGTGTGGACGTTCGTTATTACGCGTATTTAATAGTTGGTGAAAAATGTTCTAACTCTATTTTATGCGACACCAGGGGCGACACCAAGGCATATTGCGACACTAGGTTAATGTCGCAACTGCCTCAAAAGTTGAGATTTATGCGACACCAGAATTAGTGTCGCAAGTTGTGATTTCGATTTTTGTTTAAGCGACACAAGTGTTAGTGTCGCAGGGACTTGCGACACCAGTTAACACTGTTTGTTGAATTATTGCGACACAAGGGTTACTACTGTTAGTTCAATTTGCTGCGACACTAGCTTAGTGTCGCAGGTTAGTACTGTTTTATGGTTTAGCGACACAAGCTTTGTGTCGCAGATTAGTACTGCTGTCTTATGTTTTAGCGACACAAGCTTTGTGTCGCAATAGCTTTGGGCCAGCTGCGACACAGACGGGCTGTGATGTTTTCGTTGTTCGGGAACTTGCTCAAATGTGCTCGGTTTGGCCCGAAACTTTTAGGGGAGTCTTAAATATGTTACTAGAGCTCAAGAAAATTTTCGTTATGTTTTATAGTTAATCCGAAAGTGTCGTTTCATTTTTGTCACAAAATCAGCCCCCTTGGTTAACTTCTCAATTTTGGAGTCGTTTTTGGGGCTCGTTTTGACTAACCAAAGTTTCGAAGTGAACTCCAAGAAAAATCACAGTTGTTCATACATGTCTTAGCTATTTCCAGTAAAATTTTCATAACTTTTGGTCAAGTATAGGTCACGAAATCGTCCAAGGATTAGACAAGGGTCCAACAGGTCAGTTTCTGGACCTTTGCTCGGTGTTTGGTCTATATCTCACGATTTACCAAACTTCAGAAAAATTGCAAGTACAACTTTGAAAGGTAACAGAAAAAGAAAACTTTTCCAAGTGGTTTCAGTTGATTTGGGTTTGTAGATCTCGAGATATGCTTTCCCAAAGTTGGTCGATTTTTCTGTCCAAAACGACAGTTCAAATATATCTTTTTGTAAAATCGTTTTCGTATATCAAATGACCTCAGAAAAATGTCAAACCACTTGGGTTCGAAAGTAGACTCCTTGAACTTGATTTTAGACTTAAGAATCGTTCGATTTGGTTAAGAAATGAGTTAGATATCGTGTGTCAAAGTCGGGTTACGTTTTTGTAAAAAACGTAAAACGTTTTAAATATTATCGTAATAATATAAGTTAAATAACAATTATTTATCATAATTAGGTTATTTAATAAAAAATGTTTTTCACCAACGTCCGTATTATTGTGTCGGATTCTGTTGGGAAAAACAATGATCAAACCTAAGTTATAAATCTGAAGAGTCAAAATCTATCTCAGTTGTATTCAGGAAAAACTTAGTGAATTCCCGAGTCTGTGTTTCTGAGTCTGTGCTACACAGACTGAAGAATTGTTTCTGAGTCTGTGCTACACAGACTGAAGAATTGTTTCTGAGTCTGTGATGCACAGACTGAAGCATCTCACAGACTGAAAGCCTTGCTCTTCCTGAAGACTTATGAATTCATCATCTGAAGAATGAAGATTGAAGACAAAAGACTTCACAGACTGAAGATCACAGACTGATGATCCCAGATTGAAGATCACAGACTGAGAGCACAGACTGAAGAGCACAGATTGAAGAATGAAAGTACAAGTGTACAGAAGATATTCTTCTCTCCTTAGGCTAGATACAACTGATAAGATGTTTGAGAAAGGTCAAACATCGAACAAAGGTTTTCTTCTCAGCAACGAAACCTTTCACCTTTTGCTTTTTCTATTTCTAAGAAAAGCAAAAAGGGTAGAGTGCAAAGTTGCCCAAGATGAATGTGTTATCCCTTGGACAACTGACTGAGCTGGGTAATAGAAGTTGATACTCAACTCTATAAATAGCAGCTCAATAGCACTCTTCAAAACATCCAAGTATCCAAGAAAACCAAGCACTAAAAGCAAAATAGTATACAAGACCTTTAAGCTTAGGCTCAAAGCATTACCACACTAACTGTTAAAGTTTGTTGTGATAATTGTATCTTAATATACTAATACTTGGATCGTATTCAAACCATCTGTGTGGGTTTGAATACTTTGTCATCTGTGTGAGACAAATACTTTATTGTGAATAATACTTTGATTCATAATAAACTCTGTGTCAAAATTAATCTTGTTTTCCGCCTAGATTAATTTAAACTTGTTTGATATAAAACTTGGATATAAACTAACACGTTGAGATAACTGTTATTTAATCTGTATCTAAGTTTTGGGAACCTTGTGACCCAACAACTGGTATCAGAGCAAATAAAGATTTAATCTTTAACGATCAAAGGAACCCAGTTTATCAAACAATCATCTAAACCCATTTTTTCTCTACATTATCTTCCTTGAAAAATGACTTCTTCTATTGCTATGGCTGGGAAGGGAATTCCAATCTTCAATGGTGTAAATTTTACCCACTGGAAATTGAAAGCTGAATGGTTTCTTGCTAGCATTCATGATGAAATGCTTAGAGTCATTCAGGAAGGACCCATTATTCCTGGCAGAATAGTTCCCGCAACTTTAGATGCAAATGGTATTATTTTGACACCTGAAAAATTTGTTGAGGCTGCCAAAAATACCTGGACTGATCTAGACAAGCAACTATATGCTTTAGACTTTAAGGCCAAATTAATACTGGGCAATGCAGTTACTGAGCCTATCTTTGCTAAGATATCTGGCTGCAAAACTGCTAAAGCCATATGGGATATGCTAACTGACCAATATGATGGTGTAAGTTTGGTACAATCCCAAAAGAAGAAGAATCTTATAAGAAATTATGAGAACTTCTCTGCTGGCCAAAATGAGTCATTAACTGATATTCATACCAGATTTCAGATCTTAATCAATGATCTTGAAAGGTATAATATCATCAAGGGACAGTTTGAAATCTGTGCAAAATTTGTTGATGTCATTCCAAACACTTTTTCTGAAGTTATCACTTCATTAATTGTAAGTGAAAAATTGGAGACATATGATCTCTCTGGCTTGTTTGGACTTCTACTAAATTTTGAAGAAACCAAAGCCAGAAAGGATCTAAATGCCAAAAGGATTGCAAAAGATCCATCTGCTGCCCTTGTTGCAACAACAAGGAAAAATAGAGAACTTTTTTCTAGAGCAGATTACCATCTTACTCTTACAGACTCAGAATCAGATGATGAAACTAAGTCTCTAGAAGCTGAAATGGCATTGCTAGCCCAAAGGTTAGAAAAAGCAAGATTCAAAGGTTCAAAAGGAATGCCAACTTTTGATCCTAAGAAAGCTACTTGCTATAAATGTGGGCAAGTTGGTCATATTTCTTCTGACTGCAGAGTGAAGATTGCAGAATCTTCAAGTTCTGATAAGTGGGAAAAAAGGCCAAGAAGTACAAGAAAAAGTACTTCAACTCCAAGAAAATTGGAGAGAAACAACAACCAAAGAAACTAGAGAAAGTTTTGGTTGTTGAACAATGGATAGATGAAGAATCTTCATCATCTGAGGATGATGAAGATATGTGCTTAATGGCTATCACAGAGAGCCAGTTTGACAAAGATGTCAAATTTGCAGAAAAGGCATGTGTTCATCCAGACTGGGACAGAGGATCTGCTTACAATGTAAATCATTTTAAACTTTACTATAGTGATGCAGAAAAACAGAAAATGTTTGAACACATCTATGTAGATTTTTTGAAAAGACTGGAGGAAATACAAGATTTAAAAAACAAACTCAGTCAAGTTCAAAAAGATCTACAGTCAAAAGTGAATGAAATAAACCAAAATAAACAGTACAAACTTGAGCTTGATGCTCAATATGACCTTCTCAAAAAGATCAAGCTGGAAAAAGAAGCTTATAAAAACAAAGCTGATCATTATGAAAGGATCTGTAAATCTTGGTGTATTTCATCACTTAAAAATGTGGACTGTTTATCCAAACAGATTCCAGCTCAGATACAAGCGGTCATAGGTGATGAGTTTGATCTTAAAAGTCACATAAATTCAGAAATAAACTCAAAACCTACTATATTTGTACCTGAGATTTTACCTCATACTTTTAGTCATACTGTGGGAGACAAAGTTATATTGACAAATGCTTTTGTTAGACCAAAAATAGTTACTAAAGAACTAGTATATGAGACAGAACCAGACTCTGAAGACACAGACTCAGAAATCTCAGTCTGTGAAACTTCTCAATCTGAACAGCCTGAACTTATAATCACTAATGAATCTTTAGAAACTATAGAACTTGAAAAGAAAAGATTTATAAAAGGCAAAGTTAATATTCCCATAGTACCATCTTTAAAAAGACAAAAAGAGGTAAAAGGAATCAAGAATAAACAGAAAGGTTACAATGTGTTTGAACCTTCCACATCTCAGTCTGTAACTGGTCCAGACAAAAATATGCCAAATGATAAATCTAAAGGCATAAAACCAGTAACAAAGGAGTTAAAAAGATCTCAGTCTGTGAGATCTAACTGTTAGTCTGGAAAAATAAATTTTCAGTCTGGCAAACTTAACTCCAAATCTGTTTGTGTTAACACTCAGTCTGACTCTCAAAAGTCAAATCTTAACAACCAGACTGAGACCATTAAGCTGCTTAGTGAAAACTTAATGAAGTTAACCACAGATTTTAAAACATTTGTTGAGTCAAAACAAGAGTTTAACAGAGGATCTAGTGAAAATAATAATCCAAAATCCAAAAGGACCATTATGTTGAACAGAAAATGTTACAACTGTGGAAATCTGGGACATGAAGGTATTAAATGCACAAAGTCCATTCTTAAACAGCCAAAGGCTGCTTTGATCAAACAAATGTCATCTACAAACAACAAAATCAAAATTAGAGAGGTTAAAAGTCAACTTCACAGACTTAGCACCAAAACTGCTAAAGAATTGACTCTAACCAACTCTAAAGAACCCATCAAAAGATGGGTTCCCAAAAGTAACTAATTGATTTTGTTTGTCTTGTGCAGGGTAACAGCAAATGGTACCTAGACAGTGGATGCTCAAGACACATGACAGGTTCTTTGGAGAATCTGTCAGAGTTTGTAGAAGAAGAAGGACCTTCTGTCAAATATGGTGACTATTCTGTTGCCAAGATAAAAGGTTATGGTGTGGTGAAGGCTGGTAACATCAGAATAACAAAGGTGGCCTATGTTGAGGGATTAAAGCATAACCTGCTTAGTGCAAGCCAGATTTGTGATGATGATGGTGAAATCAGAATCAGAAAGAAGGCTGCTGTTATCTATAATTCCAAAGGCAAACCTATATTAGTTGCCAAAAGAGAAAGAGATATCTATCTCTTGGATCTTTCTTCTGCAGACAACAATGTAGAGACCTGTCTCTATACTCAGTCTGTGCCAGAACTAAGCTGGCTATGGCATAGGAGGTTATCCCACCTGAACTTCAAAAATATTAACCTCCTGTCAAAGAAGAAACTGGTTAGAGGTCTGCCTGATGTTACATTTGCAAAAGACAAACTTTGTCCTGCATGTACACTAGAGAAACAGACCAAGAACCATTTTCCATCCAAATTGTTAGCTACAATTGATCAATCACTGCATATGCTCCATATGGATCTGTTTGGACCCATGAGCATTAGCAGTTTGGGTGGAAAGAAGTATACACTTGTGGTTGTGGATGAATACACAAGGTATACTTGGGTCATCTTTATTAAAGCTAAAAGTGATGCTCCTGAAGAGATTATTAATCTAATCAAGAGGGAAGAATTGCAGAAAGATGCACCTGTCAAGCAACTCAGGAGTGACCATGGTACAGAATATAAGAATTCTACTCTCATTGAATTCTGTACTAACAAAGGCATTATTCAAAACTTTGCCTCTGTCAGAACTCCTCAACAAAATGGTGTTGCTGAGAGAAGAAATCGTACACTCATAGAAGCTGCAAGAACCATGTTATGCCATGGTCAAATGAAGGATAATTTTGGGCAGAAGCAGTTTACACTGCCTGTTATACCCAAAATAGATCTATTTTGGTCAAAAGGCATGGCAAAAATGCATATGAGCTGTATCACAAGAAGGTTCCAACCATCCATTACTTTCAGACCTTTGGAAGTAAATGCTACATTCTCAATCAAAGAGATCAATTAGCAAAGATGGAACCTAAATCTGATGAAGGAATTTTTGTTGGCTATTCATCTATCTCAAAGGCCTACAGAGTCTACAACAACAAAAGGAATAAAATTGAAGAAACCATCAATGTCACCTTTGATGCTTCCTCTGCTAATGATGAACATGTTTCTCAGTCTGATGTTCATTTGTTAGAAGATTTATCTGTTGTGGGATCTGAATCTCAAATCCCAGTTGTTGTTAACCAACAACAGGACTCTGAAAGTGACAATGAAGATGCTCAACCTGCTCATTCTATGACAGTACCTTCATCAACAGAAGATGAATCTGTGTCCAGAGATTCAAACTCTTCTGATACATGTGTTCAGTCTGATAGTTTTCAGTCTGTGATGAAACGTCCCATTTTTTTTTATTCAAATTATCTTTCTCAAAACACTTATATATTAATATAAAGAGACAACCACTTTGTTTACTACAAAACACGTTTCTCATCATTACAAAATATTACACATTATTATCGAGCATGATTTACGAGTTTCTCCTCTTACTATCTCATCATAGTAAGTCCATCACTAGCAGCCCTCGGGTCGCTTGCCCGGATCCCCACCCTTCACAACTCTCGATGTACCTATCACATATAATAATCAACACATAAGCATTTTGCTTAGTAAGTATAGGAAGGTACAATCATATACAAATAATTTTAGCACAATTGATCACTCAGCAATTGGCAATTCAGCTTATATGAATAGGCACAATTGATCACTCAGCAATTGGCCCTTATGGGTACAATTGATCACTCAGCAATTGACCGCTCAACTCATACAGCTAGGCACAATTGATCACTCAGCAATTGGCCGTACAACTCATATAGCTAGGCATAATTGATCACTCAGTGTTAACAAATTCAGCCAGTTATATACTTTACATTCCTACTACTTACTTCGAGGACGACAATCGGATATTTACGAACTGCAACTCGAAATACCTGTCGAGGCGATCGTACCCAATTAACTCTAATAATAATTAATATTATTTAAAACATCAATTAATCCTGCAACACAACTCTCTAGTGTCGCTACACCTTCTGGCGACATCAGATTAGTGTCGCTCTATACATTATTGCGACACAACTTGCGACACTAGCTCTTAGTGTCGCTAAGACAACAATTCAATTAACAGTATAAACTAGCAACACAAGCTGCGACACTAACTCTTTGTGTCGCTAAAACAACAGTACTAACCAGCAGTGGAAACTAGCGACACAAATCCTTGTGTCGCTAAAGCGACAGTATTAATTCGCGACACCGTCACCGCGACACAAGCTGCGACACAAGCCTTGTGTCGCAATGACAAACAGAACAGCAGAAACTTTCTGTGATTACATGTTTTCTGGGTAATCTCAATACCCCAAGCTCAAACCAGTTACAACAATTGTTTATCATACGCATATAATTCATTCAAAACATATGCAAACTCATTTTTAATCCCCATAACACTTTACCCCCAATTCCTCTATTTTTAAGCTCAAATAACTCAATCCTTTACCCTCTATTACTCGAATTAACCACAAATTCAACAGAGAGTTTGGGTTCCTTACCTGAATTTTGCAAAGAAACACCTTCAACAATTGTTCTTCAAGCTTAATTCTTGATTCCCTTTGTTTTCTTTTTACTTTCTCTCACTAAAAACACACATACACACTTGTGAACGAACCTGGAAATGTTTTGTGGTTTCTGGAATGTTTTGGAACATGGTTTTTATTTTAATTTCGCACAAATTACACAATTAACCCTTCCAAACCGACTTTCTGCCCGACACTGCGACACAAGCCTTGTGTCGCACAGGGCTCTGTGTCGCTACCTGCGACACTAACCCTTGTGTCGCATAACAGAACACAACTATAAAATTTAACGAATTTCGGGGTGTTACAACTCTCCCCCACTTACTCAGGATTGTGTCCTCACAATCCACTTCTGATACAACGAGGGATAATATCGATGAACCTCACTCTCTGGTTCCCATGTAAACTCTGATCCTTTTCGATGCTTCCACTGAACTTTAAACATTCGAATCTCTTTATTTCTTAACTTCTTTATCTTCTCGTCCAATATCTCAATTGGTTCTTCGACATAATTCAACTTATCATTTACTTCAATCTCGTCCATTGGAATGTAAGCTGTCTCATCAGCTAAACACTTTCTCAAATATGACACATGAAAAGTGTTATGAATATTTGCCAACTCATCTGGCAATTCTAAACGATACGCTACTTTACCCACTCTCGCTAGGATTTTAAAGGGTCCAATAAAACGAGGACTCAATTTCCCCCGCTTTCTAAATCGAATAACACCTTTCCAAGGAGATACCTTTAACATAACAAAATCTCCTTCATTAAACTCAATTGGACGCCTTCTCTTATCCGCATACGACTTTTGTCTATCTTGCGCAGCTTTTAAACGGGCTCGGATTTGCTCTATTTGTTCAGTAGTTTTCAGTACAACTTCGGTACTAGCTACTTCACGCTGCCCAATTTCATCCCAACAGATTGGAGTTCTACATCTTCTCCCATAGAGCATTTCATATGGCGGCATTCCAATACTGGAGTGATAGCTGTTATTATAAGAAAATTCTGCCAACGGCAAATATACATCCCAGTTTCCTCCGAAATCAATAACACACGCCCTCAGCATATCCTCTAACGTTTGAATCGTCCGCTCACTCTGACCATCCGTTTGTGGGTGATACGCTGTACTCAGATTAAGACGTGTACCCATCTCCTCTTGAAATTTCGCCCAAAATCTAGATGTAAATCTACTATGCCTATCAGAGACAATAGACACTGGCACACCGTGTCTTGCTACCACTTCTTTCACATACAAATCAGCCATTACTTCAGACGACGAAGCTTCTCTTATCGGCAAGAATAAAGCACTCTTGGTCAATCGATCGACTATTACCGAGATGGCATCATAGTGCTTTGACGTTTTCGGCAATTTAGTAATAAGATCCATCGTAATATGCTCCCATTTCCACACTGGAATATCTAAGGGTTTCATCTTCCCATAAGGTTTCTGATGTTCGGCTTTAACCTGCGAACAAGTCAAACACTTTTCCACATATCTGACAATTTCCCTTTTCATACCTGGCCACCAATAATCTCTTTTCAGATCATGATACATCTTTGAGGCACCAGGATGGATCGAATACTTGGATTTATGAGCTTCATCAAGTAAAAGTTTTCTCATTTCTCCAGAACTCGGTACCCATATTCTACCATATCGGGTTTTCAATCCACGAGAATCATCAACAAAGTCTTGTTCTTGACCTTTTATTCGTTCTGCTCGGAAATCACCACTCTGCAACACTTGCTGTTGAGCTTCTTTCACTTGCTCAATTAAATCCGTAACCACCGTCATTTGAAAAGATTTTACTTTCAACACAAAATCAACAGTCTTTCTACTGAGAGCATCTGCTACAACATTCGCCTTTCCAGGATGGTATAAGATTTCACAGTCATAATCTTTCACTAAATCGAGCCAACGCCTCTGTCTCATATTAAGATCTCGCTGATCGAAAAAATACTTTAAACTCTTATGATCTGTATAAATCGTACATTTTACTCCATAGAGATAGTGCCTCCAAATTTTCAACGCAAACACCACCGCTGCCAATTCTAGATCATGAGTAGGATATTCTTTTTTATGTGTTTTTAGCTGTCTTGAGGCATATACTATTACTTTTCCTCGTTGCATGAGCACGCAACCCAAACCCACACGTGATGCGTCACAGTATACCACCATATCATCATTCCCTTCGGGTAGTACTAGTATAGGTGCTTGACTCAGTTTCTCTTTCAAAACATTGAAAGCTTGATCCTGTTCCTCATTCCACTCAAATTTGGCATTTTTACACGTAAGCTTCGTAAGCGGAGTCGTAATCTTGGAGAAGTCTTGAATAAATCTCCGATAATAACCAGCCAATCCCAGAAAACTTCGAATTTCTGTTGGAGTCTTAGGAGGTTTCCACATCATCACTGCTTCTACTTTTGCAGGGTCTACCTTGATTCCCTCGTGATTTATCACATGTCCCAAAAATTGAACTTCTCTTAGCCAAAATTCACACTTCGAAAATTTTGCATATAATTTCTCCTCTCGCAATACTTGCAACATTTGCCTCAAATGCAACTCATGCTCACCTTTCGTTTTTGAATATATTAAAATGTCATCAATAAACACAATCACAAATTTGTCGAGGAACATACGGCAAACTCGGTTCATCAAATCCATAAATGCAGCAGGAGCATTTGTTAACCCGAATGGCATTACCACAAACTCATAATGACCATAACGCGTTCGGAAAGCAGTCTTGGGAACATCCTCTTCTTTTACTCTCAACTGGTGGTAACCAGACCGTAAATCAATCTTTGAAAAATGTGTAGCACCCTGAAGCTGATCAAACAAATCATCGATTCTCGGCAACGGGTAACGGTTTTTAACAGTTACCTTATTCAGCTCCCTATAATCAATACACATTCGCATGCTCCCATCCTTCTTTTTAACAAATAATACTGGTGCTCCCCACGGCGAACTACTCGGACGGATAAACCCTTTTTCTAACAACTCTTGTATTTGTTTCATCATTTCCTGCATCTCTGACGGCGCAAGTCTATATGGGGTTTTAGCAACAGGAGTAGGCCCCGGCATTAACTCAATTCGAAACTCTACTTGCCTCTCAGGCGGAACACCCGGTAACTCTTCCGGAAATACATCTGGAAACTCATTTACAACTGAAATATTCTCAATACTCATCACATTCTTTTGCATATCAACAACATGGGCTAAAAATGCCTGACATCCACGAGACAAATGCCTTCTAGCACGAGCATAAGTACAAATTGACAAAGATAGTCTAGGTTTTTCTCCATAAATATCTATTACTCCCCCACTTGGAACATTGACGCGAATAATTTTCTTTTCACATTGGATAACCGCATCATGCTTACTCAGCCAATCCATGCCCACAACGGCATCAAACTCACCCATTCTCATTGGGATTAGATTTATCATAAATATTTCATCATTAATCTCTATTCGACACCCTCTATACACTTTAGTCACATATATAACACGATTATCGGCTATCTCGACATCTAAGGGTGTATCCAACTCACTTAATATTAATTGAAAACTCTTACTAAAGTTTTCAGAGACAAAAGATCTAGAAGCTCCAGAATCAAATAATACATAAGCGGGTAACGAGTTAATAAGAAAAGTACCCGTAAGAACATCCGGAGTATTCTTAGCTTCATCCGCAGTCAATTGAAAAGATCGACTCTTCACTCTCGATTGATCGGAAACTTTCTTTTCATCACTTCGCTTCACTCCACTAGAACCTGTCGAACTCTTTAATCTCGGACATTCACTCTTTATATGCCCAGGTTCATAACAATTAAAGCACACTCGCACCGTCTTTGTACAAATCACGGCTAATGTGGCCCTCTTGCCCACATTGAAAACACGTCCTTTTATCACCTGTACAATTTCCAAAATGTTTCTTGTGACATTTTTGACACATAGGCGCTTCTCGTCGATCTTCCCTTTTAAAACTTCCGCTGGACCTGAATCTTTTAAATGACCCTCCGGCTGATTCAATATTTCTCTTGGAGGAACCATCATCCTCCCAATTTATCTCAATCTCTCTTCTTCTTGCCTCATTCACAAATTCTTCAAATTTACTCCAACGACTCGGATCCACAAACTGCCGAATCTCTTTCTTTAATACTTCATGAAAATGATACATCAATCTCTTAGGATCCTCAGTATATTCAGGGCAAAATCGGGCCCTATCAAGAAATACACCCGTCAACTCATTCTCCGTCTCTGTCGTTTGTTTCATAAACAAAAATTCTCGACGAAGCTTGGTCAACTCAGCTTCCGGTGAATAGGCTATCACAAACATATCTTTAAACTCCTTCCAGGACACGTCATTCATACGTTCCTCTCCCATAGTCTGACGTTGCACGTCCCACCATTCTTTTGCTCGTGCCTTCAATAAACTGGCACCATATACTACTTTCAATTTATCAGGACACTCAGAAATAACAAACGTTGCCTCCACTTCAGAGATCCATCGATAACATTTGATCGGATCTGTCTCTCCCTTATACTCTGGAGGTTTACATGCCACGAAATCTTTATAGCTCACTTTCCTCTTTTCTTCCTTCATCTGGTCACTCTTTCCAGATCCCTCTATATCTCTCTTTTGTAATTCTTCTGCCAGAACATCTCTGACAGTCTCAGTAATTCTCTCCAATAAATATGGAAGAGACTTTTCTTGTGCCAACGCAACCTCCTCTGATATAAACTCTTTCATCTCGTCCGTAGTCATAGACGATAAATTCATCACATGATCTTGTCCAGAACTTTCGGTATTATGCTCATTAAAATTCTTCCCTTCCATCTCATACTGAAAGGGTTTATCAGCAAACACATCAGATTAGACTAAAATTCTCATTACACATTAGTCTATCGTTCACAATTCTCTCTAGCATCACACAACAGTCATGGCATCGTATGAGTTCATATAATAATTATTACGTTGGCCAGACGTAATCGTTATTACATAATATTCATACAATACCTTGACATTTAAAAAATCATCACATCTCATCAGTTATAATAACTACTCAAATATCAACTCATAATACACAACATTCTCATCATGCTCATTAGACTCATCCCTTGGTCTAAGTTCAAGTACCTCTAATGACGGATACCCGAATCTCTTAAACCAATGCTCTGATACCAACTTGAAACGTCCCATTTTTTTTTTTTATTCAAATTATCTTTCTCAAAACACTTATATATTAATATAAAGAGACAACCACTTTGTTTACTACAAAACACGTTTCTCGTCATTACAAAATATTACCCATTATTATCGAGCATGATTTACGAGTTTCTCCTCTTACTATCTCATCATAGTAAGTCCATCACTAGCAGCCCTCGGGTCACTTGCCCGGATCCCCACCCTTCACAACTCTCGATGTACCTATCACATATAATAATCAACACATAAGCATTTTGCTTAGTAAGTATAGGAAGGTACAATCATATACAAATAATTTTAGCACAATTGATCACTAAGCAATTGGCAATTCAGCTTATGTGAATAGGCACAATTGATCACTCATCAATTGGCCCTTATGGGTACAATTGATCACTCAGCAATTGACCGCTCAACTCATACAGCTAGGCACAATTGATCACTCAGCAATTGGCCGTACAACTCATACAGCTAGGCACAATTGATCACTCAGTGTTAACAAATTCAGCCAGTTATATACTTTACATTCCTACTACTTACTTCGAGGACGACAATCGGATATTTACGAACTGCAACTCGAAATACCTGTCGAGGCGATCGTACCCAATTAACTCTAATAATAATTACTATTATTTAAAACATCAATTAATCCTGCGACACAACTCTCTAGTGTCGCTACACCTTCTGGCGACATCAGATTAGTGTCGCTCTATACATTATTGCGACACAACTTGCGACACTAGCTCTTAGTGTCGCTAAGACAACAATTCAATTAACAGTATAAACTAGCAACACAAGCTGCGACACTAACTCTTTGTGTCGCTAAAACAACAGTACTAACCAGCAGTGGAAACTAGCGACACAAATCCTTGTGTCGCTAAAGCGACAGTATTAATTCGCGACACCGTCACCGCGACACAAGCTGCGACACAAGCCTTGTGTCGCAATGACAAACAGAACAGCAGAAACTTTCTGTGATTACATGTTTTCTGGGTAATCTCAATACCCCAAGCTCAAACCAGTTACAACAATTGTTTATCATACGCATATAATTCATTCAAAACATATGCAAACTCATTTTTAATCCCCATAACACTTTACCCCCAATTCCTCTATTTTTAAGCTCAAATAACTCAATCCTTTACCCTCTATTACTCGAATTAACCACAAATTCAACAGAGAGTTTGGGTTCCTTACCTGAATTTTGCAAAGAAACACCTTCAACAATTGTTCTTCAAGCTTAATTCTTGATTCCCTTTGTTTTCTTTTTACTTTCTCTCACTAAAAACACACATACACACTTGTGAACGAACCTGGAAATGTTTTGTGGTTTCTGGAATGTTTTGGAACATGGTTTTTATTTTAATTTCGCACAAATTACACAATTAACCCTTCCAAACCGACTTTCTGCCCGACACTGCGACACAACCTTGTGTCGCACAGGGCTCTGTGTCGCTACCTGCGACACTAACCCTTGTGTCGCATAACAGAACACAACTATAAAATTTAACGAATTTCGGGGTGTTACATGTGAACTCTACAGACTCAGACTTGCCCTGTGTAGAAGATGATGCAGAATTCAGTCCTGCTATTCTTCCACCAAATGAGAATGATTTACCATTCAATGATGAATCATTTCTAGGAGTCAAAGAACACAAGTATCATCCAATTACAGAAATAATTGGAGATTATGTTTCTGGTGTACAAACAAGAGCTCAAGTATCAAGCTCACCTACTGCAAATTTTTGTTACTACACAAACTTCCTGTCAATCATTGAACCAAAGAAAGCTGAAGAAGCCTTGAAATATGATGATTGGGTTGAAGCAATGCAGGAAGAGTTAACAGAATTTGACAGAAACAATGTTTGGACCCTAGTTCCTGCTCCAAAAGGGAAAACCATTATTGGAACTAAATGGGTTTACAGAAACAAGATGGACAAGGATGGAGTGATAATAAGGAACAAAGCAAGGCTAGTTGCTCAAGGCTACAAGCAGGAAGAAGGCATTGATTATGATGAAACCTTTGCCCCTGTAGCCAGAATTGAAGCAATACGGTTATTCTTGGCATATGCTGCATTCAAGGACTTCAAAATCTATCAAATGGATGTCAAGAGTGCATTTCTGAATGGCAACTTACAGGAGGAAGTCTATGTGAAACAACCTCCAGGTTTTGTAAGTTCCACTTTTCCAAATCATGTCTATAAATTGCAGAAAGCACTATATGGACTAAAACAAGCTCCAAGAGCTTGGTATGACACCTTATCATCCTATCTTCTTAGTAATGACTTTACTAGAGGATCAATTGATAAAACTTTGTTCTTCAAAAGGAACAAGGCAGATGTCATACTAGTCCAAATCTATGTTGATGATATTATATTTGGGTCTACTGATGAAAAATTGTGTAAATGGTTTTCAAACTTAATGTCAAAACAGTATCAAATGAGTATGATGGGTGAATTAACATACTTTCTTGGTCTACAAGTACATCAGAAACCTGATGGTATCTTCATCAACCAAGGTAAATATGTCAATGACCTACTTACTAAATATTCTTTAAAGGACTGTTCAATTATGAAAACGCCAATGAGCACTGCAGATAAGTTGGATAAGGATCAGTCTGGCAAGTCAGTCTGTCAAACCACTTATAGAGGTATGATAGGATCTCTACTATACCTCACTACAAGTAGACCAGATATCATGTTCTCAACATGTTTGTGTGCTAGATATCAATCTAAAAACCTAAAGAATCGTATCTAAAAGCTGTAAAAAGGATTTTTAGGTACCTAAAAGGTACTCCTAACCTGGGTCTTTCGTATCCCAAAGACTCTGGTTTTGATCTAATTGGATATACAGATGCAGATTATGCAGGTTGTAAATTAGACAGGAAAAGCACTTCTGGTGGATGTCAACTGCTAGGTGGCAAACTAGTCAGTTGGTCAAGCAAGAAATAGAACTCTGTTGCTACATCCACTACAGAAGCAGAATATGTGGCTGCTGGTAGTTGCTGTGCTCAATTGCTATGGATGCAACATTAACTAGCAGACTATGATTTGGTGTTTACAAAAACTCCAATCATGTGTGATAACCAAAGTGCCATTGCCATCACTGAGAATCCTATGTTTCACTCCAGGACAAAGCATATTGAGATCAGACATCACTTTATCAGAGATTGTGCTGAGAAAGGTAAAGTGATTCTCAAATATGTGCCCACAAATGACCAATTAGCAGATATCTTTACTAAACCTTTAAATGAAGATAGATTTTTGTATCTGCTTGGTCAACTAGCAATGCTCAACCCCTAGTAAAACCTTGAATCTGTATGATTCAATTCTCAGTCTGTGTCTGCTTTTCAATCTGTATAACTGTATTCTCAGCTACATACAATCAAAAAGCACAGACTAAGAGATGTTTTTGTACATACTTTCTAAGAAAATACCAAAAAGATTTTATAACTTATGTTATTTTCTCTCAGTCTGACTGATTATATGTTTCAGTCTGTGTGACTTCTTCCAGATTAGCTACACAGACTGACCATATTCATTCAGACTAGATCCTCTATTTTTGTGCTTTATTAATTCATAAGGTTAGTATTTTAGTACTGTTAGTATTAATACTGCTAGTTACTTTTAGTACTGCTGGTTAATACTGATAAGACTTTTTAATACTGCCCCCATTAATTCGTATTTTAGCACTGTTAGTTGATGTTAGTACTGCTTTCGCAGTTACCACTGTTAGTTAACTTTAGTACTGCTTTCGCAAGTTACTACTGTTAGTTAATTTTAGTACTGCTTTCACAAGTTAGTACTGTTAGCTATATCAATCTGTTACCACTGCCGGCACAACCTTAATTTTTTATTTTTTATTTTTATTTTCTTTAATAAAAATAAATAAACAACAATATCTCTGCATTTAATGCTAAAACCATTTTTATGGTAATAATCATTAAAAGTTTTGGCGCTTGTTGTCTATTTATCTTCTCAATACAAAAAGTGCACGTGCTTCAGCGTTACTGTTGCAGAGAAAGGGATAAACCGTCAAGTGGGTCCCATTTAACGGAAATTTAATTTCTTCAAATACCCACTTCTGTTTTCCCCTTTTCTTCTTCACTTGTACTTGCACATCCAAAATTACACAGAGTTTGTAAGCCCTAACCTAAATCGCTCAACCATTTTCGAAACCAATCTCACAAATTCTTCTTT
Source organism: Gnaphalium uliginosum (assembly GCA_963930675.1). Lineage (NCBI taxonomy): Eukaryota > Viridiplantae > Streptophyta > Magnoliopsida > Asterales > Asteraceae > Gnaphalium > Gnaphalium uliginosum. The sequence continues at coordinate 35,653,607 of OZ005680.1, read as the reverse complement.
TAAAATGGCTGATCAATGGGCTTACACGGCAACTGCCAACATCGCTGCGGCTAAACCCTTCAAACAGGGTAAACAGGTAAAACTCTGTATAAATAATCAAGTAGCTACCATTTCCATTCCTGACTCTAAAAAGAATAAAGGGTTTGAGGAACTAACTGCTTTTATATCTACTCATCCATTAAGGGGAGCATTCTTTAACTCAGTCCCTCAAATATACCCACATTTTTTAATGGAATGGTGGTATACTTGCTCCTCAAATAGTACCAATACTGCAATTACTGGTACTATTGATCATGGTAAACGGGCAGTTATCATTGATCAGGAGCTAATTAGGAATGTCTTAGACTTGCCTTTGGGAAATAATTTTGAACCCATTCCAACCAAAGAAGCAGCAAGGGCTTCTCTTACTTTGGTTGGATATACCAAAGAAAAAGGCACCATCTTGATGTCAGGATTCACCCCCAGATGGAAATTTTTAATCTCTGGCATCATTAGAAGTCTAGGAGGAAAATCTGGCAGCACAGGGGAGTTAAATGAGTTTGAAACTCAACTGTTGAGCTCATTCATCACAGGTTTAAACATCAACTTTGCAGAGTTGTATTTTAAAGAAATTTTAAAACTAGTGAATGAGTCACAGAGAATTTTTAATGTACCTTTTATAAGGTTACTCTCCCTGTGCATCCAATCCAGATTAACTGGGTCTGTGTATATGTCTTTTAATAACAAAACTGCAGATATACCAGTACCTGTGCTCACAAATAAAGTGTTCAACCATCCGGTTCCACTTTCTGGAGCACCTATCACTGCTGCTATGCAGCAATGGATTGATCACCCATATGTTGCTTCTGCATCTATGGAGGGTGATAGTTCAGGTGATAGTGAGGGTACTGAGACCCAGGCTGTTGAAGATCGTGTGGCTGAAGCAGAGCACATAGACTCCGGGGATACAGACTCATCTCAGTCTGTGCACTTGGAGTCAGACTCAAACATTCCAGAGTCTGTTCCATCTTCAACAGAAGATGCAGGTAGTACTTCTTCTTCATCTGAGGACATGGATATAGATCAACCTTCTTATCCTAGCCCATCCTCACCCACAAAAGAGAGTCACAAACAAACCAACCCAGATGAGTCACCACTCACTCTGGAGGAATCACCAGACTCAACCCCAAAAAGTATAGCACAAGTGGAATCATCATCCATGGAATTGGATGTCAATAGAACACCTTCCAGTGCTGTAGTCCATTCCATTGCAGCTCTGCTAGAGTCTGTGGTGCCAATGACTACCCAACTGACCCAACCTACACCTAGTTTAGTCAGCTTGGATACCCACATTACTGCTACTACACTGACCCCCTGTGGTATGCATTGAAGAAGATGCTCCAATCCTGAGCACTACCACCCCCCTCTTAACCCCACTCACAATGGCTGAGCCCATAATGACCACTAGTTCTGTACTAGTTCACCTTCCAGTGAGTCCTTTCTTACACCCCTCTGCACAGATCGCCAATGCCCCAGTCATGTCACAGACTGAGGTACAGATCTCCTCTTCTTTGCCTGATGAACTACCATCTTATCACCAGATGGTCAGTAAATGCATACCAACTTCCACATCAGTTGCCAGTGATACTGTTCCATTACACCAGGGACTGTTTGAGGCAACAGGTGCTACACAATCAATTCCCAGTGATATCTTATCCTATAACCGGATTAGATCTGAGGGAACAACTACACCACTCAATGCCTATGATCGCTTTTCCATGCACAGGACACAGAGTGAGGCAAAGAGTGCAACCCCAAAAGATTCCAGTGATCTTGCTCAGTTACAACATGAGTCAAGTGAGGAACATATACCATCACCCAATTCTAACCCTTCCAACCAGACCCAGTCTGTGCCTTCTAGTACACTTAATGATGTGCTTTCCGCCATCAACAAGTTGTCTGAATGGGTACAGACTGAGTTCAATAATAATAAGAAAGAGCTAGAGAAGATGAAGCATCTAGTCTCTACTATGGTGGATAAAGTGGATATGCTGGAGGAGAAGGTATCCAATAGGTTAGATGAAATGCAGACCACCCTCTCAAACTTAGTAGATGATGTCAAAAAGGGGGAGAAGATGAAGTATGGGTCTGCAGAAGCTAAAACCTCAAAAGATAAAGATTTAAATAATAAATCCTTAGATTTAGGGGGAGATAGCAGTGAGGGAGATGATGGAGATGATGAACCCGAAGGTGCTAGGGTGAAGTCTCAGACTGAAGCTCAGTTTGTGCCACAGACTGAAAATATGAGTGCACAGACTGAGGGGGAGCAAGAAGGATCGCAGGCAGGTGAACATACTGAGATGGTTGCACAGACTCAGGGGGAGTCATCCATTGTCTTACACATAGACCCAATTGCAACTATCTCAACCTAAGGTCAGATGGAGTTGAAGAGACCAAGGGAAGAAGATGAAGATGTTCAACCTCTGCAGATCAAAAGAGCCAGGAAGACAAAAAGAATGGCCAGGAGGATTCCTGAAAGGGATATCTTTGATTCCCAACCAAGGATGAAGGGGATCAAGACCTGGGATCAGTTTGTGAAGCTGGCTGAAGAACAGGACACTGATGGTGAAGATGATGATGCCATTAATCCTGACTGCAGTTTTGAGTCTGAAGTATTTAGAAGATCAGATGATGATGAAGATGATGCTACTTTTGGAGGTGTAGATGAAGGTGCCTCAAAAGTCAAGACTGGAGAGTCTAAGTCTGTGCCCTCTGAACCTGCACACACTGAGACACAACATCAATCACAGACTCAGAGCTCTGAACAACAAGCAGCAAGCATTGATGCTCTAATCATCAGTGCTGAAGCCATCCAAGCTGAAGCTAATCCTGCTAGATCAACCACAACAACCAGAATACTGCCTCCAGGTAGAAGTGAACTTGAAGATAGAATGCAATGGAGAAGTGCTCACCTGATTAGCACTTATCCTGGATCAAGCTCTACCATGGAAGAAGTTATGGATAAGGGTAAGGGCAAGGAGATTGCCTTATCCAAGCAGGAAAGGTTAAGCAAGATCAAGACGATGGTGGATGATCATGCTGCTGGCACAAGAAATCCTGAACTGACAAATCTACAGGATGAACTCTTGCAACAAGAAGCTACTGCTCAAGGTATGTCTTTAACTGAGTACTTAAATGTACTAATTGAAGAAGAGCAGAAGCTGAAGGAAGCAAGATTTGTTGACATGCTCACTCAAGAACTACAAGAAGAAAGTCGTTCACTGACCCAAATCAGAAGGAGTCAAATTGAGCAACAAATCAAAGAAGATGAGGAGCTGTCAACAAGGTTACAGAAGATAGAGAGCCTGAAACCAAAGCTACAAGCCACTTTCCAAAAGTCAAAGCTCAAGCAGAAGATTAGAGAATGTCATCTGAACAAGATTGGACAGAAATTGAAGCTGGAGCTGACTTTGACCAAGAGCAAGAAGATGGTATGGGTGGATGAACTGTACACTCTAGGGCTTAAGGAATGGCAATCCATTGCCAATCTTTTGAAGAGTGAAGCTGACAAGAATCTGAAGAAAGAAGTTCTGGATGAGCTATCTTACCTGATTGAGCTAGTTCTCAGTCTGGGGCTCATCTCAGAAGAAGAGTACAAGTTGTTTTGCATAGCAAACAATTTTGTAATCAAGAAGAAGTCAGCTGGGTTATCCACAGAGAATGAGCAGAGAAGGGAGCATCCAATCCAGATTAACTGGGTCTGTGTATATGTCTTTTAATAACAAAATTGCAGATATACCAGTACCTGTGCTCACAAATAAAGTGTTCAACCATCCGGTTACACTTTCTGGAGCACCTATCACTGCTGCTATGCAGCAATGGATTGATCACCCATATGTTGCTTCTGCATCTATGGAGGGTGATAGTTCAGGTGATAGTGAGGGTACTGAGACCCAGGCTGTTGAAGATCGTGTGGCTGAAGCAGAGCACATAGACTCCGGGGATACAGACTCATCTCAGTCTGTGCACTTGGAGTCAGACTCAAACATTCCAGAGATTGTTCCATCTTCAACAGAAGATGCAGGTAGTACTTCTTCTTCATCTGAGGACATGGATATAGATCAACCTTCTTATCCTAGCCCATCCTCACCCACAAAAGAGAGTCACAAACAAACCAACCCAGATGAGTCACCACTCACTTTGGAGGAATCACCAGACTCAACCCCAAAAAGTATAGCACAAGTGGAATCATCATCCATGGAATTGGATGTCAATAGAACACCTTCCAGTGCTGTAGTCCATTCCATTGCAGCTCTGCTAGAGTCTGTGGTGCCAATGACTACCCAACTGACCCAACCTACACCTAGTTTAGTCAGCTTGGATACCCACATTACTGCTACTACACTGACCCCTGTGGTATGCATTGAAGAAGATGCTCCAATCCTGAGCACTACCACCCCCCTCTTAACCCCACTCACAATGGCTGAGCCCATAATGACCACTAGTCCTGTACTAGTTCACCTTCCAGTGAGTCCTTTCTTACACCCCTCTGCACAGATCGCCAATGCCCCAGTCATGTCACAGACTGAGGTACAGATCTCCTCTTCTTTGCCTGATGAACTACCATCTTATCACCAGATGGTCAGTAAAGGCATACCAACTTCCACATCAGTTGCCAGTGATACTCTTCCATTACACCTGGGACTGTTTAAGGCAACAGGTGAAACACAATTATTTCCCAGTGATATCCTATCCTATCACCGGATTAGATCTGAGTGAACAACTACACCACTCAATGCCTATGATCGCTTTTCCATGCACAGGACACAGAGTGAGGCAAAGAGTGCAACCCCAAAAGATTCCAGTGATCTTGCTCAGTTACAACATGAGTCAAGTGAGGAACATATACCATCACCCAATTCTAACCCTTCCAACCAGACCCAGTCTGTGCCTTCTAGTACACTTAATGATGTGCTTTCCGCCATCAACAAGTTGTCTGAATGGGTACAGACTGAGTTCAATAATAATAAGAAAGAGCTAGAGAAGATGAAGCATCTAGTCTCTACTATGGTGCATCCAATCCAGATTAACTGGGTCTGTGTATATGTCTTTTAATAACAAAACTGCAGATATACCAGTACCTGTGCTCACAAATAAAGTGTTCAACCATCCGGTTACACTTTCTGGTGCACCTATCACTGCTGCTATGCAGCAATGGATTGATCACCCATATGTTGCTTCTGCATCTATGGAGGGTGATAGTTCAGGTGATAGTGAGGGTACTGAGACCCAGGCTGTTGAAGATCGTGTGGCTGAAGCAGAGCACATAGACTCCGGGGATACAGACTCATCTCAGTCTGTGCACTTGGAGTCAGACTCAAACATTCCAGAGTCTGTTCCATCTTCAACAGAAGATGCAGGTAGTACTTCTTCTTCATCTGAGGACATGGATATAGATCAACCTTCTTATCCTAGCCCATCCTCACCCACAAAAGAGAGTCACAAACAAACCAACCCAGATGAGTCACCACTCACTCTGGAGGAATCACCATACTCAACCCCAAAAAGTATAGCACAAGTGGAATCATCATCCATGGAATTGGATGTCAATAGAACACCTTCCAGTGCTGTAGTCCATTCCATTGCAGCTCTGCTAGAGTTTGTGGTGCCAATGACTACCCAACTGACCCAACCTACACCTAGTTTAGTCAGCTTGGATACCCACATTACTGCTACTACACTGACCCCCGTGGTATGCATTGAAGAAGATGCTCCAATCCTGAGCACTACCACCCCCATCTTAACCCCACTCACAATGGCTGAGCCCATAATGACCACTAGTCCTGTACTAGTTCACCTTCCAGTGAGTCCTTTCTTACACCCCTCTGCACAGATCGCCAATGCCCCAGTCATGTCACAGACTGAGGTACAGATCTCCTCTTCTTTGCCTGATGAACTACCATCTTATCACCAGATGGTCAGTAAAGGCATACCAACTTCCACATCAGTTGCCAGTGATACTGTTCCATTACACCTGGGACTGTTTAAGGCAACAGGTGAAACACAATTATTTCCCAGTGATATCCTATCCTATCACCGGATTAGATCTGAGTGAACAACTACACCACTCAATGCCTATGATCGCTTTTCCATGCACAGGACACAGAGTGAGGCAAAGAGTGCAACCCCAAAAGATTCCAGTGATCTTGCTCAGTTACAACATGAGTCAAGTGAGGAACATATACCATCACCCAATTCTAACCCTTCCAACCAGACCCAGTCTGTGCCTTCTAGTACACTTAATGATGTGCTTTCCGCCATCAACAAGTTGTCTGAATGGGTACAGACTGAGTTCAATAATAATAAGAAAGAGCTAGAGAAGATGAAGCATCTAGTCTCTACTATGGTGCATCCAATCCAGATTAACTGGGTCTGTGTATATGTCTTTTAATAACAAAACTGCAGATATACCAGTACCTGTGCTCACAAATAAAGTGTTCAACCATCCGGTTACACTTTCTGGAGCACCTATCACTGCTGCTATGCAGCAATGGATTGATCACCCATATGTTGCTTCTGCATCTATGGAGGGTGATAGTTCAGGTGATAGTGAGGGTACTGAGACCCAGGCTGTTGAAGATCGTGTGGCTGAAGCAGAGCACATAGACTCCGGGGATACAGACTCATCTCAGTCTGTGCACTTGGAGTCAGACTCAAACATTCCAGAGTCTGTTCCATCTTCAACAGAAGATGCAGGTAGTACTTCTTCTTCATCTGAGGACATGGATATAGATCAACCTTCTTATCCTAGCCCATCCTCACCCACAAAAGAGAGTCACAAACAAACCAACCCAGATGAGTCACCACTCACTCTGGAGGAATCACCAGACTCAACCCCAAAAAGTATAGCACAAGTGGAATCATCATCCATGGAATTGGATGTCAATAGAACACCTTCCAGTGCTGTAGTCCATTCCATTGCAGCTCTGCTAGAGTTTGTGGTGCCAATGACTACCCAACTGACCCAACCTACACCTAGTTTAGTCAGCTTGGATACCCACATTACTGCTACTACACTGACCCCTGTGGTATGCATTGAAGAAGATGCTCCAATCCTGAGCACTACCACCCCCCTCTTAACCCCACTCACAATGGCTGAGCCCATAATGACCACTAGTCCTGTACTAGTTCACCTTCCAGTGAGTCCTTTCTTACACCCCTCTGCACAGATCGCCAATGCCCCAGTCATGTCACAGACTGGGGTACAGATCTCCTCTTCTTTGCCTGATGAACTACCATCTTATCACCAGATGGTCAGTAAAGGCATACCAACTTCCACATCAGTTGCCAGTGATATTGTTCCATTACACCTGGGACTGTTTAAGGCAACAGGTGAAACACAATTATTTCCCAGTGATATCCTATCCTATCACCGGATTAGATCTGAGTGAACAACTACACCACTCAATGCCTATGATCGCTTTTCCATGCACAGGACACAGAGTGAGGCAAAGAGTGCAACCCCAAAAGATTCCAGTGATCTTGCTCAGTTACAACATGAGTCAAGTGAGGAACATATACCATCACCCAATTCTAACCCTTCCAACCAGACCCAGTCTGTGCCTTCTAGTACACTTAATGATGTGCTTTCCGCCATCAACAAGTTGTCTGAATGGGTACAGACTGAGTTCAATAATAATAAGAAAGAGCTAGAGAAGATGAAGCATCTAGTCTCTACTATGGTGGATAAAGTGGATATGCTGGAGGAGAAGGTATCCAATAGGTTAGATGAAATGCAGACCACCCTCTCAAACTTAGTAGATGATGTCAAAAAGGGGGAGAAGATGAAGTATGGGTCTGCAGAAGCTAAAACCTCAAAAGATAAAGATTTAAATAATAAATCCTTAGATTTAGGGGGAGATAGCAGTGAGGGAGATGATGGAGATGATGAACCCGAAGGTGCTAGGGTGAAGTCTCAGACTGAAGCTCAGTTTGTGCCACAGACTGAAAATATGAGTGCACAGACTGAGGGGGAGCAAGAAGGATCGCAGGCAGGTGAACATACTGAGATGGTTGCACAGACTCAGGGGGAGTCATCCATTGTCTTACACATAGACCCAATTGCAACTATCTCAACCTAAGGTCAGATGGAGTTGAAGAGACCAAGGGAAGAAGATGAAGATGTTCAACCTCTGCAGATCAAAAGAGCCAGGAAGACAAAAAGAATGGCCAGGAGGATTCCTGAAAGGGATATCTTTGATTCCCAACCAAGGATGAAGGGGATCAAGACCTGGGATCAGTTTGTGAAGCTGGCTGAAGAACAGGACACTGATGGTGAAGATGATGATGCCATTAATCCTGACTGCAGTTTTGAGTCTGAAGTATTTAGAAGATCAGATGATGATGAAGATGATGCTACTTTTGGAGGTGTAGATGAAGGTGCCTCAAAAGTCAAGACTGGAGAGTCTAAGTCTGTGCCCTCTGAACCTGCACACACTGAGACACAACATCAATCACAGACTCAGAGCTCTGAACAACAAGCAGCAAGCATTGATGCTCTAATCATCAGTGCTGAAGCCATCCAAGCTGAAGCTAATCCTGCTAGATCAACCACAACAACCAGAATACTGCCTCCAGGTAGAAGTGAACTTGAAGATAGAATGCAATGGAGAAGTGCTCACCTGATTAGCACTTATCCTGGGTCAAGCTCTACCATGGAAGAAGTTATGGATAAGGGTAAGGGCAAGGAGATTGCCTTATCTAAGCAGGAAAGGTTAAGCAAGATCAAGACGATGGTGGATGATCATGCTGCTGGCACAAGAAATCCTGAACTGACAAATCTACATGATGAACTCTTGCAACAAGAAGCTACTGCTCAAGGTATGTCTTTAACTGAGTACTTAAATGTACTAACTGAAGAAGAGCAGAAGCTGAAGGAAGCAAGATTTGTTGACATGCTCACTCAAGAACTACAAGAAGAAAGTCGTTCACTGACCCAAATCAGAAGGAGTCAAATTGAGCAACAAATCAAAGAAGATGAGGAGCTGTCAACAAGGTTACAGAAGATAGAGAGCCTGAAACCAAAGCTACAAGCCACTTTCCAAAAGTCAAAGCTCAAGCAGAAGATTAGAGAATGTCATCTGAACAAGATTGGACAGAAATTGAAGCTGGAGCTGACTTTGACCAAGAGCAAGAAGATGGTATGGGTGGATGAACTGTACACTCTAGGGCTTAAGGAATGGCAATCCATTGCCAATCTTTTGAAGAGTGAAGCTGACAAGAATCTGAAGAAAGAAGTTCTGGATGAGCTATCTTACCTGATTGAGCTAGTTCTCAGTCTGGGGCTCATCTCAGAAGAAGAGTACAAGTTGTTCTGCATAGCAAACAATTTTGTAATCAAGAAGAAGTCAGCTGGGTTATCCACAGAGAATGAGCAGAGAAGGGAGCATCCTCTACCCAAAGGTATTGTTTTCATAGATAGAACTTATGTACAGACTGACAACATTGAAGGTCTGTGCTATAGAGATATCAATGGGATAGAATGCTTCCAGGATCAGAATAGGTTATATGGAGAGTCTCTGCTACACTGCATTGCCCTGCTGAAGGAATGCAAACATTCTCAAGCCAGACCATTCAGAAGAAGACTGATTAGCTGGTTATTCAACAACCTTTCCCAAATCAGGATGATGATTGGACTTGAAGATATCTGCAAGAAGATCATCCTAGAGTATCAAGAATTTGAAAACAAATCATATAAGGAAATGGAAACACTGTTAAAGAGGAAAGTGGAAAAGATGAAAGAGATCCAGGCTCGGAGAAAGGACTGAAGATTGTTATATTTATGTTATTTACAATCTTATGTAATAATTGTAATATTTTTGTATACTAACTATGACTTTGACTTTATATATTTAAGTCTAAGATTCATAAGTTATGTTGTACTTTAGTATTTATTATTTCTCCATTATCTTTTGTAAATAGATTTTGACATCATCAGATAGGGGGAGAATGTTGGGAAAAACAATGATCAGACCTAAGTTATAAATCTGAAGAGTCAAAATCTATCTCAGTTGTATTCAGGAAAAACTTAGTGAATTCCTGAGTCTGTGTTTCTGAGTCTGTGCTACACAGACTGAAGAATTGTTTCTGAGTCTGTGATGCACAGACTGAAGCATCTCACAGACTGAAAACCTTGCTCTTCCTGAAAACTTATGAATTCATCATCTGAAGAATGAAGATTGAAGACAAAAGACTTCACAGACTGAAGATCACAGACTGATGATCCCAGATTGAAGATCACAGACTGAGAGCACAGACTGAAGAGCACAGATTGAAGAATGAAAGTACAAGTGTACAGAAGATATTCTTCTCTCCTTAGGCTAGATACAACTGATAAGATGTTTGAGAAAGGTCAAACATCGAACAAAGGTTTTCTTCTCAGCAAATAAACCTTTTACCTTTTGCTTTTTCTATTTCCAAGAAAAGCAAAAAGGGTAGAGTGCAAAGTTGCCCAAGATGAATGTGTTATCCCTTGGACAACTGATTGAGCTGGTTAATAGAAGTTGATACTCAACTCTATAAATAGCAGCTCAAAAGCACTCTTCAAGATATCCAAGAAATTCAAGCTCTCAAAGAAAAATAGTATACAAGACCTTTAAGCTTAGGCTCAAAGCATTACCACACTAACTGTTAAAGTTTGTAGTGATAATTGTATCTTAATATACTAATACTTGGATCATATTCAAACCATCTGTGTGGGTTTGAATACTTTGTCATCTGTGTGAGACAAACACTTTATTGTGAATAATACTTTGATTCATAATAAACTCTGTGTCAAAATTAATTTTGTTTTCCGCCTAGATTAATTTAAACTTGTTTGATATAAAACTTGGATATAAACAACAAGTTAAGATAACTGTTATTTAATCTGTATCTAAGTTTTGGGAACCTTGTGACCCAACAAAATTACCTAAAACTATCTTAAATGACTTTTCATAACACCCCAAAATCGTGGTTCTTAAATAACCAGAAACAATGACCGACATCAACTAAAGCCTCCTACATAAAACCACATAAACAATCCACCAATACACCCTGACTGCTTACCTGAACCACGAACTGACCACCTGAAACCGTCGACTGAAACCGACCTAAAAAGCACATTGAAACCTTATGTCTCATCCGATTTGAAACCGAGACCTAAAAACGACGAACACTTGAGCGATCTAAAAGGAAAAATATACAGAAGAGACTAACGAGAGGGTGAGGATCCCTCCGAACCCCCGGCCAAAGCCGATTGCTAGAGATCATGAAGAAAATGTGTGGCGACTGTTTTAGGATCCTTTTAGTTGAGGTATCAAACATTAACTATGTTAGAGAATTTAACGTTCCTTAATGTTGCATATGCTATGTATTGACAGAGCCCATTACGTACTAAGCTATTTTGCTTATCGTTATGTTGCTAAATGTTGTAGGTGAGGTAAGCGGGTCAAGGGGCGAAATGAACAAAAAGTCCATGGCAAGCTAGTGGTGGAGCTTGTTGCAACTTTTTGGTAACAAGTTAAATCTCTTTTAAATCGTGCTCTATATAATTGTACACCTTTTTGAAATATGCAAGTGCTACTTGTACATTTAATATTTATAGGGTTATTGGAGGCGATTCAACCACCAAGAAGGAAAGTACATCTACGTTGTTTATTCGATCGATTCAAAACTATGTTTGCATTCTTTTTCTTTGTTTTGTTAGATATTAGTTTGTCTATTGGTTAATCTATTCCATACACTTGGAAGAGATAACCGATGATGGATGATTATTCAATGAAACTTGGCAAGTTACTTTCTGTATGTGACAAGTTCTTTTATTATTAATTCTGTTGATATTTGATTGTTGATTATTGATGATATTATGTTGATATGTTGTAACACCCCGAAATTCGTTAAAATTGAAAGTTGTGTACTGTTATGCGACACAAGGGTTTGTGTCGCAGGTAGCGACACAGAGCCTAGTGCGACACAAGGCTTGTGTCGCAGTGTCGGGCAGAAAGTCGGTTTTGAGGGGTTAAAAGTGTAAAATAGGGGGGTTAAACCCCACTTTTCGATTCCAAAACTTTCCAGAAGCTAGTAAACACCTCCAGAACGATTTGTATGTGAGTTTTGAGATTTTAGAGAGAGAAAGCAAGAAAAAAATTGAGGTTACTAAAGATTTGATCTTTGAAAGTGTTCTTGTGTGTTTTGAAACCAATTCCAGGTAAGAGTTTAAGCTTATTACGTGCTTTATCATCTTCAGTAAATTTATTGGGTTAAAAGTGTGAGTTCTACCCAGAAAATTGTTAAAATCGAAAGCTGCTGCTGTTCTGTACGTCATTGCGACACAAGGGTTGTGTCGCAGCTTGTGTCGCAATGATGGTGTCGCGAGTTAATACTGTTGCTTTAGCGACACAAAGATTTGTGTCGCTACTTTCTACTGCTGTTTAGTACTGTTATTTTAGCGACACTAAGAGCTTGTGTCGCTAGTTTCTCCTATTAATTGAATTGTTGATTTAGCAACACTAAGAGCTAGTGTCGCAGGTTGTGTCGCAAAAGTGTGTTAAGCGACACTAATCTGATGTCGCCAGAAGGTGTAGCGACACTAGAGGGTAGTGTCGCAGGATTAATTGATGTTTTAAATTATATTAATTATTATTAGAGTTAATTGGGTACGATCGCCTCGACAGGTATTTCGAGTAGCAGTTCGTAAATATCCGATCGTCGTCCTCGAGGTAAGTAGTAGGAGAGTAAAGAATATTAATTGACTAATCTGTCAATAATTCTAGTGTTATAAAGTCGTATTGAATAACTGAGTGTATCAATGAGTTGAACGGCCAATTGCTGAGTGATCAATTGTGCCTATGAGGATGAGTTGAGAGGCCTATTGCTGAGTGATCAATTGTGCCTATGGGGATGAGTTGAGAGGCCTATTGCTGAGTGATCAATTGTGCCTATGAGGATGAGTTGAGAGGCCTATTGCTGAGTGATCAATTGCGCCTATAAAGTCGAATTGAGTGGACAATTGCTGAGTGACTAATTGTGCTTGTGAGATTAAGTGAAAAGGGCAATTGCTGAGTGAACAATTGTGCCTATGTATATGTGAGTTAATTAATCAATTGATGAGTGATCAATTGTGTCTAGCGGTATAAATTATGTGTCAAATTGCTGAGTGATCAATTGTGACAACTGTGTAGATGATAAATGTATGATTATAGAATACAGACATGAAATGTATGGTTTATTGTATTGCTGTAATTGGATTATCCCTTTACTTACTAAGCGATGTGCTTACGTATTGTTGTTTACCGTGTTGATAGGTATGCCTAAAGAGATGAAGGGCGGGAATTCGGGCAAGCGACCCGAGAGCTGCTAGTGATGGACTCATAGATCATGCTCTATATTAACATCTGATGTTTTGCGAAAAACAATGTATATATTTTGTGAATTATGTGGTTATTACTTTATATTAATATATAAAGTGTTATAAAAAAAAATGGGACGTTTCAAGTTGGTATCAGAGCATTGGTTTAAGAGACTCGGGTATCCATCATTAGAGGTACTTGAACTTAGACCAAGAGATGAGTCTAATGAGCATGATGAGAATGTTGTGTACTATGAGTTGATATTTGAGTAGTTATTATAACTAATGAGATGTGATGATTTGTTGAACGTCAAGGTATTATATGAATCTTATGTAATAACGATTACGTCTGGCCAACGTAATAATTATTATATGAACTCATACGATGCCATGACTGTTGTGTGATGCTAAAGAAAGTTGCAAAAAAAATAAATAAATAATAGACTAATGTGTAATGAGAATTTTAGTCTAATTTGATGTGTTTGCTGATAAACCCTTTCAGTATAAGATGGAAGGGAAGAATTTTAATGAGCATAATACCGAGAGCTCTGGACAAGAGCATGTGATGAATTTATCGTCCATTACTACGGACGATATGAAAGAGTTTATATCAGAAGAGGTTGCGTTGGCACAAGAGAAGTCTCTTCCGTATTTATTGGAAAGAATTACTAAGACTGTCAGAGATGTTCTGGCAGAAGAATTACAAAAGAGGGATATAGAGGGATCTGGAAAGAGTGACCAGATGAAAGAAGAGAAGAAGAAAGTGAGTTACAAAGATTTTGTGGCATGTAAACCTCCAGAGTATAAAGGAGAGACAGATCCGATCAAGTGTTATCGATGGATCTCTGAAGTGGAGGCAGCGTTTGCTATTTCTGAGTGTCCTGATAAATTGAAAGTAGTATATGGTGCCAGTTTATTGAAGGCACGAGCAAAAGAATGGTGGGACGTGCAACGTCAGACCATGGGAGAGGAACTTGTTAATGACGTGTCCTGGAAAGAGTTTAAAGATATGTTTGTGATAGCCTATTCACCGGAAGCTGAGTTGACCAAGCTTCGTCGAGAATTCTTGTTTATGAAACAAACGACAGAGACTGTGAATGAGTTGACAGGTGTATTTCTTGATAGGGCCCGATTTTGCCCTGAATATACTGAGGATCCGAAGAGGTTGATGTATCATTTTCATGAAGTATTAAAGAAAGAGATTCGACAGTTTGTGGATCCAAGTCATTGGAGTAAATTTGAAGAGTTTGTGAATGAGGCAAGAAGGAGAGAGATTGAGATAAATCGAGAGGATGATGGTTCCTCCAAAAGAAAGATTGAACCAGCTGGAGGATCTTTTAAAAGATTCAGGCCCAGCGGAAGTTTTAAGAGAGAAGATCGACGAGAAGTGCCTATGTGTCAGAAATGTCACAAGAAACATTTTGGGAATTGTGCAAGTGATAAGAGGTCGTGTTATCAGTGTGGACAAGAGGGCCACCTAAGCCGTGATTGTACAAAGACGGTACGAGTGTGTTTTAATTGCTATGAACCTGGACATATAAAGAGTGAATGTCCGAAATTGAAGAGTTCAACAGGTTCTAGTGGGGTAAAGAAGAATGAGGAGAGAAGAGTTTCAGATTCATCAAGAGTGAAAAGTCGATCTTTTCAATTGACTGCGGATGAAGCGAAGAATGCTCCGGATGTTCTTACGGGTACTTTCCTTATTAACTCGTTACCCGCTTATGTATTATTTGATTCTGGAGCTTCTAGATCTTTTGTCTCTGAAAACTTTAGTAAGAGTTTTCAATTAATGTTAAGTGAGTTGGATACACCCTTAGATGTTGAGATAGCCGATAATCATGTTATTTATGTGACCAAAGTCTATAGAGGGTGTCGAATAGAAATTAATGATGAACTATTTATGATAAATCTTATACCAATGAGGATGGGTGAATTCGATGCCGTTGTGGGCATGGATTGGCTGAGTAAACATGATGTTGTTGTTCGTTGTGAAAAGAAAATCATTCGCATTAATGCTCCAAGTGGGGGAGTAATAGACATTTATGGAGAAAAACCTAGACAATCTTTGTCAATTTGTACTTATGCTCGTGCTAGAAGGCATTTGTCTCATGGATGTCAGGCATTTTTAGCCCATGTTGTTGATATGCAAAAGAATGTGATGAGTATTGCAAATATTCCGGTTGTAAATGAGTTTCCTGATGTATTTCCGGAAGAGTTACCGGGTGTTCCGCCTGAAAGGCAAGTCGAGTTTCGAATTGAATTAATGCCGGGGGTTACTCCTGTTGCTAAAACTCCTTATAGACTTGCGCCGTCAGAAATGCAGGAAATGATGAAGCAAATACAAGAGTTGTTGGAGAAGGGGTTTATTCGTCCGAGTAGTTCACCGTGGGGAGCACCAGTATTATTTGTTAAAAAGAAGGATGGGAGCATGCGAATGTGTATTGATTATAGGAAGCTGAATAAGGTAACTGTTAAGAACCGTTACCCGTTGCCGAGAATTGATGATTTATTTGATCAGCTCCAGGGAGCTACTCATTTTTCAAAGATTGATTTACGATCTGGGTATCATCAGTTAAGAGTAAAAGAAGAGGATGTTCCCAAGACTGCTTTCCGAACACGTTATGGTCATTATGAGTTTGTGGTAATGCCATTCGGACTGACAAATGCTCCTGCCGCATTTATGGATTTGATGAACCGAGTTTGCCGGACATTCCTGGATAAATTCGTGATTGTGTTTATTGATGATATTTTAATTTACGCAAAAACGGGAGAGGAGCATGAAGTGCATCTGAGGCAAATGTTGCAAGTATTGCGGAGGGAGAAATTATATGCTAAATTCTCAAAATGTGAATTTTGGCTTCAAGAAGTTCAATTTTTGGGGCATGTGATAAACCACGAGGGAATCAAGGTAGATCCTGCAAAAGTAGAAGCAGTGATGATGTGGAAACCTCCTAAGACTCCAACAGAGATTCGAAGTTTCTTGGGATTGGCAGGTTATTATCGGAGATTTATTCAAGATTTCTCCAAGATTGCAACTCCGCTTACAAGGCTTACATGTAAAAATGCCAAATTTGAGTGGAAGGAGGAACAAGATCGAGCCTTTAATTTTTTAAAAGAAAAACTTAGTCAAGCACCTATACTAGTACTTCCTGAAGGGAATGATGATTTGGTAGTATACTGTGACGCGTCTCACGTGGGATTGGGTTGTGTGCTTATGCAAAGAGGAAAAGTAATAGCGTATGCCTCAAGACAGCTAAAAATACACGAGAAAGGATATCCTACTCATGATCTAGAATTGGCAGCGGTGGTGTTTGCATTGAAAATTTGGAGGCATTATCTCTATGGAGTGAAATGTACGGTTTATACAGATCATAAGAGTTTAAAGTATTTCTTTGACCAACGAGATCTTAACATGAGACAGAGGCGTTGGCTTGATTTGGTAAAAGATTATGACTGTGAAATCTTATACCATCCTGGAAAAGCGAATGTGGTAGCAGATGCTCTCAGTAGAAAGGCTAATAATATGAAGTTAAAAGTAAAATCTTTTCGAATGATTGTAGTTACAAATCTAATTGAGCAAGTGAAAGAAGCTCAACAGTAAGTGCTACAGAATGGTAATTTTCGAGCAGAACGAATAAAAGGCCAAGAACAAGATTTTGTTGACGATTCTCGTGGATTGAAAACCCGATATGGTAGAATTTGGGTGCCGAGTTATGGAGGAATGAGAAAACTTTTGCTTGATGAAGCTCATAAATCCAAGTATTCGATCCATCCTGGTGCCACAAAGATGTATCAAGATTTGAAAAGAGATTATTGGTGGCCAGGTATGAAAAGAGAAATTGTCAGATATGTGGAAAACTGTTTGACTTGTTCGCAGGTTAAAGCCGAACATCAGAAACCTTATGGGAAGATGAAACCCTTAGATATTCCAGTGTGGAAATGGGAACATATTACGATGGATCTTATTACAAAATTGCCGAAAACGTCAAGGCATCATGACGCCATTTGGGTAATAGTGGATCGACTAACCAAGCGTGCTTTATTCTTGCCGATAAGAGAAGCGTCGTCTTTCGAAGTTATGGCTGATTTGTATGTGAAAGAAGTGGTGGCGAGACATGGTGTGCCAGTATCTATTGTCTCTGATAGGGATAGTAGATTTACATCTAGATTTTGGGCAAAGTTTCAAGAGGAGATGGGTACACGTCTTAATCTGAGTACAGCATATCACCCACAAACGGATGGTCAGAGTGAACGGACGATTCAAACATTAGAGGATATGTTGAGGGCATGTGTTATTGATTTTGGAGGAAATTGGGATGTGTATTTGTCGTTGGTTGAATTTTCTTACAATAACAGTTATCACTCCAGTATTGGAATGCCGCCATACGAAATGCTTTATGGAAGAAAGTGTAGAACTCCAATCTGTTGGGATGAAATTGGGCAACGTGAAGTGGCCAGTACCGATATTGTACTGAGAACTACTGAACAAATAGATCAAATCCGAGCCCGTTTAAAAGCTGCGCAAGATAGACAAAAATCGTATGCAGATAAGAGAAGGCATCCAATAGAGTTCAATGAAGGAGATTATGTTATGTTAAAAGTATCTCCGTGGAAAGGTATTATTCGATTTAGAAAGCGTGGGAAGTTGAGTCCTCGTTTTATTGGACCCTTTAAAATCTTAGCAAGAGTAGGTGAAGTGGCGTATCGTTTAGAATTGCCGGATGAATTGGCAAATATTCATAATACTTTCCATGTGTCATATTTGAGGAAGTGTTTAGCTGATGAGACAGCTTACATTCCAATGGATGAAATTGAGATAGATGATAAATTGAACTATATTGAAGAACCAATTGAGATATTGGACGAGAAAATAAAGAAGTTAAGAAATAAAGAAATCCGAATGTTTAAAGTCCAGTGGAAGCATCGAAAGGGATCAGAGTTTACATGGGAACCAGAGAGTGAGGTTCACCAATATTATCCCTCATTGTATCAGAGGTGGATTGTGAGGACACAATCCTGAGTAAGTGGGGGAGAGTTTTAACACCCCGAAATTCGTTAAAATTGAAAGTTGTGTACTGTTATGCGACACAAGGGTTAGTGTCGCAGGTAGCGACACAGAGCCTAGTGCGACACAAGGCTTGTGTCGCAGTGTCGGGCAGAAAGTCGGTTTTGAGGGGTTAAAAGTGTAAAATAGGGGGGTTAAACCCCACTTTTCGATTCCAAAACTTTCCAGAAGCTAGTAAACACCTCCAGAACGATTTGTATGTGAGTTTTGAGATTTTAGAGAGAGAAAGCAAGAAAAAAATTGAGGTTACTAAAGATTTGATCTTTGAAAGTGTTCTTGTGTGTTTTGAAACCAATTCCAGGTAAGAGTTTGAGCTTATTACGTGTTTTATCATCTTCAGTAAATTTATTGGGTTAAAAGTGTGAGTTTTACCCAGAAAATTGTTAAAATCGAAAGCTGCTGCTGTTCTGTTCGTCATTGCGACACAAGGGTTGTGTCGCAGCTTGTGTCGCAATGATGGTGTCGCGAGTTAATACTGTTGCTTTAGCGACATAAAGATTTGTGTCGCTAGTTTCTACTGCTGTTTAGTACTGTTATTTTAGCGACACTAAACTAAGAGCTTGTGTCGCAGCTTGTGTCGCTAGTTTCTCCTGTTAATTGAATTGTTGATTTAGCAACACTAAGAGCTAGTGTCGCAGGTTGTGTCGCAAAAGTGTGTTAAGCGACACTAATCTGATGTCGCCAGAAGGTGTAGCGACACTAGAGGGTAGTGTCGCAGGATTAATTGATGTTTTAAATAATATTAATTATTATTAGAGTTAATTGGGTACGATCGCCTCGACAGGTATTTCGAGTAGCAGTTCGTAAATATCCGATCGTCGTCCTCGAGGTAAGTAGTAGGAGAGTAAAGAATATTAATTGACTAATCTGTCAATAATGCTAGTGTTATAAAGTCGTATTGAATAACTGAGTGTATCAATGAGTTGAACGGCCAATTGCTGAGTGATCAATTGTGCCTATGAGGATGAGTTGAGAGGCCTATTGCTGAGTGATCAATTGTGCCTATGGGGATGAGTTGAGAGGCCTATTGCTGAGTGATCAATTGTGCCTATGAGGATGAGTTGAGAGGCCTATTGCTGAGTGATCAATTGCGCCTATAAAGTCGAATTGAGTGGACAATTGCTGAGTGACTAATTGTGCTTGTGATATTAAGTGAAAAGGGCAATTGCTGAGTGAATAATTGTGCCTATGTATATGTGAGTTAAATAATCAATTGCTGAGTGATCAATTGTGTCTAGCGGTATAAATTATGTGTCAAATTGCTGAGTGATCAATTGTGACAACTGTGTAGATGATAAATGTATGATTATAGAATACAGACATGAAATGTCTGGTTTATTATATTGCTGTAATTGGATTATCCCTTTACTTACTAAGCGATGTGCTTACGTATTGTTGTTTACCGTGTTGATAGGTATGCCTAAAGAGATGAAGGGCGGGAATTCGGGCAAGCGACCCGAGAGCTGCTAGTGATGGACTCATAGATCATGCTCTATATTAACATCTGATGTTTTGCGAAAAACAATGTATATATTTTGTGAATTATGTGGTTATTACTTTATATTAATATATAAAGTGTTATAAAAAAAAAAATGGGACGTTTCATATGTGATAATAGATTCGTGTAATACAACATTCAACAACTATATATTAAGCATATTGCTTAATAAGTAATGGGTTATTACAACAAAACATAATATATTAACAATAATTAAGGATCCTTAACAACTCTAACATGGTGATTCATAAGAATCAACTTTTATTCATTAAGCTAGTGTACAATTGAAGACTCTTGTATCTCAATGTCACTACTTGACTATATTCGTCAATCTAATGAATATTTGAATATTATTGTATCTCAAATATTCTTATTTGGTTCAACCTCTCAAGATAATACACATTTGAAGACTATTGTATCTCAACTTTTACTATCTTATTCTAACCATCCATTACTTACCGGCCTTTAAATTGAGGTGTTTGCAATAACTCCAACTCTCATATCACCTAATCATATCAATACATATATGTATAATGTACAACACAACACAATATAACTCTTAAGGATTTGATAACAAATCCTCTATTTCTTCCACTTTCAAACTCAAGGATTTGATGCTATAATCAATAACATCAAAAATCTTTAACCGTTAAGTTTCATCCTTTCTCTCTCAAAATTCATATACAAATGGGTATTTGCTTCTTATTTCAATTTAAACATAACTTACCATTAACAAAATCTCTACTTCCATGTAACAATCATCAAATACCCAAGTATGTGATTTTATCTCTTTTAAACATCAATTCACAAAATAAGCTTACTTTACAACTCAAGAACATGTGTGTAACACTCTTTATCAACTCAACATCTTTTAATCAATTCTAGCAACTTAGGTTTATGCCCTAATGAACATAAACATCAAATTAAGGGATTATGATGGTTGTTTATACCTTAGAGATAATAAATTAGGATTAAGAAACTTGAATTTGATTAAACCCTAGCTCAATTTTGATCCTCCTTTTTCCTCCCTTTTTGCTCAAGTCGACACACACATATACAAACACGTACTCTTTATTCTTAGAAATGAAATGGAAGAAGAGAAGCCATGAGTATATTTGGGTATTTTCATTCCCTCCCCCTTAAGTAACATCACTTGGCAAGACTCATCCCTCTAGTTTGGTTACTCGGCACATCTAATCCCCTAACTAAATTCGCATTTACATAATCAACTCAAACTTATTATTTTGCATTTAATATATTTTATACTCTTATAATTAAATAAACATATTTAATATAGATAATATCTGACAATTTTGGGATGTTACAAATATTCTTTAGAGATTCTTCTATTACACCAAATTTAGTGCAATATTTAGTGCATGCATTGAAGATGCCCTTAGCACGCTTGAAATTGGAGATCGGGTAAAAATTATACAAAACAATCCAATGATAAATGAGTGAAGCATCCACCGTAGATTGCGGTGAACACACTTTAGAAGACTTTTGATCTGTTTGGTCCATTCGACCTATTTCCTTAAAAGTTGTTTTTCAGTTCACTTTATAGATGAAATTGTAGGGATTTGACAATCGTAGGCATTCTTTGATTTGTCAAATGTGTGTGATCATATAAATGGATAGTTACATTTAATTAATAAACTGTAAATTTTACTCGGAGGGAACTATATTTTTTTTTTATCTTAACCTGAACATGAATGAAGAATGGTAGCATTCATTGTAATCAAAGAACAGTTGGCGTATCCACTAGCATCTGAATAATGTCATACTTTTTCTATGTAAACAAAAATATTCAACTAAAGCTACAAGACTCCTAAATGGTGGTATAACAATAACTATATTATGTTGTTTTTAACGACACTGCTCTTAAATCTAGATGCGTTTGGTCTCTTAGATTAGTTTATTTATGTTTTCTTCATTTTGTATACTAAGTAAAATCAAATAAATAGTCAACGGCTTGTATGTACATACGAGTTTGAAATCTAGTAATAATGCATATAATTCCGGTATGAATTCGGGAAGCCCATAAAATCTTCATCGGGTACACGTTCGGGTACGGGTATGGCGACCCGAGGGTTATTCCCATCTCCGATTTTTAATATCTGGATTCCTGTTCTCGCTTATCAACTCGGAGATTCCCTTATTTATGATTAAATTGAATTTGGATATCGAATTTTCTATCTGATATGTGGTCATTTGTCATCTTAATCATACTGTGAAAAGCTACAAGAATTATTAATAGCAATAGTAGTAGCAGTAGCAACAATAATAATAATAATAATGATAATAATAACAATAATTTAATAATAATAATAATAATAATAATAAATAAATAATAATACTATATAATATAATATATAATATATAATGATAAAATAATAATATTTTTATATATTTATAGCTGCATAATTAAAAGAGAATAGCATTAAAAAGTTTAGGCCTTTGATTAGACTCTCTAATTAGAGATCAACGGTGTAGGATTAGTTTTAAATAATTACACTTAACACCCGTGATTATTTGCTAACTTAAATCAATATTTGTATAATACACATATTTAATTTAATACTCCATATATAGTATCAAAAAATAAAGCCGTGAATTGAGGTTAGGGTTTTCAAATCACCTATCGCCACTATTCATCACACCGATCACCACCTCCAAATCACAGACGATGAGTTCATTCCGATTGTAAGATTCCTCGGTCTTTATCATCTTCTTTGGAATAAATTCGATGTCGTTATTACACTCAATTGAACGATTAATTGATGGTTAATTTCACAATAGAAACTGTTTATTGAGCCTTGAAGATCGTGGAAAGGCGTTATTAGATTCTGATCATGAAGAATCTGATTATTGTCCACGAGAGAAAATTCGATGTCTGTCGATTCATCATCAAGATTCGCTTATGTTAGGTATACATACAAATTCATATTCAGATACATATATTATATGATTACTGCATGTTTAACATAATTTATCCCTAATATCTATCGATATTAAGTTGTTTCACGCAAAAAACAACATTTAGTGGTAATAATCAATGGTATTTAGTTTTTGTATTGTTTATAGTTAAACTAACTAAGCTTTGTGGTATTTTGTTGTGCTTTATGTTCGAGTGCTTTGAAACTTAATATATGTAGCAGAAAAGATATTGAGTCACTAACTTGGATATCATCATCATCTCATTATAGCAGAATATTGAGTTCATTCGTAGCACCTTTTTGGTTTGTGATATTTCGTTTTAACACCTTTATAGTTTTTCATATGAATTTATCTGAACTTTGTTTTTCAACTTTGTGTTCTTTTGTGCTTTCAGAGACAGAAGTTTGGATCCTGTTCGTGACTAAAAATTCTTCCGCATTTGCCTTTTGATTCGTTTTATTTCAGTAAAAGAAGTTGTATAGACTTTATGTTCTTCAAAGCACTTTGTAGTTAACAAGGTTTTTTTAGCCCGCACGTTGCGGCGGGGGGCTAAAAGGGTACATTATTAAACTCCGATAGAAAATATGAAATTCTCACTTGAATCGGACTTGATCTCCTTTTGTTTTTCTTACAAAAGGAGAGTTTATGAATCCGTATTCTTTTGATTATACTAGTGCATGTGTATAGTTGAATTTTTTTAATTTATACAAAGTTGATCTTGCATTTATGATTGTATAGTGCATATGCATTGATTGAATAACTAATTGATATTCCGGTATAAATATTAAGAGTTATAACTACCATACTTGGTCAAATAAAACAAAGTGCTTTGAACAAATTTAATTGTTGATTAAAGTGTCATTCAAGTCTTTACATTGTCCATGTATTTAAAATTGTATGATTATATCATCCACCAATCATATTAGAAATATTGTGTCTATGTTGTTCTTCTAACTAACCTCATTAACTTTATGATATAAGAACATATTATATTGTATAGTTTTGATAACAAAACTTTATAAACATGACAAGAACTCATTAAACAAACATTTCTTCATTATACTGACAATACCATGTAAATTCAAATTTATCGAAAAGCATCGTGAACTCACCTAGGAACCATCTTTTGAATCTTGACTTACTATATACTAACCTAAAAGAAAACATAAATTCGACGATCACTTTGAAATTTAAGTAGCAATTTATAACTTATCAAGTATAAACTATGAACTACCTAAGATGTTAAAGATAAATAAGACTAACTAATCTAACGAAATTGCAAAGTTGAATTTTTCAACACCATGTCTTCAAAATCAATGCTCCTCTTCAACTATGATCTCATGATTGACTCCGACATTTTTACTGATACCAACTTCCTATATCTACAATTACGTTGTTTGGATTCTTTCGCTAATGTAACTACATGTCACACATGACCACTATGAACTGCATGTAATCTCAAATAAAACAGTTAATAAGATTTCCGTAAAGCATATAAAGCAACTAACTTCAAACAACTTAAGTTTTTTATAATCCTATTTGTTCTTTAACATGTGTAATTTTGATGTTATTCGGTGTTCTAGTGGATATCCAAGGATAATTAAAAAAATTCATTGTGCGTTAAAAGGCTAAGGGTTAATTTAATACAGTGATCATATGTAGAAAGAAAAATTATTTTGGAGTCTTTATTACTTATTTAATTTTTTTTTTCAAGTTTGTTATTCATGAATTATTCAAAGAATAGTAATTTAGCATTGCTAAAATTGTATAGAGGAATGGGTTGTGAAGCACTACATGCTTTAAAGGTTAGTAATTTAGTGAATATACTATTGTATATATTTATACATATATTTTTAAGTAAATATATTATGATTCTACCTAGTGAAATTGTTTGTTGGTTTCTATTAAGAGATGAGTCAAAAGTTTTTTTAATTATAAAAATAAAACATTTACTGGATAATTTTAGCTGTAATGGATGTGATTGATACTAGAACGGGTTTTGTAAAAGTTCATTATCCTATAAAAGTAAAAGGTATTGAAATCGGGACGAACAATACTTAGGGAATATAGATAAATTGATGAAACATCATATGTATGATGAATTGCCTAAATTGAAAAAATAATTTTTTTAATTGTATTTAGATTTGCAGGGAGCAAATTCTTACAAAGGGACAAATGGTGCTTTCCAGCACATCCAAATAGAAGAGGTAGTTGTTTAAAGTACGTCATTCACCTATTTCTGGAACGAGTATTGTTATGATATTCGAGGTTCCTTATTTACAAGTCAATAGATGACTATATGAAGCTTGATTCATAAGTTGGAAATAAATTATTGTGTAGTTTATTAGTTTTCTTAAATTGAACCCACAATTACATAATTGGTTATCACATGATCACATTTTCAGTTCTAAAAACAACTTTGATTTGGATTGTTACCGATTGTATTTTTTGTTAACATATGAACTCAGTACTTCTATATTTTGATTAGGAAGGAGCATTGCCTATAACAACCCGATTTATATATGTATCTCAGATACAAGTGGAGGATTTTGAGGTTGTTGCTTGACAACACTTGATTTAATAACATGACGTTCATGGCAACAACACATTAAAGTGTAATTTATTAATGAGGAGCTTAAGAAGGGTACCATTGATGGGCTAAATCTGTGTAAATATGCTATAAGGAAGTTGATTTAATACATGCTCTCCTGAACAAATGTCAGATGTGCTGCTGGAGATTTTGATCTTGAAGGTGATTTTTGCGAGCTTGCAGAATACCTTGACTTACTCAGACTTCTCAAGGTTAGTACCACAAGACAGAAGGTTTGATTCGAACTATTAATGCTACATGCGGCAATCTAAGGGGTAATGATAACTAAAACTAAAGTTTAATGGGAAGGAAAAGAACCTAAATCAGAGAAGAGAAGTGGATGGAAAATATGGGATTGATAGTGTATAATATTCAAAAGAGTGATGACTCTTTTACTTTTTATAAGTCAAGTTGTGCATTATTTAAGAATTGGAGAAATGGTCCTCCATGCAAGGAGGAATTATCAGTGGTTTGTAGAGGTATCATTGAAGAATTGGTTGACTACGAAAGGTCAACTCAGTTTTGGACTACACAAAGATATATCATGAATAATTAAATAGTTATAGCATATGTTTTATTAGTATTTTTGAATTATCAATTGGCTTTGTCATAGTTTTGATCACTTTTTGCTAGATATGATTGCAAGTGTTTGAGATATATTTTTATATTAACACAATACATATATCCGTTATGATACTTTACATTTAATACAAAAATTGATATCCTATTTTATCACGACGATATAGATGAACAAATTCACCGTCTTAAAAACGCCAAACCCTATTCCCCCTTTCTTCAAGGCCTTCTTGCCCAACCTTTAACTTCCGATCAAAAATCCGACATTCAAGAGCTTGAAGATGATGATGATGATGACGAAGATGATAATGGTGATGAAAATTGGAAATCGGAGTGTTAGGTCTTGAAGGTCCCAAAACTTAGATACAGATTAAATAACAAGTATTAATATATTAGTTTATATCTAAGTTATATCAAACAGGTTAATTAATCAAGGCGGAATACAAGATTAATTAAAGTACATAATATATTATGAATTAAAGTTTTATTCACAATAAATGGTTTGTCTTACAAATAAGACAGAGTATTCAAACACACACAGATTGTTTGAATACGATCCAAGTAGTATACTATGATACAATTATCACTAGAAACTTAACAGTAAGTGTGGTAATGCTTTTAGCCTAATCTTAAAGGTCTTGTATACTAATTGTCTTGGATACTAATTAAAGTGCTTTTGAGCTGCTATTTATAGAGTTGAGTATCAACTCTATATTATCCAGCTCAGTTAGTTGTCCAAGGGTTACAAATACATCTTGGGCAACTTTGCATTCTTTCCTTTTTGCTTTTCTTGGAAATAGAAAAAGCAAAAGGTAAAAGGTTTCTTTGCTGAAAAGAAAAACCTTTCTTCAATGTTTGACTTTACTCAAACATCTCTTCAGTTGTACCGTAGCCTAGGGAAAGAAGAACTTCTTTTGTACGATTGTACTTTCGTTCTTCAATCTGTGCTCTTCAGTCTGTGCTCATCAGTCTGTGATCTTCAATCTGTGATCATCAGTCTGTGATCTTCAGTCTGTGAAGTCTTCTGTCTTCAATCTTCATTCTTCAGATGATGAATTCATAAGTCTTCAAATAGAGCATGACTTTCGGTCTGTGAGAATTCTTCAGTCTGTGAAGCACAGACTCAGAAACATTTCTTCAGTCTGTGAAGCACAGACTCAGAAACATTTCTTCAGTCTGTGAAGCACAGACTCAGAAACACAGACTCAGGAAATCACTAAGTTTTTCCTGAAGCACTCTATCCCATTGATATCTCTGTAGCACAGACCTTCAATATTGTCAGTCTGAACATAGGATCTATCGATAAAAACGATACCTTTTGGTTTAGGATGCTCTCTTCTCTGCTCATTCTCTGTAGATAACCCAGCTGACTTCTTCTTTATTACAAAGTTTTTTGCAATGCAGAACAACTTGTATTCTTCTTCTGAAATGAGCCCCTGACTGAGAACTAACTCAATCAGGTAAGATAGCTCATCCAGAACTTCTCTTTTCAAATCTTTGTCAGCCGCACTCTTTAAAAGATTAGCAATGGATTGCCATTCTTTAAGCCCCAGAGTGTACAGGTCATCCACCCATACCATTTTCTCGCTCTTGGTTAAAGTCAACTCCAGCTTCAATTTCTGTCCAATCTTATTTAGATGACAGTCTTTAATCTTCTGCTTGAGCTTTGACTTTTTGAAGTGGATTGTAGCTTAGCTTTTAGGCTCTCTATCTTCTGTAATTTTCTTGACAGCTCTTCATCTTCTTTGATCTGTTACTCAACTTGACTCCTTCTGGATTGAGTTTGTGAACAACCTTCATCTTCTAATTCTTTGGAGAGCATGTCAACAAATCTTGCTTTCTTCAGCTTCTGCTTTTCAATTGATAATACATTTAAGTATTCAGTTAAAGTCATACCTTGAGCAGTTGCTTCTTGTTGCAAGAGTTCATCCTGTAGATTAGACAGTTCAGGATTTCTTGTACCAGCAGCATGATCATCCACCATCTTCTTGATTTTGCTTAACCTTTCCTGCTTGGATAAGGCAATCTCCTTGCCCTTACACTAACCCTATCAACTTCTTCCAGAGTAGAACTCGACCCAGGATATGTGCTTATCCGATGAACACTTCTCCATTGCATTCTGTCTTCAAGTTCACTTCTACCTGGAGGCAGTATTCTGGTTGTTGTGTTTGGTCTAGCAGGGTTGGCTTCAGCTTGGATGGCTTCAACACTGATGATTGGAGCATCAATGCTTCCTGCTTGTTGCTTTGAGCTCTGAGTCTGTGATGAATGTTGTGTCTCAGTCTGTGCAGGTTCAGAGGGCACAGACTTAGACTCTCCAGTCTTGACTTTTGAGGCACCTTCATCTACACCTCCAAAAGTAGCATCATCTTCATCATTATCTGATCTTCTAAATACTTCAGACTCAGAACTGCAATCAGGATTGATGGCATCATCATCTTCATCATCAACTTCCTGTTCTTCTGCCAGCTTCACAAATTGATCCCAGGTCTTGATCCCCCTCATCTTTGGTTGGGAATCAAAGATATCCCTTTCAGGAATCCTCCTGGCCATTCTTTTTATTTTCCTGGCTCTTTTGATTCGCAGAGGTTGAACATCTTCATCTTCTTCTTCCCTTGGTCTTTTTAACTCCATCTGACCTAGGCCTGAGATAGTTGCTATTGGGTCTATGTGTAAGACAATAGTTGACTCCGCCTGACTCTGTGCAACCATATCAGTCTGTGCACTCATGTTTTCAGTCTGTGCTGAGCTTCAGTCTGAGACTTCACCCTAGCACCTTCGGGTCCATCATCTCCCTCACTGCTATCTCCCCCTAAATCTAAGGATTTATTATTTAATGAATTATCTTTTGGGGTTTTAGCTTCTGCAGACCCAGACTTCATCTTCTCCCCCTTTTTGACATCAGCAGCTAAGCTTGAGAGGGTGGTCTGCATTTCATCTAACCTATTGGATACCTTTTGCTCCTGCATATCCACTTTATCCACCATGGTAGAGACTAGATGCTTCATATTCTCTAACTCTTTCTTATTATTATCGAACTCAGTCTGTACCCATTCAGACAACTTGGTGATGGCAGAAAGCACATCATTAAGTGTACTAGAAGGCACAGACTAGGTCTGGTTGGAAGGGTTAGAATTGGGTGATGGAATGTGTTCCTCACTTGACTCATGTTGAAACTGAGCTAGATCACTAGAATCTTTTGGTGTTGCACTCTTTGCCTCACTCTGTGTCCTGTGCATGGAAAAGCGATCATAGGCATTGAGTGGTGTAGTTGTGTTTCCCTCAGATCGAATCCGGTGATAGGATAAGACATCATTGGAAAATGATTGTGTTGCATCTGTTGCCTTAAATAGTCTCTGGTGTAAAGGAACAATATCACTGGCAACGAATGTGGAGGTTGGTATGCCTTTACTGACCATCTGGTGATAAGATGGTAGTTCATCAGGCAAAGAAGAGGAGATCTGTACCCCAGTCTGTGACATGACTGGGGCATTGGCGATCTGTGCAGAGGGGTGTAAGGAAAGACTCACTGGAATGTGAACTAGTACAAGACTAGTGGTTAATATGGGTTCAGCCATTGTGAGTGGGGTAAAGACGGGGGTGGTAGTGCTCAGGATTGGAGCATCTTCTTCAATGCATACTACAGGGGTCAGTGTAGTAGCAGTAATGAGGGTATCCAAGCTGACTAATCTAGGTTCAGGTTGGGTCAGTTGGGTAGCCATTGGCACCACAGACTCTAGCAGAGCTGTAATGGAATGGTCTACAGCACTGGAAGGTGTTTATTGACATCCAATTCCATGGATGATGATTTCATTTGTGCTATACTTTTGGGGGTTGAGTCTGGTGATTCCTCCAGAGTGAGTGGTGACTCATCTGGGTTGGTTTGTTTGTGACTCTCTTTTGTGGGTGAGGATGGGCTAGGATAAGAAGGTTTATCTATATCCATCTCCTCAGGTGAAGAAGAATTACTACCTTCATCTTCTGTTGAAGATGGAACAGACTCAACAATGTTTGAGTCTGACTCCAAGTGCACAGACTGAGTTGAGTCCGTGTTAATGGAGTCTGTGTGCTCTGCTTCAGCCACACGATCTTCAACAGTCTGGGTCTCAGTACCCTCACTATCACCTGAATCATCACCCTCCATAGATGCAGAAGCAACATATGGGTGATCAATCCATTGCTACATAGCAACAGTGATAGGTGCTCCAGAAAGTGGAACCGGATGGTTAAACACTTTATAGGTGAGCATAGGGACATGTATATCGGCCACTTTATTATTAAAGGACATATATACAGACCCAGTTAATCTGGATTGGATGCACAAGGAGAGTAGCCTTATAAAAGGTACATTAAAAATTTTGTTTGACTCATTCACCAGTTTTTAAATTTTTTGAAAGTACAACTCTGCAAAGTTGATGTTTAAACCAGTGATGAATGAGCTCAACAGTTGAGTTTCAAACTCATTTAGCTCCCCTGTGCTACCAGATTTACCTCCTAGACTTCTAATGATGCCAGAAATTAAAAATTTCCATTTGGGGGTGAATCCTGACATCAAAATTGTGCCTTTTTCTTTGGTATATCCAACCAAAGTAAGAGAAGCCCTTGCTACTTCTTTGGTTGGAATGGGTTCAAAATTATTTCCCATAGGCAGGTCTAAGACATTCCTAATTAGCTCTTGATCAATGGTAACTGCCCGTTTACCATGATCAATAGTACCAGTAATTGCAGTATTGGTACTATTTGAAGAGCAAGTATACCACCATTTCATAAGAAAATCAGAATATATTTGAGGAAGAGTGTTGAAAAATGCTCCCCTTAAAGGATGAGCAGACATAAAGTTTGTTAATTCCTCAAATCCTTGGTTCTTTGGTTTATGAAGATTCCATCAAATCCTTGGTTCTTTGGTTCTTTGGTTTATGAGCAGACATATTTGCCTTGGTTTATGAAGATTCCATGAGGTTTCTGATGTACTTGTAGACCAAGAAAGTATGTTAATTCACCCATCATACTCATTTGGTACTGTTTTGACATTAAATTTGAAAACCATTTACATAATTTTACATCAGTAGACCCAAATATGATATCATCAACATATATTTGGACTAGTATGACATCTGCCTTGTTCCTTTTGAAGAACAAAGTTTTATCAATTGATCCTCTAGTGAAGTTATTACTCAGAAGATAAGATGATAAAGTGTCATACCAAGCTCTTGGAGCTTGTTTTAGTCCATACAGTGCTTTCTTTAATTTATAGACATGATTTGGAAAAGTTGAACTTACAAAACCTGGAGGTTGTTTCACATAGACTCCCTCCTGTAAGTTACCATTCAGAAATGCACTCTTGACATCCATTTGATAAACTTTGAAGTCCTTGAATGCAACATATGTCAAGAATAACCTTATTGCTTCAATTCTGGCTACAGGGGCAAATGTTTCATCATAATCAATGCCTTCTTCCTGCTTGTAACCTTGAGCAACTAGCCTTGCCTTGTTTCTGATTATCACTCCATCCTTGTCCATTTTGTTTCTGTAAACCCATTTAGTTTCAATAATGGTTTTGCCTTTTGGAGCAGGAACTAGGGTCCAAACATTGTTTCTTTTAAATTCTGTTAACTCTTCCTGCATTGCTTCAACCCAATCATCATCTTTCAATGCTTCTTCAGCATTCTTTGGTTCAATGATTGACAGGAAGTTTGTGTAGAAACAGAAATTTGCAGTAGATAGGTTTGACACTTGAGCTCTTGTTTGTACACCAGAAACATAATCTCAAATTATTTCTTCTATTGGATGATACCTGTGTTCTTTGATGCCTAGAAATGATTCATCATTGGATGATAAATCATATTTATTTAGTGGAAGAGTAACAGGACTGAGCTCTGCATTATCTTCAACAGGGAGCAAGTCTGAGTCTGTAGAGTTCTCAGACTGAAGACTACCAGACTGAACACTTGTATTAGAAGATCTTGAATCTCTGGACACAGATTCATCTTCAGTTGATGAAGGTACTGTCATTAAATGATCAGGTTGAGCATCTTCATTATCACTTTCAGAGTCTTGTGGTTGGAGAACAACAACTGGGATTTGAGATCCAGATCCCACAACAGATCATTCTTCTAAAGAATGAACATCAGACTGAGAAACATGTTCATTATTAGCAGACGAAACATCAAAGGTGACATTGATGGTTTCTTCAATTTTATTCCTTCTGTTGTTGTAGACTTTGTAAGCCTTTGAGATAGATGAATAGCCAACAAAAATTCCTTCATCAGACTTAGGTTCCATCTTTGCTAATTGATCTCTTTGATTGAGAATGTAGCATTTACTTCCAAAGGTCTAGAAGTAATGGATGGTTGGAACCTTCTTGTGATACAGCTCATATGCAGTTTTGCCATGCCTTTTGACCAAAATAGATCTATTTTGGGTATAACAGGCAGTGTTAACTGCTTCTGCCCAAAAATAAATCTTCATTTGACCATGACATAACATGGTTCTTGTAGCTTCTATGAGTGTACAATTTCTTCTCTCAGCAACACCATTTTGTTGAGGAGTTCTGACAGAGGCAAAGTTTTGAATAATGCCTTTGTCAGTACAGAATTCAATGAGAGTAGAATTCTTAAATTATGTACCGTGATCACTCCTGAGTTGCTTGACAGGTGCATCTTTCTGCAATTCTTCCCTCTTTATTAGATTAATAATCTCATCAGGAGCATCACTTTTTGCCTTAAGAAAGATAACCCAAGTATACCTTGTGTATTCATCCACAACCACAAGTGTATACTTCTTTCCACCCAAACTGCCAATGCTCATGGGTCCAAATAGTTCCATATGAAGCATATGCAGTGGTTGATCAATTGTAGCTAACAATTTGGATGGAAAATGGTTCTTGGTCTGTTTCTCTAGTGTACATGCAGGACACAGTTTGTCTTTTACAAATGTAACATCAGGCAGACCTCTAACCAGTTTCTTCTTTGACAGGAGGTTAATGTTTTTGAAGTTCAGGTGGGATAACCTCTTATGCCATAGCCAGCTTAGTTCTGGCACATACTGAGTATAGAGACATGTCTCTACATTTGTGTCTGCAGAAGAAAGATCCAAGAGATAAATATCTCTTTCTCTTTTGGCAACTAACACAGGTTTGCCTTTGGAATGATAGATAACAGCAGCCTTCTTTCTGATTCTGATTTCACTGTCATCATCACAAATTTGGCTTGCACTAAGCAGGTTATGCTTTAATCCCTCAACATAGGCTACCTTTGATATTCTGATGTTGCCAGCCTTCACCACACCATAATCTTTTGTCTTGGCAACAGAATTGTCACCATATTTGATAGAAGGTCCTTCTTCTTCTACAAACTCTGACAAATTCTCCAAAGAACCTGTCATGTGTCTAGATCATCCACTGTCTAGGTACCATCTTTTGTTACCCTGCACAAGACAAACAAAATCAATTAGTTACTTTTGGGAACCCATCTTTTGATGGGTTCTTTAGAGTTGGTTGAAGTCAATTCTTTAACCGCTTTGTTGGAACCAAGCGTGTAAAGTTGACTTTTAACTTCTCTAGTTTTGACTTTATCGTTTGTAGTTGACATTTGTTTAGTCAAAGCAACCTTTAGTTGTTTAAAAATGGACTTTGTGCATTTAATACCCTCATGTCCCAGATTTCCACATTTGTAACATTTTCTGTCCAACATAATGGTCCTTTTGGATTTTGGGTTATTATTTGCGCTAGATCCTCTGTTAAAATCCTGCTTTGTCTCAACAAATGTTTTAAAATCTGTGGTTAACTTCATTAAGTTTTTACTAAGTAGCTTAATAGTCTCAGTATGATTGTTAAAAGTAGACTTTTGACAGTCAGACTGAGAGTTAACACACACAGATTTGGAGTTAAGTTTACCAGACTGAAATATGATTTTTCCAGACTGACAGTTAGATCTCACAGACTGAGATCTTTTTAACTCCCTTGTTGCTGGTTTTATGCCTTTAGATTTGACATTTGGCATATTTTTGTCTGGACCAGCCACAGACTGAGATGTGGAAGGTTCAAACATATTGCAACCTTTCTGTTTATTCTTGATTCCTTTTACCTCTTTTTGTTTATTTAAAGAATGTACTGTGGGAATACTAACTTTGCCTTTTATAAATCTTTTCTTATCAAGTTCTATAGTTTCTAAAGATTCATTAGTTATTATAAGTTCAGGCAATTCAGATTGAGAAGTTTCACTGACTGAGATTTCTGAGTCTGTGTCTTCAGAGTCTGGCTCTGTCTCATATACTAGTTCTTTAGCAACTATTTTTGGTCTTACAAAAGCATTTGTCAATATAACTTTATCTCCCACAGTATGACTAAAAGTATGAGGTAAAATTTCAGGTACAAATATAGTAGGTTTTGAGTTTATTTCTGAAAGTAAATGGCTTTTAAGATCAAACTCATCACCTATGACCGCTTGTATCTGAGCTGGAATCTGTTTGGATAAACAGTCCACATTTTTAAGTGATGAAATACACCAAGATCTACAGATCTTCTCATAATGATCAGCTTTGTTTTTATAAGCTTCTTTTTCCAGACCGATCCTTTTGAGAATATCATATTGAGCATCAAGCTCATGTTTATACTGTTTATTTTGGTTTATTTCATTCACTTTTGACTGTAGATCTTTTTGAACTAGACTGAGTTTAGTTTTTAACTCTTGTATTTCCTCAAGCCTTTTCAAAAAGTCTACATAGATGTGTTCAAACATTTTCTATTTTTCTGCATCACTATAGTAAAGTTTGAAATGATTTACATTGTAAGCAGATCCTCTGTCCCAATCTGAATGAATACATGCTCTTTCTGCAAATTTGACATCTTTGTCAAACTGGCTTTCTGTGATAACCATTAAGCACATATCCTCATCATCCTCAGATGATGAGGATTCTTCATCAACCCACTGTTCAACAACCAAAGCTTTCTCTAGTTTCTTTGGTTGCTGTTTCTCTCCAATTTTCTTGGAGTTGAAGTACTTTCTTTTGTACTTCTTGGCCTTTTCCTCCCACTTATCAGAACTTGAAGATTCTGCAATCTTCACTCTGCAGTTAGCAGAAATATGACCAATTTGCCCACATTTATAGCAAGTAGCTTTCTTAGGATCAAAAGTTGGCTTTCCTTTTGAACCTTTGAATCTTGTCTTTTCTAACCTTTGGGCTAGTAATGCCATTTCAGCTTCTAGAGACTCTCAGTATCATCATCTGATTCTGAGTCTGTAAGAGTTAGATGGTAATTTGCTCTAGAGAATAGTTCTCTATTTTTCCTTGTTGTTGCAACAAGGGCAGCAGATAGATCTTTTGTAATCCTTTTGGCATTTAGATCTTTTCTGGCTTTAGTTTCTTCAAAATTTAACAAAAGTCCAAACAAGCCAGATAGATCATATGTCTCCAATTTTTCACTTACAACTAATGAAGTAATGACTTCAGAAAAAGTGTTTGGAATGACATCAACAAATTTTGTACAGATTTCAAACTGTCCTTTGATGATATCATACCTTTCAAGATCATTGATTAAGATCTGAAATCTGGTATAAATATCAGTTAATGACTCATCTTGACCAGCAGAGAAGTTCTCATAATTTCTTATGAGATTCTTCTTCTTTTGGGATTGTACTAAACTTACACCATCATATTGGTCAGTTAGCATATCCCATATGGCTTTAGCAGTTTTACAGCCAGATATCTTAGCAAAGATAGGCTCAGTAACTGCATTGCCTAGAATGGATTTGGCCTTCAAATCTAATGCATATAGTTGTCTGTCTAGATCAGTCCAGGTATTTTTGGCAGCCTCAACAAATTTTTCAGGTGTCACAATAATACCATTTGCATCTGAAATTGCAGAAACTATTCTGCCAGGAATAATGGGTCCTTCCTGAATGACTCTAAGCATTTCATCATGAATGCTAGCAAGAAACCATTCAGTTTTCAATTTCCAGTGGGTAAAATTTACACCATTGAAGATTGGAATTCCCTTCCCAGCCATAGCAATAGAAGAAGTCATTTTTCAAAGAAGAAAATGTAGAGAAAATGGGTTTTGAAGATAGTTTGATAAAACTGGGTTCCTTTTGATCGTTAAAGATATAATTAATAATTAAATCTTTATTTGCTCTGATACCAGTTGTTAGGTCTTGAAGGTCCCAAAACTTAGATACCGATTAAATAATAAGTATTTAGTATATTAGTTTATATCTAAGTTATATCAAACAGGTTAATTAATCAAGGCGGAATACAAGATTAATTAAAGCACAGAATATATTATGAATTAAAGTTTTATTCACAATAAATGGTTTGTCTTACAAATAAGACAGAGTATTCAAACACATAGATTGTTTGAATACGATCCAAGTAGTATACTATGATACAATTATCACTAGAAATTTAACAGTAAGTGTGGTAATGCTTTTAGCATAAGCTTAAAGGTCTTGTATACTAATTGTCTTGGATACTAATTGAAGTGCTTTTGAGCTGCTATTTATAGAGTTGAGTATCAACTCTATATTATCCAGCTCAGTTAGTTGTCCAAGAGATAACAAGTACATCTTGGGCAACTTTGCACTCTTTCCTTTTTGCTTTTCTTGGCTATAGCAGGGTCATGAAGCAACTTGATGATGAGGTTCACCGCAAATACATATATGGGGAACATGTTGCTGCCTGTATGAAGGTTTTTTATCTTTCTCCACAATTTTATTATAACAAAATTCATTTAACCACTCAACCAAATATCGAATGAAGTAAATTAATCTATGGCCTATGTTAATGTATATATATGTTAAATGTAAGATGAGCCAGAGAAGTATCAGTCATATTTTTCTGCTTAGTGTTGCATACAGTTATTTGTGCTTATCCTACTCCTAAGAAATCCAATAAGCAGCCTCTCAAGGAGCAAAAGAGATAATCAATCTAAACTTATTAAGATTCTTGCCGCACAAAAGAACACAATTTATTAGTGGCAGTCTTGACCCATGTATTTGTGAATGGGTCTATTCTGGTTATGTTTTATTTCTAACGAGGTATATGCTCTAAAAGGAAATAACTTCGTAAGTGAACATGTCTCATGGTTTGAAGTAGCGGAAAGTCTTAATTTTTTTTATTTTTTTACAATAAATAAAGCTTCTCATATCATTTTTTTAACAAATTAGTTTATCATATGAATAATGTAGCTTATTGTATAATTACATTAATTACTTTTATAAAAGTTAATAAATTTAGACATGTGTTTGGGTCAACCTGCCCTATTGGTACCCATTTTTTTTTGTTTGGACTAAAGGGTCTAACCCATTAGTGAACCTTTAGAACATGATGCAAAGTCAAAAGAGTTTAGATTCAATGATACAACTGATTAGTGACAAAAGATGCTGTGTTTATCATGTTAGAGATAACCTTAATAAGCTGTCTTATGATGAAAGGAAGCAAAAGCTTATTGAGAGGTTGAATGCTGCTGCTGGAGGTAGTGACGAAGATGAAGATGACGAGTGAAGATAAGTGATGATGGTTTCTTGCATGTTGAATAATTTAGAAAGAAGAGAACCAAGAGTTTGGCAACTTGAGTTTTGTTGGTTTTTGCTGATTCAGAATATTAGTTGAATGTTTAAAATCATCTTAATATGGCAAATATTTTGCTTGAAGATATGCATACCATTTTGGTTGATGTTGTTGAAGTTGAAGTAATGATTCACCTAATTAAACCTATAAAAACATGTCACATATTATAATTATTATCCTAACATTTGCTTTTAGATGAGAAACTTGCAAATCCCGTAGGTTGAGACGGAGATGCGTAGTTTGATTAAGCGGAGAACGATCCCGTAGGCGGAGGTTGGTTTGTTATCGGATTGTTTATTAACTTTTGCCACAAGATTTTGTTGTTAATTTTTTTTGGATTTGGATTTGGATTTGGATTTGTTGTTTTTAGACATAGTGTAGTGTATGAATTGTAGTGTTTTTGTGTTTGAAATGGAAGTGTATGAAATGTGTAAAAGTTGTGTGAATTGTAGTGTATGAAAATGTTGAAAATAGTGAGAATTGTGGTGTGTGGAATGTGTAAAAGATATAAGAATTGTAGTGAATTGTAGTGTGAATAATGGGTAAAAGATAGTGTTTATTTAGTGAAAAAGTAGTATTAAAAAAAGGAGCCGTTTTAAATTTTATTTTATTTACTCCTCAACCAACGGCTACAAACGGACCCCGGACCAACGAATCAAACCGAACGAATGTCGGTTATCCGACAGACTAAACCGACGGACCGAACCGACGGGCCGGTGCTCGGTTCCGTCGGTTGGAACCGACGAGAATTCGACGGGTGGTTGGGAGCGGCCTTAGGAAACCGGCAGTCAGTCACTAAACCGGTTTTGGAAGTTCCTGATCAAAGATTGGTTCCTTATGAAGAAACTGATACAAAGCTGATATATTCAAGTCACCAAAGGATAAAATAAGGCAGTGTGTGAGTTGGGATGAAGATTATATGAAATTGACAACGCGTGATAGTAAGTCAGTGTTGATGATTGGATACTCCGTTGGCGATTCGGCAAGTATGATATCTATTTTTTCCCATATTAAAATTGTATAAATAAAATCAATTTTTATCTTACATGACCGTGACCATAATAACTATTTGTAACATGAGCATAATAACTATTTGTAACTCTTATCTTTACATGATCATAATAACTATTTGAAATATAAAAATACATTTCAACGATCACTGATATACTCTTTTATCTTAAAAGGTACAAAAGTCAAATTATAAAATTACAAAATCAAATGTCATGATCCGCGGTCACGAGTCCTTCACCCGGTAATAATAATAATAATAATTTATAATTTATAATTTATATTTATATATTTATAACGATGATGATGATGATAATCATAATAAAATAATACAAACAATTTTCTCGTAATAAAATACTTATCCTTTTATGTCAAGCGACTTGGATCCCGTCCCTCGTTCTATTCTGTCGTACAAATGCCTAATTCACTTTCCAAACCCTAACCCTAACTAACTAAATTTCACTCTACTTCTAATCGACCAAATTCAAATTTCGCACCACAAAATCCTAATTACGCTCGTAATTATGTTAAATTTCAATTAATTGATCACAGATGGCGATTTCGAGTGCAAATCCTCAGCTCGCACTCGTAGTATCATCGAACACTACGACATCATATGAGAGCTTGTTGGAATCACAGAAAGAACTAATAAGCAAACAGATCTACGAACTGCAAAACATCGTTATCACGCAATGCAAACTCACCGGTGTCAATCCTTTATCTCAAGAAATGGTGCTTTTAAAATTCTGTAATTACTGTTAATATATGTGATAGAACCCTAATTTGTTTCAGTTAGGTGTTGCGTGATGACTAATAGTATATATTTTGGATGTAGGTTATATGAATATACCTAATTATGAATTTTTACTGCAGAAAAATATATAATGGTAATTGAATTATAGGGGCCAATAGTTGCTTGTAAAACTTGACATGCAGCTGGATCTTACTACAATTAGGAACAAGTAATTATGAGTTGTGATAGAATATTTACTTTCGTTGTGTAACTTATTTATGTTTGCAGAGTTGTCATTAGATGTGCTATATTGTGTTGATGATTTTTTTTTTTTTTTTTTTTTTTTTTTTTTTTTTTTTTTTGTATATATGTGCAGGCAGCGGGTGCGCTTTCAATAAATATTGGTAAGCCGTCTAGTTGGTACTGATTTGCATTGAAGGTTCATTTATAGGTGCTGTTTTCGTTGATAATTCTTGTGCAGTTGTGCCTCATTTCTATTTTGTTTGCAGGGAAAAGACCTAGAGATTTGTTGAATCCAAAAGCGATAAAATACATGCAATCGATTTTTTCTGTTAAAGATGAAATAAGCAAGAAAGAAATTCGAGCAATTAGCGCTCTTTTTGGTTTGACCGCAACACAGGTCTCTGCTTAGTTTTCCATTTGTTTTCTCCTATTTTATCATTTCATTTTATAATATGATGATATGATGATATATGAAGGATGTGTGTTTTATTGTTTTTGGTCACCATATATGTCATTAGGACATTTTGGCCCAGTATTTATTGTTCTAGTCCAGTGTGGGTTTAAGAAGTTTGGAGTCGGAGAGTTTGCATTACTATTGTATAATGTTACCGTTTATGCATTTAAGTTCACACTCAAAGTAATAAGTATCACCAAATCAATAATAATTAATTGATCGTATCTTCTTAGGTGAAAGACTTCTTTAATGCTCAACGCGCAAAAGTTCGGAGATTTATCCGACTATCAAGAGAGAAAGCAATCCAACCTGCTGAAGGCGTGCAACAGCAAGACGGGTCGTTGTGCTCTAATGTTGAGACACCCGCTCAGCCAGTTCCATTGAATTCAATGGGTCCATCCACTGTAGACGCACCTAGTTCCATGCAAGATGAGGTGTTGCCTGATACAGATGACTCTGATAAGTATTTTATTTCCAACATTTTTAGTATGTTGAGGAAAGAAGAAACATTTTCTGGGCAAATCAAGTTGATGGAATGGATCTTGCAGATACAAAATGCTTCAGTGCTTTTTTGGTATTCTTATTTTATTGTCCATTTAATTATAATTGTATGTTAAGTACATTTATGAGATCTAATCATCCTTTCATGAAATCGCAGGTTCCTGACAAATGGAGGTGTGATGATTTTAGCTTCTTGGCTGAGTCAAGCATCAATCGAAGAGCAAACAACTGTTCTTCATGTCATTCTCAGGGTACAAAGATTCTGCAATATAATTTGTTTTTTCCGTATTTATTATACAACATGTATATATCATCTACTGAATGGAGCCATCTT
The DNA here is from genome assembly GCA_963930675.1 of Gnaphalium uliginosum. Lineage (NCBI taxonomy): Eukaryota > Viridiplantae > Streptophyta > Magnoliopsida > Asterales > Asteraceae > Gnaphalium > Gnaphalium uliginosum. Next base: position 35,612,737 of record OZ005680.1, on the reverse strand, counting down.
TAGGTTCTTTGTCATCTGCCATTACATAAAGCTCTCCCAGCACACATGTCAGCCATATTGCAAAGTGTCAACAAACTTCGATTTTACCGGGGATCAGGTGTGTTTTATTTGGTTGCTAGTGTCAAGTTATTGCGGGTTTTTTTTGTCTTATGTGTGTGTGTAGGAAAACTATTCTGCAGCATATAAGTTAAGTTTGTAGACATGATGCCTTTTTGTACTCCACCTATAAATTAAGATTTGTATGGTGCAAGACTTTTTCTACAGAAGTTAAATTCATATATTATATAGCTGCTTTCCGTCTTTGCACTTTTGTTATTTGAATCTCATCATCTGATTTGAAGACCAGATATCTCAAACAGGGCAAAAAAATTGTTGTCTCGATGGAGCAAGATATTTGCAAGAAGTCAAGCTATGAGAAAGCCCAATGCCAACATTTCCCCCGTTGATGCTCAGAATGAGATGCTACTAAAGCAAAGGCAAGCTACTTCTATGTTTCTGCTTGTGCCAAAATTTTTGTCATTGGTTATATATTAATTGTTTTTCTAATGGTGTATATAGCATTGTTGAAATTATGGAAAATGAATCTTTGGAGTCAACAATTGACAACCCTGTGAGTTTCTTTCACTCTATCAATTTCTCAGTTTTAGTTATTCCTGTAGGCTTCTTTCCCTTAAATTGCATTCCTGATCCAAAGATTATAAAGGTAATAAATTCTCTAAATATTCTTTTCCTTGAATAGGGAACAATATATGCATTGCAAGAGAACTCTGAAAACTCCAGGTATAAATTTGTGATGATTAAGTTGAGATGCAGTTGTCATAGCTTAACCGAAACTCTCAATTTTCTCGTTTCTTTGTAGGCCACAGTCTATGAAATTGCTCACAGCACCATCTGATGACTCAAATACAAAGCTTCTTAGAGGTGTATCTTCATCTCGTATCCTTGGGATTTTTGCGTTTTCCTATGGAATTCGATAGCATTAGCAATAAATCTGACATACTCTGAGCACCTTTGTAATAAGAAACAGCTAGCATTGATTACTAAAGGCTATTTAGCTTATAAATAACTCCTCAAAATAATATATAGAAACTGATAAAAAAACAAAAAGATTTAGGGACTAGAGGTGGCAATTCTAACCTGTATGGTGTAATTTGGTTTATGTTTTATCTCTCAACGGTGAAACAAACATGTAATATAGAAGTATTACCATACAAAGGAAACGTTACAAGGTTGAGAGTCAACCCAAAGTGTATATTAATGCACAAAACCCACTAAATCAGTATATCAATAAGTTAGATTACTTTAGGAAGCATATACTTTTTTCACGTTCATTATCTACTCCTTATAAAAGATAAACAAAGAGTGTTTCAGGTTAACACACCCGTGGAAATTTTGAGTTTGACCCATTCACATCATGCGCATGCCTAACAGCCATGCTAGGGCACTTCGATTGTTGTTTTCAAGATGTGTTGCTCAATATTTGAAATTTGAATGTGTTTGTCAAAACAAATAAATCTGAAATATAACTTGATAATTTCTGACCACTGCAAAATGATAATTTTGTAGTTTTAGCATAACATTGAGGCTGCGATGTTTCTATTTATAAAGGAAGCTTGCATTCGACGCTTCTTTGTTGTGCAAGGGTTAACGCATTATTCGTAAAAGAAGAATTTAAGAACAAATCAAACATATCTGTTTCGTTTAGTGGATATATGTTATTCTAAATGAACTGCAACTCAGAACAAAACAATTCATTTGAACTGCAATGATTAAGATTATCAGTTAACAAAAAATGTATCTCGTTTAGTCCTTTAGTGGTTATATAAATGTGTTGAATTTAAGGAATAGGAGGAAGTATGCACGGTTATTTCCTTGACTAGATTTCAGATACAAGAGAGCGCAGAAAAGTACAGCTTGTGGAGCAGCCCGGCCAAAAGGCAGCAAGTCGTGTTCCGCAGGTTACACGTGTGGTTTCTGCACCTCAGGGACGTCCACTTTCAGCTGATGATATACAGAAAGCCAAAATGCGAGCACAGTTCATGCGGAGTAAATATGGAGACAGTTACAAAAGCCCTCAAACGAAGACCGAAGTCCCTCAGACCAAAGCTCATGTTCATCCTAAAGTTGAGGAGCATGCTACTTCATCTAGCATGACTCCTTCACCAGCCAAAGTTCATGTCAAGCCTTTGGTCCATGATCCTAAAGTTGAGGAGCATGCTACTACTTCTAGCATGACTCCTTTAGCAGCTAAAGTTCATGTTCATCCTAAAGTTGAGGAACATGCGACTTCTTCTAGCATGACTCCTTTAGCAGCTGAAGTTCATGTTCAGCCTAAAGTTGAGGAGTATGTTACTTCTTGCATGACGCCTTTAGTAACTAAATTTCATGTTCAGCCCAAAGTTGAAGAAAATAAGTCTCCGGTGAAGGTTGTGTCCGTTGATGAAGTCCAGCAGGTTCCGGTTAACGGCAAGGAAATTATGAACTCGGAGGAACCTGTGTGGAAAAAGTGCAAGAGATTGCAGATCTCATGGGTGGTTCCACCAGGTATATTCACTTTTTAGAAACTTTACCATATTTCTTTTTATGTTTTCTGGAGCTAACTGTTTGCAGGTTCATTGGACAATTGGTACCTCAGCTCATGATAGAAAGATGCTAAATTTCTTCATATTTTTTGAAAATAAAATCCATTTAAGTTGAAAAATAACCATGCAAAGATCAAATGAGATTTTTTAGTTGAAAAGTATTGTCCATCTTTTATGGGAAGTGCAAAATAAGACGGCAATTCTTCACTTAATACATTACCTTGACAAGCTTGCAACCAGATATTCATTTTAAGCCATTATTACTTCCATATCTGTCTATTATAAACTATGTTATGAAGCATTGGACTGTGTTAAATACACATTACATAACCGACAAAGTCATGCAAGTTGGTACAAATTAGCTTTTTCCCCATAAATGTTTAAATACAAAAGCAAACCAAATGAAAACAATTAAATTAAAACACAAGGTTTTTGATATCTTAACATACTATAAATCTCTAAATTTTAGGTATTGGGATGGTACATGTAGCACATTTTAGGTAACGGAAGGTGTATGTAACACGAACCAAAGAATCCAAAATCTTGTAACCTGAAGCGATGAATACCTTTAGATTTGATGTATACAGCTTATCTAATGAAAATTAACCGAAACAATTACCTGTTGCTTTGTTCTAGCCCCTTGCTAGTCCTCATTAAAACTTCCTCTCTTTAGCTTGGTGATCACACTAGGACAGCTTTTTGGTTGTCTTTCAGTTGTTTCTCGTCAGTTGACATGAGGGTAATTTTGTAATGTCACTTATTAGTCTGTTATTTGTTTCTTAAAGGAAAAAGTGTATAGTGTTGATGTTGGTGATACCTTCGCAATTATGCCTTTTACGTTCTTTTGTAAGATAAGAATTAGCATATGCTGATGGTGCCTGTTATGGTATAAATAATCTATTATCTATAAGCAATCAAATAGTACCATAAAACATGCATTCTGTGTGGTCATCATGCATAGAGTGCCTGACTAAAAGCTACATTTAAGTAACGTTAAACAAATTTTTTATGGTGTTTGAAACTTTCATCATTTAAATGTCCGTTTGTGACCATGATTTGATTTGAGTGGTTCTCAGTAGAATGTATCTTGTGATGCTCATTCACCATATTTTTTCAATCACTTCTTTATTTTGAGTTTTACATTGCTGCAAATAGGACTAAAACATGCAGATTAGAAAATAGAGCATGATGATGCTACCTGAAAGAAATTGACTGTTGTAATAAGTTCGTAATGAGAAATCTTTGGTGAAAATCAGTTAAAGGTGTTCTGTTTTTATTTTGTTAGGGAGTACATATGTTAATCCTTTAATTAAACGGGTAATAGTATGACTGTAGTCTGTAGTTGTGAGTTTCTTTTCCATTGCAAATGAAATCACCAAACTGCATAATCTGGAGTTCGTCCTTCAAACTAATCGCATTTAACCTCTTCCATATGCAACATAACTTGTGCATGATGGATGCTTCTTGTTATCTGGTAGGTGTTGTGTGGTCAATTTTTGTTGTAGATGGATGTGGTAAATATTTAATTATATAATTTCACTTTGTCAGTCAATATCAAATTCAATTTGATTCCGTGTAGATTATCTAGAGATTTCGGGTATTTATTTTGTTGATTCATGAAGCAGCGTCGTGGCTGTTATTTCGGGCATGATGAAATGTTCGTGTAATATGCTGTTATTACCCTGGGGATTATTTTGGTTTATGAGATATAGGTTGTATGTTGTTTATGGATCCTATCTTTTATCTGCTTTTTACTTTCATTTGCAAATAATGCACTGAGTAGAAACATACCCGATCATATGTCAGGTTCTGTGGGTTGTATATTGAATATTGATTAGGTGGTGGTTTGACCATAGTTTATAAGAGTTCGTCTGAAATCTTTGAAAGTTGTTTCTTGCAAAACTTTACTTTGGCCATCAGGTCAACATCATGCTTCTAGACAAAGCGCATCATGTTATTAAATTTTACTTTCATATAGAAGTTACTGATTTTGTAAGGTGCATGAAAAACAGTTATGATCACAGTTGAAATATCTTAGGTTGCATCTTTAATCAGTGACATTTGTAGGTTTCAATCTGGGAACAAAATAACTTCATGATTTATGTATATACTCCGTATTTTTTTATGTCAAAAGTGTTAATAGATTGTGATACTGTGTGGGTTAGGTCTTAAGTTTCGTTGTGCTGTTTTCATCCATAAGTTACTCATGATTTTTATTTTTATTTTTTTATTTTTTTCCCCATTGCTATGCAGAAATGATGATCAGTAAGGAGTGGAGTGTGTGTTGTGGTGAAAACAGCAAAGAAGTTGATGTCCAAAACAACCGAATCAAACGGGAAAAAGAAGTTTTTTACGACACAAATCTTGAAATCCCATCAAATCCTAAAGAACCATGGGACCAAGAAATGGACTATGATGATTCACTTACACCCAAGATCCCATCCGAGCAACCACCAGATGATGATAACAATATGGTGGTTGAGCCAGCAGCTGGCCCTACAAATAATTTTTATGTGGGTCCCAGTACAGCAGCTGAAAATAACAAGAACATGGCCGAGCCGGATCTTGAATTGCTTGCAGTGTTGCTTAAAAATCCGGAAATTGTATTTGCGCTCACGGCTGGTCAGGGTGGGAACTTGACCAATGAACAAATGGTTAGACTTCTTGATGTAGTGAAGGCTAATGCAGCTGGTGGTGGGTCGATTGGTAGTCTTGTAAATGGGTTAGCTGAAAGGAAAACAGAGGAGAGAGTTGAAGTTTCACTACCATCTCCAACTCCGCCCAACGATCCTGTAACGGTGCGTCAGTTATATGCACATCATGATCATGTCTTGTATAAATCCTTAATGGGATATAAAATTATCTACAAAGTTGGTTTACCATTGAAGGAATTTTTTTTCTTTCTTCACACGTTTGGGATGGTCTTAAAATCAAACAACAAATGCTTCAGACCCAACGAAAGGCAGTTGAAATTTCGAAATGCTTAAAGATTTGATAAAATTTGGTAAAAAAACACAGATTTTATCTCATGGGTTCTTCTGTTAGAAAATTACTGTAGTAAAATATGTTAAAGAAATAACTTTTTATCTCAAGGGTTCCTTTGTTTTGGTTGATGGGTTCAATGGAAGATTCTAATACCACCGGAGAGTCAGAAGCCAATTGAGATTCTGTTAGGGGTAAACAATAAAATAAAATAAATAAACTAGACTTTTTTATTCATTTTACGAAATAACTGATTAATTTTCTTTTTATTCAGACTGGATGGCGGCCAGAAAGTGCTAAAAATCCATTTTCCCGGCAAAGTGCGACAGTTAATGGTGACCCTTATGGCATTCCAGGAGCCCAATTTCAAGAAAGTAGTTTCTCAACTTTGACAACGACATCGTGGGCCCAACACCAAAGATTTCCCGATTTCGTCCCTGACCAAAGAACCACTCAAGCAACTACCAATCAGAGGTTTTCGGATATGGTTCCTGATCAGAGAAACCTTCAGGCAGCTGAACATGGTTTAGCCTTACAAGGAACCTCAAATTCCTACTTGTGGGCGGAACACGGTGGGTCCCAATTACAGTCTCAACGACACGCAATACACGAGCCTCAACTTCCACAGGTTCAATCGTGGACTGGTCGGAATAGTTTAGGTCCAGGCCCATACTCTCAAGCAGAATACAATAATACAAACTACAATGCATATGGTACAGGAGAATTTGTACAACCAGGCCCGTCACGAACGGGTCCATCATGGGCAAGAAATGGAGGATCATATCGGGAGTTTGAGACTTGGAGTCCTGGTAATAGTCCCGTTAGGTCTGATGAATATGTTGATAGGCGGGAGTATGTGGACCCTCATGGCCGGAGCTACAACTATAGGCAAGATATGTCGAGAATGCAGCCTGATGTTTCTCGGTATCGAGATCATGGTGGTAGGAACGATGGTTCACGGTGGCGGGATCGGAGGATATGATAGTTGTGACCATGGGTCTCTGATTATTGGTTTACAGAAGTTAACACCTTTGAGAATTTAGCTGCCAAAAATGAAACATTGAAACTATACTTTTGTAGCTAGACATTTGGAAACCTACCAAAAAAAAAAAGAGCTAATCTCATCTGTCTTGATTTACATATCGGCCAAAAGACGATGAAACAAAAATTGGCTTATCATTTTTCTTTATGTTAATTAAAAATAGTAATATAAAGAAATTAAGTTAATTGAAAAATATGAGAGAGAGAGAGAGAGAAAGAGAGAGAGAGAGGTGAAAAAACGGAAACAGGCGAGGTTGAGTTAAAGATCATTTAATATTCCTTAGTTTCCTATAATAAAATATTAAATTAAATCGGGCTTCAATATTGTGAGGTCCAAATTTTTACAAGCTTCCCAGTTCCCCTCAATGAGCAAGGCCCATAAGTTGATCTAATTGGGTTTGAATGCTGTTAGGTCCAAAATGATCTAATTGGGTTTGAGCAATAATAACCCTCAAAAATAATATTTCCCTTTTCTTAAACAAATAATCTTCAAATTTTGGGTTTTCACAAAATTACCCTATGTTTAGCAACAAAGTATCGTCTGATCCACCGATTAGACCCTTAGAGTGATTCAGTCGATCGTTGCGGCATTGTGTGCCCCATTTGGTCGTTCCATGAATATCTAATCAAAATTACCCTATGTTTAGCAACAAAGTATCGTCTGATGGTTAATTGTGTGCCCCATAGGCCATAACACATGGTGTTCCATGAATATCAACAAAGTATCGTCTGATCGTTGCGGAATTGTGTGCCCCATCGGCCATAACACTTGGTTGTTCCATAATATCTAATCAAAATTAAAATCTGTCTAGTGCTATATAGACTTTTGTTCTTAGTAGAATCTCTCGATGATCAATTTTACTATTAACCCAACTTTATAAGCTTCAATATATTAACTTATTAAGTAACAAGAAATTGCCTGAATCATCCCTACATTTGTATAAAAAATCACGATTGATCCTCAAGTGCATGAAACTGTTGGAATATAATTCAGTTTTTTAAAATAGAGAGATTTAAAGATCAAGTTAAATTATGAAAGATATTTTTCTTGGTGGACAAGGTAAGATTTGCCTATAAATATATAAGTATGAGCTAGGATTTTTGGTGAGGAAGTTGAGCAAATGAGAGTGTATGAGAGTCTCCCTCCGTCCCGTGTGGTGGTCTCGCTGATTCAATAATCACGGCGCGAATTCCGTTATTGTAATCTATCGAAGGGAGTGGTGTGAGGATACGTAATAATATTCAAGAGTATTGAGAAAAACCTCAATTATTGTAATAATGTTCGTATATAGTGGATTTTTAAGTGGCTGATGGTATCGTGATTTTTACTCTCACTTGAGAGGTTTTTCACGCAAAGAGTGTTCGTGTTTTGTTTTTTCTGTTTTGTGCATATTTATTATTGGCTTATACATGATTATGTGATTTATTATGGTAGGGATCTATCCCAACGAGCGGTATGAGATCGGGGTTGATCCCAATAACTGGTATTAAAGCGAGGTTCATGGAGAAGAATCGCATAACCGGGGGGAAGTCAGTATGGGAGAGAAAACAAAGTGCGCTTAGTCATATTCTACGCGATGTCGGGAGAATTGACGGTATGAGTTCGTTAACTGTCGGATCATTGTGAAATTTGAATTGTAGGTTCATAAGAGATTGTTCTAAGATCTGACCATTGGGATTGTCGATTTGAGGTTTTGATAGAGAGCTGTGTGTTGTCGAAGTTTTCTGCATAAAGTTTCATCTCGTTTAGTGCAGTCGTGGGAAAATAATTATTGCGAGTTCGTAACCGTTGGATCATAGTGAGTTTTGGACAGGAGGTTTAAGACACGATGATTTACGTTGTGGCCGATTTTGGTAGTGATTAGAGATGTAGATCTGATTTTTCAAAGATGTTGTTTTGTAGAAGTTTTTCTGCGCAAGCTTTTGTTTCAGATGAGAACTATCGGGTTTTGTGATGTTAAAGCGAGTGATGTGGATGAAGAGAGATTCAAAGATGATGAGAATCGATGGAGTATGTTGATCGCGATGGTTCCTTGTGTCCAAAGTCTTCATAACCATGTGGTTGTTAGGCGGGGTGTTCAGGTAAAAAGAAAGCGGTGATACGAGATGAAGATCACACTCATTATCATTGAAGAAGAGATCAACATCATAGTGTAGATTTTAGGGAATTTGAATCAAGAGAAGATTTGTTGAAATATGAAAAGATATTTTTCTTAGTTGACAAGGTAAGATTTGCCTATAAATATAGGAGTATGAGCTAGGATTTTTGGTGAGGAGGTTGAGCAAAGGAGAGAGTGTATGAGAGTCTCCCTCCGTCCCGTGTGGTGGTCTCGGTGATTCAATAACCACGGCGCGAATTTCGTTATTGTAAACTACCGAAGAGAGTGGTGTGAGGATACGTGATAATATTCAAGAGTATTGAGAAAAACGTCAATTCTTGTAATAATGTTCGTATATAGTGGATTTTTAAGTGGCCGATGGTCCCGTGATTTTTACTTTCACTTGAGAGGTTTTTCACGCAAAAAGTGTTTGTGTTTTGTTTTTTCCTTTTCGTACGTATTTATTATTGGCTTATACACGATTATGTGATTTATTGTGGTAGGGATCTATCCCAACGAACGGTATGAGATCGAGGTCGATCCCAATAATTGGTATTAAAGTGAGGTTCGTGTAGAAGAATCGCATAACCAGAAGAAAGTCAATATGGGAGAGAAAATAGAGTGCGTTGTATCAGCTCTTTGTTTCGGCGACATTCACTTGCTTTGGTTTGCTTTTGCCGGCATTGTTTTGGCTTCATCAGCTCTTTGGCCGAGATCTTTCAAGTACGACGATAATTGTTCGACGTTTGATGTCGCTAATTTGAATTTTGTGAATAAAGGATTAAGGACGAGAAAGAGAAATAGGAGTAGAGAGACAAATAATAGAAGTTTTGATTAAGAAGAGTTATTGAGAAGAAGATTATAAAAAAGATTCGGAAGAAAACGATAAAAAGCGTTGTTTAGAAAAAGAGACTAATTAATAAAAGAAAATTTGATTAAGAAACTGAAGAACCAACGAATTCAACGGCTTGCTGTTAACTGCTACTATTTGTAAGAATAAGAGAAACTAAAGAATAAGAAAAATAAGAAGAAGAAGAAGAAATGGATTGATTAAAAAAAATATATTCTGGAGAATTGAAGAGGAAAAATATTAAAAAGAAAGAAAGATAGCGATAAACGGTTTTGATTTATTATTGATTGATCAAAAGAGATTACAAAATTCTATATTTATAAGTAGAGGAACTTGATAAACAAGAAAACTAATCCTAATTGAAAATCAAATCAAACTAATCCGAATAACTATTGTCTAACTATAATTACTAATAAATCTAAATATTATCCATAAATAATATTCTCCAATACTATTTGTTAGTTCGTTTCACTAATCATCTCACATAAATGTATTTTTGTTAGTTTCTGCGTTAAAGTCATATTAAGATGACCAAAGCTTTTAAAGAGCATCTCCCATGATATTTTTTTCTATTTGAAAAAGTTTTAGATTTAGACAAAGTCACAATTTTATAGTATTGTTTTGGCATGGTAATCGACTTTTTCTTTCTGTTCTACAACAATTCATCATAGGTCAACATCATATGCGAATCTGAAAACCAGCAAATGCACTTGTTTTTACAGTCTAATGAAGTTGAATATCAAACATGATAATGAAACGGAAGTGAACATTAAAGAGAAATCAAGCGAAAGGCATTTTCGTAAATCTTATACCGATTAAAAGTGCTAACTTAATGAGATTTGGAGAAACGGGTGTTTTCTAAACCTTATTACTAGTTAATACAGTAGATCAAACATCAATCTTGACAAGGTACGTACAATTTACTGCAAGTCTGCAACTAGTAAACATAGCAAATAAGAAAGTAAAAATTAAAAAATATTCATTTCATGGATTTTTTTGTTTTTGTTTTCTAAACATTAAAAACAAGGTAGGTCCAAGTTATCAGTGTAATCATTGCAAGTAAATAGGTTCAATGTGGTTTTCGTTGTGGTGTTAATGTGACAGTACTTGTATTAGTATTTCAACCTCACTTAAACTGGTATAATTAGACCACTCCCGACAAGGAGCGCCTTTCACCATCTTCCCATGTCCTCATGAAGACACCATTGGCACGGAAGTATCTTTGGGACGTCTTTCTTGGACCCATCGAAATGAAGACGGTGGAAGAGGGAATATTGTGGGCCCCTTTTTATGTTTTGTTTTCTATTTTAAGTATATAAATGATGAGGTATTATTGGTAAATGTGGCGGCTCAAAAGCAGTTTTTCAGTCCACCATTGGCAGTTTTGAGTCTTTCTACGGAAGTGTTGACGTGGCGTTTTAGTTTTCGGTTCTTCGGTCTACCATTGGGAGTGGTCTTAGGAGATCTAGCAAGTGGGCCTATCGATGTGCTGCAAAACTGAGTTTTGTAGTGTTTGACAAAACTTATACTGAACATGGAAGCCAACATAATATGATCCAAAGAAGCAGGATTGATTTTTACAAAAAGTTAATGACTCTGAGATATCTTCCAGAGTAGTTTCAGTTACATATAACATTTTACTTTTTTGGTCAAAAGTCTACCGTCCAGGCCATAATTCAACAAAGTCAGTGGCATTAAGAAACCTTTATAAGTAAAGACTTGAAGTCTTTTTTGAATTTAAAATTATTTATATCTTTTCCTTGCACTTTCCTTTGATAGTGAAAGTCATAAATTCATAGCCGGCAATTAAATAGCATTATAGAGAAGTTAAGTGCAGCAAATATTGAATTGTTATTAGAGTATATCTTGTGTGTTAGAAACAAATAGAGTCAACTTAAAGATTAATAAATCCCAAAATGAGTTCATATGAATATTCATATCGGGATTGTTTGACCAAAAATGAATTGGACCAGGTGTTCCATACTTTTGAGGTGGAATGGGATATGGATGACAACAACAAGTATAGCAAACCAATGGTATGGATTGGAATCTACATTGCAATAGCATCCATTTTTTGCGTCTTTGCTATGGCAGCCGATTTGTTGCATGGTTTCCGAAATAAAAAATTTTGGTTTCCATCTAAATATTTCTCCCTCAATGCTGCATCCATCACAGTCATAACTGTGACCATGAAACTGCCTGTGGATTTAAGTAGTGGGATGCCAAGTTACATGGACCAAGCAGCCAAGTTAGGAAGTTTAGCTTTCATGTGCACGATGATGGCTAACTTAATGCCTTCTTTGGCGTCTATGGACAACCAGACACTTCTTGCAAATGTCATAGGTTTGTCCATTCTCGTTATTACCATTATCGTGAATATTATTATTCAGATAACTACTAGTGTTATTAAAGATATGCATCTTAATATCAACAGTAAGTATATTTCTGATTTAAACTGCGTTATGGTTGCGTACATCTACACAGGTATGATCCTCGTTTTACTAATAATAGTGATTTCTTCATCTCTGACAATTCTAACCTGTAAGGAAATTTTAGAATTCAAGTACCAAGCCAGAAACAAAACATCTTTAACTGATCAGCGTCCACAACATACCCAAATGTCCATAGTTGAGAAACTAAGACAGTATGTGACTAAGTATGGGGTCATGGCAGAAACTGGAAGTCCTCAGTTTGTGATGGCTACGAATCCACTGTGCACTGCTTCTGGAGTAATTTGTGTAATTGTTTTACTCATGAACTTACTTGTAGTGTTCAGTATCCCATATGGACACCATGACGGTATAGTACGAAAATCATATGGATCAGCATACAAGACGTCAATACTTGCCATTGTTATAACACAATCCATTGGAGTTGTTGTGGGTACTGTTGCTCCGATATTTAGATGCTTTTCGGTTTTGAACTTTAAGCTGATCACTAAATGGAGTAGGAATTATTTAATGGTCTTTAAAGTAGAGGAATATTGGACCCAAAAGTTATATGAGTGGAAACAAAGTCAACTACCTTTTCTATCAAGCAGACATAGATCAAGATTTTTTGTCTATAATTTGAAAAGTATCATTCTAAGTCTTTGCATTAGATTTCAAAAGATAACTGTTATATCATGTAAAGTGTTATGGCTCATCCCGATAGTCATTCTAAGATGTGGTGCCTACTGTTTTTATTGTTGTAAGTCATTGACCACAAGGTTATTTTCTACTCCACCCATCATCTCAAGAACTGACGATAAACATGAAGAACTTACCAATTACGTTTTACAAATTCACGATGAGATGGAGCTTGCTGAAAAAGTACTGAAGGGCATTTCAAACTCTATGCATTCTTTCATCTCAAAGGCTGAGAAGGAACAAAACAACGATCTTCTAAAGCTTCTTGAGAAATCTACAGGATTCAATGGTGTAGAGATTTTTGACAGTGATCATGTTCAAGCTCTGCTTCCTGTGGAACTTGTAAACAGTTGGAGCTTACCAATAGTGACCTTAACATGCATCGCTGTTGCTCTCCCTAATATACGTAGGGATGTGATTGAAAGCTTGGTCAGAAGTGTTGAGGAAGGTCTTTCATACGCCCACCTTGTGGAAGAGAGCCTCAATGATGCTAGGGAATATGTAAACATTCAAAAGGCCACCATGACCTTATGGATTGAGGTCGAAAACAATTGCAAGTGGCTGAAGAATACTTTAACAATAGATGCTTTCAAAGGAAAAACAGCCACAGAGATTCTTAAGTGGTTTGCAGATAAAGCAAAAGAAATTGTGATGGAAATTAAGGAAAGTAGTAAAGGGGAAACGGTGGGGAACCCTCTTAAAAATTTGATTGCTGCCAATTCAATGTACCGAATTGCAGACAATTTTGCATAGAGATGAATGCAACACAGTTCCTATTAGAGAAGTGCAGTTGTTTGACCTTTTAAATGGCATGATTGCAGACATACTATCTGCTTGCTTCACCAACATACCACAAGTCATAACAATGAAATGCCATGAAAGTGTGATAGAGAAACGAGAAACAAGTGTCAAGGTTGCAGCAAAGCTTCTTGGTAAGACTACAAAGATATTACAAAGACTCGAGACATGTGAACTTCCAAGTATGAATCCTGATAAGATAGTATGTGTTGATGAGTGGCGTCTTTATCTGAAGCAGTCAATCCCGTAAGGTAGAACTCCACCTTCATATTCATCTCATAAGGTATCTCACACTTGTGTGTGTACGGGCCTAATATATGTTTTAACTCAGTTATTTTCACATTATGCACTTGGTTTATCCATTTTTGCTTAATAAGTTTTCGATCTACGTTTGGTCTAATTTTTTTCTTCTGCACCTGTCTTAATTGTAGTGCAGAGTGAAGAATTCAGCAGCTACGCTGATTGTCCATCGTAAAGTATCTTAAGGCGCATGGGTGGCTCAAGGTTAAGACTAGTAAAGCAACAACTTTTGGGCCCCAAATCCTTAAGAACCTAAAATGTTTAATACATGTGTTATATATGAGATAACAACCAAGTCTCTATCTTTTTAATGTCTAATGACATCCAAGAATTTAAGTTGCACGTAGTAAGCCTCCTTTAAGTGAAAAAAGAAAATCGACTAAACTCAATTTTTATATCTTTAGTTAAAAAATTCCGAAGTTCCATTGCTCATGCTTTTGGTCCATATATTTCATCAGCTATCATTTATGCTTATATGTGAAAATCCATTTTTCATATCTTTATATTTAAGGGTAATTCTTCAATCACTTTTTTCGTTTATTATTATGTATCATGTTGTTGTTAGGAATTTAGGACCCAAACAACACAACAATTGTACACAATTGTAACCACACAATCAACAAATAAAGAAAAGTAATGCGTAAAAGTAAATCGACACGAGGAATTAACGTGGTTATATGCAATCGGGGTGATTACTTTACTCCACGGCCAACTAGAGAGTTTTTGATATTATTTTTGTAGCTTAGGGTTTACATAAAACAAGGTTACAATATACAATATGTGGGATAAAAGGAAACTAGCAAAAAAAATCCCAAATCTTGTCGTCATCGATTTCTCCTGGCGATCATAAATTTCGCCCGGTGAAATGCACCTTCACCTGGCGAAAATGACCTTCGCCTGGCGAAGCATGTTCTAAGCAAAATACCATCCAATTCTCGCCTGGCGAGAATTATTATCACCCGGCAAAATTTGTTCTTCCAGCAACCTTGTTCCAAACTTTGTTCGTTCTTCACACTCAATAATCTCCCACTTGAAGATCGGACAAACTCAATTATTAAACCCTTATAATTTCCTTTCAACCAACTCGAATCCACCTCTCCATACCGCTGATACCAATCGGGACATGCACACTGATTAAACAAGAATAAAATAGACTTTCGATAAAATGCCCTTCAACTACACCCTATTGAAAACCGAGACCAAATAAAACCCTCTAACTCTCTAGTCGACACCTTCTATCACCAATTCATCAGAAGGCCAGTTGAAGCTTTGCAAAGCTTCAACTTTTCTGTTGTGACCCCTTTGGTAAACATATCAGCAGGATTCTTCATACCAGGGATTTTGTGCAACAACAGTGTACCATCATTTACTAGTTCACGAATGAAACGATACCTTAAATTAATGTGTTTCATACGACTATGAAACACAGGATTCTTTCCGAGATGTACAACACTCTGATTATCACAGTATAAAACGCAATCGTCCTGTTTCTTGCCCAATTCTTCCAAAAAATTCTTCAACCAAATAAGCTCTTTACTTGCTTCTGCTACAGCCATATACTCTGCTTCCGTGGTTGATAAAGCTACACTTTTTCCGAAGTCTAGACATCCAACTAATCGCTGTTTTACCAACTGTGAACACATACTCCGTAGTGCTCTTACCCGAATCATCACATCCACCAAAATTAGCATCTGCATAACCTCTTAAAATGACATTCTTTTTAGTGAAACATAATGTCATATTAGAAGTACCTCTCAAGTAACGCAAGAGCCACTTGACCACTTCCCAATGCTCTCTATCCGGATTAGACATGAACCTGCTAACAACTCCCACTGCATGAGCAATATCTGGTCTCGTACCGACCATCGCATACATTAAACTACCATTTGCCTATGCATACGGAGCTTTAGCCATCTCTGCCTTGTCTTCTTCCGTTTTTGGTGATTGATCTTTGGATAACTTTAGGACGCTACCCAAAGGCGTAATACGTGTCTTGGTGTCTTTCATGCTGAATTTCTCTAACACTTTTTCAATGTACTTTTTTGAGACAATTTTAGAGAACCTTCAACTTTATCTGTGACGATACTCATACCAAGAATCAGCCTTGCAGCTCCCAAGTCTTTCATCTCGAATTCCTTAGACAATTGTCTCTTTAACCTATTGATCTCTGCCATGTTTTCAGTCTCTGAACTTTCTCCATCACATGACACCTCACCGTTATTCGACAGTTCATGGCTTCCCGAGCTCCCAGTAGGACCTCCAAGATCATCAACATGAATATCATCATATACAACATTATCACGTTTCAGAGTTACCGTTACCTTGCCACCGTAAATTGTGCTCTCATCAAAAGTGACATTTCTGCTGCGAGTAATCTTCTAAGAATCATCACCCCAACATTTGTAACCCATATCATTCGAACCATACCCAATAAATGTACATTTCCTTGATTTTGCATCAAGCTTATCCCTGTTCACATCCTTAGTTTTCATATACAACATTACAACTGAAAACTCTAAGGTGTGTGGAAGTTACCTTCTTTCCAAGCCATATCTCTTCCGGAATTCTAAAATCCAACGGTGTTAAGGGTCCCCTGTTAATCAAATAAGTTGTTCTGTTTACAGTAGCGGCCCATAACATCTTTGGCAAACCTTCATGCAATCTCATACTCTTTGCCCTCTTAGTCAAAGTTCATTTCATGCGTTCAACAACACTATTTTGCTAGGTGTTTCAGGAACTGTTTTCAACGTCCTAATAAAATTCTCAGCACAATAATCAATAAACTCCTTACTGCTGTATTCACCTTCATTGTCAGATTTCAAACACTTAACTTTCAAGTTAGTTTCATTTTCAACGGCAGCTTTCCACTTCTTAAAGGTAACAAATACATCAGATTTATGTTTAAGAAGATATACCCATACCTTTCTAGTGTAATCATCAATGAAGGTGACATAATACCGAGAACCACCAACAGACTCCACCAATGTAGATCCATGAACATCCGTATGAACTAGCTCAAGCTTCTCCATCATTGGTGTAGACCCCGATTTCCCAAAAGTAACTTTCTTTTGCTTCCCATAGACGCATGGTTCGCAAAAGCCAACTTCAACTCTTTTTAAATCTGGAATCCTCCCACTAGAAACAAGCATCTTCATACCTTTCTCACTCATATGTCCGAGTCGTCGGTGCCATAGACTAGATTCGGCCCCCACATCAAGTGTAGCATGTACCTCATCATCATCAGGTACCTCAACCATGTAAAGTGTTCCCCTCTTATGTCCACGAGCTACAACACGATTTTCCTTAACCACTCCCGATTGGCGATTTCCAAAGGTAAGATCACTACCTTCTTCATCTAACTAACCAATAGAGATAAGCTTCCATCTAAGATCCGGAATATATCTCACATCCTTCAAAGTCAAGTTAGTACCAAAGGAAGTCCTTAATACCACATCTCCAATTCCTCTAATATTTAGTCTCTTGTCATCAGCAAATCAGACCTTTTCGCGATACGACCTAAAGTTCTTCCTCATTGTTTGGGTTTGCATGAAACGAAGCTCCCGAATCCATGATCCAAGACTCAGTTGAACTCTCAACGCAACAAACCAATGCGTCATCCGTCTCATCTGTCGCCAAATTCATGTCCTTAGCCTTCTCATCAATCGGGTTCTTACATTGAGATTGATAGTGCCCTTTCTTATTACAATTCCAACAAGTAACACTCTTTTTGTTCTTAAAGTTATTCCTCTTCTTGGATTTTGATCTACCCTTTTGATTCGACATTTCAATTTTCATGCCCCGGTTGTCAGTGCTCAACAAAGAACCAGAAGATTCACCAAAATTCTGCCTACATATATCCTCTCCTAGAATCAAATCCCGAATTCCATCAAACGTAAGTGTAGTAGTCCCAATTGAGCTACTAATTGCCGTGATTGTACCTGACTAACTTTCAGGCAATGAAGACAACAGTAAAAGTGCTTGCAGCTCATCATCAAACACAATATTCACTGAAGCTAGTCTCGACAAAATATTGTTGATCTCATTAATGTGATCTGATAACATCAAATAAGAACATATTTAATTAACAATATTTCCCTGTTTATAATACATTTATATTGCATTTATGTGGTTTTAGATACCTATTTCATTCATATTTGCAAATAGGTGTTAATTAGAGCTTGAATCGAAAAAGAACAAAAAATGGACTAGAAATGAAGAAAATCAAGCTAAAGTTGGATTTGAAACTGATTGGGCCAAGAATGAACGAAGACTGGAGAATTTAAGTATTTGAAGCCCAACCGCCGGTTGGCTTTGCTAGCCGCCAGTTGGGTCCGAGTGATTTAAGTCAGTGGATCGCGGGCTTTACTTAGATGGAAAGAAACTCAACCGCCGGTTGGAAGGCCCAACCACCGTTTGGGAGGTCGGCTTAGAAAACTATATATAGAGCCCTTAACCCCAGAATACAGGGGAACTTCTTTAACCCTAATTCGACAAAGGCAAATTTCTGAAGGTTTTAGGAATGAATTAGAGACGCGGGATTGCAGGATTTGTCTACGATCAAGCTTTCGACATTCGCTTCGTGATTCGGTTTTTCTTAATCTAGTTTCGTATTCAATTTAACATGCCGTTTCTTTGTATATTGTTTCTGATTTTGTATAACTTAGTCATGAACAAATTTATTGTGTATTTGCTTAGATAATAATACCTAGATGATAGTTTGAATGTTTGTTTACATGGAATATTAATTTTATGAAGTTTATTGTGTTTATTCGAAAGATCCATCTTATTTATTTGATCTTTAATTGTTACTTAACGTGATTAATCAACCTTTTCTATAATGTAGTCTTGTCTATGTTTATTAATTATTTGCAATTTTTTAACTTGTTAAATAGTTGTGGCTTGAAGCTTTAATCGGCGATAGGTTAAGAGTAATAATAATTATTGAACTCTATTTAATGTGACAGTTGTCAAACGACGATTATTAGATTCTTGTTGATTCAAAGTCGCTAGGATAAATCGCAATAAACGGTTGAAGTGCTTAATTAAATAAAGAATAGGTAGACAACACATAGAAATTTGTGATTTCTTGTGTATTCTGAACGAGTCTTGTGTCTCATCTAGACTTTATAGGAATTGTTAACTAGATAAGGTAACTTTCCACAAAAGATTTATTCACAATAAAATTATCCAACGGTGTAAACGTTCATGATAACTGGAATCTAGGGAATAAAAGTCTAAGTAAATACATTCCTTTATACATACTTGTCTTATAAATTGCTTTGTTTAATTTAAGTTTTATTAGTTTCTTAAATACATTCGTACGGAAGTAAAACGCCTCCCTTTGTTATTTACTTTTTATTAGTTTAATTATAAATTCCATTTTAATTAAGTTAAAACACCATTCCCTGAGTTCGACACTCGGACTTACTTAAACTATATTATTATACGACCGGATATTCTTGCCTGTATTGTGTGATAGTAATAAGTTCAGTAATATCCAATTCATAAATATATTTTAAACACGTTTCGCACACATCATGATCATTTGCATCTGCCCCTTCCTTCATCTTCGTGTTAACTAACTGACGAATCACGAAAACCTTTTTTGCAGCATTAGGTTTCTCATACATGTTTGAGAGAGCCTTAAGACAACTAAAAGTTGTCTATTCCTTAACGACGTTGTATGCCACGAGTGACAGTCGAATCACACCTAAAGCTTGACGATCTAAAAGTGTCCAATCCTCAACTTTAACACTTTCTGGCCTATTCTCTAACAAGTGTTGATGTAGTTTCTTCTGATACAGATAATCCTCTATTTGCATCTTCCAAAACTCAAAATCCTTTCCATCAAATCTGTCGATCTTAAACTTATCTTCGTCCGCCATTGATCCTAAACATTCAAATCTTGAAGCTCTGATACCAGTTGTTGGGAATTTAGGACCCAAACAACACAACAATTGCACACAATTGTAACCACACAATCAACAAACGAATAAAAGTAATGCGTAAAAGTAAATCAACACGAGGAATTAATGTGGTTATATGCAATCGGGGTGATTGCTTTACTCCACGGCCAACTAGAGAGTTTTTGATATTATTTTCATAACTTAGGGTTTACATAAAACAAGGTTACAATATACAGTATGTGGATAAAAGGAAACTAGCAAAAAACCCCAAATCTAGTTGTCATTGATTTCGCCCGGCGATCATAAATTTCGCCTGGCGAAATGCACATGTACCTGGCGAGAATCACCTTCGCCTGGCGAAGTCTTTTCTTAGCAAAATACCATTCAATTCTCGCCTAGCAAGAATTATTATCACCCGACAAAATTTGTTCTTCCAGCAACCTTTGTTCGTTTTTCACACTTAACAGTTGTTTAATAAATCATCTTAAAAATAGCCCATGATTATAAATTTAATGTATTGTTTTCGTCTTCGTTTCCATTTCCATTATGGTTGTTAATATATAATACAATTCATCCATTTTATAGAAGATCAATGATATAAATATAATAAAATCAATAAAATTTCCAATTATCCATTATCCATTAAGTCCTCTGGTAAGTTATTAGACTAGTGGTGAAAAAGTGTATAATTTGTAATTTTAATATTTTGGTTGTAATTCTTAGTCTACTTGAGGACAAGTAGGATTCAAGTGGGGGGATATTTGATAACATCAAATAAGTACATATTTAGTTAACAATATTTTCCTATTTATAATACATTTATATTGCATTTATGTGGTTTTAGATACTTATTTCGTTCATATTTCCAAATAGGTGTTAATTAGAGCTTGAATAAAAAAAGAACAGAATGAAGAAAATCAAGCTAAAGTTGGATTTGAAACTGATTGGGCCAAGAATGAACGAAGACTGAAGAATTTAAGTATTTGAAGCCCAACCGTTGGTTAGCTTTGCTAGCCGCCGGTTGGGTCCGAGTGGTTTAAGTCGGTGGATCGCGGGCTTTACTTAGACGGAAAGAAACCCAACCGCCGGTTGGAAGGCCCAACCGCCGGTTGGGAGGTCGGCTCAAAAAACTATATATAGAGCCCTTAACCCTGAATACAGGGGAACATCTTTAACCTTAATTCGACAAAGGCAATTTTCT
Source organism: Gnaphalium uliginosum (assembly GCA_963930675.1). NCBI lineage: Eukaryota > Viridiplantae > Streptophyta > Magnoliopsida > Asterales > Asteraceae > Gnaphalium > Gnaphalium uliginosum. The sequence continues at coordinate 35,591,850 of OZ005680.1, read as the reverse complement.
GAAGGTTTTAGGAACAAATTAGAGACGCGGGATTGCAAGGATTTATCTACGATCAAGCTTTCGACACGCGCATTGCTATTCGGTTTTTCTTAATCTAGGTTCGTATTCAATTTAACATATCGTTTCTTTGGATATTGTTTCTGATTTTGTATAACTTAGTCATGAACAAATTTATTGTGTATTTGCTTAGATAATAATACCTGGATGATAGTTTGAATGTTTGTTTACATGGAATATTCATTTTATGAAGTTTATTGTGTTTATTCGAAAGATCCATCTTATTTATTTGATCTTTAATTGTTACTTAACGTGATTAATTAACATTTTCTATAACGTAGTCTTGTCTATGTTTATTAATTATTTGCAATTTTTTAACTTGTTAAATAGTTGTGGCTTGAAGCTTTAATCGGCGATAGGTTATGAGTAATAATAATTATTGAACTCTATTTAATGTGACAGTTGTCAAACGACGATTATTAGATTCTTGTTGATTCAAAGTCGCTAGGATAAATCGCAATAAACGGTTGAAGTGCTTAATTAAATAAAGAATAGGTAGACAACACATAGAAATTTGTGATTTCTTGTGTATTCTGAACGAGTCTTGTGTCTCATCTAGACTTTATAGGAATTGTTAACTAGATAAGGTAACTTTCCACAAAAGATTTATTCACAATAAAATTATCCAACGGTGTAAACGTTCATGATAACTGGAATCTAGGGAATAAAAGTCTAAGTAAATACATTCCTTTATACATACTTGTCTTATAAATTGCTTTGTTTAATTTAAGTTTTATTAGTTTCTTAAATACATTCGTACGGAAGTAAAACGCCTCCCTTTGTTATTTACTTTTTATTAGTTTAATTATAAATTCCATTTTAATTAAGTTAAAACACCATTCCCTGAGTTCGACACTCGGACTTACTTAAACTATATTATTATACGACCGGATATTCTTGCCTGTATTGTGTGATAGTAATAAGTTCAGTAATATCCAATTCATAAATATATTTTAAACACGTTTCGCACACATATTTTTTGCTCCGCTGTCGGGGAGCGGTTTTGTTTTATTTATTTTAATTGGAATTTTTAGATAGTTTTTTTCTTTTTCTACTTTTTCTTTTTCTTTTTGTTCTACAGGTAGATGCCGAACCATGAGTATAGTTCCTGAGATTTTTCGAAACTCGAGAAACGATTCTATCTACCACATGACGCCTTAGGAATACATGAGCCAAACTCGTGATGACACTATTACGAGTTTACCCGATCATCGATTGCTAGGATAGGTCATCAAATCAACAAGTGTCCCCATCTTCTATTTCCTTTATTTTTGATCATGTTTCTAGTGAACTTGAACAAGTAAAAGATAAGGAAGAAGAAGGAGCGATTTTATCAAAGCTTGATTACCAAAACTCAGATGAGGAATTGTTTATGCTAATTGATTCCAATGACGAGGAGATCCTTGAATTGAGAAACCGAGATGGAGTTATGAAGGAAGAAGAATTGATAGCTACTATGGATCCAATTGTTGATGAAATTCTGTTATTACATCCGGAGGTGGAACAATTAAAGGTAGATGATCGAGCGATAGTACGGATAGGAGGAGAAAATGAAAACAGGACTTCCGGTGATCAGATATCAATTGGCGGTTAGATTAAAACCCAGCTGGCAGTTGAGATCCAAACGGTGGATGAGTTGTCTCGACCGGTGGTTGGAGTTTTTATTAGGACAGGTTTGTTGTTTTACACTTATGAAGATCCTTTTTGGCAATTCGAGCGGAAGGAAAGTTTCTTGCATTTTCTAGAAGGTCGTAGAGCATCACAAAAAAGAATTGTGCCTGCCGTTAACAATAAGTATTTTAATTCTTTCAATGCAATGAATTTACATTTACAGGTTATTTATCGATATTATCATCCACACTTCATCTTAAGTGTGGAAAAAGACACCCAATTTTCAAGTAAATAAGGATGGAGTCAAGCTAAAGACTCGAACAAAAACCAGCGCTTCTCGGAAGGCAACCCGTGTTTGTATATTTTCTGTATTTTATGTTCCTTTTCATTTTTTAGTTCAATAGGTAATAGAATCCAAATAACGTTTCTAGAACGCAATGTTGAGCATCAGGTACGTACACCTTAAATCGAGCCAAGATCGCAAAACAAAGCACGACAAAAAAAGGTTTTGCTGCCAGATTCAACCGACAGTTGTACAAAACCAACCGACGGTTGGGCTTAAAACTCTAACGGGCCGTAGCCTTTGGGCTTTAATTAAACCAGTACCTGGGCCGGACCCAACCGGCGACTGTAAAAGCCAACCGACGGTTGGATATGTTGAGTTTAAACGGAGCAGCAACAGCGTTTTTCTTAAATTCATCCAAAAATTTTCTTTTGCAAACCGAAATATACACTCACACCACTCTTGGCTCGGATCTTTGGCCGAATTTTGCTATATTCCTCTTGCTTCCTTTACTTAATCCACTTCAAAGGTATACTCCTAAACCCCTAATTTCTTTGATTATTATGAATTGCACAATTTAGGGTTTATATTTGAAGCATTATTAATTTGAGGGTTGTTATTTAAGTTTCTGTGTAATTTATGCTTAATTTGATTCTTGATTTGCACTTCCATTGTTTAAATTTTCGGGTTGGGTGTAGAACTCAATTGGGGTTTTTAACCAAAAATTGTTAAGTTATTATTTATGCTATTCATGTGTAGGTTATGTTTATATGATAATAGTTGGATGATTTACATGATTGATTTAAGTTTTTGACACCTGCGACAATCGTGAAATATAGATTTGAAACTGAAAATGGAGGCAAAACGGGGTTTTCTGTTTTCCAGAACCAACCGAGGGTTGACAGAACCAACCGGCGGTCGGGTATTGTTCAACCGACGGTTGGTATATTGTTTTGCCATTTTGCCTTGTTTTGCTTAGTTTTACATATCTTTAACCTATGAACTTACCGGTATGCTTTAAGTTGTTGTTATGCAGATTATGTCTCGTCGACGAGATCGTGGGTTTGCACTCATTGCGAATCCAATTATTCGCTCTCATCTGTTCTTTCTCTTTCATCACGAGTCATACACTGCAGCTCAGCGTGCTAGGTACACGGAGCGTTTGGCAGTGAATATCGACCAACACATCATGGCAGCAGATGTTTTAGATTGGGACACTATGGATCGCGAATATATTCCTAACCAGGATGAGTCTATACGCTTCCCATAGGAGATGTCGGGTTTGTCTCACGTGTTTGGAGTCGATTGTTTGGCATTCGAGAGGTCATTTTTCGTGAGCTTGTGGTAGAGTTCCACAGTACTTTCGAGTTCGATATGAGGTCCACAGCTTTTGGAGAGCCTACTATGTCCTTCCAGCTCAGAGGGCAGCCTCGGACGATGAGTATTGTTGAGTTTGCTCGGGCCTTAGAGTTATATACTACTGATGAACCCATATTTTGAGGGGTATTTAGCTGCCGGGTGTCGAGAGCAGTTTTCGGGCATGGAGATAGCAGAGTTTTGGCCTCACGTGGGTAATGGCGATTATGAGCATCGGGCCCCTTCTTACACCTTTATTCGGAGTCCCGTTCATCGACTCGTTCACCGATTGTTAGCATGTTCTATCGTATCTCGCCGTGAGGGACCTGAAAAGGTCCATCAGCCAGATTTCTTCTACTTATATTCGATAGTTCAGGGGACGCTAGTTAATGTCCCTTGGCTATTAGCTTACTAGCTGAAGACCAGTGCGGTAGGTACACGGTATACGAGTAGTCTCCGCGGGGGCCAGTATATTACTCGTCTGGCACGTTGGTTTGGTATAAGGGATCAAACCCTTATGACGTGTACGCCTGTCAGTCCGGGTATGGAGGTGCTGGGAGCACAGAGGCTCGAGGAGATTAGTATTTTGCAGTACCCTTTTGAGGGAGACCATTTATTATGGGTGACCCCGTTGGCGCCGTGATGCTCGCCCAATCGTCGAGTCGGACGCAATCGATAAGTTTAGATATTTATCTTTTGCGAGGCCTAAGTATACTTTAAAGCTATAGCGATAAGTATGACGTTAGAGTCGTTCTGATGATTTAGTTATATTGTGAAACGTTGACGTAGGAGACAGTCTATCTTACTAGTAAGGGTTTTAAAATTTTGTTGGGAGTTTTTTTTTATACTTAGGCAGAATAAAAGTAAATAAAAACGAAAATAAAATGGGTAGCCAGTAGTCAGGATAGGGAAGGTGTTTGTTGTGATTTCATTAACCTGGTATTGGGATGATGCTTATGTTCTAAGTTATGAAAACGTCTTTTAAAAATTTGTATTTTATTTATCTTAAGTATATGTGAGGTAAGCACTAGTGCACTATTGATAGATTTCTCGATCATTATGTCACTGAGCAACTAGGCTATCATGATTCTGATCGGAGTAGATTGCCTAGCCCCCAACGCTAACCTGTTACGGTATAGTGGCCACTACGGATAGATATCATGGGCACTTGAATAAGGCGACAGTCTAACTTGATGTCTGACCGTTCTTAACCCCATATGGATACTTATATTAATAAAACATTTAAGATTAAGACTTAGTGGGTGCTTTGATAACGTTCTATGGATGGGTTTGTAAAGTTCAGAGGTTTTGGAAACTAGGACGTCACAAGGAAATATACCTACGGCTTTTTCTTAGCTTCCACGGTGTACTGTACCAGAGATGTTTCCACAGCTATACTAAGTATTCAGTCGTTTTACGGTATTTTCATTGCTTCATACATTAACGGTTCCTCTGAAATTATTTAACCTAAGTTTGTATTTAAGTATAGTAATTTATCCATCTATGATATAAACCAACCCTTACTTAATTTCCCACGAAGTCCCTAATTTAATTACGATGTACTTCAACGATCGATTAAGATAGTATTTTCAATAGTTTTATATATCAGACCATATACTTTTAAACACAAAAAATCAATTTCCCCTAGATAAGGTCCGCGACGTCTCATCCAATAAGGTTTTAATCACGCTTACCGGTTGAAAGGCGTTAGTTTAAAGTGAGGTTTAAAATCGTAGATATGAAGTTAATCAAAGCACAAGGTTTTCATAAGATCATCCCAATTAATACGGCTAACTACATCACATCAAACACGCAATAGTACTACTCACTAATTATGATAATCGATCCTAAATCTAGCATAATCAAAGCAATAACATGCATTATAATTAAATAGATAAAGGATAGATATAACCGTAATAGAAGAGTAGTTGAAATAAATGTCGATAGATTACAACGAGCGGAACTCCGAATTACAAAATTGCCCCTCTGAGTATCTTCAACAAATATTACAATATTGCCCTTTCCTTAGTCTCGTTAAATATTAACGGAGAACTAACGACTAACTAACTAACTAACCTAGAGTGAGAAACTAGAGAGAGAATTGAGGTGGATGAGAATGAAGTGGATGATGAAAATGGTGAAAGAATGCATCTATTTATACAAGTTTCCAAACCGTATTTCTCAACCGTATTTTTGCCTTCAAATTTCCAATCGTATTTCTCAAACGAATAAAAATCACCAAAAATACGGGCAAGCACCAAAATCCGGGAGAGTTTGGCCGTATACGGGAGGGAACCAACTGTATACGGGAGGGACCCAATCGTATACGGTTGAGCTTGGCCGTATACGGCTGGGCATAGGCCGTATATGGTCTAGACAGGTCCTATACGGTATGTGTTAGGCCGTATACGGTCTATCTCAACCGTATACGGTTGAGCTCAACGGTATTTCAGTTATTCGTTCGGGCGTAATTTCTTCGTCGTGTATCCGTTTTGAGCGATTCTTGCGTCCACGGTCTCGTAATTTCCTAATGAACAAAATGACACTAATTAAAGGTGTTAACTCGAAGTATAGGTTACAGGTCATTAAAATGAATGAACGAGAATACTGTTGATCGTTTTGCTCTATTTTACACATTTTAACTTCGTTTTAGTTGATTCTTGAAGCATCATCTATATTCTAGCCCATATAATGAATTTTAGTAAATAATGATTCTTTTCAAATGTTTTCATTAATAATGGGGCTAAAAAGGTAGGATAACTATACGTAAAAACATGACTTTTTGCGTGTTATCACGCAGGGTCAGTAGCCACCTCACCGAGGACGTGGTAGAGGTGTCGCAGCCGCACCACATGCAGCAGCTGCAGGCCGTGGTCGTGGTCGTGCGCAGGATGGTGGTTTTTCTGAGCTGCAGCAGAGATTTGATCAGATGGAGATAGCGCATGAGCGGCGTTTTGATAGGATGGAGAGAGAGAGAGAGAGTATGGGCATCACTTAGCTTACCAGGATGGCATGCTACAGCAGCTAATGGCTTTTCACTCTCTTCCCTATCAACCGTATCAACCATTTGATTTTGGTGGTCCCTCTCATCAGCAGGATGGCGACGATGATGATTCTGACTAGTTGCTATTTGGTTGCCTATTTCCTTGTACATTTAAATTTGTTATTTCTATTTTTCTTCTTTTATTTTTGGATTATTGTATTGTATTTTCTTATTACGATTTATTGTCTGAAAATTGGTATGTTTGATGCATTTACTTGTCTACCCTTGTTTAGAATGTCGTATTATTATTGGTGATGCTGACATTAAGTTCAACGAAAGTGAGGTGAGGTTCATGGAATAAGTGCGTCATGCTGGCAGTCAGTTCAGCGAAATCTTTCGTCCTCATCTTTCTTTTTCATCATATCAAGGGAGTTTTTTGTCTAATTCTTTTCTCTCTTTTTCTCACTTTTATTTTCATTTGTTTTGTACAATGAGGGCATTGTACAACTTAGGTGTGGGGATGGGGTTGAAAAGAAGTTTACTTGTCTTTAGGTTAACTATAAAAAAAATAATGATAATAATAAAAAAATTTAGTTTATTTTGTTTTACTTTTGGAACCACTAGGATAAGTAGCTATGAGGCAATATCATTCATTCATTCATATACAATCGTTAAGATTTATTAATTAAAATATTTCTATTAAAAATTTGTTTTCTTTTAGAATTTAAACTTTAGCAAGGATAAGACATTTTGTACACTTTAATCTTATTGATAGCTTCATTATATGATGTACTGATAGACAATCTGCATAAAGATTTCTGAGATTTTAAAAAGTAAATTTTAAAACATGTACATTACTTTATGGTAAACATGTTATGACGTATGATATTAAGTCTTAATTCCTAAATTTAGCACGTCTGTACTTCTATATTTTTGATATTTATATGAAACCATTTGGAGGTTTAATAATTATTTCCTTTGTTATACGAAAGTACAGACCTGATCTCAATTAGTAAGCTTAACAAATAAGCAAAAGTAAATGCAAAATATTTAAAATCTTAATATTACAAACTTAATCAAACTATGTTGTTTTGTTGTACGGTAGTACAGACCTGTCACCGCTGGTTTGATATAAAATAGTTTTTGCTTAACTCGAGTCAAGTTATGTCGCTTTGTTGCATGAAAATGCAGACCTGTCACCAATGTCTTGATTCTTAAAAATGACTTTTATATACTTATCTTTGAAATATGAAGTTATGTACATGACTAAATTTTTTGGGGTATGTCATAGGTGGGGATCACAAATGATAGTCATACTAACAATAATAAGTTTCTCATAAATTCGAGTGTAGAGTGTTTAAGTGGATAACAATATCAGCAATCGTCTTAAATTATCTGTTGCATTCATAATAATTAAAGGATTTCAAAATTCCTTGTGTGCAGAACGATCGTCCTTGTTATTTGACTGATTCTTGAGTTTAAATTTTGAAAGTTAAACGATTTTTAAATTAAATATTCTGATTTTTAAATATTAACTTGTTATGCTTAAAGAAAATATATCATCCAATTATCCATTATCCATTAAGTCCTCTGGTAAGTTATTAGACTAGTGGTGAAAAAGTGTATAATTTGTAATTTTAATATTTTGGTTGTAATTCTTAGTCTACTTGAGGACAAGTAGGATTCAAGTGGGGGGATATTTGATAACATCAAATAAGTACATATTTAGTTAACAATATTTTCCTATTTATAATACATTTATATTGCATTTATGTGGTTTTAGATACTTATTTCGTTCATATTTCCAAATAGGTGTTAATTAGAGCTTGAATAAAAAAAGAACAGAATGAAGAAAATCAAGCTAAAGTTGGATTTGAAACTGATTGGGCCAAGAATGAACGAAGACTGAAGAATTTAAGTATTTGAAGCCCAACCGTTGGTTAGCTTTGCTAGCCGCCGGTTGGGTCCGAGTGGTTTAAGTCGGTGGATCGCGGGCTTTACTTAGACGGAAAGAAACCCAACCGCCGGTTGGAAGGCCCAACCGCCGGTTGGGAGGTCGGCTCAAAAAACTATATATAGAGCCCTTAACCCTGAATACAGGGGAACATCTTTAACCTTAATTCGACAAAGGCAATTTTCTGAAGGTTTTAGGAACAAATTAGAGACGCGGGATTGCAAGGATTTATCTACGATCAAGCTTTCGACACGCGCATTGCTATTCGGTTTTTCTTAATCTAGGTTCGTATTCAATTTAACATATCGTTTCTTTGGATATTGTTTCTGATTTTGTATAACTTAGTCATGAACAAATTTATTGTGTATTTGCTTAGATAATAATACCTGGATGATAGTTTGAATGTTTGTTTACATGGAATATTCATTTTATGAAGTTTATTGTGTTTATTCGAAAGATCCATCTTATTTATTTGATCTTTAATTGTTACTTAACGTGATTAATTAACATTTTCTATAACGTAGTCTTGTCTATGTTTATTAATTATTTGCAATTTTTTAACTTGTTAAATAGTTGTGGCTTGAAGCTTTAATCGGCGATAGGTTATGAGTAATAATAATTATTGAACTCTATTTAATGTGACAGTTGTCAAACGACGATTATTAGATTCTTGTTGATTCAAAGTCGCTAGGATAAATCGCAATAAACGGTTGAAGTGCTTAATTAAATAAAGAATAGGTAGACAACACATAGAAATTTGTGATTTCTTGTGTATTCTGAACGAGTCTTGTGTCTCATCTAGACTTTATAGGAATTGTTAACTAGATAAGGTAACTTTCCACAAAAGATTTATTCACAATAAAATTATCCAACGGTGTAAACGTTCATGATAACTGGAATCTAGGGAATAAAAGTCTAAGTAAATACATTCCTTTATACATACTTGTCTTATAAATTGCTTTGTTTAATTTAAGTTTTATTAGTTTCTTAAATACATTCGTACGGAAGTAAAACGCCTCCCTTTGTTATTTACTTTTTATTAGTTTAATTATAAATTCCATTTTAATTAAGTTAAAACACCATTCCCTGAGTTCGACACTCGGACTTACTTAAACCATATTATTATACGATCGGGTATTCTTGCATGTCTTGTGTGATAGTAATAAGTTCAGTAATATCCAATTCATAAATATATTTTAAACACGTTTCGCACACATCATGATCATTTGCATCTGCCCCTTCCTTCATCTTCGTGTTAACTAACTGACGAATCACGAAAACCTTTTTTGCAGCATTAGGTTTCTCATACATGTTTGAGAGAGCCTTAAGACAACTAAAAGTTGTCTATTCCTTAACGACGTTGTATGCCACGAGTGACAGTCGAATCACACCTAAAGCTTGACGATCCAAAAGTGTCCAATCCTCAACTTTAACACTTTCTGGCCTATTCTCTAACAAGTGTTGATGTAGTTTCTTCTGATACAGATAATCCTCTATTTGCATCTTCCAAAACTCAAAATCCTTTCCATCAAATCTGTCGATCTTAAACTTATCTTCGTCCGCCATTGATCCTAAACATTCAAATCTTGAAGCTCTGATACCAGTTGTTGGGAATTTAGGACCCAAACAACACAACAATTGCACACAATTGTAACCACACAATCAACAAACGAATAAAAGTAATGCGTAAAAGTAAATCAACACGAGGAATTAATGTGGTTATATGCAATCGGGGTGATTGCTTTACTCCACGGCCAACTAGAGAGTTTTTGATATTATTTTCATAACTTAGGGTTTACATAAAACAAGGTTACAATATACAGTATGTGGATAAAAGGAAACTAGCAAAAAACCCCAAATCTAGTTGTCATTGATTTCGCCCGGCGATCATAAATTTCGCCTGGCGAAATGCACATGTACCTGGCGAGAATCACCTTCGCCTGGCGAAGTCTTTTCTTAGCAAAATACCATTCAATTCTCGCCTAGCAAGAATTATTATCACCCGACAAAATTTGTTCTTCCAGCAACCTTTGTTCGTTTTTCACACTCAACAGTTGTTCAATAAATCATCTTAAAAATAGCCCATGATTATAAATTTAATGTATTGTTTTCGTCTTCGTTTCCATTTCCATTATGGTTGTTAATATATAATACAATTCATCCATTTTATAGAAGATCAATGATATAAATATAATAAAATCAATAAAATTTCCAATTATCCATTATCCATTAAGTCCTCTGGTAAGTTATTAGACTAGTGGTGAAAAAGTGTATAATTTGTAATTTTAATATTTTGGTTGTAATTCTTAGTCTACTTGAGGACAAGTAGGATTCAAGTGGGGGGATATTTGATAACATCAAATAAGTACATATTTAGTTAACAATATTTTCCTATTTATAATACATTTATATTGCATTTATGTGGTTTTAGATACTTATTTCGTTCATATTTCCAAATAGGTGTTAATTAGAGCTTGAATAAAAAAAGAACAGAATGAAGAAAATCAAGCTAAAGTTGGATTTGAAACTGATTGGGCCAAGAATGAACGAAGACTGAAGAATTTAAGTATTTGAAGCCCAACCGTTGGTTAGCTTTGCTAGCCGCCGGTTGGGTCCGAGTGGTTTAAGTCGGTGGATCGCGGGCTTTACTTAGACGGAAAGAAACCCAACCGCCGGTTGGAAGGCCCAACCGCCGGTTGGGAGGTCGGCTCAAAAAACTATATATAGAGCCCTTAACCCTGAATACAGGGGAACATCTTTAACCTTAATTCGACAAAGGCAATTTTCTGAAGGTTTTAGGAACAAATTAGAGACGCGGGATTGCAAGGATTTATCTACGATCAAGCTTTCGACACGCGCATTGCTATTCGGTTTTTCTTAATCTAGGTTCGTATTCAATTTAACATATCGTTTCTTTGGATATTGTTTCTGATTTTGTATAACTTAGTCATGAACAAATTTATTGTGTATTTGCTTAGATAATAATACCTGGATGATAGTTTGAATGTTTGTTTACATGGAATATTCATTTTATGAAGTTTATTGTGTTTATTCGAAAGATCCATCTTATTTATTTGATCTTTAATTGTTACTTAACGTGATTAATTAACATTTTCTATAACGTAGTCTTGTCTATGTTTATTAATTATTTGCAATTTTTTAACTTGTTAAATAGTTGTGGCTTGAAGCTTTAATCGGCGATAGGTTATGAGTAATAATAATTATTGAACTCTATTTAATGTGACAGTTGTCAAACGACGATTATTAGATTCTTGTTGATTCAAAGTCGCTAGGATAAATCGCAATAAACGGTTGAAGTGCTTAATTAAATAAAGAATAGGTAGACAACACATAGAAATTTGTGATTTCTTGTGTATTCTGAACGAGTCTTGTGTCTCATCTAGACTTTATAGGAATTGTTAACTAGATAAGGTAACTTTCCACAAAAGATTTATTCACAATAAAATTATCCAACGGTGTAAACGTTCATGATAACTGGAATCTAGGGAATAAAAGTCTAAGTAAATACATTCCTTTATACATACTTGTCTTATAAATTGCTTTGTTTAATTTAAGTTTTATTAGTTTCTTAAATACATTCGTACGGAAGTAAAACGCCTCCCTTTGTTATTTACTTTTTATTAGTTTAATTATAAATTCCATTTTAATTAAGTTAAAACACCATTCCCTGAGTTCGACACTCGGACTTACTTAAACTATATTATTATACGACCGGATATTCTTGCCTGTATTGTGTGATAGTAATAAGTTCAGTAATATCCAATTCATAAATATATTTTAAACACGTTTCGCACACATATTTTTTGCTCCGCTGTCGGGGAGCGGTTTTGTTTTATTTATTTTAATTGGAATTTTTAGATAGTTTTTTTCTTTTTCTACTTTTTCTTTTTCTTTTTGTTCTACAGGTAGATGCCGAACCATGAGTATAGTTCCTGAGATTTTTCGAAACTCGAGAAACGATTCTATCTACCACATGACGCCTTAGGAATACATGAGCCAAACTCGTGATGACACTATTACGAGTTTACCCGATCATCGATTGCTAGGATAGGTCATCAAATCAACAAGTGTCCCCATCTTCTATTTCCTTTATTTTTGATCATGTTTCTAGTGAACTTGAACAAGTAAAAGATAAGGAAGAAGAAGGAGCGATTTTATCAAAGCTTGATTACCAAAACTCAGATGAGGAATTGTTTATGCTAATTGATTCCAATGACGAGGAGATCCTTGAATTGAGAAACCGAGATGGAGTTATGAAGGAAGAAGAATTGATAGCTACTATGGATCCAATTGTTGATGAAATTCTGTTATTACATCCGGAGGTGGAACAATTAAAGGTAGATGATCGAGCGATAGTACGGATAGGAGGAGAAAATGAAAACAGGACTTCCGGTGATCAGATATCAATTGGCGGTTAGATTAAAACCCAGCTGGCAGTTGAGATCCAAACGGTGGATGAGTTGTCTCGACCGGTGGTTGGAGTTTTTATTAGGACAGGTTTGTTGTTTTACACTTATGAAGATCCTTTTTGGCAATTCGAGCGGAAGGAAAGTTTCTTGCATTTTCTAGAAGGTCGTAGAGCATCACAAAAAAGAATTGTGCCTGCCGTTAACAATAAGTATTTTAATTCTTTCAATGCAATGAATTTACATTTACAGGTTATTTATCGATATTATCATCCACACTTCATCTTAAGTGTGGAAAAAGACACCCAATTTTCAAGTAAATAAGGATGGAGTCAAGCTAAAGACTCGAACAAAAACCAGCGCTTCTCGGAAGGCAACCCGTGTTTGTATATTTTCTGTATTTTATGTTCCTTTTCATTTTTTAGTTCAATAGGTAATAGAATCCAAATAACGTTTCTAGAACGCAATGTTGAGCATCAGGTACGTACACCTTAAATCGAGCCAAGATCGCAAAACAAAGCACGACAAAAAAAGGTTTTGCTGCCAGATTCAACCGACAGTTGTACAAAACCAACCGACGGTTGGGCTTAAAACTCTAACGGGCCGTAGCCTTTGGGCTTTAATTAAACCAGTACCTGGGCCGGACCCAACCGGCGACTGTAAAAGCCAACCGACGGTTGGATATGTTGAGTTTAAACGGAGCAGCAACAGCGTTTTTCTTAAATTCATCCAAAAATTTTCTTTTGCAAACCGAAATATACACTCACACCACTCTTGGCTCGGATCTTTGGCCGAATTTTGCTATATTCCTCTTGCTTCCTTTACTTAATCCACTTCAAAGGTATACTCCTAAACCCCTAATTTCTTTGATTATTATGAATTGCACAATTTAGGGTTTATATTTGAAGCATTATTAATTTGAGGGTTGTTATTTAAGTTTCTGTGTAATTTATGCTTAATTTGATTCTTGATTTGCACTTCCATTGTTTAAATTTTCGGGTTGGGTGTAGAACTCAATTGGGGTTTTTAACCAAAAATTGTTAAGTTATTATTTATGCTATTCATGTGTAGGTTATGTTTATATGATAATAGTTGGATGATTTACATGATTGATTTAAGTTTTTGACACCTGCGACAATCGTGAAATATAGATTTGAAACTGAAAATGGAGGCAAAACGGGGTTTTCTGTTTTCCAGAACCAACCGAGGGTTGACAGAACCAACCGGCGGTCGGGTATTGTTCAACCGACGGTTGGTATATTGTTTTGCCATTTTGCCTTGTTTTGCTTAGTTTTACATATCTTTAACCTATGAACTTACCGGTATGCTTTAAGTTGTTGTTATGCAGATTATGTCTCGTCGACGAGATCGTGGGTTTGCACTCATTGCGAATCCAATTATTCGCTCTCATCTGTTCTTTCTCTTTCATCACGAGTCATACACTGCAGCTCAGCGTGCTAGGTACACGGAGCGTTTGGCAGTGAATATCGACCAACACATCATGGCAGCAGATGTTTTAGATTGGGACACTATGGATCGCGAATATATTCCTAACCAGGATGAGTCTATACGCTTCCCATAGGAGATGTCGGGTTTGTCTCACGTGTTTGGAGTCGATTGTTTGGCATTCGAGAGGTCATTTTTCGTGAGCTTGTGGTAGAGTTCCACAGTACTTTCGAGTTCGATATGAGGTCCACAGCTTTTGGAGAGCCTACTATGTCCTTCCAGCTCAGAGGGCAGCCTCGGACGATGAGTATTGTTGAGTTTGCTCGGGCCTTAGAGTTATATACTACTGATGAACCCATATTTTGAGGGGTATTTAGCTGCCGGGTGTCGAGAGCAGTTTTCGGGCATGGAGATAGCAGAGTTTTGGCCTCACGTGGGTAATGGCGATTATGAGCATCGGGCCCCTTCTTACACCTTTATTCGGAGTCCCGTTCATCGACTCGTTCACCGATTGTTAGCATGTTCTATCGTATCTCGCCGTGAGGGACCTGAAAAGGTCCATCAGCCAGATTTCTTCTACTTATATTCGATAGTTCAGGGGACGCTAGTTAATGTCCCTTGGCTATTAGCTTACTAGCTGAAGACCAGTGCGGTAGGTACACGGTATACGAGTAGTCTCCGCGGGGGCCAGTATATTACTCGTCTGGCACGTTGGTTTGGTATAAGGGATCAAACCCTTATGACGTGTACGCCTGTCAGTCCGGGTATGGAGGTGCTGGGAGCACAGAGGCTCGAGGAGATTAGTATTTTGCAGTACCCTTTTGAGGGAGACCATTTATTATGGGTGACCCCGTTGGCGCCGTGATGCTCGCCCAATCGTCGAGTCGGACGCAATCGATAAGTTTAGATATTTATCTTTTGCGAGGCCTAAGTATACTTTAAAGCTATAGCGATAAGTATGACGTTAGAGTCGTTCTGATGATTTAGTTATATTGTGAAACGTTGACGTAGGAGACAGTCTATCTTACTAGTAAGGGTTTTAAAATTTTGTTGGGAGTTTTTTTTTATACTTAGGCAGAATAAAAGTAAATAAAAACGAAAATAAAATGGGTAGCCAGTAGTCAGGATAGGGAAGGTGTTTGTTGTGATTTCATTAACCTGGTATTGGGATGATGCTTATGTTCTAAGTTATGAAAACGTCTTTTAAAAATTTGTATTTTATTTATCTTAAGTATATGTGAGGTAAGCACTAGTGCACTATTGATAGATTTCTCGATCATTATGTCACTGAGCAACTAGGCTATCATGATTCTGATCGGAGTAGATTGCCTAGCCCCCAACGCTAACCTGTTACGGTATAGTGGCCACTACGGATAGATATCATGGGCACTTGAATAAGGCGACAGTCTAACTTGATGTCTGACCGTTCTTAACCCCATATGGATACTTATATTAATAAAACATTTAAGATTAAGACTTAGTGGGTGCTTTGATAACGTTCTATGGATGGGTTTGTAAAGTTCAGAGGTTTTGGAAACTAGGACGTCACAAGGAAATATACCTACGGCTTTTTCTTAGCTTCCACGGTGTACTGTACCAGAGATGTTTCCACAGCTATACTAAGTATTCAGTCGTTTTACGGTATTTTCATTGCTTCATACATTAACGGTTCCTCTGAAATTATTTAACCTAAGTTTGTATTTAAGTATAGTAATTTATCCATCTATGATATAAACCAACCCTTACTTAATTTCCCACGAAGTCCCTAATTTAATTACGATGTACTTCAACGATCGATTAAGATAGTATTTTCAATAGTTTTATATATCAGACCATATACTTTTAAACACAAAAAATCAATTTCCCCTAGATAAGGTCCGCGACGTCTCATCCAATAAGGTTTTAATCACGCTTACCGGTTGAAAGGCGTTAGTTTAAAGTGAGGTTTAAAATCGTAGATATGAAGTTAATCAAAGCACAAGGTTTTCATAAGATCATCCCAATTAATACGGCTAACTACATCACATCAAACACGCAATAGTACTACTCACTAATTATGATAATCGATCCTAAATCTAGCATAATCAAAGCAATAACATGCATTATAATTAAATAGATAAAGGATAGATATAACCGTAATAGAAGAGTAGTTGAAATAAATGTCGATAGATTACAACGAGCGGAACTCCGAATTACAAAATTGCCCCTCTGAGTATCTTCAACAAATATTACAATATTGCCCTTTCCTTAGTCTCGTTAAATATTAACGGAGAACTAACGACTAACTAACTAACTAACCTAGAGTGAGAAACTAGAGAGAGAATTGAGGTGGATGAGAATGAAGTGGATGATGAAAATGGTGAAAGAATGCATCTATTTATACAAGTTTCCAAACCGTATTTCTCAACCGTATTTTTGCCTTCAAATTTCCAATCGTATTTCTCAAACGAATAAAAATCACCAAAAATACGGGCAAGCACCAAAATCCGGGAGAGTTTGGCCGTATACGGGAGGGAACCAACTGTATACGGGAGGGACCCAATCGTATACGGTTGAGCTTGGCCGTATACGGCTGGGCATAGGCCGTATATGGTCTAGACAGGTCCTATACGGTATGTGTTAGGCCGTATACGGTCTATCTCAACCGTATACGGTTGAGCTCAACGGTATTTCAGTTATTCGTTCGGGCGTAATTTCTTCGTCGTGTATCCGTTTTGAGCGATTCTTGCGTCCACGGTCTCGTAATTTCCTAATGAACAAAATGACACTAATTAAAGGTGTTAACTCGAAGTATAGGTTACAGGTCATTAAAATGAATGAACGAGAATACTGTTGATCGTTTTGCTCTATTTTACACATTTTAACTTCGTTTTAGTTGATTCTTGAAGCATCATCTATATTCTAGCCCATATAATGAATTTTAGTAAATAATGATTCTTTTCAAATGTTTTCATTAATAATGGGGCTAAAAAGGTAGGATAACTATACGTAAAAACATGACTTTTTGCGTGTTATCACGCAGGGTCAGTAGCCACCTCACCGAGGACGTGGTAGAGGTGTCGCAGCCGCACCACATGCAGCAGCTGCAGGCCGTGGTCGTGGTCGTGCGCAGGATGGTGGTTTTTCTGAGCTGCAGCAGAGATTTGATCAGATGGAGATAGCGCATGAGCGGCGTTTTGATAGGATGGAGAGAGAGAGAGAGAGTATGGGCATCACTTAGCTTACCAGGATGGCATGCTACAGCAGCTAATGGCTTTTCACTCTCTTCCCTATCAACCGTATCAACCATTTGATTTTGGTGGTCCCTCTCATCAGCAGGATGGCGACGATGATGATTCTGACTAGTTGCTATTTGGTTGCCTATTTCCTTGTACATTTAAATTTGTTATTTCTATTTTTCTTCTTTTATTTTTGGATTATTGTATTGTATTTTCTTATTACGATTTATTGTCTGAAAATTGGTATGTTTGATGCATTTACTTGTCTACCCTTGTTTAGAATGTCGTATTATTATTGGTGATGCTGACATTAAGTTCAACGAAAGTGAGGTGAGGTTCATGGAATAAGTGCGTCATGCTGGCAGTCAGTTCAGCGAAATCTTTCGTCCTCATCTTTCTTTTTCATCATATCAAGGGAGTTTTTTGTCTAATTCTTTTCTCTCTTTTTCTCACTTTTATTTTCATTTGTTTTGTACAATGAGGGCATTGTACAACTTAGGTGTGGGGATGGGGTTGAAAAGAAGTTTACTTGTCTTTAGGTTAACTATAAAAAAAATAATGATAATAATAAAAAAATTTAGTTTATTTTGTTTTACTTTTGGAACCACTAGGATAAGTAGCTATGAGGCAATATCATTCATTCATTCATATACAATCGTTAAGATTTATTAATTAAAATATTTCTATTAAAAATTTGTTTTCTTTTAGAATTTAAACTTTAGCAAGGATAAGACATTTTGTACACTTTAATCTTATTGATAGCTTCATTATATGATGTACTGATAGACAATCTGCATAAAGATTTCTGAGATTTTAAAAAGTAAATTTTAAAACATGTACATTACTTTATGGTAAACATGTTATGACGTATGATATTAAGTCTTAATTCCTAAATTTAGCACGTCTGTACTTCTATATTTTTGATATTTATATGAAACCATTTGGAGGTTTAATAATTATTTCCTTTGTTATACGAAAGTACAGACCTGATCTCAATTAGTAAGCTTAACAAATAAGCAAAAGTAAATGCAAAATATTTAAAATCTTAATATTACAAACTTAATCAAACTATGTTGTTTTGTTGTACGGTAGTACAGACCTGTCACCGCTGGTTTGATATAAAATAGTTTTTGCTTAACTCGAGTCAAGTTATGTCGCTTTGTTGCATGAAAATGCAGACCTGTCACCAATGTCTTGATTCTTAAAAATGACTTTTATATACTTATCTTTGAAATATGAAGTTATGTACATGACTAAATTTTTTGGGGTATGTCATAGGTGGGGATCACAAATGATAGTCATACTAACAATAATAAGTTTCTCATAAATTCGAGTGTAGAGTGTTTAAGTGGATAACAATATCAGCAATCGTCTTAAATTATCTGTTGCATTCATAATAATTAAAGGATTTCAAAATTCCTTGTGTGCAGAACGATCGTCCTTGTTATTTGACTGATTCTTGAGTTTAAATTTTGAAAGTTAAACGATTTTTAAATTAAATATTCTGATTTTTAAATATTAACTTGTTATGCTTAAAGAAAATATATCATCCAATTATCCATTATCCATTAAGTCCTCTGGTAAGTTATTAGACTAGTGGTGAAAAAGTGTATAATTTGTAATTTTAATATTTTGGTTGTAATTCTTAGTCTACTTGAGGACAAGTAGGATTCAAGTGGGGGGATATTTGATAACATCAAATAAGTACATATTTAGTTAACAATATTTTCCTATTTATAATACATTTATATTGCATTTATGTGGTTTTAGATACTTATTTCGTTCATATTTCCAAATAGGTGTTAATTAGAGCTTGAATAAAAAAAGAACAGAATGAAGAAAATCAAGCTAAAGTTGGATTTGAAACTGATTGGGCCAAGAATGAACGAAGACTGAAGAATTTAAGTATTTGAAGCCCAACCGTTGGTTAGCTTTGCTAGCCGCCGGTTGGGTCCGAGTGGTTTAAGTCGGTGGATCGCGGGCTTTACTTAGACGGAAAGAAACCCAACCGCCGGTTGGAAGGCCCAACCGCCGGTTGGGAGGTCGGCTCAAAAAACTATATATAGAGCCCTTAACCCTGAATACAGGGGAACATCTTTAACCTTAATTCGACAAAGGCAATTTTCTGAAGGTTTTAGGAACAAATTAGAGACGCGGGATTGCAAGGATTTATCTACGATCAAGCTTTCGACACGCGCATTGCTATTCGGTTTTTCTTAATCTAGGTTCGTATTCAATTTAACATATCGTTTCTTTGGATATTGTTTCTGATTTTGTATAACTTAGTCATGAACAAATTTATTGTGTATTTGCTTAGATAATAATACCTGGATGATAGTTTGAATGTTTGTTTACATGGAATATTCATTTTATGAAGTTTATTGTGTTTATTCGAAAGATCCATCTTATTTATTTGATCTTTAATTGTTACTTAACGTGATTAATTAACATTTTCTATAACGTAGTCTTGTCTATGTTTATTAATTATTTGCAATTTTTTAACTTGTTAAATAGTTGTGGCTTGAAGCTTTAATCGGCGATAGGTTATGAGTAATAATAATTATTGAACTCTATTTAATGTGACAGTTGTCAAACGACGATTATTAGATTCTTGTTGATTCAAAGTCGCTAGGATAAATCGCAATAAACGGTTGAAGTGCTTAATTAAATAAAGAATAGGTAGACAACACATAGAAATTTGTGATTTCTTGTGTATTCTGAACGAGTCTTGTGTCTCATCTAGACTTTATAGGAATTGTTAACTAGATAAGGTAACTTTCCACAAAAGATTTATTCACAATAAAATTATCCAACGGTGTAAACGTTCATGATAACTGGAATCTAGGGAATAAAAGTCTAAGTAAATACATTCCTTTATACATACTTGTCTTATAAATTGCTTTGTTTAATTTAAGTTTTATTAGTTTCTTAAATACATTCGTACGGAAGTAAAACGCCTCCCTTTGTTATTTACTTTTTATTAGTTTAATTATAAATTCCATTTTAATTAAGTTAAAACACCATTCCCTGAGTTCGACACTCGGACTTACTTAAACCATATTATTATACGATCGGGTATTCTTGCATGTCTTGTGTGATAGTAATAAGTTCAGTAATATCCAATTCATAAATATATTTTAAACACGTTTCGCACACATCATGATCATTTGCATCTGCCCCTTCCTTCATCTTCGTGTTAACTAACTGACGAATCACGAAAACCTTTTTTGCAGCATTAGGTTTCTCATACATGTTTGAGAGAGCCTTAAGACAACTAAAAGTTGTCTATTCCTTAACGACGTTGTATGCCACGAGTGACAGTCGAATCACACCTAAAGCTTGACGATCCAAAAGTGTCCAATCCTCAACTTTAACACTTTCTGGCCTATTCTCTAACAAGTGTTGATGTAGTTTCTTCTGATACAGATAATCCTCTATTTGCATCTTCCAAAACTCAAAATCCTTTCCATCAAATCTGTCGATCTTAAACTTATCTTCGTCCGCCATTGATCCTAAACATTCAAATCTTGAAGCTCTGATACCAGTTGTTGGGAATTTAGGACCCAAACAACACAACAATTGCACACAATTGTAACCACACAATCAACAAACGAATAAAAGTAATGCGTAAAAGTAAATCAACACGAGGAATTAATGTGGTTATATGCAATCGGGGTGATTGCTTTACTCCACGGCCAACTAGAGAGTTTTTGATATTATTTTCATAACTTAGGGTTTACATAAAACAAGGTTACAATATACAGTATGTGGATAAAAGGAAACTAGCAAAAAACCCCAAATCTAGTTGTCATTGATTTCGCCCGGCGATCATAAATTTCGCCTGGCGAAATGCACATGTACCTGGCGAGAATCACCTTCGCCTGGCGAAGTCTTTTCTTAGCAAAATACCATTCAATTCTCGCCTAGCAAGAATTATTATCACCCGACAAAATTTGTTCTTCCAGCAACCTTTGTTCGTTTTTCACACTCAACAGTTGTTCAATAAATCATCTTAAAAATAGCCCATGATTATAAATTTAATGTATTGTTTTCGTCTTCGTTTCCATTTCCATTATGGTTGTTAATATATAATACAATTCATCCATTTTATAGAAGATCAATGATATAAATATAATAAAATTTACAACTATCAAAAGAAAAAAAAAACATGAAGATGTTACATGTATCTTTCTTATTGTATTTCTTTCTTTGATTGTGTTGTTTTTCGCAAGTCTTTACGATCAAACTTCAATGTACTCACTTTCATGTACGTTTAGATATCTATTATTTTTGTTAAAAGTTCGCCCATATTGAATCAGTTACCCATAATTGTGTGGCCTTTTCATCTGAAGCAAGTTTCTTAGTTAATTTCATCACCTTCGTTATTATGTAAAGACTTAACGAGTCATCAAATATGCAGGCAGTGAAACATAGAGGGTTAGTTACCCTGCGCCCTCCACATTCGGCCACAAGTACAACCATAACTCTGATAATTGAGATTCCACCCTAAAACCAATCGTTGATATAAATGGGCAGCGAAAGAAAATGGAATATGAAATAAAAATATGTTTTGTGAGTGTGAGATAGACGGGCGGACCGTAGATTCATCTTACTTTATAATATATATATATATATATATATATATATATATATATATATATATATATATATATATATATATATATAAAAGGATGATCTAGGAGGAAACATTTTTCAAATGTAATATTCATCACGGAGCATCTTAAGTTCGTCAATATAAATGTCAAAAAATAAAAAGTGAAATTAAATAAATGTTGATCAGAATTAATGCTATGAATGTTAAGTTTCCTTGATGAATTTTTTTTGTATGCTATTAACATCAATTGATTAATATTATATTCAAATCGTTATATTCATCGTCGTGAATGTTATTTATCAAAATGTTATGTTTTAAAGAATGTCAGTGAACATTCATTATGCTGAATATTAATAATTTATTAAATAAATATTCATCAACTAATGTTAATCTGTGAAAATATTCTTTATAGCATCAATTTTCATTACTATTTATTGGTTTGTTAACATTTTAATTGATAAATGTAAGATGCTTCTTGACTAATAGTAATATTTCTCCCCTTTCAAAAAGGTGATTCTTTCTTGAACGCTTCCTGCTATGTATATATTATTTTTAATAAGTCAAACTACTCGCACAACCTACTGCCACAAATATATATCTTTGAGTTGATCTGTTACCAAATTAAATCAAATACTCCAAAGTCTATGTACATATTAAGCATAGCTTTGGGCTCTTATGGTAGTACAAACACTACTAGTAAACTCTAAAATGTATACGAGTTAAAAGTTGCTTTTGCTTTGTATACCAAGTAAATGGGTGACAGGAATACAACAGACAGTTGACTAAAATATCAGTAGAAAACAGTAGACTACACACCAACCGTATAGTTATAATACAACTATACAACTCCTAACCATATTTCATTTCCACTCGATGAGCCTACAAATTACAAATGCAGAACAACAACAGATGCCTAACCATCAATTCGGAACTCATGCTAACCTCAACAACATTGTTGCAAACAAATGATACAAACTGAATTTCAGTTACACATAGTACCTACCTGTGTGCATGGCTTTATGAACTCTATTATAGTGGAAAATACGTGGTCCAAAATCATTCAGTTACCCATCACTGGTTAACACAAATGCCAGAACAACAACTGTAAGCGCAAAAATGATGGTCCCACCAGCAAAAAATTGCATAGCCCGCTCCTTGCCAACTTGATTCTTATTTTGATTTGTCGACTCCACTTGCTCTAGGAGGTCTCGCACTTGGTCAATGTCTGAATCTTTTGCTGCTTGATAGAGCTTGCCCTGAATCTTCTCCAGCTTGTTTAGCCTTGCTTCGCGAGATGTGTTGTTGAGTGGCCACAAAAACCCTGTCATCTTCCACAGGAGGAATCCAACATAGATTGCTACAATGCAGTCTACCGTATAGTGATGTCTTTCCCTCACTTCTCTCTGGGCACTATGGGCTACAAGCATCCAAATAAAAACCGAGCTTAAACCTCCATATGCTTCCTACATAAAATAACAACCACTTATTTGACTTTGGGAATAGTTAAATGGCTTGTTAGGTGACTTGGGTTCAAATATCTTGCATTTTGTTCAAATATCCGTATTTTAAAAGTATCAACTTCTCACTTCAAAAACACGGGCGATATAAGTGTCCCTACTTTGTTTACAGATACACTGCTCTTATATAGGATATTTGCAACAATTTTAATATTATGATGCCCATAAAATTCAGAAAGTCTATTTGCCCATAAAATTGCAACTTATATAGGATGCATGGAGTAATACATGATCATCGGTATGTTAGCTACACATTGCCCAAGTGCAAAAGCTATCAATTAGTATAGCAACAAGAATTAATAGGTCATGCTCGTCAGTGATACGCATCATTGGAGGCATGAAACAACTATGGATTTGTTTTATATTTTTTTTATATGATTGACATGGTGAATTACATACCGTCCAAGCCATGGCTGTAAGGACAGCAACAAGCATGTGGCCACTGTATAGAAGATCATTGCAGCCACCCCCAGCTTTCTTTAGCAAATTGATCCATGCAGACTCTCCCGAAGGAATGGGTCTCAGGAAATCAGCAAGGAAGCTCATAAGTCCCCAATCTGGTCTATATGCATCATCTTGCACAGCGACATCGCCTACAAAATGATTATAATTAATACATCCATAATGTAAGTATATATGCACAAGCTGAGAAATGCTTGCACAACATAAGAATAATGTCGAAGGGACACCTTATAAGCACCAGCCAAACTTACATTTGGCTGATGTGGGATCGTAACAATACCCCACGCTTTGAAGAGCCAACGTCCTCGTTGTTCACTGTTGGCACCCCTCTTTAAGGGTCCAAGCCACCACTACATAGGGTACCACTCCGAGGTGTTGGAACCTCGAAAGATGGGGCTGACTCTGATACCAATTGATACGAACCTATCCCATACTAGGCCCGTATCAAGCCATAAACCCAAGTGTAGAACTCACTCCCAAAAGTCAGCTTGTAGGAGGAGGGGACACCTAGACTTATAAACCACTAACCAAACTTACACATGGCCGATGTGGGATCGTAACGTTTTTCTAACTGATTGGTTGAATAAATACCTTCAAGAAGAAGTTTACTCGTAGGTAAAAAATGTAAATTAACACGTCACATAAAACTTAAACCTATGAAAAGCAAGTTAATTTTCATCAATAGTTATTAACAAATTTTGATCTCTAGCAATACTGAAATCTTGAACAAATCTAATATTCATCTTGACCTGAACTATTATAACCGCTGGTTACAAAGACACGTAGAGCTTCTAAGCAAGAAGAAAAATAATAAATTACATTGTTAAATTTCCATAGTAGTATCTACAATTATTTTTCAATTTGTCTGAGTACTTGTGCAACATTAAAATTTTATAAGGAGTGACATAATGAACTCTGCTTTAGATATTCCCCACAAAAAAAACATATTTTGGAACAAATTTTTTTAAGATGAAAAGTCTTTTCATTTATTGGTTAAATTTCCACATATAACACTATTAGATTTGAATATATATATATATATATATATATATATATATATATATATATATATATATATATATATATACTATTTAGTTCATCCCTCAAGTTTGAAACCCCTTTATGCAATGGTAAAAAAACTAGTGCAGACTAAAGGTGTATAAACATGACACGAGATGATAGAAACAAGCTCCATGAAGACGTACCATACGCCATATCTTGATGAATGACGGTCTTTATAGCATAGGAATCCGAAGCATAAGGGACATAAAATTTTTGTGCCCAACGATGAGGATGTTCAGGGACATCAAACCGACTTGCAGCACACCAAGGTCGGGGTGATGGCAGAATTGTAGATGCAAAACTTATGGCTCGCAAAAAGCGTCCGATAGCCATAGTGAACATGTAGCGTGCACCAATCCCGAGACCAGGAGCTTCTATGGAGCCAAAAAGCACAGAGAAAGCAAGCATTACAAAAAGCATCAGGTAATGATGCAATCCAACAATTCGAGCCCTCAATATATTTACAATCACTTGAGGAAGTTTCTCGTTTAATCCCAACAGGATCCACTGTCCAGTGTCAGGAAGAGGTGGAGTACTCCTGATAGAGATAGCAACAAAGCAAATCAGATACCCGAGAGCTTTATTATTTAGTATGTAATGAGCTTGTGCAGTTTGTAAATGATATATTTTTATTAGTGTGATGTTAGTTAATATCACACTCAGTTCTTTAAAGCTCATCCTTTGACATCATATAGGTCACACAATTTCCCGTATTAATTTTGTACAATGCTTATAGCAGAAAAACAGATCTGTATGTCTTGTTTTGTTGATTGAATTTTTATTACCAGGCCGGTATATAAATTCCCGTGTGACTATTTGATACTGCCTCCATCGGTAAACAATTGCAAATTTATAACAAAAATGTTTGACTTCAGTAAAACTTTCTAAGAAAATAATGACAAACAGATAAGGAGTCTTTAGCCCAATGAACCATATATGTAAGATTAATAGATTATTGAGCATTTATAGAATGCATAAATTACCCTTCAACAGTTGGAGGACCACAAACAGTCAGACAAAAAAATCCAAATCAAGTAAAGGAACACCCTCAAGAACAAATAATACTAATTACCTACATTTCTACTCGAAGGAGAGAAAAATAAAACAAGCAAACAAACAAATTTGTGCAGCAAGCGCTTGTACCATACTACAATTAGAATACCCGGAATTGCATTATATGTAGTGGAGTATGTGTTAATGGTGTTTGTATTCATTGAAGCAAACCATCTCCCACATGTAACTGCCACATTTGGCCAAGAAATTTACTTTTATGGAAACTCTTCTCCACATTAAGATCAAAATCAGATTCTGAAAATTTCCTTGTATGGATCTTATCACATACCGCAGATAACATCCAACTCAAAATTTAGGGGTTTGGTATACCATACACAAAAATACAATCAATTAAAGAACAAACTTTCCATATTTACATAGCATCACAGCTAATTTTAGAAATACTGATGTTTAATTAATTTTGTGCCCTAAAATTCAACATCCACATAAATGAAGGGATAATAAAATCTGAAACAGGACTTGCTAAACGCCAGACTAATTTTTATCCAAAAAAATCCACACTAATTATAGTAACAAAATTCAATTAATAATCAATCATTATTATCATCATTATGTCATTTAAAATATATATATATATATATATATATATATATATATATATATATATATATATATAATAAATGAATGAATATTACCGGTGCCAGGTGAGGCCGAGGACAGCGGTAACGGAACGAACAGAAATCATTTCATAAAGCAAAGTGCAAAGCATGAAAATCAAAGCGGCCACAAACACTAAAGCTGACCGTAGCTCAGCTGACCAGTGTTTGTAAAAAGGGACACGTGTAATTGCGATTAGTGCCAGTAGGATCCACAGCAAAGGCTGTAGTACCTCGTGCCACCACGGTGATAAGTGGCGTAAATAGTCAACGGCAATGTACGCCACCGCCGCTAACCCTAAACCACCGCCTCTTTTACGGAACATCTAGGCAATGGCCGGAATCTGTTAAAGGATTTACAGTGATAATAATGTTAATGTCAATTGCAGATTGCTATAACAAAGTTACAATCTGATCAATTCAAATTATGAATTGAATAAAATAAATTTCTACAACCTGTAGAAGAAATTGTGAAATCACTGCGTATAAAATTGAAGAAGCAGGATAATAATAAAATCCATGTTCAAGTTATTTGAAATCTGAGAGTAAAATGGGGAAAGAAGACTAGGGTTTGTAGTGGAGGGGTATTTTTGTCAAATGTGTACCATTTTTGTCATTTGTGACATGGAATTTTAACTCACCCTACTCGATCATTTGGTTGAAAAACAATTTGTGACAAAATTGGCCCGAGTATTATTTTGGTTGGATTGAATTGTTGATTAGGCTCAATAAATGACTACATGAACATTCATTAGGATACATTGATTGAATACTACCACCGTTAGTAAATTAATTAGGCACACCACCTGTAGCTATATAGACACCGTTAGAGTCATCATTATGCCTAATATATTTAATTATTACAATTACAATTTGAAAATATTTTTTAATCAATAGAGTTATATGCAAGATTTTTATAAAAGTTATAATTCTAAGCTTAACATTATCAAAATAATATAATATAAAAGAATTTAAGAAAAGGGAACATGTATAACAAATTAAAAAAGTAGATATACAGGTATTTTTAATAAAAAAAAAATAGTTATATTAAAATTTGAATAAGATATCCACCAATTTAAAGATTACAACTCACGTTGGCAACACTAGACCATCAGTAAAAAAACACGTTGATTCCTATAAAAAAAATTAATATATTAATTTATAAGATTTTATTTAATTTAAAGATGATATTAATTTAAATAGTGATTGGCTAAAAATGCAATGTTTATATGTTAATTTATATACTATTAAAATTAATCGCATAATAAAACACATGTACCTTTATAACTGATTATATATTAAAATTAATTGCATAATAAAACTATTCAAAATAAATATATAATTAGTATATTAGTATATATTAAATATAAGTACATTTATTAAACAAGCAATTAATAAAGGGTAACGCATTATTATTATAGGCAACTTTTACGAATCAAATATTACTCTAACTCATCTAAACAATTTCTGATCAATTGAAATTGAAAGTGTACAATTATTTTGAGAAATTCAAAAAATGAAACATGAATTATTAATTTGGCACGGATGGATTACATGATTAACAAGCACACTGTACTTAAATCAAACCTCTGTAAACGATCTCTATATTCCAAAAAGACAAGTGTGTTTCATGTGACTAATATGTATAATGAGTTTAAAAGTTTAATTGGTACATGTGTTAAAATAGTTGAAGAAATTATAAGAAAAAAGAAATGAAATATGTGTGAAATAGTGTATAATTATGCACAAGTTTAAGCCTATATTTATGGTCACATTTGACATTACTCACAAAAATTATAAGTTTCTATAGATAGTGACGATCTTCATACACCACTTTTCTACCCATAGTCCATACACACCATTATATTCTCCTTTTCTTTTTATTTAGTTTCTTCCTCAACTGTCTCACAGGAAAACCACTATCCCTTTCTCCATCATTACACACCGGGTAGAGTAATACTTACTATATATGTATAAATTATAATACCTAACATTTGATTTCCACTTATTCTCTTTTCTTATTTCCACCGGCCAATAATTTTAATGTATCCATCAATCATCATTTTAGACGCATACTTAGACATGTACATGTCACTAGTTTTATGACCCGTGATAACACGGGTTTGTTGAATGTAGGGGTGTTCAATATTTGATTTGACACCGTTTAAATCGCAAACCGAACTTAATTAAAATCGAAGAAAATCCGAACCGAATTCGAATTCGGTTTACACATCTGAATTCAGTTTTTGGTTCGGTTCTCGGTTTTAAAATTTTGAATTCGGTTAAACCGAAAATCGAATTCAAAACCGAATTCAGATTAATAATATATTAGATTATTAATATATGTATTATATATGTTATATTTAAATTTCTTAAACAAGTTTATTAACATTTCAACCTAAATTAACTTTACGTCTTTCATTTTTCATACTAGTGAAACCCAAACACACTAACAATTACAATCCGAAATCGGTAATTGAATGAGCTTTAAACTTTTTGTGTCACCGGTGACTAAATTTTCTGGATCCGCCGCCACGTTGTTGTTTGCTAATGGCAACTGATTTGAAGCAATCCTGTTACAAATTCAAAACAAATCATCAACCGTCATATTCAAGTAAAATGAAGAATGAGAGGAACTGATAATTAAATGATAAGGAAAACAATGATGGATATTCTCTCATTCATAATTTTACTATCACCAAAATACAAAGGGAAAGCAAGCTAATGCTCATTCAAGTATATGTTGGACGGTAATCATAATTCCAACAAAAGCAGTGCTTGTATTTCTTTAAACATTAACCAACTTCCGAAACTATTTTTTTAGTTAAACCTCATAAATTTTCTATGGTCTTCTGGGTTACAAATATATGGAAAAGAAGAGATATTTTGTTTATTTTTTCTTTCTGACATTTTATCAAATGGTTGGTGTTCATCAAACTAATCAAGTTGCTTTGAATTAACTATATAAGGTTGACTTCAAATATATCATCAATGTACATGAGAAATATGCAATTTCAGTAATTTTGATTAAAGACAAAAAAAAAAAATGCTTACCAAACTATCCAAAATTAATCCTGAATAAAAGATTCATTGGTTGTCCAGAAAATGCTTATATAGATCAATTCTCTTATAAGTGGCCTCCTACAACATAGGTTCCCCTACAGCTACCTTGTTACGACTTCGTCCCAGTCGAAGACCCCAACGTAGTATGCGCCAATAAGACCAACACCGGGGGTGTACTAATCAATGAACCCCCGAAACTATTTAGGTAAATATGTTGGGATATAAACTAAATAAAAATAATTTAACTTACCCGAGTATTACACTGGTCAATTTGTTACGGTTTTCAAGCCCTCTTTAGTGTTGCTGCTATCGTTTTTGTAGGCTCACTTCAATTGTCTTTAAGAACTTTTCCCGTTCAACAGTTTCAAGTGTATACTGGCCGTCAGTTATCATATATTAAGCTTACAAATAAAAAGAAATTACAATGACATTAAAGACACATGTTTTACATATATAAAGTTAAAAGAGGATTAATTAACATCAAATGAAAGGATTGATGTATAACTATCACCCCACAATGTTTCTTTTTACAAAAGAGGGGGAAAGCACCATGGAATGCAAAATTTGGTGCATGGTGGAGAAACAACAATTCTTACAAAAGTAGCTATTCAGCCTTGTTCTTCGTGTTCTGATTTGATGTGCAGAACATTGCAGCTTTTCAATCACTTCAAAAATATTACAGGTTGATTGAGAAACGGGGTT
This sequence comes from Gnaphalium uliginosum, assembly GCA_963930675.1. NCBI lineage: Eukaryota > Viridiplantae > Streptophyta > Magnoliopsida > Asterales > Asteraceae > Gnaphalium > Gnaphalium uliginosum. The sequence continues at coordinate 35,561,424 of OZ005680.1, read as the reverse complement.
TACTTGATTTTAGATACTCTATGAGGCCGGTAGAAAATTGGGTTCATGACTAGTTCCTTAGCAGATGGTCGTCGAACTGGATCAGGGTCCAACATCGCCTGCAACAGATTCACAAAGAAACCATTGTGTTGAAGTCAGCTCATAGTTATTAATGTTTAATTATTTGATTAAAAAGCAGACTGTTACCCAAAAAAATGAAGCTTTTGTAGTAACTAGTGAGACCAAATAAGCAAAAAAAATAAAATAAAAATAATAGCAATTATCTAAGGATTTGAGGAATATAAGAACTGTTGACAAAGAAAAAACACAATATATAACTCATTGAAACATAGCGTTGAGCTTAAAAGTTGAAACCACAATATAACACTACACCTGAATCAGTAGATGTGGCAAATTGGGGAAGCTGGGCAATGGATCTATACATGTTTGGGTCAAAACAGATAACTTTAGGTTCGAGTCGAGTCAGGTTAACCTGAACCAAGTGTTGTTCCTTTCTATAAATAACTTTAAGGTTGAAAATGATTTCATAACCTATATCATTTCAATAATAAATCTCCACTTCTTAAATAGATGATTTAGGAGGTTATATGCGTTTAACTACACTTTAGGGAACATTTGACCTGCTCAACCCGTTTAATATGTTTCATTTTTAACCTACTTTATTACGGCCCACTAAAGATAAAACACAACTCAAGTTGAACCATTGGTAAGTACATGAGCCAAGAATCCCACCTCATGAAATCAGTATGATCAATTTATTCGTAACAATCAATGATGGGAAATAAGTAAATACCTTGAGTATATTCTGGAATTGCACTGAATGACCAGGAAGAAGAGGGAGTTTCCCTTCCTTGAGATTCTGAAAATAGGGTCCAGACTCCGGCAATGTTGAACCTCTTATAAGTTCATAAATAGTAGCTCCAAGAGAGAAAATGTCTACTTTGTCAAGATGATCATAATTATCATTCAAGATTTCTTGTGGCATGTATCTTGCATCACCTTCATCAATCGGTAAGCTTCCATCAAGAAGACTTGCACAACCAAAATCACCAAGCTTGTAAACACCATTCTTCACATATATATTTTCAGGCTTCACATCTAAGTGAACTATGCCTTTCTCATGTATAAATTGCAGAGCCTTCGCTATCTGTAACCAAACACACAATTTAAAATGATAGTGTAAGGATGGCAAAGGGCTAGAAAAAATCCGCAACCCGCAGTTATCCGCCGTGTGATGGACGGGTAAACTTGTGAAATCTTACCCGCGAGCACGGATATGGGTCAAAAAGTGTACCCGCCGACGGGTCATGGGCGGGTCACGGATATGCACTATCCGTCGCAGGTAAAACTCGATCCGCTAAACCATGAGACCCATTTGACTTACCCGCGGGTATACACATACAATTGTTAAATATATATTAGTTATTGTATGTAATAGGATAATAAGTTACTATAAACCTATACATAACTTATACTTAAACATGGTGATGCCATTGAATTACAAGAGTGTGTTCAAATATGAAGCCCTAATGGTGAAATTTAAGAGTGACAATTGAGATATGAGAAAATTCAATTGTTATGCCTTGACACCATGAGGTTGGACTCTTTGAGTCAAAATGAGTTAGAGATTAAAGATCCTTAATTATGAGTATGGTTATCATTATCATTGTTGGTGTCACTTGCATTCCCATTACTTACTAAGCATAATTGCTTACCCCATCATTATTGTTGTTGTGTTGTGTAGGTAAACCAAGTGGGTCAAGAGGGGATTTGGGCAAAGAGCCCAAGTGCGACTAATGGTGGCTTGCTGCGTGGTCGGTAGTAAGTAATCCGTTACTAATCATGCTCGATTCGTTGGAAGCCCTTTTTGAGACAAATGTTATTATATTTTGGTAGTTGATGTTCGTAAAGAGTCAAATGGTTAAGATCAATCTTTTGTAAATGTTATGGTTAAATGTTGGGAATCATTTATAAGGTGTCTAAATTGTACAAGAATGATTGTTATGGATAAATTTGGCTTAGTTATGGTCAATAGATAGTACATGTGTATTTTGGTTGCAAGAGATGTTTTGGTGTTCTTAAAGTTGTATTTTTAAGTTGGAATCACTTACTCAAAATGTTGTTTTCGGATTGTGTAATTAGTTGAAATTATTTTATTTGAGCTTTGAATTAATTGTGGAGTTGGTTGATTTGAAAGTGATTAATTTGGTCATTAAAGTTTGGTATTTTGGTTGTCAAAGTCTGGGCAAATGGTTCATGATATGGTGTTAAAAATTGGAAGATTGTATTGTGTCAAAAACTGAGTTTGTTGTGTCTGCAGTCTTACCCGGTGGGTACTCGGCTTACCCGGGGGGTGTACCGACGAGTACTACTCCCTATATCGGGTAGTCTCTTTGAAAAATGAGATAGAGAATGAGGCTTGAATCTCTACCCGGCGGATACTCCATCAGGTTTTATAATGTTTTGTTTTAAGTCTTAAATTTATTTTTGAGTATTGTGTTGAGTTTATACAAGTATAATTCGACAATGGGACATCAAAAATAGTATTTCATTTGTAAAAAAAAATCGGGGCGTTTCATATCCACGGGTTGCGGGTATGGGTCTAAAAATAAATCCGCAAATGAAGATCCGTGGGTTCACGGGTTGAAGAAAAATCAGTGGGTACGGGTCATGGGTCTATCGGATCCGCACCGACGATCCGTGGGCGCGGTATTAAACTTTAAAGCCATCGGGAAACTAGATTAGTCCAAGAAACTATTGGTGAAGGGTCAATGCATATATATAACACCGCAATATCAAATAAAGTATTATAGCAGCCTAAACTGTGCAGTAAGTGTTTTTATGTAGAAAATATATACTTGAGTTAAATAGAGCACATTAACCTGGTGCATTGCTTCCAACACTTCACCTTCCGGACACAGTCTAGTTGAGCAGTTGATGGATAGACTGTGATCACAGAGTTCCATCTGTATGTAGAGTTGCTCGTTTTCAAACCAAGACGTATTATATCCAACAACATTATCATGGTATCCTGCAAGTTCATTTGAGGATTCATGTTATTGTAGAGCATATATCAAGGAAAATTGAGAAACTAAGAAGAGACTTTCAAGCTATTCACCTAATGCAGCTAGAGCTTGAACTTCCATCAAAGCTTTTTGCCTGTACAATGTGTCCCTTATAAGCCAATTTGAATCAATGGAGTGCGGATACACAAAGACATTCTTATTCATACATCAATATTGAAGCAACCTATGGAGGGAAAAGTGGAGTACCTCTCAGTGTCCTGATATAATTTTCTGGTGGTGCGTTTGACAGCATACATACAACCATCAATTCTCTTCAAGACCTTAAATACACAGCTGAAGTTTCCAATGCCTATTTGCTGGAAGAGGGAAATATTAGTTCTAGAAAATCAATAAGTGTCATGGTTTACGAAAAACAGAATTATAATATTTTTTTTAATCTCAACAGTCGCTATACCTCAATTTCATGAAAATCTGTTCGATAGCGTGAAAGACCATCACCACCAAATGTAGCAGGAAGGAAAACTGCAATTTGTAAGGCATACATTACAGTTTAAGTTGCAAGGAAAATGAAACAGACATTCGAATTTCCCATTTTCCCAGTAACAAAACATGTATCATCCATTAGCGTATTTTTTCCAATGGTTCTAGGAAACATGAGTAATATTGGATATCATAAATAAACAAGAAAACACCATGGCCTACACAGTTATGTTTTGGAAACACACTAAAGAATAATATTCGCATGCATAGATTGTAAATAACAAGTGAAAAGTTATCTACCTGCACATTTCGATCTGCGGTCACCAAATGGGTCGATATCTTTTTCTGAAGCATCCTTGATGTAAGGGTTCTTCATACAAGGAGGAGGCATTACTCGACAGCGTAATGCCACAGCAGACTGGGAAACATACCCCTGCTTGCTTACTTGAGGTTCAGCTACTGGTTTATTATCTATTTCAGTTTCTACTGGTAGATCATCTTCCAGTTGGATTAGTGCTGTTGTATTGCAAAATGGTTAGGATTAGATAGCAAGCATAACCCATCACACGAGCAACGAAACAAATGTGACAGATAACAGTATAAAACCAGTTGAGCAAAGCATCTAATGAAACTTAGATGAGTTCACAACCAACCAACAAACTAACCTTGTCTTTGCCTTTTAATTTTAACAGACTTTAACTTCTCCGGTGATTTCGGACATGGAGGTTCTTCCAACTACACAAACAAATAACAAATTAATTTCAATATCAAAAGCTCTGAACTGAATTCATAGCTCATATCCAACCACTTTCAATTTACCTTATTGCACCCAAAAGTAACTGGTAATGGTGGAGCTTCAGGAGTAATGTAGTCCGGAGTGCTGCACATAAACAATTCATCAATATCTTCAATTACACACACACAATCATAAATTAAATACAACATACTAGATTACTAGTCCTTATGTCACTAAACCCGTCACATACTAAAATTAATCTATATATAATTCATACTCCTGACCTATGAAAAAACAGAAGTAAACTAATTAACATGTTAAACTTACAGCTTTCAAATATAAAAATAAAAATAATCAAAGTTGTAGCAATTATATGAACTCTAACAATTTATAAATATAACTAAATTAGCTCAAATTGAATCTGAAACTGAATCTACAATCATATAATTTTTATTACTAGTCCTTCAGAATGCAAAATATCATTAGTAGGTGTACCAATTTTCGTCTAACATTATTAATCATTAAGCAGCATAAAAACAAAAAAAAAAGTGTCAAATTTATAAACCCTAGAAATTAGGAACGAACTAAAATAGCTCAAATTAAAGCAAACAACCGAAATTTACCAGAAGAAATCCTGACTGAGAATACAATCCTTCTCATCAACATTAACATGAACATCACAATCAACATCAAAATCCAAAACCTTCACCGACGGAAACGACGACGTTGAGGGTACAGATTCCGGTTCATTATGAGCAGATGCATCCTGTAGAAGATTCTGGAACCTATTATTGTTCTGATGAAGCGGCGGTTTGAAACTGATTTGACCTAATTGAACAGATAAATGTGTCGCTAATGATCCTTTCATCTGCTTATTTGTTTCTCTTTTGCTACTACTACCGCTCCTTTTCCTCTTCAAAATAGTCCTCTTCATGAATCAATTAACCTCCGATCGATATACGTATATGTTTCTGTATCTATATATGCTGATTTTGCGGAGATGGAACTTGGAGTGTGTGTACGTATATATTGTGTTTTTTTGTTGGTGAAAATGGAAAAATGAAAATAAAAATTCAAAATCTGCGCGGGTGAAAAATTGTGGTTTCGAGGCACGTGTGAATGGTGCAGATTATGTATCATCTGTGGTTGTTGGTTTTAATGATTTATTTTTTCGTTGAATCGAGACCGTCCGTTTCTTCCCCAGGCTTTTCCAAGCTTATGGTGGAGCCCACTATGCACTGAGATTGAGCTAGTCCGCTGGTATGTATTGTAAGCTTTAGGCCTGTGATTGTGATGTGGGCTGTTGGGCTGACCCAATGTGGGCTCTTGGACTGACCAAATGTAGGCCGATAAGGGTGTCGCCCATCACCAATGCATATAATAGCATTTTGAATAGTTTAAAAAATAGTAACCAACATACGACATATTCGTTCTGTTCCTACAAATTTGTGTTGATTTTAAGATATTATCGGTGAATGTCAATTTTTCATATTTAAGACTAGTGTTATTGAAAAAAAAAAAAATCAAAGCAAATAATTGAGAGTAATAACTGGAGAATGTTTAATGATTTTTAATAGTTATTTTTTATAAGTTAATAATTTTTTGACAAAAATAAAAATAGTAAGGTGAATAATAAAAATGAAATGAATGGAGTACTAGATTATTAGTAGTACTCCTTCTGTCACAATCAAAGTGTTCACTTTGACTATACACACAGTTTTAGGTAGTTTTCACTGAGTATACATTTCACCAATTAAATATCATTTATATTCACTAACATATATATTTTTTAATTGAATAAACACCAAATGAGAGACTTACAATCGGATAACCAAAAATAGTAAGATGGATATTTTAGGTGGGACGGAGGGAGTACTTTTTATAGAGGTGTCACAAATAATCGAACCCCAATAACTAACTCGAACCCGAACTCGAATAATCTAGATTCAAAGCTTATTCGACCACCCGAATTCGAATAACTCGAGTCTTATTTGAATTGGATAACGGATAAATAGCTTAGAATTTGGATAACCCGAATAACCACAAATGTTATTTAATATAAAAATATAACTATATATATGTAAGTTGTTTATGATTTATATGAAGATATCCATATATAATATAAATATAAATTACTTACGATGATTTATATAAACTATTAGCATTATTTTGTAAAACCAAAGTTCTGTTTAAGATGTGAACATTTAAAATATCATCTTATTCATGTTAAAATATATTACTCGAACCCGACTCGTACGTGAATAACTAAAATCCGAATAACTCGCACTTATTTGAAATCGGATTATGGATAAAATAATAAACTTGAAAATTCGAATAGCCCGATTCAAATAACCTGAAAACTGAATAACCCGAACCAATGATACCCCTACTTTTATCTAACTATTTAAGGAAATAATGGTTTTTTTACGGAAAAAAAAAATATCTAATTATTTAAGGGATTAAATTTTTTTATCTTCTTATTAATTCACTTTTGAAATACGCAAAAATAACATTTACTACAATGATTAAACGATAAGATAAAATTGTCATAGTACAGCTGTCAATTTGATATATTGTCACACAACAACACGTATTTACACTTCTAAGTTGTACTTAGCATCAACCGTTAATTAATTAGATCATTATAAAATACAAAATAATAACGTAGTTTCAATTTTCAATTTTCGGCAGGAAAATGTGTTCCCGAAACTCAAATCGCTGCAAATATTTCACTTATTGACTTATTGTTGGGAACTTTGGATATCTCATTCGTGGCGTTTAGTTTGGGCTCTTAAATGGTGTTAGTTTCTTTCATGGTTGTAGGATTGTAGCTCTTGTAAGGTTCTACTTTTCCTATTGTTTTTCGATTGGGTGTGTGCCTCTTTCTTAGAGGCTCCCCAAGTCTTTTATGTAATTCTTGACTCCTATTTCGGTTTGAACTTTTTATACCTTTTTCGTATCAAAATAAGTGTCATGCATCAATTTTTATGAAGTTTAAAAAATTATATTGTCTGGTAGTGAATATGAAACTTTTACCCTTACTTTTTGCACAGACTTCCATTTATATCGAAGACTAAATGGTAAAGTTAATATGGTAAACACTTATTTTAGGATAAACTAAAATGAATAGGTGGACAGTTACATTTGAGACTGACGAAGTATATTTTACAGAGGATGATTAAATAAATGAAATGAAAGATAGTAATTGATACCTCTCTTTGGAAGTTTTGTGAACAAAAACAAAGTACAAGTCATGATGCAAATAATAAATACTACTACAAGAATATTAAAAGAAAAAAAACAAAGTACAAGTCCTAGATGCAATAATCTGTCGTGCAATTTAAATATTTTAGACACCGAATTGCGTGGGAGTAAAGCGAATGACACCTCATCTCTTTACCCTCTTACGTGTAAATTTCGTTAACCTTAAGTTACTATTATAACCGGTAAAGTACACTTTATACCCTCTAAACCTTTTTTAGTTGACATTGTTCATCCCTTTGATTTGATCTTATGCACCTAGCACTTCAACTAGGAAATTATTGGCACAATAGATGATATAAAACTCGTAATTCAGTGTAATTGTAAGACATAATTTAATCTGATGGTAGTCAAAATGAAGAGGTACATATAGGATTGCACTATTAAGTTACTATTTAGGATCACATTTTAAAGTACTATTACTATCGCATTACAGAGGTTCTATTAGGATCACATTTTAAGATCTTATTAAGATCACATTATAGAGGTTCTATTAGGATCAGATTTTAAGGTCTTATTAGGATCACGTTATTAAGGTTCTATTAGGATCACATGTTTAAGGTCCGATTTAGTATCACATTACAAAGGTCATATTAGAACCACATTGCAAAGATTCGATTAGAACCACATTATAGAGGTTCTATTATGATCACAACAATTCCAACCACGCTCACTCAAAACATCTTAAATAGAATCGAACCCTATTGATACAACATCAATAAAGGAATCAAATCTATTCTCGATAAAAAATATGACAACCATAGCTCACGAATGCCAAAGATGACGGATAAAACAGAGACGACAACGATCATCATTGGATATTAGGAGGTTGTTCCTAATTTGAGCATGGCTATATCTAATGCTCTAGATCAACAAAAGATACCTTCCCCAAGTAGGAACATGCTACCAATTCTCAGCACTATAAATACAACTCCAACCACCAGAAGTAAACATTCAATAACTTCACCATTTACTACTCTCTCTCTATATATATACTTTCAAACCATATACTTATTCTCACGCTGGAGTGTGGTCAGGGAGGATATGCCCTACCTCTGACAAGAGTTATGGTGTTTTGTCTTAGCAGCTATACAGGTCCTACGTAGATTGTAGGAGCTCAATTGGATTACATAAAAGATTGCACTGTTACAGGATCACTGTAGCAACATTTGGCGCCATCCGTGGGACCTTTCATTCAAACTCATGTGAACGATCTCTTTAGTATGGGTGATCATACTGAAAAGTCACAAAACGATGCTCCAGAAAGTCATAAAACCCCGGATAACACTATTTCGGGGGAAGAGCCGACAGATGGAATCACATCCGTTTTGTTGACCAACATTACGAAAAACACAAGGTTCTCATAACCGACTGTGAGAAGAAGGAGTGCCACAAGGACGTTCGAACGCAACTGACATTCTCTGGAGAAAAAGAGGAAGAAACGATGGGTACCATCGACACCTCCTTAGAAGAAGAAGAACCTAGAACTCAAACGTTGGACATGTCCTCCTCTAGGAAAAAGAATCACAATATTAACACTCCATCGGGCAAGCAGTTACGCAAACATAAGAGTCACATGGACTCCACTGGTCGAAAGAGGAGTGGCGAACGACCAAGAAGGAAGCAGAGTCATCGATCTTCGGAGGAGAAGAGAGATTCATCCTCTGATTCTGACAATAGTGACCAAGAAGTTTAGAAGATGAATTCGACAAACCATCAGGCCATCACTCGCGATCAGTTTCTCGCGGAGAATCGCTACTTGTAGAAGGCCCAAGAGGACCAGGATTCCCTGTCACGCTCGAATGTATGATGGTACTGGAGATCCTGATGATCATCTAAGATTGTTCGGGGGAATAGCGGAGATGGAGCAATGGTCGATGCTCGTGTGGTGTCAAATGTTCTCACCAACCCTAACCGGAGCGGCTAGGGTCTGGTTTGATAGCTTATCAGAAGGATCGATAGACAACTTTAACCGGTTATAACGAGGGTTCTCAGCACATTTCATGCAACAACGTAAGTACACCCGACATGCTGTTGAGATACACAACATTAGGTGACGAGATAATGAGTCATTGCCAGAATTCATGGAAAGATTCAAAGCTGAAAGCCTCTAGATCAAAGAGGCAAATGAAATCATGAGGGTTTCAAGATTCATGCACGGGTAAAAATAGGCAATTGATAGAGAAGCTTAATGAGCGAGTGCCCGATACTACGGAGGAGATGTTGGATGTAGTGAAAGTGTTCGTACGAGGAAAAGCTCTGTCCTCCTCACAAAGTGGAGAATCTAATCCTAAAAAATCAAACTTTCTAAGTAGAGGAAGTCCGTGGAAGCAAGGTTTATACCAAAGAGCTGGTCCGATTTATGGAGAGAAGTTCGTCCGGGAGAAAGACCGAAAAGATTCAAGTAATTCGCCATCGTTCAGAAAAATGTGTCATTTAACGCACTAACTAAATCCCCTTGTGAGATATTGGCAACAGAGTAGGTCAGACACAGCTTCACTCAGCCACCTCCTCTTTCAGGAAATCCGGAGTGAAGAAATATGGATAAGTTTTGTGAGTTCCATAATGAACGAGGACACAATACGAACAATTGTTTCCAACTCAAAAAAACAAATCGAAGATGCTGTCAAGACCAGACGACTCTCACACTTGATCAAAGATATAAAAGGTGGAAGACCACGCCTAGGAGGAGTTAAACCTTGAGATCCTCCTAAAGGTGTAGACTTTGGACCAAAAGGATAGGTGGTTCTGATGGTTCAATCTAGTTGCCATCGTTGGAAAAGAAAAGAAGCTCCTTCCAAATGTTGGATGAATTAAAGTATAGCTTTCCCCTCATCTAATGAAGTATTGCCCACCAATAACCCGTTAATCATTAGTGTGGAGGTGGCAGAGCAGTTGGTCCATCGAATATATGTAGACGGAGGAAGTTCTACAGAAATCATGTACGAACATTGCTTCTTGAAGTTGTCGAAGGAGAGCAGGTTGAAGCTTAAAAAGCCTGTATCTCCATTGGTCAGTTTCTCCAATGAAATTGTGTGGCCCATCGGTCAAGTAAACCTCATAACTACTTTCGGTGAATATCCTCGATCGAGGACAGTCGAAATGACCTTCTTGGTGGTTCGATCACAGTCTTCGTATAACATCCTATTAGGGAAGCCTAGAATTTGCCAACTCCAAGCAATTCCATTTTCCATGCATGCTATGATAAAATTTCCCACCCCTATGGGAATAGCCACGATTCGGGCTGAACGAAACAAGGTGATCGAGTGTCTCAAGATTGAGCAACAACTGATTAACAAGGAGGATCAACTCAAGAGACAAGTAGAAGAAGGGTACACCCTCGATGTAGAACCAGAGCTCCGAATATCAATTCACCTAGATCATTCAGACCAAACAAGGTCTAGCTCCATAAAGAAGCCAAATGGTGTGTGCGAAAGTCGACAAATTGGTAGATGCTGGGATCTTACCAGAGGTTCGATATCGTACGTGGATCACTAATCCTGTTATAGTTAAGAAAGGAGATGGGAATTAGAGGATGTGTGTGGAATTCAAGAATATTAACAATGCCTGCCCAAAAGATCCATATCCACTCCCCGGAGTAGATTGGAAAGTCAAATCGCTCTCGGGTTTTCGTTACAAATGTTTCTTTGATGCGTACAAAGGGTACCATCAGATTCAAATGTCATTGGAGGATGAGGATAAGATAGCATTTCATACCGATAAAGGTGTCTTTTGTTATAGGAAGATGCCATTCGGACTAAAAAATGTCAGTGCCATGTACCAATGGTTGGTTGATAATATTTTCAAGCATCAGATCGGGCAAAATTTAGAAGCTTACGTGGATGATATTGTGATCAAGAGCCACACAGAACATTCAATGCTAGAGGATATCAAGGAGACGTTCGACACACTTCGACGTGTGAGTATGAAGCTCAATCCAAAGAAGTGTTCCTTCGAAATGGAGGAGAGAAAGTTTTTGGGTCATGTTATTACAGGAAGGGGGTTTAAAGCTAACCCTGATAAACAAAGGCGATCGTTGATATGGCATCTCCTATGTCATTGAAGGAGGTCCAAAGTTTGAACGGAAAGCTCGCTGCTCTCAATCGTTATCTTTCAAAATCAGCGAAGCTTCATTACCAAATTTCAAGACTTTGAAAAATTGCACAAACAAGAAAAACTTCATGTGGACGGATGAAGCGGAGGATGCCTTTCAACAAATAAAACAACACAATGTTCAGCTTCCAATGCTAGTAGCACTTAAAGAGGAGGAACTATTTATGTACCTAGCAGCAGGACCAAAGGTTGTTAGTACAGTTCTAATGACCGATAGAAACAAGATACAAATTCCGGTGTATTTTGTGAGTCGTGTACTTCAAGGACCTGATATGGGGTACTCCATATTGGAAAAAATGACATTAGCATTAGTTCATGCGGCATGACGATTATGTCGATACTTTCAAGGCCATCAAATTTTGGTCCTCGCAAATCAACCTATTTGGCAAGTGTTGCACAAACCTGAAGTCTCTGGTCGAATTGCAAACTAGGCAATCAAGTTGTCAGAGTATGGGATCGAATATGCGTATTCGTGCCGGTTAGACGTCAGCCATCTATCGAGGGTCAGACTTTGTGGCAGAACTATCAATAGAAGGGGAGTCGGTTGTCGAATCAATCAATCCCAAGAAAGTAATATACTCCTCTGGACCTTCTACATCTGCACCCCCATCTCAGACTTAGAGTCTCTTCACAGATGGTGCATCGAACTCATCCGGATCAGGGGTGGGTTTGATTCTAACTGACCCTGAGGGGGTAGAATTCACTTATGGTCTTCGATTCAATTTCCAAGGATCAAACAACGAAACTGAATATGAAGCCCTTCTAGTTGGGCTACGATTAGCAATTAAAATGGATATAAAGAAGTTGAAGGTATTTGTAGATTCAAAATTGGTGTCTAGTCAATTGAATTCGGAGTACGAAGCTTGAGATCAAAACATGAAGTTATACATGGTCATGGCCAAGGAGATGGTGAAGGGTTTCGATGAGTGTTCAATCGAACAAATACCCAAGAGCCAAAATCACAAAGCCGATGCTCTGAGTAAGTTGGCTTCTGTGGCCTTCGATCACTTAACCAAAAGGGTCCTGGTTGAAATTCTTCCAGAATGATCTATTGAAGCAAAGGAGGTCAACATCATAGTTGGAGATAATTGGATGACTCCGATCGTTAACTTTCTTGAGCATGGAACACTACCAGTAGATCCTAAAGAAGCGAAGAAACTCTTAGCCAAGGTAATAAGATATGTAATGCAAGATGGCATCCTCCATAGGAAGTCATACCTACAGCCGCTCATCCGAAGTGTAGGACCAAAACAAGCTAGTTACATCATTCGTGAGATACACGAAGGTTCTTGCAGCATGCATGATGGTCCCAGATCCATAGTGGCTAAAGCGATGCGAATGGGTTATTTCTAGTTGACAATGCATCAAGATGCTTTGGAAGAAATTTGTAAGTGTGATGCATGTCAAAAACACGCTTCTGTTCCGAAATTACCGAAACACGAACTAGTGTATGTTACATCCGCATGGCCATTCAAGAAATGGGGGATGGATATAGTTGGTCCATTTCCCCGAAGGAGGAGGAAGGGTCAAGTTCATTCTCGTGGCAGTTGACTACTTCCCTAGTGGGCGGAGGCCAAACCATTGTCCAAAATAACGAGTTTAAACTTACAGAAATTTGTTTGGGATAATCTTGTTTGTCGATTCGGACTCCTGAGTGAAATTGTTACAGATAATGGCAAACAGTTCGCAGATAACCCTTTCAAAGCTTGGTGTGAAGGATTGAATGTTCATCAAATATTCACATCTGTAGCTCATCCTCAAGGCAATGGTCAAGTAGAAAAGATCAACATAAGTATAGTTGAAGGAATCAAGGCAAGGCTAGAAGATAGTAAAGATTGCGTTGATGCTCTTCCACACATCCTATGGGCTCATCAACGATGAAAAAAACGAGCAACGGCGAAACACCTTTTAGTTTTACTTATGGAACTGAAGCCATCATACCCGCTGAAATTGGGATTCCAACTCCTTGTTGCCTTATGTTAAATGATTTCGAAAATGAATGGGAGCTCAAACGCAACTTGGAAATTTTAGAAGATCGAAGGGAGGTGGCTGCGATCTGAGAGGAGCGCTACAAGAGGAAAATAGAACAATACTATAATCGAAGGGTAAGGCCCGAAGCCTTTAAGCCATGAGATTATGTTCTAAGAAAAAATGAAGCAAGCCGTCAAGAGAAGCAGGGTAAGCCTGGTCCAACTTGGGAAGGACCATACGTTGTTAAAACAGCTCATCAGAATGGCTCGTATGATTCTTTTGGAGCCGAGCTCCCACGTTCATGGAACGGAACTAACTTAAAGCGATATTATATGTAGAAGTGTCGTAGGATCAGTGATATGTGGAACGAGTTTTTTTGTGTAACGTTTCCGATTTATATTACGAAGTCTAGTAAGCTCCAATGAAGCTAGTGTAGAATCAAGAATTGATGGAACACATTTTGTTGTAAGATGTTCTATCATATGAAGTTTTTCAAGAAAACGTGTAATCGAATGAAGCGTATCAAACTTTAATTGATTCGATATAGTATTTATTCAGAACACATGTGTTTACTTTTAAATAATTGTATGAAAATACTAAGGTTGAGCTAACCTCCCTAATCTGCTCCAAATGCTTGACCATGATTTAGGTCTTCGATGAGGCTATGTGAACCTCAACATTCATATCGGATAAGCAATAACTTAATTAGATTAATACCTACGTCTGATAAAAACTCAATCTATCGGACAAAAAATTGGTTCATAAGATTGACAACATCCTCAAATCCGGATAGGACGAGGCCCACCTATTACTAGCATTACAGGATCGAAAACATCCTAATATCCAATTATGAGGAGAACTATATTAACATTATCATAACGATCAGATAGGAACAAGTTGGCGTTTCCTCAATCAGGTTAGCATCTACATCCGATTAAATTCATCTCATGTACATATATGTACACACACACACACACACACACATATATATATATATATATATATATATATATCGAATATCAACTTAGGATAAAAATAGGTGCACTAGCAAAATTTTATAAGTGCGTACATCACAATGCAACAAACATATAGCAAATTAAAACAACAAGTGTACATGTTATCTTTATAATCTTTACTCATCTCGAATCGATAGAAAGAAATAAGACAATAAATAAAAGATGTCGAAACAAACCTGTGAAGATCAAGTGAGTATATCGCGGTGGTGGTTAATGAACGAAAACCCCGAACTTACTTCGAAACCTCAGCCGTAAATAACCAACAAGAAAATAGGGTTTAGAGAGAGAGAAACAAAAAAAACCTAGTGAAAGAATGAGGAAGTAAAAAGCAAATGGGGCTAGTTATAGTGATAAGAAGGTATGAGAGGTAACTCTTGACCTTCCCAACGTTTTTTTTTTAAAGAAAAAAGTAATAAATAACAACAATTTTGAAACTCTTCAACAAATGCAACGTGGCATCATCAGATCCATTTGAGTTGAAAGGTGAAAATGAAATCGTACACAGGAAGTGTGTAAGAGGACATCATTCTTCAACGATCTAGTTTTTACTATTTTTCTACTTCTATTAACTTAGTATTTTCACCATATATATATATATATATATATATATATATATATATATATAGTAAAAACTAGATCGTTGAAGAATGTTGAAACACAAAATAATAAATCTAGAAGAATGTGATTCGGGCTATCACCTCCATCTAGATTGGGGGACTTGAAGAGGTACGTAGATAGTTGTAACACCCCGAAATCTGAAGTATTATTTTATTAGGTATAAAATATTTAAAGCGGTTTAAATAACTATAAGTTGGGAAACAATTAGTTAAGTGTTAAATTATAAAATGATAAAACTTAAGAGTGCTAGAAATATAAGTGTGTAACTATTTTGGGTACTAAAATGTAAGATTTATATATATGCATACACACCTATGGATTTATACATACATACATTAAAAAACTTCCAGAAAGAATTCTAGAGAGATCGAGAGGGAGAACGTACAGGAGAAGGAAGGAGGAAACAAAATCAGTTTCTAAACTCAAATCAAAACCTTAGAAATTTCAATTCATCATCTTCCTTATATCTGTAACCCTAAGTAAGTATTGTTTTCCATTTCTTTTAACTTAGAAATTGTGTTTTGTGGATTCTAAGGGTTTGGTTAAGTATAATTCGAAATTAGGGCTGAGATAGGTTTAAATTGATGTTGTTCAGCCTTATAATGATTATTATTAGCATTATCTTAGTTCAAAAGTGAAGGATTATAAGTGGTGTTCATAATGATTGTGATGAACTGCATTGAATTATTGTAAACTATTGTTAATTAGCTCAAAAGTGTTGAAAAGTGTTATTATAATACAAAAATGATGTCTGAATCATAATTAAGTAGTATTAGAAGTAAACAAGTCTTAGAAGAATTGTAGCTAGTAGTGATGAAAAGTTGATTAGTTTGACTTTACAAGTCAAACTGGTCAACTAGGAGGGATGATGAGTTAATTTTGATGGTAAGTTGAGTTTAGTGATGGTTGAATGCTAAACTTGTTGTATATTGTTATATGATATTTGCTAGGTACTAAAAGCTTGACGAATTCGTGTGGCCATTGATTTGCTAACCTTGCTTAAATTCCAAAGGTGAATGATATGGGGGTTGAATGGGTAATGGTTGTGTGATTCCGTATTGCATACGTGCAAGAGGTTCACACAACCAAGGGTAGTTAATTGTTATATTCCATAATTGTTGATTATCTATGATTGTTGCAAAACGTGAATTATTGTTGAAAGAAGTTGTTGATATATGTGGAATGAGCAATTGTGGAGATTAGCTAACTTTGTTAGCGTAGTGTTGATGTTGTTGAATATGTGCATCGCACATGATGTTGTTATAGTACTCGTGCTTGATATTGTACGGTACTAAGTGGAAGTTGAGAGCGGATCCGCATAGTGTAATTAACCTCTACACGTTGCTCAATAGTTGTTTGCTTAAACTTATGTGCTCATTGTCGATAATTTTTGGTTGTAATATGATTCAAGGAATTACTTATTTAATTGCTCATATTCTCATTAAGCTTATTGCTTACCCCTTAAGTTGTTTAATGTTGTAGGTGCAAGTGGGTCGAAAGACCAAAGTGGACATAGGGAGGGCAAAGCAATCACAAGGGATTAACGTGGATTGTAACTTGCTACATGTAGGTTTGGCAAGCTACCTCTCTTTTAAATTGTCGCTTTGATTGCCATGTTGTGTAAATCGCCCGGTTGTATTTTGATGAAACATGTAGTTGAATGTCATGAGGTTTAAATAACTAATAACCATGGTCGTAAAACAAAGGAGTTTGGTAAATTATGAATGTGCGGATTTAGTCATGACTTTTGGTGAAATAATACCAAAACGATTGAAGTTAAAATTATAGTCGGTTGTAGTGTTTGACACTTGTAAATGATGTTGGACAAATGACTTGGTGGAAATGTTGATGGTTTGGAAGCCTAATGGCTAAAATTGTTGTTGATTATCAAACGGGTCAAAATGGTTTGTAAATGGGTCATTTTGTTAAAATGAGGCGAAATGATGGTTTGGATGGTTTGGTGTGTGATGCTGTGTTGGATTGTACAAATAAAGTTGCTGGAAAGTGGTGAGAATAGTTGAATCAAAATTGTTGCAAATATTTGTTCTAAAAGTGTCAAAATGGCCACTTTTCGAATTTGAGTCCAAAACCGTCATTAGTGTGGATTTTGGAAAAGTGTGAATTGGGGAAGTTTTATTTTGTAGAGTAAAACATATTTGCAAAATTTTGAGTTTTGATTGTAAACGAGTCAAAAGATATGCGTGTTTGAATTTGGGTTCAAAAACTGAGTTTTCTGCATTTTTCAGAAATTCAGCACAGGTACACGATCGCGTACCCTCACTAGGATCGCGTATCTTATGCTAAAATCGAATCAGAAACTTCCCACGTTGTTAGTACGCGATCGCGTACCCTCACCGAAATAGTACGCGATCGCGTACTAAACTTCACCAGGATCGCGTACACTGAAAAAAAAATAAAAAAATTATTGGGCGTTTCAATAGTTAGATCAAAATCAGACCATAGGACTAATGTTTGATCCGATTAGAATTAAGGTCCTGTTTAGGATCACGTTATTAAGGTCCTATTTAGGATCACATTTTAAAGTCCTATTTCTACCACATTATAGAGGTTCTATTAGGATCACATTTTAAGGTCCTATTAGGATGACATTATTGAGGTTCTATTAGGATCACATTTTAAGGTGTTATTAGGATCACATTGTTAAGGTTCTATTAGGATCACATTTTTTAGGTCCTATTTAGATCACATTACAAAGGTCCTATTAGAACCACATTATAGAGGTTCTATTATGATCACAACAATTCTAACCACGCTCACTCAAAACATCTTAAATAGAATCGAACCCTATTGATACAACATCAATAAAGGAATCAAATCTATTCTCGATAAAAGAGATGACAACCATAGCTCACGAATGCCAAAGGCGACGGATAAAATAGAGACGACAATGATCATTTAAGTAACTATTGGATATTAGGAGGTTGTTCCTAATTTGGGCATGGCTATATCTGATGCTCCAAATCAACAAAAGATACCTTCCCCAAGTAGGAACATGCTACCAATTCACAGCACTATAAATACAACTCTAACCACCACAAGTAAGCATTCAATAACTTCAACATCTACTACTCTCTCTCTCTCTCTCTCTCTCTCTCTCTCTCTCTCTCTCTTTCTATACTTTCAAACCATATACTTATTCTCACGTCGGAGTGTGGTCAGCGAGGATATCCCGCTCTTTTGACGAGACTTACGGTATTTTTGTCTTAGCAGCTATACAGTTCCTACGTAGATTGTAGGAGCTCAACTGGGTTACATAAAAGATTGCACTGTTACAAGATCACCGTATAGTTTTTAGTGCTATTGATAACTTTTAGTGTTAATGATAATAACTAATATTTTCATGGGTGGTTGATAAATTGCATAAATAATAACAACTTATGATGTAATTGTTCATTATTTAAGTACATGTGGTTCATGGTATAATAGTGATTAACGGAAGTTGACGATTTTTTAATGAAAGTTAAAATTTTAATTTATAAATATGCTGGACAAAATCCAAATAAATATGTTTGACTCTCATGTATATTTTCAATCCAAACTAAATATTTTGTATTTAACATATTTTATGTATGTATTTATAATTAAAAAGTACATTTAATATAAATAATAACTTACAAATTTAGGGGTACTACAAAACTTTTAAGAAAAACTTTTAAAAAGTCTCACAAAAACCCACTATTATATATGTGTTAGTCCCAGATTCACTTATAGATTAAGTGATCTCAGTTTCAAACGTATAACTCTTATTTGTAGAGAGGGAATGAATACAAATACTTGTTTAATTTAGCTTTTCAAAATTTGTTTAACAATTTATAATTCAAAGCAATAAACATAGTATAAGATAAGTAATCAATGCAATAAAGTAAACATGTTATTGTAGTTGAAGAGTGTATATTATTGAATCAACAATTACAACCCAAACACTGATTGCGGAACAGATCTAGCCTAAGCTAAGATCTAATCAGTGTATGCTAATTATTACAACTCGTTGAGACTCACTGATCCAACTACTCGATCAAGTGATTACTCGCTGACTCGTGATCATACTTAGACACACTTAATCACTAATGGTACAGATGATTAATACGAAAACGACAAACTTCTAAGTACAATATGTCACTCTATATATAGGATAGATCATCCGTAAATGTCTTCTATAAATCTGAAATATAGAATGATACGTGTCACTGCTTGATAGGCTCTGGTCTAACAGAAAAAAGGTTAGAGTAGATTATGTGGTTCTCATTTCAATCATGCGAATGATGTGACTTGGGATTCCTACAATCACAGTATGGCTTGATGTCACACAATCATGCACTTGTATAAGTCTTAGATTGTTGACATTCTTGGATAAGGGAACATCAACCAGCGAGTACAAAGATAACAAGTTGGTTTATTCTTTAATCAGTCGCTAGAGGAGAGATACTCTTCTTCACTCACTGTGAGCTAACATGCTCCTGTAGAGTGGTTCTTCTTATCTTCTTCCAGCAACTGTCTTTTATTTATGGACAACGACTGCTTCCTTTATTAATTAAATGAGTGAGTTGAATCTCTCGCTGTCATGAGGATGACCAGCGATTACACAAAGTAGCAATTCAATCACTATGCTAAACAGTTTATTGCAAACTGTAGAGCAGTGATCTTCTTCTTCATTGACAAGAAGTTAGTCGTCATCATTTCTTTCGAAAGTTAATTATAACAGTAATTTGATTGATCATGGACCACTGACCCAACAATCTCCCCCTAAATGATGATGACAAAAATTCCCTTAGACAAACTTGTCACTTAGGAAGAAAATCATAGTCACTAGAATAGTGTGAACTATCAGTGAGTTGGTACTTGATCCATATATTACTCTTTTTTAATTCTTTTATACCTATTCAAACTTTTGCTTGATGCTATTTTTTAAAAGTAGTATTTTCATTTAATTGTAAGGAAGGATATTAAAATCTAGTCTATTACAAGTTAAATAGTAGTTATTATCTATGATCAGTCTTAAAACTTCCAGACCTCTTCAGCTTTAATCATATCCAACTCAACAGCAAGTTGATATTTCTTAGTAGATGGAAGATATTTCAAACGTTTGGCCAGGGCTTCATCTGTAACAGCTTTCCTGATGTGTGAATTCTTTGGAAGCAAACTCACTGACATCAATAGATTCATTAAGTGTTCACGATCTACTTTTTCAAGCTCACTTTCTCTTTGGAATCTCAAGACACCAACTAAGTCTCTAAATACTAGACCTCTTTCACATTCAGTGACTTTAGTGCTTTCTTGTCTTAAGATTCCATCAGGAATAGACAACTTATGTTTTGAAGTGTTTGGAACTCGGTTGATACTGCTTAGTCCAGCATGATACCTGGGACTAGAAGGCTTATCAATTTCTTCACCAAGTATAGCAATATCTTCTGGTCTTAGAAGTTGAAGCCTAACCATCTTTTCATATAGTCTATTCAGCTCATTCAGCACTTCTTGCTTAGCAGCACACTTGATGAATGAGACATTGCTAGCCTAATCTCATTCCATTCCTCCATGTGAAGCTTGTAGAGCTGATCAACAGTGATCACTTCACTTTCTAAACTTATGTATATAGCCAATTGAACCCTTGTTACATTCTTTGGCTACCTCACATCGACTTTAGTTTTGAGCGCAGAATTATATCTCTCTGTCATTTTCACCGCATACTTCTTCTTGTCACTTTCCAACTGAAACTTGCTGAAGGGTTTCTTTGAAGAAGTTGCTGCTTCTTTCTCTTTCTCTTTCTCTCCCTTCTCAATCTCTTTTATAATTCTTGCTATTCGCTCATCATTCTCTTGCTTCTTTCTCTCTCTTTCTCTCTCTTCTCAACCTCTTCTAGAATTCTTGCTATTCGCTCATCATTCTCTATCTGTTCTTCTGCTCATTGTTTGGCATCTACAGAGCTTAGCTTTCTCATAAACACGTAACCTTTGGCAGCAATCTCAACAACTTTCTTTTTCCTCTCAACTTCTTCTTTTGCCTTTGTAGCCTCAATCTCTTTCTGAACAACGACCTCATTCTGAACAGTATTCAACCAGTTCCAGCGAGGCAGCTCAAAACTTACTAACTCCCCCTCGATTAGAGAACAACTATCATTTGCCCACTCACTGATTTTCAGATTGTACATCCTAAACTCTTCAGGACAGAACTTAGGGAATTCAAGCTCAGCATGCATATCAGCAGTGTCATCCTCTAAATCCATATCTACCCATCTCTCCTCAGCGATCATACTATCTTCAAGGTCAGGGTGCTCTACAATCCTTTTCAGAGTATAAGTATCTAAGATGATTTTCTTATGATCTTCATCATTCAGCACATAGAGCTCATTCTCCCCCTTTTTGTCATCAGCAGGGACCACTAGATGCTCTTTCATCCATTGTGCAACTTAGACATATCGTAACGGAGGGCTCTTACTTCAACCCTTATGATCTTTTAGTTGTTTAATATTCTATCGTTGAAGTCAGTTAACCTGGCCACAATAGCATAAGTAGCTGCAACAAATTCACCAACCTTGAATTAGGTAAAGTCGCAATATAGCTGGGCAACTCGGCAAAGTTATTCTCTCATGTTTCGTAAAGACTGTTGGGCTAAAAAGATAATCAACATGTATTTGTTTTTAATCATTCTCATTGGGTGGTTTGTTCCTCAGTGAGTCTAAGGATGATATACTTTATTCTTAAACATCTTTGTCACTAGTTTACTAAATAAACCTATGTGACAAGTAATTAACCCTAACTATCAGATAGTGTACCTAAAAGTCATACTTCAATGAAATCAAAGAGGAACTCGAAGATACATCTTGTCTTCGTTGAGCGAAAACATCTAACAAGATCCGAGTGCATCTGCATCACCAGTGATCAACGGTATTTGAAAAATGTATCACTGATCCGAATCGCTTCCCTGGACAAAACTTCTTGAGCAAGTTTATGTAGTTAAGTTCATGCGGGACCTTTGCCTAAAATAATTGGGCCGCAAAATAGGCCCTATAGGAAATTACGATCTCTTGCAGAAAGCATGAACAATTGTCAACACTATAGCTTAAAGTACTCATTCACGGAACGATTGACACGTCAAAAGTGCATTTACTACCTTCAAAAACATCCTCTTGTGTATTAAAGGAATGTTTGACCATAGCAAATGTCATCTTTTCTCTCTTACATTTATTGCAATATTTACTTTGAGAATTAAACTCTTGGTGAACATTCTTGAATGCGTTTGCGCGTGCAACGAGTCAATATTCATTCAATAGCACTTTGTCATAGGTAAGTGTTATAAAAAAAGTTTATAGAAAAGACGTAATTTGTCATTGAATAGGTATAAGTTAGGTTAACATGTGTTTAACGTATTTTCGCATTTATACCTTGTAATTCTTTAATTCTAACTCAATAAAGAATTTACACCATTGAAAATTGAAAATTATTTTTATTGATTATACTTTAAATACAATTGTTTATTCTTAATTAAAGTACTTATCAAGTGTTCTAAGTCTAATGTTAACTCAAAGTGCTAATTATTTTGATCTTAAACGGGACTAACATAGACTCTTTAAGGCTTTTTTCCTACCTTACCAAGTCGCTCAGGTATATTGTAACTTTACAGAGTTCAAACCATAATACTGTTGTGAAGTGACACCATAATTCAACGGGTTCATTGTTTTTGTCGCATGGAATTTTAGGTAGTTTGTTGCATATATATAATAATAAGTAATTGAGGATCTGCTATCATCATTTTGAAGTTGAGAATTTCTTAAATCTTTGAAAAAATTAAGATGATAGTTGTGTTACTTTTTATAAATTGAGTCAAACCTTCTATCCTATTTGAGAAATTTTCTAACACAAAGTTTATGATCCTCAGTTTGAAAGACCTAGTTATGCAAACGGGACTATGGGAGATAAAATGTACCACTTATGCAATTAAAAGTAAAAGAAATGCTCAAATATTTAAAAAAAAAATCGAAATGCATATCATCAAAACCAAAAAGCAACTCAAATCTTGAATTCCCCCTCAAAACTAAAAGGACTCAACTCTAAGAAAACTCAAATACAGGGACTTAAAGTGTAAATATAACAATTAATTGCACATAATCAATTTCTATACAGATTACAGAGGAACCCAAAAATTTTCAGATCATCAATACAATACAATAATGGCAACTGTTTCAACCTTTTCTTCTCCGACATGGCCAAACCCTAACCCTAACTCCGATCCACATTCACAAGAAGACACCGATCACGCCGAGACACTTTCTGGAGACCTTCACGGCAGTCTCCCGCCGATCATAACTAATCCTCACCACCACCACCCCCAACAACGAATTTTAGACAATCATGACGGTAATGACGAAATTCACGTTTCAATTCAACCTAATTCCGCTCC
This sequence comes from Gnaphalium uliginosum, assembly GCA_963930675.1. Classification (NCBI taxonomy): domain Eukaryota; kingdom Viridiplantae; phylum Streptophyta; class Magnoliopsida; order Asterales; family Asteraceae; genus Gnaphalium; species Gnaphalium uliginosum. The sequence goes on along the minus strand of OZ005680.1, from coordinate 35,537,788 downwards.
GGCTTCTGTTCCGGTACGTGAACAAACCCTAATTCCAGCTTCTAACCCCCAAATCCCTAATTTCTCACCAATTTCATTACATCACGTCTCGTTTAATCAAGATAACGGATGTTTTGCTTGCGGAATCAATCAAGGATTTAGGATTTACAATTGCGATCCGTTTCGTGAAATCTTTCGGCGTGATTTCGAAAACGGAGGTGGTATAGGGATTGTAGAGATGCTGTTTAGGTGTAATATACTTGCGTTAGTTGGTGGTGGTACACACCCGCAATATCCTCTTAATAAGGTTATGATTTGGGATGATCATCAAGGTAGATGTATCGGTGAGCTTTCATTTCGATCGGAGGTTCGTGGAGTTCGATTACGGAGAGATCGAATTGTGGTGATTTTGGAACAAAAGATATTTGTGTATAATTTTACGGATTTGAAATTGTTGCAACAAATTGAGACATTTGGCAATCCGAAAGGATTGTGTGAGATTTCACAAGCGTCTGGTAATTTTGTGCTTGTTTGTCTTGGATTGAGAAAAGGGCAAGTTAGGGTTGAGCATTATGCGTCGAAACGGACGAAGTTTATATTAGCTCATGATTCGAGGATTGTGTGTTTTGCTTTGTCACAGGATGGTAATTTGATTGCTACTGCTAGTAATAAGGGGACGCTTGTTCGTGTTTTTAATACACTTGATGGGACACTGTTGCATGAGGTTGGTGTAAATTTGGTTAAGTTTGTTTATGATTTGTTAGTTATAAATGCTGTTTGTGATGTTTTATGGTTCTTATTAATTCCTGATTGTTTTTCTGAACTTGTTTTGTTGGCCATAAATAGTCTAATCTTGTGGGAAGTGATTGGATGTGCGGTTTGATTGTGATTATGTTATTCCGATTTCAGTTTCGAGTTGGGTATGGTTATTTGATTTTCTAGGAGTGAAATAGCCAGTTCTAGTGAATCAGTTTGATACTAGACACGACAAAAGTATTTATTAAGTTGTGAAGCTGCTGCCGTATGGGTAATCTACTCTTATGATATATTTGATTATTTAAGGGTCAAGTTATCCATTTTAAAAAATCGATCTGATGCTAGAGGCCACCAAAGCTGATTGACAAAGAATAGAGTTATATTACTTATTTACTTATGTACCGTATTTAGTCTATCAATTAATCTAAACAATAGGAATTATTAAACACTTAACGCCAAGAAAGTGAATATTACAATTCCAAGAAGCAGAATTACATCCATACCTGACCTATTGTACAACAACTTCTTAGAACTGGTTATCCATGTTATTATTCAATTTTAATTAATCGTTACCCAAACACCTCCGTATATGACAACGTAAGCTGTATAAGTCGCTTCAATGCATTGCCATTAGCCAAATTAGTGCCTGACATATGGTGTGCTTTTGTCTTAATTGAGAATAGAAGTGGATTCTTTTGAAGATCAGCTTGGATAAAGATTTTGGTCATATTGAAGTATTAAGCAGTTTTTGTCATTTATTGAGTTTTATGTTAAGTTGTTGTAGCTAATTACTAATTTGATTGTTCTGATGCCCCTTTTGGACTCCTGTTTTATGAAGATAGTTCTTGGTTCTCTTATGTATGGACTCTTAGACGAAGCTCATCGCAATCAGATAGAGTTACTTAGTTGCTTGCAGTTACAATTTTCTACCTCATGCTTAGGCTGTCAAGATTATATCTTCAGCCCTTGGCATTGTGCCATTGTCAAACTATAAAATTTTGAAATCACAAGATGCTTGATGACTGTTTGAGTTTATGGAGTTTTCTGTGCTCCGTTTTCCTTTGCTTTTCCCTGCAACTGAACAGTGTTTGAAAAGTGTATAAAATAATTGAGATTCCATGTTTATTATCAACTTAACAAGTATTAATGAAGGAACCTTTTGATATATATTTGTTTGATCAGTAAAAGCTGACTATTATGAAAGGAAAATATCCTTGAAGTATGTTCACAATCAAGTTTCTTTTACGCTTATGATAGATACAAAACCACAAAAGAGGGTATAAATGTTTCTAGGTAGTTGAAGTCATGTAAATAAATTATATTGGGGCAATGAAAGTCAAAGGATTAACTAGACCCTAAGTTCGAAGCTTTAGAAGATAGATCTTTACATCATACCTGACATCAACTACTTCTTGTTTGGTAAAATTTGAAATAATATAGATTATGAACCTTGCCTTAAGAGATTCAATTAAGAATATGATGTGAGGGAGTCAAGATGCATTCCATGCGTACATATGCAACTACATTTGATCCACCCACTATTGATCTAATAACTAATATTAGCCCTTGCCAAACACTCGAGTCACTTGAAACTTGAAATGCACCCCTTTTGAAGCTTTTTACAATTAACATGAAAATTGCAACCTTGCAGAGCTGTGAACCTACGCTGACTTTGATCAGTTACATTGAAAAAAATTCTATATTTTACTTTACTGATCATACTGTTGTATTTGCCTGAAGTTATAGCTTCTTTTAACTTATTAGAATTATTCAATTAATAGTGGGTGTACTGAAAATAATTGGATGTCTGATGCAGCTAAGGAGGGGTGCAGATAGAGCAGAAATATATAGCCTTGCATTTTCCTCTACCGCTGAGTGGCTAGCAGTCTCAAGTGACAAGGGCACCATTCATGTATTCAGTGTCACGGGCGTTGATAATCCAGATCGCACTGCCACTGGTTCTCCTTCTAGTTCACCGCGTGCTCTTATTAAAGGTATACAATTGCAATGAAATTTTAACCATTGTTCTTGGCAAAAAGGCGATATAGTTCTCTAAATGTAAATGCCTATATACAACCATGGTATTTGGCTTTTTTGTTTCAAAATATTTCATTCTTGCAAAGTATACTGTATTTTTTCCTTTATTGTTTTACCAAAATGACGGTTGGGTGACTGGCATAAATTTTTGTTTCAGGAGTTATGCCCAAGTATTTTAGCTCTAAGTGGTCGTTGGCTCAATTTCATTTGGTTGAAGGGACTCAGTATATGGCTGCATTTGGTCATCAAAAGAATACAGTGGTCATTCTTGGCTTGGATGGAAGGCGAGTATATCATAAGTTTTCTGACCAAATGATCTGTTTTTCTTTTTATAACTGCTTGAGAATGAGATTACCACCAAATCAATAATTTTGGTAACAAAGTTTGCATTAAGGGCTATAACTTGGAAACATATATATACACTATATGTTTGCAGTTCTATTTGTAGTGGTAAAAGACTATGTCTTCGTTTTAAATTATTGGACATAGTATGTGAGGCTGATTTGATAAAGCGTTTCTGCAGTTTCTATAGATGCAAATTTGACCCAAAAACGGGCGGGGAGATGACTCAACTGGAATATCACAACTTTGTCAAGCCTGATGACTCTTTCTAAGTGCAGAAAACGTTGAAAAGGGCATGTTTCCTTTCATTGTATGTTTATTGTTTCTCTCTTGCCGAAACTTCTGGAGAATGGGTATATAGTTTTGTAAATACCAATGTATATAATGTAACAGATGTATCAACTTGCGAAAACGAAGACGAGAAATGGGTTATATTTGAAAAATGTTATGAGCATGTGAGCTATTCTGTCTCTATTTTATATGGTTGTACACGATAATCGATAACTACTAATTCAGTGAACTAGTATGTGCCTCTAAGGATCGACAAAAGGACCAGGACCTATTAGGTAGGTCCCACTTTGTGACTGGGACCTTTTCTGTTGGTCTAGGACCGTGGGATTAACAAAGAGGCAGATCTATTTAAATTATGGATTTATGGTTAACCCCGTCGTCGATTCATGACTTCTCATATTGATCTGCATAATGTCCTGTAGGAAGCTAAGGATAATTTAGGCCAAGCAAAATATAAATTATAATACCACTAATCATTGATCTGACGACTCGGGCTGCATCAATGCTACATTGTAATATCACTCACTTTGTTGTGACCTTCTCTTACAGTCTTACCCATTTAGAACAAACAATTATGTAGCATTCCCTCTTAGTGTAACCTTTCTTTGTTACAGTTCATACATGTAATTCGTTTCTTGAAGGTGATTATCTTTTCGTATTGTGAACTTTCAGTGTTTGTGTGGTTTGAATTGGTATAGGATGGCTTGTCTATGGTGTTGAGAATCGAAGGTATAGTAGATGGTTGTTTAGTAGTTTCTGTTCGTTTCTCTTCTTGTCTCAACACACTGTACGCAGACTTTTGAACCAGTGGCAATGGATGCATCAACTGAAGTTGACTGCTTATATATATGTGTAATTCACTCCATTATATCTACCATTTACACAACTACATGTATATGCTGCTTCAAGTGCATCAAGTTCATCTCACAATCCTTACAAATTATGGTAATAAATCTCAACACAACCTTTAATTACCTTGTTTCAGTTGAACGATCCCATTGGTAATTTGATAAATCACGTGGCCATCTAATTGTGAGCAATGTTCATGTAGTTCATGCCAAGGAGTAGATGTAGTGTGTTCGAAGCTTAAACTGCTGGAGAACGTATTAAGAATCTACGAAATCAGCATGTCAATAGCTCTTTCTCAATGTGACCTTAAGTTTGATGTTACATCAACTATTTTCAAGGTATTTAGCACCAAGTGCAATTGGGGGAGATCGCTTCCGTGTACTATAATTCTTAGATCCAATTAACTTTTTCGAAATGAAGATCATACACGGATGATCATTTTGATGAAAGTAAACTGGATGAGAGCTTGAACTGATGTCTTCCAAATACGTGTTATTAATCACGGATGACGCGTCTTTAATAATTATAGGCGTTTTTATAATTTATTTTAACTTTTGATCTTGGAGATATTGTTGAATTTGATCTTCAGTTCTTTGTGAAGTGATAGAGATTGATGCATTTGGTTCCCGATCTCATTGTGAATTGATTTTAACGATGTGAATCGATTTTAGCTGTGATACCATTTTGTTATGTGAAACATTTTAAAATAAAAAGTTATATATTATGAATTGTCAGTTATGTTTCCATCCAATTATGACATGATGTTATAGGGGTAAATAAGTAATTTTTATCATAATTCAAGAGTTAAGACTCAATATTCCCATTATAGATGGTAGCAAATGTAATGGGATTAGAAACTTTCTGACTGAATTTGTAGTCCTTCTAACTAACTCAGACTTTACATAGTGTTATGGTGTACAATTACAAATAATCCAGGCGAGTGATGATTATTTTTTAATCAAGATAACGCTTGAAATAATCGCATAGTGTTATGGTGCATAAATAAAATAGGGTTAAGTGTCCCAAAATGCAATTAACTATGATCTGACACTTGTAGTGTGCACTCGTATCGGGACGTACATTATGTGTAGAAAACTAGTTATTTGTTGTTATTGTACGTAATTTATGATATTTTGTCGTATGTCATCTTAGGGCCGTCTCATGAATTTAAAAGACCCTGTGCCATTATCGCAACATAGGGCCCCGCCCCATAGTTTAAAATAGAATGGTTACTTAATATCATAAAAATGTTAAAAGTGTTTCAAGGTTCAAAAAGTTTAGGAGGTGCAACTGTGCAAGAGTCTTGTATCAATAGATTGGAAATACATCATTCCTTTTCTCAATTGTATCTCATTTTTTATATAAAAATTAATATATACGAGTATTATTATTTGTCAAAATGATAATATTTAAAAAGATAATGATAGGGTGGGTTAATAATAATATATACGAGCATTATTATTTGTCAAATGGGAATCAAATAATCAATTCCAATTGTCGTTGCTCGTCCGCTGTCATTCTTGACTAACCGATGGCTTGACTCTAAGAAGCAGTGTTTTCTATCTAAGTCTTGCATGTATACCACTCACTGAGGTGTCAAGACTAACTATTAATACACAAACCTTTTCATCTACCTATCCTCGATCCATTCCTCTATACATTTTGTAGTAATAGTAAAATGGCCACCACGTCAAACCTTCCGGTCAATGCCAATCAGTACTTGTATGCATCAATTACTAATGTATCTAATTTTGTTTCAGTTAAGCTTTCCGGGAACCACAACTATCTTCTTTGGAAGGCACAGATGTTGTGCCTCATGGAAAGTCAAGATATGTGTGGGATTGTGGATGATACGTTTGACGGTTCAAAAGGTTTAAGCGAGAAGATCACGAAACAATATGACAGCCTTCTCAAAGGTTGGATTTTCGGGTCAATTAGCGAGGATGTACTCGTCAATGTATTCAACCTTTCTTCGGCTAAAGCTATTTGGGAAAAACTGAATTCCGTTTATGATCCTTCTTTGGTTCTCGAACAAGGTATGCACGTCTTGAATTCCGTTTAAATCCTGGACTCTTTATACGATTTATCCATTCTATCTTTTGCATTTCAACCATCGATTATCTTCATTTTTATTGAACGTTCTTCATTTTACCCAACATACAAATATAAACAAACGAAGCACGAAATCTACATTAAATCTACGATATTATTATTAAAAACAACTACTTTTACTAAGCCCAAATATAAACAATAACCTAGGTTGACACCGAAGCCCACTAGACACTGAAGGCCACTTGACACCTAAGCCCACTGGACTCTGAAGCTCAATTAAACGTAGCAATTTAGATATCCAAGCCCACTGACAACCAAACCAAAATATAAACCATAGTTCAATAGACACTAAAGCCCACTAGACAGCCGAGCCAATTAGAGAAATTAAACAAAATACCCTTTTTCGAAAACTTATATAAAAATTTTTCTTTTTTTAAAAAAATTGCATTTTTACCCCACCCGAACGCATAACCGGGACGCAAAATCACATTCTCGGATGCAAATCCTCGTACCCGGACGCGTGACCGAGAAATGCGAGCCGGTGACCGGGAAATGCAACTCGGTCACCCGGACGCAAAAACCGAGATGCAATTTGCGAAAATTGCATTTTTACCCCACCCAGACGCATAACCGGGACGCAAATCCTCGTACCCGGACGCGTGACCGAAAAATTCGAGCCGGTGACCGGGAAATGAAACTCGGTGACCGGGACGCAAAACCCGGACGAAATTTGCGAACGCAAATTGCATCTCGGTTTTTGCGTCCGGCTGACCGAGTTGCACTTCTCGGTCACCGGCTCGCATTTCCCGGTCACGCGTCCGGGTACGAGGATTTTCGTCCGGGTACGAGTATTTGCGTCCCGGTTATGCGTCCGGGTACAAGGATTTGCGTCCGGGTAACGTTTGTGTCTCGGTGACCGAGTTGCATTTCTCGGTCACCGACTTTCATTTCTCGGTGATCGAGTTGCATTTCTCGGTCACCGACTTGCATTTCCGGTCACCGACTAGCATTTCTCGGTCACCGACTTGTATTTTCGGTCACGCGTCCGGGTATGCGGATTTGCGTCCGGGTATTCGTATTTGCGTCTGGGTGTGCTAGACAGGTGGATTCTTTGGATAAGATATTTTGAGTTTTCGGGATTTTTATCAGTACAATTTTCAGATTAGATTTTTCTGGATAAGATATATCATCCTAAAAGCATATTTTGGATATTTTTCAGATAACATTTTTTTTCCTTTAAAATAACCCGATTTCATCAGTTTATACACAACAACTTCACAAAATACTCTCAACTTCATAAAAGGTATTTATTTGACAACAAATCCATACAACACTCTCAAATTTCAACCTTAATTGATCTGATCTGTTATTGAAAGGTATTTACATTGTTTTATATTGTTTTCATAATCAAAATGAGTCAATTCTCTGATAAGTTTAAGGTCTATATTTGTTCTGGAGGTCGTTTTGAATATATTAACAACGTCCCTATGTATTTTCTAATAGAATGCCGTAGAGTGCCTTTAAAACTTCCTGTTGCACCGGAAAAACCATTGACTTGCAAATTTTTGTTGAAAAATGTTTTGCGGAAATTAAGTTTACCACTTGATTCACCAATTTTAATGAAATATAAGGTCGATCAGTATATTGTTGATATAACTGATGATGTTGAAGATTTTGGGGATTTTTAGACTCATGCAATTAATAATGCTCCTATTGAAATTTACGTTGTGGATATTGTATCAAATGTTTCTGGTACCGGTAGCAACCAACCTATCAGTAGTAGTAGTGGTTTTCAACAACAATTTCTGCAACATACTACTCATGATTATAACCAACCACCTCAATATCAAGTACCCCCACAATTTTCGGCACCTTATCCACCACAATATCAATTTCATTTTCATGCTGCTCCACAATACCTAACATATACCATGTTACCAGAACAAAACAACCAAGACACCCAATTTAACGTAGTTGAACAACCACATCATCACGAGTATGTTCAGTATATTCTTGACGATCCTCATGATGATGATCATTATGATGAAGAAAATGTCAATCCCCCTAAACATTTTGACCATCCCTTTGATAATCATATTGTTGGGGATGATGATGATGGAGATGGATCCAAGAGATCCAAATGACAACACAACATCTCCTACACCATCCACAACCACAACCACAACCACAAAGAATATATTCTGGAATATGCCTCCACTATTAAGTGATAACAATCCAGAAAGTACAAAACGTCTAGTTACAATGTATGAACCCTCTAACCGGGTTCAAGTTGGACAAACATTTGAAAACAAAGAGGAGTTGCTTCTTCAGCTTCATACCAAGTGTCTTGAAGAGGGTTTTCAGATCAAGCCGAAGAATTCGGACAAGAAAAGGTATACATCATCATGTGTCTTGCATGATTATGAGTGGAAGGTAAGTGCACGTCGTATAAACAACATTAACAACTTTCAAGTTAGAAAGTTAGTTGACGTTCATACATGCACTCGGACTCAAATCATGTCGAATAACCGACATGCGAGCAAGAAGGTGCTCGGTCACATCTTGAAAGAGTTAATGACTTTGGAGGGACGTGTGTATCGAGGTAAAGAAATACAACTCGATATGACAAAACGTTTCAAAATCAGTCTATCATACAACCAAGCATGGAGAGCCAAATGTTACGCAATAGAGTTGTTGAGAGGTAGTCCGGAAGATTCCTTTAAAATGCTTCCTACCTACCTACACAGCCTAAACCTGCATAATCCGTGGAGCAAAACGAATGTGATCACCGATGAGAAGGATCGATTTCTAATGTGTTACATGTCCATTGATGCAGCTGTAAGTATCTATAATTCGTTTTCACCTATGTTTAGACATTATATTCTTTTGGTTCATTGATATGTCTCTATAAATGATTGCAGATACGGACATTTGTCAACCATACGCGCCCACTAATTATCATAGATGGGGCACATTTGAAGGGTGGTTACTTAGGAACCAATTTAATTGCTGTGGCGATGGACGGCAATAATGGCATCTTGCCACTGGCATACGGAATCGGGGCATCAGAGATTGTCGATATTTGGACGTGGTTCTTGGGAAACCTACGTGACACCCTCGAATCTGCGGGTGGGATCGAGAACTTGACCATCGTTTCTGATAGGGCTTCTTCAATTGCAGCTGACATCTCAAATGTCTTTCCAGATGCCTTTCACGCCATATGCTGTCGTCATTTGTTAATGAACTTGAAAAGAAGATCTTCCAAAGTAAACCACTACGAATGGCATTATTGAAAGATGTGTAAGGCGTACCGTAAGTCTGATTTTGATCACCATTTTGGTGTGTTTTCTAGACGCTTACAAGCCTCTGCCAAGGTTCTTACAGATGTTGGGATAGAAAGATGATCAAGGCATCATGCTACCCGTAATCAATATGCTTACATGAAGAGTAACAGTGCAGAGTCCATTATTGCCATGAGCAAGCATGCTAGGAGGCTCCCTGTGACAATGCTGTTGGAATTTTTTTGATCCTCGGTGCAACAGTGGTATTACAAACATCGTAACACTGCGGCCGAAGTTAAAACACCTGTTACACCATATGTCGAGCACAAGATCACTAGGTTGGATTGTGAACCCATCCACAACTATGATTTGTGAGGTGGTGGATGGGAAGAAGAATGGGACAGTGAACTTGGAAAACAGAACATGCACTTGCTTCCAGTGGCAGTTGTCAGGTTTACCTTGCGGACACGTTATGGCGGTAGCCCGTTTCTTCAACCGGGACGATGTAAGCAGATATGCGGATTGGTATTTCACGTCAGACACATATCGAGCAGCTTACGCAGAGCCTATATACCTAATGGCTCATCTTTCGGAATGGGTCGATCCAGGTAATCTGCAAACTGTCCTACCACCGGTCCTTGTGAAAAGACAAAGTGGTCGTCCACTTGGCCGTGGTCGTATTCCTTCGAAAGGAGAGGAGAAAACCAAACCCAAGCAACGATGTAGTCGTTGCAATGGAATCAGTCATAACCGATCTGGTTGTATGGCTCCTTACGATAAAACAGATGAGCAAAGCGGATCAAGAGCTAAATCAAGATCCACTTCAAGGTCACACGGCAAGGCGAAGGTGGAAGAATCTAAGTATGAGTCGTAGAATTTTTCAAGTGTTCATTTGGGCCACCCTTAATTTATGTAATGTATGGAAATGTGTAATCTATGTTGAGTTGTATGTGATTTATTTTATTATGTTAAAAGTCTTAAATTACAACATTACAAAATACTCCAAGTTTAAAACGTTTGACCTGAACATTGTTGACAGTTTTAAATGGAAACAACCGAAAGAAGAACATGTTGTTAACTCGGTTAGTTTACAAAGACTAAAACCAGAGATTGATGATTTAAATAGCTATTCTAGACCAGCACGAAAACAGTATTGGCCATCATGGGATACACGAAAATAGTTGCGTTGTATTAATTCTCGAACCTAACACTGAAGAATAGTTTGAGAATTAAAACAACGCAACTGTTTTCGTGTATCCCATGATGGCCAATACTGGTCGTCCACACGAAAACAATATTGGCTATCATGGAATACACGAAAACAGTTGAGTTGTATTAATTCTCGGACCTAACACTGAAGAATAGTTTGAGAATTAATACAACGCAACTGTTTTCGTGTATCCCATGATGGCCAATATTGTTTTCGTGCTGCTCCAGAATAACTATTTTAAATCATCAATCTCTGGTTTTGATCTTTGTAAACTAATCGAGTTAACAACATGTTCTTCTTTCGGTTGTTTCCATTTAAAACTGTCAACAATGTTCATGTTCATGTCAAACGTTTCAAACTTGAAGTATTTTGTAATGTTGTAATTTAAGACTTTTAACATAATAAAATAAATCACTTCAAACGAAACATAGATTACACATTTCTGATAAGGTGATTCGCAAATGTGACTCGCAAATTCCTGACGCAAATGTGACTCGCAAATCCCGGACGCAAATCCCGGACGCAAATGTGACTCGCAAATCCCAGACGCAAATGTGACTCGCAAATTCCGTACGCAAATGTGACTCACAAATTCCGGACGCAAATGTGACTGGCCATAAAGGCTGGATAAGATTCCCAACTGATAAGATTCCCAACTGATAAGATTTATGCAACTAGATAAGATTTCCGAAGATTTTCTAGATTTTATTGGATAAGATTATACCTTATAAAATCATTTAGCCATCTACATCATCCAGCCATCTCCACTTTCAGTCATCTTCATAATCATATTCTTATAATATCACATTTCATACATATTTTAGAAATACAATATGAGCAATACACATAACTCGTATTGTAGAGTTATTGAAGAAGGAAGAATAGTTGATCAATCTAACATCATTTCCACTTCCGTTTTACGGAGCTTTGAGGAAAGCTCATTGGGTATTCTGATAAACCTTCTTAATCGAATCCATCCACTCCGAATTGAAGAATTCTATACAAACTTTCATTTTGACCGGCGTTTCAAGACCGTTGAGTTCAAGTTAAACGGTCGTCCCATTCAGTGGAGTCTTTCCACTTACTCTATGTTTTGGAATTCCCCAGTAGAGGAGTTCAATTCTATTGCTCACAAAAAGAGCTAGGAAACATAAGATACTAAGCTATAGCGACACTAATATATAGCGACACTAACCTACTGTCGCTAAGTGTCGCTAGTAGTGTAGTGTCACTAAGCTACAGCCACCGAGCTCGTTAAGTTCGCTCGTATAAGTTCGCTGGTACACGTGACCGGTTGTCACCGAGATCGTTACCGAGAACATAAAGGAGCGATCTTTGCGTTTCTCAGTCATGACCGAGACGCAACGATCGCGACCTTTGCGTCTCGGTAACGATCTCGGTGACAACCGGTCACAAGCAAAACGATCTCGGTGCGTCTCGGTAACGATCTTGGTCACAAACTAACGAACCGGTTTACATCGTTCTAAATCAAATCTCAACAACAAACTAACCTCAAAAACACATACACCACGATAATCAACTAAAAAACCTACTATTTAATTCATAAAACACAAAAAAAATCATGCACGCCAACTGCTCGATGAAATGTCAACTATAAATTTGGGAAATATAACGATAACTCGAAGTTTAAATGGGGTTGTACCTCATAAATAGATATCTTTCGAGATTTGCGTACGAGATTTGCATGCTTCTTTTTCGATTTGAACTTGCGAAAGACTAGCAAAAATTCGGGTTTGCGTGCTTCCTCGGGATCGAGTGATAGACTAGCGAACTTTTTTTTGAAAGTGCTGAGATCTTTTTTTTTCTTTTGTTTATATAACTAAAATTTACGGGGTTGGGCCCGGATTTTCGGGTTGCAACCGGGTCACCCGGACGCATAACCGGGACGCAAAATCATATTCCCGGACGCAAATCCTCGTACCCGGACACGCGACCGAGAAATGCAAGCCGGTGACCGAGAAATGCAACTCCGTAACTGGGACGCAAAACCCAGACGAATTTTGTTCGCAAAATTGCAAAATTCGTCCGGGTTTTGCGTCCCAGTTACGGAGTTGCATTTCTCGGTCACCGGCTTGCATTTCTCGGTCACGTGTCCGGGTACGAGGATTTGCGTCCAGGAATATGATTTTGCATCCCGGTTATACGTCCGGGTGGGGTAAAAACGTAATTTTTTTAGAAAGGGGCAATTTTTATATTACTTTTTAAAAAATGATATTTTGTTTAATTTCCCAGCCAATTAGACACCCAGGCCCACTAGATACCAAAACCCAAATATAAACTGTAGCTCAATTAGAAACCCAAACCCAATTAAACGGTAGCCCAATTAGACACCCAAACCTAAAATATAAAATATAAAATATAAAATTTATTTCTTATTATATCCATCATACTTTTCATCATCATCATAACTATAAAATAGTATGTACATTTGAATTAAGTCAATCTTATTAACAAAACCAAAACATACTTTAATACTTCACAAAGGACGTAACTGTTCAATTAATGAATACGTCTGAACTATTGCGTTCAGTATGTGTATTGGTAATGAAATAAATTTGTGACTGTTCGTTATGACAGCATACTCATTTCTTCTCGTTGGTGGACTTTACAAAACGAAATCGAAGTAGACTTAATACAATGTAACGCGATGACTTGTGGTCATGATGCGCCGGTGATTTAACCAGGATCTCGACACGATTTGATCTGGTCACGACGAAGCCATACAGGAGATAGTTTGACCGCTAGGGAGCTCGGCCAAAAAGTCTGCCATCACCTGTCCCTTCATGGCATTTTCTGTGACAAAAGGTGATCTCGTGTTCTCCGAGCTCAATGGCCCATTTGGCGAGTCGTCCAGAGATTTCTGGTTTTGTTAACAGCTGCTTAATAGGCTGTCAGTCAAGACCACCACCGAGTGTGCCTGAAAGTATGTTCGGAGACGGCGTGCCGAGTGCACCAGAGCTAAAACCAGCTTTTCGATTGGTGAATAATTCAGCTCACCGTCTTGGAGTGCTTTACTGACAAAGTATACTGACATTTGAATCTTCGAGCGCTCTGCGATGAGAACCGAGCTGATAGGATTTTGTGAAGCGGCTAAGTATAGAGTCAGTGTTTTTCCTGGGATGAGAGCTGTTAACATTGGGAGCTTGGTCAAAAACGTCTTCATTTCTTGAAAGGCCATCTCGGCCTCCGTCGTCCAAACAAAATCATTTTTATTGAGGCAGCCTTTTAGGGTGTTGAAGAAAGGCAGTGACCTCTCCGATGCTCGGGAAAGGAATCGTGTGAGAGCGGCGAGCTTGCCGTTAAGGCTTTGGACACCTTTCTTTAATTTCGGCGAAGCCATATAAACAATAGCCTGTATTTTCTTTGGGTTGTCTTTTACGCCTCTTGGCTTCACAATGTGCCCCAGGAACTTGCCTTCTTCCATTTCGAACGAGCATTTCCTCGGGTTTAGCTTCATGGTGACCGTTTTCAACAAACTGAAGGTTCTAAAATATCCGTTAACAGATTAGCCTCAATGTCGCTTTTGATAACAATGTCGTCGATATAAGCTTCTACATTTCTGCCGATTTGAGCTTTGAAAGCGCTATCAATGACGCGCTGGTAAGTCGCTCCGGCATTTTTTAGGCCGAATGGCATTTTAGTGTAGCAGAAGATGCCTTGATCGGTGTGGAATGCGGTTTTATCTTCGTCATAAGAAGCCATGTGAATATGATGGTAGCCTTTGTAGGCGTCCAGAAAGCCTTTGTAACGGAATCCTGATAAGGACTCGACTTTCCAATCGATCTCGGGTAGTGGGTAGTTATCTTTGGGACAAGCTTTGTTAATGTCTTTGAAGTCGACACACATCCGCTACGAGCCATCTGATTTACTGGGTTTGCGACCCAGGTTTGATACTTTACTTCTCTCATGATACCGGCTTTAACCAGTTTGTCGACCTCAGAACAGATGAATCGGCTCCGGTCTGGGGCCATGCCCCTCCTTTTCTGTCGCACCGACACGGCGTTGGTGCTCGCATTGAGCTTGTGCTCGACTACCGATCGTGGCACCCCTATCATCTCCAAATCCTGCCATGCGAATACGTCTGTGTTAGCGGTGAGGATTTCGCAGAGTTTTGCCTTTGTTTTCGATGACAGGGCGGAACCAATTGCTATTCGTTGATCTGGGAATTTTGGGTTGATGGAAACCAGACCGTCTTCAGAGGCGGCCTGAATAGCATTTTGCAACGGCTGTATGACCTGTGAGCACTCCAATGGTTGTTGAACTTAGCTAATTGTTGCGATGTCAATCGGGGTTGGGAATTTCATCGACCCATGGACAGTTGAGGTAACTACACCCAATTTTTGCATAGCCGTCCTGCCAAGCAGGACATTGTAGCGTGATAGGGCTCGAACTATGATGAACTCCAAATCCGTGGTGCGGGTCATGGGTGATCCCCCAAAGTTAATTCCAATGTGATGCGACCAATTGGCCATTGAGAATCGCTTGTATGGCTTGCCAAGCGGGCTATGGGATCCTGAATCCGTTCTCGGACTTGAGTAGGCAGCTGCAAGAAATAGTGTTCAAACATAACTTCCACGACACTTCCAATGTCCGTGTACACCCTGCCGACCTGGCAATTTGCAATTCGAGCCGTTATGACCACGGGCTCGACGGATGGATTCATACTTCGGATATGAGGCAAAGAGATTGGTTCGAGTTGCCATTCTTCTAAGACTTCGGATTTTCTTCGTTGTCCGGGTGCCTAGGAATGAATCATATGAATGACCGCATCTGGGGGAACACCCTTGTCTTGTTTTTACTGCCAGCCGTACGTTCTTGTCGTCGGCTTTTTTGAAATTTTTCCTAGGAAGCAGGTGATTTAGCTTCCCGGCCTGAATCACTGCCCTGATCTCCTCTTTAGTTGCCTGCAACCATCAGTGTCATGCCCGTATTCTTCATGGAAGTCGCAATACTTCCCATTTTTGAGGGCTTCATGGTGCTCCATTGGCGGTGGCGGATTAAATTCGTTCTGAGCCATGTTTTCTGTTAACAGAATCTCTTTTGGTGTTTTTGCGAGTGCAGACAACAAAGAACCTTTATCATAAGGCATGCGCCTTGATCCCTGGTCACGGCTGACTGGGTGGCAGTCTTGTACTTTTTTGGCATTCGGTGGTGTAACGAGTGATGAATTCTTCCAGAGGTTCCCTGCTTGACTGCTTAATTTCTAAATAGTCGAGATGGGTCAATGTGTGTTGCTTCAGGTTGTGATACTGTTGCAAGAATTTAGTTCGGAGATCCGCATAACTTGTAACGCTCTGGGATGGGAGTTTCTCGAACCAACTTCGTGCTTGAGATTGCAGCATGGTTGGGAAAATGTGACATGCTACCGCGTCATCCCAATGTTGCGTTTTGATCGCGCCTTCGAAGCGCTGGAGAAAGTCTTCTGGATCCGTTTCTCCTTGATAAGTGCCTATGGTTAGTGGGGTCGTCATGACCTCTGGTAGCGGATGATTTGCTATATGAGGTGCAAATCTCTCAGTGGTGCTAGACACTGCCACTGGCCTGTTACCTTCTCGCCCTGGAGCGAGGCGAAAATGCCGGTGATCATTGTGTCGACCACAACTCCTTGTGAGAGCGCCGGTATGGAACCGAGTGGCGTAGCGCTTATGATGAAGCTGGCCAGAAAGTTCTTAGCATCCGTAGGCGTGTCAAAACTCGGGGGTGGCATCTGCCCCTGTGGAGGCTGATTGTCAGTCCGAGGCCCCTGACCAGTAACGACTGGTGGTGGAGGAATAAGTCGTTCTTGTTGACTGCTAGATGCTTGCTGTGTGACGGGGGTTAATACCAGCGGTGTACGCTGTTCCATAATGAAAAAACCCATTTGTGCTAGCATCTGTTGTGCATCGGCCGCAGAAATCACCTGAGGCTGGGGTGGACCCGTTGGGTTTTGGTCAGTGGAGACGGCAGACCCCAGTGGTGGTGGCGGTATGTCTTCAGTGAAATTCAGTGTGAGGGGATCAACCCTTCTCCGTAGTGGAGTGTCAACGGGCACCGGGGTTTCAACTGGTGGCTGGCCATCAGGTTGAGTCACACGCAAAGTATTGATACTACCAACAGGGGGTGAGACGGCTGAGATGTTCACCATTGCTGTATGAAAAGTTAAGAAATAAGTTTTTGCGATTTTTTGTGACAAAGTTTGCTCTAGCAAAGTTGAAAGAGAGTTGAATTTTCTAAGTGTGGATTAGATCACGGATGGCGCCATTTGATCAAGCATATATTTACTTGAGTGCGATTAATTATGTGGTTATGGGAGATCAAGCTTTTACACTCCAATAAATGTGCAAACCCGGTTCGAGATAGACTTAATCGAGGGTGGTAAAGAGCTAGATCTCAGGAGAGATTTCTTAGAAGAAAATCTGATTGTGTATGTAGTCCCCTGAAGATGGAATGATCTTGGTATTTATATAGGAAACCTAGCTTCTAGAAGGTTTCCTATGAGGAAGCATACCTTACTGTGGGCCCGGACGTATGCGTTGATCTGACAGGCCCATGCCTTTAGTTTGAACACCACGCAAGTATGGTCCAAGGTAATGCTTAATAAATGCGTATGTCAGATCCTATAATAGGTAATGATTAAAGTAACGCTCCTCATACCACTCATGATTCTGTCAAATCATGGGATGGCGGAAATCCGAGTTGAAAAATGCAACCTGCCAACCCTGGTAGAGATAGGATGCGGCTAACTTGGCTTACTATGAATTCGAATTTTTACCGTGATCCGAGTTCGAGTTCAGATCTGGCATTACACGTGTCATTACTTCACAAAGGACATAACTGTTCAGTTAATGAATAAGTCTGAATTATTACGTTCAGTGTGTGTATTGGTAATGAAATAAATTTGTGACCGTTCGTTATAACAGCATACTCATTTCTTCTCGTTGGTGGAATTTACAAAACGAAATCGAAGTAGACTTAATACAATGTAACACGATGACTTGTGGTCGTGATGCGCCCGTGATTTAACCAGGATCTCGACACGATCTAATCTGGTCACTTCGTGAAATTAGGTCGGCCAAGAACGTTAACAATGATTTTTTTGAAAAGTTTAAAGATAATATAAACTTAAAGAGAACGTTAACTAGATTAAATAGAAAAGATAATGGGATTTATGAAAAGTTTAATGAGAAGGAAAAAGAATAAGAAACAATGCTTTTCTTTTTTTGTGAGCAAATTATGGAAGCCGAATTATTATGTTAGTATTTTTTTATTTTTTATTTTTTATTTTCTTTAAAACTAAATAGAATTAGAATGTGGTGATAAAAAAGAAAGATTTTCTTTTTTATACAAAGAAATAATTTTTTTTTATTTTTAAAGGAGAATCGTTTGTTTACATGAAGATTTGAGCGAGAGAAAATAGGTTGAATGGATAAAAGGAAATTAAATAGGAAATACACTTGTACGCTTTTTATATTTTTTTAAATGGATTAGTCCAAATATTGTTTCGCGACAATGAATCAATTTATTGCATTACCAGTTTGTAGTTTGTACTGATGAATGTATTTTATCCAATATAAATGGATCAGATTGGATCGGATCTGAATCAAGATTTAATTTATTGACAGTATATCCTACAAGGTAATATATTACGGTACTCATGAGATGCATGCCCCAAGTAAAATCTCATTACCTTTATAAATGTAAAACAATTTCAACACGGTATGCAGATTCTGGTCCAACAAAGTCGAAAGGAAAATTAGAAGAAGAGATGGATGAAGTTGAACCAGAAACAAACCCAAATGGTGAAGACTCACTTTTAATGAAACCCAAGGCGGAAATACGTACAGACTTACTTTTAATAAATCCTAAGGCAGAAGGTTTAGAAAGACGCTCATTTGGTAGCCGATGGCGTTTAGCAATGTCAGTGACAAATTTCTTATCAAGGTCTGTTGTAAGTGATGATGAAAAAATACTCATGAAGATTTTGCTTGAAGCTACTATGGCGGGATATTGGCCAATAGCAGAAGACATAGTAAAGGATAATAACTATCTAGCAACAAAGGAAATCAATCCGAATGGTGGTACATCACTTCATATAGCGGTTGGAATAGGTCACAATGATTTCGTAAAAAACTTACTTCAATATATGAGCTATAAGGATGTGCTTGGAGAGAGAAAGTCGGATGGAAGCACAGCCCTTCACATAGCTGCAATTGTTGGTAACACATTTGCAGCGGATCTCTTGGTGAGAAAAAACAAAAACTTGTTGCGAGTTAAAGACCATAGAGGTGATGACCCATTGCATAAAGCTTACAAAAATATGCATATTGATACCATCGGATGTTTGTTGAATGCCGTCATCGGGGAGAATTTATTACTTTCAAGCGACTCTGTTCACCCTGGTGTCGAAATAGGGGTTGACGTGCTTGTTAATGCTATTTCTGCAAAGCAATACAGTAAGTACAGTAGAATGATATATCATATAAATATAATTATTATGATATAGATACATTTCAATTTTTTGTATATTTAAACTTTATAGCTCATGCTTGCAGAATTAGCATCAGAGTTTCTCCTTAAATTCCCAGAATTTGCTTCGCAAAATGATAAAGTCCTCATGGCTATAGCTAAAACCTTTCCGCATGGGCTAGGATATGTGGAAACACTTGTCTATCCTTGTAAGTTTCTAATGTATGGTTTTATTTCCATTGTTGTTATAAGAGTGATTAGTCATGCTTCTTTTTTTTTTCTGTTTCAGCTTTGGACAACAATCCAAAAAGGATACTTTCTGCTATTGATTTTTTCTTTAAGATGTTGTTTTTACTTCCTTTGGTTCTAGTTAACTTTTTCAGGGGAGATAAATGGTCTGATAGTTTTTCTGAATCCCTCTTATTTGGGCTGTTGCTGACAGGTAAACACATCTCAAAACTTAATTGTGTATTTGGTCTCAAAGTGTAACCCTCAAGTACGTACGAAGTAACTCTTTTTATGCTTGTTTATGCAGTTCCATGCTGGCTCGTATCCGTGTTTGTATTGATATACATCCTCACATTGATGGTTTGCTTCCCATTCGTCATTATTTATTACGTATTGTGGAAGGGCATAAAGATATTAGGTACATTGCCAATTTGTTTTAAGATTTAACTCTGAAAATCTAGCTGTTTGTTTAAATAGTAAAAAAATTGTGACTTGCAGGTGGACCCACCAAGCATATTGAGAAGAAAAAAAAGGAATGGGAAGAAGCAATAAAGATTCTAGAATTGGTATGTGATGAAATAGAAAAGTTGAAGCTCAATGGAAATGGTCATTCCCATTATACCAGACCAATTCTTGAGGCTGCATCTCAAAATGCTTATAAAGTTGTTGATGAGATCCTACTTAGATCACCTGTGGCAATTCAGAGCACAGATGAAAATGGGTATGACATTATTCAGTTGTCAATAATTCACCGTTCAGAAAAAGTCTACAACCTTATGTATGAGATTGGGGAGCGTAAGAATCGTTATAGAACAATTCAAGATTCTTCTAAGAACAATATCGTGCATTTGGCGGGAAGGTTGGCTCCATTACGTGAACTCCGTCGAAGAAGAGGTGCAGCATTACAACTACAACGAGAACTTCAATGGCGTGAGGTATTAATTAAATAAGCTATTTATATGAATAATATATCTTCAATTAACGTGGTTCTAGCATATATAATAAGTTAAAATTAATTAACTCAATAGGAGGTGAAGAAACACGTCTTCCCTACATACATTACCCAGGAGAACATTTTCAAGGAGACACCAGATATGGTGTTCACAAGGGAACATGAGAAACTGTTAAATGAAGGAGAACAATGGATGAAAACAACAGCCGAATCATGCAGTATCACTGCTGCCCTAATTACCACAGTTGTATTCGCAGCAGCAATAACTGTACCAGGAGGAAACGATGATAAAAATGGAATTCCTATGTTTACAAATTATGCTGCCTTCATTGTATTTGCTGTATCAGATGCCATATCACTATTTGCATCAAGTACAGCATTACTAGTGTTCTTATCTATCCTGACCGCACGTTTTGCTGAGATTGACTTCCTAGTCAGTTTGCCAAGCCGAATGCTTATTGGACTTTTCTCCTTATTGCTCTCAACAATTGCCATGATGGTGGCCTTCAGCGCAACCTTGTTCCTTGTATTTTGTCACCAAAAGCTATGGATGATTGCTCCCATATTTGTCTTAGCTATCATCCCAATTGGTTTCTTCGTTGCTCTACAATTCCCCCTCATAGTAGATCTTTTCTGGTCAACACATATGTCCGTCTTTGGCTACCAAAGGAAAAGTGCTGTTAGAAAGTTTAATCCGAATAGCATACGCTTGCTTTTTCATAAGTGAAGTTAATGGGCAAGCACTCCAACATTATAGTTTACTGCGGAGTATATGGAAGCTTCTTAAGGGTGTACGTAGTTCGATCAAACTGTGGCACTAGAAATACTTCAAGGAATGTAACAGTTTATAAGTTAAAACTAATTAGACAATAGTTAATTAAAGCTCTTTGATATTTCTGTAATTTTGTACAGTTATGTATCTGATGTAACCAATTGGGCATAGCTCACGTGGTGCCGCCACCGCAAATGTTCAGACCCCACATGTGTGACCGACAGGTCAAGAGTTCGAATCCGTGCCTCAACATATGTGGGTGATTTGTGGATAGGTGATTTGCCCGGCGTTGATACTCCTTGCGGGTGGGGCGGACGCGTACCATTGAAATATGGTACGGGGTCAGGAATACTCTCCAAATTACCCTTTTTTATGTATCTAGTATATATATAGATGATAGGATCGTATTGTATCATTTGGTTGAATGAATATTAGAAAATTTCCAAATCTCTTTCTTTTCTTCTTCTTTCAGAAATCAGAATCCTAATTCCGTTCATACTTAACTCACTGTCTCTTAAAGGCAGATACGTCTTCTGTCTCTAAGTAAATGGTTTGTCAAAATTTCTATCCACAAGTGAGTATGAACATACCAGTAGGTTAACTAGGTTAGCAACTGTGTCAAAAGTTTAAAATAGTGTGTGAAAGTTTTATAAAATATTTGAGATTAATTCCATGTGTTTAACTGGGTTAATAAATATTACTGAAGCAACTTTTTGATAATTATTTGTTTGATCAGCAAGTTTTAAGCTGAGGATTAAGAAAGGAAAATATGTGTGAACTTATCATTTTATTAACTTGTGAATAAGAAGACGGGAGATGGGTTATTGTTCCTGGCAAAAAGACAGTATAGTTCTTTAAATGTAAATGCATAAATACAAGGATGGTATTTAGCCCTTTTATTTCAAATTATTTCATTCTCACAAACTATACTTTATATTTTTTCACTAAAATGACGGTTTGGTGACTGGCATCAAAGTTTCTTTCAAGAGTTATGCCCAAGTGGTGAGTGGTCGTTGGCTCAGTTTCATTTGGTTAAAGGGACTCAGTATAATGCTGCATTTGGTCATCAAAAGAATACAGTGGTCATTCTCGGCTAAGATGGATGGTGAGTGGATCATAATTTGCATGAGATTGAGATTACCGCCAAATCAAGAGGATTAGTAATGCAGTTTTGATTATAGTAGTAAAAGACTGAAGTCTTTACTTTAAATGATTTGACATAGTATTTGCAGCTGATGCGATTAAGTTTTTGTGCAGTTTCTATAGGTGCAAATTTGACCCAAAAACGGGCGGGGAGATGACGCAGCTGGAATATCACAACTTTGTGAAGCCTGATGACTCTTTTCAATTGCAGAAAACGTGGAAAAGGCTTCTTTTCGATGTACATTTGTTGTTTCTCTTTTATTGACACTTCTGAAGAAAGGGGTGTATAGCTTTAAAAATAACAGTGTATATAATGTAACAGCTGTGAACTTATCAACTTGTGAAAACGAGAACAAGAGATTGGTTATATTCGAAAGAGCAAATGAGCTATTCCGTCTCGGTTTTATATGGTTGGATGTTACGTGCAATAATCTTTTACAACATATTGAAAAAAATCAGAGGTGTAGTTAACTTCTGCTTAAAGTATCAAATTAATTTAGTTTTTTTTTTTTAATTGTTAAATAATCAATGTACATATTAATCGAAAAAGTCATCAATGGTGGAATGGGTCCATGGTTCATCGAAGATCTAGTCGAAATACTCAAGAAACACAACCAGCAAAATGGGTGACGTTGCAATTGCCTCATCTTTTCAATATGATCTAGAACTAGAATTTCATTCACCTTGATTCCCACTAGTCAATATATAGTGGAATAGTTGACAATTTCGTAGGTTCATATAACCAATTTAGAGGTATTTATAATTAACATCAACCCTTGATGTCAATTGGCAAACTATATCCTCAAATTATATTAATATTTTAAGGGGTATTTTGGTAAAGATACTTTGGTTCTCTTGATCTATTGATTTGGTGAAAAGAATCATGAAAAATTGGTGAATTCTTTTTTTTTTTTTTCATTTGTGAATTTAATAATGGCTAAAAAGATATAAATATATAAACATTTTAACTTATAAACCTCTATGAGTGGGTTAAATGCTACATTTGAAAGGCTCTCACATTTTGCGTAGGCACAAGGTTCAAATCCCACTTAGTGTAAACAATTTTTAAGGGTCACGCCAATCTCTTTTGTAAGAGCTTTATCTGAACCAAGTCTGTGTGATAATGAGTTTGATCCTCAGATGGAGTCGGAATCTCAGCTAAGAAAAAAGAAAGAATTTACATATTTATTAATGAATTGTAAACAAAATTTTTATATGCTAATAATTTTCTAGCTGGATAAAACTAATATATGTATAGTGAAAAGAAAATGATTAAACAAAAAAAATGTTATATTTTTTATTTTTAACTTGGTAGAATATCAAAAAATGTATAATCTAATAACTAAGCATGTTTCAGGTTAGCATATTATTATTATTATTATAAAATTTAAAACAGTAAGCACCTTTGTTAATTAATCAATGATGGCTATTTTTTACACAAGTTATATTTTACAGTAATGAGTTTGTTAAAATTTAATTCACTCCCTTCCAATTTGCAAGGGCAAATAACTCCTAGTTTTATAAAAAAAGCAACTAAAAAGAGTAGATTTAGTTTAAGGTTTATTTATTTATAACATATAAATGCACTTACTATTTATTTTATCTTGATAGAACAACGTGATTTTTTTATACATTGTGATGTGGGCCTAAGTGTGGACGATTGAGCTTTGGTGTATATGGAGGTCTAAGATCGAGATAGAAAACGAGCTTTACAAAAACAGCCATAACTTGGGCTGCAGGGCTCTGTTTCAGGCCTACAAGCTGACAAATCAAAGCTTGAGACGAGGCCCATCTCCTGGTAAACTTCCGGGCCCAAAAATGACTCCTAGAAGAAGTTATGGGCTATTTTATGTTTTATTTTTTATTTTGAACTTTTGTTTTGGGCTTTTATGTCTGGCTCGTTTTGTTTTTAGACTCAATTCGAAATTCTGATTTGTTATTTAGGGTTCATGTTGAGCCAGGAATATTTAGTTTTTGAATTTTATGAAATCAAATTTTCTCTCAATTTTTGTTCTACTATTTGAGTTGAATATTACCTAACCACGACATTCTTTGTGAATCAACGTGTTTATAAGAAATTTTTCTGGTATTCATAGGAATCAATAGGTTTAATTTAGTTATCTTATTTGCAATCTACATCACATTGATGGACTTTAAGGGTTAAAAATGCAACAACAAAAGTCAAATATCCAAAAGTGGATATGGAAAGATAACCAAAGGACTAATTCGGTTCTTTTCAAAAATATATAAAACTCATCCTTCATTTCAATACTTTCATTACAATACTCAAAATTTTCCTGGTTTGCACTTATATTCATCTCCCAATTCCACTCAATAACTCGTCAATTTTGCTATAACTTTTAGATAATTTCATCTAATTCTACTACAACATGGCCGTAAAACTATACGCAAATGCCAGTTCAGCCGCAACACAACGTGTCCAGGCTTGCCTCTACGAGAAAGAAGTTGATTTTGAGTTAGTTACAATCGACCCAGCCTCTGGAGAACACAGAACACCTCAATTCCTTGCACGCAACGTATGTTATTGTTACATGTCAAATATTCATAATAAATATATCGTATCGTTAGATCTAACGTGTATATGTATTTATATGCAGCCATTTGGTGAAGTTCCGGCACTCGAAGATGGAGCTGTCACGCTATTCGGTAATAAAACATCATAATTTTATATACTTGATAATTTGTCTCTGTAAATTTTTTATTCACCTTGCTGTTTTAATTTTGTTCCAAAATAAATGTCCGACTTCTGGAAAATTGGCGAAATTAATTGATTTATTTTATGATAGTTAATATATTGTTTTCAATCATCTTTAGATCTGACATGTACTTTTGAATGAGTGGACAATTGATTTGGGAATGAATAAGTATCTGATATGATGTATTTCAGCTAACTGTGTGTATATTTTCTCAAATATGACAGAATCAAGAGCGATCACGCAGTACATAGCGAATAAATACGCAGGTACTGGGACGGATCTGATACTGACCGATCAAAACAAGTTAGCAATCCAAACAGTGTGGATGGATGTCGAAAACCAAAGATTCGATCTACAGTTTTCAAAGCTACTAGAAATGAGTACACAAGGGAATATTCGTGGTGGTCAAGAGTACGAAAAGAAGATGATGAATGTGCTTGATGTATATGAAGCACGGTTGACCGAGAGTAAGTATTTAGGGGGAGATAGTTTTACACTAGCGGATCTTCATCATCAACCGGGAATGCACTTTTTGAGGTCGACGAAAGCCAAAGGATGGTTTCAAGGACGCCCTCATGTTCGCGCTTGGGCTGCGGATATACTTTCGAGGCCAGCTTGGGTTAAAGTTGCTGCTACGTCTCCGTGGTGAGGGATGTTGGTTAGATTTGTTTGAGATCAATTGTATCGTTGTATTTTTATTTTTGTGTTTGTGTTTGTAATCAATTGCTGTTGTAAATTTTTGTCTGGTTTATTCAGTCAAATGTGGCGGTGTGAAAGATGATCGAATCAAACAAGAGTTTATAATTTCATGAGTAATAATAATTCGTCATTGTTTCTAGAAGCAATTTCTAGGTGAGTTGGACTTTTGACTTAATTTGATGGTCAAAATTGGGTTCTATTTTGTTACACATGATATATATATATATATATATATATATATATATATATATATATATATATATATATATATATAATATTATATATATTCCTTGCCGTTTTAAAAGCTCTAGTCTGGTCTTACATATCCTTGATTAATAATGTCATGGTAACTTATATATTCAGCCAAAACTTAATTTGTGACAGATAAAAAGGTGAAATTTCAAGACTTTTGCAAGAGAAACTTGGCAAATTCAATTCATTTGAACATTTTGCCTTTCTATTGATTACCAAATTAAAATGCACATCTATGGATTGACAAAAGGTCGGTCGATCCACAGACTGATTAAGAGGTAGTTTAGTTCAATTGACTCACAAACTGAAAAGATAATTACGGAACTTGTAGTTGTAATACATCAAACGTTTGACATGCTACTAAGTCAGCATGAATATAGTCTTCCAAATAATGTCTTTAGAGCGAGGCGAACGTAAAAATAGTAATTGGAAATTAGATCCATGTTCCAACAACAGTTCTCTTCCTTTTCAAAGCTATCGTTATAGCTTTTGATCACACTTTTATACCTTCAGAGATTTTCACCGAGTAATATATAAAGTACCAATTAATTCATGAATAAAATAGTCATGAACTAATAATGGTGACGCTTTGGGTATAAGTACTTCCTTACGACTATTTCTTCTTATCTTTGAATAGAAAAACATTATTGTGTTAATATCATTATAATTGATCAAACTATCTCAAAACTTTTGAAATTTTTCTAGTTGTGGTTTTTTCATTTCTTATTTCTCTCGCGTAGTTAAAATATTTTTCATTTTATTCATTGCGTTTAGTTTCGTTGTCCGGTTATGCATGTGTTGGTACAAAGAAACAAATCTGATTGAATTTTCGGTGTTTTATGTGAAAACAGTCTTGTATGATTCTTCTAATACTATGACTAAGCCTGTAAACGAACCGAACAAACACGAACGGATAAGTGAACGGATTTTGTTGTTCATGTTCATTCACTAAGAAAATTTGTTTGTTCACGAACATAAACGAATGCAAACGAACGGATATGGGAGGAAAATCTGGGTGACCGGTGGAGAGAGTTCCAAGTAGAGGTGTGAGAGTGGAGGGAAAATTTGAGAGAAAAATGTAGGAGGGAAATGTGAAAGATAAAAATATTGAAATGGCTAATACACTTATATTTAGAATGAAAATATCTAAATG
Organism: Gnaphalium uliginosum; assembly: GCA_963930675.1. Lineage (NCBI taxonomy): Eukaryota > Viridiplantae > Streptophyta > Magnoliopsida > Asterales > Asteraceae > Gnaphalium > Gnaphalium uliginosum. Next base: position 35,510,609 of record OZ005680.1, on the reverse strand, counting down.
TTTAATACTAGTATAATAGAATTTAGTTGAGATTAAAATAAGATATACAAATATCTATTAATTTAATTAAACTATTAGTTAACAAACGAACATGTTAACGAACGTTTATGAACATGTTATTGAACGTTCACGAACGTAAATAAACGAATGAGACATATGTTCATGTTCGTTCATATAAATAAACGAACGTAAAATTTTGTTCATGTTCGTTTATGTCACACCCCCAAATTTACAGTGTGCAGCAGAAGTCGGGTCGGAGCGCGATTAATCATGGATCATTGCACAAAGGTAAAGCAAACGACTCTATATGAGACGTTTTGAAAATAGTACAAAAGTAGTTACATTGATATAATTAAGGTTTACATCAGTCTCGAGTTCGTGGGATGAAATCCTGAAGATTCTAGTACATAACGATTATACAAAAATAATGTAAGAAAATCTTCATATACGTATAATGCATGCGACTCGAGCTAGCAAGCAATCATGTGGGCAACCCTACTGTTGTTGAGTACCTGAGAAATACACGCTAAAAGGTCAACAATAATGTTGGTGAGCTCATAGGTTTACGTAGTTAAATTCATAGTATGAACCACAAGATTTCAGAGTTATCGTAGTAGCACGAATGCCAAAGTAAATCATAGTATACTATTGTCATGGGCTCATAGTTCGAAGCTTAACCATAGTTGGTGTCTCCAGTTAAGTGTATAAACCGGTACACTTGAATTACGAATTATTATGCGTCCGTATAGTAGTTAGAGCGACTAACCCCGGACGGCGGACTGTCAGTTCCCGATAGATCTATCCATAATGTTCGCGCTTAATATTAACGGACAATGATATTTGTTGCAGACCATCGTAGTTTGGTTTAGTTACCCATGCAATCCGTATAAGTGTTTTCATAGTACTTGTGTTCATAAAAACAGAGCAGTGTATTCTCACCCCAAAGTAAGTAAAACAGTAAAAGTAAAAGTGGAGCTATGAGACTCACCTGAGTCTTGTACAGAGTGTTTACAAATAGTAAACAAGTGTTTCCCAAAAGTAACCTTCTAGCGCCCTAAACGCATAAGGTTATAAGTAAGTAGATGTCTCAAAAGATCATCCATGCTAGTTGTCCACTCAACTAGTTATATCCAAAGTTTATTTATCATGTGTGTTTTGAAAACATGTACGGCCCGTTGGTGACGTTTTGTAATAATAGTTCCAGAAGATATTATTATTATGTTTGGTTTCGTTGTGTACTTATAAGAGTATAGGTATTGTGTGCACGGGTAGTGTCGTATATAGTATAGTTGTTGTTTCGCGAAAACGATCCTTAGTGAACAATATGTTTTTCAATCAGACCGTTTTACACGACACAAGGGTTGTGTCGCTGAGAAGTACTGCGACACAGATGTAGTGTCGCAAAGAGTGAAATTTGGATAATTGTGCGACACAAGAATTTGTGTCGCAGATCGTGATTTTAAATAAGTGTGCAACACAGGAAATTAGTGTCGCAGGTTAATATTGTACATTGTAAATATGGCGACACAAGTTAATACTGCTTGTCTAGCGACACTAGTTTTGTGTCGCAGGTTGCGACACAAGTTAGTACTGCTGGTTTAAAAAGTTGCGACACGGGGGCTTGTGTCGCAGGAGTATTTCGAAAATCAGAAATGCGACATAGGGCTTGTGTCGCAATGGTTTTGGGCCATCTACGACAAAGAGAGCCTGATGTGTTCTCGTGTTCGGGAACTTGGTCAAACGTGCTCGGTTTGACCCGAAACTCTTACATGACTCTTAAATATGTTTTTAGGACTTATAAAAATTAGTGTTACGTTTTAAGGTTAACCCGAAAGTGTCGTTCTCAATTATATGTCAAAACAGTCCCCGGGTTTATTTCATCAGTTTTTGTACGTTTTTCGTGGCTCGTTTTGACTAGTCAAAATGTCGACATAAAATCCAAGAAAAATACTAGTTGTTCCCCTATGTATTGGCTACTTTCAGTAATTTTTCTAGAATTTTTGGATACGTCTAAGTATTTTTAATAATTCCATTTGTCCTCTGAGGTCCAATCTTGACCAATTTGGACACAAGTTCATAAACTGATTTTTATAGGAAAATCCGTGTATTTTCAATCAAGGCCATAGAAGAACTTTTTGTACCCAACATATTTTGTGAGATTTTTACCTAAACCTCATGTGTTTTAGAGGTCTAGAACTCAAGATATAGGCTCGGAAAGTTGGTGCAAAAATCTGTCACCCGAGACAGAAATGCGACATGTTTTTGTAAAATCGTTTTCGGGTATCAAACGGTGTCGAAAAATTACGAAACCACTTGGATCTGAAAGCTAACACCTTAAACTTAAATTTTGTCTTTTCAATCGTCCATTTTTGTTAAGTTTTGAGTACGAAAAGTTCCCTTGAAGTCGGGCTAAGTTTCTGCCCAGAAACTGTTAGTGTTTTTGTGTTTTCAAAAACGTTTTTCGACTTTGTTTTTGGACATGATCTTGTTAGATGGACATTTTAACATGAATATAAGTGTGTTTCAAGTAAAATAAAAGGGGGGATGAGGTTTCTTACAAAGGGGTTGATGAAAGCACGAAGAAATAGAGGTCGGGAGCTCATTTTCTTACTTTTTCTTGTAAACCGAAGGGGTGATGCTATGGTGGTTTGTGGTGGTGTTGGGGAGTTGTAGATCTGCTGGAAATCTTAAAAAAATAGAGAGATATGAGAGAGTTTGAGGGAAGAGTGAAGTGTGTGAGATTAGTTTGAGTGTTAGAGTAAATGAATGAGTGAGGGAGGTGATGGTATGGGAGAAGAAGTCTTGGGTATGGGAGGGAGAGTATGGGAGCAGATTTTGGGGGCCCCACTTGAGGTGTGGGTTGTTTAAATTTGTTCCCCAAGTTTACGTTACGCGCGGTGCCCGTTTACCCGTTCGTTTCGTCGTTCGTTTAAACGTTAAACGTTTATTATTCAAATTTTACGTTAACGATTTATTCGCGTAAATTTTGATTGAAGTTTTATTTAAAATACTTCATTTTAAGTTATTGAAATATAAATCAAGTTTCGTTCGGTTGTCGAGCGCGATTCGCGCGTTTTCGTCGCGTACGGTACGTTTTACATAGAACGTAAAGCGTTTGTTTATTATTGTACCATAATAATATAATGTAAGTAACTACTATTTAATTATAAAATAGATTTACGTTATTTATGAAAAAGTTTTCACCAACGTCCGTATTCATAGTGTCGGAGTCTTTACGATCGTTTAGCGTAATTACTATTAATTATGTGCGCGTGTATATATATAATATAACAAATGTTACTGTACTTAGTCCTATTTCAAACTAAATACAAGTAATGATAATCAAGCTTAGGGTAATTACTACGCCTAAGTGCCGGTTGTCACAGTTTATATAACAAAACGAACAATAATGAACTTCCCGCCGACGGTTCGCGAATTGTTCGCTGAACGGTAGGTTCGCTTACAGGCCTAAATATGAATGCTTCTTCCCTGAAAGTGTAACTCTTATGTGTTACATTGCTCCTACCTGCAATGTGATGGTTTGTTATTGTCCATTCTTTGTATATTCCCATGTATGGTCCGTTGAAGATAACATACCATTTTCATTTGTCATAACTTGATTGTTGAGGTATTTCTTCTATTTCTTCTTCAATTTGAATACCTTCAGTTTTTATAGGTGTAGATGATGATGCTATTTAGGATCGAAGATTTCAACAAAGATTAAAAGAGTAGGTATACTCAAATACTTAAACAAATCTTATTTCAACACTGAGGCAACGCCTCTATTTATGAACTTACATAGACACATCAAATACGACTTAGACTGCATTATTAAAGTAACTTTAATAATGACTCTAATTGTTGATGTCAGCTTGAACATAGTCTTTCACATAATATCTTTAGAGCAGAGTGGGGCGGGTGAGCCGGCCAATATCGTTGGTTATCTACGCTTTGTAACAATATTGTAGCGTAACAATATTGTATTGCTTTCTTATGCTTCAAAACAAACTTAATTAATGTATGATCAACACATAGTCGAACGACAAGTATTATCTGTGACGTTGTACGGATATTTTTTTTTATTAATTAGTGTATGTAAAAATAATAAATCAGACTAGTTAATTAAGGTCTAATCTTATTATTAAGATATCACCTGATCAAGAAAAGCATATTATCCGTAAGAAATTGTCTAAGTTATGAGTTTGGTTTGGTACGTGCGTGATATATTTTTCCTTTTAGGGTTAACCCAATGATTGGTAGGTATAATTATTTAAATTGACACATTATAATTTTATAATATAGATATAATATAATAATAATTATAATTATTTTATTTATATATATATATATATATATATATATATATATATATATATATATATATATGACTAGTTTTAAGCCCGTGCGATGCACGACAATTTAAAACATACAATTTTTATTACTATTAATTTAATCAAATAAATTAATTATCAAGTGATTTGTTAAATATAATTATTTTTAGTACATACTATTATTACATTGTTAAATGTTCATCGTAATATGATAAACATTTTATATAATATATGACAAATTGTTTAATGGTATTTTATTTTTTAATTAATTATTATTATTATTATTATTATTATTATTATTATAATATTAATTAAATAAATTGTAGGAGTTTGTTTTCATATATGACTCCTTCTTTACATATTAGTATTTATATTATATTATATTTATTAATTATTAAATATTAAAAAAAAAATATAATATTAATTAAATAATTTGTTAACTAAAATTAAGATGTTAACACGTGGCATTTGTGCTTACGTTATGTCATATATATATATATATATATATATATATATATGTGTGTGTGTGTGTGTGTGTGTGTGTGTTATGTGTGTGTGTTATGTGATATTATCTCATTTGGCGGCCAACAACACCATCGATTAGAAGATTAATACGGCTTATATTAATTTTCTAAAAAATGATTTAATTTAAGTGTTTTGGATAAAACTTTGAAGCGCGTTAACTACTCATGATAAAAACATTCTTTTCTTTCTATCCAAGCTTTTAAGCAAACAGAACGTTCAAAGCACGTTTCGTGAATCGTTCAGTAGAAAGTTCGTTTATGTTCGTTCGTTTAGTTAAACGAACGAAAATGAACATGATTTTTTGTTCGTTTAGGTAAACAAACGAACATGAACATATCTTTCGTTCATTCGATTAATTATGTCCGTAAACGTTCGTTAAGGTTCGTTCGTTATATAATTTATTTTTATATATTTGATATAAAATGTATAACTTGATGTAAATGTAAAACCTTTATATACTTCATTTTTAATTTCATCTTTATCGACAATTTTTTTTATAATAGAAAAGTTCTTTTTAAGTTTGACTTCGTACATTAATCTTAGTTTGTTTACGTTCGTTTATGTTCGTAAATAAATTTTCTTAACGAACATGAATAAGAAAATTTGTTCGTTTATCCGTTCATATTCGTTGATTGATTTTACTAGCCTAATCAAAAACCATTAAGGATGCGTTTGATTATCAATCACGAATCACTAAAATAATACTCAAATGTATTTTATGATCGTAGAAACATTATTATTGACTTATTTTTTATTTTCTGACTTCAAATTATCAGTTTTACACACAACGTATATCTTAAGCCAACATTATTTTATGCGACATGGATCGGATTAATTAGATAGTTTTTGGACTTCATATAAAATTAATTCCAATTTGCAATAAGAAAAGATCGAGAAGTTTAGCGTTGACGAAGACCGTCAAAAAGTCAATATTGGTGGATGGTTCTTGCATTGTGGATTCCGGAACAAAAGAAAGAAAAAAAACACAAATGGGTGACGTAGAAATTTGAGTCATGTTACAAAGAAAGTCTAGAACTAAAATTCATTCACCTCTGTTCTCATTGGTCAAAGTAAAGTTTACTAAGCCAAATATATTTATTTCATCAAATATAATAAATGTGATTATATTGTTTGTTTAAGTTAATATTTAATTTAATCAAATAATCAACATAAATGTCAAAATAATTGACCAATATAAAAAATGATAAATAGAATTCATATATCAAAATTGTAAAAAATTATACACATATTCAATCGTATACTCTTCGTCTCAAAATAAGCGTTCACTTTTTCATTTTAATTTGTTTAAAAATAAGTGTACACTTTCAATACTAATATATTAACTTTACAATTTTACCATCAATGTACTTTTATCAAAACTGATACATGGAAGTCTGTGCAAAAAACAAGAATAATAGTGTCATTTTTACTACCAGACAGTGTAATTTTCTTAAACTTGATGAAAACTGATTGTGCACACTATTATGGAACGAAGGAAGTACTTTTTTTTATGCATGCATAAAAATGTCCTTGACCTTATAATAACCAATGTTTTGAAAATCGCTTTTTAAGTTGAACCAGAGGGAGGCCCGGTTCCGGTTGGACTGCCGGTTGAATCGATTTGATGAATTATATATAAAAAGTAATTTTTTTTCGATTTTGATCTTTTTGGTTACAAATGCGATTTAAAATGTGTATTATTGTTAGACTCTTATAATAAATAAGTAAATAAATAAAACATAAGAAGAAAAGAAACAAAAAAAAAGTGTAAACCGATTTAAAACCCGGTCAGGTTCCCGGTGAACCGAGCGGTTCAATCAACTTCCAAAAATGGCTTAAAACCAATTTTAAATGGACCAGAAACTTTGATTTTTCCGGTTCAACTGGTCGGACGAGGCCGGTTGAACCAGTTTTCAAAACATTGATAATAACAACTTAAAAATGAAACCCGAGCAATGCACATATTTATTTTAAAAAAAAATAATATTATGACCAAACAATAATGATATATTAACCTAACTCTAAAGGGCTATTGGGTTGCGGTATCCAAGTGATTTTTCTTTCGATCAAAAAGTTGGGTCCAAGTCATGAGATGAGACATATATATTTTTGAATTTAATGTAAATATTTGTATATGTGGTAGAGCGCGTAAGTATTTGCATTTCTAAAAGAAAAAAAAATGATTAACCTAACATATAAATTCCCCAAGTACGTGTGTGAATCTAGTGTTTAAGGTTCAAAATGCAAACATAGAAGTCAGATAGCCGAATGTGAAGATGAAAAGATAATCGAAGGACTATTATTGTAAATATATTGGATCTATATATAATCCTCTTCATTTGGCTATTTTCATTTCAAAATTATCTGCTTTACAATCATCTTCGCATTCAGTTTTACACTCACATCTCTCTATTTCAATCTCTAATTTTATAAATTTCGGATCAACTTTTAGTAAACATCTAAAAACAAATCAATCACTTGTTACTACAATATGACAGTAAAAGTGTACGGATTCGTGGGTTCGAACGCAACGTATCGTGTTCTAGCTAGTCTTTACGAGAAGAATGTCGATTTTGAGCTCGTTACAGTCAACATGGCCTCCTGGGAACACAAAAGGCCTAAATTCCTTGCGCGCAACGTACGTCTAGATATAATTCATATTCATTACATTTCAAAACTCTTATTTTTATTATAATTTTTTTATATATATTAATTGACTTCAAGTTTCATTAGATCTAATTTATGTATGGACATATCTATGCAGCCCTTTGGTCAAGTTCCGGCATTTGTAGACGGTGATCTCACACTATTTGGTAAGTGATCTCTATATATTCGATAATTTTCAACATAATCAAGGCTTAGTAAAAGCTGTTACAATAAACGTTCTTTTTTTTTTTTTTTTTTTTTTTTTTTTTTTGCGACGATACAATAAAAAACATGATTCAAGGAATTTGTTCCGGTTTCTAATGTTTAACTATATATTTGGTAATTCGTTTCAGAATCAAGGGCGATCACACAATACGTAGCACGAAAATACGAAGGCAAGGGGACCGAACTAATAATGAAGGATCCACTACAAATGGCGATACAAACCGTATGGATGGAAGTTGAAAACCAAAAATTCGATCGATCATCATGGAAACTAATGGAAATAGCTATGGGGCGAGTTCGTGGAGGCCCCGAGTTAGTAGCCGAGTACGAAAAGAAACTATCGGATGTGCTCGACGTATACGAAGCACGGCTAACCGAATGCAAATATTTAGCCGGAGATAGTTTCACATTAGCGGACCTTCATCATTTACCGAACATAAACTTTTTGATGTCAACGAGGGTTAAAAGGTTGTTTGAGGCGCGTCCTCACGTACGCGCGTGGGCTAAGGATATTCAATCTAGGCCAGCTTGGGTCAAAGTAATGTCTTTGTCTCCGTGGTGATTGTGAGGTCATGTAAGATGAGTTGTACGCTGTGGTGATTTTGTTGTACTTTTTGGTTTGGTTGAAAGTCGTATTTGGTCGGCTGATGCTGTCTGATTAACAATTAATTTATAATTTTATATCCAATAAATCGTCATCGTTTCTAGAAGCATTTTGTTTTTAGAAGTTATCTAATAGGGTCAGTGACATTTTCACTAATTTTTTCACAAAATCACTTGATAATATAATTATTTATGTATAAAGTACAACTCTTTATAACACACTTTTTTGCTAGATTTAAATTTTTTAATAGTGAAGATATGAATGTCCTATTTTAAGGAATGCGTCCTTAATTAATATGCAATAAATAGGAATTTCAAGAATGCATATTTCTTTGAGCAAAAGGATTCTGTGAATATCAATTCATTTAAATTTTGAATCACACCCTTATAAAGTGAAGTTGAAATTTCCGTTGTACAGAATTTTGATAACCAAAAAGACTTTGATACTTCCAATTTGAATTATTAATCGGTTGCATCAAGGTTGCAAAATTCACTAGTTGAGTCGAGTCGGTTGGGATCTCGGAAGGACTAGTCGGCTAAGTCGGGAACTAGTCGGATTTTGAAAATAAGGGATTAAAATGTAAATTTTCTACTTAACTTTCTTGAAAAGTACAATTTTCTCTCTCATTTTTTTATTTTTCCAGATTTGATTTCAGATCTCATCTCATTCATTCTCATTTTCATATTCTACATCTCATTTTCATCATCTCTTCCATTCTCTCAATTTTCCTTTATTTTCTCTCATATTTAGCAACAAAAAGCAATGGAGAAACACATCCAAGCCATAGACCCAACGATTCTGACATGTTAACCGACCAATTTGAGCGACTAAGACCTGGTCGAGTCGGAGGATCTTTGAAAAGCGACTAGTCGCCGACTAGCCGGCCTGGTCTGCGGACTTTTGCAACCACGGTTGCAGCACATCTGTTTTCAGATTTATTTTGGTCGGTGATCATTTGGTGTTTGGACTTTTTAGTACATATGTGTGGGCTTATAAGAGAGAGCTGAAAAAACTTGAATTTGCTTAAAGGAAGGATCACAATAATAGCAAAAACGTCAAATTTAAAGTTATACTTATGATCTACTTTTGTGTGTGTGTCACATAATGAAGCAATAAGTGCACAATCAGATTAAATTGGTTATAAAGAATCTCAAATTTCATAGAGAATGGATAGAGAAATGAACTTGTACTGATGGGTTGACCAAGTAAACAAACCTTTTATGGTCTTTTAGATAGGTCAAGACTACATGAATAATTAGAAAATAATAATAATAATAATAATAATAATAAATTAAGACATCTTATATGAACACTAGGGACTCTTATTAGCCGTGCTTAGCACGGCCCAGGGTGATTCATGTTTATTTCTAAGTATAGCGAAGTGTTGTTGGAAAAATATGGCAAATATTGGGAAAGAGCTGCCATAAGAATGAAGACAACTCAAAATAAGGAATCAAATGAGATATAGTAATTTGCTGGTGTTACCACATTAATCTTGCAACGTTATATTACATTAAATGGGCTGAAAAGCCCAACATGAGTAACATTCACGTGACCTTTAAAAAAATTAAAAATAAAGGAAAACATTAAAATAAACATTTAGTATGAATGATAAATGTTATACATCGTTTGTTTACATATCACCCATGGGGCGTTTGGAATTACTTAATTAAATGTTTATCTTCTTATTTGTTTACTTTGACAACATATAAGCATATACAAATAAAATACTGTTTATCTGCATATTTCTTAAGGAATAAACACTTAAAAATAAATATCTCTATACATGTTTATTTTTTTAAGCAGATAAGTGCTTATAAATAAGCATTTCCAAACACCCAATACTCCCCTGCACCGAACTTATCTCGTGTTATTAGTGCTTTTTACAATCTTCGTTATCAATAATAATCTAGTATGCATGTTGTTTCCTGATCATATTGCTTTGCTCATGTTTTGTTGTATCACAATCTTGGGTTTTATTTTAGACAAAACATTCCGTCAATCTTATTGTCTACCATTTTGTGAATAAAAATTACAACTAATTAACATTTCTCTTATTAAACTAATTAGACATTTAATATTTAAAGTTAATTCTTTGAATTAATTCCAGTTACAAATCAAGTTTGGAAAATTATAACTTTTTGAGAAAGAAATCAAATGCCTTACTTTTTTCTTGATATAATATGACACGGGGCCAATGGTCGGTTGCAGAGGTCATGTCGTCAAGGGACCATGCGACCGGCTGTCGAGGGCGTCGGTGTGGGAAGTTTTATATTTTTAATGTTGGGATCTAAGTTTACCATCTAAGTAACATAAATGATGATACGAAATTACAAATCGAAACACACCAAGGTATCACATCCAACACCATCTTGTTCCGTCACCTGAAATCATGAATACTCCCTATTAGTTAGCTTTAGTAACACTATTAAATATTTATCTTGATGAAGAGAAATGCATAATAATTTTTGTAGAAAATAATATCTGATGATTTAATTAACAAAAACAATAGAGTATTTATGATTATGAGTTGAAAATAGGTGATGAAAACTAACAAACAAACAGAAAATAAACATATAATAGATGCAAAGTTTACCTCTAAAGAGAACAAAAACTTCATATTTGCTCATGAGCATTTTTCTTCAAATCCTTTATATATCATTGCCATCAGTACACTCTGCAGAAACTCTATCTATAGCAGCTTGTTGCCATCATGTTGCTTCAAGCCATTGTCGATACAAGTAGGACCAAAATCCATCCATAATCCAGCAACTGCATGTCCCTAAGCCTGCTTGTTTTATCATCATCTTTAGCATGACCGGCAAATAGAAGTAAAATAAAACCAAAACGAAGTTAAATAAATACACATAACTCTTGCAGACATTTTCATATTCATGACATGAACATCTTCCACCACTATTGCTGCGACAGCAAGCTCCGTCTAAGAAGACATTCCCACCACTTGAAAACCATACAAAAACGCATGCACAAAACAGAGAAAAACCTGTTTAGAAACTAGAAAAGGAGGAAACTTTGCAGTGAAGGAGAACCAACCGTCAAAACGACTCCACAGTCATCATATTTGAAGGCTGAAGAAGAAGTGAAGAACGAATCACCACAAGAATAATAAAAGTCCTCCCAACGGTTAAGACTTATATATTGAAAGCAATAACCATGGTATATTTTAAAAGCAATAAACAGAGTATAAAATAAGTATTTAAATCGCTTAAGTAAAGATGCAATAGTAGCTGAAGAGTGTATTATATTGATTGAACAATTACAACTTAAACTGATTGCGAAACAAATTTTAGCCAAGGCTAAGATCTAATCAGTATATGCTAAGCTATTACAAACTCGCTGAATAACCACCGATTCAACTAATCAATCAAATGGTACTCGCTGACTCGTGATCGTACTTTAGACAAACTTAATCACTGAAATACAAGGGATTAATACGAAAACGGCAACTTTCAAAGTACAAAATGTCATTCTATATGTAGTTGAAATATCCCGTAGATATCTCCTATATTTTAGGAAGAATGGCACGCGTTAATGCTTGATTGGCTCTTGTGACACCCGGCGAATTAAGCCGTCATTAGTAATTAATCGTTGGTTATTACTACTTGTAATTAGTGTGAAATAGGACTAATTACGGAACATTTTGTATATTGTATTATACACTCATACGTAATTAAATTTTAATTACGCAATTTCAATCGGATGGAGTCCGACTCGATTTATATGGACGTTGGTGAAAACCCTTTTTCATAAATAACGTAAACCTATTTTATAATTAAATAGTAGTTATTTACATTATATTATTATTATATAATAATATACGAACACTTTACGTTTTATGCAAAACGTACGATACGTAACGCAAACCTGCTCGAAAACATAAAGGAAACACAAATTAAAATGTAACAATTTTAATTTAAACAAACAATCAAATTAAATCAAAAGAGACAAGTGAAAGGAAATCAGGTGGAACCCACCTTAGTTAAAAGTTCTGCACAGCCTAGGACTTCCTAGACCGGCCATACCTCCCCCCAATGTAAAGTCATTATTTTAGTTACTTACACACACAACTCAACTTTTCATTGATCAAAAATCTTAGAAGACTTTACCCAAAACTCTCTCTCTCATTTCCCTCCTCACCGCAAACACAAGCAGAAAGCACTTTCACTTTACTCTCAAAAATCTCTCTAAATATCACAAGAAAATTTACTGGTAACCGGAAGTCAAGCTACATCACTTTCGTTCTCATCGTATTAATCACATACTTTTCGGGTAAGAACACTTTTCTCAACTTCCCTTTTTGTTATTCGTAAGATTTTGTTTATTTAACATGCTAGTAAGTTCACTCACAAGGTCTAAACTGAAAACCCACTTGAAAGAATCTTAAAACAAACATTTTAAGGAAACTTACCAGAAAACCATTTATAACTTTGTACCAAAAATCGATTTACTTTTACGAGTGTAAAATAGTAAGATTTAACGTGTAAAAGCCTCGGGTCCAAAGCGAAATTTCTAAATCTAAAACCTTGAACGAAAATGATTTCCCAAAAACAAACAGTAGAAAAACACTAACAGTAGTAAGTAAAATGAACTAACAGTAGAAACTAAGGAAATACGCTAGCAGTGGTAACCGGGTAAAAATGAGCTAGCAGTGGAAACTAAGGAATTACACTAGCAGTAGTAATCAGGTAAGTGCACTAGCAGTACTAATAATGTAGTTGCACTAGCAGTACTAATAATGTAATTGCACTAAGCAGTATTAACGACCTAGCAGTACTAATAATGAAAATGAACTAGCAGTACTAATAAAGGAAAAGAACCAATAGTAGAAACTAAGCGAGCAGTAGAAACTAAGAAGAGCAGTAGAAACTATGTAAAACTGTTGGGAAAAACAATGATCAAACCTAAGTTATAAATCTGAAGAGTCAAAATCTAACTCAGTTGTATTCAGGAAACTTAGTGAAATTCCTGAGTCTGTGTTTCTGAGTCTGTGCTACACAGACTGAAGAATTGTTTCTGAGTCTGTGCTGCACAGACTGAAGATCCTCACAGACTGAAAGCCATGCTCTTTCTGAAGACTTATAAATTCATCATCTGAAGAATGAAGATTGAATACAGAAGGCTTCACAGACTGAAGTTCACAGACTGAAGATCACAGACTGATGAGCACAGACTGAAGAGCACAGATTGAAGAATGAAAGTACAAATGTACAGGAGATATTCTTCTTTCCTTAGGCTAGATACAACTGATAAGATGTTTGAGAAAGGTCAAACATCATATAAAGGTTCTCTTCTCAGCAAAGAAACCTTTTACCTTTTTGCTTTTTCTATTTCCAAGAAAAGTAAAAAGGAAGGCGTGCAAAGTTGCCCAAGATGCATCTGTTATCCCTTGGACAACTATGTAAGCTGGATAATATAGAGTTACATCCAACTCTATAAATAGCAGTCCAAAAAGCACTGCTATCATCCAAGAAATTCAAGAGAATTAGTATACTAGACCTTTGAGCTTAGGCTAAAGCATTACCACACTTACTGTGAAGTTTGTAGTGATAACTGTATCTTTGTATACTACTTGGATCGTATTCAAACCATCTGTGTGGGTTTGAATACCTTGTCATCTTTGTGAGACAAACACTTTATTGTGAATAATACTTTGATTCATAATAAACTCTGTGTTAAAATTAATCTTGTTTTCCGCCTAGATTAATTTAAACTTGTTTGATATAAAACTTGGATATAAACTAACACGTTGAGATAACTGTTATTTAATCTGTATCTAAGTTTTGGGAACCTTGTGACCCAACAACTGGTATCAGAGCAAATAAAGATTTAATCTTTAACGATCAAAGGAACCCAGTTTATCAAACAATCATCTAAATCCATTTTTCTCTACATTTTCTACTTTGAAAAATGACTTCCTCTATTGCTATGGCTGGGAAGGGAATTCCAATCTTCAATGGTGTAAATTTTACCCACTGGAAATTGAAAACTGAATGGTTTCTTGCTAGCATTCATGATGAAATGCTTAGAGTCATTCAGGAAGGACCCATTATTCCTGGCAGAATAGTTCCTGCTACTTTAGATGCAAATGGCATTATTTTGACACCTGAAAAATTTGTTGAGGCTGCCAAAAGTACCTGGACTGATCTAGACAGGCAACTATATGCATTAGATTTTAAGGCCAAATCCATTCTGGGCAATGCAGTTACTGAGCCTATCTTTGCTAAGATATCTGGCTGCAAAACTGCTAAAGCCATATGGGATATGCTAACTGACCAATATGATGGTGTAAGTTTAGTACAATCCCAAAAGAAGAAGAATCTCATAAGAAATTATGAGAACTTCTCTGCTGGTCAAGGAGAGTCATTAACTGATATTCATACCAGATTTCAGATCTTAATCAATGATCTTGAAAGGTATAATATCATCAAAGGACAGTTTGAAATCTGTGCAAAATTTGTTGATGTCATTCCAAACACTTTTTCTGAAGTTATCACTTCATTAATTGTAAGTGAAAAATTGGAGACATATGATCTCTCTGGCTTGTTTGGACTTCTACTAAATTTTGAAGAAACCAAAGCCAGAAAGGATCTAAATGCCAAAAGGATTGCAAAAGATCCATCTGCTGCCCTTGTTGCAACAACAAGGAAAAATAGAGAACTTTTCTCTAGAGCAGATTACCATCTTACTCTTACAGACTCAGAATCAGATGATGAAACTGAGTCTCTAGAAGCTGAAATGGCATTACTAGCCCAAAGGTTAGAAAAAGCAAGATTCAAAGGTTCAAAAGGAAGGCCAACTTTTGATCCTAAGAAAGCTACTTGCTATAAATGTGGGCAAGTTGGTCATATTTCTTCTGACTGCAGAGTGAAGATTGCAGAATCTTCAAATTCTGATAAGTGGGAAGAAAAGGCCAAGAAGTACAAGAAAAAGTACTTCAACTCCAAGAAAATTGGAGAGAAACAACAACCAAAGAAACTAGAGAAAGCTTTGGTTGTTGAACAATGGATAGATGAAGAATCTTCATCATCTGAGGATGATGAAGATATGTGCTTAATGGCTATCACAGAGAGCCAGTTTGACAAAGATGTCAAATTTGCAGAAAAGGCATGTGTTCATCCAGATTGGGACAGATGATCTGCTTACAATGTAAATCATTTTAAACTTTACTATAGTGATGCAGAAAAACAGAAAATGTTTGAACACATTTATGTAGATTTTTTGAAAAGACTTGAGGAAATACAAGATTTAAAAACCAAACTCAGTCAAGTTCAAAAAGATCTACAATCAAAAGTGAATGAAATAAACCAAAATAAACAGTACAAACTTGAGCTTGATGCTCAATATGACCTTCTCAAAAAGATCAAGCTGGAAAAAGAAGCTTATAAAAACAAAGCTGATCATTATGAAAGGATCTGTAAATCTTGGTGTATTTCATCACTTAAAAATGTGGACTGTTTATCCAAACAGATTCCAGCTCAGATACAAGCGGTCATAGGTGACGAGTTTGATCTTAAAAGTCACATAAATTCAGAAATAAACTCAAAACCTACTATATTTGTACCTGAGATTTTACCTCATACTTTTAGTCATACTGTGGGAGACAAAGTTATATTCACAAATGCTCTTGTTAGACCAAAAATAGTTACTAAAGAACTAGTATATGAGACAGAGCCAGACTCTGAAGACACAGACTCAGAAATCTCAGTCTGTGAAACTTCTCAATCTGAACAGCCTGAACTTATAATCACTAATGAATCTTTAGAAACTATAGAACTTGAAAAGAAAAGATTTATAAAAGGCAAAGTTAATATTCCCACAGTACCATCTTTAAAAAGACAAAAAGAGGTAAAAGGAATCAAGAATAAACAGAAAGGTTACAATGTGTTTGAACCTTCCACATCTCAGTCTGTAACTGGTCCAGACAATAATATGCCAAATGATAAATCTAAAGGCATAAAACCAGTAACAAAGGAGTTAAAAAGATCTCAGTCTGTGAGATCTAACTGTCAGTCTGGAAAAATAAATTTTCAGTCTGGCAAACTTAACTCCAAATCTGTTTGTGTTAACACTCAGTCTGACTCTCAAAAGTCAAATCTTGACAACCAGACTGAGACCATTAAGCTGCTTAGTGAAAACTTAATGAAGTTAACCACAGATTTTAAAACATTTGTTGAGTCAAAACAAGAGTTTAACAGAGGATCTAGTGCAAATAATAACCCAAAATCCAAAAGGACCATCATGTTGAACAGAAAATGTTACAACTGTGAAAATCTGGGACATGAAGGTATTAAATGCACAACGTCCATTCTTAAACAGCCAAAGGCTGTTTTGATCAAACAAATGTCTTCTACAAACAACAAAATCAAAAATAGAGAGGTTAAAAGTCAACTTCACAGACTTAGCACCAAAACTGCTAAATAATTGACTTCAACCAACTCTAAAGAACCCATCAAAAGATGGGTTCCCAAAAGTAACTAATTGATTTTGTTTGTCCTGTGCAGGGTAACAGCAAATGGTACCTAGACAGTGGTTGCTCAAGACACATGACAAGTTCCTTGAAGAATCTGTCAGAGTTTGTAGAAGAAGAAGGACCTTCTGTCAAATATGGTGACAACTCTGTTGCCAAGATAAAAGGTTATGGTGTGGTGAAGGCTGGCAACATCAGAATAACAAAGGTGGCCTATGTTGAGGGATTAAAGCATAACCTGCTTAGTGCTAGCCAGATTTGTGATGATGATGGTGAAATCAGAATCAGAAAGAAGGCTGCTGTTATCTATAATTCCAAAGGCAAACCTATATTAGTTGCCAAAAGAGAAAGAGATATCTATCTCTTGGATCTTTCTTCTGCAGACAACAATGTAGAGACCTGTCTCTATACTCAGTCTGTGCCAGAACTAAGCTGGCTATGGCATAGGAGGCTATCCCACCTGAACTTCAAAAATATTAACCTCCTGTCAAAGAAGAAACTGGTTAGAGGTCTGCCTGATGTTACATTTGCAAAAGACAAACTTTGTCCTGCATGTACACTAGGGAAACAGACCAAGAACCATTTTCCATCCAAATTGTTAGCTACAATTGAACAACCACTGCATATGCTCCATATGGATCTGTTTGGACCCATGAGCATTAGCAGTTTGGGTGGAAAGAAGTATACACTTGTGGTTGTGGATGAATACACAAGGTATACTTGGGTCATCTTTCTTAAAGCTAAAAATGATGCTCCTGAAGAGATTATCAATCTAATCAAGAGAGAAGAATTGCAGAAAGATGCACCTGTCAAGCAACTCAGGAGTGACCATGGTACAGAATTTAAGAATTCTACTCTCATTGAATTCTGTACTGACAAAGGCATTATTCAAAACTTTGCCTCTGTCAGAACTCCTCAACAAAATGGTGTTGCTGAGAGAAGAAATCGTACACTCATAGAAGCTGCAAGAACCATGTTATGCCATGGTCAAATGAAGGTTTATTTTTGGGCAGAAGCAGTTAACACTGCCTGTTATACCCAAAATAGATCTATTTTGGTCAAAAGGCATGGCAAAACTGCATATGAGTTGTATCATAAGAAGGTTCCAACCATCCATTACTTCCAGACCTTTGGTAGTAAATGCTATATTCTCAATCAAAGAGATCAATTAGCTAAGATGGAACCTAAATCTGATGAAGGAATTTTTGTTAGCTATTCATCTATCTCAAAGGCCTACAGAGTCTACAACAACAGAAGAAATAAAATTGAAGAAACCATCAATGTCACCTTTGATGCTTCCTCTGCTAATGATGAACATGTTTCTCAGTCTGATGTTCATTTGTTAGAAGATTTATCTGTTGTGGGATCTGAATCTCAAATCCCAGTTGTTGTTAACCAACAACAGGACTCTGAAAGTGATAATGAAGATGATCAACCTGCTCATTCTATGACAATACCTTCATCAACAAAAGATGAATCTATGTCCAGAGATTCAAATTCTTCTGATACATGTGTTCAGTCTGATAGTTTTCAGTCTGTGAACTCTACAGACTCAGACTTGCCCTGTGTAGAAGATGATGCAGAACTCAGTCCTGCTATTCTTCCACCAAATGAGAATGATTTACCATCAAATGATGAATCACTTCTAGGAGTCAAAGAACACAAGTATCATCCAATTACAGAAATAATTGGAGATTATGTTTCTGGTGTACAAACAAGAGCTAAAGTGTCAAACTTATCTACTGCAAATTTCTGTTTCTACACAAACTTCCTGTCAATCATTGAACCAAAGAAAGCTGAAGAAGCCTTGAAAGATGATGATTGGGTTGAAGCAATGCAGGAAGAGTTAACAGAATTTGACAGAAACAATGTTTGGACCCTAGTTCCTGCTCCAAAAGGGAAAACCATTATTGGAACAAAATGGGTTTACAGAAACAAAATGGACAAGGATGGAGTGATAATCAGAAACAAGGCAAGGCTAGTTGCTCAAGGCTACAAGCAGGAAGAAGGCATTGATTATGATGAAACATTTGCCCCTGTAGCCAGAATTGAAGCAATAAGGTTATTCTTGGCATATGCTGCATTCAAGGACTTCAAAGTCTATCAAATGGATGTCAAGAGTGCATTTCTGAATGGCAACTTACAGGAGGAAGTCTATGTGAAACAACCTCCAGGTTTTGTAAGTTCCACTTTTCCAAATCATGTCTATAAATTGCAGAAAGCGCTATATGGGCTAAAACAAGCTCCAAGAGCTTGGTATGACACCTTATCATCCTATCTTCTTAGTAATGACTTTACTAGAGGATCAATTGATAAAACTTTGTTCTTCAAAAGGAACAAGGCAGATGTCATACTAGTCCAAATCTATGTTGATGATATTATATTTGGGTCTACTGATGAAAAATTGTGTAAATGGTTTTCAAACTTAATGTCAAAACAGTATCAAATGAGTATGATGGGTGAATTAACATACTTTCTTGGTCTACAAGTACATCAGAAACCTGATGGTATCTTCATCAACCAAGGTAAATATGTCAATGACCTACTTACTAAATATTCTTTAAAGGACTGTTCAATTATGAAAACACCAATGAGCACTGCAGATAAGTTGGATAAGGATCAGTCTGGCAAGTCAGTCTGTCAAACCACTTATAGAGGTATGATAGGATCTCTACTATACCTCACTGCAAGTAGACCAGATATCATGTTCTCAACATGTTTGTGTGCTAGATATCAATCTGAACCTAAAGAATCGCATCTAAAAGCTGTAAAAAGGATTTTTAGGTACCTAAAAGGTACTCCTAACCTGGGTCTTTGGTATCCCAAAGACTCTGGTTTTGATCTAATTGGATATACAGATGCAGATTATGCAGGTTGTAAATTAGACAGGAAAAGCACTTCTGGTGGATGTCAACTGCTAGGTGGCAAACTAGTCAGTTGGTCAAGCAAGAAACAGAATTCTGTTGCTACATCCACTGCAGAAGCAGAATATGTGGCTGCTGGTAGTTGCTGTGCTCAATTGCTATGGATGCAACATCAACTAGCAGACTATGATTTGGTGTTTACAAAAACTCCAATCATGTGTGATAACCAAAGTGCCATTGCCATCACTGAGAATCCTGTGTTTCACTCCAGGACAAAGCATATTGAGATCAGACATCACTTTATCAGAGATTGTGCTGAGAAAGGTAAAGTGATTCTCAAATATGTGCCAACAAATGACCAACTAGCAGATATATTTACTAAACCTCTTAATGAAGATAGATTTCTATATCTGCTTGGTCAACTAGGAATGCTCAACCCCTAGTAAAACCTTGAATCTGTATGATTCAATTCTCAGTCTGTGTCTGCTTTTCAATCTGTATAACTGTATTCTCAGCTACATACAATCAAAAAGCACAGACAAAGAGATGTTTTTGTACATACTTTCTAAGAAAATACCAAAAAGATTTTATACCTTCTGTTATTTTCTCTCAGTCTGACTGATTATATGTTTCAGTCTGTGTAACTTCTTCCAGATTAGCTACACAGACTGACCATATTCATTCAGACTAGACCCTCTATTTTTGTGCTTTATTAATTCATAAGGTTAGTATTTTAGTACTATTGGTATTAATACTGCTAGTTACTTTTAGTACTGCTGGTTAATACTGATAAGACTTTTTAACACAGCCCCCATGAATTCGTATTTTAGCACTGCTGGTAAAGATTGGTACAATTAACACTGTTAATGTAGCAAGTTACTACTGTTAGTTAACTTTAGTACTGCTCACACCAGTTACTACTGTTAGTTAACTTTAGTACTGCTCACACCAGTTACCACTGTTAGTTAACTTTAGTACTGCCTTCGAAAGTTACTACTGTTAGTTAATTTTAGTACTGCTTTCACAAGTTAGTACTGTTAGCAATATCAATCTGTTACCACTGCTGGCACAAAAGTTTTTTTTTAAAATTCTGTTATTTTCTCTTAGTCTGTCTGCTATATGGCTCAGTCTGTGTGACGTCACCCAGACTCATTGCACAGACTGGTTTTATACACTCAGACTAAATGTTTTTTTTAATTTTAATATATTTATTTATTTATTATATTTTTTCATAAATAAACAATAATATCCTTGCATTTAATGCTTTAACCATTTTTATGGTAATAATCATTAAAAGTTTTGGCGCTTGTTGTCTATTTATCTGCTCAATACAAAAAGTGCACGTGCCTCAGCGCTACTGTTGCAGAAACAGGGATAAACCGTCCAAGTGGGTCCCATTTAACGGAAATTTAATTTCTACAAATACCCATTTATGTTTTCCCCCTTTCTTCTTCATTCGTACTTGCACATCAAAAACAAACAGAGTCTATAAACCCTAAATCGCTCAACCATTTTCAAAATCAATTTCTAAAATTTCTTCAATGGCTGATCAACGGGTTTACACGGCACCTGCCAACATCGCTGCGGCTAAACCCTTCAAACAAGGGAAACAGGTAAAACTCTGTATCAACAATCAAGTAGCTACCATTTCCATCCCTGATTCGAAAAAGAATAAAGGGTTTGAGGAACTAACTGCTCTTATGTCTGCTCATCCATTAAGGGGAGCATTCTTTAACACAGTTCCTCAAATATACCCACAATTTCTAATGGAATGGTGGTATACTTGCTCCTCAAAAAGTACCAATACTGCAATTACTGGTACTATTGATCATGGTAAACGGGCAGTTACCATTGATCAGGAGTTAATTAGGAATGTCTTAGACCTGCCTTTGGGAAATAATTTTGAACCTATTCCAACCAAAGAAGCAGCAAGGGCTTCTCTTCCTTTGGTTGGATATACCAAAGAAAAAGGCACAATTTTGATGTCAGGATTCACCCCCAAATGGAAATTTTTAATTTCTGGCATCATTAGGAGTCTAGGAGGTAAATCTGGTAGTACAGGGGAGCTAAATGAGTTTGAAACTCAGCTGTTGAGCTCATTCATCACTGGTTTAAACATCAACTTTGCAGAGTTGTATTTTCAAGAAATTTTAAAACTGGTGAATTAGTCAAACAGAATTTTTAATGTACCTTTTATAAGGCTACTCTCCCTGTGCATCCAATCCAGGTTAACTGGGTCTGTATATATGTCTTTTTATAATAAAGTGGCAGATATACCTGTTCCCATGCTCACATATAAAGTGTTTAACCATCCGGTTCCACTTTCTAGAGCACCTAACACTGCTGCTATGCAGCACTGGATTGATCACCCATATGTTGCTTCTGCATCCATGGAGGGTGATGATTCAAGTGATAGTATGGGTAATAAGACCCAGGCTGTTGAAGATCGTGTGGCTGCAGCAGAGCCCACAGACTCCGGGGATACAGACTCAACTCAGTCTGTGCACTTGGAGTCAGACTCAAACATTCCTGAGTCTGTTCCATCTTCAACAGAAGATGCAGGTAGTACTTCTTCTTCTTCTGAGGACATGGATACAGATCAACCTTCTTATCCTAGCCCATCCTCACCCACAAAAGAGAGTCACAAACAAACCAACCCAGATGAGTCACCACTCACTCTGGAGGAATCACCAGACTTAACCCCTAAAAGTATAGCACAAATGGAATCATTATCCATGGAACTGGATGTCAACAGAACACCTTCCAGTGTTGTAGACCATTCCATTACAGCTCTGCTAGAGTCTGTGGTGCCAATGGCTACCCAACTGACCCAACCTACACCTAGTTTAGTCAGCTTGGATACCAACATTGCTGCTGCTACACTGATCCCTGTAGTAAGCATTGAAGAAGATGCTCCAATCCTGAGCACTACCAACCCCCTCTTTACCCCACTCACAATGGCTGGACCCATATTGACCACTAGTCCTGCACTAGTTCACACTCCAGTGAGTCTTTTCTTACACCCCTCTTCACAGATCGACAATGCCCCAGTCATGTCACAGACTGAGGTACAGATCTCACCTTCTTTGCTCCATGATCTACCATCTTATCACCAGATGGTTAGTGAGGGCATACAAACTTCAACATCAGTTGCCAGTGATACTGTTCCATTACACCAGGAACTGTTTGAGGCAACAGGTGCTACACAATCAATTTCCAGTGATGTCTTATCCTATCACCGGATTAGATCTGAGGGAACAACTACACCACTCAATGCCTATGATCGCTTTTCCATGCACAGGACACAGAGTGAGGCAAAGAGTGCAACACCAAAAGATTCCAGTGATCTTGCTCAGTTTCAACATGAGTCAAGTGAGGAACACATACCATCACCCAATTCTAACCCCTCCAACCAGACCCAGTCTGTGCCTTCTAGTACACTTAATGATGTGCTTTCTGCCATCAACAGGTTGTCTGAATGGGTACAGACTGAGTTCAATAATAATAAGAAAGAGCTAGAGAAGATGAAGCATCTAGTCTCTACTATGGTGGATAAAGTGGATATGCTGGAGGAAAAGGTATCCAATAGGTTAGATGAAATGCAGACCACCCTCTCAAACTTGGTAGATGATGTCAAAAAGGGGGAGAAGATGAAGCATGGGTCTGCAGAAGCTAAAACCTCAAAAGATAAAGATTTAAATAATAAATCCTTAGATTTAGGGGGAGATAGCAGTGAGGGAGATGATGGAGATGATGGACCCGAAGGTGCTAGGGTGAAGTCTCAGACTGAAGCTCAGTCTGTGCCACAGACTGAAGATATGAGTGCACAGAGTGAGGGGGAGCAAGAGAGATTGCAGTTAGGTGAACATGCTGAGATGGTTGCACAGACTCAGGGGGAGTCATCCATTGTCTTACACATAGACCCAATTGCAACTATCTCAACCCAAGGTCAGCTGGGGTTGAAAAGACCAAGGTAAGAAGAAGAAGAAGATGTTCAACCTCTGTTAATCAAGAAAGCCAGGAAAATGAAAAGAATGGCCAGGAGAATTCCTGAAAGGGATATCTTTGATTCCCAACCAAAAATGAAGGGGATCAAAACCTGGGACCAGTTCTTAAAGCTGGCAGAAGAACAGGACAATGACGGTGATGATGATGATGCCATCAATCCTGACTGCAGTTCTGAGTCTGAAGTTTTCAGAAGATCAGATGATGATGAAGATGATGCTACTTTTGGAGGTGTAGGTGAAGGAGCCTCAAAAGTCAAGACTGGAGAGTCTCAGTCTGTGCCTTCTGAACCTGCACAAATTGAGACACAGCATCAATCACAGACTCAGAGCTCAGAGCAACCAGCAGCAAGCACTGATGTTCTAATTATCAGTGCTGAAGCCATTCAAGCTGAAGCCTATCCTGCTAGACCAACCACATCAACCAGAACACTGCCTCCAGGTAGAAGTGAGATTGAAGACAGAATGCAATGGAGAAGTGCTCATCTGATAAGCACTTATCCTGGGTCAAGCTCTACCATGGAAGAAGTTATGGATAAGGGTAAGGGCAAGGAGATTGCCTTATCCAAGCAGGAAAGATTAAGCAAGATCAAGAAGATGGTGGATGATCATGCTGCTGGAACAAGAAATCCTGAACTGTCAAATCTACAGGATGAGCTCTTGCAACAAGAAGCTACTGCTCAAGGTATGACCTTATCCGAATACTTAAATGTATTATCAATTGAAGAGCAGAAGCTGAAGGAAGCAAGATTTGTTGACATGCTCTCCAAAGAGTTAGAAGATGAAAGTTGTTCACAGACTCAGATCAGAATGAGTCAAGTTGAGCAACAGATCAAAGAAGATGAAGAGCTGTCAATAAGATTACAGAAGATAGAGAGCTTGAAACCAAAGCTACAAGCTACTTTCCAAAAGTCAAAGCTCAAGCAGAAGATTAAAGAATGTCATCTGAACAAGATTGGACAGAAATTAAAGTTGGAGCTGACTTTGACCAAGAGCAAGAAGATGGTATGGGTGGATGAACTGTACACTCTAGGGCTTAAGGAATGGCAATCCATTGCCTATCTTTTGAAGAGTGCAGCTGACAAGGATCTGAAGAAAGAAGTTCTGGATGAGCTATCTTACCTGATTGAGCTAGTTCTCAATCTGGGGCTCATCTCAGAAGAAGAGTACAAGTTGTTTTGCATAGCAAACAATTTTGTAATCAAGAAGAAGTCAGCTGGGTTATCCACAGAGAATGAGCAGAGAAGGGAGCATCCTCTACCCAAAGGTATTGTTTTCATAGATAGATCTTATGTACAGACTGACAACATTGAAGGTCTGTGCTATAGAGATATCAATGGGATAGAGTGCTTCCAAGATCAAAATGGACTATATAGAGAGTCTCTGCTACACTGCATTGCCCTGCTGAAGGAATGTAAACATTCTCAAGCCAGACCATTCAGAAGAAGACTGATCAGCTAGTTATTCAACAACCTTTCCCAACTCAGGATGATGACTGGACTTGAAGATATCTGCAAGAAGATCATCCTAGAGTATCAAGAATTTGAAGACAAATCTGATAAGGAAATGGAAGAACTGTTGAAGAGGAAAGTGGAAAAGATGAAAGAGATCAGGGCTCAGAGAAAGGATTGAAGATTGTTAGATTTTTTAACTTACAATCTTATGTAATAATTGTAATATTTTTGTGAACTAACTGTGATTCTGACTTTATATATATAAGTCTTGATCCATATGTTATGATTCACCTTAGTATTTATTATTTCTCTATTATCTTCTGTAAATAGATGTTGACATCATTAGATAGGGGGAGATTGTTGGGAAAAACAATGATCAAACCTAAGTTATAAATCTGAAGAGTCAAAATTCAGGAAACTTAGTGAAATTCCTGAGTCTGTGTTTCTGAGTCTGTGCTACACAGACTGAAGAATTGTTTCTGAGTCTGTGCTGCACAGACTGAAGATCCTCACAGACTGAAAGCCATGCTCTTTCTGAAGACTTATAAATTCATCATCTGAAGAATGAAGATTGAATACAGAAGGCTTCACAGACTGAAGTTCACAGACTGAAGATCACAGACTGATGAGCACAGACTGAAGAGCACAGATTGAAGAATGAAAGTACAAATGTACAGGAGATATTCTTCTTTCCTTAGGCTAGATACAACTGATAAGATGTTTGAGAAAGGTCAAACAGCATATAAAGGTTCTCTTCTCAGCAAAGAAACCTTTTACCTTTTTGCTTTTTCTATTTCCAAGAAAAGTAAAAAGGAAGGCGTGCAAAGTTGCCCAAGATGCATCTGTTATCCCTTGGACAACTATGTAAGCTGGATAATATAGAGTTACATCCAACTCTATAAATAGCAGTCCAAAAAGCACTGCTATCATCCAAGAAATTCAAGAGAATTAGTATACTAGACCTTTGAGCTTAGGCTAAAGCATTACCACACTTACTGTGAAGTTTGTAGTGATAACTGTATCTTTGTATACTACTTGGATCGTATTCAAACCATCTGTGTGGGTTTGAATACCTTGTCATCTTTGTGAGACAAACACTTTATTGTGAATAATACTTTGATTCATAATAAACTCTGTGTTAAAATTAATCTTGTTTTCCGCCTAGATTAATTTAAACTTGTTTGATATAAAACTTGGATATAAACTAACACGTTGAGATAACTGTTATTTAATCTGTATCTAAGTTTTGGGAACCGTGTGACCCAACAAAAACCTTCAGTCTGTGGAATTAGCGACACAAAACCTTCTGTCGCAAAATCCTTGAGTTTGAATCTGTGTCACCCAGACTGAACCTTCTTAAGCTTAGCGACACAACCCTTGAGTCGCTACCTTTGAAACCAGCAGTATTAACTCAACAGTATTAACTTGCGATATAACCTTTGCGTCGCAATATTATAACTAGCAGTATTAACTAGCGACACAAAGACCAACAGTATTAACTAGCGACACAAAGACCAACAGTATTAACTAGCGACACAAAGACCAACAGTATTAACTAGCGACACAAAGACCAAACAGTATTAACTTGGAACTCGAATGATCAACCAACTCACTACTTTATTTTATTATCCGTAACAATCAAAGTTAAATACTTATAGGGACAACTTGAAGACACCTAAGGTATATTAACCTTATCAACTTAAAACACAAAACAATCATGATTATATTAATTTGAGAATTAATATCATTTTCAAACTCTTCACCAACGGGCCGTACATGTTTTCTAAACATAATCATGGAACAAACAACATCAAACATAACTAGTTGAGTGGACAACTAGCATGAATGATCTTTTGAGACTTTCACTCATATATAACCTTGTGCGTTTAGGGCGCCAGAAGGTTACATCTTTGGACATACGTTTATTAATTTAAACGCACGCTTTCAAGACTCAGGTGAGTCTCATAGCCCCACTTTTACTGTTTTAACTATTGGGGTGAGAATACATGCACTATTTTCATGAACACGAGTACAGATTTACACATATACAGATTGCATGAGTTTCACTTTCATAATCCACACAAAAGTCCTCTACACATCATAGTTTCGTTAGTATGGATCTTAGCGCGAGTATTAAAGGATAGCACTATTTGGGATTGACCATCTCCGTCCGGGTTAGTAGCTCTAACTGGTCAAACGGGCGCTTTATTATTTGTTCATACGGATGTTCTGGATTAGGCATCTGCAGGAGGCAAACTCATATTGGTTAAGCTTCGGACTATGAGCTCATGGCAGTAGTATACATTGTTTTTGCATACGTGCAACACTTATGAAATCTCGTGGTTCACATTTATAATTTGATATCTAAACCTATGAACTCACCAACATTCGTGTTGACCATTTTAGTATGTATTCTCAGGTTCTCAACAGGAGTAGGATTACTCCAAGACAAAATAGCTCGAGTCGCATGATTTACAAACATCGGAGATTTTCCTTGCATTACTATTTTGTAACACTAGTTATGTATTAGAATCTCTACAACTATTCGCGAACTCAGAAAATTGATGTAAACAATTGGATTATCAGTGTAATCACTTTTGTAATATTTTCCAAACGTCTCATATAGAGTCGTTTGCCATAACTTGTGTAATGATCCATGATTAGTCGCGCCCCGTCCCGACTTCCGCTGCATCATAATTTGGGGGTGCGACAGCTCTGCTCTACCTGAAGTCGATTGAAGAACATTCTGTGGACCCCACTTCTAATTATGCGAATAGTGTGACTTGGTAATTCACCAATCACAATTGATCTGACGTCACACAATCCTTCACTTGTTTAAGTCTTGGATGTTTGTTGATGCTCTATGATCAGGGACAGTCAAGCAGCGAGTACAAAGATAGCTTATGTAACTTTATTCTTCATTCAATCACTGGAGGAGAGATACTCTACTTCACTCACTGCGAGCTAACGTGCTCTTTGTAGAGTAATTCTTCTTATCTTCTTTCAGCAACTGTCTTTTATTCAGGAACAACGACTGTTGACTTTATTTGATAAAGAGAATGACTTACACCTCTCTCTATCATGAAAATGACCAGCGATTACACAGAGTTGAGGTTAAGTCACTCTGCTAAACTAGTTAATTATTAATTGTAGTAGCAGTGACCTTCTTCATCAGTGACAAGGAGTTAGTCTTCATCATTTTTTTCGAGTAAGAAAAATTACTCTAACAGATAACTCCAATCTTGGATGACACCTTTGAACCACCAACAATGGCCGCTAAGTGGCATTTTGGGTTTGAAGCTGATCCATCAAGGTAATCCAATTCCTAATTCATATACAAAATAATATAAATAAATTTCCAAAAGCACTCAAATGCATACATAGAAATTTTCAGAATCATTTAAACGGCGTGATACCAAAACACATAGAAATTATCAGAATCATTTAAACGGCGTGATACCAAAACACATGAAGTCACTTATTTACTTACCATGATTATTTGATCAAAAAGTGTTCTACCTTCAAAGGACTCAAGCACCATGTCTTCAATATACAACTAAATGCAAGGGTCAATGTATATACAAAGATTCAAAATAAATAAATAAATAAATAAATACAAAAGTAAGTAATTATTTAGTATTTAGAAAACTAACTATATCCATGAAGAATGATGCATAGGCAACAGATTTCAAATACATATACATATACATATTAAGATTATAAATGGGGTGAAATTGCCACCTCCAAATCTAAAGAAATAAAACGCAAGAATATGCTCCAGATTTAACATCTGCACTTGCACAATTGAAATACCTTGCAAGGGGAATGAAAAGTTCCTTCCAAAATTTACTGAGAAATGCTTTATCCCTGTCAGAAACGATTGAATTTGGAACTCCATGTAGACGTATCACTTCTCGTAAGAAAACAGCGACTACAGTAGATGATGTATAAGGATGACGTAAAGGAATAAAATGATCATATTTACTCGAGCGATCAATGACTACCGAAATCACGGTAAAACCCTCAGATTTAGGTAGTCCATCAATAAAATCCATTGATACATCCTCCCATACCTTATTCGGTAATTCTAAAGGTTGTAAAAGTCCACCAGGTTGCATGGTGGAGTACTTATTCCTTGGCAAACGTCACATTCTGACACAAGTTTGGCGATATCTCGTCGCATCCCATCCCAATATAACTCCACTGCCATCCTTTGATAAGTTTTTAATACTCCTGCATGACCCCAATCACACTTCCATGAAATTCATTGAAAAGTCGAGGTACCCACTTTAATGAGCGCGGAATTATCAACCTCCCTTTGTATAATAAACGATTCCCTGTCATAGTATATTCAGTGACTTTACCATCAGCATTTCGGATGCGGTCTTTAATAGCTATTATTTCAGCATCTTTAGATAAGTCTCTATCTAGCTCTTCCCAATTAAGAACCTGATGTATCGATAATGCTAAGCACTCATGAGAATCACCACGATGAGATAGGGTGTCAGTTACTTTATTCTCAGGCCCTGCTTTGTATTGAATTTAAAAATCAAACCCAAGCAATTTGGTAAGCCATTTTTTATGATCTTCCGTCACTAACCGCTGTTCTAATAAATACTTTAAACTTCGCTGGTCAGTCCTCACTACAAAGTGTCTGCCTATTAAGTATGGCCGCCACTTTTGGATTGCCAACACAATAGCCATTAATTCTCTTTCGTAGACTGACTTCATCCTAGCGCGAGAACCCAAGACCTGACTAAAGTAAGCAGTCAGTCTACCTTCTTGCATCAATACTGCTCCAAGCCCATGCCCTGATGCATCCGTTTCAATAACAAATTCCTTGTTAAAATCTGGTAGAGCAAGCACGGGTACCTTAGTCATAGCATTTTTAAGTGTTGAAAGGCCCTGGTAGCTCTCCTCAGTCCAATTAGACTTATCTTTTTTTAGTTGTTCCGTCAAAGCCGAAGCTATCTTACCATAGCCTTCAACAAATTTCCGATAATACCCAGTAAGGCCTAAGAACCCTCGGAGTTCTTTTAAATTCTTCGAAGTAGGCCAATCTATCATTGCTGTGATTTTGGAATTATCAACTGAGACACCTTCTTTTGATACCACATGACCCAAATACTCAATTTTCAATTGGGCAAAATAACACTTTTTTTGGTTGGCAAATAATGTCGCACCCTCAAATTATGATGCAGTGGAAGTTAACGCGGGACGCGACGAAATCAGGAATCATCACACAAGGATATAACGAACGACCTCTAAATGAGTCGTTTGAAAAATAGTACATTCCATTTATATAAAATGTTGAAATGTATTGTTTACATGTCACAAAAATATTGTTTCCCTAGAGTCCGCGTTTAAAACGAGAGATTCTATTACATAATAGTTTACAAAAAGTAATGCGAAGGAATCTCCGGTAATGCAATTGTGAAATCATGCGATTCTAGTGTGCGGTCCCCCTGAAGGAATTCTACTGTTGCTGTGAACCTGAGAAATACACACTAAAACGTCAAAAATAATGTTGGTGAGTTCATAGGTTTAGTTATCAAAGTATCAATGTGAACCACGAGATTTCCATGTTATTTGTATCGCAAAACTACGATAAATAAATGTATACTACTGCCATGAGCTCATAGTCCGAAGCTTAACCGATATGAGTTTGCCTGCTGCAGGTGTCTAATCTAGAACACCCGTATGAACGAATAATAAAGCGCCCGTTGTACCAGTTAGAGCTACTAACCCGGACGGGGATGGTCAATCCCAAAAAGATCTATTCTTCAAAACTCGCGCTAAGATCCATACTAACGAAATTATGATGTGTAGAGGACTTTTGTGTGGATTATGAAAGTAAAACACTCATGCAATCCGTATATGTGTCAATCTGTACTCGTGTTCGTGAAAACAGTGTATGTATTCTCACCCCAATAGTTAAAACAGTAAAAGTGGGGCTATGAGACTCACCTGCGTCTTGATAGAGAGTGTTTATATTCAATAAACGTATATCCAATATGTAACCTTCTAGCGCCCTGAACGCATAAGGTTATGAGTAAGTGAATGTCTCAAAAGATCATTCATGCTAGTTGTCCACTCAACTAGTTATGTCCAAATGTTTGTTTATCGTTCGTCTTTAGAAAACATGTACGGCCCGTTGATGACATTATGCAGTGATAATTCCCGAAGACATTATCATTATGTTGGTTTTCGTTGTATACTTATGAGTGTATATGTGTTGCGTATTCCAGTAGTGTCGTACATAACTATTCGTTGTTACGCGTTTTCAATACTTTGTGAAACATGTTCTAAGTTATTTTAAGCGACACTAGGTGCGACACTAGGGCATACTGCGACACTAGGTCAGTGTCGCAATTATCTCGAAAGTTGGGATTTATGCGACACTAGGATTAGTGTCGCAAGTTGTGATTTCGATTTTGTTTTGGCGACACAAGCGATAGTGTCGCAGGGTATTGCGACACCAATTAACACCGTTGGTTAAAATCATTGCGACACAAGGGTTACCACTGTCAGTTCAAATTGTTACGACACCACCTAAGTGTCGCAGGTTGCGACACTCGAATGGTATTGCGACACAAGGTTAGTGTCGCAGATTAGTACTGCTGTTTTATGATTTAGCGACACAGACTTAGTGTCGCACCCGATTTGGGCCTAGTGCGACACTAAGGGTCTGTTATGTGTTCGAGTTCGGGAACTTGGTCAAACGTGCTCGGTTTGATCCAAAACTTTTAGGGAAGTCTTAAATATATTTTTAGAGCTTAGGAAAATTATCGTTACGTTTTGTGGTTAACTCGAAAGTGTCGTTTCAAAGTTTATACAAAATCAGTCCACGGGTCATATTTTCTTAAAATTATACGTTTTTCGTGGCTCGTTTTAGCTAATCAAAGTGTCGAGATAAAATCCAAAAAAATTCTACGGTATTCCCCTATGTCTTACCTTTACAAAACATATTTTTACATAATTTTTGGTCAAGTGTAAGTCATGAAATCGTCCAAGAACCAAACATGTGTCCAGTGGGTCGATTTCCTGACCTTTGCTCAGTGTTTAGTCCATATCTCACGATTTACAAAACTTCAGAAAGTGAAATAGTACTACTTTTAAAGGTAACAGAAAATGTGAACTTTTTCAAGTGGTTTCAGTCGATTTGGGTTTGTAGATCTCGAGATATGCCTTCTCAAAGTTGGTCAAATTTTCTGTTCAAAAGGACAGTCCGGACACTTACTTTTGTAAATTCGTTTTCCTATGCCAAACGACCTCAGAAAAATACAAAACCATATGGGTTCGAAAGCTAACATCCTAAACTTGATTTTAGGCTCAAGAAACGTTCAATTTAGTTAAGAAATGAGTTAGATATTGTAGATCCAAGTTGGGTTAAGTTTTTGTACAGCGGTTAATAGCTTTGTCTGATGGTTTTTCGCATTACACTTTGGTTTTCGGTTTAGATCTTGGACATAATTAGTGAAAATGAACCTCTAACATGTTTATAAATATTAACCAAGGTAAAATAAACGAGATTGAAGAGATTCTTACAACGAAAACTCGATCTAGAGCGGAAACGAGGAGGAAGGGGCTGCTGCGGTTCGGGTCTTGTTCCTTCGCTTGTTCTCCTTCCTTGTAACGATGTAGATGGTGTTGGTGGTGGCTAGAGCACTTGGAAGAGGCTGAGGAGTGTGGTGGTGGTGGTGGTGGTGGTGGTGGTGGTGGTTTAGGGCTGAGTTTAGAATGACAGGGCAGAAAATGAGAAGCAAAGAGGTTAAGTGTGTGTGAAAGAAAATGAGAGTTTGCAAGGTTATGGCATTTAAAGGAGGGAGGTCTTTGGGCCGATTTTTCTGGGCCTGGGCTGGGCTGAATTGGGCCTGGCCCATCGTGGTCTTGGGCTCGCGACTCGCTCCTCGATTTCGTGTTACGTTACTTGATCGGTTAAACGTTAATCGCGCGTGTTAAAGTTTAATCGTTAACGTTTAATTTTCGTGTTTTGTTTTTGATATGTAATTGCTATTTTAAATTGGCCAAATATTTATAAATACATTATTGAACCTTTTCTAAAATATTGTCGGGTCTTGTTCGGGTGTCAGGTGCGAATCGCGCGTTTTAGTTGCGAATGGTACGTTTTATACAAAACGTGAAACGTTTAATATATTTTTGTAATAATATATGTTAAATAACGATTATTTAATATAGTCGCGTTATTTAAGAACATGTTTTTCACCAACGTCCGTATTTATTGTGTCGGATTCCATCCGATCGAATTTGCGCAATTAAAATTAATTACGTACGTGTGTATAATACAATATACATAATGTTACTGTACTTAGTCCTATTTCACACTAAAAAATAGTAATAATGACCTATCTTAGATACAATTGATGGCCTAATTTGCCAGGTGTCATAAATAATTTTTCCGTCCGCAAACAACTAAATACAATTGCCAAGTGCTCCATATGCTCTTCTAACGATTTGCTATAAACAAGGATGTCATCAAAGAAAACCAAAACAAATTTTCATAAGTAAGACTGGAATACCTTATTCATCAATGACTGGAATGTAGCCGTTGCGTTAGTTAAACCAAAGGGCATCACCAAAAATTTGT
The DNA here is from genome assembly GCA_963930675.1 of Gnaphalium uliginosum. Classification (NCBI taxonomy): domain Eukaryota; kingdom Viridiplantae; phylum Streptophyta; class Magnoliopsida; order Asterales; family Asteraceae; genus Gnaphalium; species Gnaphalium uliginosum. Next base: position 35,476,860 of record OZ005680.1, on the reverse strand, counting down.
AGTGTCCATCATGGGTTCGGAATGCCGTCTTGGCCACATCTTCCTTCTTCATTCGAATTTGGTGATAACCAAACTTTAAGTCCAACTTTAAAAATATAGTAGCCCCGTGCAACTCATCCAGAAGCTCGTCGATGACTGGAATTGTAAACTTGTCTAAAACAGTAACTTTATTAGGGCACGATAGTCGACACAAAACCGCCAACTACCATATTTCTTTTTGACTAGGAGTACTGGACTTGAGAAAGGGCTGAGACTAGGTTGAATCACACCAGCTTTTAACATCTCACCCACCAAATTTTCAATCTCATTCTTTTGTACATGTGGATACCGATACGGATGAACACTAATCGGTTTTGTACCCTCCTTAACCAAGATTGAATGCTCGTGATCACGTTGGGGAGGTAACCCTTCCGGAAAATTAAACACATCTTCAAATTCTGCTAGTAAATCCCCAATCTCCTCAGACTGTTCGAAATGTACCGATCCATTACCCTCCAAGCTTTTCATCTCTACCAGAAATCCCTCGCCGAATCATGGATTTGACAGAAACAATTGAGCGAGACAACCCCGGATCACCTTTTAGAATAATTTGCCGGTCACCAGCGTTAAACTCCATTGTCAATGTTTTCCAGTTAGTAATAGTTGGACCTAGAGTTTGCAACCATTTGATTCCCAAAATAACATAAGTACTGCCCACATCAAGAGAAAAAAATCATCAATTATTTGTAGTTCAGGTAACGTAAGTATCACATCTCTACAAAGCCCTCGGCTTTTATCAAATTTTCCGTTACCCAACATTACTCCAAGAGTTTTAGTTTCACAGACCAACGATCCTAATCGTTGTACCACACTTTGCGATAGGAAATTATGCATAGCTCCACTGTCAATTAGAACTACGACTTCAATTCCTCTGAGACTACCACGTACTTTCATAGTATGGGGCGGTGTAAATCCAATCACAGAATTAATAGAAACTTCCACCGAATCTAAGTGTGCATGTGACAGATCAGCATCTTCTTCAACCACAATTTCTTCTTTCTCGTCCACCAGAAGTAATTGCACAGCTTTACTAGTACATTCATGACCCGGTGAAAACTTCTCGTCACATTTAAAGCATAGTCCTTTGGATCTTTTTTCTAGTAATTGTGCTTCGGTTAACCTTTTAAATTGACCTGGTCGACTTGTGAAAGATTTATTCATCTTCTGGTTTTGATGAACCTGTAGCAATCAAAGTACGTGTTGAGCTAGCTCCATTATTATGATTGTTAATGTAACCGTTGGTTGAAACAGAAGAACGTTTCAGCCCGCTACCCTTGGATACGATTTCATTAAGTTTGTTTTCATCGATAAAGATGGCCAGTTTCATGGCATGGTTAAGACCTTCAGATTTCATAACATAAATGGCTACCCTTAAATCTGGTTTGAGTCCTTTGATAAAAGTACCCTCCAGAATAGGCTCCGGAATTCTGCTAAGTTGTCCAGCTAACTTTTCGAATAAAGTAACATAATCCCTAGCCGATCCTTCGTGTGTAATTGCTAAGAATTGCTCATAAAGAGTACCCTCATAAGACTGCTGAAATCGTTCTAACAACCGTCGCTTTAAACCCTCCCACGATCTAAAAGGTGCCCTGCCAACACTCCAACAAAACCATGATAGAGCTGGACCCTCCATACATACAGCAGCCCGTAAGCGATCTATATCTTCGATACCTTGGACGTCAAAGTACCTCTCCATACGGTATATCCATCCACCAACATCCAACATCCTCTCCTTCAAAAATAGGCATATCTATTTTCTTGGATCGAAAATCATACCTATAAGAGCCCATCCCAGATCCTTCTGTGACAACCGGCACTTAGGCGTATTAATTACCCTTAGCTTGATTATCATTACTGGTATTTATTTCGAAATAGGGCTAAGTACAGTAACCTTTGTATATTATATATACACACGCACGTAACAAATTGTAATTACGCTGAACGATCGGAAGGATTCCGACACTATAAATACAGACGTTGGTGAAAAACATTTTCTTAATTAACGTAATTATATTAAATAATCGTTATTTAACTTATATTATCACGATCATATAGCAAACGTTATACGTTTCGTATAAATCGCACCGTACGCGACGAAAACGCGCGAATCGCGCCCGACAATCGAACAAAACTCGACTTATATTTTAATAACTTAAAATGAATATTTTAAATAAAACTTCAATCAAAACTTACGCGAATAAATCATTAACGAAAAATTGGAATACTAAACGTTTAACGTTTAAACGAACGACGAAACGAACAGTTAATGAGCACCGCGCGTAACGTAAACTTGGGGAACAAAATTTAGGCAACCCACATCCTTGTGGGCCCCCTAAAACCAGCCACTCTACACCATACCTCCCTCTCCCTCACTCTACACCATACCCCCTCACTCCCTCATTCACTTTCACACTCAACCATTCTCCCATCTTCACTCAATCTCTCCCAACCTTTTCTCCCCTCTCTCTCTCTCTGCGATTTCCAGCAGACCACATCACCGCCACAAGCCACCACAATCACCACCATAAACCACCATAGCACCACCATTTCGGTTTGCAAGAAAACGCAAGAAAACGAGCTCACGACTTCCATTTCTTCGTGCTTTCATCATCTTCTTTGGAACTTCATCCCCCTTTTATTTTACTTGGAACATACTTATAAACATGTTATAATGTCCATTTAACAAGATCATGTCCAAAAATAAATTCGAAAAACGTTTTTACAAACACAAAATGTTAACAGTTTTCTGGGCAGAATCTTAGTCCGACTTCAAGGAGGAGTTTCGTACTCAAAACTTAATGAAAATGGACGATTCAAAAGACAAAAATTAAGTTTAAGGTGTTAGATTTCAGATCCAAGTAGTTTCATAATTTTTCGACACCGTTTGATACCCGAAAATGATTTTACAAAAACGTGTCGCTAGGCTGTCTCTGGTGACAGATTTTTGTGCCAACTTCTCGAGTCCATAACTCGATCTACACAACTCCAAACGACATGAGGTTTTCGCCTAAACCTCATTAAATGTGTTGGCTACAAAAAGTTCTTCTATGGTCTTGGTTGAAAATACACGGATTTTCCTAGAAAAATAGATCTTTGAACTTGTATCCAGATTGGTCAAGATTGGACCTCAGAGGAAAACTGAAATTATTAAAAATACTTAGACTTATCCAAAAATTCTAGAAAAATTATTGAAAGTAGCCAAGACATAGGGGAACAACTGATATTTTTCTTGGATTTTATCTCGACACTTTGACTAGTCAAAACGAGCCACGAAAAACGTACAAAAACTGATGAAATAAACCCGGGGACTGTTTTGACATATAATTGAGAACGACACTTTCAGAATAACCATAAAACGTAACACTAATTTTTATAAGTCCTAAAAACATATTTAAGAGTCATGTAAAAGTTTCGGGTCAAACCGAGCACGTTTGACCAAGTTCCCGAACACGAGAACACATCAGGCTCTCTTTGTCGCAGATGGCCCAAAACCATTGCGACACAAGCCCTATGTCGCATTTCTGATTTTCGAAATACTCCTGCGACACAAGCCCCCGTGTCGCAACTTTTTAAACCAGCAGTACTAACTTGTGTCGCAACCTGCGACACAAAACTAGTGTCGCTAGACAAGCAGTATTAACTTGTGTCGCCATATTTACAATGTACAATATTAACCTGCGACACTAATTTCCTGTGTCGCACACTTATTTAAAATCACGATCTGCGACACAAATTCTTGTGTCGCACAATTATCCAAATTTCACTCTTTGCGACACTACATCTGTGTCGCAGTACTTCTCAGCGACACAACCCTTGTGTCGTGTAAAACGGTCTGATTGAAAAACATATTGTTCACTAAGGATCGTTTTCGCGAAACAACAACTATACTATATACGACACTACCCGTGCACACAATACCTATACTCTTATAAGTACACAACGAAACCAAACATAATAATAATATCTTCTGGAATTATTATTACAAAACGTCACCAACGGGTCGTACATGTTTTCAAAACACACATGATAAATAAACTTTGGATATAACTAGTTGAGTGGACAACTAGCATGGATGATCTTTTGAGACATCTACTTACTTATAACCTTATGCGTTTAGGGCGCTAGAAGGTTACTTTTGGGAAACACTTGTTTACTATTTGTAAACACTCTGTACAAGACTCAGGTGAGTCTCATAGCCCCACTTACTTTTACTGTTTTACTTACTTTGGGGTGAGATTACACTGCTTTGTTTTTATGAACACAAGTACTATGAAAACACTTATACGGATTGCATGGGTAAACTAAACCAAACTACGATGGTCTCCGACAAATATCATAGCCCGTTAATACTAAGCGCGAACATTATGGATAGATCTATTGGGAACTGACAGTCCGCCGTCCGGGGTTAGTCGCTCTAGCTACTATACGGACGCATAATAATTCGTATTTCGAGTGTACTGGTTTATACACTTAACTGGAGACACCAACTACGGTTAAGCTTCGAACTATGAGCCCATGGCAATAGTATACTATGATTTACTTTGGCATTCGTGCTACTACGATAACTCTGAAATCTTGTAGTTCGTACTATGATTTTAACTACGTAAACCTATGAGCTCACCAACATTATTGTTGACCTTTTAGCGTGTATTTCTCAGGTACTCAGCAACAGTAGGGTTGCCCACAGGATTGCTTGCTAGCTCGAGTCGCATGCATTATACGTATGTGAAGATTTTCTTACATTATTTTGGTATAATCGTTATGTACTCGAATCTTCGGACTAGATGCGAATTCTAAGAAATCTCGCTTTCTATTGTAAACTATGTAATTTGTGAAATGTATTTTCAAACGTCTCATATAGAGTCGTTTGCTTTACCTTTGTGCAAAGATTACTTGATTAGTCGCGGCCCCACCCGTCTTCCGCTGCACAGTAAATTTGGGGGTGCGACACCTTCCCTGTAGCGATTTCCACGCTCGTGCAATTCAAATCCCTGATGCAACTCACCGCTCTCTAATTCATGGAACATAGTATCCTCCTTTGGTTTTCTTTTCTCACCGGTAACACTGGATTCAGCATAATAAGCAGGTAACTCGAATCCCAAATCATCATAGCGGCTCTTAAATTGTGGTTCCTTGGGTTGTTCCAATGACTTCAATTTAAATGGTGGTACCTTAGCTTGTTCCGGTGGCTTCAACTTCACAGGCGATGATGGTTTCTTTGATAAAGCAGTGATGTTTTCTGATAACGTGTTCAGAATTTTCATTACCTGGTCATGTTGTTTCATTACCTCTTCATGTCTCTGGTGCGATTCCATACACAAGGAGTCGACATCAGCCTCTAAAGCAGACAATCGCTCGTTATTTGCTGTTTGGTACTGAACGAATCGCTCGTTATTTTCGGTTTGATACTTAACGAATTCTGCATCTGCATCTAAATCCACAACCTTCTTAGTCATATATATATATATATATATATATATATATATATATATATATATATATTACTGTTCCTCCGATGAACAGTGGTTCCGGCGTGAACAGTGATTTTCGAAAATTTGCTCAGAAAAGTTGCTCTGATACCAATAGATACGAAACAACTAACTGAATAAAACTTTTGTTACTCGGTACTAAAAAGAACAGAACAAGAACAGTAAATTAAATACCCTACAATTCGAGATGTAGGCTCTCCCAAGAACAGTAAATTAAACTCCTGATACCCCTCTAGACAACCCCTAGATTATTTATATAGACTTCTAACTTGACCCCCAAACTAATGACTCTAATAAGGAAACTAAACATAATACGGAAATAAAACATAAAATATTACTGAACTCTGCTAGTTCTAAAAACTTCCAACAACCCCCTTGACTTCTTTAGAACGCCTCTTATAAACGTTTCCTCATTTCTGACCTGAGTCGTAACAGTTCACCAACCTTGTGTACTTTCTCAAGTGAAGGGAGATGTACATAAAAGAAAGAAAAATGGCAGGGTTTGAATAAATGAATAAATGAATAAATAAATAAAATATAAGGAAATTAAAGAAAGTACACTAAAATATACCTTTCTGCAGGATCATCAATCCTCAAGAATCAAATCCGTCAAGGTCGTTAGTTTCGTTTCTCAATCGAAAGATATTCCAGTCCCCAAGATAATTCATAACTCGGTCAAAAAAATTGTAGTATACACAACCATAACACACGAAAAATTTAGCTCTTCTCCTTGAAATCGGAAATGATTACATCATTTAAACCCTGGATATTCACAATCACCGGCAAACGCTAATCACGAAAATGACGTTGAATTATTTTTAACATTGTGCATGACAGATGAGTAAACATGGATCAGTTATCTCTTTCTCTACTTTTTGGTAACTTTGTTAATGGAAATTGAAATCCCAATAATCATGGATGAGTTACCTCTTTCTCTTAGATGGATGGAAATTGTTAACTCATCAAAGGGTAAAAGGGTGGGATTAAGTATGTCATTAACTTGATCAAACGTTAGATCATTATTGTTGATCCCATCTAATGGATCTTGTTTTCCCAAAACTTTTCTTATAATGTATAGAATAGAATACAAATAGATAGATAGATAGAGGATTTATCAGAGTTGAATCGAAAGTTTGAAAGTTTCAGTGAAAAGATCTTGCTGGAAATTTATCTATAAACTATAGAAAGAATATATATATTTTTTCCTTTAAGAAACAAAACATGATTTGACTTGATAAAAACCTTTTAGTATCTTTGGGGTGCTTTTGTCACAAAGAGTCAGAGACACGAGTGAGTATCGACACTTCAGGACAGGGCAATTACATATTTTCCCTTCTTAAATCCATCAAAATATAGTATTTAATATTTGATTAAGGATCAGAGGAGAAGACCACAAATGAGGAGAAAATGGACAGACCGAATTCACTGCATTTTAAGAACAAATTGATAGGTGTAATATACAGTGTTATTAAAATACAATGTTATTAAATTACAATGTTATTAAAATACAGTGTTATTAAAATGCAATCAAATTTTATAAGTGTAAAATGCAGTGTTTCATTGATAAGATGCAGTGAATAAGAACCTTAACCTTAATATTTATCCAAACATGTATTACGATCATTTTATATGCATTGAAAACTTATATTGGGATAAACATGATATTGTAGTGTACTTAGATAGGGGTTTTTATTATTCTACTTTAAATCATGAACTTTAAATTCGAACACATTCAAATCCAGATGAATAGTATCCTATACACAGGGTCGTCCCATGATTTTGGGAGACTCTGTTCTGTGGTAAAAAATAGGCCCCTAGTTATATGTGAAAAAAACTTATATAAAATAATACGGAGTATGTAGTCTGTCATTAGCATTCATACGTCATTTAAATATTAACTTATGTTTTGTTATTAAACTTTTAGAATAACTACATTTTATATAAAAGACATTCGAGTTTTCGCAACTATCAATCATTAAAAGACTTTAATAAAAATTTTCGTTAAACAAAAGAACCCCCTTCAAATAATAATCTATATTAACGAAAAGAATGGTCATACATAACTATTGCCAAGACATTCAACTTTCAAATGATACATAACTATTGGCAAAACATTTGCGTTTAGTTTACCAGAAGTCCAAAACAATGAAAATTATTTCTAGTACAATTATGAAATAATAACGGGTAGATATAAATAGAGTTGAAATAGTACAAGGGGTAAAAATGAACTTTTAATAATAATAGCTAACGCTAAGGGTGAAATAAGAACTTTGAATAATAATATGGGATTAAAAATGAACAAAGCAATTTAAAACATTTGACTTTTGAGTCATCTTCTTTGTTGGGCTGTCTGTAAGATTGTTGTAACCTCTGGTCTACCCCATTAAAAACTTCGAGCGAGGCTTTGATTTCTTTTCTACTATGGTTTTAGTATAAATAAACTAACTTTCCTTTATCGTAAAACTTGATTTTGTTTCATTAAATTGCCATAAAAGTGTATATATATATATATATATATATATATATATATATATATATATATATATATATATATATTCATCCTTAAGTTCTCAAATCTGAACCTTTCACAAACTATAGACCCTGTTCGCTGGAACACCTTGCACACCCTCTAATCTGGCCATGCCTATACAATTAGGTTCGATTTCGAATTGGATTGAAAATTTCCAAATGCGAACATGATTCAAATAACTCGAGAAAACTTCAATTTGACTCGATAACTACCCCTATACCGGCTACGCATTAGTCGCGATATATGAACATTTGTTTTTTCATTTTTCTTTTTTCGATCTTGCATTCTAATTTTAAAATTGTTGACTGAGAATCAAGTTGCAAGTTGAATAGACTTTTTCTCCTGTTATTTCTATCCACCAAGATTTAATTTCTTTATCTTTCAAGTTGATGAAATTTTCTTTTTGACTAGCTAGTTTCATATTTGTTCACATTAGTTTTTCTCATTAAAATAGATTAACAATTGTTAATATTTGACTAGTGTTGTGTTCAAACAAGTTGTTGGAGCTTATAAAAGTTTATTACAGCTTAGACATTATAATTAACAAAAACATAAAATACGTTCGTAGGCAGCAATATTCATTAGTAATAAATAATAAAATAATAATAATAAATATATATAATAAAGTATATATATACGAATAACTTATAAAAGTTATTTAAACGCAATATATTGATTTAGAGGAATCATACCATTACTTTATATAAATAATCCTTTCGTTTCACATATTTAATCACACCATCTTCTTCAACCATTTTCTAGTAAAGACTAATACTATACTATTGCTACTACTGCAACCATGCCGATCAAATTGCACGGAATAGTGGGTTCAACCGCAACATTTCGTGCTATGGCTGCTCTTTTTGAAAAGGATCTCGAGTTCGAATTTGTTCCCGTTGACTTGGCTGCCAAGGAACAAAAGACACCTCGATTCCTCACTCGCAACGTACGTACTACTTATAATCTCTACCGTTAAATTTCCGTTCTTAGCCATACATTTATCACTCACTTGGGTTTTCTTTAGTACATTTATATGTGTATGTTTATGAATATGTATTTTTTTTTTATTTTTTTTTGTGTATACAGCCATTCGGTCAAGTTCCAGTTTATGAGGATGGCGATCTCAATCTGTTCGGTAAAAATTGTCACAATATTTTCATGTCTAAAACTTACTTGTACAGTTGTAGTTATTGCATAGGGCCACTGAAATTCACAGAACGACCATGTTAATTGATCACTTATTTATTTCAGAGTCGAGAGCAATTACAAAGTACATAGCAGAGGCATACGCCGACAAGGGGACACCCTTAACATCCAGAGATCCAAAAAAATCAGCGATACAAGCCGTCTGGAGTGAAGTTGAATCACAAAAATTTGATCCAACGACTCATAAGCTAGGTATGGAGCTAGTTTTGAAGCCGAAATGGGGACAAACAACCGATGAGGCAGTAGTATCAGAGTTTGAAAAGAAGTTGGAAGATTTGCTTGATGTGTACGAATCACGGCTAACGGAAAGCAAGTATTTAGGCGGAGATAGCTTCACGGTTGTTGATCTACATCATTTACCGAACATTTATTACTTGATGATGACGAAAATGAAGATACTGTTTGACGCGCGGCCGCATGTCAGCGCGTGGGTTTCGGATATCCTTTCAAGACCTGCTTGGATCAAAGTAACTTCCATGCTAGAGGGTTGATTAGTATGGGTTAATTAAGAGTTGTACCTTGTATTGGTGATTGTTGTACTTTTATGGTTTGATACTTTGATCGTAGTTCAACGATAATAAATAAATTAATATTATTCTATGTATTTTTCAAGATCATTGTCTTTTCTTTCAATTAATTATTTTTTTCATTTTCATTAGAAAAATGTGAAAAATAAGAAAAAGGTGAATGTGAAATAATCAACGGGGAACGGAAAGACGTAATCAATGACGTTGTGGTCTGTGGTCGGTATCTATAGTTCACTAAAATTATAAATAGTAAGTGTACATTATTAATTGACCTCTTTTCACAATGTTACACGATGACGTCAAATATTGCTCCATAAATCCATCGGGTTGGTTTTGACATCTTGATAACCCGTTTCTTGTCATTCCGAACTTGGACTTGGCTACAAACATCAAACAAACGTTAGAAGAGGGTCCCGGACCGGAGCTTAAAAGCTCTTCGGTTGGCGATTCCCAATTAATATCCGCACTACGTTAAGGTAGATGCGGTTTGTATGCCGGGAACCTCTTGTGATTAACTACATTAATAATCAAAGTTGTAATACTAGTGTGAACTATTAGTAGAGATAGAAAGAGAGTAAAAGTCAGAGAAAAAGAGAGTCCTTTGCAAGTGAGGGTGGTGAGACCTTTTTATAGGACTCACATTGTATATTAGGGTGCATCAATTGTAATATTATAATAACCATTTGGTAATAACATATATCTTACAATTACCAGGCTCATAACCTAGGTACGTCATCAATCAATTAATCGTATGATTGAAAATAGTTAAATGTAGTAAATATATTCAAAAATGCAGTAGATAAACTATTAGTAATTTTTTGAATTTCTTTGAACCTCAAATTCATGGTGTCGAACATTTAGTCCGGCACCGGTAGTCGGAATAAACAGCCGTTTAGTTTCATCGATTCATCACCGGCGACGCGGAAGGTGTACTGTCCAGATCGAGGCATGTCGCCGGCTAGATACTCCGATTATGGGGGTCCAGAAGATGAATTTCACGACGCATGTAGCCGTTATGAATCGTATGAATCACGTAAGAGGAGCCGACTCATTTGTCGGTCCGGCGCGGTGATAGAAAGTGACGGCTGACGGTGGCGAATTTAGTGTGTGTTAACAGTTCAAATTTAGTGTGTGTTTATGTGTGTTTTTGTGGAAAGATGGAGTTTATATGTTAGTGTGTGTTTGTGGAAAGAAAGAGAAATATCAAAAAGTTAATCTAAGCGTCACTCTACTCAAGTTAATTTATGAAGATATTTTGAAAAATTTATGTTTTTACCCGCTTATCTCATTAAATGTAGATTTAAATTTTAGTCCTCAACAAAAATAATTGCGCACAACACCCTCGCAAGACATGGCATCATTAAGGCCGTTGATGGATGAACGTACGGCTGTTATGTCACTACTTCTCCTGCCCCTCATATCAGCCCAACCCCTTAGATCCCAATCTTTAATAATATTGAGGTTATTCTACATAATCAGGGGGCCGATAATTATTTTAACTTATCTTAAATTAATTAATATTTCTTTCTGTTGGGCAGGACTAACAAACTAAAACATCCAATTAATAAATCATTATTGTATGATGTATGATGTATGATGTTGAACAACATGTTCTATGTATTACGACGCAATATATAAGATCATTGATTTATTATTTGTAACATTTTATCAATTTTATCTCAAGCTTGCTTTTTTTTTTTAACATTTACAATTAATAAAGATTTGTTAACAACAACTTTAAAACTGTAATTAAAACGTCTAGAGATACATACAGTATTGTGCATTTATTAATCAATATATAAGGGATATGAAATTTATTACGGAGTACTACCAAGTATGTCTACATTTATGTTTTTGTTTGTCACAATACAAGTACATATATATATTATATTTCAACTAATCAAAACCAATTTTAAAGGGTGTGTTTGATATTATATTGGTTAAGAGTATAATTAACAGACATTATTAAAACTGCGTACATTTTTAAAATATATTATATTGGTTAAGAGTATAGTTAATGGACATTTTTAAACTGCATATATTTTCAAGATATAACGCTGAAACTAAGTCAAAAAGGTATGATTTACACAAGTGTAATAAACATGTCCCTACGACCTACTAACACCCTTTAATATGTCATTGTACGTCAACATAAGTACACCAAACTAAACAAAGAAAAATGGAACGACACGACATAAATTATTGATTCAACAAAATTCTTCTTTGACCAGCGATGGCTGTTCTCTCTCAAATACAACCTTACTTTGACTTATTAAAACATGTAAAAAGATACAACGACATACATCATATCTCTCAAATCCATTACATATCATCAACCCTGAAACATAGAAGTCACCTTAACCCAAGCAGGCCTAGATAGAATGTCCGAAATCCACGCGCTAACATGTGGACGAGCGTCGAACAACTTCTTCACATTCGTCGACATCAAAATTTGAATATTCGGTTGGTGATGAAGATCAGCAAGCGTGAAGCTATCTCCCCCCATATACTTGTTCTCGGTCAACCGTGCTTCATATACATCAAGCACAACCTCCAACTGCTTTTCAAATTCTTCTACAATCGCAACATCTGTTGTCATTCCGAATAATGGCTTAAAGAATAGCTCCCAAGTTAATTTGGAAGTCGCTGGCTCGAATTTTTGAACCTCAACTTCCATCCACACTGCCTGTATTGCCGATTTTTTTGGATCCTTTAGTATTAGGCCCGTTCCTTTATCGGCGTATGTCTCTGCTACGTACTTCGTTATCGCTCTTGATTCTACAACAAGTTATTAATTAGGATCATGATCAAATAAAAAATGTTACATTGCAAAAATTGTGCTGTGATTCTTAATTAGATGTTATACACGAACTAAAATTCATCAAATTTCAAAAATTGTAACTTGTGATCGATTATTACCGAATAGAATGAGGTCGTCATCTTCAAACACCGGAGCTTGGCCAAATGGCTGCATATACATTCGTTTAGCAAATATCAGATCTAGAGAAATTTCAGATAAATTAATGACACGTTAAATTCATAACAGAGAAAAGTTATGGTACGTTGCGAGCAAGGAAGTGAGGTGTCTTGTTGTCACCCTTTGAGAAATCAATGGGAATGAAGTCAACGTCAAGATCCTTTTCGAATAGAGCTGAAAGAGCACGAAACGTTGCTGGTGACACTACACCTCCACGAACTTTGAGCGTCATGGTAATAGCAGTTGTAGTAGCTCAATAATCACTGATATTGTTTAGTAGAAAAGAGGGTGATGAAGAAAAGAGGGTGATACAAATATGTGAAGTTAATGGGAGTTTATATAAGGATGGTTGTGGTGTCGATGGTGTAAAAAGGCACATATTAAAATAATAATAATAATAATCAATGCTCTCTCCGTCTCAAAATAAATGTTCACATTACTATTTATATATGTCTTAAAATAATTATCCACTCGTTAACTACTAAAAATCATTAAACTCCCAATTTTATCTTCATTTATTACTCTTAATCACTTATGTTTTAAATAAAATTAAGTCAAACTTACCTTGAATATAAAGACAAAATTGACATTTAACAAACATATTTTAAATCTCACAGAAATTGTTGGGGGACAACTTTGTGAGAGGGAGTGAGTAATAATAATAATAATAATAATTATTATTATTATTATTATTATAGCCACTTTATTTAACTTTATTTTATAATTTGGCGTAATACGTCATCCATCACATAAACATACGTTGTTTATTGTTGAATCATTGTCGTGGCTACAGTTTAATGAGGAAAGTCAAAAGGTTTTATTTACGACCTTGGAATTAAAATAAAAAATGAATGGAAAGAGTGCTTCTCAAAGACCATCGAGAAGTTAAGCTAATATGACTACATGTGGGTCAGGACCAATTGCAAGGAAATGGATCAGGCCCAAGTTTATTTGGAAAAACTTTCAAGAAGGAGCCCGTTACTATTACCATATCATATAAAAGAATGGACTTGGGAGAATTACTCCGTAGTATAATGAAATTCAAATGAAAATGAAAAAATTTGTGAAAATGAAAGAATTAGTAGGAATGTCACGTATCATAAAACTCATTTTTTCTCATATTTTTAAAAATTAAATATTTCAAGAATGACTCATTGAAAAATTATAAAATGCACCATAAAAATTAACATCTTTTTATCTTCGATTAGACATCTCACGTGATATACTCTAAAAATGTGTGTATATATAAGGTAAGAATCATGTGAGAACTAACAATTTGTGAGAAATTGTAAATACAAAATGTATCTAATCTCAAATAACATTATTAGAGATTATTAAATTCATTTTGTATTTGCATCTAGTTCTCACGGTTCTTACTATATGTTAGTTTTCACACGCATCATTTCATTATATATATATATATCAGGTTGAACTCTGGTAAAAACAAGGAGTTAAAATAAAAACGGCAAAAACGATCACAATTTGTATTCACAATTGTTTTTAGTTGTGAACTTTTATTTTTTGCGCTTCACATACGTTTTTTTTATTGTGAATCCTTATATTTTTCTGTTTTCCATAAACTTTTTATTGTGAACCTTTATTTTTTTTTCTTGTTTTACAGAAATTTAAAAAAATAAAATAAATGTGAAGCATAACTTTTTTGACTTCACATAAATTTATTAATGTGTGAAGTTTAATTTTTTTCAATGTGAAGCTTATTTTTTTTTCTTGGATCAAATGAGAATACCTTTAAAATAAGAACGCCTAATAATGCTTCAAATGTACAATGATTCTTGATAAAAAAAATAGTTAGATTTACATTCGTACATCTCAAATATGCGAAGAAAAATAAATGTACACTTCTAAAAATGCACAAAAGTCGAAAAAACGATTGATGTACGATTATCTCTATAATTGTGCATCAATCGTTTTTTTAATTTTTGTGCATTTTGAGAGTTCACATATAATTTTCTACACATATTTGAGACGTATTAGTGTGAATCTAATTATTTTATTGGCTAGTTGTGCATTTATAAGGTGTTCTTAGCCGTTCTTATTTTTAAAGTGTTCTCATTGGAACTCTACCCTATATATATATATATATATATATATATATATATATATATATATATATAATGGGAGGTTTAAATGAGACCACATAAAAGTTGAGAACTTGTGAGAACTACTAGATAACGTATTTGTTCACATGTGATTCGCTCAATTCATATATGAACATTGATATATGATAGATTTAGAAAGAAAAAAAATAAAAACTCTAAAAATTACGCCGTAGAACACATTTGAACCAATTTGTTCACATGATCGTTCACAAGGGAACACATATTTGTATTTTTATGTTTTTCGATATAATTTTAAGATTTTTTTTTTGACATTTTTATTTATCAATTAAAAGTACATCAATGTTCACATATGAATGAAGTTAATCACATGTGAACAAATACGTAAACTAGTAGTTCTCATAAATTTTTAACTTTTTAGTTGGTTCTCATTTGAACCTTCCCTTATATATAAATATTTCAAGGATCAAGTGAGAACCAAATTAGTGGTGAAAACCGTGAGAACTATGTTATGCATCTAATTCCAAACATGCATTTCACATTCTGCATTTAATTATATCACTTAAATTAGATGCATAACTTGGTTTTCATAGTTCTCACCAATCATTGGTTCTCACCGGATCCCTACCTATATATATATATATATATATATATATATATATATATATATATATATATATATAATCATCATTAATCAATATATATTAAAGGAGTATAAAAGAAAGCTCTAAAATTTGCCATGTAAAATTCAATGCCACATGTCAATCTCTAAACAAGGTTTTGATTAATTAATTAAATTAGAAAAAAAATTTAGATAATCATATAATTTAAAAATAATAAAAATTTACTTTAAATAAGACAATTTGTGTGAAACGATATATCCTTTAACATTACATTGTTAATGTTTTTGATAAACATATATTAAGAAAAAAACAATTCCAATTGTATTAGAATTCGTGCATCTCCCTTTTGCATTAATATATTTGATAAACATATTAACACAACAATCAAAATTTTATGTAAGTATTTATATGTGTGATGTGGCCTTTTACATTAGCTACTTAATTTGAATCAAGATCAAGAAGCAACACGTACATTACAAGTTGTGTTAAAGTGAAGATTTCTATACTTGTTAAATTCTTATATTAAATGCAATAGTATATATTTTGATAGATTTGGTTTTTATATGCTGCAAATATGTTTTTATATGCAACCATTAATCTTTTAATTCTATATTTAATTGATACCGAATGATTTTGATGTTGAATTACCATGTCACATAGTGCAATAATAAGGACTTGGTATATAACTGTTACTATATTACTATGTTATCTCGAATGTGTGTTATATTACATATTAATTATGATTTATTAAGAATAGACTATAACTTTGCATGTTTCATATATAATGCCATAATAATAGTTATACGATATTGTTAAATTATAACTAAATTCTTGAAGATTGTATTTTAAATTGTCATGCATCGCACGGGTTCAAAACTCGTATATATATAAGAGTATCAATCGTTGCTCCGGAATTTGCCACGTAGACAAAGATGACACTTGGGAAACTCTCACAATTTATAATTAAAATAAAATTGATTAGATTTAAATAGTTTAGATCAAGGTTGTCAAGATTGCGATATTGATCGTAGGATCGCACGGTCCTACAATCTTACCAAGCGAAAACGTGCAGGATGAGAGTAGGATTGCTCAGAAGGTAAGATCGTAGTAGGATCGTAGGATCGCACGTAAGATCGTAGGATCGGTGAACGATCCGATCCTACAAATGGGATAACCTTTTTATTTTATTTTATTTTAACTTTTTTTTTTACAATTGGCTAAATCTTTATATGGCTCATAACGATAGTTCAAAGCCGAATCTTAGCTAAAAAGTACCACACGCCTTTTAAAATTCAATTAATCAGTTCTCACCTTAAAAAAAATCTAAAACCCCAAAAATCGATAGTTGAAGTTCCAAGTGATATCTTAGATTATTAATTTTGATTTGTAGGCTCATATACTCTTAAACTTAATATTACTATTGGTGTAATTGTACTATGCTAAATTGCTACTATCTTTTGTTTTATAATGTTTATCATCCCACTCAAATATGTTGACAAATTAGATCATTTTTGTAACATAAAAGACTGAATGTTACGTTAATTTCTCTAAAAATGTTAGTTTTCTACTTGAATTTGGATATCTTTAGATATATAACGATATTATTTGTAGGATCTTATGATCTCGATCCTATCTTACGATCCCGATTTTGTAAAAATAAAAACGATCCTACGTAGAATCTTGAACCCGACAATCTTGGTTTAGATAATAATTTGTAAAATAAAAAATAATTAAATAAATATTAGAATTAGAATTGCCATAGAAAACTTCTTTGAAAATGTGATGATACTAATAATACTAATGTAGTAATTCTTCAAGCTAGGCATGCAACTACAATTTTAAAAATAATTATACACAGATTATCGTGCATCGTACGGATTCATATATATTTGCGTATATGTGCATTCAAGGATCATTGTACAATGAAAACCTGTTAACAAGAACATTTCGCTTGAATTGACGGGTTTCAAGTTTCAACCTTGACGGGGCTATTTTAAAGACATAAATTGAACTGCTAGTTAGAATATTACCCAGTTTTATACTTTTGTGTTTTTGGAGTAGTACTTCTCATGTTTAACGTAAGCCTAATTTTGCAAAAGAAATAAAAACAAAAAAACAAAAAGGAATTATATATCTCCCGAATAAATTCTTAATGTTGTCGTGACAAATTTTTTACTATGCAAAATTAAATTCATGTTACTTTTTTTTTATATAATAAAATACAACATGTAACTCCATTATTATGCGACATCTTAATTTCTTTATCGAGCTTTTTGGCATACCAAATTTTCATTTAATGAATTTTCCCCCTTCTTAAACTATATAGTATTACACGATTACGTTTTTAGAAATATAACATGAGCGGGGTCGGTATACATTGTACTAGTATGAACAAATTATTTATTGAGATGAAATATACTTTTGGGAATGTATTTTTAATCTTGTACTTATTATGAATATGTGTCCGTGATGGTAGTCTAGTGATAGAGAACATACAACATAAATGCGGAGTCGCGAGTTCAATCCTTGTCTCTATGCTCCTTTAATCTAATCCGGGGTTACATGGTTTACTTTCCTAATATTAGATTTGTGACCGGTAAATAGAGACCGTCAGATGATCGATTACCGATTATGATAAAAAAACTATATTATTGACATTATTATTATTATTAATCATTATTATTATTATTATTATTATTATTATTATTACTTTATTATACTAGTTCTAGGAATGTGGATTATCTTTGACCATCAATTAAGATTTTAACGTGAAAGAGATCACCGTAAAGGTATATGAACGAATAAATAAAGGTAAACCATGTTAAGGCCGTAACTAAATGACGTACAATGTTCTTTTTATAATAATAAAACCTTAAGGTATCATTATGTGCCGACCTGCTGATTTTATAACTATTTTAGTTGTGTACACACAACTTTTAACACCTTTATTATGGTAATTAGTCATAAATCATAAACATGGATCACTTAATTAAATCCACTCTCTTAGCATTTGTACCAAAGGGTATGTTTGGAATCACATTCAATTTCTCGGATCTTATACAAACTACCTATTCTGTTTTGTTAGTATGTATGGTGATTTACATCATAATTTTTTCTGAAGATTGATAACTGACAACTCAAAATCGGCTGCCTATTTATAATATGGTGAACATAGACTCCCTTACCAGCTTAGGTTACGGGAGTATCAGGGTGTGAACCCTTGTAGGTTCCTAAACGTAATCGTTCAATTCGAATCCAATCAACAATTCGTGCGGAATCCGTAATTGCTAAATGTGTCAGTGACTTAATTGAACAAAATGATAAAATCACACACAAGCACGTAAATACAACTGAAATCTATTAATATGAATCGATAGTTACAGCCAAACTAGTTTCGCTCAAAATTACACGCTTACAGAATTTGCAGAACTATTTGAACGAACACTATACACACCTATTTATAGACAAGTTGGCGACCTTAGGAGACACTAGCAAGTGTCGCCAACACTCTAAACAAAAACTCTAAGTGTTTAACCTAGCTGACTGACATCAATCTGGACCAACAACTCCCCCGTGTCAGCAACTTGGTTGATTGTTTATATGTTTAGCTCTAGATGTGAGGAAGTTGACTTCCTGCATGAATGCCTTTCTTTATACAGATCTTCACAACTCTTTGAAATTTTACAACTTTAGATTTGCCGTCTTCATGAAATAACAACTTGTTTGAATGTAGAATCTTTAGATCAGATTCTGAGAAGTTGATCAAGCTGATAGGATCATACACATTTACTGGTTCAAAAGACTTTCCCGTTCCTTCTATAACTACTTCACCCGTCATCCCATTATACCACTACCACTTGAAGTTTTTCAGGAAGTCCAAAGGGTATTTTCTCAAGAGAATTTGTGAAAGAGACTTGACTGAAGGATAACCCATCATGATCCAATAATTGTTAGTCTGTGGATTAATCATGTTCTTGAAAATCATTCTTTTTCCCATTGTCGGTTTGAAAAGATTAAATCCAGTTCTAACTTCTTTCCGTAGAATTTTTTCAATCTGAAATTCCCAGTCGTCTTTTGATAGGTTTATTAGATTTAACTTTGCTAATCGACCGACTTCACACTTGGGCAAGGAACTTGTCATTAATACTATTACCAAAATATTGCAAACCATCAGTTCTCTTTAAAACAATTACTTTAAGTTGATCATCATACATCCAAGTGATGATTGCTCCTTTATAGTTTCCTTTAACATTATAACTTGATTTGATTTATGGGGTTTGTTTGAGTTTCTTGAACCACTCAGTCTTTAAGCTTGATGTGTTTGAAGTTTCTTGAACCACTAACAAGTGTCGCTACAGGCGACACTAGCAAATGTCACCAACACTCTAAACAAAAACTCTAAGTGTTTTAACCTAGGGGTGTCACAAACCGAACCCGAATAACTAACCCGAATAACCCGAATTTGAAGCTTATTCGGTCACCCGAATTCGAATAACCCAAGTCTTATTCGAATTGGGTTTCAGATAAATATTTTACAATTCGAATAACCCGAATAACCACAAAAATTATTTAATATGCAAATATAACTATATATATATATATATATATATATATATATATATATATATATAAGTTATTTATGATTTATATAAATATATCCATATATAATATACATATAAGTTACTTATGATGGTTTATATAAATTATTAGTATCACTTATTAAAGTTTAAGTTTTGTTCAAGATGCGAAAATTTAGAATATTATCTTATTCGGGTTCAAATGAATAACACGAATCCAACCCGAATCCAAATAACCCGAACCCGAATAACCCGACCTTATTTGAATCGGTTTAGGGGTTAGATTATAAGCTTGAAAAATTGAATAATCCGACCCGAATAACCTGAAATCCGATTAAACCAATCGATTAACACCCCTAGATTAACCTGACATCAATATGCATCAACAACTCCTGCTCTTGTGTTTTTTGTCGCTACGCGTTATTGACGATGCACAGGATAAATAGATGAAGCTGTTTAGATACATACATAAAATTGTAAATAGTAAAAAAAAGAAACTACCTTCCACTTGCAAAATAGAAAATAGTAACCTTTAATTGATAGTAAGGTGAATTAACTTCTACGAGGAAATTAAAGCAAATTATTTTAACGGGTTGTTAAAATTTATCTCGGTTTCATACTTAAACCGGTTAAAATATCAATTAAACCAATTAACAAGAATGACTGCACATAACTATGAACAAGTAAAAATGCCCTTACTTGATTAATATTCTATTTTAACTTATTTATTTATTATTTATTATTTATATGTTATTTAGTTAATTTAATTATAATATATTTCTAATTCACAAATCTAAAGTACCCAAAACCATTTCGATGAATTCTCATTTACAATTTTCATTATTATATGTTGGTGGGATTTTAAATGCGCACGTCCCCGCTATGCGTATTCTTCTAGAATAAGTGACGCTCTTTTATTTGACAACATTATTATTATTTATTTATTGTGTATCCTTTATCGGTGTAATTATTTTGATATGATTTATTATTGTCTTTTTCTTGTAAAAGTAAAATGGGTTTATATTTTAGTTATCAGATATCAAACTTTATACTTTTTATTATTAACAGCGTCTATAATTCAACTTCGAAACAAAAATGATTGAGAGGTCTAAACTTGTAAACCTAAATATAGACTTAAAAATGTGATTGGTAAATGTAATAAAATTGATTGTATGAAATTAAGAGAGAGAAAAAAAATCAAACAATAAAAAAATTATGTCTAATTTTAAGTCTATATAAGTAGGCCTATATAACATTATTCACTTTGAAATTCACTATTGTATGTATTTAAGTTTTTAAAACCATCTTTTGTTTGCATGTAAGTTACAGAAAATTAAACATGTAAATTCATGTAGCCAAAAACAAGCAAAAAGCATACAATAGACGGTTTTAAACTTGAATACAAACAATATGAGATTTCAAAGTTATATACATATAATAGTAAAATGTATAAAGTTCGATATATAATCAAACTATAAACCCAAAAGTAATTCTAGGGAGTTCTTTACTTTTTTGGCGATTATATTATATATTGAAACACAAATTACATGAAATCTAAATATATTTAAAGGTAATTTGGAGGGTACCTCTGACACCAGTATCATATTTCAATGATACGTGTTCGCCCCACGACAAGGAGCATATGCTGAGGAACGGATTCAAATCCCTGACCTATAGGTTATATATGTAGAGTTTGGGCATTTACATTTACATCAATTTTAAAAGTTAAAGTTATTTCTAGACTCTTTTTTTTTCTTATTTGTTAAAAAAATTTCTTCTTGTTAGCATAGTTGATAACTCGTGACTCGACTCGTAATTTGAAATTTCGATTTTAACTCGTGATTCGATTCGTAAGTTTCACTATTTTACAATAAATATATACATTTTATATATTTATATATGTCTATATATATATATATATATATATATATATATTATTGTTTACGATTTTTGTTTTTAAGATGAGCACTGTTATAATAATGGACACACAAAAATCGTCTGGAAAAGCCACAAAAGGCATCGCAAACACCTACGCGGGAATTATTTTTATTTTTGAGCCAAAGGAGAAAATAAAAAAGAAAAAGGTCTTTTAACGATGATACTGTCGAGTCTAAAGCTACCCCGTAAAAATTTTCATTTTCAAACGAAAAAAACAAAAACTGAAATGCTTTTGCGACGACGTGGCGTCGCAATTTTTTTATTTTGCAACCAAAGAAAAAATTAAAAATAAAAAGACAATGGATTTGCAACGACGAAAGAAAAAGTCAGTTTTCTTGACAGTCAAACTGAAAAGCACATTTTTTGTCATTTTGCGGCTTTTTACGATGACAAATTGTCGTCGTTGAAACCCTTCGTCGGATTAGACCATTTTCTCGTAGTGTAGTAAAATACGACGAGAGTCAATAGTTAAGTCGTTGACCGGAAATATAATAGACGCTTAACTTAAAATAGTTTATATATTATCAATTATTATTCTATTTTGTCCTTCCATTTTTTTATTACGTTATATTAATTTTTTTCTGATTTTCTGACTCATAAGAGTCGCACAAGACTTAGAATAGTTACACATGACTCGCAAAAGTCAATAAACGACTCGTAAAAGTCAAAGTCATTTAAAAATCGACGTTCAAATCGTCTTATTTTTAAAATTTTAATTTACGAGTGGACTCGTATCTCGTAAAAGTTTAATAAGCATCCTCGTTAGAGGCGCGCGCAAGTTTAATAAGCATCATCGTTAGGCGCGCGCTGCTAAATTTTTTAGAAGTAAATAATTTAGTTCCTTACACGTGTACTCCAGGAGACAAGAAGTAGTAGTCAGTAGTGCTAGGTAGATTATCACTTCTTTTAATAATAAAATAGCGTAAACATTTAATAACTTGTTACTTTTATGCAATTATGAAAATGATCGCGCCTATTAAAAATTCAAATATTTATAAAAAAATTAAAAGCTTTCTAGAAAGTTGTACATAAAGCACTTTCTCTAAAAAGAAAAAAACATTTATTATTTAATTTAATTTAGTTTTGTTCACCAATCTAGCTACGCATTCCTACCACTAGTTCAAGTAATGCTCCCCATCTTATATTTGTGTCATCTTTATTTATACCCCTTCCATTTGTTCATACATCTCCATCATATTCTAAAAAATCTCAAATCCAACATTTCTAAACATTCTCTAAAACTACTCTAAACTAGAATGGCGATCAAAGTGTACGGTTCCATGCTTTCAACTGCAACTCTTCGTGTTCTCCTTTGTCTTTCCGAGAAGGATCTCGATTTCGAGCTTATTAACGTTGAACTTGCCGCTGGTGAACACAAACAGCCTCATATACTTACACGCAATGTAAGTACACTTCTTATTATTATTGGTTTTTACATTCCGTTTCATTCGATTTAAAGCTTAATTATATGTCATGTGTATTTGTATGCAGCCGTTTGGTCAAATTCCGGCGTTTGAGGATGGTGACGTCGAACTCTTCGGTAAGCACTAATCAATCACTATAAGACATTAATGTAGTTAGTTGTTCGCTCAGCTATAAGGAATTAATATAGATTAATTAATCAGCGTTTAGTACTTTGTATCTTTCAATGTTATCAATGTCATACAGAATAACTACAAGGTTTTCATTATTTTACATATATTTGTTAATTTGTGGCAGAATCAAGGGCGATTTCGCAGTACATAGCACGTACGTACACTGATAAGGGGACGTGTTTAATACACACCGATCCAAAAAAGGCAGCTGTAGAATCAGTATGGGCTGATGTAGAAGCTCACAAATTTGATCCTATACTGGTGAAATTGGCATGGGAGCTATGTATGAAACGAATGTTATTTGGACAGAAAGGGGATGAGGCTGTAGTAGAGGCGGAAGTGAAGCGATTAGAGAGCGTGCTTGATGTGTATGAAGCACGGCTGAAAGAGAGTAAGTATTTGGGAGGAGATAACTTCTCGTTGGCGGATTTGTACCACGTCCCTATGATCAAGTTCATGATGGATACGGAGATCAAGAAGGTTTTTGAAGCGCGACCGAATGTGAGCTCGTGGGTTGCAGATATTTTGGCTAGGCCTGCTTGCTTGAAGGTATTTGGTGTGCCCGCGTACTAATTGAACCACGGTTTGGAGAAAATAGTTAGCTTTGAGTTGTACGTCTTTTTAATGGGAGATGATTTGTACACCTACCTTGATGTATCTGCAGCTTAAAGTAAATTTTTCGTTGTTATATCTCATTTAATGATTCTATGACTTGTCTTCTTTTTTAAGTTTTAGTGGCCAATTTTATTTATTTTTATCTTTATATTGTAATCTACACAAATATATATTTTATGAAATGATTAAGCTTGAATTTAGTTGTTGAAGTTTTAACTAGTAACTTCTTTTGGTTATATATTATTAACTGATATCGATATCTTATTAAACTGTCTAATGTTTGTTCGTTCGCGGATCTTTTATTGACATCTCATTAAATTTGTGTACGAGCTTGGTTTATGTGGAATAGTGACTCATCAAAAGTGTTGTCAAAACGCGAGACTAAAAAGAAGTTTATGTTTAGTAAAGCCTACTATTAGAAGACAGAATTTACAAGTTATTATATGCCTAAGAGTAAGATAGTAGTTGAAAGTGTATTGAATTCAAGGTCAGGGTCTTTGTGACTAGACTAGATAGATCGAATATATTAGTGTTTGACTAAATAAGGTTTAATGACCATTAAATGTTTCGATTCACCGTATGTTGTCACATTCCTCAATCCTCATGTGAACGAATCACCTCAAAATTAACATAGATCGTGTTTAACGCTTTTATATACAAAATTGACTACGTGTTTCAAGCCTAATCTTTGTAGGTGTAATCGTGTATAAAAGTCTTAATTCACATGGTGATTACAATTTACATGTGTAGGCGCGCATTATCATACTTGTTTTTTTAATTTATTAATTTAATTAATTAATTAATTCAAAAGAAAGAAAGAAATAAAGCATATCCGGCCTATTTGGATCTCCTTATGCGAAAAAACCATCCTTTTAGGAAGGGTGAATATTGACATTGACGATTTAGTGGTTGGGATCAATTTTGATAAATTCACTAAGGTAGCATTAACAACAATTTATACTCTATATATATGATCTATATTTATATTTATGATGGATTTATCAAAAAACATGACGGATATATCACCACCCTTATTAGTTTATGATTTCTTAAAGTACGATTTTAATTATCATTTGAACCGAACAAAAATTTATTTTTATATGTTCTAAATAAATAATAATAATAATGATTAAGGATCTGAGGAGAATGCTTCAAATGAGGGGAAAACATACCGAATTCACTGCATTTTAAAAACAAATTTGTAGATGTAAAATGCAGTGTTGTTAAAAATGCAATCAAAATTTATAGGTGTAAAATGCACTGTTGTTAAAATGTAGTGTTTCGTGGTAAGATGTAGTGAATCCGGACGAGAATTTATACGATAAAAGTTTGTACATTTATGAAGTAATTAAGTTTTTATTTGCATAACTTAACAAAACTAATGACGGAGTTACACAAGTATTCTAGTTCTAGTTATTTCCAAAACAAAAGGCAAAACGTCAATGTTTTCTTTACTTATTACGTACTCGTCATTACAGGAAAATTAATACTTGCAAAAAGAAATAGTAAATTATCTTATCTTAAATATAATAATATAAAAAACACCTTTATGATATCATCAATTGAAAAATTTTAATTTAATCAATTAAGTCCTTTAATTACACTTAATTTATAAATATAAACCTCCTAAAAAATTTCAATTTTAATTTATATAATAATATAATAATTATTATATTTACCTCTATATTTGTAAGTATAACAATCTATTATTACGAAGTTACAATTTGAACCGAAAGCACCCTTTATGGACCAATCTCAGTAGTCCTGAGTGATTTGAATTGTAATTGAATACAACTTATTTACTTATGGTATTTAATCAATTGCCTCCTACACTTAAATAAATCATAAATCATAATTTTATTATCACAATATATATACATATATGTAACATACACTTTACACTTAAGTTATTTATGGATCCCCAACCCTCAACGAATATTAATCTTTAAAATTATAGGTGTAGCTCAATTTTTGTTGTTTCAAACTATTAACAGGTTTTTATTTGAAGGTCAAGCTTAATTCCTTTGTGTTTAATGAAATCCTTTAGTGGTTCAAAAATTAAATTTGTATCTAAAAAAGAAATTTTGTAAACTATGTAATTTGAGTAATCATGATAAATAAAATACAATCAATTATAGTTACAACTATAATATATCCTACTAAAATATCACGTGTCATGTTAGTATCGAACGATCCGTGAATTACTTTATAGATGAGATCATGTATGACGCAAGCTACTACGTTATAGATCACGTGGTTGTCGGTTTATAAATGGAACATTCTCGATGGTAAAGCTTTTAAATGTTTTTCTTTTTAAGTTTGTACAAGAGATTTTCTAAAAAAAATACTTTTATGCTTCAAAAGATTAAGTCCATAAAAATTTTAAAACCATTAAAATGTATTATATTAATTGCAAAATAGGTTTAAAATGTAACTTATAGGTTTACAAGAATTGAACTATTGCCACTCTTTTACATGTTTGTTTAATATGTTATTATAAGTTATAATATAATATAATAATGGCTTAAAGGTATTTTTATGAGTTTAACCATGGGAGCATGAGGATCTTTTAAATAACCTCTTACAAAAACTTATCCAAAAACCATCTAAAAGCTTTACTATTGAGAATGCTCTTGTAAGAGTATGATTTTGTAATTTGTATATTTAGTATACATATATTTTTGAGAAAATTACACAAATTGTCATTTAAATTTGTATTAGATTTTATTGATAGTCTTTTAAATATGTAATTTATAAAAATATTTAAATAACTTAAAATGCTTTTATTTAGTTCTATAAAATGCAATATTTTTCTTTTAAACAATGAAAATTAAAGAAAACAGTGAGGGTCAATGTCAATAGTGGTCACTCATGATTGAGATCAATTTTTCAGTCGTGGACTAGTCGTGAACAACTTACCAATCACGACTTCAAGAGGTCTTACGAATTACTTAAAGTCTTAAAAACTCTCAAAATAAAATAAAAATAAAAATTCATTTTGAGTTTCTTTTTCATTTTAAACTCCATATAATTACTAAATACTTGATAAGAAAAATAATACATGTATGTTTAGATCTAAACATAAAATTGTGATCGATAGATATGAAAAATTATTTGAAATAAATTAAGAGAGGAAAAAAAACACATTTTAGATGTCAAATGATAAATGAAGTAGACTAATTTCTATATACAAGTGAATGTTATCATTTTAAGACATTAAGTTTTATCATAAACAAACGAATGTATGACCTTTCATTTCATCTACACATTTCCATTTTCACCGAACAAAATATAACTGATTATATTTGTAACTTACAAAAAGTAAATTATGTCACAAAACTCATAAATTGTAAAAGATAACTTAATGACTATAACGAACAAATGTATGTCATTTCATCAAATGAATGTACTTATTTGTTTAAATTTTTTGTAATTGCTAAGAGCATTCTCAACGAAAGTTTTTTTTAAAGCTTTTTTATATAAAGAAGTTTTAGAAAAACTTTTTATCATTGGGGAAAAAACTTTTTCAATCAAAAGCTTGAGATTTCTCAAGCTTTTGGTGTAAAACTTTTGGTGTAAAGTTTTTTTCCCTAAATATTTACACTTCCACCTTCTAATTTGTTATTCAAAAGTCATTGGAAAGCTTTTTACATTGGAGGTAAAGCTTTTTTATAAAGCTTTTTTGAAATTAAATGATGTGACGTATAAAAAAGTTTTGGAAAGCTTTTTGTCATTGAAGATACTCTAATAGTATTGCAAATGTACATATATGTATTTGATTTGTAATAATATTGTGATGTGTAACTTTTAGTTCATCATTTTATTAATAGATAACAAAAAGTGCAATATCGTATCTAATTCGGGTTGTTCGGTTTAAACCGAAAACCAAACCGAATTGTATTAAGATCTTCGGTTTGGTTTTTTCACATTATTAAATGGTTCGGTTCGGTCTTTGGTTAACGTATTAAAGTATTTTTAACCGAAAAAATCGAACCGATTAAACCAATAAAACCGAAAACCGAACCGATAAACACCCTACTTCTTCTAAGGATACTATTGCATTCAAAACTTTATTAAAATGTCTAGCATGATTCTGTTCGACGGAAAAACCAAGCGATTAAACTAGTTTTCAAATCATTTCCTATCATAAACGACAACTTATTCTTTCAAGTGACATGCGCTGAGTTAGTGGAAGACCACGTACCATCGCTCTCTGTTTTTGACACAAAATCATAAAAACGTTTTCACTCATGCGGATAAGTTTGCGACACTTACCACTTGATGAGAGTCATGCAATATCTCGTCTCTTACTAGTTGTTTATGCAACATCTCGTCTGGGCCAGACAAAAGATTCATATTAGAAAATCTACGATGTGCAATTAGAGCTGCAACTAGACAAACCAAATGAATTGCTACTAGATGTTGACTTAAGATATAGGTCATCACCCATTGCAAGCAAGTCTATTCACACGTGACAATCATTTAATTATGAACCAACGCAACTAAAATTAACCCAAATAACATTACAAACACCAATTACATGAAAAATAATGCAGTAAATCATAAAAAAGCAAGTTCACTGTACTATGCTAAATAACCCAAATTACATTACTTAGAATATAATCAATTAAAATTGATCAAAATAACAATATTAATACCAACCTTGGTCTTGATGTGGTTGATAGCTACTAGTTGCTTAAAGGAGGTCAAAAAGTCAAAGATGAATATTTGCTTGGTTGTTATCTTAGTTGGTACAACATAATGAAAAACGTATATAATTAATTTTACTAAAACAATACAATAAATA
The DNA here is from genome assembly GCA_963930675.1 of Gnaphalium uliginosum. Classification (NCBI taxonomy): domain Eukaryota; kingdom Viridiplantae; phylum Streptophyta; class Magnoliopsida; order Asterales; family Asteraceae; genus Gnaphalium; species Gnaphalium uliginosum. The sequence goes on along the minus strand of OZ005680.1, from coordinate 35,447,859 downwards.
GATAAATACACAACTTGGTACAACTCAAAGACATCACCTATTTACTCAATCTCAACCACCTACTGCTACTATGTTATCACTTTTCTGCACACGATTAATTCTACATGACCCATCACTATCTTCTGAACCAAACTCAGCGCGTACGTTTCCACTCACAAATTAAATTCATGCACACACACATGCATGGTTTCCATCGCACACACATGCATGGTTTCCATCGCACCCAAACTCATGCCAGTGTACAAATAAATACTAAATCCAATTCATAGTCCATCTAAGTCTTCTCAAAAAATTGTAACACAAAATCATCATTTGTGCAATGGGTGAAACCAGTCCACATTAGTAACACTTTGAACCACTGTTCATCAGTCCATTTTGGCACCATCCAATTCCTTTTCTTTAGGCTATCACAACAATAGGAATTTTGACTTTTTAAAGTCACCCTACAATACTTGACTTGTGTTACCGTCTTCATGTACTCATCCCATCGATCCCTTTGTGTTCTTTTCTTTTCCACAAACAAAACTCCACAATCAAGTTCATTCTTGTGAATCTCATATGTTTGTTTGTATGTGCGACTTGTCCCAAATGACGGTGTGCTTTGCTGTGACCCTCATTGTTCCTTCTGTCTCCTCACGGCTGAAGAAACGGGAAAATTGCAGTGCTGTTGACATGTGCGGGAACCAAGTACCTCCGACGGAAGTTACTCAGTTTTGAGGAATAACAAGTCAGAATATCAATCTTCCTCTGAAATGAATACCGCAAGTATCTCCGACAAGTTGAGAATTCGGTAATTGGGTTGTTATGGCATGTACTCAGGGTATTCACTCCGGAGGAAGTTTGATATTCTAACTTGATCTTTCTCAAAAAACTCAGTAACTTACGTCGGAGGTACTTGATTCCAACACGTGTCAAAACGTTGTAACTATTCCCATTCAGCGGTGAGGAAACATACGGGACAATGACGGTCGCAATTAAGCACACCGTAATTTGGGCAAGTAGGCGCACACATCCATATCATATTCACAAGAATGAACTTGGTTATAAAGGTTAATTTATACTTTTGTTTGTGGAAAAGAAATCAAGGGATCGTTGGGATCATTGGGAGTATATATGTACACAAACAGCCTTGTATGCTTGCACGTGAAGTGAGTACATATATGTACATATATCATTACTTTGTACCTATAGATATGTATATCTTTATGTATTCATTTACTTTTGTTCAATTTGATCCATGATGTATATGCAGCCATTTGGTCAAGTTCCCGCATGCGTTTGAGGATGATGACATTATACTCTTCGGTAATCGATCTCAACAAAATACAAAAATTAATTATCTTCGGTAATCTATTTAAAGTTAGGTCCCAAAATGGAGATTGTGGAGGAGAAGCAAAAAAGCGCTCGAGTAATTGCTTGATGTGTATGAAACTCGTGGGGCGGATTTGCATCACACTGCAATGATCAATTTTTTGATGAATACAAAGATGAAGTAAGTGTTTGATGGGCCTCATGTGCCGCATGGGTTGCGGAACTTTTGTCTAGGCAGTTCTAAAAAGATCTTTGGTGTGCCTGTGTACTAATTACTAAACATACGCTGAGGGCATGCTCGAAGTGCGGGGGATTTTGTGACAATTTCTAATTGCCTATCTTGTATTTCTAATAAGTTATTTAATCGTTGACATGGGATTTGGTTGTGGTTATTGTTGTTGTTGTACTTTAAGTTTTTGGTTGATTAATGGGGGTTGTTTTTAATTAGCTGTCATCACTGCCCAATCATCATCATCATCTTAAGATATTTAGGGATTCATTTTTATCGTGTACTATGTAAACTCTTTTGTTCTCGTGTTGTAATCAAGCCGAACTTGGCTTGTCTCATTGAAGATAAGCTCAAATTCGGCTCGATAGCTCGACGAGCTTTTATAAAGCATGCTCAAACTCGGCTCGAAAATATGTCTGGACGGCTCGAGCTCGGCTAGAAAAGATCGAATTTGTACATAAAAACTAATTTATAATATTCAAACTTATTTTATATTAATTTAATAATAAAAATGAATACTAAAAATCTTTCAGATATCTTTAAAATTAAAATAAATCATAAAAACTAGTCAAATATTTATAATAGTCAAATATTTCGTAAAATAATCTAACAATATTAAAAAAAAACTAGCAATAAGAGAAAATTGCAATTTTTGTCCATGTGGTCTTTCGGTTGCCAATTGTCATTGTATAATTTTTTTTAACGAGTAGGTTTACCGTGCGTTGAGAGGAAATAAAATAAAAAATATACTCCGTATATTTATAACACCTTATCTAATTCTTATTTTTATATATATTTGATTTCGTTATCTTTTTTGTTTATATATATTTCAAAACAAATATCGTAATATTTCACCCTTCTATTATAGTGATTAATATAACAGATGGATCTCCGTCAAATTGAATTTATGTCATTTAGATTTGTATGAATTTATATCAACTAATATTGGATAATATCTTATAACCATGGTTATAGATGTGCTTTTGTGCATATGTATGTAAGTAACATAAATGACATCATGTAATATCTTTAACATTCGATGTACTTCAAGGTAAAACCACTATATTGGTAATATAAATAATAATAGTAATAATAATAATAATAATAATAATAACTTAGATGATTATGTGACATATTATAAAGTGATAAAATTTATTATATCATATAATGTGTATCACACTTAATATCAACAAATCTTTAACTTATAAAAATGATAGAATATAAAAATAATACTTAGTGTTAAATAAAACACATGAATAATATTATTAATTTTTTTTTTGTTAAAAGACAACAAATTGATTAATCGGATGTTCGAATATTTATATAAGGTAATGTACATATATTTTATAAAATATACAACTATACAATTATAAATATAAGTATATTAATCAAAAATATATTTTTAGATAGTAGTATATAAAAGTCAAAATTCAACTAAAGTAGTTATACTATATAAATTTATATAATAATATTGAGTTAAAAAAAGAAAAAAAACTATTACCCAAATAATCATTTACAAGTCTGTAAATGTAAGAGGTTGATAATTCGCATTTTTAATCTTCGTGGTCCTTGATTTTTGCTAACTTATCCTTTTGTCTGATTTTCGTAAAGTTCCTTTGTTAATTTAATCATGTAAAAGACCAAAATACCCTTTGTTGATAGTTTCTTTTTAATATCTTTTATTTCTTTTTGTTTCTTAATGTTGTTTCTGTCCTCACGTGCAGATCCACTAAACACCAATTGAATTTCATGGAAGCAAACTTCTCTTTGATTACATGCATACTACAAATCGTACTAATTAGTACCATATAGTTAACATGCTACGTTATATTCGTTACATTGCTAGAACACTTTGTGATATCAATATTCCTTCCATGAAATTGTTATATCACTTACAAAATTCACTTGATTTAGTGGAAGCTCATAGATTTGATAAGGCGGTGGTCAAATTGGCATGAGAATTGTGTATGAAGCGGTTTTTTATTTTAAATGTCGGGTTATTAGTGAGGTTATTGCTAAATATAAAATTTTATTCGAAACAAACTTAAAATAGTGAAGTAACTCAAATGTCCGATTTGGAAGCTTATAAACATATGTCACAATAAACAGAGTAAAACAACTCCTCCGTACAAGATAGCTATAATCGACTTCATTTAATAGTCAAGTATCAATAAAAAGCGTCAAACTTAGTACGTTAAACATAAATAATCTAATAAAGATAATGTATACTCTGCTACAAACATATTCGGATATCTTATCTAAAAGTTATGATAAAGAAAATCTTATTGACCTCTAAAGTCACAAAACCATAAATTTCTTTAGCTATTACTAATATCTCGGTGATAAAATAGCTAATTAGATATCTAAATCATAAAATAGTAAGAAAAAAGGTTTAGAGAATAGGTAATTCGGCCATATTGAAGATCTACAACACAACAATTAAGTTCTTCAAACGTTAATTAACTAAACATATAATAGTTTTTCAATTTAATATATAACTATACAACTATAGGAGTATACTTACAAAATTACTATTATTTTTATTTAGATATATCGTTGGAGAATCTTAAATATTATAAGGAACATTTTAAAAAAAATAAATATTTAGTTGACATATAATTGATCTAAAAACAAAGAGAAAAGGGTTAAAAACAAAGTGAAAGATATTTCTTATTCTTGTTTACTTCAAAGGGTTTTTATTATGGATGTTCCCACATCGCTAGGTGACACTTTATGAGCTTGGTTGAAAGAAGGAGGAGACTTTATATTTTAAAAGCCGCTAAACGCATTTGAAAATAAAGTTTAACTTTCTATTTGGATGAGGCTTTGTTGATGATGGGCCATTGGGCTGGGGGCTTATGCAGTTGTAAGCCGACTAGCCGAGGGCATAATCCAAATATTATTCAAAAGTCTACTAGAATTTGCAAATAATTATTGGGTCATTGGGGTCCGTGGCCCCCACTCCTATGTGAAGAGATCCGCCCTGCAAAGAAGGGTTGGGAGTGTTGCTTGATGTGTACGAAACACGATTGAAAGAGAGCATTTGGGAAGAGAAAGCTTCTCGTTGGCTGATTTGTGCCACGTCCCTATGATCAAGTTCATGACGGATACGAAGATAAAGAAGGTTTTTGAAGCACGGCCAATTGTGGGCACATAGGTTTTGGATACACTGTCTAGGCCTAATTTTTAAAGGATTTCATGTGCTTGAGTAGTGAATGTTAGGTTTGATAAATACGACTAGATGTGAGTTCTACGTCGTGCTTGTCGTTGCTGTACGGCACAATTGTTGTTGTAGCCATCATTGCACAACCATTTAGAAATGCAAATTCATTTTACAAATGTAAAATACGAGTATTTTCTACCCTCACACACAGTCTATAAAAATATGTAATTTTGTATAGGCATATATGAATTTACGCATATGAAGAAGTAAATTCTTTAGTTTTTTTTCATATACGTATTTTAAGAGTTGTAGTTTAAAAAAAATATGAATGCGATAGTTATAATATGTACTAGAAAAACAAGTAATACCTACAGCAAACTCATGATCTAGTTCTTCATCAGTATCAGTAGCTGCAGTGTGCAAGTCAGTCTTGACAAAACTTTTTTACAACTGCTCAAATTGTCTAGAAGTCATTACTACATTTCCAGTCTCCACAAGTGCACCAGTGCCTTTCACATTAGCATCGGACTTGGGCTTGTTCTCCTTAGATTGCTTTGAAGCAGACTGTTTGGACTAATAGTGCCAAGATGGATATCCAACCTTTTCCCAACACTTCTCTCAGGTGGATGCCATTTGTAACCACATATATCACACTTTTCTTTGACTGTACTCTTGCTATACATAGCAATTGATTCAACCAGTGAATTACTAATGTTATGAAAGACATCTCTTTGTGATTCTTCCTGTTGTATCAGAGAACAGGCAACCTCTAAACTAGGCAAAGATGAGTACACCAACATCTGACTTCTTAAAGAACTATATTGATCATCCAGTCCATTTAAGAATTGAAATAATCTCTGTTCCTCGTTTTGCTTATCAAGTGCAGAAAGAAACACGAGTGTTTCAGCATTAATAGCAGTTAACCTTGGAAGTTCATTCATAGAATCCAATTCCTCCCAAATACATTTCATTTTGGTGTAGAATTCACTGATTGATGTACCATTTTGCATAGTAGCATAAGTATCTTTATGCAATTTAAACTTTCTAGAACCATTGCTTTAAGCAAATCTTTTTTCTAATTGCAACCAGATCTCATAAGAGGTACCAACAAACATTATAGATTTAGCAATTTGTTCACATACAGAGGTCATTATCCAACTAATAACCATATGATTGCAAATATCCCACTGTTCAGCCAAATTTGCATCATTATTAGGTCTAGGAATTGTACCTTTCACAAACCCTAGCTTACGTTTAGTTGACAATCCAATCTCCATAGCACGCCTCCAAGACCTGTAATTCTGTGCTCCAATAAGCTTTTCTTGCACAGAAAGAGAACCCGGTCCATCTAAAGGATGAAGAAACATAGGATTTTGAAAGAATTGATCCATTTCTGATGAATCAGAAAAGAAATCGAAAATTGAGCGGAAGCAACACAATGAAATCACGCAAGAACTTCTACACGAATTCTGAATTTCAGTTCACCATTGACGCTCTAACAATAGTGAAGTTTAGAGAGAGAAAAATGATTAATTCATTAACTTGATCAGTAAGAATACATCTAACCGTAATTAACGACCTCTAACAACCTTTCTAATACAAGATACAAATTACACCTTTTACACTAGACTATTTACAACTTTATTCCTTTATCTTTCAAGTGTATTACACATAATGACTTTAGTCCTCTAACAACCTTTATCTTTCAACTTAAGTCCTTTATTTTTTCTAGTCAAACTACTTTGCTAGAAGATTGGATATTGGACACTGGTGCTACTAACCATATGACTCCTATGTCTGACAACTTGATTGATCCACAACTGTTGGATATAAAACCACAAATAAGATTGCCCACTGGTCAAACATCTACTATTTCCCATTTTGGGAAGGTCAAATTACAAAATGGTCTTCTTTTACAAAATGTCTTGGCAGTTCCTTCTTTTCAATTTAGTCTCTTATCTGTGCCAAGGTTGACTGAAGATAGTAACTGTTTTGTGACTATCTATCCACAATTCTGTGTGATACAGGACTTGTTAACCAGGAAAGTGATGGGACTGGGTAAAAGAAAAGCTGGGCTTTATCATCTGCTGAATGTACCTTCTGCACAAGTGGATAGTAGTTTGAGGGAGTTAATAACTTCTACTCTTGGTAATAGTAGTTTGTATGCTTTTTCTGCAATAAGTGATAAGTCTAGTAATAAAATAGACGAGTCATACTCTCTATGGCATCATAGACTAGGTCACATTTCAGACTCAAAAGTAAAGCATTTGTCTTGTATTCCAGCAAAAGATTCTAAAGGAAATAGTTCTTGTATGACTTGTCCAGTGGCAAAATTTGCAAAACTACCTTATTCTGTAAGTACTTCTCATGCTACTGATGTGTTTGATCTTATTCATATAGACATTTGGGGGCCCTATAAGGTTCTTACAGAAGGTAAATTTAGGTATTTTTTGACTATAGTGGATGATTGTTGTAGAGCTACTTGGACATATTTGCTTGTACACAAGTCAGATGCATTTTCTGCTTTGAAATCTTTTCTTGTTTTTGTTAAAACTCAGTTTTCAAAACAAGTAAAAATAGTGAGATCTGATAATGCCTTGGAGTTTGTAAAAGGTCAATGTGGGGTATATTTAAATTCTCAAGGCATAGAACATCAAACTTCCTGTGTAGATAGGCCACAACAAAATGGCAGAGTGGAAAGAAAACACAGGCATATTTTAGAAGTTGCTAGAGCTCTCAGATTTCACTCCAAATTACCTTTGAAATTTTGGAGAGATTGTGTGGTCACTGCTACCTATCTAATAAATAGGTATCCTTCTTCTGTTTTGAATAATAAAACTCCATTTGAAATACTTATGCAAAAGCAACCAACTTATAGTCATCTAAGAGTGTTTGGTTGTTTTGCTGTTGCAAGTAATCCATCCAGAGTTTGTGACAAATTTGCTCCCAGAGGTGTTCCTTGTGTATTCTTAGGATACCCTCAACATCAAAAGGGTTATAAGTTGTACAATTTACTCACTAAAACATCCTTTGTGTCCAGAGATGTTACTTTTCTTGAACACATTTTTCCTTTCTCTTATGAAAGCATTCATCAATTTCTCAATCCTTTGCCTATTGATTTACCACTTTCATCTCCTTCATCATTCAATTATGATGATGTTTTATTTTCTTTATCTCTTAATACTATTCATACTCATGATGGTGTTCATATTCCTGAATCTACTCTTGATTCATCTTACCCTATTCATTCTCATACTCATAACACTACTGAGCATGAATCTCCTGTTGATTCTTCTTCACAACCTTCCACTGATCCTGGTGATTCTGCTACTGATTCCACTGATTCCAGTCCTGTTACTAGTATTTCTTCTATTCCACTTCCCAGAAGGTCTACTAGACCCACTAAAGCTCCTGCTAAGTTTCATGATTTCATAACTCCAACTATTCATCCAAGGGCAAATCAAGTTTCTGTTACTATGGTTAAATCTGAATTTCAGGATTATGTATGTGCCCTGTTAGCTTAGACTGATCCTACTGGCTTTAAACAAGCTATCAAGGATCCAGATTGGTGTCAAGCTATGAACTTGGAATTATCAGCTTTAGAGAACATTGGTACTTGGGAGATCACTCAATTGCCCACAGGCAAGAAAGCTATTGGATGCCATTGGATTTACAAGACCAAACTTAAAGCTGATGGTACAGTGGATAGAAAGAAAGCAAGACTTGTTGTACAAGGGAATAGACAAAGGAAAGGCATAGATTATGAAGAAACTTTTGCACCAGTAGCAAAGATGGTCACTGTCAGGGCATTGTTAGCTGTTGCAGCAATGAAAGGATGGGAAACCTGTCAAATGGATGTTTCTAATGCATTCTTACATGGTGACCTACTGGAAGAGGTTTATATGAAGATGCCAATGGGATATACCAAACAGGGGGAGCCTGTCTCAGATACTTCTTCTACTGGTACTACTTCTCAGTTAGTCTGTAAACTTGAAAAATCATTGTATGGTCTCAAACAAGCTCCAAGACAATGGTTTGCTAAGCTTTCCGGTGCTTTGTTATCTTTTGGTTTTGAGCAATCCAAAGCAGACTACTCTTTGTTTGTTAAAAAGACTTCAGACTCATTTACTGCTGTTCTTGTTTATGTGGATGATTTGTTAATTACTGGTAATGATTCAACCCAAATCAATTACCTCAAAACTCAACTCAGTTCTCATTTTCACATGAAAGATCTAGGTAGTTTGAGTTATTTTCTGGGTCTTGAAGTTTCAAGGTCTGCACAGGATATTTTTATTTCTCAAAGAAAATATGGAGCAACATTTAAAACTGCAAGCTGATGTGGGAACCCCTTTATCTGATCCAGAAACATATAAACGGCTTATTGGTAAGTTGATTTACTTAACCATTACTAGGCCAGATATATGCTACACTGTCCAACTGTTATGTCAATTTATGCAGTCCCCAACATCTGTTCATATGCAAGCTGTTATGCATTTGCTTAGATATTTGCTAAAAGCTCCAAGTCAAGGTATTTTGTTGGCTAATGATTCTGCTGTTCATCTTACTGCTTACTGTGATTCTGATTGGGCTAGTTGTCCTATGACTAGACGATCTACTACTGGTTATTGTGTCTTACTGGGTGATTCTCCTATTTCTTGGAAGTCAAAGAAGCAAGCAGTAGTGTCTAGATCATCTGCAGAAGCAGAGTACAGAGCCATGGCTCTTACATGTTGTGAAGTAACATGGTTGGTTACTCTTCTCAAAGATCTGGGATTGAAAGATTTAGGCCCAGTAGATCTCAAATGTGATAATCAAGCTGCTCTATATATTGCTGCAAATCTTATATTTCACTCTCGTACTAAACATATTGAAGTAGACTGTCATTATGTTCGTGATCAAATGAAGTCTGGTGCTGTCAAACCTTCATATGTTTCTACCAAAGCTCAAGTGGCAGATGTTTTTACCAAAGTGATCAGTGCTGATCAGCAGGACTATCTTCTTCACAAGTTGGGAGTGTGTAACCCAACCCATTCTCAACTTGAGGGGGAGTGTACAAAGGATGGTATAGGTTAAGTCATTAAGTGTAATACACTTGAAAGATAAAGGACTAAAGTTGTAAATAGTCTCGTGAGGTGTAATTTATATCTCGTGTTAGAAAGGTTGTTAGAGGTCGTTTAATACGGTTAATTGTATTCTTACTGATCAAGTTAATGAATTAATCATTTTTCTCTCTCTAAACTTCACCATTGTTGCAACTGCACATATGTAGAATTTGTTAACTAACTATGTCGGATTCAAATTCTTTATTCTTTTTATGAATAACAGATTATCATTACATAACATAAATATTTTGTTTAACATACTACGTCAATCATACATTGTCATTTTACATTTAAGTTTGGTAAATTTGTTCGTAAAGATCCACTTTCAAACAATGATATATATATTTTTATATATAGGTAAATTCTACCATTTCTATGTAAAAGTAATCTAACTGTTGATGTTTCTGTTAACTACCTTTTTGATAACTAAATTAAGTATCTCTCACTTTAAAATTTTAATTAATTACGTAAATCTTACATGTTTCATTTTATTTCAAATTTACAGACCAGTTATATATATATATATATATATATATATATATATATATATATATATATATATATGTATGTATGTATATGTATACGTAAAATCTACAACTTCTAATAATCTCATTGTTGATGTTTATATTAAGTACCATTCGATGACTAAATTAATTATCATTTTTTATATATATGTATACGTAAAAGTGCTCATAGTTGATACGTTCTATATACTAATTAATCATTTTGCATAAATCTTCTCTAATTTTTCTTTTTTTAAATATAACGTTCCTCAATTTATAATTTTTGATGCTCCACGTGACAATAATTTATAGCATACATTCTTTATTCTTTATATATAATATGTGATATAATATATATAGTTGAATTAGTATACCAATGTGGCAACATTATATATGCTTTGAGAACGACTTAAGCATCTCTTTATCGTATAAAACTTTAAGAGTGTACAGTGACTTCTCAATAAAAACAATAAATTAAGAAATCAGAAACAAATGACATCAACGTATATAGGTTAATTTATGTTTATATTTAATTTAAAAGCAAATTATATTCATAATTAATTTAAAGTTAATTTATTTGGAAAATCAACCACTATATAAGAACATGGTATATAAAACATTTATTCGCATTTATTTAAAGAAAAATCAAGAAATGTATAACCATTTCTGTCGCCTTATATATATAAAATATAGGGATTAGTGCAAGGAAATGTACTTAACTTAGTCCGATCTCTATAGTGTGTATCTAACTTCGTTTTGATCTATTGTGTGTATCAACCTATCAACTTGGTCTATTGTATGTATCCAATATCTAATATGATAACGTGACAACCGTATAATGTTAGCTACAATATATATATATATACACCCTCTTTCGACTTAATTTCACATATATTGTTAGCTACAAATACTGTCATATATCACCAAGAACTGCCACTACCATGACGATTAAAGTGTTTGGTTCCATGCTTTCCCATCAAAGTGTCCGTGTTCTACTTTGCCTCGCCGAGAAGGATCTCGATTTTGAGCTTATAAATGTTGAACTAGCGGCCGGTGAACACAAACAGCCTCATATGCTTGCACGAAATGTAAATATCTATATATACCTTATATCATTACCTTCTTCTTTCATTCAATTTGATCTTTGATGTGTATACATATATGCAGCCGTTTGGTCAAGTTCCCGCGTTTGAGGATGATCACGTTAAACTCTTCGGTAATCAAGCACAACATATAAATTGTTGAACACTATATTTAAAGTTGGGTTGAGTGTATGAAAAGTTATCGAAGTTAATTACCCGAAATTCTATTGTATATATCCAATATAACTGATTTTTATTGTATTTATTAACTTTCAATCATTACCATTGTATGAAAATCCGGTGACTTATTTATCATTTTTCTAACTTGGCAGCCATATAAGTTGTCACGTCATTTGTTTACGAGCTATGTTAAAGGCTGAATGTATATAATAAATAGTTGAAAGTACATACAATAAAAACTTATAAAGTTAGATACTTGGAATTTTGGGTAAATTTTGATAAGTTTTTAAGCGCTTAACCCTTTAAAATTTTTGTTATTTAATTGTTGTTTTGTTACAGAATCAAGGGCGATTTCACAGTACATAGAGCAAACATACGATGGTAAGGGGACGGATCTGATAAATAAGGATCCAAAGAAAGAGGCTGTGGAATCAGTGTGGATGCAAGTGGAAGTTACGAAGTTTGATCCAGTAACGGTTGCATTAGCTTGGGAGCTATGTATTAAGCCGATTTTGTTTAAGAAGGAAGGTGATAAGGAAATTGTGGAGAAAGAGCAAAAGGTACTGGAGAGCTTGCTTGATGTGTACGAAACACGACTAACTGAAAGCAAGTATCTTGGAGGAGATAGTTTCTCGTTGGCGGATTTGTATCACATTGCTATGATTAAGTTTTTGATGGATACGGAGATGAAAAAAGTGTTTGAATCGCGGCCTCATGTCAGCGCATGGGTTGATGATCTTTTATCTAGGCCTGCTACTATCAAGATCTTTGGTGTGCCTGTGTATTAAAACTTGGGATCACTTTGGTTGTGGTTGATGTTATACTCTAAGTTGGTTGTTAATAAATAATGGAGGTTGTTTTTGGCAGTCATCACTGCCTGATCATGAAAAATACAATTTCATGTTGGTAAAGGTATCTATGAATTTATTTTCTTCATGTACTATGTAAACCCATTCTGTCTAAAAAACATCTGAAATATATTTTTGCAACTTGGGTTGATAATTGATATTGTTACATAAATTATTACTACAATTTTATTATTATTAGTACACTTGAAGTTGTGTTGAAACAAATTTTTATGAGGTGAATCTTTAAACCTCAATCTCTTAACTGAAGATGTACGTACTGATTTTGTTCATTGGACCCATTTGATAGTTTCGACCTGTCAATTAACCCGACTCAACCTGAATTACCACTCCTGCGACTTAGGAGAGTATATCAGTACCTGAATTATTGTTTCAATTCACGTACATTCAATAAAGATGGGGAGCACACACTTGTGGATTTCCTTTTAACAATTATTATATTTTAGAAAGAAAAAAAAATGAAAGAAAACAATGCTTTTTGAAGAGATAAAAAGAAAAAAGATTCCAAAACTTTTTAAATCTAGCAAATCAATAAATTAACTGGCCATTAATAAATATATATATTATAAACTTGAGAGCAGTTCAAAAGTGTTGGCAGAAAGCGTATCTCTAATACTAATAGCTCAACATGTATTTAGGTTCCATCGTAGGGACTCCCAAATCATTCTTGATCCCCCGAACGTTCATTAACACCCGAACTTTTTCCAGTTTGCTCCACTTACCCATATCAGTGTACAAACTACACAATACGTCATAACAAGCACGATCGTTTGGTGAAAGTTTTATAATATTCCAAGCTGCGAATTCAATCATTTCTAAATCCCCATGACCTTTACAACCAGCAAGAAGAGCTCCCCAAACACCTTTACTAGGCTCAAAAGGCATTCCCTTTATTACGTCCATAGCCTCTTTTAACCTCCTCGAACGTGCTAAAAGATCAACAAAACAAGCATAGTGTTTTGTATTTGGTAAAAACCCGTATTTCCCATTGACTAATGAAGTAAATATCTCACTACCAATTTCTACTAATCCAGAATAAGCACAAGCCGATAACACCACAACTAAAGTCACTTCATCAGGCTTAATATCCTTTTCTCGCTCCATTTTCGCAAACCACCACAACGCATTGTCAACATTATTTGCTGTTGCTAAACTCTTAATCAATGAATTCCACGTGTAAACATTCTTCTCTTCCAAACTAACAAAAATCGCTAAAGCATCATCAACCCTACCGCATTTTCCATACATATCAACTAAGGCAGTACCCAATATCACATCAAGCCCCCACAAGTTCCTTTTTATAAACTCGTGTATCCAAACACCCATATTAACATCACCACAACTCGCACACGTCGATAAAGCATTAACCATTGTCACATGATTCGGTACCTCACCCGCATACTGCATTTGTTCAAACATCAATAAGGCATCACTAAACTTCCCACATTGTTTATACCCAGTTATCATAACCGTCCACGACACAACATCTCTTTGAGACATTTCATCGAACACCTGGCGGCACAGCCCCATTTCCCCACACGACGCATACACATTCAACAACGAGTTGTTAACATAAATATCATTCACATAACCCAGTTTCATGACATGTGTATGGACCGCTTGCCCACATTTGAAATCTTTAAGGTCGGATAGGGATTTAAGAACAATAGGGAACGTGTAATTATTTGGAATAATCGATGTACGGATCATGTGGGTGTAAAAAGAAATGGATGTATGAGGGGGTAAGGATTTACAGAGGGTGTTGCATATGAAAACGTGGGGTTTGAAGTGAAGGTGGCGAGTGTAAAGAAGGTAAGCTGAGTTTATGAAAGACAATGATCGGCAGACGGTGATGAAGTGGTGGGCTACGGTGGTGTTGAGGTAAAGGTGGGTGTGGTTGATTATGAGTTGAGTTTGGATTTGGTGGATGTGAGCGGCGGATGTGCAGTTTTTTAGGAAATGGATTATTGTGTTCATTTGTGGGAGATATGATTAATTTGCTCAATGAAAACTCATGGCCAAATCTCCACGATTATACAAATGAGGTTGCAAAAAAAGGAGCACTGGTGTACAATGAGGTTGCAAAATGGAACAGAATTTAAAAAATGCGCATCCGGGGAATCGAACCCCGGTCAGTACCGTGGGAGGGTACTATGATACCACTACACTAGATGCGCCTTTTTGTAAATCTTACTCAATTGTTGAACCTTACTAGAATTTAAAGTTTCCAAACAACATTCCGGTCTCAATTGAATAATATGCCATTTTCTCAAAATTCAGTTTACAAATGGTACACAACTCATCTCACACCTTCGCTCATCGACACAAAGACCGTTCTATCAGGTTTGTTTATTTCCTGGACTTTTTAGGGTTCAATATATTGTATGTTTGTAATGATGAATTTTGCACTCAATCTGCTCTTGCTGTGGGAATGCTTCTTTTATTTCAACTAATTTCAGTCAATTAACTTAGGACATACCCAAAAAGGAGAAGTAAAATTCTTGGATCTGGGTAAATGTTATTTAATAGTATATTCATTTTAGTCCAATTTTAGAGTTTTTCTTAGTCCAATTTTGTCAACAATATTAGGAAGTTTTGAAAACTGTTAAATCGAATGTTTATCAAATATCTATATGAATATGATTTCTAATTCAGCTTCATCTTTTTTTTTTTCTCTTTGCTGTTGTGTTAGCCTTATGCCCTTATTTTATTATATAAATATATAATATAATTTGAATTTGTTAACTGTTAGTGTTAATTCAAATATGTATTACTGTATATATAGTTTTTGGATCATTTATGATGCATATGATCGTTGATCACATAGTGTACTTAGTTTTCGTAAGTGTTTTTGATAGTTATATTCTTCCAAATGTGGTTCGTTATGTACCGCTCATAATATGTTCGATGAAATGTTTCAATGAAGCCTAACACATTTGAGGCACTATTGGGTCTCACGATTTAGCTAACAGTTAGTGTAAACATATATTTTTTTTCTTCTTTAAATGCATTTAAGCTTTTAATAATGTAATTTATTATATTACTTTAAAATATGGTTATATATTTTCCTTGGTCGTTTATACGCAAACTTTGGTCACATATGTTACGAGTTCTTTTTTTTGGTACAGCTATAATGGATATTAAACATAGATTATTTGTGTAAATAGTGACCCACATAATGAAAATGTACTTGGTTCATTCTTTGCCACTAAACCTCAAACCGTAGCTTTATATCCATGTTAGCTGAATCCTCTAAAGAACTTAAGCAATCTGAAATATTAGTTCTTTAACACCTTACTGTTTCATCAACTTTCGTATTTACACTTTACATATTATGTATTTATGTATCTGCATTGTGGGTTTGTATGTATACGCCTACTATGATTCTGTTTGCTTGTTTATGTTTGCATAGTTTGTTTGTGTGTATATTGACATATTGTAGGTAGTCCATGGTGACCATTCTATATATTATGTTTCTGTTCAGCAGTCAATATGTAATTCAATATAAATATTTGGACCCGTTTGGCGTATGTGGATGTTAATGCTGGACCATCTGTACAAGCATTTAGATGTATTTGTACTACCTTATTTTTGTATTTATATGAATACTTCATTTAAGTTGATATGGTTATCCTTCAATTAATTTATATGTTTGCCTCGATCAATTTTGTATTTGATTTTGCAGGGGTTGTTCACAGGATCAGTTGGGTGATCTCAGTTCCAACCTATTCGATCGTCTCACCCGGGGCACCAAAAAACTCAGGACCGGCACTGCGTGTGAGTGTGCAATTGGTTCTTTAATAATGATTGTTAGCATTAATAATATTAATACTGATATGATTGTGTCCAATGTTTTCGATTATACATTTCATGTGGTGTCATTCATATTTCATGACAGTAGATAACTAAGGATCTTTCTTCGGGACAAAATTGGTGAGTCAAATAGTGATTTAAACAGGATCCCCTTGTTTATCCTTGTATTTGGTAATTTGTTGTTGACTCATCTCATTTCTCGCAGTTGCAAAAAGTTTGCTTTCACGAGATTTGGAATTGAAGAAAAATGAGGGTAATAGGATTGACTGGTGGAATTGCGAGTGGGAAGAGTACTGTTTCCAATCTCTTCAAAGCTAATGGCTTTCCAGTCGTCGATGCTGACATCGTCGCCCGCGTAAGTTTCTCCCAACATTCTGTTATTTTTTTTCTCAGACTTAAGTTCCATTATGTGCAAATAAAACTCTAGTTTTGAATATTAATTATAATTATCAAATTGAGCGTCTAATCTAATATGATGATAAACGTGAGATTTTTGCTATCCATTTTGATTGGTTTCTGGTTCCTTGACCTCTTTGCACTCTCTTTGGGATGGTAGCAAGTAGCAACTGTAGGAGAAACCTCAAAAGGCGTAATTTTGGTTGCTGATTGAAGATTAGTATTGAAAAATAGGTTATCTAATGTAATTCATCAAGCAATGCTTGGAATGAGAAACCTATATTTTGTCGTTGACATGTAGTCCACACGCATTCACCACCCTCCGTCCTTTTTTTTTCACCATAAACTACAAGGGAGATAAACAGGCTATTGCTCTCTTTGATTTCCCCTTGCTCAAACAGCTCACTTGTTAGTTGCTTAATGGCATCCTCTTGAAGCAATGGATACCTAAAAGGCCGAATATTAATATGATTGGCACCCTCTTGAGTGTTTTTGATGATCAAAGTTAAAAGCAGTTGGATATGTGGATCTAAGATGTTCAAGTTCTGGTGGAATTACTGTATCATTTGTTGAAGGTGTAATGCGTAGTTGCCAAAAGGTTTTGAAAATTCACAATAGAACACAAGGGCATTATGGTCAAACTACTTTCCTTCTGCTTGTCTTTTACGATATTACCATTAAATCCATCTTTCACACCTCCTCCTTCCCCTAACGCTACCTCATTTTTTATTATCATATCAACATCTTTGTTACCATCAGTGAACACAGATATATTAACAGTAAAATCATAAGTTTTTTGTCCCATGTTCCCCCATTACCATAACAACCTCAGATTTTAAACAGTGTTGCCTCCAGAATCTCAAATTTGTTCAATTTTCCCCAGGCAAATTAGGTAAATGAATTGGAGGGGGTTGTCTTAGTCTATAAACAACCTCAAAAGCTTTAATTTTGATTGCCGAATGGCATCCTTTTGAAGGCACCCTTTTGAAGCAATGGATACGTATAAGGCGGAATATTAATAGGATTAGTACCCTCCTTGACTTTTTTTGTATCAAAATTAAAAGCAGTTGAATATTTGTATATAGGATGTTCAAGTTCTGGTAAAAGTTTCGTATGATTTTTTGGAGGTGTAATGCTTAGGTGGTAAATGGTTCCGAAAGTTTTTAACACGGCACAAGTGCATCATGGTCAAAGTGTCAAACTACCGTGTTTATTCGTTAACACGTTAAATTGTTGAGATTTGATTAGGCTTAGTTAAGGACTTTTGGAACCCCAACATGGCGGTTATGTCTGATATCTAACTTTCGGATACATTGTATCGGGTCACTTTTTGATGACCGCAGCTAGTGGCTCTGCCCCTTGGACCCTGCTATGGGGCTATGGGCGTTGACCCTTAGACCCCACTAGGGGGCGCAACATCCTTGAACCCCACAATTTTGGTTGAGCCAGCAGTGACGTTCTTGCCTAGAAAGTTGTGGTTGCTGGACTGCTGTCTAATAACAATTGTAGGAGCTTCTTCTCGCCACTACCGAGCACCCTCATTGATTGAAAAGTAGTCAACCCCGAGAACGCATACCCATGACTTTAAATCCTCCCCACAGAACTATGTAAATTCGACTTTTAGTCATTCACGCGGAGTTATTTTTGATAAGTATTAGTGTTGTCTTGATCAGGAGGTTGACTTGTGTTTGATTTAAATACAGGCGTACCACCTTTAGTAGGGCTACTATTATCCTTATCACCCTTAAATGAAATATCTTTTTTCATCAGCAACTAAGTTGCTGATATGCATACCTAACCCAACAAGCATGCCATTAATTCTAGAAATAGCACGAGAATTCTCTGTGATGGACATAGCATTTTGACAATTAATCGGGTAATAACTATAAGGGAAGGAAAATGAGAGAGAGTTTTTTATAAAAACCTTCTGAATTCTGCTTCTTATAGCCACAAAGTTATAGAAGAAATGCTCTCATAATACTTCCTTCCTGTATCCCAAAGTGGAGTGCAGTTGACTCTTGGACCTGATCTGTATTGTTAGCCGTTAACCGTTGTGCCTTGCTTTTTCGGTTGTATCATCTGAATATGTGATCGAACAATAAAGCCCTAGTTTTGTGAATATTGGTTTATATGCACTAACTATGTTTCTTTTTATGTTCTTCCAGTAATATAACTATTTAGTTAATCATATATAAATATTATATGTTAATTATTTGGTGGTGGTTCACATTACAGGATGTGTTGAAAAGAGGTAGTGGTGGTTGGAGAAAGGTTGTAGCAGCTTTTGGAGATGACATATTGCAAGATGATGGGGAAGTAGATCGCGCAAAGCTAGGCCAGATTGTATTTACTGATCCTTCGAAACGCCAACTTCTTAACAGGTACAGTAACTATAAATCACATTTATGAATGAATTAGCATCTCTATAAACTATATGCGTCTTGTAGGAAAGTTTTACAAGGCGTTGAAGTTCACATACTATTATTGAAGCTAAATAAACTTCTCTACAACTACAATTTGTAATAGTAGGAAAAGATAGGGATTGGAGATTGATTATTGTCATAAATTTATTTGAAGTTTTCTAAATCTCTTTGTAGGCTTCTTGCCCCTTACATTTCGTATGGTATATTATGGGAAGTATTCAAGCTATGGATAAAGGGTTGTAACATCATCATTCTTGATGTCCCTTTACTGTTTGAGGCCAAAATTGATCGTTGGACAAACCCAATTGTTGTTGTGTGGATTGATCCTGAAACACAGCTTCAAAGACTGATGGCCAGAGACAGGACGTCTGCACAAGATGCTCAAAATAGGATAAACGCTCAAATGCCTCTAGATTTGAAAAGGTCAAAAGCAGATATAGTGATTGATAACAACGGTTCTTTAGAGGATTTAAATGAAAGTTTTAAGAAGATGTTAAATCAGGTTACTAAGCCTTTGACATGGTCCGAATTTTGGCTTTCTAGACAGGGTGCTATAGTGGCTGTTATATCAATATTTTCAGGTGTTCTTGGATGCAAGAAGTTGCTTGCACGCTTATGATTCTACAATCAGTGATCATATGTGAAATTTGAGAACGGATATGTTTAAGTTATTTTGTTACCAGAAAAGTTTCTCATGATGTTTGGGCTCATTGGTGCAAGTCAGCGTTAATGACATATAGCGCGTATAATAATAATATGTGAGCATTTCTATAGCAATTTGTTGATTAATTTGTTTAAAATATGCACTTGTGTTGTCGATAAGAACAATTAATGATCTTGCTTTTAGGCTACTTTTGTCCAGTTGGAGTTGTTAGTGCTAGATAATGATACATATAATTCAAACCCTTTAGAAAGTTTAGTGAAACAATTAAATCATTAGAAGCTGGAGAACTGATACATAACTCCATTATGATTATCTTTGTTTTATGCTAGTTTGTCCTGATGTCAGGACCCTCTCTCAATTGAGGTCTATTCTGCATTCAACTGCCATTTTTGTTTTTGTTTTTGTTATGTTAAGCTATTGCCATTATGTTCATCACCTACTTTCTCATTTATAAAAGCGTCGAATGAGTTACCTTTCATAGTTAATGATGATGAAAGTAGTTTCTTTCAAGTTGGAAAATGTTGTAAATTTGATAACTGAAAAATTTTAGCTGATAGAAAGTAGGTTTCTCATCGTTTGCCAACGGCTGACGTGCTTTGATAGAAAACCCTATATGGATTGACGGTTTTCTTTCATCAGCACTTGATTCTGTTTCTGTTTTACCTCAGATTTGCTACTAACCAACTGCAGTAACCATCACCCGTTCTTTGTTATACTTTTCTGTTTGGTTTTTTAAGGGTAACCTTTCTGTTTGTCATTGTTTGTATGCCTCTGTAGCAAACAAAGGGGACTTAAAAACCTTAGTTACTAAAAGACTCATGATATAACATAATATATACATAAAGCCTATATTTCTACATTCAGAAGTCTACCATCCGACATGTTTAAATTGGATTCCATTTCATTCAAAAGATAGGCGTGACCGAATATAGGGATTTATATCACACAGCATATCGAACGTAAGACAGTAATCAATGTTGAGCCAACTTAGTATTCTTGTTGTAGCAGTTGCAAAAATGACATGTTATTTGCTGACCAAAAAGCAAAAAAGGAGGGAGATAGTGAGTTGTTGAGTGCACATATGAATACAGCGGAAGGATGTGTTTTTTCCCCTTAATTCCAGTTAGGTTTAGCAAACAACATAGCGAAACTTTTATTACTAATATATTGCCACTTTTATTATTTACTCTCTCCGTTCCACTCTCTCCTAAAATTTTTTATTGGATTTAAGATAGGTTGGATGAATGTCAATTTTGACCTTATATTCAAGGCAAGTTTGACTAAAATTTTTTCTGAAATAAATTAGGGTAAATTGAGAGTTTAATGATTTTTAATGTTATTTTTTACAAGTAGACGATCTTTTTGGGACAAACAAAAATAGTAAGGTGGACGATAAAAATGGGACGGATGGAGTATTAAACATGCTAAAGATATGTTAATGCACATTTTAAAATCAAAGATGGATATAAAATAACAGAGAAAACGAATAAAATGTGTGTTAAATGTTGAATAGATCAGGCATTGTAAAAGCTTAAAAGGGTAGGTAGCAAACTAGTAATTTTGTGATGCAAAAGTTGGAATCGGTCATTTTAGTTGGTAAAATTTTGGGGACTGAGAGAGAACAAAATGGCTGCCATCTATTGACTGGTGAAACTTTGTATTGTCAGCCAATGAAAATCAACATATATCATCATGATGTTAGTTCTGTTATGTAGACCTACAAACCAACTTATGCATGAGGTTTTGTAATTGTCTCTAAACTCCAAGAGACATTGTGAGAGTCGTTTAACATCACAGATTCAAAGTAAACCTTGAAAAGATAATAGCACACAAGAAGTTGGTGATGACTTGTACTGTTAGGATCGATACTTTAGTCCAACATATAAGTCCAGTTGAGGTTCCACTCTAAAACTAATTGGTGATAAAGGGATTAGTCCATGAACTTATATACAGACATTATTTTCTTTCAATTTTCGATGTACGACATGGGTTTACACCAACACGTAGACCATCAAATTTTAGCTATAAATAGTTAATCATGTATCACACAATTGTAATGTACAAATCAACACCCACAAGAAATGTTTCAATTCTTCTATCACAAAACTTTTATAGAATCAAGTTTACAAAATAATGTGTACCACATTTTAAAGAGCGAGAAGCAAGAGAAAGAAACGTAACGTGAACGTGAATTGTCTATCTCATAGTTCACATCATCTTGTAAATTTCTTTTGTTTTTTCTTTCAAGTTTTTGTGGATATTGATGGTGAAATCGTGAATGTGGAGATACAAAAACATAACCGTAGTAAGGAAAATAATGATGATTGAACTATCACATATGAATGTAAAAAGGGCAACTTTTTCATTCAAGTGTTGACATTAAATGTGATAAGTGATTCAATAGCTCAATCCATTGAACCGATTTTGTTTCTTTGAGTGTTTGAGTGGTTCTATTAATCTCATCATTGAACGGACATTTTTATTAAAATTCATTTTGTGGTTAATTTCCATGGTGTTTTATGTTTAGTTTAATAGTATGTATTTACGGAGATAACGTATGGGGTCTTAATTAACATTACAAATGTTAGGTATAAATGTTTACAATTTTGGACCTCTAAGTTTTGATGTTTACACTTTATTTATTGTGCAAAGGGTTTTAGTAAACTACTCGTATGTAGTAAGTTTTACTACTCATATGCGTTATAATTATGGTATTTCCATGTATATGTTAAAATAAATAGCAGTAATATTCATTACAAAAACCTCTAATTTACCTGCAGTAAAATTATTAACAAAAAAAGGTAATAAATAACTTTATATCGTTGAGTCGTAATCACATGATAGTTGATAGGAAACAATAAAATTCAAATAATCTGTTGTATCACCTTTTATGATTATTCTAAAAGTTATTATTATGTAAATAAAGTTAAAGTGGTGAAAAAGTTTCTTATTTATTTACGTATAAAATAAAATACGATTTGATGAACATAATAAGATATATATGTGTACGTGTATCTTATTACTTTTGTTAAAAGCCAACAAAAGAAAAGGTTGATATACAATGGAAACTAACCATTTTTATTGATTTGTCCTTTCTGTTCAGTTTGCGTTATACAAAAAAATAAAAAGAACGTTACGGAAGCTTCTAGTCAATCGGATTGTGTCACATGCCTAACGTGTCCTAATAAATTGTTTTTTTCTTTGTTAACGTGATACGATACAAACATATTTCATAATAGATCCATTGATACAAATCTAGCATATACTAGACACATATCAAGTCATAAGCCCAATGTAAAACTCACTCTCAAAAGTTAGCTTGTAGGAGGAGGAGACACCTAGACCTATAAGTCATCAACCAATCCCTTACTTGGCCGATGTGGGATCGTAATAATACTCCACTCTTTGAAGAGTCAATGTCCTCGTTGGCCACAACTTGTTGGTCACGGTTGACACCCTCTTTTCGGGTCCAGGCCATCACTCCATAGGCCACCACTCTGAGGTGTTGAAACATCGAAAGATGGGGCTGACTCTGATACCAAATTATACGAACATATCTCATAATAGGCCTATTGATAAAAACCTAGATCATACTAGGTCCATATCAAGCCATAAGGTCAAGTGTAGAACTCACTCTCAAAAGTTAGTTTGTAGGAGGAGGGGACACCTATACTTATAAGTCACCAACCAATCTCATACTTGACTGATGTGAGATCGTAACATAACGATCAGCCCTTATGACTATGATTCATTAAGACGGGTGCCTATGGTCCTAGGTGGCAACCGTATTTGGCACAAGAATGGACGGAAGTGATACGCACGGCTAAGTTTTTCAAACTCTCTTTCGTCCCTTCATTATGAGCAAGACAGGTTTAGGACGGAAGGAAATGGGTTCAGGTATTTTTCTTTTTTGTCTTTTTATTTTTTCTTTTTGATATATATTAAATGTATTATTGGTAAATATTAAATGTATTATTGATAAATGTAAAGCCTAAAAACTTCAGTCTTTATGTCATCATAGATAAGATTCAGTATTTATTCAGTCCTTCTAAAGAAATGTTGATGTGACATTGAGCTAACAGTTCAGCAATTCATGTCAAAGTGAGTGATCTAATAGGAAAAGTACAGAAAAATATGGTCTACTTTGATCTGTTTATTATTTTAAGACACAAAACTTCATTTCTTTTACTTTAGGGTATAACTTATCCAACTCTCAATATATAGATAAGATACTCTATTCTAATGTTCAACCAAAATTAAAAGATGTCAAGGGACAATGAGTTTGTTATGATTCGAATACTACTGATGTTTACTTATAACCATATTCTAAGGATGTCGTTCTTATTTTTCTAATAATATTTTATATGTCTAATATTAAGTGCACGAGGAGTTAAAGATATTTAGACTCTTGTGAGTCAAATATCCACATTTATTACTTTATCATTTATAAAAAAAATTAGTCAAACTTATCTTGAATATAAGAATTAAAATTGTATTTAATCAACTTATCTTATTTTGTGAGAAATTTTTTATAGGATGAAATGAGTAACTAATACTAAGTTATATATTTATCAAGTAAATTTAGAAGTCGACAGATATGACCCTTTTATTAAAAAATCAATCATTTATTCAATTATATAAATTATTTTATGAACGTTTTTTTGTATTTTTTTGTAAAATCTCTAACACTAATTAAAATTAAAAACCTATCAGTAACAGTTTATTTATGAAGTTACCAAAGAGTTGTTGGGTTTGGTGCCTATTTATTTTGGGAAATTCCACCTATCACGTGACATTAGTGAGGTGTAAGTGAATGGCGGTACATTCATTTGTGGGGTGTGCTGACGTGTCCCCCACACCAAACATCACTCACCAGTCACCACCACCTTCGTTATAATCTCATTTCCCTCTCTCACTTCCGGCCACCCAAATTTTACAATAAAACCCTCGCCTGAAGTCATGGCAGAACAACCTGTTTCCGGCAACAACAACACCTCCTCCGATCACCTACAGGTATGTCTAATTAATCTCCTATTCCTCATCATTTTTCCTGTTTATTTTATTAATTTTTACCTTAATTAAAACTACACTTTAATTAATTAATTACAATTACAACTACAATTACAATATGACTCAAAAATTAATATCAGACAGTGTAATTTTAGTTTATGTATTTACATGTTTATGGTAAACTTTAAAGCCTAACAAATTTGAGGCCATGCACGGTTGCACTTCTTGCACACCTTGAACGATACATATTTAATTATTTACTTTGTTTTTTGGTTATTAATTTGTGTTGTAGACATGGATATTGAAAGTTTATATCCACTGTGAAGGATGTAAGAAGAAAGTATTCAAAGTACTGCAGAGCATCGATGGTAGGTTCTAGAACTTTCTTTCGCCTACAAGTTTTAGTTCGTTAAGTTAGTACAATTTACAGTTTTGAAGCTTATATCTGTGTGAATTGAACTTTTTAGGTGTTTATAAGACCGTAATTGATTCAAAACAACACAAAGCAATAGTTACTGGATCCGTTAAAGGCGAAACACTCGTCCAGAAGCTTCTTAAATCCGGTAAGCACGCTGAAATCTTGCCCGAGAGTTTCGGACCTCCCGCTGCTGCGAAATCGGAAAACGATACCGGAAGTCAAAAAAAGAAGAAAAAACAGAACAACAACAAGAAACAGAAGGATCAAGTTGATGATGATGATGATGATACTGAAGATGTCGAAAAAGATAAATCTGAATCTAAAGATGTATCGAATGACGAAAACGATACAAAAAACGATCAGGAAATAGCCGAGCCAGCTTTTCTTAACGGCAACGGTAACGGTGGTGGCAAAAAGAAGAAAAATAAAAATAAAAAGGGCGATAAAAGTGAGAATAAGGCGCCACAAAATGGCGATACAGAGGGCGTACAACCTAACAATCCACCTGCGGACACAGGAGTAATTTCGGAGAATAATCTAGAAGGTTCGATGGAGAAATTACATCTCGATACACCGAGCAACCAAATGGTGTACGCAACACCGTACGATGTACCACCGTATCATAACTACTACCCAGTTCCGGCTTACGGAATGAGTTACAATACATCTTATCCGAGTACTGAGTCTTCGTACTATACCCCACCGGTCTACGGATACGCTCAGTCGCATCCATCGGGTTTTAATCCAGCGCGACCACCCCCATCGTATTATGGTAGGAGCGCGTTTGATGATCATGATGATGAAGGTGGTGAGGGAAGGTTTTGTGCTATTATGTGACAAAAGTAGTGTTCGGTTACAATCTTTGAAGGAAAGGGAAAGTTTGTTATATCTAGGTTTGTTTTGGACATATATAATTATAATTATATTTTGATATTACAGTTTGATATGTTGGATGTGATTATAACATAAAAATCCTTTTAGGTGTTTTGCCCTGTAAAAAGTGTATGCAGTGTTTCTAAAGGAGTTGTACGTGTAATAGTAACTGAATTGAAGTTTTGGGTTAGTAGTTTGAGTTGGTAAACGATCAAGTCAAAATAATAATGTTAAAAGGCCAAAATGAAAAAAAGGGAAGACACGATGGCTATTCGATCTTGTGCCTAAACGTAGTTTTTAGAATAAATTACATTTTCAGTACATGTTGTTGTCCCTGTATTACATATCCCGTCTCCGTTGAGTATTGTACGATTACATTCTATTGACTTGTATGAGGTTGTCCCTATATTACATATTTTACATATTTTGTCTCCATTGAGTATTATACGACTACATTCTATTGATTTGGGTTTATGTTTCATCACAAGTTCCTCACCCTAATGAGGGTTAACTTTGTCCATTATCTCAAGGTCCAAAATGCCCTCGTGTACAATGCACGTGGTCGTTACACTCGTCGGAGTCAGAGACTTACGATAAAACATAAATTCGGGTCAAAAAACTGGATTCCGACTCCATACTAGATATGTAATATGACGCAATCATAGGGACTAACATTGTAATTTACTCTAGTATTTTATGGCATTTGTTCGTGCAGGTGGGGTTAGAAAGTTATTATTGTACTAGTGTTAAACTAGTCCGTAGGACGACTATAATAATAACTTTATACGATAAAAGATTATAAAATACTAATAAACGGTCCGTATAATTTCTGGAAAAAGGAAGAAGTTAAGATAATCTTGAGAATTTAAAAATAAATTACAAATCTCCAAGTACCTCCTTAAATACCACATTTGTGTTTGATTAGTAACATTGTTGTTTTGATCATGCATCAATACATTCAAACCGTCTCGACTCTATACTTGTGAAGAGAAACGTACAGTTTTTCATTGTCAAATGGGCCTAAAAATAAACCAACATTTTGCTAAGATTAAACTTGGCTCTTATTGAAGTCATTGCAAAACAAACTGATAAAAGAGTTCGATGAACTCAATCACATTCAATAAAAGTTATGTTCCCATTGACTCTTCATTTCTAGCCTATGGTGGCTATTACTAATCATGCAACACTCTCATTTTGATATATTGATCTTGGATTATCGAGTTTATCTTCATCTTCATAATGTTGGTGATTTTTATATCTCTGTATAAGTGTTAACAAATACAATGTTAATTGAAGGAAAATAAAATAAAATGAAAAAAGCGGTATTTGAAGGGTTAAAAACATGATGATACATTTGATTGCTCGTGAAATAATTAGTCTGTCTTGTGTAAAAGAAGCTTCAAATAATGTGAAAAAGTAAGAGTGCGTTTAATTACGAAAAACTTCTTCACTTTTCTGAAAATTTTTCTAAGAAAACTGAAAAATTAGAAAACGCGTTCAAGTTGGAGTTTTCCGAAGGAGTTTTCTAAGAATATGAAATATATGATTTAAGGTTTCTAGCTTTCCTAATTTGAAAAATGAAAACAACATCCCTTACATTTGAATGCGTTCTCTAAACCCCTTATAATTTTCAAGGGATAAAAAACTCTATAAAAATAAAAAAGGAATGGAGATATTTTTCTGTAACTAAACACGCCCGAAGTAATGCAAGCATAAAAATTATATATAGGCTGCCAAGGATCCTAAACCTAACTTTTGAAAATGAATTTAACATGACAATTAACCAAACTTTTGAATTTGAATTTAACACAAATTAAAAAAAGATTGGCAACAATCTTCATCAATTTAATTCATATAGATTCTAAAATGAGTTTCTAAAACTTGATACTAAATATATCAACATGCTATTTTGTTTTATATATTTGTGAATATCAAGACTCATTTCTTTGCAAAATGTTTGTCATAAATAATACCCCTCATCCAATTTTATTGTCCATCTTATTATTTTTGTCTGTCCTAAAATGATTGTCCACTTGCAAATAATAACTATAAAATTCATTAAACTCCCAATTATAAGTTATTACTCTCAATAACTCATTTCTTAAGTATTTCTAGCCAAACTTGTTTTGAATATAAGGGCAAAAATGACATTTACTTACTCTATTTTAAATTCAACAATTTTTGTTATGGTACAATATAGTTGAGACGGAGGGAGTATGAATTTATATCAATGATTTTCTGAACCGCTCAAAATTTTTTTTTTTTTTTTTGAAAACCACATTACATTTACCCATACATACTAAAATATGAGGTTCAAACGCTTAAAAATGCAACGGGAAATGATTTGGATCGAAACGATCAAATTCTGGACAGAAGGAATTTTGCCCGGCGACCACCCCCATCGCCCGGCGAAATTCTGGACAGAAGAGATTTCGCCCGGCGACCACCCCCCAAAACTCGAACTTCGGACGCGCATAACTTTTGACTCGTTTAGAGTTAAGACCTGAAATTTTGCAGACACCTCCACTATATAAAAATGAAGATTTCCCTTTTTACACTTTTTCAAATTTCGCAATAACAAAGGTTTCGGACGTGTCACCAAAATATGACCATTTTGGCCATTTTTGAGACCAACTCATTTTACAATTCACATGCCTAATGGCTTACAAATTTTTCCCACAAATATAACCATCCATTTTGACTCCTAGGCCAATAACTAAAAGCATTACATTTCTCTTATAGTCTATTTGGGTATATAGACTCGTTGACGACCCATTTGGGCACTTTTGAGAACCAAACTTGCAAACATTTTGACTCACTTATTCCAATTACCTTCCCGCAAGTCCACCTGCATATTTTAATATATCGACACACATTAAAGTCGTCCAAACCATCATTTGACTGGTTTTAACGAAACGACCCGTTGGAAGACCCATTTTGACCCGTTGGAACATTAATAACAAATTGAACTATTAGGTTTCCAAACCAACAACATATCGACTATCCCATTCGACTACTTCACCAACATGGCTCATTTGACCCTTTAACCAAAAACGATCCATTTTGACACTTTAACCAAAATGCAACTTGGGCGAATTATAACAAGCTAATAACAACTCGGCAATTTAAAAGCACACTTGTCAAACCTCTTTGCAAGTGAAATCCACGTTCATTAAGTATAATCCCTTGCCACCACTAGATTCACTTTTAACACTCGACCCATATGCACCTATAACATTAAACAACTGAACGAGTAAGCAAAACGCTTAGTGAGCATACGGGCAATTAAATGAATAATCCACAAATTAAGCAACACATGGCAAATATCAACAACACATATTTGCTTAGACAAATATCTACTGAGCAGTTGTAGAAGTTATTCTTTCACTATGCGGATCTGCGGCCAATAATCACTTAGCACCATACCACGTCGATATGCATGCTAAAACGACATAATGCGCTATGCACATATTCAACAATAACACTATGCTAACAAAGTTAACTAATCTCTATGTGGTTCCACGGCCAATAATCACTTAGCACCATACCACGTCGATATACATGCTAAAACAATATAATGTGCTATGCACATATTCAACAACAACACTATGCTAACAAAGTTAGCTAATCGGTCAACAACGAACCTCTACAATGCTCATTCCACATAATTCCACATATATCAACAACTTCTTTCAACAAATAATCACATCTTGCAACAATCATAAATAATCAACAAATATGAAATGCAACAATTAACTTTCTTTGGTTGTGTGAACCTCTTGCACGTATGCAATCCGGAATCACACAACCATTACTCAAATAACCCCTATATCACTCACCTTTATGTCGATTACCCGAAAGCATGAGATACACAAAAGCACCACTTCCTTTAGCACCTAAACAATCATAACACATCATATAAACATTCCCATATATGGAAATACTCATGCTCTCGATTAATAACAACTTTGACTCCAATTTGGACACTTTAGCACAGCTCCAACTAACTATTTTGGACACCACTTTTGGACCTTCTAAACCTCTTTAAAATAAACATATTTTATATCGTTTCGAAGGCATTTCAACATACTTTGTTATACAGCTTTTACCTTTTCAGAATATATGATATGTACTAAGTTATAATCATTTCAAAACAGCGAAAAGTCATTTTATGTTGCTGAAATTCTCAGCAAACAGCACCAAGTAGCTGTTTTGCAACCCATTTTTGGACTACCTAGACATATCCATTTTTAGCAAACTTTATATCAATTTAAAGGTCTTCGACCATACTTTCATTCCCTACTTTTAGATTTTTCTAAAACATTATACACAGAAAATTACAGCCCTTCAAAGTTTGCTAAAAATACTTTATTTCCACGTTTCGCCCAAATTATCCAACGACCCGAATTTACCATATGGCCTCTACACCTATTGCAACCAACATACTGATGATCAAATAATATCATTTACAACTTTTCTTACTTCGTTTACCATTTTTAACTTTGTATGATTAGTTTGACCTTTAAAGTCAAATCGAGCACAATTACCAATTTAAGCATAATTCAATTTATGGCTTAACTACTCTTGCTACTACTCTAAGTATCATTAGTGAACTCAATTCAACTCAATTAAACTAACCATAGGGTGAGTTAACAACAATTTGTAAGAGTCAACCTAAACCCCATTTTCTAGTAAGAACACCAAATCGATTTATCAACTTTTGGATTGAATTGATGTTAACCACAATGATTTTGTCACACCCCCAAAATTCATGATTTATGTTTATCAGATGGTTTGCGGAAGCATTAGTTCGAGTGGGGGCGTCGACGTAAACATTGGACATTCATACATATCAGAGCATATGATTATCGCAGAACATATATGTATTAAGATGCCATAATTAATTGTTTACAAAAGTTTACGATTCAATCGTAGAAGTAGAAATGTAGTTTAAGTTATACAAAAGAAATCCCATTGGCTTCTAAAGATGGCATCCTAAATTCTTCGTGGGTCGCCTAGTTTCATAGGTATGCATGCAGTCTCACATGTGCAGCTAATTCCCTGAAAAAACATAGTAAAAAGTCAACAAAATTGTTGAGTGAATTCACAGGTTTTATGTTTGCAGTATAGTTTGATAAGCCAAAGTTGTTTGTAAATCGTTGTTGCCATAACATTCAAGACGTGGTTTCGTTGGGATGTTACCCCAAAATACAGTTTAGTTGGGATGTTACCCAAAACACAGTTTGAAAATACGTTGCTGGTCGTTCTCCGGTTTATCAAATACTGGTCGTTCTCCAATTTATCACAATACCGGTCGTTCTCCGGTTTATTACGTACTGGTCGTTCTCCAGTAAAACACTACCGGTCGTTCTCCGGTTTATCACAATGCTGGTCGTCCTCCAGCGTATCAAAAGTTACCGGTCGTTCTCCGGTTTATCACAAGTAGTAAAACGTTTTTGTAAACAGTTCGTACAAAAGTTTGAAACTCATTTCATAGTTGCACAATAGTATGAATACGATCATAAACAGTTGTATAAAAGCATTAAAAGCAATTATATAATAGTGGTAGATTATGGCAAATAGTAAAACAGTAACTATGTTTTTCACCCCTGTTGGAAAGCATGTAAAAGCGGTAAAAGTAGGGGCTGTGAACTCACCTCGTGAGCTAAATAAGTGAGTGTTAGCAAAGCGGTTGCCCAAGTACGGTCTCTTAACGTCCTAAACGCAAGAGATTATTTATATAAGTAGTTGGCTAACTGTCGAACCATGTTAAATGTTCACTCGTTTCGAAAGATCATTGTGTTTAAAATTTGTGCGATACGTTGGTGACGTTTTCGGAATAATAATGCTTGATGTTATTATTATAATTCATGTTTCGTTGTTAACTTTGTAAAAGTACAAGTCTTGTTGTTGGGTCACAAGGTTCTCAAAACTTAGATACAGATTAAATAACAGTTATCTTAACGTGTTAGTTTATATCCAAGTTTTATATCAAACAAATTTAAATTAATCTAGGCGGAAAACAAGATTAATTTTGACACAGAGTTTATTATGAATCAAAGTATTATTCACAATAAAGTATTTGTCTCACACAGATGACAAAGTATTCAAACCCACACAGATGGTTTGAATACGATCCAAGTATTAGTATGTTAAGATATAATTATCACTACAAACTTTAACAGTTAGTGTGGTAATGCTTTGAGCCTAAGCTTAAAGGTCTTGTATACTATTTTGCTTTGAGAGCTTGGTTTACTTGGATACTTGGATATTTTGAAGAGTGCTATTGAGCTGCTATTTATAGAGTTGAGTATCAACTTCTATTACCCAGCTCAGTCAGTTGTCCAAGGGATAACACATTCATCTTGGGCAACTTTGCACTCTACCCTTTTTGCTTTTCTTGGAAATAGAAAAAACAAAAGGTAAAAGGTTTCTTTGCTGAGAAGAAACCTTTGTTCGATGTTTGACCTTTCTCAAACATCTTATTAGTTGTATCTAGCCTAAGGAGAGAAGAATATCTTCTGTACACTTGTACTTTCATCCTTCAATCTGTGCTCTTCAGTCTGTGCTCTCAGTCTGTGATCTTCAATCTGGGATCATCAGTCTGTGATCTTCAGTCTGTGAAGTCTTTTGTCTTCAATCTTCATTCTTCAGATGATGAATTCATAAGTCTTCAGGAAGAGCAAGGCTTTCAGTCTGTGAGATGCTTCAGTCTGTGCAGCACAGACTCAGAAACAATTCTTCAGTCTGTGTAGCACAGACTCAGAAACACAGACTCATGAATTCACTAAGTTTTTCCTGAATACAACTGAGATAGATTTTGACTCTTCAGATTTATAACTTAGGTTTGATCATTGTTTTTCCCAACAATCTCCCCCTATCTGATGATGTCAAAATCTATTTACAAAAGATAATGGAGAAATAATAAATACTAAAGTACAACATAACTTATGAATCTTAGACTTATATATATAAAGTCAAAGTCATAGTTAGTATACAAAAATATTACAATTATTACATAAGATTGTAAATAACATAAATATAACAATCTTCAGTCCTTTCTCCGAGCCTTGATCTCTTTCATCTTTTCCACTTTACTCTTCAACAGTGTTTCCATTTCCTTATCAGATTTGTCTTCAAATTCTTGATACTCTAGGATGATTTTCTTGCAGATATCTTCAAGTCCAATCATCATCCTGATTTGGGAAAGGTTGTTGAATAACCAGCTAATTAGTCTTCTTCTGAATGGTCTGGCTTGAGAATGTTTGCATTCCTTCAGCAGGGCAATGCAGTGTAGCAGAGATTCTCTATATAGTCCATTTTGATCCTGGAAGCATTCTATCCCATTGATATCTCTATAGCACAGACCTTCAATGTTGTCAGTCTGTACATAAGATCTATCTATGAAAACAATACCTTTGGGTAGAGGATGCTCCCTTCTCTGCTCATTCTCTGTGGATAACCCAGCTGACTTCTTCTTGATTACAAAATTGTTTGCTATGCAAAACAACTTGTACTCTTCTTCTGAGATGAGCCCCAGACTGAGAACTAGCTCAATCAGGTAAGATAGCTCATCCAGAACTTCTTTCTTCAGATCCTTGTCAGCTTCACTCTTCAAAAGATTGGCAATGGATTGCCATTCCTTAAGCCTTAGAGTGTACAATTCATCCACCCATACCATCTTCTTGCTCTTGGTCAAAGTCAGCTCCAGCTTCAATTTCTGTCCAATCTTGTTCAGATGACATTCTCTAATCTTCTGCTTGAGCTTTGACTTTTGGAAAGTGGCTTGTAGCTTTGGTTTCAGGCTCTCTATCTTCTGTAACTTTGTTGACAGCTCCTCATCTTCTTTGATTTGTTGCTCAATTTGACTCCTTCTGATTTGGGTCAGTGAACGACTTTCTTCTTGTAGTTCTTGAGTGAGCATGTCAACAAATCTTGCTTCCTTCAGCTTCTGCTCTTCTTCAGTTAGTACATTTAAGTACTCAGTTAAAGACATACCTTGAGCAGTAGCTTCTTGTTGCAAGAGTTCATCCTGTAGATTTGTCAGTTCAGGATTTCTTGTGCCAGCAGCATGATCATCCACCATCTTCTTGATCTTGCTTAACCTTTCCTGCTTGGATAAGGCAATCTCCTTGCCCTTACCCTTATCCATAACTTCTTCCATGGTAGAGCTTGATCCAGGATAAGTGCTAATCAGGTGAGCACTTCTCCATTGCATTCTATCTTCAAGTTCACTTCTACCTGGAGGCAGTATTCTGGTTGTTGTGGTTGATCTAGCAGGATTAGCTTCAGCTTGGATGGCTTCAGCACTGATAATTAGAGCATCAGTGCTTGCTGCTGGTTGCTCTGAGCTCTGAGTCTGTGATTGATGTTGTGTCTCAGTCTGTGCAGGTTCAGAAGGCACAGACTGAGACTCTCCAGTCTTGACTTTTGAGGCTCCTTCACCTATACCTCCAAAAGTAGCATCTTCTTCATCATCATCTGATCTTCTGAAAACTTCAGACTCAGAACTGCAGTCAGGATTGATGGCATCATCATCATCACCATCATTGTCCTGTTCTTCTGCCAGCTTCATAAATTGATCCCAGGTTTTGATCCCCTTCATCTTTGGTTGGGAATCAAAGATATCCCTTTCAGGAATCCTCCTGGCCATTCTTTTCATCTTCCTGGCTCTCTTGATTTGTAGAGGTTGAACATCTTCTTCTTCTTCTTCTTCTTCTTCCCTTGGTCTCTTCAACTCCATCTGACATTGGGCTGAGATAGTTGCAATTTGATCTATGTGTAAGACAATGGATGACTCCCCCTGAGTCTGTGCAACCATCTCAGTATGTTCACCTGCCTGCATTCCTTCTTGCTCCCCCTCAGTCTGTGCACTCATATTTTCAGTCTGTGGCACAGACTGAGCTTCAGTCTGAGACTTCACCCTAGCACCTTCGGGTCCATCATCTCCATCATCTCCCTCACTGCTGTCTCCCCCTAAATCTAAGGATTTATTATTTAAATCTTTATCTTTTGAGGTTTTAGCTTCTGCAGACCCATACTTCATCTTCTCCCCCTTTTTGACATCATCTACTAAGTTTGAGAGGGTGGTCTGCATTTCATCTAACCTATTGGATACCTTCTCCTCCAGCATATCCACTTTATCCACCATAGTAGAGACTAGATGCTTCATCTTCTCTAGCTTTGTCTTATTATTATTTAACTCAGTCTGTACCCATTCAGACAACTTGTTGATGGCAGAAAGCACATCATTAAGTGTACTAGAAGGCACAGACTGGGTCTGGTTGGAAGGGTTAGAATTTGGTGATTGTATGGGTTCCTCACTTGACTCATGTTGAGACTGAGCAAGATCACTGGAATCTTTTGGGGTTGCACTCTTTGCCTCACTCTGTGTCCTGTGCATGGAAAAGCGATCATAGGCATTGAGTGGTGTAGTTGTTCCCTCAGATCTAATCCGGTGATAGGATAAGATATCACTGGGAAATGATTGTGTTGCACCTGTTGCCTCAAACAGTCCCTGGTGTAATGGAACAGTATCACTGGCAACTGATGTGGAAGTTGGTATGCCTTCACTAACCATCTGGTGATAAGATGGTAGTTCATCAGGCAAAGAAGAGGAGATCTGTACCTCAGTCTGTGACATGACTGGGGCATTGTCGATCTGTGCAGAGGGGTGTAAGAAAGGACTCACTGGAATGTGAACTAGTACAGGACTAGTGGTCATTATGGGCTCAGCCATTGTGAGTGGGGTAAAGAGGGGGGTGGTAGTGCTCAGGATTGGAGCATCTTCTTCAATGCATACCACAGGGGTCAGTGTAGTAGCAGTAATGTGGGTATCCAAGCTGACTAAACTAGGTGTAGGTTGGGTCAGTTCGGTAGTCATTGGCACCACAGACTCTAGCAGAGCTGCAGTGGAATGGACTACAGCACTGGAAGGTGTTCTATTGACATCCAATTCCATGGATGATGATTCCACTTGTGCTATACTTTTTGGGGTTGAGTCTGGTGATTCCTCCAGAGTGAGTGGTGACTCATCTGGGTTGGTTTGTTTGTAACTCTCTTTTGTGGGTGAGGATGGGCTAGGATAAGAAGGTTGATCTATATCCATGTCCTCAGATGAAGAAGAAGTACTACCTGCATCTTCTGTTGAAGATGGAACAAACTCAGGAATGTTTGAGTCTGACTCCAAGTGCACAGACTGAGTTGAGTCTGTATCCCTAGAGTCTGTGTGCTCTGCTTCAGCCACACGATCTTCAACAGCCTGGGTCTCAGTACCCTCACTATCACCTGAACTATCACCCTCCATAGATGCAGAAGCAACATATGGGTGATCAATCCATTGCTGCATAGCAGCAGTGATAGGTGCTCCAGAAAGTGGAACCGGATGATTGAACACTTTATATGTGAGCACAGGTACGGGTATATCTGCAGTTTTGTTATTAAAGGACATATACACAGACCCAGTTAATCTGGATTGGATGCACAGGGAGAGTATCCTTATAAAAGGTACATTAAAAATTCTCTGTGACTCATTCACTAGTTTTAAAATTTCTTTAAAATACAACTCTGCAAAGTTGATGTTTAAACCTGTGATGAATGAGCTCAACAGTTGAGTTTCAAACTCATTTAACTCCCCTGATTTTTTATACAGAGTTTTACCTGTTTACCCTGTTTGAAGGGTTTAGCCGCAGCGATGTTGGCAGGTGCCGTGTAAGCCCATTGATCAGCCATTTTAAATGAAGAATTTGTGAGATTGATTTCGAAAATGGTTGAGCGATTTAGGTTAGGGCTTACAAACTCTGTGTAATTTTGGATGCAAGTACAGGTGAAGAAGAAAAGGGGAAAACAGAAGTGGGTATTTGAAGAAATTAAATTTCCGTTAAATGGGACCCACTTGACGGTTTATCCCTTTCTCTGCAACAGTAACACTGAAGCACGTGCACTTTTTGCATTGAGCAGATAAATAGACAACAAGCGCCAAAACTTTTAATGATTATTACCATAAAAATGGTTTTAGCATTAAATGCAAGGATATTGTTGTTTATTTATTTTTATTAAAAAATAAAATAAAAAAATAAAAGAAGGTTGTGCCGGTAGTGATAACAGATTGATATAGCTAACAGTACTAACTTGTGAAAGCAGTACTAAAATTAACTAACAGTGGTAACTTGCGAAAGCAGTACTAAAGTTAACTAACGGTAGTAACTTGCCAAAGCAGTACTAAAATCAACTAACAGTGGTAACTTGCGAAAGCAGTACTAAAGTTAACTAACAGTGGTAACTTGCTAAAGCAGTACTAACATCAACTAACAGTGGTAACTGCGAAAGCAGTACTAAAGTTAACTAACAGTAGTAACTTGCTACATTAACAGTGTTAATTGTACCAATCTTTACCAGCAGCAAAAAACATCAGTATTAACCCAGCAGTACTAAAAGTAACTAGCAGTATTAATACTAACAGTGCTAAGATACGAATTCATGAGGGCAGTATTAAAAAGTCTTATCAGTATTAACCAGCAGTACTAAAAGTAACTAGCAGTATTAACACTAACAGTACTAAAATACTAACCTTATGAATTAATAAAGCACAAAAATAGAGGGTCTAGTCTGAATGAATATGGTTAGTCTGTGTAGCTAATCTGGAAGAAGTCACACAGACTGAAACATATAATCAGTCAGACTGAGAAAAAATAACATAAGTTATAAAATCTATTTGGTATTTTCTTAGAAAGTATGTACAAAAACATCTCTTAGTCTGTGCTTTTTGATTGTATGTAGCTGAGAGTACAGTTATACAGATTGAAAAGCAGACACAGACTGAGAATTGAATCATACAGATTCAAGGTTTTACTAGGGGTTGAGCATTCCTAGTTGACCAAGCAGATACAAAAATCTATCTTCATTTAAAGGTTTAGTAAAGATATCTGCTAATTGGTCATTTGTGGGCACATATTTGAGAATCACTTTACCTTTCTCAACACAATCTCTGATAAAGTAATGTCTGATCTCAATATGCTTTGTCCTGGAGTGAAATACAGGATTCTCAGTGATGGCAATGGCACTTTGGTTATCACACATGATTGGAGTTTTTGTAAACACCAAATCATAGTCTGCTAGTTGATGTTGCATCCATAGCAATTGAGCACAGCAACTACCAGCAGCCACATATTCTGCTTCTGCAGTGGATGTAGCAACAGAATTCTGTTTCTTGTTTGACCAACTGACTAGTTTGCCACCTAGCAGTTGACATCCACCAGAAGTGCTTTTCCTGTCTAATTTACAACCTGCATAATCTGCATCTGTATATCCAATTAGATCAAAACCAGAGTCTTTGGGATACCAAAGACCCAGGTTAGGAGTACCTTTTAGGTACCTAAAGATCCTTTTTACAGCTTTTAGATGCGATTCTTTAGGTTCAGATTGATATCTAGCACACAAACATGTTGAGAACATGATATCTGGTCTACTTGCAGTGAGGTATAGTAGAGATCCTATCATACCTCTATAAGTGGTTTGACAGACTGACTTACCAGACTGATCCTTATCCAACTTATCTGCAGTGCTCATTGGTGTTTTCATAATTGAACAGTCCTTTAAAGAATATTTAGTAAGTAGGTCATTGACATATTTACCTTGGTTGATGAAGATACCATCAGGTTTCTGATGTACTTGTAGACCAAGAAAGTATGTTAATTCACCCATCATACTCATTTGATACTGTTTTGACATTAAGTTCGAAAACCATTTACACAATTTTTCATCAGTAGACCCAAATATAATATCATCAACATAGATTTGGACTAGTATGACATCTGCCTTGTTCCTTTTGAAGAACAAAGTTTTATCAATTGATCCTCTAGTAAAGTCATTACTAAGAAGATAGGATGATAAGGTGTCATACCAAGCTCTTGGAGCTTGTTTTAGCCCATATAGTGCTTTCTGCAATTTATAGACATGATTTGGAAAAGTGGAACTTACAAAACCTGGAGGTTGTTTCACATAGACTTCCTCCTGTAAGTTGCCATTCAGAAATGCACTCTTGACATCCATTTGATAGACTTTGAAGTCCTTGAATGCAGCATATGCCAAGAATAACCGTATTGCTTCAATTCTGGCTACAGGGGCAAAGGTTTCATCATAATCAATGCCTTCTTCCTGCTTGTAGCCTTGAGCAACTAGCCTTGCTTTGTTCCTTATTATCACTCCATCCTTGTCCATCTTGTTTCTGTAAACCCATTTAGTTCCAATAATGGTTTTCCCTTTTGGAGCAGGAACTAGGGTCCAAACATTGTTTCTGTCAAATTCTGTTAACTCTTCCTGCATTGCTTCAACCCAATCTTCATCTTTCAAGGCTTCTTCAGCTTTCTTTGGTTCAATGATTGACAGGAAGTTTGTGAAGTAACAGAAATTTGCAGTAGGTGAGCTTGATACTTGAGCTCTTGTTTGTACACCAGAAACATAATCTCCAATTATTTCTGTAATTGGATGATACTTGTGTTCTTTGACTCCTAGAAATGATTCATCATTGAATGGTAAATCATTCTCATTTGGTGGAAGAATAGCAGGACTGAGTTCTGCATCATCTTCTACACAGGGCAAGTCTGAGTCTGTAGAGTTCACAGACTGAAAACTATCAGACTGAACACATGTATCAGAAGAGTTTGAATCTCTTGACACAGATTCATCTTTTGTTGATGAAGGTATTGTCATTGAATGAGCAGGTTGAGCATCTTCATTATCACTTTCAGAGTCCTGTTGTTGGTTAGCAACAACTGGGATTTGAGATTCAGATCCCACAACAGATAAATCTTCCAATAAATGAACATCAGACTGAGAAACATATTCATCATTAGCAGAGGAAGCATCAAAGGTGACATTGATGGTTTCTTCAATTTTATTCCTTCTGTTGTTGTAGACTCTGTAGGCCTTTGAGATAGATGAATAGCCAACAAACATTCCTTCATCAGACTTAGGTTCCATCTTTGCTAATTGATCTCTTTGATTGAGAATGTAGCATTTACTTCCAAAGGTCTGGAAATAATGGATGGTTGGAACCTTCTTGTGATACAGCTCATATGCAGTTTTGCCATGCCTTTTGACCAAAATAGATCTATTTTGGGTATAACAGGCAGTGTTAACTGCTTCTGCTCAAAAATAAATCTTCATTTGACCATGGCATAACATGGTTCTTGCAGCTTCTATGAGTGTACGATTTCTTCTCTCAGCAACACCATTTTGTTGAGGAGTTCTGACAGAGGCAAAGTTTTGAATAATGCCTTTGTCAGTACAGAATTCAATGAGAGTAGAATTCTTAAATTCTGTACCATGGTCACTCCTGAGTTGCTTGACAGGTGCATCTTTTTGCAATTCTTCCCTCTTGATTAGATTAATAATCTCTTCAGGAGCATCACTTTTAGCCTTAAGAAAGATAACCCAAGTATACCTTGTGTATTCATCCACAACCACAAGTGTATTCTTCTTTCCACCCAAACTGCTAATGCTCATGGGTCCAAACAAATCCATATGGAGCAATATGCAGTGGTTGATCAATTGTAGCTAACAATTTGGATGGAAAATGGTTCTTGGTCTGTTTCCCTAGTGTACATGCAGGACAAAGTTTGTTTTTTGCAAATGTAACATCAGGCAGACCTCTAACCAGTTTCTTCTTTGACAGGAGGTTAATATTTTTGAAGTTCAGGTGGGATAACCTCCTATGCCATAGCCAGCTTAGTTCTTGCACAAACTGAGTATAGAGACAGGTCTCTACATTGTTGTCTGCAGAAGAAAGATCCAAGAGATAGATATCTCTTTCTCTTTTGGCAACTAATATAGGTTTGCCTTTGGAATTATAGATAACAGCAACCTTCTTTCTGATTCTAATTTCACCATCATCATCACAAATCTGGCTAGCACTAAGCAGGTTATGCTTTAATCCCTCAACATAAGCCACCTTTGTTATTCTGATGTTGCCAGCCTTCACCACACCATAACCTTTTATCTTGGCAACAGAGTTGTCACCATATTTGACAGAATGTCCTTCTTCTTCTACAAACTCTGACAGATTCTTCAATCTCTATTTTTGATTTTGTTGTTTGTAGATGACATTTGTTTGATCAAAGCAGCCTTTGGCTGTTTAAGAATGGACTTTGTGCATTTAATACCTTCATGTCCCTGATTTCCACAGTTGTAACATTTTCTGTTCAACATAATGGTCCTTTTGGATTTTGGGTTATTATTTGCACTAGATCCTCTGTTAAACTCTTGTTTTGACTCAGCAAATGTTTTAAAATCTTTGGTTAACTTCATTAAGTTTTCACTAAGCAGCTTAATGGTCTCAGTCTGGTTGTTAAGATTTGACTTTTGAGAGTCAGACTGAGTGTTAACACAAACAGATTTGGAGTTAAGTTTGCCAGACTGAAAATTGATTTTTTCAGACTGACTGTTAGATCTCACAGACTGAGATCTTTTTAACTCCTTTGTTACTGGTTTTATGCCTTTAGATTTGTCATTTGGCATATTTTTGTCTGGACCAGATACAGACTGAGATGTGGAAGGTTCAAACACATTGTAACCTTTCTGTTTATTCTTGATTCCTTTTACCTCTTTTTGTCTTTTTAAAGATGGTACTGTGGGAATATTAACTTTGCCTTTTATAAATCTTTTCTTTTCAAGTTCTATAGTTTCTAAAGATTCATTAGTGATAATAAGTTCAGGCTGTTCAGATTGAGAAGTTTCACAGACTGAGATTTCTGAGTCTGTGTCTTCAGAGTCTGGCTCTGTCTCATATACTAGTTCTTTAGCAACTATTTTTGGTCTAACAAAAGCATTTGTCAATATAACTTTGTTTCCCACAGTATGACTAAAAGTATGAGGTAAAATCTCAGGTACAAATATAGCAGGTTTTGAGTTTATTTCTGAATTTATGTGACTTTTAAGATCAAACTCATCACCTATGACCGCTTGTATCTGAGCTGGAATCTGTTTGGATAAACAGTCCACATTTTTAAGTGATGAAATACACCAAGATTTACAGATCCTTTCATAATGATCAGCTTTATTTTTATAAGCTTCTTTTTCCAGCTTGATCTTTTTGAGAAGGTCATATTGAGCATCAAGCTCAAGTTTGTACTGTTTATTTTGGTTTATTTCATTCACTTTTGATTGTAGATCTTTTTGAACTTGACTGAGTTTGTTTTTTAAATCTTGTATTTCCTCCAGTCTTTTCAAAAAATCTACATAGATGTGTTCAAACATTTTCTATTTTTCTGCATCACTATAGTAAAGTTTAAAATGATTTACATTGTAAGCAGATCCTCTGTCCCAGTCTGGATGAACACATGCCTTTTCTGCAAATTTGACATCTTTGTCAAACTGGCTCTCTGTGATAGCCATTAAGCACATATCTTCATCATCCTCAGATGATGAAGATTCTTCATCTATCCATTGTTCAACAACCAAAGCTTTCTCTAGTTTCTTTGGTTGTTGTTTCTCTCCAATTTTCTTGGAGTTGAAGTACTTTTTCTTGTACTTCTTGGCCTTTTCTTCCCACTTATCAGAACTTGAAGATTCTACAATCTTCACTCTGCAGTCAAAAGAAATATGACCAACTTGCCCACATTTATAGCAAGTAGCTTTCTTAGGATCAAAAGTTGGCCTTCCTTTTGAACCTTTGAATCTTGCTTTTTCTAACCTTTGGGCTAGCAATGCCATTTCAGCTTCTAGAGACTCAGTTTCATCATCTGATTCTGAGTCTGTAAGAGTAAGATGATAATATGCTCTAGAGAAAAGTTCTCTATTTTTCCTTGTTGTTGCAACAAGGGCAGCAAATGGATCTTTTGCAATCCTTTTGGCATTTAGATCCTTTCTGACTTTGGTTTCTTCAAAATTTAGTAGAAGTCCAAACAAGCCAGAGAGATCATATGTCTCCAATTTTTCACTTACAATTAATGAAGTGATAACTTCAGAAAAAGTGTTTGGAATGACATCAACAAATTTTGCACAGATTTCAAACTGTCCCTTGATGATATTATACCTTTCAAGATCATTGATTAAGATCTGAAATCTGGTATGAATATCAGTTAATGACTCATTTTGGCCAGCAGAGAAGTTCTCATAATTTCTTATGAGATTCTTCTTCTTTTGGGATTGTACTAAACTTACACCATCATATTGGTCAGTTAGCATATCCCATATGGATTTAGCAGTTTTGCAGCCAGATATCTTAGCAAAGATAGGCTCAGTAACTGCATTGCCCAGTATTGATTTGGCCTTAAAGTCTAAAGCATATAGTTGCCTGTCTAGATCAGTCCAGGTATTTTTGGCAGCCTCAACAAATTTTTCAGGTGTCAAAATAATACCATTTGCATCTAAAGTTGCAGGAACTATTCTGCCAGGAATAATGGGTCCTTCCTGAATGACTCTAAGCATTTCATCATGAATGCTAGCAAGAAACCATTCAGCTTTCAATTTCCAGTGGGTAAAATTTACACCATTGAAGATTGGAATTCCCTTCCCAGCCATAGCAATAGAAGAAGTCATTTTTCAAGGAAGAAAATGTAGAGAAAAATGGATTTAGATGATTGTTTGATAAACTGGGTTCCTTGTGTAACACAGACTCAGGAATTCACTAAGTTTTTCCTGAATACAACTGAGATAGATTTTGACTCTTCAGATTTATAACTTAGGTTTGATCATTGTTTTTCCCAACACTTGTGTTTCCAAGTTATTTTCTTATGTAGTTCATTCGTAAAAAATGATAGTTTGTAACAAATTAAATTTTGCTTATTTGGGTGTTGCGACACTAATGTAATGTCGCAGAGTCGTGTTGCGACACTAAGGAATTATGCGACACTAAGGTAATGTCGCTAGTTAATACTGTTATCCTTGTGTCGCTAGTTAGTACTGCTATCCTTGTGTCGCTAGTTAATACTGCTATCCTTGTGTCGCTAGTTAGTACTGCTAGCTTTGCGACACAAGGGTAGTGTCGCTATGATCACAGACTTAGTTTCTCAGACTGAGCTTCGGTCTGTGTTGTGATGTTTTATTTTGTGAACTCGGTTTACGTTTTTGTTTTAGCCCGAAGATTTTACACAATAAATCTTAATGTTTTAGTACTTGTAAAAAGTAGGTTTTATAATTTTTGGCAAACCCGAAGGTGCTCGTTTTAAACCTCGGGAATTGTTAACAGCTTTGGCCCGACTTTTCTCTAAAATACTCGGTTTTGTGAGCTCGATTTCAAAAATCATAAGTCCGAAATAAACTATAAGAAAAATCACAGAGGTTCCCCTATGTCTTGACTACTTCCAGTAATTTTTCTAGAATTTTTAGGCATGTCTAAGTATTTTTAAATATTACGTTTGTCCTCTGAGGTCCAAAATTGACCAATCTGGACACATACAACAAGATCTACTTTCTGGGTAAAATCTATACATTTTCAGAAAAAATCATCTAAATGACATTTGTACCTAACAAAATTTGTGAGATTTTGGCGGTAGTTTCAAGTCATTTGGAGTCGTGTAGCTCGAGTTATGGACTCGAGAAGTTGAGTCAAAAATCTGTCACCTGAGACAGAAATGCGACATGTTTTTGTAAAATCGTTTTCGGGTATCAAACGGTGTCAAAAAATTATGAAACCACTTGGAGATGAAAGCTAACTCTTTAAACTTAACTTTTGCCTTTTGATTCGTCCATTTTGGTTGAGTTTTGAGCACAAAACTTTCCTTTGAAGTCGGGCCAAGTTTCTGCCCAGAAACTGTTAAGGTTTTCATGTTTTCAAAAATGATTTTCGACTTTATTTTTGGACATAATCTTGTTAAGTGGACCTTAGAGCATGTAAATACATGTGTTAAAAGTATTTTAGAAGAGTTTTGGAGTTCTTACAAGTGTTGTAGACGGAGGGGAGAAGAAATGAGCTCAAAAGTCCGATTTCTTGAATT
Organism: Gnaphalium uliginosum; assembly: GCA_963930675.1. Taxonomy (NCBI): domain Eukaryota; kingdom Viridiplantae; phylum Streptophyta; class Magnoliopsida; order Asterales; family Asteraceae; genus Gnaphalium; species Gnaphalium uliginosum. Next base: position 35,402,891 of record OZ005680.1, on the reverse strand, counting down.
TCCGACGTGGCGGCGGATGACGGTTCGTGGTGGTTATATGGTGGATGAGTGGTGGATGAGTGGTTGCTCTTGGGTGGAATTGGTGGCTGGGAAAACCTGTTGGAATTCGTGGGTGGGGAGAAGAGAGAGCAAGAGGGGAGGTTGATTGTGTGAAGTGTGAAAGGAAATGAGGGAGTAGAGATAGATGTGATGATGATAGGTTGAGTGTTGGAGTAATCAAACATGGGGGGGTTTCTTGGCCAAATTGCAGATTTTTGGGGTGGGTCCCACCATGTGGGTGTGTTAAATTAATTCTCCAATTTGCGTTACGCGCGGTGTTCGTTTACCCGTTCGTTTCGTCCTTCGTTTAAACGTTAAACGTTTATTATTCAAGTTTTTCGTTAACGATTTATTCATATAAGTTTTGGTTGAATTTTTATTTAAAACACTTCATTTTAAGTTATTGAAATATGTTTCGGGCTTCGTTCGGTTGTTGGGCGCGATTCGCGCGTTTTTGTCGCGTACGGCACGTTTTATTTGAAACGTAAAACGTTTGTATATTATTGTACTATAATAATATAATGTAAATAAATACTATTTAATTATAAAATAGATTTACGTTATTTAGAAAAATGTTTTCACCAACGATCGTATATTTTTGTCGGACTCGTTCCGATAGTTTCGCGCGTTTTTATAACTAACTACGAAAATAGTAATACTTTACGTATTAAAATTGTTGGGCTTTGCTAGACTTATCTCATAAAAATAGTGTGAATTCTCTTAAGTAGGGAATTAGCCTAAGACATGCACGTGATTAATGTACGTAATTACACCGAAATTTGAGGAGTGTCACAGATTTCCATGCTTATACATCACTAATCAATCATAATCCACCTTAATTTCGTTTTACAAGTGATCAACACTCAAAATCCCTACAAAAACCCATTTCTAGGTTAAATTATTCAAGAACACATAATCATACCTTGATGAGGATGGTTTAGGAAGCTTGAATTCGAGTTAACGAGGTTCAATTTGATGTTTCCGGCTAGTCTCCTTCTCCTCTCTTTCTCTTTCGCGATCTCTCTCGGAGTTTTTGTGTATGTACGTACATATGAGAGAATATATTGATTTATTTAGTGTTTTAATTATATATTTACACCCTCAGTCCCTCTAGTTCCAGTTATTTTATAACACATCATTTAATTGGTTACTCCCACTTATTATTTAGGTAATTTAAATACTTCACGACTACGTATAGTGCACGTAATTTATACAACTTATAAAATAAGACATTTACGTATATTATAATATTACTTCAGATTTTAGGGTGTTACATTTTCTAAATATAATTTATAAATTTATTAGCATAGAAACTGACAGTGACAATAAATCATAGAATTTCAAAATATATGTTGGTTTTCAAAATGATTTTTAACAATTTATCATATGATCGCCACAATTCGATTTCTCTATTCATACGGCTGTTGACTCGCTTTCGCTACGGCTCCGGTGGGTTCCCTAACCAAGCCACTGCCTATGAGTCGCCGATGTTTGATAGTATATTATTTTGTTTGTGGTTGAAATTAATAAAGAGTCAATAGTGTCGTCTTCGAAGATGTGCAAGTGGTGGGGTCGCATATAGCCTCCAAATTAGGTTCGGTACTAATAGTAGTTATTAATATTCGACAAGAATTTTCAAATTTATGGGGTGCCCAGATATTTGAGGCCTCAAAATTAAGTAAACAATAAAATAAGTTCTACTATATTAGTTCTTAAATCGAACTATTAGTTGTAACATTAATTAGGAAAAGTAAATTGTTGAACTTTGAATGCATAACACTGATAAGTTTATAGCTTTCGTCGCGACATTATATTATAGGGCTTCATTTATGACAACTTGCACAAGGCCTCAAAAATCTGAGAGACGGCCCTGAAAGTCAAATTATTTCATTAATATTATATATTAACATGATTAAATATTAATAACCTTTTAGATTCGAGGACAACTTTTATTAGATGAGTTAAACTAATAAAATAGTCAAATCCATTGGATAATATATATTAAGATGATTAAATACTACTTACCTTCTTAATTATATGGCAACTCATATTGAATCATTTATAACCGTCGTGGAAGTCTTTAGTATCATTTCCTTATGTCAAATATTTGTTTCTTCTAAATTATAACATTCCAGATCAGAGGGAGGGGGAGTCAGAGAGGGTAAAGAGGGCAGGGGAATCTGGACCATCAACTCCCTTCATTAATGGTCCAGATCAAGCAATGTCACGCAGGGTCTTTGATGAGGTAAGGGCACATGTTTGGACAGCTCACTTTGAATCACTCACTCTCTCTCTCTCTCTCTCTCTCTCTCTCTCTCTCTCTCTCTCTCTCTTCACAAAACACACACAAACTCTCTAATTTTCACATACTAACACACACAGACACTCACACATTAACACGCCACCACCATCACTGTCCAGCACCTCCACACCGTTCACCACCGCTGCTCCACCACCACCACCACCTCTGCTCCACCGTCACTATCGTCGTGACAGGAGAAAAGAGGCGGAGAAACGACGACAGGTTTATGGTCGGAGAGAGATGCGAACCACCACCGTTGGTGAACCGGCCTCCACCGGACGTAACCAACCGTGATCGTTTCTCCATCTTCTCCCGTCATTCCACCGCCACTACCGCCGCTCCACCGTCACCACCACTTATGTCATCATCTTTACTACCACCACCATTATATAGATCTGGATCTGAAGACTCGTAGATCTAGATCGAAAAAGTAGATCTACTTTATGATCTAGATGTACTTTTTAGATCTGAAAAAAATCAACTGCATCGTACATTTTTTCTACTACATCGTACATTACTGCATCTTAAATGTAATTAATGTATATTTGTGCTAATACTTGTTTACTGCATTTTGTATATTGTTACTGCATTTTATGAGTTTTTAGCATTTTTTATGTGTATCTACAACTTGATTTTATTTTTGAATTCGAAAAATTAGTAGTAATTGTTTACTGCATCTTGTATATTGTTACCGCATCTTATATTTTTTAGCATTTTATTCGTTGAAATAAAACAATTAATTGTACTTATTTACTGCATCTTGTATATTGTTACTGCATCTTATAGTTTTTTAGCATTTTTATGTGTTTGTAAATCTTGATTATATTCTTGAATTTAAAAAATTAGTATTATTTGTTTACTGCATCCAGTATATTTGTTACTGTATTATGTATATTTGTTACTACATCTTACGTTCTTTAGCATTTTGACTGAATTTTGCATATTAACAAGTTTTCTAATTGTACAAAATTTCGGACAATTTTAAAAAAAAATTCAGACAGATCCACAACTTTATCAAAATTGCAAAATAGTCTCTCCCTCTATTTCCCAACCCCGTGAATCGTACCCAAATTATAAAGATGTTGTAACATAAAACATATTAATAAGTTAGTTACATTATTAACTGTATATAAGGCATTGTTACCTTCTATTTCATGTGGTTGAAATAACAATAAAAATTAAGTCATTTCGTTGCTTTTGTTCACGCTTTTGGTTTCTTCTATTCTTTCATTTCTCCCCAACACTATTTAAAGATGTTAGTCAACAATATAAATATATAATGATTGATTTTTACATACTTACCATGATCTTGATTTCTTCAATCCCTTCATTTTTTAATAAATAATATTATTCAATCTGTCAATGAACAAAACAAAGGATTGATGTGCAAAGAAAGAAACTTCCCACGATTTGGATTTTGTCAAATGAATATATGTGGACGTTACATATTTTTGTTTGTTAATATAATACTCATTATTTTTACTTTAGTACATGAAATGCAAATAAAAATTGTAAAAAAAGAAAAAAAGACAAAACTTAAAGATGACTAGCTTTTTTAGGTTATCAGACATCTTGCTCTACTTTCACATCGTCAGAAATTATGCAAATGATGAAGATAGTAGAACCAAGTATTTAATTTATTTATAGCTCTTGTAAAAGTGTTTGACACCATTTATTTATGAACAATATATATTTTTAAAAAATTAGAAAAATGTAATAGTAGGCTTCACAGGAACAGCCCATTTATGAAGGGGAAAGAGAACAGATCTTTCATCAATCAAAAGGTGACATCTGTCAACCGTGGTCCTTCATTTCCTATCACCATAGACTATTTTGCAATTTTAAAAAAAGTTGGAGACCTGTGCGAAAAATATCCAAAAAATTACTCAAAAAATTTGCTAATTAGGAAACCTGGTAATATGCAAGATACAATGCAAAAAAAAAATGCAGTGAAAATTTCACTTGCACATTATTGTTTCATACAAGACAAACAATATTTCTAAACTCATTAATTGCACTAATACATCATTTCAAAAAATTAAAAGATATAAATGGTCCTTCATTTCAACTTCAAGCTTAACATACTTCGATTTGATATAATTCTTCATTGTACTCTCCTTAATGTTTTATCTACAAAATGAATAACAAACATAAGACAACTTAAAAAAAAACAAAAAAAAGCAAGCTCCGAAAACATATAAAAATACTAAAAAATATAAAATGCAGTAACAATATACAAAATGCAGTGAACAAAACTATTAATTTTTTAATCAAGTATAAAATCAAGTTGCAGAAACACATAAAAAATGCTAAAAATCATAAAATGCAGTAACACATACAGAAGATGCAGTAAACAAATATACGAATGATTTCAAGTATAAAACCAAGTTTTACAAATACATAAAATGTTAATAAAAATAAAATGCAGTAACAATATAAAAGATGCAGTAAACAAGTAGTGGCATAATTCATATGAACTGCAATTAAACTGCAATAGCGTAAAATGCAGTAGAAGAAATATAAAATGCAGTGGAAGAAATGTATAATGTAGTAGATTTTTTTCAGAGCTACTTTTTAAATCTAATTTTTAGATATAGATCTACTTAAAATGCAGTAACTTAAGTTTGAGTAACATGACAAAATGCAGTAACCATAAAAAAACACCATAACACAAAATATGCATTAAATCCATTTCACAAATTCAACACAGATATAACATTTCATACACTAAATAACTAGTTAAATATCATTATTCACTACCAATTAAACCTAGATCTATCATTTCAACAAAAAGATCACACATATATACACTAGATCTATAAAACCTAAAAGAAATAAACCATAAAAAATACTCAAATAATATCAAAGTTACCATATCTGACATTATCCATCAAATAACTTGTAAAATGCAATGCTTTTTTGGATTTACTTTTAAGAAATGTAAAAAGAAGTGGATTTTTTTCAGATTTACTTTTAAGACCTGCTTTTTAGATCTATTTATCTACTTTTTAATCTAGATCTACTTAAAAAACAACGTTTAAGATGGAGTTACATAACAAAATGCAGTAGCCATGAAACAACACCACAACAAAAAGAAACGGAGTTATATTCGTACCTGAAACGTTGACTTTTAAAAAAGGAGATGAATCGGTGTTCAGGTTGCCACAAAAAAGTAGGGTTGAACGGATTCTAGTGCCGGTGCGGTGTTATGTTTTGTTTGGAGCATCGATGGACGAAATTGAGCAGACTTTGACTGAAAAACGTCGGATGAGCGACGGTGATGGTGGTGATGTGTGAACGACGGTGGTGGTGGTGATGGAGGAGCGACGGTGGTGGTGGTAACGGAGGAGCGACGGTGGTGGTTATAGTGTGTTAGTCTGTTTGTGTGTTTGGAAAGATAACTTCTTTGTTTGCGTGTGTTATTGTGTGTGAAAAGTGTGAGAGAGAGAGAGACACTAAAGAAAGTAGATTTGACCACTTTCTAAGATGGAGATCGTTTGAAATATTTACATTTTACAGCGTGATCTCATTAAATGTAAATTGCTATTCAGTCCCTTCGTCCAAAACTAATTGCATATGGGTCCTTCGATGACATGGATAGAACTCGACTGTTAGTTAATCAATCAAACGGCTGTTAAGGAGCTGCCCTTCCTGCTTCTCATATGGCCTAGCCCCTCTGATCTCAAATCAAAATGTTAACACATAAGAGTTTTTAATAAGTTACTTGCGTTATTAGCATCTATATAAGGCATATTTGACTTTCATTTTGTGTAGTTTAAATAATATCGTGATGAAATGCCAATCATTTCCCTCATAATAATAATAGTAATCTTTCTTTATAATTATCGATCTTTCAAAAATATACGATAAACTTTATGGAGTCATTAAGATGATATTAAAACGTACAAAGTCTAAAAACAAACAAAAAAACAATATGAAAAGGTGAATATCAACACGTTTTGCACGTATTACTCATTCCAATTTTCTTTTAAGCCACAAGCAAGCATATTTGTGTTTGTATATGTATCACATAAATGAACAATGCTAAACAGGTCAAGAGAAGTCATTCATGTTTGACTAATGTAATACGGAGTATATTTTTCTTAATCATAAGTTTGTACTTAGATTGAGGTTTAAGCTTAATCAAACAAAATCATTTTTATAAATGAAAATCCAATATATGTCACATAAAAAGATTGATAATCTCTAATTATCAAACTTGAAAACTATTGTTTTTAGGACTATAAAATACCAAATAATTAACACAAACCACTCACTAGAGCTCTATGAAATATATCTAATTCTATTCTATATATCTTATAAAATAAAATTGCTGATGAAAAGATTTTCTAATGCATTTTCTTGAAAAGGAATTGTGATAATAAATGGTTATGCTTTTTAGGAAAGGTAACAATTCCTTTGGGTTAAATCTTTAGCCTTTTTATGTTGAATGGTAGACATCCCACTTTAAATTGTAAAGTAAATTTGTGGGTTCGTTTAGGGCCTCTGCCTAGCTCTTGAATGAGGTTGTACTAGATTATTAATTATAGATTTATAGGGGTAGGGGTCCTATATATCTTTTTTTTTTTGCCTTTTTGGAGACATTAGATTTACATGTATTCATGTAGAATGGTGGTTCTTTTTTAATCTACCTCCACAATTACATGTAACTATGTAACCCATTAATAAGTGTTGTATTTAAAAATAAATATTTTTAACTAAGGTTTTAAATTTTGGATAAGGTTACGAGAGGAAGACCTCAAATGAGGGGAAAGAGGAACATGCTGAATTCACAGCATTTTAGGACAAAACTATCCTCCAGATTTATTGCATTTCACTAATGAAATATTGCATTTTAACAACACTGCATTTTACATTTATAAAAGTTTACTGCATTTTAATAACACTGCATATTACACTTAAATATTTGTTTCTAAAATGTAATGAATTCGATCTGCCCCTCCTTACCTTCATTTCAAGCCTTCTCCTTTTATCCTTAATCTTAAAAGTAGACTCTTAAGATAAACAATTAGGATAACAATTGGCGCAAACTTATATCTTCTCAATTATCCTTTTAATCCATATTTTGCATACGTTATAAAAGCTTAGACCTTTGCAGATAAGTTTTATGATTAAATGCTAACTAAAATATTGTTTAGAAAGAACATTATGACATAACTTTCACATATTATTAGAGGTGAAAAAAAAATCGGTTTTTTTTTAACCGGCCAGTTAACCGAAAACCGGTTATTAGGAAAATCGGTTTTAAAAAAACCGAACCGGTTTTGGAATAACCGAATTGGTTTTGACCTGTTATCAGTTTAGGGGAGCATCGGTTTTTTCCGGTTTTTAAACCGGTTTTAACCGGTTATTTGAAAAAACCGGTTTTAACCGGTTTTCTTCGGAAAAAATCAAAAACGGCTAGTAGCCGTTGGAGCGGGGGGGAGCGTTTTTTTGAATTTTCTTGACATTTTGGCACCTCGAAATCCCTATAAATAGTCCTAGTTGGTTTGGGTTCAAAACACACCAACAAACATTCTCTTCTTCTCTCAAAAACACTCTAAATCTCGATATTTATATACTTTTTGTTTGCGAAAAATGGAAAACATACAATCACAAGCTTCCGCTTCCGGTTCCGCTTCTGTTGGTAGCAATGTATAAAACAAAGTTTACACAAATGTTGATGTTGTGCAAATTAAATCAACGAATCGGAATCCGGAAATTTGGTCGAATTACGAGTTGTGCGTTATGAATGATGGGGTGGAAAAGGCCCGTTGTAAGAGATGTGGGAGGTTTTATAACCCCACATCAAACTCAACATTAAGAAGTCACAAAACGGTTCTTGTAGGGCGGCTAGTCAAGATGTGTCACAATCGACACTTGGTTCGGATGGTGGGGTATTTATATACGATAATGATACGCTTCGAGAAGATTTTACAAAGTTTGTCATCCAAGAGGCGCTTCCATTCAACCACTTCGACAACCAACGACTTACGAATATCATCAAAAAGAGACTACAACCGCGATACCAACAAGTAAGTCGTACTACCCTTAGAAACGACGCGTATAAATTATGGAAAACGGCTAAAAAAGATATAATTGATAGTTTTCAAAACTATAAATATGGCATTTCTATTACTTGTGATGTTTGGACCGCACCACATGGTACGGCAAATTCTTATTTAGCCGTTACGGCCCATTGGTTTCATCCCGAGTCTTGGTTATTGACGAAACGTACAATTGCTTTTAAATTGTTTGGTTATCCGCATACGGGATGTAATTTGCGAAAAATTTTAAATGACACTTTAATTGAATATAATTTAGATGATAAAGTTTTTACAATTTCACTAGATAATGCGTCAAATTATAATAGAGCTATGAATTTACTAAAATTACGTATAAAACCAATTTTAGATGACGCTTTTTTTCATTCCCGTTGTGTTGCTCATGTTATAAATTTGTCCGTGCAAGCGGCATAACAAATATGTGCTAATATACATGAAAAATTTAAGAGTTTATTAGTAACTATATATAGCTCGAGTAACGAACGACAAGCTAATTATAGACGTTTTCGTGCACAATGTGGTGAAACTCCCCTAGGACCTTGCTACGATAATAATACTAGGTGGAATTCTACTCACACTATGTTTGAAAATATTTTACGGCAACGTGCTACTTTAAGTGCTTTTAATGATATGTTAGTTGCTAAAAATAAGTCCGTAGCTATAACCGATTATGAATGGGATCGACTAAATGATTTAACTTCGTTTTTAGAGGCTACTACTATATTATCGAGTGTATATTACCCAACTAGCTCGTTAGTTCTAAACCAAAGTTTTATAATGACCGAAAAATTAAAAGAATTTGAAACCTCGCAATATCTAATGTTTAGAAAAATGGTTAAAGCTATAAAAAAGAAATTTATAAAATATTTTGGTAGTTTGCCTTTGGTTTTTACTTGTTCCGCCGCACTAAATTCAACTTTAAATGTTGGCGGCGTACAACGTATAATCTCAACAATTTTAGAAAATTTAGACTTACACTTAACCGACAACCCGAACTATATAGCAAATGAACTTTCTAGATTTGAAAATAATTTTAAACAATTATTTGAGATTTATGCAACAAAATATGGTCAACATCATAACCCAATTGTTGACTCAATGCGGGCGGGAACATCTCGATCATCATCCTACGACATAAATATAAATATTTATAATGCTTTATTTGAAGACGCTACAAAGCTTCAACGAACATCGGCTCCAACAAGCGAGTTGGGACAATATATGTCTACAAACTTTTTAACCACTTTAACTGTTGAGGAGTTTCGTAATTTTGACATTTTGAGTTGGTGGAAAGAAAGAGAAGTACAATTTCCCATTTTATCCGCTATGGCTCGGGATTTATTATCCATCCAAGCTTCGACGGTAGCTTCCGAATAGGCTTTTTCTACTAGCGGTAGAATAATATCGGAAAAAAGGTCAAGACTAACCGCTCAATCCGTAGAAGTATGTGTATGTTTGAAAGATTACTTGGACGGAGTGGATAGGATACAAAATGCAACAACGTTGGAAGACCCATTATTAGGTAACGTTGAAGAAATTATCGAAGATGAAGAAGTCGAATTGGGAATATCACCTCCAACGACCGAATTAGATGAAGGTGAATTTGAAGAACTTGAAGTTGAATCCGTGGATGAATATGAAGTTTGGGACGACATAACTAGTTAAGTGTATTCGGGTGATGGCAATGCCGAAGCTCGATATACTTTACTACACGATTACGTTTCCGGGTGATGGCCATGCCGAAACTCGAAATGTATTCGTATTTGTATTTTATATTTTTAGTCGTAATTGTATTGTTTAAATAAAAGTTATGTTTGTATTTTATAATTTTAGTCGTAATTGCATTGTTTAAATAAAAGTTATGTTTGTATTTTATATTTTCATTTGTATTATCTAAATTTTGTTATACACTTATACCGAATTCGAATCCGAAAAAAACCCGAAAAAAACTAACCGATTAAAACCGGTGCAAAACCGAAAAAAACCGATTCCGAACATTTAAAACAAAAAAAACTAATTCCGAAAAAACCGCTTTTAACCGAAACCGGTTTTTTAAATAATCGATTTTTATAAAACCGGTTTTTAAAAAACCGAAAACCGAAAAAAACCGATTTTTTTTTTGCACCTCTACCTATTATTATCATACCATCTAATTCAACGTCAAATGACCAATGCACTGGGATTTGAGAGTGAGCAGCTACATAGGGCCCAAAATTCTTAAAGGGCTTATAATTTCAACCCAATACGTTTAATCATATACTTCTTAGTTTTGGCCCAGTTTAAGGTTAACTATTGAGTTACTCAACTTAGTTCAGGCCCATTGAATTCCAAAATTTGTACCTCCGCTCCGATTTCATTAGTAGGTATTTGAAAGAAAAAAAAAAAAAACCCAACTATATCTGTTTAAGTGTTCAAAGTTATGGAATTATTGTAGGTTTCTATAAATACACACCGTGAATATACATGTGGACAATTATTTAAAAAGTATAAATAATGGTAATATAAGAAGTTTAATAATTTTTAATAGTTATATTTTATAAGTGGACAATTATTTTGTGATAAATATAGATATGGCCAATTACTTGTCGCTAATTTTTCCTAAAATTACTAGAAGGTAACATTTTCATTTTTTTTTTTTTTTTTGTCTTTCTCTTCGCATCCACTTTCTCCTTTCTTCTTCCAAACTCCCTTCTAGCCACCCACTATCTTCTGCTCGATTTCAACGGTCACCACCCAACCCACCTTCAGTTGGTGTTCGATTCCAGCCGTCACTAAATACCGCCATTGGATTCCGTTATCAAAATAAAGTTATTTTATATTTTTTACTTTTTTACTTATATATATTTTTTTATTTTACTTCTTTAAATCATGCTTTTGAATAAAACTAATGCGTCATGTTTTTATATTAAACTAATGCATTATACTTTTAGTTTAAATCAATGCATCATCAATGGCCTATAAAAAGCATTGCACCGTGCTTATAAATAAAAACACCACATCATGATTTATTATAGGTCAATAATAAACACTTTATCATCGGTTAATAAAAAACATTGAATCATCTGTATCATCCGTTTAAATAATAATAATAAAAAAAAAACGATCTATTATTCTTATAAATTCAAGTACAGCATCATCGATCAATAATAAAAATACAACATTGTGAGTTTTAAATCTCATAGTAGACTTTCTTTTCACAAAAGCTATTTTTAAAAAAGTTTTGTTAAAATAAATTTTTACATAAACCCTTGGTCATTTACCTGCTTTTTTCGACTTCTCATAAGATAAAGAGAATGGAGACATGAGATGACCGAGGGCACATATAAGAAAATTGAACTAAGTAGACCGAGCTCACTCCTTGTTGATCCTTCGATATTGATATGCCTCTCGCCATATGCGTAAAGGTTTGAAATGTTATATACAAATGCATCTATTACATTAGTAATTATTGATGTCTTGTGAACTCAACATACCTCTGCTCAGAGTCGTCAAAAACTAGTCCCACTGGTTTGGTTATAAAGACGTCATAACCCTCTCCCCGGAGTATGATCAGTAACCGTCAAGATTGACCGTGTCAAGCTACACTTCCCCTTTATTTGCTACGTGGCTGTTAACCCACGTAGCACGTCTCCGTCAATCTCGAATAACGGTTCACAGTGGAGAATATAAATAGAAATCAAGGCCTCACAGCGGTACCAAACACAATCAAATAAAAAAGACACCCATACACAACAAAGCATTTTCCACTAACATCCTCACCAACCATAATCTTCATCACCAATCACAGTTACAATCATCATCTACCAATTGGGCATTGGCCGAGTAGTATCACCACCGCAAGCGCCTAGACTCTACATGTGTGACCGACATGTCAGGGGTTCGAATCCGTGCCTCAACATATGTAGGTGATTTGTAAGCATGTAATTTGCTCGACGTTGATACTCCTTGTGAGTGGGACGGACGCGTCCATTGAAATATGGTACGGAGGTTACGGGTAGCCTCCAAATTATCTTTTTTTTTTCATATAATAAAATTTTATATTATATATTTTTGAGAGTTGAAATACTTTTTGAATAAAATGGGAAAATAAAAAATTGGAAGGTTTTGCAAAAAAAAATGCTTAGGATGTGTTTAGTTGTGGAAAATTTTTCACAATTTTCCATCTCTAATTTTTTAAAAAATGAAAAGAATTTTCATTTTCTAGAAAAGTGTTAGAAATTTAGAAAATGTGTTCAAATGTTATTGCATTTTTCATTTTGGAAAAATAGTTAAGCTTTAAAAGGTTTTGAAAAATTTTAGAAAAGTGGAGTGAGCGTTATAAAGGAAAAAAGTGGAGAAGTGGAAATCCTTGTTTTCCATCTCATAATTATAAATTGGAAAAGTGGTTTTACCATTTTCTTGGAAAATTTTTCTGGAAAATACCCATTTTGAACGCGTTTTCTAACTTTTACACTTTTCTTAAAAAAATTTTCTAGATAAGTGCCATTTTTTCTTCAACTAAACACACCTTTAATGTCTTACAAAGTTTACCACTAGAAAATCGATTAACCTATATATCAATTTTTGCCACTTAAAAATATACACATTTAAATATTCTATTTCATTTGTGTTGTTAGATTGTTAGAAGTTGGAACTATTTCATATTCAACCGCGCGAAGATAACTTATCTATTAAACCAGAGCATAAACACTCCTAATTTATTTATTGCCAACCTTGATTGCGCGATATAGTGATTAATGTAATGATTTCGTTAATTGTTGCAACATGGATTAGTTACAGTGCTTAAATACAAAATATCAAGATGAATGGATGAACTGCCCTTCCTAAAATGGATGTTAAATGAAACGAATAATTGAGGAACCTAATTGCAAAAGAAATAGACCGCCAGTCTCGTAAAAAGAGGAAAGGGGATTTTCACTTTTGACCAACCTCCGGCGTGAAAGTAAGTAAACTAGTATGGCTTTAGAGTATATGAGAGTACGAGAGTAGTAAATGCGTATTGAATGTTTACCTCTGTGCTGGTTGAGATGTATTTATAGTACCTTGAGTCATGCCTTTAATCTATTTCTGGTAAATGGATTTGACACTTCCGAACTTACCAGAATTGGATTTGTCTATTCTGATGTTTGTCTCTGAAATAGCTATTTCTCATGTTCACATTTCTTACTTTGGTTTTAGTGCGCCGTCTACGGTTTTGATAGCTACTGAATATAAACGAAAGTAGACTTTATTTGGTTAAGTGAATACGTGGACTTGGACTAATTTCCTTCGGTTTATGCATACATCCGTTTCCGTTGACCTTCCCTTCGGTTTCCATAGTTACATATTTCTAAATTTTATCGAATTTACGTGGTACGTCATCAGCCCAATCTAGTTCGTTATGTTTACGCGTAGCGTACTGGATTTTTAATTGATTTAGTTGGCTGTTCCCTTATTGGTGTCCAAAGGATAAAAAAAATATTTTTCCTCCGGCTTGTACGCTCCATTTTCAAAGTGTCGTCTGAAAAGTAAAAATATGAAATGGGAACAAAAAGTAAAATTTGAAATGGGACATAGAAATAAAATGGGACATAGAAATAAAATGGGACTTATCTCTTTTGGTTCCATAATCCTCTCGATTTACAGTTTGTTCCAAAATATGTTTTTTATTTCAGTTTATTATAAATGAATTGGGAACAAAAAGGTATTTGTCCATTGATTTTTGTTTAAGCCAAAATTTAGACTTAAAAGGAAATGGGACCCATTCCCTTCGGTTTTCGTGAATGTAAAGCAGGAAACAAGATCCACATTTCCCATTAGTTTTCTTTCTTTATTTATTTATTTTATGTTAAATACATGTACTATTATAATTAATACACGAAGGATTAATTGCGTGGCCCAAATTCCGTGAACTCAAATCCGATTGATTTGACGGGTCTTGTCACCTTCTAACGGCTATAATCAGACCCTATATAAAGGACCCTTAGTAAAAAATGTTAAATATTTTTTTACTACATTAGTGTGTGTGTTTTGCGCTCTGCATCCGAAATGGCAACTTCCTCCGATCTCCATTTCTGTTACTTCTTAAAAGGTCCCAAAATTTAAATACAAATTAAATAACAAGTATTTAATATATTAGTTTATATCTAAGTTATATCAAACAGGTTAATTAATCAAGGTGGAAAACAAGATTAATTAAAGCACAGAATATATTATGAAGTAAAGTTTTATTTACAATAAATGGTTTGTCTCACAAGGAAGACGGAGTATTCAAACACACAGATTGTTTGAATACGATCCAAGTAGTATATTAAGATACAATTTCCACTACAAACTTAACAGTAAGTATGGTAATGCTTTTAGCCTAAACTTAAAGGTCTTGTATACTATTTTTCTTGGATGCCAACTTTGAGGTGCTTTTGAGCTGCTATTTATAGAGTTGAGTATCAACTCTATATTATCCAGCTCAGTTAGTTGTCCAAGGGATAACAAGTACATCTTGGGCAACTTTGCACTCTTTCCTTTTTGCTTTTCTTGGAAATAGAAAAAGCAAAAGGTAAAAGGTTTCTTTGCTGAGAAGAAAACCTTTCTTCGATGTTTGACCTTACTAAAACATCTCTTCAGTTGTATCGTAGCCTAAGGGATGAAGAACTTCTTTTGTACGATTGTACTTTTGTTCTTCAATCTGTGCTCTTCAGTCTGTGCTCATCAGTCTGTGATCTTCAATCTGTGATCATCAGTTTGTGATCTTCAATCTGTGATTATCAGTCTGTGATCTTCAGTCTTTGAAGCCTTCTGTCTTCAATCTTCATTCTTCAGATGATGAACTCATAAGTCTTCAAATAGAGCACGACTTTCAGTCTGTGAGAATTCTTCAGTCTGTGAAGCACAGACTCAGGAAATCACTAAGTTTTTCTCGAATACAACTGAGTTAGATTTTGACTCCTCAGATTTATAACTTGAGTTTGATCATTGTTTTTCCCAACAATCTCCCCCTATCTGATGATGTCAAAATCTATTTACAAAAGATAATAGAGAAATAATAAATACTAAAGTGAAACATAACATATGGATCAGGACTTATATACATAAAGTCAAAAATTATAGTCAGTTCACAAAAATATTACAGTTATTACATGAGATTGTAAATAGCATAAATTTAACAATCTTCAATCTTTTCTCTGATCCCTGATCTCCTTGATCTTTTCCACTTTCCTCTTCAACAATACTTCCATTTTCTTATCAGATTTTTCTTCAAATTCTTGATATTCCAGGATGATTTTCTTGCAAATGTCTTCAAACCCAATCATCATCCTGATCTTGGAAAGGTTGTTGAATAACCAGCTAATCAGCCTTCTTCTAAATGGCTTGGCTTGAGAATGTTTGCATTCCTTCAGCAGGGCAATACAATGTAGCAGAGAATCTCCATACAGTCTATTTTGATCATGGAAGCACTCTATCCCATTGATATCTCTGTAGCACAGACCTTCAACATTGTCAGTCTGGACATAGGATCTATCGATAAAAACGATACCTTTTGGTAGAGGATGCTCCCTTCTCTGTTCATTCTCTGTAGATAACCCACCTGACTTCTTCTTTATTACAAAGTTATTTGCTATGCAGAACAACTTGTATTCTTTTTCAGAAATGAGCCCCAGACTGAGAACTAACTCAATCAGGTAAGATAGCTCATCCAAAACTTCTTTATTCAAATCTTTGTCAGTTGCACTCTTCAAAAGATTAGCAATGGATTGCCATTCTTTAAGCCCTAGAGTGTACAGGTCATCCACCCATACCATTTTCTTTCTCTTGGTTAAAGTCAACTCCAGCTTCAATTTCTGTCCAATCTTATTCAGATGACAGTCTTTAATCTTCTGCTTGAGCTTTGACTTTTTGAAAGTGGATTGTAGCTTAGCTTTTAGGCTCTCTATCTTCTGTAATTTTATTGACAGCTCTTCATCTTCTTTGATTTGTTGCTCAACTTGACTCCTTCTGGTTTGAGTCTGTGAACAACCTTCATCTTCTAATTCTTTGGAGAGCATGTCAACAAATCTTGCTTCTTTCAGCTTCTGCTCTTCTTCAGATAATACATTTAATTATTCAGTTAGAGTCATACCTTGAGCAGTAGCTTCTTGTTGCAAGAGTTCATCCTGTAGATTTGACAGTTCAGGATTTCTTGTACCAGTAGCATGATCATCCACCATCTTCTTGATCTTGCTCAACCTCTCCTGCTTGAATAATGCAACCTCCTTGCCCTTACCCTTAACCATATCTTCTTCCATAGTAGAACTCGACCCATGATATTTGCTTATCAGATGAGCATTTCTCCATTGCATTCTGTCTTCAAGTTCACTTCTACCTGGAGGCAGTATTCTAGTTGTTGTGGTTGGTCTGGCAGGATTGGCTTCAGCTTGGATGGCTTCAGCACTGATGATTGGAGCATCAATGCTTGCTGCTTGTTGCTTTGAGCTCTGAGTCTGTGATGGATGTTGTGTCTCAGTCTGTGCAGGTTCAGAGGGCATAGACTTAGACTCTCCAGTCTTGACTTTTGAAGCACCTTCATCTACACCTTCAAAAGTAGCATCATCTTCATCATCATCTGATCTTCTCAATACTTCAGACTCAGAACTGCAATCAGGATTGATGGCATCATCATCTTCATCATCAATTTCCTGTTCTTCTGCCACTTTCTCAAATTGATCCCAGGTTTTGATTCCCTTCATTTTTGGTTGGTAATCAAAGATATCCCTTTCAGGAATCTTCTTGGCCATTCTCTTTATTTTCCTGGCTCTTTTGATTCGCAGAGGTTGAACATCTTCATCTTCTTCTTCCCTTGGTCTTTTCAACTCCATCTGACCTAGGCCTGAGATAGTTGCTATTGGGTCTATGTGTAAGACAATAGTTGACTCCCCCTGAGTCTGTGCAACCATCTCAGTGTGTTCACTTGCCTGCAATCCTTCTGGCTCCCCCTCAGTCTGTGCACTCATATTTTGAGTCTGTGGCACAGACTGAGCTTCAATCTGAGACTTCACCCTAGCACTTTCGGATCCATCATCTCCATCATCTCCCTCACTGCTATCTCCCCCTAAATCTAAGGATTTATTATTTAGTAAATTATTTTTTGGGGTTTTAGCTTCTGCAGACCCAGACTTCATCTTCTCCCCCTTTTTGACATCAGCAGCTAAGCTTGAGAGGGTGGTCTGCATTTCATCTAACCTATTGGATACCTTGTGCTCCAGCATATCCACTTTATCCACCATGGTAGAGACTAGATGCTACATCTTCTCTAGCTCTTTCTTATTATTATCGAACTCAGTCTGTACCCATTCAGACAGCTTGGTGATGGCAGAAAGCGCATCGTTAAGTGTATTAGAAGGCACAGACTGGGTCTGGTTGGAAGGGTTAGAATTGGGTGATGGAATATGTTCCTCACTTGACTCATGTTGAAACTGAGCAAGATCACTGGAATCTTTTGGTGTTGCACTCTTTGCCTCACTCTGTGTCTTGTGCATGGAAAAGCGATCATAGGCATTGAGTGGTGTAGTTGTGTTTCTCTCATATCGAATCCGGTGATAGGATAAGACATCACTGGAAAATAATTGTGTTGCATCAGTTGCCTCAAATAGTCCCTGGTGTAAAGGAACAGTATCACTGGCAACAAATGTGGAGGTTGGTATGCCTTCACTAACCATCTGGTGATAAGATGGTAGATCATCAAGCAAAGAAGTGGAGATCTGTGCCTCAGTCTGTGACATGACTGGGGCATTGGCGATCTGTGCAGAAGGGTGTAAGGAAAGACTCACTGGAATGTGAACTAGTACAGGACTAGTGGTTAATATGGGTTCAGCCATTGTGAGTGGGGTAAGGAAGGGGGTGGTAGTGCTCAGGATAGGAGCATCTTCTTCAATGCAAACTATAGGGGTCAGTGTAGCAGCAGTAATGTGGGTATCCAAGCTGACTAATCTAGGTTCATGTTGGGTCAGTTGGGTAGCCATTGGCACCACATACTCTAACAGAGCTGTAATAGAATGGTCTACAGTACTGGAAGGTGTTCTATTGACATCCAATTCCATGGATTGTTGGGAAAAACAATGATCAAACCCAAGTTATAAATCTGAGGAGTCAAAATCTAACTCAGTTGTATTCGGGAAAAACTTAGTGAATTCCTGAGTCTGTGTTTCTGAGTCTGTGATCCACAGACTAAAGAACTGTTTCTGAGTCTATGCTTCACAGACTGAAGAAATTCTCACAGACTGAAAGTCGTGCTCTTGTTGAAGACTTATGAATTCATCATCTGAAGAATGAAGATCGAAGACAGAAGGCTTCACAGACTGAAGATCACAGACTAAAGATCACAGACTGAAGAGCACAGCTTGAAGAATGAAAGTACAATCGTACAAAAGCAGTTCTTCTTTCCCTAGGCTACGATACAACTGAAAAGATGTTTGAGCAAAGTCAAACATCGGAAAAAGGTTCTCTTCTCAGCAAAGAAACCTTTAACCTTTTGCTTTCTCTATTTCCAAGAAAAGCAAAAAGGGAAGAGTGCAAAGTTGCCCAAGATGAATTTGTTATCCCTTGGACAACTGACTGAGCTGGATAATAGAAGTTGATACTCAACTTCTATAAATAGCAGCTCAAAAGCACCACAAATGAGATATCCAAAATAAGAAGTATACAAGACCTTTCAAGCTTATGTTAAAAGCATTACCACACTTACTGTTAAGTTTGTAGTGATAATTGTATCAAAGTATACTATTTGGATCGTATTCAAACAATCTGTGTGTGTTTGAATACTGTGTCTTCATTGTAAGACAAACAATTTATTGTGAATAAAACTTTAAATTCATAATATATTATGTGCTTTAATTAATCTTGTTTTCCGACTTGATTAATTAACTTGTTTGATATAACTTAGATATAAACTAATATAATAAATACTTGTTATTTAATATGTATCTAAGTTTTGGGACCTTTAAAGACCTAACAACTGGTATCAGAGTAAATAAAGATTTAATTATTAATTATATCTTTAACGATCAAAAGGAACCCAGTTTTATCAAACAATCTTCAAAACTCATTTTCTCTACATTTTCTTCCTTGAAAGATGACTTCTTCTATTGCTATGGCTGGGAAGGGAATTCCAATCTTCAATGGTGCAAATTTTACCCACTGGAAATTGAAAGCTGAATGGTTTCTTGCTAGCTTTCATGATGAAATGCTTAGAGTCATTCAGGAAGGACCCATTATTCCTGACAGAATAGTTCCTGCAATTCTAGATGCAAATGGTATTATTGTGACACCTGCAAAATTTGTTGAGGCTGCCAAAAATACCTGGACTGATCTAGACAGGCAACTATATGCATTAGATTTTAAGGCCAAATCCATTCTGGGCAATACAGTTACTGAGCCTATCTTTACTAAGATATCTGGCTGTAAAACTGCTAAAGCCATATGGGATATGCTAACTGACCAATATGATGGTGTAAGTTTAGTACAATCCCAAAAGAAGAAGAATCTCATAAGAAATTATGAGAACTTCTCTGCTGGTCAAGATGAGTCATTAACTGATATTCATACCAGATTTCAGATCTTAATCAATGATCTTGAAAGGTATGATATCATCAAAGGACAGTTTGAAATCTGTACAAAATTTGTTGATGTCATTCCAAACACTTTTTCTGAAGTAATTACTTCATTAGTTGTAAGTGAAAAATTGGAGACATATGATCCATCTGACTTGTTTGGACTTCTGTTAAATTTTGAAGAAACCAAGGCCAGAAAAGATCTAAATGCCAAAAGGATTGCAAAAAATCCATCTGCTGCTCTTGTTGCAACAACAAGGAAAAATAGAGAACTATTCTCTAGAGCAGATTACCATCTAACTCTTACAGACTCAGAATCAGATGATGATACTGAGTCTCTAGAAGCTAAAATGGCATTACTAGCCCAAAGGTTAGAAAAGGCAAGATTCAAAGGTTCAAAAGGAAGGCCAACTTTTGATCCTAAGAAAGCTACTTGCTATAAATGTGGGCAAATTGGTCATATTTCTGCTAACTGCAGAGTGAAGATTGCAGAATCTTCAAATTCTGATAAGTGGGAGGAAAAGGCCAAGAAGTACAAAAGAAAGTACTTCAACTCCAAGAAAATTGGAGTGAACAGCAACCAAAGAAACTAGAGAAAGCTTTGGTTGTTGAACAATGGGTTGATGAAGAATCTTCATCATCTGAGAATGATGAGGATATGTGCTTAATAGCTATCACAGAAAGCCAGTTTGACAAAGATGTCAAATTTGCAGAGAGAGCATGTGTTCATTCAGATTGGGACAGAGGATCTGCTTACAATGTAAATCATTTCAAACTTTACTATAGTGATGCAGAAAAACAGAAAATGTTTGAACACATCTATGTAGACTTTTTGAAAAGGCTTGAGGAAATAAAAGATTTAAAAACTAAACTCAGTCTGGTTCAAAAAGATCTACAGTCAAAAGTGAATGAAATAAACCAAAATAAATAGTATAAACATGAGCTTGATGCTCAATATGATACTCTCAAAAGGATCAGTCTAGAAAAAGAAGCTTATAAAAACAAAGCTGATCATTATGAGAAAATCTGTAGATCTTGGTGTATTTCATCACTTAAAAATGTGGACTGTCTATCCAAACAGATTCCAGCTCAGATACAAGCGGTCATATGAGATGAGTTTGATCTTAAAAGCCATTTACTTTCAGAAATAAACTCAAAATCTACTATATTTGTACATGAAACTTTACCTCATACTTTTAGTCATACTGTGGGAGATAAAGTTATATTGACTAATGCCTTTGTAAGACCAAAAATAGTTGCTAAAAAGCTAGTATATGAGACAGAGTCAGACTCTGAAGATACAGACTCAGAAATCTCAGTCTGTGAAACTTCTCAAACTGAATTGCCTGAACTCATAATCACTAATGAATCTTTAGAAACTATAGAACCTAAAAAGAAAAGATTTGTAAAAGGCAAAGGTAATATTCCCACAGTACAATTTTCAAACAGACAAAAAGAGGTAAAAGGAATTAAGGATAAACAGAAAGGTTACAACATGTTTGAACCTTCCACATCTCAGTCTGTAGCTGGTCCAGACAACAATATGTCAAAAGACAAATTTAAAGGCATAAAACCAGCAACCAGGGAGTTAAAAAGGTCTCATTCTGTGAGAGCTAACTGTCAGTCTGGAAAAATCAATTTTCAGTCTGGTAAACTTAGTTCCAAATCTGCTTGTGTTAACTCTCAGTCTGACTGTCAAAAGTCCACCTTTAACAACCAGACTGAAACCATTAAGCTGCTTAGTGAAAACTTAATGAAGTTAACCACAGATTTTAAAACATTTATTGAGACAAAGCAGAATTTTAACAGAGGATCTAGTGCAAATAATAACACAAAATCCAAAAGGACCATTAAGTTGGACAGAAAATGTTACAACTGTGGAAATCTGGGACATGAGGGTATTAAATGCACAAAGTCTAATTTTAAACAACCAAAGGGTGCTTTGACTAAACAAATGTCAAATACAAATGACAAAGTCAAATCTAGAGAGGTTAAAAGTCAACTTTACACGCTTGTTTCCAACAAAGCAGCTAAAGAATTGACTTCAACCAGCTCTAAAGAACCCATCAAAAGATGGGTTCCCAAAAGTAACTAATTGATTTTGTTTGTCTTGTGCAGGGTAACAAAAAATGGTACCTAGATAGTGGATGCTCAAGACATATGACAGGTTCTTTGGAGAACTTATCAGAGTTTGTAGAAGAAGAAGGACCTTCTGTCAAATATGGTGACAACTCTGTTGCCAAGACAAAAGGTTATCGTGTGGTGACGGCTGGCAATATCAGAATAACAAAGGTAGCCTATGTTGAGGGATTAAAGCATAACCTGCTTAGTGCAAGCCAAATTTATGATGATGACAGTGAAATCAGAATCAGAAAGAAGGCTGCTGTTATCTATAATTCCAAAGGCAAACCTGTACTAGTTGCCAAAAGAGAAAGAGATATTTATCTCTTGGATCTTTCTTTTGCAGATGTAAATATAGAGATATGTCTCTATACTCAGTCTGTGCCAGAACTAAGCTGGCTATGGCATAGGAGGTTATCCCACCTGAACTTCAAAAACATTAACCTCCTGTCAAAGAAGAAATTGGTTAGAGGTCTGCCTGATGTTACATTTGCAAAAGACAAACTTTGTCCTGCATGTACACTAGGGAAACATACCAAGAACCATTTTTCATCCAAATTGTTAGCTACAATTGATCAACCACTACATATGCTCCATATGGATCTATTTGGACCCATAAGCATTGGCAGTTTGGGTGGAAAGAAGTATACACTTGTGATTGTGGATGAATACACAAGGTATACTTGGGTCATCTTTCTTAAGGCAAAAAGTGATGCTCCAGCTGAGATTATTAATCTAATCAAGAGGGAAGAATTGCAGAAAGATATACCTGTCAAGCAACTTAGGAGTGATCATGGTACAGAATTTAAGAATTCTACTCTCATTGAATTCTGTACTGACAAAGGCATTATTCAAAATTTTGCCTCTGTAAGAACTCCTCAACAAAATGGTGTTGCTGAGAGAAGAAATCGTACATTCATAGAAGCTGCAAGAACCATGTTATGCCATGGTCAAATGAAGATTTATTTTTGGGCAGAAGCAGTCAACACTGCCTGTTATACCCAAAATAGATCTATTTTGGTTAAAAGGCATGGCAAAACTGCATATGAGTTGTATCATAAGAAGGTTCCAACCATCCATTATTTCCAGACCTTTGGAAGTAAATGTTATATCCTCAATCAAAGGGATCAATTAGCAAAGATGGAACCTAAGTCTGATGAAGGAATTTTTGTTGGTTATTCATCTATCACAAAGGCTTACAGAGTTTACAACAACAGAAGGAATAAAATTGAAGAAACCATCAATGTCACCTTTGATGTTTCCTCTGCTAATAATGAACATATTTCTCAGTCTGATGTTCATTCTTTAGAAATACATGTCACCAAATGAGAATGATTTACCATTCAATGATGAATCATTTCTAGGAGTCAAAGAACACAAGTATCATCCAATTACAGAAATAATTGGAGATTATGTTTCTGGTGTACAAACAAGAGCTAAAGTGTCAAACTTATCTACTGCAAATTTCTGTTTCTACACAAACTTCCTATCAATCATTGAACCAAAGAAAGCTGAAGAAGCACTGAAAGATGATGATTTGGTTGAAGCAATGCAGGAAGAGTTAACAGAATTTGAAAGAAACAATGTTCGAACCCTAGTTCCTGCTCCAAAAGGCAAAACTGTTATAGGAACTAAATGGGTTTACAGAAACAAAATGGACAAGGATGGAGTGATAATCAGAAACAAGGCAAGGATAGTTGCTCAAGGTTACAAGCAGGAAGAAGGCATTGACTATGATGAAACATTTGCCACTGCAGCCAGAATTGAAGCAATAAGGTTATTCTTGGCATATGCTGCATTCAAGGACTTCAAAGTCTACCAAATGGATGTCAAGAGTGCATTTCTGAATGGTAACTTACAAGAGGAGGTCTATGTAAAACAACCTTCAGGTTTTGTTAGTTCAACTTTTCCTAATTATGTCTATAAATTGAAGAAAGCACTATATGGACTAAAACAAGCTTCAAGAGGTTGGTATGACACTTTATCATCTTATCTTCTGAGTAATGACTTTACTAGAGGATCAATTGATAAAACCTTGTTCTTCAAAAGGAACAACGCCGATGTCATACTAGTCCAAATATATGTTGATGATATCATATTTGGATCTACTGATGAAAAGTTATGCAAATGGTTTTCAAATTTAATGTCAAAACAGTACCAAATGAGTATGATGGGTGAATTAACATACTTTCTTGGTTTACAAGTACATCAGAAACCTGATGGAATTTTCATCAACCAAGGCAAATATGTAAATAATCTACTCATTAAATATTCTTTCAAAGACTGTTCATCAATGAAAACACCAATGAGCACTGCAGATAAGTTGGATAGAGATCAGTCTACCAAGTCAGTCTGTCAAACCACTTATAGAGGTATGATAGGATCACTACTATATCTCACTGCCAATAGACCAGATATCATGTTCTCAACGTGTTTATGTGCTAGATATCAATCTGAACCTAAAAAATCACATCTCAAAGCTGTAAAAAGGATTTTTAGGTACCTTAAAGGTACTCCTAACCTGGGTCTTTGGTATCCCAAAGATTCTGGTTTGTATCTAATAGGTTATATAGATGCAGATTATGCAGGTTGTAAATTAGACAGAAAAAGCACTTCTGGTGGATGTCAACTACTAGGTGGAAAACTAGTCAGTTGGTCAAGCAAGAAACAGAATTCTATTGCTACATCCACTGCAGAAGCAGAATATGTAGCTGCTGGTAGTTGTTGTGCCCAATTGCTGTGGATGCAACATCAACTAGCAGACTATGATTTGGCGTTTACAAAAACTCCAATCATGTGTGATAACCAAAGTGCCATTGCCATCACTGAGAATCCTGTATTTCACTCCAGAGCGAAGCATATTGAGATCAGACATCACTTTATCAGACATTGTGCTGAGAAAGGTAAAGTGACTCTCAAATATGTGCCCACAAATGACCAACTAGCAGATATCTTTACTAAACCTCTTAATGAAGATAGATTCTTATATCTGCTTGGTCAACTAGGAATGCTCAACCCCTAGTAAAACTCTTGAATCTGTGTGATTCAAACTCTCAGTATGTGCCTGCCTTTCAGTCTGTATGTCTGTATCCTCTGTTACATACAATCAAATAGCACAGACTCAGAGATTTTTGTAATAAATCAAAGAAAATACCAAAAAGATTTTACAATTCTATTATTTTCTCTCAGTTGTGTGTTATATGGTTCAGTCTGTGTGACGTCATCCAGACTCACTGCACAGACTAACTATATACCCTCAGACTGTGTTCTTTTTATCTTCATTTAATTAATTTATTTTTATTTATTATTTTATTTTTTTAATTAATTTTTTTTATTTTTTTTATAAAAATAAATAAACAACAATATCTTTACATTTAATGCTTTTACCAAATTTATGGTAATAATCATTAAAAGTTTTGGCGCTTGTTGTTCTTTTATCTGCTCAATACAAAAAGGTGCACGTGCCTAAGCCTCATTGCTACAGTAAAAGGGATAATCATCAGTGGGTCCCGTTTAACGGAAATTTAATTTCGTTAAATACCCATTTCCGGTCTCCTCTCTTTTTCTTCACTTGTACTTGCACACCAAAAATACACAGAGTTTGTGAACCCTAACTCTTCATTAATCAACCATTTTCAAACTCAATCTCAAGAAATCATCTTCAAAAATGGCTGATCAATGGGTTTACACACCACCTGCTTCTATCGCTGCGGGTAAACCCTTTAAACAGGGTAAACAGGTAAAACTCTGTATAAATAATCAAGTTGCTACCATTTCCATTCCAGATTCTAAAAAGAACCAAGAATTTGTGGAATTAACAAACTTTATGACTGCTCATCCTTTAAGGGGAGCATTTTTCAACACTATTCCTCAAATATATCCTGATTTTCTTATTGAATGGTGGTATACTTGCTCCTCAAATAGTACCAATACTGCAATTACTGGTACTATTGATCATGGTAAACGGGCAGTTACCATTGATCAGGAGCTAACTAGGAATGTCTTAGACTTGCCCTTGGGAAATAAATTTGAACCCATTCCAACCAAAGAAGCGGCAAGGGCTTCTCTTACTTTGGTTGGATATAGCAAAGAAAAAGGCACCATCTTGATGTCAGGGTTCACCCCCAGATGGAAATTTTTAATCTCTGGCATCATTAGAAGTCTAGGAGGTAAATCTGGTAGCACAAGGGAGTTAAATGAATTTGAAACTCAACTGTTAAGCTCATTCATCACTGGTTTAAACATCAACTTTGTAGAGTTATATTTTCAAGAAATTTTAAAACTGGTGAATGAGTCTAACAGAATTTTTAATGTACCTTTTATAAGGTTACTCTCCTTGTGCATCCAATCCAGATTATCTGGGTCTGTATATATATCCTTTAATAATAAAATTGCAGATATACCCGTACCCGTACTCACCTACAAAGTGTTTAACCATCCGGTTCCACTTACTGGAGCACCTATTACTGCTGCTATGCAGCAATGGATTGATCAACCATATGTTGCTTCTGCATCTATGGAGGGTGATGATTCAGGTAATAGTGAGGATACTGAGGCCCAGACTGTTGAAGATAGTGTGGCTGAAGTAGAGCACACAGACTCCATGAACACAGACTCAACTCAGTCTGTGCACTTGGAGTCAGACTCAAATATTGCTGAGTCTGTTCCATCTTCAACAGAACATGCAGGTAGTAAATCTTCTTCTCCTGAGGAGATGGATATAGATAAACCTTCTAATCCTAGCCCATCCTCACCCACAAAAGAGAGTCACAAACAAACCAACCCAGATGAGTCACCACTCACTCTGGAGGAATCACCAGACTCAACCCCCAAAAGTATAGCACAAATGAAATCATCATCCATGGAGTTGGATGTAAATAGAACACCCTCTTGTGCTGTAGACCATTCCATTACAGCTCTGCTAGAGTCTGTGGTGCCAATGGCTACCCAACTGACCCAACCTAAACCTAGATTAGTCAGCTTGGATACCCACATTACTGCTACTACACTGTCCCCTGTAGTACGCGTGGAAGAAGATGCTCCAATCCTGAGCACTACCACCCCCCTTTTTACCCCACTCACAATGGCTGAACCAATACTGACCACTAGTCCTGTACTAGTTCACATTCCAGTGAGTCTCTCCTTACACCCCTCTGCACAGATCGCCAATGCCCAGTCATGTCACAGACTGAGGTACAGATCTCCACTTCTTTGCTTAATGATCTACCATCTTATCACCAGATGGTTAGTGAAGGCATACCATCCTCCACATTTGTTGCCAGTGATATGGTCCTTTTACACCAAGGACTACTTGAGGCAACAAATGCAACACAACCAATTCCCAGTGATGTCTTATCCTATCACCGGATTCGATCTGAGGGAAACACCACTACACCACTCAATGCCTATGATCGTTTTTCCATGCACAGGACACAGAGTGAGGCAAAGAGTGCAACACCTAAAGATTGCAGTGATCTTGCTTAGTTTCAACATGAGTCAAGTGAGGAACACCTACCATCACCCAATTCTAACCCTTCCAACCAGACCCAGTCTGTGCCTTCTAGTACACTTAATGATGTGCTTTCTGCCATCACCAAGTTGTCTGAATGGGTACAGACTGAGTTCGATAATAATAAGAAAGAGCTAGAGCAGATGAAGCATCTAGTTTCTACCATGGTGGATAAAGTGAATATGCTGGAGAAAAAGGTATCCAATAGGTTAGATGAAATGCAGACCACCCTCTCAAGCTTAGCTGCTGATGTCAAAAAGGGGGAGAAGATGAAGTCTGGGTCTGCAGATGCTAAAACCCCAAAAGATAATTTATTTAATAATAAATCCTTAGATTTAGGGGGAGATAGCAGTAAGGGAGATGAGGGAGATGATGGAGATGATGGACCCGAAAGTTCTAGGGTGAAGTCCCAGATTGAAGCCCAGTTTGTGCCACAGACTGAAAATATAAGTGCACAGACTGAGGGGGAGCCAGAAGGATTGCAGGCAGGTGAACATACTGAGATGGTTGCACAGACTCAGGGGGAGTCATCCATTGTCTTATACATAGACCCAATAGCAACTATCTCAGTCCTTGGTCAGATGGAGCTGAAGAGACCAAGGGAAGATGAAGATGTTCAACCTATGCAAATCAAAAGAGCCAGGAAGATAAAAAGAATGGCCAGGAGGATTCCTGAAAGGGATATCTTTGATTCCTAACCAAAGATGAAGGGGATCAAAACCTGGGATCAATTTGTGAAGCTGGCAGAGAACAGGAAATTGATGATGAAGATGATGATGCCATCAATCCTGATTGTAGTTCTGAGTCTGAAGTATTTCGAAGATTAGATGATGATGAAGATGATGCTACTTTTGGAGGTGTAGATGAAGGTGCCTCAAAAGTCAAAACTGGAGAGTCTAAGTCTGTGCCCTCTGAACCTGCACAGACTGAGACACAGCATTCATCACAGACTCAGAGCTCAAAGCAACAAGCAGCAAGCATTAATGCTCTAATCATCAGTGCTGAAGCCATCCAAGCTGAAGCCAATCCTGCTAGACCAACAACAACAACCAGAATACTACCTTCAGGTAGAAGTGAGCTTGAAGACAGAATGCAATGGAGAAGTGCTCATCTGATAAGCACATATCCTGGGTCGAGTTCTACTATGGAAGAAGATGTGGTTAAGGGTAAGGGCAAGGAGGTTGCATTATCCAAGCAGGAGAGGTTAAGCAAGACCAAGAAGATGATGGATGATCATGCTGCTGGTACAAGAAATCCTGAACTGACAAATCTACAGGATGAACTCTTGCAACAAGAAGCTACTGCTCAAGGTATGTCTTTAACTGAATACTTGAATGTATTAACTGAAGAAGACCAGAAGTTGAAGAAAGCAAGATTTGTTGACATGCTCTCTAAAGAATTAGAAGATGAAGGTTGTTTACAGACTCAATCAAGAAAGTGTCAAGTTGAGCAACAGATCAAAGAAGATGAAGAGCTGTCAAAAAGATTACAGAAGATAGAGAGCCTAAAAGCTAAGCTACAATCCACTTTCAGAAAGTCAAAGCTCAAGCAGAAGATTAAAGACTGTCATCTGAATAAGATTGGACAGAAATTGAGGCTGGAGTTGACTTTGACCAAGAGCTCGGAATTGGTATGGGTGGATTACCTGTACACTCTAGGACTTAAAGAATGGCAATCCATTGCTAATCTTTTGAAGAGTGAAGCTGACAAAGATTTGAAGAAAGAAGTTCTGGATGAGCTATCCTACCTGATTGAGTTAGTTCTCAGTCTGTGGCTTATCTCAGAAGAAGAATACAAGTTGTTCTACATAGCAAAGAACTTTGTAATAAAGAAGAAGTCAGCTGGGTTATCTATAGAGAATGAGCAGAGAAGGGAGCATCCTCTACCAAAAGGTATCATTTTTATCGATAGATCATATGTCCAGACTGACAAAGTTGAAGGTCTGTGCTACAGAGATATCAATGGGATAAAGTGCTTCCAAGATCAAAACAGATTGTATGGAGAATCTCTGCTGCATTGCATTGCCCTGCTGAAGGAATGCAAACATTCTCAAGCCAAGCCATTTAGAAGAAGATTAATTAGTTGGTTATTCAACAACCTCTCGCAGATCAGGATGATGACTGGATTTTAAGACAACTGCAAGAAGATCATCCTGGAGTAATAAGAATTTAAAGAAAAATCTGATAAGGAAATGGAAGTTTTGTTGAAGAGGAAAGTGGAAAAGATCAAAGAGATCAGGGCTCAGAGAAAAGATTGAAGATTGTTAAATTTATACCTTTTACAATCTTATGTAATAATTGTAATATTTTTGTGAACTAACTGTGATTCTGACTCTATGTTTATAAGTCTTGATCCATATGTTATGTTTCACTTTAGTATTTATTATTTCTCTATTATTTTTTGTAAATAGATTTTGACATCATCAGATAGGGGGAGATTGTTGGGAAAAACAATGATCAAACCCAAGTTATAAATCTGAGGAGTCAAAATCTAACTCATTTGTATTCGGAAAAAACTTAGTGAATTCCTGAGTCTGTGTTTCTGAGTCTGTGTTTCTGAGTCTGTGATCCACAGAAAAAAGAATTGTTTCTGAGTCTTGCTTCACAGACTGAAGAAATTCTCACAGACTGAAATCGTGCTCTTGTTGAAGACTTATGAATTCATCATCTGAAGAATGAAGATCGAAGACAGAAGGCTTCACAGACTGAAGATCACAGACTGAAGATCACAGACTGAAGATCACAGACTGAAGAATGAGAGTACAATCGTACAAAAGCAGTTCTTCTTTCCCTAGGCTACGATACAACTGAAAAGATGTTTGAGCAAAGTCAAACATCGGAAAAAGGTTCTATTCTCAGTAAAAAAACCTTTTACCTTTTGCTTTCTCTATTTTCAAGAAAAGCAAAAAGGGAAGAGTGCAAAGTTGCCCAAGATGAATTTGTTATCCCTTGGACAACTGACTGAGCTGGATAATAGAAGTTGATACTCAACTTCTATAAATAGCAGCTCAAAAGCACCACAAATGAGATATCCAAAATAAGAAGTATACAAGACCTTTCAAGCTTAGGCTAAAAGCATTACCACACTCACTGTTAAGTTTGTAGTGATAATTGTATCAAAGTATACTACTTGGATCGTATTCAAACAATCTGTGTGTATTTGAATACTGTGTCTTCATTGTAAGACAAACAATTTATTGTGAATAAAACTTTAAATTCATAATATATTCTGTGCTTTAATTAATCTTGTTTTCCGACTTGATTAATTAACTTGTTTGATATAACTTAGTGTGACACCCGGCGAATTAGGCCGTCATTAGTGATTAATCGTAGATTATTATCACTTGTAATTAGTGTGAAATAGGACTAATTACGGAACACTTTGTATATTGTATTATACGCACGTACGTAATAAATTTTAAATTACGCGAATTCGATCGGATGGAATCCGACACAATAAACATGAACGTTGGTGAAAAACATTTTGATTAAATAACCTAATTATGATAAATAATTGTTATTTAACATATATTATTACGATAATATCTAAAACGTTTTACCTTTCGTATAGAACGTGTCGTACACGACGAAAACACGCAAATCGAACCCAATGCCGAAAGGAACCCGTCAAATATCTTGAAAAGGTTCGATAAAATACTTGATCAATCTAGAATCTCAATTATATATATATATATATATATATATATATATATATATATATAACAAAACGTCTAACAATTAATATTTAAAATACGCGATTTACGTTTAATCGACCAAATTACGTAACACGAAATCGAGGAGCAAGACGCGAGCCCGAGAACCAACCTTGGGCCAAGCCCAAAGTCAGCCCAGCCAGGCCCAAATCGGCCCAACACCCCTTGGCCCACCATATTCTTAAAACCTCACATAACCTTGCAAATTTTCATTTTTACACACACACTTAACACTTTTGTCTCTCAATTCTCTACTCTCTTTCTCTAACTCAGCCCTAAACCACCAATACCACCACACTCCCCGGCCCCTTCCAAGACCATTTACACCACTACGAAGAAGAAGAACAAGCAAAAGAACCCGAACCAAGTCACAGCAGCCCTTTCTTCCTCATTTCGGCTTTAGATCGAGTTTTCTTTGTAAGAATTCCTTCAAATCTTGTTTATCTTCCTTGGATAATGTTAATATACATGTTAGAAGTTCGTTTATCCTAATTATGTCCAAGATCTAAACCGAAAATCAAAAGATAATGCTAAAAACTTTCGGGTAAAACTATTAACCTTCGGACAAAAACTTAACCCGACTTTGACACATGATATCTAACTCATTTCTTAACCAAATCGAGCGATTCTTGAGTCTAAAATCAAGTTCAAAGAGTCTACTTTCGAACCCAAGTGGTTTGGTATTTTTATGAGGTCATTTGATATACGAAAACGATTTTACAAAAAGAAGTGTCTGGACTGTCGTTTTGGACAGAAAAATCAACCAACTTTGAGAAAGCATATCTCGAGATCTACAAATCCAAATCGACTGAAACCACTTGGAAAAGTTCACATTTACTGTTACCTTTCAAAGTTGTACTTGCACTTTTTCTGAAGTTTTGTAAATCGTGAGATATAGACCAAACACTGAGCAAAGGTACAAAAACCGACCTGCTGGACCCCTGTCTGATCCTTGGACGATTTCGTGAGTTACACTTCACTAAAAATTATGAAAAATTTACTGGAAGTAGTTAAGACATGTATGAACAACTGTGATTTTTCTTGGAATTTATTTCGAAGCTTTGGTTTGCCAAAACGAGCCCCAAAAACGACTCAAAAACTGATGAGTTAACCAAAGGGACACTTTCGACAAAAATGAAACGACACTTTCGGGTAGACTATAAAATGTAACGACAATTTTTCTAAGCTCTAATAACATATTTAAGACTTCCCTAAAAGTTTCGGGTCAAACCGAGCACATTTTGATCAAGTTCCTGAACAACAAAAACATCACAGCCCGTCTGTGTCGCAGATAGCCCAAAGCTATTGCGACACAAAGCTTGTGTCGCTAAAACATAAGACAGCAGTACTAATCTGCGACACAAAGCTTGTGTCGCTAAATCATAAAACAGTACTAACCTGCGACACTAAGCTAGTGTCGCAGCAAATTGAACTAACAGTAGTAACCCTTGTGTCGCAATAATTCAACTAACAGTACTAACGATTGTGTCGCCAAAGCTAGCGACACCATACCTTGTGTCGCCAACTATTTTCGATGTCACTGAGACTAGCGACACAATGACTTGTGTCGCATACTTATGAAAAATCATGACCTGCGACACTAATACTTATGTCGCACAATTATCTGAAATTCACATTCAACGACACTACCCTTATGTCGCAACACCATACAGCGACACAACCATTGTGTCGCATAACACAGACTTATTCTAAATGTGTTTTCACAAGTACTGAACACACGTAATCACAAATCGCAAACGAGTAGTTATATACGACATCACACGCAATACATGTACTATGATAAGTATACAAAGGAACAAACATAGTAATAGTGTTTTCAGGAATGATTATTACAAGACATCACCAACGGGCCATACATATTTTTCTAAACGCGAACGATAAACAAACACTTGGACATAACTAGTTGAGTGGACAACTAGCATGAATGATCTTTTGAGACATTCACTTACTCATAACCTTGTGCGTTTAGGGCGCCAGCAGGTTACATTTTGGATAAACGTTTATTAACTTAAACGCTCGCTTTCAAGACTCAGATGAGTCTCATAGCCCCACTTTTACTGTTTTAACTATTGGGGTGAGAATACATACACTATTTTCATGAACACGAGTACAGATTTACACATGTACGGATTGCATGAGTTTCACTTTCATAATCCACACAAAAGTCCTCTACACATCATAGTTTCGTTAGTATGGATCTTAGCGCGAGTATTAATGAATAGATCTATTTGGGATTGACCATCCTCGTCCGGGTTAGAAGCACTAACTGGTCAAACGGACGCATTATTATTTGTTCATACGGATGTTCTGGATTAGGCATCTGCAGGAGGCAAACTCATTTGGTTAAGCTTCGGACTATGAGCTCATGGCAATAGTATACATTATTTTGCATGCGTGCAACTCATATGAAATCTCGTGGTTCACATTTACATTTTGATATCTAAACCTATGAACTCACCAACATTATTGTTGACCATTTTAGTATGTATTCTCAGGTTCACAACAGGAGTAGGATTACTCCAGGATACCATAGCTCGAATCGCATGATTTACAAACATTGGATATTTCCTTGCATTACTATTTTGTATCATTAGTTATGTATTAAAATCTCTACGATTATTCGCGAACTCGGAAATAGATGTAAACAATTTGATTATTAATGTATTATTTTGTACTATTTTCAAAACGACGCATATAGTGGTCGTTCGATGTAACTTTGTGTAATGATTTCCTAATTAGTCGCGCCCCGACTCGACTTCCGCTGCATCATAATTTGGGGGTGCGACACTTAGATATAAACTAATATAATAAATACTTGTTATTTAATCTGTATCTAAGTTTTGGGACCTTTAAAGACCTAACATGGATGATGATTCCATTTGTGCTATACTTTTGGGGGTTGAGTCTGGTGATTCCTCGAGAGTGAGTGGTAACTCATCTGGGTTGGTTTGTTTGTGACTCTCTTTTGTGGGTGAGAATGGGCTAGGATAAGAAGGTTTATCTATATCCATCTCCTCAGTTGAAGAAGAATTACTACCTGTATCTTCTGTTGAAGATGGAACAGACTCAGCAATGTTTGAGTCTGACTCCAAGTGCACAGACTGAGTTGAGTCTGTGTTAATGGAGTCTGTGTGCTCTGCTTCAGCCACACGATCTTCAACAGTCTGGGTCTCAGTACCCTCGCTATCACCTGAATCATCACCCTCCATAGATGCAGAAGCAACATATGGGTGATCAATCCATTGCTGCATAGCAGTAGTGATAGGTGCTCCAGTAAGTGGAACCGGATGGTTAAACACTTTATAGGTGAGCACAGGTACGGGTATATCTGCAATTTTATTGTTAAAAGATATATATACAGACCCAGATAATCTGGATTGGATGCACAAGGAGAGTAACCTTATAAAAGGTACATTAAAAATTCTGTTAAACTCATTCACCAGTTTCAAAATTTCTTGAAAATACAACTCTGCAAAGTTGATGTTTAAACAAGTGATGAATGAGCTCAACAGTTGAGTTTCAAACTCATTTAACTCCCCTGTACTACCAGATGTACCTTCTAGACTTCTAATGATGCCAGAGTATTCAAACACACAGATTGTTTGAATACGATCCAAGTAGTATATAAAGATACAATTTCCACTACAAACTTAACAGTAAGTATGGTAATTCTTTTAGCCTAAACTTAAAGGTCTTGTATACTATTTTTCTTGGATGCCAATTTTGAGGTGCTTTTGAGCTGCTATTTATAGAGTTGAGTATCAACTCTATATTATCCAGCTCAGTTAGTTGTCCAAGGGATAACAAGTACATCTTGGGCAACTTTGCACTCTTTCCTTTTTGCTTTTCT
The DNA here is from genome assembly GCA_963930675.1 of Gnaphalium uliginosum. NCBI lineage: Eukaryota > Viridiplantae > Streptophyta > Magnoliopsida > Asterales > Asteraceae > Gnaphalium > Gnaphalium uliginosum. The sequence continues at coordinate 35,367,711 of OZ005680.1, read as the reverse complement.
TGGAAATAGAAAAAGCAAAAGGTAAAAGGTTTCTTTGCTGAGAAGAAAACCTTTCTTCGATGTTTGACCTTACTCAAACATCTCTTCAGTTGTATCGTAGCCTAAGGGATGAAGAACTTCTTTTGTACGATTGTACTTTTGTTCTTCAATCTGTGCTCTTCAGTCTGTGCTCATCAGTCTGTGATCTTCAATCTGTGATCATCAGTCTGTGATCTTCAATCTGTGATTATCAGTCTGTGATTATCAGTCTGTGATCTTCAGTCTTTGAAGCCTTCTGTCTTCAATCTTCATTCTTCGGATGATGAATTCATAAGTCTTCAAATAGAGCACGACTTTTAGTCTGTGAGAATTCTTCAGTCTGTGAAGCACAGACTCAGAAACACAGACTCAGGAAATCACTAAGTTTTTCCCGAATACAACTGAGTTAGATTTTGACTCCTCAGATTTATAACTTGAGTTTGATCATTGTTTTTCCCAACAATTTCCATTGCAAAGTTTCGCAACCATTTCCGTTTCAAGTTTTTCGCATACATTTCCTTCGTTTTCAGGTTTATGTACTCTCCGACTCTCTTGTTCCTTCCTTTATAACCATGTCAAAGGATAATTTTGATAAATATTATTCGGTCTTAAACCAAGACCAAGTAGATGACTTTTGCGCCAAATTTCATGTACCTAAAAATCTTAATCCCCTTACCTTAGACCCGGATAAACTAATTAACCAACCACCCTAAGGAAAGTTAGGTGTTTACGCCTTCCGGTACTTAAGATGTTGCTGCCTCCTTCCCTCTTATAAAGCTTTTGTTACTTCAAACATTTCTTCGGTGGATTTAGAGACTTGGTTATTCAACTTCTCGATGAAACCGGAGATCTGCATCAGCGTGAGAGTAAGTAAATTGAGGAACCTAACTACAAAAGAAATAGACCGTCAGTCTCGTCAAAAGGGGAAAGGGGATTTTCCCTTTTGACCAACCTCCGGTGTGAGAGTAAGTAAACTAGTACGACTTTAGAGCACATGAGAGTATGAGAGTAGTAAATGCGTATTCAATGTTTAACTTTGTGGTAGTTGAGATGTATTTATAGTACCTTGAGTCATGCCTTTAATCTATTTTGTAAATAAATTTGACACTTTCAAACTTATCAGAATTGGGTTTGTCTATTTTAATCTATGTATCTGAAGTAGCTATTTCCCATATTCACGCTACTTACTTTAATTTTAATACGCCGTCCACGTCTACTCAATATAAACTAAAATAGACTTTATTATGTTAAGTGAATATGGTGAACTTGGACGTATTTCCATCGGTGTATGCATACATCCATTTTTGTTGACGTTCCTTTGGGTTTCATACTTACATATTTCTAAATCTTATTCTATTTACACACATGGTACGTCATCATTAATCATATACGCTACTACAGTAATCAACGATTCAAATCCATTTAAAGCTACCAGGTACGATCATATAAGGTCCTTTTTTATTAAGTTAATCGATTCCGATTGCATTATCATCATCTAAATGTTATAGACAATTTGTGTATAAAATATCTGTGTTTCACCGATTTCTCTGTATATTTGTTTATTAGGATGTAATTTAGGTGATAATCTCTGTAGACATATAATAATCTGATGAATGTAAATATGTAATTCAATAATATAGGGGAAAATTCACTTACCTTATGGTCTCGATGAATATTTTGTTTCACAATTATATACTTAATCAACTGTTGTGAAGGAAAGAGTTTTGTTTGCGGGTATTACGTCACAAAGGAAGTATATAAGATGAGTGAAGAATGTATTTGATCATGGTTGCTTTAGGTTCACCCTTTCTTTAAGAAGCCGAGTATATGTTTATAATAAGGATAAACTATTTAATCTTAGCATTAGCTAGCATAAGATTCAATAAGTAAACAGGTGATAATAGATTGTTACTTCGCGTAAAACTTAACAAGGATCATACATAACCCAGAACAACTAATAATGATATCCTTCCTCAATGATAAAACACATTGGAAAGATCGTTACCTAGTTAGATCGCATAAAAGGTAAGTTATTAGCCTAGACAAAACTGGGTGAAGTCTCATAACTTACCCATCCCATTCCCCTAGCTAAATGGAGAATCTGTTATTTAGAAAATAGTCAAGTCTATAACGGGATCCATGTGGGGTCTCTGGGACTGAAGAAGCATGCCTTCACGTTAGAGTTGAGTAGTTTCAATGCAGCATCAGACTTAATGCACCTTGGAGTTTTATACTGATTAATGGAAGCACCCTGTTTGATAAACAAGTCCATTAAGGAGTCAAAAGTTCCAGGCTTCACAACACGTATCTCAAGTGGTCCAATAGACTTGTCATTAGTGCGAAGTCGCCTGTAGATGTAATCAAGATCTTCTTCAATTGCAATACAACAATCTTGAAGCACCTTAGGGCCAAGTGCAGGGGTGACCTTGTCTAGGACTGAGGGTGTGCAGTACTTGATCTCCCAGTAAATGATGTAGTGTCCTGGCACAGATGATGTGTCAGCATAACTGGTGTATTCTACAAGTAAAGCATTGTAGGGATCTAAAATTCTTTTTGCTGCCATGATGCTTTTGTGCAGATCTTCTTCATTAGTTTTGTCACTGTCAATGCTTAGAATGACATTCCTCCTGCAGATGAACCGAAATTGTGGGGTGCGGTTGTGAAATCCAGTCACTTGGAGCACATCTCCAATACGATATCGGTTTAGTCCTGTATTGACCGAGAAACAACTATTTTAGAAAGCTGTACACTTTATGAATGATGACATCTTGACTAGGATGATATAAAGAAATGCAAGCGTATGATGATTAAAATTAGACTAACTTTGCTACTTACCGACTAGAGAACATAATTATCAGACAGGAATCATATACTTAGTTTCATGGTTATTTACATCATCATTATTGAGAAGCGAAAATCTAGAAACTCACCAGAAAATGTTGTGACCACCAATTCATAGTAGCAACCAATTTTGACATTCACCAGCTTAACAAGCTTATCCAACGAGATCTCTTCATCCTCATTGCCATATGTCTCATTATCACCCAGTGGTATGAATTCATAGTAGCACATGTTAGGTAAGAGGGTAAATGCAACATTTGCAGGATCACACAGTGGCTTTATATTTACCCCAAAATAACATTCAGATGAGGCATACATTGTGCATACCAGTGGTAACTTCCCCCTACTATAGTACTCAAGAGCTGGTATATATTGGGACATTGACCCGGTAACCACTGCCTCAATATACTTAGCCTTAGGCCATAAGTCACACACTATTCCTTTCCATGATCGGCGGCTACAGATGTTCTCGATCTCATCTGCTAGACGTGGGTCAGCCAATTTGAGCATGGCAGACATGGCTAACCGGCAGCCAGAATCCGTAACCATAGGGTTCAGTTGGCCTGTGCGGATATCGTTGCATAGAGTAACCCAATTCCGTTCAAGGAATGAGATTGCACGCAGAAAAGCTGAGGCAAATACAGCTCCAAGTCGCATGACTTGCTGGTGGTGGATGAGTCCTGCTAGCAGCTGGCAATACATGCTTTGGTTGCTGTCATCACACAAAATGGCTTCATCGGGGCTCGTTTGATCATTGTAAAGGGCACGTGACCTGGCCTTGAAATGCTTGCTTTTGTAATAACTGGTGAGCACCGTCCGTGTTGGTAAACCGCAAGGAGTAGACATCTCTGCCTTTACGAAATATAGAAACATGGCCTTACCTTCATCAAGACCTGTCACATACCTGTAATCGAAATGAATGAAGGGCATTAATAACACATGAAGGATAAAGAAATATGCTAAACCATTGATTAGTAATTGGATTATTTATATAACATGCTAATAAATGAGATACTCATCAATAATATTTATGCAACTTGTTCGCGCTTAGGTACAAAACGTATGATTCACTATCTTCACTTCCTATCAAGATAGTAACTTTTCAGTCCACTACTATATAAAGAGTCTTGTAGATAAGATGATATGACTGTGGCTGCCTCCCCTGATGTAATTATTCTAAAACTATTAACAAATCGTATTATGCTTTTTGTCAGTTTGGTCCATAGGGGGGAAACAATGAAATAGTAGAAAGAAAACAGAAAATATGAGATAAGGTGGGAATTATAGAGAAAGTTAAAAAAGAGTGTTTACTGATTGATAATTGGCATGATCAAGTTATAGACAAAAGTTCGACGATCAAGATCTTCTGCGATGGATGGCATTATCTTAGGCTTCCCACCAGATGTCCCCGAGCTGCAAGTTAAAAAATTTATGATTTAGCCATTACATCTAAATGTGCCCGTTATGACGCTATCACAACAATAAGTGGTCAACCGTGGGGAAATTACCTGCTTAGCATCTCTGTTATGGGGTGACCAGAGATCACAGAGGAGTCTTCACCGTTAGCTATCCTTTGGATATAAGGATAGATCTCTTTATAAGTGATGACTGGTACCTTCTGCCTGAACTCATGTACATCGTTCATTGACACTCCTGTCATGTACTTTTGAAGGTATTCAGTCTTTTTGTTCCTTGTTAAGATTGCTTGAAGCAAGTCTTCTTGCACTTTATCAGCTTCTGTTGTTAGCTTCTGAAGTTCCTTCAAAGCCTCCTCCCCTTTGTATTCCAGTTTCTTTCCATCCATTAGTACTCAACAAATTTAGGTGTGACAATGAGGGTTAAGGCAATAGGATAACCACTTAAAGATATACTTGAATGTGGTAATGAGATATGCTGTTTAAAAGCCCATTTGGTCTATATATAGTTGTTTCTGCTATACTTATGGTTTCACATGTGTTGTAATTAGTATGTACAATAAACTAGATCTGTAGGCTCTACTAGGTTGTACTTGAGATTCTCTTCTAATTATATGTAGACAATCTTTCTTATTGATCTTGATATATGTGTAGTATCAGATACAAAACAATTTAAATTGAACATCTAATGCTCATTCACATAATTCCCACTTCTAATCATCACTAAGGTGGACCCTAGTGATTAGCGTCCTAATATGCTCACAAGAGGTTTCAAATTCAAACCTCACTAGCTGCACATCTTGGAGTGGTTAAGGAAAGGGTCGGAAACGGTCATGGGATACCCCGGTTAGGACGCCTACATCTGAGTGAAAATACTCGTCCTCCCTTGATAAGCTGAACAAGAAAAAGATCATCCATTTCTGTTTACATAACTCTCACTTCGAGTTTGTAGTTTTTTGACATATAATGGAGACGCAAACACAATGTTTACGCAACATGCGAAGTTTAATCATGCATTTAGAAAATCACAACATGAGAAGTTTAATTCATATACCAAGACTGCTAAAAATAGCTCCCCAAGTGTCTATTTTCCTTGATTGCGTAAGCACTAAGATGTCCATTACATCATGATATTTTCTATTAATGTTGGAAGGTGGATAAGGATAGCGAGTATAATATATTACAGATATCCTGCAGATATATTTGCATGCTTACGTACAAGCAAATATATTCTTTTATATGAAAAATATTTCCTATATAAGCACATGGAGATAAGCATCAAAAGGTGTTTCAAGACATAAAGCAACAAGGAATATATCAGATGATTTTTTTAAGGAATACATACATTTTTTGCATCATATTTTCTATTATCCAAATATTCAGGTTTCAGTACTGTACATAGTCTAAGAATTTCGATAAATTATAAATTATAAATATAAATATAAAGACACAATAAAGGAACCTTATTATTCTGATTGGTATCAATTGAGCATGCAAGTTATAGTGCTACCTCCACCTTAAAGTTACAGAAGTACAATAATTCATGCAAAGCAGAACGAAAAATTCGAATTGGTTTAACAAAAAATCAAAGTCGATCCCTTTTTTACTGATGTGATGAAAAAATTGTGTCCACCACACACTGAATTATAGATGCTCTACCTCATCCATCCAACATGAAAAAAGCCGATAGGGTCACTTTCGAGATCTTTGTTAATGAGGTTGGTGCTCGCCGCATATGACTTGATTTTTTTTCCGTACTATGATTCCTTCCACTGATGAAAAGTGGCGAACTTGATGAGCGATGACGTACCCTGCCTATCTCTCTCACATACAATGTCATGTTAGTCAAGACAACAAGCATTATGAGTGCAAAAATATGGCTGGGATTTCTTTGTTTAGTGGATTCCGTATGTGTAGTACTCAAACATTGTTTAGTGCAAAATATCAACAATATTTATTGTCCCATTTATTGCAGTAAAACTTTCAACACTTGATTATACGTATCAATTGCACCCTCCATCTCAAAAACAGGAAAAAGAAAACGGTAAACGCTTTTAATTTTTGGTTGTTTCTGATAGCATTTACAAGTTTTTTTAATTTCTCCATAATGGGTATTTTAGATATATTTTTTATATTAGTTACAAAGTATCAGTACCTAGTTAAACGTCGCTTCTTTTTGCGACGCTGGGAGAATGTTGTAGGTGGTGTTTGGTTTACATTCATTTATCTCTATGGGCATAAGTTTGATATAAAGGTGGAATGAAAACAGGAATCACATTCTAAACCCGCCCGTGAAGCTCTCTGGCGTGAATCCCGATTTTGAGAATAGGATTCTTAGTTTTAAAAAAACTCCATACCCTCAAACCAAACACCTTTACTGTCATCCATTCTCATTCCCAAACCCTCCATCCAAACACCCCCGTACTTTATTGAAGCTTATCCTGTTAGAAGAGAATAAATAGCATTACTAATAAAGCTTTGATAATACCATGATATGGAGTTTTAAAGTCGTCAACTTTATCCCCTATAATATATACTATGCTCTAAAGTACACCTGAGAATACGTAGCGTATTTGAGCATGAAATTTTTCCTTGATTCTCTTAGGGTTTTGTTTCAAATGTTGTAACATGACCAAGATTATAACTACCAGAGAAATTTCAGCCCTTTGTAGCTCTTTTTTAAGCCAATTATCAGTATAAATCTTGCGTTGTGGCAACTAGTGAACCATCACGAAATAATGTAAGTAGAAAGGGGTCTTTCTTTATTTTTCTTTGCCTTAAATAGGATGTTGGTGCTAGTGCGGGAGAAAGCTAGCGTTTTATGTGGTACAATTACTTTAAAACATAAAAAAGATGGAATACTCGCGTGCCCGAACACAAATTATGATGTCCTCCATTTGTCCTTTCTTCAAAATCTCTGCATATCAACCATCGAATCACATTCCTGTTTCTAGTTCCTTTCTTGGTGACCTCATCAATCCAGTTGATGGTTGGAATCTTGTTGTTTAACCTTAAACAGAAAATAAGTAGGTGAATGCATACTCGTTGGATAACTACAAACTCTGAAACTACTTGTTTTCTTTTGGGGTGACCTCAAATTGAAACTTCTGTGTTACAGATGGTAAAAGCTTGCAATAGCTGTGAGGTTAATGATCAATGAACATGGCTACTTTAATAAGATGGGGAATTCCTTAATTCTCCTTGACGTTTTTACTATTTAGAATTCATATTAGATGTAGGCGACTTAAGTGAATTGTAAATAGATTTCATGAAACGTTTGCAGGTTAAGGACATGAACTTCTAGATGGACACTTGTTGGATGTGTTTAGTGCTTAACATAAAGAGGATGGTGTCAATTGGACTACTGCCAGATACAGAGATTTTAACCAAAATATGCGCTACTGTAACACAAAAATAACTCATAAAAATTCACATTACAGATAATTTACACTACAATATATGAAAGAAATATGTTTCAGGGATGCATTGGTGATTGGCGGTGTTGTATAGACTTAATGGCCCATTGGTATGACATTATCCTGAACTGGGGTGAGCTTAGGGACAGCAGACTAGCAGAGTCAAGAATTGATTCTGACTGGTAAAGCACTTCACACAAAAGCTAGTGGGTCCATGGGCGGTGCAGGGTGTTGTTGCAAAGCTCCAACGATTTGATTCACATGGAAAACACCAAAATAAAAATAATTACATTTCTTTCAAGTACGTGAATAATTGTATTTTGCTCAGTAGTTCTTGCAGACAGCAATAATTGCTAATGGAATCAGCCTTTTGGACACTCCAAGGAAAATAAAAGCAAAAGGTACGTGCATCAGCCCGCACATTGAGGTTTTCACACTGGGTATGTGTTTTGTCACGTAGCATTTGATTAATAAAATCTGTCTTTCATGGGTGTCCATGAACATTTGAACCAACCATAGAGCCTAGATGTAACCAACCAAATGGTTGATTGCTATGTGGGGTATGCACCAATCAGACCACGGTCCTAGTCTTACTGTTAGGAATTTGTTTTAGCTCGACTTCTATGTCATGTTAGTGCAAGTCTTTAAGTTTGAGAAGTTCATGACCACTAGTAGGTATACAAAGATATCATGTAGGCTAGAGAGATGGAGTATTTGAAAATATATCAGGTTCAATCCGTATCCGAGGTGATGACGAACCTAATTTATTAGAGAACTCATTGCCAGATTGGTTGTCGCTAGGTAGGTGATCTTGATTTACCTCACATGTGGGGCCTAAGGCAATTTTGCGTGAACCAATTGGGTTGTGGAATATCAACATCTTGGATATTTAACCATGGGCTACTAGGTGAGTTTGATTTACCTCACATAATAGGTCCAAGGCTTGAATATCAACATTTCCTATAGATAAACATAGTCATTCTGTTAACAGCGCACACATATATACCCTTGACCCACATGTTATTTACAGTTTACACACATTATTTACACATATTATCTCGAATGAAACTTGAACTCACAACCTTTTGAGTGATCGGTTACCATGATACCGTTGGGCCAAAGATTCTTCGGTAACATATAGCGTTGTGATCAACCTTTCATTGGACTCGGTCTACATATTTGGAATCAAACGAAGTATCCAAATAGTTGAATTCTACTACGTGGCCAGGGTCATAGGATAAAATCTAAACCTTGGAGTAATAATCATCGAAGATATTTTCATATCATTTCTTCAGTTGATACACACCATTTCATATATAGTGACTATTTTAACCTTATATTAGTTTATCATTCTTTTTATCTTGTGACCGTTACTTTTCCATTTTTAACAACACAAACATATTTTCTAATTTAAAACAAAATTAAGGAAACTAACATACGTAATATTTCGAAAGTGGACAACAATTAAAAGTTGATCAGTTGCAGTGATGGGCTCAACCTTTTCATCTAATTAATTAATTATTACATTTATAAAAAATAATTAAATAAATGTATTAGTACACACAACTTGTTACTGTATTAGTGCTATGACAGAGTCGAGCAAAATACCCCTGGTCATGATTGGCCACTGACTTACTCCGTTTAAGCCCGTTGTCCGCACTACAAGCAGATGACGCACCACACCTGGTGGTCACTCATGGTGAAGGGCACAATGAGTCCACAACGCACTCTATTACGAGTACTCTCATTATCCCTACAAACTTTTATTATTTCAATAAAAAATGATTAAAAAAATTAACATATCCGTTTATATTTTATGAGAAAATGATTGATCTTGTTAACAACGCCTAATGTAGTCCTACGTAGTCCTGTTAAGGTAAAAGGGAGGGCCGAATATGTATATTTAGAAAGCTTCAGGGATAAAAAGTGTAAAAAGAAAATTATTCGTGTTACCGAAGGACACAAAATAAATGTCCTGTGAACATCACTTGCTGATTTCACTATAAATTAGACTCAAAACTGTACAGTCTAGATCGGCAGAACTTGCCACACATTGTCCATTGGGAATTAAAATGCATCAAAATTGGGCCAAACCACCAAAGGTTATGCCCGTTTTATGTTGGCCTACTTTCTCATGTGTTTCCTATAATCCTCTCAACCAGCCTCTCAAACCCGTGTATACACGGAATATTCGATGAAAATATTATATTATAGTAATACTTTTCGAATATCTCTAAAAGTGATTAAAGTTTAATTCATAAAATGTGACTGACTTAAAATATTTTTATGTATAGAGTTGGTAATTCATTGTAAAAAATTGGAGGACATACATAGAAAAATGTATATTCGTTGAACAAACCACATATAAAGATGAGGATTATTATTGGATTTAATATAGAAAAAATATTAAATAATGTATAATTCTATCAAATTTAATTTAATATAGATAAAAAAATAAAGTAATCGTATGATCCTACTTCTAAAAAAATAGGAATCAATTATACGGATGTGATAAGTATTACTGTTAAATTAAATTTTAATATATGTAAAATATTATATTCAAGATACGTCCCTTCAAAAAAAATAATAGTTGTTATTTAATTGTTTTATAAATCATAATTTATTACTTTATTATGTCATCGTACCTTAAATTTTAGCTAATTAAGCAAAATCAAGTATTCTTATAGTCAATTGAGTTTTTATGACATAATCAAAGGTTTCCTGTATTATATTTATATTTATATTTATTATATAAGATTATTTCTTCTTCTCGTTTATTTATGATATTAAAAAGAAGATTGTGTATGTGACCAAGATTCGTTTACTTGTTATTAATGGTATAAGTGAATGCATGTGATTTTATCTTCTTCTTTTTTAAAATTCTAAGTTTTGGAGTTTAGTATCACAACTATATAAAAGATTTACAGTTCTGACTCTTAACTAATTTAAGACGGTTTTTACATAGTGCACACCTAAAGACAAGTTTTTTTTTTTTTTTTAAAAAAAAAAAAAAAAAGAAAAAGGAAAAAAAATAGGCCTCTAAATTCTTTTAAGGAAAATATGTTATTGACTTAAAAGTATGAACTAAACTTGTATTTTTTTAAAAAGTTAAAAATTGTAAAATATAATATAAAAGAATTTATTTATTTTGTGATTATTAGCTGCACATTTCAATTACGAGTCAACATTAATATTCCCTTTTCTTTTAATGACAAAACTATCATTTTTCGTATCTCCTAACTTTTTCAATTACAAAACCATCTAAACAGTTCATTTGTAAATTAGCTTCATTTCACTTTCTTTCCAGCTCAATAATACAAAGAATCTATCAAAAATACAACCAAGTAAAGGATAATACTTGATTTATTGAAGTAAAATAAATAAATATTACATTTAAAAATTAAATGTGAATTAAAAAAATCAACTTCAGACTTAATAAAATTATGAATGTCAATTGTTTTTACTGTTTTTATTTTGTCTCCACCCCTTTGTATATATATATATACATATATATATACATACATACATATATATATGTACATATATATATATATATATATATATATATATATATATATATATATTGATCCAAATAATGAGATTTGTTTTTACCGTTTTTATTTTACCCCTTTGTTTTCTCAGGATCTCATTCATATATCTATACAGGGTTAGGTTCAAACGAGAAACACAAAAAGATATAGAACTGCGAAAAATATTAATTTATATGGTTTTTACACATGTAAATGTTATTTAATATTCATATCATTGAAAAATAAAAGTTAAAAATCACAAAATGCATGTTAAATTATATTTTATATGAAATGCTCACATATGCACAGGCTAAATGTGTACATGTGAACGAAAAAATATAAATTTGCTTTTAATAGTGATTATGAGATTTTTCAAACTATTTTGCTTTTAACCTTAATCTAAAACAATATTCACAAGTGATTGAATCCACTCACATGTAAAAATCCCTATAATTTAATAGTTCTCACAATTCTGTACCTTTTTGTGGTTCTCGTTTGAACCTGTAATATATACATATATAGTTCTCACCGTATCCATTGACTATATATATATATATATATATATATATATATATATATATATATATTGTTTGACATGGCTTTGAACACTTGTATTTTTGACATGTTTATATACACATTACATCATTTTCTTTGGTTAGGTTAAGAAATTTTCATAAATCCAACTATTTGCCAGCAATAAGAACGCGTCAGAATGGAAGCATTAGACTTTTTATTTATTGAAAAAATAATAAAAATAAAAATGGCTTCATAATGTTGAAAAGAATCATATATAAATCTTATGCTCCTTTGCAGGTATAGATTAGTCATTAAACACAAAAGTCTAGCATTATTTTTTCCATTTGGGGGTGGTGTTATATACAGGGATTACTAAAATTGATTAACAGATCAACAAGATACTAAATGCTCGAAAATGATATCTAAATCAACTTTTAATGGTTATAAGCTGGTGACACATAAAAAGTTTTTCCATTTGAGACATAATTAAAACAAAAGTTTGTTGGTATTAGATGTAAGAATGTACGTGTTTGATGGTTGTCAAATTACTCAAAGAAATCAACGTCGTCATCGAGAACATCTTGCCGTACGGTTGGAGCGAAACTACTACCGTGAAAACAACGTATAAAATGTTTGATATCTCGTATGTGTCTACAGGTTGATATATATTTGTTGCTATATATGTATGTAATTATGTATTATGTATCATATATCATTGCATTGTTTTGAGCTTGAAATGTGGAACAACATTGTATTATTGTTTTCTTGTACCTTGTTATTTGATAATTAATTCAAATGTACGTAACAGGAACCTTTGAACATATATGCTTTTATTTATTAATATTAATATTAATATAATTCAATCAATAAAATATAATAGGGTCTGCAGTTAGTATTCTGGTTTGATTTCTTTCATGTATTTAATTTGTACCGGTGGAACCTACAAAATAAACAAAGTGACACGGAAGAAAGGTTAACCAGTATCAAAAATATAGAGTTTAGGGGTGTTTGGTTACTAGTCGAACTTTATTCCGATAAAAATACTCCGTCCAAAGACTCTTTCTATTTTGGATTTTTATAGGATAAATATATATCAATCAATCAAATCAGATATCAAATATATGGTTTATAATACAAACTTTTGTAATCATAAACTCACTTAGTTTTAAACTAGTTTTTTAATCCGTGCGATGCACGGCTATATTATACTACAAAAATGTCTATGTAAAAGCTGTTTAGAAACAAATGTAAACGATGATGCATGAAACAATACATAGTAGTAGTCGAAGATTTTTAAATATGACATCTAATCTCTTACGAGTAAAGTAACGATATTTTCAATATATGAATTGAAAGTTTAACATGAAAATTAAGAAAAACTTAAATGTCGATATGATGATGAAATACATCATTCGGAAATTATTGGTTCCGATCCCAATATATAGTTCTAGGTCTCAACCTTTTAAATGTAATGTCCGTATAATTTTTAGTGAAGTTTTTATTCTTAGGTAAAATGTAAGAGTTTGGAAGGAGATAGGTAAACTTAAAGTACGTTGAGGTAAGTTATAGTTATTCAAATTTATCCAAAAATGATGATTCCAATAGAGAATACCTCAAAGGCTTGAGCGATGAACTTAAAAACAAACATGGTGAAGCTCATCTTAACACGAATATATATTTTAAAATTCTAAGTGTAGACACAAGGTCGGTATCGGTCAACCTTTGGCCCAAAAGATTTAAACTCTCTCAACTGAAGAATCGTCACACTCTGTCAACTCGTATATATAGAAAGTGTGAAAAACTTAATTCGATTTACTTAATTTTGAACCTTGAAATTTATTAATTAATTTGGATAAAAACTGTTAATTAATGCATGAGGATGTAAATGATGTTCATTTTGATGTAAGTGAACACGTTAATTAGAGTCATTACTGCAATACGAACCAAAAGTCGACTAGTTACCAAACAAAGTGAAGACGCTTTGGATTTTCGTTTATTTGTCAAATAAATAGGGCGTCCTATTAGAAAAGATATTATCCTCAATTAATTATATAGATAGATAAATAAAATGACTTGGGGATTCTTAATTTCCTGAATATACTTTATGATATGACACAAAGTTTTAATAAATAATTTTTCATAGTTTTATCCATTATAAGTAATTAACTACAGTGTAAATTAACGTATTTTCATATGAATAAACTCAATTTGTCTCAAACGTTTAATAACAATTTAACTTCAGTTATAATGGGTTTATTGTTTCGTTATGCGCTCAACTTTACACTTAATACTATTGTATGTTTTCAACTTTCGTACTCTCTATTGTATGAGATGAACCTTCTAAAATCTCTATTTGTATGTTTCAAATTTTCATACTCTCTATTGCATGAGATGAACTTTTATAAAAGAATTTTTAGAATGTATAATTTATATCATATTACTTGGAGTTTTAGAAATTTCACCTCATTTAATAGAGAGTATAAAAGTTGAGAGCATACAATAGAGGTTTTTATAAGGTTCACCTCATACAATATAAAATATAAAAATTAAGCGCCTACAATAACAATGAATGTAAAGTGGAACGTATAACCAAACAATAATCTCTTTTATCATCACAACTTTTATAATGTACCATTATAAATCTTATTGTTTTTGTATTTATGATTAGTATTAACTTTTAAAATGCGCTTCATCTGGAGAATGTGACCACAATAAATGGTGGTATTAAATTTGTACCCTCAAAGGGAAAGGTTTTACTGTAAGACAAAATTAATGTGACATCTAGAAATCAACCATTTTATCTACTATAATTAACAAAGTAATTTTAAAATTATTAACCTATTCAAAGTTTGAAATTCAAAACAATTGGTAGCAATTCAGTTTGTGTACATCTCAAAATAATTATATTTCCCTCTCTACTTGACTATTTACTCTACTATCAAGCCATACTTCAATAAAATCTCTTTATTATTATAATACTTTTATTTACAAGAGTGATTTTATAATGCTTCATGCAAAAGTATAACTCGTGTCATTGATGATATAATCATGTGATTTTACATTTGCTTCATCTTTATACGAACTATTTTACTACCAAATAAGAGCAATGATGTTGAAGTATTGGTGAATGACTTTATTCAAGTATATATAAACAAGAATTGAAAGATCACACATAATGTATACGTCGCAGTCTACGTATCAAACAACATAACCGGATAACGACTCTAGAAAATTGAAATATGATTCAATGAACATACACCCTGCTACTATACAATACATGAAAAATGAAGTTCTAGTTTTAAGTTCCGCAAATTGAGCAAACAAACTAAAAAAGAATCCATGCAATTAAAATATATACTTATTATGTCCCGACGCAACGCGCGGATAAAAAAAAGTCGTTCTTGACATGTACAAACAAATATTTGAATTCATATATATATATATATATATATATATATATTCGTATATTAAATAAAAGAATATAGAATGATTTGTTTATCCATCAAGTCTGATATTAAAAAAATCTCAACTTATTCATTAGGTGAAAAAAATTGTTTGGCAACTTAGAATGATCTGTGAGGTTATATGCACCAAATATCACCCTTTGTGATTTTATAAATACAAGTATATATAACTATAAATACAAAATCTATGTTTAAACATTTATTTTTGCTAAAGTTTGTGTTATTTACGTGTCGACTTTTGTTATATGGTGTATGAATCAAAACCCTTATTATAAAATATAATCTAAATCTTGTCATTCACTCTAAAAAGGTTTTAACATGTTGTCTAGACCATTCTTTGTTTTAAGCTTGTATCTCAAAGGTTAATTGAGATACAATTAAGATCAACACCAAATGAAATGATTAAATATTTCATTGAATATTATTTCACATCAAATATTTTCATCAATAAATATTTAAACCAAAAAATGTTGTTTTCATCTTCTGTCAAAAAAGTTAGTTACCTCTAAATCCTTCCCCTGTATACAAATTATATAATAGTAGAAATAAGGAAGAAAAAAAAAAGCATAATCACTCACTCTAAATCTATTTATCATTTATTCTAAAAGTAACCCGTTGAGTATTCAAAAAAGTTAGTTCACCTTATTATTTTGCGTTGTCACAAAATAAATGCCCACTTCATATTTAAACTAGTTAAGAAAGATTTTTGTGAGTTAACTTTGTGCATTTTTAAATTGGACACTTTGACTGAAAGGGACCGGAAAGTATTGCGAATGATAACTAACAGGCACCGGGTACTCCATATCAAAGATGAGGGCCAAATTTGTAAAATAAGGACCCAATATGAAAACGAGTACAAATACATACAAAACAATAATAATAGAAAATTTGAGCTAACTATTTAAATACGGCCTGCAACATATTCACCTTCAAAATCACCATTATATTTATTTCCACACACACACAAACAAACAAACTCATTCCAATGGCAATTTCAACCAATCTCCTTCTTCTTCACCTGGTGGTGATCTCCGCTTTCATTTTCATTATCTCCCCAGCAACCGCCGTAAGCGGCGGAGATGAGTTGAACTGGATGTCAAACACAGGAGGAGCAGGAGGATGCAAGGGGTCAATAGGTGAGTGTATGGGGGTAGGATTAGAGATGGAAATGGAATCAGAAAGCACAAGGCGTATTTTAGCAACAACTAATTATATAAGCTATGATGCGCTTCAAGGGAACAATATACCATGTTCACAGAGAGGTGCGTCGTATTATAATTGTCAATCTGGTGGTCAAGCTAATCCTTACCAGCGTGGTTGCAGTACAATTACTCGTTGTCAACGTTGATTTTTAATTTATCTTTTTTTGTATTTTTCTTTTTCTTGAAGTATAAATTGATGACGAAATGATTGATTGTGTTCATCTGGTTGATCAGGAATTTCCGATTCTTGATTTTACGATATCGAATGTTTGCTAAATATATAATGTTAGATGAAATATTTATTGTTCATGCGTAAACTGTTTGTATTAAAGTTACTGAACGATTAATACGTTGTTAGATCAACTTATAATTAGCTAACTTTTTAGTTCTAAATATCATTTCTTATTTTTCGTTAACGTTTTATAACTTAGTTCATATGACGAATAATTCACACACGAGTTTCGCGATTGAGAATATAAATAAAAGTTTGGTTTGTATGAATTCATTTTTTATGTTGTTGAAAGATTGAAATGCAGGTTGAATGATGAATTTTGAGTACATTGGTTTGTAATTCTGGAAACATTTGTTTAGTGTATCATTGATTTGTTTATATTATTTTTGAAATTTGAATGTGTAGTTTAATTATATTCACAAAATCAAGAACAGGTATCGAGATTGGGGAGCAATTTATATCCTAAAATAATCTATTTTGAATGGCGTGAATTCTAGTTTTTTTTTCTGATCTAAACACAAATTTTGAAAAACAAGCAATCGTCCATAGTGGTGATATATTAATTTTGTTAATAAACTAAGAAACTAGTAAAAACTTAAAAAGACTACACAGGAAAAACCTTAAAATGATTTTTGTCTTTGCTTTGATGCACCTAACATAGGCCCATGTTTGTCATTAGTTTTTCATCCCCTAACGTGCGCAATAGTAAAAAAAAAAAGGTAATTTATAGGGTACTTTTGACACCCATATCATAATTCAATGGTACGCATCCACCTCATCTACAAGGAGTATTAATGCCGGGCAAATCACATGTCCACAAATCATCCACATATGCTGAGGTACGGATTCGAACCCCTGACATGTTGGTCACACATGTGAGATCTGAACGTTTACGATGACGGTCTCACTTAGACAATCCCCAATTAGTACGTGCACACTGTGTCAATTTTTGTTTATTCGGATAGATTAGCTATGATTATGAATCACTGATAATAATATGTTCATTTGACTCATCGCTCATATAAAATGTCATAGAGATTTAATGATCGAGAAAGTGAGTTAACTTCTAAAAATAATTGAATAGTTGAAATTATGTAATTTTTAAAATCTATAATCAATTGAGTACAGTAACATTTTGTCTTCGATTAGATATCTCACATCACTTACTTTTGACGAACTTTTCTTTCCATTTTTTGATGGGTATTGTAAACGACTATCACACGTGATACCAACGACTATCACATGTGATACCAACAACTATCGCACGTGATACTAATATTGTACAATTTGTAAAACTCATAAAAAAAATCATCGAAAGTATATCCTATGAGATGTTTAATCGAAGAGAAAAAAATGCCGACTTTTATGGTGTAATTTCAATGAGCTATTCTTTAGATATTTAAAAATGTGAAAAAGTGATTTTTATAACACTTGACGTATTTTTATTGGTCCCTCTATTCTTACAAAAAATCTCATTATCATTCATAAATTAAAAATTTTGAAAAGTAAAAGAATGTTGGGGATTTCTTTTTGACAAGTAAATCAAGCATATTAAGCAAGATTGATAAAATTATTGTCTTAAATACAAAGAAAAGATTATGATGAAAGAAATACAGGTAGTAAATAGTGAAATAATTAAAAATCTAGTCATCAAGAAAACGCTAATTGAGTTTCATTCCTACAATCTTTTGATTATTGTTGTACAAACATTCTTATACCTTTTCATCTTCATAATAAAAATACGATTAATTAACAATATGTTCATAATAACTGTTAAATTTATCAAATAGACATGTAATATAATAATTTAATAATAATAATAATAATTTTGAATTAATGATTGCTTTGGTGTTTGCCCTGAATATATTCTTTTCTTAAATCATATAAAGGCATATTTTCCAACTCAATATACGGAGTATAACTTTTGGCTCAAATTTTAAAGCTACGAAACCATTTTTTTATTTATTTTTGTTTCAAAAATTAGAATTTGAAAATTGAAAATATATCCCGAAAGAGAAAATTAGAAAATACAACGGAAAAGTATCCATCCACATTGTCTTCATAGACTTGGTCTTTACCAAAACCAAAAGAAATGTCAAACGACAATACTTGCTGACTTTTAAAAGCTCTTAATGCCTTTTTTATTTTATTTATATCATTAAAAATTCACGACTAACAAATTATAATTGATTAATTAACATGAGTAATAAAATAATAAATTAAACCGGGTCTGCTGTATAAGACTCTCAATGGGTAGAACTTCTAGAACCTATGTAGGTTTATTATATGTAAATCGAGAAAGAGTTTTCCTTTTATCTGTAAAGCCGTAAAGCTCTTAATGATAAAATAGAAAGATAAACATATAAACGGTTGGAGTTTTTCTTGTTCAGGTTATTCGGAAGAATTGTAAGAAAAATTTTCATAAATATATCTTTTCAATGCGTAAAAATTTCTGAAACTACTTTTATTATTATATACAGTAATTCATAATCCAGCTATTATCTTCTATTTTATTGAAGCAATATATATAATATATATATGGTTTGCTGATGAGTAGTCAATCGTCCGGATCCCACATAGTTTTATATCCCATTTTTTTACTTTAGGTTGAACTTTTCATTGTTATTATACCGGATTTTAAACTCGCGTATACACATGAGTCATTTAACGTAAGGATGATACTTTTTAATATATTTTCAGCATGAATATAATTTGTTAGTATCTAATATAATTAATGATGATTTTATATTTAATTGCCTTATAACAAAGTCACAATACGTCTTCAAAGGATTTTTATTATTAGTAATCAATAAAAACTAAATATAAATATATAAGGGTAAACACAATCCTTTAGACCACTCCCAACCATTGTTTTTTCAGTTTTATCAGTTCAGCGCCACGTCAGCACATCCAAAACTGTTAAAAGACTGATTAAACATTGTCAATAGTCCTTTCTTCAGTTTGATTTCTAGGACCCACTAACTATTAACTTATTTTTTTAAACACAAATTAAATTAAAACTCTTTAATTAAAAATTTAAAATCATTACATTAATAAAATTAAAAACATTACAATAATTTAAAACCAACATTCCAATAATTGAAAAAAAAAACATTACATTTATTGAAAACAATAAAATAAACTAAGCACGGTTTAGGCGACGGAAGCCATGTGGGAGATGTCAAATGTGTTCGATAAGAGAGCATTGCGAAGTTGATGATGAACCTTTTGTTCGATAAGAGATCACCGCTTAATATTGTTGCATATAATCGTCTTTGGATGAGCTCGAAGATGAGCTTGAATCCATTTTTACGATTTTGATAAATAAATAAAAAAGTATTGAATTATAAAGAATAATTGGGTGGAATAATGTATTGATTTAGAGAATGGAAGAGAAACGTGTGTGAATTGAAGTTTAGTTGTGTGTTTGGGGTTGGATAAAATGGTTAAAAAATTTTAAAAATATTTATTTTTTCGAAAAAACGGCTATATTACCGTTTTATTTTTAATTTTTTTAACGACTAGTTTTGAAAGAAAAAAAAAGGAAATGGGCCCACCGAACCCGGCTCCCTTTCGTCGGAAAATCGAAAAGTGAAAACCGATGAAGCAACCGATTAAACAGTGCTATCAATGTCACTTTGGAAGACTTTCATTGGTTTCAAAGTGATGAAGCCTTTTACTATGGTCTTATAACTATAAATTTTAGATTAATTCTGAGTATTTAAATTATTCATTATTATTCATTACGTCATTATTTCCTAAATTTTAGTCATTCTAACAAAATTGAACAATTTAATTGGTTTAGTAAATTTTTTTTTTTTACTTTAGGTTGAACTTTTCAATTGTTATGTAATGAGCAGTTACACTACCGTTAGTCATTTTAACAAAATCGATTTAGATATATCATACAGTAGATGAAAGGGAATTAAAAGAAGGTGACGTTTACACCTAACAAAAGAAACATTATCATGCTGTCTCATAAATTAGTCTTATTCGTCTCCTAATAGATTCCATATATTTTAACCTCCAAAGATGATACCCCTGCCGCCAAACGGTAGTGCAACTGCTCATTACATACTCATCATTTTTTAAATAAAACACCAAATTTTGTTTATAGATAAACAACAATATGATAATTGTTATGAACACATCCACATAGATATCATTTCCTATTTACAATACCCTAGACTGCTATACATAATTACACAGGGAAAATCAGCGGTGCTGCCAACAACATTTACAGTTGATCAAAAGTAGCTACTAAATTTATATTTTTTTTAAAAGTTAAAAGGTTATAAAATATAATATAAAAGGATTTATTTATTTTGTGATCGGTTAGCTGTATCCCCATCAATTAATATCAATTGTCAACATTACAATTAATATCCCGATCAAGTTATCATATATAATGTGACAAGCATTATTTGACTTTTTAACATATTTTATACTTGTAACATAACTTTTATATATTTGTCACAAAAATGCATTCTCGAATTCAAAATCATTTGCTAGTTGAAAGTAGGTATACACCCATAAAAGTTATGGCAATGGATAAATGAAGAGAAAAAAGAGAGCAAAAGCATGAACAAGCTGTTTATCACCAAGTAATCCATCACATTTTTCTTTATGCAAAAGCATGGGCAGTAGAGCATGACAGGATAGTATAGTATTTTAAGAGAAAAGGAGCAACATAATTGAACCTTTATTATATATAAAAAGTAAAAGTTGAGGCATGGGATGCTAGAAGTAAGGAGTTTGTCTAGGATTCAAAATAGCAAGCAATGAGAGGTGCATTTTGTAAATTTCTGAGAATCAGATGACGGATAATATACGTGCATAAACTTGAATCAGTAACTCATATCAATATGTAACCAGTAGCAGATAGAATAGATGGGAAAGACCAGCAGCATAAGGATATGCAAAATAAAATAAGTACACCAAGGAAATTTAGACGCAACCATACAAATAAATCTCATTTGGCACTTGATTAGATAAAGCGCTAAGCGGAACCTTCTTCTGTCTTCGGATCAACAGGTTTCTTCGATGTAGACAAAGGGGATGGAGAACCCTCTGCACCCATCTCAGTTCTAAGGTCATTGATGCTCTGCTCCAGCTCATTTATGCGTTCTCCCATCTCATCAAGTATATTACAGTTGAGGAATAATTAAGAGAAAAGTATAGCTTAGTACTAGAGGTGTCAAATGTCAATTTCAATCCATTCTGTTGCATGTGGGTCTATTCAGGTTGTATTTTTGGATAATGGGTCAAACAGGTCCAAAATAAAAGGTTATATAGATAAAACTGAAGCAAGCCAAACAGGTTCAATTTCATGCAAGGAGTGTAAGATATTTAGTACTTATGACTAGTTCACTTTGAACAAAATATGGACAAGGAGAAGGTAAGAAAAGGATATTCTTCGAAACGATGGAGTCAGACATAGTCTGAAATCTGCTTTGCTGCAATAGAAATATTTGTCAGAATGGAATAGGAAACAACTGCATTAAACAAAGTAACACAATAATGTTTAAATCTTACCATCTGCTGAAGAAGGTTTTGAACCTGTAAAAGAGAGAATCGATTTAGTAATGTTTAGCCAGATAATTACAAATAGCCAAATAGGTATGTCAATAGGTTTGATTTGAGACAGATCGACTGCTAGTCTAATACAGCCCATGATCCAACTGAGTGGATCGTAACTCAACCTGTTTCCGATCAATCTCAATAGACAATGACTTAAATCGGTCCATTTGATTATATATATTTTCTATTAGTGTAATGAAGCATTTCTTATTTTATTCATCCACGCCTAACCTTTTTCTATATTTTCTCTCAGAATGTTACTTCTATATGTCAACTTTGATAAAGGAACATTTTCAAAATGTTAATCCTCTATAGCAGCAATGAACTTGATGTCAGGTTCAAGTGTTTAACAAGGGTCTGTATTTTTATAAAGACGTGAAGGCAATCGCTGAATACAAGTTTAACGATGTCAGCGTTTATAAAACTTGACCATTTTTTGGTATGATAAAGCTTAATAATGAGTTTAGAATGACTTGCATCATACTTTCAAGCGTTTTAGAAGGTGACAATATTTGTGATGACAATATTAAGCGTTTAAATATATAGGTGCCTGGGTAGTTTCATAACAGTTAACTTTTTTAAGCAAACACAAACGCATTAAAGAAGTGTCCATCAACACTAATACAAACAATGGCCGGAGAGCCGCTTAAGAGCTAGAATAAATAAATAAGTGGCAGCTGAGATAAGACGTCTACATAATATCGAACATATATAGACCTAACCCAAAAAGAGTTTATTGAATCAAACTAATTACCAGCAACCCTAAAGGGATTAATTCCTTGGATCATTCAATCACTTTATGAATTTCTTGATTCATACAAATGATATCGAATCTAGATGAAGAACATACCCATCGACAAGCCTAATCACAAGTCAAATGCAGAACTCTCATGCACAAAGTACCTCCAACATTCAAATAGTATGATGTCTTATAGCAAAATCAAGTGTATATACATCCAAATTAGCAATTGATGGTCAACTAGCTTCTACACAGTTGCATATGAGTACGACACACCAATCACCCTAAGCATATAAGATATAATAGAAGCACTTGTTCAGAAACTTACAAATTGCGTCATGTCAGCAGTGCTTTGCTTGTTATCACCCGCATCATGTCCGTCCTGCAAGCAAAACACATCCAATCAGCTTTTAGTGAAGAACAAACAACTCAAACCAAGAAATGTGATCTCTTATTTAGATAAAAACCAAATACATACAATTCACAATCATCACGAATCTCGACCTAACAACCTACGTTCAGTTCATCAAACATCAGATCAATATAAGAAACCTACATTCCTCTTGATACTGACAATATGGCCAGAGGTGAACAGTTGAAAATGTATACTATAGAATCATGTATTTCTAACTGAAATGAGTACCAACACTTCACAAACCCCCAAAAAGAAAACCCTAGCATTACAAAACGACATCAGAAACACAGCTTAAAACTTAATTGAAAATTATATCAGTCGTAACTTTAACTAAAGGATCTCTAGATCCAAAAACGAGATCTAAAATTTCAAACTCTAAACACAAAATTACGAGAGACAAAAAGTTGTATAGCTACATTCTACAAATCTGATTCATACATACATACATGTAATTATAGCAGAAACAAGTGAACATAATGATAAATTTGGGCGACATTCATATAAATATAGCTCAAAACCTACCGATTTCATGAAACCCTAAGTCAGTGAATATAATACTTCTACTGATAAGCAAGTACATCATGATGCAAAATTAAATCTCGAAAAAGCAGAATAGTAAAAAGAATAATCGATTGCGAAAAAAATGTAAAGATCTGTTTACCATATTGTTATCGATTGAATGTGAATCGGTCAGATGTAATCTCCGTTAGTTTCTCGTTCTTCAATTTGTGAGCGGTCTTTTGATACTGCGTTCCTGCTTTATCTATCGAGGAATTCGGGTCCCTAATATTTTTGTAAAATTACTATTTTGTCCTGCGTTTAACTCGCATTTCAAATTTTGAAAAAATTTCATTTTACTTTTGTGAAAATTACAAGTTTGCTCCATAAAATTCATTCCATATAATTTCATTTTCCGCAACTTCGTCACTTGAATCATCTGTCTACATTCATATCCAGGAAATGAAGCGGGTCAATGAATATTCACGAGATATTATAAAAAACTACTAAAATTTATTTTCTACTTCGAAACGACGAAAGCAAATAATTGTTGAAGGAATAAAAAGTTAGTACCGCATAAAACTATTTAGCTATGAAAACATATAAACATTGTGAAAATCATAACATAATTTGTTACAAATACAAACAACTTATAATTTTTGAAAAATTTAACACACTTGTCTTAGTTACATGCTTTGCTAGACATATTTGATCATTGTTTACCACTAGTTATTGACTTTCGTTGTTGGGTGAGAATTAAAATTAGCTTAATGGTGGCTTTATACTATAGTTAGTGATGTAGATATTTCGATTTACTAATAATATACGAAGTAAAATGAAGGGAGAATCAAATCTTTATTAGCAAATTAAGTAACAAGAACCTTATAATTTAATCTAAATAATGATTATTGTTGTTAATATCACTAAAATTTGATAAGTTTACGAGAATTTTCATGCATTGCGACGGAAATAAATTTTTATGTAAGTCATATTCAGATTGTATATTGTTTGCTTTAATTGTGAGTCATATAAAATGAACTAACTTTTTTGTTATTTCAATACTTTACTTATGAACAAACTTACGCTTGCACTTTTCAGATGTTATTTCAAAAAATTTAATTCAAGTTCATTTATGTTATATATTATAATCAAGGGCTAATAGACTGTGTTGTTGAACAGCACCAATTAATTGTCATGTTAGTTTTAATAGAAGAACTGTTTATGTGTATATTAAAAAGTTGAAGGACCAAAATTGTAAAATGTTTAATTTTATTTAAATACTCATCGATCAACAGCATATTTAAATTGTTCTTTCAACATCACAAATAATATCCCCTATAATCAATTCTCAAACTAAATTGCTAATTTATCATGATATTATTAGGATATTATCACTATTTTTATCATATAAATAGAGAAATTGAAAAATTGAACTTCTCGTGATACTTTCCGGGATGTTTTTGAATTTTTTAATTTTGAGTGGGTGTCCTCACTATTAACCACATATACATACATATACATATGCATATAAACATTTAAACTAGGCACACATTTAATAGTTAATACTCATCTTACACTAAATAATTATATTTTCAAAAATAAAAACATATCTCTATACAATAACAACCTAATCTCCAATTTAAACTCCACTATATCAAACCAAAATTTGATTCATGAAATTGAATCCAAATGTGATCAAAGTGATTATTAAAAATCTTGAATGGGATAATGACAGTCAAGATTCTTAAACTACGCATTATAAGCAGCTTATACGATTGAATAATTTTGAATTTTTGATTAATATGTTTAGCTTAATGGATAAATAACTTACGACAATGTGACACACATATATCAAGTCATGTAATGACCTTAAACAGATAAATAATTCCCTCCGTCCCATTTTAATTTTAACCTAATAAATTTTATAGGATTTAAAATAAGTCGAATGAATGTCAATTTTGCCCTTATATTTAAAATAAATTTGACTGAAATCTTTTATGAAATAAATGATTGAGAAATGTCACACCAAAGTGGCAAGTCTACTCTAGTCCCAACTCTCAAATTTGTTACTAATCAAAGAAGATGTCTACAACTTCTTAACATTACTTCAATTTAAAGATAATAAGAACAATTATAGAAAAGAAATGTCACATAACACAGCCGGAGCTTAGAAAGGTAAGTAAGTAATATAGGTTCAGAGATAAATGAGGTTAAATTGAGGAGTTTAATATTTTTTAATAGTTATTTTTATCAAATATGCAATCTTTTTGGAACAAACAAAAATAATAAAATGGAAAATGAAAATGAGACGAAGGAGTAAATAATTTATTATCAAATATATACTTTCCTAGAACCAAAATATATAAATATCCTAATCCCACTCACATCCACCCGCCTTTTATCATTTTTTTTAATTTTATCATTTTTTTTCACTAACGTAAAAAATTATTTAAATAACTTACATAAATCATACTCTATACATAACATATATGAAATATAGAAGTGAATTATTAATTTGTTAAGAAATTATACTGATCATATCTCCAATATGTTTATGAGGGGTTATGTATGCTTTATGTTTTTTAAGATATGAAAAATTACATTTAAGTTGGAACAAATTAGCCCCCAACTAAATGATTCAAGCTTCCTCCCTGTATCTAAAGCGTAATGTTTTTCTTGTGAATACCATCAATATACTTTGAAGAACGTGAAGCTGAAGCAAATCAATACAAATAGTCGAATAACATCCCGTTTGTTCATTATTTTTCGGATGATTTTAGTAGGATGTAACACCGTTCTTATAAAATATTCGAGAACTCAAACTATATAATTATATTCACATAAAGTATTGTCATCTTCTTCATATTCTGCTATAAGTAAAAGAGCTATCAACCTATCTTAAGTATAAGAAAACTAAATTACAAAACATTTCTGACATATAAAATGTATCATATCCAAAATTGATTGATATACGTTTTCAAACAAAGCCTTTATAGTGCTTTTACAAAATAGATTCATTTAACAATATCTAATTTCATTTAATACATTAAGCTTTTACAAAGTAATAAACGAAAATCAATAAATATAGAAAAAATTGGCAAGAAGTAGATTGTTACAATATTGTCAAAATTTATTTGATATTTGTAGGAAAGAGTTTTAAAAAAGTAAAAATTAAGAGAGATATAGTACATTCATTACTTTACATATTTTTAGATTTAAGCTTTAAGAAAGAAGGTATTATTAGTATTTGACTCAAATTTTATTGCATATTTTATAGGTGTATTAGAGTTATGTTTATCTTATATAAATAGAGGTGTCTATGGTTACATAATTTAAGAGATGTGAGAAAACTTGTGAGTTATTCAAAGTTGTTGAAAGTTGAACGTCTTCAATTTTGTAATCAAAAATTTTTAGTAGAGTTTTATTGTCGATTAACCTTGAAAATGTGAACCACCTTAAATCGTTGTGTGTTTTGTTTCTTTCGTTTCCATTATTTATTAGCTATATTAGTTGTGTGATTTCTTGTTGAGGTAATCAATCCCAACAAGTGGTATCAGAGCGAGGTTCGTGGAGAGGAATCACACAACCCGAATAAAGCCAATATGAGAGACGCAAAATTCTTTTTTTGTTTTTCAGTTCGTCACTTTCTCCGCAGAGTTAAAAGAATTGACGATCCGAGCTCGTCAACTGTTGGATCTCTGTCATTTTGAACTTCGAATACAATTAGGTTGACACTTGCTCCCGAGATCAAATATAGTGTGAAGGAGAACACGCCGAAGGGTATATATGATAAGCTCACGAGTATTTATGCATCTAAGTCATTGACGAATTGAATATATATGAAGATGGATTTGTATTCGTTGAAACTCGAAGGGGGTAACCTGCATGATCATATTGAGTCTTTTAATCAGTTGATCTGTCGATTGTCTAATGTGGATGAGGTTATGAATGATGCAAAGCAAGCATTATTGTTGATGTCATCATTACCGAGGTTATACTAACCGTTCGTGCGGACTACGTTGACAGGGAGGACTACTTTGACACTTGAAGATGTGCTTACATCATTGAGAGACAGTGAGAGAATGACCAGTGATAGTAGTTTCTCGAGTGGGGAGAAAGTATTAGTCGCGGAGGATCGCGGTAGAGGAAGGAGTTTAAACCGTGGTAGTTCAGTAGAGCGTAGAATGTTACTATTACAGGGATATCAAGACATGAGTGATGTAGAATGTTACAATTACGGGGAGAAAGGTCATATGCAACTTCGTTGTCTCAATTTCGTAATGATTTGTGAAGCTTACGAGATTGAGATTTGAAGGAAAAGAAGAAGGGTCATGAGGGTGAAACAAATGTAGTGACAACTTCAGATGATGATTTTATGTTTGCAGAAACTTCAAGGGGTGAAATTTTGCAAGAAGTAAAACCAAAGGCGGTGTTAGACTCTGCGGCTTCGGTACACATTTACAATCACCGAGCTATGTTTGAGACGTTAAATGGGAAGGGCCAATTCGGTGAAATCAATGTCGGTAACAAAGAGAAAATGAAGGTTGAAGGTGTTGGGCGTGTACGATTCAAGATTCATGATGGTCGTGTGACAACTGCTTTGAATGTGAAATATGTTCCGGGTGCGACAACGAGCATACTTTCGCTTGGAGTTTTGACGTCCCCTGCGTACCGTTATATTGGAAGAAGAGATACTTGCAAGGTTTACAAAGGTGATAAACTTGTTCTTCGAGGGAGGAAAAATTTGAAGAACTTGTGTTACATGGATGGAGAATCTTTGCAACGGAGAAGTTATTGTCAAAAGCAATAATGAGAAGAAGACCGAGAAGATAGTGTGTTTATCAGGAAAAGATAAAAAGGAGGATTTATTAGTATTTGACTCAAATTCTATTGCCTATTTTATAGGAGTTTTAGGGTTATGTGTATCTTTTGTAAATAGATATGTCTAGGGTTACATAATTTAAGAGATGTGAGAAAACTTGTGAGTTATTCAAGGTTGTTGAGAGTTGAGCGTCTTCGATTTTGTAATCAAAGAGTTTTAGTGGAGTTTTGTTGTGGATTAACTTTAAGAAGGTAAACCACCTTAAATCGTTGTATGTTTTGTTTTTTCCGATTCCATTATTTATTGGCTAAATTAGTTGTGTGATTTCTTGTTGAGGTCATCGATCCCAACAAGTATGACATGATTTATAAGGGTTATAGATATAAGATATTTACCTTGTGAATGCGTGTGCGAGTGCCTGTATCTTTAGAGTCAGTGAATATGAACGAATTAGCGCAATGGAACGAATTACATGGAGAGGTGGATCAAGGAAGAAGAAACTCGCGAGTTATGTATAGCAAAACTTATGAATATTGGTTTGTAAACATGGATGCAGTTCTACCAAGCAACTATGACCAAGGAATATACATATGATCTTTCTGCCTTCAATTTTAAAATAAACAATATCAACACAAAACAGAATCAAGATCACATTAAACCAATTCATTGTAAGAAAGACAAATAAGACAAAACAAAAAATGGCTTCGCCCGGGTTCGAACCGGAGACCTTCAGTGTGTTAGACTGACGTGATAACCAACTACACCACGAAACCTTGTTGACTAAGTTCTCTAATTCCTCGTATATATATTTTAAGCAAATAAACAATAGACGTATAGATCAAACTCAAGCTCAACTTGTAAAAAAATGACTGCAAATATACACGTAAGATTTCTACAAGCGCTGTATTGAACTATCAGCAGTCTCTTGATCATTTACTAAGAATTGCAAGAGAAAAAGGTATGTAATTGTATTGTTCACTTCTCTTAAAACATCATCATTCAAATATTTATTTTTGCAAGTGTAGCATTTCTCGTCGCACAATGACCCATTGTGCGTTTTCGTGTCGTTGTGATGTAATGACGGAATGTTTTGATCACAGCTTTACGAATAGACACAATGGAATTTCTTTTGGGAAGAGGATTTAAAATACAAAAAGGCAAAAGACTGCATCAAAAGAGAGTGAAATTTGATGGGATCATAGAAAACCTAGTACTTGAAACCATTTATACACTGAAAACAATCGACTTCGATTACAGAAAGGGAGAACATGACCAATGGAAAAACCGTAGATTTTTCACCCTCGTGAAAAATACCAACAACTAATAATAATCTAGAGAAAAGAACGAAAATAAATTATGGTACAACATACGCCAAAATTTCGTTAATACTTGCACTCTAATACGGTCGATGTCTGTTTTTCTTGCGATTTTTCGGGTTTTTTTCAACCAGTGATGTTGATATCCATGAATTATTTATATCAGATGAGTCGTCAGACAACCAACAACACAGGCGCCCATCTTCGCCACCTGTCCATCCGAAAATCCCCTGGTTTCGGTTAATTCCGTTTCTCATGGTGCGTGAGGGTAACACGCTCCTAACTACACCCGTATGACCACCATGAAGAACTGCTTCTGGAGATAGAATTGATCTCATTCCTCCTCCATAGGCTACAGGGAAGTAGCCCAAACTGCCGCCGTTAGTGGCGCCTATAACCCATAAACGATCATCCACAGTCGAGTAGTGACAGTCCACAAAATAGTCAACCTGCATGGTCAAACAACAAGATGATAAAAAATACAGTCAAGAATGTGTTCTAAAAATTTCTAATGATAATCTTAGTTTGAAAATATCTGTGGGAGAAATAAAAATAAATTTCATCACGTGAAAAGAGTAAAGAGACAATCTAACTAAACTTCACATTTTAACAACAGCGATTTCTTTTAGAGGTAGCAATATGGGGGCTCGTGTAAGCTGGGTCAAAATAGGTAAATACTGGTACAGGTCGAATAGGTCATGTATTGAATCATGTCAGCTGGAAAACTTATTTGCCCAAATATTTTAGTTCTTTAAAAACAACTAGTATAATTTCAATAAGCATTTAATTAATACTTTGAATAAGATAGCTAGCATTACAAATAAACTTGGTCACTTTTGACCCATTTGACATGTTTCTTTTTAAGCTATAACTTTAATTTACCCATTAAACCCGTTGGGACACAACATTAAGCTAAAGTCTCCCATTCGCAAGTAAATTGATGTGGATAGCAACCTCTAGGTTACTTGCAGGGACATTGATTCAAAAAACTGAACATTCTATCTAAACTACAACGAACAAGGTTTACATACATGACCTAGGGCCCAGCTATTGGAGGCCAAGGGACGAGCATCCTCGAAGTTGGCTTCCAGTCTTGAATCTTTTAAATCCCAAATACTGAAAAACGAAGATTAAACCAGGAACAAGACATTATATCCCTTTCTTTTAGAAGGCGCCAGTCTTCCATTATATTTATCATAATAAAAATCAACAAGATCAACAAAAAAAAGTCATTAAGCAAAAGGTCATTTAAGAATGAGAACAAAGTACCTTAAAGTTTCAATATGAGTCAAACACCACAGCTTATCATATGTCCCACCAAAAAGCCCCACCTTACCGATCGATGTCCCGACATTAAGCACCTTCATTGCATCAATCGTTGCAGCATAATCATACTGAACTTATTAGTAATGTGAAGGGAAAAAGAGAACGAGTTTTATATTAATTATTACAACTAAAAAAACTACCTAACCTATGAACATCTGGTAATTCGAAACTCACCGATTCCAGATGATCATCATCGTTGATTTCTCCACTGGTATCGAATGTACAAATTAATCCATCAATAGATGCAGATACAAGCTTATTTTGCTCATCTTGTGCAAAGTGAACCTGGTCAAATGCCCAGATGGTTATACGAAAGTAATAACTGAAGCATTTAACTAATGAATATGATAAACTAGTTCGATTTAATTGTGCCAGCCCTATCATCTGCTCTGAAGAAACATAAATATAAACAATATAAATAAGAGCATGCTGGATCCATATTGTTCTTATTCATTTGCATTGAACATGAATTGAACAATAAATTAGAACACACCTGTGTCACATCATCCATATGAGATTCCTCTAAGCAAGCAACCTGCCTGTTGCTTCTCCAGTCCCAGAAAAGTATCTACACAAACAAAAGAAGACCAGATTAAAAAAATGGAGGCACATATGAATATACGATGCTATTAGTAGAATTCATGCATACCTTGATGGCTTGATAAAATAGAAAATCTACAACTAATACATAAATGTTTTACTGTCAATAATGATTACCCACTATGAACTCCAAATGCAAGAAATTTTGTTTATGTGTAACGACAGTAACGTTGTGGATCCCATCCTTCAACTTAAATAAAGTATTTTTTAAGCTTCGTGTATCCGTAAAATTGCAAACTTGAAACTTCCAATGAGACAACATGCCTCATGGAGATATGCATATGAACGGGCTATAGCTAATTATAAAGAAGCAAATCTTGAATAGTTCTATCAACAAGTGATGACTTATCTCAACATTTTGAAACTCCAAATCAACTACTACAGCCAAAGTTGGTTCTTTGGTATCGTTCACTATCATCATTAGTTTCTCTCTTCATTACGTAAAGCTTAATAGCTTATTGTAATGTACACTTGTGCACTTAATAGTTATTTAAGTAAGTAGTAATAATCTTAAAGTGGACTAAACCTGATGGCCTCAAGCATCATAGGAAAGTCATGATACATCTGGCATAACAGTTGATTACTATGAGATAAGGGCTTTTGCAAAAATTATCAAGTTGCATAACAACAACAAATATAATCAAGATTACATCAGCAGCACTGTATCATATACAACACTAACAAATGCATCAAAGATTCATGTAGGTAACATAGCTTGGCTTTATCAGCACTCTATGGATGCGTAAGAATCAAATATGTTTTCATTTTAAAGATGTTGAAGCCATAACAAAATGTCAAATTTTCTAGCAAGTAAGAGATTATCAGAATATTACACTGCTTTTACATTCACACAACTCTTTGAGAAGAAACCTACACAATGTGAAGTAATTCATTTACTAATTCATCCGTCTTAGTCAACAAAGTTACAAACTAAGCACATGGTGCATGAGCTAAGAAATAAAATGATATCTACAAAACACAATACTGAAAAAGAGTAAATAACTAAAACCTAAACTCATACTTCATAGAGTAATAACACTACCTGTGATTTACAACCTGCAGCAACAAGATTATCACCTGGTCCACCAAATGAAAAACTAAACACTTCTTGAGACGGACCGGCATTTAAGCTAGACACCTGCAATACATACACAAATCAATACAAACACAAGATGAAATCGATAACTTCATCCAAAAATTAATAAATAAAACTACGCCATAAATTTTTAAAAGTATCGACTTCACTCTATCTTCTATTGTATGTATCCAACTTCGACCATTTCTATCGTATTTTTCAAACTTCTCAATTTTATGTAATTGTATGTATCCAATCACATGTCCGTAACTCGTATTTATGTTGGCGCCATCATCCAAAACCGGCGTTTATAAGTTATAAATAAGGTGTCATATACGTAATAACATAGCAAAAATTGAGAAGTTTGATAAATACAACGGAAACTGTTGAAGTTGCATATACAAATCTACAATAGAATAATATCGAGTAAAGTTCGATACACTTTGAATCACTTAACCTGCAAATCAACTATGAGTAATAAATTTATTAGACCTGCTGATAAGAGCGAGTATCCCATGCCCTAAGAGTGCCATCAGTCGAACACGAATACAAAATATTACTTCCAGATAATATTATATGATTAATTGTATCTGAATGCTTGCCGCATTCACCGACGTATTGACCCGTTACGGGTGAATACAGTTTCACAGTGTTTGACGATAGAGAGACCGCCATTGATGTCCAATCATCCCTATAAACCGAATTAAACACATTAAAATTAAACTTAATTATTATACACTTGTAAATTGAATTGAAATGTGCTATTAGGTTAAACTTAGAGTTAACATACTTATGAACGATCTGGAAAACGTAATCATCACCGAAATTCGTTTGAATCGAGTTTTTAAGCGCAAATCGATTCGATGAGGTGCTGCCGTTATGATTTTGAATTTGTTCGACATCCATATCAGTCGCCTCCATGTGCGGCGGTGATAAACCTATGAAATCACCGGTGAGCCGCCGAGGGTTTATGTTCTTCGCTTCTTTTTATATATTAACTTTCCAAATTTAACAATAATAAAAAAAAAAAAACCTTTTCTGCTTTTCTTTCCAAAAATATTAAAATTAAAGGCTTCATGCTCTAAACTTTGAATTGTTACTTGTATGGTTCTAACTTTAAAATCATTTATAATTATATAAGGTAAAATTTTAAAATCTCGATTGTATATTGTGTGTGACTTGAAATGAAGAATTGTTGGTTATATGTACATGTCACATGGTCCAAAGTTGGGACTATATGATCGGCAATTATCAATTTCAAGTCACACAACATACAATAGAGGTTTTAAAATATCATACAATAAATGGTTCAAAAGTTTGAATCATACGATAGTAACAAGTTCAAAGTTTAGCGCATAACAAAATAATAAACTCAAAACTAAACTCCATAGGATCGAAAAGATCCACTTGAGTTACATACTAGATTGAGTACAACATTGAGTGATTCAACGACCCTAATATAACGTCCTAAACTCGTTTTCATTTATTTCTGTATTGTAAAGTTAAGTTGATGTAATAAGTTCGTTAAGTTTGGTTAGAGTTGAACTTCATATGTCATAAATATAGTGGATTGGGTAGACAATGTAAAGCGTGAAACTTGAAGGGCTTTTTTGATAATGGTCATTAGAGGCTTAATAGTTGATTATGGAAACCTAATCCTCCAGATTTTCTAAGTCAGGCATTTGAGTTCTAGAGAGAAGAAAAACCTAACCTCTTAGGGCAGTTGGAGTGAGTTTGTGAAGATCTAACCGCAAAATTTGGTCAATTGGAGTGAGTTTCCTTATGATTATAGTTCGTTTTGGTTGAATTAAATGGGTTAAATCTCTGTAAATTCATTTTAGGGGTTATGTTAGTTGATAATGACTTAAAAGAATTGTAAGTTGGTTAGACGAGTTAGTTATGTTTCAAAATTCAGTCATGTTTCAAAAATATATAAAATTGTACACGTGTTCGATTAATCAACAATTCGGTTTGAGGTAAAACTTTATATGTTCTACAACTGTAAAATTTTAAGTTTTTTCTAATTCGGACCCTAAATGGGTCAAACGGATCGTTTTATAAATATGGACAAATTAGCGACGAATATGTTTGATGGTTTATTAAAATCCATATATAACAGCGAATAACTCTAAAAGCGTTGAATTTATGGAACATGTTAGTTTGATGTGTTTTTGAGTGACATGTAAAAGATCATAAAATATTAATGAGTAGTAACGGGTTGCATTGATCTTTGAAACAATGTAATGCTGAATTATTAGATCATAATGATTTTCAAGTTGGTTTAAGAATGATAAATGGGTCAAAGCACAAAGTAAAAAATTATTAGTATATGTTTTGAAAGATTTTGGTTTTGGGTGTTTAGGGAAGTCATAAACAAAGTGGATCGAATCAGTGCATCATGGGCATGGTAAGGTAAGGCTATGACTGCGAGTACACAACTTGCTGTCAAAGTTAAAGATGTTGATGTGTCAGTGATCTGACAATGCATTAAACTCTTTAAGAGTCTAATGCATTGCAGATGCTCTAACATTAGACCTGACGTCGATGCCACTAGTACATATAACGTGGCATAAATATTGTTGTGGCAGCTGATGTGTAAGCCTAGTCAGCTTTGAGAAACTTCAAAAGGTAATAATGCACTTTTCAATTATTCTAACATGAAACCTTCCAGTTGGTTGCATACTTGAAGAATTTATTGGTGTTGATACAAGATATTGTGTCATACATGTTGGAGTTGAAGTTTGAAGTTTTAGACTTAGCATTTTTGTAATCTGATTATACAAACTTAGTGTTGTGCGAACTTGTTGTGCGAACTTGTGATTAAGTTCGCAGATAGCATTAAGTTCGCAGCACTATTTCGCATGAACAATGTATATATATATGTATGTCGAGTCAGTGATTAGCGACGCATGTGTGAGAGAGATCATATGTGTGTGTATGAAGTTGTTTGAGCGAGTTTGAGTTGATTGAGTCTGTAATTGAAAGTGATTTAATAGAAAATCAAAAGTTTGTTTACACCGCGTCTGTTTGATTCTGATATTCAAATTCACGAATTGTTCGATTAATTAGAGATTCCGCATCTAATTGATTGTGATCGAGTTCTAGATCCTCACATAGCGTTCTACAGTTGGATAGGTTATATATTTGGAATGTTCTATGGTAGTCAGGTAGAGGTGCATGTATGGGCTTTAGCCCGAGCCTGGACCTAGAAAAATCTCGAAAAATCCCGGCCTAAAAAAGCCTGGCCCGAAGCCCGACCTGGCCCGAAAGTCCTAAAGAGGCCTAAAATTATTCATAAAATCCCGGTCCGGCCCGGGATGGGTCAGGCCTAGCTTAGCCCAATGCCAGAAAAAGCCATAAAAAAATCTCGAAGCCCGAATGCTTGAGATTTTTCAAGAAAAAAGTCTGATCCCATTTTAAATTACATGTTTCTAATATATTTAAGTTTTTACTTATATAATATGTATATAACATATATCTTGTGTTTACACAAAATATCCTTTGTACATCATGTATCATATACATTTTGAATATGTAAAGTTATTTATTGATCACGTATGTATATGGGTATATATTAAATTTTATTGATAGATACTCGAATAACTACGAAAATATCGTGTATGCATTATACTTGTATGTTATAAAATACAACAATAACTTCATTTTTACCCAATTGATATAAAAACATGATATTTATACAGTAATAATAAATCCAATAAACAATCTGTATGTAACAAAATCAAAATAGAAAAAAGCCCGAAAAAACTTGATCCGGTCTTTCAAAAGCCCGTTAGGCCAATAAGTCCGGGCTAAACACAATAAAAGTGTTAATTTTATGTTCAGTTAAGAAAACAAGTTATGTAATATAATGTTATTGCCTTTGTTTAAGAGTGGCCAATAAGGTAAATGTGTATTGTCGTTGTTACATAATGTAATATAAAATCTATATCTATGACTTAAACTCTTGGGGGGCCACAACCCCCTCTAGCCCCTGAAATATTCCGTTCTTCGTGGCAGTATGTATTCGATTTTTGTCATTAATCCGATAAATTACATACAAGTTTTACTCAAGATTATTGAGCCCCAACAATATCCATCTCATATTCTCTATGGTATTCTTTGGCAGTTTGGCAAGTGATTTTGATTTTCCAACAATCTTGAGCTTCAGACAATGATTTCATGATATTTGAATCTATTTCAAATTTAGAGAAAGATTTTGATTTTTTTTAACACGATATTTCATGATATTTGTGTTGGTTTCAAATTTTAGAAAGAGTATTTGATTTTTAAATAGGGGACAAGATACCATTTTATGTTAAAAAATAGAACTTAATTAAGTTTTCAAAATTAAAGGAAATGGTACCCCATTGATGATTGACCACTTGAAATAACTAATCTAACATAACAATCTTTCAAAAAATAACATATACGGAGTACATCACTTGTTGCTGAACAATTTCAAAATAAAAATCCAAGTAGACCGGTTAATATTGAAGTAATGTAGTAGTCAACCGAGCTAATATTTTGCTTGACCAATCTGAGAAAAGAAAAAGAAATACGCTCAACCTGGCGTCGATGGCTCAACGCCGCCACCCTTCAACATGTTAGGGAAGTAGTTAACGAGCATCGATTACAAAATGATCAATAATTCGATTGTGAAAGAAGGTTGTCAAAGTTAAAATTTTAGTGAGGAAAAGAGTGAAACTAGCTCGTTGAACCATTTGGAATTAGCTATAAAGCTCGGAGTTAAAAAGAAAGGTCGTGAAAAACCAACAAACATATATAGGCGAGCTTCCAAATCAAATATGTTGCAAGCTTTTATTAAGCTTTCTCCGGTTTCAATTTTAGTCGCAAATCCAAATTATTATGTTTACTGTAAATAAGATGGACATTTTCTAATTTCCATTATAAATAGTGGGATTTAATCATTTTAAAAAGGGTTTTATATTGTCTTAACATGTTTTAAATTTTCACATATTTGTATTTACTACTATATCAAGTGAATTTTGAAAAACATACAAATCTATCATACGTATTTAAGTTCATTTAACTTAGTATCGTATGTATGCAACATAAAAAAAGAAACATACAAATATACATTTTTAGCACTTAAATAGATATAATTATATGTCTCATTCTTCTCATATAATAATAAAACATGTAAAGTTTCATACACTTTTAAATAAAAATTATTTCAAAATTATATTATTTTTTTACTAACTTTTGCCTTTTTTTTTTTTTTTTTTTTCAAATAATGTTGCTTCGTTAAAGTTAGAATGGAAAATGATTTGAAAAATATTTCATCTGAATATTTCCATAACTTTATCTATTTCAAAATACCATTAAACACAGGTAAGATTTAAAAATGGGTTTAAGTGCATGTGAATGTAATTAACTAAGACTTGATATTCATAGTGTATACCTAAGTAGTCGATTATATATTATGTGTAAGAAACTTATTATTTGATGTTATTCTATGTAATCTATGGTATCTTTCCTATATACTAATAAACTAGCCCCCTAACCTATGTGGATGCATTCTATAAACTAGAATATAATGTGACATAATGTAGTGAATTCTTATAAGTCAAGTGTGCAATGTAAGAGGTTGATTTTTATTAAAAAAAAATTATCACTACTTAAATTAAATAAAAATATTAATAATGTCATTAAAATAAGACCTTTCACATGGTATTACTATTGCATGGTCCTTCGGTTTTCACTATGTTGAAAATATAAATAGTCTATTATCATAATTATCATGCAAATAAATCTAATTTAGTTTTAATCTATTTCAATTAATTTTATATATTTACTAAATCGTTTTATTTCTCCAATATTCCATGGGAAGGTAACTCCATAAGAATTGTAAGCATGTATTTCATCTCCATATCTCCCTAACTTCAACTTAAATTTTTACTATAATGATCTAATTAATTTTTTGCTTCACGATTAGTCATTAAAATTCAATAACTTTGTATGAAACCTCTAGATTTGCTAAAATTTTGCATCACAAATAAGGTGGACACATAAATTTAGCTTATATGTATTCAAGGATTCAAGTTGATGATTATTTTATTTTTATTGTTCATTTATATGTATTTGATACAAATATAAATAATACTTCATATACATTGAATTTTCTAATGAAATGTATTTTTTTAATATTGTTTCAGTAATTAAACTATTAATCCAATTACCATGTAGTTGACATTTTTCTATTGATTAGTTTTTTTAATTTAGTATATAAATCGCTTAAAAAATGTGTTATGATTTAATTGTACGGAGTAAGAACTTCAATATAGTAACTTTAACGACCTATAAAATCAAGACCTTTAGTTTAACCTAGAAATAAATTATATGTTAGTTATAAACAGGGGTGTTCAATATTTGGTTTAACACCGTTTAATCTAAATATCGAACCGAATTTGAATTAGATTTTCGGTTCGATTTTTGGTTTTTATTTAATAAATTCGGTT
Source organism: Gnaphalium uliginosum (assembly GCA_963930675.1). Classification (NCBI taxonomy): domain Eukaryota; kingdom Viridiplantae; phylum Streptophyta; class Magnoliopsida; order Asterales; family Asteraceae; genus Gnaphalium; species Gnaphalium uliginosum. Next base: position 35,328,227 of record OZ005680.1, on the reverse strand, counting down.
AAACCGAATTCGAATTCGATTTTCGGTTCAGTTTTTTATTTTGAATTTTTTGAATTTGGTTAAACCGAAAATCGAATTCGATTTAATAAATATATTATTATATATATATATGTGTGTGTGTGTGTGTGTGTGTGTGTGTGTGTGTGTGTGATTTTTCAAATTCGATTGAAGACTTGAAAAGTTTAACATTTTTAAAACTTAAACTTTTTAGCTACCAAGTGTTTGTGAAAAATTTTAAAATTCATATACATTGATAGTTTTCTGCTTTATAAACTTGAATTTGGCTAACACATAACAATTATTAATAGTTAGATTTATATAATTTGTATCGTATAATCGTGCATATTTCTTAGATTTGTATGTTGAAATGTGTTTTTTAAAAAATGTTAAGTTTTTCGGTTTTAACCGAAACCGAACGGAATTTGAATTCGGTTTTCGGGTCGGTTTTCAATTTGAATTCGGTTTTTGATTTTGCTGCCAAAATTTTTAAAACCGAATACACCAAACCAATTACACCGAGAAAATCGAAAACGGACTTATAAACACCCCTAGTTATAAATATAGATACATCATATATACAAAATAAATAATATTATTGTATTAAAATCCATCTACATCTTCATATTCTTTATACATAAAAATACAAGATAACCATAGTTAATGAATTATCTAATAATCTAATATCAGAATATTGTTTTAAAAAAACGATGATATCAAAATATCACATTATTTCATCTTCAAAAGATAACAAGAGTGTATGTATTATTGGTTATCAAATTCACCAAATATATTTAAACTAATACAATTTTACCATTTCACATAAATTTATAATTAATTATTATTATCATTTTTACTTTTCATACATGCAATATCAAATATGTTATATGACTATATCTTACGCAACCGTCCATCAGACGAGATTTACACCAGTTTTTGATACGTATCATCCATATAAGGTGCCACATGGTATCCTTACAAGTTGATACGTCACAAAATTACATATAATGTCAATAATAATAAGTTTCTTACATACAATGTACAACCGACTAGTCGAGTACACACTACGAATATCAGACCCAAATACGCACTTAATCCATCTAAAAAATTATAACTGAATGCACAGAAAGGAAAGGAAGTGATTAACCGTATTTTATCTCTATTTCTAAATAGAATACGAAATAGTGTTTTGATAGATTTGTAAATAGCAAGAGAAACATTTTATATAGATAGTTCTAAATGGATCAAAATATCCAATTGATGATCATAAGAAAGCTATAACATATGTATAGTAGTTAATTAATTTGCGTTTAGATTCAAATATAAAACGACAAAAAATTAAAAAATTGACATTCAATAAACAACGACTAAAACATGAATTTTCCAACCGACAATGACAACGTTATATATAGTTTTCCAAATACTTTTTGACCAAACAAACATAGACATAACGTGAAACACGAACTAGATGTGTAGCTAGATCTAACGATGAATACGTAAAAGTCACCATCCATAAATCCATAAATCAACAACTTAATTATGCATCTCGATTAACAACTAAAAGAACATATTTAAAAAAGGTCATTGACAAGAAAATATAGAGCCATCGAACGATGGGCTCTTGTTATTAACCCAATTCCAATGTTTATTAATCTTTCCATCTCAAAATAAGTATTCACAGTAAGTTTTTACAAAATTTAAAAAATTACATTGTTTGTTAATAAAGATGACCCAATTAACTCTCATGTATCAGTTTTGAAAAAAAGTATATTGAGAGTTAAATAGTAAAGTTAATATGTTATTTTTAAAAGTGGATACTTAGGGTCTGTTTGGCAAAATTAGCTGTAGCTGTAGGCTATAGCTGTAAGTTGTAGTTGTAGGCTGTAGCTGTAAGTTGGAGTTGTAAGCTGTAGGTTTATTTCTATAAAACTGTTTAGCAAACTAGTTGTAGCTGTAACTTGAATTGTAAAATGACATAAAAGGACATTAATATAAAATAATATAAGTGATAAACAAAGTTAAAAACAAGTTTAACAAATAATATTTACTATATAAAGTATTTGAATGTTGAAAATGTTAATCCTTTCTACAGGGATGTTAAGTTTTATTTTTATAAAAAGTTATGATAGATGATGGCAATTAATATCGCGAAGATGGATGTGTTAGTTCGACACAATGAAATACTTCTCTTGTTAATTATTTAGAGCATCAATTATTTGAAAATAAAATGAAAAGGAAAAAGTAAATTAAATAAATAACTAAATAAAAACATTAACGGAGATATGTATAATTAAAACACAATAGTAGTAAACTAGTAATGGAGCATATAAAGAAGAATTTAAGGAATGTAACGAATGTAATTTTGTTTATCGAGGGTATCATTATAATTTTGTTTACAAAAAGCTCTACAAATTTTTAAAAGCTTCTTCGGTTAGCTTTTCAATTTGGAGCTTTTCAAATAAATTAAAAGCTAAAAAGCTCTTATCTTCAAACAAGGTTTTTCATACAAAGAAGCTTTTATTTTTAAAATCAAAAGCTAAAAGCTCTTAAAAGCTACACTTATTTTTTGACAAACAAAAATGAAAATGTGGACACTTGTTTTTTAAAAAAATGAGGGAATTAAAATTGTTAAAAATAGAAATTTAATGTACTAGAATCTCATAAATTTTTTGCGACAAACACACTAAAATTGGCGACCCACATACTATCCGCGTCAAGTTCATATTCTTACACGCTTTAAGATGTAATAATATTGGGAAAAAATGTGTATAATTAACCTGCTTTTGTAGTGACATGCATTGCACGTTTTCCACAAAATTGTTGGCAAGTCATGTAAAATTTAGACCACACATCTCTTTGTCACATTTTATGTGACAATTAAATATCATTGGCTAAAGACCCACCTTTTATTTATATATATATATATATATATATATATATATATATATATATATATATATACTAGGTGGAAGACCCGTGCAATGTACGGTAATTTATTAAAATTATTTTAGATATTACATGATTAAAAGATAATTGTAGTACATATTTTATAAAATTATTTATAAAATAATATTAATTAAAATAATTTATAGGACTTTGTTTTCGTACGTGACTCCTCTTTCCATATTATTATAATATATGTAGCATTTATATTTATTAATTATTAATTATTATAAAATAATAATATAATATTAATTAAATAATTTGTTGACTGAAGTTAAAAGATTAACACGTGACATTCATGTTTACGTGGCAAATTCTAAAACTTTCTTTTATACTCCTTTAGTATATATATATATATATATATATATATATATATATATATATATATATATATATATATATATATATATATATATGTAGTATATATAAATAACGACCTAGAGAAGGTCAAGTATCAAGTACTAGTACTATAATTTCCCTAGTAAACAATGGCACATCAACTCTACCAATTAGCATTTTCTCAAAGTTTCAATATCACTCGTAAATTTAAGCAAAATAGACAATATTATCCTTCAACGATAAAGTGCGTATCGAAAACTGAAGTTTCTCACGACAATAGTCATTTATCAATTTACCAACCAACTATTTGGAGTCATGATTTTATAGAGGTCTTAGATGCTAATTTTCCGGTAATTCTAACATACTTTAATTTTTTATTTTGAGCTTTTGTGCAAGAACTAATTGGGTTTTTATGTATATTTGCTGCATGAACTAATTCTATCACCTTTGCATATTGCACATAGATCAACAACAAGAAGCAGGTGAAAGAGCTAGAGAAAAAAGTGATGGCATTAATTGTTGGTTATGAAAATGGTAACTTGAGTGCATTGCAAGTGCTTGAACACATAGATGATATCAAAAGGTTGGGACTTGGATATCGGTTTCAAAACGAAATCCGGAGAGCACTCGACGTAATTGTATCGGTAAATGGAAGTAATGTTGGGCTAGAAGAAAAAGAAGATAAACTTCATGCATCATCTCTTAGATATAGACTTCTTAGACAGCATGGTTATAATGTGTCACAAGGTACTTTAAAGTTTTTCTTTTGATCTAATCAAAATTTTCTAAGCCACGTGCTAGAATTTATTCTACACATATAGATAAAAAGATCAAATAAAAACGCTTTAAAAATACGAACAAATAAAAGTATCATATTCACAAATATACTTGATAAGGTAAGTAGATTCAGATTCATATATATGTCTCAAATACGTAGAGAAGAATCTATGTGCATATATTGAAGTGCATACAAATAAAAATAAAAAGATAGATGCACAATTTTGAGCGCTTGTTCTGAAATAATGAAATTGTTTTTTCTATATATATATACTCACATTGCTTGTGATTAAATCGTTCATCGTTTAACTGCGCGCTATTGAACACAGATTTTCTTAAGGAATTCAAAGACATTCATGGTGACTTCATGGAATGTCTAAAGATAGATGTCAAGGGATTGTTAAGTCTATATGAAGCTTCATATCTTGCTTTTGAGGAAGAAAAAGATTTCCATGAGGCTAAGTTATTCGCAACCGGACATTTGCTAAAACATGCGAGTCAAGAAAGTGAAGCCCTTGAAAACATTGATCATGCATTAGAACTCCCCTTGTATCGTAGGATGCTTAGATTAGAAGCACGGAGGCATATTAATGCATACAGTAGGCAAAAAGATGCAAACATACCTCTACTAGAGCTTGCTACCTTAGATTTCAACATGGTTCAATCGACACACAAGATAGAACTTCAAGAATTATCAAAGTAATTAACCTAGCTCGTGCGTTATTAGTACTTATTCATATATAAAATGAAAATGTTTACATACTTATGTGTTATTTACCTTAAAATGATAAGAACTTTTCTCCCTCTATATAACAGGTGGTGGAAAAATATTGGCCTAGCAAGCAAGTTGAGCTTCGTAAGGGACAGAATCATGGAATGCTTCTTTTGGACTGTTGGCATGGTATTCGAACCTCAATATCACTCTTGCCGTGTAGGGCTAACGAAAGTTGGATCGTTAATTACTGTCATTGATGACATATATGATGTTTATGGTACTCTGGATGAACTTGAGATATTCACATGTGCTGTTAAAAGGTTTGAAATTTTAAATCAAGTCATTTTTAAGTCTCTATTACTCAAGTTCATGATGACTAACTTTCAGATGTTTTAGGTGGGATATAAATGCAATGAAAGATATGCCAGAGTATTTACAACTAGCCTTCCGATCTCTTTACGACACCGCTATTGAATTGGGTTCTAACACTATGATTGATCAAGGAGAAGATGTCGTACCAATCCTAGCAAAAGTGGTAAGTATTTACCATATGAAAGTTTAATACATTAATGAACTAGTTCATATAAGTTTAACTTTACTTCAAAATCTACTATATATATGTATGTAACTTATAACACTTCTATTGTATATAATGGAAAATAATCATATCTAATTTAAAATTGATAGTGGGGAGAATTATTGGAAGCATTCCTTGTGGAAGCAAAGTGGACTGACCAAAAATACATTCCAACACTTGAAGACTATATGGATAATGCATGGAGATCGGTCTCAGGAGTGGTCATACTTACTCATGGCTACTTTTTAATCAATCCTGAAACCAAGAAAGATGTAACAAAGTCCTTGGAGAACTATCATGATCTCATGAAATGGTCATCAGTTGTTTTTCGACTTTGCAATGATTTGGCGACTTCATCGGTATGTTATAGTCTTCAACATATTTATAAAATGTTTTGTTGTGCTATTTTACAGTATCATAGTTTTGTATTTCTTTGGATTTAGGATGAGATAGCGCGAGGAAAAACTGCTAATGCAATATCATGTTACATGCATGAAAGTGGTGTTAGTGAGGATGTTGCACGTGAATATACAGGAACTCGAATTGATGAAGCATGGAAGAAACTAATCAAAGCGAGAGTGGCTTGTTCTCAAAACTCTGAAGATCCATTTGTGGATATGGCCATTAATCTTGCTAGAATTTCACATTGTACTTATCAATACGGCGATGGACATGGAGCTCCGGATGCTCGAGCCAAAGATAGAGTCTTGTCTGTGATTATAAAGCCCGTTACAATCAGGGAAACCGAGTACCAACTATATTAGGTCTATATAGATACCAACTATATACGTGTTTGACTTCATTTATTAGTTAGCTTGGTTCTGATAAGATAACTTTATATTATTATTATTATTATTATTATTATATATTATATATATACTAAATACTAATTTAATGTTCAAAGTTGCATATTCTTATAAAATACTAAAAAAGTAAAGAAAGAAAGAATAACTTTCACACAAAAGGAAAGAGTTTCGCAGTAGGAAAGAAAGTGTCGTACCCCCAAATTTCGTATGTAGCGGAAGTCGAGTCGGGACGCGACTAATCAGGAATCAATACACAAAGTTACAACGAACGACCTCTACAAGAGTCGTTTTTGAAATAAAGCCATTTTCATAAATAAAATGTTTGGAAGTAGATTGTTTACAATCTTCAAAAGTACAATACCTAGAGTCCTCGTATATATAACGGGAGATTCTATTGCATAACCAAGATACAAAAAGTAATGCGACTGAATCTCCTCTAATGCAATTTTGAAAATCATGCGACTCTAGCTATAACATCCAGGGGAAATCCTACTGCGTCTGTGAACCTGAAAATACATGCTAAACGGTCAACAATAATGTTGGTGAGCTCATAGGTTTAACAGTTAGAAATAGAAGTATGAACCGCAAGATTTCCATATTCGTTTGTAAAGCAAAGCTGAAATAAGTAAAAGTTACACAGTTTCCATGAGCTCATAGTCGATGCTTAACAGTAAGTAATGTGCCTCCGCGAGTGCCTAATCCAGAACACTGTTAGATACAAATACTAATACGTCCGTTTTTACGTAACAGTTTGTGATAGCGCTACTACCCCGGACGGGGATTGTCAGTCCCAAATGGATCCATTTACTAATATTCGCGCTTAAGTCGATAACTAGCGAAGCTATGATATGAGAGGCCTTCAGTGGATTATAAGTTACTCATGGAGTTAGTATAAGTGATTATCAGTACTTTCGTTAATGTAAAACAAAGCAATATATTCTCACCCCGAAGTAAAAACAGTAAAAGTGGGGCTATGAGACTCACCCGAGTCTTGAAAGCAAATGTTTATACCACTAAACGTATATTCGAAATGTAACCTTCTAGCGCCCTAAACGCATAAGGTTATGTGTAAGTGAATATCTCAAAAGATCATCAATGCTAGTTGTCCAATCAACTAGTTATGTCCAAATGTTTGTTTATCGTTTGCGTTTAGAAAACGTGTATGGCCCGTTGGTGACGTTTTGTAATAATAATTCCCGAAGACATTATTATTATGTTTTGTTTCGTCGTATACTTATAAGAGTATATGTATTGGGTGTACAAGTAGTGTCGTATATAAATATTCGTTGTTACGCGTGTTTAATACCTTGTGAAAACATGTCTTAAATCTGTTTTACGCGACACTAGGTGCGACACTAGGATGGATTGCGACACTAGATCAGTGTCGCAATTATTTCGAAAGTTGGGATTAATGCGACACTAGGTTTAGTGTCGCAAGTTGCGACATTCGAATGGTATTGCGAGACAGGGGTTAGTGTCGCACCCGATTTGGGCCTGGTGCGACACTAAGGGTTTGATGTGGTTTCGTGTTCGGGAACTTGGTCAAACGTGCTCGGTTTGACCCGAAACTTTTACTCGACTCTTAAATATGTTTTTAGAACTTATAAAAATTAGAGTTACGTTTTATGGTTAACCCGAAAGTGTCATTTCTATTTTAACACCAAAACAGTCTCCGTGTTCGTTTTATCAGATTTTTAGTTGTGTTCATGGCTCGATTTAACTAGGTAAAAGTCCGAGATAAAATCCAAGAAAAATACCAGTTGTTGCTCTATGTCTTGACTACTTACAGTAATTTTTCTAGAATTTTTGAGTAAGTTTAAGTATTTTTAATAATTCCATTTGTCCTCTGAGGTCCAACCGTGACCAATCTGGACACATGCACATTGTTTTAATTACTGAGATAAATCTACAAAACTTCAGAGAGTGTAATTATACTACTTTTAAATCTAACAAAATTTGTGAGATTTAGGCGAAAACCTCATGTCGTTTGGATTTTTGTTGCTCGAGTTATGGACTCGAGAAGTTGGCACAAAAATCTGCCATCCGAGACAGATTGGCGACATGTTTTTGTAAAATCATTTTCGGGTATCAAACGGTGTCGAAAAATTATGAAACCACTTGGAAATGAAAGCTAACTTCTTAAGCTTAAGTTTTTCTTTTGAATCGTCCATTTTCGTTAAGTTTTTAGTACGAAAATTCTCCTTGAAGACGGGTTAAGTTTCTGCCCAACAGGTTGTTGATGTTTTGGGTTTGTTTAGTTTTATAAAAACGTTTTCGACTTGATTTTTGTACAATATCTTGTTAAGTGGACATTATAACATGAAAATAAACATGTTCCAAGTAAAATACAAGAGGGGTGAAGTTTCTTACAAAGGAGATGATGAAAAGAAGAAGAAATGGAAGCCGTGAGCTCGTTATCTCGCGTTTTCGTGCAATAAGAAGTGGCGGTGCTATGGTGGTTTATGGTGGTAATTGTGGTGGTCTTGGGTGGTTTGTGGTGGAGTGTTTGGGGCTGGAAAATCATAGGAAGAGAGGAGAGGGAGAGTGGGGAGAGGTTGAGTGTGTTTGTGTGAATGTGTTTGTGTGTGAAATAAACAAAGAAGTAAGGGGGTGTGGGTTATGGCATGGGAAAGTCTTGGGTATGGGGGTAAGGGGGCATGGTCGCAGATTTTGAGGGCCCCACAAGGGTGTGGGTGGTTTAAATCTTGTTTCCCAAGTTTACATTACGCGCGGTGCTCGTTTCCCCATTCGCTTCGTCGTTCGTTTAAACGTTGTTTATTAGTTATGTTCTTCGTTAACGATTTATTCGCGTAAATTTTTGATTGAAGTTTTATTTAAATACTTTATTTTAAGTTGTTGAAATATAAATCGAGTTTCGTTCAGTTGTCGAGCGCGATTCGCGCATTTTCGTCGCGTACGGTACGTTTTATACAAATCGTAAAATGTTTAATATATTATCGTAATAATATAAGTTAAATAACGATTATTTAATATAGTTAGGTTATTTAAGAAAATGTTTTTCACCAACGTCCGAATTTATCGTGTCGGATTCCATCAGATTGAAATCGCGTAATTAAAATTTAATTACGTACATGTGTATATAAAATATACAAAATGTTACTGTGCTTAGTCCTATTTCAAACTAAATACAAGTAGTGATAATCAAGCTTAAGGTAATTAATATGCTTAAGTGTCAGTTGTCACTGAAAGTGTAAGTGCACATTACTGCGAGACTTACCTAATATGATTACTCCATTTCCTTTAAAACTCAACTTCATTCGAATTTTTAAAATCAAATATCTCACAAACGATATGACTAAAAATTATAAATATTACATATCCGGAATCAGTGTCTTTTTCTCTTCGATTTGAGATCTCAAAAGATATACTTCCGACAAACTTTTTTCTTCTTCACTTTTGTTGAGTCTTAAAAAATACGACTTATATAATCACATTTGATTTATAATAAAAATATAACATTGGTACACGATTATTCATCAATGGTGGATATTAACTTACAATTAATTACAACTTAATATTCATTCACATAAATAACTATTAATTAATAAAATTAAAATAAAATGTGATTATTGATTTAAGGTTTAATCACATGTGTTTTTCAAAAAAAGTACGTGATATATAATAATTGATAATTCATATGTGATTTCGCCTTTATATTTATTTACATGTATAATTATAAAAAATGTACTTATTTACACTTGAATCAAATATAATTACTAATTTAATGTTTAATCACATGTGATTACAGCTAATTTTTTTTCTTTAGGTTTATTAAATTATTGAAACGTCCCAGATTTTTTTTTTATACAATTCTCAAAAACATTTTATACATCCATTAATATAAATATTATTAACATTATCTGACATTACTTGTATCGTTTTCACAAAATATCATATGTTTACACAGAGCATGATTTTCAAGATCGACTCCTTACTATCTTGTCATAGTAAGTCCATCACTAGTAGCTCTCGGGTCGTTTGCCCGGATACCCGCCCTTCATCTCTTTAGGCGTACCTATTAACACAACATCCAACAATACATAAGCACATTGCTTAGTAAGTAAAGGAAAATGCATTCACAGTATTATAATAAACCAGACATCTCATGTCTTTATCATTCAATCATACATTTACTACATTCAACATATACTCAATCGGCACAATTGATCACTCAACAATTGGCCACTCAATTCATACAGCTAGACACAATTGATCACTCAGCAATTGGTCACTTAACTCACATATACATGGGCACAATTGATCACTCAGCAATTGGTCATTCGGCTTAATCTCATGGGCACAATTGATCACTCAGCAATTGGCCACTTAACTCAATCTCATAGGCACAATTGATCACTCAGCAATTGGCCACTCAGCTCAGATATACGATACTTAACCACACACGTGATATAATTATCGTTATTTGGTGCAACCTCGTAACACAATTAGTATTAATAAAATCAGACAATTGAATTCTTTCCTTTCCTACTACTTACCTCGAGGACGACGTTCAGATATTTATGACTTGCTACCCGAAATACCTGTCGAGACGTTCGTATTAATTAACTATGATTATAATTAATATTATTTAAAATATCAATTAACCCTGCGACACTACCCCCTAGTGTCGCTACACCTCCTGGCGACACTAAATTAGTGTCGCACAACACACTATTGCGACACAACTTGCGACACTAGCTCTTAGTGTCGCTATGACAACAGTTGTAACTAACAGTAGAAACTAGCGACACAAGCTGCGACATTAACTCTTTGTGTCGCTAAAGCAACAGTACTAACTAGCAGTGGAAACTAGCGACACAAATCCTTGTGTCGCTAAAGCAACAGTTTTAATTTGCGACACCATCACTGCGACACAAGCCTTGTATCGCAATGACGAACAGGGCAGCAGAAACCTTCTGAGATTAACAAGTTTCTGGGTGATTTCAATACCTCAAATTCGAACCAGTTTCAATAAATGATTATCACACACACACAATCCATTCAAAACACATTCAAACTCATTTTAACCCACATAAACACTTTACCCCCAAATTTCTCATTTTAAGCTCAATTAAAACTCAATCTTTCATCCTTTATTACTCGAATTAACCTCAATTTCAACAGAGGGTTTAGGTTCCTTACCTGAAATTGCAAAGAAACACTTTCAACAATCACTTTCCAAGCTTAATTCTTGATCTCCTCTAGTTTTCTTTACTTTCTCTCTCTAAAACACCCAAACACACACATATAAGAACCTGGAGATATATTCTGGTTTCAAGAATATTTTGGAACATATTTTTATTTTAATTTCACACTTAATTACACAATTAGCCCTTAAAAACCGACTTTTGGCCCGACACTGCGACACAAGCCTTGTGTCGCACTGGGCTTTGTGTCGCTACCTGCGACACTAGCCCTTGTGTCGCATAACAGTACACAACTTTTAAATTTAACAAATTTCGGGGTATTATAATTATCAAATAAAATTATTTTCATGTGATTTTAAACATATAATTTATAAATTTGATTATTTACATGTGATTTAAGCTAGTGATTTAAATCTTATAATTTGATTGTAAAAATAATGACATGTGAGTGTTAATTGTTAAATCACATTGCGAATTTCAAACACTCATTAAAAAACGAAAAAAAGTTCATCGGAAGTGTATCATGCGAGATCTCTAATTAAAGATAAAAATATGCCGATTTCAACAGTGTAATTTAAATAATTTATAGATATACGGTTTGTGAGATATATTTGGATTTTTTTAAAGGTGAAAATGGGTAACTGAAATAGAGCAATCATATTTATTCCTCAATTATTCCTTTTTTAGCATTATTTATTGAACGTTTCTCGTAATTATAATAAAAGATCCATTTCAATGTTTTATAAATTAAACGATAACTAATCTTATACTATGGGTGTGTTTGGCGAAGAGCTTTTAAGAGCTTTTTGAAGCTTTAACCTTTTGTTTTCAAATTAAAAAGCTCCTCATATCTAAAAGTTTCGTTTGAATAAAAGAGTTTTGAGCTTTTAATTTCTTTTAAAAGCTCTAAAAAGCTTGTAAATGAAAAACTAATCCTACAAACTTTGAAAATTGAAAAGAGTTTTTAATGAATATATTTACATGATTGCCCTCCTCATTTGAGACTAGTTAGTTTATAGGTACTAGTTATCCAAATGATTTTTCGAAGTTATTGTACTTTTTGTTTTCAATAAATTAATAAAGAATTAAACCTAATTAATAATTAACAATACTGATGTCCCTCAAAATAAATATTATAAACACTTTTTAAAATAACAGTGGAAATGTTCATATTAGTACTACGTGAAATATAGTATGTGATATATTAACTCGTAATCATTATTATATCAAAATATTTAATACATATACATATAATTTTGATATTAAGAAATGATACTTGTATCAGTATCGTTTTTACACTAAAATATTATTTGTCAAATTTATATTTAGTTATATTTATTATATTATTTTTATACATATACTATACATATTATTTTATATTATTATAGTATAGTAGTTTCATATTATAACTATTAACTTTCACTCGAACTTTTAAAATTATCTATAGTTAATAGTTATACAATTATTAACTATGTTTATCAATCTTACTGGTTCCCTCATTCTTCACTTTTTTTACTATTATTGATTGAACCTACTTCATTGGTTAGAAGCATGTATTTTCTATCTAGAAAAAGATTTCAAAAACATACTAGAGTTCAAATATTAAATATTTTATGATATTTTGGTATTCTTAAAATCTTTTTTAAAAATTTATTTCAGTTTTCTACGACTAAAGTAGATAAATTTTCAAGAACCTTATTATAAATTTTGACAAAACGAATAAATTAATTATTAAATAATTCAGGCCAAAAAAAAATCCCAAATTATATATCAAAAATCCTATAAACCCTAAAATAAACCCTTTCATTCCACCACCGTCTTGTTTACTTTTCACCCTTCAAACTCAACACCCACAAACAAAAATGGGCGGATCAAGAAGAAAATACAAACGCTCCAGAACTAAAGTCCGTGTAGCTCTACCCAAAAAAAACCCTAACGTCTTCAAACCAGCGTTCACAATCCCACCGAAGTTAAAATCGATTGTCGATTTATCAAAAACTAAATGGGACGACCAAGGCAGTGTTCTTGAAAATTACAAATCATTCGGTGTTGTTTCAAACCCTAAAATACTCGGTGTTCGTTCCCGTACATCTAAAATCATTGAAAGTGAATCACTTCAAATCCCTGTTAAATCCGATGGTCCTATTGATGAATTTGAACCAATTGATTCCGGTAGCGAACTCGAAGAAGACGGTTAGTTTTTGTTTATGGTTCAATTACAATTATTGTGATATGCAGATTGATGTTTGATGTGTGTAATTTGAAAAATGGTAATGTGTTTATTTGGAACTCTAGATGTAAAAACTGCACTTGGGAAACAGCGCGCTGATGGTAAATCTGCTCCGTTGCAACCGTTGACGGCCATGCAACGGCTTCATGTCAGAGCGCTTGTCGAGAAATATGGAGATGATTATAAGGTTAGACATTCATATTCTGAGAAATATGGTTTTAGTGGGTGTTTGGGATTGAATATTGCAAGTGCTTATGGCTCATTAAAGCCAAAATGCACTTTCAAGTGCTTGATATAATCCTAGTATGTTATATAACGGGTTAAATGTATTGTTCTTGGTATATATTGGGTTGATCCTAGGCACTTTTTGTTCCAGGAGTTATGTACTAATTTGTCAATTATAATTACAGTAAAATTATATTAGTACAGTTAGGGGCGGAGATAGAAAATTCTTATTGAGGGGGCGAATTTAAATACTAAACATGCACTGTAATTAATTTTGGGAAAAGTGAATTTGTGGTGTCATGTTTCTAAGTTTAGGTATAGAACCATATCAAAACTATGTTTTATTGTTTCAAATATACCGAAACTACATCATATTTGATTAAAGAATGTCAAAATGAGCTTGTATGACTTTTTTGTAATGAATAAAACTCATCTTTTTTGTTATGTAGTTTGCAACTTGTTATATACTCTTAGGACAGCTTTTATCTAATTTAACCTTGGTTTAAAAAAGCGATAACCAAAAGTGAGGCGCTAAGGGACCGAAGGCCGAGGCGCTAGGCGCCAGACGCTAAGGCGAGAGCCTCACGTAAATAAAACACCTATAATGCATAAAATCCTTACAAATTGCTTTTTCATATCATTATCTATCTAATAAATGTTTACACATCTTAAATACTTCAATGATATACTAAAAGTAGTCAAAATATCGAAGTGTCATAGTTCGCCACAATCTCAAAAGCAATCAAACAACTAAGCATATAAGTTCTAATAGGTAGTAGCAACCTAAGTACGATAAAAAAACAGCACATTGTTAAGCAATTAAGTAGTCTATAATAGGTAATATCTAGTAATAATTGATAAACTAAAAGTCAGCAATATCATCAGCAAAATCATCATCAGACTCCACAAGCACGGGTTCATCTCCCTCATCACCGGACACTCCAATATCAGCCTCCACCTCATCTTCAAGATTGTAATCTTTTGTCCCATGAAACTAAATCTTTGGCCTAAAAAACTTAGCCCAACAAACACTAGTTACAGGGCTTAATTATTTTTCGAAAGAAAACCCAAGGCACCAAGGCGGCTCGCCTGGAGCCTAGGCACCGCCTAAAGGGCGCCTTCTGTTGTACTATTGCCTTGAGTAGGTTTGAAGCACCATGGCTAGAGCCTCAAGGCGCCTAGCGCCTAGGCACGCTTTTTTAAACCAAGAATATAACCCTTGCCGTTTATCACCTATTTACTTATTTATAAGTAAAATGGGTTGAAACTACCACCTCTAGTATGTCAGAGTTTGTTGTTTTTATACTCACTGGCTTTGTGTTTGCAGAGCATGTTCATGGATACAAAACTTAACAAGATGCAGCACTCAATTGCGACTCTTGAGAAGCTGTGCAAGAGATATCACATGTATAAAGATAAGAACCCAATGCTCGTTCCCTTTTGAATTGTTAGCTGCTCGAAGAACTGTGTCGAGATGGTGGCAGTGGGTCCTTGGAAGTTGCATTTTACTGCAAATTTCAATTGTTAATCTTAGTTTTGACATTTAATTTTGTAATCTTATATGTTTGGGGTAATACACACAACTAATTACGTTGGTTTATGATGTCTCATTGTTTGTTTCATTTTTTATCGTGACTTGCCAGATCTACAAAACATATACAATAGTTATGGCTTTACATGCTAGTGATATACCTAATGATTGATAAAGGCTCCAATCTCTTTCAATTGGTTTATAACACTAAGTCAATAATCATTACTGCATTCTGTTCGTATATGTGACCAGTAACCAGATTCAGCTGTTAACCGTTTGAGTCATCATCATGTTTGAAAAGGTTTTAGTTTGGGTCTTTGCGTTCGACCAACTTTTTCATGTTTGTTCTTAGTCAGGGTGTTAAAAATAAGAGAAGATTAGTGTTTAGGTTGGAAGTTGGAACAATAAAAATAAAACTTAAACAAGGCTTCTGCACAATGATTGTTGGTGCTATTTATTCAAGGGCTTGAAAGAAAAAAACAGTGCATTTAGATACCAAGAAATGCCCGCGACTGGGATTCCCAGTGTTCCTTTGCCTGTCTGATCCTTTCTACTCTTTCATTCCGAAGTCTTTCCTCCCAATATTTAGGACAACTGTTGAAGTATGCAAACCCCAGTAAGTATCATCATCTGCAACTATGGCTGATTAAATATAATGAGGTAATAAAGCACACCTTCTACATAGTAGAATGTTAAGCTCATCCAAATGGAGAGCTCCTTCAAAAACCCCTGCCTGGAAATAAACCAAATTGATATGCTCAATCTCAGTTGCAGACAAAAACGTGGCAATGTATATTCAAGAAAATCAACATGGTTCTTGATTTGTAATCTGTATGCCGTTATTGTCATTGAACCATCCAACACTTACCGGTGGCAATTGCAACCATTACTAATGAATAGGGCTGGCTTGGGCTGTGTTATATCTCAAATGAGTTGAATAGAAAATTAGTTACAATAGAAACAAGTCAAAAGAATA
Source organism: Gnaphalium uliginosum (assembly GCA_963930675.1). Classification (NCBI taxonomy): domain Eukaryota; kingdom Viridiplantae; phylum Streptophyta; class Magnoliopsida; order Asterales; family Asteraceae; genus Gnaphalium; species Gnaphalium uliginosum. The sequence goes on along the minus strand of OZ005680.1, from coordinate 35,311,943 downwards.
GCAAGTTAAAGGTAGCCCACAGTCAATTTTTAGCATACATTCTTCTAATTTGTTTTATTTGAGTCTAGAATTATCATAACACTACTATTATTTTTATAGTCATAACTAACGCATTCAAATTTATTTTAAAGATATAAAAAGGGGCGAGGAGATGCATACCTCTCGACAAAGAGGGCATTTTGAATTAAAAATAATTATTACACAAACAAGTGTTAGTGAGTCAACCCAACCCGTTTCGGAATAAACAATATATAAGCTGTCTTTAAACCAAACCTGTCTGAATCTGTTACATGACCCGACAATCCTGCCACCTATGATCATGTACTAAAAGGAAAGGGGGCGAGGAGGTGGATACCTCTCGACAAAGAGGGCATTTTGATTTTGATCTCGCTGCTTTTAATCCATCTACAATTGTTACTGATGCAGACTTGCAAGCACACATGTAGCAGAAGATGTGCCCACAAGTAAGAGAAACCGAATCAAATACAGTATCCTGTTAAACAATTTCAATAAATAGATAAACAGAGCATCTCTACGGAATCAGCAGAACTATGCTGAAAAATCCAGAGCAAGAGTTTTGAAGTTCTTATAACGTTCATAATTCAAAAAGGAGAGGCATAACAAATGTATGAATTTTGGTGAATAAAGGCTCACATTAAGAAATACAGGTTGACCTATAGGTCAACATCGTGTTAGATACATTAGCACTTCAAAAATGTCAATCTAACATCTTGAAAATTAAATTGCATTCTTGGATTTGGACCCATGAAAAGGATATTAAATGCTAGCGGGATTAACAAGTGGAACATCAATAACACGGATATTTAATAGTTTCCAGTAAAGAACGTATATATAACGCCAACAATCGAATAAAAGAAGAATATCAGACTTACCAAGCATATAGAACAAGTCAAACCAATCTCAAGTTTGAAACTATCAGAAAACTCACACGAAAGTGATGGTTTTCCATCATTGAATACAAGAGAACAGCCCTCGAATAACTCAGAAACCTTTCTAGTATTCAACTTTGTTTCCCTTAAGTTAATATGGAATGCAATAAGTTCACACAGCCATGGAGACTGGAGGATTTCCATGTGCATGCTTTGGACTTGTGATCTGAACGCTTGGCCGTGCGTAGAGTAATGTATCTACAGTTACAATATAACATACAACATCAAGAAGTCTCATACGCATCAATAATTTGTGTGCAAGTCAAAACAGGCTGGTAAGGTTGACCCAAAACACTTTATGTTCAAGTTTTATTAATTTCTTTTTATAATCTCTTAGTATGTCAAATATGATTGCAAAATGTCTGTGATATCAATAATGATCTTAGTTTTTGAATAAAATGGCTTATAAGATTTCGTGCATCTAAAATAACCTGCAGCACTTGTTGCCTTGTTGGATCCATACAAATTGACCCGTAGAGATAAAATAAAATCCGAATCAATGCAGTTATGAATAAAACGGACGGAATTACCACCTCTACTCTTATACAATAATCAAGTATCCAAAAAAAAAAACTACACCAAAGGAAAGCGAAATGCCGAAAAACCAACCTTATCATATTTCTTGAGAATTTTACGCATGGCGATGGCGTTGATAATTGCATAACCAACTAGGTCTTTGCCTTCTTGAACTAAAGCACCATGGTTTCTCTTCATTTTACCTCTACACATAACGTAGTACTTACGAAACCCCGTTGCTAAATGTACATCAAGCAGTTTTCGTGCACGCTTGTTAAAGCATCCAACCACTGCTGACATCTCTTTGAGAAGAGAAGGAAAGAAAGTTCCATCACACACTACATAAAGGTTAAACGAAATCGATGTTAGTATAATATAAGATGTATGAACAAAAACACAAAATTAAAAGATCATATACCTTACATGTTAATTGATCCATATTTATCATTCAATTATTAGAACAATATATTATAAATGATACTAAATGAAATAAAACCACATTCTTCGTGACATTTAATCAAACACCTTAGGGACAAATTAATTCATCAATATGTAATAATAATGGTCATATACAAACATATGTATGTGGATATATGAATGTTTACCGGGGCAATGATGGGGGCAAATCGCAGAATTGTGATTAGAAGATTCAATAATCGGCAATGGTGATTGTGATAGATGTGAATTCTGTGAAAGAGTTGTATCAGTACGACAACGTTTCAAGATCTTTTTGAGATTTTTAAAACCAACAGCAGGTAATTTCTTTTGATCATGCGTTTGCATGTACTCTTGGTATTTTTTGCAAAATTTCATCTTTTGTAAATGAATTGGGAATGATTCACAGGTTTGAAGTGTAATGATGATGATGATGATGATGTTCTGGAAAATTCAGAAATTAATAGAGTTACGTACATATTCATACGCCTTATATATGTATTTTTAGTTAATTATATTTAAATAGATAGCAACGTAAATGATGTTATGATGTATCGGTCATTTAACGAGTCGAAAATAGAAAAGGTGTTGCTTTGTATATAATTAAAAATTTGTTGAGACTATTATCATGTACATGTTTAAAGTAGTGAATTATTTCATTTTGTTTAACAATAGGATTTCACCGTTTTAAATACTTATTTTTCATCCTTTTTAATTAAATATATTACAAATCGTACGTTAATACATTATAAAAATTACACCGTTATAATCAACATTATTTATTCTTTAATTAGAGATCTCAAATGATCTAATTTCAATAATCTTTTTTTTTCTTATTTTTATTGAGTTTTAAAAATTCTAAATTTTAAATCAGATGTGATTTAACACTAAATAATAATCACACACACTTATATCTCTGATTAAACTTTAAATTCAAACCATTGATAATTTAAAAATTTTAAACATACAAAACTAACTTGTAATCACGTACGATTGAACGCCAAAAGTATCAATTACATGGGAATTAAGAGTAATCAAATATGAATTTAAATCATTGACTATAGTTATACAATTGAATAAAAATCAAGTTGAAATCATATATGAATTATCGTATAATCTGTAAATTGATCATCAAATATCAATTTTAAATTGAAAATCATATGTGGATATATAGAAAATTAAAAATGTGATTATATACCAATTAAATATAAAACTAGCAATTCCATGTGATTTTTGATGAAAACCAACGTAATTTATAAAATTTTATTTATAATTATTAATGTGAATAATATTAAGCTGTAACCACCATGAATATAATCGTGTACAAATTTTAATTTGTTATCATAAATTACATACAACTATTTTTTTAAGACCCAACAAAAAGAAAAAAAAGTTTTTCAGAAGTAATTTTATAATTTATTGACATACCGTTTGTGAGATATTTAATTTTAAAAGTTCAAGTAAAAATGAGTTTTGTAATGAAATGAATCAATTTTATTGATTTTTCCATTCCTTACTTATTTACTTTATTTACTCGTGTTTATTTGTTTATTTTTTATTCTACTTTACTTTTGGGTATAGCTTTTATAAAATAAATAAATACAATAAATAAGAATAATAATAATGTTAAATAATAATAATAATAATAATAATAATAATAATAATAATAATAATACCTTTAATTTACTTTTCAAAGTAGGCACTATTATCAAAGTTTTTTTTTTAGTTAAACATGTGAATTGCAGTCTTTATTTTTTTGCATCAATCTAATTATAGTATTGTACTCCGTATTGCGGAGTATTTTACCTTTTATAATGGGGATTATCTAACTTACGCCTTAAGGGAATAGGTTAATAATATTTATTGAACATTCATTTTTGATAAATAATAAAAGTAGTAACTAATACACATGTATAAATAGAAATTAAAGAGTTTAATTAAACCCTTTATAATGTTATAGATAAAAAGGAAAACATTCAAAACCTTGCAACTATCACAATATATATAGTAATATTTCTCATTAAAGTTGATAAATAACATTCACACCAAACTATATATATAAAAAAAGGTTTCATTTACAATTTCATACCATAAAGTGAAATTTAATTCGGTATTACCATAGAAAAGAATGTATAAATCTTTACACAGTCTAATGTAACTTTCTAATAACTTATACGGAGTACTACGTATACTACTACGTATGTCATAAGGAGAGATCTTACAAAGCCTTCTGAAACGCCCCGAAATATTTTTTTTTTTATTTTTTTTTTTAAATACTCCAACAATGTCCTACGACTTAGATACATATCTATAAAACCAGTATGTAACTCAAAAGAATTGATTTGGACTCAAAATCACATTTTATAAAATCTGGCAAGGTACCCACCGAGTAGCCATCATTACTCATTTCTCTGATCAAGTTTTCAACGGACATACTCGTTTGACACACTAGTACCCGCCGGGTAGGCAACCGGGTACTCACTCTACTCCAACAAAACTCAGTTTTTGCACAACTCATTTTTCAGATTTTTAACCACAATTTGGTGGAGCATTTTACTCGGTTTTTAAACCTGTTTTTCCACCTTTACATCAATCAAATCCGCAATGTAATTCAAGACTCGTTAACACCATTTTAACTCGATTATACAAATCTACAAACAACATTTTAAGTAAATAAATTCCAATTAAAAAACACAACCTTTTGACAACACAATAACACCAATCGCTATTTTTGCCCATAACATGTACAAATTGCATTTTTACCAACTCTTAGGCAAGTTATTTGACATCACAATTTAAACTTCAAGTGACAATATATATGACCCAAACTTCCATAAGACTCATAAAAAGCGATTACAACCAACTAATAAATTTGACTACAAAGTGGGGCTTTCACGTATCGAGCATGATTCATGAAGGGATTTACTTACTACAACATAGCAAGTCCACCATTATCCACCTTTGGGTTTTATACCCAAATTAACCCCCTACCCGTTCGTTTCACCTACACAATCCACAACATAAAGGGGGTAAGCAAATTGCTTAGTAAGTAACGAGAATTAAACAACAATAATAATAATGACAACATTACTCATAATTAAGGATCCTTAATCTCATCTCACTTTGACTCAAAGAGTCCAACCTCATGGTATCAAGTGTATAGCCAATTGAATACTCTTGTATTTCAATTGCCACCACTTGAATTCCACCATCAAGGGATGCACATTGAACACTCTCATGTATTTCAATGGCGCCACCTTGTTTATCCACCTCAAGATAACACACACGCTTGACTACTCATGTAATCCAAGTGTTGTCATCTTAATTCATCCTCCCCCCATCACTTACCTTTCAATTTGACTAATGACTCTTTTGCGCCCTTTTCAACTCTTTGATCACTTAAGCATATAATATATATACAAAGGTTAGATATAACAGAATCAACTCAACACTAACTTAGTTTAGCTAGGAGTCCAAGTGTTCATGACTCAAAACACTAAGATCCCTCCAACTAGCAACTTACACCATTTCTACCATTTACTTACACATTTGAATAATTACAATTCACCAAATTCCACACTACTTTTATTTATCTTCAACCAAATTCTTTTACCTCATCAGTGCATTTACATTACACAAATTCATCATTTTAATCTAACTCTTTTTCTTTCTTTCGAGATAATTATTCTCAAATTCTGGACAGCCTGTGGTATTTTAATTATTTGACCCATTAAATCTCATATTCAACTCTTGAGACTAATTTTTCTGAAAAATCGACTTGTACACCTTTTCAACGACTCCGATCACATCCTTCTACTTTCATTAACATGATCATCAAATACTTCTACTTTCATTAACTCATCTCTTTTAATCAAAATCATCAATAAGAGTTTAATTGTTACTCAATAGTAAGTATATAACATCCTCACACCTATTAATCCTCTTTTTTCAATTTTCCAATTTTCCTAACTTAGGGTTTATACAAACTTTCACATAAACATCAATTTAAGAGGTTAAGGAGATTCTTATTACCTTAAGAATAAAGAATTAGGGTTTAGTTCCAGCTCAATTTGATTTTTTTTCTTCTTCTCCTTGTTTCCCTTGATCGCCACACACAAATACCTCCAAAAATTCTACACTTTTCTTTTTGTTTTTAATTAAGATATAACATAATATAATTTTAATAGTTTTTACTTGCTTAACCCTCAAGTAAGCTCATATGTCAATTTCAGCCCCTCTAATCTATTTAATTAACACCATTAGCTCCTTAACTTATTTCTCATATACAATTTCAACTCAAACTTATTAAATTGTATTTAACATCTTTTATACACATTTATTACTTAATGGCATATTCTTCTATATAACATTTAGCAAGGCTAAATCACTATTATTTGAATAGTCGATGAATAGTCAATCTATACACATAACTAAATAAAATATACACTTGAGATGTTGAAACTACTTTTTGTTAGATGTAATATAACGTTTATGCTAAACCATTATTTTTTAATATTTTCATAAAGCTTCAAGTAATTAAAAGTTAATTTGTTAGTTTATGATTTAATAGTGTTCGTTTACAGCTTGGTTTGTTTGAGAATTCTAAGATACGAAGATTGATGATGGGTATTTACATGGATACAATTATCAAAGATAATTCAACTATTCATAATCTATTTTTAACTCATTCATTACACCAACTCATATATCTAATATAATTATTTTTCACTCCAACTTTCTCATATTCTTTTATTTTTTATTTATTTTTCTAAATTGTTCTTTATGTGTGTGTTTTCATGTTTTAGTTTGTGTGTTATTTCAAGTTAGCTTTTTTTCAAGATTCATGTTAGAGTTTGTATAATAAGTTATGCAATTATATTTTTGTTTGATTAGTGTGTATATTTTCATTGGATGGATGTCTTCCACTTAAAAAATGAAGCATAATTTATGTTTATGGTTTATATATAGTTCAAACTTTGCTAAAGGTTTAATAGACCAAAGATTGTGGAGTCCTATTATTGTATTTTGTGGAGCCAACAATAGGGTTGAGAAGACTAGAGAGTGACGAATGCAAATGACGTGAGGTAAAAGAAGTATATTTATATTAAATGGTATGGTATTACCTATAAATATTAAATAATATATATTGTTATAAATAATGTATAATCAACAACAAAGATGTATATAAATATATTATAACGCCTGTCAACTAATATCCTATGGTTGAGTCTATTTGTGGACACTTTCATTCATTCAATCTGTAAATTTTTGAAACTAAGTAAACATTTTATGCGTTTTATATTTATTTAAAAATACTAAACAATCTAAGAACAAGATACCCATCACAACACTTATTTGTAAATTAATCCAAAAGCGTATAATTTTAAGCCCCGCCGCAACGCGCAGGTGAAAAAAACTCGTTCAATATAAATAATAACTTACAATTTTTGAAGTGTTATAACTTCTTCAAAGGTGTGCATGTGATGCTACAATACAGGGTCTTCAAATTTTAGGAGTCTTAAAATTTTGTATATAACCCATATATATGGGCCTCCAAATGAATTGTTATTAGAATTAGGGCCTGAAGTGTACATAAAATAGATTGGATTGTTGTTTAAAAAATTTAAAAATAAAATGTACCTATTAAACCTTTGTAACTCATAATGCCCCAACAAGAACTAATATCTTGACGAAACCAGCATATGAAGAAATATGAGAATCTCAAAGGTTACAAATAATAAACATTGTAGGACAAATTGTGCTCATATTTTAATTTTTATTTTAGAGTCTCACTATAAGGTTTTTCACATAATCTCCGAAAACTCATATATGGCCCTGAGATCTTAGACAAACTTACAATAACTAGTATACTATTAGAACACTTTTGATCAAGGCATTTACATTTTACGATATGAATTTAGCTATAAAAAAAAGTAAGCTTTTGACTATGTGCATTCCAAGCCAATCAGATTATATTTGTGACTGATCGATGAAAGCAACAAATAAAATCATAATTAAGTTCTAATTTTTATTTTTAATTATTTTCTTGAGTTGATTTCAAAATGATAATGAAAATTTGGATGAGAATTGAGGAATCAATCTCACTCATTCATTTTTCTCAAAATCCACTTTCTCCACATTTTTATAAAATAAAAATTTCAAGTATGGCTAATTGAAAAATTATAAAAATTGCACCATAAAAATCAGCATTATTTTCTCCTCGATTAGATATACCATATGATATACTTTCGATGATTTTATTTTTTGATGGGTTTTACAAATTGTACAATATATTGTGGTATCACAAGTGATACCATATATTATCACATGCGATACTCATAGGTATCACGTGTGATAGTTGTTGGCATCACGTGTGATAGTCGTTGATATCACATTTGATAGTCGTTGATATCACATTTGATAGTCGTTGGTATCACATATGATAGTTGTTTACAAAACCCACCAAAAACGAAAAAAATTTCCGTCAAAAGTATACACCGTGGATGTCTAATCGAAGAGAAAAAAACGGTGATTTTTATGGTGCAATTTTTAAAAAATTTCGACTTGCCGTTTTTGAGATATTTAATTTTTAAAAATATGATAAAAAAGGAGTTTTGTTACACGTGGCGAATTCTTATTAGTTCTTTTATTATCACTAAATTTTGTTGTACTCATTTGAACCTTACTTTTCTATTCTTTCCCGTCAGTGTCTTATAAGAATGCTACTCTATCTTAAATATTTATTCATAAGTTGATTTTTAAAATTAGTTTACCATCATCCCACAATAACTAATAATGCTATTAATTTGAACTTTTGAAACTCACAATTTTCTTTTGAAATCATCTAACTAGTTTTCTAATGGTGTAAGTGTATTTTACAAAGTGTTTATTGTTTCGCTATGCGCTCAACTATGGACTTGTTACTATTGTATGCTCCCAACTTTTGAACCTTCTATTGTATGAGATTAACTTTCAGAAACCTCTACTGTAAGATGTTGGTGACTTAAAAAAAAGGTATCAGGTAATATTTGTAGCACATCACCTTTTTTTAACATGTGGAATAACACATCAGAGGTTTCATTTACCCGTTTTAACCTGTTTTGGATCCGGTTTACCCGTTTTACCATACCCATATTTTGAAACATAACCCATTTTGAAAACATAACTCGATCGTCTTTTTCACCTCTTTTAACAAGAGTTTTTGATCCCAATGTCACTTAGAACTTAAAATAATACTCAATCCTAAAATGCTCTCAAAACCCTAATTCTTCAAACCCTAAAAATCTCAGAATTGAAGGTTTCTTTTTGATCTGATGGCCGCGCAAATTGACTTGGACCTCGTGATACACTAGGGTGGCTACTTTTCTCTCAATCCGTTAAGGTATGATGGTATTATTCATCCTGTTTGGTTAAAAAACGTTATACTTATGAGGAAATGGTTCAGTATTTGAAAGTTGAAACTAGAGATAATCGTTTTGGGAACTTATATTTTTGTATACCTGGTAATGATGTTGGTAATGGATTAGCTTTAGTTGAGAATGACAAACACTTAAATATACTATTTGATCTTGCAAATGAATATGGTCAAATACATTTGTATGTAGACCATCTAGGAATTGACCTAAGTGCACATGTTAGTCATATTGACAATATGTATGTAGGAATTGACCTAAGTGCACATGTTAGTCATATTGACAATATGTATGTAGTATTAGATGATCAAGGTTCAAGTATTGTTACTGAAGAGGATAAAATTGAGGGTGAATATGAGGTTAATTATGAAGGTACTGATGAATCTGATTAGGTGGGGTTTGATGAGAATGAGGATAGTGATGATGATGGGAAGAGTGTTGCATCATTATACCATTTATTAAAAGGTGAAGAAGAGGTTTATGAGTTAAGAAAGAAGAGGTTAGAGGCAAAGAAGTTAGGCAAAAAAAACTGTGAAAAAATCAAAGTTTGGACCTAGCTTGATAAATAAAACACCTAATGAAAAGGAGGAAGATATAGTACATCAAGAACATGATGACTTTATACAAGATCTGCTGAAGGCTTTAGACAAAGAGGTGGATCCTTTGGAGGTGTTTGAACCTAAAGATAGTTAACCAATCTTTGACAAAACTACTCACTGTAAATTAAAAGAACCTGAAGTTGGTGTAAGTTTTGAAGGTCCAAACCAGTTCAAAGAGTGTGTTAGCTACTATCCATTAGCTAATGGGTTTTCAATATGGTTTTAGAGAAGCAGTGAAAAGGAGGTGGTTGTTAGGTGTGGTACTAGACCACCTAGAGTAAAGGTTCGAAAAAAGGGCAAACATAGAAAAGCCAAAAGGTACCCAAAGGTTGATCCTAATGCTCCAAGGGATTGCAATTGGAGGTGTTTTGCAAAGATAGCCAAAAGGTACCTAAAGGTTGATCCTAATGCTCCAATGGATTGCAATTGGAGGTGTTTTGCAAAGATGGATGGATAATGAGGATTCATTTCAAGTGATGACGATGAATTATGATCATACATGTTCCAGAAATTTCAAATATGAGTCATTAGTGAACTACAAGTGGATTCGAAGAGAGTTTGGGAGGAAGATAAGAAGGAATCCAGACATTAAGTTGTCTGAAATTGCTGATATGGTCATGGAGAAGTACAACTGTGAAGTCAGTCCTAATCAATGCGGGAGTGCCAAAATTTGGGCTTTGAATGAGTATGAGAAATCACTAGTTGATCATTATGGCATGTTAAGGTCATATGCAGATGAGCTACTTAAAAGCAATTCAGGTTTTACTGTTAAGCTTGGTGTATCAGTTAATCCAAATAACTTAACATATTTTGAAAGATTTTATGTTTGTCTATTGGGAGTTAAAAAAAGGATGGAAAGAAGGATGCGGGAGGATAATAGCCTTGGATGGATGCTTTTTGAAAAGCACATGTCATGGAGAATTGATCACTGCAATTGGAAGGGATGGAAACAATCATATATATCTAGTGGCTTGGGCTGTTATTACTGTGTAAATCAAGGACAATTGGTCTTGGTTCTTGTAATTACTTGCTGATAATTTGAAAACACTAGGGGTGTGGGCTTGACGCTCATGTCTGACCAGCATAAGGTATACATTTGACTATCATTAGTTTAACTTGTTATAACTATTATTTAATACATTTAATTATTTAATTGTGATACCATACATTTATTTATCTAACTGTTATTTTAATACATGCAATCTGTTTAAGGGTTGATTGAATATGTAAAGGATATTATGCCTCATGCAGAGCACAGACAATGTGTCAGGCATATATATGAGAATTTTAGAAAGAAATGGAGTGGGGTTGAATTCAAAAATTTGTTTTGGAATGCATGCAGGCAATTATACCCACGAGAGTTTGATAGGGTAATGGGTGAGATTAGGCTGGCAAATCCTAGTGCATATAAGTACTTAGTTGATAAGGACCCTAAGACATGGTCCGTGCATTCTTTGAAGTGGAAAGAGGTTGTGAAGCTGTGGAAAATGATTTCTCTGAGTGCTTTAATTATGTACTATTAAAGGTGAGACATATGCCAATCATTACCATTCTAGAAGCTATTAGGCACATCTCAATAGAAAGGATACACACAATGAACAAGATAAGTGATGGGTGGAGGGATGATATATGTCCAAACATTAGAAAGAGACTGGAATTGGCTAAGAACCATATCATGTAACACTTACTATCATATTACCTTACTTTATTCATCAATGGTAGGTTCACATAGGAGGTGGCCATATGTTTGAAGTTGTTAGAGGTTTTGATTCATTTGTGGTTGATGAGGGTGCAAGAACTTGTACTTGCAGGATGTGGCAACTATCTGGACAACCTTGTGTCCATGCAGTCAAAGTCATACTCATGTTGAACAAGACATCAAAAGATTTTGTACCTTCATGGTTCAAGAAGAGGTTGTAAAAGGTTACATACTGTTGGGAATACAACCTGTCAAAGGCAGAATCAATGGGAGATAAACACACTGAATAAACCACTGCCTCCCAAGCCTAGAAAGATGCCAGGTAGGCCAAAGAAAAAAGAGACAAAGATCAGCACATGAACTAATTCGTCATTCTGGAAAGGTGTCAAAGGTTGCTAAGGTTGGGGTCAAAATGAGATGTGAAATCTGTTTTGAACCTGGTCATAACCGTAGAGGCTGCAAGAAATATGTTGGTGGTAAAGGTACATCTGAAACTGCTGGTGGTGATGGTATACATGAAGATGCTGGTGGTAATTGTATACTTGAAAATGTGAATGTTACACCTACTAATAGTTAAGGTAAGTGTTCTGCTAGTGCTGATGTCAATGTTTAACCTACCAATGGTGAAGGTAATTCTGCAGCTACTACTACCGTATTTGTTAACAAGGGTAAGGATAAATGTGTGTAAATTGTGAATGTGAAAAAAAAGAAACTTAGGTTAGAAAGGGTGGTTTCAAGACTGTTGCATTTGGTTCTAGTTTTATACCACCTAGAACTGTTGTTAACAATGGTGCAGGTTCAAAAAGTCAACCAGATTTACCAAGCAATGATCCAAGAGAAAATTTAGAAGGTTCAAATAGTCAATCAGAGTTGCCAAGTAAAGGAGGAGTCACCTTGCAGCCATTGCCTAAGAGGAGGAGGCCAAGTGAAAGAATATCAAAGCAAGTGAACAAGACTCCATAGAATGGTCCAGGAGCAACTTACAACACTGCCATTAGCCTTTCAAAGTAGAGTAGCTTTGACTTAAGAATGACTTAGGATTGACTTATGATTGCCCTTTATTGGTAAAATATGAATATGTGTATATTTGTAGTTGTGTACTTTACCTTTAACTTTGATCATGTATTTTTGATGCACTCTTCAGCACATGATATGTAACTACTTAACATTCTGGGCAATCATTTTGGTAAATCTTAGCAGTGGTCCAAACTTTAGTACTACATTTATTGTCTTGTGTTACTTAACTGCAGGTTGATTTGTACATATAACCAGTGGTCCAAACTGCAGTGGTACATTAACTACATGTTGTTTTGGTACACTATATTGACAAGTATGAAAACAATTCATAACAAATAAAAGATTCATTTCAACATACCATTTCATGACAATAAATATTATAACTACCAACAGTTGCAAGTAAAGTAATACAACACACTTACTAGTACTTAAACACCCATTTCAATAACAAAACACCCACAACACTTGTAAGTACTAACACACCCATTATCACTATCAAAAGTTAGAAGTTGAAGTAACAATACACCTTCACTAGCACTTAAAAGTATTAAAACACCACCTATTTCATTAACAATACACCTGCAACAGCACTTATAAGTACTAAAACACCAATTACAACTACCAGCAGTTTCTCATACACTTGATTCTTTGCTTTGGTGAGGTCACCTCTTTCATCTACGACTCGGCTAGTTTTTTTGCCGCTGCAAGTTCCAACACTTTGTCATACACATTTTGGTTCACATATTGCTGGTGCAGCTGGTACAGAAGCTCCTTGTAGTACTGAGATGGAAGCTCATCATCAAGAAACCGATAACGACTATAATAGTTGCCTTTCCCCTATCAAATTACACAAATAAAGTCACCATCAACATAACAAAATACAACATTATTGACAAACAGTGTTAAATACTTACGTAGTGAGCGCAACCAATGTATCTATGACCTGGATTTTTTAGTGTCCAAGAGGTTTTTACATACATCTTATCCCCACACCAACAATTCACTTTGCCGGGTCTCACTAAATTGGCAACAGATGAAGAACTTGATTATGACGCCATTAATTTCGGTTGAAGAACTCTGAGTAGCAAGAAGATGGGAGACAATTTGAGATAATGGGGAAATGTTAGGGTTTTGAGATAGGGATAAAGGAGAGGGGTTTTGAGCGGGAAATGAAAACACTGATAAAGGGGGATTTTAGGGTTTCAAAAACGGGTTTGGGTATTTAAAACGAAATGGAAATGTTTTAATTCGTGTCAAAATTTCGACGTGGCGTTAAACTTGGATCTTAGTTGGCTGCAACGTAGACGTAACCGGATACACATCAGCCAATCCCTAGTTTCAAGTCACCAAAATCATACAATAGAAGTTTTTAAAAGTTAACCTCATACAATAGAAGATGCAAGTTGGGAGCATACAATAGTAACAAGTCTATAGTTGGGCGCATAACGAAACAATAAACCCTTCTACGAAATTAGCCGTCCGGAGAAAGACCGAATTTGATCTCGATTATTTGATATTTGTCTCGACTCACAGTAAGACCCTAGTTGGTCTTGTGTAGTAAAGCATGCACCTAGTGGTGCATGCTACCTTATGGAAATTCGCCACCTAATTTTCGTCTAAATTAACTAAACTCAAAATATCATTTATTATACCTTCGGGGGGTGATAAGATGATGTCCCGACAATATCTATTTTTCTTCCAAAAAGACAATGAACTCACACACGCACCACAAATATACACAATTTTCCACGAATATATGCATATATGTTCACCCATGGACTTGAACCCACAACCTCCTAGTTGAAGTGTCACCTCAGTACCGCTAGGTTAATGGCCCTTTGGTGTCCCGACTATTAAACGAACTAATTCCAATTAAACTGATAATAAAAGAACATACGACAATCCCTTGGTAAAGATATTAACAAACTGATAGCGAGAAGGAAGATGTAAAACGCGAACATGACCGATAGAACCTGATATCGAACAAAATATATGGTAAATTTCGATATGCTTCGTGCGTTGATGTGCACATAATTAGAAGAGAGGTAAACAACACTGACGTTATACACGAAAGTCGAAGTGGAAAGTGAATTAACTGAGAAATCTCCATTATTGCTTTAAGACCACTTCCATACACCACGAGAGCTTGGAAACAATACTAGATTTTCTACACAAGTATAATGTATATATAGAACTCATCCAACAATCTAACTCTAGGTGAAGGCCGCCAAGCTAAGTTACGTCTATAAAATCCCATCTGTAACAACCCATATATCACTTATTGAGCAATTTTTAATAGATATGAGAGCATAGAGACCGGGAAAAGATGCATTAGCCGTTGATCAGAGCTCTACCAAACATATTTTCAAAATCGAGTATCACTCCCCCATTAGCTACCTCTTTCACAATCAACCTATTCAAATGATGGCCATAATCTTCAACTGCGGTATAACTAATAATTTCGTTTCAAACTCCATTTGAGGATCAAGATACTCCTGTTTAACCGAACACCATCATCACCAAGTAGGGGTGTAAATGACACGATACAACTCGCGAGCTACTCGAGATTGACTCGAAAAATACTCGAAATCGACTCGGTACAAAACGAGTCGAGCTCGAGCTACTCGAGTAAACAACCAAGTCGAGCTCGAGTATTAATATACTCGGCTCGATAGGCTCGCGAGCCTAATCGAGCTTGCATTAATTTACATTTTTACCCTCCATTTATATAAATATTAACATATATACCGTACTTTTTAATAAACTTCGAGTCGAGTCGATCATGAAAGTATCGAGTCGAGTCGAGTCGAGTCAAGCTAGAAACTATCGAGTCGAGTAGTGTTAATGTGGTTTAGCTTAATATTAATATTGTAATACCAATAATCGAGTCGAGTCGAGTCGAGCCGAGCTCGAAAATGTCGGTTCATTAGTCGAGTCGAGCTCGAGCTTGAAGATACAAGTTCGATCGTGTTCGAGTCGAGTTTCGAGCTTCGAGTTTTCTAATCAAGTCGAGCTCGAGCTTGGCACTGTATCGACTCGACTCGACTCGACTCGACTCGACTCGATTACACCCCTATTACCAAGTAACTCTTTTATAATTTTCTTCATAAAGCATCATTTTCAGTAATAAAACACGATTTTCACTTGTCAAGGAGACCAAGGTTCTTTGATTTAATACTTCCAACGTTCAACCTGATGGAGATTTGATTCAAGTTTCCTAAAATAAAAGATTTGAAAATCAAGTTACTTTGTGTAAAAAATTATTTGGTGAACAATTTGATTCTTGCATATTTATGTAGGAGTTATTTGTAGGATTTTGGTGAGAAGGTTGAGAAAAAGAGATAGCATATGAGAGTCTCCCTCCGTCCCACGTGGTGGTCTCGGTGATTCAATAACGACGACGCATATTCTATTATTGTAATCTACTGGTGAGTGGTGAGAGTGGTGTGATGATACGTGATAATATTCAAGAGTGTTGAGATGAGCGTCCATTCTTGTAATATTATTCGTATATAGTAGAATTTTAAGTGGCTACTGGTTACGTTTTTTTTACTCTCCCTTGAGAGGTTTTCCACACAAAAACTGTATGTGTCATGTTTTGTATGTATTTGTCATTGGCTTATACATTATTGTGTAATTTGGTGTGGTTTCAAGTGGTATGAGATCGAGGTCGATCCCAACACAACTCACCTTTTTATGACTATAAGTAAAATACTACACTATCTTAACCATGAGATCCTTTTTTCTCCTCCTTAAAACCCCCCAAAAAAAATCGACGAACTTAATTATCTCCTCGGGAGCTCTAAAAATAGAGAGAATCTAGTGTAAACTACCAAGCACTAATTTCACCAAAGTGAGTTTTGCCATCAATTGAGAGAAGTTATCAATTGAGAGAAGTTTTGACTTCCAAAATGAAAGACTATATACGAAGAACCATATCCACTAACACCTTCCAACTATCAATAAGACACATTTTTGGTTATATTTCATCTTATAAAGAGTTCTTTGTGAAAAGAAAAAGACATATTTTCTTGTAAGAAGTAAAACAGACTTTGTAAAAATCACTCCCCTTTATGAAATGCTACACGTTCAAACAGTTTTTTTTGATAACTAACATGTATCATTAGTTCAATCTTTTCAATATTTTAAATTCATGTATGATTTATTTATCCATAAAAAGATTCAATTTCATCTAACTTTTAATGTCCGTGCATCAAAATGCTTTAGTAAGAAACATTATTTTTCACCATAACGTAATAGAATTATGAAAACTCTTCAAAAATGAAAAAATTTACAATATATATATATATATATATATATATATATATATATATATATATATATATATATATATGAGAATGTTCAAATGAGAACCAATTAAAAAGTTGAAAACTTGTGAGAACTACTAGTTTACGTATTTGTTCACATGTGATTAACTTCATTCATATGTGAACATTGATGTACGTTTAATTGAATAATAAAAAAGTCAAAAAAATCTTAAAATTATATCGAAAAACACAAAAATACAAATATGTGTTCACATGTGAACGATCATGTGAACAAATCGGTTTAAATGTGTTTTACGACGTAATTTTTAGAGTTTTTAACATTTTTTTCTTTCTAAATCTATTACATATCAATGTTTCACATATAAATTAAGCGAATCACATGTGAACAAATACATTATCTAGTAGTTCTAACAAGTTCTCAACTTTTATGTGGTTCTTATTTGAATCTCCCATATCTTTTAATTCAAAATTAATTTAAGAATAATAATACTTTAATAAAAAAATTATATCATTGAATTAATTTGTTTATACTCTTTATATATCTATATGATCGATCTTTTATCTTTTTCAAAAAAACTTAGTTGCAGAACTCTATTTGGCAATTTACATCTATTAAATTAAAAACAAAACAAAGATGAAGATGAAGAACCAAATGCAATTAACTATAAGCTAATTTTATTTAAGATACATACATACGATTTATACATAACTGAATCTAAAATTTAGCTTTGCATCTGTAAGTTTGTAGGAACAATTAGGTGCAGAACACAAACAGGTGCAGAACACAAACAGGTGCAGAACACAAACAGGTGTAGAACGCAAACCGGGTGCAGAAGAAAACGGGTGTAGAACGCAAACAGGTGTAGAACACAAACCAAGCAAGTGCATAATCGCAAAATCGCAGATAGGTACAAAATCATTATTAGGTGCAGAAATGCAGGGCATGTGCATAATCGTAAGTAGGTGTAGAAACGCATGTAGGTGCATAATTGCAAGTAGGTGTAGAAACACGTGTAAGTGCATAATCGCAGGTAAGTGCAGAAGCGCAAGTAGGTGCAAAATCCTTATCATCGGTCCTTCAATTGGAACCACAGGGATGGTTTAATGCGCAATTGACCATCGTACGTCAATAATTGCAGCATAAAAGAAACAACTAACATCACCTTCATCTTCCTTAAATAATTGGACTCTTCATCACTAATTAAATCCGTAATCGGGGTTGAATCAACAATACGTATGAAATCATTATCAGTTTTATGCTTTTAATTATCTACATACGAAGTTACATATAGATGCTAAAATACATAATAACTTATCTTCATTGTCACTTTTTGAGAAACAAAAGAATGATGGTGAATTGATGATCATTAAAAAAGAAATCAAATTTGTGTTGAGGAACTGCTTTCACGTTATTGGCATTTGAGTGTAACATATATGGTGAGAGGTCGAGGGATAAAATTAGGTTTGGGCTTTATGTATGTAAAATTGACAAATGCCCAGTTAGATCATCCGGTTAAACTTTTGGTTCTCACGGTTCTCACATGAGTATTGGTTCTCACCCGATCACTTCAATATATAAATAATTGGGTATTTGGGCCACCCACTGGAGCCGCTCCATATTTCAATGGAGCACGACCGAACCCTCCACAAGATCCAACATCGCCGAGCAAATCACCCTCATCACATATACCACAACGTCCGAGCCGAAACTCGCGCTGATTAAGCCTTAACGTTTTGGGCAATACGTTTCATTGGTGGTAGATACCTTTATGATAAATAATACCCATGACAAATTTCTAACCCATGATCCGAAGGAAGTCATGTGCTATACATTGACTTTTATGATACGTGACAAAATAAAACAAAGTTAATTGTTTGTAATAAACTTTCTTTAAATTCCGTAGTTCGTATTATTCGATGACTTCTTCGTCAAGTAATATTTATACTAAATATAAGTTTATATATATATATATATATATATATATATATATATATATATATATATTATTACGTCATTCATCACGTTATCAAAATCAATATCACGTTAAACAGGGGCGAAGCCACCCTGGAACAAACGGGGTCACTCACCCCCTTTGACTATATACATATCTATGTATATACTATAGAAGTATAAATAGTTGCTCCACAATTTGCCACGTAGGCAAAGATGCCATGTGGCAGCCTCTTATAATTCCAATTAATAAATAATTTAACCAATTAAATAATTTACTTCGTACGTACAAACTCACTTACTTAAGGAAACTAAAGTCTAATTACATAAGGAAACTAAAGTCTAATAAACAATTAATAAATAACATAATAATTTAAACTAAAGTCTAATTACATAAGGAAACTAAAGTCTAATAAATAACATAATAATTTGAGGTTTTGTAGGATTCTAATAGATACGGATCTTAATTCCTTTTATATACAGAGAAGGATTCTCAATTCGTTCTCTATATATAGATTTCATTCGATCGACTTTGTTATTCAACATACGTTTCCCTGTGGTTTTTTGAAGTCGATTCTCCGTTTGTTTGAAGTCAATTGCATTTGTTTTTACCTATTTGATGTGCTATGTATTATTATTCTTTATATTCCATATAATCTTTACATTTGTTTTTAGGGTGTTGTATTAAATTTGTTATTGTTCTAGTATTAGTATCGTTATTATTGTTTTTTTAGGGTGTTTATTAAACTTGTTATTGTTCTACTATTAGTATCGTTCACAATTTTATACGTAAAACACAAAAACCAAAAATACAATAACAATACAAATGGAAATCATTCATCTCAAAAATTATACGTAACATTAATACGTAGTATTGTTCTATGAAATTGTCGTACAACGTAACATTGTTCTATAAAATTGTCGTGCATCGCACGGGTCTTCACCTAGTATATATATATATATATATATATATATATATATATATATATATATATATATATATAGTGGGAGGTTCAAATAAGAACCAATTAAATGTAGAGAACTTGTGAGAACTTTTAGATTATGTGTTTTTCACATGTGATTAATTTCATTCATATGTGAACATTGATTTAAGTTAGATTGAGAAAGAAAAAAGTGAAAAAAACTTTCTAAAATTACGTCTTAAAACACATTTTAAGTGATTCGTTAACATTATCGTTCGAATGTGAACATATATTTGTTTTTTTGTGTTTTTCGATATAATTTTAGGATTTTTTTTACTTTTTTCTTTATCAATTAAATGTACGTCAATGTTCACATATGAATGAAGTTAATGACATGTGAACAAATACGTAAACTAATAGCTCTCACAAGTTCTCTAGTTTTAGTTGGTTCTCATTTGAACATTCTCATATAGGGGGAATATATTGTATCAGTTAAGGATCAACTGATTAGGACGAACGAGATCAAATTGAACCCTAACCCAATACTCCGTATCAGTTAAGGATCAACTGACTTCAATTATATAAAAGCCTCGTTATTATCTATAATAATGAAATTTGCTTAAATCCCGTTGAAAATCTCTTCTCTCTGTATAATAAATAAGTACGCTGAATTAGGGGGAATATATTGTATCAGTTATTATTTATTAATTAATTTTAGTTGGTTCTCATTTGAACATTCATATATATATATATATATATATATATATATATATATATATATATATATAGAGAGAGAGAGAGAGAGAGATTTGAATTTAGTGTAAATGTAGATTTGCTACTTTAGTTGGTTCTCATTTGAACATTCTCATATATATATATATATATATATATATATAGAGAGAGAGAGAGAGAGAGAGATTTGAGTCTAGTGTAAATGTAGATTTGCTACCTTGCCCCCACCTTTGCTCAGTTCATAATGAAAAATAATAACATAAAAGATAGGGAAAAGAGGAAACAGAAAAACGAAGCTCACGTCTACAAAATTTTAGAGGAAGTTGTTTGAGGTGAAAGTGTATTGCGGTGGGTGTGAGGAAGATAACACTAGTGACACCACTTTTACGTTTTTGACATATTATCACATTTTACTTTAAATCCTATATTTTTGATTAAATACATATTTTCACCCTCCAAACTTTATAACTTATTAACTAACCCTTATCTTAACAAACGTATATTCACAAGAAATAATACAAAATCCGTTTATTACTAACAAATTAGTTCTTGTACTTTTTATTTTGTATATGATTATTGACTACTAACTTGGTGGATTATAAACTTCTTGATTTTATTAATGGCTCTCAAAGATAATCTTTTTGAGAAACAAAGATTCTAACAAAGTTATATTAAAAAATTACATAAGAATTTTAAGTATATATTTAAATCTAATAGGAGAAAACAATTTAACGCAAGCTGTTAATTGTTTTAAGTTCTAGCTAACATTTGTATTTGTTGACATTGGTTGAAAACTTTAATGATATTTTGATGATGCTTTACGTTTATTTTATAGTTGAGTCGTAAATTTTCTAAGTAGTTTTCTATGCTCCGTCGACATAAATTTCTGACTCCGCTACTGATTAACGTTAAAGTAAACGGATAATTTTGTATTTAATAGGTAAATAAGGGAATATAGATATATTTTGATTATTTTCTGTAATAAATCCGTTCCCATCGTAATCGGTTGTACTGGGCCACGTAATATGACAGGCCGGATTGAGTAACAAATATATTACCAGTACAATAATCAATAATCAATAGATTGTATCATCCGAAATATTTTCCGTTAAATAAATTCATTTTTATTTTCTCTTCTCTGCTCGCACATACTTAATCGATCAAAATCTCCTTATCTCATCAGCAATTTCTCCACTAGATTAGATTCAATGTAACGATTATAATCTATTAAACACTTGCTCACTAACAAATTGTAATAAAAAGTCATGATTACTTCAAAACTTACTGACGTCATCAGTGCCGATACTTCATCGCCGGCGTTAGGTTGTTCATCGTCGGTTCCGTGCTCAATTTGTTTCGATTTAGTTATCGATGACGGTGATAGGTCCATCGCGAAACTCAACTGCGGTCATAAGTTTCATCTCGGTGAGTTTGTTTTGATCGTCAATCGATCGTTCCGTACAGTTGAAATCTGAATGTAGTTTGATTAGATGTTTTGTTTTTGAGATGAAATTAGTGTTGTGGTGATTTGTTGCTGTAATTGTGTTGTTTCCGTACTTATGTGAGTTAATAATTCGTAGATTTAATGTGTAGTGTTTAAATGTATGTATATGTGTAATGTTGTTTGTTCAGTTTTGAAATTGAACTTAATTAAGTAATGTTTGAGTAGGAAAATGGATTATAAGATTTGAGGATCCCTACATAAGAAGTGTTTAGTTACTGAATTGGTAATAATAGAAATATTTCCGACACAAGTTATTTTTGGAGTATTTGTGATGATGATTCGGGAGGATACAAGATAGGGATAGAGGAAGTAGGTTTACTATCTTGTTCGAGATATAGGATAAAGATTGTTGACAGCGTACATTGCTGGAATTAGATAATGTGGTTGATGCAGTGCATAATGACAGTAAGCTAAGCTATTTATATGCATTTTGATGGAAATGAGACCATTAAGTTTGATAAAGTTGGAGATGCTAAAGCAACAGGACCGAAGAGTTTAAGTAATTTGTTTACTAGCTTAGTACAAAGTTTCTTGATCGAGGAAGGACCATATGAGGCTAGTTTAAGAATCTAATATGCCTTGCAGAACTTTCTGCTAGCTTCGATTGGTTAGAGTATTGATTGATTGATTCAATGTGGTTCATTAACAAGCAAAGTTATTAACACTTACTAAATCGGGTGTAGCAATAGTGAAACTGGAACTGGAAATATCTTATACACATCACTACCTAATGCCTACCTATGAATGTGCTTCATACTTGTCTTTATTTAGTATGCATGATTTAACCTGCTTGTGATATACAGATTGCATTGGATCGGCTTTTAATGCGAAGGGAGCCATGCAATGTCCTAATTGTCGTAAAGTTGAGAACGGCAGATGGCTGTTTGCAGAAAGTTCTGCACATGGAATTTCTGAGACTAGTACACCAGACTGGTTGCCAAATGAGGGCCTGCCTGATTTGACCTATTCAAGAAGGGTGAGCACATCACATTTCCTTTAAACATTTGATAACTATTGCTGATGAGTTCTAAACCTTTTTCAGCCATTTGGATTCCGCTGGTGTCCATTCAGTGGATTTACTGTTCATTCGTCAATTGAGTAAGCCCATCCTTGTCTTATTATCTTTGCAGCTGGTTAGATACAAAATTACAAATAACAATCTCAATAGAGATCCTAGATAAGGGTTTTGATTAGGGCAATGGTAGTGTTACCATGTATAAACATCAGACATTTAGTAAACATCAACCTTTCCATGTTTAAAAGAATTATGTCTTCACTTTCCATTTATAATCATAGATTAATGATTAATATGGAAATATTGATATTTAATTAATGATTAATTCTATGTATATAGTAACCTTAATCATAGGGCAATAATTATCAAAATCCAAGTTGAAATAAAGAATAGTATGAGAAATTATTTAGGGTTTTGTGACCTGATCTGCCTCTTCATGTTTGTGTCAACAAGTGTGAACACAGATCGGTCGTGTGCTGTTGCTCTTCCCGTACATTTGGGCCTATAGTTACTGGAAAATACCAGCTAATTATAAACTGCAACTCTTTTATGACCAATTAAACGCTTTAATCAAACAATTATAACATTTTCTAAGCATATTCTCATTCTACAAGGAAAAGGCAGAACAATAACAATATACACGACATGTCTTTCGCTTTGATAATATTTCCCTTGGGTATAGTTATCTTGTAAGAAGTTCACATATCAGATCTATATGAAACATTGTTTATTGGCTTCATTATGTTCTATTGATTAGTTGAGGGTTAGTGTCATGGCCCATTATAAGTGCCGACTCTTTAGCAGGATCCTTTCGTAATGTTTATGTGAAATCCAAGGCATGACATATTTTATTCCATAAATATGCTGTCTAAATATAGACACAAGCTGTTGTATTCCATTAATATCACCATATTCTCAGAGTCTTGGAAATGACAAGTATTGCATCTGTTAGCAACGAGTTTGCTGTATTTAGGCAAGACCTAACTATTGTTTTGAGAGTCAAAGTGTACATATTCCCACAAGTCCAAAATGACAAACTCACTAATAGGGAATTTTGCATGAAATTCCATTTAATATGAAAAGGGAAAAGTGGTTATTAGATATGAAAATCTTACCTTATAAAAGCAATATATTCTGTGAAAGGTTCTCAATTTCTTATCCAAGGTTGCGAAACTCGCTACGCGGGGAGTACACTGCCGAGCACTTTAGGGATTACTCGGCCTAGGCGGGAAGTACTCGGGGAGTAATCAAATTGGAGATTTCTATATAAAATTTTGAAATTATATAAAATCTTAATAAAGTTGTATATAATATGTCAATAATACGTAGTATTTTTGTAATATCTAAACAAATGGGAGACTTGAAAACAAATTAAAATAATAATTAGAAATATATGCAATATAGTATGAATCTTATCACTTCAGGACTGCAACATGGCTCAAACCCCTTCACATGGTATAAGATTTCAGTCAAATAGATCTAGATTTATGATGAGAGTTGATTTAGTTTCCTAAAATAGTGTCGAATTAAATTGGTAGTTCAATTGTGGGGATACTTGGTGATCAAGTTAACTTAGGGAAGAATTTAACTTGATGAACAAGTTTAGTGTCCCTATAAATAGGAGTTATGTGGTAGGGTTTTTTGGTGAGGAGATTGAGAGAAAAAGAGAGAGCGTATGAGAGTCATCTCCTTCCGTCCCGTGTGGTGGTCTCGGTGATTCAATAACGACGGCGCGAATTCCGTTATTGTAATCTACCGGTAAGAGTTGTGTGAGGATACGTGATAATATTCAAGAGTGTTGAGAGGAGCGTCCATTCTTGTAATATTGTTCGTATATAGTGGAATTTTAAGTGGCCGCTGGTCCTGTTGTTTTTATATTCCCTTGAGAGGTTTTCCATGCAATAGTGTGTGTGTTCGTATTTTTCTATTTTGTGCGATTTATAATTGGCTTATACATGGTTGTGTGTTTCTTGATGTGGTGTTGATCGATCCCAAAAATTGGTATGAGAGCGGGGTCGATCCCAACAATTTCTTCTTAAATCTGGTTTCTGCTTGTTTGATTTTAGTAAGCTAGGTTTTTACTTGTTGATTCAGTTTCTGAATGAAGATTTTGTAGATCGTGGATTAATTTGTAAAATCTTATTTAGAACAAACCATGAGCTATCTAGTTCAAAGTGCAAACAGTGTATAACTGAAAACAAGGTAAAGGTGGTTATCAACTTTTATTAATAAGAAAAAATCCAACTTGTGTTGTTCTTTCCATCTTTAAGATATGATTTATGAACTTTGTATCTAATTTGGATCTGACGACAGGGTACCTAAGGACACAGGGATGTTAACTTGATTTAAGCTGTTAATACCCGTGAATATGGACTTGTTTAGAAGAAAATGAAGCGATTAATTACAACTTGTATTTACAAAATTGATATAACCATCTGAATTAGAGAGATTACACAATCTATTGCTAAAATGGTAATTTTTTTAACTCGTTGAATCTTTTCTGGAAATGGTTGGTTAGCTTTTCAATTCGTAGTATGTGATAAACAGTTGTTTTTGTGAGCGGAAATAATGGAACATTACTAGGAGATATAAGCCTCCTCTTTCTTCAAAGTTCAATCTCTATTGATCAATAACTTCAATTGTCTTTCAAGTTTGATGTTTTTCCTTTGATTATCTCTCAACATGAATTTTGAACATTTGTAATTTCAGATGATTAAACTGAAAATTGCAATGTTGCGTTGAGCGTTGGCTTATGTTGCTTTTGAATCTTAAATCCATAATCCTTTGTTGACTATGATGATAAAGTAATGTGTCCTTTGATTCTTATATGAGATGTCTTGAAGCCCCCAAGACTTAACATTATACCAATATGTATAGCACCGCAAAATTTATTACAATGTGTGCTCCAACGTACTTGCATGCGATACTTGTGTTTATCGTAATCAAATGTTAGGATTATTTCTGTAATAGCATCATGATTATGCAATCTTTGACCTTTCCAGACTTATAAATGTTTTCAGGGAAGCTGAATCTTCATTAAATATAAGTAAGTTCTTCAAAATTCTTTTTCTGTATTCTCTACTAATTGTTTCTTAGTTATTTTGTAAATATGACCATCTGACATAACATTGTCCTTGCAGTTCCTAACTTCCATGGAAACCATGCTATGATTACTGAACCTACAACTGGACCATCTTTGGCACATTCGTATACTTCATCATTTCGACCCAGTGAGCATGTTAGCAATTTCAGCTTCCCTCATCCCTTGAATGCCCTTTCTACCCCTCCTAACGATATTCATTCAACTAACATCCAACACCCGAGTTGGGGCTGGAATTGTCATTTTCTTCCTTACAATGTGGACAGAGACTATATCGAGCATGGCAATCTTGCTCCAGCTAATGCTGCCACTCTTAGATCTGCTCACTCTCGGGATCAAGCTGATGCTGTTCCAAGATCCCCCAATTTTATTCATCCATTGCAGTATGCCCAACGGTAATGCTGTCCCTCTAATTAACACGATCACAAATTCACAATATGAGTGTTAGATGTGTGAAGATGGCCCGGTCAAGTAGCTTGGCTAACCAGTCATAAACGATATATTGGTTTGGTCA
The DNA here is from genome assembly GCA_963930675.1 of Gnaphalium uliginosum. Classification (NCBI taxonomy): domain Eukaryota; kingdom Viridiplantae; phylum Streptophyta; class Magnoliopsida; order Asterales; family Asteraceae; genus Gnaphalium; species Gnaphalium uliginosum. The sequence continues at coordinate 35,285,287 of OZ005680.1, read as the reverse complement.
GGGCAGCCCCAAGGCTCTTTTGACCAAAATTTTCATCGAAAGTTAGGGTGTCAATAACGATTACAAAATTATGTTAGTTCTGTAATCATCTACTATATACAAAAAATTGATGAATGAACGGCATTTAAAATACAAGTTGGGTGTCTTCTGACCTGCATAATCTGTTCCTTCTTAAGCTATGATATTTACCTGTTTGACCTCTTAGAATTAAACCATAATCCTTATCAGCGTATTCATAAGTAAATGGCCTGTTCCACCTCTAGGAGCGTGTTTGTTTGCCCATCTACTTCTTTAAGACACATATATTATAAATTTAATATTTATTATGCATCATTTGTGTATAGTTTTGTCATGCATGCTTCAAAACTCAAATATTCCTTGGACAATGCTTATACATCATTGTATTTTTTTATTTTATTTTTTATTTATTTTCTGGATAGGCCTATTCCCATGACCGATTCAGTTGTTAATCCTCAATCGGGTGAAAGAATCCACAACCATCATACAACCTATCATCATCAGGAACACCCAAGTGAAATTACAAACATGCCCTCATCAACAAATGGTTTTGGGAGATTCAGTGGTGCAAGGGGCTTACCTATGATATTGCCAGCTGTCCACAACCGACCTCATCATCATGGCTTCCACATACGTGAGACAGAAAGAGACCAGTCATATGTTCCCATCATGCAGGAATCATTTCACCATCGGTTTTCTGGAAGTTCTGATTCTAGCAGCCGATCTCACTGGTCTTAGACAGGTCAGTCTTGTTAATAGTCGTTCATAACTTTACAACCGAACCATTACATATCTTCGAGAATTTAGAACGTAAAGAAGAGTAATTCCATTTATATCGGTTCCGATATTGCCCGTTGGTGTTCCCAGAATGTTGGGAATGCCTATTTCTTCTTGGATGACCAAATGAATTTTCCTATGTGTGCAATTGATAACCAAGGAGAACCTTGTAATTTTGTATGTCCTGGCCTTCGTTTTCATTGTGTCAACACCATATGAAATTGTCATGCTTTTACTGCAGTGTGCTGGTGCTGGTGCTGTTATTCAACTGAGACCAGTTTTAGTTGTGTGTCTAAAGGATTGTAGGTCATGAAAGAGCGGGTCAGGAGGGTTGGGTTTGGGTCAACTGAGTTGGGTTAAGTTGTCCATATCAACATTTTTATTTAGATATTAGATATCACTGCACGAACGGTTATAAAGATGATCAATAGTTTTTAACAAAACTCGGGAGGTAAAACTCTTTGTATGTCTTGGGTGACATTTAAACTTTACTTGCTTATAATCCATTAAATTAAAAATAGGGTAAATTGCACAAGAAATAACCAGCTTTATCATATTTTTCCATTTTGGGTACTCCATCTTTTTATATCAAAAAATGAATCATTTTTTCAATTTAAAATTTCAGGTATTTAAGTTGTTTTTGGATGTTAAAAGAGGAATTTTTTGTGTGTGTCGTGACCCAACCCGTGCAAGTAATCGCTTTCAACTTTTAAGTTTTAACATAAATGAATAACTACGTGACATTTTGGACAAGTTTAGTCGTATATATTAACTTCAATGGCCGACACCGAAGGATTTATACTTTTTGAAAAATTCTTGCTCCAACTGAACCTGGTACTAAAAGGAACCAGATGAGTTCCTTGGAGAATAAGGAGTGAGCGGCGTTCTGAACGCATTTAAAGTCGAGAACACTGTGCCACAACGTTCTGATGGGGACTGGACGGCGTTCTGGATCAAGGTTCGGCTTGCAACGCTGTACTCTAACTTTTGTTTGTTTCCTTTTATTTAATTGGTTCAAAATATATTTATGGGCCTATTTTAACTCCGAGAACACTGAACGGGCATACTATATGTTCAGAACATCGAGATCTTAGTGTCACCACTCATCGTGCTCTTAGCATCAACACACTTTGATGTCAAATAAGTCGAATAATTGGATCATATGTGGCTTTTGTTTTCATTCAACTGATTTGTTGAAAACTGGTTCGTATTAATAAATATTCTGGCTTTTCGTTACAACAAATTTACATGTCATGTCATGTAGTTTGAGACGGGTTTATGAAGATCAAAATTATGGAAAATGACAACAGTGGTGCAAACTAACGCTGTCGTTTAGGTGGTTTAGTTTTTTAATTAAACTAGAAAACAACTCGTTTAAATCGATATATTGTTTTTCTTTTACTTTTTTTATTTGTTTTCTTCTGTTAAAAGTTTTTACAAACCGTCCTTCAACCTTAATTACTTTTTGAAATGAGTAATATTATATATTTTTTTTGTTTCTACTTCTATATTTCTTTTAATTTTCGTTAATAGTTTTAACAAATCATCTTTTTACCTCTATTACTTTTCAAAATGAATAATATAGACATTATTTTTTGTTGTGTAAACTGATTTTATAAAATTTTTAAATGTACATTTAGATTGTAGTATTAATCTAAATTAATTATGCTCAAGCTACGTTATTAGCTTTGTAACTTTTTCCATATTACGAGTTAAGTGATCATAATTCCATTAGATCTATTAGATTTCCGAGTTGATAAATGAGTATAGCTAAAATGAATAACATGTCAAACGTATTATTATTGAAATGAAAAAAAAAAAAAATGAATATTCAACTTCAAATATATTAGAATTATACCCCGTGCAACTCACGGACATGATGATCCTAGTCAATGTCAATTATTACTTGCATCCAAAATCTTCTTGAATAAATAAAAAGTAAATTAATGAAAAACGTAAATTATGATATTTCTTGTGCTAAACCTTAAATGTGATAATAATCCTAATAAAATTAAGAAAACGTAAATTAACGTAAGAGTAATGTTATATATGTCTAATTATATAGATCTAAAAGTAGACCTACTTTTCTCATCGGTTGAATTTTTTCTCTCTCTTAATCTCATCCAATTAATTTTTCACATCTATCAATCAAATTCTTAGACCTATATTTAGGTTTACAAGTTTAAGACTACCAATCATTTTTGTTAATGTAAAAAGTGTTACTCCTTCCATCACATAATAAATGTCAATAATCAGTTTTCATAAAGTTTAAGATATTATGTTGTTTGGGTGTGAGAACGACACTTTTTCTCTTGTTTTTTTCACAACTCTCGTGTATCAGTTTTGAGAAACAATATATTGAAGATAAAGTGGTAAAATTGATATATTACTTTTGAAATGGACAAACTAAAGTAAAAAGGTAGACACTTATTTTGGGGTGGAGGGAGTATTTTTTTCAAGTCGGTAAGAATCGTAACTTCTACTTACATTTTCATTCTTTTTAGTGTTGTGAACTTTTTTCCTAATTAGACATAAGCCTCAACTCAAAATCTTCCTTATACACTGAGAGAGTATTCTCTTTCTATGTTGGATGTTATCTTTATCCTAAATTTAATGTGACATTTTTAGAGTTCATTCTTCAATCCATCATACCATGTCATACAAGTTTTGGTTAAATTCAATATTAAATGAGAATCACTAAAAATTATAGTCATAATGAAAAGAAGTTTAATGGATGCATCATTATAAAGGAATTGATAACTTTGTTTTGTCTTATTAATGTTTTAACAATGGAGAGATGTTAAAATTAATTGTGATTTTGTAAGTCTAACACTTTTTGTGAAAATTGTTTCTTTTTCGTCGAATGAAGATTACAAGTTATTTCAGTAAATAAAAAACCTAAAGTGAAGAAATGTGCAGGTGAATTACAATCTGTCATTTTTTAGTTTAAATATATTCGAATTTTGAATGTTGATGAAGTATAATATTTTGTGTCAAGTTAGCATACGAACTGATATCATTTACTCAACTATTAAAGTATCTAATACGTTTTTATTAACTTGTCAAGTGTGTTACACTTTTTCTTAGTTTCAAGTGATTTACTATATTGTTAATAAAAAATACTATACTTTTCTTCATTAAGTTAAGATTCATATTTTAAGTTCTAATTGTGTGACAACATATAGACATACACACTTTTCCCTTTTAATGATAGTCTTATGTGTATATTACTTGAACAATTTTTTTAAAATTTTATTTCAATCGTCTACTCTCTAAGTTTCGTATATCGGTGGTTTGTTGCAACTCACGTTTCTAATTATGTTTTAATATGATTAGTTATCTTCTCATGTGTTAAGATGATCCATAAAATTCATTTAATGATTTATGGTTAGTTACTTTTGAAGAGATCAAGTAGACGCAAATTTTTTGGATATGTCATTAGCTAAAATTGTACGGTGTCTTGAGAATACTATTTAGATTTCTATGTAGTATCATTCAATGAACATATACGAGTTATGTATGTTAATGAAAAAATTATATTTTTGACTAATTTATTTATAATGAGCCGAGGAAAATATATTATTGACTAACTTATTAAAGTTTCAACACATTTTTATTAACTTATACGAAATATTTTCATTTAATATAATGTTATAGTAATAGTAATGTTATCATGCATCGCACGAGTTTTACACTAGTTAACTATAAGTTTTGAAATTCAAATAATACATCAATTTAACAATCCAATAATACTTGTGATACATTCCCCATTAAACGACTGTAATGTATGGACAAAAAATAAGTCTAAAAATAAGTCTAAAATGCTATCACTGTCACGTCAGCTATTTTTATTTTATAAATCACAACCTCTTATAAACTTACATTTCTATTTCTACAAGCTTGATGATGTGGACACAATTAAAGGATCAACGTCCAATTTGAATTCCAATATTTGATATCTATTAGTTTATTATTATTTAGTTTATTATTATTTAGATAAGTATGAGATATTAATTTCCTTCTTTCTTGGGGTTACATACGATTTTCTAGATGTATTAGGATCCTTATTTTTGTTAGCTATTATTCTCATTATAAATACTTGTATATGTCTTTAATTGAAAGGAAACAACTTTTTATGCGAATTACATTCTCTCTGTTTTCTAATATTCATTCAGAATTCTTGTTTGTGAAGAGCATTAGTTGGTATCAGAGGAGGTTTTTCCGTTGCAATGGCCGGCGATGATGGTACAAGAGATAAAGATCTCTCTGACGTGATCAAATGGATCGAATCGATAACAACCATGCTTCAAATTCTCACCACTCGTGTGGAGCGTACAGAAGCAGACTTGCAAGAGTTAAGGCAAGAGCGGGAAGGACGAAAAGATGAAAAAGAAGTCGAGAGATTTGCTCTCGGTGGCAACCTCGGGTCCAACCACAACACGACCATCAGCGACCACCACCACAATACCAGAACCAACGAACACCACCACAATACCAGCACCAACCACCACAATACCAACCACGACAACAACTACAACACTATCGGACAACTGATATCGCTCATTATGTGCATGTTTATCGCTCATTATGTGCATGTTTATATCTCGCGATATCGTTGTTTTTATATATGTTTATAGTCAATTTCGTGAACTTTCAATCCTTATTAGGTTGGAAATTAATTTCAGGTACAAATGCTTAAAAAATGGTGAAAGGAGCGCGATTGGTGAAGTTTTTGAGCAAATATTTGCATTCGAGTCTGAAATTGCCAGGATCGCGTACTACTTATTGGTACGTGAGCGCGTAAGGTCCCTAGGTTCGCGTAGCTTACAAAGAAAACGAGACAAAAAGACTCAAAGTAGAACGTACACGATCGCGTAGACTTGCTAGGATCGCGTACAGTACGCGATCGCGTACTCTATTCTCATCGCGTAGTCTATTTTTACTAGGATCGCGTACTCTATTTATCGAATGAACCCAAAACAGAGTATTAATTTACAACAAATGGTGGAAGAATTATTACAATAGGGGTTGATTTGAGCTAGCATGAGCCCATGTAGCATGAGCCCATGTGCGGTTCCAGCATTGTTGACTCCAAAAAAAGATGGGAGCTGGCGTATGTGTGTTGATAGTAGAGCTATCAATAAAATTACCGTGCGATACAGGTTTCCGATTCCTCGTCTTGAAGATATGCTAGATAGGTTGTCTGGTGCAATGATCTTTACAAAAATCGATTTAAGAAGCTGGTATCATCAGATTAGGATCAGACCGGGGGATGAATGGAAGACGGAATTCAAGACCAAGGAAGGGCTTTATGAGTGGCTTGTCATGCCGTTTGGGTTGAGCAATGCACCGAGCACGTTCAAGCGGTTAATGAACCAAGTTTTAAAACCCTTCATTGATAAATTTGTCGTTGTTTATTTTGACGACATATTGATTTATAGTACTAATGAGGCTGATCATATTAACCATTTGCAGAAAGTTTTGGTTGTTTTGCAGGAAAGTAAATTATACATCAATGTTAAAAAGTATTGATTTATTCAACCAAGTCTGATTTTTCTTGGTTTCATCGTTAGTGGAGATGGTATTCGAGTAGACGAGGAGAAGATAAAGGCAATTCAAGAGTGGCCAAATCCAAAGCCTGTGCCCGAGATCGTAGTTTTCATGGTCTGGCCACATTTTATAGACGATTCATTCGTAATTTTAGCACCATTGTAGCTCCATTAACGAATTGTTTGAAGAAAGGGAAGTTTCAATGGGGTTCGGAAGAAGACACAAGCTTTGCATTAATTTAAGAGAAGCTATGCATCGGTTGCTTCCACTTGTGGCTTTCTTTGAGCGCCTTGACACCTTAATATCAACTCATCGCCCAAGTACTTGCTCTTCTGAGTTTTGATAAAGTGTTCATGGTGGAATGTGATGCTTGTGGAGTTGTGATTGGGGTTGTTCTTTCTCAAGAGGGTCGACCCATTGCTTATTTTAGTGAGAAGTTAAGTGACGCTCGTCAAAAGTGGTAAACTTATGATCAAGAGTTTTATTCTGTGTTTCGAGCTTTAAAGCATTGGGAACACTATCTTCTCCAAGATCAGTTTGTCATATACACTGATCACCAAGCCTTGAAGTATATTAATAGCCAAAAAAAATGTAAATAAGATGCATGCTAGGTGGGTTTCTTACTTCCAACAAGTTCCTTTTACACTGAAGCATAAGTCGGGCCATCAAAATCAAGTAGTTGATGCATTGAGAGGCATGCCACTTTATTAGTGACTTTGATCCATGAAGTTACTGGATTTGAAATTTTTCGCGATTTATATGTCAATGATGAAGATTTTAGGAACACGTGGAGTAAGCTTCCTTTTGATGATTATTCTAAACATGACGGTTATCTTTTCAAAGGAAATCGTTTGTGTACTCCTCGTTGTTCATTAAGGGAAAAATTGATTCGTGACTTACACGAAGACGGGTTAGGTGGTCATCTAGGTCCAGAAAAGACTATATCCATCTTGGAGGAACGTTATTATTGGCCCCAATTAAAGAGAGATGTGGGGAATTTTGTGCGCAAGTGTCACACTTGCCAGACATCAAAAGGACATGCATGTTCAAAATATTGGACTTTATATGCCTCTCCCGGTCCCCGAAGCTATATGGGAGGATTTGTCAATGGATTTTGTTCTCGATTTGCCTAGAACTCAACGCGGGGTAGATTCATTGTTGTTGTTGACAGGTTTTCAAAGATGGTTCATTTTATTCCGTGTAAGAAGACTTCTGATGCTTCACATGTGGCCTGACTCTTCTTTCTTGAAGTAGTTCGTTTACATGGAATGCCAATGTCCGTTGTGTCTGATCGTGATACGCAATTCCTAAGTCACTTCTGGATAACTTTGTGGCGTATGTTTGACACGTCTTTCAAATATAGTAGCACAGCACATCCACAAACAGATGGGCAGACTGAGGTTGTTAACAGAACCTTAGGTAATTTGCTTCGTTGTATATGTGGAGATCGACCAAAACAGTGGGATTATGCGTTACCTCAGGCCGAGTTTGCTTTTAACAGTGCCACTCACAGTTCTATTGGAAGATCTCCTTTCTCTGTGGTGTATCAAAAGCAACCACGACATGTTGTTGATTTGGTGAAATTGCCCAAAGTTTCTGATTATAAATCCGTTGTAGCGAAGTTGGCTGAGGTTCGGAAGAAACTAGAAGACACTAATCAGAAGTTTAAAAATGGGGCTGACAAGCATCGGCGGGTTAATATTTTCGAGGTTGGAGATATGGTGATGATTTTTCTTCGACGTGAACGATTTCCAGTAGGCCAATATAACAAATTGCACCCCAAGAAATATGGACCATACAAGATTACACATAAGATCAATGATAATGCATATGTGGTTGATTTACCTAAGTCTATGGGTATCTCTCAGACGTTCAACGTGGCTAACTTATCGCACTATCATGTTCCTTTATATTCCAACAACAACTCGAGGGCGAGAGGCATATATTGTTACTCAGTAAACTTAGTCAAATAGAATTATGTTTTTTAAAAATATTCAAAGATACCGTGTGCACGTAAATGCAACATTGAATGCCGTATTTCTATGAGATATTAAGAAATAGTTAAGAGTTTTATACTGAATATTAACTAGTTTAGGCCTCGCGAAATTTGCGAAATCTTCCATTGAAAAATATATACAATGCAACGTATGTACGTCCGGATTAACTAGTTTAAGACACTCCTAAAACCAATAAGCGAGAACTCTATCTTCTTGAAATATTTGTACCTGGCCATAAGCTAGATTAGTAGCATTATATTCATGAAACACATACCTCCGACATGGCCGGTGATGGTGAACAACTGCTTCCATACACATGATCAAAAGATAAAGAATGTGTACAACATCAGTTCACTAACATTAGTTCACTTCAAGTACAACAACACAAACTTTATTGATATCTTTTTCATTGGTATTATAATGTCTGCTGAAACCTCAAGCATTCAAAATGCATAAACCTAGTGTGAAGCATAAACAAAGAAAACATACTTTGGTTGTTGGGGAAAGTTCGTCGTGCGATGAGGGTTGGTCGCAATGTGGTTTTGAAGTAATTAGTAGCTGAGTTTTCTGAGCAGGATTCGCCGAGCAATATGTGGTGGTCACCACCCGAAGTTGGAGATCGACGCGCGACCATCGGCGGTCGGGACGTGAAGTCATTGCAGTCAGTTTTTCTTATTTTGCAAGTTTTGCACACTATAAATGGAATCCATCTAATTGTAAACCCTAACACCTTCGAAAATTATAAGATTTCTCTCTGGTTTGGCCGGGAATTAAATCAATCGAGTAGATTGGATATAACTACGTTAATTCCGTGTGTTCATTTACTTTTCTCGTAATCTTAATCGCGTGTTTGCTTTGTTTGATTCCGTTTATTGTTTGTAGGGTATAGTCAAGTGATTATATGTTTTTGTTTGGGTCTTAAATTCCTAAAAAGTGGTATCAGAGCTCGTGGTTCGAGTGTTGGAACAATAACGGATAAAATCGACGTTTAAGATTAGTAAGTTTGATGGTAGCAATTTCAGTTTCTAAAAGATGCGAATCGGGAATGTTTTGTATGAGAAAAGGTTGTACCAACCGTTGTAGGGTACTCAACTTGAATCTATGAAGCAGGAGGATTTGATTTTGTTAGATCGTCAGGCATTTGGGGTAGTTCGACTCTCTCTGACCAAAGAATATCGCTTACAAGATTGCAGGGGAAACCACAACTGCGAGTTTGATAACGGCGTTGTCTAAAATGTGCGAGAAACCCTCGGCTTTGAATAAGGTTTTCTTGATTCGAAAGTTGGTGAACGCGAAGACGGTTGACGGTGCATCGTCAGCGAATCATGTGAACGAGTTTAAATCGATCTTGACTAGGTTGAGACTTGAGATCTGTAGGGGTTAAGTTTTAAGATGAAGCAGAGCCGCTTTTCTTGTTATCTTTGTTGCCTAGTTGCCCAAGAGTTGGTACGGCACGGTTACAGCTGTTAGTAGTTCGTATGGAACTGCTAAGTTGACTTTTGAGGGGATACATGATTTGATACTAGGTGAAGGAATTAGAAGGAAGAGTTCCGGTGAGTATCGGGGTTCGGGTTTGAGTGCGATGGGCAGGGGGCGTAGTAGAGTAGATCTAAATCGCAGAGAGAGCCACCAGAAAATTTTAACGTCACGTGTTGAAACTATACGCAACCGAGTCACCAACCAGTGCGTTTTAATTGTCCCTAGGTTAGTTACGTTTGCAGACCATATAATCTGCATTTTGGGTTATCTACTTGTTGGAGAAAGCGTATTGGTTTTAGGTTCCAGAGTTCACTCGTCATTACTACTAGCATTGTTTGAATAAAAGATTGTAAAGCCATCTGTTTCCATAGATATTTTCAGTTAGCAGCAAATATAACACGACATACACAACAAAAAATAGAAGTGCAATGAATCCCCACACAAAACATATCTTGCATCTTGCGGTAAAACAATAATTGTTTTGGGCATTGTGTTTGGCTTCCGATATAGAGACAAACGGCAAGTATGCCGAGTGAAGCCCCGAGATCTTTAGCTAAAAGAACCCATGTGCGGTAACCTAAAGATAGGTCGAATTTGGTTTGAGCAATTGTGGCTATTAAGGTGAAAGTTGGTGTGAAGTCATAGCGTATCTGCAGGAAAATCGAGAAACAAAGTAGAACCAACGCATGTAATACATGTTGAAGGGTGAAAGTTGAAGATAATGCATTTTAAGTGTTCTTTTCAATTTATAAAGAAGCTAATCAATACATAAAGAGAGAAGTTGACGAGTATAACGTTTTGAAAGTTAAACAATATTGGCTTTCCTGTTGTTCCAAATTTCAGCCCCATATAGGTGCTACTACCAGTCTCATGTTGTTTTTATCAAGAGAACAAACAGAGATAATATCCGAAATGGTGGCGGAGAAGACCACAGGAATGGTGGGGGCCAAGGTGATGGAGTCACATAATCAGGGAGAGATTTACGACAACCTGGAAGTCGAGATTAGGTTTAACTTTATTATCTCATGTTTTAAATTGTTGTAGAACTAGGTAATATATGTGAGTGTAGTTTTTGTATGTCTTCAGTAGGACTATGTTTTAAGTTTGGTGATGTACATTTTATCAAGACTATGTTTAATCCTGTTATTTAACAAACCTGTTGTTAATTCTTCTGGTAGAAAACATACTGAATCTTGACAAATTATATCATAATACATTCGGATACATAAAGCAGGTGAAATAAACATCCTTACAACATTCAGCAAAGCAATCTACTTATTGGTAATCAAGTGCAAGAAAGCAATAACAATAGCTCACAATCAAAACGCCAAGTTCTTCAAGTATACAAAGGCCAATCAGTCCACGCACCAGAAACGTGCCCATTCTCACAAACATAAGCTCGAACAACTGGCTCCCCATCATCATGAAACCCATAAGCAGGCCTCAAACAAAAAGCCGAATGCAAATCCCAAACATCATTACTTGGACAAAACGCACAATTCAAATCAATCTTACTTCGATTCCCATCATTAATCGTCCTCCAAACCCTAGACTTTTTAAAATTCTTAAAAACACCTCTAAACAACATATAATTCCGCTTCTCTTCTGTGTGCACACAACCAGGCCAATCGCAAATGTATAAACAATCACCTCTAAACCTACTTGCTAACAATTTATTCCCTTGCTCTCGGCTAAAGTTCCACCCTTCAGACGCTAAATGAGCCGTAAACGACCTACAAACCTTTCTCTTCTTACAAACACCAAAACCGCAAGATGTTGTAACAACAGGAGCATTATCATTATCTTTATTATTATCATCATCATTTTCAGTTTTCATATCTTCATCAATAACCTCAGCTTGATCATGAGATTTATTAGCATCATTTTCGTTATAAACGGTATCTAAATATAAATCATCATACAACGACCATGAACAATCAGACGAATTAACGGCAAAATTAACAACAGCTGTGCTAGAACACGAAGGATTTAAATCTGATAGAGAATTACCTAATTTAAATAAGTTATTTTCCTGATAATTTTCATCCGGACCTAAATCACGTTCCAATCCGAAATCGGAATTTTCGAGAAGTACACCGGAGTGAAGGAGGCCAGGACAGCAGACCGCGAGTTTGTGCAGCGACGACCAGCCGCCTGGAGGATATGCCGGAGAATTAACGGTAGCGTTCGCCGGAAGTAGATCGGAGACGACAGCCGGAATCGATTGAAAACATTTGTTTTTCCAGCAAATCGTACGGATTAAACACGAGAATTTAGTGCAAACACAAGCGAGACGTGACCAGTTACGTGGATCATCAACGAGTTTAAGAAATATGTTAAGAACAACGTCATCTGATAGAAATGAAAACACATTATCAGCTTCAATTTCAGACATTTTTTAGATCTAGGGTTAGTGATTTGAACTGATAACTTGAAAATTAGGGAATTGATTCGGATGATTGAGAATAATCGGTTAATAAGCAGATAGAAATTTTGAAGTTGATAAACGAATCAATTTGGGAGGAATTCTAGGGTTAAAAAATGATTTTCGAATTTGGGGATTTGATTTGATTCGATAAACAGAAAAAGGAGATTTTAAGTGGGGTGATGAATGGTTGTCGCCGAAGCTTTTTTGGTGGAGTTGACAGCTCGATAACGACGTCTATTACACAATGTACGTATAAATTTTGACGAAAGAAGACAAAACTAACGGCGTTAACTAACGTACGTCTGCTTATACTCTCAGCATCAACCATTAAAAAGTTGAAAATGGGAACTTGAGTCCAAGACGTGTGTTATTTGTCTACCATAAAATGTTTACTCACCTCTTTGTTGGTATATTGTTTGGGTAGTCTTTTTATTTTAATTTAATTTAATTTATTTTATTCTCTTGAGTAAAAACAAAAAAATATATATATTAAAATATTTCTTTCACAAAAGTTGAGAAAAGTAATAAAAAAAATGCACCAGCAGAAAATATGAATTTTATGCAACAGATTGCAATCAGGAAAATACTAAATCCAAACATTAGCTGAAAAACAACTCTTAATAGAGATCTTTATGTAAGTAACATAATTATTCGAATGGTTTATCAATAACTGAAGCTAGTTCAAATAGATTTCTAGGATAATATACGTGAGTCCACCCAAGTTTTCAACTTTAAATTTTCTGGTCACCGCGTAAGACGAATTTATAGAGGTAAAATGCAATGTTGTTAAAACCCAATCAAATTTTATAGGTGTAAAATGCAATGTTAAAATGAAGCGTAGATCACAATAAATTTGTCTTAAACTACAACAAATCCGGTGTTCCCCTCTTTCCCTTCATTTTTTGTCTTCTCCTCTAATCCTACACCTTTATTATCAAATATATAACAAGTAGTTTTGTATGCCATTTAAGTACGTATCCGTGTTTGTTTATACCAATTCCGGCCAAAACTGAAATCGTGCATTTGACAAAACTGCAATAAAGTTTACTAATTAAAAGTATTACGAATACTTGTTAAATCTCAACTTAACTATGCGTTTAATTGCATGCATGCATTTTAAAAATATAAATAAATAAATAATTGAAAGGATACAACTCACGCAAAATATAATTCGTAAAGCTTTATTTTGTTAAAGTTGAGGACATTTTGTCAATTTACCAAGTTCAAATATACATTTTTGTCACAAATTGAGTGGCATATAAAGTTATTTCAACTGACGGGTGGCCTTACAAATCGAGGTTAAAAACTGGTGACCTCTCCACTTGTATTGCAAGCTCCTTTATCAAGCATTTTTTGGCTAATTTTGACAGCGAGAAAAAAAGAAAAAAAAAAAGCCGTTTTAACTATAACCCTAAAGGCTATTAAGCAAAATCCTTAATTTTCTGCCGGAAAGTCTAATATTCACTCCAATTACATGTAACGATAGATTGGGACATATAAAATTTGGTTGATCAACTTCGATTCAATAGACGAAATGGTTGCATAATCTTCGAGTCTCAAAGGTAAATTGAAAAGCAGAAATTTAACCCAGAAGGTAATAGCAGTAATCAAACACACTGAACATCCCAAAGTACATTGTTGCAGAATCTCATCAACTAGAAAAACTAATAATAGACTGTTGAACTTAGAGAGTAACATCACCAGACCAGGGAAACTATTCATTCTTCTCCTGCACTTCTTCATACTCAGCAATTCTTCAACCAGCTTGATTATCACCTGGGGACATTATGATTTATAAATCAGGGCCACATGAATGCACATGTAGAGTTTTTAGGGGAATAGAGGTATATTTGCAGGTGTAGGGTTTAAGAAGGGAATCTATGTAATTCACCCTAAAAGTATACCTTGATAAACTCTTGCTTCTGCTACGACTCCTGCTTCTGCTACGACTCCTGCTTCTGCTCGGACTCCTGCTTTTGTTTGGACTTCGTTTTTTGGGGCTCTTACTAGCATGCTTCTGGCGCTGATATGGATGTATTAACGATATAATCGAACAATACAAGCGGCAAGTCAAAATTAGAGGGGGGCATTTCAACAAGCTACTTATGAATGGGTTGATTTGAGTTGAGTTTTATCTCAGATTGATCAAAATGGATCAAGTAAAAAAAAAGAAGCTAAAAGCTAAATGCGTGAAATATCGACCAAAGTCCTATTTTTATACAACCTCCCGAGGGCATCTCAAGTGGAGGTTTTTTCAAAGGGGTTTTCTTATGAGTTTTTTCACAGAATGTTTTTTCAAAAGATATTAAAAATTGACAAAAAAATAGTTGTTACGTATTCAAAATGGCCCGTTACAGACCAAACTAAAAACATCAAACTGATTTCAACCAAAACCCATTCTGACAATCTGACCTGTTACCAACCCCACCTCTAGCAGGGTAAACATAGTTAAAATTTATCAGAAGAAATCAAATCACAGTTTCACTTACGGATGGTACAGGAGATTTGGATCTTGAAGGAGATCTGCAAAAAGTTCCAGAAACAACCCAATTTAATATCCACATGATCCTCTTTAACAACTGATAAGTCTGATCCAAGAGCCTTGGTGCCACTTCCACGTCAGTGACTCAGTAACCATAATCAATATTAAACAACGAAAAATCCACATATGTTAAGCAGCCCAACAGAGACTAATGTATGACAGAACCAAAATAAGACCTAATAAATTAGGATATTACCACATATCATAATAAAACTTAAACTAGAATAAAGATGCTTTGTTAGCTACGTGTCATTTGAAAAAGCAATCATACGGTCCAACTTTTTATACCGTGGTTCCAACGACATGGTCCAACCGCTTATACCGTGGGTCCCATAGTCCATGGTCATCTAGCGCCTAGTTCACACTCCAGCTTTACCATTGCAATCCATATCCATGATTCTTCTTCTTCCAGATAAGAACACCATAAGGAATTCCATAACTGGCATATACAAAGCACCATACCTCAACAACCAGAAATGTTATAGCCAACTGTACCATACTACCATATCCCATCAAAAATTTAGATATGTAATCCCCAAATAGCTGAATATACCCATGTCTACAATACGCACACACACACACACAAAATACAAACACGACTTTCATCATACAATTTCACCAAATGAAGAACCAATAATGGTTATATAATCATTTTCTAAACTTGTCTTCTAGAAACTCAGGAGCTAGGACCCATAATAAGCATGCACTTCCTCGTTTTATAATTTTCTTAACCTCGTCTACTGGTCTAACTTATGGCAGACTAGCAGTAACTCATCACACTCATCGCACCTTCATTCTATTCAACGACAAGTAGTAACCAAAATGATAATATAATACCAACACCATATTGGGATGATCATACAGGAGTACACAACTATACATAACATGGTAAGAACCAGTCTCATTGGTTATTACATCATAACGATTTCAGTCTTAAGCCAAAACAAACATACTAAACCAAAGGCAGAAAGATTTGAAAGGAGAAGAGACATGCCTTGATAAAGAACGAGGTTTTGATCCAGAACGAGATCGGGGAGACACAGACTTCGAATGAGATTTCGAGCGGCGAGAAGATTTTGCTTTTGGGGACTTGCTGCATGAGGATATAGAAAGACATAAACCACGTTAAAACTACAGTGCATAGTGTAATGGAACATACTTTTTATGTTTGTTAATTTTCATAAGAGGTAGAGATGAGCTGGGGTCAGGTAAGAGACTAAGAGGTCAAAAAATGATCAAGCATTATACGTCCAACTTTTTTTAATTGGCTAAAAAATTATTAGAGTTCCATATGATAAAAAAAATCATATTATTTTTAATAATAATCTAAAAGTTAATGAAACAATTTAGGAGGCTTCATGCATTAAACATATTCGCGGGACTTTTAAGTTTTAACGCACTTCCTCTTATCTACTGTAACTTTTTAGATATCCCCATTTATCAGATTAAAACAAAATATTACCCAAAGGGAAAATCCACCCATTCGTAAGAAAATAGTTGATATAGCTGCCTCTAAATTTCACATGAATTGAGAACTTGAGGCAACAGAGGTGGGGAAACAAAACTAATATTAAAAGTGCACAACACAATATGTTCCAACCTTCGGCTCCTGCTGCGACTCCTGCTGTGGCTCCTACTAGACCCCCTGCTTTTGCTCCGACTCAAGCTCCGGCTCCTAGAATGTCTTGAATCGTATTCTTTCACCTATACGTAATTTGAGCTGATAGGTTAACACATAATTAAATATAATTTATAGTACATGACTACTGTTGGCCTCTCGTTATAATCATCTACACGTATGAATAGTTAACATATTAATTGAAATCATACACGTATGTATCCACGGGAGAAAGCGTTCCGAAACTCAGAGTCGTCCAATTTCCGTATCTGTCGACAAAGTCATAATAATTACAAGAACTGTAAACTTAGAAATGTATACATGGCAGCTAAAGGGTGGAGATGGAGAAAATATTTACAGCATATTTCATGTCATCATAGTTGGTGTAGTCCACGACCCCTGTGGTGCCTGCAGAACAATAGCATAGCACCCGCAAAAGCTCAGTTTAGTAAAAGAAAAATGATACATGGGGTGAAACATCAACCTAAAGATAGAGATATGAAGGAGACTTTGACAGATGGCAAATCCCAATGGTAAAGATGTAATATAAAATAGCAAAGACATGTGCAAAGCACAGAAGTAAACATGTCTATCTTTAGGTTGATTTATTATGCCTATAGATGCTCATTATAATATAAACCTTACCACGACCCTCCCTAAACACTTGTGAAAAACAAACATCTCCAGCCCGACGCATGTGATCCTGAATAAGAAAACAGACCTGATGAGAAAGATACAAGCCTGACAGACTAGTTGAACCATAAATATTGTTTCAACGTCAACATAATGGATATCTTCACCTTTTATTGTGACGAAAGTACATATCAGATAAATTCAGATAAAGCTGGTTTCAAAAGTTCCCCATATATCAAATCACACTCACCTTAAGGTCTTGCCAGGAAGCAGAAGAGGGTAACCCAGTCACCATAACTGTGTCACGCATAAAAATAGTTACATTTGAGATATAAAGTCTTCACTATAAACATGGAGTAACATGCCCAAACAAGCTGAAATCGTACCTCTGTAATCAGAGCGTCTAGAAACTCCTCCAGCTCGACCACCGCGACCGCTGCTATGACTACTATAACGATCTGTAGATGATGAGTTACCACGACCACCATGGGCAAGTTCCACCTGTTAAAACAATATGATATTACCTGTTTTAACCATTGAATCTACTGCCATGTAAAATTATAACTCGTGTGTGTGTTGTATGTGTAACCAACCCGTAATCGGTGCCCGTCAAAATCATAGCCATCACGGCCACGAATAGCATCATCAGCATCACGAGCCTCGTCAAACTAAAAGAAAGAACATTAACCTATATGAGAACAAGTATGATTAAAAAAGAAGGCAGCAACATAAGCAAACTGAAGCTCACCTCGACAAAAGCATAACCTGGAGGTCTTGGTGGAACTTTCAAATCAATGTGGGCTATTGGACCATACTGAAATCAAATAACACAGAACAAAAACATGCCAAACTTATTAGTCACAAGTCGCAACAAATCAAATCATTTTATACATCTGCATAAACTAAAACCTTTTTATCTAATAGTACACCGCTTGTCTAATGTATTGAGTAAGATGGAGAGCTTTTTACATGCAGTTGAATGTAGTGATTAATATCTATACTTTCTCCTTCAAAAATGGGGGAAGACAGAAGAGGGTTTTCACAATATCAGAGACATTCATTTCCAGATGCAAAGTTCCGTCAATTGGTTAATATAATTCTTACGAAAGAAGTGATCCATACTCTATAGTGATTCTGAACCTGACATATATCCCATATCTATTCTAATATTTAAAGCAAACACTGAAATGCTGTTCACCTTCATGACAGCATGAAATCTAGCAAATGCAGAGCCAAATGTAATGGTGTGTAGTAGTTCAGATTTGTGATCAAATGTTGTCACACGCAGATTCCAACCAAAACCAGATGCTGGGACAACTAGAGGTCAACTTTAAACCAAATTCTGTACATTGCATATTTGTATAACTGACTTTGAAACCAAATTTAATTTACCTTGTAAAACAAATCTTCCACTTCTCGCTCGCGGATATCCCCAGGCAGGTTACCAACATATATTGTTCTGCTTGACCGACTCATTTTTCCTATGACATTAAAACGTGTAAATTAATAAAATTCAGCACAAATTCAAATACATATAAATATATACACACATACATAGATATAGATATATACATTGTTCCAGGTGAACATGTAACTAAAAAAAGAAAACTAATCATGACGTATAATAATCACAAATCAAAGAGAGCAGCCACAAAGCATTCAACAAAACCCTAATGACAATACCGAATACTTTAATCGAATAAATGCAACGAACGTAAGCTTGCGATTGACCAAAAAGGATTGACAAACATAAAATTATCGACATAATACCTAACCAAAATTTATAACTGATGATTAATATATACATATACATGCATGTATACACATAGGCGAGTACACTGCAAAAGCGAGAAGAAGTGAGTACCTTGATGAGGCGATGCTGTTGTAGTGAGGGGAATTGCCGATTGAACTTTGAAAATTAGGGTTTCAAGAGAGGGAGGATGACTATAGCCGTTGAAAAGGGAGTAATAATTTGGAGTGCGGTAGCCGTATGTAAAATCTTGATAGTCAGCAAATCCAACGGTGAACAATTGTTGTACGTGTGAGTGAAAACATCAGGCTGGCCCAGGTTTTGGAATTTTTTGCAAGAACATGGTTTTTCCACAATTATTTGGAGTTATTGTGAGAAAAAAAAAAACTTAGTTCCGAAAATGGGTTACCCGTAATTCTTAATTGCGGACTTCATTTAAGAGGTCTGCAATTCACACTATCGGACTTGAGGTTCTGTTCACAATTTGTCAAAATGTAGAGTTTCTCTTGGTTGGAATTATTATATGAGGTCCGCAATTCTCACTTTAAAACCCCAAATTCAAGGTTTTTTGTCAACTTACATTGTGTTGTCAAGTCATTGCATGTATATATGGAATCAAGTGTCAAATAATAAAGAATCCGATGAAACATGCATACTATATTTATACATGGCTTACATCGTTGAGTTCATACCACAAAAGCTAAAACACTTGCAAATTTACATATTTCGGTGCTCTTCTGGGAGTTCATGATTATCTATATCTCCAACATCTCTAAAGAAGTTCATCACACTTTGTGAGTAAGGTTGATAACTTGTAGTGTCACACCCCGTCAAAATAATAATGTACGATTAAGGCGGAAGCACGGGGTGTGACGCGATCAACAGGTGATACGAAATCAAGAGCATATGATTATCACGGAACATTAATATTAAGATGCCATAAGTTGTTTTTACAAGAGTTATGACTTATCAAGTCGTCAAAATAGTAGTGTTATCAAAATAACGATCGTTTTCCGAATACAACATTGTTCGGGAATTTCATAAATATGACCAAAAAGAGTTATAGTTATACAAAGGAAATCCCGTGTTTCAAAAAAATGTGGCATCCTAACTTCGTGGATAGGTGTGGTCCCAACATGAATGCAATTCTTACATTGATGATAATTCCCTGAAAAACATAAATAAAACGTCAACAAAATTGTTGATGAATCCACAGGTTTAAAATTCTATCATTAAACCAGTTCGTAAATCAATCGTTGCAACCATAAACCTTTGCAATATCGTATAAAATCAGTTTGTAGAAATCAAACAATGACGGTGATCTCCCGAAGGCTAGCTAGGCCCTACGAGTTAAAGTGTCAACACCTAGGCCTATAACCAAATCACAACCTGTTGTGTATCGTTTTTGCCTGGGACAGGTTAAATATATGCTCCTCGTCTCGACACATTGTCGTCAGTTAGCATGACTAACAAATGTGGGAGGGGCGTCATCCCGATAGTACTATACGTATATTCAGTGGCTAGTGATGCGTCACCGCAGTACAGGTCGTTTATTTCTAGACTGCAGGACGATCATTGTTTTAATATTTATATGAGCTGGGGCTCAAACTATAAGTACTACCTACCTTTTTAGTAAGCAGTAAGTATAACTCGAGTGTCGTTCTTAAATTCGAAACGAATTGAATCGAATTGGACTACCTAAGATAAGTTCACTTGATATGATGGATTTTTAAGTAGGCAGGTTTATTTTAGTTGGTTTTCTAAATTATCTAATTAAATAAAATAAATGACTGAAAGTAAAGATGGATGTTAAGCAGATAGGTGGAGAGTGATTGCTGAAACTTCAAAAATTAGGGTTTCGGGATGATGTTCATTATAAAGTTAATTGGAGATTCTCCTTGATAAGTATCAAACAGGCATTCGGTGTAAACACTGGGATCCTACATTTTTAGCCTAGTTCATAAAAGTGTATGTCACTGAATCCTAGGCTATCATGATTCTGATCAGATCAGGTTGTTTTAACCCCCCCCCCCCCCCCCCCCAACTGTCTTTAAGAGATCAAGTGACCCTCTTAGGATAATCATATCCGGGGGTGCAGGAACGAGGCAACAGACCGCAATTTATCTTTTGACATTTCTTAACACCTATGTCTAATTGATTTTATCAAGGCAAATACTAATTATATTCTATATGTGTTAAGTTATCGGTTGTCACACCCCGTCTAAAGCGAAAACAACGAGGTGCGACGAATGACTAGATCACAAAACATCGATACAACAAGAGAAACACTAAATGAAACCAAACAATGTGTTATGACGTCGCCCGACACAACTTGTGACTTGTCCCGTGCACTTTCACTTCCACAATAAACATAGTCAAATATCAAATAATCGTTTTACAAAATTCAAATGGTCTAGGCAAACATGCCTTCTCTACCAAATAACGCAATAAAATAGATAAAAGTCTCATGTAAAGCAAGTCTCAGATGCAATCTTAACTGTCTCGCTAAGTCCTCCTAATCTCAACTCCCGTGTTGCTAGTATTTCCTGAAAAGAGATGCTCAGAAAAGGTCAACACAAAGGTTGGTAAATTTCGCAAGTTTAGTTTTGACACACATAAACAGTTGTTGTGCAGTAAGTATGATAGTAGTGGGACAAATGAAATGAAATAATACACATAAGTGAAATTAATGCAGTATGATTCCCATGACCACTGTTGCGTCACAACGCTTGCTTGATTGACTGATTGATTTTGTGTTGTCCTTGGTCCTGCAGTCCCAAGACAATAGATTGCTTGTTTAACTTAGATTCGATGTGTGTTGTCCTTTGTCACGCAGTCCCAATACATTAGATTGATTGTTTGACTTAGATTCGATGTGTGTTGTCATTGCACCCGCAATCCCAAGACGTTAGATTGATTATGTTCACCCACGGATGGATAACCCAAAAGTGAGCTAGGCCGCAGCCCAATAGTACTACTGATATATTGATAAACTGATCGTAGTCATTGCCTCAGCGGTGGGACTATACCCCACATGTGCAAGACATTTGTATAATCGAATTGACTTATCTTACCTCAATGGTGGAACTAAATCTCACATGTGTAAGACATTTGTATGACACATTAATTCACAATGCACAAATCATTCATCCTGTCCAAAAATGAAAACAGTAAATTCACAGCATGAAAACAGTTGAAAATAAGTTGAGCATTCTTTTCCCCCAAGTGAAAAGTAAAAAAAAAATGGGGCCACGAAACTCACCTCAAAAGCAAAGCAAGTAGTGTTCCCAAATTAGTCTGTAAGATGATCTACAAACATATATGTAGGTTACAATTTTGACAAGGCTAAAGGCCCTTATATTGTATCTTTTGATGAATCATTTATGAATTCTAGAATCCCCCTCTTTCTAAGTTTCCTTCAAGTGTTAACGAACCTTAAGACTCCACAAAAACACTTAGTTTCGATAGTTAATTCAATACTTAATATAATTCTATTTGACTTAAACTTCGTGTTCCTTCGGGTGCTTTGAATTAGGCTCAAACGATTTTATTAGACTTCCATATTTTAACTACATATTGTTTAAGAAGTTAAGAGCTTAAAATAATTATTTCATAATTTATTTCTATAAATTCTATTTTTAGAAATTTCTCAAAATAGCCTTCTTACAAAACGTTACAGCTTTGACCCATTAAAAGTTTTATAAAAGTTATCATACTTAACGAACTCTAAAAAATTCTCATCTTTTTACACTAGGTAGTTGACACACTAATGTTATTCCAGAAAAAGTTTTGTTACCTAATTCGAAGAATTGAACGAGTTATTAATTTTCAAAGTTGACCCAAATTGTGACCCGAAAAGTCAGTGCTGACCGGTTGACTTGAATTGACCGTTTGACTAACCAAACATTATTGTTTTGACGAGAAACCAATTGGAACAAAAAGTACCTTCTTAAACTTAATTTTAGACCAAAGAAACGTCAAAAATCATTAGGTTTTGATCAAGTTATGACTCCGTAAAGTTGGGTCATGAATATGTCCAGAAATCGTGCTTACTTATAATCGGCTATTCTTTGATTTTGACAAAACAAATTTAATCGTATGATTATATATAAATCCTATAATCAATTCTATCCTACAGATCCTCATATGATCACATCAAAATCGAATTAACAATAGATAGGGATTTAAAAGATGAATCGTAGGTCGAAAACTTACCAATGAATGCGTATAACAATGATCTCGATTACAAGGAGTGATTAGAGGATTAAAACACTTTAGATTGAAGTGTTTTGATGCAAAAATCGACTGAGAATCGGGTTAGGTGCGGCTAGAATTCGTTTGGGGTTTGTATAATTCGTTTAGGGTTCAAAACTTAGGAATTTATAGCTGCAGCCCCCAATCGGCGGTTGGATGGCTCAACCGGCGGTTGGGCTAACCCAACTTGCGACCCACACACTTCCAACCGGCGATTGGGCTTCAAAAACTCCAAATGCTCTGAAGTTTGGATATGTTGTAGCCCTCTGAGTTCCGATCGTCTGAGCCGGTGGATCGTCTCAATCGGAGTCCGGATGAGAGAGTTATGGCCCAAACAGTGCAGCCTCACAGAAAACTCGGTTTTTATCCTTTTAACGTATTATATCTTTGTTAATTATATGTTATAGATTTTTACTTAGCTTATTGTATAAATATTATTGTATGTGCTAATATTCTTATTACTTAACGTATATTTCTTACGAATTTAACTAAATTATTTGATTCCACACGAACTACAAATTTCTCAAAAAGAGTATGGCATTTAACACGAAACAACCAACAATAGATTTGTCTTAACTATTCGAAATCGTAATTACACGGAGTGAGTCTCTATGGTTAAAATACTATCGCGTTTTGGTGACGGTTGTCACATCGGTTAAGTAGAGTTAAGCTGTTTAAGCATCTTAGACTACAGCCGAGTCCTTGCCTTCATTTCAGAACTCCATATTCTAACTACTTTAAGCACAAATACTTTACCAGAGGTATTTCCAACGATATACTAAGTACAGGGCCGTTTTATGGAGATCTCATAGCTTCATACTGTAACAGAGATAATTATGTATTCGTAGCTAGGGTTGATCAAATTCTAACTAAGGCAATAGTCACGTGAAAAACTGGAAAGGGTGAATGGGTAATTGTAACACCCCAAAATTTGTAACTTTATATTTTATAAAAAAAATGTATGTTATTCAAATACTTATATTTGTATTTGGTATTAAACACAAATCTAGTTTATGGGTTAGAAATATAAATGAGGTCTAATTGAGGGGTTGAAAGTGTTAGGTATGTAAGTAGAGGGTAGAAAGTTAAAAGGTTCACATATATCTCCCCATCTTCTTCAAAATTCTGGAAAAACACATTCTTTATATGTGTGTGTATATACGTACGTACGAACCAATAGAGAGCAAGAAAAAGGAAAACGAAAGTGAAGCTAGGCTCGACAAAATTGAAGGTTTTAAACTCTATTCAACTTAACTAAGGTACAAATAGCTCTTCTTAACCCTTGATTTTATGATTTGAGTATGTTAAGCATGAACCCTATATATGAAGGTTTAGGGGATGGCAAGTTTATGGGTATAGGAGAGTTGTATGGTTATAGTTGAGTTGTTATGAGCATATAATAACTAATTTATAAGGAAAAGAAATGAACTCATCATGCTATGAGAATTGATAACTTGTAAGTGATTATGTACATAAAGAATTAATATAATGATGATGTTAAGTTGTTGTTGTTGTTATTGTTAAATAACAACTTAATCACCATCAAGTACATAAAATTGTATGTGTTAAGTATATAAGTGATAGTTAGAAAATTAGTGCTAGAGATAGAACACTTAAATCCTAACTAGGAATATTTGAAAGAGATGAAATTAAGTTGTAAATAACTCATGTGTATGTATGATTATGTATAGGTGATTAAAGAGTGAAAGAGTCTTTGTGGAGTGTTGATCATTAATCTAAGATAAGTAATGGGATAGTATGTAATTAAGTGGTAACACTTGGATTGCAATGAGTAGTCAAGTGTGTACCTTTTTAATTGTTGTAAATGAAGTGTTGTCATTGAGATACAAGAGTATTCAATGATCACACTTAATGGTGGAATTCAAGGGTGGTGATTGAGATATAAGAGTATTCAGTCAACCATGTTCGTGACACCATCGTATGGACTCTTTGAGTCAAGATGTATGGAGTTGAGGATCCTTAATTCGGGTTATGTTCTTATGTTATGTTTTCCCTTACTTACTAAGCATATTTGCTTACCATTATATTATTGTTGTATGTAGGTGAGCAAAGTGGGTCACGGGCGATTTGGGTAAAAAGCCCAAACGAGAATAGTGGTAGACTTGCTATAAGCTAGTAGTAAGTAATCTCTTTCAATCATGCTCTTGATATGTAGAAACGCCCAAATTATAAGGTTGTTGAACGTTGAGTTAGATCATCTTTTGTAACAAAGTTGTTAAGTATGAAGTTTGTAAAATATTATGTTGAAGTTTATTTTGGGTTGGAATTACCCCCTTTGAATGTGGATTTAGTGTCGATTGTGCCAAATTGTCGAAGGTTCCTCAATTGGTTGTTTTGTTAAAATTAGTCAAATGATGGTTTGTGTATTTTTGGTTAATTATTATTAAGTCAAGGTTTATACTCTACTTTTGAGCGGGCGCGGAGAAGGAAAGGCCTAAGAAGTGTGGTCATTTAAAAGAAGTAGTATGAAACTTGTTTGAGTTCAAAATGTGCTTAAAATGGTCATATTTCAATCAAACACCCGAAATCATCACAAATGCAAATTTTGAAAAAATGTCAATTGAGGAACAATTGTAATGTTATGTATGATATGCCTGCAAAATTTCAAAACTTGGTTTAAAACGAGTCAAAAGTTATGCGTAATTGAAATTGAGTTCAAAACTTGAGTTGTGCAGATTGTTGTGTTCAGGACCCAGTACGCGATCGCGTAAGGGTCACGCGATCGCGTACCTAGTGAAGAAAGTGAACCATAAGCTTTTACGTTGTAGGTACGCGATCGCGTACCCTTACCGGGGTCGCGTACCTTGTACTAAAACTTGAACAGAAACTTTCCATGTAATGAGTACGCGATCGCGTATCCTTGATAGGATCGCGTACACTCGGTTTGTGTCAAGTACGCGATCGCGTACGTGTACCAGGATCGCGTACTTCATGTGTAAAAAAAAAATTATTTGGGGCGTTTCAGTAATTAAGTCTATATTCAGAATAAGCTTATAGCATAACAATTTCCAATCGTATATAATTAAAATATTAATTTAACATCATCTCGATCCTAATATCTACATTTCAACAATCACATCATTAAGCTAAGTTATTACCATGACAATAATCAAAACACGTACTGAAATAATATGCAAAGCAAGCATTATAACAGTAAGTAAAGATATAGATATCACCGGGAATTAAGCAGCGTAATACTTAGGATTACAATAGTCTGAACTTGACAAGTCGTTACAACGTAATTACCAAGCTAAACCTTTTTGTAGAATTCTAACCTTCTAACTAAATCTCTCTAGTTCTCTAGAGAGAGAAACTAAAGAGAAGCTACAAATGAGGGCGTAAGAATGAGAAAAAATGAGAGAGATGTGAGTGATGAGTTTTCTATTCCCTTACTAGATTAATATACAATGCGGAAATAATAATTAATCTAGGGCATGAAGAAAACTAAACCCTAAAGGATCTTAACTTAATAATAATACGCAACAAAATAAAATAAATAGATAAACAAGAAATACTAACCTTTGAGAAAATCGGATTTCTCACACGCAACCCTCTTGACTTGGAGGCGAGTACTCAAACCAGAGCACCTCTAATGGTTCACACCCACGAACCAAAGAGAAAATTCCAACTCCTAAGGTCCCGATTAAATCGAGTAAACTCTTACAAGGAATCGGAATGAGAAAGAGAGAATTGAATTGAACACTTGAAGCCAAGGTGTAACCCCCTATTTATATAGGGAGAACACCCCATAGGTTTAATATGTCAGCCGATGTGGGGTATACTGATTTCGGGTTCCAACCGCCGGTTGGAATATCCAGCCGTCGGTTGGACTTGTGCGTTCCACCGACTCACTTTAATTTGACTCCAGCCGCCGGCTGGACTTTCCAACCGGCGGTTGGATCAGGCTTCCAGAATATTCCTTTAGTTTCTCGTTAATTCATCAACTATTAACAAACTAAATAATTTACCATAATATTAATTCCAATTAATATTATCTCTCATTTATTTCTCTTTAATTGTTCGATGAGGGCGACCCAAAAAGGACTCTACTTTTAATGATATACTTACCAATTAATTATGCATTTGGACACTATATCCAACAGTCTCCCACTTGGACAAGTCATCAACTATTATTGGTCTAAGTCTATCTCGTTAACTAAGCAGAGAGTGCCATCCAACGCAACTGCCGAACTCTGAATCATATCTAGAGACAACCCTTAGATAAGTGATCAAATATTCCTTTGTTCTACTGATATCGTATGAAACTGAGACATGGATTTAAATCAATCTCAAGATTCAAGATTATGTTTTCTGATCTCCGATTATTTTGACTATATAAGACTACTGATTTGTGCACATCAACTTAGTCTTGGCTAGGCCTAGCACTTTTAGAGTCAACTTTTAATCATCAGAGGGCCCATGATACCGCTTTTACATTTTGCAAAAGGAACAAATAAATTTCGACTACATAGTACTAGTCAACTCATCATGATACACCTAGCATACCCTTTATAACTGGCATTTAAGCGCAGCGTTTGAATAAACTAAAGCATAACAGATTTGAAAAACAAGAAACTCAATGTATCTCCATTTTAAGAATAGAGGATATTATCATCTTAAAATCACTCGTGATTTAATCCATGAAGTGATCTCTTTAAGTACGGGTCTCTCATATACTTAAATCCCCATCAAATACTCATGAGTGTTGCAGCATTCTCCATGCTATGTCTAATCTCCATAGACAATCTACTAACACTCCATGACAATCTTAAATCAACACTAACTTCTTGTAGTATGAACGACTGAGGAGTTTTTGAGTAAAACTAATTACTCAGGAAGTGAATTCTAAACATGCAAAAAATGAAACACAATGACAAATAATAGTAAATGGTAGAACTCCTTCATATAAATAAATCTCCATTATTTAATCACCAAATCTATTACATTTCTATCATTGCTATAATGTTTTAGATTCAAACTAACAACTAAAACTTTATATTATCTCTTAAACCTATGCTCCTAGCATGTTCATCATGTTTGGACCTTGCCAGTGCCTTTGTGAACGGATCAGCTAGATTATCCTCTGATCGTACATGTTTCACAACCACGTGTCCTTCTTCTACCTTTCTTCGAACAAAATGGTATTTTCTTTCTATGTGCTTTGACTTCCCATGATCCTTGGATTCTTTAGTCAAAGCGACTTCACTTTCATTGTCGCAGAATATATCAATGGGTTCTTGAACTGTTGGAACAACTCCAAGATCTCCAATGAAATTCCTCATCCATATGGCTTACTTCGAAGCTTCGCAAGCTGCAATATACTCAGACTCGCATGTGGAGTCTGCTACTGTATCTTGCTTTGAATTTTTCCGTGTTACCGCTCCCCCATTCAGTAAGAATACCCAACCAGACTGTAACCGACTATCATCTCTATCTATTTGGAAACTTGCGTCACTATAACCTGTTACTCTGAGTTCTTCTTCTCCACCATAAACCAAGAACCTGTCTTTAGTATTTCTTAAATACTTGAGAATATTCTTTACGGCTGTCCAATGACCTTCACCAGGATTCTGCTGATGTCGACTCACCATGCTTAAAGCAAATGAGACATCAAGCCTTGTATACGTCATGACATACATGATCGATCCTATAGCCGAAACATATGGGGCTCGACTCATTCTGTCCGATTCTTCCTCAGATTTCGGACATAGATCTTTACTAATCTTTATGCCATGATGTAAGGGTAGATTCCCTTTCTTAGAATTTTCCATTTTAAACCATTTCAAAATTTTATCGAAGTACGTGTCCTGGCTGAGTCCTATGAGACGTTTCGAACTATCTCTGTAAATCTTTATACCAAGAATATATGCTGCATCTCCCAAATTTTTCATAGCGAAACATTTTCCCAACCAATCTTTTACACTTTGTAATGTTGGGATATCATTTCCTATGAGTAGTATATCATCCACATATAATACTAGGAAGAATACAACACTCCCACTGACTTTGACATATATACATGACTCATCTTCGCTTCTAGAAAATCCAAACTGTGTGACTTTCTCATGGAAGCAGAGATTCCAGCTACGAGAAACCTGCTTAAGTCCATAAATGGCCTTTTCAAGCTTGCACACTCTATTAGGATACTTTGCACTTTCAAAACCCTTTAGTTGTGCCATAAACACATCCTCTGTAAGTTTTCCGTTAAGAAAAGCAGTTTTGACATCCATCTGCCATATTTCATAATCATGAAATGCAGCTATCGCAAGCATTATCCTAATTGACTTTATCTTAGCTACTGGTGAGAAGGTTTCCTCATAATCAATCCCAAGGGTTTAAGTATAGCCCTTCGCTACCAACCTAGCTTTATAAGTGTGTACCTTCCCATCCATGTCTGTCTTCTTTTTGAAGATCCACTTACAACCCCACCGTCTTAAGACCGGGTGTAGTGTCAACCAAATTTCAAACTTGATTGTCATACATAGACTGAATCTCGCTTTTCATAGCTTCCTTCCACTTGGTAGCCTCAGGTCTTGCCATCGCTTCCTTGTTGTTAGCAGGTTCGTTCAAATCAACTAGTGTACTATCACTAACCTTGTCATCTTCTTCAATATGGAAACCATAATAGAACTGAGGAGGATTGCTAACTCTACTTGTTCTGCGAACGGGTAAGGATATGTCTTCAGGTTCAACAGGTGTCACCACCTCTTGTTGAGTGTCAGTGTTTACTATAGGTTCTTCATCGGTCGATTCTTGAATTTCTTCAAGATCTATTTTACTCCTATTGTCCTCTTTAGATATCATTTCTCTCTCAAGGAACACTCCTCTTCGAGCTACAAACACCACATTTCCGTGGGTCTGTAAAATAGATATCCAAACGACTCTTGTGGATAACCGACGAAAAGACACTTTTCAGATCTGGACTCTAGCTTGTCCTGAGTTTCTCGTCTAACGAAAACTTCGCAACCCCAGATCTTGATGTGACCAAGAGAAGGACGTTTTCCCTTCCATATCTCATATGGTGTCTTTGAAACCTTCTCAGTGGGTATTTGATTTAAGATATGTGCGGCTGTCTCTAATGCGTAACCCCAGAAGCTTATTGGAAGTGTTGCCCGACTCGTCATAAACCGAACCATGTCTAACAGGGTTCTATTTCTCCTCTCCGCAACTCCATTAAGTTGTGGTGTTCTAGGAGGAGTCAATTGTGAAACTATTGCACAGTTTCTAAGATGATCAAGAAATTCGATACTAAGGTATTCTCCTCCCCTATCGGATCGGAGTAACTTTATCTTTCTGCCCAGTTGATTCTCTACTTCGTTTTGATATCTTTTGAATATTTCAAAAGTATCGGACTTATGTTTAATCAGATAAACATATCCATATCTACTGAAGTCATCAGTAAACGTAACGTAGTAGCGATTTCCATCTTTTGTGGCGCATCAGAATGGTCCACATACATCTGTGTGTACCAAGTCCAATAGTCCTTCACCTCTTTCACATGATCCAGTGAATGGTGATTTAGTCATCTTGCCCAGTAAACAAGATTCGCATACATCATCCGACTTGATGTCGAATGATTCCAACACTCCATCCTTTTGGAGTTGGGCGATGCGTTTCCTGTTTATGTGCCAAAGACGATAATGCCACAATTTGGATTTATCAAGCTCATTACACGAATCAACATTTAAAATCACATTGCTAACACATTCAACATTTTCATATATGCCTTTGTAAGGAGAAACTTTAAAAATAAAATTACCATTTAAATAAACCAAAATATCTCCATTCTCATTATCAAATGAAAATTGATAACCATCCTTGAACAATGCATAAAATGAAATTATGTTTCTAGTCATTTCTGACGAATAACAGCAATTATTTAAATCTATCCTAACTCCAGACTTCAGCATGAGCTCGAATTTTTCAATCTTGGTCACAGGCGTGAATTTCTTGTTTCCCATGATTAAATTGAGCTCTCCATACCTCAAACTTCTACTTTCCTTTAGACCCTGTAATACACTGCAAATGTGAGTACCACACCCTGTATCCAGAACCCACGAATCAGAAGTTGTAGTATTAAGGAGTTCGATCATAAACATACCTGAGTGACTACTCTTTTCGACCTTTCCGTCTTTAAGCTCATTCAGATATTTTGGGCAGCTACGCTTCCAGTGCCCCTTTGTGTTGCAGTAAAAGCACACTGCTTCCTTTGGATCATTTGCAGATGTAATCTCAGAATCAAACTTTCTTTTGGAACCACGACTAGACTTTCCAGTCTTACCTTTCCAAGTTTTTCTTTTCTTTGCATTTTGACCAATAGCCAACACGGGAGCTGCTGAGGCAGAGGGCACACCAATCTTCTTGATCCCTTGCTTAGCGGTTTGCAGCAGGTTATGGAGTTCCATTATCGAGGTTTCTTTCTCATTCAAATTCATTTGATATGAGATTATAAACTGATTGTAGACAGTTGGTAGGTGAGATAGAATTATATTTATCGAGAGCTCAGTATCAAACATCATGTTCAAAGATTCCAACCTATCAAGGTACCCTTTCATCTAAAAGACGAAAGCACAAATAGAGGCTCCAGGTTTGGGTTTACAAGCCATGAGGGATTTAACCACATCAAGGCGTTCTTTGCTTGCCTTTGCCTGAAACATTTCCTTTAGCTGTTGGTTCATTTCATAAGCCCAAGTATTCTCAAAAGTCTTTTGCAATTCAGGGCTCATGGAAGATGCCATGATACAAGACACTTTGTTTGCATCTTCATAATGTTTTCGGTGAGCTTCAATCTCTTCTTGGGTTGAATCAAGATCAATAGTGGAAATCTGCTCATCGAGAACATACCCCTTGTTCTCGTACCATAGGGTAAACCTAAGGTTACGCATCCAATCCATATAGTTTGGACCGGTTAGTCTTTCCCTCCCAAGAACTGAGAGTAGTGAGAAGTTCGAGTTGTTTGCGGAACTGGGAACGGGTGGATTTGTACCATTTTCGGTAGTCGACATCTATAATATAAACAGTTTTAGTTAGTATGAATATTTCTTAATTGTTTAATTACCCAATTCAAAATTAAGGCTAGGATCCATATTTTCGATTCGTTTTATGAAGAGGTTTGCCGTAATCATATCATGAATTTATTTTAGGTAGACAATGCTTTTGTCAATTTCATTCTCTATGAAATTCCTAGTTCTTTTGAGATTCATTGATTCAATCAATGGCATGTTAATCTCGGATATGCTTATCTACCATTCATGACTGGGATGCCGAGGATCATGAATAAGACAGTGAATTTAACCATGCAAAACCCGCGTGGTCCCCGGCCCGAGTACGCTCGAGAATCGCGAGTCTCACATAACCTCTCACTTATGTCCTCTCATTAATGTGCCTGTGAACCACACACGCTCCATTAACAGTCCATATGAGAGATCTGCGGTTTTCATGGGATAGCATACAATTCACATTTGTTATACTTAAACGGGATTTTGTTTTAGTACTTTAATTCAATACTTTTTGATCTTGACATTATCCTATCAAAAGTCCTCGGTAGCTCCATTGAAGGCACAAAGAAGCGGAGAAGTAGGTCAGCGCGAAGCATATTAAAAACCTACTTCTTTAGGGAAGCATAGCGTCCTGCCTTATATCTCTCTTATAGTTTGTTCACTATGGGTTAGCCGATTTATCAATTAACTGACAACGTATTTAAACTTTAAATGATACATATATATTTATCATAATATATATAGGCCTCTTTAAGCTAAAAAGTTCAGGGTTCTATTTTAAACATTTTAAAATTTAGGGTATCATTTAACAATTTAAATATTAGTATTTATTCTAGATCCATATTAACATTTAATGATCATACAAATTTATCTATGGATTACTATTTACAATTAACTATTAACTAAGTAGTAACTCCATCGTTAAGTGCCTATATTATTAAGCTAAGGCTCTGATACCACTGATAGATTTTCTATTCCCTTACTAGATTAATATACAATGCGGAAATAATAATTAATCTAGGGCATGAAGGAAACTAAACCCTAAAGGATCTTAACTTAATAATAATACGCAACAAAACAAAATAAATATATAAACAAGAAATACTAACCTTTGAGAAAATCGGATTTCTCACGCAACCCTCTTGACTTGGAGGCGAGTACTCAAACCAGAGCACCTCTAATGGTTCACACCCACGAACCAAAGAGAAAATTCCCTAAGGTCCCGATTAAATCGAGTAAACTCTTACAAGGAATCGGAATGAGAAAGAAAGAATTGAATTGAACACTTGAAGCCAAGGTGTAACCCCCTATTTATATAGGGAGAATACCCCATAGGTTTAATATGTTAGCCGATGTGGGGTATACTGATTTCGGATTCCAACCGCCGGTTGGAATATCCAGCCGCCGATTGGACTTGTGCGTTCCACCGACTCACTTTAATTTGACTCCAGCCGCCGGCTGGATTTTCTAACCGGCGGTTGGATCAGGCTTCCAGAATATTTATTTAGTTTCTCTTTAATTCATCAACTATTAACAAACTAGATAATTTACCATAATATTAATTCCAATTAATATTATCTCTCATTTATTTCTCTTTAATTGTTCGATGAGGGCGACCCAAAATGGACTCTACTTTTAATGATATACTTACCAATTAGTTATGCACTTGGACACTATATCCAACAGTGAGAATGAGGGATGATGGAAATGAGGAGGAGGAGGTTGGTATTTATGGGCAAAGGCCCCAAGTCCCCCGTACAAGTTCCAAAGCATAAAATACAAGCACGAAATAGCACCGAACCTCAAAATAACTGAAAAATGGCATCACCGGAGAGTCTTGGAGGCCGTATACGGAATCCATGGGGTCGTATACGGTACCCAAGGGGCCGTATACGGTCTATGGTCAGGCCGTTTGGTTTTTGTCCATTGTTCGGTGTTTCGTTCGTTGCTTGTTTCGCTCGTATCTTCTTCGTTTCTAATGATACAAAAATCATATATTTTGGATGTCTATAGCTCATACATGCTTGGAATACGTTCGGTTGATCTTTATATGTTGTATCTTCTCCGTTCCTTAACTGTTTTGCTTGATTCTTGACTCCCCCATTTCGTAATTACCTATGAATCGTATAAGATAAGTTAGGATGTATATATCATAGGGCAAGTATTAGTAGAGTAATCAGGTGAAGTTTAATTGCTTAGTTTTGCATGTTAATTGTTTTTAGTAATTTTTGTTGCAACGTCTATATTTGAATCACTTTAATGAATTTTAGTAAATAAATATTGTTTTACGATGTTTTCACTAAATATTGACTCAAATAGCGAGGAATAATGTGAGTAAAAACATGACTTTTTACGTTACATCAACAATAGTCTGAACTTGAAAACTCGTTACAGCGTAATTACCAAGCTAAACCTTACTCTAGAACTCTAACCGTCTAACTAAAGCTCTCTAGTTCTCTAGAGAGAGAAACTACAAAACGAGAGAGTAAGAATGAGAAAAAAAGGAGAGAGATGTGAGAATGAGGGACAATGAAATGGATGAGGGTGTTCCCTATTTATAGGCAAAGCCCAAGGTTCCTGGTACAAGTCCCGAAGCACAAAATACAAGCACGAATCAGCACCGAACCACAAAATAACTGAAAAACGGCATCAACAGAGGGAGAGGGGGCTGTATACGGCACCCTAGAGGGCTGTATACGGTATCCTCATGCCATATACGGTATTCCCTAGGGCCGTATACGGTACCTAGGTGTCCCGTTTGGTTTTTGCCCGTTGTTCGGTACTTCGTTCGTTGCTTGTTTCGCTCGTATCTTCTTCGTTTCTTGTCCGTTTCACTTGAATCTTTCGCCTATGTTCTCTTAATTCCGTTACGCTTCTAATGACATCAAAATCTTGTATTTTGGAGATCTATAGCTCATACGTGCTTTGGAATTCGATTGGTTAGTTTCAGATGTCATATCTTCTCTGTCTTTTATCCTTCTTTTACGATTCTTATTTCTCCGATCTCGTAATTACCTATAGAGTCAGATAGTAAATAGTTAGGAAGTGTACCTCTTCAGGTAAATAAAAGCAGAGGAATCGGTTTAAATTTATTTGCTTCGTTTTGCAAGTTATATGGACGTTTTTAGTGATTTTTGTTGCAACGTCTATATTTGAACCACTTTAGTGAATTTTAGTAAATAAATATTTTTTAAAGATGTTTCCACTAAATATTGGCTCAAATAGCGAGGAATAATGTATGTAAAAACATGACTTTTTACGTTACATCAAGCGCTTTGAGGACCACGTTCAGATCCATTTCTGCCAACAAAAGCAGGGAATAATCATTAGCATAAATGTGTTATAAAATACAAGTTAAATTAACATCCAACCCCCCTCCCCCCCGGTACCATGGCCGTGTTGTCACGATGGAGCCAGAAGGAACTCACAGAACCTAACACTAGGACATAACTGTGATAAGTCCTCATAGTCAAGTCGTACAAGCACGTTTCCTCCGCCGTCAGCTTGGGCGTGTGGCTAATTTTCTTAGGATGCTCATATTTCCATACAAGCGCTTCCACCCAGTCGGATGGGATCACGGCTTGGTCAACAAAAAAGAATGAATCCCGCCAATCATGAAGAACAGACTCCTTCTTCCCGGTAAAATTGTTCTTTTTATCAAACGTGTACCAACCAACTCCATTGGCAGACATGCAGAAGCAGGCATGGGACACATTCACGGCGGGGCTAAGCCCCAATGAGCGAAAATACAACTCAAATATCACCACCTTCTTGACAGCGAAGGGATGCAGTTGACCAAAACCAACTCTACAATACTTGAGAATGTCAAGGAAGAATGGCATTGGCGAAAGGCGCAGGTTGCCTTTCTCCATGGTCCTCCAGTACACCGCTACTTTCCCCTCTGGCGGTTCGTGAGCGTGTTGCTCGAGGTAGGTGCAATAGGATGGAACCACTCTATCCACGGATACTCTTTGATGAGAATCCTAATACCGTCATCCGTGACGGTGCTGACCTCGAGGGTCACTTTTGGGCGCGTATCTATCGGCACCTCGCCCTCCATTCCTCCCGTTACGACATCCTCGTGATCGTCGCCACGCAGGTCTACCACGTCTATGCGTTCAACCATTATGAATAAAGAAAAATAGGGATGCGATGAACTGACCTTGGAAAAAGTTTGAAGATTGCCGGAAAACTGGAAATTTGTTGCCGGAATGTTTGAAGGTTGTCAGAATGTTCTTGAATGCTCGGGTAGTGTAATAAGTAAATGCTAAGGCATGGAGTTGGTATTTATAGTAAATGTCGAGATGGGCCGGTCCCTTTGGGCCTTAACATCGACCCTACACGTGTAGAGCGGTGACATCACGAGGGTAGTTGCCCGTTACCTTGCCAGCCTGTTTTCGTGATGTGAGCAAAGGAACAGATACTCCCATGTCCCATTACCTGCCAAAAGCCAACTTGGAAATGACGTCAACTTACTGTTCAAACCATGCGCATTTATTACAAGCCTCCCACTCGAGTACCCCATAGGGAAAGGATGCCACATCACGCAGTTCATGAGTTCGACATCACATTTTATCAAAAATAATACCGAACTGGGGGGACTTAATAATGTACATACCATCACGGCTAAAATTGAGGCTTCACGGATCTGATCTAGAAATCAAGACCTCGGCTCGGTTATTTAACATCGCGTATGCGCGACGATGGGACTCTTTCCCGAGTTTGCTACTCTGTGACGCGCCTACTGAACTCATATCGTTATATTCCTGAGCTCGTCCAGCACACTCTTTTTATGACTTCCCGACAAGTAACTGACATAGTACAATCAGGAAATATTTCATACAAGTGTTATTTGCATGGCCATCCCACTAAACTGGTCAAATATTCTCATTGGTCAGTTCGGGCGCAGAGAATATTCCCACGCTCAAACCACCAAAATGGTCATACTTCTGGATCCTTCTAGAAGGTAGGGTTTGGTCAATGTTTCATTATAAATACTAGCGCTATGCCTCCAGATCAAGGCCAACACCTCATAAATATAGAGATTATTTGCCTATGATTTTCTCCGAGGATTAAGTTCATTGCCACCCTTGATTAAGTGTAATCTCAAACCGGGTTTGTACAATTATTGGAGTGTAATAATTTAATCACTCATAAATTCACAACCTTATTACACTCAAGATGAAATACGCTTGATCAATATCACATATGCTAATACAATGTGATCTCTGTCCGGTACTCTAGTGTCAAAATTAAGAAATTCAACCTATCACAAACAAACGAAGTATGACTTCTTAAGGTAACCGAATGCGTCGTATTATGGAGTACATTTTGCATATTGAATCCACGATTTGATGTTTTTCCTTATTTCTTACTTAGGGTATATTGTATAAAAACTAGCTGAAGTTGGAGATTGTAACTGAAGATGAAGTTGAATATTGTAGTTGAGACAGAAACTGGTAATTCTTTTAAGCTACTATTTTTGTTGCCAAATACGAATGAGAAATTAAGATCGTCACTAATCTACTAGAAATCCAGAATTCTCGTGGCAAACACACCTAAAGAAAAACATCAATCAAAATCAAGCCAAGCCTCACCTCCGGTCCGGTCGTGCGCTAATGTTTTGCATATTTCAGGGACAGAAAGCCACACCACTGACCACACCACACCATAGGCGGGAACTTTAGGCCGGGCCCAGCTGGACACGAGTCATGTGGGGTCAATCTTACTGACCAATCTACTACAAATACACTTTTTCACCCTTTTTCTATTATTTTCCACCCAATTTCAAACAGCGAGAATTGTAGCAGCAAGGGTTTTGAACGATGGCGGTCCCGTCATCATCATCGTCGGAAAATTTCAAAAATCTTCCGATCATGTCGCTCCGGAGCAAAATCGTCGAGAAGATAATGGAGAATCGCGTCACGCTGATAGTCGGTGAAACCGGCTGCGGTATAATTTTGTTAAAACTTTGTGTATTTTTTTTTTTATCGATTTCTATGTTATCATTTTCTTAAAATTTTGTGGATAGACCGATTATCGACTCACTAGACTGTAAAGAGGATTCTGTTTGACCTTTTACGTTAGTCAACTTTACATTTTGCGTCGTGATGATAAATAATGCTTGTGTGAGTAGAAGTGTCAGCGGTTAAACTTGTACAGAGTGCATATAAATCTGTATATATGATTAATTTTTTGTGTGTCTTTAATTTTTTGGTTTGCTTTGTGAAGTTATTTGTAGTTATAGTTGGAGAATGAAGAATTGTTTTTTTGTTGTTGTGGTTTTCCATTTTTTGTTTTGACGTGTTTTGAGTTTAGAGCGATCGGTTTATCATTTGTTTGATTAGGCATGATGAGGTTAGTGAATTTGTTTTTATAGAGTATGTTTAGGTGGATATATTAACTGTTTGGATTCAGTTTGCCATGAATATGTTTAGGTCTAATTTATGCATTTAAAACAATTAGTGCCTACAGCCCTACATTGCATTTATAATTGCATGGGATGGTTTTTATTTGTATGTTTGACGGATAAATTCATCATATATGCTTGAAATAGCAGGTGAAAAGTGAATATGCAAAAGAGTCAGAGGGGAAGGGTTTGCATAATGGGCTGATTAGAAGGGATGTTAAGTTTGTAATTATCACAGTTAATAACATTATTTATCATTATCATTCAGTATTTAGGATGCAATAGAGTCATAAGCTTATCAGGTACCTAGCATGTATCACATGCTAAAATAATGTTACCGTTTTTGAATAATATGACCAGTTGCCGGTGCACAAATAAGGAATATTTACCTTAAAGTGACGCCTTACTAATTGAAGTTAGAGGTTCTGTGAAATTAATGTTCCTCGTATATTTCCTCGATAAGAAAGTATTTTCTTGGAAAACCGACAAAAAGCATATCTCTAATCAATGTGGAAGAAGAGAAGTAGAAAAAGAAAAAAAATTAAGTAACGCCCTTACTGTATGTTCTTTTAGTCCTCCATGTTTTCCGTTCTCTGTTCACGTGATTTGGTCATCTTCTAATTGAAGAGGTCCAAATGGGCCCTTTTTGCTGTTTCAGTTGTTGACCGCTGCTTATTATGTAGGTTGGTCAGTCCAGCTCATTATTACTTGTTTTCTGAAAGTAGAATTACATACAACTCTTTGGTAGTTCATTAAGTTGTTTCTTCCTTATCGGATGCAAGGCAGTTAATGTTTAGAACAGTTTTAGTAAATCTATAGCTCTGTTGAAATTTGGAAGCTCATCTTACTGATTGTTACTATTTCATGAACCTCTAAACCTGAGATTAATCACAATTATTTTTCAATACTATTGTTCTAGGTTTTAAAAGTTTATACTTAAATTGCTCCAATAGGAATGCACACAGTATTTGCTATGA
Source organism: Gnaphalium uliginosum (assembly GCA_963930675.1). Taxonomy (NCBI): domain Eukaryota; kingdom Viridiplantae; phylum Streptophyta; class Magnoliopsida; order Asterales; family Asteraceae; genus Gnaphalium; species Gnaphalium uliginosum. The sequence goes on along the minus strand of OZ005680.1, from coordinate 35,245,835 downwards.
AATATTTGAAAATTTTACATATCAAGATATACAGTCTTGATATCTGGCTTTTAAAACAAAAAAAAAATAATACTAATATTAGGTAATGCGGCCTTGGTGTCTAACCTTTGTCAGGCAACCATTACACATATGGTCTTCCTTATAAGAACCCTTTTTTTAAAAGAAGTGTATGTAGTGTTGCTGAAATCCTCTAAGGCTAGGTATATAAGTACTAACTACTGAAAAGGTAATCCCAAGTAGAACAGCAAGACCTTGTATATTACTGAAAAATCCACGCTAGTTTCCTTCTGAAACGTAGCTTCTGTGGTACTTTGATTATGCCGAGACTATGCCACAGTATACTCCTAGTATTCCGATAAATGTCCATTTTACCTATTTTGTATCTTAAGTATCTCTATGAAGTTTTTTGGAGCACGCATTTATGATTTTAACTTAAAGATTTGATTACGTTATGCTTTTCTCCACTGCAAGAGCTTGAAAATTGATTAATGCTTGTTACATCCCTTTTTGATATTCAAGGGAAGAGCTCGCAAGTTCCTCAGTTTTTACTTGAAGAAAATATCGAGCCTATTATATGTACACAACCAAGAAGATTCGCTGTGGTCGCAGTTGCTAAAATGGTGGCTAAAGCTCGAAACTGTGTAACAGGGGGTGAGGTTGGATATCACATAGGTCATTCCAGAGTAATGTCTGCTAGGTACTCAGATTATTATGTCACTAATTGACCCATTTATTAAATGCTCCAACTTGTTACTTTATAGGTATGGGAACTTTTTTTCTATTTATTATTTAACGTCTTTTTTAGTGTAAATATCAAGTACTCTGTTTGCTTCCTCCCCCCCACCCCCATCACCATCACCACCACCACCACCACCCACCCACCCATCCACCCACAGACATAATTAGAATCCCTCTCTTGTTAAATCTCTTGCAACTCAGGACCTTTATCAGTCACTTGATAGTCATGGATATATTTGAAAATTTTATAGAAGTGGTGTTTAATTTACCAGTCAACACTCAACATTGGGTTATAGTTTGGCCCCAGAAGATTAGCAGGAAAACTTGTTGACCCAAGGTGGCTGCTCATTTCCTATTTTAGGCGGTTATGGAAGTTTCTCATTCTCGACGGTCATATAATCACATTTGTACATTTATTTTTGTACCAATGGTTTTCTCGTTATACTTTATGTGCCAGTTATTTTTTGTAACATTAACAGTTTATTTTGTAACATTACAGCTCTAAGATCATCTTTAAAACTGCTGGAGTTTTGTTGGAAGAAATGCGAGAAAAAGGAATAAATGCTCTTAAGTATAAAGTTATTATTCTTGACGAAGTGCATGAACGATCTGTCGAGTCAGATCTTGTTCTTGTATGTGTGAAGCAGTTTCTGATAAAAAATAGCGGATTAAGGTTAGCAGATTTCTTTTTTTTTTTTTTTTGCTAGTTCCTTTTTGTATTGCATGTATATTCCGTGTTTTATCATTTAAACTGCTCTTGTTACAAACACGCACACCCCTGCACATTTTGCTCTAATTGATAATACATTGTTGCATTTTATTAGGGTAGTATTGATGTCAGCTACTGCCGATATTACAAGATACAAGGAGTATTTCCGAGATCTTGGTCGGGGTGAAAGGGTTGAAGTTCTAGGAATTCCGAGCTCCAGCCAACATACCTTGTACCAGCGAAGGGTGTCATATCTTGACCAGGTTGTTTGATTACCTCTAGTTTTGTATGAATGTTGCTCATCTGATCAATTTTAAGCAAAAAACAAGACCTTATTTTCCATGTACGGATTTAAAGTATATATTGAACAATTGGCTCCATTACGATTGTTCTTGCAACTGATGTTAATTATGGTGGCATATGTTCCACTGCATACGTTGTTTAATCTTATTTGTTGTATGTAACAGGTGGTTGAACTTCTTGAAATGAGTTCTGAATCAACGTCTTTGAAATATTGTTCTGGACTAAGCCCATCTGAATCTGAAGCAAATATGAATGAGGAAGTGCACAAGCTTATACACAATCTCGTAATACATATTCACAAAAATGAACCAGACATGGAGAAAAGCATTCTGATATTCCTTCCAACGTATTATGCGTTGGAGCAGCAATGGAGCACTCTAAGTCGTTATAGTAGTGATTTTAAGATTCACATCCTACATAGTAGCATTGACACAGAGCAAGCTCTTAATGCAATGAGAATTTGGAAATCTCATCGAAAGGTTAGACTGTATGTTCTTCATATTAATGTAATAGAAGATTGATTGTTATTTAAGATGGCAAAATGCGCGGGTCAGACGGGTTGGGTAACAGGTTGAACAGGTTTGGGTCAAAATGGGTCATATTTGGTACAATTTAAAATGAGATTTGCTGGTTTGACCTGAAACACTTTCTGTCCAAATATTTATAATTAGTGTTTCAATTTTGAATACATGGTTTTGGGAGGTTTTATGCGTTTGAAATATACTCTGGGGGACTTTCGACCCGTGTCATTATAGCTAATAGAGATAAGACGTAAACCAAATCAACCTTGTTAGTAAATGGTTTGAAATTGCCGCGTCTTGTTATAATTCTTGTTTCCAGCAATTATAGATTGTGGTTGTCTGTGTCTAGGAAGCAAATTCTCATCAAACAAAACTTTTCTCTGAACTTTTCTTGTTGGTTCAGGTTATATTGGCAACAAACATTGCAGAATCTTCTGTTACAATACCAAAAGTGGCATATGTGATTGATTCATGCAGATCTCTGCAAGTCTACTGGGATGCAAATAGAAAATCCGAAACTTCTGAGATTGTTTGGGTATCTGAATCCCAGGTAAGTACTAGTAAAGTTTACTTTCTTTTTACTATGTTCGTTAAGTCTAATTTCTCCTGGTTGCATGTTATAGGCTGAGCAGCGGCGGGGAAGAACAGGCCGAACTTGTGATGGGGAAGTATATCGACTCGTAACTGAGTCGTTTTTTGGCCAGTTTGAGAAATACGAGGCCCCATCAATATTGAAGTTATCATTGAGGCAGCAGGTGCTTCTTACAACTTGTGCTGAATCAAGGGTCATCAATGATCCAAAGGGTAAACTGTTCTTCATACTAACTTGTGTATGTGATGTAATATCTTTGTATCTTTCTTATCCCGTTATCAACTTCTTTACTTGATATACTTGCTTGCTGTTTATGCTTTATTTCTGAACTAATTTCAAGGGTTTTTGTTCAGTCTTGTTGCAAAGAGTTATGGATCCACCGAGGTCTGAAGTTGTTGACGATGCACTTGAATTGCTGGTCCATATTCACGCTTTAGAAAAATCATCTCCTAGAGGCCGTTATGAGCCAACTTTCTATGGACGGTTGCTTTCCAGCTTTTCTTTGTCTTTTGATGCTTCCATGCTTATCTTGAAGTTTGCAGAAGCTGGAATGCTACGTGAAGGCATTATAGTTGGTATCTTGATGGATACACAACCTTTACCAATCATCCATCCCTTTGGACAAGAAGCAATGGTATAGTGGACCTCAGGAATTTCAGCATTTTAATTCATCTACAGGTGGCAACATGTGCGGGTTGAGTAATGGTTCAACATGTGCTAGGGTTAAAATGGGTAGTTTTTTAGTATGACTCTAAATGTGAGAGGTCGGGATGGAATGTTCTGCCAACATCTTTTTTTGTGTTTAGTATCAATTTCTTAGACAAGAGTTGTGGGATTAATTATGGCATCAAAAATAGTGTATTATTACAAAAGTAATCTTTAATCTTTGAATATAAACAATTTAGGAAGCTGGAAGCATTAACGAAACTTGGGAGACTTTAAATCCATCTGAAATGTCCCCTTTTAGCTAGTTTTGTTTGTTTTACCTGCTTGAGATAAGTCACAACCGTAATTGCTCCCATTCATAAGTGAACAGGCCCAGTTGTTACCTCTAGATTTGGCATTTTCCCTCATAGATTATTGATGTGTTTTCAACTCAAATTGACAGTTCACTAACTTCATTGATAACTATTATAATCAAGATGGTAAGCCCGCTGGTCTGTTGGGTAGGAAGGAAGTGATACTCATGGCAAATTTTTGTGCCTTCCAATTCTGGCAGCGTACTTTTCAGGTAAATAACAGTGATATGATTTCTTAGTCTTTATCCAACAGTATATATAATAAATGGCATGGATGACATTTATTTTACCATTATGTAGGATAAACTTCGTCTTGAGCGGTTGAAACACCTTTTAAAGTTTGATGAGACGACAGACTTGCAATTATCATCCCTGAAGATCGAAGAAGAATGGTGCTTGTTCCACAATCTTCTGCAGTCATCACTCCAGCACATTGCTAATATATGTACGATTTTTGAGATGTTAATTTGAGGCTTTTACATAGAAGTGGCAAGATGGGCAAGTCGGGTAACAGTTTGGAACGGGTCATTATAGTATGGTTACGTTGGGCTGGGCCGACTTGAGAACACTTTTTTGCTTTTTAGAAGTTTTTAATAAATAGCCAAAGCATTATATATGACTACGAAAACAATACTACTATGAATAACCCCCATCTTTGAATAAAACAGTTTAAGAGGTTGTACGCATAGAAAATACACTTTGGGTGACTTTCAACCTGTTCGACCTCGTTCCCTTTTTAGTTAAAAAATTTTATTTGACCTATTTGACCAGTTTGAGATGATATATAACCCAATTTTGACCCATTTATAAGTAAATGGGTTGAAATTCCACCTCTACTTTTTATGAGTTTTATGTTAATGTGGAGTAATTTCCATGCCTGCAGATGAGAATGTTATTAATTCTGTGCATAGATATCGCCCCAATTTTCTATCAACCTCCAACGGTCTACCGGCTTACTATGAGCCCTATGAATTTCAGCATACATGTCTTCTTACGGTTGAGCACAATGAAGAATCTGATACTCTTGCCACAGACTATGACCTTGGCGATCCTATTTATGAAACAAAGAAGTGTATAGCTTTACCTTTTGTGGATGCAAATGGATTTAGGAAGGTTGATGTGGCTTTTAGATTGGCTAATTCAATCAAAGAGGTATTTAATTCTGTTTTGCATATTTTTTTCAGTTATTGCTCATTGGCTTGTAAACTGATATCATTGCACCTGACATGTCAAGCAGATTAGGATTCATTATATGGAGGATGTATCTGGCAGCCAGCAGATTTCCAATTCGTACAGTGGTGTAGAAATATGTAGATTTTTTGTCGGCGGGACATGCAATAAGGGAAGCCAATGTTCATATTCCCATTCTTTCGATGCTAGAAGACCTATTTGTAAATTCTTCTTATCAATGAAGGTATGCATGACATTCCCTGTAATGTAACCTATAGTATGTCAACGTGGATCACAATTAATGTTGGTTTTGTTCTACTTGTTATTTGTTGAAACACAGCTGATTACAAACACCTACTATTAGAGGTGGCAAAATGATCGTGTGGGGTGGGTTGAGTTGCCAATGCTTCTTGATCCTGTTTAATACTGGGTGACTTTCGATCTGTTTGACCCATTTCACTTTTTGCTATATCTCGAACTTTGTCCATTGGAGATACGAATATGACCAAAATACCATTTGTATAGGTAAACGTGTTAAAATTTCTACTTCTGCTTACCATGCTTTCTACACAAGGTCATGTTTCCTGAAGAAACATTATCGACCACTGAAGTTTTTAGTATAATTGAACCATAGCTATGGTTTAATGTGTGAAGTATGTGTTTTATATGATGATTTTTGCTATTGAAGTTCACTAACCAAAATGTACTCCATATTCTTGACAAAACCACAAGCATTGATGAACTATTAATACATCTACAGGGTTGCAAAAATGGAAATGAGTGTTTTTTCTCCCACAGTTCAGACCAGCTTTCTTTGCCTAAGAAGGATGAAGTATTATGCATGGAGGAAGATGCATCTGCTGATGCTTCTCTTCTTCTAAGTTTATTTCCTACTGATGGGTGCATTCTTATATTCGACGACTATGATCAACAGTTCTCTACAAATTTTGCTCAATTTTACAAGCCATCCTCTATAGTCTGCACAACCCCTGCAATTGAGTCTTCAAACGGCACATATATGGAAGATCTAAGAATAAGTTGGGGACTTTCCCATCCACATGGAACTATCATCTCCAAAGCTGCCAATAACACAATTCCATGGCCAGAACTTAAGAGTCTGATTTGGATTCCTCAATTCAGTAATGATGTCGACAACTGGGAAGAACAGAAAGGGCTCATCAAGATGTTTTTCGACCATCTTGCTATTCGTATGTTGGGGGATGCTTTGTATGAGGCTCAAGTTATTCTTGTGATGAACAACCTCCGATTTGCTCAACTGCAGGTACTAATATATTTTACTCCCCCCTTTTCCATAATTAGGTATAGCTCCACTGTATGGGTGGGTCAGGTAATAGTGGGGAAAAGGCTTATGTTGACATTAAACACATTGTGTCCAGAATTTTAATGAAAGTTATAATTAGTTGGTGTGTCAAATAAGATAACAAAATTATATTCATCTATAATATGGATTAACCTATTTTCCCAGTTAGAAAAATTGAAGAGTTCTCATACATCGATTGTAGAGGTCAATGGGCTGACCTGAAATATATATTTTCTTACTGCTATTTTGTCCATCAGATATGATGACAATTTTCTTTCAATATATATTAATTTTATGGAAATGAATTTAGGAGGTTTAATGCATTAAAAGTGTGTACACTTTGAGCTACTTTCAACCCATTTGACCTGTTTCATATAAATGTCACCCGTTGATAGACCACAACCCAAGTTGTCCAATTCTTAAGTAAGTGGGTCGAAATTCCCACATCTACCTCAACTATTATGATCAAACTAATCGTTTTCAACATACCATTTGATATTTGGATTTGAAAACATTTGCTTGATCACATAACTTAAAGAACACTTCATACATTGTTGCAGGTTGAAAGTCTGGCGAAAGAGAGCTTCTTCTACCTTGAACAATCATTTGCATTTGATGAGTACACCTTTGGGAACCTGTCTGATGGAGTCACCACAAAAAAGCCGATGCTGGTGTCAAACGCGATCGTGTATGCATTCAATCTGCATCCTCCTACCGATATTCAGTTTGGTGACTATACTTCAGTTCTTAGCAAGCAACTCCATAACATAACTTAGGATATGTTAATGGTAGTTTTTCCAAGTATTATAGGTCAACGTGTAAAGTGCTTATGGTGGTTTGAATTAGTTGAACCTGCTTTTAACTTGTCTATTCTAGGTATTTTTGCTCGTAAGAATTTGAATATCTTCGGCGATTAAAGTTTGTAAATAACTGTTTTTTTTTTCTGCCCAAGACATGTTATGCTTCTGAATGTAAGTTGAAGATGTTGTTTAAGCGGGATATCAATTGTAATGCTTGACATTACAACTGAAATTTGCAGCTAATCAATTACAAAACAAATAAATCCTCTTATTTTACATTTTACGTCCTTTTACTTTTTTAAAAATACATGTTCAGTCCATATTTTTAGTCAACAAAAGCAGCACTGTCTTAAAGATATTTTGCAGATACAAGAAATCAGCATTGTAACTAGGGTAGAATGAGGAATTCGTGTCTGTGTAACTTAATGTGCTTGATAATTACAATAATTAATTAAACTATTATTTATTATTTATGATTGATTTAGTAAAAAGGCACATTTCTAATTAAATTATACCATGGAATTTTAAAGCTCTGTAAGAATTACACACCACTAGAGTGTGAAAAGACTTATCGGTAGAAATATTATTTTTACCAAAACATTAAATTTTAAGGTTAATAACTTATATAATGAAATTTGATCCCACTCCAATAATTCACTTTTGGTCGTGTCAATCCATTTTGTTTTAACTTGTAGAAGATTGGTAAAACCAAATAAATAAATAAATAAAATTAAAGGGTCTCAGGAGCTACCGGTATGTGACAAGCAAATCAAACATGAAGCTGCGAGTTTCAGTCTCGTGGACAGTAAATATTCATACATATACATGTACGTTAGATTGTAGCATTTCCGTCCTAAAAAAACAAGCATTCCCGTCCTAAAAAAACAATTAAATAAATACTTCGTATTCAATTAATAAAAATTAAATTATTGGAGGAGCCTGAAATGTGTCGATAATTCCTACTTATAGTGGTTTAGATTCAAGAAAGTGATTGATTAGGTTAGAATGCGATGGATCAAACTTTAAACGTCTATTTTATGTGGAAATCATCATCAAAAGAAAAATGGAATGTAACCACTTAAAAATGGGACTCGTGTTGGACGGCTAACATAGCATTTTAATTAATCATGTGAAAATGAAGATTCCATAAATAAATCTGATCTTATATCGTCTAACATGTCCCTTTTAGGGCCATAAATGTCTAATCAATCACTTAACTCAATAATAATAATGATAATAATACTAGTTTATAACCCGCGAATTCAAAATAGTTTAACTGATGCAAAGAAATATGTCAAAAGGTCATTCATATAAATTTGTATTTACAAAGCTAATCACAAACTTAAATTTAGGTGATATACTTTACTAACGTATAAAAAAGCACAAAATATTTTCATGTCCTATTTATCATTGAATATTTTAAGACCGTGATCATCACTTTTATGTTTTTCTAAAAAACAAAACTCTCTTATTTATAGATTTGGCACCTAAATTTTGAAAATACGGGAAAATTATACATTATAACAATGATAAATTCATTCTTTTTTAGATATAATGATTTAGGAGGTTTGATGTGTCTTAACATATTACATTATTACGATATGCAATCAAAACACTAACAATCACATTCATAATCAATTAAATTCCAAATAGGGTTTTAGAAACAATTAAAAAGAATCGTTTGGGTGTTGTTAAAAGAACAGTGAAGACAAAAACATTTACTCTTTTGTAAATTATTGAAGGGATTGGAGGAAGGTAAATGGAAATTAGTGAAGCAATGTCAATCACGTAAATGTATACAACTATAAATTAATTAGAGGAACGTAAAAGTTGATTACCTTAAAAAAGGGAGTAATCGATTTTTAATATATGTACCATAAATATAAATATTTCTTATTATTATCATCTTCAAAAATTTATTGTCGTATACAATTCTAATTTGAATATTGTTATCCAATTTTGACCGTGTAATATGGATTGAAATTTTGAATACAGAACAACAGTAAGAAAAAACATAAAATAGGATACGTATATAAATTTGATTTTCACTTTTTTAAATTTAAGATGTGTATTAAACAAATAATAATATCTTAACTGGAAAAAATATGTATTAATTAAAATAAAAATGGCACACCAAATGTAAGCAGAGAAAATCATGTATGAAAGGTGATTAGATTTTATTTTTCACATTTTTTTTATAATTTGAGTGAAACGTAATTATATATTTTTTAAAGTGGATAATATTGTGTTTCTTTATTTAATTCCCTTTAAATAAAATTAAAATGTTGTTTTAATGTTTTACCGATTTGAATCTGTGAATGAGTCAAGTGTGATATTAAATGGATATTATTACGTGCATCTGAATTAGAATAATTAGGAGTAATTAGGTAAATTAAGATAGACTAATGAAACTTATTGCATGGACAAAATGTGAAGATTAAATCAATGGTTATTAAGTAGGAAGATTAATAAAATAAAGGGGTAGGATTAAATTATGAGGGATTAGTCTAAAATTGTCTACATAATTTCAAATTTCTTATAAATATACGATAAAGAGATATAATATATAATATATAATATAATAATAATAATAATAGTGAGATAAATTTGTATTTCTTGTCTCCCGTTTTAGCCGATTTTATCCTTTAAGATTTTTTCTGCATTTTTCACGTGTTACGCATCATCAATTACGCCGAATATGGGTATTGTGTTCTTATCGTTGCCAAATTAGTGATACATAGCCTTTACCACTTCAACATGTGATCTCACAAACTTATTATTTGAAACATATTTTATTTGAATCATTAATACATATATCTCATTAACTATTACGTAGTATTTGTCTTATAAATTTAACAATACATATCTTTAGATTAAAGCCTAGAAAAACAGTAAAAATCATATTTTAGTACAATTTGAAGCAACCTGTCTTGATCAATCCTTCACTAGCAAGTTTTATACTCCATCCGTCTCAAATTAAGTGTCTCGTTTATTATTTTGCATTGTCTCAAAATAAGTATCCAGATTCTATTACAGCTAATCAGAAAAGACTTTAATGAGTAAATATGAGATGTTATTGGTCGATAGTGACTTTTCTAAAACTCTGTACATTTTGAATTGAGACATTTATTTTGGGACGAAGAGAGTATAATATAGGAAGTGGTTGATGATGTCATCTAAAATTCAGTCGACCAATAAAATTATTTGAATTTGTTAAATTGACTAAAATTAAGAAGATGATAACATTATTATAAATCATCATTTAAAAGGCAGTTAAAATTGAAATAATTAATAACTTAGATGGAAAAAGAATCTATGGATACCTATATCTATATTCAAATTTAAAAGACATTTCTAATACATTACGAATATTTGCATTAAACAGGTTCGTATGTATACACGAGTTTAAAAACTAGTTAGTTTAATATACGACGTATAGCATCTAGCTTCTTTTATAGACTTTTTAACCTAATAATCCTTTCTATACAATGAAATCGAACGAAATATGTGTAAAAGGTGTGGTTGATGGTTTGCTTGTATGTGAATTCAATTGTGACATCTAAACTGAAAAATTACTCCCTCACCGTTGGATTTATATCTAACGGACCCTCTTGCCTTATAAAATAGGCTCACTACAACAACCCAATTATTATCAAAAAATGTGGCTACTTCCATGATTTGTACTGTAAACAATAACTGATCGAATAAAACCTAGCTACAAAAGATGGTTCAATGATCATGATCATTCAATATATACTATAAAGATGTGACGGTGACGGTGACGGTGACGGTGGACGTTTGATAATTGTCTATTAGTTCAATGCTTAAGTTTAATTGTCGAAATTTTGTTTTCAAGGTTATAAGTAAAATTTACAACGTTTTAGAATCCATTTTTGTTTGTAATAGGTTTATACAAGATTATTAATTAATTAGTCTAGTTTTTTTTTCTCACTTATATTAGCATATTAAACTTTATATTATATATAAAGGATATATAAAAAGTGTTTGGACTCGTTGGAGATGATTAGTCGTTTTGGATTAAATAACTTTACATGTATTTAATTACGTAATTTTCACTTAACTTTTATATCCAAATTTAAAAGACATTCATAATACATTACAATACACATGTAACAAATATTAAATGAATATGTATCTATAAGCGGGTTTAAAAATCAATAATCATTAAAGCTAATAGTTTATGATTTGTATTATATTAACTTGACCGAAATTAATGTATTTTAAACAAATTAAAAGTTTTAGGTGTATTTTATTAATTCATAGTCACTGTAAATGAATTTAGGCCATAGTACACGTAGAGTAATTTAACAGTTACAATCACATTATCTTTAATTCAAATCTTCCATGTCACGTTATCTTTTATGAAAGAGTGAAAAACTAATATAAAAATAGGGGAGGGTTATTGTAGGGTTATTATAAAATTATTCTTTATGGTAAAAATCGTAGGAACGATTTTTTTATTTTTAATTTTATTATATGTACACTTTTTATAAAAGAATTAATATCAATATTATTAGAACTTTATTCTCCTAAATATGAAATTGATTTATATATATATATATATATATATATATATATATATATATATATATATATATATGATACACAACACAACTTAAAGTTGTGATACTATGATCACATTAATTTTTTTATAATGTGTATCACATTTTTTTTAAAAAAATTTATCTCATCTTAAACAACATAAAATTTTAATAATTTTGATAAGACTTTTTATCAAAAAAATTAGGTAATTTTAAAATTAAAAATAAAAATATATGTTTTTTACTATTCTCACCATAAAAAGTGTTCCTATTTGAATCTTCCGCAACAAAAATAACATTAATGATAAGATTGTTTTTACAGTAATTGGTACAATCTAATTAAAACCACAACGCATTGATAGTTACTTTAATGTGTTGCGTAAGTTTAATATTAATGCATCAAAGATCCACGATAGGTGCATGCACAATTTTGAGTTTGACTTTTTAGGGAAAGAGTCAAAATTACTCCAAGTTCACCAGCTAACCAATAACCACCTTTGATTCCCAACTTCCCATTTATAAATTAGAAAAAATTACACACACCGTTCTTTATAAACTTTAATTACACATATCATCCTACATTTTAAAATTTATTACGTCAATAATCCTTTAGACTAACGACCATTAACTATAAAGGCTATTGTCATTTTTTTCTTCTATAATTTATTTTCCTTTAAGTAAAATAAAAATAAAAATTATAATATATGTAAAAACACATTATTACGTTCACATAACATTATTTCATCTTACCCATTTCACTTAGCAAGTTCATACAAAATCCGGTCCTCTTATCCATTTAAACATCAAATTTTATAACCCACTGCTATCTTTCACCACCCAAACACAAATTTGTGGCTTAAAGATAGCGAGTCACATATTTGGTTCACAGTTTTCGACGCCGTTATACTTTGAAATTAGGGTTTTCGCTTGAGATGTTTTTCGAGTAAGGAATGAATGCAAAAGAGAAGAGATTATGGCTACCAAAGTCGTGATCAGATAAGATGATTGGGTGTTGGAGGGTCAACAGGTGGTGAAAGATGCTGGTGGAGTATAAATTATTGATGTTTCAGTGGATAAGGGACCATATTTGATGATGAATTTACTAAGTGAAATAAGGAAGACGAAAATGATGTTTCGTGCACCTAATAATGTATTTATACATATTTTAGATTTTATAACTTATACTTTACTCAAAGGAAAATAAATTAAAAGAATAAAAATTATCACATATGGTCCATTTGAACGGATAGTTAATAGTTGTTAGTCTAAATGATTATTGATGTAACAAATTTCAAATAAAAATGATTGGTATAATTAAAGTTGGATTTGTGTAATTTTATCTATAAATAATCACACGACTGAATCGACTATTTTTAACTTTCTAATTTTGTAATATATCTTGTTCTAGACTCAAGTTACAGTGCGTGAGTAAAACAAAGTTTGAACTGTGATTATAATAATTTTGTTTTATTGTCTAGCAAAATCCATCTAAAAGTTTTTTTTTTTTTTTTTTTTTTTCTATTTTCTATTGAAGTAGATAGCTCAATTTAGCAAATAGTTCGCTATATTATTCGATGACCCTCAATTTCGTTTTCCACCTGCGAATTGCAGCATAAGTAAAAAATGTACATTTTTAGAAGTACAAATGTAATTATTTTTTGGCATACTTGCTTATTTAATGGAACTTAGAACGTAAAAGATCTTCATTTTCGAGATATGATAGTAAGAAGTGTTTATTGAAACTAATATTGATTCTCTCACGTCTTTGGAGGGAAAATTTGGACACAATTAGATCACTAAGAATCTTCTAGTATCTTTAATCAATTTCCATTCAAATTCAATTTTAAATCAGTTTTAACTGATAGTATTTTTAACATACCTTATAATCATATATTTTTATATTAAACTTTATTTTAGTACTTTAACCTCCATAGTTGTATTATTTAACGAAAACATTACTTATTTTGTACGGGACTACAATTTATACTTTGACTATGTTGATAATATTTATAGCAATATAATTATAATAACTACACGCTCTATTTAATACCTCTTTGATTAATTTTCAAATTCTTCAAATTCATAACCGTATCTTGTGAATACGAAAATTACATTTACATTTGACTATATTGATAGCAATATAAATATATTCTAATTAACTATATGTTTTTATTTAATACGTTGTTATTAACCTTCAAAGTCATAATTTTATATTGTTAAAATGAAAATTATATTTTAACATTTTTTCTTTTTTGAATGTTATTAGATATTTATGGTTTTATTTATATTTTGATTTTTTTATTACTACTATTTTAAATTGTAATATTATATTATATACACAAAAAATATATATGAATGTCCATTCCCTTATTTATTACTTTATTTTTATTTATTTGAGTGTCAATAGTAGTATATAGACATTTATAAATTTTTGTATTTTAGTTTTATTATTGCTACTACTACTATTATACATTGCAATATTATATTACTGAAACGCCCAAATTTTTTTTTCCGTCTTTTAGTGTATGCGATCCTGGTAAGGTTACGTGATCACGTACTAAAATGGTACGCAATCCCAGTGAGAGTACGCGATCGCATACTGTAACACCCACTTTTAGGGCCTAGTGGTATTCCGGTAAATTCCCTAACTTTAAATTATTATTTAATGTGTTAGGAAATATTTTACTCTTATTATGTCTGATAATATTAGTAAAATGTATAAATGAATTATTGTGACTAATGAATAATTCATTGATTTAAACCGAACTAGTTGACGGTAAAATAAAATATTTGGTTTTCGCAAATGGTTTTAGGTTCCAGACAATAGGTTAAGAAGGGAACTAAAATTGTATTGGTATGGGGTTAGATTATATGTATATATATACACACATACCATATCATTCTCAAAGTTTCTACACATTTCCTGCGAACCGAATCCAAAAGTTGAGAACCAAAATTGAGAAAGAAACTTTCTGTGAAGAATTATAATCTTCTTTATTATCATCTTCTTGATTCAGAAACGAGTTTCATTTCATTATCATCATCTTGTTCATGTGAGTAATTCAGTGTTTATAAACTCATTTTTTATGAAATTAGCAAATTCATGAAGTTGTTGTGAAATAGTGGCTTGAAATATGTTATATGATGATATTTGATGTATATGAAGTGTTAGAATGATTGTTAGTATGTTAGAAAGTCGAAATTTTGAGTTATAGTGAAAGAACGTTCGGATTTTTCGGTAACAGCAAGTTTGGTTCGCAAGTTTGCAGAAGATGAACTCAGTTCGCAATGTTTGACTGCGAAACGAATTGAGTTGACCTGCGAACTGAGATGTTGTTCTGCGAACCGAGTTGCGCTGCGAACTGAACCTTGCGAACTGAGCTGGGCAGCGAATTGAGTTGACCTGCGAACTGAGTTCTTGCCCTGCGAACCGAGTTGTGAAGCGAACCGAGATTTGGTCTGCGAACCGAGTTGCGAAGCGAACCGAGAATCCCTGCGAACCGAGATGTGCCATGCGAACTGAGTTTTTAGAAATTTGTTTTGCAAATTTTGAAATTGCGCAAGTGTTTTAGGGACGCGACTGAGTGACAATTTCACTAACTCAGATTGGGCCGAAATTCGCATGGTCACTCGAAAACGACCCAATGATCAAGGCTCTATTCTATGAGCCTAGGCAGTTTTAGGCCTTTCGGGGTCATCTTGGGGTCGAAAATGGCATTTTTTCAGTTTTAAACATCGTTTCGGGACTTTCTGGTTTCGCTTCGGATTGAACATTTGTTTTCTTAGACTTCAGGAATTTACCTGCTTGTTTAAATATGTTATACGAATTATGGAATGAGTTACTGACTTATTATCTGTTGTATTCTCAGATCAGCAGAAGACTCAGTAATATAAGACTTCTGAGTTGTTGGATTGAGATAGACAGGTGAGTGGATCTGTGATCCTCAGTGTGATTTAGTTGTAACATGTTTGGTTACAACGGGTGATGTAATACTACTGTTGATAGACTGTTTAGTCTGAGTTGTTTATATTATCCATGATGATTATGGATTATGTGATATTTGGCCATTGGGCATATGTGAGATGTATATTCAGAGGTCAACACTGGTTGGGCTTAGTTACTATTGTTTGGCCAAACAGGGGTTCCTTATACACATAGTTGATAGGAATTGTTGTTGGTGAAGATAGTAACAAGCTATCGGTTAATCACTGTATTGGCCTGCAGTTGATTTTAAGTGTTCCTTGGAGGATACCTCAGGAACCACCGGTCCTCTTTGACGTTGTGTGTTTACGATTATTCGCTGTAAACAGATTTGTTATTTCTGAGTTAGACTGTTGGTTACAGTTCTTCTCACTTAGCCGTGTGCTAATCCCACCACCCTACTTCTTGCAGGTTAATGTTTGATTAATTGTTGGGCAAGAAGCTTTTAGTTTGATGGGATGTTTGACGACCAGCTACTCTGATTTTGTTTTAATACATAATGATGGAATTTGTACTGTCTAACACCCAAACTGATGTATGTTTTATGTTTTTTTTTTAAAACGATATAACTTTAACATATATTATAAAGGTATGTTTTGACCAAACGCTTCCGATACTTCGAATATAAAATGATATTTTGAGAACAGGTGTTACACATACCAACAACGTAGGAACTTTCTGATATGATTTTAGCACAAGGTACACGATCCTTGTAAGGGTACGCGATCGCGTACCTGTGCCGAGTTTATGAAAAATGCAAGAAACTCAGTTTTTTGATCCAAATTCAAACACGCATATCTTTTAACTCGTTTACAATCAAGATCCCGAAATTTTGCACGCATGTTTTACTCTACAAAATGAAACTTTCCCAATTCACTTTTTTCCAAAATTTACACTAATGACGGTTTTGGACTCAAACCCGAAAAATGGCCATTTGACACTTTTTAGAACCAATTTTGCATTAATTTTGATTCAACTATTCTCACCACTTTTCAACAACTTTATTTGTACAATTCAACACAACAATACACACCAAACCATCCAAACCATCATTCGACTCATTTCGACAAAACGACCCATTTACGATCCATTTTGACCCGTTTGTTAAATCAACAACAATTTTAGCCATTAGGCTTCCAAACCATCAACATTTCCACCAAGTCATTTGTCCAACAGCATTTACAAGTGCTAAATACTACAACTGACTAAAAATTTTAACTTCAAACGTTTTGGTCGTTTTTCACCAAAAGTCATGACTAAAACCACACTTTCATAACTCACCAAAATCTCTTGTTTTACAACCATGGTTATTAGTTATTTAGACCTCATTACATGCAACTACATGTTTCATCAAAATACAATCGAGCGATAATCACAACGACAATTCAAAAGAGAGGTAAGCTTGCCAAACCTACACATAGCAAGTTATAATCCACGTTAATCCCTTGCGATTGCTTTGCCCTCCCTATGTCCACTTGAGTCTTTCGACCCACATGCACCTACAACATTAAACAACTTAAGTGATAAGCAATAAGCTTAGTGAGAATATGAGCAATTAAAATAGGTAACTCACTAAATCAAATTACAACCAACAATTATCAACAATGAGCACATAAGCTTAACAAACAACTATTGAGCAATGTGTAGAGATTAATTTTACTATGCGGATCCGCTATCATCTTTCCACTTAGTACCGTACCATATTAAGCACGAGTACTACAACAACATCATGTGCAATGCACATATTCAACAACATCAACACTATGCTAACAAAGTTAGCTAATCTCCACAATCGTTCATTTCACATATATCAACAACTACTTTCAACAAATAATCACGTCTTGCAATATTCATAACTAATCAACAAATATAGAATACAACAATTAATTTCCATTGGTTGTATGAACATCTTGCACGTATGTAATCCGGAATCACACAACTATTACCCATTTAACCCCCATATCACTCACCTTTGGAATTTAAGCAAAGTTAGCAAATCAATGGCCACACGAATTCGTCAAGCTTTTAGTACCTAGCAAATATCATATAACAATATACAACAATTTTAGCATTCAACCATCACTAAACTCAACTTACTATCAAAATTAACTCACCCTCCCTCCTAGTTGACCAGTTTGACTTTTAAAGTCAAACTAATCATTTTTCATCACTACTAGCTACATTTCTTCTAAGACTTGTTTACTTCTACTACTACTTAATTATGATTTAGACATCAATTTTGTATTATAATAACACTTTTCAACACTTTGAGCTAATTAACAACAGTTTACAATAATTCAATGTAGTTTATCACAATTATTATGAACACCACTTATAATCCTTCACTTTTGGACTAAAATAATGTTAATAATAATCATTATAAGGCTGACCAACATCAATTTAAATCTATCTCAGCCCTAATTTCGAATTATACTTAATCAAACACTTAGAATCCACAAAACCCAATTTCTAGGTTAAAAGAAATGGAAAACAACACTTACTTAGGGTTAGGGATATAAGGAAGATGATGAATTGAAGTTTCTAAGGTTTTGATTTCAGTTTTGAAACTGATTTTGTTTCCTCCTTCCTTCTCCTATACGTTCTCCCTCTCGATCTCTGTAGAATTCTTTCTGGAAGTTTTATAATGTATGTATGTATCCATAGGTATGTATGCATATATATAAATCTTACATTTTAGTCCCCACAATAATTACACACTTGTATTTCTAACCCTCTTAAGTTTTTATCATTTTATAATTTAACACTTAACTAATTGTCTCCAGCTTATCATTATTTAAACTGCTTTATATATTTTATAATTATTAAAATAATACCTCAGATTTCGGGGTGTTACAATTACATACATAAAAAAAAATATGAATGTTCAACCCTTTATTTATCACTTTATTTTATTTAATTGAGTTTTAATAGTAGTATATGAGTTTGAATATGTTAGGAATAGTAAAATTTATCTTTGATAAATGTAGTAGCTTAAATTTTGTTATAAAAAAGCTTTTAGAAAGCTTTCTATCGAAAGGAATGAGTTTTTGTTTCTTAAAAAAAAAAAACATTATTAAGTGGAAAGATGCATGGTTCTTATAAAAAAAACTGATATTAAATCAATGTCAGATTTATTGTTGTTTGAATTATACATTGTTTGAATTATACATTGTTTGAAATTTATATAAAAGGTACTGAATTTTGATTGGTTAATTGAACTTCAATTCTGAAATTAATGACATAAGTTCGCTTTCTATATTATATTAGACCTTAAATTCGTGTATGCACACGGCCTGTTGAATTTATATTTCGATTTCACAAGTGTTGAAATTATTGAAATAATGTAAATGATAAATCCTATCAATTTATATGAGTTAAAAAAGAGATGCAACGTTATTTCAAATAAATTATTGAAGGTATTATATTTAAAACATCTTGTAGGTGTGATATTAATGTTATTTTTTGTATACTACCAATTTGGATGTGTAGAAAGAAAATTTGTAACCAAAATTATTTAAGATCAATCAAACCATGTTTTGTAAACGATTATAACAAAATCAGAAGTTCGAAAAAATTGTAGAAGATAGCAATTTCAAATTATTCCATTGAAATATTTCATTGATAGCAATCAAACCATGTTTTGTACTTTAGTAATATATTTTGTTTTACAAAGAAACTAGTTTAAGATCGGGACAACGCGAAAAATTTAAATTGAATTTATAAAATGAATTGTTTTTTTAATATATGTTAAAGTTAACCTTAAGCAATTATAAATGAAAATGCATTAAATTTATTTATAATATATATATTAGCAAAAGTGATAAGAGGTTTAAGAGAATTTCAAATCAAAATTTATATTTCATGTCTATTGTTTTAGCCGACTTTATCCTTTAAGAATTTTTCAACATCTAGAGCATTATCAATTACGCCGAATATGGGTATTGTGTTCTTATCGTTGCCAAATTAGTGATACATAGCCTTTACCACTTCAACATGTGATCTCACGAACTTATTATTTTAAACATATTTTATTTGAATCATTAATACATATATCTCATTAACTATTATGTGGTATTTGTCTTACAAGTTTAACAATACATATCTTTAGATTGAAGCGTAGAAAAACATTAAAAATCATATTTTAGTACAATTTGAAGCAACCTGTCTGATTAATCCTTAAGTTATTATTAATGAAAATGCATTAAATTTATTTATCTATCTATATAACTAATTGAGGATAATTTATTTCCTATGTATCACTCCTATTTTGTTGACAAATAAACAAAAATCTTATGTGTCATTATCTTAACTTCCCAAAAAATTCTACATATCATTGATATTAAAAATGCTTTTGAATCCATCTAATTTTTAACTAAAAATTCTCACATTAAAATTATCTCTTAGAAATTCTACAATTATTGATATTGAAAATGCTTTAAAACTCAATTTTTCACATGACACTTTATTATTATTAATTAATTAATTAATCTATCTTTCAAAAAGTTTTGTGCTATATTTTATTATTGTGTCCATTTAATTAAAGTTCTAATAGGATTATTCATTATTATTATTATTAATATTAGTAATAATATAATTGTAATATATTAATATAAAAATTAAGTATAATTCGTATTTATGAGCATTATCAGGTGAAAATATGCAAGTCGAAACATTTAAGATTAGTCTAATGTTGCTAATCACGAATATGTTGATTTTAAGTTTTTTTTAAATTAATTTTATTTGTTTATTCCCTTTGCAGACGTATATATGTTAATTTCGAAAAGAATAAATGACAAAAAACATTCATGTGGTGACACTTTCTTAGAAACCATCTCCAAATTTCAATAATATCAACAGCCATCCTCGTGAATGATAATTTTTTATAAATTACATCTTTCAGACATTTAAAAAGACAACATTATTTCAATTGCTACTTAAGTATATATACTACAACAATTTACACAATAATATTCTGTATGGAGACATATGTATAGTCAACACCACATTAATTATATGATGTTGATCAATCATGATTTACTTATTATGTATTTTAAACCCTTAATATTTTCATGTATACAAGTTAACCCGTATTTTACACTAACAATGTATAAGTTATGTGTTGTTAACAAAAAATAACATTTTCGCATTATGTATTCGTAAAATCGTTTTTTTTTTTTTTTACATTTATCATTTTTCAATATATATATATATGTTTACTCTAGCTGTGCATCGCACGGGTATAAAACCTAGTAATATATAAACACGTTGTCAATTAAAGAATACTCAAACTAAACGAAATTAACGAATTATTATTTGATTGAGAAGAAAAGATGGATTAAACCTTAAAGATCAAAGATGGAAGTGTGCAAAAAACGTAAAAAGAATTAGCCATGATTCCTCGAGAATATTTACAAGAAAACAAAGAGAATGAGGTGTTGTTTTGATTCGGCCGAAGGCTTCTTGGAGCAATTAGGAAACTATTCGCATTCCAACCGTGGCACACAAAAAGATATGGAATTTCTACACGATATTGAATATAATATGCTGAGAGATTTTAGGGATATCTTCTTACTTTTAGAAAAATAAAATATTAGTATTAGTTATGAAATGATTTTTTTCCTTTTTAATTATATCTGAAAATTTTAATTTTAATTAAAATAATTAAGTATTAGGAATTTGAAAAAACACAATTAAGGGCCAGAATTCCTCCATCGTATTCTGGTTTAAGTATATATTATAGATAAAAAAAAAGATGGAGTAGGTACAAACAATGTTTATTGATTTATATTTAGGATTTAATATAATATATCATATGTATTTATATATATGATAAGATTACATATAATTTGGATAGTAGGAATTATCATAAGATTATGATTTTAAATATAATATAGTAAACACATTTGTGATGTCATCAATTTATAAATTTTCAATTATTCAATTGAGTCCCTCAATTTCACCTAATCTTTAAAATAAAACCCTTTAAACTTATCAATTTTTAATATAAGAATTTAAAAATTAAAAATATATAGAGTATACTAATATATGTCGACACTTTATACATTTGATTTTGAATATAAAGTAAAACTGATGATGTAATATGTTTTTCTGTTGACATCTTAAATTGGTAAAATGGAAAATAAGTAATTTTAATATAAAACCAAGGACACCTATATGGTTTGACCAAAAGCTTTTTTTATATAGTTGAAATTATTCACTTTACTAAACACCTTAATAAGACTTGCACTCGAATATAAAAACAACCGACTGATTCACTAAATTTACTTGATAAATTGTATTTTTTCCTTAACTCTATTATAGAGCTTAACTCGATATAATCTTAAATTCTTTTCTTGAAAATGTTAATTATTTGACAACTCAATCATATAACACCATATCGGTTCAAGTTCATAACATACCCAAGGACTTTTTTTTCTTTTCAAATGAGGTTCCTTTCTTAGAGTGAAAATTGAAACACATATTTCAAACGCAATAAATAATTTCTTTGTGACAAGGATAATTACCAAACAAATAAGACAACAAATGTGGTGTATAAAGAGGTCTTATAAAGGAATATTAATCAAACAAAGGTGTTTATTATATTATATTTATGATTTTTTATATAATATTTAGTAGTAAATGATTACCGCCGTTGAAAATTTACGATCTACACTCTCAATTTCAATATAGACTACCTAAAAATATTTTAATTCCAAACAATATTGAATATCTCTTGACTCATAAAAACGTTCTAATATATCATATAACATATAAGGATTCTTTCAATAATTTTGAAAAAGAATTACAAATTTTATCAGGCCGTGTATATACACGGGTTTTAGGGCTAGTAATATATATAATAATGATAATATTTATAAATACATAAATAGTATAATAGAACTGATTGAATAAACTAATTTCATTGACTAATTAAATTGATGACATCATCTTATCCTAAATTTCAGTTAATTGAACAAAATCAAAGAATATAATTGGCTAATTAGATTTTTGATGAGATCATCATATTTTTCTTATATTATATATACTAGATTATAGACCCGTGCATACACGGGGTGTGTAAGATAAATTAATTATTCAAATATAGGTGAGATTTGTCATTGTTAATATGTAAACATTAAATGTCAAAATTAGTTAGGTAGGTATTAATCAAATTATCGATTAAATTGTGTAATTATAGATTATGTCTGCAAAATATATAGACACGCATTTATTAATGAGTGAAAATAAAAGTTGTAGAAGATTAATGAAATATCCAACAGTACATGCATATATAAAAAAAAATCAGAGTCTGAAAAATGTTTAGCAAGAAAATGGTAATAAAATAGTCATGAACATCGATCATAAGACATCATATTTTATTGCAGTACCTTTTTGTATATACAACATTTGTTGTAGTATTTGTAAGGTGATGATGTTCGTCACAAATTAGTATATTTAATCATTTCTTTGTTGTCACATGCAAACTGATACATATAACTAAAATTGGTATATAGGGAGTATTAAATAGAGAATTATGAGATCCTATTTTTTCAATATTTAGGTAGAATTTTTTTCAATGCATTTGATTGGTTAATCGAAAGTTTATTAAAATAAATAAATTAAGAGATTTGATTGATTAATTGGAAGTTGAGTAAAATTAAGAGATTTGATTGGTTAATTAGAGTTGATTTTGTGCAAAATTGAAGATCGGAAAGTTTTCTTTTATTAATATTGGGTATAACATTTTATTTTCAAATGAGAAGTTGTAGGCAAATGTGAAACGTCCCATTTTTTTTTTTTTTTTTTTTATACTCAAATTAACTTTCTCAAAACACTTTATATATTAATATAAAGTGACAACCACATTGTTTATTGCAAACCCATTTCTCATCATTACAAAATATTACACGTTATTATCGAGCATGATTTACGAGTTTCTCATCTTACTATCTCGTCATAGTAAGTCCATCACTAGCAGCCCTCGGGTCGCTTGCCCGGATCCCCACCCTTCACAACTCTTGATGTACCTATCACACACAACAATCAACACGTAAGCATTTTGCTTAGTAAGCACAGGAAAGGTACAGTCACATACAAATAATTTAGCACAATTGATCACTCAGCAATTGGCCGTACAACTCATACAGCTAGGCACAATTGATCACTCAGCAATTGGCCGTACAACTCATACAGCTAGGCACAATTGATCACTCAGCAATTGGCCGTACAACTCATACAGCTAGGCACAATTGATCACTCAGCAATTGGCCGTACAACTCATACAGCTAGGCACAATTGATCACTCAGCAATTGGCCGTACAACTCATACAGCTAGGCACAATTGATCACTCAGCAATTGGCCGTACAACTCATACAGCTAGGCACAATTGATCACTCAATCAGTATTAACAAATTCAGCCAATTGTATACTTTACATTCCTACTACTTACCTCGAGGACGACGATCGAATATTTATGAACTGCTACCCGAAATACCTGTCGAGGCGATCGTACTCAATTAACTCTAATAATAATTAATATTATTTAAAACATCAATTACTCCTGCGACACTACCCTCTAGTGTCGCTACACCTCCTGGCGACACCAGGATAGTGTCGCTCAATGCATTATTGCGACACAACCTGCGACACTAGCTCTTAGTGTCGCTAAAACAATAATTCAATTAACAGAAGAAACAAGCGACACAAGCTGCGACACAAGCTCTTAGTGTCGCTAAAACAACAGTACTAATCAGCAGTAGAAACTAGCGACACAAATCATTTTGTGTCGCTAAAGCGACGGTATTATTTGCGACACCGTCACTGCGACACAAGCTGCGACACCACCCTCGTGTCGCAATGACGAACAACACAGCAGAACTCTTCTGCAAATACATGTTTTCTGGGTGATTTCAAAACCCAATCTCCGAACCAGATTCAATAGTTGATCATCGTATACACCCAAACCAGTTAAAAACACATTTCAACTCATTTTAATCAACACAACACGTTATCCCCAAATTACCCACTTTAAACTCAATTAAAGTTCACTCTTTCATCCTTTCTTACTCAAATTAACCTCAATTTCAACAGGGGTTTTAGGTTTCTTACCAGCAATTGCAAAGAAACACCTTCCAAAATTACTCTTCAAGCTTAATTTGATTTCACTTTGGTTTCTCTTTCTTTTCTCTCACTAAAAACACACATATACACACTTGAACGAATTGAGATGTTTTTTTCGTGGTTTCTGGAAAGTGTTGGAACATGTTTTATTTGTAATTACACACTAATTTACACAATTAACCCCTCCAAACCGACTTTTGCCCGATACTGCGACACAAGCCTTGTGTCGCACAGGGCTCTGTGTCGCTACCTGCGACACTAACCCTTGTGTCGCATAACAGTACACAACTTTCAATTTTAACGAATTTCGGGGTGTTACAAAATGGATGCATCAACTCATTAGTTTAGACATGTTACAAACCCGAATGGAATGGTGGGTTTGAAAAACGAATATTATTCTTACTAAAAACCTATACCATAATGATACCTAAAAAGTTGTTTGTTTAGGTGTTACTCATTAATTTAGACATTTTTCACATCTGATTTTCTAAACCAGAATGAAATGGTGGGTTTGAAAACCAATTCTTATTCTTACTATAAACCTATACCATAGTGATACTAAGGGGTTGTTTGTTTAGATGTAAGTCATTAGTTTGGACATATTTCGGTCTAAAATCAAGATTATAGACCTGTGTATACGCAGGTTATGTAAGATAAATTAATTAATTAGTCAAATATATAAATTATATATGTCATTGTCAATATGTAACCATTTGTTAAATAAACATTAACAATGTTAAGGATTAAACCTATATCATAATGATACTAAGGCTGTTTGTTTAGATGTTACTCGTTAGTTTAGACATATTTCAAATCCGAATGAAATGGTGAGTTTGGAAACTTAAAGAATTTGATTGGTTAATAACTTTCAATATTTTTGGTAAAACAAGATTGATAAACCTAAAATTAAAGTATTTCAGTAAAATAGTAATAGTATTAATTAATAATAATTAATAATAAAGAATAATAAGAATATGATGAAAACATCTCTACAATATATTATTATTTTAAAATATGAAAATAGTTACGTAACAATGAAAAGAGAATGTGTATACTTCCATAATTCCATTCACGAATATTATTATATTAATTAATGGTAACAAATATAATATAAAATTTTAAAAAGTTATTAAAATTATTAAAATCTTAATTTTAAAAGAGAAATTTTAGTTAAATTAGTGAATTTTATTGGTTAATTAGATTTTAGGTGAAATCTAAGCATTTGATTGGTTAATAGGGGTCTATTTTTTAACAAAATTAATCTTATCAAAGTTTTCTTTTATTAATAATTAGATTTAAACTTTAAACCCGTTTATGCATATAGAAACTGTTAAATGCATACTTCATCCATTCATTGTGATTAATATATAAAGTTTTAATTTAAACATGTATATACACATAACACAGTTAATGTAAAACGAAACTTAAGCATAGATTTTTTTTAATTATTATTAATATAGATTTTTTTAATTAATACTTAAATTGTTTGATAAGATATAAATTTGTTATTGTTGATATATATAATAAATTAAAGTGTATGGGGAATTATTTTTGACATTTTTTTTTTTTTTTGTAAGATTTTTTAAGAAAATTAATTGATTAGATGTTTTAGGAAAATTAAATTACTTGATTGGTCTGTTTGATGAAATTAAGAAATTTGATTAGTTAATAAGGTTCAATTTTGCATAAAGAAATTTTAGGAGAGGTTTTCTTTTATTAATATTTATTTATTAGATTATATATATATATATATATATATATATATATATATATATTTTATAATTTAATTAATATTTAAGATAAGATATTTAATATTTTAATTTAATTTAATATAATATTTCTTATATCAAATTATAGTACCTTAAAAAAAAAACACCCCCATACAAAGTACAAACACAAATATATTAAAACTTTCCGCGACTCTCTCCAACTTAGCACCTACCGTTTACTTTTCAGACAACGCTTCCAGGGTTATATCCGTAAATTCACCATTTCCGTCAATATTTTATTTTTCCAAGTATCAAAGTCACCTACCGGAGATTTTAAACCACCGCCACCCTCCACTCCCTTTCCACCTCCTCACCACTTTCTCTCTCAAACCTATACATATAAAAACACACATATACATACACACATTTCCAAGCACAAAAAAATGGGATCTGAATTAACATACAGAAAGCATGAAGAACCTCAACCTTCTTCTGAATCATACTCCCCAAAACCTAACAAATCAATTCCATCATTTACTAACGTTATTCGTTACATGCTTCGCGAACAACGTCTCGTATTCGTTCTCATCGGCATTGCAATCGCCACCGTAATCTTCTCACTCGTTCCACAATCCACCACCAAATCCATAGACATAACTAAATCGTATTCGTTATCTGAATCCGTTCAATTAACGAATCATAGACGATCAGTTTATGATCCTATTGGATTTGAATCGATCAATTTGGGCGGGAAGATTCCGTTAGGGTTAAAACGGAAAGGTTTAAGGATTGTAGTAACTGGGGGTGCTGGTTTTGTAGGAAGTCATCTCGTTGATCGGTTAATTGCGAGAGGAGATAGTGTTATTGTTGTTGATAACTTTTTTACAGGAAATAAAGATAATGTTATGCATCATTTTGGAAACCCTAGGTTCGAGCTCATTCGACACGATGTTGTTGAACCGTTGTTGCTTGAAGTTGATCAGATCTATCATCTTGCTTGCCCTGCTTCCCCTGTTCATTACAAGTTCAATCCTGTTAAGACGATTATATCCTTCATTACGCTCGTTTTATTACTAATTAAACTGCAATTGTTCTTTCATGTTTCCTTATTATAGTATTACTAATCTTCATTTCATGACTGTTTAACTCAAATTGTTCATGTTTGTTGTCGTGTATCACACGGGTTCATAAACTAGTTTCTCCCTCTTCATGAATAGTATAACTAGTTTTTGTTCATGAATACTTTTCAATTTTGATTATTTATTTAGTAGTCGTTGAATTTAGCTAATTTTTGTTTGTGAATGTTAATTTTTTTCACATTTCATGACTAATCAAGTTAAACATTTTGTCTCTATTTGTGAATCCTTAATTCCAAATTTGTTTCTTACAAGACGAATGTAGTAGGGACGTTGAACATGTTAGGTTTAGCAAAAAGAGTTGGTGCACGTTTCTTGCTAACGAGCACCAGTGAAGTATACGGTGATCCGTTACAACATCCTCAAGTCGAAACCTATTGGGGAAACGTCAATCCTATTGGTAAGCTCCTTATTAATTACTAAATCACATAAAATACAAACAAATTGTATACTAGAATTAGTAATTGTAGTTAGATCTGGTTAATTAGTGATTAAAGTGGTCAACTATTACACCACTTTTTGCGGGTCTATGATTGGTTTATGCCTTATGGATGGATTTTAAATTGGTAATTTTGGGAGATCTGAGGGAGGGGTAAATTGGGTAGGAAGAATTTATAAATGTTTTAGCAAGAAAAAACAAACAAGATCTAATGAAGAAGTGGGTGTTAAATTGACAGGTGTCAGAAGCTGTTACGATGAAGGAAAGCGTACTGCAGAAACGTTGACCATGGACTATCATAGAGGTGCTGGCGTCGAGGTACGTTTTTTTATTTTATTTTTTTGACTAGGTTTTTTTGTACTTCAATTTATATCGTGGGTCCTTCCAAAATATTCGAATCGAAATTATTATTAAAAAAAATATTATAATTAAATTAATTTAATAATATTTTTCGTTTACAAAAATATATCTGACACGTAATATATTATTAATCGAATTTTGAATTTTTTAGTAATGGAAGTGGTTTTTGTACTTGTGATTTGTGAAGATAAAAAACTGTTTGTATTTTGTAGGAATCAATGTTTTTGGACAAACATGATAATTGAAATGATTTATATATTATACCCATGTTTTACTATTTGTTAATATTGGCAAACTATCATGTGTTTGATTTTGAACGTGTATATTATTTTAGTGCACTGAATTGCATTATTTTAGTGTAAAAATATATTCTTTGAAAAATATGTTTACACTAAAAAAAATTACTTCAAATTACTTCAATGTATCGCACTAAATCTTTTATAATTGATTTAAAATACACAATTCAACAATATAGTATTAAAAGTTTTATATAACGATTAAATTCTTTGATAAATGTAATAACAACCATTGTATCTACGAATTTCAAAATATAAATGAAAATTTTATAAAATTATAGTTTTAAAAAAAAAATATGATAGCAAACATTATATTTAGTAATTTTTAAAAATATTAATGGCAAATTTATAATAAACAAATCATATTAATGCATTTTATGTATTATATATATATTAATATTTAATGTGAATAGTGTTTAATGCAATGTTTAGTACAACACTAAATTTAGTACAACAATAAACACCGTTTGTCACCGCATTAAAGTAGTGCAGTATTTAGTGCTAACACTATAGTAAGTTTTTCTACACTTTTACACTATCTTAGGCGATTAACTTTTATTTGTTTTCGGCGGTCATACACCACCAATTTTGCACACTTACGACATAATTAAAGCACTTGTACAACTCTATTAATACATGATCAGTGATCAGTGGATGTGTACAGAGAATTTTTGATAGTGAACGAATCTATCACTTGTTTGTTTTAGATCAACAATTTTATCTCAGCTCTCTACTGATTTTGTTAAGGAATATTCTAAACAGTAATTGGAATTTTTCATGTAACAATTCTGGCTATGAGTAACATTTAAGTTAATTGTCTAAACCCATAAAAGATTGTCAAGCGTATGATCAACATTCATTTGGAACTTTCAGTCAAGTATCAAATTGTTTGCTTTATGTGTATGCTGATTTGCGATACGATCCTGATTAGTAATAGGAAATTATATAAGTTTAGGAAATTATATAAGTTTAATTATTTAATATATTAATTAGGAATATATTATTGACAGATTTTATTAGTATTAGAAAAGTATTATTATAATAATATTACTTAAATAGGGATAATCTTGGCGAGCAAGTTAGAGTTTATTTATATATAGGGCCTATGATTGTAATTCTGGTTATGCTGAATATTATGAGTTGATTTGGTTATCAATTAGGAGTGTTGGTTTACCTCTCAAAAGTAAACTGTTGGAGAGATGATCGATCTCTCGAATATCGATTATCTATCTGTTTTTACTATTTTATTCGTTATTATTAGTTGGTTCGTATCAATTTGCCATAGAACTGCTAGTACATACCTACTAGAAATTAGGATATTGTAGTTGGTTTTGTTTGAATAAAAGCGTGAAATGTATGATGTGTACGTAGGTGAGGATTGCGAGAATATTCAATACATATGGTCCTAGGATGTGCATTGATGATGGACGTGTCGTTAGTAACTTTGTTGCCCAGGTGCAGTCTTCTCCATCAGGATAATTATTTCATTCATTACTTTCAATCACTCTCTGATACTGATTCACGAACTATAAAACGATGCAGGCACTTAGAAAGGAGCCACTCACGGTTTATGGTGACGGCAAGCAAACAAGAAGTTTCCAATACGTTTCTGACCTGGTTAGTATTTTGTTTTCCTTTAAATTTTCTTGGTCTTGTCCGTCCCTATATGTTTCAGACGTTGACCGTTTAAATAAAATTAAGCTTTTTGACATATAGAAGCCAAATAACTGCAAAATATAACAAATGAAAATTTTGGCTGATACAAGACTTCATGTCCTTTAAAGCGTGCAGACACACCTTTACGACTTATACTATTATACAAGTCATAAACTGTGTCAAAAGTCAACAAACATATTTCCGGGGATGCCCGTTTGTTATATGAGATCTTCACTAACCAATTGTGGTCACTAACATTGTTATAATTCAATTTGTTTGAATCTAAAAGGTGGAAGGTCTTATGCGATTGATGGAAGGAGAACATGTTGGACCTTTTAATCTTGGAAACCCTGGTGAATTCACCATGCTTGAACTTGCTCAGGTAGACATCGTATTATTGCTTTATTCATGTGTTATTATCTCAATCTTGTATACCTTTTCTTATTTTTAACTCTGACTAACGTTTTAAGATAAATGATATGATAGTATAAGCGAGTTTGGTTTGAACTTTGGCAATTAAAATCAATTATGTTTCCAGGTTGTCCAGGAGACAATAGACCCAAATGCAAAGATAGAGTTCAGGGACAACACAGAAGACGACCCACACAAAAGGAAGCCGGATATCACTAAGGCTAAAGAGCTTCTAGGATGGAAGCCCAAGGTGTCTCTTCGCAAAGGTCTGCCAATGATGGTTTCTGACTTCAGGCAACGTATTTTTGGTGATCAAAAGAACTCTGGTGCGGATGCCACCACCAAATCTACCACCGCATAGGTGGCGTTTTGTATACACTACAGCAGTTGTTTTTCGAGTCGATTATCATTTGCCTAGAGTTGATTTTGTTATATTTACGTTCGATTTTATTAACATTTTGGATAGTAGATAGGGGTCGAGCAGCTTGATTACTTGTACCGAGATTAGTTGTAAGTTGTACCCCCAAGTTTTCCTTTTGGAATTCAAGTTGCTACCGCAGCACAAATATCATAGATCACTAGATCACCCTTGAATGTACGTTATTTGGACACATGGTTCTATACTAGTTATGTTGATTACCTTTTTGTCCTAATCAGTGAATTTTAGAACATCATATTTGAAGGTTGTAAAATGAAAGAATAACATTGCAGTACTGGAAAGTGTAACCTGATTTATTTTAAATATAATATAAGAAACACACGATGATGATGTTATAAAAAATTCAATTAGCGAATTAGATTCTTTAATTTTGTTCAGTTAGTTAAAATTTAGAACAATATGATGTCATAAATAAATATTAGTAATTTAATTAAATGAGATCAACTTATTTTATTTTTACTCTATAAATATTTAAATAACATTCTTCCAAGTCGTGAAAAAACTCCATATAACAAACAAGAAAATATTTTTTTCTATATAAATAAAATAAATCTAAACATCATACATAACAAATATCGATACTTTCTAAAGATAAAAGAATAACTATTGTGATAATAAAATAACTTTAGCATCCGTTTCTTATGAAAAATAACCTTTAAATATTGAATTAATTAATATGTTTAAAAAAATAATTATGAGCCATTTTATCTTATCTTAAATCTTAAATATATTATAGGAAGTGAGGTTATGACATCATATCTAAAATTCAATACTTTTTTAGTTCTATTTGAATCTTTATATATAACTTTTTTAGTTCTCAGTAAATTGACAATTTTACATAAAAAATCGAAGATTATAATTCATCTTGATGGGGTCTTCCTTCCGACGACACCCCAATCTCCTTTTAACGAGAGCTTTAAGTGACAAAAATAGTGTCTTACGAGTTCTACTTGCCTTATTATCTTGCAGCTTTTCTATTGTTGAGACTTGGTAATACTAGCTTATACTAGGAAGGTACTAACAAAATTGTAAGCTTTAGTTGATAATTTCACATGTAATATCCGTAGTTTAGCTAGGGTGCTAATGGGCTCACCCCCCCCCTTAGCCTTGGACCCACACTATTTATGTCAAATCAGTCAATAAACAATTTAATCAGTCTATTTTTTATTATTCTATTTATTAAATTAACTTTTTTACAAAAAAGATTAAATATAAAATTATATTTATTGTTACTTTAACTATATAAGAAATCTATACATTTTAATTTATTTTATTGTCAGTTTAAAAATTAATAAAAAAACACTTATACTAAAAATTTATTTTATAAAAAGTTCTCTTACTTAATTTAATTATTATTGTTGCAAAATTTGAAAGAAGTGTTATAAACCAATATTTAAAAAGCGTTCTTACTTAATTTTATATTAAATTTTTTATGTGTTTAAAGAATATTAATATTTAAAAAAAAATAAATATTTAATGATTATTCCTACAAGAACTTGTACTTATATATAATCAAAAGTATCAAAATAAATAAGCAACACAAATGATAAAATTAAAAAGTAATAGAAGATAAATAATTAGAGAAAAAGGTAATAAAATATTGAGGGGTCAAATCATTATTGTAGGGGGTGCAATTATAATAAGCCTTTAGCTATAGTGATGGCTGACACTAGGGGTGAGCAAAAAAAATCAAAACATCGAATCGTAATCGAAATCGAAATCGAAATAATCGGAATAATCTAATAAAAAAACCTGTTATATTTATACATTCAATCAATCTTGTCCTTAATATTTGTTTATGTTAGTTAAGTCTAACTTGAAATGTTTAAAGTGTTTCAGATTTATTTTTGTGAAAGTAGAAGGGCTGTCTGGTCATTTTTATATCTTGGACGTTGTTTGTAGACTTCTAGATTATGATGAATATTTTGAGAAGAATAGAAGTTTAAGGGTGCTTTTTTGTCATTCCTGAAAGTTATTTGTATGTAATCCTTATTTAGGGTTTGTTTTCATTATTCTTCATCATCTTATTCTCATATGTGTGTGTATTCGATCCGCTCTCTTTCTCAATTGTATATCATTCCCAATCTTTGGGTTTGAATTAGTAATTAGTAATTAATTAGATATTTTCGTTTGGTCACTGGTCTTGATCAACCTAATTATTGGTGATCTTGTCACTGGAAATGATAAAGATAAACTCCTACTACTAAAGAAAAATGTTACATCTTATCACTTACATTTGTCCAAGTGTATCATGCTCACTCATAGGAGTATCAAGAGATCTATTTACTATTTCTTGATAGCGTTTGCTATCAAGAAACAAAGCATTTATCAGTTATGAAGAAACATGTCAATGATTGAGGTGAATCAATAAACTTACACCAGATACTATGTCGAACCTTAAAAATGATTAGGATTCTCTTAAAGCGCATGTTTAGTTCCTACAAAATGTCAAGCGTACAATACCTATATATCAAAGAGAAAAAATTTCAGATGCTCAGTCAACCCAACCTTTTACCCCCATGATCATTGTCAGACTTTTTTCACTCACTCTAGACATTGATCTCGCAGAAACGAAACAGCAGAGCCGCAATAATTATTAACCAATAACACTACGTCACGTGTACAAGAAACCCCGCAGTCAACTGTGGTCAACGACTAATTCCCGCAAGACATTTTTTAACCTAAATACCCGTTGTATTCTCTCCGCGGGCTGCGGGTATTGCAAATTTCAAATTAAAGTTGGGTTATCCTCGATTTCAAGAGGGAACTTTATTGTTTTTCACTTTGAAACAAAATTCCAAGATGTTCATGCGATTTTTGGCAATCGAGAGTGATTTTCGGCGCCGGGTAATGCTTATTTTTCATTACTTTTAACTCTTTTTCATGTATCAATTGTGTTAGTTTGTAGAACCATATATATTTATTATATTTGTTGAGTTTCGATAGATATCGAAGTTGGTTTGAAGTCTTATTATTTGTTGAGAGATTCTATATTAAATGTGAAGATTGATTGATCATTGTCTACATAAATTGATGAAGAAGAGTAGTTAAGGCCATAAATATGTTTTAGATAATTTAGGTTCAAAATGATTAGGATATAATGGATTTTGATTAGACTTATGCTTAAAAAACTGAATAATTAGATGCTAAGGTTGACTGATTAGGTTGTACTTTTTAATTGATGTATAGGATTCACATGTCAAATGCTTGTACTTAAATGAATACTAGAGAGTAGTCGAGGCTATATGTATGTTAGATGATGGTCTGTAAAGTGGGTGTAGGATTATTATATGTTCAAAGTGCTTTGGTTGATTATCGATTTTCATTAGATTCTTGATTGATAAACAATTTAGCTGCAAAGGTTGTATAAGATTATTACATCAAATGCTTCTACGGAGAGTAGTTCACACCGTTGTTTGGTTTAATTTGATGTTTGGATTGATGTAGGCTGCTGCTCTCCAGGAGTGTGTTTGATTTCGTGTGTCAATGGTTGTATATGTAGTTTTCATTGCTAATGTTTGTTTTGTGTTGTTGTAATAACAGACTATTATTGCTTTAGTTTTGTTCTCAGCTGCTGACTTCATGCTACGGCTTGTATCATTGAATTTTTTATATTTTTGGGTGTTGTAGCTTGTCTCTTCGTGTAGCTGTGAATCAATTAATTTTGTCAAGGATTATGAAATTAACTTTTAATTTATTTTGGTTAACTTAGATGTGAGCTTCTGCAAGAAGTTTTGTGTAATAATTGTTGGGAGAGCATTTATGAGACCACTATGAGATGGAATCAAAAATAAATATAGTAAGTTCTCTAAACCAATTTTGTGAAATTGTATTTATAATTACACTATATAAGTTAGTAAATTAGTTAATTTTATGCAGGGTAAGTACTATTATGCGGATGTGATTGTGAAAATCATTTTTGATATTATCCAAGATATAGAGAAGCAGTTGAAGTAAATGGGGGATTGTCATAGACTATTTCGTAAAATATGTTATGGACAATGGTTTGATACACCGGTTTGTAGATTACAATATAACTTGTTGCATTTTATGCTTTTAAATTTTGTTGGGGTTAATAAAGGTAGAGAGGAGTTGGTTTTTAATGTCGTTGGTAAAAGACTACATTTTGGGCCAGAACAATTTTGGTTGATATCTGAGATGAAGTTTGATGTTTTACCGCAAATACCTAGAACTGGAGGGGGTTCGTTTAGAGAGAGAGTATTCGGGAAGATTGTGAAACGAAACGTGTGTGTGCGTAATCTCCATCACACTTTTACATACCTACTTGATAGGTATACGAAGTTGGATGTTGTGCGAATTTGTTTATTATAGCTTTTGCAAGTTGGATTTGTTGATGGGATATTTATACTGTTGTTGATGATGAGTTACTACGGTTGGTTGAAGATTCAAATGTGTGGGATAAATTTTCATGGGGTTCCTATGTTTGGCGTCCCACGTAACATCCCAAAAAAATTTGTGAGTTATTATCTATACTTGTCGTGGTGTTAAATTTAATTATAAATATGTATTTAATGTAAAATACAAATAATGAGCTTGGGTTGAAAATATAAATGAGAAACAAGTTTAGGGGTTAGAATGCAAACTGAAAGCGTTGGAGGTACTATATTGTTAAATGCGGTTGATGGAGGATTAAGTATAAATTTAATAAATATATACTCTTCTCCTGAATTCTAAAAACAAAAAGAAATCATTGTGTGTGTGGAGTGTGACAACCGTCACTAAATCAGGCTAGTTGACTGTCGGTTGATCTTTATATTAGATTGTAAACTAATCTATGACTTA
This sequence comes from Gnaphalium uliginosum, assembly GCA_963930675.1. Taxonomy (NCBI): domain Eukaryota; kingdom Viridiplantae; phylum Streptophyta; class Magnoliopsida; order Asterales; family Asteraceae; genus Gnaphalium; species Gnaphalium uliginosum. The sequence goes on along the minus strand of OZ005680.1, from coordinate 35,209,748 downwards.
GAACTTATAATTGTGTGAATCGTTTAGTCCTAAATGCTATTCTATGTACACTTATTGAAGTGACATGTCAAGACTCATAAGGAATTCGTGTCATTTCTAAGGCATTTGACCATTTATACTCGAAATTGTTACGCGTTAAATAACATCATAAACGTATAATAGTAATAACGATTATAAGTAATAAGAATATTAGCTCATATAATGTATATATAATAAGCTAAGTAATGATCTATAACTTATAATTAACGAAGATATAACACGTTAAAAAGATAAAAGTTGAGTTTTCTGTGAGGTTGCGCTGTTTGGGTCATAACTATCTTGTCTGGACTCCAAATGACTTGAATCCAAAGTCCATGGTGTCTAAACTCATTGGACTACATCATGTCCAGAATTCAACCCATAATTCCCTCAAGAAGTCGGCCTAGGGGGAGAGTACGGAGCAAGCAAAGATTTTTACTTAATTCCATAATATCCTATGCAATTAAACCTAGTCCTTATCCTAAACCAAAACATCCAAAACCCTAAATATTTTTCTCTGCACTCTAGCCATATCCCACCTCAATTCAGTCGACTTTCATCTCATATGCATCTTTTAATCATCCGTTTCACGAATCAAGCGTTGTTGGTGGTATGTCTCTTACCTTTCTCTCAATTCTTTACATTCGTATTCGTATTATTATTTATTTTCAATTGAAATCCAATTTTTGATCAAATCATGTTATGATCGGGTTTAAAATAATACAAAACTTATAATAAATCAATTTCATTTCGATTTTCAAACGATGTCAAACTTTTCAGTGCGCCATCAGCTAAGTATTCTGAGCATTATATTTAAATAAAATTATTTGCAACTAGTAAATAATAAGAAAATTAAGAAAATAATATATATTAAAAATTTATATCATAAGGTTACTGTGGTAAAATGTCGAGATTTGAATCAATTATTTTAATTGGTTTTGATACATCATAAGTTGCAGGAACATTTCACTAAATCGATGTGTGATGGCTTGTGAACCAAACACTAGTGTATATGTTGTTACAAAAAGTGTAAGACTTAGACACGTTTGACACTCGATAGAGAACATTGTGAGTCTATTCAAAGACTAAGAGTGATTCATCAAAAATAGGATACAATGGAAAGGCCATTAGCCTTGTCTAGATTGTAACCTATACACATGGGTGCATTTGTAGATTACTAGTTGGATACTTGGGAAGCTTAGAACTTGCTTGTTGAGGTGAGTCTTCGTGGCCCCATTTTTCTTATACTTTTTCGTTGCGGGAAAAGGATGCTCAAATTGTTTTAAATGCTTTTTATGTTGTTGTACACTATTTTATTCTTTTTGGACATGAGGTGTAAATGCGTTACATGTGTAGTTTAATGTGGGATACTATTCTGTGTGATTCTATTATGTGTGGCTCTATGGAGAAATATTAGTAGTACTATTGGGTTGCGGCCCCACCCTTGAGTTGGTAAGCTTGACATTGGGTGAATATGATCTGATGTATATTTGAAGACTTTGATACATTTGGATACTCGTTGATGGGTTTGAGACACTATGCTTTACATTAATTGCATGTATATGTGCCATTTCACTCATGTGTTCTACTCAAGGCTACACAACAATACTTATGTTATGCTAAACCTACAAACTCACCAACCTAGTATTAACATTTTCGAGCATTCCTTTTCAGGTAACAATAACAATGCGTAAGGAGCATGAGGCTTAGAGGCTTTAGCGAGACTACTAGGCTATGCATTTGAGACTTGTTGAACTTGATGTTCGATTATTTACTTTTACATACTTATGGGCGTGTTTTGCCTAGACATATTTCGTAATGCGAAACTTTGATTCTTTATTGTTTATGACTATGTTTTTCGTGGAAATGATTGACCACGATACAAGTCACCATTTGTGTCGGGCGACGTCATGACACGTTATTTGATTTCATATAGTGAATCTCTTGTATATCAATGTGTTATGATTATTTGTCTGTCGCACTCTGTGTTTCCGCCTTAGACGGGGTGTGACAGATTGGTATCAGAGCCATTGGTCATATAGAATTAGGTGGAGTAATCGATCTAGACTATAACCTAGGAACTCGCATATAGTTGGCATTATAGGAACTATGTGTGCATGAAATTATAGGTGTTTAGTGATGCTAACTTTAGTTGTCGCTTTCAGTCATGTCGGTTAATCGGGTACCTTCACCCGTTTCTCCTTAACTTTCCGATCCTCGAGCGAAGCACGCTCCATTGGTGGACCCGCACGTGCATCGTACCCCGAGAGGATTATACCGGCTTAATGCTACGGGACCCCTAATGAAGCGGACGACTCGCAAACGAGTTAGGCTAGGCTGTGGGATCGTTATCCAGATTTCATCGACGACCGTGTGTGCACCAGCACCAACAGAGGGAGACGTGGAGTCGGATCTTCTATCCGATACCGAGAGTGATTTTAGGCTTGAGAACGCTATCCAAGAGCGACCTCTCAACCCGACTGATTCGGGTAGCCTCTAGGAGAGCAGGATTGGACCTATGCGAGGCCGGACTTTTTCACTCCCTACCATTCGAGTAGGCACTAACCTTGAGGTTCCTTCCGAACTCCAACGAACGAAGGAGGGAACTCGACGACTCACTCATTTAGTGGCTACTTGTTCATGGGGCACTTAGACATCTAGGTGGCTAGTGTCAGACTATTTATTACTTAGTTCTTATGTTGATTTCTTTTGTTATTTCGACTTTACCCATTTTGAATCGCAATCATACATTATTGGATGTTTATTTAAGTTAAGGAAGTTGTGGAATTATTATTGTTAGAGTAACGTGTTAGTGATTATATATATATCCAAACTTCTCTTCTGTCTAAAACTTACGAGTTATCCCTAATTGTATAGAAAATGCCTCCAAGAAGTGCGACCCGCAGCGCTGACCGAGATAATGAAACCTGGGACATTAGGATTATCATCACTGGTAAATGAAGAAATATCCAGTACTTTAAGTAGAGATGTGACCACAGTATCTTGTTGATCCCATGTGGCATTGGAGTGCTCAGTTGAGTGAGCAGGCTTCTGGTTGATTGGAATGGGGTGTGATTCATCAGCGCCCTCTAGTGTAACCAGAACAACATCAGACTCTGATGTGTCTATTGGTTGGGGTCCCTCATCATCACCAACTTGTGTTCTAGCTGATGGATCATTAGAGATATAAGGTGAGACCTGTAATCCACCATGTGACATTGGTGGATCATTGGCGGCCTGTGCAGTGATAGACGGGAGTTGGTCCAATTCTGTAACAAGTACAGTGCCACCAGCGATGGATGTGTTAACATCCGCCAATGACACTAGCCCTTTTTCTGAAATGACATCCTGTCTAGATGCCAAGTGGCTGATGTGTAGACTCTCAGATTGAGTGTGGGATGCACTCATAACTTTGCTAACAATAGGTTTAGCTACTACAGCTGTTTGTAGGTTTCCCTTTTTGAAGTCACTAGACTGTCGTGATTCCAGTGAAGTGGTTGCAGGCTCAGGGATTTCAAAGTTTCCCTCAATGACTGAATGTACAGTCTCTGATTCAACCTTGGCATCTGTAGATGTCTTCTTTTTGCTACGTCCCTGATCCTTTAATATCAGGGACCCTAATTTGTATCTTTTCTTGGTGGGTGGTTTTGTCTTTTGAAGTGGTTGGTCAACTGCAATAGTCACTGGGGGTGTGGTCAATGATCTAGTTGATGGGGGGAAATGATTATAGTGGTTTTGGTGCAAAAACAATTTCATTCTTCATTAAAGCAGGCAAAGTCACAACAATTGGTTGAAAGCCTTGGAATGACTTGAGTATATTCTGCATACTGATCTTTAAAGATCAGTGACGAGAACCTTGAGTATGGAACATACTGATTGTGTGTGGGGGAAGTGACTTTATTGACTAGCTCGTCAAAGATCACTCTTACATAATCAACTTTTAGATTGTTGATCAGTGACCAGCTAATCTGAGCCTCTAGTGTAGAAAATTTATCAAAACTTCATGTTATATACCCTGTTATTTGAGATAAGCCATCCACGATGGTATGAGTGCAAGTATACCAAAATTCACTTAACCATTGTGGATGCATATCCCTAGGGTTAAAGTAAGGGCAGAGTAGATGAAGTGAGATTTCAAAAATTGTAAAATTTCCTCAAACCCTGATTTCACCGTTTGAAGATTTGCCAAATAGTTGTTTTTTGGAACGGTAATGGCTAAATCAATGTCCACTGATGGAGCTTTTTTAGGCTTGATTTCATCAGTGGGTTTGTAAACAATTGCGAAGAATATAGATTTAGCCATTTGTTCGTTAAGTTTTGAAAAACGGAGCAAATTAGGGTTTAGAAATTTTGGGGGTTTTGAGAGAAAATGATAGCGTGAGAAATGAATCAAATGACGAAGGCACTAATATATAGGAGTGGCGAACAGTTGGCGTGTGCAGTTGTAATTGAACCGTCAAAAATAGGTAGTGATGGAAATAATGGTGAACATGGTGGAGGTGATGACATTAATGACGATGGGAGAGGTGCACTGGAAAAGTGGTGCTGACTAGAAGAGAGAGTATCAGGTAAAGCGTCCCTTTTTCGAAACGTACCATAACATTTATTTTTTGTTACATTAAATTTGCGCAATAAATTAAATGTACCGAGAATAATGTTTGTAGTCATCAATGATAATAAGTGACTTACTGATTATACAATCAATGGTAGATTGATTATCCATCACCATATTTGAATTTTTATATATGTTTTTTTTTATTGTTTTTGGATTTTTATAAAGTTTTTATCTTAATGAAAAATAGAAAATTTTTAGTGAGATGTAAAAGATAGGACTGACTTCATAACATGCAACTAGATAATAATGATTGAGTGAGATACAATCTCGTTGATGAGTCAGTTGAAAATTATAAGATAGACAATATTTATATCTAAGTTACAGATAATGCAATTACACAATAAATGAAATAAAGATGAATCAATGTCCCTGAGATACGATCTTACCCTAAATAAGTGAAAAAGAGTTCAAAAGTATTTCAATTTATTGTATTCAAACCATATTTATAAAAGCCAATACACAAGTCATTGAAATACGGTCTTACCCCAAGTCAATGAGTCTTGTGCATTGAGTGATATAAACCATGACCAACTCTCTGAAGAGATTTGGTTGTCAGTAAAAATATGAAAGAAAATCTTTTTGTGTTTTAATAAATTTTATATCAAAGATAAAAATATATACAAGTCACTAATATGTAAAAAATTTGAAGTTGCTCTAACATATTTTATTCATTTAAATTTAACATACTCAACTCATGATAAATAATTAAATCTTTTCTCATCAAGTGGTTTTGTAAATATGTCAGCAAGTTGGATAATCAGTTGGAATAAAATGAAGTTTAATGTCATATTTCATGACATGGTCCCTGATGAAGTGGTACCTCACATCAATATGTTTTGTCCTGGAGTGCATGACTGGATTATTAGTAATGACTATGGCACTTTGATTATCACAGTAGATAGGGACTGAGTCAAAAGTAAAGCCATAGTCGGCTAGTTAATTCCTCATCCATAAAATATAAGCAGTACATCCACTGACAACGACATATTCAACCTCACCGGTTGAAGTAGAAATAGAGTTTTGTTTCTTGCTTAACCAACTAACCAAGTTTTCACCTAGAAATTGACAGCTACCTGATGTACTCTTTCTATCCAGTTTGCATCCAGCATGATCAGAATCAGAATATCCCTCCAATGAGAAATCAAAACCAACTGGATACCAGAGATCCAATCCTGGTGTTCCTTTGACGTAACTGAATATTCTCTTTACAGTGAGTAGATGTGATTCCTTTGGATCAGCTTGATACCTAGCACAAAGACAAGTAGCATACATACTATCTAGTCTACTTGCAGTAAGATATAGCAGTGACCCAATCATTTCTCTATAAGTAGTGATGTTTATAGATCTACCATCAGGGTCAGCTTGTAACTTAGTTGCAGGTGAATCGGGAGTAACGAGTGAGGAACATGGTGTAAATACAAATTTCTTTAATAAATATTTAACATATTTTCCTTGGTTTATGAAAGTTCCAGTTTTGGATTGTTTAATTTGTAAATCCAAAAACAATGTTAATTCCCCCATCATACTCATCTCATAACCTTTGGTCACGAGTTCAGCAAACTCCTTACACATTGCTTCATTAGTAGAACCAAATATAATGTCATCACATATATTTGTACCAGTATGACATCTTTCTTATTTCTTTTGATGAACAATGTGCTATCAATTTTACCTCTTTCATAGCCATACCTGACAAGATAAACAAAAAGGGTGTCATACCAGGCTCTAGGAGCCTGCTTCAAACCATACAAAGCTTTGTCTAATTTGAAGACATAACCAGGATGTTTGGGATTAGTAAAACCAGGTGGGTACTTAATATACACTTTACTCTTGCAACTTTTTACATCCATATGATATACTTTGAACTTCTTTTGTGCAACATAAGCAAAAAAAGATTTCTGATTGCTTCAAGTCTTGCAACAGGGGCAAAAATTTCATCATAGTCAATATTTCCTGTTGACAATAGCCTGAGCAACTAGTCTTGCTTTATTCCTTACAATCACACCATCAACGACCATTTTATTTCTAAATCCCATCTTGTCCCTATTACTGATTTGCCTTTATGTTGATGCACAAGTTTTCAAACTTTGTTCCTTTCAAACTCTGCCAGCTCTTCTTGCATTGCTGATATCCAATTATGATCAGTGAGAGCTTCATCAACTTTCTTTGGCTCCATCATTGACATAAAACTCACAAAGAAACAAAAATTAGCAGTTGCTGACCGTGTTTGGACTCTGGATTGGGAATTACCAATAATCAATTGATTATCAATATGTTTTGTCCACTTAGTCATCGCTGAGGTTCAGCAGTGACTGTTTTACCCAGTGAGTGACAGTGTGATGGATTAGCATTAGGACAGTGAGTATATTCTGATTGAACATTATGATTTGTGGATGATAATGGTTGGTCTGGTTTTTGATTGAGATGGTGATCCTTTTGATTTGTTAAGATCATCATCTTGATCAGACTCTAATGAATAGTTGAAAAACTGTTCATCAGTAACTTTGTTATTTAATGATGAGTCACTATCCAATTTATTTCATTGAAGTCTAGGGACTCCTAGTCTTTTGGATCAGTGAGTGACTCTTCATAAACGTCATTAAATGTGACATCCATAGACTCTTCAATACATTCTATTCTTTTGTTATAGGCTCTGAAAGTCTTAGAGATGTTTAAATAGCCTACAAATGTACCTTTATCAGCTTTGGGATCAAACTTTCCCAAGTGATCTCTTTTGTTTAATATGTAGTAAGTGCTACCAAAAATATGGAGAAAACTTATATTGGGTTTTCTCCCCCATAATACCTCATAAGCTGTCTTATTATATCTTTTGACACATAGTGACCTATTCTGAGTAAAACATGCAATACACACTACTTCATCCCATAAATAGGTCTTAAGACCAGCCTCTATTAGCATTGACCTGGCAGACTCAATGAGATTTTTATTTCTCCTTTCAGCAACCCTATTTTGTCGTGGGGTTCTAGCTGCTGAAATTTTTTGTGAAATGCCTTTTTGGTCACAAAAACTTTCTAACTCAACATTCTTGAACTCAGTGCCATGAACAATTCTAAGTTGTTTAACTGGTTGATCATTCAAATTTTCCATCTTTTTGATAAAACTTATTATTTCACTACCTGTGTCATTTTAAGATTAGAGAAAGAATACCCGAGTATATCTGAAATATTCATCTACAATGATCAAATAGTACTTCGTTCCACCTGACTTGGTGTACTCACCGGTCCAAAAAGGTCCATATGAAGCAAATGAAATAACTAGTTACTGATGAACCATGTTTACTTTTAAAAGTGGAACTGTGTTGTTTACCTTTCTCGCATGTTGAACATAACTTATCTTTATCATAGGTCAACTTTGGAAGACCAGTGACCATATCATTTTTTATATGAAGATTTATGCTTTTAAGTTTAGGTGAGAAAGTCTCTTATGCCGCAACCATTTTTCTTCAGAAAATGGTTCTGGAATTGAAGCAGGTACCTGATTTAGCAGTATCCATATTAACCACATATGTGTTCCCTCTTCTATTTGCAGCAAGCACAACACTCTCTGATTTGTTGTAAACAACCCCAGCTTCATGATCAAACAAAACCTTATTTTTAGAATCACATAATTGACTTATACTCAGCAGATTATGCTTCAAACCTTCAACATATGTCACCTTCTTGAATATTACTTTCCCATTGCTTAACACCCCCATAACCCTTGGTTTACCAATGTTATCATCTTCAAATACTACATCGGCACCACATTCCTCCTGGTAGTCAGTGAGAAGGGACTTACCATACGGTCATATTTCTGGAACATTCACTGTCCAGATACCAGATAGTCTCTCTAAGAATGCCCTACATCAATAATGAAGATTAGTTCAATTAGGAAACCCATTTTGAGATAGGTTCATAGTGGTCAAGCCTAGATTTTGGCTTCCATTGGTTAGCAAAAATGGTTTTTGTAGTATCAGTGACTTTTTTAGATTTTGAATAAGGAGTCACTATACATTCAGTTGAAAGATGGTTTCTGTTTCCACATTTGTAGCACTTTTTGTTCAATGATTTAGCTTTTCTGGTTTTCTAAGTTAGATGTTCTTTTGATGGATCAAAAGAGTCACTCACTTTTGATGACTCATTTATGAGTTTCATAAGTTGATGTACTTATTTGGTTTAGGCTCACTGAAGATGGATATTGGCTCAAAGATAATATGTGAAAATTCACCAGTGCTATTAACAATAGTTGAATCAGCAAGTGATGCAGCAAACTCATAATCACCTCCCAAAATAGCTTTAACTTGTTTTGAGATTTGATTATTTATGCATTGATTAACCCTGTTAGTAGATTTGCACCAAGATTCAACAATCATTTTTAATTGTAAAGATTGTGTTTCAAATTTAACCTTTTCTTGGATGCAAACTTGATTAGCATAAATCTGTGCATCAAGCTCAATTTGCAAATATTTAATTTTAGCTTGATTTGCTTGCTGATCAAACAACATTTGACTTTAACTCCGTGAGTTTAGTTTTTAACTTTCTTTTATTGTCATGTGCATTAGATAAATCCACAATAAGACAATCAAGCTCTAAATCCTTTTCAGTTAATGAGTAGTCCCTGAAATTATGTACCTTGGACAATGTTTCAGGATCCCAACCCATCATTGAACACTTTCTTATCACTTCAAAACTATTTTTCTTAAACTCATCATCACTAGCCATGAAGCACATGTCCTGTCCATACATATCAGTGCCTCATCTTTTTCATCAGATGATGAAGAGTCAGAGTCACTAAAAGATGCCTCTTCAGCGACAAGACCTCTACTCTTCATTTTGCCACCCTTAGCGAGTGCTTTCAGCTTTCTGTACTTTGCCTTGTACTTACCATACTTGTCCCCTCTTGGCTTCTATTCAGTGACCCTGGCAATTGGTTTAATTCTGCAGTCAACTGCATAGTGACCATGCTTACCACAGTTATAACAACTTATAGTGGCCTTTGAACTATCAGTGACTAGAGCTATAGTGAAATTAGAACTTCTAATTCCTTTTTTAAAACTAGATACCAACATAGCCATATTCTTATCTAACTGATCTAGACTCAATTCATCACTCTCTTCAACAACTTGCTCTTTCACCTTCTCCACTTCAACTTCTACAGCATGCTTAGCAGGTTTGGTGGTTTTCTTAACAATTATAGTCTGACGGTTTTCTTCTAATTGGTTAAGCTCGGCGACTAAGGCATTAGAAATATATTGTGTGCCTAAAGTCACTCTAATATGATCATTTTGATCAGCTTGTTTTTCAGAATGCTCCCAGTTAAGAAGAATACCATAGACTTGAGTGAGATTTAAGTGATGATAGTCATTTCTTTGTCTGATGCAGGTGGCTATTGTACCCCAAATCTTTCTAAGCAGAATGTCTAGAAATTTCTTAACAATGAATCTTGTTTCTTTTTCAATACCAGCCTTTTCCATTTTGTTGGTCAGTTACTGGTACCTGGTATAAGTACCACACAATGATTCATTTTGATTAATCTCAAACAATTCATATTGCCTAATTAGATTTATTTCTCTGTTATGCACGATATCAGGGGTACCAATATAAATGTTCTTGAGGGTGTCCAACATTTAATTAGCAGTGCACACAACCTCACAGACTCAAACACCTCATCAGACAAAGCCATGCCAATGATGATTTTAGCTTGCATATCAAGCTACACCAACCTCTTGTCCTCATCAGACCATTGAGACTCTTGCTTAGGCACTAAGATCTCTGGTGAATCAGGAGTAGTCGCAATAGCATGTACAGTAGGCAAAATAGTTGTTGGGATATGAGGGCCATTTAAAACAATAGAACATAGTCGGTCATCAATAAGGTCAAAGAACATCATCATCCGGGACATCCATGTTTCGATCCTTGATGGATCAAAAGTAGGTGGTTTCATGGTAGAACCATTCCCTTTCTGATATGATGAGTCAACACAACTATAACGTACGGATTTCATTGCAGATCTGATTTATGAATATTATTAATACTGCTCTGATACCAATTGTTAGTCCCAGATTCACTTATAGATTAAGTGATCTTATTTCCAAAGTTAAAGCTTTGATTTGTAGAGTGGTGTGAATACAAATACTTGTTTAGCTTCAGCTTTTCAAAATTTGTTTAACAGTTTATAATTCAAAGCAATAAACAGACTATAAGATAAGTAATCAATGCAATAATGTAAAAATGATATAGTAGTTGAAGAGTGTATATTATTGAATCAAAAATTACAAGTCAAACACTTATTGCGGAATAGATCTAGCCTAAACTAAGATCTAATCAATGTATGTTGACTATTACAACTTGCTAAGACTCACTGATCCAACTAATCGATAAAGTGATTACTCGCTGACTCGTGATCGTACTTAGACACACTTAATCACTGATAGTACAGATGATTAATACGAAAACACCAAACTTCTAAGTATATATCACTCTATATATAGGATAGATTATCCGTAAATGTCTCCTATAAAACTGGAATGTAGAATGACACGTGTCGCTGTTTGATTGGCTCTGGTAAAAAACAGTTAGGGTAGATTCTGTGTTCCCTATTTCTGATCATGTGAATGATGTGACTTGGAATTCCTTTAATCACAGTAAAGCTTGATGTCACGCAATCCTGCACTTGTATAAGTCTTGGATGTCACTGACGCTCTTTGATAGGGACCAACAACCAGCGAGTACAAAGATAACAAGTTAGTTTATTATTTAATCAGCCGCTAGAGGAGAGATACTCTTCTTCACTCACTGCAAGCTATCATGCTCTTATAGATTGATTCTTCTTATCTTCTTCTAGTTAGTGTCTTCTTTTCAGAGACAACGACTGCTTCCTTTATTGACAGAATGAGTGAGTTAAATCTCTCGCTGTCATGAGGATGACCAGCGATTACGCAGAGTAGAGATTCAGTCACTGCTAAACAGTTTATTGCAAACTATAGAGCAGTGATCTTCTTCTTCATTGACAAGGAGTTAGTCTTCATCATTTCTATTGAGAGATAATTGTAACAATAATTTGATTGATTAAGGACCAGTGACTCAACAATATATATATATATATATATATATATATATATATATATATATAACCATAAAGATAGATTAAAAGTATTAAAATAAGTAATTTTTCTTACTATAAAAGGTTGAATAAATTCCATTGTGGAATAACTTAGAAATTTATTGTCACCAACTTTTAGTATATGCTCATTTCTCTTTTGGGGGATAACATTTTTAAGTCCTTGAAAGTAGACTTCCACACGTAGGTTCCCCATGGAAAATGGTTCCATTCATCAAAATACTCATCTAAATACAGGATAGTACGATCCACTAATGCCTTTTTATTACCACCAAGTTCAAGAAATATATACACGACAATCACAGCCAAACACGCGCGTACTGCATCTTCATCTGATAGGGAGCTAAATAATTGATGGTTCTCAAAAACACTTCTCACGTGATCTATGCGAACCTTGCCGCCACCAATGTTAACAAAAATACGAGGCTCGAACGAGCGATCATGTGACAACCCTAAAATTTCGGTCATTTCCGTACATCGTATCACGTGCATATTAGGCTAATTCCCTAGGCAATTAATATGAATTTGTTTTCATCGAAATAAAGTTTAGCACAAAGTCCACGTTTGCATTAGAGATACGCACTATTTTAATGCGGAATGCATTCGTAATCATTGAGAATTACACAAACAATCGGTAGAGATCGACACCCACGAACGTTAGTGATCAATTTTCATAAATAACATAAATCTATTCGAATATAAATACTAGTTATTTATAGTACGGTAATTATGCTAATATATAAGCATAACAACCTTAATAAACGATAAACGTTCACGAAAACTAAAAGACGTACAACAATAAGTTAGATAATGTAATTAATCGAACGAGCTAACGATAAATATTCGAATATTATCAAACCAACTAGTAATATTCTAACACCATTAAATTACCCTAATTACCAATAAATTACCTTAATTACATGATTAGCACTTAACTATGCTTAATGACCTAAATATCTACACCTAAACTAACAAGTTGAAAATCAAAAGGGCCCCCCCTTTGACTTCCCAAAAATCAGCCATCCCCCATGGCCCCCTCCATTGACTTTTGAAAGAACATGCACACCATACCTCACGCCTTACCTCTTTATTTGATCATTTAACCTTCAAACAACATACAACACTTCACACACAAATTAACACACTCATTTCTCTCCCTCTCCTCCAAACTCACGGCCCAAACCCCCTCCCCAATTTCTCTCACTTTGATTTTCAAGAACACCACCATAAACCACCACTTTCAAAACACAATATAAAGCTCTTTCAACATATAAACACCTACAAATCAAAACACCACTACATTCCCATGGGTAAACCAAGTTAAATACAAATATTGGAGCTAGGAAACATACACCAAGAAATCAAGTTCTCATATTGCTCAAATCTCACTTTAAAAGCTTTATAAGGAAACTTTTTTCTCTAATCTTTAACTTTATATATATGTTTATGATAAAAATGTTCACTGCAAACGATTCATTATAAGTCGTGGTTTGGTTTTGGGGGATCACCGTCTATGTTTCAAATTTTAAATCGTATCTTAGGCCTTCGACGCCACTTTTTGATTTACTGATGAACTTTAATAAATAATGGTTTATGATTGAGTCTTAAACCTGTGAATTCACTCAACAATTATGTTGACATTTTAAATATGTTTTTCAGGAAATTAGTCATGCCGCAGGAATTCATGCATCATTTGGACCGTACTTCCCATGATAATTAGGATGCCATCTTTTGAAAAATGTATCATTTGTAAAAACAATGTATTCGATAACATTACCATTTTGACGGCTTGATAAGCCGTAACTTTGTAAAACTTTATTTGGTATCTTAATATATTAGATGTTCTGCTATAATCATATGCTCTTGATTTAATGTCGATTGATCGAGTCACGCCCCGAGCTTCCGCCTTAATTATTATTATGTTAATTTTGGAGGTATGACAGATCAAGTGAATCATACGCCTTCCAATAATTGCACCGAACCTTAGTCCAATAATGCAACAAAAATCTTTAGGCCAAAATTCTAAAATATTAGGGGCCCCTACATCGTATCTCAGGGGATCGCGATGTCCATCTGCCAGAGGCATCTATGCCTGCAATATCAGATGTACAACCTGACCATCTCCGTTATTTTCCTCATAATCAAACTAATGTCCAAAACATGTACTCCTGAATTGCTTCTCTTGGTGTATTTTGCAACTTCTATTTAATTGCTGTCAACATGCAAAACCTACTTCGAATAGTAATATCCACCTCATATATCTACATCAATCAAAAATCTTAACATATTAGTAAGAAACACATTACGTATATAATTCCAATCAACATATTACATATATAATTCCAATCAACATATATTAGTAAAAAATAACCTTGCCAAATTCAATAATGCTCTTCAAAAATAAAGCATGAAAATGTCATATGATTCACAATAATAAGGCAAAAATAAAGCATGAAAATGTCATACTCATTCACAATAGAATGGTACTATCATTTATCACAAGGCAACTGAATAATATATGTTTTAACCAGCATAGTATCCACACATTTTAAGTCAAAGTCATGATAATTAAGGATAACAGTTCCATTACAAGATATCAATACTACGTTCTATTTCATACAGTATATACTTTGTTTGGGAACACTGGTATATTATACAAGATGACCAATAACAAATTAAGTTTGTCTATATATCATGAATTCTACAAAAGTATTTGTATTTGTATAGAATAGCTTCCAACAATAAGCTAGGATAAAGAAAATAAAATCTTGTATGTATTATTAACAGTATATATATGTGTGTGTGTGTGTATGTGTGTGTGTGTGTGTGTCTTGCCTTTTGAGTCGATTAATTAGTTGTTTTGGATCGATCACAAGTAAGTGTAGCTCTTGGAAAGACTAGACTGTAAATCCTAGGTAAAAGACTTGGTTAGCCAACTAGCCATGGTCTCCCGTGCAAGTTAAGCAACTATGTACAATAAAATTGATATGTTCTTCGATGGCTAAGCAAGTTAAGCAACTATGTACAATATGTACCACCAAATCATGTGTATTTGCAAGTTATAAAAGCATAACACAATGCCCTTTCATATATAAAGAATCCATCTATTTTCTTTCAAACATCTAAAAGACATAATTGAACCGCAAATCAGTTTACCTAAACCTCATATCAAAAGAATACAACTTAAACTAACAAAATAATACAAACATAACAAGTAAACGTAGATCGGTGTAAATAATGGAAAATAAAAATAAAATACTAAACAGTTATATACCACACTTCGATCGAAATTCAGTAACTTTGGATTGACCATTGCAAGATCACTAAACAAAAACTGACAAAAATTACACCTAACAGCCACCTCACACCACCAAACAACCACAAACCACCACCGAATACCTACTAAACACTGACCACAAACACCAATAAACTAAAATCAATGCTACAACCAAACACCTACCTCATAACCCTACAAACAACCACCTAGAATAGTCGGATTACAAACCCTAAGCACCACCACCGCCAAACCGGTGGCCTACAAACCCTAACCACCACAACCGTAAAAAAAACCACTAAAACAACTTAGAAAACAACGGACTACAAACTCTAACCACTACCGCCGTTGCCACCAAAAAAGAAAACTCGTCGGAGTTATTTAAAGCTTAACAGAATGTGTTACGCCGGTGAGATTTTCCATTTTCATTCGATTTTGAGATGAAGAAGAAATTGGTAGATCTCACTTGATACAAACATCAAGGAACGAATTTCAAAATCATGATACCCGCAGCTCCGTTGTGAAAAAACATCAAGTATTTTGGGGTTAAAACGAACAACTGGAATTTATGTTTGACTCGTGGGAATTTCATTGACCAGCGGGATTTTATGTACACGTGGTGGAGTGTGATTGGCTAGTAATTACCGTGGCTCCAATGCTTTCATTCCGCGGGATTAGTGTCTATTTTGAAGTAGGACTACGACACGGACCATGGGAGGTAAATAGGTGGGTTGATTGTACATTTGAAATTTTTTCTCTATATAACAATATTATGAATACATACATACATTGAAAAATTACTTGGGTGAAACTAAAAATAATAATTAAGTTCAATGAGATAAAACACAAAATACTCGGCGTGCAAAACAAAAGACGCTTCTAACATCGATCTACGATCAATTGCATTCTGGGTTGTCTCAAACCTTATGTCCAACGTAGGGAAGCAGGACCCCGACGATCTGAAGAAGGCATACTGAAGCGGAGTCAGATAACCAAGATATTAGAGAATACCACATACGAAATCATATATTCTCAAACTTAATCATTGTATTAAATTTGTAACCTCGCATCTCAACTTCAAACCCTACGTAAATCATATACACAATACACAAATCATCAAAATAAATATAGATTGGCTGAAAATCAAGTTCACAGCCCCTTAAATTGTTTAATTTGGTGGTAATTGGGGTAACCAACCTTTTATTTCGGGGTTACTGGTTGCAAGAACATTTGAATTAGATAAGAATGAGACAGGGAAAATATATCAAGAAATTCAAATTGATGATCGAAAGCAACAAAAACTTAAATATAAAAACTTATTTAGAAAAGTAAGTCACAAAATCATTAACCTCTTGTAATTTAGAAGTATACCAGTTTTGATTTGATCGATGAAAGGCAATATTAAAAGCAATCTAATTACTACAAATCAAACACAAGCTCTAACGGAAGGCTCTCACTAGGGGTCTTCATCAGTTTTAAAATTTTTTAGAGCAAAACCCAAAACCGAATTCACATTTGGAAATCGAACCGAAACAAAATTGAAAACCGAATTTGAATCTAGTTCGGTTTCGGTTAAAACCGAAAAATAAAAAAAAAATCAAAATTTAACCAAATAACCTTAAAAAATTGGTGTTGGCTTGTAATTGTTCGTGTGTTAGGGTTTTACTAATATGAAAAATGAAAGACGTGAAATTAATTTAGAGTTTTACTAATGTGAATATACTTATTTAGAAAATTTAAATATCATATATATATATTATATATATTAATAATTTAATATATTATAATTTAAATTTGATTTTGAATTCGGTTTTCGGTTTAACCGAAGTCAAAAATTCAGAACCGAAAATCGAATTCAATATCGTAAACCGAACCGAAATTTAATCGAAAACTGAATTTAAATGCGGTTCGATTTTTTTTTTGTTTTAGTTCGGTTCAGTTTTCGAATTAAACAGTTCAAACGAAATATTGAACACCCTTCGTTCTCACCACCAAAGTTACAAATAGTTTAAATCTTCCTACAATGTTTTTTTTTCTTTTTTTTTGAATCAAAGCCAAGTATGCCAACTCATTAAGTGTCATATCGAACCACAAAGTTTCCTTTTTTCATATAAATCTTCAAAAGACATTATGAATTCAAGTATTACTTCTTGATTACACAATCTTTACCTGAATCACTTTGTTGCTACATAGATATATTACCAATAACCAATACATCAAATATATTTTTATCAATCAAAAATGATTTTTAAGAAAAATAGGTATTTGCAATGGGCAGAAACATAAAAAATGAGGATTGACATAGAAGAATAGAAAGAGCATAAAAGAAAATGAACCTGAGTTACAAATTACGTCAATCAATCGACAATCAAAACTAATTAAAGTATGACAACCGGTACTTAAGGGTAGTTAATTACTTTAAGCTAGAAACGTACTTCATATGTTTAGTTCGTGATTAGGACTAAATACTGGAGACACTTCGGATAAACGTATGTAATTATTTGTAATTACGCGAAAACGATCGGAAGGACGCCGACACTAGGAATACGGACGTTGGTGAAAACTTTGTCCTAAATAACGTAAATCTATTTTATAATTTAATAGTAATTATTTACATTATATTATTATTGTACAATAATACACGAACGTCTTATGTTTTGTATTAAACGTACCGTACGCGACGAAAACGCGCAAATCGCGTCCGACAACCGAACAAAACTCGATTTATATTTCAATAATGTAAAATGAAGTATTTTAAATAAAACTTCAATCAAAACTTACGCGAATAAATCATTAACGAAAAACATAATTAATAAACGTTTAACGTTTAAACGAACGATGAAACGAACGGGTAAACGAGCACCGCGCGTAACGTAAACTTGGGGAACAATATTTAGGCATCTCACACCGCTTGTGGGCCCCCCCAAAATCTGCTCCCATACTCTCCCTCCCATACCCAAGACTTATTCTCTCATACCATCACCTCCCTCACTCATTCATTTACTCTAACACTCAAACTAATCTCACACACTTCACTCTTCCCTCAAACTCTCTCATCTCTCTCTCTTTTCTGAGATTTCCAGCAGATCTGCAACTCCCCAACACCACCACAAACATTACCACAAACCACCATAGCATCACCCCTTCGGTTTACAAGAAAAAGTAAGAAAACGAGCTCCTGACCTCTATTTCTTCGTGTTTTCCTCAACTCCTTCGTAAGAAACCTCATCCCCCTTTTATTTTACTTGAAACACACTTATATTCATGTTAAAATGTCCATCTAATAAGATCATGTCCAAAAACAAAGTCGAAAAACGTTTTTGAAAACACAAAAACACTAACAGTTTCTGGGAAGAAACTTAGCCCGACTTCAAGAGAACTTTTCGCACTCAAAACTTAATGAAAATGGACGAATCAAAAGACAACAATTAAATTTAAGAAGTTAACTTTCAGATCCAAGTGGTTTCGTAATTTTTTGATACCGTTTGATACTCGAAAACGATTTTACAAAAACGTGTCGCCATTCTGTCTCGGGTGACAGATTCTTGCACCAACTTTTCGAGCCTATATCTTGAGTTCTAGACCTCTAAAACACACGAGGTTTACGCCAAAATCTCACAAAATATGTTGGGTACAAAAAGTTCTTCTATGGCCTTGCTTTAAAATACACGGATTTTACTACAAAAATCGGTTTATGAACTTGTGTCTAGATTGGTCAAGATTAGACCTCAGAGGACAAATGAAATTATTAAAAATACTTAGACTTATCCAAAAATTCTAGAAAAATTACTGAAAGTAGCCAAGACATAGAGGAACAACTGGTATTTTTCTTGAATTTTATCTCGGACTTTTACCTAGTTAAATCGAGCCATGAACACGACTGAAAATTTGATAAAACGAACACGGTGACTGTTTTGGTTGTTTGTTGAAAACGACACTTCCGGGCCACTATAAAACGCAAAGACAATTTTCTTAGACTCTATAAGCTTATTTAAGACTTGTCTAAAAGTTTCGGGTCAAACCGAGCACATTTGACCAAGTTCCCGAACACGAAAACACATTAGGTCCTCTGTGTCGCAGATAGCCCAAAACCTTTGCGACACAAGCCCTGTGTCGCAACTTTTCAAACAAGCAGTATTAACTTGTGTCGCAACATGCGACACAAAGCCTAGTGTCGCTAGCCAGCAGTGTTAACTTATGTCGCAACATTTATAACTAGCGATACTAACCTGCGACACTAACCACTGTGTCGCACATTTATTTAAAATCACGACCTGCGACACTAATTATTGTGTCGCACAATTATCTGAATTTCACACTTGCGACACTACACCTGTGTCGCAGCACTTCACAGCGACACTAACTCTCTGTCGTATAAAACAGTTTGATCAAATCTATGTTTTCACAAAGTATTAAACACGCGTAACCACAAATAACAACGAATATTTATATACGACACTACTCGTACACGCAATACTTATACTCTTATAAGTATACAACGAAACATAACATAATAATAATGTCTTCGGGAATTATTATTACAAAACGTCACCAACGGGCCGTACACGTTTTCTAAGCACATGATAAACAAACTTTGGACATAACTAGTTGAGTGGACAACTAGCATGGATGATCTTTTGAGACATCTACTCACTTATAACCTTATGCGTTTAAGGCGCTAGAAGGTTACTGTTGGAAAAAACAATGATCAAACCTAAGTTATAAATCTGAAGAGTCAAAATCTAACTTAGTTGTATTCAGGAAACTTAGTGAAATTCCTGAGTCTGTGTTCCTGAGTCTGTGCTACACAGACTGAAGAATTGTTTCTGAGTCTGTGTTGCACAGACTGAAGAAATCCCACAGACTGAAAGCCGTGCTCTACTTGAAGACTTATGGATTCATCATCTGAAGAATGAAGATTGAAGACAAAAGACTTCACAGACTGAAGATCACAGACTGATGATCACAAATTGAAGATCACAGACTGAGAGCACAGACTGAAGAGCACAGATTGAAGAATGAAAGTACAAGTGTACAGAAGATATTCTTCTTTCCTTAGGCTAGATACAACTGATAAGATGTTTGAGAAAGGTCAAACATCTAACAAAGGTTTTCTTCTCAGCAAAGAAACCTTTTACCTTTTTGCTTTTTCTGTTTCCAAGAAAAGCAAAAAGGGTGGCGTGCAAAGTTGCCCAAGATGCATCTGTTATCCCTTGGACAATTATGCAAGCTGGATAATATAGAGTTACACCCAACTCTATAAATAGCAGTTCAAAAAGCACTGCTATGAATCCAAGAAATTCAAGAGAATTAGTATACTAGACCTTTGAGCTTAGGCTAAAGCATTACCACACTTACTGTGAAGTTTGTAGTGATAACTGTATCTTTGTATACTACTTGGATCGTATTCAAACCATCTGTGTGGGTTTGAATACCTTGTCATCTTTGTGAGACAAACAATTTATTGTGAATAATACTTTGATTCATAATAAACTCTGTGTTAAAATTAATCTTGTTTTCCGCCTAGATTAATTTAAACTTGTTTGATATAAAACTTGGATATAAACTAACACGTTGAGATAACTGTTATTTAATCTGTATCTAAGTTTTGGGAACCTTGTGACCCAACAACTGGTATCAGAGCAAATAAAGATTTAATCTTTAACGATCAAAGGAACCCAGTTTATCAAACAATCATCTAAATCCATTTTTCTCTACATTTTCTACTTTGAAAAATGACTTCCTCTATTGCTATGGCTGGGAAGGGAATTCCAATCTTCAATGGTGTAAATTTTACCCACTGGAAATTGAAAGCTGAATGGTTTCTTGCTAGCATTCATGATGAAATGCTTAGAGTCATTCAGGAAGGACCCATTATTCCTGGCAGAATAGTTCCTGCTACTTTAGATGCAAATGGCACTATTTTGACACCTGAAAAATTTGTTGAGGCTGCCAAAAGTACCTGGACTGATCTAGACAGGCAACTATATGCATTAGATTTTAAGGCCAAATCCATTCTGGGCAATGCAGTTACTGAGCCTATCTTTGCTAAGATATCTGGCTGCAAAACTGCTAAAGCCATATGGGATATGCTAACTGACCAATATGATGGTGTAAGTTTAGTACAATCCCAAAAGAAGAAGAATCTCATAAGAAATTATGAGAACTTCTCTGCTGGTCAAGGAGAGTCATTAACTGATATTCATACCAGATTTCAGATCTTAATCAATGATCTTGAAAGGTATAATATCATCAAAGGACAGTTTGAAATCTGTGCAAAATTTGTTGATGTCATTCCAAACACTTTTTCTGAAGTTATCACTTCATTAATTGTAAGTGAAAAATTGGAGACATATGATCTCTCTGGCTTGTTTGGACTTCTACTAAATTTTGAAGAAACCAAAGCCAGAAAGGATCTAAATGCCAAAAGGATTGCAAAAGATCCATCTGCTGCCCTTGTTGCAACAACAAGAAAAAATAGAGAACTTTTCTCTAGAGCAGATTACCATCTTACTCTTACAGACTCAGAATCAGATGATGAAACTGAGTCTCTAGAAGCTGAAATGGCATTGCTAGCCCAAAGGTTAGAAAAAGCAAGATTCAAAGGTTCAAAAGGAAGGCCAACTTTTGATCCTAAGAAAGCTACTTGCTATAAATGTGGGCAAGTTGGTCATATTTCTTCTGACTGCAGAGTGAAGATTGCAGAATCTTCAAATTCTGATAAGTGGGAAGAAAAGGCCAAGAAGTACAAGAAAAAGTACTTCAACTCCAAGAAAATTGGAGAGAAACAACAACCAAAGAAACTAGAGAAAGCTTTGGTTGTTGAACAATGGATAGATGAAGAATCTTCATCATCTGAGGATGATGAAGATATGTGCTTAATGGCTATCACAGAGAGCCAGTTTGACAAAGATGTCAAATTTGCAGAAAAGGCATGTGTTCATCCAGATTGGGACAGAGGATCTGCTTACAATGGTAACAGCAAATGGTACCTAGACAGTGGATGCTCAAGACACATGACAGGTTCCTTGAAGAATCTGTCAGAGTTTGTAGAAGAAGAAGGACCTTCTGTCAAATATGGTGACAACTCTGTTGCCAAGATAAAAGGTTATGGTGTGGTGAAGGCTGGCAACATCAGAATAACAAAGGTGGCCTATGTTGAAGGATTAAAGCATAACCTGCTTAGTGCTAGCCAGATTTGTGATGATGATGGTGAAATCAGAATCAGAAAGAAGGCTGCTGTTATCTATAATTCCAAAGGCAAACCTATATTAGTTGCCAAAAGAGAAAGAGATATCTATCTCTTGGATCTTTCTTCTGCAGACAACAATGTAGAGACCTGTCTCTATACTCAGTCTGTGCCAGAACTAAGCTGGCTATGGCATAGGAGGTTATCCCACCTGAACTTCAAAAATATTAATCTCCTGTCAAAGAAGAAACTGGTTAGAGGTCTGCCTGATGTTACATTTGCAAAAGACAAACTTTGTCCTGCATGTACACTAGGGAAACAGACCAAGAACCATTTTCCATCCAAATTGTTAGCTACAATTGAACAACCACTGCATATGCTCCATATGGATCTGTTTGGACCCATGAGCATTAGCAGTTTGGGTGGAAAGAAGTATACACTTGTGGTTGTGGATGAATACACAAGGTATACTTGGGTCATCTTTCTTAAAGCTAAAAGTGATGCTCCTGAAGAGATTATTAATCTAATCAAGAGAGAAGAATTGCAGAAAGATGCACCTGTCAAGCAACTCAGGAGTGACCATGGTACAGAATTTAAGAATTCTACTCTCATTGAATTCTGTACTGACAAAGGCATTATTCAAAACTTTGCCTCTGTCAGAACTCCTCAACAAAATGGTGTTGCTGAGAGAAGAAATCGTACACTCATAGAAGCTGCAAGAACCATGTTATGCCATGGTCAAATGAAGGTTTATTTTTGGGCAGAGGCAATTAACACTGCCTGTTATACCCAAAATAGATCTATTTTGGTCAAAAGGCATGGCAAAACTGCATATGAGTTGTATCATAAGAAGGTTCCAACCATCCATTACTTTCAGACCTTTGGAAGTAAATGCTATATTCTCAATCAAAGAGATCAGTTAGCAAAGATGGAACCTAAATCTGATGAAGGAATTTTTGTTGGCTATTCATCTATCTCAAAGGCCTACAGAGTTTACAACAACAGAAGGAATAAAATTGAAGAAACCATCAATGTCACCTTTGATGCTTCCTCTGCTAATGATGAACATGTTTCTCAGTCTGATGTTCATTTGTTAGAAGATTTATCTGTTGTGGGATCTGAATCTCAAATCCCAGTTGTTGTTAATCAACAACAGGACTCTGAAAGTGATAATGAAGATGATCAACCTGCTCATTCTATGACAATACCTTCATCAACAGAAGATGAATCTGTGTCCAGAGATTCAAACTCTTCTGATACATGTGTTCAGTCTGATAGTTTTCAGTCTGTGAACTCTACAGACTCTGACTTGCCCTGTGTAGAAGATGATGCAGAACTCAGTCCTGCTATTCTTCCACCAAATGATAATGATTTACCATCAAATGATGAATCACTTCAAGGAGTCAAAGAACACAAGTATCATCCAATTACAGAAATAATTGGAGATTATGTTTCTGGTGTACAAACAAGAGCTAAAGTGTCAAACTTATCTACTGCAAATTTCTGTTTCTACACAAACTTCCTGTCAATCATTGAACCAAAGAAAGCTGAAGAAGCCTTGAAAGATGATGATTGGGTTGAAGCAATGCAGGAAGAGTTAACAGAATTTGACAGAAACAATGTTTGGACCCTAGTTCCTGCTCCAAAAGGGAAAACCATTATTGGAACAAAATGGGTTTACAGAAACAAAATGGACAAGGATGGAGTGATAATCAGAAACAAGGCAAGGCTAGTTGCACAAGGCTACAAGCAGGAAGAAGGCATTGATTATGATGAAACATTTGCCCCTGTAGCCAGAATTGAAGCAATAAGGTTATTCTTGGCATATGCTGCATTCAAGGACTTCAAAGTCTATCAAATGGATGTCAAGAGTGCATTTCTGAATGGCAACTTACAAGAGGAAGTCTATGTGAAACAACCTCCAGGTTTTGTAAGTTCCACTTTTCAAAATCATGTCTATAAATTGCAGAAAGCACTATATGGGCTAAAACAAGCTCCAAGAGCTTGGTATGACACCTTATCATCCTATCTTCTTAGTAATGACTTTACTAGAGGATCAATTGATAAAACTTTGTTCTTTAAAAGGAACAAGGCAGATGTCATACTAGTCCAAATCTATGTTGATGATATTATATTTGGGTCTACTGATGAAAAATTGTGTAAATGGTTTTCAAACTTAATGTCAAAACAGTATCAAATGAGTATGATGGGTGAATTAACATACTTTCTTGGTCTACAAGTACATCAGAAACCTGATGGTATCTTTATCAACCAAGGTAAATATGTCAATGACCTACTTACTAAATATTCTTTAAAGGACTGTTCAATTATGAAAACACCAATGAGCACTGCAGATAAGTTGGATAAGGATCAGTCTGGCAAGTCAGTCTGTCAAACCACTTATAGAGGTATGATAGGATCTCTACTATACCTCACTGCAAGTAGACCAGATATCATGTTCTCAACATGTTTGTGTGCTAGATATCAATCTGAACCTAAAGAATCGCATCTAAAAGCTGTAAAAAGGATTTTTAGGTACCTAAAAGGTACTCCTAACCTGGGTCTTTGGTATCCCAAAGACTCTGGTTTTGATCTAATTGGATATACAGATGCAGATTATGCAGGTTGTAAATTAGACAGGAAAAGCACTTCTGGTGGATGTCAACTGCTAGGTGGCAAACTAGTCAGTTGGTCAAGCAAGAAACAGAATTCTGTTGCTACATCCACTGCAGAAGCTGAATATGTGGCTGCTGGTAGTTGATGTGCTCAATTGCTATGGATGCAACATCAACTAGCAGACTATGATTTGGTGTTTACAAAAACTCCAATCATGTGTGATAACCAAAGTGCCATTGCCATCACTGAGAATCCTGTGTTTCACTCCAGGACAAAGCATATTGAGATCAGACATCACTTTATCAGAGATTGTGCTGAGAAAGGTAAAGTGATTCTCAAATATGTGCCAACAAATGACCAACTAGCAGATATCTTTACTAAACCTCTTAATGAAGATAGATTTTTGTATCTGCTTGGTCAACTAGGAATGCTCAACCCCTAGTAAAAACTTGAATCTCTATGATTCAATTCTCAGTCTGTGTCTGCTTTTCAATCTGTATAACTTTATTCTCAGCTACATACAATCAAAAAGCACAGACAAAGAGATGTTTTTGTACATACTTTCTAAGAAAATACCAAAAAGATTTTATACCTTCTGTTATTTTCTCTTAGTCTGACTGATTATATGTTTCAGTCTGTGTAACTTCTTCCAGATTAGCTACACAGACTGACCATATTCATTCAGACTAGAACCTCTATTTTTGTGCTTTATTAATTCATACGGGTAGTATTTTAGTACTATTAGTATTAATACTGCTAGTTACTTTTAGTACTGCTGGTTAATACTGATAAGACTTTTTAACACTGCCCCCATGAATTCGTATTTTAGCACTGCTGGTAAAGATTGGTACAATTAACACTGTTAATGTAGCAAGTTACTACTGTTAGTTAATTTTAGTACTGCTCCTTCAAGTTACTACTGTTAGTTAATTTTAGTACTGCCTTCTCAAGTTAGTACTGTTAGCTATATCAATCCATTACCACTGCTGGCAATAGTTTTTAAAATTCTGTTATTTTCTCAGTCTGTCTGTTATATGGCTTAGTCTGTGTGACGTCATCCAGACTCACTACACAGACTGACCATATACACTCAGACTGAGCTCATCTCATTTTTTTTATTTTTAATTTTTTTTATTTTATTTTATTTTTAATATTTTTTTTCTTTAATAAAAATAAATAAACAACAATATCTCTGCATTTAATGCTAAAACCATTTTTATGGTAATAATCATTAAAAGTTTTGGCGCTTGTTGTCTATTTATCTGCTCAATACAAAAAGTGCACGTGCCTCAGCGCTACTGTTGCAGAAACAGGGATAAACCGTCCAAATGGGTCCCATTTAACGGAAATTTAATTTCTACAAATACCCATTTATGTTTTCTCCCTTTCTTCTTCATTCGTACTTGCACACCAAAAACAAACAGAGTTTATAAACCCTAAATTGCTCAACCATTTTCAAACTCAATTTCTAAAATCTCTTCAATGGCTGATCAATGGGTTTACACGGCACCTGCCAACATCGCTGCGGCTAAACCCTTCAAACAAGGGAAACAGGTAAAACTCTGTATCAACAATCAAGTAGCTACCATTTCCATCCCTGATTCGAAAAAGAATAAAGGGTTTGAGGAACTAACTGCTTTTATGTCTGCTCATCCATTAAGGGGAGCATTCTTTAACACAGTTCCTCAAATATACCCACAATTTCTAATGGAATGGTGGTATACTTGCTCCTCAAATAGTACCAATACTGCAATTACTGGTACTATTGATCATGGTAAACGGGCAGTTACCATTGATCAGGAGTTAATTAGGAATGTCTTAGACCTGCCTTTGGGAAATAATTTTGAACCTATTCCAACCAAAGAAGCAGCAAGGGCTTCTCTTCCTTTGGTTGGATATACCAAAGAAAAAGGCACAATTTTGATGTCAGGATTCACCCCCAAATGGAAATTTTTAATTTCTGGCATCATTAGGAGTCTAGGAGGTAAATCTGGTAGCACAGGGGAGCTAAATGAGTTTGAAACTCAGCTGTTGAGCTCATTCATCACTGGTTTAAACATCAACTTTGCAGAGTTGTATTTTCAAGAAATTTTAAAACTGGTGAATGAGTCAAACAGAATTTTTAATGTACCTTTTATAAGGCTACTCTCCCTGTGCATCCAATCCAGGTTAACTGGGTCTGTATATATGTCCTTTAATAATAAAGTGGCAGATATACCTGTTCCCATGCTCACATATAAAGTGTTTAACCATCCGGTTCCACTTTCTGGAGCACCTATCACTGCTGCTATGCAGCACTGGATTGATCACCCATATGTTGCTTCTGCATCCATGGAGGGTGATGATTCAAGTGATAGTATGGGTAATAAGACCCAGGCTGCTGAAGATCGTGTGGCTGAAGCAGAGCACACAGACTCCGGGGATACAGACTCAACTCAGTCTGTGCACTTGGAGTCAGACTCAAACATTCCTGAGTCTGTTCCATCTTCAACAGAAGATGCAGGTAGTACTTCTTCTTCTTCTGAGGACATGGATACAGATCAACCTTCTTATCCTAGCCCATCCTCACCCACAAAAGAGAGTCACAAACAAACCAACCCAGATGAGTCACCACTCACTCTGGAGGAATCACCAGACTCAACCCCCAAAAGTATAGCACAAATGGAATCATCATCCATGGAACTGGATGTCAACAGAACACCTTCCAGTGCTGTAGACCATTCCATTACAGCTCTGCTAGAGTCTGTGGTGCCAATGGCTACCCAACTGACCCAACCTACACCTAGTTTAGTCAGCTTGGATACCCACATTGCTGCTGCTACACTGACCCCTGTAGTAAGCATTGAAGAAGATGCTCTAATCCTGAGCACTACCAACCCCCTCTTTACCCCACTCACAATGGCTGGACCCATATTGACCACTAGTCCTGCACTAGTTCACACTCCGGTGAGTCTTTTCTTACACCCCTCTGCACAGATTGCCAATGCCCCAGTCATGTCACAGACTGAGGTACAGATCTCCTCTTCTTTGCTCCATGATCTACCATCTTATCACCAGATGGTTAGTGAGGGCATACAAACTTCAACATCAGTTGCTAGTGATACTGCTCCATTACACCAGGAACTGTTTGAGGCAACAGGTGCAACACAATCATTTCCCCGTGATATCTTATCCTATCACCGGATTAGATCTGAGGGAACAACTACACCACTCAATGCCTATGATCGCTTTTCCATGCACAGGATACAGAGTGAGGCAAAGAGTGCAACACCAAAAGATTCCAGTGATCTTGCTCAGTTTCAACTTGAGTCAAGTGAGGAACACGTACCATCACCCACTTCTAACCCCTCCAACCAGACCCAGTCTGTGCCTTCTAGTACACTTATCGATGTGCTTTCTGCCATCAACAGGTTGTCTGAATGGGTACAGACTGAGTTCAATAATAATAAGAAAGAGCTAGAGAAGATGAAGCATCTAGTCTCTACTATGGTGGATAAAGTGGATATGCTGGAGGAAAAGGTATCCAATAGGTTAGATGAAATGCAGACCACCCTCTCAAACTTGGTAGATGATGTCAAAAAGGGGGAGAAGATGAAGCATGGGTCTGCAGAAGCTAAAACCTCAAAAGATAAAGATTTAAATAATAAATCCTTAGATTTAGGGGGAGATAGCAGTGAGGGAGATGATGGAGATGATGGACCCGAAGGTGCTAGGGTGAAGTCTCAGACTAAAGCTCAATCTGTGCCACAAACTGAAGATATGAGTGCACAGATTGAGGGGGAGCAAGAGAGATTGCAGTCAGGTGAACATACTGAGATGGTTGCACAGACTCAGGGGGAGTCATCCATTGTCTTACACATAGACCCAATTGCAACTATCTCAGCCCAAGGTCAGATGGAGTTGAAGAGACCAAGGGAAGAAGATGAAGATGTTCAACCACTACAGATCAAAAGAGCCAGAAAGACAAAAAGAATGGCCAGGAGGATTCCTGAAAGGGATATCTTTGATTCCCAACCAAAAATGAAGGGGATCAAAACCTGGGACCAGTTCTTAAAGCTGGCTGAAGAACAGGACACTGATGGTGAAGATGATGATGCCATCAATCCTAACTGCAGTTCTGAGTCTGAAGTTTTCAGAAGATCAGATGATGATGAAGATGATGCTACCTTTGGAGGTGTAGGTGAAGGAGCCTCAAAAGTCAAGACTGGAGAGTCTCAGTCTGTGCCTTCTGAACCTGCACAAACTGAGACACAGCATCAATCACAGACTCAGAGCTCAGAGCAACCAGCAGCAAGCACTGATGTTCTAATTATCAGTGCTGAAGCCATTCAAGCTGAAGCCTATCCTGCTAGACCAACCACATCAACCAGAACACTGCCTCCAGGTAGAAGTGAGATTGAAGACAGAATGAAATGGAGAAGTGCTCATCTGATAAGCACTTATCCTGGGTCAAGCTCTACCATGGAAGAAGTAATGGATAAGGGTAAGGGCAAGGAGATTGCCTTATCCAAGCAGGAAAGGTTAAGCAAGATCAAGAAGATGGTGGATGATCATGCTGCTGGCACAAGAAATCCTGAACTGACAAATCTACAGGATGAACTCTTGCAACAAGAAGCTACTGCTCAAGGTATGACCTTAACCGAATACTTAAATGTATTATCAATTGAAGAGCAGAAGCTGAAGGAAGCAAGATTTGTTGACATGCTCTCCAAAGAGTTAGAAGATGAAAGTTGTTCACAGACTCAGATCAGAATGAGTCAAGTTGAGCAACAAATCAAAGAAGATGAAGAGCTGTCAATAAGATTACAGAAGATAGAGAGCCTGAAACCAAAGCTACAAGCCACTTTCCAAAAGTCAAAGCTCAAGCAGAAGATCAGAGAATGTCATCTGAACAAGATTGGACAGAAATTAAAGCTGGAGCTGACTTTGACCAAGAGCAAGAAGATGGTATGGGTGGATGAACTGTACACTCTAGGGCTTAAGGAATGGCAATCTATTGCCAATCTTTTGAAGAGTGCAGCTGACAAGGATCTGAAGAAAGAAGTTCTGGATGAGCTATCCTACCTGATTGAGCTAGTTCTAAGTCTGGGGCTCATCTCAGAAGAAGAGTACAAGTTGTTTTGCATAGCAAACAATTTTGTAATCAAGAAGAAGTCAGCTGGGTTATCCACAGAGAATGAGCAGAGAAGGGAGCATCCTCTACCCAAAGGTATTATTTTCATAGATAGATCTTATGTACAGACTCACAACATTGAAGGTCTGTGCTATAGAGATATCAATGGGATAGAGTGCTTCCAGGATCAAAATGGACTATATAGAGAGTCTCTGCTACACTGCATTGCCCTGCTGAAGGAATGCAAACATTCTCAAGGCAGACCATTCAGAAGAAGACTGATCAGCTGGTTATTCAACAACCTTTCCCAACTCAGGATGATGATTGGACTTGAAGATATCTGCAAGAAGATCATCCTAGAGTATCAAGAATTTGAAGACAAATCTGATAAGGAAATGGAAGAACTGTTGAAGAGGAAAGTGGAAAAGATGAAAGAGATCAGGGCTCAGAGAAAGGATTGAAGATTGTTAGATTTTTGATTTACAATCTTATGTAATAATTGTAATATTTTTGTGAACTAACTGTGATTCTGACTTTATATATATATAAGTCTTGATCCATATGTTATGATTCACCTTAGTATTTATTATTTCTCTATTATCTTTTGTAAATAGATTTTGACATCATCAGATAGGGGGAGATTGTTGGAAAAAACAATGATCAAACCTAAGTTATAAATCTGAAGAGTCAAAATCTAACTTAGTTGTATTCAGGAAACTTAGTGAAATTCCTGAGTCTGTGTTCCTGAGTCTGTGCTACACAGACTGAAGAATTGTTTCTGAGTCTGTGCTGCACAGACTGAAGAAATCCCACAGACTGAAAGCCGTGCTCTACTTGAAGACTTATGGATTCATCATCTGAAGAATGAAGATTGAAGACAAAAGACTTCACAGACTGAAGATCACAGACTGATGATCACAAATTGAAGATCACAGACTGAGAGCACAGACTGAAGAGCACAGATTGAAGAATGAAAGTACAAGTGTACAGAAGATATTCTTCTTTCCTTAGGCTAGATACAACTGATAAGATGTTTGAGAAAGGTCAAACATCTAACAAAGGTTTTCTTCTCAGCAAAGAAACCTTTTACCTTTTTGCTTTTTCTGTTTCCAAGAAAAGCAAAAAGGGTGGCGTGCAAAGTTGCCCAAGATGCATCTGTTATCCCTTGGACAATTATGCAAGCTGGATAATATAGAGTTACACCCAACTCTATAAATAGCAGTTCAAAAAGCACTGCTATGAATCCAAGAAATTCAAGAGAATTAGTATACTAGACCTTTGAGCTTAGGCTAAAGCATTACCACACTTACTGTGAAGTTTGTAGTGATAACTGTATCTTTGTATACTACTTGGATCGTATTCAAACCATCTGTGTGGGTTTGAATACCTTGTCATCTTTGTGAGACAAACAATTTATTGTGAATAATACTTTGATTCATAATAAACTCTGTGTTAAAATTAATCTTGTTTTCCGCCTAGATTAATTTAAACTTGTTTGATATAAAACTTGGATATAAACTAACACGTTGAGATAACTGTTATTTAATCTGTATCTAAGTTTTGGGAACCTTGTGACCCAACAGTTACTTTTGGGAAACACTTGTTTACTATTTGTAAACATTCTGTACAAGACTCAGGTGAGTCTTACAACCCCACTTTTACTGTTTTACTGTTTTTATACTGTGGGGTGAGATACAAATGCTTAACTGTTTTTCTT
This sequence comes from Gnaphalium uliginosum, assembly GCA_963930675.1. NCBI lineage: Eukaryota > Viridiplantae > Streptophyta > Magnoliopsida > Asterales > Asteraceae > Gnaphalium > Gnaphalium uliginosum. The sequence continues at coordinate 35,178,087 of OZ005680.1, read as the reverse complement.
GAACACAAGTATTCGGTTATTTTTACGCAATTGCATGAGTTGTTTTTAATCCACTAAAAGTCCTCATCACACATGGTTCGTTAATTGCGATAGCGTGAGTAGTAGAGGATAGATCTATATCGGGAACTGACAGTCCGCCGTCCGGGGTTAGTCGCTCTAACTACTATACGGACGCATAATAATTCGTAATCTGAGTGTACTGGTTTATACACTTGACTGGAGACACCGATTACGGTTAAGCTTCGAACTATGAGCCCATGGCAATAGTATACTATGATTTACTTTGGCATTCGTGCTACTACGATAACTCTGAAATCTTGTGGTTCATACTATGATTTTAACTACGTAAACCTATGAGCTCACCAACATTATTGTTGACCTTTTAGCGTTTATTTCTCAGGTACTCAGCAATAGTAGGGTTGCCCACAGGATTGCTTGCTAGCTCGAGTCGCATGCATTATACGTATACGAAGATTTTCTTACATTATTTTGATATAATCGTTATGTACTAGAATCTTCGGACTAGATGCGAATTCTAAGAAATCTCGCTTTCTATTGTAAACTATGTAATTTGTGAAATGTATTTTCAAACGTCTCATATAGAGTCGTTTGCTTTACCTTTGTGCAAAAATTACTTGATTAGTCGCGTCCCGACCCGTCTTCCGCTGCACAGTAAATTTGGGGGTGCGACATAAAGGTAGAATTATACCGATAAGAATCATGATCATATAATCTCTCTTATATATTAAAAGAAAAGCATATTTAGATAAACTTCTTTCTTAAATTTAATAATTTTAAATTAATCTTGTCCCTTAAATGATTAAGCTCCATGCATTATAGCCATTGATTTTAAATCCAAATTCTGATAACCTAAATAGTATTTCTTTACCTGTCTAAAGACTAATCTACCCTTACAATTTTAGCGTAATTATCTATGTCTTAGAATCTAATTAATTAATTACTTCAATATTCAATATACAATGTATACACACAACTAACTCCCCCAATTTAATTAGAGCTTATCTTGGTCAACAATAACTAAATTTTACGTTTAAATATTTACTACATTAATTATAATGACAATAATATTATATTAATAATTAATACAAATTGATACATAATTTTTTTTTGTATGTTTGAAACTAATTTCTAGAAGAATCCATTCTAATCCTATAATTAAAGGTTATGTATATGTTAATGGAAGGGTATATGTTTTAGATCTTTTTAAATTTTAAACATATATGAATGAAAATGTTATTGCGTTAATATAAATAACGTAACAATAAAAATGTTTATATGTAAATTTTACAACTAATATCAAGATACATTTTCTATATTATTATTAGATTAAAATACAAATCACAATTTCTTTTTACAGCTAATATCAACACATTAGATGTATGATTTTTTTACAACAAGTTACTATTTATTTAAAAAAAATCTATTTACAAAATTAATATACAATTTTCATAGTAATATACAATTTTCATAGTAATATACAATTTTCATAGTAATATACAATTTATTAAGAAATACATACAAAGTGTAAACAGATAGTTCCTAATCTAATTATTATTGTTTGAAAGTCCGTAGTAAAATTTGCGGATCAAATTTCGCGTCACTAACATTATTTGGTTGTTGATTGTATTTAGTTGATTTCCAATAATGAACCGTATATAATAGCAAGATCCCGTAATTTCCGTATGAGTATGATTTGTGACAATATCTTTACACCATTAAATGATTTCCATCAACTAATTTTCAAGAATATATGGCGTGTTAATTTTTCTAAAGTAAACATTTATCAAAATTGAAAATAATAGAGGTGGAACATTTATTTAGTTTCTCCTATTTAAATTACTTTTCCATTTAACATTTAATGTCGTTAGTTAATTTCTATTCAAGCTTATATTTTTCTCTAATCGAGATGCCCTACGATATGTACTTAACAATCGTGTCTAAAGGATCCATGCTCCAAAGTAAGTATTTCTTTCTCAATAATGTAAAGACGTTAAATTTTTAATTTTACTTACATGATTTTACAACTTATTATTTATTTACCTTTTGTATTTTTTAAATGACAGTGTTTGTGATCAAGCTCCATGAATGATTGACGTATGTTTGCATTACGGTGGAAATATGTTTAGATCGGATAATGGATTTTATTATTTAAACGGAAATGAAACAATGATCTGTTCAATTGTTGGCGACGAATTTACGTTAGAATATATAAATCAATGCTTAATGCAGATCTATATATTATATTACCTCATCAATGGTACGTAGCTCAGGATTCACAACGGAGACTTATAGATAATAGTTACTTATACTTTATCTTGAAGTGCTATTCTTAATTTAGGTGCATATTTTATGGTTTATTCTACACTCCGATGTTTTGTATTTTGTTCTTTATAATAGTATATGTTCTCATTTAATAATTGTGTTATACATTGCCTTGACTATAATTATAAAGATATTCTCAACATTTAGCATTTTATTCAACATTGAATATTCTGATACATACTTGAAATTGCAAACTTTCACATACACTTATTTACTTACATACTTACATTACAATATCAACTTGATACGAACTAAGCAAATGTTCATCAATAGATATAAATATAACATCAATACGCTGCACAAAAGACTACATAAAAGATAGTTATTCCCGAAAAATTTTTTCCGCTTCAGAATAACCTTAACCATGCAATATTTCTTTAGTCTTTAAAACACAAAAGTAATAAGAAGTTAAAAACATAGTTAATTAGATAGATTAACCGAAAAATATCTTTACTGTAAACTCATGTAGTAGCTCGCGAATTTGCAGGTTATGATATGTTACATCATGCATAGAAGATTAAAAGATTCTTCAAAAAATAAACTTTTGCAAAATCAAAAGTTTCGCGTAGTATCTTATGTATAAAATCAAAATTTTAAACTCTTTAGCATAAAATAATTTGGTTTTGCCGCCACTGATATGAAATCGACTAAATTGAAACAAAAACCATGAGATTTAAATTTTAGCGCCTAATATTACACAAGATTTGAAACCGTTTACCAAAATTAATGCAGAGGAGGGAGAATCTGGTGGCGTTGGTAGACCACCTGCCCAAAAATCATCTGCAATAGAAATAATTGAAAATAGGAGTATTCATCAGTTCGGTTTACGATTTTCTCGGTTTATTCGGTTCGAGTTGTTCGCTTTTGAAATTTTCTTGAGCAAAACCAAAAACCGTATTCAAAGTGTAAATCGAACCGAAACCGGAAATCGAATTTGAATTCGGCCTGGTTTCGGTTAAAACCGAAAAACTGAAAAAATTCGAATTTAACCAAAAAATCGATTTCGGATTGTAATTGTTAATGTGTTTGAGTTTCACTAGTATGAAAAATGAAAGACGTGAAGTTAGTTTAGGGTTGAAATGTGAATAAATTTGTTTAAGAAATTTAAATATCCCATATATAATACACATATTAATAATTTAATATATTATTAATCCGAATTCGGTTTTCGGTTTAACCGAATTCAAAGTTTTAAAACCGAAAACCGAACGGAAAATCGAATTCAGATGTGAAAACCGAACCGAATTCGAATTCGGTTTGAATTTTTTTTATTTTAATTCGGTTCGGTTTGCGGTTTAAACGGTTTCAAACCAAATATTGAACACCCATAGTCGAAAAGAAGGTGCGAACTCAAAATCAACTCGATCTGAAACTTCCAGATTTAAAGTACATAAAATTCTCAACCGATGGCTATACATTTGTATAATACTTGGGGTGTTTGGCTTAGCATTTTAGAGAGCTATTTAACTTATTGCATTGTCACGATGAAATAAGTCTTTTCACTTGTGAAGCATATTTGAACTTTTTAACTTATTCACAGTAAATGGTCCGTTTTTGTTAGGCTAGGAAGTTGTGACTTTTTTTTTTTTTAATTTATAATTTTTGAGCAAAAAGAAGTTGTAACTTATATTTTTCTTTTGACCCATGAAGTTGTGACTTATTGAAAAGGCCTTTTCACCTCTTAAGCTAAGCCAAACACCCCCCCTTAAAAACCCATTCCTCGTTATAAATAACAACACACTGTCCAGACTCCAGACGCACGCTGATATTCTTCTACGTTCTCAATTCATACATCATATTCCGGCCTCCGAAACAGGTACCTCTCCCGCCCATATTTTTCAATTTTATTCTTGAATTTTTAATCTGTATTAATCTCCGTTCTAATACTTGTTTAAACTTCTTAATTAATTCCTATCATTATTATCGGCATTTTTGTTTTAGGGTTTTTATATCTCAAACCCTAAACCCTAACTTTTTCTTTCTTTCAGATTATATTTTCGGTTTCATTCTCCTTACTGCATCAAACATGAGGTAACTTCAGTTTCGTTCGTTATATATTGCATACATATATACACACCCACTCTCACAGTTGGTTTAAGTAAACCTTAGTTTGCTCAAATACGCGTAGTTTTGATTCTAATTATTTGTTTTGTTTTTGTTATTGCAGTCGACCAATGGAAGAAGATGCACCAGTAAGTAATTTTAGTATGAATTATTAGGTTAATATGAGCTAAGAGTAGATTTTTTGAATTTTACATCTGATTACTTATTTTTCGCTATTTTTTACATAATTAGGTTTTTAATATATGATTTTTTCATGTTAAAACTTTTTGCAGACTAAGAATGAGGAAGAGGAGTTCAACACTGGGCCACTTTCTGTCTTGATGATGAGTGTCAAAAACAATACTCAGGTAACATATTTTTTCATATATTTACAACTTCGGTTTGTTGATTTGTAAATAGTGCCCCTGCATATAGGGCACGGTTAACATTGGTTTGAATAGGCTGGTTTTGTTGACATTATTGATTTGATTGTGGATAAGACATTATTGATTTGATCATTTTTCTGTCATTGTGTTGCAAATCCAGGTTCTTATTAACTGCAGGAATAATAAGAAGCTTCTGGGTCGTGTTAGGGCATTTGATCGACACTGCAACATGGTGCTGGAGAATGTTAGAGAGATGTGGACTGAGGTAGTTCTGTCATGAAAATAACTTGTGTAGAAGTTCTTAGTTTTTTCTTTTCTTTTTTTTTTCTTTTTCAAAAAGGGTTGTGCCTCTTTTTGATGTTGTGGTTTTTATATGTTAGGTGCCCAAGACAGGAAAAGGCAAGAAGAAAGCTCTTCCGGTTAACAAAGATAGGTTCATTAGCAAGATGTTTCTTCGAGGTGATTCCGTCATCATTGTACTTAGAAACCCTAAGTAAAAGGTATTATGCTGCGTTTCTTTCCTTGGACGTGTTTGCGTCTTACCTTTTCCTTTTCAAGATGATCTGATGTTTACACTGTCTTGTGATCAACCTATTGGTGCCCCTGCATTTTTTTTCTTCCTGATTTGGGCTCGAAGTATATTTTGGTCTGTTTTTCCTTGTGCCTGTTTAGTAAGCCCTGCTGCTCCCAAACTTCATTTGCACTTTTCTGCAACTTTTGTATACTTTCTGGTGCTTGATTGTGACATATTTACATATTTAGGGGAGTAAGAATCGAAAAGGTTATACATCACATAAACCAAGTAAAGTCCATGTGAGTTAATGAGTCTGTGTTTGTGCTGCGAAGGATATGATTACCAGTTACCCTAGAAGCCATACATCTACTTTAGTAATATTATTAAGTATGACAGCTAGCTGACACCATGCACTATTACCAGTTGATACATGATAAAAATAAATAATAAAGTTGGTAACTATCAATTGATAGGCATTGAGGTTCTGCGAAGCAAAAGGTGCTGCAGTTTTATGTACGGTTATCCGGACAGATAATTATGTTGGCCTTGGATATCAGTTCTGTTGCGGTAGTTATGCTATGATTAATCTTGTCACTCTTATGCACTAAAATCACAATGGACGCTAGAGAAAGGTAGAGTGGTAGCTTTTTTATTTTGCTAAGAAGATAGTGGGTGGCTATGTTTAATACCAGAAAAAGATAGGACTGACGTCGGTCAATTTTCTGTTGTGGATGGCCACGAGCTTGGGGTTTGAGCTGTTGAACACCTTATTTACTATTGAACTTGATAGTTGACGTAATTTTATGATGCATGCTCAAGCAACGCTTGGGGAAGATTCGAGTTCGACTTCAGAGCTTGCATAGCTTGAAAATGTGTATAAGAAACCGTGCTCAAATTTTAATCTAGCAAGCTCAATTTAAAAGGTAGCTAGAGTCTGACTTGAAGGAGCTCGAGTTGAGCTTTAATAATTTATAACTTGATTAAAGCTAGACTTAATTGCAGCCCCCTAATACTTATATAATACATAGTACTGAAAAGCTCACTGCGAGTTCCAAGTTGAGTTTATATAAGTGCTGATAACTCGATAAAAACACATGGTTGTAGCCTTATGCCAAATAGCAGTGAATTTGGTTGTCTTAAACCCTAAGATATGATGTCCTAGTTTGATGTGTGATCAGTTGTCTTACTTTTGTCTAAGCAAGTTGGTGGTTGATTATTCAGCCAAATTTTGTTTTTACTTGATACTAGCTGTGAAAACCGAGATAAAAATCGAGATTACACTAATCAGACAATATTTGATTATCGTGTGTCATCTACTGATAGTAGGAGAGAAAGTGGAATTAGAGGGAGGTAAGATATATATTTTAAGCTAAAATACATGTAGTGTTACTACATTTGATAGGATAGTGGCATGTGGCCGTGTTTTAGCAAAATGATTATAGATGGAGGCATGGAGGAACCAAGAGTTAATGATGTATGAAGAATGTGGGCTCTAGATGTGGATAGGATTGTAGACACGAAAATACGATTTTTGAGAAATTATAGAAAGAGTGGGTGGTTATAAAGTGGTAATTTCAACCTAATGTTACTAAATTATATGACCACTAAAATGAAATCCGAAGCATGAACACTCAAAAATTTCTCCACGCAAATGAATATACATGAGAAGCAGTTATTAACACGGGCTATAAGATTATCTGGGCGTTGTCAAAGGCGCGCCTCGAGGCGCAAGGCGCAGGAGCGATCAGCTTATCGCCTTTTTTAGGTTGAGGCGAGGCACAATATAGAAGCACACTGAGGCACACGCCTTGGGTGAGCCTTGGTTCTCAAAAAAGTGCGCCTTTTACATAATTCAGTTTATTTGACTTTTTTTGTAAGTTGACCTTTTCTGTTTTGAGCTTTATGACCGTTGGGATTATATCTTTCTTATATTGGCTTTTGAAAAGGCCCAAAATTAGCTTATAACCTATTAAAACATCATTAAAAGCCTCTCTTCTAATAACTGGCCTCCAACCTCTTTCTTCATCAATACTTCTTCATCAGTTTATGAAAACCGATGAAGTTGAGATCCTAGATATGAGTTACACCGAAGAAGAAGAGGATGTTGGAGCCATGAGGGAGTATGAATTTGTAAGGAGGAGGAGGATGAAGCTGCATTTGATGATGATGAGTGATGGACGAATGACGTTTGAATCTTGAGGATACATTCACAATGACATTGCTGAATGTTTTATTTTGGCTAAAAACTAGTAGTTAACTAGTAGTGACTAAAAACTATTTAGCTATTTGATACTTGCTTCATGTTATCCATGATACTATTACTCTTTTGCATCATTAGTGCCCCTATTACATGAAGTTTTTAATGCTTAAATGCTATCTGATATTTATATGCATAGTTATAATATTATATGTTTTTTTATAATTTTTTCTAAGAATAGTGCGCCTCACATTCATGAGGCGCGCGCCTCGAAGTGCGCCTCGCGCCTAAGGCGTCATGGACCCTTAGCGCTTTTGTGCGCCTTTTGCCTTTGACATCCTAAAATGAATGAGCATCCTAAAATGATTTGTAGAGCTCTCATAAAGTATATAAGGAGTAGCCTGTTTATAAAACCAAACTCTAAGGAGAAAGAGGACGGGGGCCAACCTCTTTCATGACCCCATGGCCCCAGTGAACCGGGCGTACTACTACTCAACCTTATGTGAACTTTTCTTCTCTTATGATGCAACCAAACTTCCTGGTCTCGTAGTCGGTCCCACAGGTGGCCGATCCAACTTGCAGAGTGCTAGTGCAAATTACCGATGAGTATTTTAGAAACAGGATTTTTTTGGCCCACTGAGTTATTTTTAATATGATCTTGTTCATTTCCATCGAACTATGATATTATCTAGTGAATAGAGCAATCAATCGTGCCCAGAATCACATCTCCATTTTTCTCATATATGAGGAATGAAAACCATAAAAGTGGGAAACAACCAAACATTAATCATTAACCCAATCAGCATTTGTCTCATTTGTTTGTATTTGATATGCAATTCTTTCTTTATATTCATGTGCTTAACTAAACAAGTCCATTCAATTGCAGGATTTCATGGATATGGAGCTCTGTAACTCTAATCTGTTGCTGCATTCACTTTGACTCGTGAGGGAAGAAAAATGCAACTAATAGTAGAGACTATCGTATGGTAATCGTTGTATTTTTGTTAAAATTCGTGGTTTGTATGGTTAGTGCGATTTGATGACTTGTAACTTCCCTGCGGTTCACTTTTGAGTTTATACTGGATTTATGAAAGAAAACAGGAGCAATGGCAATGCATATCTTCCTTTATCATAATCGTGACACGCTACAGGTTAGATTGTTCTATTTTGAGTTATACAAGTGTTGACAAATCCTAAGAAATTGTTGGGTTTCAAGTCTCGCTGGAGATGCAATGAAAAAGTGGCTGATCAATTCATTTCATCCGTAAGAAAGATATTTTTAAAACTGTATTTAAATCTTTAATGTTCTAAAATTTTGATTTTCACAACTATGTTTGTCGTCTCAAAATAAATGCAGACATGTCTTTTAGGTGTCCGTGATTTATATTTTTGTTCATTTGTAGTTGTGACAGGGTCTCAAAATGAATAAATTTGGTGTGCGATAGTTGTGTTGTTGCATTTGTGGGTAATCTTAATTATTTTATCAATAATGATAAATGTACATCAATGTACGTTTAGCAGATGATGTATCATTATTAACCATCACTAGAAGAAATATGCAGTGTATATTTATTTCTGTATAATAATTGTGTTGGATGTATGAGTAGTCTTATAAAGAAAAATGTAAAAAATTCATGTTCCATTACATTTTGCTACGTGGTACATCATATAGTTTTATAAACTGGAGAACAAATAAATATACTGGTGGCTACATGGCGGAGTGGTGGTGCATCCGCCGTCCCTTCCACCCACAAAGATAGCTGGCATGAGTCCTATTCTGCCGTTGCTTACTTTCACCCATTTCTACCACAGGGGATGCCATTGCCAACTCTATAACATCAACATCAACACTAGCAACATTGTCATCATATTCCATGTCAATAATATAATCATCATCAGATCTTTTGTCAAGCCATGAAATGATGTCGCCAAAGACAATGTCGATATTTTGATCAGGCTCACCGGAAGTCAACCCGTGCCACATTCCAGGGTAGAGTTTTATAGTCTTGTCTTTGCTGCTGGCTTGATCGTATAAAGCGCGACTCACTTCTGGATCAGTCACTGTATCTGCTTCTCCATGTAGCACGAAAAATGGCAATGTCACCTGCCCATAAACCACTACTTTTTCAATATTAAATGCCAAGAACATTTGTTAACAATCAGATCCCGATTCTGTATCTAAGAAGATCCGGGCTTTGGCTTGAAAAAAAACACGCAATTCTGGCCCATATGAGCTCAGCTTATGTAATATTGAAACCAGTAATTTTTAATATCCTTTACTAGTGAAGCATGAAAGAATAACATTAGCAAAAACAATTTTGTAAAATTTTCCTGATTTCCACGTTTTCTCGCTCTTATATGATCGTCTCCCGTCATTTTCTTGCGATTAAAAGGGTCATATAGTAAAATTATAAGATAAAATGGTTAATGGCTAAAAACATTATAAAAGTTATTAAAATTTTGGTCATCTAGTAAATTCTCATTCTACTCTGCCAGCAAGCCTGGGTTCTTGTTTATATGCTCGACGAATACCAGAAAAGGAAAAATGTGAAAAAATATGATTAACACAAGGGAAATAACGTAACGTAAATAACCTTGCTTAAGTTGTCCTCAAGACCCATGCTGGTCCTAAGCATTTCAAGAGCCGTTTTAAGCCTTGGTTTTTGTTGATATATCAACTTGTTTGAACGTATCTGCACAAATGTTCGAGCCATGGTAAAATTACATATCTACCCTTGTTCAACAATAAATTCGCATAAAGAAATAATCTTACTTCTTCTCGTTTAATGGGGTCCTTAAATGCTGCATCAATAACATCTTTTGTAGGCACAATCTTCCATCTTGGTATCACATCCTCCACCTGTGTTAGCATGGTTATCACCATTGGATGAGGCTTCACCTTCTCAGAAATCTGTTATGACATCAAAAGTTTAAAACATTTAAACTCGGTAGCGAATATGTTTCAAGAAAATACTTAAACTCGGTAGCGAATATTTTTCAAGAACTTGAATGAAAAAACAGTTTTAGATTTAAGCAATAGCTAATTAAATTTGCAAAATGGGCGGGTTGGGTAATGCGGTAACAAGTTCTGGTAAAAGCATACACTTTTTCACCACCACTCGTGTTTGATCTGGTTGAGTTGACCCTTCCCTCTTCTTATGAACTTCAAAACCAATTAATGTGCTAATTATGAAATATATATTTTTGTAAATTGGTGACATGACATCTTTCTAAAGACAATTAAGGAGAACCTTATACATATTTACCCGACTTTTAACATTTCCATGTGTTTCCTGTTAAGCTTTTCACTTAGCATTCTACTCGGTATGGATAATTCGTAGCCCAAACCAAGTGGTTTTAACGTAAGGAGATAAAAATTGACACTTCTAAAGCCATTAGATACAGTTGCTCCTAACAGTTATTAAATATAATTCATATATTCAATGAATTTAAAAAGGAAATTGTAAATTTCGCCTTTCTTATATTTTGACATTATTACCCAATGAAAGGTGGTTTACCTTGCACATTGGTGCGACTAAGATGGCACCATGCCAGAAACGTGGGTCTTTTCTATGTATAAGAAGGGAGACTGCACCACCCATGGACTCACCATACAAGAACCGTCGTTTGTTCTTATAGTCTTCTTGACCTGATCATGGTTCAACCATGAATAATTTAGTGCTTAAACGTGGTCCATTTTGTGAGCATTTTGTATTGTGATGGTAAAGGATTACCAGAAATGTACTTGAAGTAGTTGGAGCAATCATTAACAATATGATCAAATTTCTTGATGTAACAACGTGCACCCATAGATCGACCATGACCTTCGTAGTCTATACCGAAGACCGCATATCCATAGCTCGCGAGCTTGGTCCCACACCCTAGAAAGTATAACCAAACCGTCAAATCATTATTCCTCTTAAGTTTTAATGACAAAGTTTTTGTATGTGTAGCATTTATTTTTTTCATTAAGAGAAAAGCTAGAGTTACAAGTAAAAATGTTTCTGATAGCGCAAGAAGAATGACAAAGTTTTGTAAAAATTTATATGCAAACTTTTTTGTATATCATTCCTCATTTATTTGATATGTAAATTATCAATAAAACATATTACCACATATTACATATTATCAATAAAACTTTTTTCATGTAAATATTTGTAAATTAATTAATTTCCTCCAAGATAAATGATGCTGTTTATAGAAGCGATTTTTGGGAATAATATTGTATAAGAATCCGTGTAAATTTTGGGTACGACAAGTGTGAGTTCCAACATGATTTCAAGGTTCAAGAAGATATAATATATTTCTTGAACCAAATTATATTAAATTAAATTTTTCTTTACAAACATTGAATTACGAGTGAATTTGGTTACATAGTCAAAATATGTTGAACAACAATATAATGTGGTGGGTGAAAACATTATATAGAAGTTTGGTAACCACACAAAGTGTAATAATGTATGTGGGGCCCTTGTCACATATTTTTCTACCTCAAGCAATTACTCTTCACATACGTTTGATCACCTACTTTAACCACCCATACGTGGCTGGCCGGTATTTTTATTATAAAATTTGATAAATCCGTCGTACAGTACAATTATTTATCGTATAATTTTAATGAATCTATCAAATTTTATGGTAGAAATATCATTTGTCTACTTAACTACGTGTCTATTTTAATCTAATAACCGATTGATTAATAAAAAATTCTGTGAATTTCGCAATATTAGCACTACCATTACAAATTCAAATGACAACCATTGTGACAAATCAGGCAAGTTTTGGTGAAAATGTTAGGAAAATGGTTGCTATATTTAGAAATTGATTTAACAAGTTATAAACATCAAATTGAATTGATACGTACAGAACATATAAGTACGAATAAATTATATGTAACAAAATGAAAATGGAAAAAGGCATGAACTCAAAAATTTCAGCCTCAAATCAAAACGATAATGTATTTCATCATCCAAATTTACTAACAAAAATCTTCAAATTATTCATGTTTATCTCTTTTGTTACGGGCTTTTTTTTTGAAGGAGTGAAAAACGGATTTGATGATATAAAAGTAAGGTTGATGATTCGTACACACTTAAAAATTTACGTACAATCACTAATTATTTCTGTTACAACACTGTGAAAGTCAATAGTTCGAATGATGAGGCATATTGTACAACACCATAGAGCACAGTTGATGGTGTACGGAGAATTTTTTGTGATGTACGAATCAGTTCTAAAAAAATTGATAACTTGTCATCATTATTTTTCAACATATATATGTTGATGTGTTAATTTCAAAATTAATACCAATATAATGAATACTTCAAATATTAATGAATGCATTAAATAGTAGTACAACAATTACTTTAAAATAAGAAAAATCAATGCTATTAATGATAAAAACTTATATCATTTGAAGTAAAGCATTGAGCATTTATTTTGAACCATTAAACTAGAAGAAGAAGAAAAGCAAAATAATTAACATCATGTCGTTTGTTTATACACTTAATATCTCAAATTAATTGCGTGTTGTCTAATTAATGATCAAGGATAATTTTATCCAAAAAAAATTAGGAAAAAAATTAAAATGAGAGCCATCCCAAGGTGGTTTAATTTCTGAATAATATGTTGTTTTCTTAGAATATGTTATTACACTGTATCTATTACTAATATATAACACATTTTAGATTTTAGATGTTTTTAATAGCAAATTTACTACTACATCCCTAATATTATTAATAATATTTGAAAAACATATTTGAAATTACTTTTACATGTATTAAAATCTCATTAATATCATCATTATTAAACTTTAAAGCAATAAATATGTGACATTTATTTCTATTAATTAAAGCTTTCCTATGTCTTACATTATTTTTAATATTTGAAAAACATATTTGAAATTATTAACATATACCCACATATATAATAAACTATCATTTATACTACGATCATTAAAACTTAAACTAATAAATAAATGATATAAGTTTTTAATTACAGGACGTGTAAATTATGGACGAAAAGTTCAGAACGAAACGATCATGTTAGCAAACTACCAAAGGCGGTTTGTCCACTTTTTGTAGTCAAATTTCATCTCTAAAGCCTCCAAAATTAATTTTCTCCAAATTTCACACATTTTTATGTGTTTTTAAAAAATTAGAAACGAACTCTCAATAGTATTTTTTATTGAATTATAAATTTACGGTTTGATTTACATTTTTAATTTCATTTTTATACAGTCAATTCTTATATTCTTACATTTTTTATCAAATTTTACGATTTCAATTTCACGTACAAATGCATAGTATCTAATGCTCAAGAAAAAAAATATTTTGATGGTTAAATTATCGACCCAACCAACAAATTAAGACAGTCACAGCCCGCAACCTGAACATCGAGTTCGCAATAACATTTCTTATATATATTTTTTTTTCGGTATTTTGTTTTCATTTTTCTATTAAAAGGACAGAGAAGTGATATTGATGGTTATGGTTTTAGAATTTTTTTATTTTTTATTCGATAATGATTTTAAAAAGCAATTGTAAAGTTCACCTATTTTTAACGTGTTCACGTGTAAAAGGAAAAAACCTTAAATACTAAACATGAATTATAAAGAACAGCAAAAGTAAATAATAATAATGTTAATTACCTTTCATGAAGTCGCTGCATTCCATACCATAACCTGCAAAATCAGACTTAATTTGTTAATTAATTAATCTTAATTTTATTTTGCTAATTATTCAAAGTATATGTAATGTGAAAGTCATTATCACCTTAAAGTTAACGTGAGCATTTAGTATATATGATTTCACACACAAGCAACACAATATAGATTTTAAACCATTTTTTTATTTTTCATATTAATATTAATCGAAGAAAGTTAGTGTGAGCTAAAATTAAACTTTACTGTAATGGTTCATACACGATTACATTCACAATTTTTTACATAAATTTTTACAGTAAAAACTTTTGTGTAATTTTTTTTTACGAAACGAATTTCAATATCACATATCACTTTGAGTCTTGGTATAAATAAAAATTTGATTACAGAGAGAGAAAGAACACCATGGCAGAGGAAAACAAGAGCTTTGGGTGGAGAAAGAGGAAGCCATTTGCATGTAAAAAGCTGAACTCCTCTTGAATTCCTGATGTACTCCTGAAATTCCACTCAAACCCAGAATTATTAAAGATTCAATTTTTATTCAAAATTTGAAGACCTATTGTTCAAGATTCAAACTTTATTCAAAATTAGTAAAAACCCATCAATTTAGTGCCAATTTTATTAAAATGATCTAAAAAAAAACCGAAAAAATCAAATTTAGCTAGTGATGAAACATTTAACAGTGTTCATTTAATTAAACTACTACCCACCTGTCAAATTAATGAAAAATTATGAGACCCATTACTTGATTTCAGTTTTTAGTTGCAAAGTTTTGAAACCCATTGCTACAGATTTGATTTTTGTGCCAAATACAGAAGACCCATGAATGAATGTTTGATTTCAATGGAGAAACAAATCAAATGAAGATGAATGTATATGAGAATGAGAAAACAAACCTCTTGGTATTCAACATCCATGTTGATAATTTTCTTCAAGTATATAAGATTTGAATAATTATATATAAAAAAATTTTAAAAGGAATTTTGAGAGGGGTTGAATGAGGTTTTGAGGGGAGATTGTTCTGCGTTCTCTGGTTTTTTATAGATCGTATACATACTTATTTTCCATAAAATTAAAATATTAATGATTAAATTAAATTCATATCCACGTAAGACAAGAGAGTTGAATTTTATTTATTACTCGTATAGTTTAGTTTTTTAAGATAGAGTAAAGAAAGGTATCGTGTACGAGAGGCCCATTCCCTGTATTTCGTTTCCCTCTTCATGATATATAGGTGCATGGTAAATTAGCAAAATAGTCCTTCAATAAAGTAATCTTAGCTTATGGTGTCAATTCGGATCGGTTGGCGGGTCAAAATTAGCCAATTGAACTCAACTTGATTGGATAAATGATGTATTTCAATTTAATTCAAAACTTGATAATCCGGACACAATCCACATAATATGTATCTAATCAGGTCAATAAGTTGTCGAGTCAACTGGTTAATAGGTCAGTTTCGGATCAAATGGCTCAACCTGTCTATAATTATAGCTTATCATTTAAAAATATCGATAAAACTCCAAAAAATAATCAAATTATCTATTACATTCATCCAAATTCAATATTAAAGAGGTATTTGTTTTGAAGAAGTTTTGAAATGGAATTATCTCCCTAACATTTATTAAAGATAAATTTACATTCCTAACCTATTCATAGGAATATAATATAATGAGGTGGAATTTTGACCACTCAAATTAATTTCTTTTTCTTTTTTCAAACATTGATCTAACTTTTAATAAAATTTAATGTTTTCTTAATACATTCAACTACAGAATTATCTTTCCTAGATAAATAAGCATAAATAAATATTTTTGATGTAAAAATTAGTAAATTTAAAAGAGACTGAAGTGATACTTGCATATAAAACGTTTGTACTTATAAGGTATGTTAAAGAGACTAAAGTGATAACAAAAAAACGTTATTATTTTAACTCAATATTTAGTGTTCTTATATTTTTTAAAGTGAGTTCTTAAAGCTTTTATAATTATGATATGTTTAGGTTTTCCGTTTCAAGTTTATTAAATCAATCTAATAAGAAAAACCCTTTTACCAAAGATATTATCAACCTAATCAGTTAAATTCGGATTGGTTGGCGGGTCAAAATTAGCCAATCGAACTCAACTTGATTGGATAAATGAGTTGAGTATTTCAACCTATTTCAAAACTTGATAACCCGGACACAATCCACATAATATGTTTATCTAATCAGATCAATAAGTTGTCGAGTCAACTGGTTAATAGGTCAGTTTCGGATCAAATGGCTCAACCTGTCTATAATTATAGCTTATCATTATTAATCATAAAAATATCAATAAAACTCCAAAAACAATCAAATTATCTATTACATTCATCCAAATTCAATATTAAAGCGGTATTTGTTTTGAAGAAGTTTTGGAATGGAATTGGTAACAAAGTTGATTTTCAAATTTTAACAAGAAGGTTATTTGCAAAGGTTATTTGCAGGCAACAATATAATTTGTTTGGCTGACTGTCCGAAACGTCACCTTCCTGTTTTCCTTGTTTTTTCTTTCTAATCTTTCTGGTTCCTTTTTAGAGGCCTTGGCAGTTTGTAAGGTTCGGCTTGTTAGGTGGTTTACTGGGTTCGATTCGAGTTTCAAGTTCGTGTTCAAATGGTTCATGGTTAGTATTCTGGTTGGGGGTGGTTTGCAAGGCTCAGTCTGTGTTCGAATGGTTCGTGGTTCGTGGTTTGGCTCTAGGTGGTTTATAAGGCCCGGTTCTCTAAGAAAATAAAAATATATAAGGTTTATATTTATGATTATTGAGTTGATTTAGTTTCCTAATAGGATTAACCGGTTATCTTGTTCACCAAGATTATATTATTCTATAATTGTATGTAATTGTAATCTCTTTATTCATTCAATATACAATATTCATATTTCATTATTTTACATGGTATCATTGAAGAAAGAAGATAAGAAGATGCTTCAACATTCGTTTCAGTTTACTCGTCCAAAAATCTCCCGTTCAAACTACGGTGGAGTGTTAGACAATAAAATTATATAAGGTTATATTTCTCATTATTGTGTTGATTTAGTAAGTTAATAGGATTAGCTAGGTATCTTGTTCATCAAGTTTATATTATCCTATAAATATAGTTTATTGTAATATCTTTATTCATTCAATCAATAATATTCATCCTTCATTATTTTACAGGTTCGTGTTTGTGTTCTAATGGTTCACGATTTGTATTTTGGTTGTAGGTGGTGTGCAAGGTTTGGCACTATAAGAAAAAGGTCTAATCCGACAAAGGGTTTTAGCGACAACAATATGTCATCGCAAAATAAATAAAAAAGTGCTTTTTGACTTTGACTGCAAAAAAACTTGACGACATCGTCGTCGCAAATCCATTTTTCTTTTTATTTTTGATTTTTCTCTTCGGCTCAAAATAAAAAAAATTCATGCGTAAGCTTTGGCGACGCTGCATAGTCGCAAAAGCATTTTCGTTTTTTTTTCTTCGCTCCAAAATGAAATTTTTCCCAGGGTGGCTTTGGAGACGACGGTGTCTTATGTGTAAAATCTAGTTATAAAATAAACTTAATAGTACTGCAATTAACTGATACAAAACTAGATAAGTATACCATATCCCGTATAGTACAGCTACAGTAAGTCCGGTTCGATCCACAGAGAATGTGCAATCAAGAGTTATGTGAAATATAATTAAACTAGACAAATAAGTAAATGCGGGATTTTGCAATCGAATTATTGCTTTCCAATTAACACTACTAGAAATGTAAAGGAAGCGGATTCTGAAAAATTGAATTAGGAAAGTTTATCTTATGATTAAAATGACACTTCCTTGGATTAGCTCACTAATGATTTCGGAGTGTTTGTTAAAACCAGTTTACTTACGTTGAATTTGCAAATCTAGTTAAGTTAGGATTAGCATCCACTTTTCCTACACCTTAAGTTTGATTCACTAACTTATGATTTAATCTAACAAATAACTTCTGTCAACTTTACTAATTTGCACGTTTAAGTCTAAATGATTATCTTATTTAATATTTGCGTCCGCAATCAATCAACAGTTGTTGATAGACAAACAAATGTAACAAATTACTATTATGAAAAAGCTTCCGCTAAATTGATCTTATAATAACTCATCAACAAAACAATTCAATTGGAATTCAACTTAAATACGCAAGGATTTTGATTAAACATAAATTGTTCAACATAAACTCATAAGATTAACACCCCTAATCACTAGTTTACATCATCCAAGCAAGTGAAAAAAAATTTAGCTCATGATTACGCTAAAAATAACAAACGCAATAATTGAAATCAAAGAAAACATTGTATTTGAATGAAACAAGGTTAAACGAATGATTACAATGATGTGATGATCAAAGAACGTAACCGAATGAATAGAGTAATGGATCCGTATTCAAAAATGATGAAAAACTCGCCAAAAACTCCTTAAATCATCTCTCAAGTCGCAGGTACAACAAGATATGAAGTTAGGGTTTAATTTTCAATGTTATACCACTTTCCAAAATCTGAAAACCGACCCAAGTACCTGGAGGGTAGTGAAGTACCCGGATGGTAATTTCTTCTTCCATACGCGTGTTGCATTTGAGCTAAACGGGTAACACTTGCGCGTAAGAACACTTCTACCCGGTGGGTAGTTAAGTACCCAACAGGTACTTTTGCTCGCCAAATTCCCTGATTAGTTTCCTTCATAGTCTACCCGTTGGACTCTACATACCCGTTCGCATAAGCTTTCTACCCGTTGGAATCTGCATACCCGTTTGCATAAGCTTTTTTTTTTTTTTAAGTTTCAAAGAAACTTAAATTGAATAATATGTACTTGGTACTTGGTTGTCAAATAAAATATACTTTTAACTTTATTTTAATCATATATTTTATTAATATTAATTTTAGTTAAGCTAAACACTAAACACTAAATTCTAAACCCCTAAACCCTAAAGTTAGTTGAAAAACGAATCGATCAATTAATAATACGAGATCGCGTTGTCTCATTTCTTACTTCAAAATCTTTATATGTAAATTGACGCTTTGACGGCATTTAACGTCGTGACCATCATTCATAATCTTCAACGTATATCGATCATTACAAAATAACAAGTGAGTTGTATAAAACAAGTGTCTTACTATTCAATCGAGAGTAATCATTGTATCACATTACCAATGAAGTCGACCACAAATACTATTTACTTCAAACATATATATAAAGTTCATGAAATGTTAACGGTAATACAAACTCATTATCGTTAGGGGTTACCAATAGACTCGATCAATCAACCATATACTATCGTGTAAAATGACGCTTTGAACGCATTAATCGTCATCACCATCACTCATAATCTTCGACGTAGATCGATCATTACCTATATAACAAGTAAGTTGTACGAAACAAGTGTCTTACTATTCAATCAAGAGTATTCATTGCATCTCATCACTAATGAAGTCGACCTCGAATACTATTAGTTCAGACATATATATGTCGAACAAGACTAAACCAACAACAAATTATGTTTATTAATCATATTGTTATCACATCCGAAGAATTGAGTCATTTCAATTCATTACCAATGATGTCGACCTCAAAATATAGTTCAAATTCGTGAAATGGTAAGGCGGTTACACCTATATGGCTATATCTCACCGAACCCTAAAGCATTTACACCATGGGTTAAGGGGGTAATCCTCTTAGAACATTCGAATGATCGGGATAAAGTCTAAGGCATTTTCTCTACATGTCCTTCAATATGTATAATGATATAAAGAAAAAGTTGTGGATGGTATAATATCAATCGAAACAAAATCATTATTAAAATGTATCTTGGTTTAAATCATTGCATGATAAATGTAAACAATATTTAACTTTTATAGTTAAAATTATAATTCATTTAAATATATAATCGCATACAAACCAATTTAAGTTTCCCGGCTTAGCTTTAGAGATGACGGTGTCCTCGCTTTAGCCCTGTTGTCGTCGCAAAAAGTCCCAACTATAAATATACTTCACCTTTTTCTCTTTCTTCTCCAAATATAACCTAAGATGGGTTCTTGACCTTGCGCAATTTCAGCCACCAACACCCACCAAATCACCACATTTCACCACCAAAACACTCCACTTTCAACACGAAAACTCACCTACACTTCACCACCATCAAAACCCACCTCCTTATCACCACCAAAAACCCACCGCCGCTACTCCACCTCGGCTGCTCCACCACTCCACCACCACTAAAAGGTTAGTTAAACCCTTATTTAGTTAATTTGTTAGTTAATTAGTGAATTTGATGATTAATATCTTGTTAGTTAGTAAGAAGCTAAAGATGATTAATAATTTGTTAGTTTGTTAAAGATGTGTTAGTTAATTAGTAAATTTGTTAAAGATGGTTAATAAATTTATTTTGCGATTTTATTAGAATGATTTAGTCAATTAGTTAAGTGAAATTGTTAATTGTATACAACTAAAGTGTATAGAATTGTTAGCGAAGTGTATGTGTAGTATATATATATATATTGAATTAGTGAATTAAAGATGGTTACGAATAAATGTCTTAGAATTTTTATAGTTAATTTACTTAAAATTGTATGTAAAGTTAATTTGTATATAATTGTTAACGTATGAAGTTTGAATATGAAGAATTGTATGAATTGTATAAAATGTATGAATTGTATTGATTGAAACAATTACCCCCTCCTAATATGGATATTGGTGAGTTGGAAAAGCTCGTGGACTTCTACACTAGCGAGTCATTCCAAAAAGGGTCTGCAGCTAATACGCAAAATCGGAGTCAGCAACAGTACCTAGTAGTCTTGGAACCAAGTCCTATGTTGCCCGGCGACATGTAGATGTAAGTTGCTTCATCCCTTGTTATTTGTAAACTATAGAGAGACTCTACAACGGTGAATATACAAGTCTCATGAAGACTGAAAGAAGATGCATTGGGATGATGACGTGTAGGCTAATGATATTGTCAAAGATCAATATGCAAGTATAGAATAATATTGAATACAAACCATATTTTAATCATGCTTAGGGGTAAATGGGTTATATGGGTCATGGGTTATCTGGTTCTTATGGGTCATGAGTTACATGAGTCAAATTGGTCAAATGGGTTACATAATATGTCGGTCTAAGGTTATATAGGTCAAATGAAAGAAATGGGTCATGCGATAAAATTATATAGAAGTGTTAATTGTTGATTTAAGTTGTATAGATTGTTTTTGTTGACGTAAGTTACTAGGGAGAGGGTAAATCGTTTTCTTCTTTCGCTATTAGTTGATCTAAAGGCTTTTATGATTATAGATTGCACTAGATTAATAAGGACGAGAGAGAGAGAGAGAGAGAGAGAGAGAGAGAGAGAGAGAGAGCTGCCTAAAAGGTGAAGTCAAAAAATGAGTCCTCGTAAAGCCTAAGGTAAGGAAGGCAGTTCACCGGGGTGTTGACTTATTAGAAAAACAAAGAATGATATAGATTTGTTAAAGTGCATGAGTGACTACTAATAATTCTTGTTATGTTACTTTTAAGAGGAATGGTGGCGGAGCGAAAACTACAAGCGGAGAGTTCCAATCCCATGAGTGAGTAGGAAATAATGGATAAAGTCTTGGGGGTCCATCACAGGCATAAACGTGGATGAAGTAGAAAGGTGCCAAATAGGGCATCAAGTTCAAGTTCCAGTGTCCAATCAAGAGGACCAAGGATGTATACCCTAGAAGAAGTCAATGAAATGTTCAACAATCAACAAAACTTTAAGACAGCTAAAGTTGATTATTTAACTTCTATACATGCCTTACAAGATGCGAAGATAAAAGTTCCAAAGTTTTCAAAGTTTTCACCCGTTCACTATCCGTCTATGGTTGAAGAAGAAGAAGAAGAAGAAGAAGAAGATAATGACGATAATAAAGAAGACGAAGACGAAGATGACGACGAGGATGAGGAGTAAATTGGTTTGTGATGTGTTTTTCATTTATGAGGTTTGTGGAAAACTTTATACATTTACTTTTAAGCATTTTGAACATTTGTATGACTTGTACTTTTGTTGGAACAATGGATGATTTGGATGCTTTAAATGTTTGCGTAATTGTGTTTTGAATGCGAAAAGTGGAGAAATTTTGGCTATATTTAGTGTAAAACAGCAGGAAATCAGAAAAAAATGAAACATGGTAAAACCTTGCAAAATGCAAAAACATCAAAATAATATTTATTTATTTAATTTCTTTTTTATTTTTTTAAAAAATGGAAATTCTAGTGTGACGACGCGTGTCGTCGCAATAGGGATTTAATTTTCATTTATTTTGACAGTATGGAAATTAATATGTGAGCCCGGGTTGTCGTCGCAGAAGGTTGTCGCTATAGAGCTACATATACGGGGAGGTAGCGACGACGTTTTTGCACGACCTGTCATCGCTCTATACCTTTTTGCAACAACTGTTATGTGTCGCAAAACCGCATTATTCTAGTAGTGTGGTTCATCTTTTCAAATGATTCGTTGTTTGTGTTCTGGTTGTAGCTGTTGTATATGTGTAACCGGGTGTGGTATAATTAGGACAAATTTCTTGAATCATGTAGAATCACTTTCACATATAAAGTATTTCAACCCAACATTTCTTAGGTATCACGAAATATTTATTGGGATAATTCAAGTTAATATAGTGTCAGAGAAATTTGAGTGTAACAAAGAGATTATGTTATATTTTTGTGTATTCAAGAAAGCCAAATGATTCTAAGGTTTTTTTTATGTACGAAATCGAGTTTGACGGTTAATATAACGAACAGACACACCATTTCGCGAAAAGATGCGACTTTTGACTAACAGACACCTTCGTCTATTTTACATGTTCATTTTTAGCGAGAAAATGGGCATTATGGTCGATCACTCCGAATCCCGTTGGGTGCAAACACTCTGAAGTGGCCACGCCAACCTCCTGAAAAGGGAAGGCTTTACCTAGTTTGAGTATGTGTGACAGTGGCTCAAATACCATATATTAGTCAGCCAAAGGTCGGAACCATGGTTTAAAAAAAAACTAGGGGCTCGATCCCCTAGACCCTGCAAAGGGCACTGCCCCGTGACCCCCAAGCGTGCGTAGCTCCTTGAACTCCTGATTTTTAGTAACGATCAGGTCGAAAAGGGTGAGTGTTTTTTTTACTATTCTAACGGAAATATCCATATAACTGTTTCTGGTCATTTTCCCTAATCAACCCTATAATGTTTGCTCATGAAGGTTTTAACTTCTAATCTAAGAGACAGACAAATATCAGCAGCACACCTTAACTCAATGCACCTTATCTGTAAACGACCTTGATAATGGGGGTGGAGTCCCATGCCTTCGTATGTCTCTCGAGTCTCCCTTTGATCATGACGTTTATTTATTTGCATTTAATTTTGAAAACTTAAATTAAATAATTTAGTCACCCTTTTACTAATTTAGGCCAACAAATATATAATATAATAATAATAATAACAACTTAATATAAAGATAAATACATTATAAACTTGTATTTAATTTAACGTTTACTCGCTCGGTTGTTGTAGGGGCAAAGGTACTACCTTATAAGTAGAGGTAATCTTGAATATGGATTCAATTGATTTATGTGGTGTCACAGTCTTTTAAGATAAAAAAAAAAAAATATAACCGTTACTGATTTAAAATCTTCGAATACCGATCACTGTCAAATTTAAATCCGTCACCGTTTTTTAGATATTATGGTGCCATGTGGTACGAGATATGTATAGGTTGTTTTATGCGGTCATCTCTAACATACGAGTTTCTTTCACACGTACAAATCGTAACACAAGCCTTGTATTAGTAATTAGTAATTAATGGGTAGTTAACTTTATATTGAAAGCACCATTTGTAAGGTGTGCGTTGATACATAACAGAATATTAGCCATAACTGTTAAAGGACAGGACCACCACAGTTATTGCGATACTGGTATATAAATAGTGTCACAAAGATTTGATACCAATTTTGACATTTCAATGATGATAAGAAGTTACTAATAATGTTGAATAACAAAATCCCCGTAGGAATAACTTTATTATGATATAATATTTATAAAATACATAAACTCTAGAAACTCTAATGGACCCTAAATCCACAAACGGACTTAGGCCTTCTAACCTAACCAAGCTAATCCTATCGTCTAATAGTGACGTATTAATTGGTACCGTTTTAGTTTATTAAGTTTCAAGCAATAGCCTCAAATATAGAGTAGTGTAATGAATCTGATTCCATATGCACACATTGTCTTATACAGATTACGAGATCTTGGCGAGAGATGTCAGACGTGTATATTTTAAAGTTATGATTATTGATGTTGTTAAGATATGATTTTAAACTTTAAATTAATTTTTTTTAGTTACACTCAAAATTGCTGGATCCTTCCGTCTTTCCAGTTCTAAATTATATTGGAAAAAATAACAAATTCAATAAAACTTTCGAATTTAAAACCCTAATAAAAAACCCTCAAATTCAATACAACTCTCAAATTACCTTAATTTGAAATTTAAATACAATAATCTTGGGCTAGACAGTCCACATATTTAGGCCCATTTATACCGCTAACTCCAGTCCGGTTCCAAAAAATCGGCAAATAAGGGCTTAGTCCAACTCACATAATAACCCTAATTTAAAACCCTGAAAAAAGACCTAATATCACCTCCCCCCAAAACTCATCATCTGCAAATCGCCGTCTTCAAATCCAAAGGTACGAACGTCAATTTCTTCTAATATCTCAATCTCACCGTATATATGTATCTGTGTGTAAATATAGTTTAATTTGAGTGATTTAATATGTGAAATTAGGAGCAAAAATGAGTCGCGGAACAGGAGGTGCGGGAGCAAAAGGAGGAAAGAAGAAAACATCGACGTATGTGATTGATTGCGGGAAGCCAGTTGAAGATAAGATTATGGAGATTGCATCACTTGAAAAGTTTCTTCAAGAGAGAATTAAAGTTGGCGGTAAAGCTGGTAATCTCGGCGATTCTGTTACCATTTCACGTGAAAAGAACAAGATCTCCGTCACCGCTGATAGCAATTTCTCTAAAAGGTACTTTACTTCATATTATAATATCGAAACAGCGTTATTATTTGGTGATCAATTTGTGGATAACTCTATTAGGTTTTATAGTATTTGTAAGTAATCCCACATTTGTATATTATGATATGGAACTAAGTTCAATATGTGAATAGTTAATGTGTAGTTTATGCGTAGGTTGTTGATTGATATTGTTAACCTTAGTACATTATTAGTATTAGAATTACGGTCTAGGTGTTGATTGTATTTATAAACTATAGTTGATGCATCATTGTAGAACCATATGATTGTATATACATTTCTGGATTTGTAGGTTATTAACTTGTAAATTTGTAATGCCTTTTTTTAACTGTTGTAAATCCAAACATTCTAGTATATGAAACACGACGGAGGTAGCAATTGAACTGTTGGTACTCTGGCATTGAAGATTTTGGTATCTTATGTGAAATTTAGTTATGTGATATGCAATATCATTGTTAAATAAGTTATAAATTGAGCTACTGTTGTGTTGTGATGAAGGTTATTAACTTTAAGGGGGTGTTTGGGTTGGCTTATTTTGATTGCTTAAACTCACCTTTTAGTGTTCGCATAAGCCCATTTTATGGTGCTTATTTGCTTATTTGTGAGGGGGCTCTAAATAAGCTTCAATATTCAAGCTTATTTGTTTAAGCAAAAAGCAATAAGCTTTTTAAATCAGCCCACCCAAACACCCCCCGTAATCTTTATTGTGAAGTCTACTAGTTAAAAGGCATGAAACTGGAATAAAAAATGATTACTAGCCCAGTTATATAGATAACTTTTTCTTCACCGTCTAATTGTCCTCATATGCGAATGGTCATCAATAGTTGGGTGGCTTTGGTAGCATCCTTTTATTATCAGAAAATTATCGTGATGTTGAATCTGCTTCTGCTTATTGTTTTTGCTGCTTTTTAATGTTAACTTTATCTTTTCAGGTACCTCAAGTATCTAACGAAGAAATACTTGAAGAAACACAATGTGAGAGATTGGCTTCGAGTTATTTCATCTAACAAGGACCGTAATGTCTATGAGCTACGTTACTTCAACATTGCCGAGAATGAGGGTGAAGAGGAAGACTGAACAGAAGACAGTTGACCCTGTTCTATGTTTGTTTATGACTTGGTTTGCCTTTTGAAACATGTTATGTCAGATTTTTGTCTTATCGAGCCCTTCAGAACTGTATTATCGTAATAGAGTTTTGAGCTTAGTTGCTTTTGCACTAGATCTTTATTTCTTCCCTATGAAACATGCTTCTTTTTACCAACTAAAATTGTAGTATTGTTTATTTAATACCTCATCTTATTTATCTTTTGAATTCTCTCTGATCCCCTTACGAACTCTATCTGAAGATGCTAAATAGATATAAATATGGCAAAATAAAAATTTTCCTTCAAAAAAATCTGCTAAAATGCCCCACCCGGTCGAAACAGGCAAATTGCGTGTTATGAGTTGCAAATTGTGACTTGTGACTCACAATTTGCGAATTGTGTACCCAGGGTTTGCGACTAGATTTGGCAAATAAAACCCTCACCCAATGGGGAATCGGATACCACACCCGATTTGACCGGGGAATCCCGATTTGACCGGGGAATCCCGAGTTGACCTAAGATGGGGTCGGTGAATCCTCGAATTTAAAAACTGTGGATGGGAATAATAACCCTCCTTAATCCCCCACCTACCCATATCCGGTTTATTTTATAAATATTACATAACTTAAATTATATTTATTTTATAATTTAAAGTATATACTTATATATTAATATTCTTAATTTTCAAAAATCATAATATTTGTCAAAATCATTATTCCATTTAACTAATGTGTTACTCATACTGGTTTTAATTCATAAAAAAACTTTAGACACCTTCTTATATCTCTTTTTAATGATAAGTCAATGTTATATTTAGTCTTGCAATAAATCATAAGAGTTTATATGATATATATTTAACTAGTTAACGTTGTCATTTCGGTTGTTTATGTATTTAAAGTTAGATTAAGAGCGGGGAAAGAAATCCCCGAATACTCGATGGGGATCCTCGATCCTCGTTGGGGATGCGAATGCAAAATTAATCCCCGATGGGGATGAGGGCGGGGATGGAAATGAGGAGTGGGAAACAGCGATGGGGATTAGAAGTGAGATCCCAAACAATCCCCGCCCCGTTTCTATCCCAATTTGCGACTTGTGTGTTCGAGGCACGAGGTCGTGGCCAGAGTTTGCGGGTTGCGTAATGCTTTCTGTTTATTTATTTTTTTGTAAAAAGTGTTTTTCCTTTACCGTTTTGATTAAGATTTTCGAGATTCTTAAAATTACCATAAGTGGTATAATCCTAAGATAAGATGATCATCACCTTTTTTCACAATTT
This sequence comes from Gnaphalium uliginosum, assembly GCA_963930675.1. NCBI lineage: Eukaryota > Viridiplantae > Streptophyta > Magnoliopsida > Asterales > Asteraceae > Gnaphalium > Gnaphalium uliginosum. The sequence goes on along the minus strand of OZ005680.1, from coordinate 35,150,531 downwards.
CTCATAAAAACACTTTCAGTTTTTTCAGTTGTTTGTTCGCTGAAAAATCAAAAAACCTTTACCGAAATGGTTCACACTCGTGAAAACACTTTCACTTAGTGTGTTGTGTTGTTTATGTAATGTTTTTAACACCCAGATTTTTTTTTTATTAAAACAACTTATTAAAAACTATTTTATATCCATTACAGTTTATACAAACATCAGACAATCACGGAAACTAATGACGACTCAATAAACTTGAAAAATCAAACACTTCGGATTTTGGTTGAACAGGAAATCGTTTGAAGAATCGAGCCTCGATTTATGTAATCGCTTTACGAATTCTGGTTTGACACTAACTAACCGAAACTGACCGATAATCGCGCTACGATTTTAAGCTGTACATGTACTACTGTACATGATCTTTTTCCAGCTGTTTTAGACCCAACACTTTAACAACAAATGTTACAACATTCTCAATCCGCAACAACCTGTTTTCGCCAGAACATTTATACCAAACAACTCGTCTTACAACCTTATTTATTTCAATACAATTCAATACTCTAAATAAACAAAATCAAAAGAATGTAATATCTTTACATATATACGAAAAACTATAACCGTTTTACATATACGAGGTGTCCAAATGGATCACTACAACAACAACAAGTTTCCAAACTTACACATCCATAGTTAAGCCAAATCCAAAATGTCACTACTATTATCAATACATTACCAAATGAACAACATATTATGAACAATGATCATTAATACACCTAAACAACTCCATTGACCCTTCAATTTTCGACTAGTAATTTGATACGTATCATATTATTATTAGGATATATATTAAGTATATTATAATTAATAGTTTATTTAGACATTATTATTAGGAAATTATTATTAGTATCTAGTTAATTAGGCAAGCCTTAGGGAAAAAGTTAAGTAAACTTTATAAACAGATTTTATTATTGTAATGGAGATTATATTGAAATATTGATTAATTGGTGATTTAATATCAATGGAGAGTTAGTTTACCTTTTGAAAGTAAACTGTGGGAGAGTTGATCGATCTCTCGGATATCGATTATTTATCTGTTTTCACTATTTTATTCGTTATTATTAGTTGGTTTTGATTAATTGAAGATTTAATATCAATGGAATTATACTATTATAATGATACGACTCGAATTATATTAGTAAATAATATTATATTATATTTATTTATTATTTAATCACATATATTATTATTAGATAATTATTAGAAAAATATTATTAGTATTTTATTTAATCAGGAATTATCTTAGGAACAAGTTAGAAACTATCTATATATAGGGCTTTATCTTGTAAGTTTATCATGCTGAATATTATGAATGGGTGATTGAATATTATTGGAGAGTTAGTTTACCTCTCGAAAGTAAACTGTGGAAGAGATGATTGATCTCTCGATTATCGATTATCTATCTCTTTTATTATTTTTTAGTTTTAATCATGATATGAGTACTTGGTTTGTATCAATTGGTATTAGAACGGTTCGATTATGACATTGCAAAAAAAAAAAAAAAAAAAAAATCACTGTTCATCGGAGCTACTGTTCTTCACCCAGATTATGGGTATTGCAAAAATTTAGAAAACGCTATTCACGGTTACCGTTCACCAAACACTGTTCACATTAGGTTACTGTTCATCTGATTTTTTTTTATTACTTGAATGAATGACGTACATAAGGTCCTACTTAATGGAAGAACATCGAGCCACTATGCAGACTTACCACAAGATTCAGAGCGAGATGGTGAGATCTGAACTAAGAATGACAATTGTAACACCCACTTTAAAGGCCTAGTGGTATTCCGGTAATTTCCCTAAACTTTAAATTATTATTTAATGTGTTAGGAAATATTTTACTATTATTATGTCTGATAATATTAGTAAAATGAATAAATGAATTATTGTGACTAATACATAATTCATTGATTTAAACCGAACTAGTTGACGGTAAAATAAAATATTTGGTTTTCACAAAATGGTTTTAGGTTCCCGACAATAGATTAAGAAGGGGACTAAATCGTAATGGTATTGGGTTAGATTAATAAATATATATACATACCTTCTCAAATTGATTCTGTAACATTCTCAAATCTTCTCAAATTGTTCATGCGAACCGAACCAAACCAAGCTTCAAAACTTAAAGAAATTTTCGGGAAGTTTTAATTCATCCGTATCATTACCTTCTTGTTTAAAAAAAAAAACGAGTTTAGTAACATCATATCACCTTGTTTCTGTAAGTAATTATATTTATAATTGTATTTTTATGAAAATTAGTTAATTCATGAATTGATATGAAAATTAAGCTTAAACGATGTTATTTGATGTATATGAGTTGTTAGAAAACTTGTTATATTGATAAGAAGTCGAAATTGTGAGTTATGCAAAGGAAAAGTTCGGGTTTTTGGGTTACAGCAGGCTCGGTTCGCAGTTTGCAGAAGATGAACTCAGTTCGCAATGCTTGACTGCGAAGCGAACTGAGTTGACCTGCGAACTGAGTTGTTCTGCGAACTGAGATGCTGTGCTGCGAACTGAACCTTGCGAACTGAGCTGGGTTGCGAACTGAGTTTGCTGCGAAGCGAACTGAGTTCTTGCCCTGCGAACCGAGTTGCGAAGCGAACTGAGTTTGCTGCGAAGCGAACCGAGATTTGGTCTTGCGAACCGAGATCACTGCGAACTGAGATTTTAAAATTTCGTTTTACAAATTTTGAAAACGACCCAATAATCAAGGGTCGCGACTGAGTGACTAATTTCACTAACTCGGATTGGGTAGAAATTCGCATGGTCACTCGAAAACGACCCAATAATCAAGGCTCTATTTTAAGAGCCTAGGCAGTTTTTGGCCTATCGGGGTCATCTAAGGGTCGAAAATGACATTTTTCAGTTTTAAACCTCGTTTCGGGACTTTCTGATGTCGCTTCGGATTGAACGTTTGTTTTCTTAGACTTCAGGAATTTACCTGCTTGTTTAAATATGTTATATGATTATGAAATGAGTTACTAACTCATTATTTGTTGTATTCTCAGATCAGCAGAAGACTCAGTAATATAAGACTTCTGAGTTGTTGGATTGAGATTGACAGGTGAGTGGATCTGTGATCCTCAGTGTGATTTAGTTGTAACATGTTTGGTTACAACGGGTAATGTAATACTACTGTTGATAGACTGTTTAGTCTGGGTTGTTTATATTATCCATGATGATTATGGATTATGTGATATTTGGCCATTGGGCATATGTGATATGTATATTCAGAGGTCAACACTGGTTGGGTTTAGTTACTATTGTTTGGCCAAACAGGGGTTCCTTATACACATAGTTGATAGGAACTGTTGTTGGTGAAGATAGTAACAAGCTATCGGTTAATCACTGTATTGGCCTCCAGTTGATTTTAAGTGTTCCTTGGAGGATACCTCAGGAACCACCGGTCCTCTTTGACGTTGTGTGTTTACGATTATTCGCTGTAAACAGATTTGTTATTTCTGAGTTAGACTGTTGGTTACAGTTCTTCTCACTTAGCCGTGTGCTAATCCCACCACCCTACTTCTTGCAGGTTAATGTTTGATTAGGGGATGAGCAAGAAGCTTTTGGTTTAATGGGATGTTTGACGACCAGCTACTCTGATTTTATTTTGATACATTATGATGGGATTTGTACTGTATAACACCCAAACTGATGTATGTTTTATGTTTTTTTAAAACGATATAACTTTAGCATATATTATAAAAGTATGTTTTGACCAGACGCTTCCGATATTTTGAATATAAAATGATATTTAGAAAGTGGGGTGTTACAACAATAGTTCAACGAAGTATTAAGATGGATATATGGAAGATTAAGGAACAACTTGCTGAAAGGTGAGAATTGATGAATGTGAGGTCAAAGCTAACTGTTAAATCAATAGAGGTTGAAGTAAAGGAAGAAGAGATAGATAATGTTGATATCGCTCATTTTATACATGTCTATCTTACGCGATATCGTACCTTCTGTACTTATTATAGAGTCAATTTCATGAACTTTCGGTACTTATTTTGTTTAGAATTGAATATAGGTACAATTATTGAAGGAATGGTGAAAGGAGCTCTATCGGTGAAGATTTGAAGTGATTTCAGAAAACGTTCAAGAATTTACTGAAAACTGTAGAGTACGCCACATAAATTGTGGCGTACTAACATTCCAATCGCGTACGTTACAAAGAAAAGAGGACAGAGATTTTGGAGACCAAAGTACCCGCCGCATAAGAGATTACCCGCTGGGTAAGATGGTTTACGCGGTGCGTTCTGGAAGCTCATTTGCGTATGTTGTAAAGGAAATGCATCAGAGATTTTTAACACTAAAGAGTACCCGCTCGGTACTTAACTATTCGCCGGGTAGAGTGTTTTATGAGCTAGAAGCCACCCGCGTAGCTCAAACTTAATACGCGTATACACGTAGAAAATTTCCCGCCGGGTACTACGTTACCTGCCGCGTACTAGGGTCAGTCGTGCCAGATTTGGAATGGAGTATAAAAATGAATTTTCAAACCCTATTTTAGATATCTTTCATTACTGCGACTCGGGCTACGAATTTAGAAGTTTTTGGGCGAGTTTTTAATCATTTTGAAGACGAATCCATCCATTTAATCATTCGGGTACGTTCTTCGATCATCACATCATTGTAATCATTCGATTAACTTTATTTCCATTTGAAACAATGTTTTCTTCGATTTCAATTATTGATTTTGTGTTTTCATACGTAATTATGAGCTAAATACCTTTACGCTTACTTGGATGATGTAAACTAGTGATTAGGGGTGTGCATCTTGAGATGTTTTGTTGAACGATTTATGTTAATCGAAAATCCTTACGTATTTAAGTTTAACTCCATTAATTTATCGTATTGGTGAATTAGTGTATGATCAATTTAATGAGAGCTTTTTTCATATTGATAATTCATTTCAATTGTTTGTCTATTAATGATTGTTAGTTGATTGCGTAAGCGAGATTTGAAATAGGATAATCAATTAAACTTGAACGTGTGAGATAGTAAAGTTTACGGAAGTAATTTACTAGATTGAATCATAAGTTAGCAAATCAAACTTAAGGTGTAGAAAATGTGGACGCTAATACTGACTTAATTAGATTTGCATATTCACGTAGATAAACTGGTTTTAACAAACACCCGACGTCATTAGTGAGGTAGTCCAAGTAAGTGTCGTTTATAACATACACGCAAATTTATTCAACTGATTCTTTCGAATCCACTTCCCTGTCTTTACATCATTTTACTGTTTATTAGTTAATCTGCAACGCAACAATTCAGTTGCCAAACCTCCACATTTATTTACTTGTTTTATATTAATTGTACTTTTACACAACTCTTGATTACATAGTCCATATGGATCGACCCGGACTTACTGTAGCTATACTATACACGATAGGGTATACTTACCTGGTTGTGCAATAGTTAATTGCGGTATTTTTGAGTTTAATTTATAACTGGATTTTACACATCACATGCAGTCGATAGTGATGAAGAAAGATTTTAAAATCAAATCTTTCTTGCCATAGACGATCCCAAATAGAGTAGTTCCTCATCAACCTGTCAGCAACATTGATGAAAAAGTTCAACAAGGAAGGCAGCAAGCATAGCACATGTGAGTTTTTCCCTGACGGTTACAAGGAAAAGGGGAATTTTTGCCCTTATCCTCATTCCAGCATATACGACTACCGTGGATTAGACCCCAACACGGGATTTGTGAAATAGTCAATTATGATCTTTACAACATATTACAAAGGCTTAATTATGGGCTAAATCTGACCTACATTATGGGCATATTGTTGGACCAAGTTTTGGAAAGCGAGAAGGGGATGTCATACATATCTCGTGTAGGCAGATAAGGCGTATCTTTGGACCTATAATTCTTCACCGACTAAAGTGTGGGATTCCGGAATCACGATCGTTCCAAGCAACACCTTGAGGACAAGATGTTTTTCGGAGGCCGTAATAATGATACGACTCGGAATTATAAAAAATATTATATATTATATTTTATTATTTATTATTTAATCATAGATATTATTATTAGATAGATTTTATAATTATTAAGAAAATATTAGTAGTATCTTATTTAATTATGAATTATCTTAGGAAACAAGATATGAACTATCTATATATAAGGCTTTATCATTGTAAGTTTATTATGCTGAATATTATGAATGGGTGATTAAATATCATTGGAGAGTTAATTTACCTTTCAAAAGTAATCGATCTTTTGAATATCGATTATTTATCTTTTTTAATGTTTTATTAATTTTAATCACAATACGAGCACTTGGTTCGTATCATAATTTCGACCCAAAGACATGATTTACCATCTCTTTCAACATCATTGATATAAATACAACACCTCTTACTTACTTTGACCCAAAACACATAAAGTACCATTTGAGTTTATAATCGAAACACAACATGAGTACAAGTAGCATTTGTACATTCAAACTGGGTGTAACACTTGTTAATCCCAAAATTACTTATTGATTAAGTAATCTTAATTCCAAACGTATAGCTATAATTTGTAGAGTGGGGGTGAATACAAATACTCATTTAAATTCAGCTTTTCAAAGTTTGTTTAACAATTTATATTTCAAAGTAATAAACAGAATATCAAGATTAGTAATTAATGCAATAAAGTAAAAATGATATAGTAGCTGAAGAGTGTATATTATTGAATCAACAATTACTACTCAAACACTGATTGCGGAATAGATCTAGCCTAAGCTAAGATCTAATCAGTGTATGCTAACTATTACAACTTGCTGAGAGTCACTGATTCAACTAATCGATCAAGTGATTACTCGTTGACTCGTGATCATAGTTAGACACACATAATCACTGATAGTACAGATGATTAATACGAAAACGGTAAACTTCTAAGTACAATGTGTCATTCTATATATAGGATGGAATATCTGTAAATATCTCCTATAAATCTAGAATATGGAATGACACGTGTCGCTGCTTGATTGGCTCTGGACAAACAGAAAAACGGTTAGAGTAGTTTTTGTGGTCCCACTTTTGGATCATGTGAAAGTTGTGACTTGAGATTCATCCGATCACAGTAAAGCTTGATGATATGCAATCTTATACTTATAAGTCTTTGATGTTGCTGACGTTCTTTGATCAGGGACTATCAACCAGCGAGTACAAAGAACAAGTTAATTTATTCTTGAATCAGTTACTGGAGGAGAGATACTCTTCTTCACTCACTGCAAGCTAACATGCTCTTGTAGAGTAATTCTTCTTATCTTCTTCTAGCAATTGTCTTTTATTCAGGGACAACGACTGCTTCCTTTATTTGATACATGAGTGATTTGAATCTCTCGCTGTCATGAGGATTAACAGCTAACACAGAGTAGATATTCAATCACTCAGCTAAACAGTTTATAGTAAACTGTAGAGCAGTGACATTCTTCTTCATTGACAAGGAGTTAGTCATCATCATGTCTTCCGAGAGATAATTATATTAATAATTTGATTGATCAGGGACCAGTGACCCAACACAACTATCAAGAGCATGATTAGAAAAATGATAAACTTGTTACCAAAAACTTGCAACAATCTCCACCACTAACTTTCCATGGACTTCTTGTCCATTTTGCACCTTGACCTGCTTGCCTCACCTGCAACATTTAAACATATAACGGTAAGCAAATAGTTTAGTAAGTAATGGGCTCTATCAACATACATAGCATATGATGTGTTCTCTCTGCCATGCATTTTTTTATGAGCGAGAGACTGGTCTAAGTGTCAGTTAAAGCCATATCAAAGCCTTATTTATAAACTAATCAAGCATACAAAATTATGACCATTAACACTTAAGCAAGATGACATATCAAGTAATAGCATAGTATAGTAAGTTGACCAAGATTGTCTCTAAGGAATTGATATATAATAATTTCAGTAGCAACCGTTATAAAAAATGAAATAAATACATAAACAAACATAAATCCAACAAGATATTGAATATAGATATCAATCACTTTCCCTGAAACAGTTATTAAAACGAAAATTAGATTATGATATAGTGAAATAATCATCATAGTATTAATAAAGTATATGAGGCCATTAATATATCTTAAATCGGATTGATAAACAGAGTCTATTATATTTAATTAACAACAAATGCACAATTAAATAATATAATCACAGTCAATCAACTCGTCGAGCATGACAAGGCTCGTCGAGTTTCTTGATATCGAAAATTTATTTTTAACAATTAAATATAAAATCAATCATTTTTCAACTCGCTAATCCATGTCCTACTATTACGGGGATTTCATGGGATTGGATTGCCAATCAGACATCACAGATTATGTGTCAATCATAAAATAATGATTCATGGAAGCGACATTGATAATTTCATAATAAAAATCTTTTAACAAATTATTTTTACTGTTTGAAATCTGCATAACAATATAATAACTAATTCATAGACAAATCAGTTTTAAAACAAACAATCATTCAATATAAAGAAAATCATAATTTGGAGTACAAGATAATTCAAACTATTACTTTCTCCAATCGAGCGATCGAGTGCTCCTTGCCTTCTTTATGCTAACTAAAACTAACAATGTAACAACTAATTGAAAAGTGATATGTGAGATATTTCTAGTGAATATCTACTCTCAATAATAAAAATGAGTCTTCTATTTATAGTTGACTTCTGGTCGTCATATGAACTCGACGAGTAGCTCCAGGAGCTCGGCGAGTCTCCTTCTGCTCTTATCTTCTAATGTATCCAGTATTCATTGTGTCCAGGTTCATTGAATGTTTTCCTCAAATTCGATTACTTATCTTCATCTCCTCCGATTTAGAGGACTTTGAGTCTATCTCTAACTCTATATTTGAACTCAAATATTTATTTCTGATTATAAAAACTTTTTTAAAATAACTCGGCGAGTTCTTCAGGTGTCTCGGTTAGTCTTCACACGAATTTCTCCAATTTTTGCATTTTAGGTTCTGGATTTCTCCATTTTCTTCATTTCAGCTCTAAAACTACAATTTATACAAATATAAGCATATAAGTAGCATTTACTCCCTAGTTTATTCACTAAACTAACTATAATACCATTCAAAAACATGTATAATTTTACACTTATCAGCATATGCAACATTAAGGATCCTTAACTCTTGATCACCTATCACACATAATCACATATACATGTTACTTACACCTCTAGGTTTACAATCTACCCATATCTTCACTACTAATAATTTCTTTTTCTACTAACTTCTTTTAAATGATTGGTGTATTTATCTTATACAAATTATCATTTGCTCTTATCATTTCTTTCAAAACATCTATTTTCAGTTCTGTACAATGTGCAACATTTTCATTGTTTAACCAACTTATATCTTAATTCAGATCGTGAGACCAATTTTATTGGAAAGTATATTCGAAAACCTTTCAAAAGTTTCTACCACGCTAAAATACGAGTTACGAATAATTAACTATGATTTTTCAAAATCTGACTTGTTCCAACTCAACAAGCTGTCCAAATTCGTATTTTTAATAAAAATTACTTAAATCAACTCAAATCAATTTCTATCACTTCTATTAGCTAATATCAACTTAATAATTACATTTGAGATTAAATGACACGACAACAATACTATTTTCATATTTCAACCCAACCCACTTTATTTTAACACAATTATATTTTTGTATATTTATCAATATGTATACTAACAATTTATTATAAGGTATTCATAATTCATATACATGATTATTAATCAAATTCACTTTCTTCTCACTATATATCCATGTGTAAACATGATTTTTCATACTCTTTGCATATACATACTACCCTTATTCATAATTTAACATCTTTACTCATTTTTTACATTTAAGGTTTAAATCGACATAAACCCTAACATCAAATTAATAAATTAGAGGAGTAGGTCATACCTTAAAGCTTTCAATTAGGGTTTAAAGACTTCAAATTTACTTAACTATAGCCTCAATTTTATCAATTCTTTGTTCTTAAAAAAACGTCATCACCACCTCCCTCAAGTAGTTTTACTTGACAATTTTAGTCCTTTTAATTTTTCATCTTAACACTTTTAACCCCTAGTTGTTTCACTTGGTACACTTAACCTCCTTCATTACTCATAGTTACACTTTTAACTCATCTTTTGTATATTACTTTTAATATAACACCAAATATTTATATACTTATAATCAAATAATAACATATCATCAAATATAAATAATCCCTTACAAAGAGGTGTTACATGTTTTTAATCCCTAGCTAATATAATGTATTAATGGTTGTCAAACACAATAAAGTGAAAATTAAGGAAAGTTATCGAATCAAATAAATCACGTCCTATAAATCACAAGTAATAAAACATAGATAACATTGTTAACTAGTACTCCATAACATAGGTTTTGTCATTACAATAATTTCATGGGTGACTCAAATGTACATTTGAAAAACACTGAGTCAATTGAGATGTTTTGACCTTTACCTTTAATTTTGTGGATGTTTTCTGCAAGTTATATTCAAGATGATATTAATACAATGTAATATCTCAGTTTATATATGACTAAAGGTTAGAAACTTACTATTTTAGATCTTGATTTGGATCTTGATTTTGACTTTGAGGTATATCTTGATTTGGTTCTTGATCGGCTTGGCTCCTATGTTCTATCATAAGGAGCCATACTACCAGATCGCGTATGACTGTATTCCTTGTAACGATTACATTGTTGCTTAGGCTTTGTTTTCTCCTCTCCTTTGGAAGGAATACGAGCACGACCATGTGGGCGATTAGTTTGCATCTTCACAAGGATTGGCGCCTTGACGGTTACACGGTCTGCAAATTACCTGGATCGATCGATTCTGAAGTATAAGCCATCGGGTTTATAGTCTATGTGTAGGCCACTCGATATGTTTCTGACGTGAAATACATCTCCGCATAGTAGCTTATGTCGTCCCGTTTGAAGAAATGGATCACTACCATAACGACATCCAGATATTCAAAACGAAATAATGATCTCAGTTTCAAAGACACTCAATAGCATTCTATTGACAAATACATTGACATGTTGTTAATATATTCAAAAAACAAATATAAATCCTAAACTTATCATTTAATTGACTCGTTTTAATTAAGATAACAAAGTAAATAATAAATCAAAAGGTTTTGAAATGAATCGTACCTTTAAGATTCTTAAATAAAATCAGTTGAATCTTTACGAAATTGAAAAGCAATTGAGAGTGTTTTAGGATTTTCTGTGAAAAGCTACTGATTAAATTAGATTGTTTTAAAGTTATAATTCTATCCCATAAGATTCATAAAATCTTCAAAAAGCATATCCAAAATGTTTTATGAAGGTAAGAAATCTTATCCTAAAACAATATAATATCTATAACGCACTTTTACAAAAACCTGAAACCACACGCAAATCAGTTACGCAACTGGCAAACCTCGGCCACGACCTCGTGTCCTCGGACACACAAGTCACAAACCCCGAGTACGCAACTAGCAAATTGCGAGTCGCAACACGCAATTTGCTTTTTGCGACCGGACGGGGCATTCTCACTTTTTTTTCAGATTTTTACATACCTATAAAAAGTGGGTCAAACTTTTTAATTTCCCTATAAATATTAGCTAGATTTTACGATAAGATGTTTGGAATCGATTATTTTAAAAGAGGGAGGTTCAAACGAGTACATTAACTTTTTGTGAGAATGAAGGAACCAATAAAAACGTTACATGTCATACAACTCACTTTCCTCACGTTTTTAAAAATTAAATATCTCTCAAATGGTAAGTCGGAAAATTATAAAAATGTCACCATAAAAGTCAGCGTTTTTTACTCTTCGATTAAAGATCTCAAATGTATACTTTCGACGAACTTTTTTTTTCATTTTTGGTGATTTTGTAAACGACTATCAAATGTGATACCAGCGGGTAACACATGCGATACCAGCGGGTAACACATGCGATACTAATATTTGTACAATTTGTAAAACCCATAAAAAAGTCATCGAAAGTATACCTTGTGAGATATCTAATCGAAGAGAAAAAAATGCTAAGTTTTGTGGTGCAATTTTTATAATTTTTCAATAAGTTATGATTGAGATATTTAATTTTTAAAAACATGGAGAAAATTGAGTTTTTGTGACACGTGATGCATTCTTATTAGTTCCTCCATTATCACCAAAATTCTTATTCTCATCTGAAACTCACTCTATTTTAAAATGTTTATCGGATTAAATTATATATAAGTCATAATTTGTTTTTAATTCAATGTTTTTTTCTGAAATAAGTAAATAACTTTTATTTAATTTGTAAATAAATAATTGAGAACGATTCTTGTGTAAATAGTGTTTATTGTTTATCCGGTCTAAAAATAAGTAAATAAGAATATTACATTTTGCTCAAAAGAAAAAAAAAAAGTAATTGATTCCAAATATTCAAATGATGAATTAATTGAATATAAATATGTCCAGGAAGTTAAAGGTAAACAATGAACCATAAGCAAGCAAATCATTAAACATAAACAAGCAAACAGATAGAGGAAACAATTTGGATTAAAAGTCTGTCATGGAGATTGGATGCATTGTGGTACGCTCACCAGCAACTCATATTCTACGCCAATTACTTTTTCCTGATAATAATTCTAATTCAAATATAAGAAACCACAAAAATGGCAGCGTCAAAGTTAGAGCCAAAACCAACGACTTCCACCAACAAGACGACCATCCTTTCTTCCAATCCGCCCTCTCCCATGCTTCCTATCGATTCCAAGAAACCCTTCGCCCAGGTAACACACAATCTTCTTTCAGGCATTTCATCGAACACCTTTTATACAAATTTCATAATAACATTGCAGACCCTCTTTTCGTTGATCCATACGTTGGCTGCTTAGCAACTCCCAACCTTCAGTTAGATACAAATTTGGACCACAAGTTGCAGCAGCATTATTGTATTGGCACTAGATTTATTGATGATCAGTTGCTTAGTGCAACTAAAGGTGTTGATGGGGCTAAACAGGTAACATTCAGTTATTCATAACTCTTAAAAGATTGCTACTTATTAAGTTCACTGAATTATGAAACTGTTTTTGGCATGTGTATGTATAGGTTGTTTTATTTACAGATGGAATGGATACACGGGCTTATAGGATCAATTGGCCTTCTTCAACTGTAATCTACGACGTATCGCCACAATCCGTATTCAATAGAGCATCTCAACAACTCAAAGGTTGTTAATTAGGCTATTTTACGATCATTTGAAATATACAGATCAATCATATAAATTTACTCAATGACATTAGTTATTAGATTGTCTCGATTTGAAGTTTCTACTTTTCACCAATTGATAAAAAAAAAAAATCAATAATGATGTCTTGAACCGAAAGGCAAATGTCATGCATCGTTTTTTGGTTATACACAAGATTTGTTTAGTTGAAGATGTCCTTATGAAAGGTTTTTTAGAAATTGCTAGATGTTGGTGCTAAAATTCCTAGAAGCTGCTTGCTTCTTCATGTTCCTTTGGAGTCATCTGATATGCAACAACTTTTACGTGATAAAGGATTTAACGGTAGCAGGCAAAGTATATGGGTGTATCAGGTTAATTAAAATCTCCCTTCTTCATGTTTGTATATTTTTCTGCATTCTTTGTTTCAAATTCCCATCATTGTTTTGCTCACATCAAGTAGATAGTTGGCTATATGACATTTGTTAATCTTGTTTCTTGTAAATAAGACCCATAATACTAAAAGATTTCGACCCAACAAACTTATTCCATTGTTTGGTCTTTAGGGGTTTCCGGTAGTAGATTTGGCTGGTTTTAAAGAGATTCTGTTTATGGTTAGTAATTTAGCCATGAAGGGGTGTCTGTTCGTTGGTGAATTTCCAATTTGGTTGTCTGAAAACCAAGTGGGGATCAAGGTTAGTGCAAACTGCAAAATCTAATTAAGCTTCACATTGTTTCACTATGCTTTCGTAGTGTCTATAGAGGTGTCAATTTTAGCTCATTTACTTGTGAATGAATTGAAGTGGGTTGCATTTTATCCCAGCGTCTATTCTAATGCATACAATCCTCCAAAAAAAAATTATTCAAAAATTTAGATAATAGTTGCGCCAATAATTTTTCTGTCTATATTTTAAAGGATTAATTGTTTATAAGAAATGGGTCAATAGGTATATACAGATCAACCTGACCCGACTCATTTCACCTAACCTCTTTGTGTGTAATGTACACCATTTTAATGGCATCTTTGACAGCCAACCGTAGAGAAGTGGGTGGATGAGCTTTTCATGAGCTATGGTTTTCAAGTGCGAATAAAAGGGTATGATGAGGTTGCTAGAAAGCTTGGCCAAGAACATATTGTAGGAGACTCCGGTAGCTTGCTTTTTGTTGCAGAACATCTAAGATTTTCTGAGGATGAGGTGAGATAACATCCCAGTTCGAAATAATGTGCAAATACTAAAGGGAAAATTGCAAGTAATTGCCATATCCTTGCATATAATTTCTATTCATGGAATGTACTTTTGCAGTCAACATTAAGTGCTTAATGTTAGTATAAGTTTATAATCAAGGGACATAGATTTGTGATTATAAACTTGTAATGTAGCCCCTTAAATGTTGATTATGATCGAACGTTTCTTGAAATAGAAAATGAAAGTACCTTCTTTTCACGTACATTTTTCTTGCACTAAAAGCTGTTAACTTCTTATTCTATATGAACCTGACAGATGGAGATCTGGAGGAGAGAATTTCAGAGGGTAGAGGAAGAAGGTGATGAAGATGGATTTGAGGAGCTCTAAACTAATTCGAAGATTGAATTTGCATTATTGTGTTTGCAATTAACATGTAAAACATTTGTCAGAAGATTAAAAAAGAAACATGAACGCCCCATTGAAGTTGTGTTTTCTGAGCTGAAAGAAGGATCTATGCAGTTTCTCAATACAAAAATTTAAGAGGTTGATTGCATCACCAAATATTGATAAATATTGATAAATATTGAAATATGGTACGGGTCAGAGGTACCCTTCAAACTACCATTTTTTAAGTGATCACTTTCATTTGGAAGGTTCAGGGCGCGTTTAATTACGGAAAACTCTTGCATTATCTTAGAAAATTTTCTAAAAAAACTAAAAAATTAGAAAATGTGTTCAAGTTGGAGTTTTTCCGGATAAGTTTTCCAAGAAAATGAAATCTATGATTTAAGGTTTCTATGTTTCCTATTTTGGAAAATAAAAACTACATCCTTTACATTTGAACGCGTTCTCTAAATTCCTTATGATTTTCAAGGGACAACCGGACAAAAAATGAAAATATTTTTCCGTAACTAAATGCGCCATTAATTTGTCATAACTTTCATTTATATTGGTATTGATTATTGAATATGTTAATAAAATAAATACGGTAATCCAACTCAAAATGATTAGATTAAACTCAAATGACTTGTAATATTATATTTGTTTCAAGTAATGTCTGTAGGACTTCAAAAACACAAGTCATACGTAGGTTTTAACTCAATTTAATGCAATCACTCGGCACATATAACATATGAATATACACATACAAGTCTTTCTAATCCTCACTGAGAACAGACATTACATCAGATCACACCACACTGTTCAATCTTAGAATACAAACTCCCTTAAAATCAGGTTGAGCTAGTTTCTGGGGCCCATTCTTGAGCAAATTATCTCAAATCCTCAAAAAATAGGGAACACGGAACAATCATGTAATCTTGGATCTGGTTGCTGTATAGCTCGATTAGCAACTTTTGGGTCTGGGGAAAACCAACACACAAATCAATTTCAGTTTTCAAAGTTTTCACTTTTCAGTGCAAGTATGTTCATCTTCTCTTTTCTTTCGTACTCCATCCAGTGATAACTACTCCATAAAAAAAATTCTATTTTTAGGAAGACTTCAAGCGACAATTGATTACTCCTTGCGTCCCATTCTAATTTTCACATTGCTATTTTGGGTTGTCCCAAATAAATGTCAACTTTGATGTTACAACCAATCAAAAAAATTTCTACATTGAAAATATATGATTTTATTGGAGATCAATGTAATGATTTGAACATTTTCAAAACTGTGAGCATTTTCAAAGAAGACACTTAGAATGGGACGGATGTAGTATTTGCATAAATTTTTTTATCATTACAACAGTTGCTGTATAATAAAGACTCAAGACGTGTGCCTAAAACTACGAGCCCTGGTCAAGCATTGCAATTTCCATATGATAGAGTAAGTATTTTATATTGGTGGTAATTTTGACCCATTTATAGAAGACAATTGATTACTGCATTGTCAGTACCTCTTAGCATATCATATGCCAGACATGAATTTTGCGAAGGTTTGATGGTGCTATCGTTGCAGCGGTGGGATTGCTAGACGTGGCCTGACGACATTCATAACTCCTTGAGCAGTTTGCTATTGACATTGGACACAAAAGTCATACACCTAAATTTGGTAATCTAACTCAAGTACATAATTATAAACGGTTGTTACCTCAAAAAAAGAATTGAAGTTTAGACGTAAAAGGAAACGTCTAAGGAAAGGAGCTCGCTGACTACCAGCCAGCCTACTACTACGCAATATTGTGTACAAGGAGTTTGACTTCTTGTTGAATTCCTGCATATAACAAAACCAAATGCTGAAAACATATTATAAATTAAATTTCTTCAGAAACCCGGAATTAAAATTACCTCAGTTATACGTTCCAATTCGTTGGTGCTTGCATTGGTGTCCTGGTTCTCAATTTTCCAGCAGAACTGCAAGCAGAGCTTCATGATTCCATCCAATATCCTTGATACCGAACCAATATCCAGAAACGATTGTGATATCAAAGCTGACAAGTATCTGCACATAACTTCAAACAAATTATTAATCATACCGATCAAGTGAAATATTATATTTCATAACAATTTACTAGATGAAAAAACAACAGCTAATCATTACTCACTCTTGATGGAAATCGACCAACTCAGCAAAATCACGTGACTCCTCTATATGAGTTTGTAATACATTCCATTGAGATTCTATCACATCCACCTGAAAAGTCATTACGATCAACAAAGAATTACATAGAATCACACAATACTACAGAGAGTTCTATCCTTAACTGGTCAGGATAGGCTATAACAAAGCCAAGAGAATTTATAATTCAGTAATACATATATGCTCCATGAATCATGTTAAAAGGTGTTTGGTTCATATGAATCCTACCTGGATATAAAACTGAAGATTTCTAATCAAAAATGCCATATGCTCTCTAACCCGCCACATAGGTCTAAAGCACTGCCGTCTCTGTTGAGGTATGGAACCATTTACACTTTCAGTGTGACGTTTGGAAAAATTTGAGTGATCTTGTTGCATCACAGATTCCCACGACTTCTCTAATTCCATTTGTGTTCTCTTTAGCCGAAGTAAATACTGAAAGATCCTACAGTACCTGTCCATAAAGGTTAAGCTGCTTTAAAAAAATGTATACTCCATCTCAAGTAGAGAGCCAAAGAAGGATAACATATTAGTTTGGGGTCCAAATCATAAAATGTCTGTTAGTAATATCATCCAAATATAAGACAAATATATTTGGATGTATATTATAGAGATAATCAAGTAATATGTGTGAAACTTGACTAAGAGCAATCTTTTAATGACCCGCGACCAACAAAAATAGAGGATTATGATTTATGAGAAGCAATACCAGTGAAAAACGCTTAAAATGGAACTCCTCTGGTAATAAAATACTAGGGCTGTATATATTGGGGAGCCAAGCATACCTTGAGAGAACTTCTTGTGTGAAGAATAACTGTAAGGGCCAATCAACAGAATATTCTAGGGCGATACCATCCCAGCCATCAAGGGACATCTCCGACGACATATCAGATAACAAACTTGAATCAGCATCAGCATGCTTAGACTTTAATACATCCACTTTGGAGGATTTAATGTTACTCCCAATAGCAGGCATCCTGTAAGTTGCTTAGGAGTATAAGTATTTAAAAGCTGTATGTGAACGACCTATTTCTAGTAGGAATGTTGAAGAGGAAAATGCAGTAACTTACCTTAATGTCACCCTTGAAAAATATTTATCATCATCACTGATAGTCTTTGTTACAGCCTGCATTAGAAGTATGCAAATATTTCTTGCAATCTACTCACTGGTTATATATATCTATACGAAATAACAGAAAATAAATTACCAGCCGGAATGGAACCATTAGATCAGCTTCAGCAGTTGAATGCCGAGGGGGTAAACGCATCAACTGACGACTCTCCTCAAGAAAACTCTATCATACGATTAAAATCTTGTCAGACAGTTTAAACGATATATAAATCTTCAAAAATTCCTACTAAATGCAGAAAGGTAGCCTACATATCTGCAAATATTTATTTGGTCCGTTTGGTTTATGGTAATGTTATGCAGAATGGCTCTTGTTTAAAGGCAGCAATAAAAATCACTATAAATAAGAAACTTCTCAGCCATTACCTGGAAGAAATCACCTTTTGCGAGAAGAAAGTAATCTTTGATGGCCTTCAAATGCCCGTTTAGATCAGCACGTACAACCACAAGCTGCATTATTATATTAGAAGAGGTTAAACTGATATTCGCTAAAGTTGAAAATTTGAAATACAAAGACACAGAAGAAATATATGCAAAGATTTCTACCTGCCAAAGATGACTTGCTGCAATAGCCCTGATTGAATTAACAGCACCCTCAAATGACCTTTTGTGGAACTCAGATGATTCCTGCCAAAATGAACAATAAGATTAGATGGAGAAAAATGGGCAATAAACATTTCAAATGTTCACTGGCTTTTCAGGTAAAAGAAAGTATAGTAACAATATTTATCCAGAATAAGAACCTTTAGATTTGTAAGCATTGATTCAATCTTATCAGCCTCCGATTGTGGGAGTAGTTCATCCCCCATCAACTTTTTATGTCTTGCATCTACAGAGCGGAAGGCAGAACTTGGATTACGAAGAACCCTAATTGCTTTTCCAGCAAAAAGAATGGATTCTGCCACATGCATTGGTATATGTTCTGGCAAAATATCCTGACAAAAAAATAGAAAAGAAGTTAGTTATTTATGTTCTAAAGAAGATCCCCTTGAATGCTCTTAAATGTCATCAACTAATATGGAATATAGTACCAATGAAATATGAAAACCCAAGTGCCAATCACTTAAAGATCCATCATTGACTGACATGCGTGCTAACTTCTCAGCCATGTTCGTGTTTGATGAGTCACACTCTGAGTTTCCTTCGTGCCTAAAAACATTAAAATCAACATCCTAATTTGACATCTGGCAACTGTATCATATCTCAACATAGTTATAAAATTAGGTGACTCATACTCGCAAATGAAAAATTCTCCATATTGATCATGAAGAATCCCGTACACCATCCAGGCAGCAAGTTGATTATACATGACCTGGTGTCCATGCCATAAAAGTCTGTCCACCAAAGAAGCAATCATTACTTTGTGAAACAACAGTTAACTAATTATGTATTCTCAATGCATCAAACAGCCTTAAGAAACCAATTCATGTGTGTTGAATATTTCATGAAGGTAAAAGCTAATTCTTGTATAATCTACTCTGTGATAGAATGAATACAATACCTTTGAAGGCAAGCCTGTAACTCCGGCACCCCACAATGGCATCGTTTATGCAGAAGATTAAGAAGTTTCCCTCCACAGATATCATCCCGCTCAATCTCCAAAATCAGCTCATATAGAGGCGGCAAAAGAACAAAGAACTACAACAAAATGTCCATCGTTTAAATCTCAAACAACATGAAAATGCAAACAGAAGACTCTAAAAAAATCAAACTCTAAAAACCATACATTATTCAGGGATTGAGTAACTGTTGCTAAAATTGGTAAAGGATCAGATAGCAACTTCTGCTCCATATGCAAAACCGCAGATCGATAAACTGAAAGAATCTCCACAATACCATTTGCGATGGCCCTCCTATAAACACTCTGCTTTTCCTTTTTACCATCTAGTAATACCGAAGTGCGTAAAATAGGAGACTCGTTCCCAGACCTTATCCAGCTTAAATTACGCGACTTACTAGCAAACCGATCAAGTTCACGATAATAAAACCCTAATTTAACCGTCTTCTCAATTATATCCCTGCATTTTCATAACAACCACCACACATCTATTAAATCTAGAAAATAAAAATAAAACACACACACACACACACACACACACAAACTTGATGTTTTGCTAGGTCACGACATTTCAATATTTGATCAGCTAATTGACTATATATCTCATACACTAACCCTAAAAAGTTGATTAATAAATTTATCATTCTAAAACCCTAGTAACTGAGGGAAATTAAAAATAGATACAAATTAATAGCAGCATTTGAGACGTACCTTTCGCTGGATTCGATAAATGATATATCGGAAGCAAGTTTGAAGGTGCATTGATCGGAGATTGAGTCTCCGGGAGATAATCCGGCGGATAATCGGTGGTCTCTCTCGTCGATAATTAGGTCACCGGTGTACCCTAACAGTGACAATAGGAGTTCGTGTAGCATTGCAATAACTTAATTTAAAATACGTACATACACTCAGATTTTGACGGTTGATTTGGTATGGGATTTGGTTTATAATTGAAGAAAAATGAAAACAAGTTTGAAAAATGGAGGTACAGTTTCGCTTTTTCAGTTTAGTTTCTCAAGGTTTTGAGCCCCTTTTTGGAAGCAATTTTTAGGTTGAGATGAATTTGTTTGTGTATGTTCCCTCCAAAATCATACAAACCAATTCATAGGGGTGTTAAAAAAACCTTAAAACCGTAAAACCAGGCCTACCCGTTTGATCCGAATCCGAAAAATCTGTAATTCGTACAATCCGAAACTTGGAAATCTGAAATTCGGAAAACCATCCCGATGTAGTATGGGTCCGTTATGGTTTTAATTTTAAATAGTCGAGGTACTCGAAGTGAATCGATGTATAATTACGGAATAAATTATATACTAATAATACATATATTATTTTAATTATTGTTTGTATGATTTAATCTTTACAAAACATATATATTACGGAAAACCTTACGTTCTAAAATATATGTTTGACATCTTTTTATTTGGCTCGACTAAATCTTAAGTTTTAAATAGAAAAAGTTGTCACCTCCTCAATAAATATGTCACATAGACTATGAATTTTGAGTATGGACACAATTGTGGATAGTCAATTTATTTATTATATAAAGTTGATCTAAGTAATAATATTACTTAATATAAATCAACTACAAGTTTATTATATTAAATTTTATTTATTTAATCTACCTATCATTTAACATGTTTGTTTTCCTTATAATCTTTTATATATATATATATATATATATATATATATATATATACTAGGTGAAAGACCCGTGCAATGCACGGTAATTTATTAGAATTATTTTACATATTACGTGATTAAATGATAATTGTAGTACATATTTTATAAAATAATATTAATTAAATAATTTATAGGATTTTGTTTTCGTATGTGACTCCTCTTTCCATATTATAATAATATATTTAGTATTTATATTTATTAATTATTAATTATTATAAAATAATAAAATAATAATATAATATTAATTAAATAATTTGTTAACTGAAGTTAAGAAATTGACACGTGACATTAATGCTTAAGTGGCAAATTCTAGAGCTTTCTTTTATACTCATTTAGTATATATATATATATCTATATATATATATATATATATATATATATATATATATATATATATATGTGTGTGTATTATATATATATGTATACTATATGTACGTATATATACGTACATATATGTATGTATAATATATATGTACATATACATATATATATATATGTATTTCTTGCTTTATATATTCACAACATTTAAATAATTAAAATAATACTGTAATTTTCACGAGCCGCATAATTTAGCAAATCGTGCAACACTACATTTTCTATCGATAGCTCTGCGCAACTCTTATGTTCCAATTCTTTTTACAATCATAAACTATAATTAATTTTCTACACAATTCTTTTTAATATTTTATTTTTTAGTGATAACAAAAAATTTATTTACTAAAAAAGCTATATTGTGTTAATCGTTATGATAAAATCGGGATAATGAGAAATTATAAACGATCTAAATAACTTTACTTACTTAAATTTACTTTTAACAACCATATGTGATCTACCAAAGGTATTTTATAATTTTAAATTCATTTCACTCAACCCACATGTATATAAAATCTTGTTACATTGCACATGTCATGATGATATTACTCGTCGTCTAGATGATGATATCACTAATAAATTTCACACACAAGTCAAATGTAATAATTGGTCATAGCTCAAGTGGTATCGTCATAGCAAATATTCAGACTCTACGTGTGTGACTGCCATGTCAGGATTCGAATCCGTGCCTCAATATATGTGGTTAATCTGTGAACAGTTAATTTGCTCGATCGGTGTTGATGCTCCTTACGGATGAGGTGGACACGTACCATTGATACAAGGTCACGTGTCCCTCCAAATTACTTTTTTTTTCACATATACCAAATGTACTTTTATAATTACACAAAATCATCCTGGTAGTTTCGGCTTGAACAACAATTTAAAATTCAAAAAAAAGAAAAAAGAAAAAAAAAAGATGTGTGTACAAATTTATAAAACTACAAGTTTGGGATCATAAATTGAATAAATAAAGTTAATGGTCACAATTGTAACAAATTAAATTTTAAGGAGCTAAAAAGAAAATTTCGAAAAAGAAGAAAAGCTCACAATGTTCATCAATTCCCCTCACTCCCACAAACTGCGCCACCGTCAAACAGTTCCCCCTCCTGCCCCCACAACGCTACTGCAGGTAATACTATTTTAAACTTTTTATTAACTTTGCATTAATTTATTTCATAAAAGGTGCAGTTAGTTTGTGATTGTGCCAGCACATGAAAATTAGGGTTTGGTTTATAATCAAAAAGTAATATATAGCATAAATGTGTGTTCTAGAACCCTAATTAGACCCGCATATGCTACTATGTAAATCTGGGGTATATGTTAGAGGCTATTGAATTTCTTAAGGTTTGAAATTGACACCATTAAATTTAAAAGGTTAACTGTCTGAAAATGTATCAAATTTTACACAAATATTTATTGTATGTATCAATTTTTTATTGATTTTTTAAAATGAATATCTGTGTCTTCCTTTTATTGATTTTTTAAATCTTCTATAACTGAATAGTGTATGACGTTGGTGCAATAATGATGACTTTTTAATTAGATGATTTGGGTTTAAGTCATTTAAATAAATAATTAGTCGCAATTAGACTCATAATTTTACGGAGAAAGATCTAAACCAGCTAAAAATCAAATTCGGCCCAACTAAATTATTGCTATAATTATTCAATTAATAATATGGTTTACAAGTGGTTAATCGTTAATGTATTATATAATAGTTACAACAAAAGCATCCGATTCAAAGTTACATTGCACTGAGTTTGGTGCGAGCTAACTATTACACATGGTTACTATTACGTCGAGATTTTATAATCATAACATGTAACAATGACATTTCTACTCGATTCTCACAATAAAAATCAAAATAATTAAAAAGAAACAAAAAACAACTCAAAAGCCATAATAAACCAAAAATTATAATAGTTTTATCTTTTTAAATAATTTTATTTCTATTTGTTTATTTATATTAATATTATATTGTATATATTTATATTTATTTATGTATTGATATTGATTTATTGACAATAGTAGAAGTTGAGTGTGGCAGAAGCAAAACGAGTAAAAAATTACTAAAAAAAGGGTGCATTGTGTTAAGTTGGTAGTCAGTCAGTTATCGTTATTTCAACCCATTTTCACTTTCCTCTTTCTTTCTACCCGCGAAACCCTCATCCCCAAAATGCCTTGACTCTATTTTCCGATTCGCCGCCGTCCACCTCCGTAACCACCCGCCGCCTGTAAGTTTACTCATTCTTTTCATTTTCTAACACCTGTAGTACTTTCAATTTCAGATCCAACTTCTTTTCTTTTTTACCTGCTCTTTTAATTAATACGGAGTAGTAGCTAAATTGTTATTTCAATTTATGAAATTAAGTTCATTTTTTAGCCTTTTTTGTGTTAATGTTGATTTTGATTTCATGATATGTGTTATTGTTTGTAAGTGTGGTGTATTGGTTGATCTAGCTGTCAAGTACTCATTCTTATTTTTATGTTTGTAGCAGTTTCCAACTTTCTTAATTTGGTAGTTGATGACGGTTAGAAGGTTATTTGTTTTGTTTATGAATTGGTTTAAGTTGCATGATTAACATTTTTTTTTTCTATTTTCAAAATCTGTTGTTAGGGTTAGGGTTTTGATTAGAACATATAAGATGCATCTGTTGGATCTGAAATTTTTACAATCTATTGCTGGATTTGTGCCGCCGAATTTGTGTTGCCGGAGTTGTAATCTTCGTTTTTTCAGTGTTACTCTTTATTCTTATCAGCAAACTATTGCAAACAGAGCTCTATAATGATACAAAATCATTGATGTCTTTTTAGTGTATGTATTTAGCTAGAATGACAACTGCAACATTTTTTTTTTAACATTGAGATTGAAAGGTTGTAAATGGCTTTTCGTAACCATAAGTTACATGTTTAACATCAAATGATGGGAGCTTCTAGACTTAGGGAGCTAGGGATAATGTTTTTTGTTTTTATTTTACTTAATGATTATTTTTTAATTTTATATATAATTTTGTGTATATCAGTTTTTTATTAAAACTGTGTATCAGCATTTTAATTTTTTAATAACTCTGTGTATCGTGTTAACTTTGTGTATCATCTAACAAACATAAATATGTGTATCATCTCATAAATATAACTGTGTGTATCAAAGAAAGAAAAAATCAATAATGGATCTCAAATTGAAGTAAATAAAAAGGGTTATTTTATAGTGAAATTAGTTTTGCAAATAAATCGCTTAAGAAGTTAAGTTAAATTAACTTGACTGGGGGTTGAAAGCTCCAAAATAAAAAATAAAAACGTAAGAGGGTTGCGTGTGAGTTTCACTGCTCGTAGCCTTTTATGAGTTTGCCACTCGAGTTTGCTTTATTTACCATCTAACCATTGTGCTTATTATATTAAATCCAAATCAACGGCTTAGATTCGTTCCTACCATTAGTACCTTAAGAGCACGGGGTGTGGTGACACTGTCACCACAGTGTTCTGGACAGTGTTTTGGAGAATGTTGTAATTGAGGATTTTGTGGTGTGGTGACAGTGTTCTGGAGTTTTTTATTATTTGTTTTATTTGTTTTTTTAATGATAATAATTGTATAAATTAATATATAAAAATAAATAAATCAAATAAAACAAGATTTAATTAATTAAAAATAAAATTACAAGTCCTAAAATTAAAATACATAATTTAAAAAGTCCTACAAATTTAAAATACAAAAGTAAATAAAATAAGACAAATCAGTTTCCCGATCCCGAACCCGAAGCACCACCTCCCGCTCCCGTTCCGTATGGCCATCTCATTGTCTCGCAAATCTTCCTCTTCTCCATTTCCAAGATGAACCTTGCTTGCTCCGGTAAATGCTTAGACGACATCGACAAGATTCGAAGTTTGGCCTCGAGATCCTTTGGGATGTAGCCACTTCTGTTTATCCTTCAAAAAGTTCCACGCCAACAAACTTGTGAAAGTTTTTTCGTTTTCCAATTTGTATTGCGTGTCACAACGGATCATCAAATCATCCCCGCCTTCACCGCTCCGTAGTTGATCCGAAAGCCTTTTCCAAATGCCTTGCCACCTGTTGCAGTCCGCATTTAGTTTGGTCCATTTTGACGACAACGCGTCTTTTCCTCGTTGGAATGGTGGATTCCGTGCGTTGTACGAATCCATAACGAGATACCAAAACGAAGACCCTTCTTGGTCAGTTCCACGTTGTGAATTTTCGGACACCGAAATCCAACTTTCGGCCAAACGAAGCTCGTCATCCGGTACCCAAACGTTACGGTGTGGAACGACTTTTTTGGTTTTGGCCGGTGAATCTTTTTTGGATTTTTTGCCCTCGGTTTTTTTGGATGATTCGGGTGTCGGGTTGGTGTCTTCAACGGATTGGACGTCAGGTTGTTGTTGACTTTGACGCCACATTTGAAATTGGGCGTATTCATCGGGTGACAATTGTGGTGGTGGTTGCATCGGTCGGTTGTAAGCGTATGGGGCAAAACCTTGAATTTGTGGGTTTAAAGATGGTTGATTTTGTTGCGGTTGTGAGGTTTGCCATTCACTCGTGAATGGGTTCCAAGTGGATTGTAAATGGTACGGGTTATTCGGGTTGTTCGACATGATGAAAAAGATGATATGAAGAAAATAGAATTTTTGGATGAATTTTTGATTGTTTAGATTGTGTGTGTGAAAGAGTGTTTGAGATAGTGTTTGAATTGCGATTTGAGATTGTATTTGAGGTGTGTTTAAATAGGGAAAAAAATTATATATTTTTTTTAAAATTCGGCCGTTCAACGGCTATGTTTTAAATTTATAATTTTTTTTTAAAAAAAAAACCTAAAAACTAATCGTTGTAAAAAAAAAAAAAAAAAAAAAGAAAACGTTGAAGACTCCGGCGTTCGAAGCAAGACGGCAACCCGAAAAATCGATGAGAACGCCGTCGGGAACGCCGTCCCGGTGCGGCAGAACGCCGTCCGACGGCGTTCTCGTCGGAAAACGACGACGAAAACCCCCCCACACCCCGTGCTCTAATAAACAATACTACAATAACCTTCCTCCAAATATTTATTGTATGTATCAAATTTTTATAAGTATATATTCCTATTTTTTGAATTATTAAATTCTATTTCAGAATAGGATCTAGACATCTAGTATTATTGATATGCTTACAATATTGCATTAGGGTAAACAGCTGGTGTTGTTTTCGCTGTAATTAGTTAACATTGGGGGATTGTTCGATACATATGGCTGAACGGCAATCGGATGATCAACATGATACGCAAATGCATTCACCTCCGATACCTGCAAAAGATGATATGATTGGATATGTGAATTCGATGGAAGCTGCGTTACTTCCGTGTCTTCCTGCAAGAGAGCTTCAAGCGATTGATCGATCTCCGCACCCCTCACATCAAAGTGAGCTCTACTTCCTTATATTTTTCAGCACACGTAGATGATTAATGGTAGTATTATGTTAGTTCGTTGAATATTTTGCATCATTATGGTATATTTTCGGGAATTTAGGGTTCCTTCGCAACTTTTGTTTAACATAATCGTTTGACTTTATCGAATAATTAGATGCTAGTTTTGATTTTGATGATCACTGACACTTTTGTAAATAAAAAAAGATGCATACATTACTAGCTAGAGGCGCCAATATACTAATAGCTGTTTGAGAAAAAAGAGACACCAATTTGAACTCATTTTTATGGTAACGGGTCAATTAGAGTAGGGATTTATTGATAACGGCTCAAACAGGCTGGTCAGATGTAGATAATTAGCCGAAATGAAATGGGAATGGTCGAACAGGTTAAATGGACAATAGTCTACTATTGTGTATTCAAATGATTTTAATGTCCTGAATAATTGTACTTGAAAAATACCTTTTTTTATATAACCGTATCAACTACATTAACTAAATTAAAAATACAAAAAAGTGCTGCTGAGTAGGTTCAAGCTTGCCCGACACTTTACATAGAATCAACATATTTTGACCCTACCCATTTTGACCGGACCCAACCTGCCCACCCGGCGCATTTTGCCACCTCTAGTAATAACAGCGTAACAATGCTAAAGCAACTTGTGTTTTTTCTTGCTTTCATTTTATAGGAATACTCTGAAGGTACTATATTTTTAAGTCAATATAGTAGTCCCAAGTATTCTGGATGGGGGTTTTTTATTTATACCAATTGAGCGTGTACTGAATAAATTCTGGAAGTTTTCTATTTCAGACATCTAATAAGTAGTCTACTAGAATTCACTCGCTATTACATGAAGATCAAATGAATATCATTGGACTTCAGCTAATAAGCATTTTTGTTGTGTTAGTTGATGTGGAAAGGCATGCTAGAGATTTTATGGATGCTGCTAAAAAACTCCAACTCTACTTTATCGGGCTGCAGCGTGAGGGTCAGCCAACCAAAGAAGAACTCTTGCACAAGGTAATCAATTTGGGTCGGGGATTAATTAGAGTCCATTTAGTTTCAGAATTTTTCTTGATTTTAAATCTAGAGAGTAGGAAGTGTTTTACATCTCTATAAAAGTAATGATAATTATCATTCAAATGTAGCACATGGAGTTTTCATTTTTCACAATGGAAAACGTCAACCCATAAACCATAGTTTTCATATTTGTAATTGTAGGTATAAAAAAGAAAAGAAGGATTTTGTTTTCTTTTAAATTTTTTCTGGAAACACAGCCTTTAACATGTTTTCTAGTTTTTCAGTTTTCTTAGAAAAGTTCTCCGGAAAACTGAAGGAGTTTCCTGTAACTAAATGCTGTCAAAGATCTTGTGTTTTAAGCTCAAGCACTCAATAGCTAAGAAACCATGAGAAGTTGACTAGTGTATTTAGCACTGGTGGTAGTATAATTTTTAGTAATATTGCAGGATATTGCAATGATGGAGGAAGAACTGAAGACGAAGACAGATCTTATCAAGAAACAAGAAAGATTGATCCAGGGGTGGAGAAAGGAGTTGAAAGACCAATTAGAGAAACACAATATTGAGTTGGAGAAGGTTTAAATGTATCATCACATAACATAGTTGTTGGCATTCATTCTATTGATTAATTAACATTATTAACTCATAGTGGCTTCCATTATCTTATAGTTTGCACTTGCTAACACTTTAATGAAAGAACACTCTCAAAACGTCACTGCAAGCAGTTCTTGAAATAGTGAACTTCCAGAGAAAAATGGATTTCTGCTCCAAAAGTTTCAAAATTCAAAATACGGGTCATCTTCTATAAAAGATGTATCAAGTAAAATGTTTGTCGCATGATAAGGCTCTTCTGATAACTTTTCAAGTGTTCAAAAATAAGGTTGAAAACGCACAAGGTAGTATTATAACTAGATAAAATAAAACTTTTACCACAAAACCAATCTAAAATACAGAAAATATCTAACATGTCACATTGATTTACTGGCAATCAAAGAAACATAAAACATGGAATTCTACTTCTTAGCATAGGTGATCAACATAGGGCTCTCAGGATTAATCTTAAATCCTTGAAGGCTATGCATTGCAACTGTCGCCTGCATCTCATCGCCATACTCTATAAAAGCAATGCCTGGTTTTGCTTCCACCATTCTTACTTCCTTGAAGCCTTGGTGCTGGCCAAACAGCATTTGCAGCATCATTGATGAAGTTTGATGAGGAAGATTTTGGATGAACAAAATGCTGTTTGGTGGGGCCGGTGCCTCAGGGATCCTAGATTTAGCACCACCCATATAAGGTATTTGTGATAACTGCATCAAATGTAAGAGAGAAATGAATTGATATATCCTCTGGTGTATATGTAAGAAGTTTACGTATTCACAAAAGTAGTTCAAGAAAAGACATTACCAATTTCTATTAACAAAATGATTAAAAAAAAAAAGAAAAGAAAAGAAAAGAAACTTACCGGAGGAGTAGCACCATATGGACCAGCATACCCAGGATTTACACCTACGGCTGCTTGATTAGCATCATGTTGGCCTTTTCTTTTCTTCCCTGTCACATTAAAAAATATATATTATATATTATGACAGCAAGTACAGAATTAACAAGCATACAAAAGTATCAGATTATTTGAACAGGATAACGTAAAAGACTTGCTACCTTATACATGACTGACTTTGGGTATAAACCGGGTAAATGTATAATTATTTCATCATCAGCAGAGGTTGCAATTTCGACCCAATTACCTAATGGATTGAATTGACTTATGCTTAATTAGAAATGTCCCAAACATGTATATAGATTACAGATAAAATGGGTTAAAAGGGTTACAAGCGCCCTAAGCGTATTTTTTTAGCATAAACTTCCTAGATCAGTTTTTAAGAAAATTTAAACTATTACTTCCTCTCATTCGTATGATGACAACCATAGCTGGGGATTTCTTCCTCTCAAATTCTCACCACATAAAGTTTGTCCTCAAGCTAGTTCATATTTGCACGCATTTTGTGCATTACTAATAAAGTAGCCACTGTCTGCTCTCCAAACCTTTGTATTCACCATCATAAGCACGTTTCCAAAACCTTTCCTTATTTAATTTGTTTTTCCTCACGACTTGGAATGTTTTTCCATGGAAGATTTGAAGAGCCACCCTACGATTATGTAGGTGCTGCTTGGTTCGCATTAGAGTTTTATTATGTGCATAAGTTTGTTAGAGTGAAGAAATGGGAATGGGTACGAAAATCCTAATCCACGACCTTCGATGGTTTGGGGAAACCCTTACTTTTGTGGGTTTGATACCCAAATTTAATACACATTCCCAAAAAACAAATACCATAATCATTTTCATTCTCAATTCCACATTCCCATACCCTCAAACTAAACACACCATTAGTCAAAAGCTCATTAGACAGCATTGTTTCTGTCCCCCACCTGACCGCTAAGCCTCCATCATAGATTCATAGGTACGTGTCACCTTTCTAGAATCGTCGTAACACTTAACATATAAATCCTATAATAGTACAGAGTAGTATAAAAATAATACATGTTTCCTATGAAATTATTAGTCCATTCTTTATGCATGTTATGTCCTCAGGCATCTATGACAAGGGTGCTCTATAACAATGTCAATAGTTCAAATAAAAACTAGCCCGAACACTTAGTAGTGAGATCAAATCAAATTTCATTCAGTATCATAAGACCACACAAAATACCAACAAAACAAACATGTTACCTTTGTCATCATGCCTCTTTCGTCTTTCCCGGGGTACGAAAGTGCCATCTGCTTTTGCTATGACATCTGACTTCGTTTTAGCATACTGTATCCTCTGTGACCATTGATATGTAGTAATGTTGACATAGTCAAACAAAAATGGTGATTATGACTGAGCATAGCATGTAACGATAGAGACCATTTTTTATTTGCATAAACTACCATATGAATGTTTAAAATTCCGTAACCACTAATAAGCATATATGCAATTTAAGACAACTCATTTTTTAAGCACAACCAAAGAGAAAAGGTAGACACGAAATCATGCCACTTCCAATTATAAACAGAGGCAGAGTATATGTTTAGGCAACTAGATACGATTGTGTCAAATCTTCGATTAAACTACCGACATTCCCAAATAAGTTGCTGTTTGGAGCTTCTAAATATTTAGTATGATTGATAAATATCCAATGCCCCTAGAAATTTGATGTGATTCTGCTCAGACATATATTTTGACATTTTATTGATGATGCAGACAAAATAATTTTAAAGATAGCAGTCTGTCAGTTCATTGTTATTCCAAGGCAAAATAAGATCATGTTTTTTTCCAACTTAGACACTTAGTTTTAAACTTTGTCATGAATATTATGAACTCAACAAATGAAATCAGCATTTCAGAATGTCTCGTACTATTATGTCATCGATGAATTTCATTTAATCAAATCCTCATTTCTAACTTTTCATAATGCCTCCTTATCACCAATTAACCTAAAGTATGAAAGTAACTTTTCAATGGTTGTACTTTGAAATATAACAAAGCATTTAATGACGTTTTCAACTCAAACTAATTTAGTCTAAATGAACGAAACACAATGTAGGTTCCAAACTATAACACTTACAAATAAGTAATGGTATTTCCACCTTAAAAAATTTAAATTTCTAGTTAAATCATATGGCAAAATAAATAAATAAAACATACCATAGGTTTGTCATAAAATGGGAAACCCTGCATCTGTTTAAGAGCACTAGTAGCAGATGAAGCATCCTCAAAAACAACCCAAGCTTGACCCTTATGTTTTAGGGTTTTAAATGCAAGTATCTCCAATATTTTCCCAAATTGCGAAAACACTGCTTGCAGCGATTTCTTCAACTCTATATACCAATAAAAAAAATGAAATTTAATTCTTAAACAACTACAAATTAAACTAAATTTACATTTATCTGATTTAGGGTTTTAGCAGAACACAATTAGGGTCCATTGCAGTTAATCAAAAATTACTATATGCACATTAACATATACACAAATTTATTTCTCCAAAAACTACATATGAAGATAAAATTTACATCATTTAGGGTTTTAGAACAAGACAATTATGGTCAATTGCTGTTACTAACAAATTAATTTAATGTATATACAATTACATAAATATAAAATTTAAATACACATAGAGAAATTGAGAGGATGAATACCGTCGAGT
Organism: Gnaphalium uliginosum; assembly: GCA_963930675.1. Taxonomy (NCBI): domain Eukaryota; kingdom Viridiplantae; phylum Streptophyta; class Magnoliopsida; order Asterales; family Asteraceae; genus Gnaphalium; species Gnaphalium uliginosum. The sequence continues at coordinate 35,118,144 of OZ005680.1, read as the reverse complement.
TTAATTTTTTCGTTGAGATTGTTGATGTAAATTGTATTGTTCGGAGGAGTCTCGCCGCCGACCGTCATCTCCGCCATTATTTAGTTTCACTTGCGATCGTATTGGAAATTTGGAATTCAGGCAAACAAAATTCTAAAGGCCCAAATATAAATTGTGGACTTAGTAATGACCTCGTTCTTATTTTAGAAGACCTTAATTGATGGCCCACGATCGTTCTACTGGGCTATTTATAGTAGTAATATTTTTGCTTAAACTCCATAAGCCATAAAGTTTTCTAATTTCTGGATAGTGTTTAGTGTTTCTTTGTGCCTTAAATTTTGAACATGTTATTATTGTAATAATTAATAATTATTGTATGGTTTCAATTTTAGAATCATCTATTATATGGGGTAAATCTTTTAAAACTTCTATTGTACATTTTGTACCAGTTATATGTACGTGTCACATAGTTCAAAGTTGAACCATATGACGAGAAATTCTCGTTTTCATCCAGAAATACAATAGATGTTTAGTAATGTTTACCTCATACAATAGAAGATCCTAAATTTGTAAGCATACAATAATAACAAGTAAAATTCTTCTTATAACAAAACAATAAACCCTTCCGGATAAAACTGACCCTAAATCATATAATGCAGTTTCTTACTTTCTTTTAGGTTAATTCGATTGTAATTAATTCAGTTTCAGACTAACAGTCCGGTTTGAATTAGGATAATTTGATTAACGATAAAAAGTTGACTTGATCATAACAAAAATCATTTGCTCATTTTATATCCACATCTTTTGGTATTAATCCGGGATATATTACTTTAACTATTTTTTATTTTATTTTTAAATCCAGTCAGTCAAGATGTATACATACATTTTAAAATAGCAAGTAAACTAATGCTAAAGTCATGAAAAAAAGTCAAATTCGATGATAATGCCACATGTTCTTGTTCAGCGCAAACTAGAACCTCAAACGACACCTTATATATTTCTTGTATCACGCCAACCATCGCAACTACAGAAATACAGAATTATCGATGTCTCAACTAAGCCACCAACACAATCATTATTCCTTTATATCCTTTGGCAACACAAACCTTGAACCACCACCTATAACAAATCCTTATATATCCTGATCATCATTCTCATACAGTCATACCTCTCAACTGAACCTGCTTCTCAGCCCAATGCCCCACCCAACAAGCCCACCAGCCTGGCACCAATACCTCATAACTTCTTATCTGAGCCCAGTTCTTTGGTCTACCAATTTGCTTCGAACCCTGTGATAGAGAAGGTCAAGGTTAGAAGTGTAAAGTTATCTAAGTACAGGGGTCTGAAATGTAAAGTTTATATAATGCAGGGTGGTCAAGTGTTAAGCTTAGCAGAGTTTGTTAAGTTAGTTATAATGTTAATTCAGTTAATACAATTTACTCGTTTCTGTCGTTGTTGATTGCTTCATATGGTATCAGAGCAACAATGGTGGATTTCAAAATCAATTGCTCAAATTGATTGATTTCCGCGTGTTCAATCATTTTGTGTGCTCAATTGATTAATTGTTCTTCGTTCACTTCCGCATCTGTTAAAATTCGTTTTTGTGTGTTCGTTACAATTCTGAAATGGATCCGATGTTCTTTCAAAATCCATTGTATTTGCATCCGTCTGAAGGTCCGAATATCTTTTCTCTGCAAGAAAAGCTTGAATGTGGTCACAATTACCGCTCCTGGAGACGTGCAATTGAAATTGAGCTTTCAACTAAGAGAAAGCTAAGGTTTATAAAAGGTACTATTTCTAGACCTGTTGATGACTTGATTTTGACTGAGCAGTGGGATACATGTAACAATACGATTATTTGTTGGCAAATGAATACTGTAAATGGCTCAATTGCAAAATTAATCATGTATACTGAAACTGCATATGATATTTGGCAGCAATTGAAGAGAAGGTTTGCTATTAGTAATGGTTTTCATAAGTACAAACTTCATAAAGACACTTATGCTATTGTGCAATCACGCAGATCTGTAAATGAGTATTATACTCAAATGAAATGTGTTTGGGAGGAATTAGATGCCTTGAATGAATTGACTAATATTGCAAATTTGACACATGAGATTGTTCTATTTTTGGTTGCACTTAATAGACAGAAAGATGAACATAGGTTGTTTCAGTTTCTTAATGGTCTAAATGAACAATATAATGCTTTGAGAAGTCAGTTGTTACTAAATTCTCCTTTGCCTAGTGTTGAAAATGCATGTTATATGATTTAGGAAGAAGAGTCTCAAAAGGATGCATTTGAAAAGTTTGGACAATTTAATTTTGAGACAACTACTTTGTATAGTAAAAGTGATGCAAAGGACTAATGTGGTATTTGTGGATACCAATGACATCCACCTGAAAAATGTTGGGAGAAAGTTGGATATCCCGTGTGGCATTATAAATTAAGCAACACCAGTCAAAGCAATACAAAGATGTGAGGGCTAAATCTTATGAAAAGGCTAAGGTTGGAGGTGTAAAAAGTATTGGTGCACATGTAGAGAGTGGAAATGTTGTCATGACTGCTAAGCAATTTGAACAACTAATGAAAGGTTTCATGCAATCTGTAAATGGAGGCAATTCTGCTAATACTGATGATGAAATTGAACATGACTTTGCAACAGGTACTGTATGTCCATCTGGTCAACAAGTTGAAAAGGAATAATGGATACTGAATACAGGTGCCACTGATCATATGACACCTATAGGCCATAATTTGTTTAGTGTTGAAGATTTAGTAATTAAACCTCAAATCAAAATGCCAAATGGTTATACTTCCACAATTTCTCATGTTGGAACTCATAAACTACAAAATGGATTTGTTTTGCAAGATGTATTTATAGTGCCCTCTTTCAGATTACTCTCTATTTCAAAGTTGACTGAATACAGTAAATGTGTTGCATTCTTTTACCCAACCTTATGTATAATACAGGACTTACAAACAATGAAGGTGTTGGGCCTAGGTAAAAGGAAGAGTGGTCTCTACTACCTACTGAACAAGCCTCTGCATCAGATTGATAGTTCTTTCTTGTTACTGGTTAAAGAGACTATTAAGAAATCTATTGATAGGTTGTTTTCTTGTCTTTCAATAAGTGATCATAAGGTTGTCAATAAGGTAGAATCTGTTTTACCTTATAGTCTGTGGCACCATAGATTGGGTCATATTTCTAGAGATACCGGTACTTGCATAATGGCAAAGTTTACAAAGTTACCTTACATTGTAAGTGAATCTCATTGCTCCTCTCTATTTGGTCTAATACATATTTATATTTGGGGTCCTTATAAAGTGCTTACTAATGGTAAAAATAGATATTTTTAACCATTGTAGATGATTGTAGTAGGGCTGCATGGACATATTTGCTAGTTCATAAGTCAGATGCTTTCCCAGCTTTAAAATTGTTTCTCGCATTTGTTAATACACAATTTGAAAGGCAAGTAAAAATAGTTATATCTGATAATGCCTTAGAATTTGTGAAAGGTGATTGTTTGTGTATTTAGCTTGCAAAGATATTGAGCATCAAACATCTTGTGTAGATAGGCCACAACAAATGGTAGAGTTAAAAGAAAACATAGACACATTTTGAAAGTGGCAAGAACTTTGAGATTTCATGCAAGTTTGACTTTACATTTCTGAGGTGATTGTGTCATTACTGCTACTTACCTAAGAATTTCTTCTTCTATTCTTCATCATTAAACACCTTATGAAGTCTTTCTCAATAAATCTCCTACTTATGATCATTTAAAGGATTTTGGTTGTTTTGCAATATAGCAAGTAATCCATCTAGAATTTCTGATAAATTTGCACCTAGAGGAGTACCTTATGTTTTTCTTGGTTATCCTCAACATCAAAAGGGTTACAAATTGTACAACATTTTAACCAAAACTGTATTTGTGTCAAGAGATGTACAATTTTTTGAAAATATATTTCCTTTCTCTCATAAATGTGTTTCTCAATTTTTTGAGCCATTACCTACTTCATTACCTACTCCTGTATCTACTAGTTGTGATAATTTGTTTGTTTCTCGCACATCTGAGTCTATTGATTATGATTCATCTGGTCAAGACTTCCCAGATACTGCACATTCTCATACATTATCTCCTAGTCCTGCTTCTTCCGTTCCATCAACTTCTGATCATGTTCCTTTTGTTTCTCAATCTATACCACTCAGACAATCTACTAGGCAAACTAAGCTTCCTTAAAAAGCTTAAAGTTTTGTTGTGCCTAGTATTCCTGGACATAAAATTTCTTCTGTTCCAATGGCTCATCAAGTATCTTCCACATTCTTACAATCACAATTCCAAACCTATTTGCATGCTCTCTTAGCTCAATCTGATCTAACTGGTTTTAAAGAAGTTATTAAGGATCCTGATTGGTTTCAAGTAATGAATGAGGAATTAGTTGCTTTAGAAAATAATGAAACTTGGGAATTAACTTCATTGTCTCCTTGTAAACATGCTATTGTTCATCATTGGATTTACAAGAATAAACTTAATTCTGATGACACAATTGAGAGGAAAAAGGCAAGACTTGTAGTACAGGGCAATAGGCAGAAAAAAGGGATTGATTATGCTGAGACATTTGCTCCTGTAGTAAAGATGGTTATAGTGAGAGCTCTACTAGTTGTGACTGCTATAAAAGGTTGGGAGACATGTCAAATGGATGTGTCAAATGCATTTTTACATGGTGATCTTTTAGAAGATGTTTATATGAGATTACCATTGGGTTATTCAGGACAGGGGGAGTGTGTTATCGATACCTCATCTAATACTCGGTAAGTCTTCTTCTTTGGTGTCTAAACTGAAAAAGTATGATCTCAAACATGCACCTAGACAATGGACGACTAAATTGTCTAGTGCATTGTTATTTTTAGGTTATGAGCAATCAAAAGCATATTACTCCTTGTTTGTTAAAAAGGATGATACTCAATTTACTGTTGTGTTGGTGTATGTGGATGACTTACTCATTACTATTAATGATTCTATTCAAATTCAAGCTCTAAAAGCTCAGTTAAGCTCTCATTTTCAAACGAAGGACTTGGGATCTTTGAGTTATTTTTTAGGTCTTGAAGTTACCAGATCAGGTCATGGTACTTTTATTTTCCAGAAAAAGTATATTACTTATCTCCTTCAAGAAGCTGGTGTCTTACACTGTAAACCTTACAAGTTGCCTATGGAACAACATTTGAAATTACATGCAGATGTTGGTACTCCTTTGGTTGATCCTGAATTAAATTGAAGGCTCATTGGAAAGCTAATCTACTTAACCATTACCAGACCAATTATTAGTTATATTGTGCAACTTTTGAGCCAATTTATGCAGTCTCCAACTTTTGTGCATATACAGGCAATCAAACATTTGCTTAGATATCTCTTGAATGCACCAGGTCAGGGCATCTTACTTGCACATGATTATGTTGTTATTATGTTGTTCACTTACAACATACTGTGACTTAGATTGGGCTAGTTGCCCAATGACACGTAGGTCTACTACCGGTTACTGTATTCTTCTTGATGATTTACCTTTATCATGGAAATCAAATAAACAACAAGTTGTATCTTGTTCCTCAGCTGAAGCTAGCAGAATATAAAGCAATGGCTCTAACTTGTTGTGAAGTTACTTGGTTAGTCACTTTGCTTAAAGATCTGGGCTTAAAAGATTTGGGTCCTGTAGATTTGAAATGTGATAATCAAGCTGCTCTCTACATTGCTGCAAATCCAATGTTTCATGCTAGAACAAAACATATAGAGGTGGACTATCACTACGTTAGAGATCGGTTAAAAGCTTGTGCAATAATCCTTCATATGTTTCTACAAAATCTCAGGTGGCAGACGTATATACTAAAGTTGTTGGTGTTGATCATCATCATTCTTTACTGCACAAGTTGGAGTGTTTGTTCCTGGACACTCTCAACTTGAGGGGGGGTGTGATAGAGAAGGTCAAGGTTAGAAGTGTAAAGTTATGTAAGTACATGGGTCAGAAATGTAAGTTTATATAGTGTAGGGTGGTCAAGTGCTTAGCAGAGTTTGTTAAGTTAGTTATTCATACATCATTAGTAAGTTTTGTTAATTCAATTAATACAATTCACCCGTTTCTGCCATTGTTGATTTCTTCGTAGACCCTTAGAGTCTAGCCTTTGTTGATTTCTTCATAGACTGATAAAGATCCACCATTGAAAGTGTACTCAAGAAGGAAAGATCGAGTCACGGCTGCAAAAGTGGGACAGCTGTATTCTGTTTTTGGAAACTGGCTGAATCCTCTCGGTCAAATCACTGGATGATTTTAGGCAATCAATTTAATTAATAATTATCCAGGAAATTAGGGCGTAGAATCCTGCCCTTAATTTCTACCCATAATTCTAGTATTTTATTGGTATAAATAAGTGGCTAGTTTTTCATGTTTGACAGGGAGAATTATCTTTTAATTTCTTTGTTCTTGTAATCGGAGACCGTGCCCCTCTCGAATCGGGCCACTATCCTTTGTTTCTAATAAAATTCAGCCAATCTTCATCTTCATCAATTCTGTACCTATCATTTGATTCCATTGCCGGGAATCGAAATGGTGCAAACCCGGAATAACTCAAACGATGGCAGTGACCAACCCGAAGCGATTTCCGTTCAATTAGCTGCCATAGCCACAAAGTTAGATTCAATTGATACGCTGAAAGCAGATATAGCAGCTCAGAGGGAGGAGATTGCAGCTTTAAAGGTAAGAGGTCGTTCCCAAGGAGGCAAGAGTGATGAAGGGGAAAGTACCTGGAGGGCCCGACAACCATATAGGCCCTATAACAAAATCGAATTCCCCACTTTTAGCGGGGGAGACCCTCGTGGATGGTTGCTGAAAGCTGAAAAATATTTCAGGTATTATCAAATACCTGATGAGGAGAAGGTTGAAGTGGCCTCAATGCATCTAGAGGGTGATGCCTTGGACCTTTACTCTTGGCTTTCTAACGACCAACCCATCACTTTTTGGGAGGAATTGACCCAATCGTTTACAAAAAATTTTGGTCCGGCAGAGTTCCCAAACCCGGATGAATTCCTGTGTAGCATCAAACAAACTGGATCAGTTCAAGAATACCGACAGGAATTCGCTAAGAGATCCTCTCGGGTCTCAAATTGGCCTGATCACTGTCTCCTAGGGGTGTTCTTGAATGGTCTTAAAGATGAGTTGAAATCTGATTTAAGGATCCACAAGCCACGTACGGTGTATAGTGCTATGAGCCTGGCTTTGGAATTTGAATCTAAACTCTCCTCTAACCGGCCAGGAAAAAGTACTTCTTGGACTTCAAGTTCAAAAAATCCTCAATCAGATTACAAACCAACACCGTTCACCCTAGTTTCCACATCAACCCAACCAAAAAACACCCCCCGAATCCCTGACACAGAAAAACAAAATCGATTCTTGAAAGGAGAATGTTTCAGATGTGACGACAAATACGGACCAGGTCATCGATGTAAAACCGGTACCCTCAAGGTGTTAGAGGCGGAGGAGGATATGGAGGAATCATTTGTAACAGAACTCCCTAATCCCGATTCTGACCAAGAAGAAACGGCCGAAATCAGTTTGCATGCTATCTTAGGGAAACCACATCCTACTACGATGAAGGTCCGAGGTAATCTTCGTTCTACCGAAGTTCTAATTTTAATTGATGGTGGCTCTACACATAATTTCATTTCAGATGTTTTGGTAAACAAACTCAAACTGACCTCTGAACCAGTGGCACCGTTTGGTGTCCAAATCGGTAATGGGGATGTAATTCGGTGTAGCCACATTTGCAAAAATCTTTCTGTACAGGTCAATGAGCTTAAGATCACTCAAGATTTTCACCCTTTTTCTCTTGGTGGGGCTGATTTAGTATTGGGTATCCAATGGTTAGCCACACTAAATACGGTCCAAGCTAACTGGAATGAGATGTTCATGATCTTTAAAATCGAGGGGAAACAATACAAGTTACAAGGGGTTGCATCAGGGCCTCAAAAATCATCTAGTTTTCAACACCTAGCCATTGATCCAGAAATTCTGCCATGCATACCAACCCCACTTCAGCCTATTGTTACACAATACATGGCGGGTTTTGAAGAGCCTCAAAACTTACCCCCAGTTAGATCACAAGATCATTCAATCCCGCTCTTGCCAAACTCAACCCCACCCAATATTCGCCCTTACCGTTACCCTCATTCCCAAAAAGCTGAGATAGAAAATCAGGTGGAACAAGTGATGGCAGCCGGCTTTATACAACCGAGCACCAGTCCTTTCTCAAGCCCGGTTTTACTAGTAAAGAAGAAGGACAATACGTGGCGAATGTGCGTCGATTATCGGGCTCTTAACAAGATAACTATAGCTGATAAATACCCGATACCTAACATTGACGAGCTACTTGATGAATTGTATGGAGCTATGGTATTCTCAAAACTCGATTTGCGATCGGGTTATTATCAAATCCGAGTGATAGCCCCGGATATTGAAAAGACAGCTTTTCGTACCCATTCGGGTCATTACGAGTTTAAGGTCATGCCTTTCGGCTTAACCAACGCTCCTTCCACGTTTCAGGCTGTTATGAACGATTTATTTCGTCCTTATTTACGACGTTTTATACTAGTGTTCTTTGATGACATTTTAATTTACAGCTCAAGTATGGAGCAGCACAAGTCTCACCTAGAACAAGCCTTGAAATTGCTGCATGACAACCGTTTCTTTGCCAAATTATCGAAGTGTTGTTTTGGGCAAGAACAAGTTGTGTTTCTGGGACATGTAATCAACTCGGCAGGAGTTAGTGTGGAGGAAGAAAAGATTTCTGTTACACCCCCACTTTCTAAATATCATTTTATATTCGAAATATCGGAAGCGTCTGGTCAAAACATACTTTTACAATATATGCTAAAGTTATATCGTTTAAAAACATAAAACATACATCAGTTTGGGTGTTATACAGTACAAATCCCATCATTATGTATCAAAACAAAATCAGAGTAGCTGGTCGTCAAACATCCCATTAAACCATCGTGATTTGGATTGAATCTCGATGAAACAATCTCTTAGTTCAAAACGATCAATATGTAGAATCAGAACAAATGACCATGTTCTTGATCCAATGTGGAGACAGGGTATGTTCGTTAAGTAGGGTGGTGGGATTAGCACACGGCTAAGTGAGAAGAACTGTAACCAACAGTCTAACTCAGAAATAACAAATCTGTTTACAGCGAATAATCGTAAACACACAACGTCAAAGAGGACCGGTGGTTCCTGAGGTATCCTCTAAGGAACACTTAAAATCAACTGCAGGCCAATACAGTGATTAACCGATAGCTTGTTACTATCTTCACCAACAACAGTTCCTATCAACTATGTGTATAAGGAACCCCTGTTTGGCCAAACAATAGTAACTAAGCCCAACCAGTGTTGACCTCTGAATATACATATCACATATGCCCAATGGCCAAATATCACATAATCCATAATCATCATGGATAATACAAACAACCCAGACTAAACAGTCTATCAACAGTAGTATTACATTACCCGTTGTAACCAAACATGTTACAACTGAATCACACTGAGGATCACAGATCCACTCACCTGTTGGTCTCAGTCCCACAACTCAGAAATCTAATATCACTGAGTCTTCTGCTGATCTGAGAATACAAAAAATAATGAGTTAGATAACTTCTATAACAGACTCATTCTTATCACAAAGTCATAAACAGTATTAGCTACCACATTTGAACATTCAGTGGAAACTAACTTCCAACAGTGGTAACTGCTTCATTTATGAAAGTCTAAGTATAAATTCAACTAACGGTGTTAATTACATAAACAGTGGAAACTACTTACAATTCTTAACTAACAGTGTTAATTACATAAACAGTGGAAACTACTTACAATTCTTAACTAACAGTGTTAATTACATAAACAGTGGAAACTACTTACAATTCTTAACTAACAGTGTTAATTACAGAAACAGTGGAAACTACTTACAATTCTTAACTAACAGTGGTAACTGCTTCACAATCAAGTTCTGCTAACTGAGTTCATCTTCAAGCTGCGAAGTTCGCTGCTAAACCCAGAAATTCGAACTGAATTCTTTCAAAATTCACGAATTTGACTTCCTATCATTCAAATAAGCTTTCTAACAACTTATATGCATCAAATAACATCATATAACATCTTTTAAGCTTAAAATTCACATCAATTCGAGAATTTGCTAATTTCATCAAAATACAATTATAAACATCAAATATTTACAGGAACAGAGTGATGATAAGGATGTTACTGGAATTCGTTTTTGTAACAAGAGGGTGATTATTCTACTGTTTTAAGATTTCACAGAAGGTTTCTTTCAATTTTTGGGATTTCAAGTCGGTTCGCAGGAATGTTTAAGAAGTGTGTATATTTGTGTAGAAGAATTGAGAAAGTATGTATATATATATATTAATCTAACCCAATACCATTATAATTTTAGTTCCCTTCTTAATCTATTATCGGGAACCTAAAACCATTTCAGATAACCAACTTAAATATGTAATGTATCGTATATATTTCTTAAATTTAATGTTAATTATTTTCTTATTTTTTTTACTCAGAAAACAAATCACTAAGAAAAATTCGATTGGCCAGACAATATTTATCATTGTCATGTAAATGAGAAATGTTGTAGTTACAAAAAATTTACTAACACTAAAACAAATAGAAAATATAACATTTATGTTCGCGTTGTGATAGGTTCTCACGATAAAACTTTTAAAGAACAATTTTTGTAGCAACTAAAATTTTATTTTTACGACCAACAAATACAAACATTGAAACACATCTAGCGTATCTGAAACTTCATATATCCTAATATGAACACCCATAAACACATCCATATAGATGCACCCTTAAAAACTTGCTCTAATTCTCCAAGTACATAAAATGGACTAAACGTGATAAAAGTACTTATATAACCTAAGCTAGCATATACAAATTTATCCATAAAAGATCATGATTAACAACATATTCTCGCGTTTAAAACTTGGTAAACATAAGATAAAGGAATAAAGAAGAAAAGAAATAATGAGAATAATGACGAAGTTAAATTATTGAGTTATATTTTTCACTTGAAATGAAAATAAGAAAAGAAAGTGATTTCTGTTTAATCATTAAGCAAAATGCAAAACAATTTCCCCTCGCCATTCTTTTTAATTTTTTCATTTCAATCTTTTAATCTTTTTAGATACTTTCATTTCCATCGTACAATCATCTTATAAGACATGACAATTATGAGTTTGACATGTGGAAGCTTAGGATCAAGTAGTACATGCTTCTTACAGATTACACAATGTGAGAAGTGATAGAGAATGGTCCAAGAGTAGTTGCTGAACAGTTTGAGGCTGATAGAGTTACAAAGAAGAAGAGATCTGCACCTGCAACTGAAGCAGAAAGAAAAGAAAGAGTATCAGAGATGAAATCTTTGAGCACGCTACTTCTGTCTATTCCCAATGAATACCAGAAGAAACTTGAGAGGTGTACAGATGCTAGAGATCTATGGGTAGCATTGGAAAAGAGGTTTGGTGGCAATGAAAGCACAAAGAAGACCCAAAGATCCATGTTGAAGCAGCAGTTTGAAAATGTCAACTCTTTGAAATCTAAAACATTGACTCAAACTTTTGACAGGTTTACTAAGCTGATTGGTGAACATGAAAATCACAATGTGAAGATTGATAAGGATGATCTCAATACGAAATTCTTGAGATCATTGGGTGATGAATGGACCATGTACATTGTTTCATTGAGATAGGGAAAAGATCTGGATGAGAAAGAGATAGATGATCTCTATAATGACTTAAGGGTATTTGAAGCTGAAGTTGAAGGGAAGAAACAACCTTTAAGTTATGGACATAATGTTGCATTTCTCTCTCAAGTGAGGAATGTAGTAGATGGTAGTGCCAAGTCATTCAATTCATCTATCCTATATTCAACTAGTAATGAGTCATCTTCTCAAGACATATCATCTGATACAATACTGGAAGCATTCTTGGCCAGTCATGTGAACTCTTCACTGACTAATGAAGAATTGGAACAAGTCCATCCTGATGACTTGGAAGAGATGGATATTAAGTGGCAGATGGCTATACTGACCATAAGGGCAAAAAGGTTCATTCAGAGGACTGGAAGGAACAACTTTGCATTAAACAGGGATGATGGTGTTGGGTTTAATAAAAGCAAAGTGGAGTGTTATAATTATCACAAGATGGGGCACTTTGCAAGGGATTGTAGGTGTTACACCCTGTTCTGTAAATATCATTTTATATTCGAAATATCGGAAGCGTCTGGTCAAAACATACTTTTAAAGTTATATCGTTTAAAAACATAAAACATACATCAGTTTGGGTGTTATACAGTACAAATCCCATCATTATGTATCAAAGCAAAATCAGAGTAGCTGGTCGTCAAACATCCCATTAAACCAAAAGCTTCTTGCCCATTAATTAATCAAACATTAACCTGCAAGAAGTAGGGTGGTGGGATTAGCACACGGCTAAGTGAGAAGAACTGTAACCAACAGTCTAACTCAGAAATAACAAATCTGTTTACAGCGAATAATCGAAAACACACAACGTCAAAGAGGACCGGTGGTTCCTGAGGTATCCTCTAAGGAACACTTAAAATCAACTGCAGGCCAATACAGTGATTAACCGATAGCTTGTTACTATCTTCACCAATAACAGTTCCTATCAACTATGTGTATAAGGAACCCCTGTTTGGCCAAACAATAGTAACTAAGCCCAACCAGTGTTGACCTCTGAATATACATATCTCATATGCCCAATGGCCAAAAATCACATAATCCATAATCATCATGGATAATATAAACAACCCAGACTAAACAGTCTATCAACAGTAGTATTACATTACCCGTTGTAACCAAACATGTTACAACTGAATCACACTGAGGATCACATATCCACTCACCTGTTGGTCTCAGTCCCACAACTCAGAAATCTAATATCACTGAGTCTTCTGCTGATCTGAGAATATAACAAATAATGAGTTAGATAACTTCCATAACAGACTCATTCTTATCACAAAGTCATAAACAGTAGAAACTACTTCAATTCTTAACTAACAGTGTTAATTACATAAACAGTGGAAACTACTTCAATTCTTAACTAACAGTGTTAATTACATAAACAGTGGAAACTACTTCAATTCTTAACTAACAGTGTTAATTATATAAACAGTGGAAACTACTTCAATTCTTAACTAACAGTCTTAATTACATAAACAGTGGAAACTACTTCAATTCTTAACTAACAGTGTTAATTACATAAACAGTGGAAACTACTTCAATTCTTAACTAACAGTGTTAATTACATAAACAGTGGAAACTACTTCAATTCTTAACTAACAGTGTTAATTACATAAACAGTGGAAACTACTTCAATTCTTAACTAACAGTGTTAATTACATAAACAGTGGAAACTACTTCACAATCAAGTTCTGCTAACTGAGTTCATCTTCAAGCTGCGAAGTTCGCTGCTGAACCCAGAAATTCGAACTGAATTCTTTCAAAACTCACGAATTTGACTTCCTATCATTCAAATAAGCTTTCTAACAACTTATATGCATCAAATAACATCATATAACATCTTTTAAGCTTAAAATTCATATCAATTCGAGAATTTGCTAATTTCATCAAAATACAATTATAAACATCAAATACTTACAGGAACAGAGTGATGATGAGGATGTTACTGGAATTCGTTTTTGTAACAAGAGGGTGATTATTCTACTGTTTTAAGATTTCACAGAAGGTTTCTTTCAATTTTTGGGATTTCAAGTCGGTTCGCAGGAATGTTTAAGAAGTGTGTATATTTGTGTAGAAGAATTGAGAAAGTATGTATATATATATATATATATATATATATATATATATTAATCTAACTTAATACCATTATAATTTTAGTTCCCTTCTTAATTTATTATCGGGAACCTAAAACCATTTTGTGAAAACCAATTATTCTACTTTACCGTCAACTAATTCGGTTTAAAACAATGAATTATTTATTAGTCACAATAACTCAATTAATCTGTTGACTAATATTATCAAATAAACATAACATATCAAATATTCCTAACACATTAAATAATAAATTTAAAGTTAGAAATTTACCCGGATTACTAGGCCGTTAGGGTGGATGTTACAATTTCAGCAGTAAAGTCATGGCCTACCCCATCCACAGTAAAAGAGGTGAGAGGTTTCCTTGGGCTAACCGGCTATTATAGACGTTTTGTCCGAAATTATGGACTTATAGCCCGACCACTTACTGCATTGACCAAGAAGGACGGGTTTCTTTGGTCGGAGGCAGCCCTTAACGTCTTTAATGACCTGAAGCAGGCGTTGCTGACTAAACCTGTTTTGAGGTTACCAGATTTCTCTAAACCCTTTGTTATAGAGTGTGATGCATCATCAGATGGGGTCGGGGCGATACTATCACAAGAGGACCATCTCGTGGCTTATTTCAGTAAAGGATTCTCCCCATCTAACCGCTTTAAATCGGCTTACGATAGGGAGCTGTTGGCATTAGTCCTCGCGGTCCAAAAATGGAGCCATTACTTGCTTGGCCGACATTTTCTCATTCGCACCGATCACTATACTCTTAAGTTCTTATTAGAACAACGCATCACCACTACAGAGCAGCAAAGGCTTTTGCTAAAACTCATGCCTTATGATTTTTCAATTGTTCATAAGGCTGCGAAAGAGAACAAGGGGGCAGATGCCCTGTCTCGCCGACCCCACTCGGGAGAATTATTAACACTCATTGTTCCTTTTTGTGTTGAGGTAGCTGATATCAAGGCAGGGTTGCAAACTGATTCATTTACTAGCGATGTGATCAAAAAGTTGCAAACAGATCCTTCATCCGTCCCTGATTTCTCACTGGTGGATCAACTTTTGTTTCATCATGGACGGATGGTGATTCCGGAGATACACGATCTCAAACTCAAGCTGTTACAAGAAGCACATGACACTCCAATCGGTGGTCATGGAGGTTTTTTAAAAACCTACAAAAGACTCTCTTCTCGTTACTATTTGTCAAAGATGAAACATGATGTCAGGGAGTTTTTCCAGCAATGTATAATCTGCCAGCAACAAAAGTATCAGACGTTGGATCCAGCAGGATTACTTCAGCCCCTACCCATCCCCAATCGGATTTGGGAAGATGTCTCCATGGACTTTATCGTTGGATTACCGCCATCTAGTTGTTTTGATACTATTTTAGTTGTAGTGGATCGTTTAAGCAAATATGCTCACTTCATTTGCTTATCCCATCCCTATACGGCTAAAGGAGTAGCAGCGGTTTTTTGTAGGGAAATAATCAGGTTGCATGGTTTCCCCCGGTCCATCGTGTCTGATCGAGATGTTATTTTCCTCAGCAACTTTTGGCAAGAATTGTTCCGATTAAGTCAGACAAAATTAAAGCTGAGTACAAGTTACCACCCTCAAACGGATGGCCAAACTGAAGTTCTGAATCGCTGCCTAGAAGCCTACTTACGTTGCTTTGCTAGTGAACAACCAACCAAATGGAGTGCGTACTTACCTTGGGCCGAATATTCATATAACACGGGGCACCACACGGCCACCGGCACAACTCCATTCTCTGTTGTGTATGGTCGAGAACCCCCTTCACTGTTTCCCTATGCGGCAGGTGAAACAAAAAACGCAGAGCTGGAACAACAGTTAGTTGATCGGGATGATATGATAAAGCTTCTTCGCCAAAACCTCCAAAAGGCCCAAGACAGAATGAGAAACCAAGCAAATCAGAAGCGACGGGAACTCACGTTTCAGGTTGGTGATTATGTCTTCTTGAAGATTCAACCGTATCGCCAAAAGACTTTGGCTAAACGACGTTATGAGAAGCTGTCTCCAAGATTTTTTGGACCATATCGTGTTAAAAGAGTAGTGGGTCCAGTTGCTTATGAGCTGGAATTACCACCCGAAGCTAGAATTCACCCAGTATTCCACATTTCGATGCTTAAACCTGCCCAAGGCTCTTTTTCTTCGGTACCAGTTATCCCATTACCCATCACCAAAGACTGGGAAATTGATTTACAACCTAACTCGGTCATCACTCATCGATGGGTCTATGAAGCTGGCCAACCTGTCCTCGAATTGTTGATTTCATGGTGTAATCGGCCTGTAGAAGAGGCAACATGGGAAACCTATGATCTAATGGCTGAGCAATTTCCTACATTCCGTCTTGAGGACAAGACGTTTTACCGGGAGGGAAGTAATGATAAAGATCCACCATTGAAAGTGTACTCAAGAAGGAAAGATCGAGTCACAGCTGCAAAAGTGGACAGCTGTATTCTGTTTTTGGAAACTGGCTGAATCCTCTCGGTCAAATCACTGGATGATTTTAGGCAATCAATTTAATTAATAATTATCCAGGAAATTAGGGCGTAGAATCCTGCCCTTAATTTCTACCCATAATTCTAGTATTTTATTAGTATAAATAAGTGGCTAGTTTTTCATGTTTGACAGGGAGAATTATCTTTTAATTTCTTTGTTCTTGTAATCGGAGACCGTGCCCCTCTCGAATCGGGCCACTATCCTTTGTTTCTAATAAAATTCAGCCAATCTTCATCTTCATCAATTCTGTACCTATCATAGACCCTTAGGGTCTAGCCTCTTTTGAACCAACCTCATCACCTTCAGGGCAAGTTGTGTCGATGCGACAGTAGTTAACCAAGTTTGACTTAGCCGAACAGCCTGAGCCTCATCTATTTTGACCCACCAACCCAATTTCTCTTCCACAACCCCCTCATATCACCTTGTGGTCACTAGATCTCAATTTAGCATTGATAAACTCATTCAAAATGTTAATCTTTATGTCACACCCCTTTACCTTTGCCCAATCTTACCTTCATTCTCTTAATGATTTTAACTCGTAAAATTTTATGCGTGATGAATGTAATGCATTAATTAAGTATGACACGTGGGTTCTTGTTTGTCAACCTACTAACGCTAACATTGTTCATTTTATATGGTTGCTAAACATAAGCTTAATGCAAATGAATCTCTAAGTCGATACAAGGCTTGTTTTGCTGCGAACGGATCCATTCAGCACCGGGGTATTGATTGCGATGAGACTTTTGTTCAAGTTGTCAAGCATACAACTCTTCGGACTATGCTCAGCCTTGTTGTTTTTGGCTTTCCGTGCACTATCCTTTTTATTAACTAGATGTAGAAAAAATTGCAAGGGCATCTTATTGTAATGATATATTTGCATCAGCCTCCACGATATTATATTTATCCAGATTTTGTGTGTCATTTTTCAGAAGTCTATATATGGTCTTAAAGAAGCGTCTCGGGCATAGTTTCAGTGATATGCGAACTATGCTACATATGTCCGTTATACTCACCTTAAAACTAATTTATCCTTAAACATTTTTAACCGTGATTCTAAGTTTAGCTATTTTAGTGCACCTACTAGATCGCTTCTCTCAGTCCAAATATGTCACGAAAAAATCTTGATCTAGCTCATATCCTTAACTACAATCCCTAGAGAACTTTTCAAATAATTTGTTTTGACATTTTATTATTTTTTATTAATTTTTTTATGCATAATAATCACATTTTATAACTTGATAATTACATGAATAATATGTGATTATCAAGTCATATTTTGTGATTATCTCGAGCACATGATAATCACATTATATTAAAAAATAATCATATGTGATTATCATGTTATATTTTGTGATTATCTTAAATAATCACAACAGTAACGACTGTAAAAAAAAGTTCGAAAAAGTTCATATTTTTTATTTATATTTATATCATAGCTTTCAAAAGTTATTTTAATAATAATCATTGAAAAAGTTTTGAAGAAAAACGTATTTTTGATAGTTAAAATGGTGTTTTGAGGGCATTCCTAAAAAAATTATCATTCTTATTTGAACACACATATATATCTGTTCAAACAAATAAAAATTTAATTTTTAGACTTGATGTGTGCTAGATAACGTTTAACAAGTTACAAGTTATATTTTGAAAATATCAATACTATCACACAATACAGGTAAGAATACCCGATCGAATAATAATATAGTTTTAGTAAATTCGAGTATCAAACACAGGGAACGGTGTATTAAATTGAATTAATAAAAGTAAATAATAAGTAAAAGGGGGTTGCGCTTTAGTTCCGTATGAACGTTTTTAAAGAAACTAATAAACTTAAATTAAACAAAGCAATTTAAAGTAGATTAAGACAAATATGGATAAATAATGTATTTACTTAGACCTTTATATCCTAGATTTCAGTTATCATGTATGTTTAAACCGTTGGATAATCCTATTGGGAATAAATCTTTTATGGAAAGTAGTTCCGGTTAACAATTCCTATAAAGTTTAGATGAGACACAAGACTCGTAATGAATACACAAGAAATCATTTCTATGTGTTGTCTACCTATTATTTATTTAATTAAAAACTTCAACTGTTTATTGCGATTTATCCTAGCGACCTTGAATCAACAAGAATCTAATAATCGTCGTTTGACAACTGTCACATTAAATAATGTTCAATAATTATTATTACTCTTAACCTATCGTTGATTAAAGCTTCAAGCCACAATTATTCAACAGGTTAAACAATTGCAAATAACTAATAAACCTAGACAAGACTATGTTATACAAAATGTTGATTAATCACGTTAAGTAACAATTAAAGATCAATAAATAAGATGGATCTTTCGAATAAACACAATAAACTTCATACAATTAATATTCCAACGTAAACAAACATTTAAACATTCATCTAGGTTTTATTGTCTAAGTAAACACAATAGAAAATTAGCTCATAGCTACGATACAAGAAATCATAATTAAACTCAAACAAAATAACATTGTTAAAAGAATAAGAATCGAAATACAAATCGAAAACCCGAACAATCTTCGCGATGGTTGAAAACCTTCAAATCATAAACCTCCTTGCTCCAAATTCGTGCCTAAAGCTACCCTTAAACCCTAAAGTCGAATTAAGCTTAAAGTATTTCGTATGGTATATGGCTGGGGTAAGGCCTCTATTTATAGATTTTGAAACCGACATCCAACCGGCGGTTGGACATTCCAACCGGCGGTTGGGTCGTGCATTCCACCGCCTCAAAGCCTGTTAGCTTCCAACGGGTGGTTGGGCCTTCCAACCGGCGGTTGGGCTTGGGTTCCAGAATGTTCTTTCCGCGTCCAGCTTCAACTCTTATTCTCTTTTTACACTTTTATCCTTTTTCTTCGGTTTTTCTTCGTTTTAAGTCCTTTTTCCATTTTTTTTTTCAGATTTAAGCCATAATTACACTTAATTTCAAATGTGAACGAAACAATTATCTAAAATCATATAAATGCAATATAAATGTAATAAAAACAGTAAAATATTATTAATTAAATATGTATTTATTTGATGTTATCAACACTCGACGTGTTAAATACTTAGCCTCCCCGCATCATTAATTTGGCGCCAAATTCCCTAATCTTTTCGAGAAGAAAGAAAACATTAACTTCCTCCTAAAAATTAGGAGTCTTATCTTATTATTAAAATAAAAATATAATAGTCTATCCAAACATAACTCCCTCTAAAATTAATCTTTATTTATTACTTCATATTTTCTCAACCTCTTTCTCATGCTTCGTACATCTTCCCAAACAGTCACAAAAACTTAATCGATTAAATCATTTTCAATAAAATTGTAATCATGTTGATCTTTTTTATCCTAATTCTTTGTTTTATATACATTTTTAGTTGGAAATTAGTATAGTAAAGATTGTAGAAACTTAATCATGGTAAAATTAATGTATTTTCATTACAAATTTTTATTTTATATCTTATCATGTTGTTTAGATGTTGAAAAATACATGAAAATTAATAATATTTACCTTTTTTGATATATTTTTACTTGAGATTATATAGTCAACAAATTTATATAAAGTTATAAATTAAAGTAAAATACAATATTTTTTTTTTGTCATATCTTCTTGATTAATACAGTTTATTAATTGTCCATAAGTTAGTTCTCTATATGGGATATTATTATTATTTTCTTTATTTAATCTATTTCTTATTTTTTCAGCAAATAATCTAGGTAATCCAGCTATAAATCTTTCCTTCCAATATGCTTCTACACATTCAGGCCTAGTCATTACCTTTGCTAAAAATACATTTTTATACCATCTAAAATCTTGTAATTTTCTACATGTTAAATTGAGTAATAATAATGAATTTCTCTCTTGATATGTTGCAGGGTCTCCAACATTACTTTTTAATATAGCAAATATAAGGGTATCAACCATATCATCTCCAGTTGTTGTTATTTGTTGATTATTTTCAGTTTTAACTATTGTCTTTTTTGCACTTATAATTACATTTTTATCTGTAGGGGAAAGATAGTTATCCCACCAACCTCTTAGAGTACCTGTAAATCCAGAGACAATCATATCGAGAGCTTGTGATTCAGTATTATTTTGACTTCTATATGCATTAGATGTCATGGTCATTTCTTGTAGAAGATTAAGAATTTGATATTCTGTTTGTCCATCTATATTCTATTCATATAATGAAGTACCATCATATTTTGCTTGAACTAAGGTATGTCTTTCTTCAAATTGAAAATCGGGTGGAGTTGGTCTAGAATAATAATTTCTAGTTTATGGTTTGGGTGTATAAGTATGATTTGTATTGTATGAGTTTTGTCTTATTTTATTGATTTCTAGATTTTTAAATTGTTTCTCGATTTCAAAGATATCATCCTCTTCTGGATTTTCTTCATTTATAGCATTTATATTGTTAGTTACTCTATCATTGGATATCTTTAATTGAGCTAACTTTTCTTCTATTTCTTTTAAGATAGAATTATCTTTGTTTAAATTTATTAAAGAATTTATAGAAAATGGTTTAAATATAGGATTTTCTTCTATTATTTTTGTACTAGAATTACTTATTTTATTTGTTAACACATTATTATTATTATTATTATTATTATTATTTTCTATTCTCTCTAATTGTTGTCCTATTGTATTTAATATTTCATTTTTATAATTGTTTTGATAGATTATATTATTTGAAGTTTTTTCTTGTTCCTTATTAAGTTTTACTAAAGGTTTTCCTATATATTCTTCAGTATTTTGTTTGATTGAAATGTCTTCTTTCGAAGGATGAATACCTATAATATTAGTATTTGTTTTGAGACTTTGGTATGTTTTGTAACTTGTATTTTTTGGTTATATGGATAATTTATTTTTTTATTTTCACAATACATTTCTAACCATGTAAAAAATGTAATATTTTCTTCTTTATCAAGTAAGTATAGTTTCCAATCGATTTTATGTATAAATCTTTCCTCTTCATTAAAATTATTATAATACCAAAGTAATTTTTCATTGTTGTAACTATTATACATTTCTTCATCCAAGTATTTTTCCATAATTATTAATTTATAGATTTTAGTTCTAACAAGTTATTCTTGATATTTTTCTTACAATAATATCTTTTCTCATGTATTCTTCGTTTATTAAATTTTTTAAATATGTTTCATAATCATATTCATCATTTGTATATGTAGATTCTTCTTTAAACTTTCTTAGTTCGTCTAAATTTTTATGAAGTATTTCTATTTTATTATAACACGATTTTAACTTTTCTATCCAAAATTTACTAGACCAATTTTGAAATTGTAATTTAGTGTCACTCATTGTTGATCTCTATAATTTTCTATCTCGGATTTAGTAGGACGATAAATATCACTAAATTCATAACTTTTGTTTTCCTCTTCATATAAAGGTTTAGGTATAGTACTATTAAAATCAACTCCTCTTAATTTCATAGATTGAACTTTTTTAACATTTATGTTATCATTTGATATAGTACTTGTAGATCCTACTGAATGTCTAGCAGATTCAGAAAATAGATTATTAAAAGAAATTTCTACTGTTCCATCTGTATGTTCTGTAACTTCGGATATATGATCATTAAAATCTATGGGTTTTAGTGGATTAATATCTTGCAAATTCCAAGTTAAAGATTGAGTTATTTCATTCCATTTTAATCTTTTTGGAGTTCTTATTTTCGCATGTGTAGTATTTGCTTCAAATATAATCGTTTCATTCCTAGGTGATGATAATCTAGTTTTAGATTCTATAGTAGTAGTCATTGTTTTGTAATATACTCTGTTAAAGCTCCAGTTTTTTCATTAAATTCTAAGTTTTTTGTTTTCACTGTTAATGTTAAAGTATCCATAATATTAGGATCAAATAATCCTACGGTAAAATTAGGATAACAATTAAAATATATAGAACCATTAGTTATGTGAGATTCAGCCATAGCTAGTAATGAATTATTAAAATTAGTATGTCTAGCGTCTCTTAATATTAATAGAATTGGTGCATCTATTCCTAATCTAAACATTGGTTTTATAGCAACTTGAACTAAGCCTATGTGTAAAAATTTATATGTTTTTCTATATTCTCTTAATGCATTTAAGGATAATAATTGAGTGTTTTGATATTCCTTATTAATAGGTATGGTTTGTTCAGTTGTTTTTATTGAGTAACCTTGTAAAAAATCAAAAGTATCAATTTTATATATAGTTTTTACGTCTTGTTTAGGTATACTCCAATTTTGTAAATCGTTTTCAATATTAGAAATACTAACTTCTACATAATTCATATTAAAATGATCAAGTTCTTCTTCTGAAATAGAACCATGCTCTGTTCTTGATAACAACTTTGAAAACCTATTAATCATGCTAAAGAGTTTATTCTTTTCTTTCTTTCATTTTTAGGAATAGTTAATTTTGAAGTTCCCTTTCCGAATCTTTTGCTTCGAATTCAACGATTAACAAATGCGGAAATCGAGTTAATCGTTTAGTACGTGAATGAATTAATAACGAATGCAAAAATTTAAATAAAAGTTCGGAACTTTTATTTGTTTATCAATGAAATATACAATATTAGCTTCCTCACTCTCTCAAACTCTCTCTCAGATTTTACAATCAAGAACGTCAACTAAAAACTGAAACACAACACTCTATATATGTACAGTACTGCGAAACTAAGAGACCTGTGAAACTTTGCTACTGCGAAACTCATTCTGAGTTTCGCAACATTCGAAACTTGAACTAAGTTTCGCAATTCACAGAGTGTCGCAGTTCACAATCAATCGAAGCTAGGTAATCTATACAAGCTGTTGTCACAAGATGTTGATTTTGCATCAACAAATTTTATATATGGTTACGTTGACGCACTGCGAGAACACCTTTATAAATGTTGTGGTACGGCTGGCCGTCTTACTCTACTGCGGCACTTATGCTAATCCAACCAACAAGACTTATCAACACAGTCATATTCCAGCACTCCTTTATAAAACTAACAATTCTTAAAAATAGAGACTGAGTTAGATAAAATCTTTATCATTTAAAAATATGTTTCCAATATATATATATATATATAGAGAGAGAGAGAGAGAGAGTTAGATAAAATCTTTATCATTTAATAATATGTTTGCAATATATTTATATATATATATATATATATATATAGAGAGAGAGAGAGAGAGAGGTGGGTTCAAATAAGAAGGCTAATTTCGTGAGAACGTAGGAAACACTTCAAAATCACTTTTTAACTATCCAAAATACATTTTTCTTCAAAACTTTTTCAATGAATACTAATAAAATAACTTTTGAAAGCTATGATATAAATATAAATAAAAAATATTAACTTGTTTTTTCGAACTTTTTTTACGGTCGTTAGTGTTGTGATTAATTAAGATAATCACAAAATATAATATGATAATCACATGTGATTATTCTCTAATATAATGTGATTATCATGTGTTCGAGATAATCACAAAATATGACTTGATAATCACATATTATTCATGTGATTATTAAGTTATAAAATGTGATTATTATGAATAAAAAAATTAATAAAAAATAATTTTAAAAAATAAAAAAACGTCAAAAATAATTTATTTGAAAAATAGCTTCTAAAAGTTATTTGAGTAAGGAGTTACGAAGAAAATTTTGTGAAATAACGTGTTTTGGATAGTTAAAAAATGATTTTGAAGTGTTTCCTACTTTCTCACAAAAATTGTTATTCTTATTTGAACCCACGACTACTAAAGGAGTATAAAAGAAAGCTCCAGAATTTACCACGTAAGCACAAATGCCACGTGTCAACATTTTTAATTTTAGTTAATAAATTATTTAATTAATATTATATTATTATTTTATTATTTTTTAATATTTAATAATTAATAAATATAAATACTAATATGCAAAGAATGAGTCCTATATGAAAACAAACTCCTACAAATTATTTAATTATTATTATTATTTTATTATTACTAATAATTAATTAAAAATTAAAATACCATTAAACAATTTGACATATATTTAGTTACGATCTTATATTTAGTGTAATGACATGGACTTTGTATATAATATTTATCATGTTACAATGAACATCTCACAAAGTAATTTGACATATATTTAGTTACGATCTTATATTTAGTGTAATGACATGGACTTTGTATATAATATTTATCATGTTACAATGAACATCTCACAAAGTAATAATAGTATGTCTAAAAATAATTATATTTAACAAATCGCTTAATAATTAATTTATTTGATTAAATTAATAGGAATAAAACTGTATGTTTTAAATTGTCGTGCATCGCACGGGCTTAAAACTAGTATATACATTTATATATATAGTATATACTAAAGGAGTATAATAGAAAGCTCCAGAATTTACCACGTAAGCATAAATGTCACGTGTCAATTTCTTAACTTCAGTTAACAAATTATTTAATTAATATTATATTATTATTTTATTATTTAATAATAATTAATAAATAATAAATATAAATGCTATATATATTATAATAATATGAAAAGAGGAGTCACGTACGAAAACAAAGTTATATAAATTATTTAATCAATATTATTTTATAAATTATTTTATAAAATATGTACTACAATTATTATTTAATCACGTAATATTTAAAATAATTTTAATAAATTGTCGTGCATTGCACGGGTCTTTCACCTAATATATATATATATATATATATATATATATATATATATATATATATATATATATATATATATATATATCAAAACAAATAAAATTGGATATTGAGACTCCGTGTGTTAAATACTTAGCCTTCCCACATCATTAATTTGGCGTCAAATTTCCTAATCTTTTTCAGATGAAAAGAAAGATTTAATTTCCTCCTAAAAATTAGGAGTCTTATCTTACTATTAAAAATATAACAGTCTATCGAAACATAACTCCCTCTAAAATTAATATTTATTTATTACATCCTCATATTTTCTCAACCTCTTTCTCATGCTTCCTCCATCTTCCCAAACTTTCACAAAAACTTAATCTATTAAATCATTTTCAATAAAATTCTAATCATGTTGATCTTCTTTATCCTAATTCTTTGTTTTATATACATTTTTAGTTGGAAATTAGTATACTAAAGATTATAGAAACTCAATCATGGTAAAATTAATGTATTTTTATTACAAATTTTTATTTTATATCTTATCATGTTGTTAGATGTAAAAAAATACATGCAAATTAATAATAGTTACTTTTTTTGGATAAATTTTTACTTGCTGATTATATAGTCAAAAATTTACATAAAGTTGTAAATTAAAGTAAAGTACAATTTTTTTTCTTGTCATGTGTTTGCTTCAAAGTTTCTTTTTGAGATACAT
Organism: Gnaphalium uliginosum; assembly: GCA_963930675.1. Taxonomy (NCBI): domain Eukaryota; kingdom Viridiplantae; phylum Streptophyta; class Magnoliopsida; order Asterales; family Asteraceae; genus Gnaphalium; species Gnaphalium uliginosum. The sequence continues at coordinate 35,092,371 of OZ005680.1, read as the reverse complement.
GTTGTTTATGTTGTTGTTTATGCATATTCTGTCCATATCTTTCAATCCTAACTTGGTGACATTTTTTTGGTTAATTTTGATTGTTATTTAATGAACTTAAATGTTGCTTTAGAAATACAATTTTTACCAAATATTATGACTCATTTGCATATCACAATCTATTATATTATTAGTTGAAACATCTGAATATATATATATATATATATATATATATATATATATATATATATAAGAGTTGTAATATATGTGCATCGCACGAGTAATAATCTAGTATATATATATGGTAGAGTTACAATGAGAACACTTTAAAAATAAGAACGACTAAGAATGGTTCATAATCACACAACTAACCAACAAAATCATTAGAATCACAATCATACATCTCAAATATGTGTAGAAAAATAGATGTTCACTCTCATAAATGCACAAAATTGAAAAAACGATTGATGCACAATAATAGAGATAATTGTTTATCAATCGTTTTTTCAATTTCTGTTCATGTTAGAAATGTGCATTTATGTTTTTTTTGTATATTTGAGATGTACGAATATGTATCACTATGTCTTGTTACTTTTATACGATAAAAAATTATTCAATAAGCATAACATAAAAGAAATATTTTTAGTATGTAGTTTTTTTAAATAATGGTGGTTATTTTAAACAAGTATGTTTGGGTTTGAAAATTTATATTATAAGAAATATTTTTATTTTGATAACTTACAAAGAGTGTTATTTTATTTTTTAAGACTAAAGAACATCATTGAACGATTTTGAGATAGTTGTAATGAAATATATATATATATATATATATATATATATATATATATATATATATATATATATATATATATATATATTGTGTCATTGTGTGTAGATAATAAAAATCAAATTTGCATAATTTAATCCATCTAAATAGTAAGGATCAGTTTGGATTTTGAATTATATTGATGGATTGAATTTATATTTTCAGAACTATATTTCAGTCCGCTTTAACTGTATGGATTGATTTTAAATTGATCTGTCTATTTGAATAACCGTTGATCAAATGCCATGTGGCGGCACCTTTAAAAGACCGTAGATTTCGAAACTTCTTAAAAAAGTTACTCCTATAGTCCTATGAGCCTATCCCGTTACGACGTAATGGTGGGCCATCATAAGCACACTGGACCTTTCAACACTTGATCCAGCCCACTTTAAAAAAACCCTATTTTCTACCTCTATAAATACAGTTTCTCACAACCTCATTCATCATTCATCATTCATCATTCATTCGAATTATAAGAGAGCTTAAGTAAATTGATTCCAGTTACAGAAGTTTCATTCTAGAAGTTTCTGTAGTTGCAAGGCAATCAAATTTACAAATCAGCCATGGCTCTCTTTAACGAATGCTATGTTTTTGCTAGGTATGTGAAACAATATTAATTGGTTTACTATTCATTTGCTTGTATGTACGTTTTTTGGTTCGTTATGTTACGTGTTTGATATTAAGGAGTGTGTTTTGAATGATTTACGTAGGCGCGGATATGCGTCGATATCGCAAGGTGGTGTGGCGGAAACCGTAAGAGGAAGTGTGGTTTCAATGATGAAAAAAGGAGGTGAAGAATCGAAGAAATCGACTTCATGGGTTCCAGATCCAAAAACTGGTTACTACAAGCCAGAAGGACATGAAAATCAGATTGATCCAGCTGAACTTCGTGAGATGCTTTGCAAGAATAAAACTCGACAAAACTAATAAGTATTGTTTGATATGATGATGATATTGAAATGGATTTTGATGATCGATTTTTTTCGGTAAAACGTAATGAAGAACATGACGAATGTTCATCAAGGAGCTAGGATTTGATCAGGCTGTTATGGATGAATTGCAATATGGTTTGACATCCCTCTTATTGAATCAAATGCACTTTGAAACCTTTTACTGCTATTAAATGTTTTTGCCTTTTTTATCATCTTTGATATTGATACATATTTAATTTAGGGGTTTTTGTATGCGCCAACTTTTATGACGTGAACATTCTAAAAAACTCTATTGTATGTTCTCAACTTTTATACATTCTATTTTATTTTTTCATAGAGTTTTTAGAATGTCTAATTTATATTATATTACTTGAAATTTTTAGAAGGTTCACAAGGTAGTCGTGAGCATAAAATAGTGTTTTTAAAAAGTTCAGCTCATACGATAAAAATATGAAAGTTAGGTTCATATAATAGTATTAAGTGTAAGTTGAGCGCATAATCAAATAATAATCCGTTTATCGTTTTTCTGCTTTTTATTTGTAGTTTTGACTTTCTAGCTGTAAAGCCTAAATGGTAGTTTATAATTAAATTTATTATTGTAAATTCACCAACGAGGGTTGGACTTGCTTGCGTTGGATATATTTTAAAAAAAGAAAGTAATGTACTCGTTTGAAAAAATTATCAATCATCATTAGCTACTTATTAAATTTCATTTACGTAAACAATTAGAAGTGTAAAAATATGTTAACAATAGCTAAGCATAAAATCTGACTGATAATTAAGACTATAACAAAAAAGTCATATTATATATTATATATTAAATTTCATTTATACAAAATGGTTTGATATTATATATTAAACTTCCTTGTAACAAAAAGTCAGCAATTAGGGCTTGAATGTAAGAAGATGCCAAACAATGGGAAGCTTCTTTTACTGTTCATAACACCTTCTCAAAATTAGGGGTAAGGGCCAGCAATGTTTTGAAAATCACTTCGACCGGTCTGGTTTGACCAGTCAAACTGAAAATCCGATGCTTTCTGGTCAGTTGTAAATTGGTTTTTGGCGAGAACCACCAGTCCAACCAGTAACCGGGCGGTTGAACCGGAAATCGAAACCGGTTTAAAATCGGTTTTCAACCTTTTTTTAATTTTTTTTTGTTATTATTATTTGGATTGATACTAATGTGTTGAACTTTAAATTAAAACTAGTATTCATGTTGAACAATTTAAGGTTTAGATTTGTAATGTTGTTTACTCGTTTTGAAGTTTGAAAACTTGTATTCATGTTGAATTATATAATTTTAGTATTGAATTGTTTGAGGTTGGTATATTTATTGAATTGTATTGTTGTTTTATATGTGTTTCTATGTGTGTTTTAAGCAATGTTAAGGTTAATTGTACATTTAGTTGTATTGGAAAAAAAATAAAAATAAAAACACATAAAAAATCAAAACCGATTGAACCGGTCGGTTTGACCGATCCGACCGGTTCGACCGGAACCGGAGGCCTCTCCGGTTTGACTATAAAATCGGTTTTCAAAACATTGGCGAATAGTAGCCACTAATTCATATAATATAATATCTAAATTTAAAGTAAATTAAAATATTTTATTTAAAGGTAGATTGTAACACTTTTAAATATTTAGAAAATGAAAGTCAAATAAAGTGGCTCATATATCTTTCTTATATACTAATAGAGTTTCCCCCAATTATGTGGACGTATTATATAGTGTCATGTAAACACAAATTCATTGTGGCAATTTATGGTTTAATCTAAAAGTTAAGATTGCCATGTAATATTATTCTATTTGACTAATGTCATTTATTTTCTATATAAATGAAAATAATCATTATTGTGAAAGATAAGGAGTACATAAAATATGACATTTGCTCATTATTGTTAAATTAGTTTTCTTTTTTTACACACTTTGATAATTCTTTCGTCTCCTACTAACTAATTCTTCTTACGAATAACTAATTATACTTTATGAGATTATTATTATAAATTACCATTTTAATGAAATTACCGAAACCTTAACTTGAATGACATAAATGCATATTGCGATTACTATTACTACGTTTCATTTAGTGTAGTTGAAAAAAATTAATCAGTCTCGTCCATTTCACCTTCTATTTCTAGCACATACAATCACCAAAGTGATTGTATCCCTATTCCTAACCTATTTAAACTCAATACACTATACCAACTCACCTTATTTTATAATCTATTATAAATCACTTATATATTTGTATAATTTCATATAACTATTTATAAAATATACTATGATCAATATATATGTAATTTATGATAACATGTATGCTCATATTATTTTATAAACCTATCTTGCATGATCATTTACATATTTATTAATCTCATATATGTATTTAAAAAAAAATTCAAATCTAAAATTATATTTATATCAATAATGTAGATTATTCAAACTAGCTAGCTTTTATATTAAATGAGAATATAAGGATTACATATGTTTATAAAATATTCAATTCTAAAATTATATTTATATCAACAAGGTAAATTATTCAACCTAACTTTTATATCATAGGAGAATCTATAATCTATAATCTATATAATGATAATATTTATAAATTTGGAAATAATTTTACATGTTCAAATATTAATCATTAATACGCACATTAACTCACTTTAAATAAATTAAAAAAATAGTATTTTTCTAATTGATAATGCTAAAATCGATAATTTATTTAATTATTTTTGTTGCAATAATTGCATCTCTTATGACCATAGTAACAAGTACTTATTTTATATTCGAAAGACATGTATAATGTCAACTACGGCGAATGTATGGTGGCGCAGCTAATCAATGAGACGTTATCATAATTATTTGATAATGAAGAAGAAAAACTGAATATATTTCAATTAGAATTACAAGTATATAGAATATCAAAACAGTTTAGAATTTTTGTCATTTTTCACTATGTTATATGTAGGATTAGGATTAGGATGTTGTGTTATATAACCTTCGATCCTCAATCTATATTGAAATAACTTGAATATCTAATATGTTGGAATTTTTTTATTTTTGATATTTTTTATTAGTTTATTTATCTAAAAAATTAATAGTTTTAAACCCCGCCGCAACGCGCCGGTAAAAAAAACTCGTTAAATTACATTCTTCAATTTATCTATTTTGGCTATAACTACATGGTTCTCCATACTATTTTTTAAAAAATTATGCTATGGCTTGAAATATGACGATGACTATTATAGAGACTATTACATTTCTTTAAACTTCTTTTTTGTTTATGTAAAGATACTTTTTCGATGATTCATCATATATCAATTAACAATCCAACTTAATCTGCAGGTTGTCTGCAATTCATAATTTACTTGAAAGTTTTAATTCAATGATAGACATAATTATTTATTGCGTATATTTTGATGATTTCTTGCACATATGATTTAATAAAAATGAAGCGTAACTTAATTGTTTAATTATGTTGCAAATTGATAATTAGATGTCTATAGTATGCGATTTTTAACGTATTCTCTATTTGACTTATTTTTAATAATATATATATATATATATATATATGTGTGTGTGTGTGTGTGTGTGTGTGTGTGTGTGTGTGTGTGTGTGTGTGTGTTTGTTGGTGAATAGTCTTTTGAAATTTTCATAGTGTTCCTTTGTAACTTAAGTTGTTACTAATCATTTGATTTCACCTTATCACTCTTTCATTAATTCTAGATGTTTTGTTTATTGTAATTCAACTTTTATTGCTCTTATAGCAATATTTTAAAGGTGTATATATGTTTTTTTCTTGCAAAGGGTACATGTAAAATGAAATTTGATGGTTTATCATCTTAGTTTATCATTATTTTTTTTTTTTATTATACTTGGTACTTTTTTATTTTAATGTTATTAGTACAATTTCACATAAAGTTATATTTAAATTATGTTTTGATTAAGTTTCTTACTAAATTTTCTATATACAATATCAAATATGTTAAATTTTATAAAGCCGTCCATCGGACGAGGTTATCCACTAATTACATGCATATGGAAGGTTCTTTAATACTGTTCATATGCCCTTACTATCAACAAATTGATAGTAAGGGAGAATAAATATATATGTGTAGAAATTTGCTTTTGATACTTTTAATTTTTCTTGATATAAATAAATGTATGATGAGCCCATACTATGAACTAGGTTTTTAAACTGGGCCAAGTAAGCGGCCCATGCAGTCAACGTACAAGTTAACTCATGATAAATTTACAAAACTTTTGACAATTTAACTGTCAATAATTTACAAAACTTTTGATGTTATTATATATGTTCTCAATAAAACCTAAAAATACGAATCAAGTACACTGAAAAAATATGAATTCATTAATCACCAAGTAAACTTTATGATACCCAAAGGTGTTATAGGGTCGATATAGTGTCATTGAAAACTGATTTACAAACACAATTCATATATACTATGTCTGGAGGTGTGTTTAGGGTTGCGTTTGAAGATATTATATGATTATTGTGTTTGTAAAACGCCTAACAATTAGACCAAAAAAAATGTTTGGCAAAAAAATTTGATTATCTGCATTTTATTAGAGAAGGAATGCAGTTTCGAAAAGTAAGAATATACTTTTTCATAATGCCTTTTGAAAACGCAAAATCTATTTTAGATACACAATCCCAAACAAATTATAATGATGATATAAGTGAATGATATAATCGTAGAACATTGACATGAATTGCACCGAGAATTAGGTCGAAATCTGGAGTTTATCCATGTTGTAACTTTTCTTATTGTTTTCGAAATAATCCAATATTCATTGTTCGTCTGTTTTCGTTTCTAATTTTGTACGTATATGTGTAGTAAATTAAGTATATCATGAAGCACCAACTAAATGAGGTTAATTTCCTATTTATAGCTAAAGGGAAAAGTAAAGTAAAGACAATGCCAGTTACCGTATTTAGAAGAGGATTGTCATTTTGCATCTGTTATTGGGTTTAGCCATTTTGGTGTATTGTAATCAACCCACTCCCGCTCGAGAGTGTTTGATGAAGAGTAAAGGATAGGAGTGAAAATGAAAGGGTACAAAATACTTCTTATAACTTTTGTGTTTTTGAGTTGATAAGACGGAAAAAAAAAATTTATTTGTGTTGTCTGAGTTGAAAAGAAAATTCAATTTTATAATTATTATTGGATGAATCTTGAATGTGAACTTCATAAATCCCATTGTGAGGGCGAGCCTCAAAATAAAAATAAAAAAGATCTTTCCTGAAAACCGAAATATTACCATTAGGAAAAGCATATGAGTAACCAGATTCATATAATCATGCAGCTAAAATAATATTCCCAGTTAAGCTAGGTACATAATAACAATTATTTAGTATTATATATAGGCCATTTGGTAACAAAAGTTTATAAACGCCTATTGCCACGACAACAACATGTGCTCCGTTGCCAACATGCATTACCAAATCGCCTAATTTCAGCTACTTAATCCTTTTTAGTCCATGCACATTATTACAAATGTGAGTTCTACAACCAGTGTCAAATACACATGGATTACTTGAAAAAACAAATAGTTCTATCATATAGATATCTGAGATGCTAGCATGGCTAGCATTACCCTTCTTCAGCTCTGCAAGGTAAGTCGGACAGTTTCGCCTCCAATGACTAATTTGTCCATAGTGAAAACAAGTGGCATCCTTGGCAGGTTTTTCTTTCTTCTTGGAAAGATCCTTTGGGACAACCTTTTTGCCATTGTTGTTGCCTGACTTTTGGCTTTGGCTTTACCTTTATCTTTGGCTTGTGGCTTCTTGATTTGTCATTCCCTAATCATGAGGACTTCAGAAGTTTTTGAATGAATATTCTTCTCGACGGTCTTGAGCATCAAGTGCAACTCTGAGATAGATTTCTCCCAATTGTTCATATTGTAGTTCAAGACGAACTGGTCATATGACTTTGGTAGCGAGTTGAGGATCAAGTCTATCGCCAACTCGGTACCTATGGGAGATCCAAGTCTCTCATGCTGATCTATGTAGCTCTTAATTTTCAGAACATAAGAGCTAACAGATCTCCCATCCGCCATCTTACATGCATGCAACGCTCTAACAGTTTCAAAGCGTTGTTGCTTAGCTTGCTGTTGGAACATGTCCTTCAGCTGCTTAAGTATCTCATAGGCATCATGATGTTCGAGGTCCTTTTGCAAGTTTGGAATCATGGTGGCTAGTATGAGGCAAGCTACCTCTATCGAGTCATTCGAATGCTTAGTCCAAGCATCTCGAATGGCCTTAGTGGCATTAGCAGGAGGTTCCTCGGGAACAGGACCATCAAGTACATACGACATCTTTTCGTGCTTGAGAACAATTCTCAAATTACGATATTAGTCTAAGAAGTTCATACCGTTGAGTTTTTCTTTCTTCAAGACAAATCTTATAGAAAGGTTGTAAACGGGTGTAGTTGCATTGGGTGCCATCTACAAAATTAACAAAGTTCTGTTAGTACTTTTAATATTTAATCCTTTAATAAATTAATTACCCTTTAGTTTTACTATGAAAATTTTAGTGTGTTAAATGCTAGAATCCAAGTTACATTTAACACTGAGTGGTTGGCTGATGCGCTCTCCACCAAGATAAATCAACAAGGTAGATAAAGAGTACCAATTATATGTCGCATGTAATTTCTAAAAGTCATTACAAAAAGTCATTTTTATGCTAAAAGTCATTTTTATACTTTTATGTATGATATCTCAAAATTATATACTTTATTAAACTCTTATTTTGTGTTTAGTTTGTTATAAAAAATATTTTCTAGTATGCAAATACCCTTATATTCAAACATGCAAGATATAAATACAAACACAACAATTATAGGTGCATACAAGCCTTTTCCTAGTCGGTTTTCGTGAGCCAAACGACGGGACCGGGTCAATTTAACGACATAACAATATATCCATGATTCATTGTGATGTCTTGAAGCTTTCACTTTCCTTGCCAACCCTTGGTATTACAAATGACTCGAACCTTGCATGAACTCCATCTTGGTTTGTCTTCGAGTCTTGTTACAATTTTTTGGAAAGATCAAATATAAAAAGTCTACACTAATACTTTTACATCCAAAAATAAACAACATATGAAAAAAATAAAATTATTACAAACCATTATAAATGAATGAATAATTACAACCAAATCGAATTTCAACACAACCAAATATCACAAAGTGATCTAAAGACTTGCTATGCACCATGCAACATAATATTTCAACTACTTGATATCATATTGCAACTTCGACAACCATGCATGCATGTAAAAAGACATTGTTGTAGTATATAAAAGTAAATAAGTTGCACTTTTAGAAATCTACAACTTTTCTTACTCATTAGAAAATTGATTCATTTCTAATAATAAGAACATGTTCTTATTTTTATTAACAAAAGTCCTTGACACATACAAAAGTGGCTCAAAATTCTAAAACGATTAAGCAACGGAAGCATATACAATAATTTTTAAACTTTTTAAAATCTCCCCACCAAGAGGTTAAGAAACAAAATATAAAGAGGATGTTCAAGACTACAACCTTGAAGACTTTGAAGTTTAGAAGAAATTGATGCTTAGAATGTAGGAGCCAAAGTAGTCTCTCTATATTGGTAATTCACACTTGAGCAAAATTACAATACCAAATGGATGTTACTCCTTCTCAACCCTTAATGAGTGAAAGAATAAGATGATAAGATGAAGAACAACTTTCTACTTTCTTGCTTCTACACTATCTTACTTTGACTAGTAAAACTCTTACTCGCTAAAAGAGCTACTTAGAACTTGTTTTGCATGAGAGAAATTGAAAGACATACTTGGATATTTTCTTGCAAGTGTGTGTAAGTATCTAACTTCAAATGTGCTTACACGCATATAAAAAGCCAAGGACACATACAAGACCAAACACATGCAAAAATACATGCAAGACCAAGATGACAAGCCTTTTATATTTTTCTCCATATCTTTACACAAACATAGTGTGTGAAGATATCTATTATATGACCCACTCTTTTGACCATATACATTTGTAATATTTAATTTTTTCAAACAATTTAAATATAACAATATATATATTTCATGTAATAATACTGAGAATGTGTATACGAGTAATACATTTCATAATATATACAAGTAACAAAGTTTACTTGTATATCTATATGCTATTGTAAGATTACTATTTCAATTAAATAATAATGTCACAAACATGTTTAATAGGATTGATAATATTCAAATATGTAATTGATATATAGGTTCATGTATCGTTAGTTGAGTAGACATATGTTGTGTCCTAGGCGTTAATAACCAACAATCAGATGTAATATATGGTCACTTAATATTAAAGTTTATGCTACATTTTGCCATCGCTTAGAATCAATAGAAGCTTATTTTGTACTTTTTATACTTGGATAATAAAGCTAACAGGTTCCTGAAAGGATACAAACACCAATATAATCAATAGCCATAAACACACCTAAAAACAACCGAACCAAACATTAAATAAATTCCACCTTACACGAAAAACACGAAAAATATAATAACTAACCAGACGCTCTAAAAGACCCGAGAAGCACGAAACAAATAGTGTAACCCTCTTCTAAGTGAATAAGACTTCGAAATACACAAATATAATATAAATATCTATATAATAATAATCTTATCGAAATAAAAAGTACGTCATCAAACCATTTAGTACAATTTGAACGATCGTGAGTAACGCAATGAGCAATAATCCATAAGCCACCAATTTCATCTTTTCTTTCATAAACCTCAAACTACTACAAAGTAACCCACAACCACATTTCGGTAACTTCTCAAAATAATTGAAATCGTATCCCGTAAACGATGTTCCTAAGACCAATTTAAATGTATCTTCGTCTTGAGTAACATTTTTAATATCCGCCAAGAAAAACCCTAATTTTACCATAACGCCCTTCAACTCGGTAACATTGTCTTTACTGATCACCCCACTGATAGTTGATTTGCACACGATATCAAAGTCAAATAGGCGCAACATACATGTGTCACCCTGCAGGTTAACCTCAAACTCACCGGTGTCTTTGTTCAGGGTGTACGATCTTACACCTTTGGGAAGCATAATTGGCGGGAAATTGTATTCTTCTAGAACCTCATACACCGTTGGTGTCGAGATTGTGACCGAGGTGAGGAGTAGGAGGATGAAAGGGAGTAATGTGACCGGAGAAAACATTTGGGATGTGTAATTGAAGATGGTTTGATGGTATGTTATGTGGGTGGGTGATTTTGTAGACTTTAATTTCATGTAATTGGTAACTTTTGAAATTATGAAAAATTGTGCCATTGGAAAAATTTGGAATAAATGCAAGTGTTTTAGTGATGTGATTAATTGCTATGTATATCAATATGAATTCAACTTTTTCTGTTTTGAGTATAATAAAGTATGACATTGTAAGAAATGTAGATAGGGTTGTGTTTGGATAAAAATAACATAACAAGAAGCGGAGAAATAGAGAATGGTGGTATCCTATGAGGAAAAAGTGTGGAAATTCATCTAATGAAAAGGAACTTGATCATGTAAACCTTCGTGCACGTCTTTGCTTCTTAAGAAATAAGATTGTTTACGTCGTTCATTAAGAATATAAATTTTTCGCTAAATTACGTGGATCCTTCTTGTGGTTTGTGTCATTTTACTTCAAAAGTACACCGATCGTCCATATGATTTGCAACTATGCACGTCCATAATTTAACATACGACTGTTAGTTAGATTCTTTAGGTTAATGCACATGAGGATGTACATGGTAGATCGTCTATTCGTCCATCGACTGACTGATTTAAACTCTATTGTGCATGTCATGTGACATAACTTAATAAATATTACAAACAGTCATTTGCTTAACATACTATGGAGGTGCATATTTACAAATCATAAGGACGGTTAGTGTAATTTTTGAAGTAAAATGACGGTTGGTCATATATTTTACAAATTACACGGACAATCCATGTAATCTACTCTAAATTTATTTATGTTTGTTGAGTAATTAAGATGATTTACAAGAACAAACAAGTTCTAATGTGTAACGTGTTCACGAACACATAAACCAAAGTAATAGGCGTAGGTACGGAAAACTAGTCTCGTATCCAAACAAAACAAAGTATATATAGTAATCACTTCTATTATTAAGACCTAATAAAACAAGAACAAACACAGTATGCGTAGCATTAATCCTAAGTATACATCTAACCAAAAGGTTATATTAATATTAATATTAACATTAACATTAATAATAACATAATAATTAGTTATGATTAACATTTTCCTTCACGAAAAGGTGAACAAATATATTATTCACTTGAGAATTAATACCTAACCAAATCACCCTTATTACAACATTCATCACATTGACAAATCCAAAAGCTTATCATCTTCAACCTTCAATTCATCACAATCGAACCCACAACCGCACTGCGGCGACTCCACAAAATCCTCGACATCAAATCCTGCAGAGAACATTCCAGAAGAAAAATCCACCTCGTCTCCGTGGCGTCTAGCCCCCTCAATATCCATCCAAACCCATAATACTTTGGCACTTACTCCCTTCAATTTCATCAACTTGTTTTTCTTAATCACTCCACTAATCGTCGATTTGAACTTTACATCATAACCATCAAATGAGAAACTACATTTATTACCCAACGTTACCAAGAATTGTCCGGTTTCTCTGTTCAAGGTGTAAGACGTCACGCTTGATGGAAGTAGACCAACTGGAAAACCGTATTCTTGGAGCACCTCGTAGGCCGTTGGTAGTTGGGCTATTACGACACTAGTGAAGAGTAATAGGATGAAAGGGAATTGTAAACATATGAACATTTTGGAGTTGGAGTACATCTTCAATTATGATCAAGAATTATGATGAGTTTGATTAATGAAAGATGTAGCTCACATTTTTTATATGTCCATGATCTAAGGTGTTTGTGAATTTATGCAAACGAAAAGCTAACAGAATAGACAACTTAGATGGGCTTTTCAAAAAGTATTTATATATGATTTAATAAATCAATTGTTGTAACTCGAATATTAGTCGAAAACTCATACCAAGTTATTATATTTCCTCTATTAACATTTAAATCAAAGTTGTTACATTGATTTAGAATCACAAAACTGTCTTGTGCTTCTTTTAAGTAAACAAACAGTTTTTAACTCGTTGCGGCGGAACAAAAATACTTATATTAGTTTATGAAATGATTTGGTATATATGCAACTTAATAGTCAGTGTTCCGTATGGAGTCAAATTCGGAATTTTGAATGGTTTAAGAAGCTATGTATGGACGTGAACTTTATGTTCATTAGTCAATTATTTTATATGGCAAGACAATAAAAAGTACATGAAATGTTTACAGTCTATAATTTATAATTAGATGTATATAGTTTTTTATTTATTGATTACAAAATTACTTTAACATTGTTTAAGATTTACATAAAGTAGTTTAATTTATATGACTTTTATACCATATCCACGTAAAAAAATTCAAAATAATTTTAACAATATTTACCCATACTAACTTATCTATATTCTTCTCTGGACTCGTTTTACGCAGCCTCTTAGTGATCGTGAATTATTTTTTCACTATCCTTTTATAAGTATTATTATACGTTTTTTAAAAACTTAAAATAAAGAAAATAAAAGGAGAAAACATTGCGTGAAAAGGTGATCGGTAATGTACTAATTAAGCTAATTCCTAAAATATGAAGCTAAAAATTATAAAAATCGCGTGCTCCATATCGTGTATCTCATGATCAAACTATAAATACATGTCGTATAGAATTTCTCATATTTACATTACATATCTGTCAATTTACATAAAGTGTACTTCTTTGTAAACCGATAAAGACATCTAAATTGTACTTTTTTGTCAAACCTAAGTTAAGTGATCAATATTATAATTATTGTTTTTGTCTTAGTAACTCATTTATACTAAACTAATAGTGTAACCCGGGATCACCCTGTTTGTCGTTTTATTAGAAAAATTGTAAATAATCAAACAAAAATGACACGTTAAATACAACACATATAAGTTGTAATATTTTTGTCAAATCGAGTTAAATGAATAACTGAAAGACAACATTGGTCAATCAAATGTTTTAAAAGTTTTATTTAGATAAAGTATATACAATTTACAAATCGTACACTTTCAAGATTATAGATATAAAATATAGTAGTCTATAATTTTTATTTTTATATGGTTAAATAAAACATTCAAAATTGTAAACTAAAATGATTTTGATGTTTATTCATTTTTAGTTTGAAAAAAAAAAAAAAGATAAAAAGAAAAAGAAAAAAAAATCATTATTAATTTAATAGTGACTTTGTCATTACCTCATGATAAATAAAGAAGTTTTCAATGTTGAATACCATATTATTATCTTGGTATGTATATAAAAAGACTTTTGGAGTAAAATGGTCATTCGATCATCATTGATGGGAACCATGGGCTAATCCATAGAAAATGGCCCAGGCCCGGGAGGTCCCTCCAACAGTCTTGTGTATCAATGACCTACTATTAGGGTGCGTTTGTTTAGCGTAGTAAATTTTGATAGAATTGAAAATAATCAAAGGAATTGAAAATTCAGTAAATATGAATTACTTCGAGTGAAAAAATTTGGTGAAATACAATTCAATTCATCTTTGAACCAAACACCCTTAAGGAGTGGATTTGAGATTTCATTTCCATCAACTTTCATGGAATTCTGCAAACCAAACGCAACCTTAAATGATTGACTTCCAACACCAAGTTCGGGAAGGACGCACGTTTGCACACACGACATAACTTCATGTGCTGATGACACAACTCTGTGTGCAAGGTTCAAATTCTCCTGATTAGGTTCGAGTCAGATGGCATTCGTATCACTATAAAGATCTCCTCACACAATATCACAAGTCGTTACAACTTACAACTACTGGATCTTACCTCAGCTTTACTACTACATACTACAATCTACAACATCAAAACATTTACTTACCAAATATATCTGAGAAGCTCTCAACAGGGTACCTACACCCGATCTCTTTCATACATTCAATAAAAGAAAAAGGAACCATAGATTGTTCACTTGTCCCCAACCTTCATTAGTTATGAAAACGGAGTCGTTCATCGTGATCATTCCTGGCTGAGAAACTGCTTTTCCATACTAAATTGATTTTTGCAGATGGTTTCCAGGACCAGTCACCTGAGACCAGTTATAACAATCTTTTTGTTGTCGCGTTACAAACTTCAACATTAGCAAATAATACGTAATGCACTGCTTTGAAGTCCCCAAGACCCAACACTATCTAGTCTCTTAACTTGCTCTAAAATAAAATATAAGTGAATCAATATATCGAAAACCAATCCTAAAGATAATCATCCTTCACGTCTTCAACTGTTTACGAACCAAAATTGTTTGGGAAACAATTATTTCTAGGGGGCGCGCCATGGATATTGTAATGATCATCAAGGTAAGGTAAAATAGAATAAACATTAATAAATCTATGAACTCTGCAACAAAGAATCTCAAAATTATCACAAATTAGAATCCAAATACTAATACCTACAACATCACTACTCAAAATTCACCCATCAAAAGCTCAAATAAATAACGATAAAGAAGGCTTAATTAAACTTGTTTGATAATCAAAGCGATATCACTAAACATTGCACGGGTTAACATTTTATTTCTCACCTCAATAGGGTTCTTAAGTCATTGCATTTGGGTACAATATGTCATATGATGATAAAGGGAACTGATGGCTACAATATACTAGGTTTCTATATCTAATATCAAGATGATCATTAAAAAAAACCACATTGAAGACAATAATTATATACACAATCATACTTTCATAAGTACAAAAAAGAAACATAAAAAGATTTCATCATTTATATGAAACTAAATAGGTACTTAAACAAAAGCAATAAACTTGAACAAAAACTAAAATTACAGTAGAGTACTTATTCATTCATGATGCAAAAACTCATCAAAAACAAAACCACAAATCAATAAGAAGACAACATCAAATCATCATTCATATCGTTGCAGTCAAATCCACAACCACATTGTGGTGATTCATCAAAATTACTAACCCCAAATCCAGCAGACATGATTCCAACCGAGAAATCGAGTGTATCACCTTTTCGACTCACTTCCACAATATTCAACCACACAATTAGTATTTTCACATTAATACCACTCAGATTCTTCAACTTTCCTTTTTCTATCACTCCACTAATTGTTGACTTATATTTCAAATTATACCCTTCAATTTTAAACGTACATGTTTCTTTTAAGTAGGCTTTGAATTCACCGGTGTTTGTGTTCAGCTCGTATCCGGTGACGCCTACCGGAAGAAGGCCCACCGGAAAATCGTACTCGAGTAGCTTTTCGTATGCTGTTGGTGTGTCGCCGGCGGAGGAAAGTGGAAGTTGGACGGAGAATATAAGGAGGGTTATGGATGAGAGAATTAGGAGGGAGTGAATTGCCGGTGATGTGGGACCGGTGGGTCGCCGGAAAAGATCTGATCTCATGTTTTGGGTTTGGTCAACAGGCTATGAGTTAAATTTGGGTATTTAATTGCATTTGTATTTATTGGAGTTTACTCGTAAAATAAAGAAAGATCACTTTGATGCTTATTTTAGTCCACGTCGAACTTTGTTTAATAGATCATTTCCAAAGGTTATATCGATTATTTTTCATTATATGTGGTTTTAGGGAAGTTTAAAATGAAAAAAATTGGAAGAACTACTAGTTTATGTGTTTGTTCACACGTGGTTGACTTCATTCATTTGTGAACATTGATCTATATTTAATTGATAAATAAAAAAGTAAAAAAATCCTAAAATTATATCGAAAAACACAAAAATACAAATATGTGTTCACATGTGAACGATCATGTGAACAAATCGGTTCAAATGTGTTTTACGAACTAATTTTTAGCATTTTTTTCTTTCTAAATCTATCGATGAATAAGTTTTTTTAGACTTGTCGTTGGTAATTTTGTATTTACAAAAAGAAAATTTGTTAACTTTCTAAAAGCTTATGAACCAAAAATTTAATTTTCTTTTACTTTCAAAACACACGTACGAACACTCTTCTTTCATCTTGTCGTTGCTTACGCCACCCATCATCGACACCGACACCGTCATATCCACATCTAAAACACTATATGTAAGTTGACAATTACATATGGCTTTTAAAAATATATATTACCACTGTATTACGGAGATTATAATGCTAGCGAATCAAAGGTGTGAACTGGTAACTTAAATCATTAGAGGTTAATATATAGTCAATCATGTAGTTTGTGGAAGTGATTATACTACCTGGATTTCTATTTTACGAATAGTCTCCTTAAACAGCTGGACATGATATCTCACCAATTATTGGAAGCATTTTGTGGTTTCGGTGGTCATATTCCTTTCAACCAATTTTTCGCAGATGACAAAATATTATCGTCACCGATTTGTCCAGTTCGTATAGTTTGAAGCTTACGAGGTGGACATTTATTTTTCGTCTATCCTCAAAAGTTCATTCATATATACAAAAAACTGTTTATCCAAATTTTATATTTTGAGTTTGTGTCCTTAGAAATCTACCTTAGGGTAGATGCAGAGATCTTTATACATTAGAAGTTTAGTGCGAAGTTTAGTGCGCAACGTCCACCCAAGATTTCTTTAAAATAGCAAACAGGAAGACAAAAGGAATGCCCAAGAATTTAAGTAAACCAAAAGATCCTAAATGTGTATAGTAATTCACTCGTAATCATATTCAAACTGTTTTCAACAGAATGTGATGTCATATGGATTGATAGGATACTCGATGACCCCAATACAAATAAGTTACAACGACGCACAAGAGTTCAACACTAATACGCACCAACTTCAGTAGAAGTTGGGTTAACTAGCGATTTTACGACCTTTGAGAAGCAGGAAGTGTAAAAGAAATTTCAGATCAGTTAACTGGTAGCTAAAAATTCACTTGATGCATATATATAAGAAGAATAAAGAATTTGACACAGATTGTTCTTCAACTTTATTTACAATCTCATATGGCAGTCCCAAAAAGAAAAACAAAATTAATCACAACGAATGTCACAAACACAACAGCTACGAGGAATCTTCTGAATTGCTACATCAACATCATATCATGCTCAACAGCAGCTTCACCACTTTTGGATTTGAATCCTCCAACTTCTTCAGTTCATTGCACGATGACACCTGAGTTGACAAAAATCTGACAGTTAAAGCCTGCTGTCCCGTTCAGACATTCAGAACCTGACCAGTGGAAAAAGCATGAACAACATACTCCACCAAAATTGGTTGTGCACCATACAAGGAAAAAGCAAGACAAGAGGCTCCATAGAGAGAGAGGGTCACAATGGTATGTAGAGTACTAACTAACTCATCTTAAACATGGCAAAAATGTAGTTAGGCGTGTTTTGAGTCCATGAAGACCACACCTCCCACGGAATCAGGGCTCTTCTTGAGGGATTGGTTTTAGTTATGGTGGTCACTGTGTCAAAGGCAATTTTAAGCCGTTTACTTTTGAACACATCATTTTGGGTAGAGTTTTATCCAGAAAGGAAGGGCAACACGTCAAAAGATTAATGCATACACGCACCATTATATTCAAAATTTGATATTTATATTAACGTTGTAATAAAATTTGTTTTGTAACCATAATTAAGACATCAATTACTTACAGAAAACTTACAAAAATGCTTACAGGACTACTCAACTACTCAACTTAGATGAACTGACCCACACTAATGATGACCCGTATCATCACAAACCTGTTTTGACTCACTACCCGACCTGCCTGGCCCGTCCATCATGCCACCTATCATTGTTAACATGTCTTGTGTGTATAGGTGGGTGTTTCCTTCCAGTTATAGTGAAATGCCAGCCATAGACTTGGACCAACACTAAGGGGTCTTTTGTTTGAGCTTATAACGTCTTAAAGATAGCTATTTGTATTATTCGGTAAAACATTAGCCATTAAGCTGTTTTGTTTTCCTTTTTCGATCAGATCTAGAATCAGCTGAAAAATGTCTTATTCAGTAAGCTATTGTAAATAGCTGAAAACTTCTAATTAAAAAAAAATTCCCATATTCTATGTGGTTATCTTGCATAAATGAATTTACGTATTAAACAATATTTATTACCTTTTTAGGCACTTCCATTTTGATTTTTTTATTTATTGTGATTTATTTGTTGAAATTAATATTGGTGAAAGAACTTTGTGTCGGGAACTCTTGTAAACTTGTTTAGTGATCTATTCTAATTTGAGTCGTTTGTAACTCATTGCGATATTCATGCATGGGATGATTTTTTTTCACGTCATAAATGGTAAAAACACGTGTATACAAAGGTTTGTATTTTTTATTTACCAAACAGTCAATAATTCCAACTCAGACTTCAGATGCCAGCTCTTATTATTCAGAACTGGTTTTCAGATTTCATCTTTCAGTAATCAAAAAAACAAAAGACCCCTAAGCCTACTGCTAGCTTATACAAAATTTCTCTAGACTTTCAGGATGGGTGACTTCAAGTATCAATTGCATTACTTCGACAGAAGATAAATCGAAAAAAAGAAGCACCAGCTCATGGAGTAAAACACGAAATAAGCTCCTCGAGAATCTACCAAATTTAAACACTGTGACAATAATTCCCAACCTCTAGTTTAATATTAACTGTTCAGTCAATTCACTTACTAATATGATTTTATTTTAGATTTCAGATGGAATATATTCTCCAGCCCAAACAGTTGTCCATTTCTGCTGCTGAAGTTAGAATGAGGGTTTCAAGTATAACCCAAACATTTTTCAACTTTGTAACTTCTGAATGTTTCTACTTTAAAATATTTAATAGTTCGGTATACTTGTAAAATATTTGCTTAATCCAACACAAACATAACCTTAAGAAATTAATCAGTTGAGACTTAAGCTAAAACGCATACCTTTTTGGGATAGTAGGTATTATAAAAGATATAACATAATTACAATATAGTACTATCATAATACTATAATTCGTTGACTAGTTGTTACTTGTTAGATTAGAGTTAATTCGTCTGCCAATAAAAACATTAGTGGCTTCATCCCTATCTTTAATCAACCTTGGAGGTTTGAGAATGATTCTCCAGTGCTAAGAACGTGTTACCCTTAAGCCCAAAAGGTTTTGTGATCATCATCGTAATGGTAATCAAATTATCCCCTAATGCAATTAGTACATCACTCTTGTCCAATATTGTCCAATGAGCTGTATGTCACAACTGTATACTCCTATCTAAGCATGCAAGAGGATTGCATACAGAATGAAACTCATGTATCTAAGGTAACTAGCTACTTCCAGATTCAAGCACTGACAGAACAGCTAAAGTTTCAATAAACAACAGTTACATAATGATAATAACATGATGATATCAAATTCAAAAAAGGGCAGGAGAAGATACCTGTGCATCTGGTAAAGTCTTGATGATTTTTAGTTGACATCCTTGAGCCTCTTAATTAAAGAGTCTAGGGATTTTTTCTTTGGATTTTGCTTGGCACCTCTTGATCCAAAAGTTCCAAATAATCGCTCAGAGGGATCCTTTAGTTTCTCTGAAATGATCCCTACTTTTCTGTAATCCAAAGCATTGTAGCTCCGCTCCCTGATAACTGGGTTCAAAAAATTTTCTGGGTTATTGCTGAGAAGCAAATTAACTAATTGCCTTGCCTCAACGAGTGCTTTCTTTAAGTGAATAGCCTCTTCTTCAGACACAAGAGAAGCTTGGTTTTCAGCAAATGATTCCAACAACTTGATATCTACATCAATCCCCATTACAGCATTCAAGCTGAACCTTTTGACAGAATCGCCAGCTAAAAAGTTAACAATCGTTTCAGAGATGTGAGTGAGAACATCTTGCAACACTCGTTTGAGGACCTGACCAGGCAATATCTGCTGTGCAGTAGAAAGAAGAGTTTCCAAAAATATTATCACTTCATTCACATATTCATTTTCTGTCTGCGGTGGCTCATCAATATTCCAATTCACGTTCTCAATCAACGTCATGAAACCATCAACCTTCTTCTTAAGCAGACTACTGAGCATTTCCTCAGCTGCGTCACGTGCTTTGGTCAGGGGAAACTGCCGCCTGCTCCTTTCCACCATCCTTAAAGGGATCCCAGAAAGCTTCGCAGCGTGGCGAAAAAAGAAATCACATGCTCTTTCAAGAACAGCCATATTAGCTGCAACAACCATCGCTTGATTGACCCCACTAATTGAAGTACCGATAAGCTTTTGTAGGGCATCATCCAGTACTTCAGTCAAAAGCCTATCCAAGTACTTTTTCACAACATCATAGAAATCAAGCTGTCCACCATTAGACATGAAACTAACAGAGTCCTCAATAAACGACCTCACAATGCGACAACAATCAGGCACAGTAGATGAAAATGGAGCAATATAAGGAAACGCCGGTACAATATCTGAAGTTTGTATCTGAAAAGATAGCACATTCATAGAATACTCATACTCCTTATTCATCCACATCTGCTCAAACTTATCAGCAGCAAGCGCTTCCGCAATTTGTTTTCGACAATCCGACAACAACAACTCATGGTACTTATCCCTATGCTTATTCAACACATCAAGCAACGCATCAACCGAATACCCATACCTTCTCAAAGTAACACCAAGTAAACTCACATAATCTTTAATCAACAACAAATGGTTAGCCGTTCGCATCCTAGAAAACTGATCTTCTAACACAGAACACATCTTACTGACTGCAGTATCCCATAAGTTTTCTACTTCCATTTTATTTATCAATCCACCCCCAGTCCTTAGAACCCTATCTTCAACAATAAAAAACCCCGCTATCTGAGCGAAAAACGTCTGATGAGATTCTAAAAACGGCGTCATTGACGACACCTGAAAGTCAGAAGTCAACTGAAGCTTCCTATTTTCAAAATAGTATTTCTTAAAGGCGTCCTCTAGCCCTAAAGTCTGATGTATATGATAAGATCTATACAATGCAGTCAAATCAAACCCTAGACTACCATTACCACTACCATTAACATCATTACCTTCACTACTTGCACCATCATCGTCATCATCTTCAAGCGCATAAACCGTATCACGAACACTCAACCGGCTCTGTTCCTCAGCTTGTCGTTGCCTAATCCGAAGCTCTTCTTCTCTCTGTCTTCCAGCAGAGGCTTGACCAATAGCAACTTGCCCTAAGTTCCGACTAACTGTACGGATCTCAACAAGCCAATCACCAAACTCCTTACTAATTTTCCGTTCAATATGCGTACGGATCGCAGGTATATTCTTTTCAAGCATTCTCCGTAACGTAGACGACGGCGTTTTATTAAGAAAATCACGTTCAATTGAGTCAATACATTTCAACGCCATGTAAAAATTATTCTTCGACAAATGAAAATTAACACGTGAACAAACCTCCATTAACCTTACGCAAATCTGAAGTGACTCGATCGCTAAGGTTATATTTTGACATTTATTTCTAGCTTCAATGAACGAATCGAGTGACGTCAGTAACGGACCGGCGACGGATTGTAACTGATGATTTGAATTTGAGATTGATGATTTGAGTGATTCGACTCCGGAGAGAAGTGATCGGAGGTCATCGACGGCCATGATGAAGTCTTGGTAATGGATTTTGCATACCTCTTCAATTTCTGATTCTTTAGATCTACAGAAATGACGGAGGTGGTGAAGTAGGGTTTCTGGTTTGCCAGTTGCGAAGGTTTTGCGGATGAATGGTGATAAGTCTTCGCCGTTGGAGATAGCGGAAGAGAGGAGAAGTTGGTCGAGTTTGTCACCGGAGTCTCCGTTCTCCGTCGAAGCGGCGACGACTTTCCGGCGAGTTTTGGATGAGTTCATTGAATTGGTTGCGGTTATTTTGACGGAATGCTTAACGGAGGCGTTAAACTCGGAAAAAATTTAGGAGAGAGAGATGTATATGGGAAACTTGGTAGCCGGTAGTGGAGTTGGTCAGATCCGGATGAGAACGATGTCGTACGATTAGTCTTTCTGTTATTATCTGAAACTTTTGTTCTATTTTCCTGAAACTAATTAATTATTTATTTTAATTTAATTACCAGATCATAACTCGTAAAATTTGCGGGCTACACCATGAACAAATCATATGACGGGATAAAATTAGATTACTTATCAAAGTATACTTATATTCATAGTTGTATATAGTGACACATATGTTTTAGGATGTTGAAGTTTACAAATTAAAAACAAAATAATTTTACTATATGTTTATATATTTAGATAGGGTTAATAGACAAATAGGTTACTCTACTTTGTGAAAATGTTCAACTAAGTTACTGGACTACTAATTTGTTTCGATTGAATTACTAAACTTAATAAAACATGATATGTAGGTTACTTAACTTATAAATATTAACACTAAGATCATTATATTTAACTTTTGAATTCAAGTATGTTACTTGACTTATAAATATTACAATGCAAAAAAGTCTAATTTAGATACGAAAATAGTTTAATAATTCAATTGAACAAATTAATAGTACAGTAACCTACTTGAACATTTTGGCAAAGTACAGTAACATATTTGTCTATTAACCCATTTAGATATTGTTTACACTATCGAATCCGCTAAAATTATATGTATACATGGAATATTTTATTTAGTTGGATAAATGAAATATGTAACCAAAATGAAAATGGTAAATTATTGGTACAGTAGAACAAACTTTTGACATCTTTTACCTATAAGGTCTTAGCATTTTTATTTATATACCCATGTATTAAAAGGTAAGGAATTTTCCCCAAACCTGAATTGTCACAAATTGTGAGATGCCAAACAATACATCCCAAACGATTAAACTTGACCCAAAACTTATAAAACATGTAGCTTAGTAATTTGTATCATTCTATTCCTTTCTTGCCTCAAGTTTGTCCGAAAGGGTTAAAAAAGCTCATCCATAACCATAACACATAAATACATAACCAAATCGTGTGTATTGTAACAAATTATCTACGGCCACGCACTAAAGGATAATAAAAAACAATCCCCAAAACACTAACAGATTATAAGAATCTTTGAGACTTGGATCACTGCGATCACTTATTAGGCTCTTTATGTAAAAAGCAATAAGCTACAGGCAGCCACTGATTCCAAAATCCAAATATACTTAACAAACATAGACCCATATACTTGAGCTACATCCTCTGCTGCAGCTAATCGTTGAAATTTTGTACTTTCTTCACTGTCATACTCGAAATGGTCTGAAAGGTTAGCATTGTAAACAACCTTTTGTTCCGAAGAAAGATTAGAAAGATCAGTGAAGAAATTATGAGATTATTGCCCATAATAAATAGTTGCTTGTAGCCTTGTACCAACCTTTTGTTCCGAAGAAAGGTCTGAACCATAAAACACTAAATCATTTTCAGCATTCAACAACGATGTCCTTAAAATCAGATATAAATTAGATATTCCACAATCAAATTCTTTCGTTGGAGTTAATCTTCAAATAAACTTCTGTCTTTCTACTTCTGTTAAAATTATAGATAGAAACTGTATTACTCACATACTTTTTCTCAGTATCTTGCTTCCCAACTTTTGACTTCGGTTCACTTGGGATATTTGTGTCCGAAAATCAAAAAGTCATCCTATAAAAGGAACACAATTAGAAAACTCAGAACAAAATTGCAAAATATTCCACATGTATGCATAAATCGTTACATATAAAATCCCATGTGCAATCAGTAGTTTCATATGCACATAGCACATGGTATGTTTGTTCTCATAACTTCGCATAGCAACCATGACCAGCTCCATTTTTACCACAACGGCTTCATTTTAGCTTGTTAGCCCGTGCCACTTCTGATTCTAAATTCTATACAAGTCCATTATCGTTAAAGAAAATTAGAGGAGTCCTGCATTAATAGATAAAAATGTGAAGTATAATCCATCAATTTACTGTATCTCCTATTTTAAAGTTGGATAGCATACCAGTTATGACATATTATTCATATGAACATGTATAACCTTAGAGAGGTTGGTCACATCTACCACCACTTCCTTTCCTTGGGCATAAGACACAATTTCTCCCCTTTCCTACACAACACACTCGAAAAACAAACAACGCATTATAAAAACTTTTTAGGTGATCTACACATTTAATCTCAATTAAAGACATCACTTAAGAGATAAAAAATTGGGTTATAAAACTCACCTCCTCTGTGCAATCGGAAGTATGGAAAAAGGCACAACATCAATCACTGGTTAATGCAACGAATGGACCTATTACACAACGAAGTGTAATAGGTTGATGCTTATCAGCCCCTAAATGAGTTTACCTATAAAACTCAGCAAATTGATCTTCAAACAAAAGTATATAAAATATAATAAAGAAATTACTGAAGTTAAACTTAACAACAAATTAAGTGTATTCGATCCATACATCTCTGAAAGCATAGACTGATGAAGCAAGTACAACAGGTACAGATGTTATAGTCAAAAGCATGAATGCTGAAATCACCTGCAATATTCATTAAATAAATCTAAGCATGATTCATGGGGATGCATAAACAAATATGAAAACTAAACAAAATTATATATAATATTCATAGGTTAGTGATTTTAACCATTCATGATACAAACACTTGATGTGTATTTAAACATTTCATCAAACATTTGGCGTGCGTTACTCAACAAATCTTAGATGTCAAAAAACAGTTGCAACTTGTATTTGAGGTAAGAACTTGAATTCAAATTCATGAAAAACAGAAGTTGAAGTCGACTCACCAAATCAGATAGCAAGCAATTAACTTTTGAGTCGTAGACGGTCTGATGTGATTGAATCTGAATGGACATCAAATAAAATAAATAAGATACTTGATGAACATAATGATATTAACAGTTATTTCACATAATGTAAAAAAATTAAACGCAAATCTGTTTCCATTTTCAAACTTTTATCTTTCATTCTAGAAAATCAAAAATTCAATCAAACTTGCATAAAAACTCGGGAAAGGGAAGTACAATTCAGGTAGGATTCCAGTCATCTCGTCCACCATGAAGCTGATTCAATGGCGTAAAGCCTTCTTCCGCTACCATTACTTTGTTAGTTTTTCAAAACAGTGGTAACAGCTACGACGCCTTTTGTTTCAAAAAATGAAAAGTAGGGAATTGTTTTTTGTAATCCATTTGCACAGAACCGATGTTGATTTTATATTAACAAAAATAACAAACATAGCTAAAAGTGTGTAATTAGTTGTATTTTTTCCGGAATTTATATAATTTTTAAATATAGAAAAGCCCTAGATTAATGGCGATTACCTAGCGACTTTGAAAATCCGGTGGAGCGATTTGCGCGAGGCGAATCCAATGATGCAAATGAATGAATCTGAAATTTAAAAAAAAAACCACATGACTTCAATCTATCTATTTTCAAAAATTACGCAGGAAATCTATTATCATCAACGAACAGTTTTTCATATGCAATTCACCTTCTTTCTCCGAGAGCATCAAGATTGCTTTTAGTTATCTTCAAAGTTCGTAGATGATAAACAACCGTTCGTGCTCCTCATGAAGTGCTGAAACCTCGTAATTTAGTTCATCGTGTATCGGCATGTTAAAAGTGTATCTCAAATCTGAATTTCAGTAATAGAATAAGCCCTAGTTTTTTTTATCAATTTTGAAATGTAAATCTCGAATTTTAAGTAGTTAACCTATACATTTATATTCATTTAAAAAATATTATCCCAAAAATAATTGCACCTATTTAGATTATTTGAAATTTGAAATTGATATTAAAGACTACTAATAGGAGGTTAATTTTGTAATTTTGTCAATCACTTAAAGACATATTACATAAACAAATTTAAAAATCTAAAAGTGGTGTAGATTATTTATACTAAATCAATAAAGGGCTTGGATTACATTTAAATGAATTAATTCAAAATCCTTTATGCATTTAACCTCCTCTTATAATAGTAAAAGGAGATTATTATTGTTATTATTATTATTAATAAAAAATAAAGATAAAGATAAAGAAAAGGAAAAGATTTAGTAGCCAACTTAACCAAACTGGCTGTATGATTGAGATTGAGATTGAGATTGAAATTGAGATTGAATTAATGTGTTCCAATCCAAATTTATGAAGTTCAGCAGATCAGCCAACATTATTTGATAGTTATTTTATTTTAAGATAAAACAAGTTTATAACTTGCGAATTTGCGGACTATTTAATGTTTTTTATAAGGTTTTTAGACCGGATCACCAACATCTTTTTTTTGTCTCAATGTCACCAACGTACCCATTTTATTATCAATATCGACAACAGACTTTCAAATCTTGTTCCAATGGTCACCCTATGTCAATCGGTAACCGGCTCAACCGGTAACATTTGATTATTTGCTTTTTGTATTTAAAATATATATTAATTACATGACTTTTTCTATTATTACATGACTTTTTTATTTAAAATATTAATCCTCCTCCTCAAATGATTATCATAGTACTGCACTTTTCATTTAATTGATCCCACCGATATATCAAATTTTATCATATTTTCTTCCTCATTCATCTCCAGCCACCATAACTCCGAATCCGACGACCTTTTCCGGTAACAATACTTAGAATCTTCTTCATCTCTATAATCATTGTACCCAACATAGTAACCACCCGGAAGCGCGACTTTGATCAAACTCTCCTCGTCAGATATGGATCCATCGGAGTAGTCAGGTCTATGACAACTCATGCCGAAAAATTGCTACGTATCAAAATTGGAATCTTCTTCAGTTGTACATGAAAATTGATCTATATTTTCACTTTCTGAGAGAACCCACATCCAAAGATCCTTGCCTTTATTGTATCATTATGATTATGATCTTGATGGGATTGTTGTACTTCATGCTCAAGAGCTTGTACGTTACATTTTTTGTGTTGCATCAACACCAATGCAGAAAAAAATCAAGATCAAAACTCTGAAGAAAATGAATATTGATAATGATGATTTTTGTTGAAACTTCGACGAGTGGGTGGAGATGAATGATTGATGTAATAGTTAAGAAGATGAATCATTTATGTACTATAATTAAGAAGATGAATGAATATTAAATAATGATAATTTTTGTTGAAGATAGTAGCTATTTTGAATTATTGATAATTTAAATTAAAGATAATTTGAATTAAACTAAACTTGGATCTTATTTATAATTATTAGGTGTAATTACATGAGAGAATTGGGGTATTATTTAATAATTTGATATATAAAAATCACCAGAAATCACAGTGAATTTATCTCATATGGAGGTTGAAGATGAAGCATAGTGACCTGGATGCCACATATACAAATTGGTAATTACGTGGATTAAATGAACTTACATGGCAATGACATGTCAATAATTTCAAATTGTTAAGGTTAAAACTAGTATGTTGGTGACATTAATACAGTTTTAGAAAGTGTGTTGTCGATTTTGATGATAAAAAGAGTATGTTGGTGACATCGGGACAAAAATAAAAGTATGTTGGTGATCCAGTCCATAAACCCTTTCTTATATAAACGGTGAATGATAAGATCATTTGTCTAACAGATTTTAAAATAGTTGTACGTTTTCTGTGAGTCAATTTTTATTGTATAAAATTATGCACTCTGAAAGATATTGAAGTCATAAAAAGGGAAAAATATATAAAACATCATGCAAAGCATATAGTATATATAAATCACCTTTAAATAATGACATCACCAAATAATATATGGTCCAAATACGTGCAATATAAGCTTATTCTCTAATCGTGTGTAAAAATACTAATTGATTTATTCAATTCGTAGTAGGTTTCATATCTCTCGTTGGGATAGTAAATTATAATTATGCAACCTATTTACCTAAGTATACTTTTCAATAAATATATTTACATT
Source organism: Gnaphalium uliginosum (assembly GCA_963930675.1). NCBI lineage: Eukaryota > Viridiplantae > Streptophyta > Magnoliopsida > Asterales > Asteraceae > Gnaphalium > Gnaphalium uliginosum. Next base: position 35,063,699 of record OZ005680.1, on the reverse strand, counting down.
TAGTATTGTATTCGAAAATGAATTTAATTAATAGTTACACATGTAAATATAAGGTATATTTTTTTTATTATCATACATATTGATTATCATAATTTATTTTGCTAACCTAAATATACTTAAGTAAATTTTAACATCATATCATTTCATAGATTTATTACAGTTGAAAAATAATCTAATTGTAGATACGTTAATTATTTTCTTTTAAACGTAATTTTGAATTTAATTTAAATCAAATTGGATGACCATTAATCCCTACATTAAAAAAGCCTTAATCGTATAAGAGAAAGAGTGTAATTAAATTAATAAATTAATTAAAATTAAATACTAATATTGTTAAACATGGGTAATTATGCTTAAACTTCAAAGGCATTAATGTCTTTTGGCTTGGGTCCAATTTGCTATTTAGGTAGTTAAATGTAGAAGATGAGATCTATGTTTCTAGTTATTTGGCATTGGGTAATTAATGGCCAATATTACTTTACATTGATCTATTTTTTATAGTAAGAGAGATTTTGTACTTTACTAATTGTTAATACATAACGATCTCAGTTTTATATAATCCCAATGGCCATTTTGTAGTTTAAATTATATCCCAATGGCCCAATGTTACCGACCAAACATATGTTATTAGTCCAAATGGTTCAAGGTTGACGACTAAACTTAGGGTCTTAGTCTTATGAATATTTAGAAATAGCTCAATGAGGCATTGTTTTTACAAAAGTAAAACCAAAGTTATCCTGATAAGCCTAAGGTTTTTAAAAAAGTAAACTAAAGTTCTTCTACTAAGCACAAAATCGAGAAAAATGCCCAATTTACCTATTAGAACCCGCACTTTTGATGGAAACATAATTATTTAATGAAAACGTACAGTTTTCATCTTGATAAAAGAAAATTTATCGAACGCTTGGTACTTATTGGTAATTCGTACACAGATAACTTCAAATTCATTTAAGCGTTGTGGATCGATTCGAATCGTTCGTTGAAATTTATACTCAAGTCTAAAGAATCGACTCGTGACGCGTCAGAGTTGACAACTATGGCTATATTAAGAAGCAATTTATACTACCTAAGTTTTTTTTTTAAATGTAATAAAATTAAAAAATTTAATGTTAAGTATTTTTATGTTTTTAATTTTGTTAGACATGTCCCTTAGCAATATTATCTATTTTGTGTAGCCAATTATGTGTTAAACTTATTAGTGTCTTATGAAAACAAAAAGGACTATTTTATATGCAACAATTTTTGGATTCATAACGTAGTTAACTGATGGTATAGAACTTTTATGTTAACAAAAAAAAATTATTTACTTTTATTTAAAAAGGTATTGTGAAATGAATACATATAAATTAAGAAGTTACGAATCTTTTGAATAAAATATCATACTTATACTTAAGTATTTATATTGTTAATGTTAATTATAGTTGTAAACTAACTAACATTAACAATTTAAAATGTGACGACGTTTTGATGATTATCTGATGGGTCACAAGGTTCCCAAAACTTAGATACAGATTAAATAACAGTTATCTCAACGTGTTAGTTTATATCCAAGTTTTATATCAAACAAGTTTAAATTAATCTAGGCGGAAAACAAGATTAATTTTAACACAGAGTTTATTATGAATCAAAGTATTATTCACAATAAGGTGTTTGTCTCACAAAGATGACAAAATATTCAAACCCACACAGATGGTTTGAATACGATCCAAGTAGTATACAAAGATACAGTTATCACTACAAACTTCACAGTAAGTGTGGTAATGCTTTAGCCTAAGCTCAAAGGTCTAGTATACTAATTCTCTTGAATTTCTTGGATGATAGCAGTGCTTTTTGAACTGCTATTTAATAGAGTTGGATGTAACTCTATATTATCCAGCTTACATAGTTGTCCAAGGGATAACAGATGCATCTTGGGCAACTTTGCACGCCTTCCTTTTTGCTTTTCTTGGAAATAGAAAAAGCAAAAAGGTAAAAGGTTTCTTTGCTGAGAAGAGAACCTTTATATGATGTTTGACCTTTCTCAAACATCTTATCAGTTGTATCTAGCCAAAGGAAAGAAGAATATCTTCTGTACATTTGTACTTTCATTCTTCAATCTGTGCTCTTCAGTCTGTGTCTTCAGTCTGTGTTCATCAGTCTGTGATCTTCAGTCTGTGAACTTCAGTCTGTGAAGCCTTCTGTATTCAATCTTCATTCTTCAGATGATGAATTCATAAGTCTTCAGAAAGAGCATGGCTTTTAGTCTGTGAGGATCTTCAGTCTGTGCAGCACAGACTCAGAAACAATTCTTCAGTCTGTGTAGCACAGACTCAGAAACACAGACTCAGGAATTTCACTAAGTTTCCTGAATACAACTAAGTTAGATTTTGACTCTTCAGATTTATAACTTAGGTTTGATCATTGTTTTTCCCAACAATCTTCCCCTATCTGATGATGTCAAAATCTATTTACAAAAGATAATAGAGAAATAATAAATACTAAGGTGAATCATAACATATGGATCAAGACTTATATATATAAAGTCAGAATCACAGTTAGTTCACAAAAATATTACAATTATTACATAAGATTGTAAATAAAAAATTTAACAATCTTCAATCCTTTCTCTGAGCCCTGATCTCTTTCATCTTTTCAACTTTCCTCTTCAACAGTTCTTCCATTTCCTTATCAGATTTGTCTTCAAATTCTTGATACTCTAGGATGATCTTCTTGCAGATATCTTCAAGTCCAGTCATCATCCTGAGTTGGGAAAGGTTGTTGAATAACCAGCTGATCAGTCTTCTTCTGAATGGTCTGGCTTGAGAATGTTTGCATTCCTTCAGCAGGGCAATGCAGTGCAGCAGAGACTCTCCATATAACCTATTCTGATCCTGGAAGCACTCTATCCCGTTGATATCTCTATAGCACAGACCTTCAATGCTGTCAGTCTGTACATATGATCTATCAATGAAAATGATACCTTTGGGTAGAGGATGCTCCCTTCTCTGCTCATTCTCTGTGGATAACCCAGCTGACTTCTTCTTGATTACAAAGTTGTTTGATATGCAAAACAACTTGTATTCTTCTTCTGAGATAAGCCCCAGAGTGAGAGCTAACTCAATCAGGTAAGATAGCTCATCCAGAACTTCTTTCTTCAATTCTTTGTCAGCTGCACTCTTCAAAAGATTAGCAATGGATTGCCATTCTTTAAGCCCTAGAGTGTACAGTTCATCCACCCATACCATCTTCTTGCTCTTGGTCAAAGTCAGCTCCAGCTTCAATTTCTGTCCAATCTTGTTCAGATGACATTCTCTAATCTTCTGCTTGAGCTTTGACTTTTGGAAAGTGGTTTGTAGCTTTGGTTTCAGGCTCTCTATCTTCTGTAACCTTGTTGACAGCTCCTCATCTTCTTTGATTTGTTGCTCAACTTGACTCCTTCTGATTTGGGTCAGTGAACGACTTTCTTCTTGTAGTTCTTGAGTGAGCAAGTCAACAAATCTTGCTTCCTTCAGCTTCTGCTCTTCAAGTGATAATACATTTAAGTATTCAGTTAAGGTCATACCTTGAGCAGTGGCCTCTTGTTGCAAGAGCTCATCCTGTAGATTTGACAGTTCAGGATTTCTTGTTCCAGCAGCATGATCATCCACCATCTTCTTGATCTTGCTTAACCTTTCCTGCTTGGATAAGGCAATCTCCTTGCCCTTACCCTTATCCATAACTTCTTCCATGGTAGAGCTTGACCCAGGATAAGTGCTTATCAGATGGGCACTTCTCCATTGCATTCTGTCTTCAATCTCACTTCTACCTGGAGGCAGTGTTCTGGTTGATGTGGTTGATCTAGCAGGATAGGCTTCAGCTTGAATGGCTTCAGCACTGATAGTTAGAGCATCAGTGCTTGCTACTGGTTGCTCTGAGCTCTGAGTCTGTGATTGATGCTGTGTCTCAGTCTGGGCAGGTTCAGAAAGCACAGACTGAGACTCTCCAGTCTTGACTTTTGAGGCTCCTTCACCTATACCTCCAAAAGTAGCATCATCTTCATCATCATCTGATCTTCTGAAAACTTCAGACTCAGAACTGCAGTCAGGATTGATGGCATCATCATCATCACCATCATTGTCCTGTTCTTCTGCCAGCTTCATAAATTGATCCCAGGTCTTGATCCCCTTCATCTTTGGTTGGGAATCAAAGATATCCCTTTCAGGAATCCTCCTGGCCATTCTTTTCATCTTCCTGGCTCTCTTGATTTGCAGAGGTTGAACATCTTCTTTTTCTTCTTCTTCTTCTTCTTCCCTTGGTCTCTTCAACTCCATCTGACCTTGGGTTGAGATAGTTGCAATTGGGTCTATGTGTAAGACAATGGATGACTCCCCCTGAGTCTGTGCAACCATCTCAGCATGTTCACCTAACTGCAATCTCTCTTGCTCCCCCTCAGTCTGTGCACTCATATCTTCAGTCTGTGGCACAGACTGAGCTTCAGTCTGTGGCACAGACTGAGCTTCAGTCTGAAACTTCACCCTAGCACCTTCAAGTCCATCATCTCCATCATCTCCCTCACTGCTATCTCCCCCTAAATCTAAGGATTTATTATTTAAATCTTTATCTTTTGAGGTTTTAGCTTCTGCAGACCCATACTTCATCTTCTCCCCCTTTTGACATCATCTACTAAGTTTGAGAGGGTGGTCTGCATTTCATCTAACCTATTGGATACCTTTTCCTCCAGCATATCCACTTTATCCACCATAGTAGAGACTAGATGCTTCATCTTCTCTAGCTCTTTCTTATTATTATTGAACTCAGTCTGTACCCATTCAGACAACTTGTTGATGGCAGAAAGCACATCATTAAGTGTACTAGAAGGCACAGACTGGGTTTGGTTGGAGGGGTTAGAATTGGGTGATGGTATGTGTTCCTCACTTGTCTCATGTTGAAACTGAGCAAGATCACTGGAATCTTTTGGGGTTGCACTCTTTGCCTCACTCTGTGTCCTGTGCATGGAAAAGCGATCATAGGCATTGAGTGGTGTAGTTGTTCCCTCAGATCTAATCCGGTGATAGGATAAGACATCACTGGGAAATGATTGTGTTGCACCTGTTGCCTCAAACAGTCCCTGGTGTAATGGAACAGTATCACTGACAACTGATGTGGAAGTTGGTATGCCTTCACTAACCATCTAGTGATAAGATGGTAGTTCATCAGGCAAAGAAGATGAGATCTGTACCTCAGTCTGTGACATGATTGGGGCATTGGCAATCTGTGCAGAGGGGTGTAAGAAAGGACTCACTGGAATGTGAACTAGTACAGGACTAGTGGTCATTATGGGCTCAGCCATTGTGAGTGGGGTAAAGAGGGGGGTGGTAGTGCTCAGGATTGGAGCATCTTCTTCAATGCATACTACAGGGGTCAGTGTAGTAGCAGTAATGTGGGTATCCAAGCTGACTAAACTAGGTGTAGGTTGGGTCAGTTGGGTAGCCATTGGCACCACAGACTCTAGCAGAGCTGTAATGGAATGGTCTACAGCACTGGAAGGTGTTCTATTGACATCCAATTCCATGGATGATGATTCCACTTGTGCTATACTTTTTGGGGTTGAGTCTGGTGATTCCTCCAGAATGAGTGGTGACTCATCTGGGTTGGTTTGTTTGTGACTCTCTTTTGTGGGTGAGGATGGGCTAGGATAAGAAGGTTGATCTATATCCATGTCCTCAGATGAAGAAGAAGTACTACCTGCATCTTCTGTTGAAGATGGAACAGACTCAGGAATGTGTGAGTCTGACTCCAAGTGCACAGACTGAGTTGAGTCTGTATCCCTGGAGTCTGTGTGCTCTGCTTCAGCCGCACGATCTTCAACAACATGGGTCTCAGTACCCTCACTATCACCTGAATCATCACCCTCCATAGATGCAGAAGCAACATATGGGTGATCAATCCATTGCTGCATAGCAGCAGTGATAGGTGCTCCAGTAAGTGGAACCGGATGGTTAAACACTTTGTAGGTGAGCACTGGTATGGGTATATCTGCAGTTTTGTTATTAAAGGACATATACACAGACCCAGTTAATCTGGATTGGATGCACAGGGAGAGTAACCTTATAAAAGGTACATTAAAAATTCGTTGTGACTCATTCACCAGTTTTAAAAGTTCTTGAAAATACAACTCTGCAAAGTTGATGTTTAAACCTGTGATAAATGAGCTCAACAGTTGAGTTTCAAACTCATTTAACTCCCCTGTGCTACCAGATTTTCCTCCTAGACTTCTAATGATGCCAGAGATTAAAAATTTCCATCTGGGGGTGAATCCTGACATCAAAATGGTGCCCTTTTCCTTGGTATATCCAACCAAAGTAAGAGAAGCCCTTGCTGCTTCTTTGGTTGGAATGGGTGCAAAATTATTTTCCAAAGGCAAGTCTAAGACATTCCTAATTAGCTCCTGATCAATGGTAACTGCCCGTTTACCATGATCAATAGTACCAGTAATTGCATTATTGGTACTATTTGAGGAGCAAGTATACCACCATTCCATCAAAAAATTTGGGTATATTTGAGGAACTGAGTTGAAGAATGCTCCCCTTAATGGATGAGCCGACATAAAAGCAGTTAGTTCCTCAAACTCTTTATTCTTTTTAGAGTCGGGAATGGAAATGGTAGCAACTTGATTATTAATACAGAGTTTTACCTGTTTACCTTGTTTAAAAGGTTTAGCCGCATCGATGTTGGCAGGTGCTGTGTAAACCCATTGATCAGCCATTTTGAATGAAGAAATTTTAGAAATTGATTTTGAAAATGGTTGAGCGATTTAGGGTTTATAAACTCTGTTTGTTTTTTGTGTGCAAGTACGAATGAAGAAGAAAGGGGGAAAACAGAAGTGGGTATTTGAAGAAATTAAATTTCCGTTAAATGGGACCCACTTGACGGTTTATCCCTTTCTCTGCAACAGTAACGCTGAAGCACGTGCACTTTTTGTATTGAGCAGATAAATAGACAACAAGCGCCAAAACTTTTAATGATTATTACCATAAAAATGGTTTTAGCATTAAATGCAAAGATATTGTTGTTTATTTATTTTTATTAAAGAAAATAATAAAAAAAAATAAAAGAAGGTTGTGCCCGAAGTGGTAACAGATTGATATAGCTAACAGTACTAACTTGTGAAAGCAGTACTAACATCAACTAACAGTGGTAACTTGCGAAAGCAGTACTAAAGTTAACTAACAGTGGTAACTGGTGTGAGCAGTACTAAAGTTAACTAACAGTAGTAACTTGCTATATTAACAGTGTTAATTGTACCAATCTTTACCAGCAGTGCTAAAATACGAATTCATGGGGGCAGTGTTAAAAAGTCTTATCAGTATTAACCAGCAGTACTAAAAGTAACTAGCAGTATTAATACTAATAGTACTAAAATACTAACCTTATGAATTAATAAAGCACAAAAATAGAGGATCTAGTCTGAATGAATATGGTCAGTCTGTGTAGCTAATCTGGAAGAAGTCACACAGACTGAAACATATAATCAGTCAGACTGAGAGAAAATAACATAAGGTATAAAATCTTTTTGGTATTTTCTTAGAAAGTATGTACAAAAACATCTCTTTGTCTGTGCTTTTTGATTGTATTTAGCTGAGAATACAGTTATACAAATTGAAAAGCAGACACAGACTGAGAATTGAATCATACAGATTCAAGGTTTTACTAGGGGTTGAGCATTCCTAGTTGACCAAGCAGATACAAAAATCTATCTTCATTTAAAGGTTTAGTAAAGATATCTGCTAATTGGTCATTTGTGGGCACATATTTGAGAATCACTTTACCTTTCTCAGCACAATCTCTGATAAAGTGATGTCTGATCTCAATATGCTTTGTCCTGGAGTGAAACACAGGATTCTCAGTGATGGCAATGGCACTTTGGTTATCACACATGATTGGAGTTTTTGTAAACACCAAATCATAGTCTGCTAGTTGATGTTGCATCCATAGCAATTGAGCACAGCAATTACTAGCAGCCACATATTCTGCTTCTGCAGTGGATGTAGCAACAGAATTCTGTTTCTTGCTTGACCAACTGACTAGTTTGCCACCTAGCAGTTGACATCCACCAGAAGTGTTTTTCCTGTCTAATTTACAACCTGCATAATCTGCATCTGTATATCCAATTAGATCAAAACCAGAGTCTTTGGGATACCAAAGACCCAGGTTAGGAGTACCTTTTAGGTACCTAAAAATCCTTTTTACAGCTTTTAGATGCGATTCTTTAGGTTCAGATTGATATCTAGCACACAAACATGTTGAGAACATGATATCTGGTCTACTTGCAGTGAGGTATAGTAGAGATCCTATCATACCTCTATAAGTGGTTTGACAGACTGACTTACCAGACTGATCCTTATCCAACTTATCTGCAGTGCTCATTGGTGTTTTCATAATTGAACAGTCCTTTAAAGAATATTTAGTAAGTAGGTCATTGACATATTTACCTTGGTTGATGAAGATACCATCAGGTTTCTGATGTACTTGTAGACCAAGAAAGTATGTTAATTCACCCATCATACTCATTTGATACTGTTTTGACATTAAGTTCGAAAACCATTTACACAATTTTTCATCAGTAGACCCAAATATAATATCATCAACATAGATTTTGACTAGTATGACATCTGCCTTGTTCCTTTTGAAGAACAAAGTTTTATCAATTGATCCTCTAGTAAAGTCATTACTAAGAAGATAGGATGATAAGGTGTCATACCAAGCTCTTGGAGCTTGTTTTAGTCCATATAGTGCTTTCTGCAATTTATAGACATGATTTGGAAAAGTGGAACTTACAAAACCTGGAGGTTGTTTCACATAGACTTCCTCCTGTAAGTTGCCATTCAGAAATGCACTCTTGACATCCATCTGATAGACTTTGAAGTCCTTGAATGCCGCATATGCCAAGAATAACCGTATTGCTTCAATTCTGGCTACAGGGGCAAAGGTTTCATCATAATCAATGTCTTCTTCCTGCTTGTAGCCTTGAGCAACTAGCCTTGCTTTGTTCCTTATTATCACTCCATCCTTGTCCATCTTGTTTCTGTAAACCCATTTAGTTCCAATAATGGTTTTCCCTTTTGGAGCAGGAACTAGGGTCCAAACATTGTTTCTGTCAAATTCTGTTAACTCTTCCTGCATTGCTTCAACCCAATCATCATCTTTCAATGCTTCTTCAGCTTTCTTTAGTTCAATGATTGACAGGAAGTTTGTGTAGAAACAGAAATTTGCAGTAGATAAGTTTGACACTTTAGCTCTTGTTTGTACACCAGAAACATAATCTCCAATTATTTCTGTAATTGGATGATACTTGTGTTCTTTGACTCCTAGAAGTGATTCATCATTTGATGGTAAATCATTCTCATTTGGTGGAAGAAAACCAGGACTGAGTTCTGCATCATCTTCTACACAGGGCAAGTCTGAGTCTGTAGAGTTCACAGACTGAAAACTATCAGACTGAACACATGTATCAGAAGAGTTTGAATCTCTGGACACAGATTCATCTTCTGTTAATGAAGGTATTGTCATAGAATGAGCAGATTAAGCATCTTCATTATCACTTTCAGAGTCTTGTTGTTGGTTAACAACAACTGGGATTTGAGATTCAGATCCCACAACAGATAAATCTTCTAACAAATGAACATTAGACTGAGAAACATGTTCATCATTAGCAGAGGAAGCATCAAAGGTGACATTGATGGTTTCTTCAATTTTATTCCTTCTGTTGTTGTAGATTCTGTAGGCCTTTGAGATAGATGAATAGCCAACAAAAATTCCTTCATCAGATTTAGGTTCCATCTTAGCTAATTGATCTCTTTGATTGAGAATATAGCATTTACTACCAAAGGTCTGGAAGTAATAGATGGTTGGAACCTTCTTATGATACAACTCATATGCAGTTTTGCCATGCCTTTTGACCAAAATAGATCTATTTTGGGTATAACAGGCAGTGTTAACTGCTTCTGCCCAAAAATAAACCTTCATTTGACCATGGCATAACATGGTTCTTGCAGCTTCTATGAGTGTACGATTTCTTCTCTCAGCAACACCATTTTGTTGAGGAGTTCTGACAGAGGCAAAGTTTTGAATAATGCCTTTGTCAGTACAGAATTCAATGAGAGTAGAATTCTTAAATTCTGTACCATGGTCACTCCTGAGTTGCTTGACAGGTGCATCTTTCTGCAATTCTTCTCTCTTGATTAGATTAATAATCTCTTCAGGAGCATCACTTTTAGCTTTAAGAAAGATGACCCAAGTATACCTTGTGTATTCATCCACAACCACAAGTGTATACTTCTTTCCACCCAAACTGCTAATGCTCATGGGTCCAAACAGATCCATATGGAGCATATGCAGTGGTTGTTCAATTGTAGCTAACAATTTGGATGGAAAATGGTTCTTGGTCTGTTTCCCTAGTGTACATGCAGGACAAAGTTTGTCTTTTGCAAATGTAACATCAGGCAGACCTCTAACCAGTTTCTTCTTTGACAGGAGGTTAATATTTTTGAAGTTCAGGTGGGATAACCTCCTATGCCATAGCCAGCTTAGTTCTGGCACAGACTGAGTATAGAGACAGGTCTCTATATTGTTGTCTGCAGAAGAAAGATCCAAGAGATAGATATCTCTTTCTCTTTTGGCAACTAATATAGGTTTGCCTTTGGAATTATAGATAACAGCAGCCTTCTTTCTGATTCTGATTTCACCATCATCATCACAAATCTGGCTAGCACTAAGCAGGTTATGCTTTAATCCCTCAACATAGGCCACCTTTGTTATTCTGATGTTGCCAGCCTTCACCACACCATAACCTTTTATCTTGGCAACAGAGTTGTCACCATATTTGACAGAAGGTCCTTCTTCTTCTACAAACTCTGACAGATTCTTCAAGGAACCTGTCATGTGTCTTGAGCATCCACTGTCTAGGTACCATTTGCTGTTACCCTGCACAGGACAAACAAAATCAATTAGTTACTTTTGGGAACCCATCTTTTGATGGGTTCTTTAGAGTTGGTTGAAGTCAATTCTTTAGCAGTTTTGGTGCTAAGTCTGTGAAGTTGACTTTTAACCTCTCTATTTTTGATTTTGTTGTTTGTAGAAGACATTTGTTTGATCAAAGCAGCCTTTGGCTGTTTAAGAATGGACTTTGTGCATTTAATACCTTCATGTCCCAGATTTCCACAGTTGTAACATTTTCTGTTCAACATAATGGTCCTTTTGGATTTTGGGTTATTATTTGCACTAGATCCTCTGTTAAACACTTGTTTTGACTCAACAAATGTTTTAAAATCTGTGGTTAACTTCATTAAGTTTTCACTAAGATGCTTAATGGTCTCAGTCTGGTTGTTAAGATTTGACTTTTGAGAGTCAGACTGAGTGTTAACACAAACAGATTTGGAGTTAAGTTTGCCAGACTGAAAATTTATTTTTCCAGACTGACAGTTAGATCTCACAGACTGAGATCTTTTTAACTCCTTTGTTACTGGTTTTATGCCTTTAGATTTATCATTTGGCATATAATTGTCTGGACCAGTTACAGACTGAGATGTGGAAGGTTCAAACACATTGTAACCTTTATGTTTATTCTTGATTCCTTTTACCTCTTTTTGTCTTTTTAAAGATGGTACTGTGGGAATATTAACTTTGCCTTTTATAAATCTTTTCTTTTCAAACAGTCCACATTTTTAAGTGATGAAATACACCAAGATTTACAGATCCTTTCATAATGATCAGCTTTGTTTTTATAAGCTTCCTTTTCCAGCTTGATCTTTTTGAGAAGGTCATATTGAGCATCAAGCTCAAGTTTGTACTGTTTATTTTGGTTTATTTCATTCACTTTTGATTGTAGATCTTTTTGAACTTGACTGAGTTTGGTTTTTAAATCTTGTATTTCCTCCAGTCTTTTCAAAAAATCTACATAGATGTGTTCAAACATTTTCTGTTTTTCTGCATCACTATAGTAAAGTTTAAAATGATTTACATTGTAAGCAGATCCTCTGTCCCAGTCTGGATGAACACATGCCTTTTCTGCAAATTTGACATCTTTGTCAAACTGGCTCTCTGTGATAGCCATTAAGCACATATCTTCATCATCCTCAGATGATGAAGATTCTTCATCTATCCATTGTTCAACAACCAAAGCTTTCTCTAGTTTCTTTGGTTGTTGTTTCTCTCCAATTTTCTTGGAGTTGAAGTACTTTTTCTTGTACTTCTTGGCCTTTTCTTCCCACTTATCAGAACTTGAAGATTCTGCAATCTTCACTCTGCAGTCAGAAGAAATATGACCAACTTGCCCACATTTATAGCAAGTAGCTTTCTTAGGATCAAAAGTTGGCCTTCCTTTTGAACCTTTGAATCTTGCTTTTTCTAACCTTTGGGCTAGCAATGCCATTTCAGCTTCTAGAGACTCAGTTTCATCATCTGATTCTGAGTCTGTAAGAGTAAGATGGTAATCTGCTCTAGAGAAAAGTTCTCTATTTTTCCTTGTTGTTGCAACAAGGGCAGCAGATGGATCTTTTGCAATCCTTTTGGCATTTAGATCCTTTCTGGCTTTGGTTTCTTCAAAATTTAGTAGAAGTTCAAACAAGCCAGAGAGATCATATGTCTCCAATTTTTCACTTACAATTAATGAAGTGATAACTTCAGAAAAAGTGTTTGGAATGACATCAACAAATTTTGCACAGATTTCAAACTGTCCTTTGATGATATTATACCTTTCAAGATCATTGATTAAGATCTGAAATCTGGTATGAATATCAGTTAATGACTCTCCTTGACCAGCAGAGAAGTTCTCATAATTTCTTATGAGATTCTTCTTCTTTTGGGATTGTACTAAACTTACACCATCATATTGGTCAGTTAGCATATCCCATATGGCTTTAGCAGTTTTGCAGCCAGATATCTTAGCAAAGATAGGCTCAGTAACTGCATTGCCCAGTATGGACTTGGCCTTAAAATCTAATGCATATAGTTTCCTGTCTAGATCAGTCCAGGTACTTTTGGCAGCCTCAACAAATTTTTCAGGTGTCAAAATAGTACCATTTGCATCTAAAGTAGCAGGAACTATTCTGCCAGGAATAATGGGTCCTTCCTGAATGACTCTAAGCATTTCATCATGAATGCTAGCAAGAAACCATTCAACTTTCAATTTCCAGTGGGTAAAATTTACACCATTGAAGATTGGAATTCCCTTCCCAGCCATAGCAATAGAAGAAGTCATTTTTTAAGGAAGAAAAATGTAGAGAAAATGAATTTAGATGATTGTTTGATAAACTGGGTTCCTTTGATCGTTAAAGATTAAATCTTTATTTGCTCTGATACCAGTTGTTGGGTCACAAGGTTCCCAAAACTTAGATACAGATTAAATAACAGTTATCTTAACGTGTTAATTTATATCCAAGTTTATATCAAACAAGTTTAAATTAATCTAGGCGGAAAACAAGATTAATTTTGACACAGAGTTTATTATGAATCAAAGTATTATTCACAATAAAGTGTTTGTCTCACAAAGATGACAAAGTATTCAAACCCACACAGATGGTTTGAATACGATCCAAGTAGTATACAAAGATACAGTTATCACTACAAACTTCACAGTAAGTGTGGTAATGCTTTAGCCTAAGCTCAAAGGTCTAGTATACTAATTCTCTTGAATTTCTTGGATAATAGCAGTGCTTTTTGGACTGCTATTTATAGAGTTGGATGTAACTCTATATTATCCAGCTTACATAGTTGTCCAAGGGATAACAGATGCATCTTGGGCAACTTTGCACGCCTTCCTTCTTGCTTTTCTTGGAAATAGAAAAAGCAAAAAGGTAAAAGGTTTCTTTGGTGAGAAGAGAACCTTTATATGATGTTTGACCTTTCTCAAACATCTTATAAGTTGTATCTAGCCTAAGGAAAGAAGAATATCTCCTGTACATTTGTACTTTCATTCTTCAATCTGTGCTCTTCAGTCTGTGCTCATCAGTCTGTGATCTTCAATCTGTGAACTTCAGTCTGTGAAGCCTTCTGTATTCAATCTTCATTCTTCAGATGATGAATTTATAAGTCTTCAGAAAGAGCATGGCTTTCAGTCTGTGAGGCTCTTCAGTCTGTGCAGCACAGACTCAGAAACAATTCTTCAGTCTGTGTAGCACAGACTCAGAAACACAGACTCAGGAATTTCACTAAGTTTCCTGAATACAACTGAGTTAGATTTTGACTCTTCAGATTTATAACTTAGGTTTGATCATTGTTTTTCCCAACATAAACATATATATTAAATGTAATTTATCTATATCTATACTACGATATAAAATATTTGAGACAAAGTTTTGAAAGGAGAAATAGTAATTTACTATTTTATCATCCACTTTATTAAAATGTCTACAATTAAATACAAAAGTTGGCCTTCCTTTTGAACCTTTGAATCTTGCTTTTTCTAACCTTTGGGCTAGCAATGCCATTTCAGCTTCTAGAGACTCAGTTTCATCATCTGATTCTGAGTCTGTAAGAGTAAGATGGTAATCTGCTCTAGAGAAAAGTTCTCTATTTTTCCTTGTTGTTGCAACAAGGGCAGCAGATGGATCTTTTCCAATTCTTTTGGCATTTAGATCCTTTCTGGCTTTGGTTTCTTTAAAATTTAGTAGAAGTCCAAACAAGCCAGAGAGATCATATGTCTCCAATTTTTCACTTACAATTAATGAAGTGATAACTTCAGAAAAAGTGTTTGGAATGACATCAACAAATTTTGCACAGATTTCAAACTGTCCCTTGATGATATTATACCTTTCAAGATCATTGATTAAGATCTGAAATCTGGTATGAATATCAATTAATGACTCATTTTGGCCAGCAGAGAAGTTCTCATAATTTCTTATGAGATTCTTCTTCTTTTGGGATTGTACCAAACTTACACCATCATATTGGTCAGTTAGCATATCCCATATGGCTTTAGCAGTTTTGCAGCCAGATATCTTAGCAAAGATAGGCTCAGTAACTGCATTGCCCAGTATGGACTTGGCCTTAAAGTCTAAAGCATATAGTTGCCTGTCTAGATCAGTCCAGGTATTTTTGGCAGCCTCAACAAATTTTTCAGGTGTCAAAATAATACCATCTGCATCTAAAGTTGCAGGAACTATTCTGCCAGGAATAATGGGTCCTTCCTGAATGACTCTAAGCATTTCATCATGAATGCTAGCAAGAAACCATTCAGCTTTCAATTTCCAATGGGTAAAATATACACCATTGAAGATTGGAATTCCCTTCCCAGCCATAGCAATAGAAGAAGTCATTTTTCAAGGAAGAAAATATAGAGAAAAAAAAATGGGTTTAGATGATTGTTTGATAAACTGGGTTCCTTTGATCGTTAAAGATTAAATCTTTATTTGCTCTGATACCAGTTGATGGGTCACAAGGTTCCCAAAACTTAGATACAGATTAAATAACAGTTATCTCAACGTGTTAGTTTATATCCAAGTTTTATATCAAACAAGTTTAAATTAATCTAGGCGGAAAACAAGATTAATTTTAACACAGAGTTTATTATGAATCAAAGTATTATTCACAATAAGGTGTTTGTCTCACAAAGATGACAAAATATTCAAACCCACACAGATGGTTTGAATACGATCCAAGTAGTATACAAAGATACAGTTATCACTACAAACTTCACAGTAAGTGTGGTAATGCTTTAGCCTAAGCTCAAAGGTCTAGTATACTAATTCTCTTGAATTTCTTGGATGATAGCAGTGCTTTTTGAACTGCTATTTAATAGAGTTGGATGTAACTCTATATTATCCAGCTTACATAGTTGTCCAAGGGATAACAGATGCATCTTGGGCAACTTTGCACGCCTTCCTTTTTGCTTTTCTTGGAAATAGAAAAAGCAAAAAGGTAAAAGGTTTCTTTGCTGAGAAGAGAACCTTTATATGATGTTTGACCTTTCTCAAACATCTTATCAGTTGTATCTAGCCAAAGGAAAGAAGAATATCTTCTGTACATTTGTACTTTCATTCTTCAATCTGTGCTCTTCAGTCTGTGTCTTCAGTCTGTGTTCATCAGTCTGTGATCTTCAGTCTGTGAACTTCAGTCTGTGAAGCCTTCTGTATTCAATCTTCATTCTTCAGATGATGAATTCATAAGTCTTCAGAAAGAGCATGGCTTTTAGTCTGTGAGGATCTTCAGTCTGTGCAGCACAGACTCAGAAACAATTCTTCAGTCTGTGTAGCACAGACTCAGAAACACAGACTCAGGAATTTCACTAAGTTTCCTGAATACAACTAAGTTAGATTTTGACTCTTCAGATTTATAACTTAGGTTTGATCATTGTTTTTCCCAACATTATCATTTAACAATTTAAAATTAATAGTAAAATTATAGTTAATTATTAATCAATTTTTAGTTAATGTTAATATAGTTAAATTTAAAGTAATTAAATAAGAATAGTAAGGCTAATTAAGGGTAATTAGGCATAAACTCTATGGGCATTAAGGTCTTTTGTCTTATGTTAACTTTGCTATTTAGGTAGACATGATTAGGAGAAGAGATCAAGAGTTATAATTATTTGTCCTTAATTTTTAGAAGGTCAAGATTATTTTAAATTGAGTTATTTATAGATGTCAACCTGATTATTGTTTTAATAAGTAAGAGAGAAAGAGAGATGTAAATTACAATTACGAACATTACAAAGAGAAATAAATTCAGGGTTTATGATGAGCAAAGTTTGAAGGGCTCTTCATAGAAAATCAAATGTATTGATTACACTCAAATTTTCTTTATATATATATATATATATATATATATATATATATATATATATATATATGTGTGTGTGTGTGTGTGTAAGGTCCGAATTTAGAGGGAAATACTATTTTTCGGGGAAGCAGAGAAGCTACATATTCATCAACGATGAACGTTAGCAAATTCTCTTAATATTCATCATATGATATTATAAGTTTTAAAAAATAATTTATTGATAAATATTATTAGTTATAACAGCGGTTTTGATTAATACTTATTGATAAAAATATATTTTTATACTTTTTGATTATCATTCATCGTGGACGAATGTTAAAGAATAATTTTTCAAAGAAACTGATAATATCCACTTCGGTTAATATTCATTAAAGATTAATGTTAGAAAATTCTCTTAATATTCATCACGATAAATATTAACAATTTTGGGTCTAATATTCATAAATTGATGTTATAACCCGCAAAAAGAATTTATCAAGGAAGTTTAACGTTCATAGCATCGATTCTAATTAATATTTATTAAATTTCACTCCGTTTTATGTGAGATTTGTATTTTCGAATATAAAATGCTCCGTGATGAATAATAACGCTTTCCCTTTCCCTCAAAACAAGTGCTTCACCCTGGATCATCCCAATATATATATATATATATATATATATATATATATATATATATATATATAGTAACAAGATCAAAAAGAAGAAAATTTCAGAAGAGAAGAGGGAGAAAGATTTTTTGTTACTGTGATTCAATACGTTATCGATATAATTCAAATTTTAATTAATAGTATTCTATATTTTATTGTTTTGGTTCAATATTTTATTAATAAGATTTAGTCTTTTGTTGCTATGATTTAAAAGTTTATAATAATAAAAAATTGAATCTTAGAATAAAAATACTGAATCATAGTAACAAAAAACCATTCTCCCTCTTCTCTCCCTAAAAAACCTTATTGTTTTATCCCACTCCTATATATGTGAATGGGATCCTGTGAAAAATCTATATATAAAAAGGGTGAAGATAAAATAAAAACGGTAAAAACAATTGACATTTACAATTTTGTTAAGTGTGAAGTTGATTTTTTATTGCTTAACACATAATTTTTAAATCTGAAGCTTATCTATATCTATATATATATATATATATATATATATATATAGGAATGAGATCCTGTGAAAACAAGGGAATAAAATAAAAACGGTGAAAACAGTTGACCTTCACAATTTTATTAAGTGTGAAGTTGATTTTTTTTTATTCACACTTAATTTTCTAATGTGAAGCTTTTTTTTTTTTGTTTCACATAAAATTTATGAATTGTGAAAGTTAAAAATTAAGCTTTACACATTAATAAATTTATGTGAAGCTAAAAAAATTAAGCTTCACAGTTAAAAAATTTCTAAATTTCTGTGAAATAAAAAAAATCAAGGTTCTAAATGAAAACGTTTTGGAAAATAAAAAAATGTAAGAGTTCACAATAAAAAACATATGTGAAGCGAAAAAAATAAAAGTTCACAACTAAAAAAGTTGTGAATACAATTTGAGATTGTTTTCACCGTTTTTATTTTAATTCCTTGTTTTCACCAGAAGTCAATCTCATATAATACGTATAATTTAAAAAATAAAATTTAAGTGTATAAAATATAATATTTAAGTATATTAAATAGAATTGTGATTAACAAGGTTTTACTTGCCCCTCAATTTGCATTGTTAAAAGCATTATGAACATTTCTTTCCTAACTAATTTCTAATCCTTTGATAATTTTGGATAACATTTTTATTTGAAGCTAATGTACTTATAATTTATTAAATAGTAAGAACTTACCATTTTTTACTACTAAAGAGTGAGTATATTCAACAACATTGATTCAAATAGTTGGTGAAAATAATGTACTATGAAGTACTTGGATTAACTTTTTTTTTTAACGATAAAACACCTTAAAACTTAAATCAAATACATAAAACTAGAAATCTAAACAAATGTAATATATCTGTTGTTGAGTGATGACTTACAAAGAAGGGAGAAAAAATGACTTTGTGAGAGAAATGTAAATGAAATGGTTTAACAAAATTTAGAAAGACCTTATATATTTATTGTTAATTAAGTGGGGATAAAATTAAAAGTAAATAAAAATACTATCCTTAAAGAACTCATTTTTCTCATGATAAAATCATGATAATTCATTCGATATATCAAGATAATTTGAAGATATAGTTTGCTAATTGAATATAAGGTATAATAATGACATTATTAACTTCAATCAATCAATGTACACTTGATTTTCTTATTGAAAACACTTAGAACTTTATTTAGCATTTCCTTCAAATTAAAACAGAAGAGAACAGAAACAAAATGATATAAGGTTGTGTCACTTACAAAACTAATATGATGCCACGAATAGCAACGAGTAATTAGTCACTTTTTCATGCTACGAATTTTTTTTTTTAATTAATGAGGGTTTTTTAACTCGTATGTTTATGTTGTTGTATTTTTCATTTTAAAACCTTAATGTTGAAAAAGTTAATCTTAGAAGGTTTTAGGAAATTATAGAAAAATAGAAGTGTATTAATTAGAAATGATATTTTAGAAAAATGAATTCTTTTTCCAACTTCTAGGTATAATATCGAAAAGTGAGTTTTCCACTTTTCTGAAAATGTTTTTTTTAGAAAATACTCATTTTTAACGCGTTTTCAATTTTCAAGTTTTTTAAGAATTGAAAAATCATATAATAGTGGCACACTTTTCTATAGGGTTGTAACCGAGTCGAGGCGAGCTCGATCTCGATAGGACTTGTCAGGATCGATTATGTCTAACAAGAATATATGAACCTAGATATATCAAGGAAGTTGCGGAATAACACCTTGATATTATAAACAAGATTTGTAATATAAACTGTAAATAACAATCAAAAGTTCCAATCTTATTAATCAATGAAATCAATAAGACGAATACACGACTTGTATTAGGGGTATAACCTTAGAGCTACGTACGTCTAATCTTCTACCGTATGTGTACTTAGTATCTTTCACATCTGTATCGAATCTCTATTTATATCTTATAGAGTCTGATGTAACGTAAAAAGTCATATTTTTACGTACATTATTCCTCACTATTTGAGCTATTAACTAGTGAAAACATCTTAAATCAATGTTTATTTACTGCAAATCACTAAAATAGTTCAAATATAAACGTTGCAACAAAAATCGCTATAAACGTCCAAATAACATACAAAATAAAGCAAATAAACTTCACATGATTCCTTCACCTTTATTTACCTTATGATATACACTTCCTAACCACTATTTTATGATTCATAGGTAATTACGAGATTGGAGAATCAAGAATCAAACAAAACGGATAAGGAACTGAGAAGATACAACATCTAAAGATCAACCAAACGTATTCCAAGCAAGTATTAGCTAGAGATATCCAAAATACCTGATTTTAGTATCATTAGAAGCGTGACAGAATTACGAGATCATAGGCGAAAGAATCAAGTCAAACGGACAAGAAACGAAGAAGATACGATCAAAACAAGCAACGAACGAAGTACCGAACAACGGGCAAAAATCAAACGGCACCCCTAGATGCCGTATATGGCCCTAGGGATATACGGCCTCCTTGACCCTGTATACGGACACTAGGGTTCCATATACGGCCCCTAGTGCCTCTAGTGATGCCGTTTTTCAGTTATTTTGAGGTTTAGTGCTGATTCATGCTTATATTTTGTGCTTCGAGACTTGTACGGGGGACTAGGGACCTTTGCCTATAAATAGGGGGCCTCCCCTCCTTCATTCCAACATCCCTTCACTCTCAATCTTCTCTCTACTCTCTCTCACACACTCTTTCTCTCTAGGTTCTCTCTCTAGTTTCTCTCTCTAGGATTTTAATCCTTGAAACTAGTGGGAAGATTAGGAGAGAATCCTTCTCTTTTCTGTTAGATTAAGTATGTAGTTTAATTAGTAAAAGCTAGCATTTATAATGCTTGGGATATTATTAGAAGAAATACAAGTGTTATTCTGCTCGCAATTTGTATGGGTATTATCTATCTTTTCTATTATTAATTTGTCATAATGTTCTTGTTTGAAGTTTGTGATTTATTAATGTTAGAAATGTTTATTCTATATCATGATATAGAATAGTTGTAATTAGGAATGATGTATGCTTTGTTATCTGTCTAAACTTATCCTGAATCTAGACTTAATTTACGTGTCACCCTTTCCAGTCCTTCACGTGACTGTCACCTTAGTTGTAGGATTTGACGAGACCCTAGTTACGGTAGATAGTTATCTATGTTTATGTATAAAGCTATGAGATATCCGTAAAATGGCCCTTTACTTAGTATAGCGTTGGAAACACCTTCAGGTGGAGTATAAATACGTGGAAGCTAAAGAAATGTCGAAGGCCTATCTCATCGTGGGATACCTAGAAGTCACCCTTCTAGAACATGGTCTAGGAACCCTAAAGTTGTGAAAATACTACAATATTGTACACCGTGAATATACCTAAGGTTATAAAGTTGTGAAAATACTTAAAGTACTGTACACCGTGAATATACCTAGTGTTATAAAGCTATGGAAATACTTAAATGTCATGTACACCGCGAGTACACCAAGGGATGAATGACTGATTGTAAAGAAGGGTCTAATTCATGACGGAAGTATTTGTGCTTACAATAATTGAATATGGAGTTCTGAAAAGAAAGCAAAGACTCGGCTGTAGTCTAAGATGCTTAAACCCTTTAACTCCACTTAGCCGATAGTTTAGAATACAAAGTTAAAAATCAGTACAAAAGTAAATAATAATATTTAGACTTAGGAAGTCATATATAATTGCGGCATATTGCCTCATTCCTGCACCCATGATGTATTTATCAAAAAAGGGTCACTTGGTCTCTAAAGACAATGAGGGGGGTTTAAAATAGCCTGGTCTGATCAGAATCAAGATAGTTTAGGACTCAGTGACATACTAATTTAGAATCATACTAAAGAAGTAAGGTCCTAGTGTTTACACATATAGTTTATCTGTCTGTTAGCTAAATGTGTCCCCATAAACATCATCCCAATAATACACTATCCTAAATCATGGTGAACCACATCTTCATTATCCTTAAGTATTATGTATATGCTAGCTTCCATTTAGTTTTATTCTTTATTAGTTTTGGTAGTCTTAAATAGATAAAAACTAAAACATATACATATCCAACTATCCAAACCTAGCTTGATTACTAAGTTATCTGAATGAGCTCTATTTCAATTCGACCGTCGTGAGGAACGACCCTGGATCATCCTTGCCATATACTAGTCTCAGGTATGCGTACCTAGTACCTGTAGATAGTACGGAGGTTAGGCCCCCGATAAAATATAAATTTAAAACTTACCCCATACAGGTGTGTGCCGGTTGGAAACACGACAACCGATTGTGCCCGCATTAGAGTCCTAAATAACCTTTCATATCTTTAAGGAATAACAATCTATTCATTTTACAACTCAATAACTACTTACATTATCCGACTTGACTAATACTTACACTAACAGTATTAATACTGATAAAACATTACACAGTATTAATCTTTATGAGAAGCATTAACTCTGATATTCACTAGCAGCACAAACTTCATAAGCAACACTAATCTTGATATGACAGTATTAACTTTGTAAAGCAGTAGTAACTTTGTTGCACAGCACTAACTATGATAGTTGTAGAAACTTCAACTAATAGAGTTAACAGTAGTAATGACTTAAACCCAACAATCTCTCTAAACTTAATATGTTCTACTAACATCATTAAATTTCTAATAATCTTCAATATGCAGGAGGATGCTTCCAAAAACACTCTTGATCATCAATTATATGTCTTCTTTGCTACATTCTTGAAAGGTTGTTTAAGCTCATCAACATACCTTGTAATATCCCCAACCAGTTCATATGTCATTTCACAATCTCCGGTACTCAGTTTCAGCTGTAGCATGTTTAGCAATACACTCAGATTTCAGCTATATCTCCTGCCTACCAAGAAAAACATTATGCTCCCATCTTTTTGCATAATGTAGTGAACACCACAACTCTCATGTAGAACCCAAGAAGTCACAGGAGAAAATGGTTTTCTAAACAAATCATACACCTTCTCTAGTTCATACATCATCAAAAGATACTCGAACAATAGCTTGTTATTATCAAACTCCTTCTGATTTCCATACTTCCTCACACCTATTGTATGCATGTTATAAAGATCTTCTCTGCTTAAAAAACTAATCATTCTTACCATTGACGCATAAGTTTCAACTAATCCACCTGCTATCTTGATCATATACATACTTCGGTTTTGATCATTAAACTCACCGTGCCTGTCAACAATTGGAAATTGCACTTGTAGAGGTGTCACATTTTCTTCTTCCTCCTCTGTAAACACAATCATACTTTTCAGCTCATCTTTCTTCATCTTTGCTCTTGCTGGCATATCAGTATGCACACCAGTCTTATCTGTTTTATTTCCTTTCTCCTTATCAACCTTCTGCCTTTTATGTGTCTTCTCTGGTTCACTAACCTTGGCAGCTCGATTCTTTCTTTCAAATTGTTTGATTTGCTCAGACTTAGGCTCATTTATCCCCGTCAACCTTCTTTCTATCTCCATTCTCCTAATATCATCCTCTTCAACCATTTTCTTCATCTCCTTCTCATAAAGATTCTTAAGATTTTCTAACTTCATAGCTCCTAATTGTCTAACATTAAAACTAGCAGCCTTCAAGAAATCAGTATATTTTGTCTTTTCTTGACTCTTGGTTAATGTTTTTCTTTCGTATGTTTGTATTGCTCCGATGACAGTCTTCTTTTTCTTTCACACAATAACTTTTGAAGATGTTCTTCTCTTTCAGCTTAAGAATATTGAGCAATCTCATCTTCTTGTAGTTTCTGGCAAACTCCTCGTCTGCCTCTATATGTTCTTTTCTTTTCTTAGGCCTTTCTGGTTCAATCATTATCCCCTTGCCTTTGTCTTTAGCCGGGTTTCATCAACCTTAGCCTTTTGTCCCTTTTCTAATGGCTCATTTATGCTCACACCTTTTTCCTTTGCTTCAAGTTTTTCTTTTGGGCTCTCAGGTACCCTCAACAACACCTCTGCTGCAGTCACTTCATCCTTTTCAAGAGCAGCCTTAACCTCTTCATTTACCTCAGCAGCAATCTCATCCGAATTGTTCCTTATAACTCCTTCAATTACCTCATTAATATTCTCTATGCTCACCTCCTCATTTTCAGACACATTCTCAACAGGTACATTTTCCATCTTCATTTATCTCCCCCTTTTTGGTAGCATCCTCTTCAGAAGAGCTAGGGGAAGATATAATCAACCTTGAAGTTCCAGGCCTCTTCATTCTCTTATAATCAGCCATCCTACTCTGAATCTGGTACCTCTTTTGATTTCTCTCCTTCATCAAATTCACCACCATCTTATTCAGATTCCTTATTTCTTCATTTTGAGCATCTATCATAGACCTCTGAGCTTTTACCTCCTCACACAACTTGGTACAAAAAGCCATCAATTCTCTTAAGTTAGAGCTATCCTCATCACATGTAGGAGTATTAACCCCTGTTGGTGAATCATTGGAAGAATGAACCCCTGCCTCATGCCTAGCATGAGCATCAGTGGCCCCTTGGTTCTTGGTACTGGGTCTTTCACCTGTTTCAGTTTCAAGTAAAACTGCAACATTAGAAGTTGCCTTGGATTGGGTCTTATTTATGTTACCATTATCCTGCTCCACTAGAAGGTCAGAAGCAGTAGTGGCAGCACTCACCAAATGGTCATCCACCTCCTGATAGACCACCTCATCTACTGCAGTCGGCTGAGACACAATAAGGGAAGGAGCCTTATGTGTCTTTCTCGTTTTAGTTGTTTTTTTTAAGTGGATAAATATGAGTTGGAAAACATAAGGTGTATATGTTCCCTCACCTGGAGTAGATTTTACTCTCTTCATTGTGGAAAATAATGGAGTTAGTTTTCCAGAAAAGCCTTTCCCAACTCTCTCCATATTTGCAAAAACTTTCTTTAAGTGAGACAGGGAAACAAAAATTTCAAAAGGTGTAGACAACCATTCTATTTCGTTATTAAAGATTGTCTGTAGAAACCCTGGGTACATTAAAAACTTCTTATCAGAATTTTCAAGGTTCCACAGCATACCATTTAAAATCAATTTTGAAAAATTGAACTTCTGGTTTGTTGCCAGACATACAATTGCAGATGCAATTGTACTACTGAACTCATTCCAGACAGTTCTTTTCTGTAAAGGACATTGTTGAATGGTATGTATTAAAAATTTCCATTGTGGGGGAAAAGAGAGCTTTATAAAAAGTAAGTTTTGTAAGGCTGCCCTCATACCCCATTAATTTTAAATTTTTCAAAAATTTCAGAATTTGGGAGAGAATCAATACCAGAAGCATCATCAAGTTATAGATGAGTACGAATGGATGCCTCAGTAATGACTATGGGTTTCCCTTCAACTGTTGTCGTTATCTGCTTTTCTCCATTGACATTTAGCATGATCGAAGAGTTCCAGAAATCACGTATGTGAGCGATGTAGATGGTATGGTTTATGGTAATGGAGTGGTAGATGTGACTTTCTCTTAGAAAATCGATGATTGGATGGAACTCTTCTGCTTCAGAGACCTTACGCAAACATGCTACCATATTGTGCGTATCGCAGAACTGTAGGCCAGTCATTGAATCGACTGATTTTGGAGAGATTGCGAATGGTTTAGTTTTTGAGCAATAAACGAGAGCGAAGATGGTATTGATATGTGTAAAAAGTGACCACCTTTGAGTATTTAAACCATTCTAAAATAAACAGAGTTCTGCTATTAGTTGAAGCCCTCGAACAACACTAAAAGTACTAGTAGAGTTAGTGTTAAAAGTACTAACAGCACTTAACGATACTGACAGTACTAATAGATACTAGCAGTACTAAAAGACACTAACAACACTAATAAATACTTAATAACACTATTATGCACAAGCAGCATTAACAACTGCTAACAAGCAGTATTAATACATACTAACAGCATTAACGCAAATAGCAGTAATGTGCAAGCAGTATTAATATACCGTAGTAGTATAAAGAACACACATATTTTTTTTAGTATAAAATAAACATCTGCAACATTTAAAGTCCTTCACAGTACTGATAACCTGCACAACATTAACTAGAAGATTGCATAAACACTGAACAATAGTATACATAATTAACAGTACTAATTAATGAGCACAACATTAAAGATACATTGTAACACTGATTAGTGTATCAGCATTAACCCAAATAACCAGTACTTATAAAAGTTTTACAAAAATAAATGTAACGAGAAAGGTTTAAGTGGAATTAATCATGTCAATACTGGTAACCAAATATGTAAATCTACTCACATCAAATGCCTTTGGTGAATAGATCCGCAAACTGATTATCAGTATGAACTTTAAAAACTTGAATAAGTCTTTTCTCATTACGATCTCTTATAAAGTGATATCTGATTTCAATGTACTTGATTTTAGAATGTTTAACTGGGTTATTAACAATGCTTATTGCACTTGTATCATGGATAGTTCAATGTGCTCATCGGCGCCTGACCCTGAGATGTGGATCATCCAAGGATTTAATCCTTTGCCTTTCAATGATATCAATGTAAATGGGAGTATTTAGAAAAGTTAAACTATAGTCTAGCATCTGATTCTGAATCCACAACACTTGAGCACAGCAATTTGATGCTGCTACATATTCTGCTTCTATTGTTGATGTTGAAACTGTGGTTTGCTTCTTGTATTGCCATGACACTAACCTTTCTCTCAAAAATTGACAACCTCCTGATTTAGATTTCCTATCCAAATTATCTCCTCCATAGTCACTGTCTGTATATGCATGGAGGTCAAAAGTATAATTCTTGAATACCAAAGTCCCAATTTTGGTTGACCCTTTAAGTATCTAAAGATTCTCTTAACTGCATGTAAGTGTGACATCTTTTGATTTGCTTGAAATCTAGCACAAACACACACAGCAAGCATAATGTCTGGCCTTGATGAAGTCAGATACATGAGAGAGCCAATCATGGATCTATAAAGATGAAAATCCACATCCTCCCCTCAAGATCTGCTTGCAGTTGCTTGTGTGTCTCTATTGGTGTACTTGCAGGCTTTGCATCTTTGTACCCAAACCTTTCCAGTATATCACCCACATACTTACTCTGTGATATGAAGATTCCATACTGCTGCTGCTTCACTTGTAAACCTAGAAAAAATGCTAATTCTCTTATAGAGATCATCTTGAACTTCTGATGCATGAGCTTCTCAAAATCTTTACACAGGTTGATCCAAAAATGATATCATCCACATATATCTGAACCAGTAGAATATCATTCTTGATTTTCATGATGAACAATGTCTTGTCTATGGCTCCTCTTTTGAAACCATTTTTCAGCCGATATACTGACATAGTTTTATACCATGCCTTTGGTGCTTGAAGTAATCCATACAAAGCTATATCAAGCCTATAAACTCTGTCAGGATACTTTGAATCTTCAAAACCTGATGGTTGGCATTCATACACCTTTTCATGAATTGCCAAAGAGAAAGGCACTATTCACATCTATCTGGTACACTTTAAACCCTTTAAATGAGGCAAATGCTAAGAAAATTTGAATTGCTTCTATCCTTGCAACAGGAGCAAATACCTCATCATAGTCAATCCCTTCTTCTTGTGTGTAACCCCGAGCTACCAACCTAGCTTTGTTTCTGATCAATATTCCTCTCTCAACCTTCTTGTTCCTAAATACCCATTTAGTACCAATTGCTCTTTTACCCTTTTGAAGATCTATTAAAGTCCATACTTCTTGTAATTTGAATTGAAGCAACTCTTCTTGCATTGCTTCAATCCATCCTGGATCCTTAAGAGCATCATGTACCTTCTTTGGTTCCATTTGAGAAAGAAAGCAAACAAATAAACATTCATTGATATCATCTGAAAGGTTTCTTGCTTGTTGCCTTGTTTGCATAGCAGAACCAACATCTCCAATTACATCTTCCAATGGATGATTTTTGTGTGCTCTGTATGTTGGTTGAGGACTAACTGGTACTTCTTCACTCAAGTTTGTTTCATTAATTTCTCGCAACACAGTTGATTCATAATCTACTGAGTGACATGTATCCTCATCTTCTATCTCACTGTCTCTAGATAAACAAGGCATGTCAGGATCAGTTTCATAGCCACTTGGTGATTTTCCCTCAGCTTCATCACCACCTTAATTTTGTGTAACGTCCTTGTCTGAAACATGTGTATCTCCATCATCTGTTCTCTGTGAATGCACTTGTTGTAGAGTTAGTTGAATGAATTCTGGTGGATCAATTGACCAGGTGGGAAACAAAATATATTCATGTGATTTAATCTGCTTCTTCTCTGCTACAATTGGTCCTCCTTACTTGCAAGTTGTCGCTCATAGACAGATCTAAAAGAATTTGTTAGAGCATCAATATCAAACAACCAATTTGAACATTTTCCTTCTACATTAGTTGTATGTTCATTAAAGATCACATTTATACTCTCTTCTACAATCCTAGTTCTTTGATTGAATACCTTATATGCTTTACTTATGGTAGAGTATCCAACAAAGAAACCTTCATCTACTTTGCTCTCAAATTTACCTAAGTGATCTTTGGTATTTAAAACAGTACAGGGACACTCAAATGGTTTTAAGAAAACTAACCAATGGTTTTCTTTTAAAGAATAACTTCTAAGGTGTCTTTGAATGAGGCTTAACAACTAAGATCCTTTTCTGCACATAACAAACAGTACTAACAGCTTCTGCCCAAAATGTCATAGGTAACTTAGAATCAATTAACATGGTTCTAGTATCCTCAATTAGTGTCCTATTTTTCCTCTCAGCTACTCCATTTTGTTGTGGAGATCTAGGTGCACTAAATTGTCTTTCTATACCTTTTACCTCACAAATTTTATTCATCTCATGATTCTTAAATTCTGTTCCGTTATCACACCTGATGATCTTTACCTTCTGACAGTTTGATTTTCTATCCTAGTTAAGAATTATTGAAGTATTTCACTTGTGTCATCCTTAGTCCTAAGAAAGAATACCCATGTAAATCTGCTAAAGTCATCAGTAACCACTAGGCAATAAGATTTCTTTAATATACTCATCACATGGGTAGGACCAAATATATCCATATGCAATAAGTGTAATTGTGAGCAAATAGAATTCACAGATTTGAACTTAAATGACGTTTTGTGTTGCTTGCCTTTTTGACATTCAACACAATGATTATCACATGAAAATTCCTTTTGTGGTAAACCTATTACAAGGTTACCTCTTACCAGTTTATTCATTGTTTTAAAATTCATATAACACATCCTTCTATGCCAAAGAGCAGACTCATCTAAAGAAGCTTTTGACAACAAACAATTCAAATTCTTTTGTGGATTAATGTTTGCTAAGTCAAAATAACATACATTATCCTTTCTAGGAGTTCTTAAAAGTATATGACTTTCATCAATTAATTTAAAGATCGGAGAAAGGATAATACATTCTGTATCTGTGAACAAAACATGATTCTTTCTGTCACATATTCGAGACACAATTAGCAAATTAAATTTAAGTTGTTCTACAAAATAAACATCCTGAAACCTGATATTGCCATTATTGATCATTCATTTTCCTGTTATCTTTCCTCTTTTGGGATTTCCTCCAAAAGTCACATATCCTCCATTGATTGGTTTAAACTCTTGCAAGTAAGATATGTCTCCTGTCAGCACAGATGACGTCATTACTGGTACTTTTCTTGTTAATTCTGTACCGGCACGTGTTTTATTTGATTCAGGAGCAAATTGTTCCTTTATATCTGTTCATTTCTGTGATAAACTGAATGTGACCCCTATTGTGATTACCAATCCTATTGAAGTAGAAATAGCTAGTGGCAAATTGGTTCCTGTTACCACCTCGGTGACTGGAGCTAGTATATCGATAGAGGGTCAGACTTTTCCAGTTTCATTTCTGTTAATGCCAATTACTAGTTTTGATGTAGTTATTGGTATGGATTGGTTAAGTAATAATAAAGCAAATATAGTATGTCATCAGAAATTGATTAAAATTCCTATTTCTGAGGAGTCATATGTCGTGGCTCGAGGAGAATGGGAGAGTTGTTGTTTTCCTTTGATTTCTTTGATGAAAGCTAGAAAATCTCTAGCTAAGGGTTGTGAGTCATACATGGCCTATGTTATTGATGCTAAGAAAGAAAAGAAATCTGTATCTGATGTCCGAGTGGTTTCTGAATACTCGGAGGTGTTTCCCGATGAATTACCTGGGTTGCCTCCTGTTAGAGAGGTAGAATATCATATTGATCTTGTCCCAGGCTCAACACCTGTAGCTAAAGCTCCATATAGATTAGCTCCTACAGAAATTCGTGAAATGATGAATCAGATTCAGGAATTATTAGATAAGGGGTTTATCAGACCGAGTTCTTCCCCATGGGGTGCACCAGTTTTATTTGTGAAGAAGAAAGATGGTACTTTTAGAATGTGCATTGATTATCGAGAATTGAATAAAAGAACAGTAAAGAATAAATATCCTTTACCCAGAATAGATGAGTTATTTAATCAATTGCAAGGATCTTCTTTCTATTCTAAAATTGATTTGAGGTCAGGGTATCACCAGGTTTGTGTTCGTGAGGAAGATATTCCAAAAACTGCTTTTCATACTAGGTATGGTCATTATGAGTTTTTGGTTATGCCATTTGGGTTAACAAATGCTCCTGCAATTTTTATGGATTTAATGAACCGGGTATGTCGACCTTTTCTTGATAAATTTGTCATTGTTTTTATTGATGATATTTTGGTTTATTCGAAATCTGAATCTGAGCATGAACTACATTTGAGAATGGTTCTTGAAACTTTAAAAAGAGAACATCTTTATGCTAAATTCTCAAAATGTGAATTTTGGCTTCGGGAAGTACAATTTCTGGGTCATGTTATCTGTAAAGATGGGATTAAAGTGGATCCATCTAAAGTTGAAGCTGTAATGAAGTGGAATGCACCTAAAACATCCACCGAGATTAAGAGTTTTCTTGGGTTAGCAGGTTATTATCGAAAGTTTATTAAAGATTTTTCTAAGATTGCTGGCCCGTTGACTAAATTGACTCGTAAGGATGTAAAGTTTCAGTGGAATGAACAACAGGAATCAGCTTTTCAGACTTTGAAACAGTTGTTGTGTCAGGCTCCTGTGTTAGCATTACCTGATGGATCTGATGATTTTATTGTATATTGTGATGCATCTTTTGCTGGTTTAGGTTGTGTTTTGATGCAGCGAGATCGGGTTATTGCATACGCTTCTCGTCAGCTTAAACCTCATGAAAGAAATTATCCAACCCACGACTTAGAGCTTGTAGTTGTCGTATTTGCGTTGAAAATCTGGAGACATTATCTATATGGTACCAAGTGTGTTATCTGTACCGATCATAAAAGCCTTCAGTATATGTTTTCACAAAAAGAGCTGAATATGCGTCAGAGACGATGGTTGGAATTGATAAAAGATTATGATTGCGAAATCCGATACCATCCGGGAAAAGCTAATGTGGTTGCAGACGCTTTGAGCCGAAAGGTATCTTCTGACAAAGTGTATTTTATGCGTTTGGAAATTTCTTCTGATTTAAAGAATAAAATAAAAGCTTCCCAATTAGAGGCTTTGATGGATCATAACTTGAAATCTGAAATCATGTTGAGAAGAAAAGAATTGTTACTTGATGATTCAAGGGGATTAAAAACTTTTCAGTCTCGTGTTTGGATACCATTGATAGGGGGTCTTCGAGATGTAATTTTGACTTAAACTCATAAATCTCGATTATCGGTTCATCCAGGGAGTAATAAAATGTATCATGATTTGAAACCTTTATATTGGTGGCCTACAATGAAGACAGACGTGGCACGGTTTGTAAATTCTTGTCACATTTGCTCTCAAGTTAAAACTGAACACCAGAAGCCGTATGGGTCATTGAAACAACTTGAGATTCCAGAATGGAAGTGGGAACATCTAACTATGGATTTTGTGACTAAACTTCCACGGACACCACGAGGTAATGATATGATTTGGGTGATTGTGGACAGATTAACGAAAAGTGCTCATTTTCTTGCTACCAGTGAGACAGCATCTTTAAGTTAGTTAGCCCAGTTGTATATTAATGAGAGTGTTTCGAGGCATGGGATTCCATTATCTATTGTTTCTGACAGAGATTCGCGATTTGTATCTCGATTTTGGCAAAGCCTACAGCATGAGTTGGGCACCCGAGTAAATTTGAGTACAGCTTATCATCCCCAAACAGATGGTCAAACAGAACGTACCAATCAAACTCTTGAGGATATGTTACGTGCTTGTACATTAGAATATGGTGGGTCTTGGGATTCACATCTACCATTAATTGAGTTTGCTTATAATAATTCTTATCATTCGAGTATTGGCATGCCTCCCTATGAGATGTTATATGGGCGACGTTGCAGAACACCAACTTGTTGGTTAGAGGTCGGGGAGAAACAGTTTGCAGGTCCAGATATTGTTCAGATTACAGCGGATAAAGTAGCTATTGCTCGCGAGAAACTAAAAGCAGCTCGAGATAGACAGAAACAATATGCTGATCCGCGTAGGCGACCCGTTTCATTTGTCGAAGGTGAATTGGTGTATTTGAAAGTTTCCCCATGGAAAGGTGTAATCCGATTTGGAAAACGAGGAAAATTGGCTCCTAGATATATTGGTCCTTTTAAAATTCGACGCGTTGTTAATGACCAGACAGTTACTCTAGATCTTCCACCAGAACTTGCTGGAATTCATGATACTTTCAATGTTTGTTATTTAAGGAAATGCAATGTTGAAGATCAGTCTCAAGTTCTTCCTTTTCAAGAATTGCGTGTCGATCAGAATCAGAAAATAATTGAAGAACCCGTTGAGATCTTAGATAGAAAAGTGACCAAATTGCGTAAGAAACAGATACCTATGGTGCTAGTTAAATGGAAGCATAGTCTAGGTCCGAACCTTACGTAAGAGTCAGAAGAAAGCATGAGATCACGCTACCCTAGATTATTTGTCCAAGATGAGATTTCGGGGACGAAATCTTCTTAAGGGGGGTAGATTTGTAACATCCACTCTAAGGGCCTAGTAATCCGGGTAAATTTCTAACTTTAAATTTATTATTTAATGTGTTAGGAATATTTGATATGTTATGTTTATTTGATAATATTAGTCAAGAGATTAATTGAGTTATTGTGACTAATAAATAATTCATTGTTTTAAACCGAATTAGTTGACGGTAAAGTAGAATAATTGGTTTTCACAAAATGGTTTTAGGTTCCCGATAATAAATTAAGAAGGGAACTAAAATTATAATGGTATTAAGTTAGATTAATATATATATATATATATATATATATATATATATATATATATATATATATATATATATATATATATATACATACTTTCTCAATTCTTCTACACAAATATACACACTTCTTAAACATTCCTGCGAACCGACTTGAAATCCCAAAAATTGAAAGAAACCTTCTGTGAAATCTTAAAACAGTAGAATAATCACCCTCTTGTTACAAAAACGAATTCCAGTAACATCCTCATCATCACTCTGTTCCTGTAAGTATTTGATGTTTATAATTGTATTTTGATGAAATTAGCAAATTCTCGAATTGATATGAATTTTAAGCTTAAAAGATGTTATATGATGTTATTTGATGCATATAAGTTGTTAGAAAGCTTATTTGAATGATAGGAAGTCAAATTCGTGAGTTTTGAAAGAATTCAGTTCGAATTTCTGGGTTCAGCAGCGAACTTCGCAGCTTGAAGATGAACTCAGTTAGCAGAACTTGATTGTGAAGTAGTTTCCACTGTTTATGTAATTAACACTGTTAGTTAAGAATTGAAGTAGTTTCCACTGTTTATGTAATTAACACTGTTAGTTAAGAATTGAAGTAGTTTCCACTGTTTATGTAATTAACACTGTTAGTTAAGAATTGAAGTAGTTTCCACTGTTTATGTAATTAACACTGTTAGTTAAGAATTGAAGTAGTTTCCACTGTTTATGTAATTAAGACTGTTAGTTAAGAATTGAAGTAGTTTCCACTGTTTATATAATTAACACTGTTAGTTAAGAATTGAAGTAGTTTCCACTGTTTATGTAATTAACACTGTTAGTTAAGAATTGAAGTAGTTTCCACTGTTTATGTAATTAACACTGTTAGTTAAGAATTGAAGTAGTTTCTACTGTTTATGACTTTGTGATAAGAATGAGTCTGTTATGGAAGTTATCTAACTCATTATTTGTTATATTCTCAGATCAGCAGAAGACTCAGTGATATTAGATTTCTGAGTTGTGGGACTGAGACCAACAGGTGAGTGGATCTGTGATCCTCAGTGTGATTCAGTTGTAACATGTTTGGTTACAACGGGTAATGTAATACTACTGTTGATAGACTGTTTAGTCTGGGTTGTTTATATTATCCATGATGATTATGGATTATGTGATTTTTGGCCATTGGGCATATGAGATATGTATATTCAGAGGTCAACACTGGTTGGGCTTAGTTACTATTGTTTGGCCAAACAGGGGTTCCTTATACACATAGTTGATAGGAACTGTTATTGGTGAAGATAGTAACAAGCTATCGGTTAATCACTGTATTGGCCTGCAGTTGATTTTAAGTGTTCCTTAGAGGATACCTCAGGAACCACCGGTCCTCTTTGACGTTGTGTGTTTTCGATTATTCGCTGTAAACAGATTTGTTATTTCTGAGTTAGACTGTTGGTTACAGTTCTTCTCACTTAGCCGTGTGCTAATCCCACCACCCTACTTCTTGCAGGTTAATGTTTGATTAATTGATGGGCAAGAAGCTTTTGGTTTAATGGGATGTTTGACGACCAGCTACTCTGATTTTGCTTTGATACATAATGATGGGATTTGTACTGTATAACACCCAAACTGATGTATGTTTTATGTTTTTAAACGATATAACTTTAAAAGTATGTTTTGACCAGACGCTTCCGATATTTCGAATATAAAATGATATTTACAGAACAGGGTGTAACACCTACAATCCCTTGCAAAGTGCCCCATCTTGTGATAATTATAACACTCCACTTTGCTTTTATTAAACCCAACACCATCATCCCTGTTTAATGCAAAGTTGTTCCTTCCAGTCCTCTGAATGAACCTTTTTGCCCTTATGGTCAGTATAGCCATCTGCCACTTAATATCCATCTCTTCCAAGTCATCAGGATGGACTTGTTCCAATTCTTCATTAGTCAGTGAAGAGTTCACATGACTGGCCAAGAATGCTTCCAGTATTGTATCAGATGATATGTCTTGAGAAGATGACTCATTACTAGTTGAATATAGGATAGATGAATTGAATGACTTGGCACTACCATCTACTACATTCCTCACTTGAGAGAGAAATGCAACATTATGTCCATAACTTAAAGGTTGTTTCTTCCCTTCAACTTCAGCTTCAAATACCCTTAAGTCATTATAGAGATCATCTATCTCTTTCTCATCCAGATCTTTTCCCTATCTCAATGAAACAATGTACATGGTCCATTCATCACCCAATGATCTCAAGAATTTCGTATTGAGATCATCCTTATCAATCTTCACATTGTGATTTTCATGTTCACCAATCAGCTTAGTAAACCTGTCAAAAGTTTGAGTCAATGTTTTAGATTTCAAAGAGTTGACATTTTCAAACTGCTGCTTCAACATGGATCTTTGGGTCTTCTTTGTGCTTTCATTGCCACCAAACCTCTTTTCCAATGCTACCCATAGATCTCTAGCATCTGTACACCTCTCAAGTTTCTTCTGGTATTCATTGGGAATAGACAGAAGTAGCGTGCTCAAAGATTTCATCTCTGATACTCTTTCTTTTCTTTCTGCTTCAGTTGCAGGTGCAGATCTCTTCTTCTTTGTAACTCTATCAGCCTCAAACTGTTCAGCAACTACTCTTGGACCATTCTCTATCACTTCTCACATTGTGTAATCTGTAAGAAGCATGTACTACTTGATCCTAAGCTTCCACATGTCAAACTCATAATTGTCATGTCTTAT
The DNA here is from genome assembly GCA_963930675.1 of Gnaphalium uliginosum. Classification (NCBI taxonomy): domain Eukaryota; kingdom Viridiplantae; phylum Streptophyta; class Magnoliopsida; order Asterales; family Asteraceae; genus Gnaphalium; species Gnaphalium uliginosum. The sequence continues at coordinate 35,027,832 of OZ005680.1, read as the reverse complement.
AAGATGATTGTACGATGGAAATGAAAGTATCTAAAAAGATTAAAAGATTGAAATGAAAAAATTAAAAAGAATGGCGAGGGGAAATTGTTTTGCATTTTGCTTAATGATTAAACAGAAATCACTTTCTTTTCTTATTTTCATTTCAAGTGAAAAATATAACTCAATAATTTAACTTCGTCATTATTCTCATTATTTCTTTTCTTCTTTATTCCTTTATCTTATGTTTACCAAGTTTTAAACGCGAGAATATGTTGTTAATCATGATCTTTTATGGATAAATTTGTATATGCTAGCTTAGGTTATATAAGTACTTTTATCACGTTTAGTCCATTTTATGTACTTGGAGAATTAGAGCAAGTTTTTAAGGGTGCATCTATATGGATGTGTTTATGGGTGTTCATATTAGGATATATGAAGTTTCAGATACGCTAGATGTGTTTCAATGTTTGTATTTGTTGGTCGTAAAAATAAAATTTTAGTTGCTACAAAAATTGTTCTTTAAAAGTTTTATCGTGAGAACCTATCACAACGCGAACATAAATGTTATATTTTCTATTTGTTTTAGTGTTAGTAAATTTTTTGTAACTACAACATTTCTCATTTACATGACAATGATAAATATTGTCTGGCCAATCGAATTTTTCTTAGTGATTTGTTTTCTGAGTAAAAAAAATAAGAAAATAATTAACATTAAATTTAAGAAATATATACGATACATTACATATTTAAGTTGGTTATCTGAAATTTTTACGATAATCATTTACACACTTTATCGAACACTTTATCGAACTATATACATTATAGGTTAACCAAATACATCAAAAATATACATAAATAACGTTTTCTTTCAAGAAAATGACTTGAGTGAAATTTGATTTTGACAAAAGATTCATATCGCAAATCAGAGTTTAAAGCTTAGGCCATGTTTAGTCGTAGAAAAGTAGGGTTGCAAACGAGTCGAGCTTTTATCAAGCAACTCGAACTCGGCTTGAGCTTGAGCTTGATCGAGTTGAACTTTTATCGAGTTCGAGCTCAAGCTCGAGCTATTATCAAGCCTTATTAAATATCTATATGTGTATATACATATATATGTAATTTTTTTATATGTAAATGATATTATTATTATATTTTGAAATTATTAAACTAATTTACAAAGTTTTTGACTTGTCTTGTTTTCACGATTGTTATATATATATATATATATATTTTGAAATGATTTATATTATTGATTTATATTTTTAAATAAATATAAAATAAGTTTGAATATTAAAAATTACTTTTATATAAAATTTCGAGCTTTTCGAGCCGAGCTCGAGCATTTCTAAAACAAGTCCGAGCCGAGCTCGAGCCTACATCGTGAAAGCTCTTCGAGCTCGAGCTTATCCTAAATGAGTTGAGCTGAGCTCAAGTCCTGTTGGGTTTAAGTCATTACTACTGTCAACTCTATTGGTGCTGTTAGTTGAAGTTTCTACTGTTATCATAGTTAGTGTTGTGCAACAAAGTTACTACTACTCTACAAAGTTAATACTACTAGATCAAGATTAGTGCTGCTTATGAGGTTTGTGTTGCTAGTGAAGATCAAAGTTAATGCTGCTCATGAAGATTAATATTGTGTACTGTTTTATCAGTATTAATACTGATAGTGTAACTATTAGTCAAGTCGGCTAATGTAAGTAGTTATTGAGTTGTAAAAGGAATAGATTGTTATTACTTAAAGATAGGAAATGTTGTTCATGAATCTATAAGATATAAATAAAGATCCGATACAGATGTGAAAGATACTAAGTACACATACGGTAGAAGATTAGACGTACGTAACTCTAAGGTTATTGATTTCGTTGATTAATAAGATTGGAGCTTTTGATTGTTATTTATATTGTTATTTACAGTTTATATTACAAATCTTGTTTATAATATCAAGGTGTTATTCCGCAACTTCTTTGATAGATCTAGGTTCATATATTCTTTGATTGTTTATACTGTTATAAAGATTTGGTTGATTCTACATACATAAAGCAAGCATAATGGCATCAGAAACTGTTGATGGAATACAAGTTACAAAGGTTCCAATGCTCTATGAACTTCCACATCCACCTCCACACTTTCAAATGCCGCACTGCATCATGTTATAGGTATATCTCTCTTTTTTACACAAACTCGGCCTGAGCGGAGTAAAAAATTTAAAGTAAAGAGGGTCGTAATTTAATGTAAAATAGTAACGATATCGAGTAACATAAAGAGTCTTGATAACCAAAACAATGTATTATTGTAAGCGAAAGAAATCATTGTAACACAGCTTAATAAGCAAAGAACATAATAAAAATATAAAATATTATTGCTAATGGCTTCTCTGTTGCTTCGTGCCTGCAATTTGAATCGAGGGATATTGATCCAAAAAAATTAATCAAGGTAAACTATAATTTGACTCCTACTTTTACTTTAGTAATAATCCTACTATAATAAAATGATAAATAATATAGAAAAGAATATACATGGACAAATCAAAGTCGTAGAATATGAACGTATATAATCAATACCATAGAACAAAATGCGGTACCCATGTTGGGCCACTATTCAGTGTCCTAAAATACATAGTATTATCTATTGAGTAATTTGTTACCTACGTTACTAGGCTGGTGGGTGATATTTTTTGAGCAGTTGTTCCTTCTACCCTCTTCTAAATTCACCTTCCGAGCTCACTATTCTCTGCTTGAAAGAGCAGTGACATAAACCCATACCTGGGTCATTCGTAACTAGAGCAATTACCGATGCTACAACATAAACTAAAGTTATACGCGACGGCCCCTAAAGGCGTAACTGACAGGTTTTGTTTTATCTGCCCATCCGAGTCATCCAGAACTCCAAAAAAGCAGAGGTGCGGTCCGGAGAGTGGGACGTATCTACCTGGCCGTGGAGGATGGGGGAGACAACACCCACCCTCCTCCATGTTGGCTCCGCTACTCAACGTCGGAAAACTTAACAAAATATATCATCATCAAGAAATCACATGTTTAAAAAGTAGTTAACAATAAGCAAACGCAACCCAAACCACCTTACACAATCCCCTCAAACACCTCTAATAACGGGACCTGAACATACACCCGCAACATTTTTATTTAGAGTGAATAAATAAAGAATACTTAAATATAAAAGCTTGGATACAAATAATGCTCGTATAATATGCAATCACTAATGAAATGGATTAGCTCGGGACAGGGCAACCCCCAAACACAACTTTTATCTATTTTCCAAAAAATTAACAGCATGTGTCATATTTATGATGTCGTTAACAAAACTTTATATGATAGGTTTATATAATTCTACAAAATCACTCCTCTCTTTCTAAATTGTCGCCAATAGTCTTTTTATCACCTAATTGCATAATTATGATTAGGTATGCTAAGTTGCAAACAATTTCACATATGACCATAGTTTCTCTCTTCGTATCCACGATTTTTTTTGTGTTGAGTGAAAAACATAAATATATAAAATGAAATCTTGTGTTGAAAGACATCTTTGTATAATGTAAGTATATATAATAAGATTTACTATTATAATTTTCTATATTATATATATAACCTTTTTATAATGTAATTATATATAAAATATATATTTTAAATAAACATTATTACTGTATATAAATGATAGGCTCGATTAGGCTCGCGAGCATGTACGAGCTCGATATTAGAAGCTCGAGTTCGGACTTGTTTGTTAAGCTTCAAAATATGTTCAAACTCGACTCGAAACGAGCTTTTAACGAATCAAGTTCAAATAGCTCACAAGCTAGCTCGCCTCATTTACACCCTATTATATGCTGTTAGACAAATCAATCAATTTAGAATATATCACATTTCACCGTACCAACAAATTCTACAAATTACTTAAACATTGTTTAATCTTTGATCTTACATATGTCAATAAACATAACCATTTCTTACAAAAGAAATTTTAAGTTAAAAAAACAGAATTAAATTTTGCAACATTTGAATTTTTATGAATATTTGAGTAATAAAAATACATGGGCCAAATTTGGGCCTCTAATATAATTATAGTTCTAAAAGTGGTCTTACTCACCACCTAAAATCTAGCCCACAAACCGTGTTTGGATAATACCTACATACACCCACACATATACCTCTATTCATAAACCCTAGCTTCATTCCTCTTTCTCCTCCATTTCTTTTTGCAGGTAGCAGCAGCAACAACAACCGCCGTCCAAATGGTATAATCATCTACCGAAACCCTAATTTCACTGTCATCATAATTATTCATTATCACTGATTTCTGATATTACAGTTGTTTCATTATTATGTAGGGTATAGATCTTGTTGCAGGTGGAAAGAGCAAGCGGACCAAAAGAAACGCCCCTAGATCCGATGATATCTACCTCAAGCTTCTTGTCAAGGTATATATGATAATATGAATCAATTATATTTTTATATTTATTTCAGTTTTGTCGAATTGAAATACTGATAGATATAGTTTGCTGTTTATATGTATATATCAGCTTTATAGGTTTTTAGTTAGGAGGACAGGAAGTAACTTCAATGCCGTGATTTTGAAGAGGCTTTTCATGAGCAAAGTCAACAAGCCTCCAATTTCTCTATCTCGTTTGGCTCGTTACATGGCTGGCAAGGTATAGATACAGATATATGTATAGTATGTTTATTTATGCATATGTATGTTTCTATTTACATGCAAAATAACTATTGTTATGTTAGTTTTTTAGATATTTATTGTGATTAGGCGGTATAAGTCTAATTTAAGGTAGTATGAAAATTTAGGGTACTAAGTTTAAAGTGTGAAATTGTTACATATTATATATATTATCATAATTTTTATCGATGTGCTATTCTAATTCACACATATAGTATGAAAATATAGGTTGTAAAGTTTAAAGTGTGAAACTGTTGTAAAGTATATAAAATAGTTCAGAAATTTATATTTGATGTGTATGTGTATTTTTTGTAGTAGTCTGTTCTTTATATGTTATGTTATTGTTGTGTGTGGTTTTGTGTTTAATTGTGCTCTGGTTGTTTTTCTATAAAATTAGGAGAACAAGATTGCTGTGATTGTTGGTACAGTTACAGACGATGTTCGTTTGCCTGAGATTCCATGCATGAAGGTTACTGCTTTGAGGTTTACCGAGACTGCGAGGGCAAGGATTGAGAAGGCTGGTGGGGAATGTTTGACTTTTGACCAGTTGGCTCTTAGAGCTCCTCTTGGACAGAACACGGTATGAGTTTTATTAGTATATTCTACATGTTTTATGCCGACATTGATGATGTCTACTAATAAATATCCTTAGTAGCGTTTGGTGCATGTCTTTAGTTATTTGATTGTGGTATACAATTATTTTGCTTCGATATGCTAATGCCAGTATGTTAACATATAATGTGAAGCCATTTAATCAATTGCTTTCAACTGATTAAAGTCTGTATGCGACAAACACAGTGGTATTTGTATCTGGGTTATTCAAAATAATTGCATTCGTATGTGATGAGGTGAAAAAACAATGAAAATCCATTTTTTACGTCAGGTGAATTTACTAAGGAAAATGAGGCTTTATGCTGCACATTTTTTCTATTTTTGTTTCACAGTATGTCATTTCCACAATTTTAACCTCATCTTTCTTTTTCTGTTTACTCATGAGCCTTCTCCATGATATTTTATTCATCCAATCTCTTTGTTCTTCTCTTGTCTGAGACTGCTAGGCTAGTATGTTTAATACCAAATCACCCATTTGCTTTTGTATATGAACATTTGAAATTATTGTTTCCATATTAATTAGAATCATTTACAGTTTATAGATTATAGATTATTATGTTTCCTCTGTAACCTAATATTACCAGAAGTAGTCGTCACATATTTTTTTAATAAATACGACTACCATAGAAGGACAACAACCTTCAAACTCAAGCTAGGTGGGTAATATAATGTGAGAAACAGTTATAGTGTAACCTCTAGTGTGTGCAAGAACAAATGATATCCAATTAAACCACAATCTAAGAACAAGCTCAATTTTTGAGGATCTTTGCTCCCATTATCTTTAGAATCATGGTGCATGCCTAATATTCTAACTTTTGAATTCGCATTGCTAAGTAATACAAACAAACTTTCATAACTGGTGTGTTGCTGCCCAACCTTCTATATTATATAACTTTTATATATTTACATACATTGTTATTTGTTCTATTTTTGTATTCATTTGATGTATTAATTGTGTGATGAATGCCATTTCAATGTTTTTGTTTGACAAGAATCATATGGAATTGGTGGGTTAAGTGGGATCTGCATATCTAGTCATAATGATTTTGAAGGCAAAACATTTTATATGATGGTTTAGTTTCTTTTGCCATACAATCATAAGATGGAAGACTTGGCTTAGTTTTCTGCATCATAGTTCCGTATAACGATCACAAGAATATCAGTGTTGATTTTGTTTGTTAATAAACCAACATCATCAATCAAAATTACATGGTGCAGGTTTTGCTAAGAGGTCCAAAGAACTCTCGTGAAGCAGTTAAGCACTTTGGAAAGGCTCCTGGTGTGCCACACAGTCACACCAAGCCCTATGTGCGATCCAAGGGAAGGAAGTTTGAGAAGGCTAGAGGAAGAAGAAACAGCAGAGGCTTTAGAAACTAAGCCACCCTCAATGTTACTGAGGTGGGACTCATTGAATCAATGTCAGGCTTTATACTTTCGTCTTAAAATTTGGTCATCTGTTAAGCCGTTAGACATACTTATTATGATGAAATATTTTGTTCTTAGGCATCTTTTTTGGACTTGTTGGGTGTTTTGAATCTTAAAAGTATTTTCTTTTAGATTTCTTTGAATTTGTTTGAAATTTGGGTTTCGCTGTGCACTTCTGTTAATTTCTGATATGAACATAAGGTCCTAACTGCTATTAGGATCAATTTTATTTATCATAACATATAATCTGCGGTTACAAGGGTCTTGCTTTCATTGCGAAGCCATTTATCACGTAATTCCTGCTTTTTTGCTTTTAATTGTCCATCCAAAAGTGTTTACAGTTAAGTCTTGTCACCGAAGTATGGTATCTTTTGGTTCAGTTGACTGGCCTTGTTTTCCCAATAAAAGTAGGGCGTCACGATTTCTTGTTATAATGTAGAGGTTAAGGCTACAGATGGATTCCGGTGAATAGTTATCAAAACCAATTTGGCCTTATTTAGCACCGATCTTTCCGATGCTGTTGATTTACCTTATGAGTGCAGTCGAGTCTAACATAAATCGTAGTAAATGATGCGATTGTTTACAGTAGGACATCCAAAAATAACCAGACATGTGTCAAGGACTGAATAAAGTGACCAGCTTCTTTCTATTCCTTATTCATTAATATCGACTTTTCGGTTTGCCATAAATGGAAGACACTTATTGGTCCACGAAGAGACGTACACAATAAATGTACCATAAACCTTACGTTATTCAGGAGAGTGATTGAGTTCGATTAAAGATTGGACCAGTCATTGCTTGGTTTTCATAAGATTCCATTATTCTGGTTTAGCACATTCTTTACACAACAAGTTCATTTGTCTACCTTTTGGTTTGCTTCCACAATTGAGTGAAATGTACCATATGAACAACTCTATTGGTCAATTTTTACGAGCATATGCTTTAGTATGTTTGCATGTTCCCATTTGATTGAAGAAATTACACGGGTCGTTCACGTTCTCTAAATAACACTCACCGTCCCTGTGCTATTGTTTTACGTAGATCATCTCTGTAGTTGCAGTTTATTACGTAGAACGTCCTTTTGTCTAATGACCGTTAGTTTAATCCGTTAAAGGACCTTGAGTGTAATTTTTATATTTTTCAAATTTAAAATTTATTTAATATTCTTGTTTAATTTAATTAAATAATTAATTTAACTTTTTAGTAAACTATTCAATTTTATTTAATTTAATTATTTTAGTAATTTTTTTATTAAAATAAATTTTTGTTTGACAGTAAAAATGATCAACTTAATCATTCTAGTTTGTACAAATGATTTCATCCACACTAACTCACTAAGAATATCATTAGAATCTTCAAACAATCATTACCAATAACTGTCACATTTGATCACTATTCACGCTGACAAATACGCATGTATTAACCGCTCCCTAAATTTACCATATCTGAAAATAAGATAAAAAAAAACTGAACGAATATGATAAAATTATATCAAACTTTGAAACAACAAAACCTAGATCAAACAAAAATACGCAAAATCGAAACAAAAAATTGAACTTGAAAACGTTAACAAGTATACGAACTTTAACCATATAAATAAATGTAGATATTGAAAACGAACGCAAGATATGTATAATCAAAACTAGAAGAAACAAGTTGATCATTTCAATTGTTAAAAAAAATAACTATTAAAAAAATCAATTTAAATAGTTAAAATTGAATTGAAAAGTTTATTAGAAAAGTAACTTAATTAAATAAAACTAAAAAGGGCATTTAATTATTTCAAAGTTTAAAAAATATATAATTACACGAATAGTATATGTCATTAATATTAGTACACTCAAGATCCTTTAACTAACTAAACTAATAATCGTTAAAACAGAAGTATGGAAGAAGCTTCTTGAGGGCTAGGGGGTGGTGGCCCCTCCAAGAATTTAGGGGTGTTTGGCCTGGCTTATAAATTGGAGTTTTTAACTTTTTAGCTGAAAAGCCAAAAGTTAAAAGTCTCATTTTTTTGACTTCAAATAAAAAAGTTTTTTTGTTGTAAAAAGTTAAAAGTTTAAAAAGGTGTTTGGGGGAACTTAAAAGTTTTTTTGTTGTAAAAAGCTTAAAAAGCTAAAAAGCTTTTTTGAAAAGCTAATCCAAACACCGCCTTTGTTGTAATTAGCTTTTTTATTTTATAGTGGTTGAAAAAAAAACATGTAATTACGTATCTCGCCCACATAAAATATGGAATTAGTAAGGGGACTTTTGTTTTATCTGATTACTGAAAGCTGAAATCTGAGAACCAGTTCTGAATATTAAGAGTTAGCATCTGAAATCTGAATACAAATCATTAAGATCGTTTGATAAATAAAAGTGCAAACATCTGAATACATGTGCTTAACAATTTCTTGGTGTGACACAAATTGCATTAATAGAAATTAAGTTACAAATTACTCAACTTACGAAAAGAGAAAATTGCAGGAGTTTCTCAACACAATAATAACTTCAATAAATAAATTGTCATGAAATAATAAAAAAAAATACATGAACCAAGAAAAAGAAAAAAATAATTTTAATATGTAAACTAACATAGGAATCCCATTTATGCGAGACAATAATAGATAGAACGTTAGGGGATATATTGTTCTCAATTAGAAGTTTTAAGCAATTGTAAATAGCTTACTGAATAAGTCATTTTTCAGCTAGGTTAAGACTTAATTAGAAAAAACTATTAAAACATCTTAATGATCTTTAGCTTACTGAATAATACAACTATCACCTTTTAAGATATTATAAACTCAGATAAAATAACTCTAAGTCAGTACGTGAAAAATCATGGCCCAGGCCCAATGTTTAATGTTTAATGGTTCCGTTTTACTTATAAAGATGTACGTTTTTATGTGTCAAAAATGATGGTTCCGTTCTATAAACGAAGTACTATACATTTATAAATGAAGTACTATATATTTTGAGAATTTTTAAATATTAACACATTTTATGTTAGGTGCAGTAACGGTAGGAACGTATATTTTTATTTTTTAATTTTAAGATTACCTAATTTTTTTGATTAAAAAAAATAATATCAAATTTATTAGAATTTTATGTTGTTTAAGATGAAATAATATTTTTTTTAAATGTGATACACATTATAAATTATTTAGTGTGTAACACACTAAAAAATTGTGACACACAGTTGTGTATCGTATATATATACTAGATTTCAAACTCGCGTATTCACACGGGGCCGCTGAATGTGTATTTGATTTTTTTAATTATTCAAATGATATATATGATAAAGTTCGAACGTTTTATATGAGTCGAATAATAAACATGAAGTTTAAAACTAAAATATTTATAGTAGTATGTGTACTAAACATCTAGCTACCTAATTTGATAGCTATTTTTAACAATGTATGGGACTAAATACAATTTTCGCATATGAATTTTTTTAAAAAAAAAGAGTTATGTATTGTTTAGTATAAGAATCCTTAACACACAAATAATACTAAATTTTTTACAAATGACATGTACTATTGTTATTTATATTCTATCATCAAATTTTGAGATATTTTAGAGGTTTTATTTATAAATTAAGTGAAAATGAGAGAGACTAAATTAATTTATTAAAATTAGATAATTGATGACATCATAAATGTGTTTCTTATATTATATTTATAAGATAAGATATTATATATATAAATCAATTTCATATTTAAGAGAATAAAATTATAAAAATATTGATATTATTTATTTTAGAAAAAATGTATATAGATGAAAATAGAAATGAAAAAGATCGTTTCTAGCATATACATTATCGTTTATTAATGCCATAAGTACAACTATAATCTGACTCATCAATTATCGTTCTTCTTACTTCCGCTCGAATTGTCAACACCGCCGCTCTATCTAAACATATGTTAAGTGTGTTTCTTTCGTTATTACATGCATATGCATCTGTTATATTGATAAATATTTCATGATTTCATAATGTTATAATGTTATTTTCTTCATTAAAATTTTTGTCGTAGTTGGTTCTGGTTCAAGCAAAGCTGTACATACTTCCTCCGTCCCAATTTAATTGTCATGTTTTGACTTTTGGAGTATTTCTTTTTCAACTTTGATCTTGAATATATTTGTTTGTGTTATATAATATTTGATGTAAAATATATGAATTGATTGAGTTTTAAATGTATTTTCATTGGTATAATTTTAATCAAATATTATATAACACAAACAAAAATATTTAAGGTCAAAGTTAAAAATGAAAGACTTCAAAAGTCAAAATAGAACAATTAAATTGAGATGGAGGGAGTAATAATTAACGAAACTGATGGTCTCATAATTTTTTAATATTTAATGAAAATGAAATTTCTATGATCTAAAGATAGGTATATCCGTATATATGCATATTAATGAAACATGGAAACAAGCAAGGAAGCCCAACATACCCATATGCTACATCCTTGAAAGTCAAATAATTAAACATTTCCAATAATACCATCTACTAAACAAATAATTAAATTAAACTATACGTGATAATATAGAAAAACTCATCATATATTATTAATTTAATTAAAAATATTATAACAAGCTCATACCCTTTGAATTTCATTTTTCAAATTAGTTACAAACAAATAATTAAACTATAGGTGACTTTTTTCTAGTGTTATATACTTGGATGACTTATTTAAAACATTTTCTAATTAATTGGCTATTTTGTATAGAAAGCTGATAATTAATTTCATTTTCCTTCCCCTTTTACGCAACTCAAAAGTACACGTACCTTAGATAACAATTTCATTTTCTCTTTATTCTCCCTTTTCTCCTCCTTTATCTAATACTCCAAAATACATATTTCAACGTATACGTTACTAGTATGTTACCCGCACAACGCAGCAGTAACAACTAATTTATTTATTTTTATTGCGTACAATTGTAACTTTCTTAAATATCATTTTATCTTTGAATAATAAAATAAAAAATTTCGTTCGCTACCGTATAGATAATATTTAAATTGATTAAAAAAAATATTTTGTATGTCATCAAAGATTAGGTGTTCGATTGATGCTCAAATATTGAAATAAAAATTTCCTATTTATGGTCATTTTCATTTATAAGTAGAACAAGGGTAGATTAGTAATTGTGATTATGTTTTAAGAATTAAGACTCTATGAAGATGTTTTAGTGAGTACATTTTTATTTTTGGGTTGTCCTAGCGCTGACAATTTTCAACTCGACTTAAAACCCGACACGAACTCAACTCGAATATAATCAGGTTTGGGTCGAGATTTTTGAGGAGCCAACCTGTCAACCCGAAATCCGCCAACATGATATTTTTTCGGGTTGGGTTTGGGTAAGCAAATGAATTTATGGGTTGAACCCGACAATCTGAAATATTTTAATATTATTATAAATTTATTTTAATTTAAATATAACACATTATTTGTACATTTTTATTTAATGATCTATGATTTTTTCCTTTATACCTTTGTGTTTTTGTAGAAATTGTGAATTAATGACGTTCTGGTAATGAATCCAACTTAATATAATATGTATTATGATTATTTTTGGAATTTTGTAAACATTTTTACTATCATAAATGATTAGGCGATTAGCTATTATTTTTGTAAAGATTGACACATGTGATCTATTTGACCCAAGTAACCCGAAACCGACCTCAAAACTCGAAAATCACCCGAAAACCTGGTTACTACATTAAAAATCGGGTTAATCGGGTTGGATCCGGGTTATCAGGTTTTGGGTTGAGTTGAAAATCTAATTATAAAATCAGGTTGGGTTCGGGTTGACCATTTCTGACTCGCTAACCCGATCCAATCCGAATTGCCACCCCTAGGTTGTCATATTATATGTGTCCATCTTGTATTTCAACCAATCAAAAGAGATTTTAGTGGGTAAAAATAATATTTTATTGGTGAAGAGTGAAATTAGTGAGTTTTTTAAAACTTCGTGCAAATTTAAAGTGAACAAATAAGATATATATTAAAATAAATTTATATAAATAAAAATAAGATTACATCCGAAAGAATGATCATATTTTCCGGGTCATAACTTGTTTCGAGAACCGAAAATCCAAGTTCTTGTGTTTTGAAATCGAATATTTTCCATTATATATTAATTATTAGTTAGTATTATTATTTAATATTAATACTATTACATTACCCTTTTTTTTAAGAAAAGAAAGCCTTAATTGTATATATTGACCCAATTAAAATTTAGTGTCTCAGAGAATATTTTTAAAAAAAGAGAAATATATATAAAAAAACAAATTTGAAACATGGCAAGTAGAGATTTTAACCGGTGAAATAAATGAAGTAGACCAGGTCCAACTCCTGCAACTAACGCAACGCGTCTTCACGTCTATATAGCACGTGCAACAATAGTTTTTAATCATCAATTACAAAAAAAAAAAATAGGAGTAAACTTTACAAGACCACTCTCAACCGTTACTTCTTCATTTGTTTCTTCAGTTTTATTACGTCAGTACATCCAAAACTGATGAAAGACTGATAAACACTATCAACAATCATTTCATCACTTCAATTATCGGGCCCTACATTTAACAATATACATACATTTACATACACTAAACAATAAATAATAATACATTAAATATAAGTTGAGCCCTCGAAAAACTCCTCTTATTTTTTCGGTTTACCAAAGAGATTGACATAAATTATTTGTAATTTGATAATGATCACCTATCTTCATGAATATAATTGCTCTCAATAAACTTAATGTACTATCAAATTTTGTATAAATTAATCTTTAAACGTAACTTTTAACGCTATAAATAGTAAAATCCAAAAATTTATAATAAATAGTGATGATTTGTAGATCACCGTTTTTATCAATATATCATCAAAGATGTTTTATGATGGTATACGTTAAAAAAATGATAGTGTACAAATCCCCACTCACACATGAGAGGATACTTTGTGGGACTACAATCTTAGTTTTTCAAAAGTAAAAATGATTTAATATTCGTTTATAATCTTACAAAAGGTAATGGGTTTTGGAATAAAAATTGCAAAAGAGAAAAAATGATGTTCGGGAGTCGAGTCACTGAGTCAGATTTAAGGGGATTGGTATTCCAACATATACATAATAAAACTGGTAAATATTATATCGAATCATCGTAAATAGTCTCACGATTTTGATCAACGGAACAATGAACGTTCTATTCGTATTATTGTCGTCCTGATTTTTAATGGATCGTTGAAATTTATGAATAACTAAAAAGTGCAATTATAAGGGAGTTTTGTAAGAAAATATAAGAAATATGGATTAATGAGCAATTGAGGAAGTCCAATTTATAAGAAATTTTAACATGCGACTCATATTAAGGAGTGGGGGTGTTTAAACGGTCGAGTTTTGATTTAATGAAGTTATTCGAGTCGGTTTGCAAGGTTTTCTGAAAAAATAAAAATCGCCCGATACCCAAACCGAAACTATAGAAATCCAATCCAAACCAACCAAATAACATTCGAGTTGATTGGTTTGGGGCCGTAAACCCCAACTTGTGATAACAGTAAAAAAAACGAGAATAACTTTAAGTGAACTCAACTTTGATGCGAAATTAACTTAATTTTCTTCCTGAAATATAATAATATAATATAGGATAGGGATTAAAAAAAAAATAATTTTTTAAAGAAAATAGAGAAGTTAACCATTTATTTTACGTTTTCTATTTAATAAATAAAATATATATTGAATCCTACTTTTATGTCAAGGATCATAACTTAACTATGTTAATTATGTGTTGCATTGTTGCAGTATTAACCACTAGAAATTATTCAAAATTGGTTAATGAATTCGTTTGTTCCAATAATTTGTATCACTCAGAGCAATGATGTATATTATCTTAAGGTGTCATTAGTATATTATCTTAAAGTTATTTTCACTAATTTTTAGTGATATAATCCTCCTACTAATAATATTATAACATATATTTTGGTAAAATTATCAAAGAATGATACGCGGAGTGATAATTATTAATAAAATGATATATACTAGCAAGATTATTAAAAAAGCTAGAGAATTAGAAAAATAAATTATTAATTATTTTTTTATGAAATTGTTGAGGGATTTAATCCTATATAAAAAGGATACTAGATAAGAAGTCAATAAGAGAGCGACAATTATCCTTATCATTTTCCTCATTTCTCTCCTTTTTCTCATTCTCTCATATTCTCTCATACTTTTTCATCCACTTTCTTTAAAAAATAAATTATAATCTTTTTTATTAATATATTTTTTAAAAAAAAATTTGTTAAGTTTTTTAAAAAAACTTTTAATAAGTTTTTAACCTTTTTCAATTTGATGTTATTTTTATTATTTTTTTTCTTTTTTGCTTTTTTTGCTTTTTTTGTTTACTATTATTATTTTTTGATTTTAACACTATTAAAATATAAATATGATGCATTTGACATTTAACTATCATGTACTTGACTTTTAAATATGATACACTTGACTTTTAACTACAACGCAATGTATTTATTATTATGATATATTGGCGTTTAACTACGATTCACTTGACATTTAACTATCTTGCATTTGACTTTTAACTATGATGCACTTGACTTTTAACTACAACGCAATGTATTTATTATTATGATATATTGGCGTTTAACTACGATTCACTTGACATTTAACTATCTTGCATTTTACTTTTAACTATGATGCACTTGACTTTTAACTACGACGCTATGTATTTATTATTATGATGTATTGGCGTTTAACTACAATTCACTTGACATTTAACTATTTTGCATTTGAATTTTAGCTATGACGCACTTGACTTTTAACTATAACGCAATGTATTTATTATTATGATGCACTTGAAATTTGGCTATGATGCACTTGAAATTTGGCTATGATGCACTTGACTTTTAACTATGGATGCAATTATTACTGTGTTGCATAATTAGTTAAAAATAAGTGGATTACGATGCATTAAAAATTAAAATTTAATGCAGCATCATTGTATAGTTAAGATACACTCAAATTTTAAGTTTGATGCACCACAATTATTACTATTTAAATTACTATGATGCACTGTACATTCAACTGTGATGCACTATAGAATTTTTAAATTAGGTGCATTACATTATGACAAGGATGCATCGTTCTTATGATGCATTTGACTTTTGGCTATAATGAATTTGACTTTTAACAATGATGCATGCAATCATTGACGTGATGCATTGTATTTATTAATTACCATGATCCACTATGTTTATACTTTAAAAAATAAGTGCATCGTATTTCAACCAAATGATACATTTATTGAAAAAAAAACCACTACATTATCATTTAAATAAAAGTAAAATAATTGAAATAAATGTTTAAGTAATTTTAAACAAATAAGTACAAAAAATAATAATATTAAATTGAGTTTAAAAAAGTTTAAATGGATTAAAGAAGAAAAAAAGCATATAAAAAGCGTTTTAAAAAATTAAAATAAGTTTAAATCGTTAAATTCAAGGTTAAAAAAATATTAGATGAACATACAAAAGTGAATGTAAATTTTTTTAAAATAGATGTGAGAAGAAAAAAAGAGTAAAATAAAAGAGAAAATAAGCCAACAAATTTGTAAAAGAAAGAAGAGGTTTAGAAAAGAAATAGAAAAATGTAAGAAAAAAAAGTGAGAGGAGTTATTCTTATATTCCTTTCTTTTTTGCTACACAACTTCTAATTTTCTCTAAAACCACACCCAACTATTTATCATCTTACTTTTCACTTTGCTAATCCTCTCAAGTCCCAACACCTCACAATTATGTTAGAGTTATGTCAAGTATTATGTATTTTATTATTATTCTATTTTATTTAGTGGTTGACCTTTTCATATGGCTAGTTACTCTTTTTCATAAACCTACATATATATCTTGTCGATACTTTTTAAACATTCACTAAGATTCTGAAAATAATTAAAAGAATATTAATTTGACATTGGAACGAATCACATGGAGATTCTAAAAAGCCATGTTAGATTTTGCCTATCACGTCTTTAATTGATTCAATTCACACGATGGCTTAACTTTATTCAACCTAATTAATGATACATGCATCATCATATGTACATGTACATTCACGGATTCAGGATTTAAAGTTACTGGTATCTCAATTTTTGTAAACCTGTAACATAAACAATGAATACAGCTAAACACGTGCAACTGAACCCGAAGCAACTGATACTCTTACTTTTTATATGACTCCACCCATGCATACATACATACATACATACATACATACATACATACATACATACATACATACATACATACATACATACATACATACATACATACATACATACATATATATATATATATATATATATATATATATATATATATATATATACGAACTTGCATGTATGTTTAGCTACGCAAAAAGACCATATAATGAAAAGAAGTATAATTTTTGAGGAAATTATGTAAATAGATTTCTTGTCTACATATTAATTGATAAATATTTTATGAGATACTATTTTACATTGAATATTACTTAATTTATTTAATAGTTATTAGTTGTAACAATTTATTATGTAAATATACTTATTAATATTATATATAAATAATATTATTGGTCATAGCATAATTATATTGTATTATGATTATTTATTGATATTGATATTATAATTTTTTATTAATAATTAAGAGTGTATTTGGCAAGCAAATTTATCGAGTTTATGAGAGTTTAAACTTATTTTTTTTATATAAGTTGAAGTTTTTAACATTTTTTTGTAAACAAAACTTTAGATACTTATTAAAGCCTAGTTGACGTAGCTTTTAAAATAAGTGTGTAACTAATAAAAGTTAAAATTACATAAATACCCCTTATATAATTATTTATTTATTTATCATTATTTTTTTTACTATTTTATGTCAATTTACATTTTTAAGCTCAAGTTCTATTTCTTTTGTCAAACACTTACAAAAAAAAAGTAAACTTCAACTTCACTTCAATTATAAAATGTATCTATAAGCTTTCACCTACAACTAACTTTTTCAAACACACGTTAGCTATTGTTACTTTGCACTAATAATGTATTAATTTTTTGTTATATTTCAATTGAAAAATTACATTTTAAACTTATTATCATTACTGCTAGTTTTATTTCATTTTCTACCAACCAATTCACGATTAACAGATTTTCACTATTTAGTTCTTGCCAATTCTGATTTGCTTAAAATGTAGTCTATTTAAATTTCAGTCTATAGAAAGGAGAGAGAAGTGTGATATGTGATGTGTTAGATGTTGAGTAGAGTCTGCATGAATTTTAAACATATATAAGTAAGCTCATATAGCACTATTCATAAATAAGTTAAGTTACATTAGTTTGGTTCTGAATTTTGTACTTATTTACACTATATTTAAAACATTTGTATAATAGTCATAACATAATTAAGTTGAAGTTTTAATTTTCCTATGAGATTACATAACTTAAAATGCAATATCCAACTAATCCATTACTAATTAACTAGCTGGTAACTCGTACAATGTGGCAAAAATGTATTTGAAATCGGTAAAAAAAAAGACATTAACTTTCCGGATATTGGTTTATACAATTATGAAAATAGCATACAATTCGTTTGACTATATACTTAATTAGAAATTAGATAAGGTATCTTAGATTTAGAGTTGTGTATGATCTTTATGAATCGTATATTTTTAAGTATTTAAGAAAGAGAAAGGCATATGCTTTATAAGTAGTGTTTATAAGTAGTGTAGATTTACAAATTAAGAATCATTATTTACCATTTACTACTCCTTCCGTTCTAAATTATTATCATCAGACAGAAAACACACAGTACATTTATTACTATTGACCATCAATAAAATTTCATCTTTACCATTTTCAAACATTTTGATTGGTTGATTTTAAAAGAAAACAATTATTTTAGGACATACTAAGATAAAAAGGTGGACAAATAAATTGAGACGGAGGGAGTATTAGTTAACAAACTATGAACATAAGCCTCTTTCCATAAATATAATATTACTACAATTTGAATGCAATGAAGGAAGAAGATGCATTATTATTGTTATTATTATTATATTATTATTATTAATTATTATTAGTATTAAATTTCCTTGTAGACACTATACACTCCCCCTATATATCCAACCTCATCTTGTCTCACTTTGCATTTATAATTCACATCTACCATAATAATACCCTCATTCATCATGCAATCCAATCTCACTTCACAGACCCCAAAACGCCGTCGTTTCCTGCTTCTTCTTTTTCCATTTTCAGCCCTCCTATTACTCACAATCTCCCTTTCTTCTCATTTCACATTTACAAACCATCACCCTCAACTTTCAATAATTTCAAAGCACACCCCTCTACATCTACACATTCACAAAAAACTCCAAACACAAACCGCAAAATTACAATGCGCAGGTGCACGCTACCACGAGCTCTGCGTCTCCACGCTAACGCGTATCGTACCAGATCTCACCTCCACAACGTTGCCGGAAATCATCTCCGCAACTGTCAACGAAACAATCTCCGACGTCCGATCAACCGACTTCAACGTCACGAACATTCGCCGGAAACTACCGCACCTTACCGTACTCGAAGTCCGAGCACTCGAAGACTGTCACACATTATTCCTCGAAACCGTTTCGGAGCTCAAAACAGCCGTTTCCGATTTATCTAAATCTCCGGCGAAAAAATACGACGATCTCCGTACTATGCTTAGCGCCGCGATGACGAATCAAGCCACGTGTTTGGAAGGATTTGAAGGAAGTAAATCACAAGTCAAAATTAGTCGTAGTTTTCGAAAAGCGTTAAAAGGAATCACACGTCAAGTTAGTAATTCACTTGCATTATTGAAAAAATTAAACGAAACACAAACGACGTCATTTGATGAACAACGTCGGTTTCCGAAATGGTTAAAGAGAACTGATAGAAAGTTGTTGCAATTAGCGGCGAATGAGACGAAATACGATTTAGTTGTGGCTCAAGATGGAAGTGGTAATTTTACGAAGATTGGTGAAGCGTTAAACGCGGCACCTAATGCGAGTGCTACTAGGTTTGTGATTTATATTAAAGCCGGCGCGTATTATGAGTATTTGGAAGTCATAAACAAGAAGATGAACTTGATGTTCGTTGGTGACGGGATTGGGAAGACGTTGATTAAAGGAAATCGGAATGTTATCGATGGCTGGACTACTTTTCGCTCGGCCACCGTCAGTAAGTAACACTATTACTGTCACTGTTATTATTATTGTTGACTAAGAATAATAACGACGGCTCTAAGGTGTTAGTAATATGTTAAGGTATACATAAATACTTATACACACAATTAAAAAACTCAATGCCCTCATGTTAATTGGTTATCGTACGATATTTATGCATGTTAAAACTTTTTTACGATAACTCTAAAGTCTGTCATTAATAAAACATGTGTTAGTAATAGTTGTTTTATATACTGTAGTGGTTAATATGGGTTATTATTACGTTTTAAGGTATTTTTGTTAAGAGAATACTTTGATGTTGATAGGAGGTACTATCGTTTTGTGGGTGGTACAAACAAATCCGATATGGGTATCTCACGTTGTTACCGTTTCCATTTTTAGATAAAAAATGAGGTACCATTCTAAAGGGGTTAGGGTTGGGGTTGGAAACTAGGTAAAACACAATTTGGGATAAATTTTTTGGTTATAATTGTTACCTTTTATGGCAATTTTTTGAAATTATTAGGTTGAGATTAACAAGTAGAAAACTTGGTTATGAAACCTAGGATTACACTTAAAAATAAACCAAAAATAATATTTTCAAAGAAAAAAATAAGATTGAAACAAACAATATATAGCTATTTCCTATGAACATAATCAAACATGTTTAGTGATTAAATAGTAAATCAACTAAAATAAAATATATACATATTAATTTATTTGATTTAATGATTAAATAAGTAAAGAAAAATGAAAGATTTAGAAAGAAAATCAAAATGAATAACAAGGCCCAATAAAACTAAAGGAAATAATAAAGTAAAGTCAATCCAATGGTTGTGACTGACAAAAATAAGGTTATTAAATTGGGTTAAAAATAAGGTTGAATCTAGAGCAAAAAAAATGACAGGTTGTTGGGCCGTAGGTCACGGAAATGACAATGCAATTTGTACTATTAAACCCCCTTTGTCGGTGTGTTTGCTTTCTATTTAAAGGAACCCACTTTCATGTAATTAACTGCACTTATGTACGTACCCATTAATTAAATACTGTTAAAACATGATTCTTAAAAACCACAAATCTTATGCAACATGTCTAACATATCTTGGTGCAATGGTAATTTTATAATGCAAATACTTCCCCGTTTCAAAATTATACTACACGGTTTTTTTTTTCTTTTTCTTTCCAATTTAGTTGTCCACTTCCATAAATAAATAGGACATTTTGATTGAAATTGCCATATTATGCTTATTTTAAATTATCATTACAAACTTTAAAGAAATTAGTAATCAATTAGTTAAGGGTAAAATTGTCATTATGCAAAAAGTAAGAAAAAGAAAGCAGATATGGATATGTTTTTATTAAATTATGTGTTTCGAGTTACAATTATTTTGAGACGGAAGGAGTATTATGTTTTACTAATATTGTTCCTCTAACATTGTATGATATTTCTGTTAACAAAAAAAGGGAAAAAAATCATACAGTAAACTTTTAAGTTTGACAAAATTAACAATTTAGCTTAAAAACCCAAACATGTAGTACTTCAAAGTGTTGGTATCATAAAACAGCAACGTATATATCTCGATATTTTACATCTATCATTATACTCCGAATCAGTCACCAAATTAGTTGAAAAAAGAAGTATCTTAATCACTTTTAACGAATAAAAAATTATGTATGTGAATTAGGGGTTTAAACGGGACGAAACTACTCAAGATCGATTCGATTCGAGCTCGAGCTACTCGAGTAGACTGTTGAGTCGAGCTCGATTATTAAGATACTCATCTCGAGAGGCTTGTGAGTTTAATAAGCTTGCATTTTTGTACATTTTTACCCTCTATTAATATGCATATTAACATATTTACCAATAAACTTTGAGTTGGGTCGAGGCATCGAGCATAAAACGTTATAATTCGCTGTATATTGTGAATATTACGCTAGTAGTAAATTAAAGCTATCACAAATATCCTTTTTTAATGTGTGAACTTTTATTTAGTAGATCTTAATTTTCAAACTTGAAGTATGATGGTAGTTTCTTTTAAAGTAAAAAAGTTTTTGTAAACACTTTTTACTACTGGAGCACGTGACTAATCTTATCGATAGAGAGACGGACGAATCAATTATGTGTATTTGTATTTTTTTTTCTTAATTACGTGTACAAAATTGCAGTTGTGGTAGGTGCAAACTTCATAGCAAAAGGTATAACAATCGAAAACTACGCGGGACCCAGCAAACACCAAGCAGTTGCATTACGTAGCGGCTCCGACTTTTCCGTATTCTACCAATGCAGCTTCATAGGTTACCAAGACACACTCTACGTTCACTCCTTACGTCAATTCTACCGTGAATGCGACATTTACGGTACAGTCGATTTCGTATTTGGTAACGCGGCAGTCGTATTCCAAAAATCAAATTTCTACGCTCGACAGCCCGACCCAAACCAAAAAAATATCTTCACCGCACAAGGTAGAGATGACCCTAACCAAAACACGGGCATTTCAATACTAGATTGCAAAATTGCAGCCGGATCAGAACTTATTCCTAATCAGTCGATGTTTAAATCGTACCTAGGACGGCCGTGGAAGGAGTTTTCTAGAACGGTTATTATGAGATCATCTATTGGTGATGTGATTGAGCCTGCGGGTTGGTTAGAATGGGACGGTAATCAATCATTGAGTACGTTATATTATGGTGAGTATTTGAATAGAGGGCTGGGTTCGAATACAAGTCGTAGAGTTACTTGGCCCGGGTATAGACCGATTTTGAATGTGAGTGAGGCGAGTTTGTTTACTGTTGGGAATTTTATTCAGGGTGGGGAATGGTTGAACAGTACCGGTGTACCGTATTATCTCGATTTACAACCAAATTTAACGGTTGCGACTCGAGTTTAATAGGGATTGAGTGGTGATTATTTGGAAATGTTGTATTAGATGAAAGATTTGTTGTTTATTTGAAATTGTTGTAATAATGTATTGATTGATGTAGAATTGATAAAGGAGATATTTATGGATTTATGTTTATTCTTAAGTTTAAGAAATTTAAGAGAACAATTTTGCTTACATATAATTCTTATTTAATTTTTTATAGTTTATGAGATCTTGAGGGTTATCGGTAAAAAATTCAAAATTGCTTTGGTCAATTTGTATGCATAGTGAATGGAGATATTTCATGAATTGATCATGTTGCTCGAAAACCTAATTTGGATCGACTACGAGGTCTCAATATCCTTCGGTTGTATCTCTATGTTGAGAATTGCGTTGATATTTCAAAATGTGAGCGATACAAATATATATGAGTAACGATACATGAGTATAACAGATAGGCCTAAAAGTTCGTTTAGCTGATAGGAATTGGTCAGCTTTGATTAATTCAAATAGCTCGTTAGTTTTGACAGAATAATCGGTCTTTGATTGACCCACTTATTTACGTTTAATTAGGAGTTAGTTATTTTGTTTCTGTTGAAGTAATTTCGCTTTGTAAGCTCTCTATATAAAGAGCTAATTTCATTCAATAAAGATAATCAGTGCAATTAATCAAAAGGTGTGTGATTATCCAATTTCAACAATTGGTATCAGAGCTCTGTTCTAAGGTTTTTACCATAAATTAGAGAGAAAGGTGAAGAGAGCTCAATTAGAAGCTCTAAGAAAGGAATTTGAGATGCTGAACATGAAAGAAGGAGAAACTGTTAATAGCTATTTTGCTAGAACATTGGCAATAGCCAAAAAGATGAAGACATGTGAGAAATGGTTGAACAGACTACAATTACAGAAAAGATTTTGAGATCCATGACCTCAAAATTCAATTATGTAGTCTGTTCAATTGAAGAATCCAATAATATTGATGATCTTACACTAGATGAATTGCAAAGTAGCTTATTGGTTCATGAGCAACGTATGAAAGGGAATGTCGAGGAAGAACAAGTTCTCAAAATTACCAATGAAGAAAGAAGTTTTAGAGGAAAACCACGAGGTGGATACAGAGGAGGTTCCAGAGGAGGACGTGGTCGAGGTAGGAGTTATAATCGTGACACAGTTGAGTGTTTCAACTGTCATAAATTGGGACATTATCAATATGAATGTCCTAGTTTGGAAAAGAGTGCAAATTTTACAGAATTGAATGAGCATGAGGAGGTGCTACTGATGGCATTTATGGAGAAAGAAAATGCACAAAAGAATGAAGTGTGGTATCTAGATTCAGGTTGCTCCAATCACATGACTGGAAACAAACAGTGGTTTGTTGAACTTGATGAACAACCACTACACTTTGTGAAATTAGAAAACAGTGCAAGGATGCAAGTACACGGACTTGGAAGTATCAAGCTTACTATTGGTGGAATAGTTCACATAGTAAGTCAGGTACAATATGTACCTGAATTAACCACAAATCTATTCAGTCTTGGGCAATTTCAGGAGAAAGGATTAGCCATCTTAATTAAAAATGGTAGATGCAAAATGTATCATGATGAGCTGGGAATAATTTTGCAATTACAAATGATATCAAACAGATTGTTTGCCTTGAAAGCAGAGTTAGTTACTTCAAAATGTTTGCAAGCATCAAGTGAGAACATGGCTAACATATGGCACAAGAGGTTTGGGCACTTAAATCAGCAAAGCTTGAAGGTTATGGGAAAGAAGCAAATGGTGATAGGAATTCCACAAGAAATGGAGACAATTGATAAAGTATGCGAAGTGTGTGTCAAAGGAAAGCAGTATCGCACATCTATTCCTAGTGAAGCAAGGTGGAGAGCCTCAAGAAAACTTCAATTGGTACACACTGATCTATGTGGACCAATCTCACCACATACTGCAAGTAACAAAAGGTATCTGTTAACTTTCATTGACGATTTCAGTAGAAAAACTTGGATATATTTTCTAGCAGATAAAGATGAGACATTTGAGCACTTTAAGGTGTTTAAAACAATGGTTGAAAATGAAGCCCAGACAAAGATAGAGTGTCTCAGATCTGATCGTGGTGGTGAATTCAATTCAAAGGCATTTAATGATTTTTGTAAATCTTATGGTATAAAGAGACAGTTGACAGCGGCTTATACCCCCCAATAAAATGGGGTAGCCGAGAGGAAAAATAGAACCATCATGAATATGGTTCGATGTCTTTTAATAGAGAAAGATATGCCTAAGAAATTTTGGGGAGAAGCGGCCAGATGGACTACACACATCTTAAATAGGTGTTCAACTTCTGCTGTAAAAGATATTACTCCTCAAGAGTGTTGGAGTAATATGAAACCTGATGTTGTATACTTTAAGGTGTTCGGATGTGTTGATTATGTCCATGTTCCAAGTCAGAAGAGAATAAAGTTGAATGACAGAAGCACAAAATGCGTGTTCATTGGGGTTAGTGAAGAATCGAAAGCATACAAGATGTATGATCCAGTAGCAGATAAAATCATCATCAGTAAGGATGTAAAGTTTGATGAAAAGCTTGGTTGGGATTGAGGAAGGAGTTCAATTGAATCTGATTTGTTACTAAATGACGATGAAGATATAGAAAATATTGTAGTAGGTGTTACAGAAGAAAGAGATGATCAAGCAATAAACTTACAGCATAGTGTACCGGTCAACCCAGGTGAAAACAGTAACTCAAATGAAGAGATTGAGCCTAACACGGATCAGCGGAATCCGCATGAAAGAAGAAGAAGAAGGAGTTTACCAGCATACTTACAAGATTATGAAAGTGGAGAAGGGCTCTCAGACGAAGAAGAATTAAATATGGCAATGCTTGCAATTCATGATGATCCACTTACTTATCAAGAAGCTGTCAAAGAAAAAAAATGGAAGGAAGCAATGGATGCAGAAATAGAAGCCATTAAAAGAAATGAAACATGGGAGTTGGTAGAGATACCATCTGGACAAAAAAAGATTGGAGTAAAATGGGTTTATAAGACAAAATTAAATGAAAATGGAGAGGTGGACAAGTATAAAGCAAGGCTTGTTGTGAAGGGATACGCACAACGATATGGGATTGACTATGGAGAAGTGTTTGCTCCAGTGGCTAGATGGGACACCATTAGAATGATGTTATCCGTGGCAGCTCAAAACAAATGGAGTGTGTTTCAACTAGATGTTAAAAGCGCTTTCTTATATGGTGTCTTGAAGGAAATGGTCTATGTAGATCAGCCTGAAGGGTATGTTAAAGCTGGAGAAGAGCAGAAAGGGTATCGTTTAAAGAAAGCGTTGAACGGGCTTAAACAAGCGCCAAGGACGTGGTACAGCAAGATTGAAGAATATTTCTTTAAAATAGGTTTTCATAAGTGTAGTCATGAACATACATTGTTCATTAAAGTTGCAGCTGATAACAGATTTTTGATTGTGAGTCTATATGTAGACGATCTTATTTTTACAGGAAATGACTTAAATTTGTGTGATGAGTTTAAGTCACTGATGAAGAAGGAGTTTGAAATGACGGATCTAGGATAGATGCACTATTTTTTGGGTATTGAAGTGCAGCAGTCTACTAAAGGGATTTTTATATGCCAAAAGAAATTCGCAGCTGAAGTACTTGCAAGATTTGGAATGGAGAATTGTAATCCGGTTAATAACCCAATTGTACCGGGCACCAAGTTGTCAAAGGAGATGAATGGAAGCTTAGCAGATAACACTCTTTACATGCAACTCATTGGAAGCCTAATGTATTTAACAGCTACAAGGCCAGACATAATGTTTGTAGTATGTTTTTTAAGCAGATTTATGTCATGTCCCAAGGAAGCACATATGACAGCAGCAAAAAGAGTGCTTAGATATATCAAAGGCACAATTAAGATGGGTCTGTTATATGAAAGTGGTGAAACTGACACTATTGTCGCACCCCCAAATCATGATGCAACGGAAGTCGGGTCGGGGCACGACTAATCAGGAATCAGTACACATAATAAATAACGAACGACCTCTATATGCGTCGTTTTGAAAACAGTACAAAAATATTACATTGATAAGCCAAATGTTTACACCAATTTCTGATTTCGCGAATAGTTCTAGAGATTTTAATACATAACCAATATTACAAAATAGTAATGCAAGGAAAATCTCCAATGTTTGTAAATCATGCGACTCGAGCTATTGTGTCCTGGAGTAATCCTACTCCTGTTGTGAACCTGAGAATACATACTAAAATGGTCAACAATAATGTTGGTGAGTTCATAGGTTTAGATATCAAAATATAAATGTGAACCACGAGATTTCATAAGTGTTGCACGCATGCAAAATGATGTATACTACTACCATGAGCTCATAGTCCGAAGCTTAACCGATATGAGTTTGCCTCCTGTAGATGCCTAATCCAGAACATCCGTATGAACAAATAATAATGCGCCCGTTTGACCAGTTAGTGCTACTAACCCGGACGGGGATGGTCAATCCCAAATAGATCTATTCATTAATACTCGCGCTAAGATCCATACTAACGAAACTATGATGTGTAGAGGACTTTTGTGTGGATTATGAAAGTGAAACTCATGCAATCCGTATTGTATAAGTTTGTACTCGTGTTCATGAAAATGGTGCATGTATTCTCACCCCAATAGTTAAAACAGTAAAAGAGGGGCTATGAGACTCACCTGAGTCTTGAGAGCGAGCGTTTAAGTAAATAAACGTTTATCCAAAATGTAACCTGCTGGCGCCCTAAACGCACAAGGTTATGTATGAGTGAATGTCTCAAAAGATCATTCATGCTAGTTGTCCACTCAACTAGTTATGTCCAAGTGTTCGTTTATCGTTTGCGTTTAGAAAAATAAATATGTATGGCCCGTTGGTGATATTTTGTGGAAACACAGATTTGATAAATTATGTTACGCATTTTCTACTTTCCGGTTTTGGTTATTTGATTAGTGCGACAAGGGGAAGGGGGGGCGAAGCCCCTGAATGACGGGGGTCCGGGGACAGAGCCCTTGGTAACGGGGTCCAAGGGGTGGCAACCCCTGGCGGGGTCCAAGGGGCAGAGCCCCTGGCTGGGGTCGAGCTGCCAGGTCAGCTTGGAAAATTTTTTAAAAACATATGTTGCTTTAATAAAAACGTAAAGATTTTGTGTTCTTAGCGACACAAAGACTTGTGTCGCTATGTGCGACACTAGGGTGTTATGCGACACAAAGGTATTATGCGACACCAGGATTTGTGTCGCAAGTTGTGATTTCGATTTTGTTTTAGCGACACAAGTGTTAGTGTCGCAGGGAATTGCGACACCAGTTAACACTGTTGGTTGAATTACTGTGACACAAGGGTTACTACTGTTAGTTCAATTTGCTGCGACACTAGCTTAGTGTCGCAGGTTAGTACTGTTTTATGATTTAGCGACACAAGCTTTGTGTCGCAGATTAGTACTGCTGTCTTATGTTTTAGCGACACAAGCTTTGTGTCGCAATATCCTTGGGCCATCTGCGACACAGACGGACTGATATGTTTTCGTTGTTCGGGAACTTTGGTCAAATGTGCTCGGTTTGACCCGAAACTTTTAGGGAAGTCTTAAATATGTTATTAGAGCTTAGGAAAATTGTCGTTACGTTTTATAGTTAACCCGAAAGTGTCGTTTCATTTTTGTCACAAAATCAGTCCTTTTGGTTATCTCATTAGTTTTTGAGTCGTTTTTGGGGCTCGTTTTGACTAACCAAAGCTTCGAAATAAAATCCAAGAAAAATCACAGTTGTTCATACATGTCTTATCTACTTCCAGTAAATTTTTCATAATTTTTGGTCAAGTATAACTCACGAAATCGTCCAAGGATCAGACAGGGGTCCAGCACGTCGACTTTTAGACCTTTGCTCAGTGTTTGGTCTATATCTCACGATTTACAAAACTTCAGAAAAATCAAGTACAACTTTGAAAGGTAACAGAAAATGTGAGCTTTTCCAAGTGGTTTCAGTCGATTTGGATTTGTAGATCTCGAGATATGCTTTCTCAAAGTTGGTCCAATTTTCTGTCCAAGAGGACAGTCCGGACACCTCTTTTTGTAAAATCGTTTTCGTATATCAAATGACCTCAGAAAAATACCAAACCACTTGGGTTCGAAAGTAGACTCCTTGAACTTATTTTAGACTCAAGAATCGCTCGATTTGGTTAAGAAATGAGTTAGATATCATGTGTCAAAGTCGGGTTAAGTTTTTGTCCGATGGTTAATAGTTTTACCCAAAAGTTTTTTGCATTATCTTTTGGTTTTCGGTTTAGATCTTGGACATAATTAGCATAAACGAACTTCTAACATGTATATTAACATTATCCAAGGAAGATAAATAAGATTTGAAGGAATTCTTACAAAGGAAACTCGATCTAAAGCCGAAATGAGGAAGAAGGGCTGTTGTTGTTCGGTTCTTGCTTCTCTTGCTTCTTCTTCTTCTTCCTTGAGCAATGTAGATGATGGTGGTGGTGTCCAGGGGCCTTGGAAGAGGTTGTGGAATGTGGGGGTGGTGAATGATGGCTGTGATTTGGAAGAGAGGTAGAGAGAAAACAAGAAACAAAAGTTTAAAAGTATGTTTAGAAAGGAAAATTGGAGAGTTGTATAAGTGTTTTAAAGGAAAGAGATGGGCCAAATGGGTTTGGGCCGGTCTTGGGCTGGGCTGGGCTGACATTGGGCTTAGCCCAATGTTGGTTCTCGGGCTCGCGTCTTGCTCCTCGATTTCGTGTTACGTTATTTGGTCGATTAAACGTAAATCGCGTGTTTTAAATATTAATGGTTAAACGTTTTGTTCTATATATATATAATTGAGATTTTAGATTGATCAAGTATTTTATTGAACCTTTTCAAAATATTTGACGGGTTCCTTTCGGCATTGGGTTCGATTTGCGTGTTTTCGTCGCGTACGATACTGTCTATACGAAACGTAAAACGTTTTAGATATTATCGTAATAATATAAGTTAAATAACAATTATTTATCATAATTAGGTTATTTAATAAAAAATGTTTTTCACCAACGTCCATATTTATTGTGTCGGATTTCATCCGATCGAATTCGCGTAATTACGATTAATTACGTACGTGCGTATAATACAATATACAAAGTGTTACCGTAATTAGTCCTATTTCACACTAATTACAAGCAGTAATTACCTATCTTAGGTATAAATGATGGCCTAATTTGCCGGGTGTCACAACTATGAAGGCCTATACAGACAGTGATTTTGCAGGAGATATAGATAGTGGTAGAAGCACTTCGGGGTATGTTTTTGTAACACCCCCACTTTCTAAATATCATTTTATATTCGATATATCGGAAGCGTCTGGTCAAAACTTACTTTTACAATATATGCTAAGTTATATCGTTTAAAAACATAAAACATACATCAGTTTGGGTGTTATACAGTACAAATCCCATCATTATGTATCAAAACAAAATCAGAGTAGCTGGTCGTCAAACATCCCATTAAACCAAAAGCTTCTTGCCCACCAATTAATCAAACATTAACCTGCAAGAAGTAGGGTGGTGGAATTAGCACACGGCTAAGTGAGAAGAACTGTAACCAACAGTCTAACTCAGAAATAACAAATCTGTTTACAGCGAATAATCGTAAACACACAACGTCAAAGAGGACCGGTGGTTCCTGAGGTATCCTCCAAGGAACACTTAAAATCAACTGCAGGCCAATACGGTGATTAACCGATAGCTTGTTACTATCTTCACCAACAACAGTTCCTATCAACTATGTGTATAAGGAACCCCTGTTTGGCCAAACAATAGTAACTAAGCCCAACCAGTGTTGACCTCTGAATATACATATCACATATGCCCAATGGCCAAATATCACATAATCCATAATCATCATGGATAATATAAACAACCCAGACTAAACAGTCTATCAACAGTAGTATTACATTATCCGTTGTAACCAAACATGTTACAACTGAATCACATTGAGGATCACAGATCCACTCACCTGTTGGTCTCAGTCTCACAACTCATAAATCTAATATCACTGAGTCTTCTGCTGATCCGGATTACTAGGCCCTTAGGGTGGATGTTACAAATCTACCCCCCTTAAGAAGATTTCGTCCCCGAAATCTCATCTTGGACAAATAATCTAGGGTAGCGTGATCTCATGCTTTCTTCTGACTCCCACGTAAGGTTCGGACCTAGACTATGCTTCCATTTAACTAGCACCATAGGTATCTGTTTCTTACGTAATTTGGTCACTTTTCTATCTAAGATCTCAACGGGTTCTTCAATTATTTTCTGATTCTGATCGACACGCAATTCTTGAAAAGGAAGAACTTGAGACTGATCTTCAACATTGCATTTCCTTAAATAACAAACATTGAAAGTATCATGAATTCCAGCAAGTTCTGGTGGAAGATCTAGAGTAACTGTCTGGTCATTAACAATGCGTCGAATTTTAAAAGGACCAATATATCTAGGAGCCAATTTTCCTCATTTTCCAAATCGGATTACACCTTTCCATGGGGAAACTTTC
The DNA here is from genome assembly GCA_963930675.1 of Gnaphalium uliginosum. Classification (NCBI taxonomy): domain Eukaryota; kingdom Viridiplantae; phylum Streptophyta; class Magnoliopsida; order Asterales; family Asteraceae; genus Gnaphalium; species Gnaphalium uliginosum. The sequence goes on along the minus strand of OZ005680.1, from coordinate 34,996,539 downwards.
AAATACACCAATTCACCTTCGACAAAGGAAACGGGTCGCCTACGCGGATCAGCATATTGTTTCTGTCTATCTCGAGCTGCTTTTAATTTCTCGCGAGCAATAGCTACTTTATCCGCTGTAATCTGAACAATATCTGGACCTGCAAACTGTTTCTCCCCGACCTCTAACCAACAAGTTGGTGTTCTGCAACGTCGCCCATATAACATCTCATAGGGGGGCATGCCAATACTCGAATGATAAGAATTATTATAGGCAAACTCAATTAATGGTAGATGTGAATCCCAAGACCCACCATATTCTAATGTACAAGCACGTAACATATCCTCAAGAGTTTGAATGGTACGTTCTGTTTGACCATCTGTTTGGGGATGATAAGCTGTACTCAAATTTACTCGGGTGCCCAAATCATGCTGTAGGCTTTGCCAAAATCGAGATACAAATCGCGAATCTCTGTCAGAATCAATAGATAATGGAATCCCATGCCTCGAAACAATCTCATTAATATACAACTGGGCTAACTTGCTTAAAGATGCTGTCTCACTGGTAGCAAGAAAATGAGCACTTTTCGTTAATCTGTCCACAATCACCCAAATCATATCATTACCTCGTAGTGTCCGTGGAAGTTTTGTTACAAAATCCATAGTTAGATGTTCCCACTTCCATTCTGGAATCTCAAGTTGTTTCAATGACCCATACGGCTTCTGGTGTTCAGTTTTAACTTGAGAGCAAATGTGACAAGAATTTACAAACCGTGCCACGTCTGTCTTCAATGTAGGCCACCAATATAAAGGTTTCAAATCATGATACATTTTATTACTTCCTGGATGAACCGATAATCGAGGTTTATGAGTTTCAGTCAAAATTACATCTCGAAGACCCCCTATCAATGGTATCCAAACACGAGACTGAAAAGTTTTTAATCCCCTTGAATCATCAAGTAACAAATCTTTTCTTTTCAACATGATTTCAGATTTCAAGTTATGATCCATCAAAGCTTCTAATTAGGCAGCTTTTATTTGATTGATTAAATCAGAAGAAATTTCCAAACGCATAAAATGCACTTTGTCAGAAGATACTTTTCGGCTCAAAGCGTCTGAAACCACATTAGCTTTTCCCGGATGGTATCGGATTTCACAATCATAATCTTTTATCAATTCCAACCATCGTCTCTGACGCATATTCAGCTCTTTTTGTGAAAACATATACTGAAGGCTTTTATGATCGGTACAGATAACACACTTGGTACCATATAGATAATGTCTCCAGATTTTCAACGCAAATACGACAGCTGCAAGCTCTAAGTCGTGGGTTGGATAATTTCTTTCATGAGGTTTAAGCTGACGAGAAGCGTATGCTATAACCCGATCTTGCTGCATCAAAACACAACCTAAACCAGCAAAAGATGCATCACAATATACAACAAAATAATCAGACCCATCAGGTAATGCTAACACAGGAGCCTGACACAACAACTGTTTCAAAGTCTGAAAAGCTGATTCCTGTTGTTTATTCCACTGAAACTTTACATCCTTACGAGTCAATTTAGTCAACGGGCCAGCAATCTTAGAAAAATCTTTAATAAACTTTCGATAATAACCCGCTAACCCAAGAAAACTCTTAATCTCGGTGGATGTTTTAGGTGCATTCCACTTCATTACAGCTTCAACTTTAGATGGATCCACTTTAATCCCATCTTTACAGATAACATGACCCAGAAATTGTACTTCCCGAAGCCAAAATTCACACTTTGAGAATTTAGCATAAAGATGTTCTCTTTTTAACGTTTCAAGAACCATTCTCAAATGTAGTTCATGCTCAGATTCCGATTTCGAATAAACCAAAATATCATCAATAAAAACAATGACAAATATATCAAGAAAAGGTCAACATTCCCGGTTCATTAAATCAATAAAAACTGCAGGAGCATTTGTTAACCCAAATGGCATAACCAAAAACTCATAATGACCATACCTAGTACCAAAAGCAGTTTTTGGAATATCTTCCTCACGAACACGAACCTGGTGATACCCTGACCTCAAATCAATTTTAGAATAGAAAGAAGATCCTTGAAATTGATCAAATAACTCATCTATTCTGGGTAAAGGATATTTATTCTTTATTGTTCTTTTATTCAATTCTCGATAATCAATGCACATTCTAAAAGTACCATCTTTCTTCTTCACAAATAAAACTGGTGCACCCCATGGGGAAGAACTCGGTCTGATAAACCCCTTCTCTAATAATTCCTGAATCTGATTCATCATTTCACGAATTTCCGCAGGAGCTAATCTATATGGAGCTTTAGCTACAGATGTTGAGCCTGGAACAAGATCAATATGATATTCTACCTCTCTAACAGGAGGCAACCCAGGTAATTCATCGGGAAACACCTCCGAGTATTCAGAAACCACTCGGACATCAGACACAGATTTCTTTTCTTTCTTAGCATCAATAACATAGGCCATGTATGACTCACAACCCTTAGCTAGAGGTTTTCTAGCTTTCATCACAGAAATCAAAGGAAAACAACAACCCTCCCGTTCTTCTCGAGCCACGAAGGAACCAATTTGCCACTAGCTATTTCAACTTCAATAGGATTGGTAATCACAATAGGGGTCACATTCAGTTTATCACAGAAATGAACAGATATAAAGGAACAATTTGCTCCTGAATCAAATAAAACACGTGCCGGTATAGAATTAACAAGAAAAGTACCAGTAATGACGTCATCTGTTCTGACAGCTTCATCAACTGTCATCTGAAAAGCCCTGCCAGCTGCTGGTGGTGGTTTCTTGCGTCTCTGGCCAAAAGATGAGGAACCACTGACCAATCCCGATCTAACCGTCTCCGGACACTGCCCTGCCCTGTGCCCCTCCTTTTGACAATTCCAGCAAAATTAATTAAGATACTTACAATCCTTAACATCGTGTCCAAATAATCCACATTTAATACATCTAGCAGTCTGAGGAGTACACGGTCCAGTATGTCTAGATTTACAGTTAGTACACCAATTGGACCTGTCAGTTGTACGACCAATAACATTTGGTCACCTGTCCTGCTGATTACCCTGCCATTTCTTTTTCCCTTTATCTCCGGAAAATTTCCCTTTAAACTGATGTGAAGCCTTTTCTTTATCATGTTTATCCCGAGCTCGTAAGTCACTATCCACAGAACGAGCTAAAGTAAAGGCCTGAGAAAGCGAACCTGCTAGTCTCACTGTAGTCTGGTAATCAGGTGGTAAAGTTCCTACAAAATGCTCCACCTTGGTTCTGTCATCTGGAACCCACTGCTGCACAAATCTCAGTTTCTCGAAAAGCTGAGTAATAAGCTCATCAATAGACATTCGATCAGTCATATGCAGATCCATAAACTCTCGCCTGATGCGAGCCATGTCAAAATCAGAACAAAACTGTTTACACATCTCGTTATAAAACTCTGGGCATCTGATGGATTCTCTTTGCTGCTGAGTCAAAGTTGCTGTAATAGAATCCCACCAAACCATTGCTTGACCCTTTAGAAGCTGAACTGCATAAGGAACTTTAACCTCTTCCTCACACTGACAAACCTCGAATTTTCTTTCAATATCTCGTAACCAATCCAATGTAACTGAGGGATTAGTACTCCCATAATATTCTGGAGGTTTACTGGACATAAATGTTTTAAACGAACAAACCCTCTTCTGTTGTTGTGGTAAAAATGCATAAGACTGCTGTGGCTGATAACAGAATGGTAATGACACCGGTATCTGAGAAAACGATAATACAGGGGGTGGAACAGTACTACTAACAGGCTGCTGTGACTGTGGAGGCTGCTGAGAAGATTCAGCCTGTTTATCATGTAAAGTCTGCTGTCGAAAATTTCTGAGTTCCTGTAATTCATCCTCTAATTGTAATATGTACTCACCCCTATTTGTTTCCTCACCAGCTACAAAAGAGGTTCCCGACTGTCCATGTCTTTCTAGAGGAAGGGCATCAATTCTAGAGGCATTATTCAGGGCATTGGTCGGCTGCTCATGTTCTGCCATATCTGTACTCACAACAATATCTCACAGATTGTTAATTGTTAATATATAACATATTAACCAAATCCCACACCCTGGAATGTTTGACTAAACAACTTCGATTTGTGGTTGAACACTTTACTCATGTTCAATTCACACAAATCTATGCTCTGATACCAACTTGTAACACCCCCACTTTCTAAATATCATTTTATATTCGAAATATCGGAAGCGTCTGGTCAAAACGTACTTTTACAATATATGCTAAAGTTATATCGTTTAAAAACATAAAACATACATCAGTTTGGTGTTATACAGTTCAAATCCCATCATTATGTATCAAAGCAAAATCAGAGTAGCTGGTCGTCAAACATCCCATTAAACCAAAAGCTTCTTGCCCATCAATTAATCAAACATTAACCTGCAAGAAGTAGGGTGGTGGGATTAGCACACGGCTAAGTGAGAAGAACTGTAACCAACAGTCTAACTCAGAAATAACAAATCTGTTTACAGCGAATAATCGTAAACACACAACGTCAAAGAGGACCGGTGGTTCCTGAGGTATCCTCCAAGGAACACTTAAAATCAACTGCAGACCAATACAGTGATTAACCGATAGCTTGTTACTATCTTCACCAACAACAGTTCCTATCAACTATGTGTATAAGGAACCCCTGTTTGGCCAAATAATAGTAACTAAGCCCAACCAGTGTTGACCTCTGAATATACATATCACATATGCCCAATGGCCAAATATCACATAATCCATAATCATCATGGATAATATAAACAACCCAGACTAAACAGTCTATCAACAGTAGTATTACATTACCCGTTGTAACCACACATGTTACAACTGAATCACATTGAGGATCACAGATCCACTCACCTGTTGGTCTCAGTCTCACAACTCAGAAATCTAATATCACTGAGTCTTCTGCTGATCCGGATTACTAGGCCCTTAGGGTGAATGTTACAGTTTTTCTTATTAGCAATGCAGCGGTAGCATGGAGTTCAAAGAAGCAACCAATTGTGACTTTATCGTCAACTGAAGCTGAGTATGTAACAGCATCTTCATGTGCATGTCAAAGTATTTGGATGAGGGAAGTATTAGCAAGTTTTAATCAGGTTCATCATAAATGTGTGAAGATTCTTTGTGATAACAGTTCATCAATCAAGCTCTCCAAAAACCCAGTGTTTCATGAAAGGACAAAGCATATCAAGGTTAGATTTCATTTCTTACGAGATCTAGTTAAAGAAGGAGAAATTGAGCTGGTGCATTGTGGAACTCAAGATCAAGCTGCGGATATTATGACTAAGCCTCTTAAACTGGAAACATTCATGAAGCTGAGAAGGATGATTGGAGTTCAAGACATTGAAGAATCAAGTTGAGCAATTTACAGTTTGCTCAGCTTGGGGAAGGAATTGATAGGAATTGGTCAGCTTTGATTAATTCCAATAGCTCGTTAGTTTTGGCAGAATAATCGGTCTTTGATTGACCCACTTATTTACGTTTAATTAGGAGTTAGTTATTTTGTTTCTGTTGAAGTAATTTCGCTTTGTAAGCTCTCTATATAAAGAGCTAATTTCATTCAATAAAGATAATCAGTGCAATTAATCAAAAGGTGTGTGATTATCCAATTTCAACATTAGCGTCATATGACATATAACAATGGTGTTTTAAGATGGTGGGTTTTGGGGACTTTTAACATCTCAATGATTGAGCGATGAATGATTGAATTCTGCAAAAGAATGTATCGTGTTTGGATCTAGAGTTCGATGTAAATTGAGAATTCCACCGAGGCACAAACTAACCACGACATGAATTAACCTTGTAAATCTTAAGGCTGGTGGTTTGGTCGATTCTACGGGTTTTATACCAATTCATGGAATCCTTGGTTTACATCTCATGTCAACGAAATTGTTTTGTGTAAAATGGGCATTTAATATGCATCTCGTAATCAATTTTTCGAATACCACAAATAAGATAAACTAGTCATTTAGATTTAATTTAAGTATTAATTTATGAAAACTATCCCATCGGGCTTATTTAAGGGTAGAGGTGCACAAACCCGGTTTTTGGGCCAAACCGGTTCGGGTTGGAAAACCGAACCGGTTTTTGGTCAAGGGTCAATAGCCGGTTTTTCCAAAAACCGGTTTGGAACCGAACCGGTTTGGAACCGAACCGGTTTGGGGGGAGAAAAAACCCTAACCGGTTGTAACCGGTTTGGACCGGTTTGGAACCGGTTCGGGTTCAAAAACCGGTTTCAAACCGGTTTTCCTTTAAAATTCGGTTTTTTTTCGAGCGTTGAGCGTTTTAGGGAAAATCAACGTATTCTTCAAATTTTTTCCGATAGAATGTTAGTACATTAGGTATGGAAACATAACTTAACAATAACTTACAACAAAGTTTTCTAAATCTTCATAAAAATATTATTGAAACCAATAATTCTATATAATTCAATCTTATTCGAGCGTTGAGCGTTGAGCGTTTTAGGGAAAATCAACGTATTCTTCAAATTTTTTCCGATAGAATGCTAGTACATTAGGTATGGAAACATAACTTAACAATAACTTACAACAAAGTTTTCTAAATCTTCTTAAAAATATTATTGAAACCAATAATTCTATATAATTCAATCTTATTCGAGCGTTGAGCGTTTTAGGGAAAACCAACGTATTCTTCAATTTTTTTCCGATAGAATGCTAGTACATTATGAATGGAAACATAACCAAACAATAACTTAAAAGAAAGTCTTCTAAATCTTCATAAAAATATTATTGAAACCAATAATTCTTTATAATTCAATCTTATTCGAACGTTAAGCGTTTTAGGGAAAACCAACGTATTTTTCAAATTTTTTCCGATAGAATGCTAGTACATTATGAATGGAAACATAACTAAACAATAACTTTAAAAAAGTCTTCTAAATCTTCATAAAAATATTATCGAAACAAATAATTCTCAATAATTCTTCAAAAATCTTCAACTTTTATTAATCTTTAATTCTTCTAACATCTTCAACTTGGGTAGTCTTCAAAAGTCGAAATCTTCTTTGGAGGAAGCCTCTCGCGAAGCTTGATCGAGAGCAATTTCTTCATCGGAAAGTGATATTGCCATACCCGCTTCCACCTCGATATCGTGTATATCTCCTTCGTATTCCAATTCACCTTCTAGACTTGAAACGTTTTGTATACGTTCCGCGGCGTCTAAGTGATCCTTCAAGCATATACACATCTCTAATGAGGCCGGTGTGAGTCTTGTTCTTCGTATGGATAGTACCCTGCCACTAAGAGAAAAGGCGGATTCCGAAGCTACCGTAGAAGCTTGGACGGTTAGTAAATCTCGGGCCATGATGGTTAGGATGGGAAATTGAGGTTCCCTCCCTCTCCACCAAGCCAAAATGTCAAAATGTGCGAATTCTTCGGGTCCCATTGAGGCTAAAAAATCCGTTCCGGTATATCTCCCAAATTCGCTAGTGGCCCTTTGGTCACCATCACCCCTTGCCCGTTTATGGTTTTCTTGTCTTAAACTATTATATAAATTAATCATTGGATCTCGGGAAGAAGATGATGAAGCAAACATTGTGGAAGCCGAACTAGAAGAAACCATTGTTGTTGAACTATATTTTTGAAAATATATGACCAAATAAATCTTTAAAAGATTTGTTAAAATAGTCTTTTGTATTTTGTGAAAAAAATGGATCCTCATCATTCAAATCCAAATCGTTACAAATGTTATCGATAAGTAATTCCTCCCCGGAAATGTTCAAACATGGGTTTAACGCGGCGGCACAACTAATTACCGGTGGCATTTCTTTAAAATATTTTCTTAGTTTTGCTTTCATGGGAGCCACCATTATTGCATATACACTACCACAAAATTCGTATTCGCTTAGTTTTGAACTCATTAAAAATATTTGATTAAGTACCAAATGACTTGTGGGATAATAAACACCCGATAATAAAGTAGTTGCGGTTTTAAAAACTTTGAGCAATTCGGTTATCTTTTGAATAACCTCCCAATAGTCGGAGGAAAATGATGTTGCAAGACCTTTTTGAACAAGTTGATCATGAAAAACGTATAAAGTGTCGCGTTGCCGTAAACCACACATAAACATGTTGTAAGTCGAATTCCATCTTACGGGCATGTCCCAATTAGGGGTTAAAAAGATGGAATCCGTTTCCTTACATAATCTCATATAATGTTTGTATCTAGCCTTATCCGAACAAAATATATCTTGTAACATAATTTTATACGCGTTTTTTACTACGCTTATTTCTTGAACCGCTAGTCCGTCTTGCATAACCAAGTTAATGATGTGTGCAACACATCTACTATGGTAGAAAATGCCTTTCAAAGGTGGTTCGTATTTTAGTATTAACCTTTGAACGGCGTTTGTATTATTAGTCGCGTTATCAAACGAGATTGAAAAAACTTTTTGTTCTATTTTAAACATTTTCATTATATCTCGTAACATGTAAAATAAGTTTTTACCCGTGTGAGGATAGTCAAAGTTTTCAAAAGCAATGGTACGTTTCATCATTTGCCAAGTTGCGGGTTCAACCCAATGTGCGGTAACACAAAGGTACGAACCGGGCAAACCATGAGGAGCCGACCAAACATCGGTTGTTAATGATACACTTGTATTTAAGTTTTCAAAACCAATTATTAGTTGACTTTTAGCATTTTTCCACAATTTAAGAGCATTACGTCTAAGAGTAAGACGACTTACATGATTATATCGCGGTTGAAGAGTATTTTGAATGACCCTAGTAAGCCGAGGGTTGTCGAAGTGGTTGAACGGCAAAGCTTCTTGAATCACAAAGCCGGCAAATGCTTCTCGACACCGCTCCGCTTCGTATGAAAAAATACCCCCATCCCGTGACATTGTTGCTTGACTCGACTCGGGGTTACTTTTGACTCCATCACAATACTTTGTAGCATGTGATTTCAAAGTAGAGTTGGAGTCGGCTTTCAAAAATTTCCCGCAACGTTTACAAAATGCCTTAGTGGAACCATCCGACAATAACACTTTGTCGTAATTACACCAAATCTCGGGATTTCGTTTGGTTACCAAAACTTGAACAATAGTTGGTGCATTTGAAGAACCAACACCGGCGGAAGTTGAAGAAGATTGAGTGGCCATTTTGATAGCGTTTCGAGAGCGTTTTGAGAGGAGTAGAGAATTTTTTGAGAGTTTCGTACGTAAATCGTAAGCGTTTTGAGTGTTTAAAGACTGGAATTAGCAAGATTGAGTGTTGTGACTAAACCAAACCCAAGGTATCTATTTATACTAGTTTTAGGATGGCAAAATGGTAAAAAAAAAACACAAAAAACCGCTCCAAAACGGATACAAAACGGCTAGTTTTCGAAATCCACAAAAACCGGTTCCAAACCGGTTTTTAAAACCGGTTTTCCAAACCGGTTCAGGTAAAACCGGTTACAAACCGGTTCCCAAACCGCCGGTTTTTACAAAAACCGAACCGGTTTTGGTCAAAACCGGTTTTGACCGGTTTCGGTTTCCGGTTTTTTTCCGGTTTCGGGTCGGGAACCGGGTTTTTTGTTCAAATCTATTTAAGGGTTATGGAATGCAGATAAATCAAGGATTCCATGATTTAAACTAGCCCATTGGGCCCATTCTGTTAAAGCACAGTACCATGGTCAATTCAAATACGAGTCGGCATGTAGCCATTTCCCCTACGGCCCAACCCATGAATCAGGCATTCAAGGACAAGGACTTCTCTTTGATCTCAAATTCTCATTTCTCAATAGCAATAAAATATTAAAAATGTGTATCTTTGAATCATTAACATTTACATCTAACTACAAATTTATAGTTTATACACTATCTTATGCAAAAAGAAATGGGATTTAAGAGGAAACGTGATTCACTCCCTTATAACAATAAAAATAAAACAATAAAATAAAATGTTAATAATTTTATAAAAACAGCACAATTTAAAAAAACAAATATTATGATAATTATTTAAAAATATTTCACTTATGTACTACGAGTGATTGTTTTACAATCATCCATTATCTCAAACTCGTTTATGACATGCATCACGTGTAAGAGAAAATTTTTCAAATGAAGTCAAAGGCCTCGTTTACGAGAAATTTCTCGCAGTAAAGTCACCGCAGGACAGCGGAAATTTTAAACTAATATAAACTCGCCACCTAGAGTTAATATCGCAGGTCAACATAATTCGCGCAGTCAAAGTCCAATCCCGCGGTTATGTTCACAATGAAATACCTGCAGTATTTAACATATATGCCGCATTTTCGTTCAAAATACAGCGGGTATTCTTCTTTTTCAAAAATTTGTGCACGTAGCTTTGTTCAAGCGTAGAGGACTGATGATTTCAGCATGCGCTTATGACATTTTTATCCGAACAGTAGCAATTCAAACTCTGTTATATCTATCCAAACTCAACATATATAAAAGAAAGAGATACAAACTAACACAATACACACACACCGTAGCCACAACCAAAATCACCACCAAAATCACTACCTAATCGCTACAAGTTGCTGCCAGAAAATTACAACTACGTCGCTAAAAGTCGCACCACCAAAATCACCGCCAAGTCACTTCAAAATCACAAAAGGTTGCTGCCAAAAATCGCTACAAGTGGACGGAATTTGGTTTAAAAAATGAAAAACTAGTGATTCCCGCTCGAAACAGCAAAGGAAAAGGAATGAGATTCGAAATCAAGCAATACCCGCTGCCTCGCAGCCCACATTATAGCGGCTATTATCCTTTTGAAATGAGCTGCGGGAATTTTAGTTTGACAGCCGGAATTTGGTTTACTAGCGGGATATTGGTGCTACGTGGCAGGATTTTATTGGCTTTGAGTTACCGCGATTCTGTTGCCTGTTTTCTGTGGGATCAGTGTCTTTATCAAAGAAAAAGTTACTGACACGAACCATGAGAGGTAAAAGAATACGTTGACTGAGCATTTTAAATAATATTTCTAACATTTAATTATAGAAGTTTTTATCATTGGAGTACTAACTTTTTAATAATCTTCCATTCGTACGTACTCATCTTCACATGTTCATATTTTTATTGATACCTAAATTTATGACATATTATTATTCATTATCTTTAACTACCCAAAATCCTTCTTTTATAGTCCCCTTTTATTATAATCTGCATCACGATTTTTGTCATTTGGTTCCAAATATAATTAACTTCGACTTCCATTTTCTCTTGGCTTTCAAAATATGGTCGTTTGTAACTTATTATTTGATCTTTCTGTAACATTTTCTCTTGTATTTTAGGTTACTACTATGTTTTGATTGACAAAATTGATAAGCGATAACATGTATGGTTCAAGTGAGATTAATCTTTTATATCTTCTATTGTACATACTCAAGTGTGTTAAGTGCAAACTCAATTTCACATTGGTTGAAGAAAAATTTCAAGACCAACATATAAATTTTATGAGCTGCTATCTCTATCACCAATTGATTTTAAAGTAGAATTTCATGTAGGCTTATATATTTGGATTTGATGGAGATATTGAGTTATAAAATTCCCAACAACTGGTATAAGAGCCAATGGTTTAGCCCAATTATAATGTGGATGTGTGCCCCCGCTTTGCCAACGATAAGGGATCCCGGTGTGTGCCTTATATCGAACGTCTTCCTGATTTGGTAGTTAGTCAGGCGGCGTGTCCCGGTGATGAGAACGGCGGTATAAAATGAATGGATCTTGTGTATCATTGAAGGGGAGGCCGGTGATGTGGTCTTCGGTTTGAGGAGAGGATTGTTGGGTGCAAACTCAATCCCACATTGGTTAGAGATGTAACGCCCCTCTCTTAGTATATTATAAAATACTCTTTAATTCGGAAGCGTAGGTCAAAATATATTATATTAACAATGTTTACAAAAAGGTAAATACATATAATGTTCAAAACATCGTACAAAGACGGGGGTTACAAAATTCACTTTCATTATTTATCAAAATATATCAGAGTTGCCAGCCGATCAAACATTCCTTGAACAAAACCTGCCTGCTTGCCCATTCAATCATGACCTGCAGGGATTAAGTGGGGAATTAGCACGAAGCTAAGTGAGTGAACATGAAACTAACAGTTCAACTTAGCATAACAATCTGTTTACATCAATTAATCGTAAACACAAATCATCAATATCAATATCAAAGAGGATCGGTGGTTTTTGAGGAACCCTACTGCCGCGGTGGCCCTCAAGAAACGCTTATCACAATCTGTAGTGGCCACTACAGAATATACTGATAACTTGATATTACCACTACACAATATGGGTTTAATACAACACATGTACGACACCCCATATCTGTAATCTTGTAAATCATCAAGTCCAACAATCTGTTGACCTCTTTACTAGCAATCAATGCCCAGAGGCCACATTGCACGTAGATTCATAATCAGCATATCAACATATCAGACTAAACATTCTATCAATTATATCTACGTTTACTTGTTGCAACCAAACCGTTACAACTGAGTCAAACATGTGAGTTCCAGATCCACTCACCTGCCAGTCTCAGCCCAACAACTCAGAAGTCTAATGTTACTGAGTCTTCTGCTGATCTGAGAATACAACAAATAATGAGTTAGTAACTCATTCCATAATCATATAACATATTTAAACAAGCAGGTAAATTCCTGAAGTCTAAGAAAACAAATGTTTAATCCGAAGCGAAAACAGAAAGTCCTAAAACGAGGTTTAAAACTGAAAAATGTCATTTTCGACCCCAAGATGACCCCGAAAGGCCAAAAACTGCCTAGGCTCTTACAATAGAGCCTTGATTATTGGGTCGTTTTCGAGTGACCATGCGAATCTCAACCTAATCTGAGTTAGTGAAACTGTCACTCAGTCGCGACCCTGAAAGAAAACACTTACGCAATTTCAAAATTTGCAAAACAAAATTTTAAAATCTCAGTTCGCAGGATCTCGGTTCGCTTCGCAATAAGTCTCAGTTCGCAGGAACTTAGTTCGCGAATCTCAGTTCGCTTCGCAGCAAACTCAGTTCGCTTCGCAACTCGGTTCGCAGGGCAAGAACTCAGTTCGCAGCAATCTTAGTTCGCAGGAATTCTCAGTTCGCAGAAAAACTCAGTTCGCAGGTCAACTCAGTTCGCTTCGCAGTCAAGCATTGCGAACTGAGTTCATCTTCTGCAAACTTGAGAACCGAATAACATCCTAACAAATTCGACTTCCTAACATCCTAACAAGCTTTCTAGCACTTCATATGTATCAAATAACATCAAATAACATCTTTCAAGTTTCTATTTCACAAATAATTCATGAATTGGTTATTTTCATAAAAACAAGTTATAAACATTAAACACTCACAGGAACAAGATGTTGATGATGATGAAATTCGATTTTCAAACAAGCTGATGATGCTTCTGAAGATTACAATTCTTCACAGAGAGTTTTCTTCAAGTTTTGGATTTCAATTCGCAGGGTTTGTAAATGTGTAGAAGTTTTGAGAACGTACGGTATGTATATATATTAATCTAACCCAATACCAATACAATTTTAGTTCCCTTCTTAACCTATTGTCTGGAACCTAAAACCATTTTGCGAAAGCCAACTATTTTATTTTACCGTCAACTAGTTCGGTTTAAATCAATGAATTATGTATTAGCCACAATAATTCATTTATTCATTTTACTAATATTATCAGACATAATAATAGTAAAATATTTCTTAACACATTAAATAATAATTTAAAGTTTTAGGGAAATTACCGGAATACCACTAGGCCCTTAAAAGGGTGTTACAAGAGAAAAATTCAAAGGCTAACATATAAGCTTCATGGGCTACTCTCTTTATCACTAATTGATTTTAGAGTGGAACTTCACGTAGACTTATATACTTATATATTTAGGTTTTGATGGAGATATTGAGCTATAAAATTCCCAACATTGTTATGAATTTTTTTATTAACAATGAGACATTTTAATAATTTTTTGAACAAATGAGCTACAAAACTATAAAGAAAGTAAAAAAAATAAAATGGACATATGTGAGCCAATTACTGTTAACAATCCAAATACTCACTAGTCACTAGTGTTATTTAGAAAAGGAGAGCACAACTACTAGCAGAAAGCTTGATTGCCGTCACTCACCGAACGATTAAGTAATTATGTATATAACAGAAAAATTAAGAGCTAAATGGGAATATTTATTTGAAATTTAGTCATGGTAGCACATAAGTGGGAGATGTTGCTTACAACATACATGTTATGCAATTTTATAAAATCTTAAATATAGAATAAAAAACACCGTCATCAACTAAAAATTTTCAATTAGTCAATTAGTTTCTTCAATTTTACATCATTTTAAAATTAAAGTCTTTAAATTTCTTAGTTTTGATAAAAATAAAGGTCTAAAATAATTAAAGGTTATATTAAATAAATAAATAAAAACAAAATATAAATAGGAGACATGAATCGATTGATGTAGAATTCGATAACCGCGTAAAATTGAAGATTTGATCTTTAAATTGAACAATTACTTTATATCTCATATTATGAAAGAAGAAAATATATATAACCACATTATTAATACTACATTATCATCCATAACTATATTTTTATAGTTTAAGTGTAAGTTCAATTCTAATTCGAACGGGTAATAATAGAAAAATAAATTATTTTTAATAATATAATAATCATATCATATTGTAATAAAAGTAAGTCCTCCAATAAATATTACTAAGAATTTATATTTATATACGCTTATATTATATATATTCTCTAACATAGTATATATATAATTATGTAATTAAAACTTTAATGTTCTTATTGTTTATTTATTTACTTATTTAATTATTATGCTCCCAACTTCATTGATGTACTTATTAATGAACTTTATCTTCTACTATGTATTTAACTTTGAAAGCTTCTATTATATGTATTTAAGTTATAAATTTGTCTTTTGAATGCATTTAAGTTATTATTGTATGTATAGAGCTTACAAATAACACTTCCAATTTATGTAGCCCAAAATATGAGAAAAAAACCAAAAAAACACACATACAATATATGGTTTTAAAAAACTTGTATACAAATAGTATTCAAGTTAAAATGCATAGAATAGTATGAAGTTTAAATTTTGATACACTTCTAAACTATAAACCTTATTTCATATTATTCGAAACGGTTCGTGTGTGGACACGAGTAAAATATAAAATCCAATACAACAGACCGTGTGTATACGCGTGAACAATATATGATTTTTAATACCTAATGCGAATTCTTCAGTATTTTGAAGTCTAATTCGACATTGATTTTCATTTATTAGAACTTATATTCATAGTTGTATAGAGTTAAACATATGTTTTAGGATGATGGAGTTTATAAATAAAAAACAAAATAATCTGACTAAATATTGAAATATAGAAATATTATATAAAAAATTCGATCCTCTAAATTTAATGTATATCGAGAGTATTTAATGAAGCTGGATAACTTGAAAAGTTAACTAAAATGAAAATGATAATTCATTCTAGTTAATTTATTGGTATACCTAATACACACTAAAAAATTCAGTATTATAGTAGAAGTGTTAAACTCTAAATGAATATTTGATTAAAAAGTTTTAGTGAGATAGATGAAGACAATAAGATAAAGTTATAACTTAAAAATTAATAGATCATGTTTATTAGACTAAAGATTCATAACATTATGAATCATTAAAACTTGCACATAGATTATCCAGTCGTCCCTTTCAACGGCGTAAACCCTTCTTCGGCTTCCATTGTTATCTTATATTTTCTGAATTTGTTTTGCTATGTTATTTGTAGAAAAATATCGTGTGTATAATGGTGTATCTATAGTTCAGGGGATGATGAGTTAAAAATGTTGAATCTGAGGGAATTCAGTTAAATTGAAAAAAATTTGAATTTTAAAAGCAAAAAAATTAACATAATTGTGATAAGATCATAATCCCCGATAAATAGCATTGGAATTGGAAATATTCAACAAAATTCTCCATTTTGTATCTGATTTCGTTTTTTTTATTATTATTAGCATAGAACTCAAGTAAGTTAATAGTAATAATATTAAATTAGTTCATGTTAATAATAGGACAAAACATGATTGTATGTTTTCAGTGTATGGTAAATGTAATTTGTAAGTATTCGAGCAAAAAAAATAGAGTAAGAAATTTGCTTCTATGTTAAAAGTTGCAGAGAATACTCTTGCGCTTACTTCTCATATGATGTTAACATAACATTAAGGTCAATTTTCACTAGAGTATACTTAATTTAATTTTGTCCCCAACTAAAATAAATTAAATTTTCAGTAATTTCATTTTAACAATTAATGATAGTCAATTAATTAAATTCTCTCACTCTCAATTTATATTAGTCAACAAAATTAACATAATACGCCTCAAAATTTGTATGTATTTATATTTAATTGTATTTGTATTTTGTAGTTTATATAAATAAATCGATATATATATATATATATATATATATATATATACACACACACACAAAATTAACATAATATACGATGAATATTAAAATATCACATTATTTGAAAAATATTTTTAATTTTAACATTCATCACCATGAATGTTACTAACATTCACCGCGATGAATATTAACAATTTTGGGTCTAATATTCATAAATTTATGTTATAACTTGCAAAAAGAATTTATCAAGGAAGCTTAACATTCATAGCATCGATTCTTATTAACATTTACTAAATTTCACTTCGTTTTATTTGAGATTTGTATTTTCGAAATTAAAATGCTCCGTGATGAATTATAACGTTTTTCGCTTCCCTAAAAAAAAGTGATTCCCCCTAAATCATCCCAATATATATATACATATATATATATATATGTGTGTGTATATATATATATATATATATATATATATATATATCACTGAATCCCTTTTCTTTGAAATATATATAGCAATGAATCCGTAATTAGAGGCATTTATATTTGTAATCTGAAATTTAAAAAAATATTTTTTTATTTACTAATTAATTAATAGGGTTAATTCGGTCTTTTTGAGAGTCCGTGTTGGACATAATTGCTAAACAATTAGGGTAATCTAAATTAGTGGTCTTAATTAATTTTACTAATTCAATGAAGGATGTGGATTATGTTAGGAGATGTAAATTTAAATTTGTTTACACATTTATACTCCTCCAATAATAGTAAATAGAGATTCGACATTGATTTTCATTTATTAGAACTTATCCTAGTTTTAGTTTTCGTAATAGAATTTGTAGAATGTGGTACAATATTTTTCCAGCCTTGAGGAATAATGCTTTAAGCTAAAAGGCAAGGGACATAGCTTTGTTGGCTCTCGGTGTTATTAGTGATATACATTTCAAAAGATTATCATTGCATATGAACTTTGTGATTATTTTGTTTATTTCATTAAAACGAAGTCGTTTTAAGTTTGAAATTGATAATGATTAATGAAAAGGTATTTGTTGTATCACACGTTGTATAAAGCATTAATAATGCATGGAATGAGTAGATAATCGAAGCTCATTCGTTTTTTTGTGGTTTCAAATTGTCATCCATGTGGCTATAAAGATGGTAATTTTTAATATTAGGTACAATACAAATACAAATATCTTCTTATAATAACTTCAATAATAATATAATTGTATCTATCAATATAAATAGACACAACCAATTTCAGCAATTTGTATATGAAGTTAATTAAATTAGAAATTGTTACTCTTTGTTAAGCTCCAAACGAGTCGAACTTTTATCGAGCAATTTGAGCTCGACTCGAATTTGAGCTTGATCGAGTCGAGCTTTTATCGAGTTCGAGTCCGAGCTTAAAAACCAAGTTCGAAATATATATCGAATCGAGCTCGAGCTTTTAAGAGCTCGACTCTAGTTGTTATCGAGCCTTATTAAATATCTATATGTGTATATACTTATATTTTGATATGTAAATGATATTATTAATATATTTTGAAATTATTAAACTATTTTACAAAGTTTAAACTTGTTTTCACGATTTATTTTAATTTAAGAAAAGATTTATATTATTGAGTTATATTTTTAAAATATATATAAAATAAGTTTGAATATAAACATTATTTTTATATAACATTTCGAGCTTTTCGAGTCAAGCTCGAGCTTAAGTCGTGAAAGCTCGTCGAGCTATCGATTCAAACTCGAGTTTACCCTTAATGAGTTGAGCCGAGCTCGACCCATGTCAAACTCAAGCTCAGATCGACCTATTATCGAGCTTTTCGAGCCCTATTAAATATCTATATGTGTATATACTTATATATGTAATTTTTGATA
This sequence comes from Gnaphalium uliginosum, assembly GCA_963930675.1. Classification (NCBI taxonomy): domain Eukaryota; kingdom Viridiplantae; phylum Streptophyta; class Magnoliopsida; order Asterales; family Asteraceae; genus Gnaphalium; species Gnaphalium uliginosum. Next base: position 34,978,242 of record OZ005680.1, on the reverse strand, counting down.
TGTAAATGATATTACTAATATATTTTGAAATTACTAAACTAATTTACAAAGTTTTGACTTGTTTTCATGATTTTTTAATTTAAAAAATGATTTATATTATTAATTTATATTTTTAAATAAATATAAAATAAGTTTGAATATTAAAAATTATTTTTATATAAAATTTCGAACTTTTCGAACCGAGCTTGGACCATTCTAAAATATTTTCGAACTGAGCTCGAGCCTACGTTGTGAAAGCTCGTCGAGCTATCGAGCCAAACTCAAGTTTACCCTAAACGAGTCGAGCCGATCTTGACCTCTATCAAACTCGAGCTCGGCTTGAGCTGTTATCGAGTTTTTCGAGCCTTATAAAATATATATATATGTGTATATACTTATATTTTGATATGTAAATGATATTAATAATACATTTTGAAATTATTAAACTATTTTACAAAGTTTTGACTTGTTTTCACAATTTGTTTTAATTCAATAAATGATTTATATCATTGATTTATATTTTTTAAATAAATATAAAATAAGTCTGAATTGTAAAAATTATTTTTATATAAATTCAAGCTTTTCAAGCCGAGCTCGGATCATTCTAAAATATTTTTGAGCCGTGCTCGAGCCTACGTCATGAAAGCTCGTCGAGCTATCGATCCAAGCACGAGTTTACCCTAAATATGTCGAGCCGAGCTCGATCTCTGTCAAACTTGAGCTTGGCTCCAGCTGTTATCGAGCTTTTCGAGCCTTATTAAATATCTATATGTGTATATACTTATATATGTAATTTTTGATATGTAAATGATATTATTAATATATTTTGAAATTATTAAACTATTTCACAAAATGTTGACTTGTTTTCACGATTTAGTTTAATTTAAGAAATGATTTATATTATTGATTTATATTTTTTAAAATAAATATCAAATAAGTTTGAATATTAAAAATTATATTTATATTAAATTTCGAGTTTTTAGAACCGAGCTCAGACCATTATAAAACATTTTAGAGCCGAGCTTGAGTCTACGTCGTGAAAGGTCGTCGAGCTATCGAGTCGAGCTCGAGTTTACACTAAATGAGTCGAGTCGAGCTCGACCACTGTCAAACTCGAGCTTGGCTCGACTCGGTTACAACCTTACGCTATGTCTAATTATCAGTAGTGAGAAAAAAAATTAAAGAGATTATTTTGTAACTTAAAAAATGGTAAAAAAAATTTTGTTCATGTGATTAAAATGTAAGTTCGACGAGTGTCGAAAAAATTAATAAAGTAAACATGTTAAAATAATTTCGTAAGTGGTTGGGGTTGGTGGTTGCAGCTGCTTTCATGTAGTTTAGTTCAAGGGTTTCCGACGGTTTTAGGTCAAGATTTCAAGCGGTGTCGGTTTGTTTGCGATGAGTGGTTTCGGGTGGTTCAAGGTGTGGTTTCTGTTTATAGTTTCAGTGGTTCCGGTTGATGGTTTCAGATATGGCAGATGGTTCCTGTGAGGTTTTTAAGTGGTTCCAACTGTGGATTCAGGTATGCGTATCGAATTGATTTCAATGGGTGTTTTTAGTAGATTTATGTCGTTATATTAAGTGGTTTGGGGTCATAGCTTTTTGTCGCTGGTTTTCAGTAGTGCTAGGTGGTTTTTGTGATTGACTGTTGATGGTTTCAAGTAGTGGTTTCAGATCATGAAAACTCCTGGTTTACGATCATAGGTGATTTCTCAGTTTACTTCCTTATGTCTCACAATACATTGTATATTTGGAACTATTTGGTTTAAGATTCTGGTTGGTTACGTTTCAGTTGTTATGCTCATGGGCTATTCTTTTATCAGTTATATGCTTTCTACTTTCTACTGAGTGATTGCCCTTAAGTGATCATGTGTGGTGTCAGGTTTGGATGGCGGAGGTGCTCCTAGATTGATGGATCATTGCAAGGGTCATTATTGTTTTTATGGCCGTGGTAGCACAGTTGTAGGGTTGTGTAGGTTAGACCTGAGGCTTTAACCGTTGTAGTTGGTTAGTGTCATGTTAGTAAGGTTGTAGGGTTGTATTGGCTGAAATCGAGGTTTTACGTTTTAACCACTGAAATTGTTTAGGGTCTTTGATCAGAATTATTGTTTTAGGATCGTTCTAATTTTTAGCGTGTTGGTAGCTTAATTTTATCTTATCTTGTATATAATATAATAATATATAATAATAACAATATTGTAAGAAAAAGACATGGACTTAAAGTTATATTTTTAGATATGTTTAACCCTCTCGTAATAGTAAGAAATGACCGGAGTACTCGGAATATGAAATGGAAGCTTTGAGTGCATTTCGAATAGCACTTAGATGTTGCAAATTTTGATATATATATATATATATATATATATATATATATATATATATATATATATATATATATATATATATATCTTTAGAATTATAGAGATACAACAATCAAGAGAATAGCCAATTTATGATGGTGGCATGCAGTTGTTAAATGTTGATCCATGTGACAGAATTGATTATGTGGATGATGCAGAAAAGGCACATGTTATGATGATCATACATAACAAGGGAACAATTGTACTCTTTTATTTTATAACTTCAAATACTGCATCTAAAAACATAATATTATGTAGTCATACATACCTCATTCAATTAAAAATACTGAGATAAGTGTCTAAAGATCACTTAATTTTACATAAATTTTATAATGTGATCCAACTTCAATTTGGTCTATTGTGTGTAGGAAACTTTTAAATACGGTTATTGTATGTATCAGGTAGTACATTTGATGATTAACAACTTGTATAGATGTCACGTGACATCTTACATAGATGACACGCTAACAAAAGTATCATTTAAAACATACAATACATATATTTGAAACTTGGATACACAATTGACCTAAAGAAAGTTGAATATATAGTATAGAGTTTTATTCAAAGATAATTACATTCTCACTTACTAATCTCAAAATAATATAATAATCCTTCAATAAAATAAATAAATTAGCAATTTTTTAATTTGGAGATTGTTGCTAAATAGGTTGTCAACTAGAAGTAACTTGAATGATAAAAAGTATTTATTAAGACTTTTTAACTTTGCCCTTTATGAGTGTATGGGTGTACTTCGGATTTTATACATGAGGGGCAAAAGATTTTTTTTTTTCCTTTTTCGATCATTTTAAGGGGTCAAAATTTCTTAAATGTCATTGATAACCTTAAAATTTTATTTATTTTTTTGTTTTTTTAGATTTTTTTTAAGGGGCAGCTGCGCCCGATGCCCGTAGCTCCGCCCATGCCTTTATGTAGAAGCTCCGCCCATGCCTTTATGTAGAAGATAACGATGTATGTTTGACACTATTTTTTCTTGGCGGGGTTTAGATTTTCTAACACCGGAAACTGTTAATGATATGCTACAATTGAAGGGTTATTGCTTGATCTTAATGGGGTTACGGTTATGTGTTGAGTGGTCATAAGCAATTATGATTTAAGCTCGATAAGACATTCGAATGTTTCGAGCCATATAGTTGAATACTCAAGCTCAACTTAAGCTTGACTCGAGTTGTATCGAATCGATCCAGAATAGTCCGCGAGTTATACCAACTAGCGATGGATCGTCTCGGTTATACAACTAACGATAAACACAGTCAATTTACTACTTGATTTTACCAGTTGTCTTGTCTGACATATACATGGCCCACTAATATTTTGACAACTGTTCTCTTGGAGACTGAGTTTAACCCATACTCTTTAACTTAACCTTTTTGACCATGGTCTCGCGGCCATCACTTCCTACAATTTCTCTTTTATGTAAAAAGATTCTTTAGGCATAGTAAATTGAATATAACAGTCCCTGAACTATCTTTAACCAACACTTTTTATTTTTTAAGGAAGTAAGAATTCTTATTGTGTAATTCCCGCTTTTTTATTTTGTGAACTTTGTTCAGGACGACGGACAATTTTAATTCGGAATTCTTTCGAGCCGATACGATACTTCTGTTAAAAGAAATTAAATGGCTATTTAGTAAAAAAAATTCGCATATTTGTCATATTTGTTTGTAACTTTAGTTATTTTACTTCAGAATATATGGAAAGGAATTTGACAAACAGACTGATTTATAAGAGTGAAGGGAGTGAGGTGAGTTGATACAAAATGGTTAAGCACCATATTGAGGTGATCACTCCACCCCTCAAAATGGTTAACAATATGATTTGATCAAGATGGTGACTACCATTTTGAATAATAACTTTTTTATTTTTATTTATTGTGTGTGTAATTATTTATAAAGTTAAATGTGAATCCAATTTTTAGTTTGATGATTACAGATGAAAATCAGTTTTAGTATGATTTTAATATAAAAATGATGTGTTACTGGTGTGTAACTTTTTACATAATAATATCAAGTGACCACTCCGTTTCCTAAACTTAGATTTTGTGAGATTTTACGCGAGTCATTTTCAATTATGGTTTTATACATATATAGATATAGATAATAATAGATATAGATAGTTACATACATATACATACAGAGAGAGATTGTTGACCATTGACCAATCTTCTTGATGTAAGAGCTCCTACATGTCCATATGCAAATGGCAAATTATGGCCCTATTTTGGGGCTTTTGTTACATATCATGATGTTAATGGAAGATTCAATTCATGAATCATGAAACATACCCTCCATCTTTTTCTTCAACTTTATCCAACATCCCCCATCACTATTTATTCTAAAAATCCAAAAATTCTTGCATGTTTCATGTGTGTGTATGCAACTACCCATCTTATGGAAGATACTAAAGATGATATAATTATATTTTTTTAAAAACCTATTTTCTTATATATTTTATTATTTTATTTTATTTATATGACCATACAAAAGTAGTATATTCAATTCTATGTTCGTTATTGGCCTTTGAAATATTAAAAAGTTTTTGTTAAGAAATTTGCTAACATAACTCTTTGGAAAATTTTAGATCATAACCCATATGTAATCCAAAATTAAATTTATATGTTACACATTACGTGAATGATATGCGCACATGTAATTAATACTAGCAGAATACTCGTGCTTTATTTTAAAAGACAAAATTTAAATTCTTCTGACTTTTTATGAATTTTGAATTTTTAAAACTCATTGTTTGACGATGTGTGTCAAAACAACGAGTAGAAGTAGTGAGAACATTCACTCCTCAAAGTATTAGTTAATTTTTTGAGAAATATCATAACCAGCGGCAAATACATGATGTCATTGAGTAAGATTTAATGTAAACAATTCAAATAAGTCGAAGACAATCTTTCAAGATATATACATCTTAGTCTATCGCTGAGTGGAACAATGAACAAGATATAAGACCAATCTACAACAGCAAATGATCAGCGACAATAAATAAATGTGTCACTTATTCATGATATATCTCTAGACAACATTCATTATATATTTGAAAAATATCATAGTTGAATTTAAGGGCGATACTTTGTGAAAAGCACAAGTGCAACAAAAAGTTTCTCTGCAACAAACAATTATTTTAGTTTTTCATATATTTGTCTTTTAGCGTAAGGTTATACACGTAGATTTAAGAAGTAAGGTTATACACGTAGATTTAAGAAGCATGTACTTCTCAATCAGAATGTGATACGTTAAAAGTATGAAAGCAAATTTAAAACATCCCCTAACTATAAAATAGAATGTTGGTTCGATGTGCATGCTATCTTTTCGCACTCATATTTTTTGAAAACATTAGATAGTGCATTTACTATCATTGAAAGAGTTGTACCAGCGAACAATGTGTTATACTTAACCATCTCCCCTAAGAGTTATAAAAGGTACGTAACGACTTTAAACAATTAACTTTTAATTTCACTCGTCCTTTTTTATTTTTGGTAATTGTAGCTAGAAAATGTGTTTCACTTTAAGAGGTAGCGGGATAAATTTAACAAGTTTAGTATTAGGGTGATAAATTTTACCAAAAATGTTAAAGAGAATGAAACATTCAAACAATAGGAAAAACACAATGAATTATCTATCATTACATATAATGAAATTTTGATTTTGTGTTAAACTTGATATGCTAAATACAAATTAACCCAATTTTGTTTTTCACAAAATATCACTCAATTACGCAAGCATGTAGAAAATCGCAAGATCTCAATTTCATTTCTCATTATCGATTTGCAAGATGGTTTCACTCACAATAAATTACATACTTTCGCAGGGATGCGGATCGCAATATCGATTTCGCACTACCGATTTTGCAATACCGATTTTGCAATATATGATGTCAAAATGAAAAATCAGAAACAAGTAAATCTTATAATAATAATAATAATACATATAATATAACAATCACCCTTACATCATCTTTTCAAATTAGAGTGCAATTGAACAATTAGGACCCTTTATTTTACTTAACTTTAAAAATAGAACCTCAATTATTTATTTATAATTCTAATCTAAGTATATAAAATAATTAAAAAATAAATTTCACGTTACTATTACTTACGTATGTGTTCAAATAAATATTTTTATTATTAGATAAGGAAGTAAATGGAAAGAAAACAATCTAGTGGATAATTACATAACTAATATATATATATATATATATATATATATATATATATATATATATATATATATATATATATATATATATATAGGAATTTTTGAAACGGATTTACACAAATATGTATATATATATATATATATATATTATTTTTAGATTTATATTTAACCTTGAGTATTTTGATAATGTTGTTCTTGATTTTTATTGTTTTGTTTCTATGGCAACAATGTCTGATGCTCTCAAAAAAGAAAAATAAATAATAATAATAATGATGATGATAATAGTTAATAATAATAATAATAAAGTACAAGAATCAATTGTATTTGTTTATATGGGTGTTAATTTTGTGGTTAAATTGAAACATCTACCTATCTAACTAATAGAGGATAGTCTCTTTCCTATGTGAAAATTCTACTTCTTTGACAAATAAGCAAAAATCCTACTTGTCATTATCACCTCTTCTCAAAAAATCATACGTGTCACTCAAATTGCAACCATAGTGACTACATATTATGTCTCCTACAAAATAGTCACGGTAAAATTTTATTTAATTACCATTTATATAAACGTATGCACACAAATATTTGAACATGTAAATCCTTAAGTTTCTACAAAAACAAACTAAATCAAAAAGTATTGTATTTATCCATTATTTATTTGTTTAATAAGATTCCCTAAGTTACTTCACAATTTTACAAAACATCACAAATATATAATAATATATATAATTTAAAATATTTAAATTAATCTTTATCCATGTACAAGAATTAAAGATCCTATTATCAACTAACGGGAAAAAATGGATCATGATCATGCACAATTTTTTAGAGACCAACTAATATGACACTCAATAGTTTCATGGAAGGATAAGTTTTAGTTGAATTGTAAATGGTCTGAATACTCATTTTGATATATTTGATAGTCTCCATTAGTCCATCACTCATCATTATTTGAATCTAAATTAGGCGGAATATGTAAATGGGGTTAAACTAGATTGCAAAGCGACAAAATGTACGAGTCTAGCAAGTTGTGTAATAGGTAACTTATGATGAGTACGAGTAAGTCTAAATGTCTATTGTCTTTGGAAAAAAACTCTATTTAGTTATATATGCTCGAGTAAGTAAATTATTTATCTCTCAATGTGAATGTTAAAGTGTTGCATGTAACTTAATACTCGATCGATGTTTTACTTATAATTCTCCATTTGATTTTTAATGTAATCTATTATTTTCCTATTTAGATTTTAATGTTAAGTTTTTGACATAAATTATAAAATATGTTATAGAACGTATAATCTAAGTTATTATTAGCAGTGTGCATCGCACGAGCATAAAAACTAGTATAAAAATAAGTACCTTAGGTATTTTTTAACGTTGTTTCTTAGTGTTCGATTAGGCCAGCAACATAAAAAAATTGTTCTAATTTTTTATAATCGCATTGCCAATCAAAAAGTTAATATTATTTCTCAATTACTATTCTAATTTAAACCTTTAACTAGATCATAACTCGAGAATTTGCTGGCTACTACATGAGTTTACTTTAAATATATTTTTCAATTAATTTATATAAATAACTCTGCTTTTAACTGCTTGTATACTTTTGTATTTTAAAGACTAAAGAAATATAGTATGATTTAGGTTTTTCGGAAGTGGGAAGAATTGTTGGGAACAACTGTCTTTTATGCAGTTCTTTATGCAACATTTTCATGTTATGTATATATATTGATGAACATTTGCTAAATTCGTATCAAGTGATATTGTAATGTAAGTATATAAGTATAGTCAAGACAACGTATGACACAATTGATAAATAAAACTTTTAATATTATAAATAAAAAATACGAAACATCGGAGTGTAGAATAAAACATAGAATAGGCACCTAAATTGAGAACAGCGATTCAAGACAAAGTATAAGTAACTATTATCTAAAACATATTAAAATATTGAATTTATTGAACTCGTGGTATTGTTGATACTAAATCATGGAACTCCCCGTTATGACATTTATTGAATTTATTGGGTATGTAGAAATCTATTACGCAATGACATTCACATATTGATACTAAATCAAGGAGGTCACCATTATGACGCATTCTCAATCGAGAATTACGTTCATTAAGTCTCCATTGTGAATCCCGAGCTACATACCATTGATAAGGTAATACAATATGAAGATCTACATTAAGCCATTGATTTATATATTCTAATGTAAATTTGTTACGAGCAATTGAACACATCACTGTTCATTTCCGTTTAAACAATGAAATCCATTATCCAATTGAAACACATTTATATCGTAATGCTATCATACGTCCATCATTTGTGGAGCGTGATCACAAACACTGTCATTTAAAAATACAAAAAATAATAAAATACTAAGTTATAGAATCATGTAAATAAAATTAAAAATTTAACATCTTTACGTTATTGAAAAAGAAATTCTTACTTTGGAGCATGGATCCTCCGGATACGATTCTAAAATATCAGTAGGGCATATCGATTAGAAGAAAATATAACCTTGAATAGAAATCAACTATCGATATTAAATGTTAAATGGAAAAGTAATTTAAACGGGAGAATTGTGTAACCGAATCTAAATATATTTTTGAAATAAAATTTCCCACCTCTATTATTTTCAATTTTGATAAAGGTTTTCTTTTGAAAAATTAACACATCCTATATTCTTGGAAATTAGTTGATGGAAATCATTTAATGGGGTGAAGATATTGTCACAAACTATAATCATATGAAAATTACAGGATCTTATTATTATATACAAAAATATCTAAAAGATATATCCTTCATTGACATATCCATAACCTTTAATTGTAGGATTAGAATGGATTATGTTAAAAATTAGTTTCAAGCATCTAAAATTATTTTTACGTATCAAGTTATATTGATTAATAATATAATATTATTATCATTCTGATTAATGTAGCGAATATTTAAACGTAAAATTTAGTTATTGTTGACCAAGATAAGCTCCAATTAAATTGGAGGGGTTCATTGTGTGTATACATTGTATATTGAATGTTGAATTAATTATATTTAAGGTGTAGGTAATTAAAATTGTAAGGGTAGATTAGTCTTTAAGCATGTGAAGAAATGCTATTTAGGTAATCAGAATTTATATTTAAAATCAATGACTATAATATATGAAGTTTAATCATCTAAGAGACAAGATTAATTTAAGATTGTCGAATTCAAAAAAGTTTACCTACATATGTTCTTCTTTTAATATATAAGAGCGAAAAGGGATTATTTTGATACATCTAATAACCCATGTATACTGTATGGACAAATCATTTGTTTCGTCAATAGCAATAAACATTTATGTTATTGACCATTAGTAAGCAAAGAAAATATTTACATTTTACATATTTAACCCTCAAATATATATAATCAGTACCTAAATTAATACAAACAACGCATTTGAATTCGTACAGTTTACTTCACAGAATATTTTTCCTTTCTTTATTTTTGAAATCTAAAATGCTGATTTTAATGTGATTACATTTACTATTTCCATATCCTAATTAACTAATGGTGCTGACATGACTACATATTCTACTACTTAATAATTGTTTGAGATTTAACTGAACGATCCATGTGTATACACGATTTAATCAATATATGATGAAAAATAATTAAAGGGAGAATACTTTCTTAATTTGTAGTTGATTTGCTATTGAATGGTTCCAGAGTTGAAAAATCGATTAAAAAATTTCACAAGATCGGTGGTTATTTGATGGGTTCGGTTTTGAGGGTTAAGAATTCACAACAATATAAATACGGTTGGGCATATCGCAAGGCCAGTAGGACTTAACAAGACTATTGCCTAAGTTTGTACCATTATGTAAAAAACATGTTGGGCATGCTATTCTATAAAATTGGGCTCAATTTGAATATCGAGGTAATTATACTTATGTTAAAAATAACATCTAATTAGTTATCGAATCATATCATCTCGTAATGGAGTAAACTAACGGACTTAACCAAAAGGATGGTCATTGTCACAAAAATACAATTACAAGAACGTCTGTGCTATTTACTTTCAAAAAGGACTAAAACTGCAAGTTTGAATAAAGATATAAACGATCTACAAATTCATTTTAATCCACTTATACAAAAATGATGTTGCAATAATCGAGACATCCAAACAAATACAATAACATGACAAACCATTATTCATAAAATAAATCCATTGGGGTAGATGAAGATAGAATGTTGACAAGAATTAATTTACAAAAAAAAACTTTGCCATGTGCAATGCACATGAGACCATTTCAACTGGAATGGAAGTCAGTAATAATGTTAGGGTCAGAACTCAGAAATAGTAGCGATATATACACAAATAAACAATTTCTTTTAACAATTTTATTACGGTCATAATTTTTTCTAAAAAAATATAAATATATTAAATAGGATTCACGAATAGATGATAAAACCTTGAAAGAATACAAGATGAAATATATATGAACGGTGAACCTTCCTGACTATAAGAAAATCTAACATGACAAATGGAAAATTGAGACTTTTAATCGATAAATGACTCATGAAGTTCCTCTAAGGGTGTGTTTGGCAACAACATACTAGAGCTGAAGTTTGTGACTGAAACTGAAACTAACATAAATGCATTAAACTTACCACACCCACTTTGCTTAAACCCAAGAATACAAACTGTTGGTATGATTCTTGATCGGAAAATTATCGTAAAAGTCCGTGTTCTTAAAAAATTCCTCAAACATGATCATTTTATTTTCTTTATTTGTTGAGATTAATTAGTTTTCGATGGAAGGACCCATTTTCAGTTGCACTTGGCACTTGACTTGTTGATGGTCATCGTTGGATAAGTCCTTCAAAGAAGTCGCTTCAAGTGAATCTTTATCTAATCTAAAAATACTTTGTTTACCTTTTTCACTTTGCACGACTTCGGAGATCCAATTTTTTTTAGCAACTCATCCCAAATCGATATGAGCTAAGAAATTTGACCTCCTAATTGCATACGTAAGTATAATGTAGTGAACCGCTAGTATCCTTTCATAAACCAACTGGTCATTTCTCAAGTAGTACCGCCACCGAAAACACCCAGACGTCACGTGTGTGAATGACATGTCAGAGGATCGAATCCCTGGCTTAGTATATGTGGGTGATTTGTGAACCGGTGATTTGCCCGGCATTGATGCTTATTGCGAATGAGACAGACGCGTACCATTAAAATATGGTACATGAGTTAGGGTACCTTTCAAATTACTTTTTTTTAAGTATCCTTCCATAATTTAACATATACTAAAATGGAAAATCATATAGCATATAATTAAAGTAAAAAATTAACAGATGCAACTGTTACCCTTAGACTTATTTTAACTATGTAAATAATATATAGAATAACCATGATTTTTCTAGACATTAACCATTTATTAATTCTAAAACATATGAACAAAGAAACCAAATACGAAGTACAACAAACCAAAACTATAATTACTAGCTTTAATCACTAGTCGACAAAAAAAAAACAGTGAAATTGTTTAAAGATTAAAACAAACAAAATATGTTCTGTTTTTCTCCAATGAGCATGTGAATTTCACCGTGATTAAAAAACTAGTTGCGAAAATATTCTGATATAAAGAACATATAAAATAGCATTATCTTTTCTTGATCAAAATAATTTTATAATTTCCAGCTAATATTCATGAATTAAAGTGTAATTTCACATTTTTAATACGATATCGCCATGAGTCAAATGTGAAACATCACACTTTTAACATGTTACCCCATTGGAACATTTTTATTTTTAAAAAAGTGTTACCGAGGTGAGCGTGTAGCTTTAACTATCATTAACGAAGCAGGACGTTAGAAGTGAATGCAGCTTTTTTTTCGCTTTATATACCCACACACTTTCTCTCCTTTTTCACACTTGGGGTTCACTTGAAACACATTTCAACCCAAGGGGATCAAAAAACCCAAAAAAATGGCTGTTTCTTTCTCCACCATTTTCCACCACCTTCTTCTCCTACTCAGCCTCTTCTCCGCCGCCGCTACGGCGTTCCCCGCCCACCGTCTCCACCGTGTCGCCACCCACAACTACAAAGATGCTCTCACTAAATCCCTTATTTTTTTTGAAGGCCAAAGGTCAGGCAGACTTCCCCCAAACCAGAGGATGACTTGGAGAAAAAACTCTGGCCTTTCTGATGGAGCAGCCATGAAAGTATGCATTTTTTCCCTCTTCATAAGGCAACAAATTTTAGTGCTAATTTAACATAAATATTGGAAATTTGAAATGGGTTTTTGTTTTTCTTGCTAATTTTGTTAAAATTATTACAATGCAGGTGGATTTAGTAGGTGGGTACTATGATGCAGGGGATAATGTCAAGTTTGGGTTTCCAATGGCTTTTACCACCACAATGTTGTCATGGAGTGTGCTTGAATTTGGTGGGTTGATGAAAGGTGAATTGGGAAATGCTAAAGAAGCCATTCGTTGGGCTACTGATTATTTACTTAAAGCTACTGCCGAACCAGATGTTATTTATGTTCAGGTACATTAACAAAATCTGTACATAAACTTGTATTTAAGTACTTAATTTTATTTTGTTTCGTTATATATTACAAATTACAATTACAATTTGGTTTTAAAGTTTTTGTTGTTAAAATATAAGGTTGGTGACGCCACTAAGGACCATGCCTGTTGGGAGAGACCTGAAGATATGGACACTCCAAGAACAGTTTTGAAAGTTGACAGAAATACCCCTGGTACAGAAGTGGCAGCTGAAACAGCTGCTGCACTTGCTTCTGCTTCATTGGTGTTTAGGAAGTCTGACCGCACTTACTCTAAGCTTCTCCTCAAACGAGCCATTAGGGTAAAGTATTCTGTGTATTCTTTGTTTCAGCTTTGAAGGGTAGAAATGGAATTTTAACCTTTGTTCATGTGACACAACAGGTTTTTGAGTTTGCTGACAAGTACAGAGGTTCATACAGCAATGGGCTCAAGAACTGGGTCTGTCCCTATTATTGCTCATATTCTGGATATGAGGTAGTTAATCAAGAAACAGAACTAACCTTCATGTTATTCTAAGATGGTGACATTTATGTTCTTAAATAGAAGCTAACTAATGTGTTGTATGTGAATGTGAAGGATGAATTGTTATGGGGAGCAGCCTGGTTACATAAGGCCACAAGGAGCCCAAAATACCTAAACTACATTCAAGCCAATGGGCAAACCCTAGGAGCTGGTGAGACTGATAATACATTTGGGTGGGACAACAAGCATGCTGGTGCCAGAATTCTTCTATCCAAGGTACTACTTATTTAACAGGGCCTTCGAAAACTCGATATAGGGCCTTATTTCGACGATAATTCATGTTTTTGCCAAGGGTTTTCAGAGACATACCTGTATATGATAATGATAATGTTAACACTACTACTTATTTAACAGGCATTTTTAGTACAAAAGCTCCAATCCCTTCATGACTACAAGGGTCATGCAGATAACTTCATTTGTTCACTAATTCCAGGGGCACCCTTTTCACAATCTGAGTACACCCCAGGTAGAGATTTGTCTAATCTTTGTGATTATGTGATAAAAATGTGATCTTGCTAAGGACTAATTGAAATTTTAATTAACTGTAGGTGGTCTTTTGTTCAAGATGGATGACTCTAATATGCAATATGTGACTTCTGCTTCGTTCTTGCTAGTCACCTATGCTAAGTACTTAACCCAAGCTAAAATGGTAGTTAATTGTGGTGGCTCAATTGTCACTCCAAAACGACTTCGTTCTATTGCAAAGAAACAGGTGGACTACCTATTAGGTGACAATCCATTGAAGATGTCATACATGGTGGGATATGGTCCAAGATACCCACTAAGGATTCACCACCGGGGATCATCTTTACCTTCTATCTCTGCACATCCTGCAAAGATCGAATGTGGGTCGGGTTTTTCGATCATGCATTCCAATATCCCTAACCCGAATACATTAATTGGGGCCGTGGTGGGTGGACCAGATGAGCATGACCACTTTCCAGATTTAAGAACAGATTATTTCCAATCTGAACCAGCTACATACATCAATGCACCACTGGTTGGGGCATTATCATACTTGGCTCACTCATTTGGCCAGCTTTAGAGGATTATTGTCTAAGACTAATTTTTATGGTCTTGTATTGGAGGGTAAGAGGGAGTGGAAAACCATAATTCATCGAGCCCTGAGAACAAAAATGCTATGCGCATATATCTAAATCTATCTATATATAATTAATTATAGTAGTATTTACTAGTTTCAAATGAGTTTTTTATTTTTATTTTTAGCACAGTTCAATGCAAATGTAAGCTGATGCGTACAAGAACCGGCATTATTAGTGTAGCCGTATGAATTCTCATGAATGTTTTAAGTTTTTTTTTTCTCTTTGGCTAAATGCATTTTTTTTCCCTACAAGTGCTTTTGGGAATCTAGTCATTTGACTTCTGCTTTGAGAAAATATTCGGTTAATATTCATTTATGTCATTTTCTATGCTATGGGGAAGTGCTTATGCATTTTCTTTTATTATAATAACCAAGTAAATTAGTAAAACCTGGAAGTATCAAATACTGTGATTATTATAGAAAAGAACAAGACATGCCTGTAAATACCTATAAAGAAAATGATAAAATTTAAAAAGATTGACCGTTTGTTTAATATCTTAACTACATCATAATAAGATACTACTATGTATTTAGCATTTTCCTTCTTTACAACATCAAATTACTGACACATAATAATTAAAAAAAAAAAATGCTGGTAATGAAAGTTTTACAAAATTTTGTACAGATTATTGTCATTTAAGCAAGAAGCTATTAATTGAATGGAAATGTTGAATAATAACTCTGAATGTGAAGAAATAAGAAAGTGACAAATGTAGACAGCTACCACTATAATTGGAAAGAGGTGGATAGGACAATAATTCCAAGAAATAAAACTGTTGAAAGTAGCAGAAGTAGGATTATAGTATTACCGTTGGTGTGGAGCCCAACGATTTGACCCATCAAAGTCTTTAAAGTAACACACAGGATGATGGAGTGTGCGTATCACGTGTTTAGGCTGCAAATTTCCAGTATGTCAGATTTGATATTAAAATGGGGTGTAGCAAAGATATGAATAATAAGAAATGAAAAAAGTGGGTATCAAACAAAGACCCATTCAATGTTAACGTGAACAACTAAAAGCAACGACTTTAAGGAGACCACAAGACATTCCTACCCTGTTGTCCCAATCAATGCTTTCGACATTATTCAATTGGTAGATGAAGAAGTCTTAAATAAAAATAATTGAACAGGGTTGTTCTAAAATCATATAACTTGACAAGTGACTAAAACTGAACGTTTATAAGATGAATACAGAGCATTAAACATCTACAAGACTCATCGCTCTAGAATGGGACACTCCCAAATTGATTAATATAGCTAAAATCGAACAATATTAAACTTAACTTTATTTAAGTTGAGCAATACCATGGAAGCTCACCCAACTATATAGCATAGCAATCTATGGTGCGACTATCTTATGGCTTCAATCCTATGGCTCATCATCAATAGCCAAAGGAACAGATTTCACCTGATACGCAGACAGATAGAGTAGAACCAAGTTAGCATTAATAGTAGTAAAACACAATTTGGGAGACTTTCAACACATTT
The DNA here is from genome assembly GCA_963930675.1 of Gnaphalium uliginosum. Taxonomy (NCBI): domain Eukaryota; kingdom Viridiplantae; phylum Streptophyta; class Magnoliopsida; order Asterales; family Asteraceae; genus Gnaphalium; species Gnaphalium uliginosum. The sequence continues at coordinate 34,962,047 of OZ005680.1, read as the reverse complement.
GACACATTCTGTCTGTTTCCTTGAGAGCTATTTTTTTAATCTACCCATTTGAACTGTTATAGATAGCATAGGCCATATCAACCTAGTCATGTGTAAACGAGTTGAATATGCCAACTCTAATATCAAATGACATTTTAGACATGTGGAAACATAACCCATAGATATAACATTTTGACAAGTGGAAAGGATATTGAATTTGCTTGAGATTGAGGGTAGTAAAACCAATTTTAACGAAATGGAAATCAAAGTTAATGATCTTAGTAGGTCTCAAACTCTTGGTAGGGACTCTTTTATCCACTGTAGGGACTCTTGGTCTCAAACTCGATGTGTTAGACGATAACCAGGCTTTAAGCTTACCAGATCGCGGAACTTAAGAATGTAGAACATTTCAAGATATCGTCTAATTTCACGCCTCTCAAGTTTCGAGACATACTTCCAGAAGCTGTAAACTCCAGCTAATGTCATTAAACGCTCAGAGTAGATCATCCATGTGTACCTATAACAGTACAAAATTATCAAGTCAATAATCAGTCAACTTTTAATAGAAGCATCAGTTATGATATGAGATATTGCCTTTCGTATATTCTTTTAAGTCCGGCTTCAGATATCTTCACCCAGTAATCATGGTCCTCCTTGCATTTCTGAAAGAAATTAGCCATTATGACTGCTGCATTATCAGGATGATATGGATCGATATGAAAGCCTGAAACACCATCTTCAATTATCTCTGCTGGACCACCATGGCAAGTTGCAAATGTTGGAAGACCACAAGTCATGGCCTCCACGACTGTAAGCCCAAAAGCTTCATAAAAAGCAGGCTGATAATACCAGCGAGACGATAACATTATTATCAAAAGATGTGTTTATTTCATTGCGGTATAACAAGAAGGATAAATATTAAAATATTATACCTGTACGAATATACCCCTTCCATCAGCAATATAGCGATAAACTTCACCATTTTGAGCACGGTTTGTTTGGGCTGAAATCCATCGTACCTGACCATCTAATTTGTATTTCTTGTAAAGATCATGCATTTTCTCAATTTCTGAAATTTCTTCTCTGTCACTGGACCTCTTCACATTGTTGTAACCGGCAACCACGACGAGGTTTGCTAGTTCTCTGAGCTTACTATTCTTAGCATACCACTCAACCAGACCCGTGATATTCTTCACGTGATCGAGTCTTGCCATCGAAAAGATCATGGGTTTTGACTGATCACTCAGATTTCCTCTGTATAAGTTCAAGAAAAATGACAGATTAAAATACATAATTCTCTAATTTTGTTCCTAACTGTTCAGGGTAAAAAGCTTATTAGTACATTATTGTTTGACTTTTCTTGCCAACCTCATATATTTTAGTTAAATTAGGTATGTTGTTTATAACTTCATTTTTTTTAATCTAAAATCTGTGCGAGTATGAACGAATGAAAATAAAAAATGACATCAACGGATTACTTTCTTTAACAGCACACCAATGAATGACTTACACGTGGTCATCATTCTGCTCAGGGTCAAACAACAACTTCTCAATTTTACTATGAAGAGATGTAAGTCTTTTTTCCTTTTCTGTATATGAGAAATAAATGGTCATATCTGCTCCTGGAGACACAATGTTGAACTTCGGATCAAAGACGTCGATACCATGAACAACCCTGTAGAGCCCTGGGAGAGTGAAAGACGAGTGACTCTCGTATTGTCCAACAGTATTCTTCCTGAAATGAATTTATAAACCGAATCAGCAACTATCAAACAACTCTCAATTTAGTAGTAACCAAAGCAAATTGGCATGAGTCATAAGTACATAATGCAGATATAAGAAAATAGTGATGACATTTCGATCAACTGCCATTACTCCATTCTTTAATGCATTGTACCTGCAATTGTATGAACTGAGTACACGCCAGGCTTAAACAAAAAGTAGCTGTAAAATCTCTTTACTTTTTATAATACAAAAGTCAAAGTTATTATGGCCAAGGAAAAAGTGGTACAATCTGGTAACAAGAATCATCACCCATACACACTTACGTTCCTGCAATCTCTTGGTATGTGCTAGTAATGATAAAATCTGCATTGTTCATGGCTAGAAGGTCAGCAGTAAATTGGCAAGAAAAGTGATACTTCTCATCAAATTTCTTCCAATATAGGTCGGAATCTGGATACTTCGTTTTCTCCAAAGCATGAGCAATGTTGCACTGCATATATCAAACTTTTGAGTAATGAATTCAGCACTATGTGAGAAATTTACAGTTTTCACCTTCAAAAAGGTTTCTTACCTGGGTTACTCCCATTTTGTAAGATAACAAGGAAGCAACAAGATTCCCATCGCTGTAGTTTCCAATTATAAGATCTGGTGTACCATGTAACTCGGCAGAAATCTCGCTTGCTGCATCCTAGTAATTAATTAAACAAAAATCTTGATGACTATGCAACGTCTGACTGTCTGAGTGTCTGACTAGCAGAAGGGTTCTAATAATTCAATTTGGTAGATTGATTTACCTCAGCAAACTTTTCCAGATAAGGCCATACATCAAACCTTGAGATCCACTTATGAAGAACCCCTTTCTCAGTCCTAAAAGGAACACGTAATATACGAGTGTGTTCAGTTCCGCTCACTCTCTCCAATCGCTGGTTGCACGAAGTACCTTTTGCATCAGGTATCAACCGAGTCACCTTAAATAAGAAGTTAATAAGGTATAAGAATAAACCCCAAAATTATAGGTAATAGGAAACAAATGCATGTTATACAAGCAACAATAAGACTAGTCAGGTAACTTGACATATTATATATGGATATAAATGTCAGAGAAATAGAAACTCGACTCTCATACGTATACATACAATCAGAATCTTAGGTTTGATATCCAATCCTTGATTGTTCAATTTTTGAATCATTTCTTTCTCCAATGCACGGACTTGATCTAGTATGTATACAATCTGTGTTCAAAACAAAAAGGAAGAGAATAGGTCAACAAAAAGATTCATATGAAGTTTATATTTTGTATTTTTAGTGGAGGTAAAAAGTATGTACCTGGCCACCAGTATCCGGCAAGCCCAAAACATTTGCTTGTCCAAAGTAACCATGTATTGATAAAATGACAACGTTAAAGACCATTGGTATTCTACCAAGAAAAGTTTCCAGAATGGAAGGATCTGGAGCTTGAAGAATGTCAGAGAGAAGATGCATCATCCCAAGAATTCTTTCAGCATTATTACCCCATCCTCTTTCGAACCCCATTCCTTGCAATCTGCATTTGGAATAAGTTAAACTCATGAAAGTAGAGTAATTAAATTAAAAAAGATGAACTTGAATGTTAAAGAAAGATGCTGACTCATATTGAAACTCGGAGTAGGCTGTATCAGATGGTAGTTTGGAAAGATAATCCTCAGCTTTGGCTAAAGAAGATTGAAGTCTAGTCATGCAATTTATCCGGTCATTCAACATCATAACCTACACAATACTTAAGAAGATTACACATCTTGTCACATGATAATATCATCATAGTATCATACAATTCCAAAACTTATGTACATAAAAAGAGTCAAACAAGAAGCTCACATGTCCATCATGTCTGTGAGCGCGTAGGAAATCGAGTAATGGCTCCATACAATCTTTGTTGCGGAACATGCTAGAAGAGAGGTGTCGGTTGAGAAACTGAACCCCATTGCCAATGGATGAAGAACGATTTGGTCGAGGAAATGATGCATTGAATGGCTCAAAATCCAGCTCAAGCAAAAAAGAGCTATTATACCTGTAACATATTGTATACAATAAATTCAAGGGCAGATTGCACGTTATCAATTGTGACATCCGAAACTTATTGAAGAAACTTACTGCCCGACAAGTTCTTCCTTGAAGACAAGATATTCTGAAGCAGTCAGCTGCTCCACACTTAGTTGGTTTGCATCTACACGCACATATTCCCAAACACCAGGTCTTGGACGAACTGCTAGCGCTACAAAAGGAGGCAGAACTATGCATTCCTGTCATTGGACAAATAAAAGAAGTCTTAGAAAATTAAGATCACCAACACAAATCAAAGACTAAAATATTCAGATGAGTCAAATGGCATGTATGATGCTGCCTGCTGGTGGTTAAGATCATCCTAAACATGATGAAAAGTAGATAACAAATCTTTAATACTACTTAATAGTGGTTGTTTCCGACTAAATCCATCCCTATTTTGTTCTAATGTCCAACACAGTGACATACTACTTGATCAATATACAAAGTACAATAGGACGATGATAAAAGTTGAGAACAGGACAATCATAAGTGAAGATCACAAACTACAAAAGCATGAACCTACTTCAACAATATCGAACAAAATTGCCGTTAGTTACAACTAACCAACTAGGCAACTATCACTCATATCTAATTAAACATACACGAATACATACATGATAAGAAGTAGACAACAAAAGTTTCAGATCCTCTTTTCGGTAGCTATTAGTTAATAAGGATTGTTTAGTAGCGGTCGCTTTTAGTTGTTTTCGACTAATAGTTGTAGTATTTGTTTCGTAGTTAATCAATTTATAAAGCACAATAGCACTTGATGATAGAAGTCGAGAACAGAACAATCATAAGTGAAGATCACTAACTAGAAAAACATGAAGCTACTTCATCAATATTGAATAAAATAACCGGTAGTTACAACTAATAAACTATCACTCATATACATATATTGATCAAAATGTTACAACTACCTGAGAGGTCTTCAATACTTGACCAAAAGGACCATCAGTAAGCTTTTGACGCGAAGCATCATCACCGATTACATTCTCAAGTTCATTAAGTATTTGATGCGGTTGCAGTATCGCCTTCCCCTGAGCTACATACCTACACATATACATACAGTAGATTATAAATACATATAAAATGTAAAAAACCTAACCCTAGAATCTAATTCAAATTAATCAAAATGATCACCTGGAAAGTAGAGATACAATTTCGTTGCGATTAGCGGAGAGTATACCTTCAACACGCTCACGCATACTGTGTGTTCTGCTCAATTTAGTTGTCGCCATTGTTGAATTAGTTATATGCTAAAGCTTTTTGCGGTGAATATATATAGACGTTCGATTGATTGTGGAATCAAACAGGTGGTAGATTTTAGTCCATTAAATAACGCTTTGAATCAAACATCAATGCATCAATTATATAATTATATATATACACATTCTTATTGTATTTGTGTGTGTGTATCGCCATCGAAGATTGAACATGATTTGAATATTGTAGTGGTCAACAAGACATCTGTCGTGCTCCCAGACGATTTCGTGTACATGCACTTTATCTGGATCCTATTTCTTGTTGGTTTAGTACCAACTTTGGGGAGTCACCATTCCCCAAGCCAATAGCTAATTGTCAGATTTTCCTTTTCCTTTCGGTTATGTTTATTATTTATTATTTATTATTTATATTATATTTTATTATATATATATATATATATATATATATACATATATATATATATATTCCATAATTTGCCACGCATGAATGTCACGTGCCAATCTCTTAATTTCAATTAAAAAATTATTTAATTAAAATTATATTATTATTTTATAATAATTAATAAATAATAAATATAAATGCTACATATATTATAATAATATGAAAAGAGAAGTCACATACGAAAACAAAGTTCTATAAATTATTTTATTAATATTATTTTATAAAATATGTACTACAATTATCATTTAATCACGTGATATTTAAAATAATTATAATAAATTACCGTGCATTGCACCGGTCTTCCACATAGTATATATATATATATATATATATATATATATATATATATATATATCAGATCGTCCATGTGTTCTGTCGAAAAAGCACAAATCGTCCTTTATAAACTTTAATAGCATATGTCATCCTCGTGTTCTCTATATATATCACAGATCATCCATGTGTTCTGTCGAAAAAGTACAAATCGTTCTTTATAAACTTTAATAGCATCGGTCATCCCTGTGTTCTATATATATATATATCACAGATCATCCTTATGGCCAACGACGTTTAATTTAGGTTGTTAACTCGTATCACGTTCGTGGCACGCAAGGTTACTTTGGTAATTTCCATTAATCTCATCCTACGCTTAGCCTCATTTAATGTTTCAATTGTTTGTTCAAGATTTGTTTCTTGCTCTAAGCAACCCTGAAATTATCTCAACTGAACGCGGACATATTAGAGGATCCACCCATCCATTAAACCCGTAATTACCAACATAAAACATTTTAAAATTGCAAAATTTAATTCTTTGTTTAAATTGAACCTGTCATTTGGGAACAACAAGAAAATCGATGACCGAGATTTATTGAAGTCCATGCTGTTTTGACGACTCAAGGTTTTGCACGATCACATCTCACAACCATTTTCTGAATCCGGATTTCTTGAAATTGTAATTTGTTAATGTGTGTGTATTGGGGTATATTTTGGAAGAAATGAGGGTTTGATCTATGAGACAAAGAGAGTGACATATGAGTACTAAAAGGAGAGAAAGAGAAAGTAATAAAGGGGGAATGTGAGATTAATGGAAATTACCAAAGTAACTTTGCGTGCCACACACGTGATACGAGTTAACAGCCTAAATCAAACGTCGTTGGCCATAAAGACGATCAATGATATATATATATATATAGAGAGAACACATGGATGACCGATGCTATTAAAGTTTATAAATGACAATTTGTGCTTTTTCGACAGAACACGGGGGACGATCTGTGATATATATAGAAAACACGAGGATCACATATGCTACTAAAGTTTATAAAGGACGATTTGGCTAATTATGACGTATAAACACATTTAAACTTCGAATTATCGTTAAATTTGCGAAAATTATTGTTGACATTTTATCGAGCAGTTGGCGTGCATGATTTTTTTTTTTGTGTTTTATGAATTAAATAGTTGGTTATCGTGGTGTATGTGTTTTTGAGGTTAGTTTGTTGTTGAGATTTGATTTAGAACGATGTAAATCGGTTCGTTAGTTTGTGACCGAGATCGTTTTGTTTGTGACCGGTTGTAACAAAGCTCGCTATCTGCATGACCGAGAAACGCAAGTCGCAAAGATCGAGCTCACTATCCGCAAGTCGCAAAGATCGCGACTTGCATTTCTCGATCATGACCGAGAACCGCAAAGATCGCGACTTGCATTTCTCGGTCATGACCGACCGAGAACCGCAAAGATCGCGACTTGCGTTTCTCTTAGCGACACTAATAGTGACATTTAGCGACAATAGCTAAGTGTCGCTATAGCGACAGTTGCTAAGTGTCGCATTAAAACAATAGTGTCGCTAATCTTCAATCTTCTACCTTATTAGATTGTTTTTGTACTAATTGTGTAAGGGGTCGATTTTTAGGGTTTTTTTCGAAGCTTCGTTAATAATGAAGAACCACATGTCGGTAATCAAGGAGATTAACATGTTGTTGATGGACGAGAAAATGTGATATTTAGACGCACATGTTTTGGGCCTTGGTTATACGTCGAGTGTCTAGACAACGACCCTGGATACGTACATAATTTGCTCCACAGATGATGTGTGCGTCCAAACCAATCTAAGCCTCGTGAGGAGCCCGATGAGTTATGGTTTAGACTAACGCCCCGTTATGCTATACGGTTTGTGCGTAGAGAGTTCAGTTTAGTAACCGGATTCCGGTTCGGTTTTAAGACAGATATGAGGGATTATATTCGCAAGGAAGTTCGGGGCACGAGACCTGCTTTACGCGATCGTGTATTTCATCAACATGCTTTGTTGAAGGAGATCTCCATTTTGCACATAGAGATGTTATTTCGTTAGCCCTATTTGTTTAACGGGATAACCAAAATGAGCGATGAGGATGCCGTCCGGATATGTTTTATCATGCTCGTTGAGATGTGCTTTATGGGAAAGCAGGCCATGCAGATTGTGCATCCTGATTTCATGCATATGATTGAGGATCTCAACAACATTAACAAGTACCCTTGGGGTTCTCGGATTTGGGACAATACTTATCCGCAGTTGAAGAATGCATTGATTGCTCAGAGTAGTCAACAGACTAGTCAGCGGAGTAGTCAGGTCGGGCGTGGTTGTAAATACACTTTGGTCGGCTTCACGTGGGCCTTTAAGGTAACTTTGAAAGACTTTAACTTTTTGATTAAGTTAGTTACTAGTTATATTAACGTATGTAATTATTTGACATTCTGCTTTATTTTAAGATTTGGATCTGGGAGGCCTTTCACCTTCAGGTTTCACATAATGCATGTAACACCAATAAAGACGGATAATCTTATCCAGTTACGTTTGCGAGTCACATTTGCGTCTGCGATTTGCGAGTCACCTTATCCAGTTACGGATAATCTTATCCAATGTAATATACCAAGAAAATCTTATCCAGTTAGATTTTGGATAATATTTTGCGGGATTTTCGGGATTATTATCCAATAATTTCTATAAATACTTTTACCATCATCGGATTGTTTCACCATATTCTTTTTTGGCAATTTCGATATGGTTAACACAATTTCTTTTTTGGTATATGATTTGAAGTAGCTGCATCACTCGAACCCGAACTCTTTTGACTTTTTCTTGAAATTCTACGATCGGACGAACGACGAATCCAGTCGTCTTGGAACAACCTTTCCATGTTAGTGGTAAGAGGATCGGATGAAGGGATGTCATCACCAAGATTGATGGGGTCGATTTAGGGTTGGTGTTTACGCCAGTTGGCCATGACCCCCTCGTCTGAATAGAACTTCGGATATACTTTTAGCACATCCCAACATTTCTCGTATATGAATTTATGTTTTTTTGGGACTTAAATAGTTTATAAAATGCATCAACAATGTCTTTTTCATTTGCCCCGCTTGGCCTCGAGCCGGTTGCATGGTTGTAGATTGAGATGAAAGCTTTGACGTTTTGCGGATTTTATTCCACGTTCCTTGTATTTGACCCACTGTACATTTTTCGAGTGCCACCTTATTATAGTCGTTTACTACTCTTTGCCAAAAAGTATCATACCTTTGTGAATTGCCTTCACGACTTTTTTCGATTATGTGGACCTATCGTTTGGACAATATAACCGCCTCCTCGTCCGACCATTTCACTTGTACCCTTTTTTCTTTCTTTTCTTCGGGTTCGGGATGTTCTTCGGGGGGTGTATTAAAGTTTCCGAATTGTGGATAGTTAATTGGGGTTGGTGGAAATGGAGAAAAAGCCGAAGGTGCATGTTGTTGTTGATAAAATGATTGGTTTTTAAAAGTTTAGGAGGTTTGGGGGAGTGGATAATATGGTGAGTAAGGTTGATAATTTCGGTAATGTTGGTATGATGGGTGTTGTGAGTATGATGCAAACCCGAGTGGTTGATTAGGTGAAGAGTTGCTCGATGGAGCGGAAGATGAACCCGTTGGTGAAAAAGGTGGATTCGGTTGAACATTCGTGAAGTTGTTTTTGAATAGTGTATTTGTGTATGGAAATGTAAATTTGTGTATGAAATAAATTAGATAAGTTATTTTTGGTTGTAGTGAAAAAAGATGTGTGGAAAAGGGGTTTATTTATAGTGTAAAAAGGTAAGTTTTTTGAGTTTAAAAAAAAATAACGCTTGCATTTCAATGAAGTAGTCATTACTATTATTTGAATTGTCCCATTATATGTGTCTATTTTGATGTTTAACAATAAAAAAAATTAGTGAATATATATGATATTTGAATGGTAAATATAAGAATAGTTAAAGTGGACATTTTAATCGAGACGGAAGGAGTAATATATTTTTTTATTGAATCGTTAAAGTTTTAATATTATTTTCTCATTACCTTCAAAAATCCTTGAGATTTTGCGTGTTGGTCAATTGTTTCACTAGTTTCTTTCGTTGTTGACTACTATGAAATGATATTACGTAACGTTTACTTGTTATTTTTATTTTTTATAGAAACAAAAATTTATGAACTATAAATTTCAAAAAGCAAAATATAAATTAATCAATGAACAACTATATGTCTTAATATTTAATTTAATTTAATAATTAATACTAATACTAATACTATGATTAGTACAAAACAAATCATGCAATTAAGTTGTTAGTTGCATTTAACTCTCATTAGTTTTTTATTTTAACTGTCCATGGTTTTGAAGAGATCAAACCCATCAACAAAACACTAATATATAATTAACTCATATCGCTAGAGAGAAAACATTAAAATCAATGTGTTTTCATATGTAATTAACTATTAACTATATGTACCCGAGTAAATAAAACTTAAATAGCTTCAATAAAAATACATATGAAGACGTTGTTGACTAACCTAAGTACTTAATATGTTTTTGTATTCGATAGGAAACATGGCATAATCCAGCCTAGTCGAGTTAAAGAGTGTTCGAGTTCAGTCCGACTCATGGATAATAAGCTCAATTCAAATAAGCTTGATGTATAAGAAGTTCGACTTGAAAATATTCAATTATGGACTTGACTTGTATATCACGAATTTGTATATAAAAATAGCTTCTAATACTCACTTATTTTATATTAATATAAAAGTTATTAATACCAAATCATTTCAAATATATATGAAATAAAAAAAAACTCAGTGAAAACTAATTAAAAGCTTTGTAAAATAAAGTAATAATTTTAGAATATAATAGTAATATCATTTACATATCGAAACTACATATATAATTTTTTTTTTTAAAATGATTGATGCAGTTAACTGCACCTAACTTACGTAATGTTAGATTTAAAATGTGAGACTAACATGTACTCATTAGAAAGTTGAAAGGTAAAATGCGTATATATCATGTTTGTGATTGGTCAACAACACCTAATGTTTGTGCTGTTGAGAACATATAATTTTATATACAATTATGTTTAGCAAATTTTGACAAACGCTCGAGTTGAGCTCTTAAAGAGCTCAAAAGAAAACAGAAAAAAACAAAAAAGTGCCAGTGGTTCCCACAAACATATTTTTTTTTTTTTTTTACCGTTCCCGTCGAATTTTCGACGCAAAAAATCGACGGCCGACAACCGACGCTTCCGTGCCAACGGCGTCGATCCTGTCGGTTTTTCACCGACGGTTAAACTGAAAACCGACGGCTAAACTGAAGGCCGTTGGCAGCGATCTTATGAAACTTATACCATAATAAATAAATTATAAACTATAAAATATTACTATAACATAGTTAGCGTAGAAAAGTTACATAAACAAGTGACTAAATAGAGGGTTCGAAGTTAGGTAAGATAGAAATGCACATTTTTTATAAATTAAAGTATGGTAAAGGTGATGGCATACATCGCTATCTTTGTATAATAAGTTGTCGATCATGTAATGTAACAAATATGTTTGCTAGCCCATACATTGTGGATGACGGACGGGTTGAAGATTTCGTTGCACCATAACAAATTAACAACGTTAATCATCGGTTCATCTTGTGATCCTAAGACTAAACAAATAGAAATTTGTAACTTCCAAATTCCAAAAGGTCAAAGTATGTTGGGCCGGACAGCTGGACTGGTTTGGGTTGGGCTGTGAGGATTGGATCTGAAACACTCCAATAGATTTAAAGCACACTATTGTCAGCCCAGTTTCGAACCAACCCGTTACCCGTTTATTAATTACGTAAGTATTTTTCTACGAATCACGAACCATTTGTATACTCTTATTCTGCGTACATATACATATGGTTCTAACTCAAAAAGGATCAAAGAGTTACCATGTTATTTATTTAAAAAAAAAAAATCTAATTATTTAAAATATAACAAAATCTTAATTTTTATAAGTTCATAACAAAATTATTTAGGAGTATTTGAGATTGTTTATTTATATGTTTAACGATAAATAGGTAGTATGATACTTTTAAGTATTTATTTCTTCAAATAAACAGATAACCAAAACTCATTTGAATGTTTGAAAGTAATTAAATAAACAACTAAGTAGATAAACATTTAAATAAGCAACTTCGACGGCACGTTACATTATAAGACATAACTTTGTTTCTAGAAAATTAAAACGAATCAAGCTCTAAATACTAGCTTTTATGTGGATAAGATTGACTGTCACCAACCAATCAACCATTAATAAAAATCTCAACTTGACAACAATAGAATATTTATCGCATAACCAATGAAGCTTCATTAATCTTAAAACTGTCACCCACTCACCCCATCGACTACTTAAATAAACCCCCGTTTTTACATTTTAACTTCAATTCACAAATTTTATATTTCCAAAAAACATTAATTTCTCCATCAATAAAATTGATAATTGCAAGAATGTGTGGTGGTGCTATTCTCGCCGATCTCATTCCTCGTTCCCGCCGCCTCAACCCCACCGACATCTGGACCAACTACACCGTTGACTACCCTAAACTCAACCCTTTTCAATCAGAATTCAACCACTTTGTTCATCAACGCACCTCTACTCCTAATCGTAAACGACCTCTTTCTTCTTCAGGTACCTTTTGCCATTTTTTACCGAAGAAAAACACGATATTCATATGAAAAATTACAGAATTTTTCCGTTCCTTTTTTCTTTTCTTTTTTAGTTTAAAGATGCGTATCATATTCAAAGTTTACCACCAACATTAGTCTCAATTAATTTTACTACAAATATTTATACATGTTTTAATGCCTTGATGATAGTTTATAAGACCGTCGTTATCATTTTCCTAAGAAAAACACAATATTCGTATGAAAAATTACGAACCCTTCTTCTTCTTCTTCTTCTTTTAAAAAAATTTTAAATAAATTAAACACGCATACGTAAGTATTTATGGATATTGTTTCAAAAAAATGCAGGTGCTGAGAGCGAAAACCACAAGAGCCGTAAGCAGAGGAAGAATTTGTACCGTGGGATCAGACAGCGTCCATGGGGAAAATGGGCGGCTGAGATTCGTGATCCACGAAAAGGTGTTAGGGTTTGGTTGGGTACATTCAACACTGCTGAAGAAGCTGCTAGAGCTTACGACAAAGAAGCTCGTAAAATTCGTGGAACAAAAGCCAAAGTCAATTTCCCCAACGAAACCAATTCTTACAACATCACTTTTCACGAAGAGGTGAACAAGAGTGTCGAAGTTTGTAGCGATTCGGATACGGGTTCGCGCTTCGAATTCGGGTTTACTCCGGGGATGATCAAAGAAAATGTACCGGAGAAAAAAATGGAAGTTTTAGAAGAAGAAAATGAGGTGCAGAAACTTTCTGAAGAACTAATGGCGTATGAGTCGTATATGAAGTTTTATGAGATTCCGTATCTTGAAGGGCAGGCGACGGCGGAGGCTCCGGCGAATCCTGACGGTGGTGTTGCCGATGGTTTGACGGAGCTTTGGAGTTTTGATGACGAAAACGTCGTTGTGTAATAGTAACATCACAATCCGTGATGTAGATAATTTTATGTGATTTTGATATTTTATTGTTTTCATAATAACTTTTTGTTTTTTTTTTTTTTCAAAACGTAATCGTAATTGTAATGGTAATATTTTATGGCATGCATATTTTTTTTTAATGGAATTTTAAGTTTGCTTGAGTTAGTTGAGTTAGTTTGTTAAACACTCCGTATAAGTTATTTAGTAGTGTTTGTAATTCGTGTATGTTAAATTCGATACTCCTTCCATCCCATTTTCCATTTGAAGTATTCATTACTATTTTGAAAAAATTGTCTTATATGTGTCTATTTTGATGTTTAAACAATAAAAAAAATTAGTGGATATATATGATATTTGAATGGTAAATGTGTGGATAGTTAAAGTGAACATTTTAATCGAGACGGAAGGAGTAATATATTTTTTATTGAATCATTAAAGTTTTAATATTATTTTCTCATCACCTTCAAAAATCCTTGAGATTTTGCGTGTTGGTCAATTGTTTCACTAGTTTCTTTCGTTGTTGACTACTCTGAAATGATATTACGTAACGTTTACTTGTTATTTTTATTTTTTATAGAAACAAAAATTTATGAACTATAAATTTCAAAAAGCAAAATATAAATTAATCAATGAACAACTATATGTCTTAATATTTAATTTTTTTTATTTTAACTGTCCATGGTTTTGAAGAGATCAAACCCATCAACAAAACACTAATATATAATTAACTCATATCGCTAGACAAAACATTAAAATCAACGTGTTTTCATATGTAATTAACTATTAACTATATGTACCCGAGTAAATAAAACTTAAATAGCTTCAATAAAAATACATATGAAGACGTTGTTGACTAACCTAAGTACTTAATATGTTTTTGTATTCGATAGGAAACATGGCATAATCTAGCCTAGTCGAGTTAAAGAGTGTTCATGGATAATAAGCTCAATTCAAATAAGCTTGATGTATAAGAAGTTCGACTTGAAAATATTTAATTATGGACTTGACTTGTATATCACGAATTTGTATATAAAAATAGCTTCTAATACTCACTTATTTTATATTAATATAAAAGTTATCAATACCAAATCATTTCAAATATATATGAAATAAAAAAAACTCAGTGAAAACTAATTAAAAACTTTGTAAAATAAAGTAATAATTTTAGAATATAATAGTAATATCATTTACATATCGAAACTACATATATAATTTTTTTTTAAAAATGATTGATGAAGTTAACTGCACCTAACTTACGTAATGTTAGATTTAAAATGTGAGACTGATATGTACTCATTAGAAAGTTGAAAGGTAAAATGCGTAAATATCATATTTGTGATTGGTCAACAACACCTAATGTTTGTGCTATTGAGAACATATAATTTTATATACAATTATGTTTAGCAAATTTTGACAAACGCTCGAGTTGAGCTCTTAAAGTTAATTTGAGCTCGAATCGATATATATATTTTGAGCTCGATTTCTAGTAGGGGCTCGAATTTGAACTCGAGAAGATAAAAATTAAAGTTGACTCGATCTAATTCAAACTCAAACCGAGGTCGACAAGACTATTTTATAAATTCTTGACTCATGCTTGCAGCTCTAGTAGTAAATAGTCTTCATTTTATGTACGGAAATATTAGTTTGTTGTATTTCTTTAGTAATTTGTCGTAAATGAATTTCAACACAGTTTCAACACAATGGTTTGAATAAAAATGTTGACTTGTTATGTAATCTTACTTTTTTAGCAGGTCAAAATATAGCTTCACGTATTGTTAGTGGTTTTAAATGTTAATTAAACAATTAAGAAACTACAAATTGCTATTTAAAAAAAAAAAAAGTACTACAATTTTGTAAACAAAGAAATCTATTTAAAGGTAACATAAATAAAAATTATTTAATAATCTATGGGTGGGATTGGCACGGGAAAAGGCAGCGCCCACCGGTTTTAAGGTGTCTAGTAACTTCCGCTCTTCCGTACGTGCAATGCTTAACGTATCGTCGATTCGTCACATGCAGTTTGTAATAAAATACAACGTTGCCAACCTCGAGGGTATCCATCATATTTAATTACACCATCTGTTACGTGGTTCGTGTTAAAAAATTGACATGTATAATCATAAATACATTCTCATAACATACCGACAATTATCAACTAAAGCAATTAAACTAAAGCATTCTATAAGGATAAAAGTAAACGATACAAAGAACTAACGTAATTATATGTAATCTACTCGATTGGCTTACTTAACACTACTCAAACTAAAAAAAAATCGTATTATATTCGAAGGTGTTAGTGTTACATATAAATCGGTTATATTTGTAGTGAACAGATTCCTAATCACCTCACTAATCGCGTTGCGATCTCGTTGAGAAAATACAAACTTGTGCCACGAGTTTCTTAAAGTGGAATACAAAATTGCTCTGTGATCATGTCACAATTAATCCCAGTCGCGTTGCGACTTCTTCCCCAGCAATCAAACTCGTTTTGTTGGTTTTGATCTTCACACACAACAATCTCCCCTTTAAAATTAGTAACCCAAATCAAGTAACTCATAACTTCATCATCCTTTCAATAGCACTCATTCTAAAACATCCGTACTGCCTAAACATCATCGGGACTCGCCACTAAACCACGCAGGGTCGGAAGACATTCAATACTAAGATAGTGAACTCCACTATTAAACTGGGACACTAAGTCATCTATCTCTTGTTTGACATTCGCTTCATTAATTCATGAGAAAATCTAGATTGAGCACAATCTCGATCCAACACTTATGTTCCTACCGCAAACTATCCATGCAACTTTCCGCCTACCCGATCTTCCTCTACAACAACCAAAAGACTCCTCAATGTACGAACCACGTGAATATCATCTTCAAGTCGGTTGTGTGATCGGTAATCCCACCTTTGAACATCCACTCAAATACTATCGCTTTCCTCGCTGGTTTACCAACCCTAATATCGCATATAATTTTTCAATAAGCATATGTTCTCCCAACTAGCCAACCCCCATTGTATGGTGAAAATATATATCGTGGCTCTCGGAAAAGACTCTACCGCACTCCTCTCGGTCAACCACAACCGAGTTGTCATTGTAGTTGATCTAAACGGAGACCCAGATGCTCTAGTGTCATCGAGATGGTTCACAAAATCCGTAGAAACTGAGACTACACTAGTACTCCAAAGCTCGCACTCACAGCCATACCTATCACTAGCTTCTACTCTTCCCGAACTCCTACTAGTTCCAGATCTCTCAACAATCTCGTTTTCTTCCGTTTGATCTTCACACTCAAAAATTCGTTAATTTCTCAGTTTCACGCATGACTATTAACGAACAAACTTTAATATTAGAAAAATAGGCTCGGGTCGTTTAACAATTACTCGGTTCGAGTTAGACTCGAATTCGATTAAACTTTCAAAATTGGGTTCAAGTCTGACCTCGAAAATTTAAATGTTGTTAGAGCTCGAGTTTGATGTTTGATTAATTTTGTTTCAAAACTACTTTTTTGAGCTTAAAATGTTTGTTTAAAAGCCCGAGTTCGATAAGTTCATTTATAAGTGTTGGGAAAAACAATGATCAAACCTAAGTTATAAATCTGAAGAGTCAAAATCTAACTCAGTTGTATTCAGGAAACTTAGTGAAATTCCTGAGTCTGTATTTCTGAGTCTGTGCTACACAGACTGAAGAATTGTTTCTGAGTCTGTGCTGCACAGACTGAAGATCCTCACAGACTGAAAGCCATGCTCTTTCTGAAGACTTATGAATTCATCATCTGAAGAATGAAGATTGAATACAGAAGGCTTCACAGACTGAAGTTCACAGACTGAAGATCACAGACTGATGAGCACAGACTGAAGAGCACAGATTGAAGAATGAAAGTACAAATGTACAGGAGATATTCTTCTTTCCTTAAGCTAGATACAACTGATAAGATGTTTGAGAAAGGTCAAACATCATATAAAGGTTCTCTTCTCACCAAAGAAACCTTTTACCTTTTTGCTTTTTCTATTTCCAAGAAAAGCAAAAAGGAAGGCGTGCAAAGTTGCCCAAGATGCATCTGTTATCCCTTGGACAACTATGTAAGCTGGATAATATAGAGTTACATCCAACTCTATAAATAGCAGTCCAAAAAGCACTGCTATTATCCAAGAAATTCAAGAGAATTAGTATACTAGACCTTTGAGCTTAGGCTAAAGCATTACCACACTTACTGTGAAGTTTGTAGTGATAACTGTATCTTTGTATACTACTTGGATCGTATTCAAACCATCTGTGTGGGTTTGAATACCTTGTCATCTTTGTGAGACAAACACTTTATTGTGAATAATACTTTGATTCATAATAAACTCTGTGTTAAAATTAATCTTGTTTTCCGCCTAGATTAATTTAAACTTGTTTGATATAAAACTTGGATATAAACTAACACGTTGAGATAACTGTTATTTAATCTGTATCTAAGTTTTGGGAACCTTGTGACCCAACAATGGTGGATTCATTCCGAGTTATGCTATGCAACAACCACTATATTCTTCGCAAAACGGTCATATTTTTCAACAAGTATCTCCACAACTGCACCAATTGACTATACAAAGTGCAGCAATCTTCACATCTAAACGCTCTGAATGCAGCAGTAAACAATCAAAATATGTCATTTGGCCCTCCAACTAAGGCAATTTATCATCCATAGATGGTGTGTAGCAGTTTACTTTCTCAAATTTGCAGTTTATCATATGATTAAGATTGTATGTTTAGCTACTTTATTGCACTTTATCATATGATTAAGATTGTATGTTTATCTACTTTATATAAACCAAAAACATAGCATGAATTAAACTCAAAAATCATAATTTATACACATTGATGCATATGTAGAGGTACAATTTCAACCCAAACCAACACTTTCATACATAGGCCAAAATCAGATATACACATTGTTAGTATCACAGTACATACATAGACAAAAACTCCTTCAACCACACTTTAATATCCACAAATGTCCCCTAATGACCCTTTATGTCCACTACCTGAAATTTTAAAAAAAGAAATAGTCATAAGATTGCAAAAAGATTAAACTCTAAGAAAAGATTAATAAAGGTGCAAACTTTAAGAATTTGAGAAAAACGAGAATAAATACGATCATTATCAATCGAAATCAAACAACAATACATATCAATAAAACGTAGTGGTGGAGATGACGATAACCCAAAAGAAAATTTTGAAATTGCATATAAACCAAACCCTCAATCGATTGATATAAATCGGTTAACACCCTCTAATTATACGAGTTTAACAGAATTTCTTTAAGAGCTACATAGTATTAACAATGGATATTAGAGAGATTTTTTTTTTTTGGGAAAAAGAGAGTCTGGGTATTGGAATGAAAAAGATGAAGGATGAGAGAGGTAAATTGTTGAGATAGAAAAAGAATTAAACGGAAAGTCAATTAATCAAAAAAAATATTTAACCAAAGATAAGAGATATGGTGGCTGTTACAGATCCTAGTTGGATGTACAAGTTACCAAGCCACATCATCTTGTGAAATACTCTTTGTAAAAAATGAGTGATTCTAGCATTTCTCTTTTCATTTTTAACTTTTAAACATTCATTGAACATATAACAATTTATTATTTTAATTATGTATTTATTTTTCATATTCTTTAAAATTATATTCGAGTTCACAATTTAACACATGAATAAGAAAAAGAAGCATACGACTATTATCAATTTACAAGTTTGTATTTCGTTACATAGTGGGGGAATTGTAATTTTTTAATATTATTGTCACATAATCAATAATAACTAATTGTTTAAAAATATATAGATTCAATTTTAATAAATATATACATTTGAATCACAACCGAAATCAACAAACTACACTGAAAAACTATGAAATCGTAAGATCTTAATTAAAAACATCAAGTTTTCATTTTTAAATAACATTGCCGCATTGCGCTTACACCCAATTGATTTTGTTCTTCTCTCTCTTCCTCTTGCTTGTACGGTCACACACACAATTGGTTTCTTCCAGATTTTACATGAAAGGGAGTATTGATCATTTTAAACTTTTCACCCCACGACAACCCCTTTTGTCACTTTTAGTCCCTAAGGTTCACTCAGTTTAGATCTCAACCCCTCAGCTTATATCTCACATATATATTCACCCAACTAGTTATAATTTAAATAATACATTTTATATAAGTACAAACTTACAAATTTTGAGATGTATCATACTTTTTTTTATCTCATTGATTATGTTAATTGAATTATCAGTGAATGTTATATACATTAAGATATGTGCCACTGGAAATTTTCTAACAACTCAGTCATACTTTCTGTATCTTATTTATTCAAACTAGCATCGTTACATTGAGGTTTCTAAACTCAAATTCATCAACTTTGAGGTATAAACATCACTTCTAATCTTTTAATTTATTTGTATTGATGATTTAGTTATGAACCTAAATTGAGAATTTTAGGAAAAGTGGTGTTATGGGTGTAGGGATATTTTGCTATTGTTGTCAAGTAGTAAATGAGTTTATTTTGATAGAATTTAGTGTAAAAGAGATGAGTAGTTTCGTGTGTACACCACAGGTGAGTAGTGGAAAAGTTGTACTTGATCGAGTTAATGAATTAAAGAGTGAAATATTGAGTGGAAACGTTACCACTAGTAGTTTCGTGTGTACACCACAGGTGAGTGATTCTACCAAGGATAAAATTAAGATTCATAATCCTCCGAAAGTGCGTAGAAAAGGTCGTCTCCCAAGTAACAGACTCAAGTCCACGTCTGAGAAAATTATTACAAGAATCCAAAAAAAGAAGAATGTATTCCGACTATATAATTTATTAGGTAGAAAAGTTATTGAATCTTCCTAACCTTGACGTTTTATGCTCAATGTGTAGAATTTGCAAGATTCTGGTGCTGATCATAACGAAGTTGGCTGTGGATATGAGGATAATGTAACGACGAACATGTAAAAACTTAAAGGTGTTATTTGGTCAGATTAATAGGTTTATTTTTATTGCAGGCAAATCAAAATGACTATTGTGTTTCGAGTGATATAGATCCTTGCGGATATAATGATTTCCAATTTCACTATGGTTGTTGGGAAAAACAATGATCAAACCTAAGTTATAAATCTGAAGAGTCAAAATCTAACTCAGTTGTATTCAGGAAACTTAGTGAAATTCCTGAGTGTGTGTTTCTGAGTCTGTGCTACACAGACTGAAGAATTGTTTCTGAGTCTGTGCTGCACAGACTGAAGATCCTCACAGACTGAAAGCCATGCTCTTTCTGAAGACTTATGAATTCATCATCTGAAGAATGAAGATTGAATACAGAAGGCTTCACAGACTGAAGTTCACAGACTGAAGATCACAGACTGACGAGCACAGACTGAAGAGCACAGATTGAAGAATGAAAGTACAAATGTACAGGAGATATTCTTCTTTCCTTAGGCTAGATACAACTGATAAGATGTTTGAGAAAGGTCAAACATCATATAAAGGTTCTCTTCTCAGCAAAGAAACCTTTTACCTTTTTGCTTTTTCTATTTCCAAGAAAAGTAAAAAGGAAGGCTTGCAAAGTTGCCCAAGATGCATCTGTTATCCCTTGGACAACTATGTAAGCTGGATAATATAGAGTTACATCCAACTCTATAAATAGCAGTCCAAAAAGCACTGCTATCATCCAAGAAATTCAAGAGAATTAGTATACTAGACCTTTGAGCTTAGGCTAAAGCATTACCACACTTACTGTGAAGTTTGTAGTGATAACTGTATCTTTGTATACTACTTGGATCGTATTCAAACCATCTGTGTGGGTTTGAATACCTTGTCATCTTTGTGAGACAAACACTTTATTGTGAATAATACTTTGATTCATAATAAACTCTGTGTTAAAATTAATCTTGTTTTCCGCCTAGATTAATTTAAACTTGTTTGATATAAAACTTGGATATAAACTAACACGTTGAGATAACTGTTATTTAATCTGTATCTAAGTTTTGGGAACCTTGTGACCCAACAACTGGTATCAGAGCAAATAAAGATTTAATCTTTAACGATCAAAGGAACCCAGTTTATCAAACAATCATCTAAATCCATTTTTCTCTACATTTTCTACTTTGAAAAATGACTTCCTCTATTGCTATGGCTGGGAAGGGAATTCCAATCTTCAATGGTGTAAATTTTACCCACTGGAAATTGAAAGCTGAATGGTTTCTTGCTAGCATTCATGATGAAATGCTTAGAGTCATTCAGGAAGGACCCATTATTCCTGGCAGAATAGTTCCTGCTACTTTAGATGCAAATGGCACTATTTTGACACCTGAAAAATTTGTTGAGGCTGCCAAAAGTACCTGGACTGATCTAGACAAGCAACTATATGCATTAGATTTTAAGGCCAAATCCATTCTGGGCAATGCAGTTACTGAGCCTATCTTTGCTAAGATATCTGGCTGCAAAACTGCTAAAGCCATATGGGATATGCTAACTGACCAATATGATGGTGTAAGTTTAGTACAATCCCAAAAGAAGAAGAATCTCATAAGAAATTATGAGAACTTCTCTGCTGGTCAAGGAGAGTCATTAACTGATATTCATACCAGATTTCAGATCTTAATCAATGATCTTGAAAGGTATAATATCATCAAAGGACAGTTTGAAATCTGTGCAAAATTTGTTGATGTCATTCCAAACACTTTTTCTGAAGTTATCACTTCATTAATTGTAAGTGAAAAATTGGAGACATATGATCTCTCAGGCTTGTTTGGACTTCTACTAAATTTTGAAGAAACCAAAGCCAGAAAGGATCTAAATGTCAAAAGGATTGCAAAAGATCCATCTGCTGCCCTTGTTGCAACAACAAGGAAAAATAGAGAACTTTTCTCTAGAGCAGATTACCATCTTACTCTTACAGACTCAGAATCAGATGATGAAACTGAGTCTCTAGAAGCTGAAATGGCATTGCTAGCCCAAAGGTTAGAAAAAGCAAGATTCAAAGGTTCAAAAGGAAGGCCAATTTTTGATCCTAAGAAAGCTACTTGCTATAAATGTGGGAAAGTTGGTCATATTTCTTCTGACTGCAGAGTGAAGATTGCAGAATCTTCAAGTTCTGATAAGTGGGAAGAAAAGGCCAAGAAGTACAAGAAAAAGTACTTCAACTCCAAGAAAATTGGAGAGAAACAACAACTAAAGAAACTAGAGAAAGCTTTGGTTGTTGAACAATGGATAGATGAAGAATCTTCATCATCTAAGGATGATGAAGATATGTGCTTAATGGCTATCACAGAGAGCCAGTTTGACAAAGATGTCAAATTTGCAGAAAAGGCATGTGTTCATCCAGACTGGGACAGAGGATCTGCTTACAATGTAAATCATTTTAAACTTTACTATAGTGATGCAGAAAAACAGAAAATGTTTGAACACATCTATGTAGATTTTTTGAAAAGACTGGAGGAAATACAAGATTTAAAAACCAAACTCAGTCAAGTTCAAAAAGATCTACAATCAAAAGTGAATGAAATAAACCAAAATAAACAGTACAAACTTGAGCTTGATGCTCAATATGACCTTCTCAAAAAGATCAAGCTAGAAAAAGAAGCTTATAAAAACAAAGCTGATCATTATGAAAGGATCTGTAAATCTTGGTGTATTTCATCACTTAAAAATGTGGACTGTTTATCCAAACAGATTACAGCTCAGATACAAGCGGTCATAGGTGATGAGTTTGATCTTAAAAGTCACATAAATTCAGAAACAAACTCAAAACCTACTATATTTGTACCTGAGATTTTACCTCATACTTTTAGTCATACTGTAGGAGACAAAGTTATATTGACAAATGCTTTTGTTAGACCAAAAATAGTTACTAAAGAACTAGTATATGAGACAGAGCCAGACTCTGAAGACACAGACTCAGAAATCTCAGTCTGTGAAACTTCTAAATCTGAACAGCCTGAACTTATAATCACTAATGAATCTTTAGAAACTATAGAACTTGAAAAGAAAAGATTTATAAAAGGCAAAGTTAATATTCCTACAGTACCATCTTTAAAAAGACAAAAAGAGGTAAAAGGAATCAAGAATAAACAGAAAGGTTACAATGTGTTTGAACCTTCCACATCTCAGTCTGTAACTGGTCCAGACAATAATATGCCAAATGATAAATCTAAAGGCATAAAACCAGTAACAAAGGAGTTAAAAAGATCTCAGTCTGTGAGATCTAACTGTCAGTCTGGAAAAATAAATTTTCAGTCTGGAAAACTTAACTCCAAATCTGTTTGTGTTAACACTCAGTCTGACTCTCAAAAGTCAAATCTTAACAACCAGACTGAGACCATTAAGCTGCTTAGTGAAAACTTAATGAAGTTAACCACAGATTTTAAAACATTTGTTGAGTCAAAACAAGAGTTTAACAGAGGATCTAGTGCAAATATCAACCCAAAATCCAAAAGGACCATTATGTTGAACAGAAAATGTTACAACTGTGGAAATCTGGGACATGAAGGTATTAAATGCACAAAGTCCATTTTTAAACAGCCAAAGGCTGCTTTGATCAAACAAATGTCTTCTACAAACAACAAAATCAAAAATAGAGAGGTTAAAAGTCAACTTCACAGACTTAGCACCAAAACTGCTAAAGAATTGACTTCAACCAACTCTAAAGAACCCATCAAAAGATGGGTTCCCAAAAGTAACTAATTGATTTTGTTTGTCCTGTGCAGGGTAACAGCAAATGGTACCTAGACAGTGGATGCTCAAGACACATGACAGGTTCCTTGAAGAATCTATCAGAGTTTGTAGAAGAAGAAGGACCTTCTGTCAAATATGGTGACAACTCTGTTGCCAAGATAAAAGGTTATGGTGTGGTGAAGGCTGGCAATATCAGAATAACAAAGGTGGCCTATGTTGAGGGATTAAAGCATAACCTGCTTAGTGCTAGCCAGATTTGTGATGATGATGGTGAAATCAGAATCAGAAAGAAGGCTGTTGTTATCTATAATTCCAAAGGCAAACCTATATTAGTTGCCAAAAGAGAAAGAGATATCTATCTCTTGGATCTTTCTTCTGCAGACAACAATGTAGAGACCTGTCTTTATACTCAGTCTGTGCCAGAACTAAGCTGGCTATGGCATAGGAGGCTATCCCATCTGAACTTCAAAAATATTAACCTCCTGTCAAAGAAGAAACTGGTTAGAGGTCTACCTGATGTTACATTTGCAAAAGACAAACTTTGTCCTGCATGTACACTAGGGAAACAGACCAAGAACCATTTTCCATCCAAATTGTTAGCTACAATTGAACAACCACTGCATATGCTCCATATGGATCTGTTTGGACCCATGAGCATTAGCAGTTTGGGTGGAAAGAAGTATACACTTGTGGTTGTGGATGAATACACAAGGTACACTTGGGTCATCTTTCTTAAAGCTAAAAATGATGCTCCTGAAGAGATTATCAATCTAATCAAGAGAGAAGAATTGCAGAAAGATGCACCTGTCAAGCAACTCAGGAGTGACCATGGTACAGAATTTAAGAATTCTACTCTCATTGAATTCTGTACTGACAAAGGCATTATTCAAAACTTTGCCTCTGTCAGAACTCCTCAACAAAATGGTGTTGCTGAGAGAAGAAATCGTACACTCATAGAAGCTGCAAGAACCATGTTATGCCATGGTCAAATGAAGGTTTATTTTTGGGCAGAAGCAGTTAACACTGCCTGTTATACCCAAAATAGATCTATTTTGGTCAAAAGGCATGACAAAACTGCATATGAGTTGTATCATAAGAAGGTTCCAACCATCCATTACTTCCAGACCTTTGGTAGTAAATGCTATATTCTCAATCAAAGAGATCAATTAGCTAAGATGGAACCTAAATCTGATGAAGGAATTTTTGTTGGCTATTCATCTATCTCAAAGGCCTACAGAGTCTACAACAACAGAAGGAATAAAATTGAAGAAACCATCAATGTCACTTTTGATGCTTCCTCTGCTAATGATGAACATGTTTCTCAGTCTGATGTTCATTTGTTAGAAGATTTATCTGTTGTGGGATCTGAATCTCAAATCCCAGTTGTTGTTAACCAACAACAGGACTCTGAAAGTGATAATGAAGATGATCAACCTGCTCATTCTATGACAATACCTTCATCAACAGAAGATGAATCTATGTCCAGAGATTCAAACTCTTCTGATACATGTGTTCAGTCTGATAGTTTTCAGTCTGTGAACTCTACAGACTCAGACTTGCCCTGTGTAGAAGATGATGCAGAACTCAGTCCTGCTATTCTTCCACCAAATGAGAATGATTTACCATCAAATGATGAATCACTTCTAGGAGTCAAAGAACACAAATATCATCCAATTACAGAAATAATTGGAGATTATGTATCTGGTGTACAAACAAGAGCTAAAGTGTCAAACTTATCTACTGCAAATTTCTGTTTCTACACAAACTTCCTGTCAATCATTGAACCAAAGAAAGCTGAAGAAGCCTTGAAAGATGATGATTGGGTTGAAGCAATGCAGGAAGAGTTAACAGAATTTGACAGAAACAATGTTTGGACCCTAGTTCCTGCTCCAAAAGGGAAAACCATTTTTGGAACAAAATGGGTTTACAGAAACAAAATGGACAAGGATGGAGTGATAATCAGAAACAAGGCAAGGCTAGTTGCTCAAGGCTACAAGCAGGAAGAAGGCATTGATTATGATGAAACCTTTGCCTTTGTAGCCAGAATTGAAGCAATAAGGTTATTCTTGGCATATGCTGCATTCAAGGACTTCAAAGTCTATCAAATGGATGTCAAGAGTGCATTTCTGAATGGCAACTTACAGGAGGAAGTCTATGTGAAACAACCTCTAGGTTTTGTAAGTTCCACTTTTTCAAATCATGTCTATAAATTGCAGAAAGCACTATATGGGCTAAAACAAGCTCCAAGAGCTTGGTATGACACCTTATCATCCTATCTTCTTAGTAATGACTTTACTAGAGGATCAATTGATAAAACTTTGTTCTTCAAAAGGAACAAGGCAGATGTCATACTAGTCCAAATCTATGTTGATGATATTATATTTGGGTCTACTGATGAAAAATTGTGTAAATGGTTTTCAAACTTAATGTCAAAACAGTATCAAATGAGTATGATGGGTGAATTAACATACTTTCTTGGTCTACAAGTACATCAGAAAACTGATGGTATCTTCATCAACCAAGGTAAATATGTCAATGACCTACTTACTAAATATTCTTTAAAGGACTGTTCAATTATGAAAACATCAATGAGCACTGCAGACAAGTTGGATAAGGATCAGTCTGGTAAGTCAGTCTGTCAAACCACTTATATAGGTATGATAGGATCTCTACTATACCTCACTGCAAGTAGACCAGATATCATGTTCTCAACATGTTTGTGTGCTAGATATCAATCTGAACCTAAAGAATCGCATCTAAAAGCTGTAAAAAGGATTTTTAGGTACCTAAAAGGTACTCCTAACCTGGGTCTTTGGTATCCCAAAGACTCTGGTTTTGATCTAATTGGATATACAGATGCAGATTATGCAGGTTGTAAATTAGACAGGAAAAGCACTTCTGGTGGATGTCAACTGCTAGGTGGCAAACTAGTCAGTTGGTCAAGCAAGAAACAGAATTCTGTTGCTACATCCACTGCAGAAGCAGAATATGTGGCTGCTGGTAGTTGCTGTGCTCAACTGCTATGGATGCAACATCAACTAGCAGACTATGATTTGGTGTTTACAAAAACTCCAATCATGTGTGATAACCAAAGTGCCATTGCCATCACTGAGAATCCTGTGTTTCACTCCAGGACAAAGCATATTGAGATCATACATCACTTTATCAGAGATTGTGCTGAGAAAGGTAAAGTGATTCTCAAATATGTGCCCACAAATGACCAATTAGCAGATATCTTTACTAAACCTTTAAATGAAGATAGATTTTTGTATCTGCTTGGTCAACTAGGAATGCTCAACCCCTAGTAAAACCTTGAATCTATATGATTCAATTCTTAGTCTGTGTCTGCTTTTCAATCTGTATAACTGTATTCTCAGCTACATACAATCAAAAAGCACAGACAAAGAGATGTTTTTGTACATACTTTCTAAGAAAATACCAAAAAGATTTTATACCTTCTGTTATTTTCTCTCAGTCTGACTGATTATATGTTTCAGTCTGTGTAACTTCTTCCAGATTTGCTACACAGACTGACCATATTCATTCAGACTAGACCCTCTATTTTTGTGCTTTATTAATTCATAAGGTTAGTATTTTAGTACTATTAGTATTAATACTGCTAGTTACTTTTAGTACTGCTGGTTAATACTGATAAGACTTTTTAACACTGCCCCTATGAATTCGTATTTTAGCACTGCTGGTAAAGATTGGTACAATTAACACTGTTAATGTAGCAAGTTACTACTGTTAGTTAACTTTAGTACTGCCTTCGAAAGTTACCACTGTTAGTTAACTTTAGTACTGCTTTGGCAAGTTACCACTGTTAGTTAACTTTAGTACTGCCTTCGAAAGTTACTACTGTTAGTTAATTTTAGTACTGCTTTCACAAGTTAGTACTGTTAGCAATATTAATCTGTTACCACTGCTGGCACAAAAGTTTTTTTTTTAAAAAAAAAATTCTGTTATTTTCTCTTAGTCTGTCTGCTATATGGCTCAGTCTGTGTGACGTCACCCAGACTCATTGCACAGACTGATTTTATACACTCAGACTAAATGCTTTTTAATTTTAATATATTTATTTATTTATTCTATTTTTTTACATAAATAAACAACAATATCTTTGCATTTAATGCTTTAACCATCTTTATGGTAATAATCATTAAAAGTTTTGGCGCTTGTTGTCTATTTATCTGCTCAATACAAAAAGTGCACGTGCCTCAGCGCTACTGTTGCAGAAACAGGGATAAACCGTCCAAGTGGATCCTATTTAACGGAAATTTAATTTCTACAAATACCCATTTATGTTTTCTCCCTTTCTTCTTCATTCGTACTTGCACATCAAAAACAAACAGAGTTTCTAAACCCTAAATCGCTCAACCATTTTCAAAATCAATTTCTAAAATTTCTTCAATGGCTGATCAATGGGTTTACACGGCACCTGCCAACATCGCTGCGGCTAAACCCTTCAAACAAGGGAAACAGGTAAAACTTTGTATCAACACTCAAGTAGCTACCATTTCCATCCCTGATTCGAAAAAGAATAAAGGGTTTGAGGAACTAACTGCTTTTATGTCTGCTCATCCATTAAGGGGAGCGTTCTTTAACACAGTTCCTCAAATATACCCACATTTTTTAATGGAATGGTGGTATACTTGCTCCTCAAATAGTACCAATACTGCAATTACTGGTACTATTGATCATGGTAAACGGGCAGTTACCATTGATCAGGAGTTAATTAGGAATGTCTTAGACCTGCCTTTGGGAACTAATTTTGAACCTATTCCAACCAAAGAAGCAGCAAGGGCTTCTCTTACTTTGGTTGGATATACCAAAGAAAAAGGCACAATTTTGATGTCAGGATTCACCTCCAAATGGAAATTTTTAATTTCTGGCATCATTAGGAGTCTAGGAGGTAAATCTGGTAGCACAGGGGAGCTAAATGAGTTTGAAACTCAGCTGTTGGGCTCATTCATCACTGGTTTAAACATCAACTTTGCAGAGTTGTATTTTCAAGAAATTTTAAAACTGGTGAATGAGTCAAACAGAATTTTTAATGTACCTTTTATAAGGCTACTCTCCATGTGCATCCAATCCAGGTTAACTGGGTCTGTATATATGTCCTTTAATAATAAAGTGGCAGATATACCTGTCCTTGTGCTCACATATAAAGTGTTTAACCATCCGGTTCCACTTTCTGGAGCACCTATCACTGCTGCTATGCAGCACTGGATTGATCACCCATATGTTGCTTCTGCATCCATGGAGGGTGATGATTCAAGTGACAGTATGGGTAATAAGACCCAGGCTGTTGAAGATCGTGTGGCTGAAGCAGAGCACACAGACTCCGGGGATACAGACTCAACTCAGTCTGTGCACTTGGAGTCAGACTCAAACATTCCTGAGTCTGTTCCATCTTCAACAGAAGATGCAGGTAG
The DNA here is from genome assembly GCA_963930675.1 of Gnaphalium uliginosum. Classification (NCBI taxonomy): domain Eukaryota; kingdom Viridiplantae; phylum Streptophyta; class Magnoliopsida; order Asterales; family Asteraceae; genus Gnaphalium; species Gnaphalium uliginosum. The sequence goes on along the minus strand of OZ005680.1, from coordinate 34,932,585 downwards.
TACTTCTTCTTCATCTGAGGACATGGATATAGATCAACCTTCTTATCCTAGCCCATCCTCACCCACAAAAGAGAGTCCCAAACAAACCAACCCAGATGAGTCACCACTCACTCTGGAGGAATCACCAGACTCAACCCCCAAAAGTATAGCACAAATGGAATCATCATCCATGGAACTGGATGTCAACAGAACACCTTCCAGTGCTGTAGACCATTCCATTACAGCTCTGCTAGAGTCTGTGGTGCCAATGGCTACCCAACTGACCCAACCTACACCTAGTTTAGTCAGCTTGGATACCCACATTGCTGCTGCTACACTGACCCCTGTAGTAAGCATTGAAGAAGATGCTCCAATCCTGAGCACTACCAACCCCCTCTTTACCCCACTCACAATGGCTGGACCCATATTGACCACTAGTCCTGCACTAGTTCACACTCCGGTGAGTCTTTTCTTACACCCCTCTGCACAGATTGCCAATGCCCCAGTCATGTCACAGACTGAGGTACAGATCTCCTCTTCTTTGCTCCATGATCTACCATCTTATCACCAGATGGTTAGTGAGGGCATACAAACTTCAACATCAGTTGCCAGTGATACTGCTCCATTACACCAGGAACTGTTTGAGGCAACAAGTGCAACACAATCATTTCCCCGTGATATCTTATCCTATCACCGGATTAGATCTGAGGGAACAACTACACCACTCAATGCCTATGATCGCTTTTCCATGCACAGGACACAGAGTGAGGCAAAGAGTGCAACACCAAAAGATTCCAGTGATCTTGCTCAGTTTCAACATGAGTCAAGTGAGGAACACATACCATCACCCAATTCTAACCCCTCCAACCAGACCCAGTCTGTGCCTTCTAGTACACTTAATGATGTGCTTTCTGCCATCAACAGGTTGTCTGAATGGGTACAGACTGAGTTCACTAATAATAAGAAAGAGCTAGAGAAGATGCAACATCTAGTCTCTACTATGGTGGATAAAGTGGATATGCTGGAGGAAAAGGTATCCAATAGGTTAGATGCAATGCAGACCACCCTCTCAAACTTGGTAGATGATGTCATAAAAGGGGAGAAGATGAAGCATGGGTCTGCAGAAGCTAAAACCTCAAAAGATAAAGATTTAAATAATAAATCCTTAGATTTAAGGGGAGATAGCAGTGAGGGAGATGATGGAGATGATGGACCCGAAGGTGCTAGGGTGAAGTCTCAGACTGAAGCTCAGTCTGTGCCACAGACTGAAGATATGAGTGCACAGACTGAGGGGGAGCAAGAGAGATTGCAGTTAGGTGAACATGCTGAGATGGTTGCACAGACTCAGGGGGAGTCATCCATTGTCTTACACATAGACCCAATTGCAACTATCTCAACCCAAGGTCAGCTGGAGTTGAAAAGACCAAGGGAAGAAGAAGAAGAAAATGTTCAACCTCTGTTAATCAAGAAAGCCAGGAAAATGAAAAGAATGGCCAGGAGGATTCCTGAAAGGGATATCTTTGATTCCCAACCAAAAATGAAGGGGATCAAAACCTGGGACCAGTTCTTAAAGCTGGCAGAAGAACAGGACAATGACGGTGATGATGATGATGCCATCAATCCTGACTGCAGTTCTGAGTCTGAAGTTTTCAGAAGATCAGATGATGATGAAGATGATGCTACTTTTGGAGGTGTAGGTGAAGGAGCCTCAAAAGTCAAGACTGGAGAGTCTCAGTCTGTGCCTTCTGAACCTGCACAAACTGAGACACAACATCAATCACAGACTCAGAGCTCAGAGCAACCAGCAGCAAGCACTGATGTTCTAATTATCAGTGCTGAAGCCATTCAAGCTGAAGCCTATCCTGCTAGACCAACCACATCAACCAGAACACTGCCTCCAGGTAGAAGTGAGATTGAAGACAGAATGCAATGGAGAAGTGCTCATCTGATAAGCACTTATCCTGGGTCAAGCTCTACCATGGAAGAAGTAATGGATAAGGGTAAGGGCAAGGAGATTGCCTTATCCAAGCAGGAAAGATTAAGCAAGATCAAGAAGATGGTGGATGATCATGCTGCTGGAACAAGAAATCCTGAACTGTCAAATCTACAGGATGAGCTCTTGCAACAAGAAGCTACTGCTCAAGGTATGACCTTAACCGAATACTTAAATGTATTATCAATTGAAGAGCAGAAGCTGAAGGAAGCAAGATTTGTTGACATGCTCTCCAAAGAGTTAGAAGATGAAAGTTGTTCACAGACTCAGATCAGAATGAGTCAAGTTGAGCAACAGATCAAAGAAGATGAAGAGCTGTCAATAAGATTACAGAAGATAGAGAGCCTGAAACCAAAGCTACAAGCCACTTTCCAAAAGTCAAAGCTCAAGCAGAAGATCAGAGAATGTCATCTGAACAAGATTGGACAGAAATTAAAGCTGGAGCTGACTTTGACCAAGAGCAAGAAGATGGTATGGGTGGAAGAACTGTACACTCTAGGGCTTAAGGAATGGCAATCTATTGCCAATCTTTTGAAGAGTGCAGCTGACAAGGATCTGAAGAAAGAAGTTCTGGATGAGCTATCTTACCTGATTGAGCTAGTTCTCAGTCTGGGGCTCATCTCAGAAGAAGAGTACAAGTTGTTTTGTATAGCAAACAATTTTGTAATCAAGAAGAAGTCAGCTGGGTTATCCACAGAGAATGAGCAGAGAAGGGAGCATCCTCTACCCAAAGGTATTGTTTTCATAGATAGATCTTATGTACAGACTGACAACATTGAAGGTCTGTGCTATAGAGATATCAATGGGATAGAGTGCTTCCAGGATCAAAATGGACTATATAGAGAGTCTCTGCTACACTGCATTGCCTTGCTGAAGGAATGCAAACATTCTCAAGCCAGACCATTCAGAAGAAGACTGATCAGCTGGTTATTCAACAACCTTTCCCAACTCAGGATGATGATTGGACTTGAAGATATCTGCAAGAAGATCATCCTAGAGTATCAAGAATTTGAAGACAAAACTGATAAGGAAATGGAAGAACTGTTGAAGAGGAAAGTGGAAAAGATGAAAGAGATCAGGGCTCAGAGAAAGGATTGAAGATTGTTAGATTTTTGATTTACAATCTTATGTAATAATTGTAATATTTTTGTGAACTAACTGTGATTCTGACTTTATATACATAAGTCTTGATCCATATGTTATGATTCACCTTAGTATTTATTATTTCTCTATTATCTTTTGTAAATAGATTTTGACATCATCAGATAGGGGGAGATTGTTGGGAAAAACAATGATCAAACCTAAGTTATAAATCTGAAGAGTCAAAATCTAACTCAGTTGTATTCAGGAAACTTAGTGAAATTCCTGAGTCTGTATTTCTGAGTCTGTGCTACACAGACTGAAGAATTGTTTCTGAGTCTGTGCTGCACAGACTGAAGATCCTCACAGACTGAAAGCCATGCTCTTTCTGAAGACTTATGAATTCATCATCTGAAGAATGAAGATTGAATACAGAAGGCTTCACAGACTGAAGTTCACAGACTGAAGATCACAGACTGATGAGCACAGACTGAAGAGCACAGATTGAAGAATGAAAGTACAAATGTACAGGAGATATTCTTCTTTCCTTAAGCTAGATACAACTGATAAGATGTTTGAGAAAGGTCAAACATCATATAAAGGTTCTCTTCTCACCAAAGAAACCTTTTACCTTTTTGCTTTTTCTATTTCCAAGAAAAGCAAAAAGGAAGGCGTGCAAAGTTGCCCAAGATGCATCTGTTATCCCTTGGACAACTATGTAAGCTGGATAATATAGAGTTACATCCAACTCTATAAATAGCAGTCCAAAAAGCACTGCTATTATCCAAGAAATTCAAGAGAATTAGTATACTAGACCTTTGAGCTTAGGCTAAAGCATTACCACACTTACTGTGAAGTTTGTAGTGATAACTGTATCTTTGTATACTACTTGGATCGTATTCAAACCATCTGTGTGGGTTTGAATACCTTGTCATCTTTGTGAGACAAACACTTTATTGTGAATAATACTTTGATTCATAATAAACTCTGTGTTAAAATTAATCTTGTTTTCCGCCTAGATTAATTTAAACTTGTTTGATATAAAACTCGGATATAAACTAACACGTTGAGATAACTGTTATTTAATCTGTATCTAAGTTTTGGGAACCTTGTGACCCAACAATAAGCTCAAATAAAATGTTGGGTCTCTGACCTTCCTTAAGTAATTTATATATGACAAATAAACTTTAATAGTTTATAAGCCGCTACACATGTCGGTAGCGCCTCTTGTTAGTTAGTCGCTACATATGTTAGCAATGAAGTTACAAGAGCTTGAAGCTGGTGAAGTCTACCTGAAGCATTTGTCCAAGTCAAAGACTGAAGACAAATAAAGAGAAGTAAACGCTGAACTGGAATTCTAGTGTTCTCATCTAATTATCTGTTGGTTCAAGCTATTGTCCAAAAAGTACAACGGTCTGACAAATACTCGGTATATTGGAGAAGGTTCATACATAAAGGTGGCAACGACCGTATATATCTTGTCTAAAGATATGTACAACCGCGTATATCCCATTTACAGAAAAAGTACATTACTTTTTCTGAACATAGGAATAAAGTACATAATATTACCATTCCTAGGTTGAAACATCAATTCCAAATCTTTGAAGATACCTTCAAGCGATTCATCAATACAAGTGCAGATCAAGCTGTTATTTGGTGTACAAAGAGGAGGATTTATTACCCTATAATACTCATCTCAACAACCTTATTGAATGTACAAATATTGCATTAACTACGATCTTTGATTAAAGCATTTGCTCTTGTTAGTCAGCGAGAAATAGTGCCCTCACTATGTGTCAAGTGTTGATCACTGAGAGTCATTAACTAACCTTAGCTGAGTCACTTATCGTTGTTAAATTTGTCATCAAGTATTATTTACTTAGACTAATTTTACTTGTCTTAATTCTGTAGTAAACAATTGTGAAGTTATTATATGATTTGATCAATAAAACTTTTTTTGAGAAAAATTGTATACACCCCTCCTTATACAATTATATTAGTTGTTAGACCACTCCAAATAGTGACACAAACTTGCGAACAGTTTCTGCTACATCAGCGACACGTCAACACTTTTCAAAACTGACACAACACTGTCGCACATCATTCAATTTTTTTCTCGACCTCACACATTATATATTTTATATATGTAAAACACAAAATTAAATAAAAAAATTTCATTAAATTTAAAAACATTACATTAATTAAAATAGATAAACATTACATTATTAAAAGTAAAAAAACATTATATTAATTAAAATATAAAAACATTACATTATTAAAAGTCAAAAAAATATTACATTAATTAAAATAAAAAACAGTACATTAATTAAAATAAAAATAACATTACAATAATTAAAAGATAAATTATATTTATTGGAAAAGAAAATACGATTACCTAATGTTGACAAAAATTTGGTGGGAGGGTCGTAATGGGTTGGATAAGAGTATTGCGAAGTTGATGATGCACCGCACGGTCGCGTAATTCCGTCTCCATAGGTATTTGTGTTGCAACGCTTTCTTGTCACGAACGTCGGGGCATATTTTTCGGGTTTCTCCTATAGTCTTTCTCAAGTTGACACATATTTCGTCCGTTGTCATCAATTATCATGTTGTGTAAAATCACACAATAATACATGATTGGGTGTATTTTGGTGAGGCTATATGGTCTTGCATGAGTTTTGATGATTGCCCAACGACCTTGAAGCACATTGTATGCTCGTTCCACATCTTTTCTTGCAGATTCTTGGTATCTCTTGAACCTCATCTCGCTTTCTATTATCGGATTCTTAAACGTCTTCACAAGCGTCGCCCATTCTGAATAAATTCCGTTAGTGGGATAATATCCTTTATTGAATTCAGTCCTGGAAATATTGTAAACTACTTCAAGAGCTAATCTTGCAGTAAATCTTTGAATAAATCTGATTCATTAAGGACGTTGAGGTCATGGGTTGGATAATTTCTTTCATGAGGTTTAAGCTGACGAGAAGCGTATGCAATAACTCGATCTCGCTGCATCAAAACACAACCTAAACCAGCAAAAGATGCATCACAATATACAACAAAATCATCAGACCCATCAGGTAATGCTAACACAGGAGCCTGACACAACAGTTTCAAAGTCTGAAAAGCTGATTCCTGTTGTTCATTCCACTGAAACTTTACATCCTTACGAGTCAATTTAGTCAACGGGCCAGCAATCTTAGAAAAATCTTTGATAAACTTCCGATAATAACCCGCTAATCCAAGAAAACTCTTAATCTCAGAAGATGTTTTAGGTGCATTCCACTTCATTACAGCTTCAACTTTAGATGGATCCACTTTAATCTCATCTTTACAGATAACATGACCTAGAAATTGTACTTCCCGAAGCCAAAATTCACACTTTGAGAATTTAACATAAAGATGTTCTCTTTTTAAAGTTTCAAGAACCATTCTCAAATGTACTTCATGCTCAGATTCAGATTTCGAATATATCAAAATATCATCAATAAAAACAATGACAAATTTATCAAGAAAAGGTCGACATACCCGGTTCATTAAATCCATAAAAACTGCAGGAGCATTTGTTAACCCAAATGGCATAACCAAAAACTCATAATGACCATACCTAGAACGAAAAGCAGTTTTAGGAATATCTTCCTCTCGAACACGAACCTGGTGATACCCTGACCTCAAATCAATTTTAGAATAGAAAGAAGATCCTTGCAACTGATCAAACAACTCATCTATTCTGGGTAAAGGATATATATTCTTTACTGTTCTTTTATTCAATTCTCGATAATCAATGCACATTTTAAAAGTACCATCTTTCTTCTTCACAAATAAAACTGGTGCACCCCATGGGGAAGAACTCGGTCTGATAAACCCCTTATCTAACAATTCCTGAATCTGGTTCATCATTTCACGAATTTCTGCAGGAGCTAATCTATATGGAGCTTTAGCTACAGGTGTTGAGCCTGGAACAAGATCAATATGATATTCTACCTCTCTAACAGGAGGCAACCCAGGTAATTCATCAGGAAATACCTCCGGATATTCAGAAACCACTCGAACATCAGAAACAGATTTCTTTTCTAATTTGGCATCAATAACATAAGCCAGGTAAGACTCACATCCCTTTGCTAATGATTTCCGAGCTTTCATCACAGAAATTAAAGGAATATGCCCATTCTCCCGTTCTCCTCGAGCCACGACATATGACCCATCAGAAACAGGGATTTTTATTAATTTCTTATGGCATTCTATATTTGCTTTATTATGACTTAACCGATCCATACCAATAACTACATCAAAACTAGAAATTGGCAGTAACAGAAATGAAACTGGAAAAGTCTGACCCTCTATTGATATACTAGCTCCAGTCACCGAGGTGGTAACAGGAACCAACTTGCCACTAGCTATTTCTACTTCAATAGGATTGGTAATCACAGTAGGGGTCACATTCAGTTTATCACAGAAACACAGATATAAAGGAACAATTTGCTCCAGAATCAAAAAGAACACGTGCTGACACAGAATTAATAAGAAAAGTACAGTGATAACGTCATCTGCTCTGAAAGCTTCATCAACTGTCATTTGGAAAGCTCTGCTTGCTGCTGGTGGCGGATTCTTCCGCTTCTGACCAGAAGATGATGACCCACCGACCATACCAGAACCCCGTCTCCCCGCCTCAGGACACTGACCAGCTCTATGACCCTCTTTCTTGCAATTCCAACAAACATTATTAGGATACTTACAATCATTAAAATCATGTCCAAATTCACCACATTTGATACACCCGGCGGTTTGAGCAGTACATGGTCCGGTATGCTTAGCTTTACACTTACCACACCAAGTGGATCGATCAATTATATTACCACGGTTACTTTGTTTCTTGTTCTGTTGGTTACTCTGCCATTTCTGTTTACCTTTACCAAAAGAATCACTTTTAAATCTGTGAAATGACTTATCTTTATTCTGTTCATCTCGAGCTCTCAAATCACTATCTACCGAACGAGCAAGAGTGAAAGCATGAGAAAGAGAACCTGCTAATCTCACAGTAGTACGATAATCAGGTAGTAAGGTTCCAACAAAGTGCTCTACCTTTGTTCTGTCATCCGGTACCCATTGCTGAACAAATCTCAATTTTTCAGAGAACTGAGTGATAAGCTCATCAATCGTCATCCGCTCAGTCATATGTAATTCCATAAATTCCCGCCTGATGCGAGCCATCTCAAATTCAGAACAATACTGTCGACAAACTTCATTATAAAAATTTGGCCATCTGATCAATTCTTTTTGCTGCTGAGTCAGAGTAGCTGTAATAGAATCCCACCATGACATAACTTGACCTATCAAAATTTGAACTGCATATGGAACTTTAACCTCTTCCTCACACCTGCAAACCTCAAATTTCCTTTCCACATCGCGTAACCAATCTAATGTGACTGAAGGATTTGAACTCCCATGATACTCGGAAAGTTTACTAGACATAAAAGTTTTAAATGAACAAACCTTCTGTTGCTGTTGCTGATAATAAAATGGCAATGAGGTTGATATCTGCGAGGTTGACACAAGGGGAGGTGGAATAGTGCTGATAGTAGGTTGTTGCAACGACACAGGTTGTTGAGAAGATCTAGCCTGTTGATCTTGCAAAACTCGTTGTCTAAAACCTCGGAGTTCCTGTAATTGATCCTCTAACTGTAGAATATATTCATCTCTGTCTGTTTCTTCACTAGCTGAAAATGTAGTACCAGTATGCCCAAGTCTATCATCATGATTACCAGGAGGAGGAACATCAGTCCTAGAGGCATTGTTAGGGGTAATGGTCGGGTGCTCGTTATCTGCCATATCTGTACTCAAAACAACATCTCATAATTCGTTAATCGTTAGTACCTAACATACTACCCGATTCACATATAATACTAAATCCCACCCTAGAATGTTTGACTAAGCACAAAAAGATTTGGGATTGAACACTTTACCAATGTCCAATTCACCCAAACCTAAGCTCTGATACCAAACTTTGTAACACTCTCTCTTACTATCGTATAAAATATTCTTTTTATTTCGGAAGCGTAGGTCAAAACATATATATTGCATTATTAAAATTTATAAAATGTACATATATATTGTTTAAAACATCGTACATAACCAGGTGTTACATAAATTCAACATTCATTTAAATTATCAAAAAACATATCAGAGTTGCCAGCTGGTCAAACATTCCTTGATCATAATCTTCCTGCCAGCCCATATCAATCATGACCTGCAGGGATTAAGGTGGGGGATTAGCACAAAGCTAAGTGAATGAATGTGAAACTAACAGTTCAACTTAGCATAACAATCAGTTTACATCAATTAATCGTAAACCATATCGTCAAAGAGGATCGGTGGTTTTTGAGGAACCCTACTGTCGCGGTGGCCCTCAAAGAACGCTTATCACAATCTGTATTGGCCTATACAGAATATACCGATAACTTAATATTACCATTTCACGACACAGGTTTTAGTACAACACATGTACAAACCCTGTATCTGTAATCCTGTAATAACCAAGTCCAACAATCTGTTGACCTCTTTAGTAACAACCAATGCCCGAAGGCCACATTGCACGTAGATTCATAATCAGCAAATCAGACTAAACAGTCTATCAATTATATCTACGTTTACTTGTTGCAACCAAACCGTTACAACCAAATCAAATTTGTGAGTTTCAGATCCACTCACCTGACAGTCTCAGTCCAACAACTCAGAAGTCTAATGTTACTGAGTCTTCTGCTGATCTGAGAATACAACAAATAATGAATTAGTAACTCATTCCATAATCATATAACATATTTAAGCGAACAAGCAAATCTCTGAAGTCTAAGAAAACAAACGTTCAATTCGAAATGAAATCAGAAAGTATCGAAATGATGTTTAAAACTAAAAAATGCCATTTTCGACCCTTAGATGACCCCAAAAGGCCAAAAACTGCTTAGGCTCATCTAAAAGAGTTTTAATTATTGGACCGTTTTCGAGTGACCATGCGAATCTCGTCCCAATCCGTGTTAAATGAAAATTGGGTAAATTTTTAGTCACTAAAAGTATCACTAACACTTATGCACTTTTGAAATTTACAAAATAAAACTTTTAAAATCTCAGTTCGCAAAACAACATCTCAGTTCGCAAGAACTCAGTTCGAAGGGATTCTCAGTTCGCAAGACCAAATCTCGATTCGCTTCGCAATAAATCTCAGTTCGCAGCAATGTTCAGTTCGCAGGGATCTCGGTTCGCTTCGCAGCAAACTCAGTTCGCAGCCCAACTCGGTTCACAGGGCAAGAACTCAGTTCGCAAAACTGGGTTCTTCTGCAAGCTGCGAACCGAACTTGTTGTAACCAAAAATTCGAACCTTCCTCTTCAATAACTCAAAATTTCGAGTTCCTATTATTCTAACAATCATTCTATTATTTCATATACATCAAATAACATCATTTAACATCTTTCAAACTCCTATTACACAACTAATTCATTGATTGACTAATTTCATAAAAACAAGTTATAAACACTAAAATTCTTACAAGAACAAGATGATAATGATGATGTGAAATTCGATTTTAACAAGATGATGATGCTACTGATGTGCTTTAATTCTTCACAAAAAGTTTCTTCCAATTTTGTTTCTTCAATTCGCAGAGTGTACATATAAAATGAAAGGAGGTTAGAAAGTTTTAGAAGTTTTGAGAATATATATATATATATATATATATACACACACACACATAGGAGATTTGAGGAGGTTAAATCCCCTTGTTAATCTATTGTTTGGAACCTAAAACCATTTTGCGAAAATCAACTATTTTATTTTACCGTCAAATAAATTAATTTAAAACAATGAATTATTTATTAGTCACAATAATTCATTTATCCTTTTGACTAATATTATCAAATAACATGATAATATTAAAATATTCCTAACACATTAAATAATAAATTTAAAATTAGGAAATTACCCGTATATTACTAGGCCCTTAGAGTGGATGTTACAATGTCACTGGGATAGGAGAAAGGGGTAAAAAAAATTATTACTTTTTAATAAAAAACGGCATTATTACCGTTATTTAAAGTTTAATTCTTTTATGCTTTTTAATTTATCAACGATCAACAAAGGAAAAAAATAAAAAAAAAATTAAATAATGGCACCGCCCCACCTCCCCCCCTTCCCTTCATCGTCGCCAAACCGACGTCCCTTCACCGACAGCTAAACCGATGCATCAGTGCCAACGACGTCGATTGTTGCCGATGCATTAGTTGGCCAAACTGACGTGCCGTTGGCAGGTGTCTTAGTTGTTAGTTTATTTTAAACTAAGTGGACCGACATAAAGCTAATGTCAAAGTATAAAAAAAAAACTTTTTTGACTTGACTTATAGTTTGTAAAACATATTTTTAACAACTAATTCAACTTAAACTGTTCGATTGTTAATTGGGTGTCAGATGTAAAAACCCAATAATTAAGTATTTAAATGCATAATTGAGTCTCGTATTTAAATTTTTAATAGTTCACCTTACATATAAGTTGTCTGACTCATCTAATGTGGGATGTAAAAAGAAAGAAAAAACAGTTTATTCCACATAAGAGGAGGAAAACAAAGATAAGAGAATGAGAACATTATATGTATGACGTCTCATGAATGAAACTTAATTGTATTATCTCATCTGATGCTATTACAAGTTTTTCGTTTATTTAGGTAAAATATAAATCTTAAATCTTAATACTACATATATCTACATTTCAATAATAAAATTATTATGATAGCTATGCTCGTTTAGCACATTCGACTTGAGAGAATCATACGAGCTTTCGATCAGGTTGAGCCGAATATTATTGTTTCTGAACTCGGCGCGTGAAACTAATCGAGTAATCATTTATGTCTAAGCTCGAAAATTAGGATGCTCGACTTCGAGATAAACGAATTCAAAATTCGAGTGGCTCGTTAACACCACTACATTCACCCACCCTTATTCTTTATACACTGGACTCTATCGTCGGCGCTAACACATCTGTTCATTGTTCTTCCTTAGCACATATATGTTGCAACCAAATTATTGTGGATAGAATATATTGGATCGCGATATGTTAAAAAAAGCACGTAGCATAATTTAGGTCTTTGTAATTGAAGTTTGAATTGAGGTTCTTTTTCCAAAGATAAACGCCTAACCTACAAACTACAAATCGTCACCTCAAGACAAACATCTCATTCATAAGACCACCAGGAGTGGTGACAGCTAATCGTGGGACGACTAATTGGCACGTCAGCCACGATAAGCAGTCATGGATGACTGGTGGGATTGGAAGTCCCAGGACTAGTCACGATTAAACAGCTGGGACCCACATTTTAATTTATTTTTCATTACTTTAAATAATAATTACTATTAAATAAAAAAACACTACATTTAATTTAAAAAAGTACGTAATTAATAAAAAAATGTTACAATACTAAAAAAGTTAGATTATTTAAAAATATAAAATACGATAATAATAATTAAAATAACATTTCTGAACCTATTCTTCATCTTCCTCTTCGTTTTCCTCTTCTTCATTCTTCGTCTTCTGACATCGAGCTTCACGAATTTCGCATATTTTTTACAAATAATATTTTGCATCTTCTTAATTGTTTTTGTGTCATTTGGCTTGTAAACCATCTGTGGCACCCCTTAATTAATAGCAACGAATGAAAATGTGAATTTCTAAATGAACTCATGGAATCAAACATATTCCATTACATGAATATTATTACAATTCATTTAGTAAAGTATACAATAGAAAACATTAAGAATAAATATTAAAATTACTCATAAGCTTTCTCGTTTTCGATAACCTTTTCTGCTTCATACCCTGAATGTGAAAATGTAAGGGTGAGCGACAATGTTCATCAAGTTTCTATACACAAAGGTAGGGATATTTTATGCAAGTGGGTATAAGGGACCTCTGAATAGAAAAGGTAGTCAATAGTATATTGAATTACCAACCGAAAGACGGAGTTAAATGAGTACAATGATAACTCCCTATAATCCTGGAATTCTAGTTAAAAATATACTTTTTAATACTTTTCTTTGAGTTCCTGATAATTATACTGGTGTGTTCATTTATAATATCCTGCCATATATATTCGCCGCCCTAATTTAATAGGGACAGACTCCTTAATCATCATTCAACTAATTTAATAGAAATAACTCATTCCTTATCATTCATAACATTTTAATTTTAACTATGCATGCTCAAACGTTCGGGTTATCAATAAAAAATAAAATGCAAAATAAACATTATCGCTCAATATAATCATGAAACTACTGGATCCCAATGAATGCATATAGCAGTAAAAATAGCTAATGACAGAATAAAAGTGAAGCATGATTGATCAAGCATAAAGAAATAAACAAAAGGCTCAAAGTTAAGACATATAGAAACATACCTAGTCCGGGAACGAATTGTGTCACCCTAATAGAGGTTATTATGTGATTGGTGTTTAGAGAAGGACGTTTGTAGTTATGATTTTTATTCAAGACTATTATCCGCTATTTATTGAACAAGTTTCCGACATGTATGCGGATTTTATTGTACGAAAATATCTATACTATTTGCAAGTGGCATGAAGCTCCAAAATAAATTAATTACTTGAACTATTCAAGTGACTAGACAGAGTGATAGCCTACGTTGACTTCTGTCATACCCCGCCAAAATGATAAAGTACGATTAAGGCGGAAATACGGAGCGTGACGCGATCAACATGAATACGAAATCAAGAGCAAATGATTATCACAGAATATTAGTATTAAGATGCCATAAGTTGTTTTTACAAAAGTTACGACTTATCAAGTCGTCAAAATAGTAGTGTTACCAACATAACAATCGTTTTCCGAATACAGCATTGTTCGGGGATTTCATAAATATGACTAAAAAGAGTTATAGTTATACGAAGAAAATCCCGTGTTTCAAAAAGAAATGGCATCCTAACTTCGTGGATAGGCGTGGTCCCAACATGCATGCAACTCTTACATCGATGTTAATTCCGTGAAAAACATAGTTGAAACGTCAACAAAATTGTTGAGTGAACCCACATGTTTAAGACTCTATCATTAAATCAATTTGTAAATCAATCGTTGCAAATAACCTTTGCAATATCGTATGGGATCAGTTTGTTTTGAAACAAGTAGAAATCAAACAATGACGGTGATCCCCCGAAGGCTAGCTAGGCCCTTCGTGTTAAAGTGCCGACACCTAGGCCTATAACCAAATCACGACCTGTTATGTATCGTTTTTGCCTGGGACCGGTTAAATATACGCTCCTCGTCACTACGTATTGTCGGCAGTTAGCATGACTAACAAATGTGGGAGGGACGTCATCCCGATAGTACTATCCGTATATTCAGTGGCTAGCGTCATCTAGCTAATGGTTATAGTTTGCAAGCAAGAGGACTTCTATGCACTACAACTAGTTAACGTAGATTCGCACAAAGATTCGTTGTCATGTTTCCAAGTATCGTATGAAAGTCATTCATATGTTTTTCACCCCAGTTTAAAAGCAGTAAAACAGTAAAATAGGGGCTGTGAACTCACCTTGTGAGTTGCGTGAGTGCTAGCGTTTAAAAACGAATGTGTTTGCCCAAAATAGCCTCCTTGCGCCCTGAACGCATGAGGTCGTTCGTATAAGTAGACGGCTAAATGCCCATCTATGCTAGTTGAACACTCAACTAGTAGGATTATGTGTATATCGTTCTCATTTTGTCTAAAACGTGTCGTTAAACAAGTTTCTTTTTCTTATCAGGTTTCTGTCAGATTTTGACCCTCCGTGTGACGTTATTTTGACTAGTCAAATGACTGTATTTTGTTATGAAATTTTTATCACACATCCTTACATGTCTTAGGTTTAATTAAAAGTAAGATTTATAATTTTTGGATATGTTTAAAGGGTTCAAAATTATTTATTAGTACACAAAGGTACAACAGCTATTTTTCTGGATAGTCCTTGAAAAAATAGTTTGTCGGCTGCCTTAGCCTTCTTCTCACCAAATTTGCCAATACAATTTTAAACCTTAGACAAAATCTGACATTTAGGAAAAAGAATCAGGTTGTTTGGATCCGTGGAGAAAAAGTTATGGTCTCACAAAGTAAGACCAAATTCTGTCTCACTAAGACAGATTGGACACATATTTTTATAAAATTGGTTTAGGGTATCAAAACTTGTCCAAATTGCGTGAGATCACTTGGGTTGGAAACCTAACTTCTTAAATTAATTTTTGGCTTAAGAATCACTAAATTTGGTCATGTTATGTTTAAGTTATGACGTCCAAGTTTTAGTCTAGAAAATCTGCCAGCTTTTGTGTATTTCATTCATGAGTTTGTTTAGTTGGTTTTTAACCGTTCAAATCAAAGTTTTGACATGTATTTAGTCTAGTTTTCATGTGAGTAAACATCTAACATAAAAATACATAAAATCTATAAAATAGTGAGATCAAGAGAAGTTTTTCCTTACAATGCTATCGGTTGAAAGAAAGAAAAGAACAGAGGAGAACTTGATCTTTAACCCGAATCTTCTAAAGCTTGAGAGTATGAGACTTCCAAGGATCAAGGGATATGTTTATGAGTTCAATAAGTGTGTAATAATGGTGTAAGAGTAGTGTAAAAGTGATGGTTCATGGTGGTAGTTTATGGTGGTTGTTTGAAGAAAGATGAGAGGGTGATGATGATGAAATATAGTGATGAAAATGAAAGAGGAAAAAGAGAGAGAGTATGCAAATTTTTAGAGTGTAAATGTGTATGTGTTTTTCCTATCTAGCTACCATACTTTAACAATCTTTAAAGAACATTTAAAGTATGATATACATAATATAAAATTAGAGATGGAATGGTACCATGTTGAGTGTGTAAGTAAGCAAAAGAAAATGGAGGTGTGCTGTGGGTTGACAAACTGCCCAGGGCAAGGGAGGGAGTATGACTTCCTTGATTCTTGTTCTAATTAATTAATTTGGTAAATATTTTATTAGTTAAGTTAGATTTTTGATTAATTGGGTGTTAATTAAATATTTAGGGTAAGTTAGAGATAATTAAAGTTAACTCAATATGATTAGAATTAAAAATAATTGATTCAATAATATTCGTACGTTACTGTTAATTCGTTTAGTTTAATTACAAAATCTCACGTAGTTAGTGCTGCTAGACCACAACTAGTGCTGTTCTTGTAATAAATTAGAAAATTTCGTATGTGTAATGCATCGTACATTAAATTGTGTGCATCAGAAATATGCATCGTGGGCTTGTGCTAGACTTATCTCACTTAAATCAAGTTATTTTCAATTATGAAGGAATTAACGTAAGAATGCATGATTAGGGTCTACGGAGTTTCACCTGTTTTCGAGGGTGTCACAAATTCATTCACCACTTTCACATACTTCCCGATTATTCATTTCATAGTAATAATTTTTACACTTCTATTCCTCTTATTTGTTTTCCTTTATCTTTTCATAACTTCCGCCAATATTCTTGCCTCATCGTCGGTCCACCTAATTTGAACCCTTTTACCCTTTTTGTCGGTTTGGGTCTCGGGTTCGGGTTGGACCTTGTCCGAACTTTCTACTAAATGTTGGGTTTCGGGTACAGAAAAGTTAGTGGGTTGAAAGTTCGAGTTTTGTGTGTTTGGTGAAAATTGTGAAAATCCAAAGTTCGGGTTCAGGTTGGATGTGGATGGTGAAAATTGTGAGTTTGATGCCCATTGTTAGTTTTGCCAAAATTGTGGGCTTAGGTACCACCCTTGATATTGGTAGTTGTTCCGAGGGTCGTCGGGTGACAGTTGGTAAGGATTTGCAATGGGTGCGAAACTTGCAAAAGTCCCGTAGGTTGAGACGGGGATGCGTAGTTTGATTGAGCGGAGAACGATCCCGTAGGCAAAGGTTGGTTTGTTATCGGATTGTTTAACAAATTTTGCTACATATCTTTTTCAAGATTTTGATGTTCATTTTTTTTAATTTGGATTTGTTGTTTTTAGACATAGTGTAGTGTATGAATTGTAATGAGAATTGTGGTGTGTGGAATGTGTAAAAGATATAAGAATTGTAGTGTGAATAATGAGTAAGTGATAGTGTTTATTTATAGTAAAAAAGTAGTATTTGAAAAAAAATAAACGGTCACCAAGCCGTTATATTTAAAAATTAAAAAAAAATTCCTTCTTCCAACGGCTTTTTTTTTCTTTTCTTCTGCGAACGAACAGTGCCCGGGCCCACGTGGAACGAACCGAATGAACGTCGATTAAGCGACGGTCGGAACCGACGGGCTCGTGCCATCGGTGTCGGTTCTGTCGGTTGAAACCGACAGGGAGCCGACGAGAGCGTTGGGAGCCGTCTAATACATAACTATTAGTATCATAGTTTGATATTATGAGAAATATGATTATGTTATATCTTAAATTTTTTTTATATTGAAGCATGTAGATATAGATATGTTCACTTCTCTTACAAACTTTTAACGTTATAACGTATTATTATCATATCAAAACTACCACATCTAGTATTAGTATTTAAACTTCGTAACTTAGATATATACTTAGTGTTCTACGAATATCTAAAAATTATGGGGTGTTACACCATCGATAGTTTCTTTTAGAAACTTTAGTGACTCAATTGTCGCACGCATTCTTTTGGTCTCTCTAATCTCACACCCATCCTTTCTTTGTGACTCGCTGTGGTTTTCACCGCAACTTCGAGTCTTGAATCGGCAGAACGAGAAGAAGTGGTCGCGTCAGAAGAGCTTTGAACTTTTGCGATTTTTGATGGCCGTGTGCTCAACCGTCTGGGTGGACGTGGAATAACATCTTCTGCGAAATGTTCATTTTGTGTATCGACTTCAAGATTAACCATCGTGTTCTCGTCTTCTTCGTCAAATAATTGCCTTGCGGGTAGGAAATGTACTTCCGGTTGTAGCAACCACTTTGTTTGTCGTTTACAACGTTTCAAGATTCACGAAAAGTAAACGATTTTTTTTTCTATTTTCTCATATTCGTCCAATGCTCGACCTATAATAATCCGGTCATCACACCCTCTACCCCATTTATGTACTTGTCATTGTAGATCCTGTTGAATAGAGTACAAACTTTGTTGATGTTTCACCACTTGCCTGTAAGTTAATGAGCGCCTCGTTCCCATCTTTCGTTGTTGTTGTTGAATTTGAACCTTACTTTATCCCAAAAACTATCCTTTTTTAGAGTTGACGTGTTTGGGATCTTCTGAAGTATCGACCCAACAAAAAGTCAACCACACTTCTTCTTTGGACGCCCAATTTTTTTTTTTGTTACAAACTACGGATAAATCTTGAAATCGTCCTTTAAGCTCTTTCTTTTTGCCTTTTTTATCGACCGGTGTTGTTAATGTTGGAATAGTTGTGCGTTGTATTCGAATGATGATTGTTGGGGGTATTAGAATTGTTGAGCTTGTAGGAACTGTTGAAATTCACTATATTGTTGTGGACTCGGGTTTGGTGATGACGAGCTAAAATCCCAGGATATTCAATCATTTGTATAAAAGACCGGTGAAAGATAAATTTTCGTTTGAGTTAGGAGTTGGGTTAAAATTAGACATTGTTAGGTTTAGAAAAGTGTTTGTGATAATTGTATAGAATATGAGAATTGTATAGAAAATGAGTATTGTACAGAATAATATTGTGTGAATCGTATAAAAAGAGTGTATGGATTTATAGTGTAATATTAGGTTTAAAAAAAATATTTTTTACTATTATGGAACCAAAGACGATTCTTTTTTTTTTTCTTTTTTCTTTTATTACCACCAATGTTCTTTCATTAAAAGTATATATTAAAAAAAATTGGAATAAAAACGAAGTGCCAAAGTGAGCCCCACTTTTCCTCGTCCTCTTGCGTCTTTCGGAGCACGAAAATGTCATCACGAGCGGCCCACTCCCTCCGTCCTCGTTGTGCTGGGCTCAACGGACTTGCACTGTTGCACAGAGCAATCCGCCCTGTCTAAGTGCAATTTCACGAAAATCATTAGGATCCCTTGCCATAAACACACTAAATAATCTGATTCTGATCTAGAAATTATAATATGATTTGATATGTTAAGAACTCTTCAATTGATATGATTTGAATTAGTTTAAATCTTACTGGACACAAAATGCTACAAGAATATATAAATGTTATTGTACGTTATGAGAGAGAGAGAGAGAGTAGTTTTTAACGTATTATAAAGAAATTTGTATTAAATCCTACTCTTAAAATTTCTAGGTTATTGCTTTTTCAAAATTCAATAACTTTATAGATAGGGACAATAATTGTAGTCAAATATATCTTTAACATGGATAATAACTAGTTGGGCCTTTTGAGTAAAATTAGCCCAACATAACGGTACATCTTGAGAGCCCAGCCCAAATTATAAACCCTAGAAGAAATTTGGATAGCCCCATAGTTTCTTTTTATTATTTGGAATCAGTGAGTTGAGGAACTAGGGTTAGCGACTGAGAAAGGAGAGATGGTGTCGCTGAAGCTACAGAAGAGGCTTTCTGCCAGTGTTCTGAAATGCGGTAGAGGCAAAGTTTGGCTTGATCCAAATGAATCTAATGAAATCTCCATGGCTAACTCTCGTATGTTCTTCCTTACTTTATTTTTAATTATTATTATTCTTATTTCACTTTCAATTTCAATTTAGATGCCTTTATATACATGTATGTATAGGTATAGGTGTAGGTAAAGGTATAGGTATATACGTGTTTTTATATCTCAAACATGTTATATCGACTTTAATTTGGTACTCAAATTTACTTGGATTAGGGTTTATACTCTCTGGAGAATTTTTATGTGAAAACTGGAAAATGTGTTCAAGTTTGTGTTTTTCGGAAAATTTTGATGTTTTCTCTTTAATAACTACAACTCTGAAAATTACTGTATGATTTTCTACATATTCTATTTTGGATGATGAAAACAACATGCTTTACGTTTTTACGTGTTTTCTGAAATTTAGTTAGATATAAAACTTCCCGTTCTTCAGAAAATGGAAATAGTAAAATGGAGAAAATTTTCTGTTAATAGTAAGGAAACTTGGTTTTGTTAATAGTCGACAGGTTTGCATTATTGCTGCGTTATACATTCATGCCTAGTGAGTAGGTCCTTAGGGGTGTTTGGATTAACTTATTATTAGTGCTCATTGAAGAAGCTCATATGGCCCAAAAATAGAGCTTAAGCTTATTTGCTTATTCCTTTAAAAGCTCATAAGCCTATCAAAATAAGCTTGTTCTAACACATCATTTAGCTTATCAGCTTAAGCTATAAGGTCCGATTAAGCTAATCCAAACACTGCCTAAGTATTTTTTGCTTATGATATCCATTTTAGACTCAAATTATGCTCATTTCCGTTTCAGTTGGAAATCACAAAAATATGCTTATATAGTTATGTTTTTTATCTGATGGATGACTGCAGGTCAAAACATTAGGAAGTTGGTCAAGGATGGATTCATCATCAGGAAGCCAACTAAGATTCATTCTCGATCACGTGCTCGTCGCATGAATGAGGCAAAGCGAAAGGGTCGACACTCTGGATATGGTACAGTTTCATTAACTGTTTTGCTACTTGGATGTTTAATTTTGTTACTGGACTACAGAAAGTTGAAGACTTTATGTTACCCATTATAACTATATTGATTTTAGGCTCATTGTATCTTGTACTGTAATTGTGATGGACTTTAGGTAAGCGAAAGGGTACCAGGGAGGCGAGGTTGCCAACAAAGATTTTGTGGATGAGGAGAATGAGGGTCCTTAGGCGTTTGCTTAGAAAGTACCGAGAGGCTAAGAAGATTGACAAACATATGTACCATGACATGTACATGAAGGTCAAGGGTAACGTTTTCAAGAATAAGCGTGTGTTGATGGAAAGCATTCACAAATCAAAGGCTGAGAAGGCTAGAGAAAAGACGCTTTCTGACCAATTCGAGGCTAAGCGTGCAAAGAACAAGGCAAGCAGGGAACGGAAGTTGGCTCGTCGGGAGGAGCGTTTTGCTCAGGTATTGTAACCTGTTTACTTTCCTTACATTTTTTTTTGTGGTAATGTAGTCTTACTTCTGCATTTAGCAAAATTCTAATCTTCTCGTTTTTTAATGTATTTAGGGTCCACAGGAGAAAGTTCCAGCTCCAGCAGCTGCTCCTGCAGCACAACCTGCACAGTGAGTGTTAATAAGTATTTGTCTTTATTTTTTTGGCATAACTTTTGTTTGATTTTCAACAGAGGTTGTTGGGTTGGGTTTTGGTTGACCGGTTTACTTTCTCTCTTTCTAACCAATTTTTATCCAGTTTCAAGTAAACTAGTCTGAACCTACCCGTTTACTAGTTAATTGATTAGAATTGCTACGACATATATTCAGGTTTAATTTATAACTAATGTATATTCATTTATTTATTTCAGGGCATCCAAGAAATCCAAGAAATGAGATATCAGAGATGAACAAAGTTGATGCTTTTATTCATCTTGAAGTTTTGTTCTTTGACCTGTTGTCCCATTTCACTTTGTTTGGGAACAGTTACTTTGAGCGGATTGAAATTTATGATGACATGAAGTTTTTATTCAAAGTTAGCACTGTTACTTGTTTTACTAACATTAGCACTTGAAATCGGTATCTTTTATTGATCACTTAACTGTTACTTTGTTGTGGTCAAGTTCTAATTCCAACTATGCAACAGATGATGCCTGATCAAATGATCACTTCATATGATATATATGATGAAAATGGACACAGTACAACATTGGTTGTATTTTAACAATGAAGTAAGAGAGAGGATGACAACTTAAGTAAGAGAGTGAATCCGTTGCTTCCATTTCAAAAATCCACAAATTATCATCACAAACAACTAGTAATGCTAATGCATATTACTAACAAACAAATATGATTTGACTTATTATCCAACTCACTCATTTTACCAATCTTCAGTAAGGAGAAGCTGCTTTCGGCTTTTTTTGTTCATTTGACATATGTAATACATCAGGTACAATCAGCCTTATATGGTCATATGGATCGCCGGAACTAGTTAAATCAGTGATCCAATAATAGTGAACGACGACATTCACTTTTAAAAAGAAATGTGTTCGCGTACAATAAGCCTAGTGCCAGCCGGGTATGACATTTGGTTAACAAGACACATTTCTAAGGCTTCAAAAACATAATTCACCAGGGTACTACATTCTTTCTGTATTGTTAATGTATCGAGTATCAATTCAAGATACCATCCTGCATTGCACTCAACCTCGTAAGTTGCAATTTAAGGTATGATAAAAAGAGACTCTTAATACCTCTAAAACTTACTCAACTAAAAGATGGCAACTCAAATATTCTTACTACCATCAATTTTTTGGTCATGACACGCATATGCATGCTGTTTACATTTCATTAATGGATATCCATCTTTATAATTTGGTCTTCATCTTGTTAGCAACTTCATAATGTGCGCCAGTTGCAACAGATTGCAAGTTACATACTTCTATTGTAAAGGGGGAATGAAGCAGCCCCTTTGTATTCTTCTCTCTCGAGGTGTCGGTGGTTGATGAGTTCACCACTGCCTTTATGGGTTTTTGCGTTTGGAACCATTTGGGGAACAAGTTGTTGCAAGGTGGGGTCATTTGGGTAGTTGCAGTGACCTAATTTCACAAGGAATGCAACTGTTGTACCCTTGCCCAACCCTCCACTCTCAATCCAAATGTGACCTCCCATGAGATTTACAAACCTGAAAATCATGGTTGTTCGAAGATATAATAACAATGATAATAAACACGAAGGGCGTTTCAATAATAATTCGAGTACAAAACAATTTTCTAATACCTTTTGCAAATTGCGAGTCCAAGACCTGCACCACTACCACTTTTACTGGACGCACTGCGAGGCTCTGAAAATTTTGTAAAAATGTGCGGAATGTCTTGTTGCTTGATGCCAGACCCAGAATCCTTCACCTGCATTGGAATATATTTGAGCATTCAAGTAGAAAGATCACGGTGACCAACTCATAATCAACATCATATCATATAACGGGTTTCCTTCATACTTACAAGTGATGTTTGTTTGGCATAATGATTGGGTAATGGGTAAAAACAGGTCAAAGCAAGTTAACCCACGATCATTATTTATCCATATTAAAGGCTTTCTTATTATAATTTGATCCATTTAAATTTATCACAGTAATCATTTAATATTTTTTAAAAATACAGTTTGGGAGACTTTCTATTCATTTAACACATTCAACCCATTCTCTTTTTGGTTAATTTATTGATTCACCCATTGAAATAGAAATCTAGAATAGTAACACAAACGACCCATTCACAAGCAAATGGGTTGAGATTTCCACCACTAGTGACTATTCATGAAAATACTCATTCAGCAAATAGGATATACCGACCTGTACAAGTAGGTAGAAAAGGCCATCGGTCAACGTAGGGCAAAAGTCAGGAGTTTGCCACTCTTGTAGATACTCTGGACTCAGAACAGATGCCTGAATTGAAACATGACCCCCCTTGGTGAACTTAACCGCATTGCCAACAACGTTCAGAATTATTTGCATAAGTCGTTTTTCATCTCCAATACAATAAGCAGGTAGATCCAGATCACAATTCAATGCCATGTATGTGTTTTTTACAGATGCAATAGGATTTATCAGTCTAACAACCTACACACAGCAATAAATTATAATTAGCCTATTTGTGCATACCAGAGTGTTCAGACTTCATACCGAAGAATTTAAGCAAGAACTTACCTCTCTGAGCAGCCCATGAAGGTTAAAGACTTCATTTTCCAGTTCTAGGCTACCATCTTCTAGCCTAGAAAGGTCAAGAACGTCATTTACGAGTGCTGCTAGAAGGTTACTACTTTTGAGGATGGTCTCTATCATGGCCCTTTGATCTGGAGTGAGCTCGGTCTCCAAGAGAAGTGAAGAAAGTGCTATAATTGCATGCATAGGTGTTCTCATTTCATGATTCATGACAGCAAGGAAATCATTACGGGCATGAATAGCCATCTCTGCTTCTTGTCGAGCCAAATTCAAGGCAGAATTCTGATCCATGAGCTGGTCACGTGCTCGCATTGATTCTTCTAGGATTGCAGCATGAGAAAGAGCAACAGCAACCTAAGAAAAAGGTCAAAGTAAGTTTAGCACTTGCATATATAAAAAGGTCGAACTACAGGTCTGCGATCCTCCGCTAATCATAAGCCATAACTAGCAGCAGATTACATCATACTCCAGTATTTATAACTAAGGGAGAAAAATGAATTTAAAAAACATTAGTAGTGTTAGCTCTATGTGCAACAAATGAGATCTGTCATTTATCCATCCATTCATAATTAGTTATCATTCTGTTGTTGATTGTCATAATTAAGTGACCAGTGGGACTTTATTTATAGCGTAGAGGACAGAAATGAGTTTTGAAAAATCTAGAATGAATAACATTAGATAAGGAAAAACGTGGATTTATTGTCTACATCCCTTCATCTCGTATGCATCTTCCTCGACTCTTTAAGAGTAGAAATTCAATATATATTTTTTTCAATAATTCCAATGACATTTGAGTGCAGAAAAAATATGCCAAACTAGCCTGAAGATGAGTTATCTACTTTTATTCTTGGTTAATATAGGACGAATTACAAATAAAATAAATTAGTAACAAATAAAAAGAAACGGCTCTAAAACATAATATTTAGACAGTAAGCAACACACCTGGTCAGCAACAACAGTGACGAGTTCCAACTCATGGTCACGCCACTTTCTTACACCATTTAGAGGGAGAATCAAAACCATCACAGCATAACTTTTCGCAGAGTTATCAGGCCAATTGTCAATTTCAAAATTCGAGAGATGCAACAGGGGAACACGAACAGCAACAACTTCAGGTGCAATGTACGATCCAACGGGGGTTCTAATCCTAGCCAATGGACAATTATGCGGAATCCTGATCGCTTCAGCACTATTGAACACCTCGGTGATTATGGGGAGATTGTTTGGAACTGTAGAGCCAAATGGTATCAGATTATGCAAAGAATGAGAAAGCTGAAGGATCATACCCTTTCTTGATGGCATCCACAACACACATTCCTCAAGATTCAAAGTCCTACCGAGCTCAATAAGAGTAGTTTTTAATATTGTGTGCCTATCAAGTGTGCTTCGAATTTCATGTGTAAGCATTCTAACATGTCTTCCAGTTTCCTCCTGCTTAATAATCAACCCCATTTCTCGATCAAGATCTTCAGCTCTTTGTTTTAGAAACAATTCCCTTGTTTTAACACTGAATAAATCAGGTATAATGTGAACAAGCATCAAAGCAGTCACACATGACACGAAAGCTGTAGACAGTTTCGCTACAGTCATAACGATAGCGACAGTCTTAGAGTGTGGTGCAAACGTCCAAAGATTAATAAAATGTGTCGCTCCACAGAGAACAATAAAAGCACCAAACTGCATAAGAACCCATCTATACGGAAAGAATGCTGACTTCTGAACAAAATATATAAGTTCCAAAGGAATGGAGAAATATGCAAACGCAATAAAGAAATCAGATATGTACTGATACTTGATTAAAAGCTCATCTGCAGGCCATTGTGTCTCAAAACAATCACACGAATCCATCCTCCCTTTACACCTTCAGAGAAAGCTGCAACATAAATTACATAACTCAGATCCTCTATCTGCTTCTTATCATAATCTCTACAGATTCAAGGATGTTCATCAGTTATAGACTCGGAAAAAAAAAAGAAAAAAGAAAAAAAAAACATGATACATACATACATATATATATATATATATATATATATATATATATATATATATATATATATATATATATATAGGGTTAGATTCAAACATTTAAACTACATATAAAACATTTCCATCATTGTCTTAAATTAGATTCAACAATGTCTAAAGTCTAAATTGCCCTTCAAAATTCATTAATTATCTCAATCTATCCAAAAACAATCATTGATTTATAATATCTATTCATAACAACCTCTCATTTTTAACTTTGCACATCATCTGTTAAAAAGTTTAACATATCATTTCAATGAACCTTTTACAAAACATATAAAAATGACCAATTCATTAGATGCTATCACTTAAGATTTAAAAGCGAATTATTAACATTGTTTTTTTTTCATATCAGTAACGGGAAAACAATGATAAAACTACTAATAGTCTATATAATCAAACATGTAGATCTATTCGACACCGCTGCTATGCGCGGGTATATTGCTAGTATATACTTATATATAACAAGGATAAAATAAATACACACAGGGTGAATTTTTTTTTTTAAAATGTATAATTTTATATCTCCATCTAATTGCTTTAATAATATTTTAAGCAATAAAATCGGAAAATTCACAGTTTCTTCACTTTCTTGTTTGTGCATCTAGATACATTTGTGAATTTCTGACTTCTTTATTTTCATTAAAAAATTGCTTCAAACTTCTATTAGATTACAATAATAATAATAACAATAAAAAAAAAATTATTTTATGAATTTGCAGACTTATAAGACTCAAATTCAAGATTTTGTTGCGTTATTAGTATTCTTACTGTTAAATCGTCATCGCCTTAGTAATCATCGATCTGATCGACATATAATTGAAAGTTAAACATTTAGGGCAAACCAAGTGACATTTTAAAATAATTGCAGCAACTAGTAGGTGATCGATTTTAGAGAAAATCGGTATTTAATTAGGTAATCATGAGGATAATGTATAGATACATATAAATTTCCAGTAGAAATTAGAAAAAAAAAAAAATCACCTTAAGGGAAACAGCTGAGAATTGTTGGAGCTAAAATAGTAGCAGTAGATTTAGTTGTTGCTCCATTTTACAGAAACTGGGGCAAACTTCATCACTTTCCCATTTACGGAAACACCTTTTTATGGATTTCAATTTCCTTTCAAAAATACTAAAATAGAATTATATATATGGGGTCGTAGTATATGCATACAAAATAGAATAACGTTGTTTAACAATATATTTTATTTTAATTTGAATTAAGTAATCGGTCGGTGATATTATCATATACGGAGTATCTGTATTGTGGCGGATGGACATTTTATTAAAAAGAAGCTGAGTATGGTTAAATAATGACGAATGATGTCATAAATTCCGAACAAATATAACGATTTGTCCTTTGATTTTTTTTTTTGACAATTTGCCCTTTATCCGGAAACAAGTCGCAAGTTTATGGCTGAATGTTTGTGACTTGCGACCCGGACATAAACTAGCCGTGACCGAGATCGAAATTAGGTGACAGGTACCCAGAAGCAAGTCGCAAGCTTGTGACTTGTAACTGGATGTTTGTGACTTGCGACTGGGACATAAACTAGTTGTGACCGAGATCGAATAGCTGGCGGGCACAAGTCACAAGCTTGCGACTTGCTTCTGCGTACCTGCTCAACAGTGATCTCGGGCACTGCTAGTTTGTGTCGGGGTCGCAAGTCACAAACATCCAGTCGCAAGTCAGAAGACTGCAACTTACTTCCGAGTAGGATAAATTATCAAGTTTTTTTTCAGATGATAAATTATTATATTCGTTCACAAATTGTGGCAAATTATTCGATTCATGAAATAAATTATTATTGTTACCGATGATATCAAGTCTTCTCTTTTGTTTGGCATTTAGTCATTTACAGGGTGGTTGGGGGTAGTTCCTTAAAAGAGGTTATTAGTTTGCCTTATTATTAAAATTTAATTTTATCCAAATGCTATGTTTATCAACATACAAAAGGTTACAAGATGTGTTTTGAAAAGCTTTCTAGAAATGTTTTTTTCTTTTATTTTTTTTTACTTTTTTTTGCAAATACATAAGTTGCTGTTGACAAGCCACCATATAATCAATTTATATCAAGAAAATTAAATAATATCGTGACACGCTTATTGTTTTCTTACGATTTAATACATTTTTCATTTCATTCAACAACACGGATTATATATTTAAGTAAGAAGTGGTATTCAATATTAATATTAATGTGTTGTATTGTAAAATGAAAGAAAAACAGAAAGTCAATTAGTTATAACATGAATAAATAAACAATATAGTTAAGAGATTGTGTAAATACGAATTATAGATTTATAGGTTACCTACTAAAATATTACAGTAAATTAATTATACGTATATTATTATATTATTATGGGAAATGGGAGAAAAAGTGTTTAATTTTGACTGGTTGGATCAGGTTTATCATATGGTGGACTGAAAAAGATGCATGCACCTGCCCGTTATCATTTCGGTCAGTGCATTGTATCTTGAGAGAGTCGAAAAGACCATGGTATTTAAACATATAAAATATTGATACACCAATATTCTGTTAATACGATGTTGTACAGTTTGGTGTATGTAACAATTTCTTTGTTGTATTTATCAACTCCCTTTGAACACGGGGAAATCTGCGATTTTTGTCCCTGTGATCCTGCATTTTGTCAATTTTGTCCTTAAAATTTTTTTTCTTCAAGTTTTACCATGTGATCTTCATTCAGTGCAATTTTCGTCCCACCAACTAACTTTTCGTTAAAAAATGTCATTAAGTCTAGTACAATGACCAAAATACCATTCTTATTGTTTAAACAAATAAAAGCCTAACCCTAACTTTTTAATTTTTTCTTTTCTAAAACTGAAAATAGCAAAATCAGATCCAACAAATCAGATATCATCATCATCATCGGTTCATTCATCAAAACTCACTCGTCAGAATCTTTGTTTAAAAACCTATAATTCATTTCACCATCAAAGCAACACGTCCTATTTCATCCATCATCATAAAAAAAAAAAAAAATTCCAACAAACATCAGCTTTTTAACGGAAACTCAAATCAAGATTTAAAATCAAAACCCAAATTCAAGACTCTGATTTCAAATAATTGAAAATCAAGATGTAAAATCTCGATTCTGATGGGTTATGGATCTGGCGCGATTCCGGTATATACAACTCTCGATTCCGCTCGGGTATGGATATGACGCGATTCCGGTAGATACAAGTCTCGTTTCCGGTGACGCAATTCCGGTCCGGGTTTGTTTACAACGGGGTTGGATCTAAGATAACGATAGCCGATGTTGGATATGAAGGAAATTAATCAGAATCAGATTAGAATCCGATTTTAACAAAAGTTAGTTGCAAGGATAAAAATTACAGAAATTGAAGACCACACGGTAAAAATTGCAAAAAGAAATTTTTTTAAGTACAAAATCAGCTAAAACGCAAAACACAGGAACAAAAATTCCAAATTACCCTTAAACATGTAACTTGTACCAGTAATTTTTATTTTGAAAATATGTAAAAGTGGGAACCTATTCCTCTCAAACTAAACAATTTAGTTTAAGATTAAAATAATACTCACGCACGTTGTATTTTAACTTTAGGACTGTTTTGTGACCCCATTGCATATACCTTTTTTACCTTAACTTATGTTATGCTTGCGTAACTCTAAAAAAAATAAAAAAAAATTACTTGATTGGATTTATAAAGCAAACCAAAAGAAGAAGCAAATCCTCTGGTAAAAAATTGCGTTGGTGACATAGTTTCCTCTCGACAACTTCTGTTACAAATTCCATGAAACAGTGATGTCACTCCTAAGAAGATGCAAACCCTTGAACGAACGATTAACAGCCCAGTGATCTTTTATTTCCTATCTTAACTTACAATAAAATGGCTTCAACTTCAATAAACATGCAACCATATCATATCTTCAACATGTTGCTTCAATCAGTGGGACCAATCATCTTTTCTGGGACTACAAGCTGATCGAATTCTTCACTAGTCAGCACTCCCAATTGCAGAGCAGCTTCCTGCACCATTATCAAATGTTGCAACCAGAGCTATTAGTATGTTTACTCCAACAGATAACTAAGTTAGCAAATATGATTTTCTATCAAATATTATATAATAATTATATATGAAGTAATCAATGATTGTTTTTTAAATATAATATAGAAAGAAACAGCACCTTGAGTGTACATCCCTGCTTGTGGGCAGTCTTGGCAACTGCTGCAGCATTGTCATAACCGATTTTCTGTGGCAAACAATTGCAAATGGCAATTTACATCATACTCGGTAAAAATATAGAAAATAATATTGTGTCTAAGATGTAGAAAAAGCTTACAGGGTTCAAAGATGTCACGAGCATAAGTGACTGCAAGAATCAAGGAAGATTAATGACATTAGGAATAATCACATGGCGCTTAAAACTATTTACAATAATATTAAACTTTAAGTATTTTGCATGTAGCTTACCTCATGCAGTAATTTCGCAATCCTCTCCCTATTAGCTTGAATTCCTCTGACACAGTTCTTTTCAAAAGAGGCAGATGCATCGGCTAGAAGTCTTATTGACTGTAAATAATATCAATGTGAATATTATATTTTATGGTAAATTGCAGGAAATTAATTTAATGATAATAGTACCAAATATATACATTTGAGTTCCAAAGTCGCATGCTAGCATAGCAAATTAACAACTAGTAGATGACCACACAATCATGATTGTCTAAGGCCACTTACATGTAAAAGAGTACTAGCAATCATTGGCTTGAAAACATTGAGCTCAAAATGACCATTTGAACCTCCAACTGAGAGAGCAACATGGTTTCCAATTGCCTGCACGGGATCAAACATTAACATGATTTATTAGTAAAAAAAATGTTGATGGTGATTGAAGTGCACACTCACATATAAAGGTGGCAATTTCAACCTGTTTACTTATATATGGGTTGATTCGGATTGTGTTTTATCTCAAAAGAGTCGAATTAAAAACTAGCTAAAAGGGAACTAGGCAAACAGGTTAAAAGTTTAAGTTGTCCAACGTCTATAATATTGTATATAACCTCTTTAATTGGTTTATTTATTATTTTATAAATCATGGATGGGCCAACCCAGCCTGTTTCCCCATGTACAGAAAATGACCCATTTCAGCCCAAAGGCGTATCGACCCCATTACACAACCTGCCATAGCCGCCATCTTGCCTCTATTCACATATCTCACTAAGCCTGTTAGTGCTATGCTTTTACCATCTAACCCAAAAGTCAAGAAAGATACATACCTGAGCACAGACCATAGTCAGAGCTTCACACTGTGTAGGATTCACTTTCCCCTAAAGTAGAATAAAATCACAAGGTCAAATAGTCAGTCAAGTGGCTAGACTTGACATCCAAATTAGAGAAGTTCACAAATTTGTTGAATAAGTGCGTATATAGTGACTTTACAGGCATGATGCTGCTACCAGGTTCATTCTCGGGAAGAATAAGTTCCCCTAGACCACACCGTGGACCACTGAATGACCAAAAGTTGGATTCCAAATCAGTTACAAACCAGCTGACTAATGAACTGGATATAAAGCCTGCAACTTGCATACCTTCCCAGGAATCGTATGTCATTAGCGATCTTCATAAGAGAAATAGCAATTGTGTTCAGGGCTCCACTAGCTTCAACAAAGGCATCATGTGCAGCCTAACCATATAATGTGACGAAAATAACATAAATACAATAAATGCAACATGACAATAAAATTCATATACACAGTTTCTTTTCTCCAGTAGAATGCATAATGTAGAAAAATTAAGAATGAAACTAACCAGTGCCTCAAACTTATTTTCAGCTGTTACAAATGGTAACCTTGTTTCATCAGCTACTGCGGCAGCAATCTTTACATCAAACCTGTACAAAAATCATATGTCGTTATATAAAAGGGAACAAAAGGTATCTAAGTAATAAAAAATATTGAATAAAAAGCAGGATAATTAAACAAATAAATAAGCGTAAGTACCCTTTCTTTGTGTTCAATCCTGTTCCTACAGCAGTGCCACCTTGTGCAAGCTAGAAACATGAAAACAGATGTTGGTTAGTATTCACATATGCAAATCCCTTGATTAATAATAGAGGTTGCAAGATGGGTGGTTCGGACAGGTTAGGTTAGGGTTAAAACGGCATTTATATTAAGGATTGAAAGGGTCCCGGTTGGATTGACCTGCTATCACATTTTGGGTCCATTTTTAAAATATATAAACACAGTGAAAGCACTAGGAAAGATTACAAAGTAATCAGTCTTACTCATTGAAATAATTATACTTTTTGACATTTATGCATAAGTAATTGACCTTGGGAGACTTTCTACTGATTTGACCCCTTTACCTTTCACTAAGTTTTTTTGTTTGATTAATTGAGATAAAACATAACCCATATCAACCCAATCATTAAAAAGAGGGTAGGAACTGCCACTTCTAATTCATATAAAGAACATGATTGGAAACCTGATACATGCGAGGGAGAGTACACAAGATCCGATCGATTCCATACTTCACCTGTAACAACAAAATACTTAGTTAAAAAAACAGATTTGGTTTATTGTTCCAAAATCAAATAATTAGCATAACTAAATACTTTAATTTCGAAAGGGTGAGGTGAAAGATGCACACTTGTGTCGTGTAGCCACTAAACTCTTGCCCAAGAGTCAAAGGTGTTGCATCTTGAGTATGAGTACGGCCAATTTTGACTATATCAGAGAACTCGGTTGTCTGTTCAAAATGAAAGCACTCAGTAAGATTCACAGAATATTGTGTATATTCATTCACATTTTACTTTATATCATAAGTTCTGCATGGTTATCTTCATGCTCCATATGACAAGAAAAGTGCATTATTGGACTCATGAAAAGATCTAGAAACTTTTGAAAAATGCCAACTGATTATAAAATTTTGCATGCGACTAAATGTAAAACTCAGCATACAACTGAATACTTGATTACCTTTGCTTGTAGGCAAGTATGCAACTGTTTAAGTTTTGGGATAAGTCTTGAGTTAATTTCTGTTGCAGCTGCAATATGCATTACCTATGAACAGAACAAGCAATGGTGAATACCTGGAAAGTCAACAAGATATTTATATAAGATACAACCAATGTTTTCAAGGAGCTTACAGTTGGAAATGTATCATTTGAAGACTGTGATCTGTTTACATGGTCATTTGGATGCACAAACTTATCACCACGCTTGTGGCCAAGTATTTCAGCTGCTCTGTTTGCAATGACCTATTACAACATGTTATGAACAATAAGTAGTAAGATTCATGATCAATACAAAAGGAATATGTCAAGTATTGTTGACAGATGAGGGTTGGGTTCAGGAGAAAAGGGCTCTTAAAGTAAAAATGGTAGGAAGGATAACTGCTGATGTGTGTAATGAGGCACAACGTTTTTGGTGCATCAAAGTGTAACAAAATGTGTTGGGAGCTAGTATGTAGTTTGGGTTTTTGGGAGAATCTGTATCTTTTGTTGTATTGCTATATTTTTCTTGTTGTATCTTGTTTTCATTTTGTTCCTGCTTGGAGAGTTTTCTTTGTTCTTTTCCTCTCACCTTTTATAGGTGCTTTTATATAATTGCCGTTTTAAAAAAAAAAGTGTAACAAAATGTGCATCAGGACACGTGTCAGAACCATAATATTTCCTAACCTGATCCTTCCCCTGAAAATTGAATTATTGATTATACAGCTAAAATTACCTCGTTGGCATTCATGTTGCTTTGAGTACCACTACCAGTCTGCCATACAACTAACGGAAAGTGATCATTTAGCTTCCCATCAGCCACTTCTTGTGCAGCTTCCATTATTGCTTTCCCTATGGATGGATCAAGACCATATTCCATGTTTACCTGTAATGTACCACATACACCAACTATATAGTGACTAAAGTAAAGCATGGGAACTTGATACATGGTATAACTATAGTTGCTGTATTTAATATCTACTAATTTTTGAGTAAATAATGAAAACATAAGTACATCTTTTGATATCAAACATGTGCAATTAGTTAAGATGAAATGCAGCGAGACTACTTCAGGTAGAAAACATGTTTCAATCACGTGTTAATAAAACAATTATAATGCCACCATAAATGGTTAATCACTTCGGCGTGAAAAGAGAAAAAAAGATTTTTAAAGTTATGAGAACCTTAGCAGCACACTTTTTAAGGATTCCAAAAGAACGAATGATTGGTTCTGGCATTCTCTCACGATCACCTCCAATTTCAAAATTCTGTAAAGATCTTTGTGTTTGAGCTCCCCATAACCTGAAAAGGAGAAACTAATTACTGATAAGAAACAAAATCAAGTGATCGCTCAAAATGATTTGCATTGCAAGCAAATGATGTCCATATTTCATGGGTAATTCTGTATATGTATTGCAGCCAAAATTCTCAAGGCAAAAGGTACGACCAAAAGGTTCCTGAATACCTAGGTGACAAAGAGATTATCTGGAAGATGAAATATTGGTCACCGCGCACCTCTTCAAGATTCATAATTCCACGTACATTGAATCTCACGTAAAGCATTACAAGTAAGATAAATATGCCTTCTAATGACTTGTTTTGTAATCTTGAAACTCGAAAACCAGTTTCACTTGCAAACCTATGCTTTCGGATATCTGATTAGGTTCCAAGGAGATATCAAGGGCCCATGGGTCATGCGAGTTCAAATAGACTATTAAACTAAGTATTATGTTGAAAGTTAGCTTGCTTGTTTAATAAAGACTTAACCTAGCTGTGAAGGTGGAACTCAGCCACTTGTAATTCGAAAACAAGTTCCACTTTCAAAGATAATCTTTCATTTATCAAATTCACTTCCATCAAGATAGCAAGGGTCAGGAGACTAAACCAGAGTGGTTAGATAGTAGAGCAGTACGAAATAGTAAAACACGTGAATATTGATTCCAAGAAAAAAGCCCTATTAATCAGCATATTATACCGACAAATGGCTTCTAATAATTAATCTCACGAATCTATCATCAAACTCTACATAAGTAAACGGGAGCTTAAATTAATAATTATTATTCTATTAGCTTACTTGAGTAAAATCCCAATTCTCTGGTCATCAAGTATGCTACAAACTTTAACATAGATGTGAATATGCATATACAGATACATAATTCCATATTATATTGTATAATTCAGTTCAGCAGACTTGCTAGGTATTAGTCAATGCATGATGCTGATTTCATTTGCATTGTGTGTCACGCGTCTATTTTATTTCATTTCAATCTTTAAACATCCAAACTTCCATCACATTAAAAACTTACCAAAAAAAATTGACTTCCCTCACGAGTTACAATCTCATCTCAAGACAACCAATAAAGCCCAACCTCGTGTTTGGGTGTTTATTTTTTATAAATCATCACATGCTTTAGGGTTTAGATCCTAAGAACGGTAAAAGAATATTTAACATATATACAGAATCAGGATCGAATAATAAAGAGGAATACGAACTTATCAGATGGGACTTGAATTGGCCCAAATGTATCACGTTCCTCTCTAAAAGCCGTTGAAAAATGTCTCCAGCACGTCGTCAACCGATAAGAATCAGAAACAACCGTCGATCCACCAGCTATTCGACGATATGCTTGAACCATCGCCATTGCCTTTTCCAACAAATTGCCCTGATTAATTGATTAATTGCATAAGAATTATAGAATTAATAAGATTAAGTAAACGATTCCGAAACAAAAAGTTTGAGATTTGAAAAGAATACAATACCAGAAGCAAAATGAATGCGATTAATTGAAGTCGCCGAGGTGGTGAAGCACCAGATTGCTGGAGAAAAAGAAACGGGGGTGTTAAAAGTACGCTCGTTTTGATGCTGACTTTTTTTTGGGTCAGTGTTTGTGTGCGTGATGAGTATGGGCCGAACAGGCCCAAGTAGAATTCTTACAAAAAAATTTTGGCACAAATATCAAGATATAGACAATGGCCAACCACCAACCAATAAGACTCCTCCAGTTAAACAATCTAAATTGATATTTGTATGATGTGTCGTAAAATCATTTGAATTTTCAATTTGATATGTCCAAAGACGAAACAAACAATTTTTTTCTTTTAAAACGGTACTCTAACACGTTTTAATCAAAATCAAGTACACAAAATCGCTTAAGGTGTAAACGAGTCACATATACACAAAATCGCACATACTTAGATAAACCAGTTGCATATACATAAAATTACATATAACTAAGGTGTAAACAAGTCGAGTTGAGTTCGAGCTCGACTTATTTAAATTCAAAGAGCTCAAAATTTAAGGACCAATAGAGAAACACTCTACAAAGAACTTGAAATATTGTTGTATTATGTTTTTGTGACAATCATTTCTTTAACTTCTCGATTTAATTAATTACATCAATAAATCTGTAAATGCACGGATTTTTTTTTATGTACATTAAGTTACTACAAAAAATTTAATATGGTGTATAAAAGTAAAAGTAAACTTATTTCAAAACTAATAATAATACAAATATAATTATATTTCACTTATATTTTTTTATTGAAGAAAAACATGAATTATTAAAGCTACTCTTTTTAAAACCACAAAACATATTAGGGGTGTTCAAGATTGCTTATTTTAAATCGTTTATCTGTCTAAAAATAAGTATGTACTGACATGTTTATTTTAAGTGCCTATTTTTTATCATAAAATTACAGTAAATATATAAGTACTTTTCAAAAGGCTATTTTAATTAGTTAATCTGATGACGAAAAATAACAAATAGGTAACCACTTAAATAAGCAATCTCAAATAGGACCGAGCAAAAAAACGAATTAATCATACCATAACCGTATTAACCGTCAAAACCGAACCGAATCAACCAAACCGAACATATAACAACGGGTTTGGTTAACATTTTTGAATTAACCAAAGTTTGTCGTTCGGTTATGAAAATACAAAATAACCGCCTTGGTTTTAACTGCACCGCCCCGCATTAACTATTTCACATTAAAAATATTATATTTATATTTATATTTTTAATTTTTAATATAATACATTATACTGTAGACTTTAGAGATTTGATAAATACGGAGTATATTATAAATTGATTTGCAACTAATAAAATTATATTTAGAAATAGAGTTTGTATTGGGCACAAACCCATTGAAAAACTTTTTTTTTGGTCGTAAACGGTTAACCGAGTTAACCGCTTTCTATATAGACGTTAACCGAATTAACCAATTCGTTTATTAACCGAACCGAACGGTTAAAAATATTGATTAACTAAAGTTTTGGTTATGGGGGCGGTTTTCATTTCTATCCGCACCTAACCGCCCAGCTCACCCCTAATTCTCAAATATCCTCTTATTGCAATGAAATGAAAAGTCGGTTCCTTATTTCTTTATAATGCTCCATTATACATAATACTTTTGAAGGGGCACGTTCTCGATAAAAAATAAAATAAATTATTATCGTTGTATTACGCGGGTACAATACTAGTTATATAATAATAAAATATTTTCACTATAAGTCTTGCGGAGTAATTGCTTAAATTTATCTTAGAAATTATTAATTTACTCCTTATTAGTATTGAATACAATTTAATGTTTGTGGTTAATATAATTCAAAAGATAGATGCCTACATTTATTAAGAATTTAAATTCAATGCAAAATAGTAAATACAAAATATTTCAATTAGATAATAAGAAAATACTTATAGATTTGAAAATTTCAAATGAAATTATCATTATTCATCATCACTAATCGCTATACATCATTAATTATTTAAAATTAATCATCTATAATATACCCTATCTATACTCTCTTATATAGAGGATTGTGTTTTATAGTACAAATAAAGTGATTACTCACAAACTTTGTAACCTAATAGACCTATCTATACTACATTATAGATTGTTTATATATTTCCTTTAGAACCTTACGAGTTTAAAGATCGAAAATAACTAAACTACCTCTAATAAATTATATAACACAAATCTATCCCTCAACAAAATAAAGAACTCCAATATAATTGGAAACATATAAATCAAATCGAATCATATTTTATCTAAAACAAAATACATTAACTATCTTTTATCGCAATTTAACCATATAAATCTTTTCCAAATTTAAAAATGAGTGTATAACATAATTTTATATATGGAAATGAATTACTTCAAAAACGTCAAAAATCGAAAATTTCCTACACTGTCTAATTAATCGAAATTGAACAATTAGATTGAACCTAAAACTAAAAAATAAAATAAAAATATCACATATACAAAAAGCCAAATTCAAAACTTAACATAAAATACTTAACTTTATTTGCCAAATAAAATTTGAGACTTGAGATCTTCGAAGAATAAGATATCTTCAATAGACATCTTATTGAAATAATAGAGACTTCGAAAGTGAATTGTTATAAAACTACTAAGATCTATAGAAAAAGAAAAGAAAGTTAGTAATAAGTAGTTATCAAGATAGAGTTCAACATATTAGGACAAAACAACAAATATAAGTGATGTTCTTACCCTTATTTTGTTCAAATAGTTCGATAATAGCATAAATTTTATTTTTTATTTTTAATAATTGAGATAGATTTATCAGTATGACCAAATTAACAATAAGACATAATATCTACATCAATTATTCAATAGTTGATCACAATATTTCTTGATCGATTTTAAAAAATTTATCCACCGCATAGCGCGGTTTTTTCTAGTTATATAATATGCTACTACACTCGCAAATTAATTCAACACCATATTCTTCTTTAGAATTTCAACCGATTCTATTGATAACCTTTTGCATGCAACAAGTAAACTTAAACGATGCATGAACCAAAAAATTATCCGATAAAAACAGTTTTTCATAACATTGCGCTGATGTTTTTGTAGTATATCATTGAAGTTTTCAGTATTAAAATGAAACTAATAATGACATACGATATTTTTGTTGTATATATTTATTTATGATTATTTATGATGATTGCTATTAAAAATAGTATTTGATTTTTGATATACTAACATATTACCCGCACAATGCGACAGCGCCAGAAAAAAATACTCGTAATAATATTGTATGTAATGACATGTAAACCTTATATAAATTTTGAAAATGACAGTTACCATTACTTACTTTATTTTATACGTTATGATTCGAATGATAATCTCCAACCACTTTAATATTTGTTGTTGAGTTTGGGTTATAGTTTGAGTCAACAGGTGACCCAGGACTCTTGAACTTTTTTAATTTTGTAATAAAAAGCAACACCCAAATCCATTAACTTGTTTACTTAAATAGGTTATGCGGACCGCGCCATATTAGTTAATCTTGATATGTTAGCTCGTCCACCATAATTCGGGTTTACGTTGAGAATTTTTGAGACGCAAATTTGACCCGTTAACTCAAAAACCGTCAACCATTTTAATTTATTGGGCATGTTTCGCACGCATAAGTTGTGGTCAACGGGTTAAGCCACCAACTCGAAAATAAATCTTTTTTATATTATGTCAACCTATCAACCCGTTTACCGAAATGGGTTATGCAGGTCTTTTGTGGATGTGTTATTTTGACCCGTTTATCATTTTAATTTGGGTTCAGGTTGGAATTTTTTGACCAACGATCTAAACCCCCTAATCTGATTCGACTTGAGTTAACAACCTAATTATAGTAATTGAAATTTCATAAATATTAATTTACCAATATCCAATCTAGTTATTAAGTACGACAATTATGATGCATTATTTCCCGTTTGATGTCTATTGTAATGCATGTAAATGAAGATATATTAAAAGTGAGAATCAATTATAACCGACATAAATTTGATGTCGTTTTTATGAGATGCATTCAATTATTTTTTTAAGATAATAAATTGACCAAACTCTTTATATAAAAGTATTAGATAACTAAGATTATAAATATTTAACCATTTATTAGTTAAATTTAAGTATTATGTTGATGATAATAAATGATATATATATCTTAATTATTTATATTTTTCTGTTTAATATTATTTGAATTTTAATATAATTAGCAATGAATGTCAATATTAATTGGTTTTTGACTTTAAATGTATGTACACTTAGCATAATTGTTTGTATCTTAAAATCTCTATAATTTTTAGGTAAGTTACATCATGTATAAAGAGACAAATAAATATTGGGTTACATATTTTGTAACCGAAATTAGTTATGAAATTAACTATATAACTAGCATTTTACCCGCGCTATGCAGCAGTATCAAAAATTTTTACTTGCGGTATATTTTTGTTCAATTATATGTCGTCATTTAGAGAAAATTGAAAAAACATAGTGATATATCATTTTCTTACTTTATGATACAATATTATATGTTAGAGTTGGATTTTTAGCCAATCAGTCTACTAACTTAAAACCCTTCAAACATCTATATTTTTTTGAGATGGATTTGAGTTAAGGTTATGGATCAACCAGAAAAATATTTAAAAAAAAAAATGATCCAACACATCAACTTGTTTGCCCCGTTTACTTAAATGGTTATGCAAACCATTTTTGAGTTGAATACTTTTGAATCGTCAACCCTTTATAAAATCGGTTCGAGTTAAGGTTTTGAACTTTGTACCTCCAATTTCAAACTCGCTAATTTGACTCGAATCGTATTGTAATCCCAAATTATAATAATTTAAAATTAAATAAAAATTACGAACTTTTAGTTTGGCTATTAACTTTGATAGTTAAATCAATTATCTTTTCAAAAAGGAAAAAAAATCATCGTTTCAAATGTTTGTACTATTTGCATTAGATGTTGTACTAACTAAAACGGTAGAATATTAACTTATATTTTTTATGACTACCAAACCGCTCAACTATTTATAGCGGTAATAGATAAACTATTTTGAGGTAAGATATTGCTAAAAATATGACGAAAATGATGGTTGATTTCTTTTTCTTGATAATTTTAATAGTTGATTTTCTAAAATTTTAAATATGTCAATAATTCATTTTTATTTTAGGTAATTTGTCCTTACTTAAATGTAACTGACTAAAAATGTTCAAATATTAAATAAAATACTTAAAAGGGTAGTAAAAAAGTTATAGTATATTTTATTAAAAGTTTAATAAAGTTTTTAACTTCTTATATATTAGTATAAAGATTCTTATAATCTGTAAGAAAATATTACATTTATGTAACAATATTTCTATTAAAACAGACATTTTAATATACATTAATATGTTATGTAAGTTACGATAGTTATAATTTTAAGTTACATATTTTTGAAATTGAAATTAATTAGAATATACTAAAGTTTATAATTAATAATATTGATTAAGTATTTAATTGTAGACATTTTAATAAAGTGGATGATAAAATAGTAAATTACTATTTCTCCTTTCAAAACTTTGTCTCAAATATTTTATATAGTAGTATAGATATAGATAAATTACATTTAATATATATGTTTAAAAGTTGAATGATAGTTAAAAGGGCAAAATAACAATTTACTATCTCTCTTTTTAAATCTTTATCTCAAACATTTTATATATTAGTGTAGAAAATATTAAGTATACCTTCAATAACTGTCACCTTCTTAATATACACACATACATCTGAGATATATAACAGATTTATGAAAATAAGTTTGTTTCATTTTGTGAACAAAAATAAATTAGTTTGAAACATATTGTTTCTTTGAAGGAAAAAACAATTAATAATGAGAATATCATTATGCATTTAATTTAAAAAACTAATTTTGGTCTAATATAAGTTTTAACGTGTACATTTAAGTAAGTCAGTCATATAGAAAAATAATTTGAAGGGTACTCCTGATCCCCATACCATATTTCAATGATACACGTCCTCCCTACTCGTAAGGAGCATCCGGGTAAATCACATGTCCACAAATCAACCACATACACTAAGGAACGAATTCCAACCCTGACGTATAGGTCACACATGTAGAATTTGAACGTTTGCAGTGACGGTACCACTTGAGCTATGCTCAATTGGTAGTAAGTCATATATCGTGTAAGATATTCGAAAAAATAATTCAGTCCAACATATCTTACCTCTTACCTATATACTAATAGCGGATCCCCCTAACCTATGTGGCAACTCTACATTGTATGAAATAAATGAAAATCCTATTTGGCAATTTCATAACTATTCTTCTATTCTTTCTTGCAATGTCATAAGATGATGTGTATATTATGATCTTTTGGCCATTGGTTATGGAATATGGAGAGCTTGATTGATAATGACATTAAATAAATCATTATTAATAATTTGAATATAATAAGTACAACTCTTGATTCTTAATTACAAACTTCATTTGAATTTAATAGATCTTTTGGTCTTAAAAGATAATAATTTATTTTTGACATTTTTATAAGTTTAAAACTTGCGTTCAACTTGTTATTTGTGTCAATCAAGTGTTTTCATCAAATATCAAAATGATATAAAGAGGCTTATAACACTTCTAGATTTCTTTGTTCAAATTAGAAAACATGTAAGATTGACTTTTAATTCTATTAATTTTGAAACATCATACAGTACTTGGTGTAATTTTCATGAAAAATTATCACACCTTTAACAAAGTTTATTTACACATCCTTGCTATCTTAATGTTACAAGCATATGTAAAATTTATTTTTTTATTTTTTCTTTAGTATATATAGAACTGTTTATTGATATTAATTTTTTTTTCAATTATTTACTAAAGTTCTAGAGAAATTCACTTATCCATACCATATATGCTAGCATTCAATTTTAAAGATTCAGCTATAGGTACAGATTTAGTTGTCGTCAGAGAAATTTGAGCTCAATAACTCCATAGGTACTAATCGAGAGATCTTTTTATTAGATCTAACAATTACTATAAGTCTATTATTCAAAATTTTGTGAACATTATCATAAAAGTATTATTTATAACTTTTAACTTATTCTATATTTTACATTGCGGTTGTTATAGACCAAATTTATATTTGATAGTTACAATTGCATTCATTTGTAACTTATAAGTT
Organism: Gnaphalium uliginosum; assembly: GCA_963930675.1. Lineage (NCBI taxonomy): Eukaryota > Viridiplantae > Streptophyta > Magnoliopsida > Asterales > Asteraceae > Gnaphalium > Gnaphalium uliginosum. The sequence goes on along the minus strand of OZ005680.1, from coordinate 34,889,784 downwards.
TTCTACTTCACATTTAATTTTTCAAAATCGTCCATCGGACGGGATATACTGGTTATATATATGTAATGAGTAATATTTAAGATGATCTTAGAGGACATTTGAGATTTCTATTTAAGTGTTTATCTATTTATTATTTATTTTTACGAATAAGAAAACCTAAACATCATTTTATAAACTTATTATTTGATTAATTTTATAAGTAATAAATAAAACAATTTAAAACAAAACTGACACTTGATTATTTTTTCAAGTAGATAATTTTTAATATAAGCAAACCATTACAACTCCTTACTATAAGGTATTATTTACTATCAAATACTATTTATAAAATATCTCTATATGTTGAGTCTTAACAGAAATTACTACTACACTAACAAATGAACATTACGTCGAATAGGAAAGTCTTTTTTCCAATAATACTTCTTCACATTTTCGTATATTATGTGTTTTTTATTGATTCCTTTCAAATTTAGATATCTACGGGATGACATATTATCTAAAGGAAATAATATCCTATGAAATGAAATAGATAACTTAGTTGTAAACGCTACATTGTGGAGGCAATGTGCTATTCTGAATAAGGGCATCCGATTTCTCAAACGTGTCGTGTTTCAACTTCCATCTTGTCCGTTACTACGCTATTGTTTTTTCTTTCTTTTTCTTGTCAGGAAGATGTTTGGATTAGGTTAATAGCTTTTGTTTCATGAACTTTTATTTGGTTAAATATATGTGTAAGATTAATCTATATTTCCAACTACATGCTTTCAAATGAAAAAGGTGAAAAGAGATATATATAATTTTAATATTAAACTTGGTGCTTATATTGTTTATGATATGTTGTTGCAAATTTCACATCAATATATATTTTTGTAGTAATTTGGTGATTACGATATTGAAAAAAGTGGTCCAACAAATCGATCAAAGATTCATAGTTCATGTGCTTTTTATGTAAGGGATAATTAAGGGGGGGACAAGTTGACAAAACAGTAAACGGTTAATTAGGTACTTTCTTCACTGCCAAGTTGTGAAAGAAAACAACAAAGATCCAATATTTAACATGAAAACATGAAAATTCAAGTCACTTTCAAATGCAAAATCCATGCAAATTTTACCCCCACGTTTGTTTAATTACTTAGACGCTACTCTAAATTTCAACCAATGTAGCAAATCGAGAAGTCATAGATACACTATATATTTTGGGGGTTGATATATACAATAAATATTTTGATTTTGATGCATATATCAAAAGTATGCATTACAGTGTTGTACAGTACTGCATCGTAATGCATAAATGTTAGTGTATGAATCAAAATTTTTGTTATATTTATTACTAACCTATATTTTGACGCATAATGTTATACTAAGAAAGCATATAGTACAATTCATTGATGCATGATCTTTGCTGATCAAAATAAATTATGTATTTATCATCACCTGTAGCAAATCTCTTTTGGAAGACCAAAACAATACATGTTCATTATAATGCTAAAAACTAACAGTGTTAACTCTGAACTTTTTCTTTAATCACAATTTCTCATTGTCTTAAAGGCACAATCACTGTTTAAAATTTTTGTTTTTTCAAAAAAGTAGAGCAGTACGAGGGTCGATGCTAAAGTCGTCGAGTTACACTAAAAGTTTGCTTGAATTTTTTTTACTCGTAAGAGTCACGAGTCGTCACGACTCAGAAGATTTGATAAAGGACTCTGAAGAGTCAAAGTGATCATTTGAGAGTCGGAGTTCGAGTCACCTCGTTTTTAAGATTTTCGACTCAACTCGTAAGGGTCGACTCATGATTCGTAAGAGTCTAACAACTATGACTAACACATTTAACAAAGTGTCTTAGTACCATATAATTATTTAATAATAATAATAATATATTAGTATAGTATATATAACACTTAAACTGCATAATACGCGAGGTTTAAGTTAGTGATCCACCTCAAACAGCTGCAAAGACTCTGAATCTTGTACAGAATTTGAAGCTTCAGAGACACTATTTTCGAGTCTATTGTTGGCTTGAGTTGCAAGAAATGCATGTTGTGATGATGATGATGATGAAGATACTGTGAAAGGTTTAAGTAGGGTTTTATTACATGATGAAGGGCATGTAGATTCCATTTGCAGTCCACTATCTTCTTTGATATTCTTGCTTTGTAAAATAGACATATATTGGGACTTAATTTGCGTACATGTACATGTGTAATATGCATGTGATATAGATCCGAATAGTTTCAATAATTTGAACAAGATGTGGTAGAGATTTAATTTGTAAAAGATGTGGTATATATAAAGCTCCAAGAATAAAACCGATTTCGATTTTTTCCTTATTTTTTTAGTGCTTTTGGTTGCTTTGAAAAGCCAAGTTTGATTTACTTAGAGCAAAGGGAGTGGTCATTTGACCACTCTGAAAAAGGTTAGACACATCAGTATCACGTTATTTTCATATTGAAACCATACTGTAACTAACTTTCATCCGTAATTATCAAACTGAAAATTGGACCCACATTTACCTTTATCAAACAAAAATTGAACCCACATTTCACCCGTAACTTTCACCTGTAATTATAAAACTAAAAAAACTACCATTCAAAATGGTAGCCACCATATTGATTAAATTATTTTGTCAATCATTTTAAGGAGGGAGAGTGGTTACATTAGTATGGTCCTTGACCATTCTGTGCCACTCACCCCACTCTCTTCACTCTGAGCATGATGAAGATGACTTGTTTCACAACCTGCAATCAATTTATCAGGTGGGGTTGAATCGATAGTGACTTATGTTGGAAATGCGTATTAGTTGAAAGTTTGTAATTTAAATCGTACAAAGCACATGGAGTGGTCATTGTTTTGTCGCCGTTTTTGATCGATAACACTGTTGAACAGCGTTCTCCCACTCCCTTATGACGTTCTCGACGGCTTTCTGGAGTAGCGCCCGGACCCAACGCTGTTGTTGTTTTTTATTTTTTATGTTTGTTTTCCCACACACACATTGATATAAAAATGCAAAATTAAATTTCGTGAACATTGTAAAATAAATATCCTCCACTCCTTCATTTTTTGAGCATCAATATTCTTACGGGAACATTGTAAATGCAGTGTCACAACTTCTCGTACTCTTAGATGGTTGAAGATGTGAAGTCTTTTAGCAGGTGAGTGTAATCAAATTTAACAAGACAAAAATTGGAATAGTACATATATAGCTAATTTCACGAGTATTTCAAAATTATATCTTGGATATTATGTACTAAGTAGCATGATATCTATATCTACGCAAAGCGACAGTAGCGAATATCAGCCTACAACATTTTTTTATTTTTTTTTTAATAACATGAGTGATGAATGATGAATGATGAATGATGATTTAAGAGAATGTAAAGAATCGTGAAGTGGTTGTACATTCTTTATTTAAAGTAGAGCTACGCATTTAGTTACGGAAAATTTTTCTAAAAAAACTAAAAAATTAGAAACGCATTCAAGTTGGAGTTTTCCGGAGTAGTTTTCTAAGAAAATGAAATATATGATTTAAGGTTTTCTAGCTTTCCTAATTTGAAAAATGAAAACTACATCCCTTACATTTGAACGCCTTCTCTAAACCCCTTATGATTTTCAAAGGACAAAAAACACTATAAAAATAGAAAAGGAAAAAATGGAGATAGTTTTCCGTAACTAAACGCGCTCATAACGTCTCATAAATGAAAACCTTAAAAATGAGCTAAATTATACCATCTGTTTCAAAATCTATAAGAAAAACTCTTAAAGAATCCCCCCTTAATTTGAAGATTATCCTTTTCTAATCAATCCTTAAATTAAAACATGACATACTTTAATTCATTAATTGTGTTAATTGTGTAGTAAAATACTAATATACCCTTGAGTAATTTTAACTTATTATCCTCAAATCTCTTTTATTTTGTCATAATAAACCTTTTATGTTTTGACTTAATTCGTTTTCCATATATAAATATAGATTTAATTAATTTTATATTGATGAAAAAAATAACACATAATTGATTGGCCGTACGAAGACCTGTGTTGGAACAAATAAACAATAAACTCTCCCTTTTGTTTCTTCTTGAAATCACGATTGGTATAGCCGGTTTTCTTCTCCTCTATAATTCAGAAACCACGTCGTACGGTCAAGACTACAAAAAAATGACAGTGTAACCGCTCCCCACCGAAATGTCATCGAGATAACATTCTAAAGGTCTCCGGTTAGTTTAGTTGTCGAATCAACAATAATCAAAAGACCAAAATGACTACCCATTTAAAAGTGATCAATGGGTAGTCTCTCGTTAGTTTAGTTTAGTTGTCAATCTTAATAATGGTGAATCAACAATTGTACACCCCTTTCAATGAGCTTACGGTCGACGGGAAATACTTGGTTATTTGTGTAAAGGTACACCATGTTTGGACACAATCGTTTAAGAATAGGCCCAACCAAATCGCAAGCAAAGAAATTATCTAACCCTTAATCTAAATAATGACAAACTTAATCCTATTTTTATGTGCCTAAATGACTAATCTAACCTTAAACAATTACATTATTTTTCCTTGATGTTAAAATATTTTAAAATGACCCCTTAAACTATTCTTTAAATAGCCGAAAATATTAAAATAAAGTTAATACCAATTTATTCAAATTTAATTTTGAAAATTACATTGATTGTCCAATTAAAGGTTGCCAAAAATAAACAAGATGTTATGGCATGTTTGACTAATTACAACTAACTATAATAATTATATGGAGGTTATATATACAAAATCACAATAAGGGTCCATCAATTTAAGGAGATATCAAAAAGATAAGTTGGCAACAATCAATGATAACATGGAATTAATAGCATTATAACTTCCATATGGGTTGATCATAGTCCCGTTGACATCAACAAGAAAATCCGACCATTCCATCACAAATCAATCTCAAATATTTCGGTGCATTTTTCAAGATTAAATTTTTCTCTCACATCTTTCCAATTTCGAATTTCAATAACCGTTTATATGGTTTTTTGTTGAATAAAAATAAAGTAACAACACTAAAAATTTGTATGGAACTATGTAAAATTATCTAGTCTAGAATCAAATATTATCTGACAAATTTGGAGGTTGAAAAATCTAGTATCAAATTTTTTTCAAATATCTTCCTAATCTAGTATCAATTTTTTTTCAAATATCTTGAAAATACAAGTAAATTCATGAAAACTAGTATAGAACTATGTAAAATTATCTAACAACACTTAAACGTAGTAATAATATCATTTGTAGATCCAAAAATGCATATATATAACATATATATGTTAATTAAGGCTCGAAAAGCTCGATAATGCTCTCGAAAGCTCGAGCCCGGCTCGATATGTATTTCGAGCTCGACTTTTAAACTTGAGCTCGGGCTCGAACTCAATAAAAGCTCGACTTGACCGAGCTCGAGTTGCTCGATAAAAGCTCGACTCGTTTGCAGCCCTAGGAAGAAAGAAGGGGGAGAAAAAAAAGAAAGTAGAGGGGGTGAAAAAGAAAAAATGAAGTAGTGCAGGGGGTGTGGAGTGAAATTATGTTATGTTTTTTTTTCTTAACTCTTACCCTCACTTTTTCAAACTAATTACAAAATTGCCACCCATCGTAACTATTGATTTAAAATAAGGGATGGTCCAATCTTCCCTATATACTAAGAGAGTATCCCCTTCCTATGTGATTTGCTCTCATTATCTATAATCCAATGTGACATTCTAATAGTTCATCATTCAATTTATCATGTCATGTCACACAACCATTAATTCTTAATTATATTTTTATAAAAACTAATAAGTTTTGATTCAAGTCAATATTAAGTGAGGGTAACTAAAAAGCACACGTTGAATTGATGCATCATTATGATGAAATTTATAATTTGTTTAATGTTATTACATAATGTTATAACAATGTGAAGAGATATTGAAATAATGAAACATGAGTTTATAAGTTAACATTTTATCAAAACCATCCACGTTTAGGCCAATAAACATTGCAAGTCATTTCAGTAAAATTAGATTCTAAAGTGGAGAAATGTGCACGTGAATTATTAACAATGATACAATCTGTCATTTTTTTAGCTGAAACGTATTCGAGTTTAGGATGTGAAGTTTAGTGTTTTATTAATTTGTCAAGTGTGTTCTTAGTTTTAAGTGGTTTACTATATTGTTGAAAAATATCATATTTTAAGTTTTTAGATGTGCAATCAATGTATAGACATATACAATTATTTCTTGTAATGATAGTTGTATGTGTGTATTGCTTGAAAAATAAGTTTTTTTTTCTTATTTCAGTCGTCTAATATGTTATCTAAGCTTCTTATATTGGTGGTATGTTACAACTCATGTTTCTAATTATGATGTAATTTAAGTATTTCTCTTCTCATGTGCTAAGGTGATCCATAAAGATTAATTTAATGAATTATAATTATATATTTTTGAAAAGATCAAGTAGACACAAGTTTTTGAAGATGTTGGAAAAGAAATTATAAGGAGTATGGAAAATGCTACTTCGATTTTCATGTAGTATTGTTGAATGATCATATACATGTTATCGACGCTAATGAAAAAATTAGAAAGTTTGGTTCATTTATTTGTAATGTGCCAGAAACTTATATTGTTGACTCATCTATTTATATATTTAATACATTCTTATTACCTTATATATAATTTTATCATTAATACGGGGTCACAAAAATTTTATCGTGCATCACACGAGTTTTACACTAGTAGTCTATATTTTTCTTGTCCCTATATAACCTCTTTCCTTATAATCTCAATCATGAAATTAAGGAATAATGTTATGATAATTAAATATCAAGAGATCACAATTATATTAGCCACCTCTTTTGCCACCACTAATATATTACTCCATATTTCATCTCACATATAGTCACACATATTCAATTATTTATATCCTTTTTAGTGATTAATAATGAATGATATGATATATTTGTTTAAAATACATATCTAAAAGTGTGTTTATATAATTAAAACAAATGGTTTTATCATTTGGTAGAAATTAGAAAAAAATAATAATGAAATACAAGTACAAATGTGCAGTTATGTTCATATATTGTTATATTCATGGGGCATGACTCAACGTGATTAGTTGCAAACTCGTCGACATCAAGCCACGTTATAATTAAAATCCAAAATAGTGGTGCAAGATTTGATTGAAGAACAACGGTAGGACCAATGTAAATAAATAATGCAATAACTTGACCCCATATAGTGGGAGAAAAGAGGCAAGGAATTTCATGTGTATGTGTTAAACTTATCATTTTGAAGTAAGAATGATAATCAATATTACTAGTATGTGAGAATGAGTTTTCTATAGGTTTAATTATCATCTTAACAAACACGTGATAGAAATTTACTTATTTAGTTAAAAAAAATGATAGGTAAATCTATATATACACACATGAATCTAGACCTAACAGAAAAATAATTAACCATGAAATGACATTTTTCTCAATTGAGAACTAAATGCGTCTTTTCGCATCTTTTAAGCATCTTGTCTAAGTTAAACAAGCATTACTAAAATGAATTTCCAAAAATAGAAAAATTGTCACACCCCCAGAATTAGAATAATAATAATTATGGCTGAAGCTTGGGGCGTACTCGATCAATCGACAATAAATCGAGAGCGTATGATTATCGCAGAACATCTATAATATTAAGATGTCAATAATAGTTTTTACAAACGTTACGGCTTATCAAGCCGTCAAAATAGCAATGTTATCAAATACATTGTTTTTACAAAAGATAAGTTCTGAGATATTATAAATAAAACTACGTTAAGTTAGTATTATAATTAAATCCCATTTGTTCAAAATATGACATCCTAATTATCGTGGCAAGTACGGTCCCAATATGCATGTGGTCTTGCGGCATAGTTAATTCCCTGAAAAACATATTTAAAACGTCAACATAATTGTTGAGTGAATTCACAGGTTTAAGACCCAATCATAAACCATAATTTAGTAAAGTTCATCAGTAAATCAAAGTATGGCATCGAAGGCCTAATGTACGATTATTTAAAGTTTGAAACATAGACGGTGATCCCCCAATAGGTTTGCAAGTCCTATGAGTTAATATGCCGAAACTAAGCCTATAACCAAACCACGACTTATAATGAATCGTTTGCCTTGGACAATGTAAATATACGATCCTCGATGCGAAACAACGTCGCTAGTTAGCGCGACTAACCAAAACAGTGGGAGGGAACGTCACCCCGATAGTACTATCCGTATATTCAGTGGCTAGCGTCATCTAGCTAATGGTTATAGTCATTGTAAGCAAAAGGACTTCTATGCACTACAACTTGAGAACTTAGGCTCCCATAAGGATACGTTGTCAGGTTTCAATAATCGCATAAATCAGTTATATGTTTTTCACCCCAATATTTGAAAGCATTAAAACAGTAAAATAGGGGCTGTGAACTCACCTGAGTCCGATCGTGCTAGCAAAATGAGTTTTTAGTAAATGAGCCCAATTAAGCCTCTTAGCGCCCTAAACGCATGAGGTCGAGTTAATAAATGTAGACGACTTAATAGTCCGTCTATGCTAGTTGTTCACTCAACTAGGGTTTTATGTGCCCTCATAGGCGTATGCGACATGTTGTGATCATTTATAGTTTTCAAAATACTATAATCGTTTATGTCAACCTTATAAACTATTATTCATAATATATTCATAGCGTTGATTATTGATTCATTATATGTATCGTCTCGATCGTATTTGATTCGAAGTTCACGATTCCGTTTAATCGACTTTTAATTGTGTGTTGTACGTTATTAAAATATAATCATGTTACTTAGACCTAATATACATTTTTAACAACGTTATAAGTTTTATACTCATTTTTATAACCTTTATCGTTAATGTACGTTTTAACTTGTTATAATTCGGTTTTCACGATTTCTCGGTCTATACACTAATCATGACTTAATGTATATTTTTATAATAAAGTCCCCTGATTTACAGAGGGACCTTAACAGTCCTCAAAGTTTCTAAGTGACGGTTTTAGTCCTTGTAGTTTCTATTTTATCATTTTAGGTTGAATCGTTCGGTTTCTTCGATTTTTACCGTATGTGTTAGATCATCGACCTCTTTTCTTAGGGTTTTCACTTGTGGACACTTAAGTTATTGTTTTTAGTCTCAAGTCCATGAACTTTCTGATTTTACACTATTAGTCCCTAAAGTTTCCAATTATCTCATTTTTAGCTCAAACTTTCGGTTTATCGATTTTTAACCACACAAGTCTTGATTTTTACACTCTAAACTATAGATTAAACTTTAATATCATTTTACTTACTTATTTTACCATCTCAGTCCATAACTTACAGCTTTTACACTTTCAGTCTCCCTAGTTTCATTTATTCCATTTCTTGCACAATACTTTGGTTTGTTAGTGTTTAACCACATGGATATTGTTTTAAATCATGGTTTATACTATAATATATATAAGTTACTGATTTTCACAGCTAAGGTCCAAAAGTTTCTGTTTTTACATGTATAGTCCCTCTAATTCTCATTTTTCCACTTTTAACCGCATAGTTTAGTTTTCTTGGTTTTTAACCACAAGGGTTTGCTCTTTAACACTTTAATCCATAGATTAACATTATAAACTCTAAATAAACTGTTTTTAACATTTTAGTCCTAAAAAATCTGGATTTTACATATTTAGTCCCTTAAGTTTTCTTTTTGATATTTTTCACCCAAAAGTGAGTTTAGTTAGCTTTTAAACCACAAAGTTTATGTTACTACAAGTTTATTGTGTTATTTAGTTTAAAACAACTATTTTAACATAAATAAGGGTTTATTACATATAAATGAAGAGTTTAAAGTGTAGAACATATATTTTGCATTTTTAAAGTCTCTAAACTTGTTTATAGACTTTTTATTAGTTAAACTTACTAGTTAATGTTTTTAAAATACAAAGTAACTAGTTTAAAATCATATTTTAGTATGAGTGAACATTTTTAGCATAAACACAAATATAAAGTTAAATACTAGAGAAAAGTCTCCTTACAAAGCTTTAGGATGAATTTGGAGCAAAATGAGAACTTGATTTCCTTGTGAATGATTCCTATCTTCAATCCTTGTGTTTAACTTAGATTTCTCATGGGAATGTAGTGGTGTTATGATTTGTAGGTGTTTATATATTATAAGAGCCTTAATTTATGATTTGAAAGTGGTGGTTTAGGGTGGTTTGTGGTGATGTTCTTGAAAATTAAAGTGAGAGAGAGGGGGATGGGGGAAAGTTGGATATTTTTGAGGAGGGAGGAGAGGAGAGGGTGTGTGTGTTTGTTTGTGAAGAGTGGTGAGTTGAATGAATGTGTATGGAAGTCAAGTAAGTGTAAAGGCATGGTTATACAAGTATGGTGTAAGTGATTGCCAAAAAGGGGGCCATGGGAGGTGGTGGATGGTTTGGAGGGGGGTCCCCTTGATTTCTCAACTAGTTAGGATTAAGATTAGTTAATTAGGTCATTAAGCACTAATCTTGATTAATTAAATGTTAATCATGTAATTAAGGTGATTTAGTGGTAATTAGGGTAAATTAATGGTATTAGAATATTACTAGTTGATTTTAATAATATTCGAATATTTATCATTAGCTCGTTCGATTAATTACATAATCTATCTTGTCGTTGCACGTCTTTTAGTTCTCGTGAACGTTTATCGATTGTCAAAGGTTGTTATGCTTATATATATTAGCATAATTATCATGATATAAATAACTACTATATATATATTCGAATAGATTTATGTTATTTATGAAAATTGATCATCAACGTTCGTGGGTGTTGGTCTCTACCGATTGTTAGTGTAATTCTCAATGATTACGAATACATCCACAATTAAAATAGTGTGCATCTCATATGCAAACGTGGGCTTTGTGCTAGGCTTAATTCGATGAAAACGAATTCATATTAATTAGATAGGGAATTAGCCTAATATGCACGTAAGAATGATGTACGGAATTTACCGTATTTTTAGGGTTGTCACAAAATCATCCATGAAAACCTCCATAGATGTCTCAATCATGTCCTAAAAGATAGCGATCATGCACCTTTGAAAGGTGACAGGGCGTTACAAAGCCCGAAAGCATTCTCTCCTATAAGCATACTGTGACACCCGACACTTTAGGGTAATGATTACCTTAAGCTAGAACCATAATTACGTGTATTTAGTATTTGATTAGGCTAAATACTTGTAACTACTTGTATATGTTTATATACGCTTACGTGATTATTTGTAATTACGCGAAATAACGGACGAGGTCCGACAATCTATACGGCGTTGGTGATAACTTTTCATAAATAATGTAAACCTATTTTATAAATCAAATAGTAATTATTTACCCTACATTATTGTGATTAAATAATAATATACGAAAAACCTAGACGTTTTGCTTAAAACGTAATAAACGCAACGAAAATGCGCAAATCGCGACCGACACCCGAACGAGACCAACAAATATTTTAAGAAGGTTCAATAAAGTATTTTAAAGATATTGGTCAAATTTAAAATAGTGATTTCGTATAAAAAATAAAACACAAAAATTTAAAAGTTAACGATTTAATTTTTGCGCGCGCGAATAACGTTTAACCGATCGAATAACGTAACACGGGCTTGAGAAACTATTATACAAGCCCAAGGCTCCAATTGGGCCGCCCCAACTGAGCCCATCTCGGCCCAAAAACCAGCCCAACCCCTTGGCCCAAGGCCCACTTCTATATAAATGAGTATTCCCATTCTTTTCCTTACATTTTCACTCATTTTCACACACACAAACACAAAACACTCTCCTCCTCTCTCCTAAAAATCTGCCCAAGAACATTTCCACCATTAACCACCACCTGCGACCATCAACCACCATCATCATTCATCACTTTTCAAGAAGAAATCAAGTCAAAGTGCAAGATCGAGCCCTCCCCATCGTCTTTCTCCTTTTGCTCGGTTGTTCAAACATTGTAAGAACTTCAAAACTCTTCCAAAGCACTTGAAAACTTCTATAAACATGTTAAAATGTCCACTTAACAAAGAAATGTCAAAAATATAACATAAAAACGTTTTTCATGGCTTAAAATATTCAAGAACATCACATGCATTTCTGGACAGAAAAATAGTCCAACTTCAAGGAGACGTTTCTCCCCCAAAACTTGACCAAAATGGACGATTCAAAAGAGAAAACTTAAGTTCAAGAAGTTAGCTTTCATTCTAAGTAGTTTCATAATTTTTGGAGTTCGTTTGATACCTGAAATGATTTTTACAAAAACATGTATACGGGCTGTCCAAAAACTCAGAAAATTCACCTTTTTTGTTTTAATCATAACTCGATATATACACCTCCAAATAACATGAAACCACCACCAAAAGTTCACAAATTTTGTTAGGTACAAATGTCGTTTAGATAACTTTTTCGGGAAACGTGCAGAGTTTTCCCAGAAATCCGATCTTGTTGCATGTGTCCGGATTGGTCACTTTCTGACCCCAGGGAACAAACGGATTTTTTAAAAATACTTAGGCATACCCAAAAATTTTGGAAAAATTATTTTAAGGATCTAACATACTAAGGAACAACATAGATTTTTCTTGAATTTTTATTTGAACATTTGGAACATGAAATAAAATTTACAAAACTGACCTGTTACAGGGCTCTGTGTCGCAGAACCCCAGTTGTCTGCGACACTAGCCTTTGTGTCGCCATAACACCCAAATCGTCACATTAGCGACACAAGGCTTTGTGTCGCCATAACACCCGAATCGTGACATTAGCGACACAAGCCTTTGTGTCGCCATAACACCCGAATCGTCACATTAGCGACACAAGCCTTTGTGTCGCCATAACACCCGAATCGTCACATTAGTGACACAAGCCTTTGGGTCGCCATAACACCCGAATCGTCACATTAGCGACACAAGCCTTAGTGTCGCATAATACCTTAGTGTCGCATATAGCGACACTAACCCAGTGTCGCTAAAAACACATAATCTATACGTTTTTGGTTAAAGCAATATAAGCATAAATAAAAATTTTCCAAGCCAGGGGCTCTGCCCCTTGGACCCCGCCAGGGGTTGCCACCCCTTGGACCCCGCTACCAGGGGCGCTGCCCCCGGACCACCGTCATTAATGGGCTTCACCCCTTGCCACACTGATCAATTACCCATAACCGGAAAGTAGAAATATGCGTAACATAATTAATCAAATCTGTGTTTTCACAAAATATCACCAATGACCCGTACATGTTTTCTAAGCACAAACGATAACTGAACAATTGGACATTTCTAATTGTGTGAACTAACTTAGGTGGACATTAACCCTCCACCTACACGATTAATTTAAGTGGACATTAACCCTACACCTACATAATTGGCTTAAGTGGACATTAAACCCTACTTATACAATCACTATAGATGGTCTTTTGAGACATCTACTTACACAACCTTATACGTTTAGGACGTTAGAAGGTTGCATTTGGAAAACACGCTTTGCTTACTATTTGCTATTGCTTACTAATCTCAGGTGAGTTTCATAGCCCCTTTTTACTGTTTTCTAACTGGGGTGAGAATACATACAACCGCTTTTATAGCGCTATTTTCATGTGAACATAAGTACTAAACTCGATATATTGGTTGCATGAGTTATTTTACTAATCCTGAAAGTCCCCCACATCATAGTTTGTTAGTATCGTTATAGCGTGAATGTTAATGAATAATACTATTTGGGATTGACTCCCCCCATCCGGGTTAGTCGCGCTAACTGGTCAAACGGACGCATTATCATTTGTTCCTACGAGTGTTGGATTAGGCACTCGCTGGGAGGCACCCCGATCGTGGCACTTGATTGTGACCCGACACCACAGTTAAGCTCGAACTATGAGCTCATGGCAACAATATACACTATTCTACATTTTTGTAATACCTACCTATCATTGTTGAATGATACAAACGGAAATCTTGTGTTCCATACGATGTTATATCAACTGTTTACAAACCTATGAACTCACCAACTTTATGTTGACCTTTTAGTATGTATTTCTCAGGAGACCAACCGCAGTAGGTTTGCTTTTGGAAGGAGATAGCTCGAGTCGCATATTTTTCACAAACAACAGAGATTAGCTTGCATCATGATATGTTGTAATCTTGTACTAGATGCGTACTCTACTTTTGGCAAAACATATGTGAACATTGTAACTACGAAATGTAATGATCTTTGAAACGTCTCATATAGAGGTCGTTTGTTGTAATTCTTGTGTTTTGATATTTGATTTGGTCGGCGCCCCTAACGCAACACCCTACCTTCCGCTGCCACGTGTCTTGGGGGTGCGACACATACGTGTCAAATGGACAAGTAAACGTGGTCTTCTCTTGATCTTTAGGGTCTATAGTGATTTGAAAATATCTCGAAAACCCGTCAAGAAAACAGAAGAACTCGTTACTTGCTAGTCTCTCTAACATCTGGCCAATAAAGGGTAAAGGGAAATGGTCTTTCCGGGTGGCATCGTTAAGTCTCCTATAATCAATGCAAACACACAAACCCGTGACTATCTTAGTTGGAAGCAATTCGTTTCGGTCATTAGTCACTACAGTCATACCTCCCTTTTTTTTGGCACACAATGAACATGGCTCACCCCAGGGTTATCAGAGATAGGGTAAATGATACCCGTATCAAAGAGTTTAATGACCTACTTCTTGACTACATCTTTCATATTGGGATTAAGCCGACGCTGTCGTTGCACGACATGTTTAATATCATTAATAAAATTTATTTTAATGTTTGCAAAAAGACGGGCTTATTCCCGGTATGTCAGATGTACGCCAACCAAAAGCCCCTTTATGAGCTCTCAAAACACACATTATTCTCTACTTTTCTTCATCTAAAAGTAAAGAAGAAATAGCAACGGCTAAAATACTCCCCCCTTGTAAAAATGTATACTCCAAATGGCAAGGGAGTGGCTTGAGTTTCAAGTCCGTTGGTGGATCCTCCAATGAAGTCTTGATCCGCATCATATCTTCAATTTTCAGCTCCTCATAGCTTTCATCCAGTGGTGATTCATCATCCAAGCTCGTCTCTATAATCTCCAACAATTCCTCTTCACTCATCATCTCTCCTTCGCGTAGCTCATCTAACTCCACATAATCCAATCCCAGCAATACCTGCAATTCCTCATCCAAAGCTTCATCTATAACATCAATAGAAAAGCAAGTATCATCATTAGAATAAGGATGCTTCATGGCTTTTTCAACCGTGAAGGCTATCCTTTCCTGGTCCACTCCTAACGTCAACTGCTTATTTTTAATATGAATAATAGCATAAGCAGTATGTAGGAATGGTCTACCTAAAATGAGCGAGACTTTACTATCCTCTTCATCACCAAATCAACTAGAAAAGTAAACTATCCTACTATACCTCTACCATCATATTTTCCGAATTCCCTTCCGGATATTGAAATGATCTATTGGCAAGTCGAATACTCATCCTAGTGGATTTCAATGATCCTAAAGACAATTTCTCATAATGGGAGTATGGCATCAAGTTAATACTAGCACCTAGGTCGGCTAATGCATCACCGATCATAAATTTACATAAAGTGCAAGAAATAATAAAACTTCCCGGATCACCCAACTTGGGTGGAATATGATTTTGAACGATAGCCGAACACTCATCATTAAAGAAAGTCGCCAACGCTTCTGCAAGTTTGTCCTTGTTGCTCACCAAATCTTTGATGAACTTCGCGTAATTAGGCATACCTGCTAAGACATCAACCAAATGTACATTAATTCTAATACCCTTAATCATATCAACAAACTTACCATACTGTGTCGATATCTTCTCCTTCCTCAAGCGTTGAGGGTATGGGATCTTTAGTTTGTACGCCTTCATAACCGGTTGTTCGACAGGAGGTGTAGGAGTAACCTGAATCGGTGTGGTCGGCACAGTCTCCTCTTCTTCTTCTTCCTCGACCTCGTCTTCATCCTGCAAAACAAATTTAGATTTAGATTTATTCGCTTTCGGTACAATATCAAGGAAAACTCTACCACTCCGAGTAGTAACGGCATTGACATGCTCGTTACGGGTGGGAGGTGGTTGGTATGACTTTAAAGTTCCTCCACTCGGTTGCGTTTGTCTAGGATTTTGTTGAGTGTTGCTCGTTGATCCACCATTCGGTCTGCCAGATTGCTTATCAAAAATCCTATCCATCTTGAATCGCAACTTGCTGACTTTTCTTCTCTTGTTCCACACTAAGCTTCAAATTCACCGTTTGAGTTTTCATCCTCTCTGTGTTCGCATACTGCTTAGCGATAAAGTCCATCTTCATCTTCTCCATTGGAGATGCACTTTCTTCTTCTGGTATCGGGCCGATGGAGGGACATGATCCTGTGGTACTGATTGTACGAGTTCTAGTTTGGTCGAGAAAATCAGTTCCCTTGATACTTTGAACCACTTTGATAATTCCCCGTATTCCTGTTCTGATAACCTCCCCACTGATAGTTATTACCACTTGATAGTTACCCTCCTGAACATAATTTGCGTCCTCATCCTCATACGCATCAGGTGACATCATCGGTTGGTCATCCCTCATACAATTAACAGTGACATGATTGCCACCACAGTTACCACATCTGTCACAAAGCTCCTTTATCTCTCCCTTAAGAGTCTTGAACTGATTATCAAATTTGATCGACATGGCATTCAACTCATTCATCATGGCAGAATTATCGATACTACTACCCTAGATTTTTATGAGCTGGTTTGTTCCTCTGATTTTTAGACCAATCTAGATTAAGCGGTACCTTGTCCTCAAGCATCCTGTACGACTCATTCGGACTCTTATACATGGCCATGACAATTCCTCAACATATCCTTCATTCTCAACCATGCTTCAACTAAGGTCTCACTTTCCAGTTGTCTGAAATCTCGAATGTCATTTAGCAAACGTTCAGCTAAAGCAGGAAGGAAACATCTACCAACAAATGCTTCCCTCATTTGATCCCAAGTAAGAATAGTATCGGAATCCAACTCTTTGTACCATATTTTTGCTTTCCCGGTCAAAGACAATGGGAACACTCCGTAAGCAAACGACCTCCTCCATTTTATTCCCGTATTTAAACATATCACAAATCTCTAAGAAATCGCCAATGTGCTTGTGCGGATCGGTCTGCAATCTCCCATCGAACTAGTTCTCTTGAATCATCTTCATGTGATTTCCTTTTATTGAAAAGTTGTTATCAATAGGTGGCCTGCAAATCGCGGATACAGGTGTTGGTGCTACTGCCTTAGTCCGAGTCCACACGGGAGTATCGTTTTCAGCCATTGGATCTCGATTTGGCGAAAAAGGTATCAATTTCTCTTCTTCTTCCGTGAATAACGAATCAACCTCTAAAACAAAAAAGGTCCTCAATTGTGATCAGTTCAGAAGTTTCAGGTTCGCTCTTTTGTGAAGTTTTTGGTTTGTTTTCTTTTTCCTCTTGGTTTTCTTTGCATTGGATAACGGACTCGTGAGTTCTTTTCTGGAAACCCTTGTGTTCATCTACTACCTGATTCAACATGTAAGGCACAAAGGATAAAATCGTAAAATGCACCAGCACGAAACGATTAACAAGAAAATTAACTTTCTTATAAATAAATTCCAAGAAAGGATCGATTAACCAACACTTAAACTAAACTCTTAAATTAAACACAATCCCCGGCAGCGGTGCCAAAAACTTGATGTGTAAAATCTAGTTATAAAAATAAACAAAGAAATACTGCAATTAACTATAACACAACCAGGTAAGTGTACCTATCGTGTATAATATAGCTACAGTAAGTCCAGATCGATCCACATGGACTATGTAATCAAGAGTTATGTAAAAATACAATTAATCTAAAACAAGTAAATAAATGTGAGGGTTTGGCAACCGAATTATTGCTTTGTGTATTTAACTACTAAAAATTGTAAGAAAGTGGATTCTGAAGAATCAGTTGAGTAAAGATTATCTTATATTAAAATGATATTTACTTGGACTAGCTCAGTAATGATTTTGGGGTGTTTGTTAAAACCTGTATACCTACGTTGAATTTGTAAATCTAGTTAAGTTAAGATTTGCGTCCACTTTTCTTACACCTTAAATTCAATTCACTAACTTATGACTTAATCTAGTAAATAACTTCTGTAAACTTTACTATATCTGCGTCCGAAATCAATCAACAATTGTTCATAGACAAACAAATGTAACAAATCACTATTATGAAAAAGCTTACGCTAAATTGATTATATAATAACTCATCAACAAGACAAATCAATTGAAATTAAACATAAATACGCTAGGGTTTCGATTAAACATAAATTGTTCAAATTAAACTCATAAGATTAACACCCCTAATCACTAGTTTACATCATCCAAGCAAGTGAAAGGGAAATTAGCTCATGATTACGTATGAAATCACAAGTCAATAATTGAAATCAAAGAAAACATTATGTTCGAATTAAATAAGGTTACTCGAATGATTACAACGATGTGATGATCAAAGAACGTGGCCGAATAATTAAGTAGATGGATCCATCTTCAAGAATGATGAAAAACGCCTCCAAGAACTCCCAAATTCGTAGCCCAAAGTCGCAGTAAAGATAGATCTCGTTTTAGGGTATTCATCTTTGTATTTATACCATTTTCTAAATTTTGGAACCCGACCAAAGTAACAGAATGGTACTTGTGTATGATGTAACGTAAAAAGTCATATTTTTACGTGCATTATTCCTCGCTAATTGAGCTATTAATTAGTAAAAATATCTTAAATCAATGTTTATTTACTATAAATCACTAATGTACTTCTAAAACAGACGTTGCAGCAAAAATCACTAAAAACCGTCTAAATAGCATGCAAAACAAAGCAAATAAACTTCACCGGATTCATCTACTTTTATTTCCCTTATGATATACATCCCCTAACTACTATTTTATGATTCATAGGTAATTACAAGATTGAAGAATCAAGAATCAAGGAAAAAGAATAGAGAACGGAGAAGACACAGCACCTACAGATCAACCGAACGCATTCCGAACATTTATGAGCTACACATATCCAAAATCTATGATTTTGGTCTCATCAGAAGCGTAATGAGATTTCGAGAACATAGGCGAAAGAATCAAGTCAAATGGACAAGAAACGAAGAAGATACGCGCGAAACAAGCAACGAACGAAGTACCGAACGACGGGCAAAACCCAAACGGCCTCACCAGAGGCCATATACGGCCCCAAGGATACCGTATACGGCCCTTAGGGTACTGTATACAGCCCTTAGGGTGCCGTATACGGCATACCTTGCCCTCTGATGATGCTGTTTTTCAGTATTTTGAGCTTTCTGTGCTATTCCGGGCTTGTATCTTGTGCATAAGGACTTGTACGGGGTGCTTGAGGGTTTTACCTATCAATATGGAGCCTCCATTCACCATTTCAATCACCTCTCACTCTCTATTCCATCCTCACACCTTTCTCTCTCACACACACACACACACACACTCTCTACTTTCTTTCTCTAGAGTTAAGTAGTTAGAGATCTAGGTTAGATTTAGTTAGTTCTTGGTTAATATTTAACCGAGACTAACGGTAGGGGTAGCATTGTAATATTGTTGGAATACTTGGGGGATCATTTGTAATATTGTAAAAGATATTTCAGAGTTCTGTTCGTGTAATCTTCAACATCTATTCAATCTACGCATAAATCACGGTTATATCTTTCCTTATCTTTTATAATGATGCATGTTATTGTTATAATGCTAGATTTAGGATTTATTGCCATGCTTAGTGAGTAATTCGCTTATGTGCTTGTTGTGATGTAGTTAGCTTGTTAATATTTGGGGTGATGCTAATAAACCGTTGAAAACTCGGTGTGCTGTTAAACTTTACATTTATGATTATAAATTAAACTATCGCCTTTCCTCCGGTAAACGTGGTTAAAGCCTTTATGACAAGGAGTCACGAACATTGATCAAACGGTATTTACCTATCTATGTTTTCTGAAAAGCATGGTCTAATTTTGTAACTGTGGAAATACTGTTTAAACCTTTCGTATAGTACACTGTGAATCAATCAGGGATTTACTTGGGTTTTAGAAATATAAAGTGAACGGGTTGTTTAATTATCATAGATGGTTGAACTGTAATACAAACATAGGAATATTTATTCTAGAGTGACCGAAAAGTATGTGGCACCGGAAAGATCGTAAAGCGGCTGAATACTTGGTATATCGTTGGAACCACCTCTTGGTGTAGTACAAATACGTGGAAGCCATGGAAAATTCGAAGGTTGAAAACTGTGCCGCATCCTGGTTATTTACCAGCTCTAGAATAAACTACTGCCATTAGTGTAAGGATAACAGCCACCAAAATCCTATTTTGCTCTTAAATGTCTTACCTAGCTTAGATATCCCTGTAGTGTTAAGAAAGATCAGAGAATAAATTGCGGTATGTTGCCTCATTCCTGCACCCCGGATACATATATCCAAAGAGAGTCACTTGGTCTCTTAAGAGACGGTGATGGGGGTTTCAAAACATCATGATCTGATTAGAATTTATAAATTTAAAACTAACACCCGACGTAGCCATCCAACTATCGCGGTTCCCTCACGACAGGAATCAATAAAACGACTGTCGGGCGACCGCATGTCAGTGTACCCAGCGGGTACCTTCTCTTGTAAATTCTCTGGCCACTTTCCTTCACAAAATACGTGTTTGGAGCTTGCATACCCGGTGGCGTAAGGCAACCTACCCAGCTGGTAGTGGTGTTCTTCACGATTTCTGACCTTTTTTCTTTGTATCGTACGCGATTGGGCACTTGGTACACGACAAACTACCCCGGTGGTAGTTCCCCATTTTGACTCAAATCTTTAACATTTCTTTAAATCACTTCAGTTCTTTACCAGTTGAGCTCCTTTCATCGTTTATTCGATAATCGTACCTATATTCAACTCCAACTCAAATAAGTACCGAAAGTTTATAAAACTAACTACAAAAGACATGATATCACGCGAAATAGACATGTATAAAATGAGCAATATCAATGACTTAACATGGACTGAAGTAATCTTGGATGTGGATGACCCAAGCATTGATGCCAGATATCTGATGAGGCACGAGTAACCGAGAAGGTTACCTGCTTTATTGACTCGAGTTATGGAAGATTGAGGGTGTAAAGACCTTTACTGCTTGGTTCGGTGAGAAGGTAGCACAACTTAAGCGATCCTTCACAACGAAGAAGCACGAGTGAAATTCAAAGAAAATATCATTATCAACACAAAAATTTTGTACAGATAAAAGGTTTTAGAGATAGTTGGAACATGTAAGATATCAGATAGACATAATGTTTTTTGTGGTGTGTATATTTTACTTGAGCCTACATGGAGAATAGGGAGACCTTTATCATTACCAACATGTTAGGAATTAGGGCCATGATATGCTTCGGAGAAATCAAAGTTTGATAGGTTTGAAGTCACGTGGCTATTTGCACCTGTGTCCTGAAACCAAGTTAGAGTTGAAGATGCGAAAGATTGGACTCCACGACTAATACGAGTTGTGACAAGGCTAGTAAATTCGGTACACGAAGATAGCCCAACTAATATCATGAAGACCAAGTCTTTATCATGTACGGGTTCACCAATGGGGCAATCGAATCAGCATAAATTTTTGCACAACGTAAGTAGGTTGTAACAGATTCATCACTTCCAGCTTTCTAATTTTAGAAGATTGGTTTTGAGAGTGAGTTCACGAGAGAGAGTAGTTGGTTCGTAGGCACGATGCAAGGATTCCCAGATTTCATGTGATGTTTGATTTCCGTACAAAACACCGTATGATTGTTCAGAGATCGACGAAAGAAGTACCATCTTTACGTGATCATCGTTTTCTTTCCAGATTGCAAAACTAGGGTTCGATACTCGTGTATTTTCTGGTCCAGCTGAGGTTGAGGAAGAACATGAAATTGATCCATTCAAATACCCGACAAGTTTGTGTGTCAAGAAGAAAGGCTCCAACATTGTTTTCCATAATTGAAAATTTTCTTGAGTTAGGAGAAACACCCAACGATGATGACTGTGGGCAGCCTTTTCAGTTGTTGTAAACGATGTAAGCGGTGCAGTACAAGGTGCTATAGCGGCTTGTTTGTCGATTGAAGATTAAGATAGGGTTAAGGTTTATATGGCTCTGATACCATATAAATCCTCTTACGTGTGCATAAATAGACCCAAGAGTTACATAACGACCCCTAGACTATGCTATTATTCCATCAGGTACTCATAGTTCATTATACCTAATTAAAACTACACACGGCAATAAAAATACCAAATATAAATGACAAACAACTATCCAAAGTCAAAAATAGTTGCAGGGCAGTGATCTAATCCTACCAAGAGTTAGCAACCTTCTTACACCTACTTGAAAGTTAAAACCCACAATAGTGACAAAGACTGAATGGTGGCCAAGGTATCTTACGCAAGTATAGTTGCTTAGCATGAAAAATAATATTTCTCCATCTCCCAAATCGCCATAGCGCAATACAAATCACACCGTGAATAATCTTCATGTGATGAGAAAAACTTAGGCCTAGAAATATCCACTCAACCAACTTCTTCAAATTAGTAGAACTAAAGGTAACCTTCACCAACTAACGATCTTACGCCAATTAAAAGATCTTACAACAATTCATTAGGATGTGATATTGAATTTTCCAGTTTCACATATTACATAAACACAGTTGTATGGAATTTCAAACATTAAGAGATTTGAAAAATAAGGCAGGCGATCTAAATAGGTATATGAAAATATTAACTTTTATATGAATATAGTTATTCCATAAAAATTTCTTGCCATGACAATGAGGCCCAACAACTTTTCATCAATTATAGACGAGAGAAAGTTAACGGTCAGAATATCATTCCGACCAAGTAACAATCTTCACCCGTCAGTAGCAAAGTGCTAAGTTGTATATGCTTTTAGGTATACATTATAGTTATTTATCTGTAATTATGTATATTTTAGTTAGAAAATGTACTTATTTTGTTCATATTTTTAATTAAGTGAACTTGAAGAAAAATTTATGAAAATAAAGAATTCGAGGGTTAAAATGTAAGATAAAGAAGAGTTTCAACTATGCACGCCAAGTAAAGGAGATTCGCATGTCGAGTGGATAGACTTGGTTATATTTCAGACCAAGTCTTGCATGTTCTCAAAGGGATTTTGAATTTAGGTGATTTTGTTAAGTCTGCATCTTGTGATATATGTCACAAGGTTAGGCAGACTAGAGAACTTTTTTCATTAAGTGATTATGTTTCTAAAGAATTGGGTGATTTGATACATCTTGAGCTATGGGGAGCATTATAAGGTCACAAGAAAGAATGATATAAGTATTTCTTAACTGTTGTTGATGACTTTACAAGAGCAATCTGTGTATTTTTACAATAAACCAAAGATGAAGGTTTCTGAAATATTAATGTCATATAATCTTGTCTTTACACAATTTTAAAAAAGAGTTAAAGTTTTCATGAGTGATAATGGAACTGAATTTGTTAATCTAAATGTGAATACTTTTTTCAAAAAACGTTGTATAATCCATCAAACCTGTTATTGTTATACTCCTCAACAAAATAGAATTGTTGAGAAGAAACATAAGCACCACCTTAATGTTTCTAGGTCCCTTCTGTTTCTCGGGAAGAGGGAGATTCTTTTAACTATGTGGACTAGGTGCTTTTTAACTGTCAGTTTTCTTATTAATAAAATTCATCTTTTGTTCTTGATGGTAACTCTTCTTATGAGCTTGTTTTTAGCTTTTGAAGCAAACAATAAATCATTTAAGGGTGCTTGGTTTCTTATCTTTTACAAGTCTTTTAAATAATTATGATAAATTTGATAAAAGGGTTAAAAATTTGTTTTTTGGGTATCAAAATTCAAAGAAAGGTTACAAATTATAGTATTATATAGTTTAGATCACAAAAATTTCAAGAGATGTTAAATTTTATAAAACTTTGTTTCTTTTTAACATGAAAGAAAAATCTCTTGACTTTTCTGATGATGTTTTTGAAACTGATACAGTTAATCAATGAATTTTTTTATTTCGGTTCGGATACTCTATCCCATGATAAAACATTAGACACTAATAATGCTAGTGATAAACCATATATTATTGTTTATAATTTAGAAGGTATTGTAAGCACAGAAAGATCTACTTGTGAGTATTCATTACATAACAGACTTGATCAGTTTGTTAATAAGAATGGAGAATCACTTAGAAGTTCAAGTAGGCATGACATCCAATGTGGCACTATTTATGATACTCATAAAGAAATTATGCCTTCTGAGGGTAACCGTGACTGATCTCACTCTTATAGTGAGTGGAAAAGGTCAATAGGAACACAACTTTTTGAAAAAGATTTGATGAATTTGTTATTTTGTTATTAAGGGAAAAGTTAAATGTGGTCTTGAAAAGTTTGTGAATTACTCCTTTTTAAATTCTGAAATATTACGTTTTATATCAAGTCTACATAAAAATGTTGAACCGAAATATAATTTTGAGGCATCTCAAGATAAAAATTGGGTTGATGCCATAAACACATAAGTGGAGGCTCTTTATTGAAATGAGACTTGGATATTGAAAAATCAACCTCCTAGTAGAAAACTTGTTGATTGCAAATGGATATACAACTTTAAATATAAATCAAAAGGTGAGATTAAAAGGTACAAGGTATGTTAGTTGCCAAAGACTATAGCTAAAGGGATGGTTCGAATTACGAAGAAACCTTATCTTAGTTGTTAAAATGGTAACAGTTAGATGTGTCATAAGCCTTGATGTTGAAAAAGGTTGGAGTTCATATCAATTGAATGTAAATAATATTTTTCTCTATCAGAGTCAAGTGAAAGATGTTTACATGACTCTACCATAAGGCTATATTTATAAAAACGGTAATATGGTGTGTAAATTGGTTAAGTCTCTCTATGGGCTGAAACAAATACCTAGGCAACAGAATGATAAGTTATCTTCTACTTTGATTAAGAATGGTTATGTGCAATTCAAAATGGTTATTCTTTATACGTCAAGTGAAGTGAGAGTTTGTTCATTGACGCCATTGAGATCAAAAGGTAAAAGATTTTTTTAGTTCAAAAATTTTTTATCAAGGATTTGGAAAGTTAAAGTACTTTTTGTCACAGAGGTTTTGGATACAAAAGATGATCTTTTTTTTGTCACAAAGAAAATATTGCTTAGAGTTATTATATAAGTTTGGTTTGTTAGGGTTTAAAACCTATGTCTACACTTAAATCTGCTCATATCTAACTAAAATTGTGTTACTAATCTTTTACTTGATCATGTTACTGAATATCAAAAGTTGATTGAAAAACTGAATTACTTGACTATTTCTAGCTTTGCTGTTCATTGTTTGAGCCGATTTGCATACAAAACGTTTAGGTAATATTCAACATGCATGGTTATCTTTGCAACAAATTAATCTTGTTTGATGTTTTCAACAACAATATTTTAACTATTCATTCGTGATGAATGATAATCAAACGTAAAAAAAAAAAAATATTTTTACCAAGAAACATTAAAAATTGATGTTATAACCACTAATATTTATATATAAACTACTTTTGATAACTTAAAATATCATATGATGAATATTAAGAGAATTTGGTAACATTCATCATTAATGAATGTTAACCGAAGTGGATATATCATTTTCTTTGAAAAACTATTGGTTAACATTCATCAACGATGAATGATAATCAAAACGTATAAAAAATATGCTTACCAATAAATATTAATCAAAACCGATGTTATAACTACTAATATTAATCAATAAACTATTTTTTATAACCTATAACATCATATGGTGAATACTAAGGGAATTCGTTAACATTCATCGATGATGAATGTATAGCTTCACTCTCCCCTAGAAAATAGTGCTTCCCTCTGAATCCGGTCCCTATATATATATATATATATATATATATATATATATATATATATATATATATACTAGAACTCAAAACATTTTACATAACACTAGCCTAATGTTCGAGCGATACAGCACGACAAAAAATTTAATTGCATTAATATGTCTTCGTATAATTGAGAAAATATAGTACTTTGTAATATATCATTTTCATATTATACGCAATGACAATCTCGTCACGACTTGAAACTTAATACGAAACCAAACTCGTTAATCTGCTAAGCCAGAACCATCAATGCGGTTAACTTTTCTGGTCGGGTTACGTCAAGGTTCGAGTTAAGGTCTAACCCGTTATCCAAGGGGAAACTTAGTTTGTTTTTGTTAACTTTTAATTATGATTTATTAACTTTTAATTAATTGTATTTGACATTAGATTTATAATGGTTGAATAAAATAGTTAAAATGGTAAAATAGTAATTTACTATTTCTCATCTTTTAAGACTTTTACTCAAACTTTTTATATACTAGTATAGATGAAGAATATACATTTTTGTCTCAAAATTATGATTTAAGATTGTATAACATATAGTTGGTGTCTTACTTTTTTGTATATGAATTTGAGTGTGTAAACAGTAAATTGGTAAATAAAAGCATACTATGTAAGTCAAACAACATATAGAATTATAAAGCATTCTTGTTATACATATCTAAATCAAAAGTTCAAAGAAATTTAATAAAATAGCAATCATACTGTTAAAGTTGTAATACATAGGAACATTTATATTCTCTGTAAGACCTCTCTATACACCATATTTGTTGTGTTTTTTGTGTGGAGACCATCCTTGTCACAAAGAAAAACTTGTAGGCTCTTATTAGTTTTAACACATGAGATAAAAACATAAAATTGCCAATGATGGGAATATGTTCGTTGTAAATACAATCTTGTCTTTAATTAAACTTGAACGAAATCAATTTATTGAATGGCATTAAGCGCATTATTGAGATATAAATTATGTTACTGACGTGACTACCTGAAATATTCTTTCATTCAATACCAAGTCTTTTAATTTGTATTCTTGTTGCATAATCATTGGACTGATCAATCTTTAGAAGTAGCATTATAGTCACGCCTTTTGAGATTTTTATTTTCGATAACATGAATTTTATTTAGCCATATTTTAAAGGTAATTAATGAATTAAAGGTTAATATAATCTTAATGAAATAAAAGCTTAAAATTTTATTTAGAACATTTTATTAGCAATTTTTTTAATGTATGGATATTTTGTATTAAATTTTCATAAACTTCAAAAGATCGATAAAAGAACTCAACTGTTGTTCTTGGTATTGCATTTGCATTATGCGAGTATGTAACTCAAGTGGATTCTTTTCGATTTTAGGAAATATTACTTTTCTGTTTTTCTTGAAAAAAGAAAAAGTGTGATATTATATTTTGAAACATATACATCGAGTTTTAAAATTGAATTATAAAAGTTAAGCTTTACTATATCGCATAATAATTGTTGGGAAAAACAATGATCAAACCTAAGTTATAAATCTGATGAGTCAAAATCTATCTCAGTTGTATTCAGGAAAAACTTAGTGAATTCCTGAGTCTGTGGTTCTGAGTCTGTGCCACACAGACTGAAGAATTGTTTCTGAGTCTGTGCTGCACAGACTGAAGAAATCCCACAGACTGAAAGCCGTGCTCTACCTGAAGACTTATGGATTCATCATCTGAAGAATGAAGATTGAAGACAAAAGACTTCACAGACTGAAGATCACAGACTGATGATCACAGATTGAAGATCACAGACTGAGAGCACAGACTGAAGAGCACAGATTGAAGAATGAAAGTACAAGTGTACAGAAGATATTCTTCTTTCCTTAGGCTAGATACAACTGATGAGATGTTTGAGAAAGGTCAAACATCTAACAAAGGTTTTCTTCTCAGCAAAGAAACCTTTTACCTTTTTGCTTTTTCTGTTTCCAAGAAAAGCAAAAAGGGTGGCGTGCAAAGTTGCCCAAGATGCATCTGTTATCCCTTGGACAATTATGCAAGCTGGATAATATAGAGTTACACCCAACTCTATAAATAGCAGTTCAAAAAGCACTGCTATGTATCCAAGAAATTCAAGAGAATTAGTATACTAGACCTTTGAGCTTAGGCTAAAGCATTACCACACTTACTGTGAAGTTTGTAGTGATAACTGTATCTTTGTATACTACTTGGATCGTATTCAAACCATCTGTGTGGGTTTGAATACCTTGTCATCTTTGTGAGACAAACAATTTATTGTGAATAATACTTTGATTCATAATAAACTCTGTGTTAAAATTAATCTTGTTTTCCGCCTAGATTAATTTAAACTTGTTTGATATAAAACTTGGATATAAACTAACACGTTGAGATAACTGTTATTTAATCTGTATCTAAGTTTTGGGAACCTTGTGACCCAACAACTGGTATCAGAGCAAATAAAGATTTAATCTTTAACGATCAAAGGAACCCAGTTTATCAAACAATCTTCTAAATCCATTTTTCTCTATATTTTCTACTTTGAAAAATGACTTCCTCTATTGCTATGGCTGGGAAGGGAATTCCAATCTTCAATGGTGTAAATTTTACCCACTGGAAATTGAAAGCTGAATGGTTTCTTGCTAGCATTCATGATGAAATGCTTAGAGTCATTCAGGAAGGACCCATTATTCCTGGCAGAATAGTTCCTGCTACTTTAGATGCAAATGGCACTATTTTGACACCTGAAAAATTTGTTGAGGCTGCCAAAAGTACCTGGACTGATCTAGACAGGCAACTATATGCATTAGATTTTAAGGCCAAATCCATTCTGGGCAATGCAGTTACTGAGCCTATCTTTGCTAAGATATCTGGCTGCAAAACTGCTAAAGCCATATGGGATATGCTAACTGACCAATATGATGGTGTAAGTTTAGTACAATCCCAAAAGAAGAAGAATCTCATAAGAAATTATGAGAACTTCTCTGCTGGTCAAGGAGAATCATTAACTGATATTCATACCAGATTTCAGATCTTAATCAATGATCTTGAAAGGTATAATATCATCAAAGGACAGTTTGAAATCTGTGCAAAATTTGTTGATGTCATTCCAAACACTTTTTCTGAAGTTATCACTTCATTAATTGTAAGTGAAAAATTGGAGACATATGATCTCTCTGGCTTGTTTGGACTTCTACTAAATTTTGAAGAAACCAAAGCCAGAAAGGATCTAAATGCCAAAAGGATTGCAAAAGATCCATCTGCTGCCCTTGTTGCAACAACAAAAAAAAATAGAGAACTTTTCTCTGGAGCAGATTACCATCTTACTCTTACAGACTCAGAATCAAATGATGAAACTGAGTCTCTAGAAGCTGAAATGGCATTGCTAGCCCAAAGGTTAGAAAAAGCAAGATTCAAAGGTTCAAAAGGAAGGCCAACTTTTGATCCTAAGAAAGCTACTTGCTATAAATGTGGGCAAGTTGGTCATATTTCTTCTGACTGCAGAGTGAAGATTGCAGAATCTTCAAATTCTGATAAGTGGGAAGAAAAGGCCAAGAAGTACAAGAAAAAGTACTTCAACTCCAAGAAAATTGGAGAGAAACAACAACCAAAGAAACTAGAGAAAGCTTTGGTTGTTGAACAATGGATAGATGAAGAATCTTCATCATCTGAGGATGATGAAGATATGTGCTTAATGGCTATCACAGAGAGCCAGTTTGACAAAGACGTCAAATTTGCAGAAAAGGCATGTGTTCATCCAGATTGGGACAGAGGATCTGCTTACAATGTAAATCATTTTAAACTTTACTATAGTGATGCAGAAAAACAGAAAATGTTTGAACACATTTATGTAGATTTTTTGAAAAGACTTGAGGAAATACAAGATTTAAAAACCAAACTCAGTCAAGTTCAAAAAGATCTACAATCAAAAGTGAATGAAATAAACCAAAATAAACAGTACAAACTGGAGCTTGATGCTCAATATGACCTTCTCAAAAAGATCAAGCTGGAAAAAGAAGCTTATAAAAACAAAGCTGATCATTATGAAAGGATCTGTAAATCTTGGTGTATTTCATCACTTAAAAATGTGGACTGTTTATCCAAACAGATTCCAGCTCAGATACAAGCGGTCATAGGTGACGAGTTTGATCTTAAAAGTCACATAAATTCAGAAATAAACTCAAAACCTACTATATTTTTACCTGAGATTTTACCTCATACTTTTAGTCATACTGTGGGAGACAAAGTTATATTGACAAATGCTTTTGTTAGACCAAAAATAGTTACTAAAGAACTAGTATATGAGACAGAGCCAGACTCTGAAGACACAGACTCAGAAATCTCAGTCTGTGAAACTTCTCAATCTGAACAGCCTGAACTTATAATCACTAATGAATCTTTAAGAACTATAGAACTTGAAAAGAAAAGATTTATAAAAGGCAAAGTTAATATTCCCACAGTACCATCTTTAAAAAGACAAAAAGAGGTAAAAGGAATCAAAAATAAACAGAAAGGTTACAATGTGTTTGAACCTTCCACATCTCAGTCTGTAACTGGTCCAGACAATAATATGCCAAATGATAAATCTAAAGGCATAAAACCAGTAACAAAGGAGTTAAAAAGATCTCAGTCTGTGAGATCTAACTGTCAGTCTGGAAAAATAATTTTTCAGTCTGGCAAACTTAACTCCAAATCTGTTTGTGTTAACACTTAGTCTGACTCTCAAAAGTCAAATCTTAACAACCAGACTGAGACCATTAAGCTGCTTAGTGAAAACTTAATGAAGTTAA
Source organism: Gnaphalium uliginosum (assembly GCA_963930675.1). NCBI lineage: Eukaryota > Viridiplantae > Streptophyta > Magnoliopsida > Asterales > Asteraceae > Gnaphalium > Gnaphalium uliginosum. The sequence continues at coordinate 34,859,044 of OZ005680.1, read as the reverse complement.
CCACAGATTTTAAAACATTTGTTGAGTCAAAACAAGAGTTTAACAGAGGATCTGGTGTAAATAATAACCCAAAATCCAAAAGGACCATCATGTTGAACAGAAAATGTTACAACTGTGGAAATCCGGGACATGAAGGTATTAAATGCACAAAGTCCATTTTTAAACAGCCAAAGGCTGCTTTGATCAAACAAATGTCGTCTACAAACAACAAAATCAAAAATAGAGAGGTTAAAAGTCAACTTCACAGACTTAGCACCAAAACTGCTAAAGAATTGACTTCAACCAACTCTAAAGAACCCATCAAAAGATGGGTTCCCAAAAGTAACTAATTGATTTTGTTTGTCCTGTGCAGGGTAACAGCAAATGGTACCTAGACAGTGGATGCTCAAGACACATGACAGGTTCCTTGAAGAATCTGTCAGAGTTTGTAGAAGAAGAAGGACCTTCTGTCAAATATGGTGACAACTCTGTTGCCAAGATAAAAGGTTATGGTGTGGTGAAGGCTGGCAACATCAGAATAACAAAGGTGGCCTATGTTGAAGGATTAAAGCATAACCTGCTTAGTGCTAGCCAGATCTGTGATGATGATGGTGAAATCAGAATCAGAAAGAAGGCTGCTGTTATCTATAATTCCAAAGGCAAACCTATATTAGTTGCCAAAAGAGAAAGAGATATCTATCTCTTGGATCTTTCTTCTGCAGACAACAATGTAGAGACCTGTCTCTATACTCAGTCTGTGCCAGAACTAAGCTGGCTATGGCATAGGAGGTTATCCCACCTGAACTTCAAAAATATTAACCTCCTGTCAAAGAAGAAACTGGTTAGAGGTCTGCCTGATGTTACATTTGCAAAAGACAAACTTTGTCCTGCATGTACACTAGGGAAACAGACCAAGAACCATTTTCCATCCAAATTGTTAGCTACAATTGAACAACCACTGCATATGCTCCATATGGATCTGTTTGGACCCATGAGCATTAGCAGTTTGGGTGGAAAGAAGTATACACTTGTGGTTGTGGATGAATACACAAGGTATACTTGGGTCATCTTTCTTAAAGCTAAAAGTGATGCTCCTTAATCAAGAGAGAAGAATTGCAGAAAGATGCACCTGTCAAGCAACTCAGGAGTGACCATGGTACAGAATTTAAGAATTCTACTCTCATTGAATTCTGTACTGACAAAGGCATTATTCAAAACTTTGCCTCTGTCAGAACTCCTCAACAAAATGGTGTTGCTGAGAGAAGAAATCGTACACTCATAGAAGCTGCAAGAACCATGTTATGCCATGGTCAAATGAAGGTTTATTTTTGGGCAGAGGCAATTAACACTGCCTGTTATACCCAAAATAGATCTATTTTGGTCAAAAGGCATGGCAAAACTGCATATGAGTTGTATCATAAGAAGGTTCCAACCATCCATTACTTTCAGACCTTTGGAAGTAAATGCTACATTCTCAATCAAAGAGATCAGTTAGCAAAGATGGAACCTAAATCTGATGAAGGAATTTTTGTTGGCTATTCATCTATCTCAAAGGCCTACTGAGTCTACAACAACAGAAGGAATAAAATTGAAGAAACCATCAATGTCACCTTTGATGCTTCCTCTGCTAATGATGAACATGTTTCTCAGTCTGATGTTCATTTGTTAGAAGATTTATCTGTTGTGGGATCTGAATCTCAAATCCCAGTTGTTGTTAATCAACAACAGGACTCTGAAAGTGATAATGAAGATGATCAACCTGCTCATTCTATGACAATACCTTCATCAACAGAAGATGAATCTGTGTCCAGAGATTCAAACTCTTCTGATACATGTGTTCAGTCTTATAGTTTTCAGTCTGTGAACTCTACAGACTCTGACTTGCCCTGTGTAGAAGATGATGCAGAACTCAGTCCTGCTATTCTTCCACCAAATGAGAATGATTTACCATCAAATGATGAATCACTTCTAGGAGTCAAAGAACACAAGTATCATCCAATTACAGAAATAATTGGAGATTATGTTTCTGGTGTACAAACAAGAGCTAAAGTGTCAAACTTATCTACTGCAAATTTCTGTTTCTACACAAACTTCCTGTCAATCATTGAACCAAAGAAAGCTGAAGAAGCCTTGAAAGATGATGATTGGGTTGAAGCAATGCAGGAAGAGTTAACAAAATTTGACAGAAACAATGTTTGGACCCTAGTTCCTGCTCCAAAAGGGAAAACCATTATTGGAACAAAATGGGTTTACAGAAACAAAATGGACAAGGATGGAGTGATAATCAGAAACAAGGCAAGGCTAGTTGCACAAGGCTACAAGCAGGAAGAAGGCATTGATTATGATGAAACATTTGCCCCTGTAGCCAGAATTGAAGCAATAAGGTTATTCTTGGCATATGCTGCATTCAAGGACTTCAAAGTCTATCAAATGGATGTCAAGAGTGCATTTCTGAATGGCAACTTACAGGAGGAAGTCTATGTGAAACAACCTCCAGGTTTTGTAAGTTCCACTTTTCCAAATCATGTCTATAAATTGCAGAAAGCACTATATGGGCTAAAACAAGCTCCAAGAGCTTGGTATGACACCTTATCATCCTATCTTCTTAGTAATGACTTTACTAGAGGATCAATTGATAAAACTTTGTTCTTTAAAAGGAACAAGGCAGATGTCATACTAGTCCAAATCTATGTTGATGATATTATATTTGGGTCTACTGATGAAAAATTGTGTAAATGGTTTTCAAACTTAATGTCAAAACAGTATCAAATGAGTATGATGGGTGAATTAACATACTTTCTTGGTCTACAAGTACATCAGAAACCTGATGGTATCTTTATCAACCAAGGTAAATATGTCAATGACCTACTTACTAAATATTCTTTAAAGGACTGTTCAATTATGAAAACACCAATGAGCACTGCAGATAAGTTGGATAAGGATCAGTCTGGCAAGTCAGTCTGTCAAACCACTTATAGAGGTATGATAGGATCTCTACTATACCTCACTGCAAGTAGACCAGATATCATGTTCTCAACATGTTTGTGTGCTAGATATCAATCTGAACCTAAAGAATCGCATCTAAAAGCTGTAAAAAGGATTTTTAGGTACCTAAAAGGTACTCCTAACCTGGGTCTTTGGTATCCCAAAGACTCTGGTTTTGATCTAATTGGATATACAGATGCAGATTTTGCAGGTTGTAAATTAGACAGGAAAAGCACTTCTGGTGGATGTCAACTGCTAGGTGGCAAACTAGTCAGTTGGTCAAGCAAGAAACAGAATTCTGTTGCTACATCCACTGCAGAAGCTGAATATGTGGCTGCTGGTAGTTGCTGTGCTCAATTGCTATGGATGCAACATCAACTAGCAGACTATGATTTGGTGTTTACAAAAACTCCAATCATGTGTGATAACCAAAGTGCCATTGCCATCACTGAGAATCCTGTGTTTCACTCCAGGACAAAGCATATTGAGATCAGACATCACTTTATCAGAGATTGTGCTGAGAAAGGTAAAGTGATTCTCAAATATGTGCCAACAAATGACCAACTAGCAGATATCTTTACTAAACCTCTTAATGAAGATAGATTTTTGTATCTGCTTGGTCAACTAGGAATGCTCAACCCCTAGTAAAAACTTGAATCTCTATGATTCAATTCTCAGTCTGTGTCTGCTTTTCAATCTGTATAACTTTATTCTCAGCTACATACAATCAAAAAGCACAGACAAAGAGATGTTTTTGTACATACTTTCTAAGAAAATACCAAAAAGATTTTATACCTTATGTTATTTTCTCTCAGTCTGACTGATTATATGTTTCAGTCTGTGTAACTTCTTCCAGATTAGCTACACAGACTGACCATATTCATTCAGACTAGAACCTCTATTTTTGTGCTTTATTAATTCATACGGGTAGTATTTTAGTACTATTAGTATTAATACTGCTAGTTACTTTTAGTACTGCTGGTTAATACTGATAAGACTTTTTAACACTGCCCCCATGAATTCGTATTTTAGCACTGCTGGTAAAGATTGGTACAATTAACACTGTTAATGTAGCAAGTTACTACTGTTAGTTAATCTTAGTACTGCTCTTGCAAGTTACTACTGTTAGTTAAATTTAGTACTGCTCTTGCAAGTTACTACTGTTAGTTAATTTTAGTACTGCTCCTGCAAGTTACTACTGTTAGTTAATTTTAGTACTGCCTTCTCAAGTTAGTACTGTTAGCTATATCAATCCATTACCACTGCTGGCAATCGTTTTTAAAATTATGTTATTTTCTCAGTCTGTCTGTTATATGGCTTAGTCTGTGTGACGTCATCCAGACTCACTACACAGACTGACCATATACACTCAGACTGAGCTCATCTCATTTTTTTTATTTTTTTAATTTTTTTTATTTTATTTTTATTTTTTTTACTTTCTTTAAAAAAAAATAAAAAAATAAATAAACAACAATATCTCTGCATTTAATGCTAAAACCATTTTTATGGTAATAATCATTAAAAGTTTTGGCGCTTGTTGTCTATTTATCTGCTCAATACAAAAAGTGCACGTGCCTCAGCGCTACTGTTGCAGAAACAGGGATAAACCGTCCAAATGGGTCCCATTTAACGGAAATTTAATTTCTACAAATACCCATTTATGTTTTCTCCCTTTCTTCTTCATTCGTACTTGCACATCAAAAACAAACAGAGTTTCTAAACCCTAAATCGCTCAACCATTTTCAAAATCAATTTCTAAAATTTCTTCAATGGCTGATCAATGGGTTTACACGGCACCTGCCAACATCGCTGCGGCTAAACCCTTCAAACAAGGGAAACAGGTAAAACTCTGTATCAACACTCAAGTAGCTACCATTTCCATCCCTGATTCGAAAAAGAATAAAGGGTTTGAGGAACTAACTGCTTTTATGTCTGCTCATCCATTAAGGGGAGCGTTCTTTAACACAGTTCCTCAAATATACCCACATTTTTTAATGGAATGGTGGTATACTTGCTCCTCAAATAGTACCAATACTGCAATTACTGGTACTATTGATCATGGTAAACGGGCAGTTACCATTGATCAGGAGTTAATTAGGAATGTCTTAGACCTGCCTTTGGGAACTAATTTTGAACCTATTCCAACCAAAGAAGCAGCAAGGGCTTCTCTTACTTTGGTTGGATATACCAAAGAAAAAGGCACAATTTTGATGTCAGGATTCACCCCCAAATGGAAATTTTTAATTTCTGGCATCATTAGGAGTCTAGGAGGTAAATCTGGTAGCACAGGGGAGCTAAATGAGTTTGAAACTCAGCTGTTGGGCTCATTCATCACTGGTTTAAACATCAACTTTGCAGAGTTGTATTTTCAAGAAATTTTAAAACTGGTGAATGAGTCAAACAGAATTTTTAATGTACCTTTTATAAGGCTACTCTCCCTGTGCATCCAATCCAGGTTAACTGGGTCTGTATATATGTCCTTTAATAATAAAGTGGCAGATATACCTGTCCTTGTGCTCACATATAAAGTGTTTAACCATCCGGTTCCACTTTCTGGAGCACCTATCACTGCTGCTATGCAGCACTGGATTGATCACCCATATGTTGCTTCTGCATCCATGGAGGGTGATGATTCAAGTGACAGTATGGGTAATAAGACCCAGGCTGTTGAAGATCGTGTGGCTGAAGCAGAGCACACAGACTCCGGGGATACAGACTCAACTCAGTCTGTGCACTTGGAGTCAGACTCAAACATTCCTGAGTCTGTTCCATCTTCAATAGAAGATGCAGGTAGTACTTCTTCTTCTTCTGAGGACATGGATACAGATCAACCTTCTTATCCTAGCCCATCCTCACCCACAAAAGAGAGTCACAAACAAACCAACCCAGATGAGTCACCACTCACTCTGGAGGAATCACCAGACTCAACCTCCAAAAGTATAGCACAAATGGAATCATCATCCATGGAACTGGATGTCAACAGAACACCTTCCAGTGCTATAGACCATTCCATTACAGCTCTGCTAGAGTCTGTGGTGCCAATGGCTACCCAACTGACCCAACCTACACCTAGTTTAGTCAGCTTGGATACCCACATTGCTGCTGCTACACTGACCCCTGTAGTAAGCATTGAAGAAGATGCTCCAATCCTGAGCACTACCAACCCCCTCTTTACCCCACTCACAATGGCTGGACCCATATTGACCACTAGTCCTGCACTAGTTCACACTCCGGTGAGTCTTTTCTTACACCCCTCTGCACAGATTGCCAATACCCCAGTCATGTCACAAACTGAGGTACAGATCTCCTCTTCTTTGCTCCATGATCTACCATCTTATCACCAGATGGTTAGTGAGGGCATACAAACTTCAACATCAGTTGCCAGTGATACTGCTCCATTACACAAGGAACTGTTTGAGGCAACAGGTGCAACACAATCATTTCCCCGTGATATCTTATCCTATCACCGGATTAGATCTGAGGGAACAACTACACCACTCAATGCCTATGATCGCTTTTCCATGCACAGGATACAGAGTGAGGCAAAGAGTGCAACACCAAAAGATTCCAGTGATCTTGCTCAGTTTCAACATGAGTCAAGTGAGGAACACATACCATCACCCAATTCTAACCCCTCCAACCAGACCCAGTCTGTGCCTTCTAGTACACTTAATGATGTGCTTTCTGCCATCAACAGGTTGTCTGAATGGGTACAGACTGAGTTCAATAATAATAAGAAAGAGCTAGAGAAGATGAAGCATCTAGTCTCTACTATGGTGGATAAAGTGGATATGCTGGAGGAAAAGGTATCCAATAGGTTAGATGAAATGCAGACCACCCTCTCAAACTTGGTAGATGATGTCAAAAAGGGGGAGAAGATGAAGCATGGGTCTGAAGAAGCTAAAACCTTAAAAGATAAAGATTTAAATAATAAATCCTTAGATTTAGGGGGAGATAGCAGTGAGGGAGATGATGGAGGTGATGGACCCGAAGGTGCTAGGGTGAAGTCTCAGACTGAAGCTCAGTCTGTGCCACAGACTGAAGATATGAGTGCACAGACTGAGGGGGAGCAAGAGAGATTGCAGTCAGGTGAACATACTGAGATGGTTGCACAGACTCAGGGGGAGTCATCCATTGTCTTACACATAGACCCAATTGCAACTATCTCAACCCAAGGTCAGATGGAGTTGAAGAGACCAAGGGAAGAAGATGAATATGTTCAACCACTGCAGATCAAAAGAGCCAGAAAGACAAAAAGAATGGCCAGGAGGATTCCTGAAAGGGATATCTTTGATTCCCAACCAAAAATGAAGGGGATCAAAACCTGGGACCAGTTCTTAAAGCTGGCTGAAGAACAGGACACTGATGGTGAAGATGATGATGCCATCAATCCTAACTGCAGTTCTGAGTCTGAAGTTTTCAGAAGATCAGATGATGATGAAGATGATGCTACTTTTGGAGGTGTAGGTGAAGGAGCCTCAAAAGTCAAGACTGGAGAGTCTCAGTCTGTGCCTTCTGAACCTGCACAGACTGAGACACAGCATCAATCACAGACTCAGAGCTCAGAGCAACCAGCAGCAAGCACTGATGTTCTAATTATCAGTGCTGAAGCCATTCAAGCTGAAGCCAATCATGCTAAACCAACCACAACAACCAGAACACTGCCTCCAGGTAGAAGTGATATTGAAGACAGAATGCAATGGAGAAGTGCACATCTGATAAGCACTTATCCTGGGTCAAGCTCTACCATGGAAGAAGTTATGGATAAGGATAAGGGCAAGGAGATTGCCTTATCCAAGCAGGAAAGGTTAAGCAAGATCAAGAAGATGGTGGATGATCATGCTGCTGGAACAAGAAATCCTGAACTGTCAAATCTACAGGATGAGCTCTTGCAACAAGAAGCTACTGCTCAAGGTATGTCTTTAACTGAGTACTTAAAAGTACTAACTGAAGAAGAGCAGAAGCTGAAGGAAGCAAAATTTGTTGACATGCTCTCCAAAGAGTTAGAAGATGAAAGTTGTTCACAGACTCAGATCAGAATGAGTCAAGTTGAGCAACAAATCAAAGAAGATGAAGAGCTGTCAATAAGATTACAGAAGATAGAGAGCCTGAAACCAAAGCTACAAGCCACTTTCCAAAAGTCAAAGCTCAAGCAGAAGATCAGAGAATGTCATCTGAACAAGATTGGACAGAAATTAAAGCTGGAGCTGACTTTGACCAAGAGCAAGAAGATGGTATGGGTGGATGAACTGTACACTCTAGGGCTTAAGGAATGGCAATCCATTGCCAATCTTTTGAAGAGTGCAGCTGACAAGGATCTGAAGAAAGAAGTTCTGGATGAGCTATCTTACCTGATTGAGCTAGTTCTCAGTCTGGGGCTCATCTCAGAAGAAGAGTACAAGTTGTTTTGCATAGCAAACAATTTTGTAATCAAGAAGAAGTCAGCTGGGTTATCCACAGAGAATGAGCAGAGAAGGGAGCATCCTCTACCCAAAGGTATTGTTTTCATAGATAGATCTTATGTACAGACTGACAACATTGAAGGTCTGTGCTATAGAGATATCAATGGGATAGAGTGCTTCCAGGATCAAAATGGACTATATAGAGAGTCTCTGCTACACTGCATTGCCCTGCTGAAGGAATGCAAACATTCTCAAGCCAGACCATTCAGAAGAAGACTGATCAGCTGGTTATTCAACAACCTTTCCCAACTCAGGATGATGATTGGAGTTGAAGATATCTGCAAGAAGATCATCCTAGAGTATCAAGAATTTGAAGACAAATCTGATAAGGAAATGGAAGAACTGTTGAAGAGGAAAGTGGAAAAGATGAAAGAGATCAGGGCTCAGAGAAAGGATTGAAGATTGTTAGATTTTTGATTTACAATCTTATATAATAATTGTAATATTTTTGTGAACTAACTGTGATTCTGACTTTTTATATATAAGTCTTGATCTATATGTTATGATTCACCTTAGTATTTATTATTTCTCTATTATCTTTTGTAAATAGATTTTGACATCATCAGATAGGGGGAGACTGTTGGGAAAAACAATGATCAAACCTAAGTTATAAATCTGATGAGTCAAAATCTATCTCAGTTGTATTCAGGAAAAACTTAGTGAATTCCTGAGTCTGTGGTTCTGAGTCTGTGCCACACAGACTGAAGAATTGTTTCTGAGTCTGTGCTGCACAGACTGAAGAAATCCCACAGACTGAAAGCCGTGCTCTACCTGAAGACTTATGGATTCATCATCTGAAGAATGAAGATTGAAGACAAAAGACTTCACAGACTGAAGATCACAGACTGATGATCACAGATTGAAGATCACAGACTGAGAGCACAGACTGAAGAGCACAGATTGAAGAATGAAAGTACAAGTGTACAGAAGATATTCTTCTTTCCTTAGGCTAGATACAACTGATGAGATGTTTGAGAAAGGTCAAACATCTAACAAAGGTTTTCTTCTCAGCAAAGAAACCTTTTACCTTTTTGCTTTTTCTGTTTCCAAGAAAAGCAAAAAGGGTGGCGTGCAAAGTTGCCCAAGATGCATCTGTTATCCCTTGGACAATTATGCAAGCTGGATAATATAGAGTTACACCCAACTCTATAAATAGCAGTTCAAAAAGCACTGCTATGTATCCAAGAAATTCAAGAGAATTAGTATACTAGACCTTTGAGCTTAGGCTAAAGCATTACCACACTTACTGTGAAGTTTGTAGTGATAACTGTATCTTTGTATACTACTTGGATCGTATTCAAACCATCTGTGTGGGTTTGAATACCTTGTCATCTTTGTGAGACAAACAATTTATTGTGAATAATACTTTGATTCATAATAAACTCTGTGTTAAAATTAATCTTGTTTTCCGCCTAGATTAATTTAAACTTGTTTGATATAAAACTTGGATATAAACTAACACGTTGAGATAACTGTTATTTAATCTGTATCTAAGTTTTGGGATAAATTATGTTACTGACGTGACTACCTGAAATATTCTTTCATTCAATACCAAGTCTTTTAATTTGTATTCTTGTTGCATAATCATTGGACTGATCAATCTTTAGAAGTAGCATTATAGTCACGCCTTTTGAGATTTTTATTTTCGATAACATGAATTTTATTTAGCCATATTTTAAAGGTAATTAATGAATTAAAGGTTAATATAATCTTAATGAAATAAAAGATTAAAAATTTATTTAGAACATTTTATTAGCAATTTTTTTAATGTATGGATATTTTGTATTAAATTTTCATAAACTTCAAAAGATCGATAAAAGAACTCAACTGTTGTTCTTGGTATTGCATTTGCATTATGCGAGTATGTAACTCAAGTGGATTCTTTTCGATTTTAGGAAATTATACTTTTCTGTTTTTCTTGAAAAAAGAAAAAGTGTGATATTATATTTTGAAACATATACATCGAGTTTTAAAATTGAATTATAAAAGTTAAGCTTTACTATATCGCATAATAATGTTATTATAAAAATGTGATAAAATGTATCTTCATTATCCAATGAGGCTTAAACTCAAACGTAGGAAGGCTCTAAAGTTATTGTTGTATGTATTCAAGTTTTAAAATGGTCTATTATGTATATTTAACTTACTATTTTATGTATAAAGTTTATAAATACATATCTATATATGTAGCAAAAACATACAAATATACGTTTTCAATTGAATATAAAAATTGAAAAATTTCAAAGTTGAATACATACAATATTACAATACTACAATCTGTAAACTTTCATGCACTTTGAACCATAAAATCCATTATTCTTTGTATTTATTTAACCGGATTGTTAATGGTATTGATCTCAAGGTACGTCTACTTTAAGTTGTAAGTTTAAACTTTTTATTCTCTTTATTTGTTAAGCTATTTTATATTATCAAATTTTTAGATATGTTTGATGTTCATCATGTTTAATTGTTTTATACTTTCAGATAAGATAAAAAATAAAAAAAAAACATCGTATGTTTTAGTGCTAACGAAAGACCAAATGATACTTGTAAAGTTACTCAATCATCTTACTTTTACACCTATATGTGCCATAAGCACGAAACACTTAAATTGATAAACCTTTGACAAAAAGTAATTAACTAAATTAAACAAAGTACTAAGTATCTTAGCTTTAATAATATATACAGGGTACAATATTTATTATTTAAAATCTATCATGATTAAATGAAATTGTTTTAAGGGTACGATTAAATGAATTGATTGTGAATTGTATGTTATTCGTAACAAATAGCAAAAATATTAGGATTCCTAATAGATATCGTAATATTTGTAACAAATAGTAAAAGTATTAGCATTCCTAATACATATCGTATAAGTAAAATGCATTATCTTTAAATAATTCAAAGTATGAGGTTTCATTATTTAAAATTGCATAAAATAAAGGATCTAATTGCTTAATTGAAATATTTTCAAATTGATGATATAATCAAGTTGAATCTTATATTCTATTTAAGATATATATATATATATATATATATATATATATATATATATATATATATATATATATATATATATATATATATAGTCGTGGTACAAATAAGAAGGCTAATTTTCGTGATAACGTAGAGAACACTTCAAAATCACTTTTTAACTATCCAAAACACGTTATTTCACAAAATTTTCTTCGTAGCTTCTTTTTCAAATTACTTTTAGATGCTATTTTTCAAATAATTTCTTTTTCGACGTTTTATTATTTTTTATTAATTTTTTTATTCATAATAATCACATTTTATAACTTGATAATCACATATATTTGATTATCATATCATATTTTGTGATTATCTCGAACACATGATAATCACATTATATTAGAGAATAATCTCATGTAATTAATCACAACAGTAACGACTATAAAAAAAGTTCGAAAAAAAATGTTAATATTTTTTATTTATATTTATATCATAGCTTTCAGACGTTATTTTATTAGTAATCAATGAAAAAGTTTTGAAGAAAATGTATTTTGGATAATTAAAAAGTGATTTTGAAGTGTTTTCTACGTTCACACGAAAAATTAGCCTTTTTATTTGAACGCAATATATAAGAACAGCTAAAAACTCTACCCAATATATATATATATATATGGATTTTAGTGATAACAAGGAGTTAAAATAAAAACGGTAAAAACGATCTTAATTTAAATTTACAATTTTTTAGTTGTGAACTTTTATTTTTTTCGCTTCACATACGTTTTTTTTTTATTATGAACCCTTATATTTTTTCTGTTTTCTAAAAAGTTTTTGTTTTGAACCTTTATTTTTTTTTGCTTCAAGTAACTTTTTAAAATTTTTAAATATGAAGCTTAATTTTTTTTGACTTCACATAAATTTATGTAAGTGTGATGCTTAATTTTCAACCTTTACAATTCATAAATTTTATGTGAAGCCAATAAAATAAGCTTCACATTTAAAAATTAAGTGTGAAGTAAAAAAATCAACTTCACACTTCATAAAATTGTGGAGGTCAACTATTTTCACCGTTATCTCCACCCCTTTATATATATATATTTTTTGATCCAAAGACTGAGATATGTTTTCATCATTTTTATTTTATCCCCTTATTTTCACAGGATCATACCTCACCCTTGGCGGGAATGAGTAGTGTTGTTGTTATTGTTGTTGTTGTTGTTGTGTGTGTGTGTGTGTGTGTGTGTATATATATATATATAATCAAATTATATGAGAAAAGAGGGAGAAGCAATATTGACCAATCATTTCAAAATCAATTAAAAGGGCATTATGGGTAATTTACTTTTAATTAGTTAATTTAATTATTATCAAAAAATTTAAATATGCATGATATGTGGAGACTCTTCTTCAATCCACTTCGTTATTTCCCTTGTTGTTTTCTAACGCATTCTTTCAGTAATTAAGGTGGCATATGCAATAGAAACTAATACCGAGTACCTATAAAATCTAAAAATTTAAATATTATTTGATTTAACTATTTCTTCACCATTCGATCACACTGATTCGATTTTATTTCCGGATTTTATCAAAAAAAGGTTATTTAAATACAATAGTAAAAACTAATTTTGGTTTTTATAATATGATTTGTTGGATACATGTCGCATAATAATATTTTCTTCTTTGAATATATAAACATTCAATTCAATTTCAATTTCGATTTTGATATCAATTGGGGTTCGACTGTAAGTATTCACTCCCGATTTCAATTTCGATTTCATATATAAAGTCAATTTCTTGATTTGAAGCACTACAATCATGGTGAATTTCATATATTATGATGGTTATGATTTATGTAAGTTTTGATATAGTTTTTAAATCATTAATCATTGAAGTGAGTTGTGAATTTTAACTTATTCCTACACTAAGATTCAACATCTTATTACTACGTATATGATTCAATATATTTACACTTTGATTCATCATATTATGATTCAATAATTTCACAAATATGATTTAGTATTTTTGTTATACACGATTCATTAAATTATAATAGTGTGCAAATGTAAAGTTCACTTTCAACTTATTTAAAAATTCGTTTCATATGGATGACTTTATATTCGTATATCTATTTTCAAATATTTTGATTCATAATAATTCACTAAACTCAAAATCAATACTATATTCACTTTATAAATCTATGATTCACATTTGTATATTCATAATTTAAAATTAGTATACAATGATTCAGGTATATATACATTTGGATAATTGAATACACCTATTCCTTTGATTTTTCTTTTTAGCCGAAGGATTAAATTTCAAGGAACACCAACTTATATCTACTTAAAAATTTGTATTAGTACTTTGCATCAATAAATGAAAAATTGAAAATAGAAAATTCACCTTTTTAGGAAGTCAATCAGGTCAAACTTATCGATCCACTTTTATTAATTGTGAATGAAGGTTCAAAATAGATGGCTTCTAAACTTACGGTTATGCCCCTCACCCCTTTAAACATGCTGGTTTATATTTACTAAAATTTACAATCTTGCCATTGAATATTGTAGATTGTAAAATTGAAAGGTCTAGTTATTTCTCTCCTTTCTCCTATCAAAGAAATCTTCTCCGTTGATCCAACTCATATATATACACCCGTGCAATACACGGTAATTTATTAGAATTGTTTTAGATATTACATGATTAAATGATAATTCTAGTACATATTTTTTAAAATAAATTATAAAATAATATTAATTAAATAATTTATAGGACTTTGTTTTCGTACGTGACTCCTCTTTCCATATTATTATAATATATGTAGCATTTATATTTATTATTTATTAATTATTATAAAATAATAATATAATATTAATTAAATAATTTGTTAACTGAAGTTAAAAAATTGACACGTGACATTCATGCTTACGTGACAAATTTTGGAGTTTTCTTTTATACTCCTTTAGTGTGTGTGTGTGTGTGTGTGTATATATATATATATATATATATATATATATATATATAGAGAGAGAGAGAGAGAGAGATGTGTGTGTATATATATGTCAATCTTAACTTGTAAAGCATAATTTAACTTGATTGCATGTTGTAATTTATGTTCAGGTCTACAAATAGTCGTTTAGGACTTGTTAGAAAACACTTAGCAAAAGAATTTGAGGGATGTTATTGTATAAGAGTAAAAGTTGAAGGGCTAGAGTGAAAGTTCAAGATAAATATTAATTCTCAAGTTAGAAGAGAAACTAAGAAATTAACTCATTATTTTTCCTCCCTCAAATACCGTTCATGCCTTTCTCTCATTCGATATTTTAGGTTTTACCGATTTATCTATTATCTTTGTTCGTGGTAAATAAATTGCTTAAATCTGTTTGTACAAAAATTTTGTCATGACGACCGATTTTTATTTCCTAGTTACATTTCTAGGTGTAATCGTTTGCGTAGATTCTAAAAGTTAAGATCCGTTTCAATCGTTTCGATTGAAGTTACTCTGTATACAGATTCTCCGGGTAAATGTTAAGATTAAATAAATTTGAGAGTTCAATGATTTTGTAATAGAATTACTCAAATTTTACATATATATAGAGTTTTCAAAATAGAATATTTTATTTGTATCTATAATTTTGGTTATTAAAGAATTACATGACAATATTTAACTTTTTAGGGGTATTATATTCTTGTAAAACTTCTTAGTTTCAGTTTTAATACCAAATACAAGTATCAAATCAAATACATTGTACTCCATATGTGGTTATAAGTTATAGGTGACATGTAACTTTACAATCTTACCTCTTACCTATATACTAACTAGTCTGCTCCTATCTTATGTGTAGTGTTCTCTTTGACTACATTCAATATGACATCCTTATATTTCATCATCTAATTTGTCATGACATGTAAAATTATTTTTTATATTTTCAAAGTTATAATGCGAGATAACCAAAAATATAAGTAATAGTGAAAATAATTTGAATGGATACATCATTATCAAATAATTAATATTTATGTAGTGTTATCATCAAATGTTATAACTATATATGAAGAGATAATGAAACGATTAAATACTAATATGAGGTTATATGTTAACACTTTTACAAATTTGAAAGTGAAGAATTGTGCAACTGAGTTACTAAAAACGATATAATCCTCCATTTTTTAGTTATAAACAAATACGCATTTTGAATGTTAATGAGGTATTATCTTTTGTGGAAACATAGTAGACCAACTTATATCATTTACTCTTATATATAAGTTATTTTTATTAACATGTCAAGTGTATGATACGCTTTTTATTTAGTTTTAAGTGGCTACTTTGTTGTTGAAAAACACTACAGTTTTCTTCATAAAGTTTAAGATTCTTATTTTAAGTTTTAGTTATGTGATTTAACATACAGACATATTTGCTTCTTTCTTCAATGGTAGTCATCTCTGTATATTACTTGAAGATTTTTTTTCCCGATAATCTAACATATTGTTTGACCTTCAATTCTCATATCAGTTGTTTGTTGTAGTTCATTTTGTTAATTGTGTTATAATTTAATTAGTCCTCTTCTTATGTTCTAAGGTGATCCATAGTAATTTAGCTGATAATTTACTCCCCCGTTCTCACTTAAATTGTCCAGGTTATTTGTTGGGTTGTCGCACTATAAGTGTCAATTTTCGTATTTAACTAATCAAAAAGGACTTTAATGAGAAGAGATGATATTTGATTAATGAAAAGTGTAGTTAGTGGACATAAGATGATATTTGATTGATGAAAAGTGTAGTTAGTGGACATTTCTAAACTTGTTTGCATAGTCAAAATGAACATTTTGACTGGTAGAGAGGGAGTATAATTATTTTTATATTGTGAGATCAAGTACACTTTTTGGTGGGATAAGGTGTCTTAAAAATATTACTTATATTTCTATGTAGTAATATTATATGAGCATATACAAGTTATGGATGCTAAAGAATAATTATATTTTTGGATAATTCATTTGTTTAAGTGAGCCGATGAACTTACATCGTTAACTCATTTATTGATATATTCAATTAATACATTTTTATTAACTTATAAGTAATCTTCTCATCTAATCTAATCTAATATCTAATGACATTATAGTAATATTGTCGTGATATTAGTATCTTACGAAAGTCGTCAATCGTACTGGATTTACACTAGTTACAATGTATGTGACAAATGTAACTTAGTTATATGCAACAACATTATTATTATTAATAATTCTTTAATTCATTAATTCTGATAATGCCCCTATTCTATTCCTAGTTATTTAATTTATGATGATTTATTATTAAACTTGCCTTTTATCAAACAAATTAGACAATCATTTAATGATATTTTTAATTTTAATAACATTCTTTTGGTATGACGTGATACCCATATTTTAAAACAAGCCTCATTTTTAGTTGTGACTTGAATTTATTTTGAGCCCAAAATTGCACAATTTTTTTTTTTTTTTTTGCATATAACCAGTTCTACATAGACTTATTATATCTCATATACATAAGGTTCAAATGAGAACTATAAAAAAGTATAAAACTGTAAAAACTTTTTAAATTATAGGAATTTTCACATGTTAAATGATTTAATCATATTTAATATTGATGCAGATTAAGGTTAAAAACAAAATAGTTTAAGAAAACCTCAAAATAACCTTTAAAAACAAATTTATATATATATATATATATATATATATATATATATATATATATATATATATATATATATATATATATATATATATATATATATGATAAAGTTCCAATGAGAACACTTCTAAAATAAGAACGGCTAAGAACACCTCAAATGCACACATATATAAAATAAAATCATTAGATTCACACTCATACATCTCAAATATGCAAAGAAAAATTGATGCACATTTCTAAAAATGCACAAAAATCAAAAAAATGATTGATACACGATTATCTCTATAGATGTGCATCTATCGTTTTTTTGATTTTTATGCATTTTTAGAAATGTGCATTAATTTTTTTTGTATATTTGAGATGTTTGAGTGTAAATCTAATGATTTTATTTTATATATATATGTGCATTTGAGGTGTTCTTAGCCGTTCTTATTTTAATAGTGTTCTTATTTGATCCAAACTATATATATATATATATATATATATATATATATATATATATATATAAAAGGTACAGAACTGCGAGAACTTTTAAATTATATTATTTTTATACATGTAAACGCAACAAATTACATAGAAATGTTATTTAATGTTCATATTACTTACAAACAAAAGTTAAAAACAAAAAAATACATGTTAAATTATAAAATATATGAAGTGGTCATATGTGCACATATCAAATGTGTACATGTGAAAGAAAAATATAAATTTGATTTTAAATGTTATTTTGATGTTTTTTCAAACTATTTTGCTTTTAACCTTAATCTTCATCAATGTTCACGTGTGATTGAATCATTAAACATGTTATAATTTAAAAGTTCTCGCAGTTCTGTACCTTTTTGTGGTTCTCATTTGAACCTTTGGCTATATATATATATATATATATATATATATATATATATATATATATATATATATATATGAGTTAGGTTCAAACGAGAACCAGATATGTTTAATGAATGAATCAAATATGATTATTGATGTAGATTAATGTTAAAGCAAAATAGTTTGACAAAACCTCAAAATAACCTTTAAAATCAAACTTATATTTTGCGTTTACGTGTGCGCATTTGACTTGTGCACATGTGCACTTTTATATATTCAATAATTTAACATATATTTAGTAATTTTTAACTTTATTTTGTTAATAATATGAACATTGTATAACATTTATATATAATTTGTTGTGTTTACATGAATAAAAACAATGTAATTGAAAACTCATTGCAATTCTTTACCTTTTTGTAATTCTCGTTTGAACCCTAGCAGTAACCAAGTACCAGTACATAAGGCTTAATGCATGGCTCACACGAAATGTAACTTTAAGCTTGTTTACACACATATATAAACAAACTATTGCATGAAGGTTATATTTTTAAGAAAAATTGATATGTTCTTTTTTTTTGAAAATTAGAAAATAAGAACACTCGTAAACAGGACAATAACACAACAACAGTACTTTGAGTGGGGAGCACAAAAACACCAAAAATACAAAAGAAAAAAGAAAGAAAGGAACAAACAATAGATATTATATCAAGCATGGGCAACAATCACTTGAAAACCAAGAAAAAACGATATGTTGTTTATGTTTGAACTACTATTTGTGATTACTAGTTTATAATTACAAAACCAACTAGATCTCTCGTTCTCATGGGTTAATCGTAACTGCAACTTTACAGCTCGTACAGTTATAAAATTATATGATTCTCATGATTCTTTTCTTTTGGGATGTAAATTTTCTAGTACAAATTACTTTAGTTGTAAGGAATGATATGATATAATAAAACTATTCGGCTTCGGCCTTTATCGATATAAAAAATTACAAGAACAACAATTATTATTATTTTATATTTAACTTAAATTAAACTAGTCATA
This sequence comes from Gnaphalium uliginosum, assembly GCA_963930675.1. Classification (NCBI taxonomy): domain Eukaryota; kingdom Viridiplantae; phylum Streptophyta; class Magnoliopsida; order Asterales; family Asteraceae; genus Gnaphalium; species Gnaphalium uliginosum. The sequence continues at coordinate 34,840,112 of OZ005680.1, read as the reverse complement.
AAAATTCAGAATGTAACCAATATTATTATTATTGTAGTTATATCAAATGTTGATTCTATTCTTTGTATAGAAATTATAAATTTGTAATTGTTAAAGAATATAGGAAAATAATTTGAGAGAATAACTTTCAAACATGAGAACAAAGAAACAAACAAGAAGTGGACCCAGGTGGCTGAGGTGGGTTACTATGATCTGGCAAAAGAGACTGAGCCAGGCTAGCCATTTGATTAATTGGCATGTTTGGGTCCCATGCCAACACTCTACTACTGCTGGATCCCATGACATTACCAACCAAACCCACACCTTCAACTCATTTCTATAATTAACTTCACACTTCCCTGCATAATTAATCCATTTCATCACTTTAATGTTATTATAATATTAGATTAAAGTTTTGTTAACGACAGTTTTAACAACCGCAAATAACAATACATTCTATGTATTAATGGTAATCCAATAGGATAGTCGGCAACAGTCAAATCATTAACAATGACGACATATCTAACTGTAAAATACAAATATTTTGTGTATAACATGTAATTCATTCTTATTGACAACATCAAATGTTGTCATTATCATTTATTTATTATTCTAATAGCTTACAAAGGGTCGTTAAACTTTTATTTAATTTTTATAAATATGAAAAAATGTATGTGATTAAATTTAAACATTTTATCTTAGTTTTAGTTTTTGCAATTGAGTTTTAAACTAAATTATTTATGATTGTATACATATATTAGGCAGTCTAATTGGTAATCGTATATCGATTCCAAATAATAGATATGGTCATTTAGTTGACAAAAAGAATTCGATAGAAGAACATGTTGATAAAAAGAAGAAGAAAAAGTTTGTGTTTTTAATTATTATTAACATATAAGAATATTCTAATAGTTAAGTTGAGTTATCAATTACTCAAATAATAAAATATTAACTTTAAATTCATCTCAAAACTATATAGTCAACTTATTCGAATCATGTATCCTAAAGAATTCGTTGATAATTATGTTCTAAATTCTTTTTGATTAAACTTGAGAAATTTGAGGGGTATTATATTTAAATTTAAGTGAAATTAAAGGACTCAATTAAACAATTGAAAGTTAATTTAATTGATTTATATTATATTTATTTAAAATATTAAGATATGTAGAAAGCATTAACACGTTAAGATTAAGGACTAAGGGCTCATTTGATTGACTTATTGTATGTATATCGTTGATTTACAAGAGACTGATTATCTTGTAAATCTGATTCTGTTACGAGTATAATATGACGTGGAAGGACTCTATCTTCAATTAAGTCATATCCTAATTGTTAAAATTAACATTTAAGTCTTTAACTATATAATCTTTGTGACAAGGAGTATATAATTTCATCTAACTTAAAAAACAAATTGTTAAATTAAATGACCATAATTTGTCAAATAGACAAATATGAAAGTGAGAATTATGGTATGATTTTGTGGAAGCAAAAAAGTACAATGAATAGTTTGGTCACAATCAGAGAGGATCTCCTCCGATTCCCGTTGTGTCGGCGATTACTAACGTTTGAATCACCTCCATTTTTAGCAATTAAATGTTCACATTCACCCCCACTATATAATACACACACACACCATCTCATTAATTAATTTATTAATATATTAATATTAATATTAATATTTAAAACTAATAATATAACTGGTTTCATATACTTCGTATTTAGTTACTACTATTCATTCGTATACACACAAGGGTAGCTTAGTGATGGGACATGTAACTTAAATGCAGGTTATGTGTTCAATCTCCATCTTCATGTTCTTCTAATCACCGGTTACAAAATTTACTTCTCGCATGTTGGCTTGGGACCTAGGGTGTTCAAAAATATTCGTATCCAAATCCGTTATCTGAAAATTCGATCTGAAATTTTGAATATCCGATTTTTCGGATTCGAATTTGAATAGTGTTTTTCAGATAATTCATATATCTGATATCCGATATCCGAGAAATCAGAAAAAAAAAGTCAATTTTTTAATTTTATTAATTATACAAAAGATAAATGGATTATTTTTATTGAATATTGATTAATAATGATATTTTGTGGTCTATTATTTTATATATTTGATATTTGATATTTGCTACATGAACTCGATAATGTAAGTTTTGATTATATAATTTGACATTTTTTAAAGTTTTAAAATTTATTTTTACTATTTCGAATATTCGAATAATCAAATTTTAGAAATTTGAAATTTCATATTCGGATTCGGATAGTGAATTCGACTATCAAATTTCGGACATCCAAATTTTTGGATTTCCAACTTTGAACACCCCTACTAAGACCGGTCGATAGGAGGCTCCCAGAGGGTCAATTTTATCATCTTTTACACACTTTTACTCCCTCCGTCCCATTTCAAGTGTCCACATTACTAATTTGGATTGTCCCATTATAAGTGTCCACTTTGGTGTTTAACCAATAAAAAATGATTTTAGTAGGTAAATATAAGATTTGATTGGTAAAAATTGTAGTATGGAGAATCCTAAAACTTTGTGCCTAGTCAAAGTGGATGTAGTATAAATATGCATAAGATCACTCTCAACCGGTGTTTCGTCACTTCTTTCTTCAGTTTTGTCAGCTCAATGCCACGTCAGCACACCAAAAACTTATGAAAGACAGACACAACACTGTCAATATTCCTTTTTTCAGCTGAATTTCTGAGACCCACTGACTATTAATTTAATTTTTAAAACACAAATTAAATTAAAACTCTTTCATTAAAATTAAAAAATATTACATTTATTAAAATAAAACATTACAATAATAAAAAAAATATATTACAGTAATTAAAAAAATATTACGATAATGAAAAAAATATTATAATTCTAAAATACGAATCTACTCACTGTCGGAGAACCCACTTTGTCGCGAGCTTGTAACGAACATCGTTTGGAAATCTTCTTGATACTTCTTTACCACATTTTCCCTAGTTTCTTGAAGCATTGCAACTTCGTGTTCCGTTAAGTACGACCGTATCGGCCTTTGGATAAATTTCCATTGTTTCATCACCGTATTTTGCGTCGCTTCTTGAGTAGTTTTCAAAATTTGTTGTTGGATTACTGCGGATTGCAAAATGGCCTCACGGGTCGTGTCGCTCGAATTACTTGGAGAAGTTGCATCCGATGAACCCGAACTTCGTTGACTTTTCCAACTTATGTCACGACCGGGTGGACGACGAATCGCGTCGTTTTAGAATAACCGTTGCATATTGTCAGCAAGGTCGGCGGTGGAGTTTAGATTCACGTCGGTATCGTCCCCTGCTAGATCAATTGGTACGTCGTCTTCTTGAAACACGCGTTTGTTGTACGTAATACCGTGATTGGCATAGAACTTCTGGATATCTTTGACTATGCTCCACGCTTGCTCGTAAATAAAGTTCCTTTTCATTTGTTATTTGAAGTGTTCTTTTGAAACCCTCACAATGTCCTCGTCTTGTAACCCACTTGGTCGAGGCTCGTTATACGTCTTGTAGATGCCAATGAATTTCTTGACGCCGGTTCTAATTTTATTCCATTTACCGGTTAATTGACTTTTTGAACGTTTCACATCAACTAACCGATTGTAATCAACAACTATTTTGTTCTAAAAAAAGGAATCGACTTGAGAATTTCCTTGGACAAGGTTTTGGATTGGTCGACCCATCGCTCGGCCACTACTTTGACTTCATAATCGGCCCATCTAATTTGTGCTCTTCTTTTTTTTACCTTTAACATTAATCTCATCCTTGCTTTCGGGTTCTATGCCATCTTGAGTTTCGGGTAATGTTTAGAAAGGAGTTTCGGGTTGTGAGTGTGAGTTTTGGCCGGATTGTGATTCTGAGTATGGTTGGAAGCCGTATTGTGGTTGTGGTTGGTAGCCGTATTGTGGTTGTTGTTAAAAGCCGTATTATGGTTGTGGGTATGGTTGGTAGCTGTATTGTGGTTGTGGTTGTGGTTGTTGGGGATCCCATTGTGGTTGTGATTGGTGGGATTGAGATTGATATGATGTGAAACCGGTTTGTGAATTGTTGAGGTAGTTGCCGAAGATGAGTTAGCCGATGAATTGAGGTAAATAAGATTGTTGAGTAAATTTTGATAGAAATTGTTGTTGTTGGGGTAAAACATTTTTTATGAATTGGAAGTGAAAGAAGGTTAATTTGTATGAGATAAAATGTTGATTTGTATGAGAAAGAATGTTGAATTGTAGTGTGGAATAAGGTAGGGTGAAGTATGTATTTATATAAGAATTAGGATTGGAAAAAGTGATTAAAAATAAAAAATAAAAAATAATTTTTTGAGAAAAAAACGGATATATATGTTATAAAACGGGTATATATATTGCATGTGGGTCCCACCCGACTCACCTTCCCTTTCGTCGCCAAACTGACAAGGGCAAACTAACGAAGCAACCGATAAAACCGTACCAACGGTGTCGGTTCGCCGGTTTTTGTCAGTTGCCAATTGAAGAAGGACGTTGAGAGTGATCTAACACAACTATGTACTTTTTAAGTAAGAAGAAGGCCGTTGAGAGTAATTTAACACAACTATTTACTTTTACATTTAAACGTGATATGATATGATATGGATCTTTAAACAATTATTGAAATACTCCGTTATTGATTTTGTACAAAGTATATAATCAACTTAACCTTACTATGATTCACAACATTTTTAATAATTAATAAAGGTTCGCCATCATTATAGTGCTGAAATATTTGTACCTAAATAAAACTATATCAGGAAAAATCAAATTAATGTCGAAATTGTTTGTGTTTGAGAGCTTTCATATCAATGAGAAGTTATTTTACAGATTCACTTAACAAAAACATATCAAATAATCTGTGTTACATATAGTAAAATAATAAATAACGGCGCAAGATAGCTGGAATAATTTATCTTCATTTTCTTACCAATCATGGCAACTATAAAGTAGATTAAAATATTAGATTGCTAAAAAAAAATAGTAATATGATGAAAATATACCGTTATGATAACTAAACAAGAAATATATCTTGCCAATGTTGAATAAAGAATGAAAAGAACTTACAATTATTGCATATAAATAAAATTACATTACTATCTCTTATAAATTCTAAAATATGTTATTGGTAAAAATATGAAAGTGCACTCCATTTTATGAAATACGAGGTGATATACATCATTTATTTTGATACATACCTTAAATTATTGTGACGCTAAAATATATGATACAAAGAACTTCTCAATGTATTGCCTTGGTGTAGGAGTACATTGATTTGTTACATCCTAGAAGGGATTAAGTTGTAAGTTTGTTATTACGTTAAGAAAAAAAAAGTAAGTAAATATCAACATGTATTTAATTTTAACTATTTGTACTATTTTATGCATTTAAATATACTCTTATATTGTGAAAATAAAAATAAACGTATACATCTTATAAAAAAACAAATCCTAACCACAATTCACTTCAAATCATTAATCAAGAAACACTATTTATATACTATATACAATATATAAATGTAAATAGTACCAATTTGGTTAGATTAGATTAACAAATATGGTATTTGGTGAATCAAACATGTATTTTTTTTTCTTTTATCATCATTAAAATAAAATAAATATAAAAATAGAAGAAGAACAAACAAGAGCTTGGAGCAAGCTGTCTTTTATTGTATTAGTGCTGTCGTTTTCTATTACCATACGTTTCTATTTCTTTGTGTGTGTTTGTGTTGTGTTTTGTTTAGTTTTAGTTTCACTTATGTTTAATGGGCATCAATCTCATCCTACAATCACTCTTTTTTCTCTCAAGATTGTAACAATCTTTTTCAATCTCCACCAAATGAAGAGGCTAGTAAGTACGTTATTTCTTTTTATTTTTCTATAAATTTTTATGTTATAAATCTCATCAAGTTTAATACTTTTGATCTGGGTTTTCATTCCTCATCACAAATCATCCATCTTTTTATTCCAATTTCAATTGGGTTTGTTTCTTTATCCATTTTCTTGATCTCATTCCCTTACATTTTTAGGTTTTCTTATTTTTTGCCGTATAAATTTGAGATTTTTTTTTGTGGGTTTTGTTGGGTTAATTTTAGTGATTCTGAAATCAAAGTGATGGGAAACATGGATCTGATATATAAATTTGTTCTGGTGCTTCTACATTTTTGTTTATTTACGGACATTGATCTTTAAAGTACCTTAATTTAGTTTAATTTGTTGTTTTCATTAAATGTATTATAATTAACAAACCAATTTTGATCATACAATGTGTTCTGATCTATCTGTTTTCGTTGAATTTTTTTAGTTTTATTTTCATCATATGTGTCCATTTTTAGTATGTACAGTTACTTCTTTGAGTGCTGTCCTGTTATCAGTGTAGTTGAAATTTAATATAATCAAATATTGAGTTTTTAGCATTTTAACTCAAAGGATTTGTTCATCTATAAACAAAATTGATGAAGTAGATAAAAGAAATGTTCTTTATGATATGATTTCAGTGTCATTTGTGTCATGGTTTTTTCTAAGATGATTGTGATTCTTGACCAGAAAATCGTCGAAGTTTACACAGTCGATATGTTTTTTATTATTTTTCTGGAGGGGAGGGGCTAAATTTTTGTAAAGTTATGATTTGATACTAATTCTTTTAACTTTTACTACTTTGGATACCTCTTCTTTTCAGTTGAATGTGAATTTGTGAACTTGAAAGACGAAATGTTCCGAATTGGACATGTTTTGTTGAATTTGGGTGGTTTTTCTTTAAGGACACATAGTATATGCTTTGGTGAAAGTGGTACAACAATTGGCGGCACTAAAAAGAGAGCCTGGTTGCATTTTTCTTGAAGCAAAAATACTGTTGCGTAGTTGTATCCTTAAGATGGATCTTTCTTTACCTTTTCCTTTTGGTTTCTTTTTTCAGGTGGTATTGCTTTTGCTTGTAACATTAAGTAACAGTATTGAACTCTACAATGGTGAAGAAGGCGAGTGCAATATTGAAAGACATTTGATTCCACGCCCTCATAGTGTTTCGATATTAGAATTTGGTGCTGTTGGAGATGGGAAGACGTTAAATACAGTTGCCTTTCAAAATGCAATCTTTTATCTCAAATCGTTCACCGATAAAGGCGGTGCTCAATTGTACGTACCGTCCGGAAAATGGCTGACGGGAAGTTTTAACCTTACTAGCCATCTTACACTCTTCCTGGAAAAAGAAGCCATTATTCTTGGATCCCAGGTTCAGTTTTTACCCTGATTCTCTTTGACCTTAGGATCGAATTTTATCCAACGTTAGAAGAAATGTGCTTTACTTTTTATTGCATAGCAAGAGGACGTTTATATGTGTTTGAAAGTGGTTGAATAATCATAATCACAAAATTGGTTGTAATAAGAATAGTTGTGGCATGATGGGGAACAGTCAGTTTGGGTTGATCTAAAACATTTTCTGTCATTTGTGATAACATTTAGTTTGGTAAGTGTGATATAAAGACTGTTATTACAATACTAGTTTTTTGCTTACAGCGATTTAGGGTGATTTTCAATCGGTTTGACCCATTTTGTTTTTAACTATTTTTTTATTTGGCCCATTTGATCCATTTGACCCGTTAAGGATAAAATATAACCCGAATTGACCCGTTAATAAGAAAATGGGTCGAAGTTACCAAGTTTGTAACATGGAATAGGAGATGATGTTTTGATTTGATAAATAGTTTCACCACAGATCATTCAAAACTGATTACTTGCCCCCTAAAGAGTCATCAATCATAATCAAACGTTTATTACCTTGACACTCTAACCAGTGTTAATCACTTTAGAAACATATATTTCAAATACTCCTTAACCATCACTTTTACAAAAAACCTTAAAAGAACAATATAGTTCACTTTTGTGTTATATTGAATGATATTTGACACATGATTCTTTGTTTTGTAGGATATCGATCATTGGAAAGTTGTTGATCCCTTACCTTCTTATGGTCGAGGTATGGATCTCCCGGGTCAACGATACCGTAGTTTGATCACCGGAGAAAATCTTAGCGATGTCGTCATTACAGGTACATACATTCTTCCATTCAATATATCCTACAGATGAAAAATGGATTGGTCATTTGGGTTGTGACGTTGGGTGATTTGGATTGGTCAACGTTTAATTCTTTCGTAATGGCAGAATGGGCTGTGTTAGGTTAATCCGAAATGTTAATTTATTATGAATTTTATCTTTTTTCATTAATAATCACCCTTTTAATAAAATGATTTAGGAGGTTTCAACTAGTAAGCATGGTTGTTGACTCGTGACTCGAAACCATAAATTTTTGTTCTCAAGAGAAGTAGAGCAGGATGAGGGTCTATGGTGATATTTATGACTAGCAACAAACACAAGTGCTTAAATCAAAACAAATTCTAGTCTTTTCTATTTTTTTTTTTTTTTAATATTACACTATAAGTTTGCCCGATGTTTTGACTCGTAAGAGTGACGAGTCGACACAACTTGGAAGAGTCATTGAATGACTCGTAAGAGTCAGGGTCTGAGTTGCCTAATTTTTAGGGAATCTTACTCGGCTCTTAAGAGTCTAACAACTATGCTAGTAAGTACACTTTGGAAAACTTTCAACCTGCTTAGCCTACCATAGTTTATCAGTTTAACCTGTCAAAGATTAAACATAATCCAAATCTACCAAAGAGTTGAAATTGCCACCTTCAGTATTTTCTGAACGTTTCTTCAGATTTGTTAATTTCTGTTGGAGTAAATTCTATAAATGGTCCTTGTGGTTCACACCGATTTATGAAAATCATCCCTATACTTTATTTTTCACTTTTTTAGTCCAATAAGTTTACATTTTGCTCGAAAATAGCCCCTCATCCACTTAAAATGACTAAAATACCCTTTGACCATTTAGATCCTTACTATCCGAAAATGACAAGAGATAGACCATTCTCGAGCAAAACATAATCTTATTGGACTATAAAAGTGAAAAATAAAGTATAGGGATGATTTTCATAAATCAATGTAAATCACAGGGACCATTTATAGAATTTACTCTTTCTGTTGCTAACAAATTTACAAAAATGGTGCAGGTGACAATGGAACCATCGATGGACAGGGTTCTATATGGTGGAAAAGTTTTGAGTCTAATACTTTGAATCAGAGTCGTCCTCATATTGTAGAGTTTATCAATTCTAAGGATATTGTTATCTCAAATATAACCTTCTTAAATTCGCCTGCATGGACTATCCATCCCGTATATTGCAGGTATCATATTCTTCTATTAGTAACATAAACGTTTTTAAGAGTAGTGCAAGTAAATACATTTTAACGAGTTTTTGTGCTTATTTTACAGTAAGGTTCTTGTTCAAAATATAACGGCTCTGTCTCCAGCTGAATCACCTTACACAAGTGGTGTAGTTCCAGGTGCTCCTTTAATCTTTAGTCTGGATGTAAAGTTGGCAAATTGGGCGTGGCAGGAGGTTGTGTAACTGGTTAAAATGGGTCGGGCTAGACCACCAACCATTGAATAAAGTTACAAAAACGATGCCCTTAAATTTAGAATCTAGTTCATCTGAATAAAGCGATTTAGGAAGTTGAAAGCATTTGCGTACACCTTGATCATTCGAACCATTTGACTCGTATCATTTCTAATAAAGTTGTTTTAGATTTACCCAATAACCAATTTGAAATAATACACGACCCAAATTAACCCATTTTTAAGGTGTATGTCGTAAAATCTGTTTATTTTTGTGTCAGAGAAAATGAAAAATACTTGCAACCCTGCGGAAAGCTAAATCCTTATGCCACAAGTTAAATGTTTTTCTTATTGTGATTTTCAGATTCTTCTGATAGCGTTTGCATTGAGAATAGCAACATTACCACGGGTCACGATGCAATATCATTAAAAAGTGGTTGGGACGAGTATGGAATCACATATAACAGGCCAACTACAAACGTGCACATCAGAGGGGTTTGTCTTAAATCTTTCACGGGCTCGGCTCTCGCTTTCGGGAGTGAGATGTCAGGCGGTATTTCTGAAGTATTGATAGAAAATGTTAAACTACACGATTCTATCAACGGAATCTCATTCCTCACTTCAAAAGGCAGAGGCGGTTACATAAAAAACATTCTCGTATCAGATGCTGACTTCAAAGACGTTATGCTGGCAATCAAATTATCAGGTGACTATAATTCTCACCCTGATGATAATTACGACCCTGAAGCTTTACCTATCGTTGAAGGGATCACTTTCAAGAATATAGTCGGTTTGAATATCACAGCAGCAGGAAATTTTTCGGGTATTCTTGAATCGCCATTTACTTCAATATGTCTTTCCAATATTTCACTTTCATTAAACCCTGAACTTTCGGGTTCGTACTCACCGTGGGCGTGCTCTAACGTCTCGGGGTTCTCAGAAAACGTCTCTCCAATACCATGTCCAGAACTTCAAAAAATTCCCACAAATTCTTCTTCTGCTTGCTTTTCGTTATCAAACCTGAAAACATCACATAATAATCTTGTTGCTGTTCTATGATATAAATAAACAACATTCAAATTTCAAACGCGTATCATTTATTGGTAGAACAAAGCGTGTTCTACTAACTTTCGATGAGAAATTGCTATTGGATTATGTGGTGCAACTGCTGCTTATATTCAAATTATAGAAGCAGTAGGATGGATGGATTCTTTTCGGCCGGTGGAGGTATGGATTGTGTACAGCCTTGTTTTCGTTCATTTTCATGTGTAAGAAAAGTTTTGTAGTGGCTTTCTTTTCTTATACGTCTCTCATTCATCATGTTATTTTTCGTTTTTGACTGCATTTCGAATGTAAATTTCATTATTATTGGGTTTTGAATCGATGGTTGTTAAATGTTAGAGACAAGAGTTGCATAAAAGTTTTAAGTTATAAACTGTTTGTTTTCTGTCTATAGTTAGTGAAGTTTTTGTCCTTGTTGCAGATTATATTATAGGAAGATTGTTGCTACATAACAAAATGTTGTTATCTTTCTGTAAATAGAAAGCAATAATGTAGAGTAACTTGCAGAAAACAGCAAACGACTTCTGCCAGCATTTGTTCAAATGTCATATGCAGATGTGTCCAAGTTACTGTATCGGATTTAACGGAAATTGAATGTAATGACTCCAGATTAAACTAGGGTTTAAATTTTTTGAATAGATGTAATTACTATGATTTGAACTTAAACTTCAACTATAAATGAGCTTATGCAAGTTTGAGTTGGACTTATGGATTGTTGAATACAAAGGGATAATTGCTCGGTTTACTTGCACTTCTGGCAATTAGATAAACTTATTTAAAACTGTGGTGATTGTAAAATAACGCCTTACTTTCAGTTTATTATGCTTATAACAATAATTTGTGCCAAGCTTGCTTAATTTGATAGCAAAAACATGAAATTACTTTGTTAGTTTATACAATTAGCTAAAAAAAGTATTTTGTGTTCCATATCTGTCAAATCGGAAACTTTCGTGGCCGCAGATACATCCACCACTATCAACCACTGCTGTTATGTTAGCACCACATCATTTTCTTTTCCAACTACTTTTATCTCACTATCAACCACTTTTAATTATACCCAATAAAAAATTGTAAATTGTTATACATCAAACATCGACATTAAAAAACAAGTGGCATCCACACTCTAATTTCACTTTACCGACCCCTCAGCTGTGGGTTACCGATCTTCGCTTGTCGAGGCTTTGCCAAGCCCCACAGCGGATGGTCTTATAGTTGAATTCATCAACTGTCAAATTTTCATTTTAAATTATTGAAAACATTTTATTGAATTCGTCAAATTTTCATGTTAAAATATTGAAAACATTTTATTTCTCAATTTAAAAAATAAAAAGATTTTATTTTTGTAATATGAATAAAGCAAGGGAGATAAAAATGTTGCTAGCAACATCTATGTCATGTTGTCAAGCCATAATACAAACATAATATTTACATATATATATAACTTTCTGATTATCCTAATGAAACATACTTAATCCATCAAATACGTTTGACTGCATCCAAAATTGCACACATGAATTTCCTATAAAGCAGAGTGCAACATGATTTCTAAAAATGGAAAATAGGTCACATGGTCACTTGTAGTGGCAAAAAGATGTCTATTTCATTGGATAGTTGTTTATATATTCGGACCATGACATTCTTTGTCTACTTGTAGGTAAAATATTCCTTCTTACTCAGACAACATTTTTGGATGTGATTCCTTCCTCCATACCTTAACACTGACCTTTCAAGTCTGCATATCAAATACAGGTTGTAACCTATAATTTGAATAAATATATATGCAATGTCTTACATCTCAGTTAAAATATGAAAAAAGACGAGCGCTTTTGCCTTGTTTTTGTAAGTAAATTTCTCAGGTGGACTTGCAGCCGAAAAAGAAATGGCACTGAACTAACAAAGAAGATCCCTAAGGACAAAGTAACATCATCTTTAAGCGTTTAATTTTTCTATAAGAATCTTGTTTACAAGCCCTGGATTTGCTTTGCCCTTGGATTCTTTCATCACCTGATAATTAAGATTTTTTAACGTTTAGATTGATAACAAAACAAATTAGAAATCAATCACAAATTCTTGAAAAGTTGCAGAAAATTATCAAACCTGTCCTGCAAAAAAGCCTTGCAGCTTGGTTTTGCCACCACGATATTGTTCCAATTGCTTTGGATTATTAACAATTACTTTATCAATTATTTTCTCGATCTCAGTGGGATCTACTATCTGTCAAAGAAGAACAAAATCATGCTATGGAGATCAAAGATTGAGCATAAATTGAACTTAAACTAATTGAGCTCGAGTGAAGGTGCCCATTTCGACTCATTTACTTGTGATCGAAGACTTCCAAAATACAATGCAACACATTTCTTTCGTTGAATAGAAGTTACCCCAATGGCATCAATTTTGTCTGCAGTAACCAACATGACCCATCCATTTTACAACCTCTATGTTACATAGTTTTGCAACCCATTTCTTTTATACATCAATTGGTCCGAGATAACAAGCTGTACTCTTTATGTTCTATCTCCATTTCAGTTCTGCACTCTTAATAGAGATACCTAGATTGCTACACCAAGATTCCTATAAATTTGGGAGTAGGAAGGGCTGAATGTTAGTGGGCTTAGTAAGAAAATAGGGTTTAGAGGGCTAGCCTCACATAAGATGGGTGCTGCTAGAAGGGCTGATTGTTAGTAGGCTTAATAAGAAAGTTGGGTTGTAAAGGGCTAGTAGCACATATGATGGATGCTGCTGCTGGCAGCACCCATGTTTTCCGCATTTAATTAACACATTTATTATTTATAACTTTTTAAAACGCAGACATAAAAGTGTTAGCGGGACAATGCACCCTGCCCAGTCCCATTTTGACCCATTATCCACCGCGCCAGATCTACCATCTTGCCATCTCTAAGCTCTAGATATAACGAAAAAAACTTGCCTGTACAAGATCCTTTTCTTCAATCAATCCCTTGACGGTTCCACCTTTTTGCATTAGTTCAAGAAGTATCTGCAGAATACACGATTCTTGAATCAATACATATAAGTTCAAACTTGCATCAAATTTCTGAAAACGAAAAGTAGAAGACACACCTCTTTCCCTATCTTTCCGCTGATGGTTCCACTTTTTATGGAACCTATCAACTCGCTTAATTCTTGAGGGCTAAGTTTAATTTCATTAATAGACAGCTTCTCGTTCTTCATGTAAGCAGCAATATCTCCCATGATCCAGTTAGCCGCTAGTTTGATATCAGGAACTTTAGCAATTGTAGCATCAAAAAAGGCCGCAACCTGAGACAGTGGCAGATCGAGGAATTCTGATTAGCGTATGCATTTCCATAGCAGATTTTGCTAAGTTGATGCTCTAGAGGAATTATTTTTATTATTATTTTGGACAACACAAAACACAATAATTGTTCGAGGTATGCAACAACCCAAATCTGTATTTTTAGACAACAGAATGAAATGTATGCCAAAATTCTATTTTAGGTTTCACCTAACCACCTAAAACATTTTTTTCAAATATTTGGATATTTATTGTAATAATATCCTTTTTCTCGATCATAACTAATGCACCTCATTATTTATTTATAAACATTTAAAATTGGAGGAAAGTGCCCATGGGTCAACCAAGATATGTATGATGTTTGACTAGTATGATGGGACGAGTGTGACATACATTTACATCATTGGCAAGAAAAAGAACATCCTGCATGCTTAGACCCATCTCCTCATATCTTCGACGTTTCATTTCTGGAAGTTCAGGTAAAGAATCACGAATACCGTTCACATATTCTTCAGTTAATATAACTTCTGGAAGATCAGGTTCAGGAAAATATCGATAATCTGCAAGTCCTTCCTTTTTCCTCATTGTAACTGTTTTCTAATAGGAGGAGCAAAAATAGAAATGAAAACATAAGCATAAACCTAGCTAAGGATAAGTGATCATGTCATACTGAATAATCAGAATCTGATAATCAGTTCTTATAAAATTAGGTTTAAAGGAAATAGTGTTTAAATGTGTTCCTACTCATTGAAGTCATAATAATCAAATAATCAAATAATCAACTGAGGTTTTAGCAAATTATGGTTATTTAAGAGACAAATAGAGATAATGACCAACAATATCAATTTTAGTGAAATAGAAATATAAGTCCTGCAAATTAGAATAAAAAAGAGGAATCAAAACTGATTATTTGCCCCTCAATTAATCATACAATGTTTTATATACAAACTTTAAAAGTTCATTATTATGACTTCAAGGTTGCAATATCAAATGAATAGTTCCAAAATGTAAATCCAAACACCCACTATTATAGCATAGCAGAGCATAATTGAGGTGTCGTATAACCTGAGAGCCTTCTTCCCAGAGACGTGTTTCTTGCACAATTTCATCGGCTTGCCCTTCATTATAAAGTGCTGCCTGTCTTGCTATCTCGAAATCAATAGCTCTACTCATTGCTGAAAATGAATTCAGATTCTTTATTTCAACCTATCAAAGAACAAAAAATGATAAGTTTAGTTGCAAACAAGAAACAGAAGCATGTTAAAACACCATTTTCTACCGCTCGAACTAATTATCTGGTTTTGATTATTCAATATCACAAAACCACTTTCAAAACACACATCCAAACAACGCCTTGAATTGATATAAGAAGCAATTTTTTTTGCATTTGTCATCCTTATATTTAGCATAGTGAAGTACCTTGGTTCCGAATTGTAATTGTCCAATTGGACGAATGGAAACATTTACATCACAACGAAGAGATCCTTCTTGCATATTTCCATTACCAACTCCCAAATATCTCACTACCCTTTGCAACTCAGCAGCATATTCTGCAGCCTCGATTCCCGTTCGCATATCAGGTTCAGATACAATTTCAAGCAGTGGCACCCCTGCTCTATTCAAATCGACCTGCTCCCAAGAAACAAAATCAACCAGAAATCTTCAAAATATGTATACTATAATTCTTCAAAGAAAAAAACTATAATCACAAATTTGATAACAGAAGTTAATCGTTTGACTCTTCTTTTGATACAGAGTAACTTTTTTACGCCAGTTTCAGTTGTTCGCGTAAAAAGATTATTTTGATCATAGTTTTCTGATCATTTAGTGTCAAACTACATGGCGTTTGGATTTGCATTTTCTAACTGATCATTTCAAGTTGAAGGAAAAAAACAGTTAGGAACTTTACATTTATCTTACAGCTACTCGTTATATGATTAGTGAAATTTGATAACTCTGACCATAAATAAAATAGACAATCATTATCATAGTCAATTTACGCAAACATTCAAAGCCGATTATCGTGACTTCAATAAGCAGTTATCAGTTTACACACACCTTCAAACACCCATAATTTGAGAATGATCACCTGTGAATAGGTCCCACTTCCTGTGTGAAGTAGCTTCCCGGCATCCTCCTCCATATGAACCCTAGTAATCCCAAATCTTCTATGCCCTCCACCAAATTCAAGTGGAAGATCCAAATCAATGAACCCATTTGTGGCAATTGGAATATCAAATTGTGAAATTTGGTACCCTTTTGGAAGATCAGGATAAAAATATTGTTTCCTATCAAACTTTGAAGTCATAGATAATTTACAATTGAGTGCAAGACCAAGCATCACTGCATACTCGATTACTTTAGAACTCAAAACAGGCAAAGCACCAGGTAAACCCATACAAACGGGGCAAACACATGAGTTTGGTTGAGACCCGTAATTATAAGCACAACTACAGAATGCCTTTGTTATAGTCGATAACTGCACATGTGTTTCTATACCGATAATTGCTTCATAATCTTTCAATACTTTCTCAACGGCTTTTGCTCGTGCGGTTTCTGTGAAGTTTGAGGGAGCTTGTTGTTTTGTTTTAAATGAAGTGTCCATTTGTGTGCTTTGCATTGAACAAAAGATAACATGTTTTCTTGCTATGAATGCAGACGAACAAGGTAATAATGGGCGGGTTTGAATGCCTCTAAATAGCTTAAGAGCCATTAAAACTTTATTTAACTAATTCAGGTTTGGATGTATCAATGAGAAGTATCTGCCAAGTATCGAAATAACACATTAAGTTTCAATCAAGATTCAATAAAATCTAGTGAAAAAATGCACAAAATTCACAGAACAAGCTGCAGATTTCCAAACTTATAAAATGGAAAATTTAAGTATACCCAAAATACTTGAAAATTAACCAACATTCAAAGAAAAAATTCCGAAAAAGTAAAACCTAAAAATTATCAAGCTGAAATATTTTAGACGTGAAATTTGAGTACACCCAGAAAGGAATTTATTCAATTCACACATAATTAACCAAGATTTAAGATTAATAGTGAAATAAACACAATAAACAACCCCACATTAATTTCATACAGTTAAGCTGAAAGTTTCAAACTTCTTATCACATTTTAGTATTACTGACCGAAAACAGCAGACATACAAAACTTGAAGTAACCCAAAAGGCAATTCATATTAATTTTCTTGAATGCAAATAACTTGCATACAGCAGATAATAATATGAACATTAAGAAATCTTAGAAAAATTATGAGGGAATATCAAGATTATAAAAAAGAAGCATTAAAGCTGTTTACTTTACCTGGATAGAATTCAATAAACTATGATGCTATGCGATAATGAGCAAAATGAGAATATATTAGGTCTTTTTTCCACATCCTTGTATACAAAAACCCTTAAATACAGATTCAACTGCTCGTCTCTGTATGTGTGTTTGAGGTTTTGATAAGCTTGTCGAACGGCTATGGAGGAATTGAAAATTAACGATTAGATGGTTAGGGTTTTATAGAATAAACGTTCGAGCAATAAAATAAAGGTGGTCGTGCCGGAGTGGTTATCGGGCATGACTAGAAATCATGTGGGCTTTGCCCGCGCAGGTTCGAATCCTGCCGACCACGTTTGTTATCCTTTTATTTTGCAACCTTTTAAGCCTATTTGATTATTTGCGTAAACTTTTCTATTTATTTTTAACACATCTTATGTAATTAGTTTACTTTTCTCGTGTGACATATGTGTCTCTTAAAACATTGTACAAGTTGTCGGTGCATCCGTGATGATTCGTATCTTATTCATAGTTATTAACTTGTGACTCGACTCGTGATTAGTAGTTTCAATTTTTAACTCGTGACTTGTGACTCGACTTGACTCGTAAAAGTCACGATTTTACTATAAATATAAATATTTATATGCATATGTATATTATTGTTTAAAATTATTATTCTTAAATGAAATAAAACATTGTGAGAGTCGATAATTAAGTCGTTCATCAGCAATCAACACAATTATTTAATTTAAAATAGATTATAGTCATTTCTTTTTCAGTTTTGTCATTTTATTTTTTATATTACATTACATTAAAAGTTTGTCTAGTTTTCTGACTCGTAAGAGTCGCACAAGACTCGAAAGAGTCACACACGACTCGTAAGAGTCAAAGTCATTTAAAAGTCGGGGTCTGAATCGCATCGTTTTTTGTTTTTGTTTTTGATTCAACTCGTAAGAGTCGACTCGTAAATCATAAAATTTTAACAACTATGATCCATTGACCACATTTGTTTTTATTTGTCATGTTTTTCTCTAGTGACTATATTAAACTTTAGTAAGTTTTTAAATTGTTATCTAGTATATGGGTTTAGCATTAAAAACATATGGTATTGAACCATTTTTATGTGTATGTTGAGTGGAAATAAAACATTGTTTCCACTTTTTATACAGAGAGTAGGAGGTAGCACGGTTCGATTTGAGACGGTTTTGGACACTAACCGTAATCAAATCGAATATGACGGTTAATGGATATTAACAATCGTTGGGTTCTGTTAATTGGCGGACCGGTTAATGGTTAATTTTGACGAGTCGGTTAATTCTTACGGTTAATGCAAAAAATGTGTAATAAAAAGTCTATATAATAAAGTACGATTTACTTTTTAGATCCAAAAAGGCAAAAGTGAATATAAATGGATGTTAAAATTCAGAATTGGTTTAGAAGTCCATATGTAAAGTCCATATATTATATTGGTTCATTAACAAAGTCCAAAACAAAACAACAAAAGTCCACTATCAATAATACAAAAATTAGTATATATATTAGTATATATATTAGTATATTTATTTGAATTAATAAAAACTTAAATATTTAAGGCGGGGCGGTTAATGGTGGATCGGTTATGGACATTAACCAGTAACCGAACCACCATAGGCGGTTAATTTCATTTTACATAACCAGACCGTCGGTTTGTGTGGTGGATCGGTTAAATGGATTGGTTTAGCGGTTAATTCGATTACGGTTTGGTTAAACGGTTTTTGTGCTCACCCCTAATAGAGAGTGAGGTTAAAATGAGAAAAGTAACATTTAGTGAGGATGAAGGAACCAATCAGAATATTTCACGTGTAACAAAACTCATTTTCCTTTACGTTTTTAAAAATTAAATATATCAAAAACGGAAAGTCAAAAATTATAAAAATTGCACTATTAAATTCAGCGTTTTTTCTCTTCGATTAGACATCTCACATGATATACTTTCGACGAACTTTTTTCCTCAGTGGGTATTGTAAACGACTATCACATGTGATACCAACGACTATCACATGTCATAGTATATTGTACAATTCGTAAAACTCATAAAAAAGGTTTTCGTTGAAAGTTTATCATGTGAGATGTCTAATTGAAGAGAAAAAAAATGTTGAATTGTATGTTGCAATTTATAAATTTTTGACTTACCTTTTTTGAAATATTTAATTTTTAAAAAGGTGGGGGAAAGTGAGGTTTGATGAAAATGAATGGTGAGATAAATTCCTTCATTCTCAAAAGAATTTTCATTCTCAAAAGAATTTTCATTCTCATTTAAACCCCACTCTTTAACATATATTAAAAATAAAATATCTAACTAGGCTTCAAATCGTACTACCGTTCCCTGTATCAGTGAAGAAAACTTGATGTGTCCCGAACCGACGATTTTTAGAGGCGGTAACGTTGTTAGGGAATACTGCGATGTCAACAGCAGGACGATCAATGGTTTTGATATTTATAATTTGCATGGGGCTAAACCTCTGAACTATGTCACTAGATATAAGTTCCTAAACTAGTTGGTGATAAAGATGATCTAGAGTTGTCTCAACACGGTCGAATTTGAACGGAGTTCATTTGAATAAGTTAGTTGTTAAACTAGGCTTTGATATTTTTGGGTTTTGTTGGTTTTATTATAGGTGGAAAAATGGGAGGGTCATAATGGGTATGGGTCGAAACTGACTTGAGTCAAAATAAACTATTTAAAATTTAGTCAAAAGTTTTAATTGACAAAAATACCTTTAAACAAGTAATACATCTTTTAAATTCCTCATGAATCTCTTACTGGAATGAACCTACATAAATAATCTATAATAGTAGCTCAAGTATAATTCACTGTCATTTTTAAACAATCAAATTTATTGAAAATATAATTTTTAGGCAGTATATGATGTTATAAAAAAAATATTTTTTAAAATCAAATTTGTTAAATATATGTCAAATTTTGCATTAGTTTTCTTTTGGAAATTTATCAAGTATTTAGGTTATACACTGAGCAATATGAACAGTCATTTTGGTTCGAAGGATATTAATTTAGAAGATATTTGATTTTGTGGTAAGTTAATCTATATATTATTTCGATTTTAAATATTTTAGAAGCATTTATATATTATATTGAGATTAAATTATTAGAGTACAACAATTTTTAAAAGTATGGGAGAACTAATGAGATTGTGCCATTTGTATAAAAACTCATTTACCCTCATCCTTTTGAAAATTAATTATCTCACAAACGTCAAATTGAAAAATTAAAAAAAATTGCACCATAACAATCAGTGTTTTCTCCTATTCGATTAGACATCTAATAAGGTATACTTTCGACAATTTTTTTTTCATTTTTTTGGTGAGTTTTATAAATTATTAACACATGTGTTAACATGCTGCGTTTATTGTTTAGGGTTTAGGGATTGGGGTTTAGGTTTAGAGTTTAGGGTTTTGTGCAAAACCCTAAACTCTAAATCTTACTAAACTCTAAACCCTGCTAAAACTTAAACCCTAAACCCTAACCGTAACCCTAAATTAAATGTACAACCAAACACTAACACTTGTGTTAATAGTTTATAAAACCTACTTAAAAAACAAAAGAAAACTCGTCGAAAGTATACTTTGTGAGATGTCTACAAAGATGAATTTTATGGTGTAATTTTCATAATTTTTCAATTTTTCGTTTGTGAGATAATTAATTTTTAAGATCTTAGGGGTAAATGAGTTTTTGTACACGTGGAGCATTCTTATTGGTACTTCCATTCTCTCAAAAAATATTGTACTTTATTGAACTTTTATCATATTATCTTATTTGGCTTACGACGGGAAAAGAATTGAAATATAATTATGAGATTTCATAAATTTTACATGTTTGTCCAATTCTCCCGTTGAGAGATTTTTTATAGCCTAGTATTGCCCATTTGATAACAAACTAGGAATTTATACCGGCGCTTCACGACGGGATTGAAAATTCTACATATTAAAAGTTAGAATTTCTAATCGATGTTTATCTAGCAAAACGAAAAATCTAATTGCATACGCGAAATTGGCTTCATTAGTTAATACTTACAGATTAATAACTAATGTAATAATATATATACAACGAACATATAAAAATGATAATGTGTATGATCACGAATATTGCTCTATGACGAAAATGTGACTCTTGATAATTTTTTTAATGTATACACTTATTGTTTATATATATCATTTACCTACTTTGTATTGTACATACATGTTTGATATGTTTTAAGATTGAATCTTATTTTAACAATAGATAAAAAGGGTCCTCTTCTTAATATGTCTACATATTTTATAAGTTCTATTGATCTATAAATAATCTAATAAAATAATACATACGTGTGAAATTAATTTCGGTCGTCAATACTTTTAAGTTGTATTAATCAATAATTAATGCAATTTTAGAATACAAAGATTTAAACAATGAAAGATAAAAACAATACGTATGAACCCGAACATTGCTCTATAACAAAAACGTTACTCTTTATAACTTCACAAAAGCATACACTTATCATCCACATACAATTTATTAACATTGTATTGTACATCATGTGAAATATGTAAGTGTGAAGTTCATTTCGATTGCTAATACCTTTTAAGTTATATTATTTAAAAATTGCTGCAATCATAGAATAAAAATATTTATATGATAAAAGATAAAAATAATAATTTGTATGAACCCGAACATTGCTATGCGATAAAAAGTGTCACTCTTTATAAATTTATAAATGTATACACTTATCATTTATATATAACTTATCTACATAATAGTGTACACCGTGTAAGATATGTTTTAGGATTGCATTAAAAAATCAATAAAAGACAAAGTAAAAGAAGACGATATAGTTACTATTTATCACATAAGCGTTAATTTAATTTCGATCGTTAATACGTTTTAAGTTATATTGATCAATAAATAATGCAGTTATAAATTACAAATATTTATACAATGCAAGATAAAAATAATAATGTGTATCAACATGAAAACATTACACGTTATAACTTCATGAATGCATACACGTATTATTTATATACAATTTATCTAGATTGTACTATACATCTTTTGAGATTTATTTTAGGATCATAAAACAGAAAAAAAAAAATATTTTAACTTTGTCACAAAAGTTAGGAAGTGAAAGAATTTATATTCTAAAGGTACTATATTGTAAATATTAATTATGCATGAACCTCAAGTAAATTAGTTACTAACTCCGGGGGCTTCATGTAACAATAGAAATAGGTGGGAAAAATAAAATCACGGAGCAGACTCGAACTATTGATCTTCAGCAAAAACCAACATTCAAAAATCATGGAGCTAGACGCCTACCTTTGTTCAATATCTTTATTTATTTTTTATATTCATCTCAAAACTTGACAAACTTTGATTATTTTTAGCCCAAGCTTCGCGCCGGGTTAAAATACTATTTAAAATATGATTTGATATTTTTTAGGGAAAAGAAAGTAAACACTCACAAACGCACTCTAACTTACCTATTTGTTAAATATACTTTTATTAATATATGTCGTACCAGATTTCATTGTTTGTGTTTCCTCAAGTAAAAAAGTAAGTTTTAATATTTTTTTAGTTATACCTATTAGTTATAACAAAAAAAAAATGTTAAAAATGTAACATTGAAGTTGACAATTTGATTAAACAAATCGATTAACAAATTAAAGCATAGTCAATTAACATTAACAATATAAATATAAAGCAAAGGTATGTAATAAATAATAGAGAGAAAAAAAGGTCATGAGATTCAAACCTGGGTGAGCGGAGTCAACATTTTGGGAGCACAAACCATCAAGCTATTCAAACAACTGGAACTTATTTTATATATATAATATTAATTGAACATGAAAAGACAAACTATAGAATCTTCTTTTACTGTTCATATATTCTCAAGGATTGATTTTACAGGAGAATAGAAGTCCAGTATAGTCCAGTTCCCTTATCAAATAGTTCATTAAAGCCTAAATTTGGAGCTTCGGGTTAAAATTGTCAGCTCTAATTTTATCTAATAAACTACTAAAGCATAAAAGTAAAATGTACTAGCCTTTATGTAACAACTAAGGATAAGGAAAATGAGGTTTGTCATGACTTGGGTTAGTGTAGTGTTCGGATGATGTTCATGGAACACTTTTAGATTACTAAGTGGATAGATTTTGATGTAGACACTAGAACTCTATCAGTTTAGCCATTGTTCTAAATTGGTACTCTCTCCATTTCAATTTAACTGTCCATGTTTCCTTTTTGGGATGTCTCAAAATTGTCCACTTTCAATTTCAACCAATAAAAAACTGTTTAAGTGAAGAATAATAAAATCTTATAAGTCAGTAGTGTAATTATTGTACTTTTCTAAATTATGTGCGTATTTGTAGTGGACAATTAAATTGAAACGGAGGTAGTACGTCCCTAGGGACTAGGTTATCGTGATACTGATCAAATTAGACTGCCTAACTCCTAACACTGCCCGATGAGGACTAGTGACCCTTTTTGGATTATTGGGATTCTTGGGTGCATGAATAAATTTACAGACTAGTATGTTTATGATATTTCTTAACACCTAAGTCTAATAAATTATTATCTTCGTTGTAACTAGTTATTAACTTTGTATGTCTAAATTATCAGTTTAATAGAATTTAGGGGTTTATGCATCTTAGATCACTTTCTGGACCTTTGATTTCTTTTCTAAACGGTTTTAACAGCTCAGATACTTCTGTCATGACCTAGACCCTTCTTTACAATCAGTTATTCGTCCCTAACTAATCCATGATGGTTTTCTATGGCTTTGAGTTCAGACCGTGTTCAAATATGGTTATTTGATAGTACACTATGTATTCTACCGTAGTGTTTCGAGAGGATCAATATGTATTCAATTATGATAATGTTTCCATAACTTACTATGTATATCACTCATCGATGTTTCCATAGCTACTGACTATAACACATATAACTACTTACCCTAATTAGAATCCAATTTAAAGGTTATAGTCACGTGAAAAACTGAAAATGGTGATCAGCTTAGTGTCATTTAAAGTTTAAACGTACAAAGTTTAATAATTCTCAATTATAATTAATTTAACATCATCCCTAATTACACCTATTTAAATCAAGAAAAAGATACCACTACTGCTCCCAAAGTATGAAAACAAACATTTCTAATATTAATAAATTATAAACAGAATAAGAACATTATAACGAATTGATAAAAGAAAATGAATAGATATTACCAAGGTAGAATAACTTTTGTATTTCTTCCGAATATCAAAAGCGTTGCAATGCTAGGAACTACTAATTAACTACTAACTATTATTGATTAACTAAACTAAAAGGAAAAAATAAACAAAGAAAGAAAATTATGAAAGTGTGTTTTTGTTGGTGAAAGAGATAATGAAAGGATGTGAGTACTTATAGGAAAGTTTGACCCATGGGTTAAACCGGATCCAAAACTCGAACTCGA
The DNA here is from genome assembly GCA_963930675.1 of Gnaphalium uliginosum. Classification (NCBI taxonomy): domain Eukaryota; kingdom Viridiplantae; phylum Streptophyta; class Magnoliopsida; order Asterales; family Asteraceae; genus Gnaphalium; species Gnaphalium uliginosum. The sequence continues at coordinate 34,815,578 of OZ005680.1, read as the reverse complement.
AAACCGAATCATCGCATAACCGAGTGAAAATCACAATTGTCGAGACCGGTATGTCATGACCGAGTAAATATCTAATCATGATCAATATTTGGTGCTGTATGCATGGAAATTTTGATCAATGACTGAGTCGGTTATGGGCGTGACCGAGTATATTAGCGCATGGCAAAGTGGGGTTGCGCGTGACCGAGGAAAGTGGCGCATGACCGAGTAAAGTGACGCACGAGCGAGTAAAGTGGCGCATGACCGAGAATTCTTTGATTGTTGGTCGCTTGGCCGAGAATTTTTGCGTGTGCCCGAGCATTTGGATCGCTTGGCCGGTAAAACTTGGTTGTAACCGGGCTTGCTAGGTCATGACCAGGTTGTACCAGGTCATGACCGAGAAATCAAGGTCTTGACCGAGTAATATCAAGTCATGACCGAGAAATCAAGATTGTGACCGAGGAAACTCAGGTCATGACCGAGAAATCAAGGTGATGACCGAGTAAACAAGGTCATGACTTGGTCGTGATTTGATTAACTTCGTTATGTTGCCTTATTATCGTTTTAGCTTCTTCTTTTTTTGAACGACGATTTTATTATAAATTAGCAAGGGGCTAGAAAGAAAATTACAAACTCGAAAGACTAGGATTTTGCATCAAGGTTACCTGGTTGAATTTAGATTTACAATGACTAGAACACCAGGTAATGAAAAACGAACAATACCATCAAATAAAACATCCCTTCTGGGATGACTATTGCCAAAGATCATCTGATTCCTGAATCTCCACACAAGCCACCACTTCACGTAGCAAATACCTTCAAGAACATTCTTCAAAGACTTAGGCAAACGGGTGTTATTGAACCATGAAAGCCATTCATCTTAAGAGCTTATATCTGGATCATCAAGCTCCCACCAACGTATCACCTTACTCCTCACTTGACGAGCCAAAGAGCACGAGAACAAAAGATTTGATGTGCATAAAGGACAAACAATAGAGGGAATTTCCAAGCCCCTAAGAGAAAGATTAAGCTGAGTTGGAAGACTATCCAAACGAACTCTCCAAGCGAACACATTCACCTTAATGGGAATAACTTTCACCCATCTCGTAGGCACGTCATCCACAGATAAAAAAGAATCATTAAGCAGGTTACGAACCGATTTGTCCGAGAATTCTTCCGTAACCTCCAAAGACCAGAGCCAACGATCATGCATTTGAGGTAAGATTAAATCAGCAAGACAAGAAAGTAACTCGTTATGCTGCTCTTCTTCTGCCCCACCCCCTGGAGAGCGACGAAAAGAGTAAACAACCGATTCATGATGCATTTTATCAGCAATAGAAATATTTTTATGAGTTTCTAGAGCATATAATCTCGGAAGTTGGTACTTCAAAGCCTTATTTCCCAACCATACTTCGTCCCAAAAGAGAGTATCCGCACCGTTTCCTACCTTTTTTCTACCAAGAGTCATAAGATCAACTCCTTTACTTGTAACAGAGTTTAACTCTCGAATGATATCCAACCAAAGAGAGGATCTAGACGAAAGATTGGAACAGTCAAGGGCACCTCGAACGCCATGAATAGCCTTAGTGAATCTGGACCATAATAAAGAACCTTAAGAAATAAAGCGTCAAACCCATTTGAACAACAAAGCACGGTTTAATGCAAAGAAACTAGACACTCCATTACCATCCTTTTTCTTCGAAGCCAAAACTTTATTCCAACAAACCCACACCATTTTCCTATTTGAACTCCCATCCCCATTAAAAAAGTTTCTGCAAATCGACTCCATATTCTTAACTCTCATGGGAACTTTGAAGATAGACATGTGAAATAGAGGTATAGAGCTAAGGACAGATTTAAGCAATGTCAACCTCCCACCAATCGAAAGAGTTTTAATCTTCCATTTTGATAAACGAGAAGACAATTTGCAAGTAACCTCATCCCATGATTGAATTCGAGACATAACACCCCCCCACTTTAACACCAAGGTAATTAAAAGGAGAAGTGAAAGTAGAACATCCCACAATAAGAGCAGCAGATTCTACCTCATCAGAAGAAACACCAATCCCCATTAGCTTGCTTTTGTGCATATCTATTTTAAGACCCGAAGCCATGAAAAAACACTTCAAAACCTTAACAATTGTATGAAGATTTGAGGTATCCCATTCGCCTACAAACACATCATCATCAGCATAGAACAAATGTGAGATCGTTAAAGAGTCATCAATGGTAACTCCCTTGTATAAGCCAGCATTCAAAACTTTACCAAAAGAAATATGCAAGTTTTCTATAATCAGAATAAATAAAAAGAGTAATTATAAACAAGCCTAATTAGCAAGACCTAACCATACATTTTTTGACACATGTTGTGACACCCGGCGAATTTGGCCGTCATTAGTGACTAATCATAGATCATTATTACTTGTATTTAGTATGAAATAGGACTAAGTGCGGTAACAGTTCGTATGTATATAAACATATATACGCGTACGTAATTAATTTTGAATTACGCAATTTCAATCGGATGGAATCCGACACAATAATATGGACGTTGGTGAAAACTTTTTCTTAAATAACGTAAATCTATTTTATAATTAAATAGTAGTTATTTACATTATATTATTATAGTACAATAATATACGAACACTTTACGTTTTATGCAAAACGTATCGTACGGGACGAAAATGCGCGAAGCGCGCCCGACAACCGAACGAAACTCGATTATTATTTTAATAACTTAAAATGAAATATTTTAAATAAAACTTCAATCAAAATATACGCGAATAAATCATTAACGAAAAACTTGAATAATAAACGTTTAACGTTTAAACGAACGACGAAACGAACGGGTAAACGAGCACCGCGCGTAACGCAAATTGGGGAATTAATTCAAGACACTCACATGTGGGTGGGACCCACAAAAATCTGCAGCCCCCTCCCCTTGCCTCTTCCCCATACTCTCTTTTCCTTTCTCTTTTCCCACACTCAACCACAAATTCACTTTCACACACCACCCTCCTCTCTCAATTCTCTCCCCCCCCTCTTCTTTCTCTGCATTTCCAGCCCCCAAACCCTCCCCAAATCACCACAAACCACCAAGAGCATCACCATAAACCACCATAGCATCATCTCTTTCGGTTTGCAAGAAAAAGCAAGAAAACGAGCTCTCGACGTCTATTTCTTTGTGCTTTCATCATCTCCTTTGTAAGAAACTTCATCCCCCTTTATTTTACTTAAAACATACTTATAATCATGTTACAATGTCCATATAACAAGATTATGTCCAAAAACAAAGCCGAAAATCGTTTTGAAAACACAAAAATACTAACAGTTTCTGGGCAGAAATTTGGCCCGACTTCAAGGGAAAGTTTCGTGCTCAAAACTTAACCAAAATGGACGAATCAAAAGACAAAAATTAAGTTCAAAGAGTTAGCTTTCAGATCCAAGTGGTTTCATAATATTTCGACACCGTTTGATACCCGAAAACGATTTTACAAAAACATGTCGCATTTCTGTCTCGGGTGACAGATTTTTGACCCGACTTCTCGAGTCCATAACTCGAGCTACACAACTCCAAATGACCTGAAATTGGTACCAAAATCTCACAAATTCTGTTAACTTCAAAAAGTTCTTTTATGACATCTCCTGAAAACACACGGATTTTCCCAGAAAAATAGATCTTTGAACTTGTGTCCAGATTGGTCAAGATTGGACCTCAGAGGACAAATAGAATTTTTATAAATACTTAGACTTACCCTAAAATTCTGGAAAAATTATTTTAAGTAGCTAACACATGTGGGAATATCGTATAAAAATTTCGTAATTTTTATTGAAGGTTTGACCATCTAAATCGAACTCACAAAACCGGGCATTTTAGAAGGAAATCTGACCGGGACTGTTAATGATTCTCGAGGTTAAAAGAGAACACCTTCGGGTTTGTCAAAAATTATAAAACTTACTTTATACAAGTGCTAAAACATTGAGATTTAATGTGTAAAAGTTTCGGATCAAAATAAGTACGTTTGACCCAACCATAAAACGAAACTCATCAATACAGACCGAAAACTGAGTCTGTGAACTCAGTCTGTGGACTTAGCGACACTAACTTTAGTGTCGCAACACTCGATCTCAGTCTGTAAAACCTTCGGTCTGTGAATATAGCGACACAAATCTTGTGTCGCAAAACCCTTCGAGTTTGAGTCTGTGTCGCACAGACTGAACCTCCCGAGCTTAGCGACACAACCCTTGTGTCGCTAGCCAACAGTATTAACATGCGACACTACCTTTGTGTCGCAACTCTTTAAAGCCAGCAGTACTAACTTGTGTCGCAACCTGCGACACAAGCCTAGTGTCGCTAGACAAGCAGTGTTAACTCGTGTCGCAACATTTTATACCGAACAGTACTAACCTGCGACACAAACCACTGTGTCGCACGCCTATTTAAAATCTCGACTTGCGACACCAACTCTTGTGTCGCACAGCTAATTGAATTTCATACTTTGCGACACTACCTTTGTGTCGCAACACCTCATAGCGACATAACATAGTGTCGCATAAAACAGTCTGATTGAAAACATATTTTACTAAGGAACGTTTTCGTGAAACAACAACTATATCATATACGACACTACTCGTACACGTAATACATATACTCTCATAAGTATACATCGAAACAAAACATAATAATAATGTCTTTGAGAATTATTATTACAAAACGTCACCAACGGGCCGTACACGTTTTCTAAACACACGTGATAAACAAACTTTGGACATAACTAGTTGAGTGGACAACTAGCATGGATGATCTTTTGAGACATCTACTTACTTATAACCTTATGCGTTTAGGGCGCTAGAAGGTTACTTTTGGGAACACTTGTTTACTATTTGTAAACACTCTGTACAAGACTCAGGTGAGTCTCATAGCCCCACTTTTACTTTTACTGTTTTACTTACTTTGGGGTGAGAATACACTGCTTTGTTTTTATGAACACAAGTACTATGAAAACACTTATACGGATTCCATGGGTAAACTAAACCAAACTACGATGGTCTCCAACAAATATCATAGCCCGTTAATACTAAGCGCGAACATTATGGATAGATCTATCGGGAACTGACAGTCCGCCGTCCGGGGTTAGTCGCTCTAACTACTATACGGACGCATAATAATTCGTAATCCGAGTGTACTGGTTTATACACTTAACTGGAGACACCAACTACGGTTAAGCTTCGGAACTATGAGCCCATGGCAATGGTATACTATGATTTACTTTGGCATTCGTGCTACTACGATAACTCTGAAATCTTCTGGTTCATACTATGATTTTAACTACGTAAACCTATGAGCTCACCAACATTATTGTTGACCTTTTAGCGTGTATTTCTCAGGTACTCAACAACCGTAGGGTTGCCCGCAGGACTGCCTGCTAGCCCGAGTCGCATGCATCATACGTTTATGAAGATTTGCTTGCATTATTTTGTAAAATCGCTATGTACTAGAATCTTTAGGATTTCATCTCGCGAACTCGAGACTGATGTAAACTTTAATTATATTAATGTAACTACTTTTGTACTATTTTTCAAAACGTCTCATATAGAGTCGTTTACTTTTCCTTTCCGCAATGATTACTGGATTAGTCGCGCCCCGACCCGACTTCCGCTGCACAGTAAATCTGGGGGTGCGACACATGTACTCTACTTATTCTCTCTCCTTATATTTACCGATCATTTTATTTAACAAGTGCACCAATCAAATTTTTAGATCTACTTTTAGGTTTAGATAATTAGGTTCATCAAACATTTTTCAATAAAAAAAGGAGATAGAGGATCCCTTTGTTTTAAACCTTTATGAAATTGAAATTCCAAGGTCGGCCTACCATTAACAAGAACCGATCCCATGGCAGATTTAAGGTATCCATTGATCCACCCACGCCATTTGTTACCGAATTCAAACAATTTCAAGCCATCATCCAAGTAATCCCATCACACCGAGTTGAAAGCCTTCCCGAAATCAACCTTAAAGATCATGGCTTTTAACTTCTTATTTTTACACCAGGAAAGAAGTTCATTTAAAATGAAAGGACCATCAAGGATTTGCCGATTAGCAACAAATGCCGATTGAACTTCACTAATGAGATCCGAAATAACATGACTCAATCTATTAGCCAAGATCTTGGCAATGATTTTATACACACTTCCAATTAAACTTATCGAATGGAAATCTTTAACCAGTTTTGCATCAAGAATCTTTGGAATCAAAGCTATAAAAGAAGAATTACAGCCTCTTGGAAATGTAGAAGACAAAAAGAAGCATGTAACAACAGCCAACACATCATGGTCAATAAACTTCCAATATCTATAAAAGAATTCAAACGTAAAACCATCAGGACACGGCGATTTATTTGTGCCACAATCCCACACCGCACTTTTAATCTCATCATACGATATATGTCGTTTCAAGTCAGCAACCTGTTCCAATGACAACTTTTTAGGAGAGTGAGAATCTAATTTGATTCTAAAATCATCCGCCTTAGAGAATCAGTTAGCAAAATGATTTAGGAATTCATTTTTCACTTTGCATGGATCCACAAGCCACTCACCATCGACAAGAACCCCACGAATTGCAGGTTGAGATCTTTTGTTGTTGAGAACTCCATGGAAGTATTTAGAGTTCTCGTCACCTTCCGTAGACCATCAGACCTTAGCTTTTTGAGCAATGTCCAAAGTTTCAATAGAGTTCAAATTGTTAAGCTCCTTAATTAACATAGTCATGTGGTTTAAAATCTCTTCGTTACTTCCACCTTGATCAAGCAATTTATCCACTTCAGACAACTTGGTTTGAATTGAGATTTTAGCATTATTAGATTTTTTCTTTACATCTTTAGACCAATGCTTTATAGCCTGTTTAAGAGATTGAAGTTTCTTTTTCAATTGAATCATGCCATTAGTCTCAACTATATTCATATTTTTCCACGTATCTTCCACCATCTTATCAAAACCCTCCATTTGAAACCAAGAATGAAATATCCAAAACGGAATGGCACCATAATCGATATTCATCTCAAGCATCAAAATGGGATGATAATCAGGTAAATGTCGATCTAAACATATAGCCGATAGATGAGGGAACAACGCCATTAAACCTTCAGAAATAAGAAATCTATCTAACTTACTCATCTTGGTAGCCGTTTTATGAGCCCATGTATACGTGTATCCCCTAATGGAAGGTCCACCAAACCTGTCAACGAAATAAAATTGTTAAAGACATTTGCTCCTTGAATGTTAAACAAAGAACCATATCGCTCCTGTTCCGTACGAACTTCGTTAAAATCTCCCAACATCACACACTCTCCATCCCACATGTCCATCATATGGCATAAATAATCCCATAAAACCCTTTTTCTGTTAATTCTTGAGGAGCGTTAACTGAGATAATAAGCAATCTTGTAGAAGTTGGAACCCATACTCCAATAATAGCCAAGATATAATCAAAAGAAGTAACATTTTTTTGGCAAACAGATTAGACTCCCAAACGCACAATAAACCGTTGGAGTTACCTACAGACGAACTAACTGCATAGTCAAATGAAAAATTACCCCACAACGCCTTAGTGGTAAACAAATCCACATGCTTCATGTTTGTTTCTTGAAGAGCTACGAAATTAACTCTATGTTTCAAACATAACTCCTATATCCATCCTTTTTTAGCCTTGTGGCCAAGGCCTTGAATATTCAAGGACATAAAATTCATCTAAAAACATTGCAACCTCCCTGTGAATCGATAATTACTTCTATATTCTTCATACATCCTTCCATATTGTATCCCATAGTTTGGCCTACCTTAACCAAATCATCTATTACTTCCAATATATATCCTCCAACTTTAACTTTCTGTGTATAGCAACCACCATTTATTTGCGAAGAAACACTTTCTTTGCTTCCTGTCCCATTTCCTTTCTTCGATAGAGATTGAACCCGAGCATTAACCACTTCTATATATTCCGTCTCTCCTTTTTCTCCATCAATATTTTCGTTGGTTTTTAAAGAATCTCAATTACCTTCAGGTGTAAAACCCGGAGGATATTGCAAATCTTCCTCCTTTGATTTGGCTTCATAAGTCTTCTGCGTATCTAATAGCTCATATAAGTTAAAAGGATTATCAGAGTGTATTTCTTACTCCACTGTCTTGTTATTAATATTCTCATTTTCATGCATATGGTAATTCTCATGCACAAAACTGGACTCAGAAACCCTATCAACATCGCTATCCTCCTCATTTGCATTCCCTTTTTTCTTATCTCCACACATCCCATCCAATCCATTTCCCATTTGTTCCTCGTCTGATGAAGATGGCTCATAGTTATCTTCATGGAAAACCGGAACCCATGCCTCCATTTCTTTGGCACGAACCCAAAATACAAATCCTTTTACAATTACTTTAAACTTTTCGCAAACAATCCTATCAAACCTTGTCTTTATACACAAACGTTTACAAGACAAGGATTTATCAGCATGATCCTTCGTGTGCTTACCTAAAGACGTACTTCTATAGTTCAAACGTCAGGAGACAACATATGATTTGTGGGAGGCAATTGCAACAAGATTTGGTGATTATAATCAACTGAAGCAAAGCCGACAGGAATTGCTAAAGAAGCAGTTTGATCTTTTTGACAACATGCAGAACGAGTCGTTTGAGGGTTTAATTTCGAGCTTTTCCCAGCTAGTTAGTGAGCTCAAAGAAGTGGATGTGGAATATACCAACCTTGAAGTTAACAAAAAGTTACTTCATTCTTTACCGGCGAAGTTTGAATTCAGGGATATGCTGATGGAAGAGATGAAAGAATTGCCAACGTGGTCTCTCGAGGACATTATTGGTAATTTGCAAGCTTACGATCTAGATATGAAGCAGAAAGCTACCAGAAAAGTACAAGTTCAGGACCCCAGTCTTCATAATGATACTTCGAACAAGGAGATTATAGAAAACTTGTTCATCTTGTGTTGAGTTACAAGAAAAACTCAACCAATACCAAGATCACAATCTCAATTTGTTAACCGATATTGAAAATCTTAAACAAGCTAATAAAGTTTAGAAAGCGAATGAAACACTTTTCAAAGAGAAATTTGAGTCTTCGCGTGTTGAGATGCACGAATTAAAAATCAAACTTTTAAATCAACAAATTGCAATTGATAGTGACATAACTGAGATTGACTTACAAAGAAAAGAATATGCTGAAGCTCAAAGCGAGATTTTGAACTATAAATGCAAGTTTTCAAATCTTTCAGCATCCTCTTTGATCTTGGATGAAATTATTCATGTACAGAAAACTTATATGAAATCCAAGACTGGAATTGGGTATCATTCGGTGCCACCGCCTACGAATTATACACCAATGCCAATTAAGGATGAAATCAAGGATTTAGTACCCACAACACCGTTAGTTGTGGATCCGATTTCTGTCGCACCCCCAAATTTAGTATGCAGCGGAAGTCGGGTCGGGCGCGACTATTCATGGATCATTACACGACTTATAACAAACGACCTCTAAATGAGACGTTTTAAATTACATTTCATAAAATATGTTGTTCACAAAAATACATATTTGTTCTATCCGCGGGTTCATGCGAAAGCTTAAAGATCTTAGTACATAACTACCAATACAAAAATAGTAATGCAGAAAAACCTCTCTGTTTGTTTGTAAAGCATGCGACTCGAGCTAGAGTTCCTTGTAGGCCGTCATACTGTTGCTGTGAACCTGAGAATACATGCTAAAATGCGTCAACACGAATGTTGGTGAGCTCACAGGTTTATCAGTAAATCGGTAAGTATGAACCACAAGATTTCATCAGTGTTTTGCAACCAAGCAAAATGTAAGTAAGTATATACCATTGTCATGAGCTCATAGTCGAAGCTTAATAGTAAGTAAGTACAGTACAATCAAGTACAAAATGCGCCCCCGCGAGTGCCTAATCCAAACACTCGTACGAAACAAATACAAGTCGTCCGTTCCTACGGAACGGTTCGTGGTAGCGCTACTACCCCGGACGGGGATTGTCAGTCCCAAATGGATCCATTTACTAATATTCGCGCTTAAGTCCATAACTAACGAAACTATGATGGGAGGTCTTCAGTAGATTAGAAAAGTACTCATGCAATCCGTATAAAATTTTATTACTTACTTGTGTTCAAATGTAAAGATAAGCAATGTATCTCACCCCGTAAGTATAAAACAGTGAAACGTGTATCCAAAATGTAACCTTCTAGCGCCCTAAACGCATAAGGTTATGTGTAAGTGAATGTCTCAAAAGATCATTCATGCTAGTTGTCCACTCAACTAGTTATGTCCAAATGTTTGTTTATCGTTTGCGTTTAGATAACGTGTACGGCCCGTTGGTGACGTTTTGTAATAATAATTCTCGAAGACATTATTATTATGTTTTGTTTCGTTGTATACTTATAAGAGTATATGTATTGCGTGTATGAGTGGTGTCGTATATAAATATTCGTTGTTACTTGCGGTTACGCGTGCTTAATAAATTGTGAAAACGTGGTCTTGATCTCACTGTTTTGTGCGACACTTAGAGTTAGTGTCGCAGGTTACTGCGACACTTGATGCGAAAGTTCAAAGGGTTGCGACACTAAGGTGGTGTCGCAAGGTGCGAAACTTGTAATAGTTGCGACACTCGGGTTAGTGTCGCAGGTTGTTGCGAAACTTAGTATTTAGTTATAAATGTTACGACACTTGGCTGCGTGTCGCAGGTTGCGACACACAGGTTCCCCTGCGACACTCAGGGTCTGATGTGGTTTCGTGTTCGGGAACTTGGTCAAACGTGCTCGGTTTGACCTGAAACTTTTACTCGACTCTTAAATATGTTTTTAGAACTTATAAAAATTAGAGTTACGTTTTATGGTTAACCCGAAAGTGTCGTTTCTATTTTAACACCAAAACAGTCCCCGTGTTCGTTTTATCAGATTTTCAGTCGTGTTCATGGCTCGATTTAACTAGGTAGAAGTCCGAGATAAAATCCAAGAAAAATACCAGTTGTTCCCCTATGTCTTGGCTACTTTCAATAATTTTTCTAGAAATTTTAGTCTAAATATTTTTAATAACTCCATTTGTCCTCGGAGGTCCAATTGTGACCAATCTAGACACATGCACATTGTTTTAATTACTGAGTTAAATCTACAAAACTTCATAGAGTGTAATCATACTACTTTTAAAGCTAACAAAATTTTTGAGATTTAGGCGAAAAACCTCAAGTCTTTTGGAGTTGTGTAGCTCGAGTTATGGACTCGAGAAGTTGGCACAAAAATCTGACCATCAGGTCAGCCCGGCGCAACGTTTTTGTAAATTCATTTTCGGGTATCAAACGGTGTCAAAAAATTACGAAACCACTTGGAAATGAAAGCTAACTTCTTAAACTTAAGTTTTGTATTTTGATTCATCACTTTTTGTTAAGTTTTGAGTACGAAAAGTCTCTTCGAAGTCGAGTTAAGTTTCTGCCCAGCAAGCTGTTGTCATTTTTGTGTTTTCAAAACGTTTTTCGACTTTGTTTTTGGACAAGATATTGTTAAGTGGACCTTATAAAATGAACATAAGCATGTTCCAAGTAATTAACATGAAAGATGGAGTTTCTTACAAGTGAAATCGATGATCTAAAAGAGAAAAGAGATGAAGATTGCTTGATCCTTCTTTTGGCTTGATTTTTCTTCTTGAAAATGGTGTGGATGAGGATAGTGATGATGGTGGCAGGTTGTGGTTGATGGTAGTTGATGGTGGTGGCTGGGATTCTTGAGAAAGAGAGGAGATAAAGAGATGAGAAGAAGGTGGAGTGTGTTGTGAGTTTGTGTGTGAAAGTAAAAGAGATGGTGAGGGGTTATGATGAGTATGGTGAGCATGGGGGGATAGGGGTGTCTTGGGCATGGGGTCGGTTTTGGTGGGTCCCACATGGGTGTGGGTTGCCTAAATATTGTTCCCCAAGTTTACATTACGTGTGGTGCTCGTTTACCCGTCCGTTTCGTCGTTCGATTAAACGTTAAACGTTTATTATTTATGTTTTTCGTTAACGATTTATTCGCGTACATTTTGATTGAAGTTTTATTTAAAATACTTCATTTTAAGTTGTTGAAATATAAGTCGAATTTCGTTCGGTTGTCGGGCGCGATTCGCTCGTTTTCGTCGCGTATTGTTCGTTTTATATATATTACCGTAATAATATAAGTTAAATAACGATTATTTAATATAATTGCGTTATTTAGGAAAATGTTTTTTACCAACGTCCGTATTTATAGAATCGGATTCCATCTGGTTTAAATCGCGTAATTAATATTAATTACGTACGTGTGTATATAAAATATACAAAATGATACTGTACTTGGCCCTATTTCAAACTAAATACAAGTAATAATGACCTAGCTTAGGTAGAAATGACGGCCAAATTTTCCGGGTGTGTGCCACAATTTCTGTTAAGAATGTTGAGTATGATGAAAGTGTGTGTGAAGTTGAAGATTGTGATGAGTTAACAACGAAGGTTGATAAATCTATAGTCAAGCCTTAAAATTTTATAATTACAAATGAGTATGAAAAGACGTCAAAACAAGGAAAATCTAAGCTTGATGCAGATAATAAATTTTGAAAACTGTTTTTCACAAGAATGTTCAAAGTGTCAAAAAGGTTAAAATACAAAAACATGCAAGTGATCAAAAAAAAGCTGTGAAAACTTTGAAACGAAAACAACCAATTGCTCAACCTTCAACTAAAAAGGAGTTAAAGTCAAATGGTCAAACTTCACATACTCTTTCATCAAAATGTATAAGTTCAAATTGTACAAGCATGAAACCTCCAAAAACTCAATCGCAACGAGTTTTTTGTTGAGAGAAGAACATGCTTTTATTGTGGACATCACGGCTACATTGTTTGAAATTGTTTGTTTCTTTTGAAGCAAAAGTTGAAGAAAAATGAGCGAAAAAGGAAATTCCAAGGAAATATTCTTCCTAAACCAGTTTTAAAGCCAAACTCATTTTCTTCAAAGTTTGTTAAGAAACAGAAGCATGTCATAACACTATTTTCTACAGCTCGAACTAATTATCTGGTTTCGATTATTCAACATCACAAAACTACTTTCAAAACACACATCCAAACAACCCCCTAATTTGATAGAAGAAGCAAACTTTCTTGCACTTGACATCAAGTTCTTACGCACAGTGAAGTACCTTGGTGCGAAATTTTAATTGTCCAATTGGACGAATGGAAACATTTACATCACAACGAAGTGATCCTTCTTGCATATTTTCATTATCAACTCCCAAATATCTCACCACCCTTTGGAACTCGGCAGCATATTTTGCAGCCTCAACTCCGGTTTACATATTAGGTTCAAATACAATTTTTAAGCTATTTGCACCCCTGCTCTATTCAAATTAACCTGCTCCCAAGAAACAAAATTAACCAGAAATCACAAATTTGATAACAGAAATTAAAAGTCAGCCTATTCTTTTTGACGGAAATAAAAAATAGTCAGTTTCAGTTATTCGCTTAAAAAGATTATGATTATAACTTTTTGATCGTTAGGTGTCAAAAAACTCAGCGTTTGCATTTGCAATTTCACACTGATCATTTCAAGTTGAAGAATATGATAATCAATACAGTTAGCAACTTTACATGTATCTTAGAATCAGTATAGTTAGCTACTCCTTATCTGATTATTGAAATTTGATAACTTTGACCATAAATAAATAGAAAATATTTATCATAGTCAGTTTAGCCAAAAACTCAAAGCCGATTATCGTGACTTCATCAAGCAATAATCAGTTTAATAACACCTTCAAATTCCCATAATTTGAGAATGATCACCTCCGAATAGGTCCCCGTTCTTTTATGAAGTAGCTTCCCAGCATCCTCCTCAATATGAACCAGAGTAATTCGAAAATCTTCTATGTCCTCCACTATATTCAAGTGGAAGATCCAAATCAATGAATCCATTTGGGGCGATCGGTATATCAAATTGTGAAATTTGGTACCCCATAGGATGATTCACCAGAATTCCTCCTTCGGATATCCTCCCGTAGAATCAAATCTCGAATTCCATCAAACGTAAGTGTAGTAGTCCCAGTTGAGCTACTAACCGCGATAACTGTACCCGACCAACTTTCAGGCAATGAAGACAACAATAAAAGTGCTTGCAGCTCATCATCAAACACAATATTTACCGAAGCCAGTCTCGACAAAATATTGTTGAACTCATTAATGTGATCAGTTGCATCTGTCCCTTCTTTCATCTTCGTATTAACTAACTGACGAATCAAGAAAACCTTATTTGCAGCATTATGTTTCTCATACATGTTAGAGAGAGCCTTAAGACAACTAAAAGTTGTCCTCTCATTCACGACGTTGTATGCAACGTTCTTCGCGAGTGACAATCGTATCACGCCTAAAGCTTGACGATCCAAAAGTGCCCAATACTCAACTTTGACACTTTCAGGCCTATTCTCTAACAAGGGTTGATGTAATTTCTTCTGATACAGATAATCTTCTATTTACATCTTCCAAAAACCAAAATCTTTTCCATAAAATATGTCGATCTTAAACTTACCTTCATCCGCCATTGATCCCAAACTTCAAACCTTGAAGCTCTGATACCGGTTGTTAGGAATTATAGAACCAAATAACGCAAACAATTGAACCACACAATCAACAAACGGAGAAATTAAAAGCGTAAAAGTAAATCGACATGAGGAATTTACGTGGTTATATGCAATCAGGGTGATTGCTTTAGTCCACGGCCAACTAGAGAGTTCTTTGTATTATTTTCGTAGCTTAGGGTTTGAGTACAATAGAGTTGCAATATATAGTAAACAAAAAACGAGTTTGGGCTTGTTGCCCAAGTTTCCAGACCGGCAGGGTACCCGCCGGGTAGTCCTGTATACCAACCGGGTAACTATGTATTCGTCGGGTAAATTGCTTCCACCAAAACACCTTGCAACCGAGCCAACTTACTGTGACATTTTCTTCAATAGCTACCCGTTTCACTTGTGTCTACCAGCCGGGTAACCATCCGAGTACAGGAGGTACCAGCGGGGTATACCCCAACATCACCAAAATCAAGCTCATTCGATCCAGCTTGCTCGTTCTTCACTATACTCATCATGTATGTGTCATTGATATATGGCCTATGCATTTATTGTTGATGTGTTTGATAATTACATGTGTTTTCGTGGTCCTTGACTCCTTGACCGGAACTGAGTTCTTTAAGTAGGTAACTCGAACCATATACTACGGGATTACTCTGTTTGACCCCGTTGATTGATACATATGGATGTTGAAGTAACCTTAGTTGTCAAATACTTTATTTGGTGATCTTATCCCCACAAAACCTTTTTCTAATTTTAAGTTTTTGCATGAAAAATATGTTAGAGTCACCAATATAAGAATGCAAAAAGTTTAGCCAAATAATAAAAATAAAAGGAAAAAGAGAAGCTTATAATTTTGTCATCCTAGAAGTTGAAATTCCGACAACCCAAACCAGGTCACGTTAGGTTGCTTCACGTGAGCGGTAAACAAGCTCACTTAGTTGCCTGCTCAGATGGTGACTCAATCAACTTATTCAACAAAACCAAAGAATTTAGATGATGTTGGGTTTATATAAGTTTTATAATAGGAATCAATCTTTAAAATTTGTGATCCTTCATACATGTCAAAAACGATATAATCTTTATAATCAACCTGCAATCTTTTAACTTAAACATTGACCCCCCTTGTCCTCTTGATCCACATCTTACACCAAACTGCACGCAAGCTTGCTCGAGATTTCCCCATTAGTGTTCAATCCTAAGTCATACCACGAACTGTAGACTAATGATATCAACCTTACATATCACCAAAACAATGTTTGTTCAAGTAAAAGAAAATACCCACTTTAGACCAGATTGGCCACATGCCCACATACCCGGTATACCGATACCAGTTTGGTTTTATGATTTTGTTCCGAGTTGTTTTCATGGAATGTATACGATAAAAACTTATCTAGTCAATAGTGGAGCGAAGACATTCTCTTTGAGAGAGCAAATATTTTTTATTTTTTATTACTTTAATTGAGGCGGCAAAAAATTATATTACATTCCCCATTAATGTGGTATGTCATCTATTTCACAACTGGTCATTGGTAAGGTTTTTTGCAGGCTCAGTCCCTTGACTCGAATTTTCATTTCTCTTAATCTCTCAAAGAAAAAGTCTTAAAATTTCAAGGGTATTTAGTGAGGGATGTGGAACTAAAAGCGAAATGAAAATCTAGTTCAAGAAACTGAACAAGCAAAAAACTCGATCAGAGACCGAGCGTGAAATAGATGACATACCATAGGCATAGGCATGGGGAATGTAATTTACTTAAATTTCTTTTACATAGTTTGAAAATTTCTTGAAGCACAAATCCAGAGGATGCAAGCACTTTGCTAAAGCACATAACCCAAACCACAGTTACAAACGTAGCAACAAGATTTAAAATCAAAAGAGATATCTTTCACTCAAGAAAACTAATCAAACTTGAAATGTACTGTGTACTAGATGGAAAGAAAAGGGTACCACGCAAAGTAAATGATATATAAATGGAAATTAAACTTATATGATCATATTAGAGTATTAGAGGTACTGAGCAACAAGCAGAAGTAAAAGATAGAAAAGGAATTATGTTGATTGGGATGTGTGCTGAACCCAAGCAAATTCTTCTTTATACGCTAAACTTCCATCACATGAAGCCTCACATGTATACACCGCAATGGTCCCCCAATCAAGGGAGTTGTAATCATTTTTAACATTAAAGTAGTAAAGCAATTGCGGCAAAATCTGCACATGCAATAGATGTTGATGAGAGATTATGGTGAAAGTTGTAATAAATCAAAATGTTGGCAAAAGGATCCACACCAGGGGCGGGTTGGGAGCTTTAAGTGATGGGTCAAATTGGGTCCAACCGAAAACAGTAATTCTTAATGCAGGCCAAAACAGGCTGAGTCGTGATGGGGTTGATCCGCAAATTTTTTAAAACAAATTCTAATAGGCTATGTGTTCAATTTGAATTTTAAGCATTAGAATCATACTTTGAAAAACTTTCAACTAGTTTTAACACTTTAACCTTCAAAGTTCAAACTGTTTCTTCTTTAGTTAATTTTTTTCATGTGACCCGTTTGCGATTAAAGTTAACCCAAATTGAACCATTCATTAGCAACGGGGTCGATATTGCAGCCTCTACAAACGCTATGCTTGAAAAAACAAACACAAATTGAAGTACTATACCTGAAATTCAAAAGCTCGATTGCCACCACAGGAATTGCATTTAGGTATATCAGCTTTTGATGGTTGGCCACTTAACATCGGCCACAATGGTTTAGAAGTTTCAAACCTAGAGTACCTGCCACATTACCAAACTATATATTCAATGCACATGAAAGATCCTAGATGTTATTTTTTAAATCGTTATTCAATAGCTGCTTCATAAGTTATATGCGAGCCAAAAAGTTTTCCCATCACCTTAACACTTGATCAGGAGCCCGAGCTACTCTTTTGCGAAAATATGCCCAACTCTTTACATCACCTTCATCCTTCAACCGAAAATATAATACATTTGTAAGAACTAAATCATATGAATAGAACAGAGCATTCAATGGAAAAGTTAATACCTCATTGTTAGTAAGTGATGCCTTTCCATATGCACTGCTGTCAGATACTTCCCCGCCAAACTCAGGTTCATCCTCATTGATGATTTCATATTCTGGCCAAGTAATGTTGCTTCCAGCTGTTTACAGTAGATGATTTAGCTTATTATAGAACTAGAGTGCCTATTTTACTCCCAAGCCTCACATTGCATAAACAAATACTACCATAATGTACTCCTAGAGGTGGCATGATGGGTGGGTCAGTTAGCGGTTTTAAATAGATTCGGGCTAAAACAGGTCACCTTTTAGTAATCGTCAAACAGGCCGGGTTGGGTTAAGTTGACCCACATTCAATCTATTGTCCTTTTGTAAAACGTAATGCGTAAATTGTAATTAAAAGGCAATATTACTAGAATAACAACCTAACTCTTTAAATAAAAAGATTTGAAAAACCAGTTCCTTTTTAGCTGAACTTTTTTATTTTACCCGTTTAAAATCTTAAAAGGTATATATTACAAGGCGATATTACTAGAATACCAACCTAACTCTTTGAATAAAACCATTTGAAAAACCATTTCCTTTTTAGCTGAACTTTTTTATTTTACCCGTTTAAGATTCAAAAATATGTATAGAGTATAATCGAAAGCACCAGAATTTGCCATGTAAAATTCAGAAGCCACGTGGCAATCAGTTAGATTTTTTCAATTACTTATTTATTAGAATGTTTTAATTTGAATATAGATTAGATTTAGACTAGATATTCAAAACAATTGCCATACGATAAATTCTTGACTAAAATATAATTTAAATTGAAAACAATAAAAGAATATGAAAGGATGTACAATTTGGTTACATCATTACTCTATTATTATTTTACTTAACTTAATTACTTAATTAATGTTATTGTAATTAGGAACACGAGAGTTTGTAAAAATTATGAAAAATAAGAGTTTGAATATAATTGCATTTGTTCTATAAGATGATAAATATATATCACCCAAAAATATCTTTTAAAAGATCGATGAAAATATACCGCCATTGGGTAGGCATATGTTAATACGAAGGTGATACCGTGAGGGTATTTTCTAAAGATGATCGAGAGCTAGAGTTTTCCACGCGGTTGGCTTTTACGTTTGTACCCGGATTCATGGATAAGCATGCATATATTGAAGTTCATACTTTCGTATTGTAAGTATATTAAATTTATTATTATCATAATTCATTAAACTCTCGGATTTTATTGTGTGAAACCATACATATCACTGAATCGATAAGAACCATGTCTATGTTATCCTTTATGCTACTGTATATGATTTTATAACCTTTTAACTTTGTTCCATATTAATTTTAATGTAAGTTATATCTCACCTGGTGGTTTTTTGTTTTCTTATTTTCTTATTTTCATTTTTTGTTATTCTTTCTTGTGGGTTTTTATTGTTAACGAGTAACTTTTCCCAATTTTCTAACTATGTGCTTTATTGTTCGTTTATCTCTCTTCATATCATATAAGTATATATATAAGTTCACAGCTGACTATTTACTAATTTACACTCTGTTGATTCCTTTGACTAATTTATCTAAAATCTTTTATTTATAAAAGTATATACGTGCTATTTATGTGATTTACTCAACATAAAGAGTTAGATATTTCTAGCCAATTAGTATTAAGCTTCTTCACTCACGTATTTGCTAATTTATTATGCTCTTAAATCTCAAGAAGTACAAAGATTCGGGGTAGGTGGTACTGTGTTAGTTGGATATTACTAAATTACTCTTGCATTTTCATCATTCATTTGAATGATGTTTCTTAACTGTTAACACTATCATCGTGAATCGGGACTAAAGATCTTTAAAAGATACAACCTTTATATTATTGTTTTTAAGTAAAGCTTTTAATAAAACTTTTATGAAAATATGTATTTCATATCGCACGGGTATATATATATATGTAGTGGGAGGTTCAAATGAGAACCACATAATATTGAGAACTACTAGATAACGTATTTGTTCACATGTGATTCGTTCCATTCATATGTGAACATTGATATATAATAGATTTAAAAAGAAAAAAATGCTAAAAACTCTAAAAATCACGTCGTAAAACACATTTGAACCGATTTGTTCACATGATCGTTCACATGTGAACACATATTTGTATTTTTGTGTTTTTTGATATAATTTAGAATTTTTTTGACTTTTTTATTTATCAATTAAACATACATCAATGTTCACATATGAATGAAGTTAATCACATGTGAACAAATACATAAACTAGTAGTTCTCACAAGTTTCGACTTTTTAGTTGGTTCTCATTTTAATCCCATACAAAGGTAAATGGGTCAAAATTGCCACCTCTAACTCCTATACATTGTACATTACAACGTTTGTCTTGGCCCATATTAGAAAAAATGCTCTAAACCCCAATAATGAAGAGCGGCAAACTATTTGTGATAGTGATGATGGGCGATAGGTAAGTTCAACATTGAACTTTCAAAAAAAGGAACATTGAACTTTCAAAAAAAGGAACATTGAACTTTCAAAAAAAAGGAACTGTTGTAACTTTCAATGGACATCCAGGATTGACAAGCGTTACAATTTTAATGGGTTATAGGGAGTACTATTAGCTCAACGTAACCGTAAGCAGTCACCCAAAGGGCCAAAATCACGAATAGTGTGTCCATAAATAGAAAGAATACTAGCCTTTTGGTATATCATCTGAAGAATCGGTAGAACCAGAATTAGATGCCTGGCCTGTAAGATCTATTGCTCTACATTGTATTTTATGAGATGACCTCCAGTGATTAGCCTGGATAAAGGGAAAAAATAAGGAATAAATACACGACAAAAAGCATGTACAGCTAAAAGCAAACAAATTGACACGCATAAATTAGCATTGCAATAAGAACCTGATGCATCTGGGAACAATAACATGCTCTTTTGCAGTTACTACATCTTTTATCTCCTTTCCAGGTACCACACCAATTACAAAGTGGAGCTGCAAAAACACACATTGACATGAAGATTATAAGAAAGAGTTCAAAGTATACCCGCGATTTTGAATATCTGTATTCTATAGAAAAGGCTACAGTACCACCCAATACGTTATGACCTAAATCTACCCATCTACCCATTCATAAACAAATGAATCGCAATAATATCCATAGATATTAGCTTCGAAAGAAATGAGCCAAAAAGGTTGAAAGTTGCCCAAACTATATTTTCAATTCATACAACCTCTCATTGTTTTATAAAGGGCTTAGTGCCTGGGAATGCAACTAACTTGTGCCCGATATCTATTGTGTGTACCCAACTTAGGTTTGCTATTTTTAATGCATCAAACTTTCAAAAAGGGTGAATTAATGTATTTTGTTGATGTGTCGTTCGTTTAAGGTGCCACGTGGCATCCGGAGAGTTTGACACATCATTAAAACATCACCAAAATACACTAAAACACACTTTTTGAAAAATTGATTCATTAAAAATAGCAAACCTAAGTTGGGTACACACAATAGATATTCGACCTTAGTTAGTTGCATTCCCAGACACTAAGCCCTTTTATAAGAACTTGGAAAAATAACAAATTAGCTTTTTTGTACAAAGGTGTTTTAAGTCGACACAATCCTACCTGACCCATTTCAACC
The DNA here is from genome assembly GCA_963930675.1 of Gnaphalium uliginosum. Classification (NCBI taxonomy): domain Eukaryota; kingdom Viridiplantae; phylum Streptophyta; class Magnoliopsida; order Asterales; family Asteraceae; genus Gnaphalium; species Gnaphalium uliginosum. The sequence goes on along the minus strand of OZ005680.1, from coordinate 34,794,318 downwards.
CGGACCAAAAATACATGTTTGGACAAATTTGCTAACCCGCCCATCTAACCACCTCTACAAAAAAGGTAGAATAAAACGAAAGTTTCCTACCTGCTGATCCCAAAGGCTTGTCATTGCCATTGTTCTCAGGTGGCTCACAGGAATAAAACTGATTGTCGCGGGGAAGTTGACCACGGAAGACCTTGACACTTCTCAAACAACACAAAAGTATAAAAATACGGACAAGAAAGCAATTTGACAGATCAAAAATGAAAATATAACAACGGATGTCCTTAACACCTCCTAGATCCCTTGTCCGGCTGGTGTTTCCATTGCTCATGTTGGTCTCGCCTAAGGCATGCCATTGAAGGGCACATAAACACAAATAATGTCCTATGGAACGTTGATTCCTTATCACAAAGAGGTGCATACGCCTACAAAATAGATAACTAATAAGATTATTATCTTTACTCCAATGCCTACAAAATAGACCCACTAAAAACCATAATCTATGGGTGCATACAAGTAAGCATATCCAGCATATTGTGTGTTATTGTATATAGTGTACTTCAAAATGGTCTAACGTGTGTGATAAACTTCAAATTCTTATTGTTATATGTATATGACCTCTTATAACATGTAAACCAATTACATTGCGCCATGTACTCGGGTAGGATGACACGGCCAGCATATATGGCTACCACGTAATAGAAAAATCTTTACAAAAATCATAAATTACCATTTACTTGATGAAGAGATCGCCGCATGCATACAATATCAAGAATTGAAAGTTTATCACACACATAAAATCGTTTGAAAGTACCTAAACACGATAATAATATGTTATAAGTTGGATACACTTTTGGGCACTTGGCCCTAATCTATTTCTTTCATAAATAATGCATGTGATACTTTTATTATCAAATTCCAGCGAAACAAACTCTAGTTACATATATAGCTTTCCTAGATATTCAATTAAACAAGTAAATGTAAAAAAATACCTGAAGCAGAAATCGAAGAGGTTCACCGCACATGTCACACAGACATGATTTACCAGATGGTAAGTTAACTGGATCCAACCAAGCCTATATCACCAACAATATGAACATTCAAATTCTTCCCATAAACAGCTAATATCAACTGCACTAATATATATACATGCATAGTTCAATAAACATATAAGAACACTTTGAAAATAAGAACGGTAAGAACACTTCATATTATCACGTGTATTGACAAAACCAAGATTCACATTCAGTCAAACGGACGAGAACTTTTACATTTTTCTATGATTTTTCTACACGTATATGAAATGTATGAATGTGAATGTTAAATATATAACCGTCTTTATTTAAATTATTCTTCAGATGATTATATAAATATAAATATAAAAGAATGAAAATGTGAATATACAGGAGTTCCTCCAGCTTTGCTAGGAAATAGATGGCGAAGAAGGGACCATTCAAAATTGGGCTTTTCAAAAAAACCTAATGTAACAGGAGCTTCATTTTCATCTTCATCCTCTTCATCGTCATCATCATCAAAATCGTCAAATTCTTCATCTTCTTCAGCATTAATTCGCATATTAGTGAACTTAATTAACGAATCATCACTTCCAGTAATGTTTAGTTCCTTCGACATAACTGGAGAATTTCGAAAAGTAATGAACGATTTGATAATTGATTTCTCGTAGAAGCGGAGTGGTTTTGGGGAAGAAAAGGGTTTAGGGTTTTGTGACATTATTAGATGAGATCATGAGTTTCATCTTTGGCCCCTGTAGTATAAAAATTGAACTTTTCTGTTAAAATATCGAAACCTTTTTGCATACTCGGTCCTTAATCCTAACTTGAATAGTTTTTCGAGTTGAGTGAAATAGTTTACGATGTAGTAGTTATGTGGGATTATAATCCCAAAAGTTAGTATTTTATAAACTTTCAAATTGAGTAATTCGTTGATTTGATTTGTTTCATCGTTTGATTATGTCATTTATCGAATAATCTAAAGTTTAAAGTTTAAATGTCCATATTTAGAATGACAAAGTTGCACTAAATCTAAAGTGAGTGCGTTAAAACATGATAATTTTCCATGTTTACAAATAGTGTTGAACATACATTTCTGTTTAGAGAGATCGTAATTTTCATGATCAAGTCTCATTTCGGATGAAGTAGTTTGTATCTTTCAATTTGAAACCAAAAGGAGAGTCCTTTCTCTTAAGATACTCCACACTAAACAGTTCTTTTCTATTTCTAAAATGCAAAAAATTCAATAATTATTTGCACTATTTCATTAACCTTAGCCTTTGAGGTTAACGTCTTTCACTTGTATATTTGAACTTGTACAGTTAAGGACACACACTGACACTTACGCTTGGAAGCTTAGTTCGTACAAGATTCTAACATCTTAATAAAAGACTAAAATTAAATAAATAAACAACATAGTTCCACTGAGTACTTGTAACCCATTTAATGCCCTAGCACTAATTTTAAGCTATGCATCCATGATAGGTATTAGGTTCTTAGACTCAATTAATCACTCTTTTTGCCACTTCGACTGCGAGAACAACAACAACAAGAATAATAATACTAATAATAATAATTGCATTAACAGAAGCAAGGTGCCATGTTTATAATATCATTATGTTTGGTTATTTTCTCAGTGTTGGATCCTTGATCAAATTTTAGGCTATCTAGCTATAAGTGAAAAATATGTATCAACAATGGCAAGAAAAATATGCCATGAATAATAAGGTCCAAACAGATGCAAGCAACCGGTATTGTTGCGACATTTACAACAACTATATTACATACCGAGAAACCAAAAAAACAAAAACAAAGTGTATGTAAGCCCTCTCATCACTCTCACTCACACTCTCTGTGGAAAAAATCTAAAAAAAATAAAAATGAAGGAATCTTACACTTCACTACGTCCGGTTCCCACTTTTCTTCTTCATATCAACAGCAGTTACCAGCCTCCCACCTCGCTGTGGAGCCTGAGGGTGGTCAACAACATTGGTTGCTTTCCGTGACGGTGAAGGCACGAATCTCGGAATCGTCGACCTGGTTCTGTAATTGGAGAAACCATTTGACAGAAATTTTGTCGTTTAGAAACTGAACCATTATAGATAGAGTTATAGTTGTTGAACTTTGGAACCATTTCCCTTGGCTTTTTTGTTGCAGACAAGCTAGGTTTCTTGAAAAATATACAAAATGGGTGATTATGTATGTTACTTAAGGAAAAAGATGGCGTTTTCATTTAAATATTTGCAGACCATGGTGCCATTTATTTAGCAAAAATGATTGTTGGTGCCATTTATTTAGCAAGAATGATTGTGAATTTGCTACAAAATACCGGGTATGGTTCGCCAATGTCAATAGAGAAAATTTGGCAGAGGTGGCAATTTCAGCCCATTTTTACATATAAATAAGGATATGTGGCATTACCAGATACGATGGTCATCGCCTTTTATATATTTTCTTTTTAACGAGTCATATGGGGTAAGTGGTTTGAAATTCGCCAACTATAATTTTAATGCAACAAAACCGCATAGACAATTTTATCAAAAAATTGAATTATTATTGCATTAATATAATTCTGTGATCATCTATGCCGCATTAACTATCTATGAAAATGTTAAGGTATTTTGACAAAAAGTGTTTCGAATTAACAGAACTATCTTACCTGTATCCAGAACCTGTTTTGACCCATTCCCAACCCACCCAGCCCGCCATCTCTACATGCTACACAAGGAAAGGGTTATTAAAAATACCTCAGATCTGGGCTCTTTGTTGTCTTTGTGTTCGAGTTATGAAGTGTTGACATTCTTGGAAGTTTAGAATGATTGAACTGCCAAAGCAAATCAGGCTCAGATGAGTCGCTGGTGGCAGCATCGAGTTCTTCACCACAATCAGTAGTCGCAATGTCAAAACCATTTCCACCTTCAAATGTAGAATAGGATTGTTCTGAGTATAACTTGGAAGAATCCGAGACATATTTTTGGTAAAATGCATCAGAAATTCCACCATTTTCTGCTTGCCAACATCGTGCAAGATCTTGCTTGTTGACCATGACCTTATCGACCCAATCACCAGAGCCCATGTCCCTATCATCCTCTGTATACGTCTCACCTGGACTGCTAATGGGAGGCCATGGAGGTGAATTTGCTAGTAGCTCATCTAAATCAAAGCTTTGTGTTTTCTGCCTTAACCTAGATCCTTTTCCCACCTAAGAAGATAGACAATGGGTCATTTTCGGTATAACAGAAACAAAAGAGATCATGCTGAGGCGTTATAATGGGTGGGTTGGGTTAGGGGTCAAAATGATTAATTATTGAATCAGTTTCAATGGCCAAGTCATGTTGGGGCAATCCAGAAACACTTTTTTGCTCAAATTCTGTTTTTTGATATAAATAAATAACAAATCAAGTATGATAACCAAGAATTGAATTATTTCATTAATAATCTCTATTTTTGGAATATAATAATTTATGAGGTACGCTTTTAACATGTTTGACTGGCTTGACCCATGTGACCTTTTACTGTCTGAGTTACATTTTTTTATTTTACCCGTTAGAGAAAAAACATAACCCGAATCAACCAATTTATAAGTAAATGGGTCAAGATTGACACCTCTAAGATCATGCACAGAGCAATGATTCTATCTTTTGTTTTGATAACCCATTAAAATGATGAAGCAATATAGTATTATTTACATCTGGAGTACCTATGCCATTGTGGTTGATCTAATTCATTGAACTTTTAGATTACCTCAGTTTTGCCAACATCCGTCCTTGGTTTCCTACGACTCTTCGGCTCACTGAACGAAGCTCTAGGCAGTACGTTAGAAGGGGAATGAGATGATAGCTTGCCACCTGGACTTCCAGATACTTTGTGTTGCATGCCTTCCTGATCCCCTTCTTTCTTTGCAAGAGCTGCCTTAAGATTGGCAATCTAAAACAGGAAATAACATTTTCAATTTAAACAAATTTAAACCAAAACAAAGATCTATATTCACGAATAGGGTGGAGCATGTGAGAAAACCTGTTCTCTGAGGTCTTTCACATCTAAACTATCTTTATGTACTTGGGCTGCACCGAGTTCAACACTTGCAACTCGCTCTGCAAACTTAAGTGTGCTAAGAGTTTCTCCAACAGCATTAAGTTCTGGGCTTATGTGAACAAACATCAGTGTCTTTGCCTGCCCGCCTAGTTATACATCCGCAAGACGAAAAAAAAAAAAATTAATACTTGGAAGGGAAATGGAATAATGATTATCAAATGCTGAAGCTTTATAATGATCGTGTTGTTTTACCAAGTGAATCTTGAAGTAATTGGGTGAGTTTGCTGTTTCTGTAAGGCACATGTGAGTTCTTTTGGGCAAGAGATGAAATCACATCGCCTAATGCTGAAAGAGATTTATTGATATGTTGTGCCTCTTTTAGTCTGTCTCCAGTCGCTTCAGATTTGTCCACTCTTTCACTCCCTGCTAGATCAACCAAATGCATACAACCACGAAGAACAGATCCAGATGTTAGGTCTCTCCCTTGGACATGCACGGTCAAACAACTGCATTTAACGGAAATTAAAACATCAAACTAACAGAAATATTGTTCAAATGACATCCTGAGAAGGAATTATTATACCTGTGGGAGCGACTACTACGATCATTGAGAGCAGTTGCACCAACAGCACGGTTTCTTTGCCCAAGGTTCATCAGATGAATAACATCATGCATTGATGCCACATGGACAAGGCTAGCATCTGGGACATTGAATCCATTCTGTGAATTGTTACGGATTTCTAATGTAATATCTGATTAAGGAATCTGACAAGGAGAGTGTTAGAGATATAAAGTCATGCTACACCAGCTCATGAGATGTTAGCCTTTAGTTATTATATGTGATAGTTCTGAAGTGTAACCATAAGGCAAACATAAAAGGATATCTTTTGTTTAATCCCTCAGTATCAAGCAGATCCCGAACTTGCTCGTTATAAATCTCAATCATTTGAACAGAGACTTCATATTGAAGGGTATCCTTCCTCTGTTCCGCGAGAAGAAACAAATCTCTCAACGCCCTATAATTTACTCCTTGACTGTTCTCTGTAAGATCCTTTGGTCCAGTCTAAATGAACAACATGTGAAAGAAAGTATTTTAAATATTTTTTTGGTGACAAATCTTGATATTTAAAGTAATGTAGTATATATGTTACCATTGTATGTGTTTTTCCAGATCCAGTTTGACCATATGCAAAGATACAGACATTGTAACCATCAAGAACAGAGCGAATGAGGGGTCGGGTATCTGCAAAAACCTCCGCTGCAGAACATGTATGCATAGAGCAAATGATCAAGACATAATTACACATAACTTAAACGTTTGGAGACCAAAAGCAGATCCACCAACCTTGGGTTGCTGAGGGACCAAATACTTTGTTGAAGTTAAAGGATCTGCATCCTTTTCCATACTTTGCTGGGGTGTTAATGGTAATCGTTCCTTCTTCAATTGTATTTACGACACTCTTCAAGTCTAATCTTCCGGGTCTCACCCGACAATAAACTCTAATATTTCCTATTCAAAGAAAATAAATCGTCTTATAAAAACTACAGTCAATGAGCTAAAAACTTGGGTGATAAGCCTTTCAGAAACTATCAGTGTCACCTTTGAGATCTTGGACCTGATTATATAGCTTTCGGTTTTCCTCAAGAACTCTATGATATCCTGAAGCAGCACTGGCTAGACCATGAACATGCAGACCTAAAAAAGCAAGGATTTAGATTGGGGATAAACATATTTTTTTCCTTTTAGAATGAAGATTTAAAGTATACCGAGATTCTGAATCTCCTCATGGAATTTCGTTTGCATGAACCGCATCCCGGCTCTTGTTGTCGAAAGAGTTTGTTTCAACTCCTGTGAAATAGTGGATCAACATAGGATGTCAAGAAATAAATAAGCTACCTAAAGATGAGGGAATTTGCTTCCAAATATATCATACCTTGATATCTCTTTCTTGTATATCAAAAGCCATTTGATAGATCAGCTTTCTTTTTTTCTTCTCTTCATCAGAGATGGAGTTCTTATATGCATTCTCTTCTTTCATTACAGGTGTGATTTTCTTGTCTTCTATCTTGAATATCATAGCAAAAATCGTCAAAACTCAAAAACACATATGAAAATTATAGTCTCCATTTCCTTCTGAAAGAGCAAAAAGAAGAGAGAAAAAATCTACCTTTATATCATCAGAAGGTTGTTTTAGAAGAGTCTTGTTTCCAGTAGGAATTTCTTTAGCGGTGGAGTTTTTCTGTTGATCATAAATTTACAAAATGCCAAGCAAATATGATCGTTAGACAACTTGGTAGTTGGTAGTTAATACTTAATCCTCTTACTTGAAACACCAAGCAAGGAAATACCATAGATTACATGCTTACAATTTCAAGGCTAGCAATGCGATGCTCAAACTCTTCCATGACCTTACTTAATACGGATTCGACAAGCTGCAAAAGCAGATAAGTATGATTGGTAAAATGATAAATTAATTAGGGAGTTGTATGTAGCAGAAGAGAATAACATTAACTATACTGATGTGTTACATTGGTCGATATCAAGGAGAAGTGAATCTGTAGAAACTAACTTAGAGATATTTGTTATTTGTTAAGTTCACACATAACTAAATGAAAGTACCAAGTTCTGGGGATATATTCTTCTATAATTTTCTGTATTTGATATTTATCTGTTACCAAAATAATCTTAGGCCTCTTGTATCAAGAACAGAAGCTCACTGTTACATGGAAAGCCATGCTAGCAAGAGCAAGATGGTACAAAAATTGACAATTTAGTCTGTTGATTCCTTAGGCCTAACTTCAACACAAGGGCAGTTACTATAGTGACACTAACTTGCTAAGCATGAGACTACACTTACAATGGGAATCTCGTCTTCTTTCTTATCCAATAGAGCTGCACGGACAAGCTTATTTAAGGATGAATTAGGCTGCATAGAAGCATACAATAAGTATCGGAGACTGAGAATTTTATTATCATATAAAGAGCCATACAAATTACAAGGGGATGAGAGGCAACAAGGATAGGTTGCCTACCGTTTTGCTATTCTCAGTTTCAACTAATAACACATTCTTGGATGCTTCATTCATTGAGAAATTCCTTGGCAAGGAATTTTTTAATGTTTCTGAGGTTTTGCGTACAAAGTTCTTGTTAGAATTGACAGCTCTTGAATTAGCACTATATTTCCAAGCCCCGTTACCACCTGCTTGTTTCCAGTCACTGTAGGATTTTAGTGCTAGAATACAATTGACGATTCTAGATGATTTGCCTCCCTGAAAATATAAACAAGATTAAAAAACATTGTTAAAACTATCATTTTCAGAAACTGCAATCATCATATTATTATTCCAATAATAGATGACAAAAACTATTCATGAATCAGTTGAACAACTTCCAAGGTTACACCAGAAATTAAATGCTCTTGATGGCATAACCATATAACAACAGAAATTCATTGCACAATTGAATCTCTCGTATAAATTCTTATAAAGGGAGATCACCTACTTGTTCTAAATCAGATGCCTCAAAGGTAGGTAGTCCCATTTGTCCCACAGCTACCAAAAAATTTCTCACATTTTCAAAACACTGGAATATAGATAAAGCTGCACCATCTGAATCACATGGACTTTCAACCACCTGAAATTAATCAAACTCGCTGTCAACTTAAATAAAAAATTATTATTATATTGTAAGTATACAATTACAATTACAAAGGACGGCAAGAAGAACAAACCTTGGGGACAGCTCCTGGATCAACCTTATTAATTACATTGCACAGAATCAATCCACTTCTTAAAGCAATCCTAAATTCTTCCTCGGAAGGTTCTGCAGGCAAATCTCTTGCCAAAACAACTCCAATCATTTTCTTCATCCATGCCGCTGCTTCGTATCTTCTCGTTGCTATAATCATGTCATTATCACACGCATTACTACACTAATTTCCTCAAATTTACTCATCACTAATCAAATACTATATTATTTTACCTGAATTCCGTTACATATTCATATAATTATAACTAATTTACAATACATTGAGTAAATTATAACACTCATTAGTATAATCCAATTGCAATGCCATTATCACACTCATTAGTACCCTAATTTCCTAAAAGTACTCATAACTAATCAATTATACTAATTCACCTAAATTAAGTAACATAAACATAATAATACATCAATATTAACTAATTTACAAAAGATTAAGTAAAGCTAATAAAAAGATTTTACAGAAACACGCATACCGGCTTCTTCAGCTCTACGAGAATCTAAATCGAGATCTTGAGGATGATTATCATGTTGCTGAAGAACATCTTCCATCACAGACGCAACCGAAAACGATAATGCACCATCGGTTGACATCATTAACCGTCAAAATTCTCAAAATTCAATCTAGAACAGCATCAGTTACTGTATCTATAATCAAAATTGAACCACAAATGCTTGTTTAAAATTCATGTTGAGTTGAGAGTAGAATCGGTAGGGTTTAGTATTAGTAACGATCGGAATTGAAGAAAAAAGTGAGACAGATCATGTGTGAATAAAAATCAAAAAGTGCGTGTGTATGTATTTATAATTATGATTATAATTGCATAGAGAAAATGGTGGGGGCATTGAAGCTTGCTTGAAGTCTAATACAGAGAAATAACATTCGCCATTTTTTTGCTTTTTCTCGCTGTCTCTCTGCTTTATGCGCAGATGCTATTTGTTAAATTATTTAGTTTTTGAATAAATAACCGCTTGTTAGTTATTACCGAACCTAATTCCGAACCATGTGGTTCGGTTTCTTCCTAGCCTCCTCCAGCCGTCCTGGAGACGAGTTTCATAATTATTTTTATTTTTTATAAAATAATTCTTATCCAATTTTTTTGAAAAATATAGGTTTCACGAAGACTACGTATTTTTTTTAGCTTATAATATCTTAAAAGGTGGTAGTTGTATTATTCAGTAAGCTAGAGGCCATTAAGATGTTTTGATAGTTTTTTCTAATTAAGTCTTAACCTAGCTGAAAAATGACTTATTCAGTAAGTTATTTACAATTGCTTAAAACTTCTAATTGAGAAAAAAATCTCCCCTAACGTTCTATCTATTATTGCCTCGCATAAATGAATTTCATATCTTAGTTTACGTATTAAAATTATTTTTTCCTTTTTTTAGTTCATGTATTTTAGTTTTTTTTAGTATTTCATGACAATTTATTTATTGAAGTTATTATTGGTTTATACAATATTGTGTTGAGAAACTCTTGTAATTTTCTCTTTTCTTAAGTTGAGTCATTTGTAACTGAATTTCTATTAATGCAATTTGTGTCACGCCAAGAAATTGTTAAACACATGTATTCAGATGTTTGCACTTTTTATTTATCAAACGATCTTAATGATTTGTATTCAGATTTCAGATGTCAGCTCTTAATATTAAGAACTGGTTCTCAGATATCAGCTTTCAGTAATCAGATAAACCAAAAGACCCTTATGTCAACTGAGTGGGTGGTTAAACTTTTAAGGTATGTGTTTAGGATAAATAATAAAATATAATAGTAATAATAACTATAATAATAATAATAAGTATATTTAAAGTACGGGTTAAAATAACTGAATATAACCGTTAAAGTTTATTTTATAATTTTCTTTTAGAAACAGATATTTTTCTTTTATAATTTTATTTTAATTTAATTAATTAATAATTAATAATAGAAAGTTTAAACGAAAGTCCTACCGTAATTAAAGTTGCTTGTTCGTTGATAAAAAGAAAATGGGGGTAGGACCTTCAATTTGTAAGAGGTTAGATAACATTAAATGGAATTGAATAAATTTGATTACAGAATACATTGATGTTAATCCATAGAAATTTAAATATACATATATATATATATATATATACTAAAGGAGTACAAAAGAAAGCTCCAGAATTACCACGTAAGTATGAATGTCACGTGTCAATTTCTTAACTTCAGTTAATAAATTATTTAATTAATATTATATTATTATTTTATTATTTTATTATTTTATAATAATTAATAATTAATAAATATAAATGCTACATATATTATAATAATATGGAAAGAGGAGTCAGATACGAAAACAAAGTCCTATAAATAATTTAATTAATATTATTTTATAAATTATTTTAAAAAATAAGTACTAGAATTATCATTTAATCACGTAATATCTAAAATAATTCTAATAAATTATCGTGCATTGCACGGGTCTTCCACCTAGTATATATATATATATATATATATATATATATATATATATATATATATATATATATATATATATATATATATCCACGGGTAATCTATATGCATAGTAATTTAAAAATATATTTTCCGTGATGGTAACTTACTAGCTTAGTGATGAGGGACATGCACCATAATTGCGGAGGTTATGTGTTCAATTATCATCCGCGCATTGAGCAATTAGCTCAGCCGCATTTTCCTTTTGTGCGACAAGTAATCAGCGTACTATGAGATGAGTGTAAGAGCTTCAAGACTTCGCCTTAGCGACCTACATTTGATTTATTAATTTGTACTTATATTTATTAATTGAGAATTTAAGTTAGGGGACAACATTTTTGGTTGTTTTTAGACTTTGGTTATTTATTATTCAAGAATTTATTATGTCTTTAATTATTTAATAATAAATGTGACCTTTCGTTTCATATTTAGCACGACGTTTCATATTCAGAACGAGGATGTTACAATGTAACAATTACATGGTGTAAAAAATTATTAATTGTCACCATGGTTGGTTGATTTTAAAGTTCAACACAAATAGTATTTCATTCTTTGGTAAAGGAGGTTAAAATCTTTCTTTTCGCGTTCAGAGTATGATTCATAAAGTTATACGTATTTATCATTGATTTTATTGTGTATCAGAATCACACTCTTTTAAGTTCGAGTTTAAAGCCTCCCAATTAGGTCTATTTTGATTTTTACATAAAAAAGATGATTTTTTAATCTTCCTTATGTTTACCTATATATACTAATCATCAATTAACTTTAGCTTCCTCTTATTTAAATACTCACTCAATATTTTAACATTTTATTTAATCTGAAATTATGCAAACGCAGTAATTTAGTCAACCAATTTTGTGCTAAAAGCTCCAAATAACAAACTCACTTTAACACATGAAATTTCTAGTGAAAAAACCGTCTTTTGGGACCTCATTGTTCATACTTGTAGCAAAAGGTTAATAACTGACGATCCAGACTGATTCACAACTAGCTGTCTATCCGTCATATGGGGATCATACATGACTAACACAACAGTTGTGACTATGAGGGTGTCCGGGTTTGAACCCGGTATGCCATTTGTGGTAAAGATGCCCTCACTCATTACCAACTGAAACAGTTGCGCAAATAAATTCAAAAGATCTCATAAACGGCCCTTACAGTTTTAATAAACGAAAGTTGTTGAACAATGATTCTTTTAATCTTAGCAATTTTAACTAGTTATGATGTCGTTGAATTTATCGATTTTACAACATTATATTATACATATCATAATCTTATAGTATCAGTTTCCATCATCTATATACACTGTTTCTAATGTATCAAGCTAATATTGTTTTTCTTTCTTATCTTCATAACTAAAGTTAATTAAAGTGATGAAGAAGCATCATTTGGCTCATGATATGTTTGATAACTTTATGTGTTTAGTTTGGTCCCTTGTCAACTCTAGAATTCAATGTCTCTATTGACAGTCAAAAACGTTAAGTTGTAGATTAAATGGAGTTTTCAACCCCACACAATACTATATTTTATTGTTGGTGAAAAAGTAGTGTAAAATAACAAATTATAATTAACTATCATAAAATAAATACGATTTTGTGTAATCTATAGGAACGACTTGACTTATAGACTAGATCCTACTTGAAATGTGAAGTTAACTTGTGTGGAATACTTTTTGTATTTTATTGGGTTGAAATAATAATTTGGGTAGTGATTTGTCCACCACTGAAAAATTTACATACGTCACTAATGTGTGTGAAGATATTGTACAATATAACATTGTAAAACATAATTAATAGTGTACGAATATCACCCTTTTATTTATTTAATGTTAAGTACTATATTATTTTCATTTCTGTTTATTTTCTTTGTCATTGGAAAATAATGTGTGTAAAGTTATACTTGTCGTTAGAAAACTATTGAAATTATGTTTCAGTTTGGATCTACAGAAAAACATTTAAGCATTTGTTAAATCCTCATATGAAAGGCAGAAAGTGTCTATGGTTTAAAGATATGTAAGAAATCTATCAATTAAAAGTTTGTAAAGTTTGTAAGTTCAACCTCATAAGACATATATATATATATATATATATATATATATATATATATATATATATACACGTGTGTTAGATTATTGTGTAAAATTGTCTTTTTAATAAAAATTGTTAAATCTCAATGAAGTTCTTAATTTATTTTAATGTCACAAAATAATATTGTAATAAGCAAATTAATTTGCAGGTAGAACTTCAAAGAATGTCATATTATCATTTTTTTTATTTATTTAGAAAGACAGTTTGAGAACATGTACTTTGCACATGATTGGTTTTGGAAGAGCAAAAGATAAAACTAAAAAATATTGATATCATAAAGGGAATAAGAATAAAATAAAATAACATTGCATAAGTTTGGTCCAAAGCTGGATCTTCTTCTTATAATATGAAAATCTCAACTAACATTTCAAATAAAATACCATTATTATATTAGTAAGAGGAATTTATACCTATAATATTTTAGATATTTTTCATTAAGACCATATATAATAATAATATAATATAATAATAATAATTAATCAAAATTATAAAACATTTTAAAAGTAGCCATGCGCCCACGCTCATATAAAATAAATTTATAAAGGTACATGCTACGAGGATAAGGGTTGCATGTCTAATATAAAAATTCATATATTTTGATTAAAAATATATACAAATTGGCTGATAGAATTTTTGACATTTTTTATTTTTGAAAAAGCAGATTATCATTTAAAAAAAATAATACTAGTATGACAATGTTAACATGTTAATAATATCCAATCCTTCCAAACTATTAATATTTTGACATCTATTTAACAACCAAAGCAAGGACGTGAAATGAATTCATGAGAATACATCTTCTAACAGCCCTGCAACATTTCCGTCTTCGGCTGCAAATACCACCTTGTTTCTCCATCTCCATATAGACCGAATGGCCGCCAAACATAGCTCGTGAAATGCTTTGATTTAATTTATTTCCTGATGACAATTTTCCAGTAATGAATATGCTTGGTTTGGTATAAGTTTCTGTTGATGCAATATCAACATTTTGTGACAACAGCTTGTATAGATTATCTAGCTTCGATTGATTGTGAACTGCGACACTCTGAGGATTGCGAAACTTAGTTTTAGTGCGAAACTTAGTCCAAGTTTCGCATGTTGCGAAACTCATAATGAGTTTCGCAGTAGCAAAGTTTCGCAGGTATATCAAGTTTCGCAGGTCTCTTAGTAGGTCTATATATATGAGACCAAATGTTCATTAGAAGTCGTTCTTCATTGATAAATCTAGAGAGAGTTTGAGGGAGAAGAAGCTAATATTGTAAACTTCATTGTCAAAGAAATAAAAGTATCAAACTTTTATTTACATTTTCGTATTCGATTTCGATTCGTTCACGTTCTAAACGATTAACTCAATTTTCGCATTTGTTAATCGTTGAATTCGAAGCAAAAGGTCCGAAGTGGAACTACAAGTGGTATCAGAGCCGAAGGTTGTTCGAATTCGAGTTTTACGTGGATTAATTGATTGAAATTGTGAGTTAGCTTTGGTTTGGAGTGAGTTTCTGGAATTCGAGTTCATATCCAGCCAAATCTACTTGATTTAGACCGGTTTCATGTTACAGAAGTGATTCCGAGCAGTTTGGAGTCGAAATTCGAGTGAATTGAATGAGTTTTGACGATTTTGGATTTCTGCAGATCTGCTGATGTGCGAAACTTGTTAATCGTGCGAAACTTGTCAAATAACCGTTTTTTGTGCGGAACTCAGACTTGTACCCGGGAATTTCGAAATTTGCGAAACTTTGAATTATGCAAAGGTTTGACTGCGAAAGTTGACTTCTGCGAAACTCATCCCTGTGCGACACTTGACTCTTTTGCGAAACTCCCTCCAAGTTTTGCAATTTACTGTAGCATTTCAGTAGTTCGATAAAATTAAAAATAAAAAGGTTATTTGGAGGGAAAGTCGCGAAAAATTTCGTGTTACCAAATTTTGTTCCTAGGCTTAAAAGTGTTCAAATTTAGGTTGGAAAAAGTTTCATTTTACCCGATCAGTTTTGGACGTTTTTGAACGAAAATTTGGAGGGAAAAGTCGCGAAAATGCGTTTTTCAAAGATTGCTCCATCTAAGTCCCTATTCTTTAATGATTTTACAAAATGGAAGAATGAGCTCGAGGATTTCATTGTATACAAGGACTCAGAGTTGTTAGTTTTGATTACTGAGCAACCATACGAGAAACCGAGTCTCAAAGGGAATAGGACATTCGATGAACGAAAATGATTTCACAATGACAAGAGAGTATATGAGATGATCACTTTGTGTTTACCGCATGAAGTGTTTAAGTGTTTCAAAAATCAAGAAACGGCTTATGATTTATGGAACTCATTGTCAATCTCATATGGTAAAGAAGATCATTTGGAATCTCAAAGTTCAGAAGAATGTGTTTCTGGGATGCTGGTAACGAAAGAAGAAGAGCTTAAAGCCCTTCAATCTCAAGTGCTAATCATGGAGAATGAACGTGAAGAAATGCATTCAAGGATTAAGAGAATGGCAGAACAGATTCTCGAACTTGAGAATCAACAAACGGGGCTAATCAAGCTACAAGAAGATCATAATCTTGCTTTGAGAACCATTCAAGATCTTCGTGGCCAACTCACTCAAATCTCTCTCTCTACAAAACAACCAGAAAAGGTTGTGACAAAGATTTACGCGAGTAAATTTTCCAAACCATGTTCAAAGATGGTTTGTGAGAAAAATATTTCACAGTTTACTAATTATTCTTTGCAAAAGAATAAGAAGTATTCTAAAAAAATCGCAATCAACCAGAACATTTGTTCATAATAAGGTTGATTGTTGGGATTCCGAAGATGTTAAATGTGCTAAAAGATCAGTTTCAAGACATCAGAAGAAGACAAAGAGAGCTTCAAAACCGATACGACTTACACTGGAATCTCGTACAACAAAATACTCCAGACAGGAGTTGTTTGCTCTTGCACCACCACGTTCATACCATATGGTGCACAGACGAACAGATTTTGTTCCTTGTT
Organism: Gnaphalium uliginosum; assembly: GCA_963930675.1. Classification (NCBI taxonomy): domain Eukaryota; kingdom Viridiplantae; phylum Streptophyta; class Magnoliopsida; order Asterales; family Asteraceae; genus Gnaphalium; species Gnaphalium uliginosum. The sequence goes on along the minus strand of OZ005680.1, from coordinate 34,777,987 downwards.
CCCCAAGGAGATTGTCCCCTTCATCTTCGATTCCACGGAAACAATTTAGATATGAAACACCGCGTTTCAATTTTTGATGGATTTCGATGTCCTTGGATTATGTCGACACAACTTATAGATGGCTTTCAAGACTCTCGAAGCTTACTGGAACCGTGCTAAAATGGGTTCCTAAAGTTGTTGCTGCTTAATTGTTACAAGACCAAGGAGACAAATCTGCTGTTCAGGAGAAGTAATCTTGAAAATTCAAGATTTATTCTAATAATTATTAGAATAATGAACAGTCAGATTTTGTAGAGGATGGATGCTAGAAGAATTCTCTCTCTCATCAAGCTCATCAATCAAGCTAAAGTCCTGACAATCAAGATAAAATTGAAGATTCGAAGACTTGTACAAGTTATTGTCAAGAGGGAGTTTGTTGATGCAATATCAACATTTTGTGACAACAACTTGAAGACTTATACAAGCTATTATCAAGAGGGAGTTTGTTGATGCAATATCAACATTTTGTGACAGCAGCTTGTATAGATTACCTAGCTTCGATTGATTGTGAACTGCGACACTCTGAGGATTGCGAAACTTAGTTTTAGTGCGAAACTTAGTCCAAGTTTCGCATGTTGCGAAACTCATAATGAGTTTCGCAGTAGCAAAGTTTCGCAGGTATATCAAGTTTCGCAGGTCTCTTAGTAGGTCTATATATATGAGACCAAATGTTCATTAGAAGTCGTTCTTCATTGATAAATCTAGAGAGAGTTTGAGGGAGAGGAAGCTAATATTGTAAACTTCATTGTCAAAGAAATAAAAGTATCAAACTTTTATTTACATTTTCGTATTCGATTTCGATTCGTTCACGTTCTAAACGATTAACTCAATTTTCGCATTTGTTAATCGTTGAATTCGAAGCAAAAGGTCCGAAATGAAACTACAGTTTCGTAAAACTATCATAATGTTCCATGAAAAAATAGGATTAGTTTTCTACAAAAATATAGGATTATTACATATTCCGTGTAAAAGTCATAATATTTTCATGACATATCGAGTTTTTAAGTATTTCATGTTAATTTTTCCGAAATTTGCCCTATAACTAATATGTAGTACGAAGTATAGTCATTTTTCATTATTAGTTATAGCAAGTACACAAAAATACGCAATTAAAATGAGGCGGAGAGAGTTATATATACTTATTTTCTTCATTTTTGGAACAAGTATTTGATATATCCATTAACACAACATAAAAGTTATGGATTGTTGACATTATCGAAAGTAAAGATGTTAACTTTTATTGAACCAATCATACGATAATTAAGAAACTGTGTCTAAAATAAATTGAAGTTAAGAGGTTGTATAAAATTACTGCCATCCCAAGATTAGAAACATGTTGGAAAAAGTAGCAACCAACACAATATGTAAGAAAATGAAAGCATTTAATTAATACTTCATAATTAATAATTAATTAATTAATTAATTAATTAATGGTGTTATATATTATCATTATTATCAACTTAATATCTTTTAATAAACAGTTGTCTCAAATAAAATAATGTGAATAGTGAAAAGTTGGTGTATCGCATGTTATTCAACCCAATGGCTATAATATATTCAGAAGACGAGTCTCTTAGATTATGTGTACAGTATTCCTATCATAAAGTCTTCTAATTTTAATGTCAATTATTTTTGGGCGTGTTCTTGTAAATTGGATGGTACATCGATATTTAAAATCCCCAAAAAATATTTTTGGGTGTGTTCATAAAGTCCTGTAACGTAATAGTTAACGATCGTTTTGTATTTAAAGTTTGTGAATAACTATCAATAAAACGTCATACAAATTAATTTAAAAAACGATTTATGTAATTTTAGATAATTATAATTATTAAATACTGGGATCGCAATAACTCAATGTACGTACACCTCATTATTTTTCAATCAATCAATGAAATACTTTCAAATTATAAAAAAGGTACCCTTTATTTGTAAGGACAAATTTAGGGGATATTTGGATTTGTTTATCTTACACGTATATTTGCTTATTGCTTATTTTAGCTACAGATAAACAAAAATAAACACTCATTAGAATACTGTTTATATGCTTATTTCTTAAAAAATAAATACTTAAAAATAAATACGGAGTCACTTTTTTTATTTTTAAACAACAAAGTGTTTACAAATAAGCAATCTCAAACATCCCCTTAACTTTTGGTTTTGAATTTCGAAAACTAAATGCTATCACATTTATTGATAACAATGATTAAATATACTTATGTTCCAATTAAGCTAAAAAAAGTTTAACCATTTAAGGGCTCAAAATTTGATGTATTAAATATATTAACAATATTAGATCGTTCAAATATGAAAAATTGATCGATTTGTTTTAAATTTCGAATTACTATAACAATTTTTTCTAAAAAAAAAGTTGACGATTTGCCATACCAGGTCACAAGTCGCAAGTTGCGACTTTCGACCTGTACCTTGTGCCTTGCGACCCATCCACAAGCTTGATCGTTACCGAGAAAGTGAACGAGTCGCAGTGGTTTGCGACTTGCGACCCCTACCTTGTGTCTTGCGACTTGCGGCCCGTATTACCGAGAAGGAAATAGTTTCAGACTTGCCACCCGTACCTTGTGTCTTGCGTCTTGCGACCCGTGCTTGATCGTTACTGAGAAAGTGAACGAGTCGCAAGGTTAATAGGCCTGGTTTGCGACTTGCGCTCGCCACATTCAAAAAGAAAAAAAAACACTTGTTAATCAGACAACCACCACCCACAACTTCGCCATCTTCACCAGACCACCACCACCCACCTCGTCCAACCACCACCATAACCACCGCCGCCCACCGTCGCACCTTTCCTCTGACCAATGCGAACCACCCAAACCACCACTATTAGAAATCGGTTCGCAAAACGCAAAGAGGCAGACGCAAAGTCGGAGTCGCACAAGAACCACACTTTCAATCGCAAACGGATTTTTTTACGCAATTGAAGTTTCACGATGGCCGATACTTAGGTATAATTGTATTTGATGTTTAGATTGGACATTTAATTTCGAAATTTCTTTGAAGCATTTCATCGAACATTTGGTGTACATGCACTTTTCTGTTATCTTTTGCCCTTAGATTGTTAGTTTTTGTGATAATACATGAATATGATTGTTTTATGATGTGTTGTTCATGTTGTTGTTGTTGAATAAAACATTCGAAATTTCAAAAGATTTGGTTTGACCTAGGTTTTGGCTTCGGTGACCAGGATTTGTGTCTTGGTGACCGATATTTACATTTGCGACTTGGTCTCGGTCACCAGTCGCAAACCAAGGTCACCGAGACCTGGGTACTTACCCGGCTGGTACATTTGTTGAAATCGGGTAACCCTTTTACAAAATGAGACAGAGAAGTTGGTGTGTTGGGCTACTCGGCGGGTACCCTGTCCTTTTGGGTTGCGTTGACTTTTATGTGATTTTATTGACCCGTTTCGAGTTGTGTTAACTTTTGTAGATTGGTATTGAGCCGTTTTAAGTTTAGTTGACTTTGTTTAGTTGAGTTGAGGTTGTTTGACTATGTTTGTGCAGTTTTGACTTTTGTTGATATGTTTTGATCTAGTTTGACTCTAATTGATCTGTTTTTAATTATATGGACGTTTGTTGCTCGCCTTTAAGCCGTTTGACCTTTTTAAGTATTTTACTTGTGTTGCCAAATGGACTTATGTTTGACCCGTTATTCACAATGTTTAATTGTTTTCAATTCAATTTCACAATGTATGACTATGTCTGACTAACTGTGTTTGCTTGATGATATTCCAGGACTTTATTACTGAAAAGTTGACATTGAAGAGTCATTAGTGTTGTTAGGATTATTAAACGGTGGTTGACACCTTAGTAGGAAGAAGATTAGCGAATTTAAAGAATTTGGAAATTATTTACGTGTTCGGTAAGTGATTTACATTATTGATATAGTTAAATATTTAATGGTAAAATATTTACTTTGTTCATAGTTGATAATTAGATTATAGAGTTGATTCATAAAGTTATGTTGATAATTGACGAATATTGTTGAAATTTTGATGACTAGATAAACTGCAAGAGAATACTCCCAAAAAACATCTTCCAAAGATGACATTGGAGCTGAAAAACCGAGATGACGTGCTCCCGGTGGATTGATAGCTACCGATTCTTTGACGAGAAGATACATGACGAGGATGTCGAGAGGTCTACGAAAAAGGCCCGGAACAGTCAATAGTCAAAATTTGATGCTCAACCATCTGCTCCCACCTCATCTCATGACGGGCTAGTTGACGATTTTAATTTTTCACCCCCTCAGAACGATCAGCCGATTCGTCATACACGAAGTACATGAGCCATTTCCACCTTAGTTAAATGGGTGGACGCGCATGATGTCATTATACGTAAGTTATTGGAGATTATTGAGACGTGTCAGGTATGTGGTTGTTAATAAGATTTGATTAATTATAGCCTTAACTATATTATATGTCAAGTCATTTAGTGCTTTTAACACGTAATTTTATGTATTTTAAGCTGATAGTGATGACGATGAGGGTTATGCATCTGACACTTTACCTGTCAATGGGGGCAATATCTCGGGTCCACGTGTGTTGCGTCGTAGTATGCGAGATCGGCGACGTGGCACGGCTATACTATCGCCGTATCTTATACCGACACAATTAAAACGGCTTGTGAAGAAACCTTTGAAGGTGCATGAGAAGGAGCCTTAGGAACTACCGGTTAATTTGGGAGCTGATCATGAGACGTTTGGTTCGGTTGTTGAGCTGGTGGTTGATCGAGTGGATACCAAGCCGCTTGTGCCAGTTACAGAGCCGCATGTGTCGATTACCAATCAGGAACTTACTATACAAGAGATCGAGCTACGTACTTTTGATGAGTCGTTAAAGGAGATACTTATCAGTTTAGAGAACCTGGAGACTGGGCTTCTCACTCCTCCGCCGCCTCAGCCACCAAAGCCGTGTAGGGTCATTGACGGACCGACTATAGTGAGGGAGTTGTGGCCGCACCATCAGGTGTATATTTATCCTTAATATCGTTTTGACGTCGGAGTGTTATGCTATAGAGTTGTTGAGAGGTAGTTTAGAAGAATCATTTAGAATGCTTCCCTAATACCTCCACAACCTAAAGCTGGATTGGGAGCATTACGAATCTGCTTATGTAATTTATAATGTGTTACATTTCCTTTGGAGCAGTTGTAAGTAATTATAACCGGTTTTCATTTATGTTCACATGCGTATATTCTTATTTAATTTCTATATATTTTTATTTGTCCTCGCAGATACGTACATTTGTTAACCATACACACTCAATAATTATCGTAGATGGGGCCCATTTGAAGGGGGTTACTTGAGGACTAACTTAGTTGCTATGGTAATGAATGGTAATAATGACATCTTGCCACTAGCTTAAGAAATTGGGGCGGGAGATTGACCAACGTTTGGACATGGTTCTTTGGAAATTTACGTGACGCCCGTGAATTAGCTGGTGGGATTGACAGCCTGATTATCATTTCTGATAGGGCTCCTGCAATTGCATCCGGTATTTCAGCTGTGTTTCTAGAGGTATTTCATGCCCTATGCTGTTGTTATTTACTAATGAATTTGAGAATCAAATCTTCAAAAGTCGGGCATTTCAAATGACATTATTGGACAATGTGTAAGGCGTACCATAAGTCGGATTTCGATCACCATTTTAATGTCATTTCTAGAAGTTTACAAGCTTCATCTAAGGTTCTTACAGACGTTGGGAAAGAAAGATGGTCAAGGCATTATGCCACACGTATACGATATGCTTATCTCATGAGTAACAGTGCGGAGTCCATTAATGCCATGACCAAGCATGCGTGGAAACTCACAGTCACAATGTTATTGGAGTTTTTTCGATCTTCAGTACAACAATGGTATTTCAAACATCGGAACACTGGATCAGGAGTTAAAACACCTGTCACACCATATGTCGAGCGTAAAATCGAAAAGATGATTAAGAAATTGCTAGGCTGGATGGTCAAACCATCCACAAATATGATATGTGAGGTGGTGGATGGGAAAAAGAATGGGATACTCAACTTGGAAAGACGAACATGCACTTTCAAGCAATGTCAGTTGTCCGGTTTACCTTGTGGACACATGTCGGCAGTGACTCGTTACTTCAAAGTGGACAACGTAAGCTGCTTTGCGGAGAGGTATTTCACTTCGTCAACATATCAAGCGGCCTACAGTGTGACTATGAAGCAATAGCTCATCCTTCAGAATGGGTTGATTCATGTAATCTGCAGACTGTGTTACCGCCGATACTTGTGAAGAGGCAATCTGGTCCCCCACCTGGACGTGCTCGTATTCCTTCTAAAGGAGAGGAGAAACCAAAATACAAAAAACAATGTAGTCGTTGCAAGGAACATGGTCATAATCGAGCTACTTGTACGTCACCTTACGATAGAACAGACGAGCCAAGCCGATCAAAAACCAAATTAAGATCCACTAAATCAATGGTAAAGCATTTCGGGGCTGAAGCGTCTCAGCCGACTCAATATTTTTCAAGTGTACATTTGAGTCACCCTTGAAATTATTATAATGACAACCTATGTTATGTACTAGTTAACAAGGTTATCTGTTTGATTTAATAAATTTCATTGATATTCACTTTGTCGTATTTGAAGAACATTAAAACATTTCGTTATATAGGGATTCAAAACATTACATAAACAATACAACACATTAAGTGAAATATGTAATTTAGCAATCATTCAATTGATTGAAAGAAAAATACAAATGACAATAATTGACTACTAACTAATCAAACAACCGTCTTGCATTTGAAGAGCCAGTAATAATATTAGAAATGGCAACCGGCATTGATAACGTCAAATAATGTCATATTTATATAATAATATACCCTTACTTTTAAGCCTTTTTATTGCAATTTATTTATATATACTACTGATTTCGTTTATATTTGCAGAAATGTATTTAAAATAAATAAATAAAGAAAAGGAATGAAAATGGGCTCAAGACTGAAGAAAATGAAGAAAAGATTAAAAACCAAAAAGATTGGGCTTGGAAAGAAGAAGAACCCAAAAGATATAAGGTATTGGGCCAAATTAAAGAAGAAAACTCAGATTTGAATAAAGATAGAAGCCCAAGAAGAGTGCCCCGCCCGGCAAGAGATTTCAGCCGGCGGTTGAACCTAAATCAGGAAGGTGGCCGAGCGCGCGGGTCAAAATCCGGGTTAACGAGTAAAATTCCGATCCAGCCGGCGGCTGAAGAATCCAACCGGCGGTTGGATTCGCGAGCCAGAAATCTATAAATAGGGCCATTACCAACCCATATACCATACAATTACATACGAATTAAGTAACCCTTAATTCGGTTCTAGGGTTTAAAGGTTGACTTAAGGAGGTATTTGGAGGCTAAGAAGCTAGGGTTTGAAGGTTTTCAACCCTAACGAAGGTTTAGTTCGGTTTCTTGGGTTTGATTCTTAATCTTTTCTATTTACTATGTGTAATAACATGTCTTTAGATTTGGTTTTGTTTTCTATAAATATGAGCTAATTCTTTTATTGTATTTACTTAGATGAATGGTTTTTAGATAAAGGTTTCATTATATGTTTATGTTGATCTGAGTTATGAATGGTTATTGAGTTTGTTTGAAAGATCCATATTGATCGTGTGTTTATTAATTGTTACTTAACGTGGTCAAAAGACTTATGCTAGAACTAACGTTTGTATGAGTTGATTGATTATCTGCAATTAAGTGATTTATTAGTTAATTGTGGCTTGAGACTGTAACCGGTATTTGGTTAAGACCAATAGCAATTAATACAACCTAATTGGTGTGATAATTAGAAAATCAATAATTATAGACTTACGAATCTCAATGATCTATTGATAGTTTTAAAAGCATAAATCTTATGTTGATAACACGCCTCAGTGTATTCAAGAGAATCTAGTATTAAGGTAAGGTTTATTAGGGATCAGTTAACCTTAACAGGAGGCTATCCATTTTAGTTGAAATCACCATAATAAATGATCAACAATCCATAAACATATTTGAAACTTGAATCGAGAAATCAGTAATCTAAGTAAATACATGCTTATCTATTGGATTACTTTCAAGTTACTTTCTATCTTATAATTGTTTTTAATTGTTTTTATTAGTTTTATTATTAAAAATCGTTCGTACGGAACTAAAACGCACCCCTTATTTAATTGTAATTTGTAATTTTAGGTTTAATTAATTATTTTAATTTACACCGATTCCCTGTGGTTCGACTCGGTCTTACCAAAGCTATACTATAATACGAACATGTATTCTTGCCTGGTTGTGTTCAAGTTAACTTTAGTATTTCCAATCAATTAAAACTTGTTATTTTTAACGACAACTTAACACGCATCAGACATCATAGTTTCAATATTCGAAAAATGTGTCAAATAATTGCGTGTAACATAGACCTCAATTTCTCTATGCGTTTTCGCATAGTTAGTAATCTCCTTCAGTTGCTCGGCATCATCCCGTTATCAATTGTAAACCAGCATCCAGGTCTTTATAATGATCTTTAAAGTAACAATATCACTTCTCTGGAGCCTAATAACCCAACTCTTTCAAAGCGTAATCCAAAAATTTGTTGAAAATTCATCAACATTCACACAGTCAATAAACGTCAACAAACCTTGCGTGTACATTCTTTTTGTGCCCTGAAAATGTCCAGCATGATGAAACACGATGCTAAACGACTCAGAAACTTTTGCGTATAATTCATCATTTATTGGTTCTTCATTTGGAGATCGAATGATCAGTGTGAACCATTTCGGAAAGTTTTTTTTTTTATTTTTCAGCCAACTAAAATATCGCGTTTTATGAGAAATTGTGAAAAAAACTAATAATGATCTTATCTTAGGGTCACAATATCTATATAAATGTTAAAAATGCTAGAAATCTCGTAAAAATCTTATCCAACCAGATAAAGGATAAAGACATTTTAGCCAAAAAGTAATCCGACCAGCAAATCAGGTCACGACACCGCGTATCCGTACACGTACCCGGACACGGCTTGTTTTGTAGCCGGGTCTCAAGTCACAACAAACTGGTCGCAAGTCACAAGAGGCGGACGCAAGTCGCAAGTCGCAACCACTGACTTGCGACATGTTCACATTAACACGTTCTCGGTTACGGTTTCCTTTTGTCGTCGGGTCGCTAATCACAAACTCCGGGACGCAAGTCGCAGCTTGCGACTTGCGTTCAGGTTGGACAAATCGTCAACTTTTTTTTTCCGAGGGCAAATCGCTATATTTGTTCGAAATTTAGGACAAATCGTTCAATTTCCCTTCAAACATACGAAAATTAAAATCTTAGAAGATTATTCTATGATCAGTTTAGTCAACCAAAATGATATGAAAAAATGTTAAACAACTAGACGATTGATCAAAAACCAATTATTGAAACAAGCTAAGAAACTCGAAGCCATACGATTGGTAAATACGAGTAAATACAGTTGAAATTACGACATGATGATACGTGTAATCGCCCAAGATCAAATTTTTGTAGTTTGCAAAAACGTGTTCAATAATTTCAAGCATAGAAACATAAACTAAAGAATCTTAATTTATTTAATTTTAAATTGATTTTTTGCTGCTTAAAAACTTGACCTAACAATACAACCACACTGTAGTTTTGTTATTTATGGGACAGACAATTACATTATGGCAAAAATAAATTGAAATTAATGATGGTTTATTAATGTTGAAAAGAGTTTGGTATGAACGTGAGGAGGTTGTTCAATTCTAAGTTCGTGACTCCGTGGAGATTTATAATTGGTCTTTTTATCCTTGATTTATAAGTGACTTTGAGTTAGTTTTAAAGTTAATTATTGTCGACACATTTTTTTAAGAAAAAGAACACAATATTGAGAAAATGATGCAAAAGAAGACCCCGAAATAATAGAATACTCTACTTTCACGGAAACTTTAAAAATTTACGTTTAATGGGAAAAATGACACGTGTAGTTAGAGCTTAACAAGCTAAATTAAGTACGTAAATATTACGATTCACTCAAAGTGATACCTAAAATTCATGTAGTTAACTGTACGGTTGTTATTTTCTAAGTTAAGTTAAATAAAAATTTCCAATTATATACGAGTAGGTTTCCAAAGAGTGTTATTGTCGAAGAATGACCACAACGTTCAAAAATATTCAAATTATGGTATGGACCGGAGGTAACAGGCTCGGGGTAAAACCGGGGCCCAGAAGAGCGTTTAGTGTGGGCCCAACAAGAAGTTGCTATTGGCTGACACGCGGTCTATGAAACTTATCGTATGACTCCAGTTATGAAATGACATGGAGTATTATCTCTTTTTGTGAAAGGAATTAGAGTGCAAGTTAAACGGGCAGGCCGGGGAAAACAATACAAAATTGTCCCCACACAAAAACCTCAAAGCAAGAATTTGACACCTCTTTTTTATTTTTTTCTTCTGAAAATTGATCTAAATGTCATATTTCAATTATCCGAAGTATTTAAAATAAGCTACTTCATTCGTCTCAAAATAAATATTCATGATCAGTTTTCACAAAGTTTAAAAATTACATTATCTGTTAATGAAGATGACACTATTACTTGTGTTTTTGTACAGACTCCCATGTATCAGTTTTAAAAAAAGTATACTGATATAAAACGGTAAAATGAATATGTTATTTTGAAGGTACACATTTGTTTTTGGATAAATTAAAATAAAAAAAATGTACACTAACTTTGAGACGGAGTTGATGTATTGTTGGCACGTGGGTGTTAGTAGGCTTATTTAACTATCAATAAAAGCAACTTAAGAGTTTGTAAACATGAATATGATTCAAACAACTCTCTTAATTAGATTTATGTAACTTTAATTATGTAAAAGATAAGTTATAATTTGAATTTAGTCATTTAATCAGTTAATATGAGTCGACCTTGTCATTCACATGGTTTGTTTTAGTTCTCATGAAGCATGGATGTACATTAGAAACAAACTATGTACCATAAAACTATTATAATGTGTCTATAAATTTTGTAACCATTGTTATTATATTTATATGACCTCTTATAACTTGTTAACCGTGACGAGATAAAATTTGATGACGTATTAGATGACGAGACAACATATCTAGTTGTGATGTCAGCAAAACAATATTGCCTACTAGATAAGAAGTCATCGGACAAAAACGGTAATAATAACTAAAACGTCTAAAACTCTATTGCGTCACAATTAATAGATACCGCTTTAGTTACACAAATTGAAACTCCAATACATTCAAAGATACTTAACCCTATATTGTACGAAGAACTAAAGTTCAAAGTTAAATTGTTAAAAGTGTAGTGCAAAGACTTAGTTGAAGACTTGGTAACAACGCTAACAACAATAATGGCTCTTAAAAGCTACTTCATAAATTTGAATATGAGAATTTGTTGAATGCATCTTCAATGTATTAGAAAGTCTGGAACAATGGCATGTATCTGAATTTGACATTATCTTACAATTTTCTAATAATTTCCTAAATTAAATTCATATTAAAGGATGAATAGTAACCTTATCACCTGCTTGTAGGGCTAACTTAAACAAGGAAATATATCTTCACTTTAAAGCTCAAATGTACTTTTCCTTAAACTTCATATAAATGAAAAGATTATATAAACTAATATTTTATGACAAGATTTTAGTAGCATCTTTAGTAACCATTATACAAATAGACCCGTTGAGTGTGTTCTATGAGATTAAGATTCTAATTTTAATAATCTCCTGCCTTTATGAATTAGAAGTCTTGTTTGGTAACATGAAAAAGATGAGGATTATTAGAAAAAGAATATCTTTTTATAGAAGTTTTTTTAAGTGGCTTCTAAAAGAATCCCCAACCACTATAATTCACAACCATAATCTCCAGCTCCAACTATAAACTTTAACTCTAACTCCAGCTAGTTTGTTGTCAAGCACACCCGATATCAACTTTTGTTGGGGATTATGGATTTATGGATTATATATATATACTATAATATAATATACATTTGTCCATGATCCAACGAGTTACCGCCACGTGTCATATAACAAAGCTTTGATGAGAAATTTTGGTTGCATACAAAAAGTTAAAAAGAAATGGCAAGTCTTAGATACACAAAATTGACTTGTTGATACCATCATGATGCATCAATCCTTTTTGAGTTGGCCAAAGGCTAAACAATTCATTGGTGTTATCATAACTTGAAAAGTTAATTAATTAACAAATAAATACTTTCTTTAAGGTTGCTCCATCTCACCAATATATAACTTTGATTTAATGTCAAGTATGCCTTTCCCTAGAAGTACTATCTTTTATAAATTATTTTAAAAGCTTATGACCCATATTAACTCTAATTAAGGGTTTAAACTCTACACAACGAACCAACTTTAATAACTATAACTATCAATTAATTAAATAAAATAACAATATCATCATATTTAAGTTTGAGATATTACATGGGCCCAAAAGGTACTATCAGTCTTTGTTATAGATACATTTTGATTGATAAAATAAATAAAGAGGAATAAAGTGACATAGAAGTATAAGGAAAAAGGGAAGGGGAACAAAAAATATAATGCAAATGTGTGCTTATGGGCCATGAGTAGCATGTGAACTGACCATTAACACAGAAAAAGATAAAAAATTAACCCAAGTCTCTATGTGATGGTTTTCTATTATGTTTATACATATAAGGATGCGTTTAGTTTACGAAAACTTTTCAATAGAATTAGAATTCATCAAAAGAATTGGAATTTAGTGACTTACAATTCAATTCATGTTTTAACCAAACACCCTTATGAATTGGAACTGAGATTTCAATTCCATCGAATTCGATAGAATTATTGAACCAAATGCAACCTAATAGTAAAGAGAAAAAATAGAGATACATTCCTGATACAAAATGAGTTATGATTTACGACTTCATTATAAATGCATACAAAATGAGGCATAATGATATAGGGAAGAGCAGGTGCTTTTTTAAAAGATAATGGTCCAGTAAACCAACCCCTCTTTTAAGCTTGTCTTGTGGGGTGTTACATGTTCCTCACCAAGGAACTGATTCTTTTCATCTGGCACTCCTATCATTGCTCATGACTTCTAAAAGTGTTAAGGGTAAGGTACCCTATGAAACCAAGTTTATGAAAAAAAGGTGTGTGCCGACATAGATAAGGTATACTAGGCCCAATTAAAGAATAACCAACCTACCAAGCACAGTGACCCTCTCCCAAAACAAGGACACGAGGGTAAAGATGTTTAGAAATTAACACTCCCATCCAAATTTCGTCAAGCTGATCAGTTTTATGGGACACTAGACGACTAATGTGCAACTTTTGTTGAGGATCATATTGGTTTATTGCTCCAAGTATATCATTTAGGGGTTTGGTCCTAAGAGCATTGTGATTCTTTTGGGGCTCCTATTATCTTGTGTCTATGGAGATGGGCTCCCATATCTTAGTCTTGTATTTCCTCTAGTGATCGGACTTCTTAGACTATCTCGTTACACCTGGGGGCTTGACCACTATGATGGCCCACTAGACACCATAAAAAGTGGCAGTTTCAGCCCAATATTACTAAGTGGGTCGGTGTCAATTTGGGTTGTGTTTTTTCTTCCTAACAGGTCAAATTATGTTATATTAAAAGATAAACTGTAAATATTTAATTGACAAGATTATAGGCGAATGGGCTGAGGATCAAAGAGATTGAAAGTCATCCGATTTGTATTCAAATGCATAAATGATATAAACTTCTAAATTGCTTTATTAATAGAAAATTCATACAGGTAATTGTCATAATATAGTTTTGAATTCATAAAGAAGAAAACTAATCTTGCCTTGTCAAATATGTTACCCCTGGCATCCTGACAGAGCAATCAGTTGGAAGACTCCGACACATCAAACACCAACAGTGGAGGACCAAATCTTAGAACTTTGTCCTGCATCATCATCATTAATCCCACTTACTGTATTATCCACAAGGCATCGGTCCCATTTACAACTTTTAAGTACATATATGCGGACCGATCAGCAACAGACGATGCTCCACTTACACCATGCCTGATGGCATTTATCAACCTCTAAAGCAATAGGTGCTTATCAATGTTTGTTGTTTTACAGAAAAATCAACAGTTGAAGTTAGCCTTTTCAATTTGAAACCCCTTTTGACATCACATGTGAGGAACTAATTAAATCCTGAACAATAAAATATCATAGCTTATAGATAAATCATCTGAAATAAGAAAACTCTGTTGTCATTGACAAGTATCAAATAATCCTCATTGATGAATTAGCTGCGTTTAGAATGTTTCTATACGTTAGAAAGAACTGCTATAATAGCTTCTTAATCAGTGTGTTAAAGGATGATGATACTAAGTAGCAACAAGCCAATAAGCCTGTCATTGTACGCGTAAAGTTTAGACCATTCTTCACAGGGAGTTGGTGGTTACGGCTTCATTATGCACTATATTACTCAGTAAGTGAAAAAAAAAAAATAGATTACTATTCGTTGATCGGAAATAAACACTCAGAATAAAAAACAGTGTTTTGCTGTCACAAATGTCTTTTCAACCAGGCAGAAAAAAACAAGTTCAATGATTCATAATAATCAAGGAAATTTTTATGAAAATCTCTACTTATATAAAATAGATACTAATCATAAAAATTATGATTAAGACACTGAAAACAGGGCCGACCTGCAATTGACAGCGGGGTTCAACCGACATTGAAAACATGTTTTGATCCCTAAATGCATGAAAATGAACAATCAACTTATTCTTTAACCTAAACAAACATGTTATGCATGTGTAAAAAAACTTGGATCAAAATAACGTTGTTCATACTTAAAACAGTCTGCATCGGATAAATTTGTATCACCGATGAGTAACACACGGACAATCTGGGAGATAAAATTTTTAATGAACTTGAAAATTGACAAATTGAAGATGGCGCGATTTAACTAAAGCCAAATTGAAGAAAAGATCAACACACTACAAAGAAGTACCTTTTTTGGGAGTTTATATTTAGAAAGTGCAACAATATATAGAAACAAGAATGAAAAGACGATGCCGATACCCTTCAACTGCTCACCAACGTGCGTGCCCCATATAAAATTCAACTACATGAAAATTCACTTTTAACATGCGTGTAATAATCTTCATACACCCAGCCAACGGTCCTCCAGGCTACACTACTTGTGTTTCCCATTGTTGATTAATAGTTGAAACGAAATAAACAAACATTTCACAGATATTTGAACTTACACAACCTCGGTCTTCGTCTTCAGGTGATCTAATGGAATTTAGCTGCTTCTGTATTCCCATCTCACATCTTAAGTTTATGGATGATACTTTAATTCTTTCTGAATGGTCAAAAATCTTTTCCGAATTCTCTATTGTCTCCACTTGGCATCCGGCTTAAAAGTGAACTTTCTTGAAACGTAAGCTCTTCAGGTTTGGCATAAACTTTCGTGAAGTTGAAAACTTGGCATCATTTCCAAGTTGTCAACCTCCAAGCTCCCTTGCACATACCTTGGCCTTCCTATTGGTTCTAAAATGAGGAATGCTACAACTTGGAATCCAATTACAGATTGATTTCGTAGTAAGCTATGTCTTTGGAATGCAAGTAACCTATCGGGGGTAGGCTAACTCTTATCAAATCGGTTCTCGGAGCCATTGGAATATCCTACTTTAAATTTTTAAAGCCCCTCAGAAGGTCCTTCTTCTTCTTGAATCTCTTTTGGGCTGAAAATGCAATCGGAAAAAAGATATCCTGGGTAGCATGGAAGAAAGTGTTCCTCAAAAAAAAGGGAGAACTTTGCATTGGCTCTCTTCAAGCTAGCAACCTTGCTTTGATAGCAAAGTTGTAGTGGAGATTTAAACTGAGCTCAACTACAATTTGGTGTAGAATTATATAATCAATTTCAAGGAGAAGATATAGGCTTGGATTTGTCTAAAGCTTTGCAATCAAAAGCAAACCAATGGAAAAGTGTCATTGGCATTAATGATATTCTTCGCAAGTATAATATCAATTTTCGTGAAGCGTTTAAAAAAACAAGTGGGAATGGTCAAAACACTTCTTTTTGGTGGGATATTTGGGTTGGAGGATTCAATCTTGCAACCTACTATCCTAATTTGGCCTGCCTGGATCTCAACCCCAATACTATGGTGAGAAATAACTTTACATTCTCTAATGCTTTGCCCCAAGCGTCTAGACATGGCGGCGTCCCATAAGGCCTGGAGTGGAAGAAGAACAGATATTAGAGCTCTTAAATTTGCTATCTGGACTGTCATTTTCGGAGAAGATGGATAAATGGGCATACATCCTTGATGCATCGAGAGCTTACATTGTCAACGGCACCAGATGGTTTCTCAAAACACAGATTGTGGGTAGCGATGGCAATCGACAGGATGGAATAACTGGATTCTGACTAAAATTACCATCGGCTATTGGAGACAGATCAATGAAAGATTACCAACCCCTTTAAATCTGGTCGAAAGAGGGATAGACGATTCATCAAGATGTACAATATGTGATGACAACCTGGAATCAGAAAGTCACATGTTTGCAAATTGTTCAATGGCAAGGAACCTATGGGCTTCGATTTTTTATTGGTAGGAAATCTCAATGGTGCTGCCAGACAATCCAGAACATTATGGAAGTGGCTCAGCTAACTGGAAAAGCCAAGAAAGGTTTTGATGTGGCACTTCAAACATCGCTTTGGGTTATTTGGAAATACTGAAATGCTGGTAGATGAAGTCATGATCCATTCTTATACGTGGATAGCAAATCGAGATAACATATCCAAAATTAGGTAGTTGGATAGAGTTTATAATCCTAGTCTCATACGGTCTAACAAACTGTAGGTTGTTGTTATTTATATCTATTCAGCTGTCCAAACAAAATTATAATAGTCGTATGGTACGCAAAAACCCCCACGATCCGTGTATCGGAGCGTTTAGTACCAAGTCATGGTACAGTTTCGTTCCCGAAACGGAAATTGACGTTCTGAATTTGTTTTGAACACGAGCTTTAAAACTTAACTTTTAGTTCTGTATTGGACTATAAGGTGAGACTTTATTAAGCATTTACTCCACAAAATATTTTAAAAGTTTGGATTACTACCTTATAAATGAAAACGATTAGTTATAGGGTAAAGTGGTGCCATGTTATATGGTTATTGTACCACAGCGATCTGAAATGAGCCTACCCCCCTCTGTACCAAGTTTTAGTGACCCAGCGAACCACGATCCCGAACCACGATTGTGTACCGGAGTGATTTGCGTTCCACGTGACTATTCATTATATAACACATAACAACCAGATACAAGTAAACCTATGAGCTGTTCATAAAAAATATGCAAACTGGACCTGGAATAGTAACACCAGGGTTTTTACTGTAACCTGATGTTGCATTAAAAGAATTAAAGTTATATTCATCATACAATAACTACAGAATGATAGATTATGTATTATAGCATCAGGATTAGATGTTAATAATAAAAAATGTGGGAAATTCAAACCTAGTAGGTGGTGTTCATTTCATATATGTCCCTTAAAGGAATTGCAAGGGATGATTAGGTAAGGATTAGTATAATTGTATGCAAAATTCCTTTTTTTGATCGCTAAATGGAAGGATATACTTGGTGAGCTAGAAATTAGCGCGATACTAATATCTTATCATGAATCATAAGTTTAAAAGTAGTATACATTATACAAGAGATTTTAGGGGATATTTTGATCGAGAACTCATATCTATGGTGTTATTGACTTACGCTAGTAGGAATTCTATGTAGCCCTACAAGAACAGTCTAATCTGTTGATTGTTCTGTGACCTCCAATGGGAAATAAATGTCTAGCCATGCATTTAATGTGTTGGAGAGTAAGCTTTAAAATTGAGTGACCTTTATGTTACGCCAAGAAATTTTTCACGTAACCTTGCGCGTCTATTTTGACGAAACGACAAGTTCCAAAATACTATACTGTTCATATTCTAAGAAGCCTTCCAGGTTATGTTGGCATTATAAGTCAGTTCTAACTTCTCAATCAAGGAAGTGATCATCAGTATATCAAAGGTACAATTATTAAGTAGACTGATTGGATTCTTCATATATTATAAATAGTAGAGTCAACAAAATACTTAAATTAGGATTTGGTGAGTAGTAGATATAGCATGTAACAGATGAATTCAAGCATTATTTAAAAAAAATATGAAATGCAAGCCGTTGTATTGAACAAAGTTATGTGATTTGAAATATGCAAAGATGTTTATAGGAACTAGAAATGCAGGATTGTATAGAAACAGTTGGGGTCATTGACTTTTAAGGAATTGAACTTCGATCAGATATTCCATGAAGACAAACACTGCATAGAAGTATAGAACTTCTAAACAACACAAAACTCGAATCGGGAAAGTAGAAAACTCTGATACACCTTCCCTAAAAGACTGAATAACTTTAGTGGAGATTCAACTCTCAAGAAAATAAACATAAACCGTATATATTTAACTTGTGCTATCACAGCTCCACTGTTATTACTTTCCTTTCCATAACACGTTACAATTTCATTTAGTCATCTAATTAAGATATCGATTCACATTGCATTTGAGGTTAGGTTAATCGAATTATAAAGTATTCTAAGCCCTATTGTATATGTATAGATATATGATATGATATATCTACAGGTTGACTGATAGTATAGCATTGTAAAAATTGTTGCAGTAAGTGTTAGAACGAGTACAGGAAGTAGCTATAGTCTTCACTACCGTATCGATAGAGATGATGTAAAGGAAAATCATGTAAGCTAATTAAACACAAAATAAGCCCTAATAAATTCAGCACAACATGATAATAAAGATTATTTAGTGAGAGAAATAAAAGAAATCGTTACTCACCGCCTAGGTTTTAGGTCGTTATGATATGTAAAGTTGGTTGCTGCCGGTGTGGGCATTGCAGAGAATGAAGATCCAGGTGCTTATAGTTCACCTAATCAAACACAGCATGTAATTTCTTTACATTGGTGAAGTTGAAGAAATTAGGGTTAAAGAGTGAATTCAGTGAAATGAAATGAAATGAAAATTTACTGAAAAACTAAAGTGATTCGTTAACCCGAGAAATGACCAAAAATTCAATTCTTGCGTTAGGTGATGCAATTGGAGAAATGGAATTGGAAATAGATTATTATAATTATAACTATAATAATATCATTCTCACAATTGTATAATTAAAACTAACAAAACAGATTTCATCAAAAAAAAACTTACAAAATAGATACACATATTTATAGAGAGGGTATTTATCATAGTTTCATCGTGAACCTCTCGGCAGCTCAAACTGACCGGTCACTTGTTATATCGGTGTCAGATTAGTTTTTTTCAAAATTGATAACTAACAACTGACTGACCTCTGCTATTAGTGACTGCTCATTTTATTTTTCTGGGACTCACGAATTATTTACTTTATACTTGTACAGTACCCGCACTATACGTCGGAAAATAAAAAAGTAGGTGAAAAATGATACTACAAAGTGTCAGAGTTGATGCAAAATCTAATATAAAGTAGATCGAAGAGATGATTATGTATGATGAAAATTTGGAAATTAATGTATTATTGATTGTGCATTACAAAGTGTAAAGTTTTTTCATAAGGTAATTAAGCATGTTTGGTGAAACATGTTGTAAAGATGGTGAGTGTGAACTATTTTCAAGTATCATTATAATAAATAGCTGGCCTTTATATTGTTCATATGCATATTTAGTTGATTGATTTTATTAAAGCAACTACTACGTTCAAGATGATTTAACAAATTAAAATGGTTTTGAGATCAAAATGGAATGTAATTCAAATTAATTTTTGGATGGAATGTAATATGGTAAGGGTATTATGGTATTTTATAATGTAAGTAGGGGTATGATAGTAACTTTTTATCTTTCTTATTGTAAGGCTACGAAGGAAAAAATAATTTATAAGGTTTAGAGATATTTAAAACACAATAATTAAAATAAAAAATTACAATTTAATAATAATAATAATAAACATTACATTTATTGGAAAAAAAATGCGATTGCACCAACTAACGTTGACGAAAATTTGATGGGAGTTGCGAAACGTGTTCGTTTAGAGCATTACGAAGTTGATGATGCACCGTTCGATCGTGTAATTCATTGTCCATACGCAATTGAGTTTCAACCCTTTCTTGGCACCAACGTCGTCGTCTATTTGTCATGTCTGCCGTATAATCTTCCTCCAGTTGACACATAATTCGTCTGTTGTCTTCGGTTATCATGTTGTGTAAAATCACACAATAATAGATTATTCTTTTTATTATGTTGGTGCTATATGGTCATGCCGAATTCCCTTGATGATTTGTCAACGGCCTTGAAGCAAACCGAATGCCCGTTCTACATCTTTTCGTGTAGATTCTTGATATCTCTTGAAAAACGCATTTCTTGTTGCGTTAGTGGAAACTTTAACGACTTTATAGTGTGTTTGAGATAGAGAATAAATGTTAAAAAAATAAAAAATAAATAAAAAAATAGATTTTTTAAATAAAAAATGGATATATAACTGTTACTTAACGGATATTTTTTTTTATTTGCTAAGGTAACAATTTTAAAAAAAATCTAATTGCTCGGGGGGCCCACACAAAAAAATCCGACGGGTTGAACAGACGAGCCGTGCCATTAGCTTCAGCTCTGTCGGTTGGAACTGACTGTCAACCGACGACTCCGATAGGAGTGGCCTTATATAACTAATTATAAAAAGATAGAATATTAAAAGGAAAACTTCAAACAATGTAGGCCACTCCCATCGGAGCCATCAGTTGATCGTGGGTTCCAACCGACAGAGCCTATGCCAATGGCACGACCCGTCAGTTTGGTTCTGTCAGTTCAACCTGTTGGATATCCCACCTTTTGTTTGTTTGTTTGGGGCCCGCGAGCAATTAAATGTTTATTCTAAATCCCGTAAGCAAATAAAAAAAATCTGTTAAATAACAGTTATCAAAAACAGTATACATTTGTATCTCAAACACAGTATAAAGACATATATAACTAAACCTCAAATCCAAACTTTTTCACCATCTTTCTACTACATTCTATACAACTATTATCTATATAATTCCACCCAAAATTTATAAAATCCTAAATGGATTCCGATTCTGACCTTGAAGAATTGCAATCTCTCACGACTATTTTTGATCTGGAGGTTGCGATCAATATCGTTAATTCGATAGACTCTGTTTCGGATGACAAAGACGAAACTACGATCCGTCTGCCAAGAGCACCAAGGAGATACTTACGTAGAGATGGTGAAGCTATGGGCGAACATTTGTTTCTAGGCTACTTTGCCGAGAACTCAACATTTCCGCCGGATTTCTTTCGACGACGTTATCGGATGAGCAAAGCTTTATTTATCCGTATATGTTAAGGTACAATATTCCATTCCCAACTTCCGCTACTTACATAATTTGTATATTTTCATCAAAAGCGAGACGCAACCGGTAGACATTTTTGCAACATTTATCAAAAGTGCACTTCCGTCGTACGCCAATTGGCATATGGTTGTGCCGCCGATGAGTTTGATGAATACTTACATATTAGTCAACAATCATCATGCTTGTGTTTGGATAACTTTTGTAAATGTATTTTTCATATAATCTCGACCGAGTACTTAAGAAAAGCAACACTCCAAGATGTGCAACGTTTATATTAGCGTCATGTCGAGTTGCATGGTTTTCTGGGTATTCTCGGAAGCATCGATTGTATGCATTGGCCTTGGAGAAATTTCCTAGTGGCATGACAAGGTCAATACACCCGAGGTAATCAAGGTTGTCCGACGATCATGCTCGAAGCCGTTGCCTTTTACGATCTATGGATTTTGCACCCTTTCTTTGGTCTTGCGGGTTCGAGCAACAATATCAATGTCCTTAATCAATTAGATTTATTCATCGATTTACTACAAGATAGAGCTTCCCAAGTAAATTTCAATATTGTCTAGACTCAATTCACCAGAGACTATTTTCTTGCCAACGGGATTTATCCGGAAGGAACCACTTTTGTATAGTCGTTTAAATTTCCACTAACCAACAAGAAATGCGTTTCAAGAGATGTCAAGAATCTGCGAGAACTACATCCTTAATCTGCAAGAACTACGTCCTTAATCAATCTCAACATTTCTTCATGAGCGCAATATTTTCCTCCCCAATCTCAGATCATCAATTTTCTCATTGATTTCACATTTCCACTAGATTTTTGCATCAGTGGTGGTGGTGGCGTGTCTAGTGTCAATTTGTGCTTCAATTTTAAATTCATCGGTAGTGGATAGCTAGGTTCGCCTTTTTTTTTCATTTGAATTATCACCCTTCAAAATTGTTTTTTTTGAATCTTATAGATGTCACTTCGATCTTCATTCATTATTTTCTTTCTAGTTGTCGAGATATCGTGTTATGTACCAAATGAATTATTGAGCTTAACACGAGACGTTGTTTCGACCCGATTATTTTCAATAGAGTGATGCTCAGTATAGTCATCAAAATCGGAAGAATTGTGATCATCATCATGCATTGCACGAACTAGATTAGCGCTCTGGAACCTTAAAACACATTTTCAATTCTTCCCCGCGCTAATCCTTCCCATAAATTGAAATTGTGAAGAGGTGTTAATCTATCCATTGAAAAATAAGGATTGAATGTTGTGATCGAAATTGAAAGAATTTTTTAGGGGAAGATTTAAATAGGAACACTTCTTATGATGGAAATTGTAGAAATAAATATTTTTAGTTTTAGTTTTAAGATTAACTAAATTTTTTAATAAAAAATTATACTACAATTTTAAAATTTTATGCCATTTAATATAAGATAATTATTAAAAAATATGTGATACATATTATAAAAAAAATTAATTTGTATCACATTATCACACATAAAAGTTGTGATATACAACTTTATGTTGTGTATCATACTTTTTTTAAATCAATCTTATATTAAACAGAATAAAATTCTAATAATTTTGGTATTCCTTTCTTGCAAAAATTACGTGTATATATATTGAAATTAAAAATGAAAAAGTTTATTAATACGGTTTTTACCATTACAAATGAAAAAGATCGTGCCTACATAGGGGTGTCAATGGGAGGGATCTTGATCTAGATCTGACCCGCCCCATTTATGTGACCCAATGGGTCGAAAAAGTGAATCCATAGATCCAACAAGTGATCTGATGGGTCGACCCATGTAGATGGATCACTACTTGAAGCGACCATGATCATTTTGGATCAACCCATTTAAAATATAATAAAAAACATAATTTAAAGGAAAAAAATTATGGACAACTATTTCTAAAATAAAAAAAATTTCATTAAGTTACAACTATTATATAGTAAAACCATTAAAATTCATTTATGACAATTTTTTCTGTTAACTCGGGACTATGATATTGATAATACTAAAACGAAAATTTAGTTAACATCTAACTTATCAAAATGAAATGGTTATGACATATTTCTGCTGTAATGTTTTGATACTATCGATTGAATGTAAGTGGATAAATGAAATTTTTCTAAAGATTGTTTTGTGTTAACAAACTCCAATCCCACAACCCCATTTTTCTTTCATGCATTTTGTCAAATAGTTGGTATGCACTATCATATTTAAAACAAATTTATACATAATACATAGTTACTTACAGAAAAACTAGTTTGAAAAAAAAAAAAAAAAAAAAAAAAAAAAAAACTCAAGTGAATGATGTTCAAGCTTTATGTTAAAATAACAACATTGCTATTAGAACTGATATAATATGGAAAAATAAATACGAAGGTCACCTGAAGAAAAGTATCGCAAACACCTCAAAAGAATTGAACAATATTGCTTAAATAAATTAAGTAGAGAAAAAAAAATAATTTATACACTAAATAGGTCGACCAAATTCAAATCCATTAAAATAGTTAGATTTTGGGTTTGATCATGATCCATTAGCTATTGGGTCAGATCCAAACCCATTTAATTGAATCTTGTGATCTATTGGATCTTGTCAAAATCGACCTGACCCGTCACATTGACAGACCTACTGCCTACCCCTTCTTTAAAAAAACATTCAAGGAACTCTTTATTAATATTTTTCATGTCGATTCATTTATGATCTCATATATTATATCTATATCTATATACTACTTACTACTATATATTATATTTGAGCAAAAGTCTTAAATTAGAGAAGAAGTAAATGACTATTTTACTCTTCTTTAATTTAATATAATTAACTACAAAAGTCAATGTATCAGTAATACTATTATTATTAAACTTCAAAAGTAATAAACATATCACAATAAATTCTAATCTTTTAATGCTTTTCTATACCTATCTATACTAATGTCTATACAACTATATGATATATTAGAGCAAAAAATTTAAAAGGGAGAAGTAGTAAATGATTATTTTACCCTTTTTTAATTTAATATAATTAATTATAAAAGTTAATATATCATTAATATTATTTATTACTATAATTATTAAACTTTAAAAGTAATAAACATATGACATTAAATTTTAATTATTAAAGATTTTTTTTATATCTATCTATACTAATATATAATACATTTGTGATATTTTTTTAAGAGAGAATTTATTAATTTACCCAACATTATTATTAATATTTGAAAAATCTACTTGAAATTACTAATATAACTCTACATATATATTAAATTCTCATTTATACTACTATCAGTGAAACTTAAATTATAAACATATGACATATTTTTTTAACCGAAAGGAGTTACTGGACGTATCAATTATTGATGGAAAGATCAGAATGAGACGAACATGTTAGTAAATTGCCATAGGCGATTTGTCCACTGATAGCATCAAATAATGTCATATTTATATAATAATATTCCCTTATTTTTAAGCCTTTTTAGTGCAATTTATTTATATATGCTACTGATTTCGTTTATATTTGCAGAAAGGTGTTTAAAATAAAGAAATAAAGAAAAAGAACGAAAATGGGCTCAAGATTGAAGTAAATAAAGAAAAGATTGAAGACCCAAAAAGATGGGTTTGCAAAGAAGATAAACCTAAAAGATATGAGGAATTGGGCTAATTTAAAGAAGAAAACTCGGATTAAGAATAAAGATGAAGGCCCAAGAAGAAGCCCAGCCCAGCTGGCAGAATATTCTGGAACGCGTGTTCAGCCGGCGGTTGAACCTAAATCAGGAAGGCGGTCGAGCGCGCGGGTCAAAATTTGAGTTAACGGGTAAAATTCCGATCCAGCCGGCGGCTGAAGAATCCAACCGGCGGTTGGATTTGCGAGCCAGAAATCTATAAATAGGGCCATTACCAAACCATATACCATACAATTATAATACGAATTAAGTAATTCTTAATTCGGTTTTAGGGTTTAAAGGTCGACTTTAAGGGCGATCAGGAGGCTAGGAGGCTAGGGTTTGAAGGTTTTCAACCCTAACGGAGATTCGGTTCGATTATTAGGGTTTGATTCTTATTCTTTTCTATTTGCAATGTGTAATAACTTGTTTTTAGATCTGATCTATCTTACTTTGATTATGAACTAATTATTTATTGTATTTACTTAGATGAATGATTTTTAGATAAAGGTTTCATTATATGTTTATGTTGATCTTAGTTATGAATGGTTATTGAGTTTCTTTGAAGATACATATCGATTGTGTGTTTATTAGTTGTTACTTAACGTGGTCAAAAGACTTACGCTAGAACTAACGTTTGTATGAGTTGATTGATTATCTACAATTAAGTAATTTATTAGTTAATTGTGGCTTGAGACTGTAACCGGTAATAGGTTAAGACCAATAGCAATTAATACAACCTAATTGGTGTGATATTTAGAAAACCAATAATTATAGACTTACGTTAACATAAAGTCACTGAATGAATCTCAATGATATGTTGATAGTTTTAATAGCATAAATCTTATGTTGATAACACGCCTCAGTGTATTCAAGAGAACCTAGTATTAAGGTAAGGTTTATTAGGGATCAGTTAACCTTAACAGGAGGCTATCCATTTCAGTTGAAATCACCATAATAAATTATCAATAATCCATAAACATATCTGAAACCTGAATCGAGAAATCGGTAAATCTAAGTAAATACATGCATTGCCTATCTGACTATCCTTAGTTAGCTTTTCTATCTTATAATTGTTTTTATTAGTTTCCTATTAAATATATGTTCGTACGGAACTAAAACGCACCCCTTATCTATTTGTAATTTGTAATTTAGGTTTAATTAATTAATTTAATTTATACCGATTCCCTGTGGTTCGACTCGGTCTTACCAAAGCTATACTATAATACGAACAGATATTCTTGCCTGGTTGTGCTTGAGTTTACTTTAGTATTTCCAATCAATTAAAACTTGTATTTTTAACGACAACTTAACATGCATCAAGTTTTTTGTTCTGCTGCCGGGGGAGCGGTTTGTTAAATTAAATTTTAGTATTTTTCCTCTTAAAAAGATATCTTTGTACATTGTTGATCATCTGAAAAATCGGCTCACCCATTGTTAATACAACACAACAAAGGTATAAGGAGGGTCGCTCTGCTTCTCGAAAGAAGTAGGTATTTAATAAGCTTTGCGCTGACCTACTTCTCCGCTTCTGAGTATTTACAGTGGAGCTACCGAGGACTTTTGATTAACTTTTTAGATTGATTAAGTATTTCTAAAATATTTTATTTTTATTTTTTGTACGTTTTAGTTTCCTAGTACTTCTGAATTTGTTTTTGGTTTTCAGGTTGTTTCATGACCCGGAGAACTAATCCGGATCTTGTAAATCCACTTGAAGAACCCGAAAGATTTTGACATTCTCACATCCGTGCACCATACACACCAGTCAACACGACAGAATACGGATATTACTCAGGATCAGACTTTGAGGATAACTAGTTACCTTCAAGAGCACCTACCATATACCCTAGTGATTCTGAGGAAGAAAAAGAGCAAGAAGTAGAACAAGCAATGGATCGAGATATAGCTAACATGACCATTGAGGACTACACGAGTCAAACTTGTGGAGATATTCGTCCAAGAGTAGTACGTCCGGCAATAGCCAGAGAAGTAGAGTTTAAATTAAAGGGAGAATTTCTAAAAGAACTTAGAGAGAACCCTTTTAAAGGAGGAGATAAAGAAGATGCTAATTGTTGGGTCACAAGGTTCCCAAAACTTAGATACAGATTAAATAACAGTTATCTCAACGTGTTAGTTTATATCCAAGTTTTATATCAAACAAGTTTAAATTAATCTAGGCGGAAAACAAGATTAATTTTGACACAGAGTTTATTATGAATCAAAGTATTATTCACAATAAAGTGTTTGTCTCACAAAGATGACAAGGTATTCAAACCCACACAGATGGTTTGAATACGATCCAAGTAGTATACAAAGATACAGTTATCACTACAAACTTCACAGTAAGTGTGGTAATGCTTTAGCCTAAGCTCAAAGGTCTAGTATACTAATTCTCTTGAATTTCTTGGATACATAGCAGTGCTTTTTGAACTGCTATTTATAGAGTTGGGTGTAACTCTATATTATCCAGCTTGCATAATTGTCCAAGGGATAACAGATGCATCTTGGGCAACTTTGCACGCCACCCTTTTTTGCTTTTCTTGGAAACAGAAAAAGCAAAAAGGTAAAAGATTTCTTTGCTGAGAAGAAAACCTTTGTTAGATGTTTGACCTTTCTCAAACATCTTATCAGTTGTATCTAGCCTAAGGAAAGAAGAATATCTCCTGTACATTTGTACTTTCATTCTTCAATCTGTGCTCTTCAGTCTGTGCTCATCAGTCTGTGATCTTCAATCTGTGAACTTCAGTCTGTGAAGCCTTCTGTATTCAATCTTCATTCTTCAGATGATGAATTTATAAGTCTTCAGAAAGAGCATGGCTTTCAGTCTGTGAGGCTCTTCAGTCTGTGCAGCACAGACTCAGAAACAATTCTTCAGTCTGTGTAGCACAGACTCAGAAACACAGACTCAGGAATTTCACTAAGTTTCCTGAATACAACTGAGTTAGATTTTGACTCTTCAGATTTATAACTTAGGTTTGATCATTGTTTTTCCCAACATAAACATATATATTAAATGTAATTTATCTATATCTATACTACGATATAAAATATTTGAGACAAAGTTTTGAAAGGAGAAATAGTAATTTACTATTTTATCATCCACTTTATTAAAATGTCTACAATTAAATACAAAAGTTGGCCTTCCTTTTGAACCTTTGAATCTTGCTTTTTCTAACCTTTGGGCTAGCAATGCCATTTCAGCTTCTAGAGACTCAGTTTCATCATCTGATTCTGAGTCTGTAAGAGTAAGATGGTAATCTGCTCTAGAGAAAAGTTCTCTATTTTTCCTTGTTGTTGCAACAAGGGCAGCAGATGGATCTTTTCCAATTCTTTTGGCATTTAGATCCTTTCTGGCTTTGGTTTCTTTAAAATTTAGTAGAAGTCCAAACAAGCCAGAGAGATCATATGTCTCCAATTTTTCACTTACAATTAATGAAGTGATAACTTCAGAAAAAGTGTTTGGAATGACATCAACAAATTTTGCACAGATTTCAAACTGTCCCTTGATGATATTATACCTTTCAAGATCATTGATTAAGATCTGAAATCTGGTATGAATATCAGTTAATGACTCATTTTGGCCAGCAGAGAAGTTCTCATAATTTCTTATGAGATTCTTCTTCTTTTGGGATTGTACCAAACTTACACCATCATATTGGTCAGTTAGCATATCCCATATGGCTTTAGCAGTTTTGCAGCCAGATATCTTAGCAAAGATAGGCTCAGTAACTGCATTGCCCAGTATGGACTTGGCCTTAAAGTCTAAAGCATATAGTTGCCTGTCTAGATCAGTCCAGGTATTTTTGGCAGCCTCAACAAATTTTTCAGGTGTCAAAATAATACCATCTGCATCTAAAGTTGCAGGAACTATTCTGCCAGGAATAATGGGTCCTTCCTGAATGACTCTAAGCATTTCATCATGAATGCTAGCAAGAAACCATTCAGCTTTCAATTTCCAATGGGTAAAATATACACCATTGAAGATTGGAATTCCCTTCCCAGCCATAGCAATAGAAGAAGTCATTTTTCAAGGAAGAAAATATAGAGAGAAAAAAAATGGGTTTAGATGATTGTTTGATAAACTGGGTTCCTTTGATCGTTAAAGATTAAATCTTTATTTGCTCTGATACCAGTTGATGGGTCACAAGGTTCCCAAAACTTAGATACAGATTAAATAACAGTTATCTCAACGTGTTAGTTTATATCCAAGTTTTATATCAAACAAGTTTAAATTAATCTAGGCGGAAAACAAGATTAATTTTAACACAGAGTTTATTATGAATCAAAGTATTATTCACAATAAGGTGTTTGTCTCACAAAGATGACAAAATATTCAAACCCACACAGATGGTTTGAATACGATCCAAGTAGTATACAAAGATACAGTTATCACTACAAACTTCGCAGTAAGTGTGGTAATGCTTTAGCCTAAGCTCAAAGGTCTAGTATACTAATTCTCTTGAATTTCTTGGATGATAGCAGTGCTTTTTGAACTGCTATTTAATAGAGTTGGATGTAACTCTATATTATCCAGCTTACATAGTTGTCCAAGGGATAACAGATGCATCTTGGGCAACTTTGCACGCCTTCCTTTTTGCTTTTCTTGGAAATAGAAAAAGCAAAAAGGTAAAAGGTTTCTTTGCTGAGAAGAGAACCTTTATATGATGTTTGACCTTTCTCAAACATCTTATCAGTTGTATCTAGCCAAAGGAAAGAAGAATATCTTCTGTACATTTGTACTTTCATTCTTCAATCTGTGCTCTTCAGTCTGTGCTCTCAGTCTGTGATCTTCAATCTGTGATCATCAGTCTGTGATCTTCAGTCTGTGAAGTCTTTTGTCTTCAATCTTCATTCTTCAGATGATGAATCCATAAGTCTTCAAGTAGAGCACGGCTTTCAGTCTGTGGGATTTCTTCAGTCTGTGCAGCACAGACTCAGAAACAATTCTTCAGTCTGTGTGGCACAGACTCAGAACCACAGACTCAGGAATTCACTAAGTTTTTCCTGAATACAACTGAGATAGATTTTGACTCATCAGATTTATAACTTAGGTTTGATCATTGTTTTTCCCAACACTAATGAGCACGTGGAGAAAATTTTAGAGATTGCTGGCATGTTTAACATCCCTAACGTCACCAGAGATCAAGTTATGCTAAGAGTATTCCCTTTAACCTTAAAGGAGGGAGCTAAAAGATGGATCAATAATGAACCATCAGGTTCAATTACTACGTGGGAGGATTTACGTACTAAATTTATGAAAATGTATTGTACCCCGTCCAAGACTTCAAAGATGATTGAGGATATCAGGAACTTCAAGCAAAAATCCGATGAATCTCTATTCCAAGCATGGGAACGATATAAAGAGATGTTACACAAGTGTCCGCAACATGATTTGAATGTGCAACAGGTAATTACGGTATTTTACAAAGGTGTTGATCGTGCAACACGTCAACAATTGGATGCACAAGGACCAATACCAAAGAAAACTCCTCCTCTAGCACGACAAGGAATTGAGGAACTCGCAAAACACTCTCAACTTTGGGACGATGGTTTTGTAGGAAAGAAGAAACCTAGTGAAGATAGTGAGGGACTTGCAGCAATAACAGCTAAGTTAGAAAGTTTGGGGCGAGATATTAAAAAAGTGAATGAACAAGTTCATGCGATTCGAATTGGATGCGAGATATGCGGAGGAAATCACCTAAGAACAGAGTGTCTAGAAAGGGATATAGATCTAGCTACAGAGGAAGTTAAATATGGAGATTTTCAAGGAAATAACTTTCGAAGAAATAATTAAGGCAGCAACGGTCAATATCAACAACGGGCACCAGGATACTTCGTTAAGAATGGGCAGAACCCATCTTTCTCCGATAGGATGGGATCGATGGAAGGTATGATGAGTAAATTTATTGAGGCTAACGAGAAATTCATCACAACTACTAACAAAAGAATAGAAGAATCAGAGGCTGTGGTTCGTAACCAAGGAGCGTCTATTAAACAAATTGAAGGCGCCGTTCATCAAATTGCAAATGTTTTGCAGGAGAGATTCCCAGGAACATTACCAGGATTTACTGAAACAAATCCAAGGGAACATGCCAAGGCAGTGGCTACACGAAGTGGCAAAACTCCAGACTCTCCTATTATTACTAACGATAATGTTAATTCTGGACAGGTGGCTGAAAAGAAGAAAGAAGTGGAAGATATATCAAGAGAACGAGACGGTGGAACAAAGAAAAAACAGCCAGAAGTAAAGATTAAGGATTATACTCCCCCACCACCTTATCCAGCTGCCCTACAAAAAGGAAAAGATGAAGAACATTATTACAAGTTCTTGGATAATTTAAAACAACTGCATATCAACATATCATTTGTGGATGATATAGCTCAAATGCCGAAATATGTAAAGTATCTGAAGGAACTCTTGATAAACAAAAACAAGCTGAATAATGTGACTAAAGTAACGATGAATGCCAGATGCTCAGCAGTAATGCAAAACAAGCTACCGTCAAAATTAAAAGACCCAGGGAGTATTACTATCCCTTGTTTAATTGGTGACATGTCTATTAACAATGCATTAGCTGATTTAGGAGCGAGTATTTCTCTCATGCCATATACAATGTATACTAGGTTAGGATTGGGAGAACCAAAACCAATTCGCATGTGTATCGAATTAGCAGATCGATCAATCCAATATCCAAGGGGAATGGTTGAAAATGTGTTAGTAAAAGTTGATAAATTTGTATTCCCATGTGATTTTGTCATTTTGGATATGATAGAGGATCCTAGAGTTCCTATTATTTTGGGCAGACTATTTTTAGCCACATCACACGCATTAATAGATGTTTATGATAGAAAAATCACTATGCGTGTAGAAAACGAAAAAGTTGTTTTTAATGTAAACCAGTCTATGCAATTCCCTGATTATGTGGATGATACTTGCGATTATTTAAACTCATTTGAATACTTGGATAACGAATTTTTTCAAAATTTGTTAGGAAATGAGCAGGAGGAGTCACAACTACAGGAAAGCTGGTCTGGAGATTTCGACACTGCTAAACATTTGGCCGAGTTTGATAGACTTTTGGAAGAGGTCAATGTTATGTTTACAACAGAAGAAGTAAGTAAGGAGCAGCATCCAACCAATGGCGGGATTGACCAATTAGCAGCAGAATCAACAAATACAGAACACACACCTATTGCATATTGCGGGATTCCTTGTTCTAAGTCAGAGGTCCTGGAGAGCAAGACTTCTTATGAAGTACCACCTCAACTGGAATTGAAAGAGTTACCATCTCATCTAGAATATGCTTATCTCCAAGGTACGTCTGAGTTATCTGTCATTATTTCTTCTAAAGTAACCCCTGTAGAAAAGGAAAGTTTGTTGCAGGTTCTTAAAGAGCATAAACGAGCTATTGCCTGGAAGATTACTGATATAAAGGGTATCAGTCCCTCATACTGCACTCATAAGATTTTGATGGAGGCTGATTTCAAACCTATGGTGCAACCACTCCGACGATTAAATCCTAAAGTAAAAGATGTTGTGGGGAAAGAGATAATCAAATTACTGGATGCAGCTTAATCTATCCTATTTCGGATAGCCCGTGGGTAAGTCCTATCCATGTTGTTCCAAAGAAAGGAGGTATGACAGTAGTGGCCAATGATAGGAATGAATTAATTCCCACTCGAACAGTAACAGGATGGAGAGTATGCATCGATTATCGTAAATTAAATGATGCCACGAGAAAAGATCATTTTCCGTTGCCATTCATTGATCAGATGATAGAATGATTAGCAGGTAAAAAGTTTTACTGTTTTCTAGATGGCTTTTCAGAATATTTTCAAATACCTATTGCAGCAGAAGATCAAGACAAAATGACATTCACTTGTCCATTTGGTACATTTGCATATAGAAGAATGCCTTTTGGATTATGCAACGCTCCAGCAACTTTTCAACGATGCATGATGGCTATTTTTCACGATATGGTGGAAGACTTCATGGAGATCTTCATGGAAGACTTTTCTGTATTTGGTGACTCATTTAAGGAATGTTTAGGTAATCTAAAGAAAATGTTGCAGCGATGTGAAGTGTCTAATTTGGCACTCAATTGGGAGAAATGTCATTTCATGGTACATGAGGATATAGTACTTGGACACAAAATTTCAAGATTGGGGATGGAAGTAGATCCGGCTAAAATAGAAGCAATTTCTAAATTACATCCTTCAATGAATGTTAAGGGAATACGGAGTTTCTTAGGGCATGCAGGGTTTTATAGACGTTTTATTGAAGACTTTTCCAAAATAGCGAGACCAATGAACCAATTATTGGAAAAAGATGCTAAATTTATTTTTACTGATGCTTGTCTAAAGGCATTTCAAACGTTGAAGAAAAAATTAATTTCGGCTCCTATTATGACTTGTCCAGATTGGAGCCTACCATTTGAATTAATGTGTGATGCAAGTGATTACGATTATCTCTTTCTAAAACAACTAATCTATTATGCAGTCGGAGCAGTTCTCGGTCAACGAATCGAAAAGCATTTTAAGCTAATCTATTATGCAAGCAGAACGTTAACGGATGCTCAGGAGAATTATACAACAACCGAAAAGGAACTTCTAGCAGTAGTCTTTGCATTTGATAAATTTCGTTCTTATTTGGTTTTATCTAAGACTATTGTTTTTACTGATCACTCTGTTTTAAAGTATATGTTTAATAAACAGGATGCACGACCTCGGTTGCTGCGATGGATTCTATTATTGCAGGAATTTGATATTGAAATACGAGACAAGAAAGGTGCAGAGAACTTGGCTGCAGATCATTTATCAAGATTGGAGAATCCTGAATTAGAGAAGTTAGATGAATCAGTGATTCAAGACACATTTCCCAATGAGCAATTAATGTCGATTCGAGTACATACTGATGTACCTTGGTTTGCTAATTATGCTAATTATTTAGTCACTAAAACTTTACCTAAAGACATGCTCTATCAAAAAAAGAAGAAATTCTTTGCTGATTTAAAACATTATTTTTGGGAAGATCCGTTTTTGTTTCGATTTTGTGCAGATGGTATACTCAGAAGATGCGTGCATGGTGTAGAAAGCAATAATATTTTAGCACACTGCCATAAAGGACCAGTTGGTGGACATCATGGAGCCAATTATACAGCAAAGAAGGTCCTTGATTCAGGCTTTTATTGGCCAACAATTTTTAAGGATGCTCATGAATTTGTGCGGAATTGTGATGCGTGCCAACGCGCAGGAAATATCTCTAAACGAGATGAGATGCCTCAAACAGGAATACAAGCTTGTGAAATTTTTGATATATGGGATATCGACTTTATGGGACCTTTTCCGACAAGCCATGGTAGTAAATATATTTTAGTGGAAATAGACTACGTATCCAAATGGGCAGAAGCCAAAGCATTTCCAACAAATGATGTTAGAGTTTTTGTGAAATTTCTAAAACAACTGTTTTCACGATTTGGCATTCCAAGAGCTTTAATCAGTGATCGAGGAACTCATTTTTGTAATGTTCTAATGGAGAAGGTATTGAAAAGGTACGGCATTACACATAGACTCTCTACACCGTATTATCCGCAAACAAGTGGTCAGGTTGAAGTAACGAATAGAGGGCTAAAACGTATTTTGGAACGTTCCGTAACTAACAATCGCAAGGAATGGTCGACGAACCTGGATGATGCACTATGGGCCTTCCGTACTGCATTCAAGACACCTATTGGATGTACTCCTTTTCGCTTGATTGATGGAAAGGCATGCCATTTACCAGTGGAATTGGAACATAAAGCATATTGGGCATTGCGAAGTTGTAATATGGATATTGATGCCGCCGGAAAACATAGGTTTTTGCAGCTGCATGAGTTGGACGAATTACGCTGGACTGCATATGAAAACTCGAGGATTTATAAGGAGCGTACGAAAATATGGCACGATAAACGGATCCAGATTCATAATGAATTTGTTGAAGGAGATTTAGTACTTCTTTATAACTCTCGATTACGTATGTTTCCGGGTAAGTTGAAGTCACGATCGACCGATCTGTATACGGTTACGAAGATATTTCCATATGGGTCAGTTGAATTGATTAATACTGAGGGTATTCTATTTTAAGTTAACGGTCATCGTTAGAAGAAATATAACGAAGGTTCCAAGGAAGATGATGGCGAAGGTACCTTCCTCTTTGAAGATGAACAATAACGACAGTTTACGAGTCGAGCTTAACGACTCACAGACTAAATAAAAGCGCTTCTCGGGAGACAACCCGTGTTTTTCTTGTGTTTATTTTTTCAGGTTTTGAACTTTGTGGGTGTGTTCCTTGGAAACCCTCACGAGACTATAACTCGTCCACTTGGGATACCGAGGGGTTTAAAGGCTTATTGTATATGCTAAATGCAATCATGATTGCCTACGAAAGTGAGCTGTTGTATATTTCCGATCAGATCCAGAAAGCATTATTGTACAGTCAGGGGAGTTTTTCGTTCTAATTTCTTTTCTCCTTTCCTTTTCATTTTTCATGTTTATATACAATGGGGACATTGTACAATTTAAGTGTGGGGATGGGAGACGAAAAGAAATAAAAAGTTTATTTGTCCTTTAGAAGTAACTATGAAATTTTGTCATATTACATATAATTTTGCGATACTACTATTTTGGGAGATGATAGTACTTTAGAAATATGCATAAAAATGGAATTCTTAAATACTATTTTGATATGTTGATAAGCCTAACTAAACATGTTTAAATCCAATTTTTCTAATTTTACACAAAAGTGTTAGACATCTTCATTATATGATGTATTGATAGGCTTTCTATACAAAAGTTTTTGAATTTTAAGAAGTAATAATCTAACATGAATATAATTCTATGAGGAACATAAATTGTTATATGACTATGAAGTCTTAATTTCTATATGATATCTTGTCATATTCTATAATTTTGGGGTTTTAATTGAAATCATTTAAAAGATACGCTGATCGACTCCTTTGTTGTACTAAGTACAAACCTGGTTTCATCAGAATATCTAAAAATATTTATATATATAGAAAAGCAAAAAAGTGCTTAAAGAAATATAAATGTTAGTCAAGTTATGTAGCTCTGTTGTACTGAGGTACAGACTTGTCACCGCTGTCTTGACTAAAATCTGTATGTAGGGTTACACTCTTAACTGAGTTAAGTTATGTCGCTTTGTCGTACTAAGGTACAGACCTGTCACCAATGTCTTAACTCTAAAAATGATTTTTCAATTACTCACCCATTATACAGAAATATGGTCATGATTTGATTACATGGGTATATCAATTGTGGGATAAATAAGTTATATTCATAATAATAATAATAAAGTGTTATTCTTAAGCTGGAGTATAGAAAGTTTACAGAGGATTCGAATATCGATAATCATCTTGAAATGTCAAAATTAAAAATTTTGTGTTTAAAAGTGTTTAGCAAGGTTTTATGAGGATTTATATCAACAATCTATATAGATTTAATTATTCCTAATAAATAGCATGTTGTCTAAAATGATCACATAGTAGTTAAAAATATTCGCGAATAAAGTGATATGAACAATGAATTTCTAAGTTTGCCTTATATTCATAAAAAATGTACTTGAGGACAAGTAGAACTTAAGTGTGGAGATATTTGATAGCATCAAATAATGTCATATTTATATAATAATATTCCTTTATTTTTAAGCCTTTTTAGTGCAATTTATTTATATATGCTACTAATTTTGTTTATATTTGCAGAAAGGTGTTTAAAATAAAGAAATAAAGAAAAAGAACAAAAATGGGCTCAAGATTGAAGAAAATAAAGAAAAGATTGAAGACCCAAAAAGATTGGGTTTGCAAAGAAGATAAACCCAAAAGATATGCGGAATTGGGCTAATTAAAAGAAGAAAACTCGGATTAAGAATAAAGATGGAGGCCCAAAAAGAAGCCCACCCCGGCTGGCAGAATATTCTGGAACGCGTGTTCAGCTGGCGGTTGAAGCTTTCAACCGGCGGTTGAACCTAAATCAGGAAGGCGGTCAAGCGCGCGGGTAAAATCCGCGTTAACGGGTAACATTCCGATCCAGCCGGCAGCTGAAGAATCCAACCGGCGGTTGGATTCGTGAGCCAGAAATCTATAAATAGGGCCATTACCAAACCAT
Organism: Gnaphalium uliginosum; assembly: GCA_963930675.1. NCBI lineage: Eukaryota > Viridiplantae > Streptophyta > Magnoliopsida > Asterales > Asteraceae > Gnaphalium > Gnaphalium uliginosum. Next base: position 34,740,722 of record OZ005680.1, on the reverse strand, counting down.
ATACCATACAATTATAATACGAATTAAGTAAATCTTAATTCGGTTTTAGGGTTTAAAGGTCGACTTTAAGGGCGATCAGGAGGCTAGGAGGCTAGGGTTTGAAGGTTTTCAACCCTAACGAAGATTCGGTTCGGTTATTAGGGTTTGGTTCTTATTCTTTTCTATTTGCAATGTGTAATAACTTGTTTTTAGATCTGATCTATCTTACTTTGATTATGAACTATTTCTTTATTGTATTTATTTAGATAAATGATTTTTAGATAAAAGTTTCAGTATATGTTTATGTTGATCTTAGTTATGAATGGTTATTGAGTTTGTGTGAAAGATTTATATCGATTGTGTGTTTATTAGTTGTTACTTAACGTGGTCAAAAGACTTATGCTAGAACTAACGTTTGTATGAGTTGATTGATTATCTGCAATTAAGTAATTTATTAGTTAATTGTGGCTTGAGACTGTAACCGGTAATAGGTTAAGACCAATAGCAATTAATACAACCTAATTGGTGTGATAATTAGAAAACCAATAATTATAGACTTACGTTAACACAAAGTCACTGAATGAATCTCAATGATCTGTTGATAGTTTTAATAGCATAAATCTTATGTTGATAACACGCCTCAGTGTATTCAAGAGAATCTAGTATTAAGGTAAGGTTTATTAGGGATCAGTTAACCTTAACAGGAGGCTATCCATTTCAGTTGAAATCACCATATTAAATGATCAACAATCCGTAAACATATCTGAAACCTGAATCGAGAAATCGGTAAATCTAAGTAAATATATGCATTGCCTATCTGATTATCCTTAGTTATCTTTTCTATCTTATAATTGTTTTTAATTGTTTTTATTAGTTTCCTAAAATATACGTTCGTACGGAACTAAAACGTACCCCTTATCTATTTGTAATTTGTAATTTAGGTTTAATTAATTAATTTAATTTACACCGATTCCCTGTGTTTCCACTCGGTCTTACCAAAGCTATACTATAATACGAATATGTATTCTTGTCTGGTTGTGTTTGAGTTTACTTTAGTATTTTCAATCAATTAAAACTTGTATTTTTAACGACAACTTAACACGCATCATCCACCGTCTGTAGTCAAATTTCATTTCTAAAGTTTCCAAAATCAAAATTTCCCCAATTTTAGATGTTTTTTAAGTGTTGTATAAAATTAGAATGAAACTTTTAATGACTTTTTTTATAAATTTATTAATTTACACGTTTATTTATATTTTTAATTTCGTATTTATAATGTCAATACCTATATTCTAGAGTTTCAATTTTTCGATCAAATTTTTTAATTTCAGTTTTACATACATAGTACTTCACATATCACAAATTACACCTGACCAAATGAACATGCAATTTGACACGCAACCCAATCATCGAGTATGCACCGACATTTCTTAAATATTTTTTTGGGGGATGTTTTATTTTATTTTATTATTCTTTTATAAATGAGAAAATATATGATATTTACTTTTAAAAAATGTCATATCGTAGTGTATTATCATATAAATTTTATTTATGATTTACATACTACATATCGAATAAACATTTAACTTAATTTTTTTTCCTACTGCATCGCGCATATATTTTGCTAATAACAATAAAAAGGGTGCCAACTAAATATTAGAAATTATGTGAGAGTTTAAATATTTTAGGGCTTTATGATATAAATATTAAGACATAAATATAAACACTGTATATACTTTGAATACTCATAATAAATATTAACAAAAAAACGTAACTAACCATAAGTTTAATTTTATTAAATTTTTATTTTATCATATACAGAAATGTTGTAGTAAAACGTTTTGGAACCTGAATCTTAACCTAGACCCTTGTTAGATGTTAGACGTGTCGAATACGACCCTAACCCTTTAGATCCAACTCTAACCCGTAGGGTGCAGTTCAGAGTGGCAGATGACATAGAAGGAGGGATTAATTTGCAATTTTGATAAAGTTGTGGATCTGCCCAAAATTTTGCCCCAAAAAATACTCAAAAATTGTCCAAAAACTTATTCAATCAGAACACTTTTTAATATGCAAGATTCAGTAAAAAATGATAATGAACGTTAGATGCAGTACCAAATATACAGGATGCAGTAAACAAATAATAGTAGGTTTTAAATTTAAGAATAAAACCAATATTTATAAATACATAAAAATGCTCAAAAAACATAAGATGCAGTAACAATATATAAAAATATGCAGTAAATAAGTACTATTAGTTTTTTTATTTCAACACATAAAATGATAAAAAAAAACATAAGATGCAGTAACAATAAACAAGATGCAGTAAACAAAATTTTTTGATTGCAAAAATAAAATCAAGGTGTAGAAACACATAAGAAATGCTAAAAATCATTAAATGCAGTAACAATATACAAGATGTAGTAAACAACTACTAGCACAAATATACGTTAATCGCATTTAAGATGCAGTAATGTAAGATGCAGTAGAAAAAAATGTACGATGAAATTGATTTATTTTTAGATCTATAAAGTAGATCTAGATCTAAAAAGTAGATCTACTTTTCAGATCTTCTTTTTAGATCTCGATCTACGAGTTTCCAGATCTAGATCTATATAGTGGTAGTGGTGGTTGTAAAGATGATGACAAAAGTGGTGGTGACGGTGGAGCGGTGGTGGTGGTGGTGGAGCGATGGTGGTGGCGGTGGTAGCGATGGAGCGGCGAGAGAAATGGAGAAAGGATCACGGTTGGTTACGTCCGGTGGAGGCCGGTTCACCAACGATGGTGGTTCGCATCTCAACTCCCCGACCACAAATCCGCCGTCATTTCTCCGGTGACGGTGATGGTGACGGTGGTAGGCGGTGGTGGCGGTTAAGCGGTGTTGGTGAATGGTGCGGAGGTGGTGGACAGTGGTGGTGGTGGTGTGTTAGTGTGTGACTGTTGTGTGTGTTAATGTATGAAATGAGAGAGTTTGTGTGTGTTTTTGTAGAGAGAGAGAGAGAGAGGAGCTGCCCTTTGACTCATTTCATAATAACTTTATCAAAATTGCAAGTTAGTCCCTCCGTCCAAAAACAATTCCAAACTAGTCCTCCATGACGTGGCATAATCTGCACAATTAATCTCGAAAATGGAGGATTCGGATTTTCTGCTCCTCCCTGCTCTCCTAAAAGCCTCTTCCTCTTGGAACTTAAACCTTTTAAAATAGGCAAATTGTTTATGTGATAGTGTAGCACCATATTATCTAATCTTCCCTATATACTAACTGGGAATCCCCCCAGCTTATTTGGAAGCTTCTCACCTTATCATCTCAAGCTTCATCCTACGTGTCATCACTCAGTTTTATCTCTGTATGTAAGAAAAAAAATCTAGCACTCCACCTCATTATTCTTATTGCATGTATACAATCTCTCTTCAAATTCAATGATCTTTGAGTACGTTTAATTGTTCTCACAATCTTATCTTTGAGTTATTATTATTACACATCAGTTACAAGTTATTATGGCCTTTAATTGTCGACCCTCTGTTTTCTTTTGTCCGTATCATCAGGTTTATCAATTGTAAATTGTGAATGTATCTCATCCTTTAATTGTAGCATATAAATTCAGTTGGTACTTTCCAATTTTCCTTATTGTATATGCAAAAATGATCATCATCTTTCTAATTAAAAGCTTTAAATCGTTTCTTTAATTTTGTATATGATGAATCTAAATGTTCTTTTTAATGGTCCATAGGGAGACGCTAGATTTTCTTGAAGCACACCAGGTGTTCAATGATATGCCCGGTACAATCTTTGCATTTTCAATTACAACCACGTTGAGCTACCACGCCATATCAGTTACAAGTATATTAATTATTTTTAGATTTAATTTAATTAACAGGCCTTTAATGACTTAAGAATGGATCAAATTCCAAAATATTTTCTACATACTATATAATAGGAGATAGAGTAGACAACACAAACACCCATTACCATTTGCCAAAATTCTTTCTCAATTCTACTTCTTACACTCAATGACGATTACCAACTTCAGGAACATTAACCCAAGAATTCATAATCAGTCTATCAAAGTAAGGGTGCTCCAAAGTTGGCGTCAACCACCTTGGGGTAGGAATGAAGAAACAATGGAGTATATCTTCTTGGATGAAGAGATTGTCACATACATAAACTATTTTTACAGTGTCTTCATCTATAGTTTGTATATATGCTTATATTTGTTTCATTAATTGAATGCTTATTTGCAGGGTGATCGGATTCAAGCATCTGTCAAACTTGGTTGTTGGATAGCGTACAAAACATGTTGTTACCTCAGTCCACAGTTATGATTCGTAATTTTCTTTTCTGGTGGGGAACAACAGATCGAGATATGCTACTCTATCATTTATCAAAAAGAAGTTGATTTTTATGGATAACACTATCATTAAAACTGTACCTGACTTTGGTGGTCCATCACACGGATTCCACTTTGTATCATTATTGGATGTTACTCCAAAAAACTACGCTGAAAATGATACAGTTGGTATGCATCGCTATAGATTAATGTGTATTTCTCTACCCAACATCATTTATGTTACTAATACATTACCTATTGTATATTTTTCAGATATTATTGGATTTGTTGTTTCAAAGGGTGATGTAGTTCCTTATTTAAAAAATGAGATACCAAAGAAGAGATTGACATTAGAGTTGATGGATCTAGAGTGAGTATATAACAAATTTCATTATACTTGATTTATATGTATTGTATTTTGTCTTTTCCCGTGAACTCAGTTACCTTTGAATATTTTTCCCTTTTCATCATAGATAACATAGGATGAAATGCACCGATTTTGGAGATTATGTTGAAGATCTCAACTCCTTACTTTGTGTACCCGCAGTTGAACATCCACCCGTTCTAATCGTTCAGTTTGGGAAAATAAGTGATTTCCTAGGTATCAATTTTTGTGTTGCAATGTTGCCCGTGAAATTTTGTAAATACTAACTTATATTCATACTCCATTCATATTGAACGATTACCATTTTCTTTAGGTACTTTGAGTATTAGCAATGCTTATAATGGTACTAAGTTCTTTGTCAATGATAACATCAGTGAAATTGAGAATTATAGAAAAAGGTCAAACCCCTATCTGTTTTTATATGATTAATTCAACATTGTATTTCATTAATACATTAATATATGAAGCAATTTGCACGTATCTACAGTCTGAATGCAAGTGGCCTTGAAATTCCTACTGTTACTACTTTGGCTCCTCTTACACGATCGCTCAATGAAATTTATACTGACTGTGAAATCATTAACCTTGACGAGATCACTGATCATGTAAAGGTATGTATTAAAGTATTTGGATTTGGTATTAACAAAACTTTTTGATTGTTAGAACTTTATTTATTACTCCTATTTCATGGTAATAATTAATGATAGCACTAACGTAATGTTCCCTATATACCAATATACAGGTTGCATTTCATGTAACGTATGCTACAATCGACAACATACATTACGAAAAAGGCTGGTGGTACACAGCATGTCGCAAGTGCAACAAAGGTGTCAGGCCTTTAGATGAAGGTGATGAAACTGAAAGCATGCCAGATGGCTTAGGTGTGACGATTGTTACCCCAAGCCACCGATATTGTTTTCAAGGTATACATCATTTCTAATAAGTTTCATTAAGTGATATTGCATATAGTTCATCAGTAAATGATGTATTTTATTTAAAATGATATATTTTATTCAAAATGATATATTTTATTCAAATCCAGATACAAGGTTCAAGTTCGTGTTTTCAATGATTCGGGATCAGCGTCATTCAATATTTTTGACCATGATGTGCATAAGCTACTCAAAATTTCTTGCCAAAAGCTCCAAAAGAGGCATTCTGCTACAAATGAAGCTTACCCTGAGGAAGTTAACTTGCTAATTGGCATGAAGCTTCTGTTCAAAGTGTCGGTATCTGCTTATAACATTAAGCACAATTATCAGGTCTATACGGTTAAGAATGTCACCAACAACTCGGATATGATCAAGCGATTTTGTATTGCAAATGGCCATGATTTGGTATTTCCATATATATATCCCCTTACTTTGAATGAGTTTTTGTCCCTTTTTAAACAAAATACATTGCAAACTAAATTACAGGAAAATCAGCCAGAAGATGATGAAGTTGTTATTAATGAAGACCTGCTTGTTGGTCAAGTATCCTCTGAGATAAAACTGAATATTATAATTTTAAATAAATCGAGTATTACAACTACATTTTCATCTCTTATATTCCACTATTTTAATTTTGTTACGGGTTATAACTGAAGGACACAATCCCAATTACTGGTGAGAATGTGCCAATGGTCGACCTGACAACCACCACTCCAACCGCCAATGCAGACACATCTTTAGGAAAGCGTCATCTTGATCCCGTGGATGTCGACCCACCGTCTGCTAATTCTCCTACAAAATTAATTAAAAATCTCACTAATGTCAAGATAGGGAAAGAATGAAGACAAAGCTTCATGTGATTGAGCTATAATTTGATCTTTTTAGGACTTATCTTCAAGTGATTGTTTCAAACTTTTATTTTTGGGGTGCATCTTTTGATTTGGTTGTGTCCTCGTTCATCTTGAGTTGTCCAATAAATAAAACAACTCAGCACCTTTAATATTTACCTATTTGTATTTTAATGCAATACTCTTAAACAATTCAGCTCAATTTCATATATATCAGTCCCTATTTTGTTGTCATATACAAGCTAATGGTTCATTTATCATATACAAACTAATGAAAACAAAAAACTAAACTAACACCCACTTAATCAAAAGTGAGTAACAATGTAACACCCGGCAAATTAGGTCATCATTTATACCTAAGATAGGTAATTACTACTTGTAATTAATGTGAAATAGGACTAATTACGGTAACACTTTGTATATTGTATTATACGCACGTACGTAATTAATTTTAATTACGCGAATTCGATCGGATGGAATCCGACATAATAAATATGGACGTTGGTGAAAACCAATTCTATTAAATAACGTAATTATAATAAATAATCGTTATTTAACTTATATTATTACGATAATATCTAAAACATTCTACGTTTCGTACAAAACGTACCGTACGCGACGAAAACGTGCAAATCGAACTCGACACCAAACGAAACCCGACAAATATTTTGAAAAGATTAAACAATATACTTATAAATAATTGGTCCATTTAAAATCTCAAATTTATATCAAAAACAAAATGCGAAAACTAAATGTTAATACGCGCGATTAACGTTTAACCGACCGAGTAACGTAACGCAAGATCAAGAAGCAAGTCAAGAGCCCAAGACCTCGAAGGTTCAGGCCCAGTTCGGCCCAGGCAGGTCCAAGACCAGCCCAACACCCTCTTGGCCCATCCCTTTTTTCTTAACACAATTACACACCACTCCAAACTTCATTTTACACACATTAACCTCTCTTTTTCTCTCTCAATTCCTTACTCTCTCAAACCTCCAACCATAACCACCACCACCACCATCAATCCCAGCCACCTCCAAGAACTCTAGTCACCATTTTTGGTCATCTACATCTCACAAAAAGAAGAACAAACAAGAGAAGAAAGAACAAAATCGCAGCAGCCCTCCCTCTTCTATTTCGGCTTTAGATCGACATCTTGTAGTAAGAATTCCTTCAAACCTTGTCTACTTTCCTTGGATAATGTTAATATACATGCTAGAAGTTCGTTTTTGCTAATTATGTCCAAGATCTAAACCGAAAACCGAAGGATAATACTAAAAACTTTCAGATAATAACATTAACCACTGGATAAAAACTTAACCCGACTTTGATCCATGATATCTAACTCATTTCTTACCGAAATCGAACGATTATTGAGTCTAAAATCAAGTTCAATGGGTCTACTTTCGAACCCAAGTGGTTTGGTATTTTTCTGAGATCGTTTGGCATGGGAAAACGATTTTACAAGAGTAGGTGTCCGGACTGTCCTTTTTGACAGAAAAGTTAGTCAACTTTGCAAAGGCATATCTCGAGATCTACAAACCCAAATCAACTGAAACCACTTGGAAAAGTTCACATTTTCTGTTACCTTTGAAATTTGTACTATTTCACTTTCTGAAGTTTTGTAAATCGTGAGATATAGACCGAACACTGAGCAAAGGTCAGGAAATCGGCCCATAGGACCCTTGTTTGATTCATGGACGATTTCATGACTTACACTTGACCAAAAACTATAAAAATTTTACTAGAAGTAGCTAAGACATGTATGAACAACTGTGATTTTTCTTGGATTTTATTTCGAGGCTTTGATTCGTCAAAATGAGCCACGAAAACCACCCAAAACCGAAAGAAAAGCCGTGTGGACTGTTTTTGTAACAAATACAAAACGACACTTTCGGGTCAACCACGAAACGTAACGATAATTTTCCTAAGCTTTAAAAACATATTTAAGACTTCCCTAAAAGTTTCGGGTCAAACCGAGCACATTTGACCAAGTTCCCGAACACGAAAACACATCAGATCCTTTGTGTCGCAGATGGCCCAAAACCATTGCGACACAAGCCCTGTGTCGCAACTCTCAATCTGTAAAACTTTCAGTCTGTGAACATAGCGACACAAACCTTGTGTCGCAGAACCCCCGATTTGGAGTCTGTATCGAACAGACTGATAACTTTCTCGAACGTAGCGACACTAACCTTAGTGTCGCAAAATAGCCTTGTATCGCCAACTATTTTCGATGTCGCTGAGACTAGCGACACAATGACTTGTGTCGCATACTTATTTAAATTCACGACCTACGACACAAATTCCTATGTCGCATAATTATCCGAAATTCACATTCAGCGACACTACATTTATGTCGCAACACCATACAGCGACACAACCATTGTGTCGCATAACACAGATTTATTCAAAACATGTTTTCACAAAGTACTGAACACGTGTAACCACAAATCGCAACGAGTAGTTATATACGACATTACACACAATACATATACTCTTATAAGTATACATCGAAACAAAACATAATAATAGTGTCTTTGAGAATTATTATTACAAAACATCACCAACGGGCCGTACATGTTTTCTAAACGCGAACGATAAACAAACACTTGGACATAACTAGTTGAGTGGACAACTAGCATGAATGATCTTTTGAGACATTCACTTACTCATAACCTTGTGCGTTTAGGGCGCTAGAAGGTTACATTTTGGATAAACGTTTATTAACTTAAACGCTCGCTTTCAAGACTCAGGTGAGTCTCATAGCCCCACTTTTACTGTTTTAACTATTGGGGTGATAATGCATGCACTATTTTCATGAACACGAGTACAGATTTACACATATACGGATTGCATGAGTTTCACTTTCATAATCCACATAAAAGTCCTCTACACATCATAGTTTCGTTAGTATGGATCTTAGCGCGAGTATTAATGAATAGATCTATTCGGGATTGACCATCCCCGTCCGGGTTAGTAGCACTAACTGGTCAAACGGGCGCATTATTATTTGTTCATACGGATGTTCTGGATTAGGCATCTGCAGGAAGCAAACTCATATCGGTTAAGCTTCGGACTATGAGCTCATGGCAGTAGTATACATTTATTTATCGTAGTTTTGCGATACAACCAAACATGAAAATCTCGTGATTCACATTTATATTTGATATCTAAACCTATGAACTCACCAACATTATTGTTGACCATTTTAGTATGTATTCTCAGGTTCACAACAGTAGTAGGAATTACTCCAAGACACAATAGCTCGAGTCGCTTGATTTACAAACATCGGAGATTTTCCTTGCATTACTATTTTGTAACATTAGTTATGTATTAAAATCTCTAGAACCATTCACGAAATTAGAAATTGATGTAAACAATTTGATTATCAATGCACTATTTTTGTACTGTTTCCAAAACGACGCGTATAGTGATCGTTCGATGTGACTTTGTGTAATGATTTCTGATTAGTCGCGCCCCGACCCGACTTCCGCTGCATCATAATTTGGGGGTGCGACAAACAACATCAAATTGTCATGCACTACTCTTTTATCATTTTAATAATCAAGCTATTCGTACAACATGATAAATTGTTGTGCTGCTACTCAACCGAACTGTTTTTACCTTACAAGTTACCTGTTCTGAACCACACTATTCCTACTCGCTTGACCCAACCTATTTTGATGTATTCAAGTTATCGTTCTGGCCCAAATTGTTCTGTTGTTACATTCTTTGATTATTACAGACCCAAACTGTTTACCTGTTTTTACTCGGCTGTTTTGACCCATCAAAATGTTAACCAAGTTTTAAAAGTTTGCAATACACCTCTAAATCATGTTATATACATCCAACAAATTCTATTTTATTTATGGACTGACATAAACACTATTATGTTTAGGATGTTGTCCATTGGACGGGTATTACACTAGTTATCTAATAAGTGTGAAAGAAAAAATATTCATACGACTCTTTTATTACGCTTTTTGTTTCATGCTCAGAGGATAATTGGCAATTTTTTTTTAATTTTCAATACCTATTTAATATATTTTTCAAAAATCATAGTCTTTACCTATATTTAGAATTTAAAATCTTTCAAGAATTCAAAATCCAAGCCAATATTGAAAAATAATTAATATTTAGATGAAATTTGTTTGAACAAGATTTATTATATTTTATTATAATGAGGTTAAAATGAGAATGAAAATTTTTGAGAGAATAAATGAACCAACAAAAATGCGCCACGAGTCACAAAACTCACTTTTCCTCACGTTTTTAAAAATTAAATATCTCAAGAATGGCTCGTTGAAAAATTATAAAAGTTGCAACATAAAAATCAACATTTTTTTCTCTTCGATTACACATCTCATATGATATACTTTCGACGACTTTTTTTTTAGGATTGTACAATATTATTAACACAGTGGTACTCGTTGGTAACACATGTGTTACATGCTGGTATCACATGTGTTATTCGTTGGTAACTGATAGCCTCACATTCAGGTCGTTTATTTCCAGACTGCAGGACAATCAGTGTGTTTTATATTTTATAGTGCAGGGGCCTAAATTAACTACTACTAAGTGGCCTAAGGGGCTAGCTAGCGGTAGGTATAACCTAGGATCGTTCTTCAAACCAGTGGAATTTGAACCAGAGGTATTCAGACAAGTGATATCTTACTAGTGAGGGGTTTATAAAGTTAGGGGGATTTGATTTTTATATTTATACTATGGAAAGTAAACAATAAAAGAAAATTTAAAACAGATAAATGGATAGAAGGTGTTTGCTGAAATTTCGTTAGTTAAGTTATGGGATGATGTGTGTTAAAGTTTATTTAAAGGAAGCAATAGTTGAAACGTATTTGTAATTCTTTTATATTAAGTACTTGCAGTGCGGACACTAGATTCCTTACTAAATAATTAGCATGTCACCAGGAACTAGGTCATGGTGATTCTGATCGGAATGGTAATGCTCGACTCGCAACACTTGCCCTCTATATAGGATAAGCGACCCTTTTCTGGGAGTAACCCTGGGTGCATGAACATAACAGAATACCTAATCAAAGTTCTGATCGCTCTTATCATTACAGGAGTATTTAACATAATGAGAATCTACGAATGCAACATCATATTTTAATATGCTTTCTATATATGGTTATGATAAAATCTAAGGGTGATAGGCGAAGGATGAATACTTTGATCATACTTGTCCTTTCGCTTTAGATTTAAAAGATAAGTTTGTACTTTAGTGCTTTGAAAACCAATTTATTATTTAAACTGACCCTTTCACAAAATATACCAAAGAATCCCTAAGTTTTTTAATATGTATGTTGCTTATCGTATTTCATAGGTTCAAACTCAGACCATGTTTATAAAAATAATCTAAGGTGTTTAACAATGTACTAAAATAGTTATTCCATTGTTTAAGTACTTCACGATGTCAATCGTAGTATTTTTCATGGTAGTTATTATGAATCCACGTATAATGTTTTCACAATAACTAACAATGTACTTTACGATGATTGCATGGTGTTGTAATCAAACCGTAGACTTAACATAGATAATTAATTACTTTATATTAAGGTTCGCAACGTCTTAATATTTAAAGTTGTAATCACGTTCTGTTGAGACATGTTTTGTGACAACAGATCTAGCTTGTAATAGTGAGTTTTAGTACTTTTAGTAATTGTAATCAAGTATGTACATTGGTTTTGAATTGTAAATGAAATATATTGCTTGGTAAACATTTTAGAGTTAAATATCAAAAGGCTGAAAAATGTTGACCAAGGTTGACCGCGAACCGAGTCAGTTCGCAGGACAAAGGTGGACTGCGAACCGAGTCAGTTCGCAGGACAAGTTTGTACTGCGAACTGAGTGAGTTCGCTGGGCCGTCATGGGCTGCGAACCGAGTCAGTTCGCAGAGCCCACGAGCCTGCGAACCGAGACGAGTATATATGAAAAACTAAGTTTTCATGTTCACGACTTCGACCATTTTCGTTTACCCAATTACCCTGCGATTCCAGAGAGACCTATCACGTTCTAAAGGCTAGGTATTGATCGTTAACACTTGTTATAATCGATACAAAGCAATTAGACAATTGATTCGCTAATATATTGTGAAAGAATTCGTTATAGATCCTATAACTAGTATTGAGGGATTCCGCACCTTAATACCGTAGATAACCTCGTTATCGATCTTATACATACGGACTTACAATTTGTATCAGAGCTTGAGGCTAGATACGCTTTGGTTCGAGGTTATTTAGGATAATAACGTGTGATTTCGGGTTGTTTTTATTGCATTACGTCTTTATTTACGACCAAAATCATTCTCTGGACGTGTTTAGTTTGGTTTACGATCGAAAACCACAAGTTTTAATCGTAAAAATAACTGACTTTTCGTTTTTGGGTTTTTCAGCCGTTTCGCGAACTGAGTTTAGGGTTTCAGCCGTTCCTGCGAAGTGAAAGCTGCGAACCGAACTGAGTTCTTGCGAACCGAACCGAGTTTGCGAACCGAACTGAGAATTGCGAACTGAGTTGAGTTTTGCGAACCGAGATCTCTTGCGAACCGAACTGAGAGTTGCGAACTGAGTTAAGTTTCTGCGAACTGAGTTTTGCGAAGTGAGTTCCTGCGAACTGAGATTTCTGCGAACTGAAACTTCTGATTTTTTGTGACTTTTTAACTTTTGTGATTGACAAAAATGTCTGACTTAAGTAAAATGATTGAGATGGACCACGAGATTGGAAAATCTAATGTTCCACCTAAATTGCTTAGACTTGAGGATTACTATGGATGGAAAGACAGGTTTGAATCATACTGTCGATTCCATGATTTGTCAATCTGGATGTGTATCAAAAATGGATACTCTGCACCTACAACTGTTGTTGAAAATGCAACTGTAATTGTTCCCTACAATCGAATGAATGATAACCAGAAGAGAGACTTTGAGATTGAAAACAAAGCACATTCTTCAATCAAAATGAGTTTACCTAAGGAAATCAATCATCAATTGAAATCTTTTCACACTGCTAGAGCACTCTGGATTGCTCTTGAGAAAAGATGTGAGGGAAGTCCACATGTAAAAGCAGGCAAGATGAATCTCCTAAAGAAGCAGTTTACTGTGTTTAAAGCTTTTAAGGGAGAAGATCTTGATGCTTACACCACAAGATACTACCATCTGTTGAGTGAGCTAGATGACCATGAGATTTTCTATTCTGATACGGAGAAAACCGACAAGTTTATTGAGGGTTTACCGTATAAATGGGAAATGCATGGAGTTATGCTCAAGGATAATGAAGAGCGGTATGCTACAATGACTCTGGAGCAAGCTATTGATAAGCTTAGAGGTTATGATTTCACCAACAAGACGAGAGAGTCAGATTCTGATCAATTACAGAATCCTGGACTATATCATGGAAAATCAACTCTCTCAAATGCATCATCCAGTTCGACCACTGCTTTACTAGTTGGTGATACTGGAGAAAAGGGTGAATTGATAACTGAGGATTTGTGTTTTATCGCTTCATCTGGAAGTGATACAAAAGAAAAATCTTCTGAGAAGTCACCTCAAGGGCATCAGAAGATGCCGATGAGTGTGAAATCTGCTGAACAGCAATTGTCTGTTCTTGCTTCTTTTGTCGCTTCCTATGAGAATTATATTCAAGGGAAAATCAATGATCCAGCTATGTTTGATGAAGATTATGATCAGATAGACCCTGATGACCTTGAAGAAATGGATCTCCAGTGGCAACTAGCTATGGTGTCAAGGAGAGTTAAAAATTTCTTGAAGCGTACTGGTAGAAAGGTGGTTGGAAATCGACCAGGGTTTGACAAGTCCAAAGTTAAGTGTTATAACTGTCAAGGTTACGGACACTTTGCTAGGGAATGTCAACGACCAAAGGTTGATGTCAGCAATGGAAGACAAGGCTCGGGAAGTTCTTTAGCATCCAAAGCCTTGGTGGTTCAACAGCTAGATGGTTCTTATGATTGGTCTGCTCAGCCAGAGCAAGCTCTTATGGCTGAGATAGATGATCAAGAGAAAGCTGCTGAATCTACATCCTATATGCCGACTGATGTGGATTATAATGTAAGGGTGCCAGAAGTCACACCAAAAGCAAGTGATGATGATGTGCTATACATGGATTCAACTGAGGATATGAGTCTAGATGATTTCGTAGCACATATGGCTGAACTTCAAACAGACAAGAAAAGGGTATGTCTTGATTTGCTTACTCTTGTTGATGTCTGTAATCTAGTTACTAGTTTGCAATCACAAGTTAGTGTATTTGCTGATTCATATAATACGATGAAATCTGAATTAGAAATTGCTAAATGTGATGCTCAAAGGTTTAGTGAGGATAAACTAGCTCTAAAAGAAAAGATTAAGTCTGATGCTGCTGATAAGACCACTTTAAGAGACACTATAAATGAGCAATGTGTTAAGATTGATGGTTTGTACTTAAATCTAAGGGACTTAAATCAAAGTATGGCCAATAAAGATAATGAGTTAGCTGAGTCAAAACTGAAATTGGTTGAGCTTAATCGTAAGTTTGAGAGTTATAGAACCTCTTCTTTAACTATGGACTCTATAATTGATGCTCAACGTAGTGTTAAGGATAAGACTGGATTAGGATACACTGATGTACCTCCTCCATTCAATTCAAATTACACTACTTCTGTTGACTTAGAAATGATGGATGTAGATGCTAAACCTGAGAATATAGTAACTAAGAAGTCTGAAAAGTTAGAGACACAGAAGGTTGTTCATAAAGATCTATCATCTGATGTTAGTAAGAACACACCATTCCCTAAAGTACAATTTGTCTCGAGTGGAATGATGGTTGATACTGACATAAATGATAAGGTTATTAAGGAACAAGATGTACCTTTAGTGTTTGAAACTCAGACTGAACACGAAAAGGCAAAAGGGGTTAAGTCACGAAAGCATAAATCCTGTTTCAAATGTCACCAAAAGGGACATGTGGCTTCTTGTTGTCCTAACAAGAAGTTGGAAACATCGATTAGGCTCGTGAATAACAATGAGACACCAAAAGTCTCTAGTTCAAATGTAGACAGGTTAGGTACCAAACCAGGATTAGGTAGTAAACCTGTGAACATTCTGAAAAGAGATGTTACTCATAGTGTCTCTCCGCCTAAACCTAAACGATCTTATTCTCTAAATGACACTAAGCCAAGAGATAAGACACCGTCGAGATTTAGGACTCCAAGTAGAAACCATAGTCAATTTGAAAGTGGTTCTACTTCACATACACATAAAGTTGATTATGTGCCAAAGAGGTTTTCAACTCACTCTCCTCAGAGGCATAAGACTTCAGATCATCAACAACCTTTAACTTCTTTAGCAGTTACCAAGACTATTGACAATAATAGTTATGGATACTTTAAGGAAGTTCAGATTGTGGATGATAAGGGACAAGCCAAGACCGTAATGGCTTGGGTCCCTCTTAAGAACTAATTGTGTACAACTTGTTATGTGCAGGAGCAGACTGTGAACAAGGACAACTGGTGGTATGTAGACAGTGGTTGTTCTCGGCACATGACAGGTGAAATAAGTCTACTGAAGGACTTCAAAGGTGGGATGAAACAGCGAGTTCATTTCGCTGGTGATAAAGGAGGAGTAATAACTGGGAAAGGAAAAGTTTCAAATGGAACTTTGACTCTAGAGGATGTGAATTACGTTGAAGAACTAACTCACAACCTAGTGAGTGTTTCCCAAGTCTGTGATAAAGGTCATTCTGTACATTTCAATGAGACAGAAGCCTTAGTCCTGAAGCCGGGTTTCACCATTCCGGAAAATTGGATATTAATGAGGACTCCAAGGAAGAAGGACATTTATGCCATCAACATGGCTGTTCCTAATACTTCAATGGAATCTACATGTCTTTTATCCAAGGCTTCAGATGCAGACGCACTTTTATGGCACAGGAGATTGGCTCATCTGAACTTTCGCAAAATGAATTATATAACCAAGAATTGTTTAGTTCTGGGTGTACCACAAAAACGTTTCGAGTCTGAAGATAAGTGTGTTCCTTGCATGAAAGGAAAACAACATAAAAAACCACACAGATCTAAGACTGAAAACTCAATCTCCTCGCCATTTGAATTGCTACATATGGATCTTTTTGGCCCAATAAGCAAAAGAAGCATAGGTGGCAAATGGTACTGTTTAGTTGTCACAGATGATTTTTCTAGATTCTCTTGGGTATTCTTTTTGGGATCTAAGGATGAGACTCCCGGTATTCTTATGGAGTTCCTAGATCTAATAGAGAATGTCTATAGAACACGAGTTAAGAGAATTCGTAGTGACAATGGAACAGAGTTCAAGAATTCAACGTTCAATGTCTATTGCTTAAGCAAAGGAATACAACATCAATTCAGTGCATCGTATGAACCTCAACAGAACGGTGTTGCTGAACGGAAAAACAGAACGTTGATTGAAGGAGCTAGAACAATGCTTGCAGATTCAAGGCTTCCGGTCATTTTCTGGGCTGAAGCGGTGAATACAGCATGTCATGTTCTGAACAGGGTTCTTACGGTTAAAAAGCAGAATAAGACTTGTTATGAGCTTTTGAACAATAAGAAACCAAACTTAAAAGGGTTTGAACCCTTTGGAGTTTCTTGTACTTTGCTGAAGACTAGCACTCAACCGAAATTTGGAGAGAAGGCTGTCGAAGGATATTTCCTAGGTTATGTGCCTAATTCACCAAACAAACGTGTCTTCAATAAAGCAACGGGACGTGTGGAGATAGTTTATAACATTGAAGTTACGAGCTACACACATGACGTACATAAGGGATTAGATTGGCAATTCGACTATTCAGATCTCTTTAAGTCTTTTAATGTCCCATTCAGTGACTACACAGTTGACTCAGAAATCTCTGAACATTTATTGTCGGGTGATGGGGATATTGGCCCTGCACCAACATCGAATGTTCCTAGAGATACAACTTTTGTAGATCCTAATCATGTTTCAACGAGTGCCACACAACAATCTTCTGATGAAAATATACCTCTATTGAGGGAGATTGGCACAAATCTAGAAGAAGAAATAGAACTTGAACCAGTGACGACAACAAGAACTAACAAAAATCATCCAATTGAAAATATCATTGGTGATCCGAATGCACCGGTTCAAACCAGGTCTAGTGTATCTGAGTACACTAGCCTATATGCTGAAATGAAAGAGACAGGGGTTACAAATCTATGTCTATATTCATGCTTTATCTCACAAGTTGAGCCTAAGAATGTCCAAATGGCGTTGAAGGACAACTCGTGGGTAGAAGCAATGCAGGAAGAACTTTCTCAGTTCTCAAAACTACAAGTTTGGGAGTTGGTTGATTTACCATGTGGTGAATATCCAATTGGTACTAGATGGGTCTTTAAGTGTAAGAAAGACGATCGGGGAATCGTGATTCGCAATAAAGCTCGTCTAGTCGTTCAAGGCTTCAACCAACAAGAAGGAATTGATTACAATGAAGTGTTTGCACCTGTGGCTAGGCTTGAGGCAATTAGGTTGTTCTTAGCATTTGCAGCTTCAAAGAAAATGAAAGTGTATCAGCTGGATGTTAAGAGTGCCTTTTTGTATGGCAAGGTCAAGGAAACGGTGTATGTTTCTCAACCACCAGGATTTACTGATTCAATGTATCCAAATAGAGTATATCGTCTTGATAAGGCTCTGTATGGATTACATCAAGCACCAAGGGCGTGGTATGAAACACTATCAACTTATCTTCTTGAAAATGGTTTTTCAAGAGGAAGAATTGATAGTACACTTTTTGTGAAATGGAAGAAGCAGGATTTTATACTTGTTCAAGTATATGTTGATGACATTATCTTTGGGTCATCTGACGAAAAGTTGTGTCAAGAATTTGAGCAAGTTATGAAGGGAAAGTTTGAGATGTCTGCTATGGGAGAGTTGAACTTTTTCTTAGGGTTACAAGTTGACCAAAAGAAAGATGGATTCTTTATTCATCAATCTAAATATACACATGAGTTGTTAGAACGCTTTAAGATGGATGAATCTCGTATCTACAAGACTCCTATTCCAGAAAATCACGGACTCGGTCCTGATACATCGAGTGATCAGAATGTAGATCCTACTTTATATGGGGCTATGATTGGATCGCTAATGTATTTGACTGCTTCTAGGCCTGACATTATGTTTGCTGTTTGTATTTGCGCAAGATATCAGGCTAATCCGAAAGAGTCACATATGCAAGCCGTAAAGAGAATCTTTCGTTACCTCAAGGGGAAGCCGAAGCTGGGACTTTGGTATCCGATTGAAGGAGACTTAGATTTTGTTGCATATACTGATTCGGATTATGGTGGATGCAACCAAAATAGAAAGTCTACGACCGGAGGATGTCAATTCCTAGGAGGTAGACTTGTGTCTTGGCAGTGCAAGAAGCAAAGCTCAGTAGCAATTTCTACATGTGAAGCTGAGTATGTTGCAGCTGGCAGCTGTTGTTCCCAAGTATTGTGGATACAACAGCAACTGCGAGATTATGGGCTAAACTTTACCGATACTCCTATGATGATCGATAATGAATCGACGATTTCTATAGCCAATAATCCGGTAAAGCATAGCAAAACAAAACACATTGATATTCGTCATCATTTTATTCGGGATTGTGCCGAGAAGAAGCTTATTAGATTAGTCAAAGTTGCCTCTTCTGACAACTTGGCAGATCTATACACTAAAGCTTTCGACAAGGCTCGTTTTGAGACATTAGTTCAACTGAATGGAATGAGAAATCCAGAATAACTTATCTTCCAAAGAAGAATGTAATAGTTTGTAAGGTCTTTTCTTAAAAAAGGGGGGGTTGGCGTATGGCATTTATTTGCTTTTTACCTAAGGGGAATCGCCTTCTATAAAGTATAAAAAGAATATAAATCATAAAAAGTTTAGGTTTTTATTTGCTGGGAAGTGATAGTACATTGGGAGAATAAGCTTAATAATAATAAGTATAAGTCTTAAGATATGTTAGTAGATTCTGGTAAGTCACATTAAAGTTACATATTTATAACCAGGACGGTACTTATATTTATTGTGTTATACACCTTTCTCCACATGTTATAATTGGATAAGAATAAATTTATGTCTAGACAGATTCATTATATGATGTACTGGTAGGCAAATTATGCTATGATTTCTGAGCATTTAATAGACATTAATTCCCTTGCATGTTATCCAGTGTGACCTATTATATGATGTATGACATAAGTCTTAATTTGAGATTGATAGTATCGTCATACACTTTTATCAAAATATGAATATATGAACTGGCAAATAGTTAGAATAATGACTATTAGCAAAACTACTGGTGACTTTGTTGTACTATGTACAGATCTGAAGCCTTTAGTTTCGCCAATGGTCTCAAACCTATTTTGCTCACACTAAGGGATCTTCTGTTGTACTTCGTACAGATCTAGAACCTCTAGTATCTTCAAAATCTGTTTGATGTTTGTCAAAAACCTTCAAATAACTCAAGGATATGTTATATGTTACGAAAAGTGCATCATTTAGTAACCTCTACCTTGAACATAAATGATACAGTGTTATGAGTTATACTTGATTTCTCAGTATATCATTTATTGGCCCGCACTAGTTAACATGCATACTAACAATAAAGGTTTGCTTGGAAATCGTTGAATAATTTGTTTATATGGATCATAATATCGGTAATCATCTTGAACTGTCGATGACAAATGAACGTTCACTTTGGTGAATAATACATTCTCATTAATATAATTGTATGTTCAAAGAACATGTTATTCCATGTGGATAAAGGTAACTAAGTTATAATCTTATAAATATAAGTTCATAAATGGTTAAGTTGTAATTTTTCTGTAACTTATTTGATTTTCATGTACTAACAATCTTCTTAGACTTGTTTAATAAATAATAAGGTATAGCTTATTCTTCCTAATATGATCCCGATGCAGATAAACTCTTGACGCCAAAAATATGTAGTGTTTATTCTTTTTGTTTTTATGGTACTTGATACCACTCATTGGTTTGATTATTTATTACGTATTTTACTATTTTTATTTGTGTTTCTCCTTTGGAAAATATGTTAATGCTGTAATTTATCATTCTGTGTTGAATAAATGTGACAAAATCGCATTGGAAAGTTCAATTTATATTTCCAACTAAATTTGCTTGAAAAGTCAAAAATTGCGAAGTTGACTAGTCAACGTTGCGAATTGAGTTTTGAGTATAAAAGGAACAGGTCCTGCGAGCCCACTTCTCACTTTCCAAACATTCACTGCGAACTGAAAATCTAATCCTGCGAGACGAATATTGCGAACAGAAACGAACAACCTGTTTCCTAAAATTTTCGACACTTTCGTTCAAGAATCGGTTTTTCACTCCGGACAACATTTACTTCTTTCAATTTCGCATCATTTGAAGTAAGTATCACTTGATTTCAACGTTTAATTCCTCCTTAATCGAAAAATATAAGTTTTGGAGGTTTTGGTTTCGAATCTCACAGATTTCTTCGAAATGAGTGAAGATTAAAACCTAAAATTTATAAAACTTGTTAATCGGTATATAATAAACATGTTAATACCCTTAAATTGCGTTTAAAAGTGTTCGATCATCGACTTCGAATTTCTTGGTGAACCAGACGCTCCTGCGAACCGAGCTCAATCTCAGTTCGCAGCGAACCAAATGGTTGACTCGCATTGACCGAAGCGACACCAAAAGTTTGACTTCGTTGACTGCGAAGTGAACCAAAAGGTTGACTTCCGTTGACTGCGAAGCGAACCAAAAGGTTGACTTCCGTTGACTGCGAAGCGAACCCAAAAGTTTGACTTTGTTTGACCTGCGAAGTGAACCCAACAGGGTTGACTTTGTTTGACTTACATTTGTTTTTGATTTGAGATCTTTATGATTACAAATAAAATACAAATTGCAATTGTTAATTATCTGTTATATGTATCAACTCAAGGAGTTAATGTTATAAGTAAAATGCATATAATATTCGAATTTTGTTCTATTATATCGAAAGACTTCCGACTCATATGTAGTTGTGCGGCGTGTTCCGATTTTCTATCGGCGGTATGATTTTTCAGATTATCTACTAGGACTTACGAACTGGATCTAATTTAGAGAATATAATTGAAAATTAAGTCTCGTATGCTTAATCGTTCAATTAAGTTCAGTAAATTAAGTTATTAATTAATAGTAAACGTCGATGTTTGGTGATCGTTACTGTTCACAATACATAAACGTTTAAAATTAATTAATGTTCGATAAGATGTCCTATTATTTGAGCTAATTGCCATTTGTGTATATCTTATGACTACAGATATGGCTGCTCGATCTTTCACTCCTGCTCACAACATATTGGTGAACTTAGATGTAACTGAGCGTGGAGCTGCACGTTTCACAGAGATTTTGACGTATTTAGCACGTTGAGAATTCGATATGCTATTACGGAATCTCCGCCATTGTCCCGAGATCTTCTGGAACAATTCTGGGAAAATGTAGTATTTGACGGTGCAGTAAACCCTCCAGTTATTCGCACGAGGGTTAACAACCATCCAGTGGTATTCTCTGCTGATGATCTGAGACAGATTCTACATCTGGGAACAGTTGATCAGGAAGCTGGACCCTCAGTGTACACCTCTGACTTCATTGAGGGTGCACTAGGTAGAATGGGTTATTCTGGACCCAAGAGAGGCCGCCAGTTTGTAAAGGCGTTTGTTCTTGGCCAGTGGAGATTCTTATTCCACATTATTGTTACCATCTTCGGTAACAAGAAGGGAGGATACGATGAGTTGAGTCCCGAGCTTCTCTCAGGCTTGCTGTCACTGGTATATAACAAACCATACAGTTTCTCCTCATACCTCTTCAACTCCTTCATTGGGCAGATAACCGGAACTGTTCGATCAAAGTTCATGGTTTATCCGAGGTTTTGCATGCTGATCATTACACACCGTATTCCTGATCTTCAAGGATTTCAGCCCGATCTGCGTGTAGACACCATTGGATTGAGGACCTACAATGCGTGCTTTCTTCATTCCTCCAGACGTCCGGATCAGGTCAAACCTGAAGCTTGCGACTTGTTCGGTCATCTTCTAGATGCCGCATATGTAGCTCCACCAAATAATAATTGGTTGAATGATGAAGCCCAACCTGAAGTACGACCTCAGCCAGCAGTTGTGGCTCAAAACCTTGGGCCGCAAGAGCTTATAGAAGATGTTATACATCAAGCTGGACGACCTGACATTGCGGCTCAGGTTTTACATGAGGTTCTGATAGAAAACGATGATGCTACTGATCCTATCCTTCGTGAGATCGATCAATATCAGGTATTAATTATATCATCATTGTTAAAATTGAATTTACTTTCTAGATTTTCTTATCATTTATTATCATTCATCATGACTAGGCTCCTGAAGCTGTAGACCCAGAGGTCATTCGACCTGAGGGTGAACAGGATCAGGCGAGTTTGGATGTTGGGCCCTCTAGTGCTTTTGGCAAAGATGGTGCTACCACATCTGACTCCGACAGTGAGGAGACTGATGATGATCTTTCTCATCCTCCAACTTTTTCGGGTATTCCTGCGGGAATGATCCGGAGAGGTTCCAAGCTGATCATGGATCCTGCCTTCAAGGGCAAGCGCAAAATCGATGATTTGGATCCTGATTTTTGCTTGATCGAAGAGGAAACAGATGATGAAGAGGATCACTCTCTTCAGACGCAACGCCGAAAGCGTATTCGTTCAGCTACTTCTCAGCTGACGATTGGCGATTTGGCTAGTCCAGTCGCTCAAGATACACAATAGCAGGCTAGGCCTGCGGTACAACGTCCGAGTGCTCCGGTATCTGAAACCTCAGAGAAGGTTAGATATACGAGTATTTATAGTTATTCAGAGATTGAGACAGTTTATTCTGTTACTTTTACTGATAACTATGGTCTAACAGGAGCCTGCTGCTGACGTTACCGTCACGATTCAGACTACTAAAGCTAGTAGAATCGTAGCTCGCTTACTCCTGACGAATGTTGCCACTCAGATGGAACAAAATAATGTTCAACCTGGAACCACACCTACACCCCAGGCTACTACTTCTGTGAGAGCTTCTGAGCGGATTTCTAGTTTGGAACTTCGGGTTCGGATATTAGAGACTCAGAATGCTACTCTTGCAAAGGAGCTTGCAACTCAAGGCGAAGCCTACACTCATCTCCTGAAGTCTCATATGCTTTCTATCAGAGAGTCTGAAGATCAGCATAAACAGCTTGATCGACTGCAAGGCCTTGTCACAAATTTATTGAAGGGCAAGTCGCCTCAGGGGGAGATCTTGCTATTTAATAAGGCATGCAGAGAAGATGAACTGAGAAGGAAGAGACGAGATGATACAGACGATGATCCCAATGCACAGAAAGATAGAGAGCCGACTGGTCCTTCAACGACTGGTGAGCCATCTACAATTCAGGGGGAGTCTGAGCCTGCTGGGACAAGTGGTGTTGGTGGTGATGGTGCTGGTACTGCTGCTGGTGCTAGTAATGTTGGTGAGAAATTCACCACGGAATAATTTTTGTTAATATGTATTCTTAGATTGATTGTAATAACTCTTATAATCAATGAAAGACTTACATTATTATTATTGGTTTCATGTTCATAAAATATAAGATTAGTTATATACGATTTAGACCTGAGATGTTATGTTAAAGGTTAAAATGATATAAGACTAATTATATAAGATTTTGACTTGAGATTCATCTTGACAAGTTAACATTATATAAGATTAGTAATAGAGAGTGATCTCGTGAAAGAGATGATAAAGAAACACTTGATAAAAGAATTTATATTATTCATTTGATTCATGACATGTTTATCACTTGTAGATATGAATGATGAAAGCGATTCCGACACTGAAGTCGAAGAAGAAGTAGACTATAATCTAGAGGAGGGAGAATTTGTACCTCCTGAAGATTGGACTTCTATTTCTTATGTTGGGTTAGACGAAGGTGTAGATCCCGATGCTAATATCGATGAACACATCGTGAGCCCTTCAAAGACTAAAGTCGTTATTCAGGAAGAAGACGGAGAAAGAGTGATTGATTTAGATGAAGATCTAGACGATTCGACTGATTCTGAAGATGATCTTCCTGATAGACTCAAAAATAATCCGATGTTTAGGCCTTTGGAGAAGAAGAAAAAGGAGAAGACTAGGATTAGTGAAGTGGATATCTCTGGAAAGCGTATACCTAGAAGAGGTATTATTGGTTGGTATTTCGACGCAGATTTGCAGCTTTTTGCTATAAAGAGATTTGACGGAGTTCAATACTTTGAGAAGAAGCTAGCTGTCTTCAGTTCTTTGCCGAGATTTGAAATCCGAGACTTGGCTAGATTGGAATTAAATAACCCTAGTAATGATCCTTTTGGAAGATATGTCGAAAAGATTATCAAGACTGAGGGTTGGTCAATGAAGTTTGAAATAATTAAGCCAAGAATTGGAAAGACAATTAAGCTTGAAGAAAGAAGCGAAAGAACAGGAAGGCGTCGTAGGAAGAAGATATATCCAGCTGTGAAATGCATGCAACAGATTCCACTAAAGACAATGCCTCAAGACATCTTAGGAAATTTGAAGAGATGGTCTGTGGATTCTGTGACTGGGGAAGCTCTCATGTTCGAACACGATGATGAAGTTGAAAATGAAGAGAGAGAGAGATCTTAAAGATTTATGATCGTCGACATCTGATGAACCTATCAAAGGCTGACCTATTGATGTTACACAAGAATAGGATCACAGCGATTGAAGGTTGGGAAGATATTGCACGAGATTATCAGTCAATGGTGAAGACATGCATTAAGCTGAAGATATATGCAGGTAGCAAAATTTACAACTGATTACCAAAGACAACTTGAAGACAAAGACTTAAAGATGCTAGAGCTATTGTCAAGGGGGAGTCTGTTGAGACATGTTTTGTGACAACAGATCTAGCTTGTAATAGTGAGTTTTAGTACTTTTAGTAATTGTAATCAAGTATGTACATTGGTTTTGAATTGTAAATGAAATATATTGCTTGGTAAACATTTTAGAGTTAAATATCAAAAGGCTGAAAAATGTTGACCAAGGTTGACCGCGAACCGAGTCAGTTCGCAGGACAAAGGTGGACTGCGAACCGAGTCAGTTCGCAGGACAAGTTTGTACTGCGAACTGAGTGAGTTCGCTGGGCCGTCATGGGCTGCGAACCGAGTCAGTTCGCAGAGCCCACGAGCCTGCGAACCGAGACGAGTATATATGAAAAACTAAGTTTTCATGTTCATGACTTCGGCCATTTTCGTTTACCCAATTACCCTGCGATTCCAGAGAGACCTATCACGTTCTAAAGGCTAGGTATTGATCCTTAACACTTGTTATAATCGATACAAAGCAATTAGACAATTGATTCGCTAATATATTGTGAAAGAATTCGTTATAGATCCTATAACTAGTATTGAGGGATTCCGCACCTTAATACCGTAGATAACCTCGTTATCGATCTTATACATACGGACTTACACGTTCGATGGTGGAAAGGCGGCATTTTTGTAAAGTTTAAAATCATAGATAAAAAGCATAATTAAAATAATAAATTCCCAATTAAATATAACATCATCCCATAATTAATTAACTAACTACATCGCAACAAACACACAAGAAAACTACTCGCTAATCAAGGCAAGTCCTAGATCTAGCATAATATAAATAAAAGCAAACATTATATTTAAGATAGATAAAGGAAAGAAATCACCGTAGATTAAAACGAGGATTGGAATAAACTTGAAAAAAGAGAAGCAGGATTCCGTTCGTATTTCAAGCTCTTACAATAATGTGATTCCGATCGTACTTCACGCTAATACTATATACTTACTACTCTCTAATTAATCACTAATCTAACGCTAACTAATAATTAATCTAGAGAGAGGAAGCTAGAGAGAGAAATATTTGAGTGGTGGTAAGAAGTATGAAAAATGGAGTATGTTGAAGTGTTAGTGGAGGTTGGTATTTATAGGAGAAGCTTGTTGACTGGATTCTTGAGTGTTGACCGTATTTTTCTTTGCCAAAAACCGACCGTATATACATGCCCGGATAAAGAAAACATTTTTTAAGCAAATACGGGTAAAAACCAACCGTATACGGTCAGTCCTTGTCGTATACGGTAAAGACATAGGCCGTATACGGTCTAACCAACCTTATACGGTCAAGACTTGGCTGTATACGGTCATGGCTGGCCGTATACGGTCTGGTCTGGCCGTATATGGTCAAGGCTAGGCCGTATATGGTCTGGTCCGGCCGTATTTGCGGTGTCGAGCTTTCGTGTGCGGGATCGTAACTTGTTTTCACTATTACTTCTTCGTTACTCGTCCGTTTTAGTTGATTTTTGCGGCATCGTCTTCGTAATCGAATGAAGTTCAAGAATCTATGATAATATCTTCAGTTATTCTTGTCCGAGTGTATGTGTCATTGGCCTTTGTGTTCGAGGTCGTAACTCGTTTCTTCGTTTGGCTCTAAAATCTTCGTTATAATTCCGTTTTTGTTAATTCTTTTTGCATCGTCTTCGTAATATCCTATTTAACACAATAACACAAATAAATGTAATATTTGAAGATAAATGTTAATTATTTATTAATAATGGAATAGATAATGTGAGTAAAAACGTGACTATTACGCGTTATCAGTAACATATGTGATAGCAGTTTACAAAACTCAACGAAAATGGGAAAAAAAGTCGTCGAAAGTATACCTTGTGACATCTCTAATTGAAGAGAAAAAAACGCTGATTTTTATGATGCAATTTTTATCATTTTTCGACTTACCGTTTGGGAGATATTTAATTTTTAAAAACGAGGGGGAAAATAGGCGTTATGACATGTGGCACGTTCTTTTTTATTCCTCCATTCTCACTGAAAGTTGCCGTACTCATTTGAACCTCACTCTATTTTATTAAATGTATAACTTACCATTATCAGAATGACATCTTTTTATCGTAATTTATATCTTTGTCGTTAATTATGAATAATCAAAAAGGAGAAAATATGAACGTTAATTTTATATGTTCCATGCTCTATATAATTGCTAACTACTAGTAAACAAGGTTGTGTTTGAGGGTCGGCGTATTGGTCGATCGCCTAGGGCTTTCAAATTTCAGGGGTCTCCAAATTTATGTCAAATAATGTGTTAAGTTTAATATATATGATATATGATGATGACATAAGAAAACGAAATCCCTTTTATTTTGAAGTACGAGAACTTTTGTTAGTAGCTAGATTTAAAATAAATATATATTTTAAACAATTATATATGTCGATTGAAAGGTTTGATATTAAAATTTTGAATTGATGTATTAGAGTTCGACTAAAATAGTTAAGAACCAACTATTGAAATTTGGATATTAACTTTTAGAGTAATAAATAAATTATTTAGAATTGTATCGTTAAAAATCATTTTCATTTAAGCTTATAAATCGGTTTATTTGATATCTACTTATGGGACCTCATTTTTGTAACACAAAAAATTTGTCTAGGACCTCTAAATGTTCAGAGACAAGCCTGCTATTAAATCGTTAAATCCTAACCACACCCTTTGAGACACATGTATTTTAATTAAAGCGTTGTATATAATACATTACGTTTTACAAATATTACACTATATTAGGTTATAAACCCGTGATTACACGGGCTTTCTAAGAGGCTTTTGTACTTTAAATATAAGTAAGTTAATATGTAGTCACTAGTTACTAAAGCATTAATAATGTTAAATATTAATGGTGTAATTCAATGGTTTTTGAGATAGATATATAAACATACGGCTATAATAATTAAATTAAAATGTGCATTTCACAAAAAAAAACTATCTTTTGTTTATTTGAATGTTAAACCCATGAATACACATGCATTTCGCATAAAACTATCTTTCGTTTATTTGAATGTTAAACCTGCGAATACATACGGATATCGAATAAAAGTATTTTTAATAAACCCTCGTGAATACACATGCATTTCACATAAAACTATATTTCGTTTATTTGAATGTTAAACCTGTGAATACATACATATATTGAATAAAAGTATTTTTCATAAACCCGTATATACACACAGATTGTTAAATGTGACTTTTAGTTGTATTAATGTGAACAAATCAGTCACGCATTAAATTATAATATCTAATGAGGGATTATTATTATGATGGTATTATGTTAATTAATAAAAGTATTTTTCATAAACCCGTATATACCCACATATTCTTAAATGTGACTTTTAGTTGTATTAGTGTGAACAAATCAGTCACGCATTAAACTATTCTATCTAATGAGGGATTATTATTATGAAGGTATTATGTTAATTAATTAATTAAAAGTTGGAATAATTTTAATAGGAATCTTTGAAATGTTTGGTAATTCAACTTTTCAAAAAACATATTTGTTTATTTATTTTATTTAGATAGATTATTTATTTATTTATTTATTCAAAAAGAGAAATCTTAGGTGAATAAATGTGTTTGATTGGTTAATTGAAAGTGTGATGAAATCAAAGCATTTGATAGGTCAATAGAGCTTAATTTTAAGTAAAATTGAAGGTAGCAAAGTTTTTTTTATTAATATTTACTAGGTTATAAACCCGTGATTACACGGGCTTTTTAAGAGGCTTTTGTACTTTAAATATAAGTAATCTAATATGTAGCCATTAGTTACTTAAGTATTAATAATGTTAAGTATTAAACAGTGTAATTCTATAGTTCTTAGGATAGATATATAAACATACGGTTATAATAATTAAATTAAAATGTGCATTTCGTATAGTTATCTTTCGTTTATTTGAATGTTAAACCCGTGAATGAGTACATTTAATTGGTTAATTTGAATGTTAAACCCGCGTAGGAGTTTTTATTTTTAAATGTGTTAATTTTTAAGAGAGATATTTTAGGTAAATGAGTACATTTAATTGGTTAATTGAAAAATGATTGAAATCTAGCCATTTGATTGGTTAATGTGTTTTGATTTTAAGCAAAATTGAGTGCAGGGAAGTTTTCTTTTATTAATAATTAGATTATTATTTATTATCATTATCATTATTATTATTATATTTAGATTAGATTTACGATCTCATTTCTATAGCTTTTTAATTTTATGCGTTACTTTATTTCCCTTTGAGACACATGTGTTTTAATTAAAGCGTTGTATAATATGTTACTTTTACATCACTGCTATGTTTGAATTCAAAACATGATTACATTATAATATATGTGATATATAATTAGTGAGGGTCATGTGTTTTGCATGCAAAATACCACACACAATGCTCAAGATAGCTATGAAAATAATCATAGTTGAGATCTCCATGTTAACGCATTTCGAGCCTTCGTGCACATTCCCATAATTTCCAAACCCCGGGTAACCGTATTTTACCCGTGTTTCGGACTTTCTGCCATATCAAATCCAAGGCTCGAAAGACGATAACACATATATACTATACTCAAAATCGTGTGCAATGCAATGCTCGTAATTAAATGCACATAACTCATATCTAGTCAATTCGCAATTAACACATAATAGCACATATCTCAGTTTTATAAAATAACACGAGAATACTCATATTACGATCTTCTATAAGGATCTTAATATGCTTATAGCTATCTCTAGCTCCCTTTACTTGTACCATTGCATGTCTCCTCTAATACTAATTATATAACTTTACGTTTTGTGATGAAAGTAAATGGAGAACAAAGGCTCCCTTTTATAGTTGTAGTAAACTTAGCTAGCAAGCAAATAATCTTACGTACGAATACAAGTTGACGATTCTTAAGCATGAGGTGTAACGTTTTAAGCATGAGGTGCAGTCATACATGTATAGCTTATGTATAACATGGGTGAAAGTGTGATAAAAGTGTGTTGGATTCATTGTTGTCTCATGCTACACCATGTTAATACTTAGTTAAGAAGTTAATTTTATATGCATTTTATTTATTACTTAAATCAATACTAATCGATCACCATCTATCTAGTTTATAATTATAACAACATATTAATATTTTGTTTACTATATAATATGATTTTTGTGGTGTGACATTAATATTAGTATTATTTACAAGAGCTTAATTGTAATTATATTAGTGTCGAATTTTAGGATGTTACAAATCCTCCCATCATATAAGAATTTCGTCCTCGAAAGTCGACTGACGTAGCTAAGATGATTTGATTCTTATTTCGACTCAATCACAATAGCCTAAATTATAAGATCAACTTCTTAGTTACAAGAGCTAATAATCAATCACGCTTTCGTTGCGCACTATGATCTTATAACAAACAAGACAAGTTTGAATGTAATTCTTTTTTATCTCCAAGAAGTTAACTTTAGAGTACTAAATCCATATAGTTATGCATTTAAAATAATCTATGACTTAATTACTCATCTCCTAGTTTAACACTAGGCATAAAATACCTTTACACCTAATTCAGTTAAACTAAAGCTCTGATATCATTTGTGACGCCCCGCGTCCCAGTAACAATAAAATATAATATTATACAGTCATAGATATATCGGAAGTCAAATACGACAATTATTTCAGATCGCATTCAACTCAATACATAAGTATAACAAACTATTTTCTTTTGATAGCGTCGAATGTTATATCATCGGTCTCACTTTACTTCATATATCAGTCAGAGGCCTCTCTTGGAGACCTGAGATACGTAAAATAGCATGCGTAAGCCTAATGGCTCAGTGAGGGTCATGTGTTTTGCATGCAAAATACCACACACGATGCTCAAGATAGCAATGAAATTAATAATAGTTGAGATCTCCATGTTAACGCATTTCGAGCCTTCGTGCACATTCCCATAATTTCCAAACCCCGGGTAACCGTATTTTACCCGTGTTTCGGACTTTCCGCCATATCAAATCCAAGGCTCGAAAGACGATAACACATATATACTATACTCAAAATCGTGTGCAATGCAATGCTCGTAATTAAATGCACATAACTCATATCTAGTCAATTAGCAATTAACACATAATAGCACATATCTCAGTTTTATAAAATAACACGAGAATACTCACATTACGATCTTCTATAAGGATCTTAATATGCTTATAGCTATCTCTAGCTCCCTTTACTTGTACCATTGCATGTCTCCTCTAATACTAATTATATAACTTTACGTTTTGTGATGAAAGTAAATGGAGAACAAAGGCTCCCTTTTATAGTTGTAGTAAACTTAGCTAGCAAGCAAATAATCTTACGTACGAATACAAGTTGACGATTCTTAAGCATGAGGTGTAACGTTTTAAGCATGAGGTGCAGTCATACATGTATAGCTTATGTATAACATGGGTGAAAGTGTGATAAAAGTGTGTTGGATTCATTGTTGTCTCATGCTACACCATGTTAATACTTAGTTAAGAAGTTAATTTTATATGCATTTTATTTATTACTTAAATCAATACTAATCGATCACCATCTATCTAGTTTATAATTATAACAACATATTAATATTTTGTTTACTATATAATATGATTTTTGTGGTGTGACATTAATATTAGTATTATTTACAAGAGCTTAATTGTAATTATATTAGTGTCGAATTTTAGGATGTTACAAATCCTCCCATCATATAAGAATTTCGTCCTCGAAATTCGACTGACGTAGCTAAGATGATTTGATTCTTATTTCGACTCAATCACAATAGCCTAAATTATAAGATCAACTTCTTAGTTACAAGAGCTAATAATCAATCACGCTTTCGTTGCGCACTATGATCTTATAACAAACAAGACAAGTTTGAATGTAATTCTTTTTTATCTCCAAGAAGTTAACTTTAGAGTACTAAATCCATATAGTTATGCATTTAAAATAATCTATGACTTAATTACTCATCTCCTAGTTTAACACTAGGCATAAAATACATTTACACCTAATTCAGTTAAACTAAAGCTCTGATATCATTTGTGACGCCCCGCGTCCCAGTAACAATAAAATATAATATTATACAGTCATAGATACAGCGGAAGTCAAATACGACAATTATTTCAGATAGCATTCAACTCAATACATAAGTATAACAAACTATTTTCTTTTGATAGCGTCGAATGTTATATTATTGGTCTCACTTTACTTCATATATCAGTCAGAGGCCTCTCTTGGAGACCTGAGATACGTACAATAGCATGCGTAAGCCTAATGGCTCAGTGAGGGTCATGTGTTTTGCATGCAAAATACCACACACGATGCTTAAGATAGCAATGAAATTAATAATAGTTGAGATCTCCATGTTAACGCATTTCGAGCCTTCGTGCACATTCCCATAATTTCCAAACCCCGGGTAACCGTATTTTACCCGTGTTTCGGACTTTCCGCCATATCAAATCCAAGGCTCGAAAGACGATAACACATATATACTATACTCAAAATCGTGTGCAATGCAATGCTCGTAATTAAATGCACATAACTCATATCTAGTCAATTAGCAATTAACACATAATAGCACATATCTCAGTTTTATAAAATAACACGAGAATACTCACATTACGATCTTCTATAAGGATCTTAATATGCTTATAGCTATCTCTAGCTCCCTTTACTTGTACCATTGCATGTCTCCTCTAATACTAATTATATAACTTTACGTTTTGTGATGAAAGTAAATGGAGAACAAAGGCTCCCTTTTATAGTTGTAGTAAACTTAGCTAGCAAGCAAATAATCTTACGTACGAATACAAGTTGACGATTCTTAAGCATGAGGTGTAACGTTTTAAGCATGAGGTGCAGTCATACATGTATAGCTTATGTATAACATGGGTGAAAGTGTGATAAAAGTGTGTTGGATTCATTGTTGTCTCATGCTACACCATGTTAATACTTAGTTAAGAAGTTAATTTTATATGCATTTTATTTATTACTTAAATCAATACTAATCGATCACCATCTATCTAGTTTATAATTATAACAACATATTAATATTTTGTTTACTATATAATATGATTTTTGTGGTGTGACATTAATATTAGTATTATTTACAAGAGCTTAATTGTAATTATATTAGTGTCGAATTTTAGGATGTTACAAATCCTCCCATCATATAAGAATTTCGTCCTCGAAATTCGACTGACGTAGCTAAGATGATTTGATTCTTATTTCGACTCAATCACAATAGCCTAAATTATAAGATCAACTTCTTAGTTACAAGAGCTAATAATCAATCACGCTTTCGTTGCGCACTATGATCTTATAACAAACAAGACAAGTTTGAATGTAATTCTTTTTTATCTCCAAGAAGTTAACTTTAGAGTACTAAATCCATATAGTTATGCATTTAAAATAATCTATGACTTAATTACTCATCTCCTAGTTTAACACTAGGCATAAAATACATTTACACCTAATTCAGTTAAACTAAAGCTCTGATATCATTTGTGACGCCCCGCGTCCCAGTAACAATAAAATATAATATTATACAGTCATAGATACAGCGGAAGTCAAATACGACAATTATTTCAGATAGCATTCAACTCAATACATAAGTATAACAAACTATTTTCTTTTGATAGCGTCGAATGTTATATTATTGGTCTCACTTTACTTCATATATCAGTCAGAGGCCTCTCTTGGAGACCTGAGATACGTACAATAGCATGCGTAAGCCTAATGGCTCAGTGAGGGTCATGTGTTTTGCATGCAAAATACCACACACGATGCTTAAGATAGCAATGAAATTAATAATAGTTGAGATCTCCATGTTAACGCATTTCGAGCCTTCGTGCACATTCCCATAATTTCCAAACCCCGGGTAACCGTATTTTACCCGTGTTTCGGACTTTCCGCCATATCAAATCCAAGGCTCGAAAGACGATAACACATATATACTATACTCAAAATCGTGTGCAATGCAATGCTCGTAATTAAATGCACATAACTCATATCTAGTCAATTAGCAATTAACACATAATAGCACATATCTCAGTTTTATAAAATAACACGAGAATACTCACATTACGATCTTCTATAAGGATCTTAATATGCTTATAGCTATCTCTAGCTCCCTTTACTTGTACCATTGCATGTCTCCTCTAATACTAATTATATAACTTTACGTTTTGTGATGAAAGTAAATGGAGAACAAAGGCTCCCTTTTATAGTTGTAGTAAACTTAGCTAGCAAGCAAATAATCTTACGTACGAATACAAGTTGACGATTCTTAAGCATGAGGTGTAACGTTTTAAGCATGAGGTGCAGTCATACATGTATAGCTTATGTATAACATGGGTGAAAGTGTGATAAAAGTGTGTTGGATTCATTGTTGTCTCATGCTACACCATGTTAATACTTAGTTAAGAAGTTAATTTTATATGCATTTTATTTATTACTTAAATCAATACTAATCGATCACCATCTATCTAATTTATAATTATAACAACATATTAATATTTTGTTTACTATATAATATGATTTTTGTGGTGTGACATTAATATTAGTATTATTTACAAGAGCTTAATTGTAATTATATTAGTGTCGAATTTTGAGATGTTACAGTTATTTTAAAAGTTCACTATAGTAAAAATTTATTGATTATGTGATATTTTCTGAATAAAAAATTAAATATATTTCACTTTATTTAATACTTAAAAATATTTACTTCGAATTATAATTTTACCATCTTAATTAACGAAATCTTGTTGATCTTGCAGAAGATCTTTGAAAGCATATGATATGTGTCGATACTAAGCATATGGTCTCTATCTTAAACAAATGATCTTAGTATCTTGATCTGATCCGATCCAATCTTAGTAACAACTAAGTAATTATCTATAAAGGTACAAAATATTGAAATTTTGTCTAATAAAAGACTAATTGAATACATGTTAAGAAACTTAAAAAGGTAAATTATTTCAATTTTTAAATCTCAGTAGTTTAATACTTCCGATATATATATATATATATATATATATATATATATATATATATAAATATATATATATATATATATATATATATATATATATATATATATATATATATTGGAAGGTTCAAATTAGAACCAACTAAAAGGTTGAAAACTTTTGAGAACAACTAGTTTACGTATTTGTTCAAATGTGATTAATTTCATTCATATGTGAACATTGATGTACTTTTAATTGATAAATAAAAAAGTAAAAAAAAATTCTAAAATTATATCAAAAAATACAAAAATACAAAAATACAAATATATGTTCACATGTGCACGATCATGTGAACATTTCGGTTCAAATGTATTTTACGATATAATTTTTTGAGTTTTTAGCATATTTTTTCTTTTTAAATCTATCATATATCAATGTTCACATATGAATGGAGCGAATCACATGTGACCAAATATGTTATCTAGTAGTTCTTACAAGTTTTCAATTTTATGTGGTTCTCATTTGAACCTCCCACTAGGATAAGGATCCTATGAGAACTAATAGTCGGTTAGAATCATGAGAACTAGATGTAAAATACAAAATACACATAATTTCAAACAAAATAATTAGAGATTGTTAGATGCATTTTGTATTTTCATTCTAGTTCTCACTATTCTCACCGATTGTTAGTTCTCACCGGATCCCTTCACTATATATATATATATATATATATATATATATATATATACTAAAAGAGTATAAAAGAAAGTTCAATAACTTGCCACTTGACATAAAATCCTACGTGGCAATTTCTTATAATTTTCAAATTAATAAATTAATTATATTTTAAATAGTTTAGAATAACCATAAGTTATTATCACAAGTGTCAAATTATTATTAAACAAGGATATATTTAGAATAATTAATTTATTAATAATTATCTATTAATTATTATTGTCGTGTGTAGTTCTATTATGTTTAGGATATATTTTAATAATTATATTGGTGCATTTTCTTGATTATTTATGTATGTATTATGTATTTACATTATTCAATTGATAATACAGTTGATATCTAAATTTATTTACTTTTCTAAAAAAGTTCGACATAGATGACCTTCTTTTGATGTACCATAAAATTAAATATTGTAAATTTGAAATTTTCATACATTGTACGGGTTTGCATCTAGTATATATATATATATATATATATATATATATATATATATATATATATATATATAGAGAGAGAGAGAGAGAGAGAGAGAGAGAGAGAGAGAGAGAGTTTGGATCAAATAAGAACACTTCTAAAATAAGACCAGCTAAGAACACCTCAATTACGCATATATATAAATCTCTATTAGTAGTACTCGTATTATACTAATGTTTTAATGTTTAAACCATGAAAATTTTATATTTTTTCACACATTTGATTTTTTATATCTTACTATCTTACTATCTTACTACTATTTATAGCAAGGGCCGAAATAGCAAGGGGTGATAGTCTTGGTAGGGCCCGAACATACAATATCATCGTTATGAGCATTCGGATGTGTAAAAACAGTACTTTAAAGTATAAAAAAATTACTATAAGTTATTGTTACACAATTAGGCAACTGAACCTACCGCGTAACAGATAGTTAATAGTAAGTATTCAAGTTCGTTTCCACAAAGAATAGTATTTATCTAATAATTTAAACTACTAATAATTAATCTAGAAAAGGAGGTTTTAAAATGATTTTGTTTTGCAACTTGCATTGCGAATAATTAAGCAAACAAGGTAAATAATTAAAATAACAATTAAATGAAACGAGTAACAGTTGGATTAAAAGGTAATCACTTGGACTTGTTTCCCCTAATTCATGAATTGTTTGTTAAACCAATTACAACTATTGCACAATATTAGTGACGCTACAAATCTCTATCGAGTATTATAACCTATTAGTTATTAGATTCAACTTAACTGTGTTAAACTAAATCAACCTAACCAATTCACTGATTATTACTATTGAAATACAAATCAATATAAAGCCTTACTATCATAAAACTAAAGTTATACTGGTGTCCTACATATAACTTCACAATCATCAACTCTTAGTCGTTATTCTTAAACTAACCAATATGTCTATTAATTATCTTAATCATTCAGTTGTGTCAAACAATCAAGCATAAGTTGTCAATAACAATCAACCGTCATTGACAAGTTAATAACCCACGTGTAAGAACAAGAAACTAGACTCAAATAATCATGGTTCTTCAATTGATCATAAATCAAAGTAATTAACAATTGTGTAATTTAAAAGATTAAACAACTCATGACAAGGGTTCACATCATCCAAGGAAATACTAGCAAGATTAGCCCACTATGTGGGTATCAAACATCAAAAACTTGATTAAACAATGGAAAGACATAATTCTATTCAAAAGTATGATCAAACCGAATACAATAATGTTTGTAGATGATGTATTCTTGAATCCTTGTGTTAGAATGGTGAAAAAGTGATGAACAAGTCTCTGGAAATCGTCCAAAGTCGCACCAATTCGTCCAAGATAAAAGCCAACCCTAAATTTAGGGTTTAAAATCGAATTTATAGTAAGTAGGTAGGCCAGACTTCGCAACGCGAAATAATTTTGTCGAAACGCCAAGTCTAATTCTCAGCAAAACTTCAACATTTTACTCATGATTACTTTGAACTCGATACGTGTTCCAATTAAGCTCTAAATCGCTCATTTTACCTCCATTTTGCCATGTACTTGCTCTTGATCATTGGATACATATATTAAGTATAATAAGTACCGAAAGTTCTAACTATTCAATGATAAATACGAACAAAATACAAGATATTGCGAGGAAAAATATGTATAAACAACGCAATATCAACTCTGTAATAAATTCACTTTAAATTCAACTACACTTATTACAAATATTATACATGTATAAAAATAAACACTTACATCTAAGTTTTCCTTTTTGTTCTTTTATGTCAGTTTACATGATTTAGTTTAGCTACAGTACTTCGTTAAACACATGTACAACTTATATTTAACAGAGTATCTGTAATAATTTTTAGTTAATAACTACAACTAAGAGCTACTTGACATATGCAAATATATACCACAACATCTCCATTTTTTTTCATATATTTTGAATTAGGGAGAGTTAGTGGAATATGTTCAAGCAAAATCAATTTATTGATGTTCATTAATTCAAGTTGTTCAGTCATTAACTCAAAATGCTTGAGAAACATGTAAAGTTACTTCATATATTAAATCTTGCAATCCTAAAAACAAACTGATTAACTCTAAATTAATTAATTAACTAATCATCATGCAATTACTCCATATATGATTTATGTCTTAAATTTCTAAATCATAGATTCAAGAGTGAGTGAAGATCATGAGTGTGTCTTTCCTTGACGGTTTAATGTCGAAACAAATTCGATTTCTGTAATCGCTCGATAATCGAAAAAGTTGTAAATTTGTACAACTGTGTCAAAACATA
The DNA here is from genome assembly GCA_963930675.1 of Gnaphalium uliginosum. Taxonomy (NCBI): domain Eukaryota; kingdom Viridiplantae; phylum Streptophyta; class Magnoliopsida; order Asterales; family Asteraceae; genus Gnaphalium; species Gnaphalium uliginosum. Next base: position 34,701,859 of record OZ005680.1, on the reverse strand, counting down.
CTTTTAGCATGTCATTCCCTTAAAATGAGTCTGGCCAAGTGATGATGTTTTCGATTTTATTTTGGTTCGAGATCAGAGGAGCATGTTCTTTTTGGAGGGTAAGAGGGCAAAAAAGATCTACCATTCATGTCATCTATCAATGGTCCAGATCATGCAATGTCACGCGAGGACTAATTTGCAATTATTTTGGATGGAGGGACTAAATTGCAATTTATGTTTAAATAAGATGGAAAAGAAAAGTAGGGCAAATTTTTGGCCATTATATTCCCCCTCTTTCTCACTTCATCAAAAAACACACACATTCTCTCTAATAATACACACAAACACTCACACAATAACACACCACCATCACCACCACCGTCCACCACATCCGTCACCACTGCTCCACCGCCACTACCGCCACCACCGCAACCACCACCGTCACCGTCGTCGTGACCGAAGAAAAGAAGCGAAGAAAGCGATGGCGGATTTGTGGCCGAAGGGTTGAGATGCGAATCACCACCGTTGGTGAACCGGCCTCCACCGGACGTAACCAACCGTGATCGTTTCTCTATCTTCTCCCGCCGCTCCACCGCCACCACCGTCACTCCACCATCACCACCACTTACGTCATCATCTTTACCACCACCACCACTATATAGATCTGGATCTGGAAACTCGTAGATCTGGATCTAAAAATTAGATCTAATTTTTAGATCTGAAAAAAATCAACTCCATCGTATATTTTTTCAACTGCATGTTACATTACGACATCGTATACTTTTTCTACTGCATCATACTTTTTAGATATGAAAAAACTACTAATACTTATTTACTGCATCTTTGTATATTGTTACCGCATCTTATGTTTTTTTAGCATTTTGACGTGTTTGTAAATCTTGATTTTATTCTTGAATTTAAAAAATTAGTATTAATTTGTTTATTGCATCCTGTATATTTTTTACTGCATCATGCATATTTGTTACTACATCATGCATATTTGTTACTGCATACTGTATATTTGTTACTGCATCTTACGTTCTTTATCATTTTTATTGAATCTTGCATATTAAAAAGTTTTTTTATTGAACAAATTTTTGGACAATTTTTGAGTATTTTTTCAGGTCGACAACTTTGTGAAAATTAGAAAATAGTCTATTCCTCCCTTTTCCCTGCCCCGTGAACCGTACCCTTTTATTTTTGTGTTAAATTAATGTAATCATTAGTTATATATCATCGGTAGTCGTCAGGGGGATTCTCTCTTATAATAAGAGGGGTCCATTGCAACCACTTAAATTTTAAATATTTTTACAAAGCCTTATATATACATACAATGAACACCACTTGAAAGATAGGTTAGACCCCAATTAGGCTAGAAAAAAAAAACCCCTTATATAATTATTACTTCAAATATTAAACTTGTTATTTTCAGTCCTAAGATTAGTTTAATTATAACTAGCACATTATAATCGATCGGTTGGAATTTGTTTCAATTGATTTGATTTTCATTTAATTTAATACATATGAAAATGAAAATTAAAAAATCAAAGAAAATTGTTGTGAACCCTTTTATTCTGTCGATCCATCATTCCATCCTATCAATTGCCATTTGTTTTTGTGATTTTGTCTCTTTATTTTGATGAGTAATTCAATTATTATTCTCTACTTTTTATCCATTCTCTCAATCATAATCACTTATGTAATTGACTAATTGTTTACATGAAACATAAGGTTTTTAATTTTTTTAATTTGTTTGAAAAGTATATCATAATAATATGTATTATTGTAATGTTACTTTATTCACTTATTGATTATTACAATAATCAAGCATGAGTTATATCCAAAGGTGTATCTTCTCTTGAAATTAGCATTGATTTTGTTTGTTGCGACATCAACTGTGGAGCGCGCTTTTTTGACAATGAAGTTGATTAAGTGTGATTTGCCTAACCGAATGAGTGATGAATTTATGAATGATTGTATGTTAACATACATCGAGAAAGATGTGCAAGATGGTATAGATAACAATGCAATTATAGAGAATTTTCATGGTACGAAAACTCGTAAGGAGCAATTGTATTCACTATGATGGATGTTTTGAACTATTTATGTTTTGTTATCAATGATTCGTGTACGTTAAATAGTGTTTGTATCGATCCGACTCATATTAAATAAATACCTCTTTTGATTATCTTTTTCCAATATGACATAAATTTAAGAAGATTGAACCCCAGTACGTGTAAATCCTAGATTCGCCACTAGTAGTCGTACGTTATGGTGTTATACGTGGCCATTCAGTTATTTTGATATTCTGTTCTTATGTCTTGACATGCTAAACCTTCGATTCAAATTTAACATGAAAAACTATGGAACCTAACTGACATCGAAATTAAAAGTAATCACTTGTATCTTTTGCGGCGGAGATAATGTTACTCGTAATTTATATATAACTAGTATATATTTGCCCACCGCAAATGCGTGGATTAGATTAGCTTATTCCAAGTTAGATTAGATTTAATATGTGTAGTATCATTCCGGTTATCTCATTATGTTTTATTTCTACATCACTAATTTAGTAACTAATGCAAATAATCATACTTTTCAATCAATTACATTATTATATAAATTATTGTAGAATCATTCCTTATTGTAAGAACCGTAAGAACGACTTTTTTTATTTTTAATTTCAACATATATACAAAAAATACAGAATATATGATACACAAATTAAAGTTGTGTATCACACCTTTTATGTGTGATACTGTGATACACACTAAATTTTTTATGATGTGAATCACATATTTTTTAAAAAAATTATCTCGTATTAAAGACCATAAAATCCTAACAATTTTGATATAATTTTTTAATCAAAAAAGTTAGTTAATCTTAAAGTTAAAAATAAAAATGTCTGCTCTTACTGTTCTCACTATAAAAAGTGTTCCTATTTAAACTTTCTCCATAAATTATATAGTTTGTTTACATAGTTAAAACTAATAGGATGTAATTCTTATATGTCTACATAACCTTATATTAATGTAAGATAAGACTATATGAATAATAACATATTAAATGAGATTAAAATAAGCACATGTTAATATTCTCAATAAAATTTGTTGGAAGTTAAGCATTATGTAACTTGAAATAATAAAATATGATGATAAAAAAATGGAAAGAGGATTACGTCATAGAAAGTCTAAAACAATCAAATATATCATGATAAATTTAGTACAATGATAAGTTCAAAATATCATGCTCTTAGGGTAAATTACCAAAAGACCCTTTAAAATATCATGATAAGATGCCACTTTAGTTTGTAGATTGATTATAAGGTATAATTATCTACCTTTTATAATTAATAAACGATAGTTTCTTTTTTACGTGACACCTTTATTTCTTTTGACAACTAATAAAAAATGCTAAGTGTCATTACCCTAGATTTTTTAAAAATCCTACGTGTCATTCAAATTGATAAAAAGTTTAAATCTACCTATTTTTTAGCTAATAAAATTTATAATTCAAAGATTATTGACTATCAATCGTAAATTCCTAACTACATACATTACAAACTCTATTTTCAAATTTATTTTTAGTTCACACCCTCCTATTCATTGTTTGGTCTAAAATAATTTATCAATAGTTAACTATTTATATTGTGAAAATCAATTATTGAGAAAATGTTATGGTACAATCACATGTTTTTTTTTTTGTATTTTTTTCAATTATAACAGGTTTTGGTTTTTTATGTATTTTTAATGTCATTGAACATCAATTCGAAATAAATAAAAACAACCATTTTACATATATAGTATAACCATATAGTATCTAGATTATGCTATCATTAAATTTTTTAAGCATTCATAAATACAAAATAAATATGTATTTAAAGAGGTATGTACCTATACTTCACCCAAAAACGATATAAATCGATAGTCATTTCTTTTCTTTGTAATACTGTACTAAAAAAAACTATGTTTTCATTTAAGTTCTCATCGTGCATTGCACGGGTGACGGGTTATTATTTCAGGTTGTCTCATTATAAGTCCTTTTGACTGGGACACTACATTTACATTTTAATAAGACAAAACGTTAGATAACTTTTCATATATCCATTGACAAAAATAATAATCTTAACTATATTGTTTCATATATAATCTAAAACACTAATAAATATATATATATATATATAAACATTTAGTCGTCCATCGAACGGATATAAAAACTAATTAATAATAATACAATATATATTGAAATTGAGATTGGGTATGTATGTTATAGTAGATGGCCTTGAAAGCGTATCTGTGAATTTAGGGTTGGTGTTCATTTAAAAATGCTAAAAAGTTTAGGAATTAACCAATAGGATCACTCATTTTCATTTAAAAAATTCACTTTCACTCGAACTTTTAAAATATCAATTTTCACACCTTGTATGTTTATAAATTATAAAAATTACATCATTGGAATCGTCTTTTTATCCATAATTAGAAGGTTAGGAATGTGAAAACCAACGGAATCGTTCAATTCCATTCTTACACACTTCCCCTCGAACTTTTTTTTATTAAATCTATCGCAATCGATATGTCCATAAATTATAAAAATTTCAGCATTGAAATCAGTGTCTCTTCTCTTCTTTAATTAAGATTGCACATGCTATAGTTTCAACAAACTTTTTTTTCGTAATTATGCCGGGTTTGAAAAATGTTCTATATATAATCACATGTGATTATATTAAAAATTTAAAATTTGTAGACGATTAGTTATCAGTGGTAGATGACAGTTTACATGTAATTACAACTTGATACTCAACGACATGAAAAGATATATAAAAGATTTTTGAAGTTGTATTTTTTTCAGCCAACTCATACGTGATTACTATTTTGATTTAAACATACAGTTGAGTTTAAAAACGTATTTGATGAGTAAATATTGATAAATAATGATTCCCATGTGATTCCAACTTGATATTTATTTCTATATATAAATATAGTTAATGATTTAAAATTTGTATTTGATTACTTTTTAATCACATGTGATTAATACTTTAATGTTTAATCACATGTGATGAAAACTTATTTTTTATGTAGGTTTCTTTAATTCTCAACTAAAACTATTCTAATGTGATTTTTAAACTTATAATTCGTAAATTAACTTCGTCGAAAGTACATCTTGTTGGATCTTTACTTAAAGATATAAAGATATTTGGGGTGAAGTTCAAATGAGAATGACTAAAGTGTTGAGGATAGGGGAACCAATAGGAATGCGCCACGTGTCACAAAACCCATTTCCCCCCACGTTTTTAAAAATTAAATATCTCAAGAATGACTCATTGAAAAATTATAAAAATTGCATTATGAGAATCAGCATCTTTTTCTTTTCGATTAGACATCTCACATGATATACTTTCGACGATTTTTTTTTATGATTGTACAATATTAGTAACACATGTGGTACTCGTTGGTAACACATGTGTTACCTGCTGGTAATACATGTGTTACTCGTTTACGAAACTCAACGAAAACGAAAAAAAATCGTCAAAAGTATACCTTGTGAAATCTCTCATCGAAGAGAAAAAAACGCTGATTTTTATGGTGCAATTTTTATGATTTTTCGACTTACCGTTTGGGAGATATTTAATTTTTAAAAATGTGTGAGAAAGTAGGTTTTGTAGCACGTGACGCGTTCTTATTGGTTCCTCCATTCTCAACCGTACTCATTTGAAGCTTACTCAAAGATATTTATTTTAAATAGTATAATTTTTGTAATTTATAAAATTTTTCCTATGGCCATAGGTGAGTGTCAAATCAATATGAATTCGATCACTTGATACTTGTATTTTTTTTTTATTTTATTTTTTTTTTGCAAAAGAATTGAATACTTGTTTACAAAATATAGTAACGGGAGTTTAATTTGTATTTTCCTAAACATTTTCATTAAATATATAAAATGAGTTCTGTGATTTTCAAAGCTATAAAAAAATATATGATTCACTATAACGAGGTGTTATTTATATCATTTTCTTATAGAAACATTAATTCAATATATTTTTCAGATATACCATGTCCTTTAATGATAGCGTAAATGTCACATTTTTTGGTATAAACATAGTTCTTAATTAAAGTCATATATAGCTCACAAGCTACAACCGAAAGCAATATTGATACACAGTGATAAAAAAACACATTCTATATTATAAAGAATTGAATAAATTAAATTCATCAATAGTACTAGCAAATTTATACATTTAACTTCTAAAATTGTATCCAACTTTTTTCAATATAATTCTCCTTCTAAAAATAGATGACCATCTAATTAATTATTTGTATCTTATTTAAATAAATGATAATAAAAAAAACCCCTCATCTCTAAAATAATATATTAACTAAACCTTCCTTTCTACCCGTACCTGTACATTTTCACAAAAGTTACGTTATAAAATAGATATTTGGCAATAAAATATTGTACTCCCTCCGTCTCATTTTTATTGTCTACTTTACTATTTTTGTTTGTGTAAGAAAATGTTTACTTTTTAAAAGTAACTATTAAAAATCATTAAACTTCCAATTTACCCTCATTTATTAATGTTAATCATATACATTTCATACAAAATTTCAGTCAAACTTGCATTGAATATAAGGACAAAAGTGATATTCATTCAACATATCTTAAAATCAACAAAAATATTTAAAGGACAACACAAATGAGACGGAAGGAGTAGCATTTTCCTAATATTATTTATAGACGATAAGGGTAGACATAATGATCATTTTAATTAAAAAAATTACATTCTCAATTATATTAAATGGTAATAAATTAACAACAACATAACATTAAATTTACCAAATTGTATCTAATTTGAATACCTCGATTACCAAATATAGCAAGTACCACGTACCCCGACTACTAAATATAGTAACATGAGTACGTTTTGTACTTACCTTTGACATTTTCATAAAAATGAGTTTGGTGATTTCACCACTATACTAATAATAAAAAAAAATTATCAACAAATTCAACACAAAGATGCTATTGCTTATCATAAAAGGTCACTAATAATTAAATCTCCTTTCTATCCCTACTTACATATTCTCACAAAAGTTTGTTTTTTAAATATGTAATTACTTTATTATAAGAATAAAAAACATAAACAACTAACTATCTAAAACTACAATAAATAATGATAAATAAAAATGTAGAATAATTAATGATAATCATATTAATTACAAAAACATTTTTAAACAAAAAGAGTGGTAATAAATTAACCACAACCAATACATTAAATTACCAAATTGCATTGAATTTAGTCAAATAAAAATATATCATATTACAACAATATTCTATATTTTATTCTAATATAATATATCTTACAGTTGGTTACGTTACAAAAACATTAAATTAAAATTAATACTTTATTACAGTATATGATTTAGTGCACAATGACATAAATACCCTGACAAAGGACACTTGGAAGCTTCATCAGTGATCATATCAGGGATAATATTATCATTACAACAAACTTGCCACCACTATATATACCACAGTCATCTTCTCTCTATTACCATTTTCCGTGTCACTTTCAGTCTTGTTTTCTTTTTCTGAAAAGTTTTTACAGCAAGTTCTCAACTCATAATCCTTCTTTACAAACCCTAACATTTCTTCATTTCAATCTCATCAATAGCTATAGATATAGATATGTATATACAGATACAAAAAAAATAATTAAAAAAATAGTTAAAAACTGTAAACAAAAATGTCAGGTTCTCAAAACTTTGCGGTTTCACAGACTGATGCTCACAATAGCAACAGTAATAAATTGAATACTTATCGCAATCAAAATCAGAAATTTCTTGGAAATGATCCACGTCATCGTCACCAACAACAGCGACAACAACAGCAACAACAACAACAATGGCAGCAACAACAAAAACAACAATGGCAGCGACAACAGCAGTGGCAGCAACAACAGCAGTGGCAGCAACAACAGCAGTGGCAACATCAACAACAGCAGTGGCAAGAGCAACAACGACAACTACAGCAGCAGCAACAACAACTGAAACACAAGCAGCAACAGAAAGAGATGCTGGTGGTGAACAATGATGATCGAAATGATTTGGATGATCCAAATGCTGTATTTTCGAAACCGTTGTTATCTGGACCGAAAAATAAGATCACTAACATGGAGAGGTTTCTGCAGTCTCTTACTCCTGTCGTTCGCGCGCGAAGATTGCCTGCTCAGGTATATTTGAATTTGAAGTTTAGTGTATCTAAACACTTGATGTTTATTTTTAATTCATATTGTCAGTCTTTTTTCTTGTATTTAATTTTTAATGTTTGAAGTAACACAACTAATAAGATTACTAGTATAATTGAAGAGTAACAAATATTATAATTGTAATCTATTCTGCACAAGGGTTAATTAGTTTACCTTAAGTGTGCTAATTAATATAATGTTTTTCTTAATTGGACTTTCATGTTGACTATTGAATAGAGGTAAATATTAAGTCAAAGGAGTATATATGTAATTATGTAATAGTGTATATATGAAAATGTTAAAAAAATTGATTGTTTTAAATTTTATGATGTATTGCAATTTCAGGTGAATTTAAATGTACAAGTAAATAGGGAAAATGGAAGTTGCCCTTTCTTTTACATTGGAGATTTGTGGGAAAGTTTTACTGAATGGAGTGCTTATGGAGCTGGAGTGCCATTGGTGTTGTCCGATGAATTCCGGACTACAAAGTTCTATTGTCCATCTTTATCGGGTATACAGATCTACGTTAAGCCTAATGAAGATGAAACGACGGTTGGGTGAGTATCTAATTTTTTTCGGTTTCTTTGATCTTGTTTACATTTGGTTGATATGTTATTTGATTTTTTACACTTTAATGGTTGCAATTATATACATGTTTAGTGCTTTCTTTATCAAGGACGTACATTTGTTTTCATTCGTGTTATATCATAGAAGAAATGAATAGTATATATGGTACTGGTATACGCATGATGATATAGAGTGCATACAGTAGAGCAAGTAACATACAATCATGCTTGGCTTTTTACTGATAAGTTCGTTTGAAGAACGTACACGTGTTATTAGATTATTAAGTTGTTCAATTCATTTTCTTATTGGTTAACTTGTGTTTTTGAAGGAAAAAATAATATCTTTGTGGCGTTAGCATAGTACGTAGCATGATGCAGTGATATACGTTTTATTTAAAGCGGTCTTGTCGTATTCTGAAAATAGAGAAGAATCATACATGTTTGTTTTGGGGATTCTGTAGTAGGCAGTCATCTTTATTATAGATCAGGTTTTGTATGGTTAATTTATTTGATATCATTTGGGTATGAATAACTAATGTGATCTTGCTCAGGCCGGAGAACATGTCTTGAATATGATCTGTGCATTCCAAATATATATGTTTGATCATGGTTGATATTCAAATCACAAGAAATTGTGCTTATATGATACAATCTGTAGTGTAATTATCACATTAATATATATAAGCAACTGTATAACTTGTTGTTGAGGCAGATACACTTAGCAAGTTAGCGACTACGTTTCTAGTAACTGTAACAAGCAATATTAGGATCTCAATATAGATTGATCAGTTAGTTATTGTTCGATATTGCATGGCTTTGATGGAAACAAAGCGTGGTAGTGTACGACCAATTAGTTTATGTCCAAATTAACAGATAACTACCATTCCTAATGCAGAAAATACTCCTTTACAGATATGATAACTGTATGCCGTGTTTTACTAAACAAGTTTTTTTTTACAAATTCTGTCAGGTCTACAATAGAAGCTGATGCCAATTCTCATAAAACAAACAGTGAAACCAAGTTTAAACCAGATGGATCATCAACATCTGCTTCATGTGAACTCACAAGCTTGAAACAACAGCCGAGTGACTATAAAAATGAAACTTCTAGATCACGCGGCACTCGAGAATTTCAGTTTTTCGAGAACATCCTTCCACATCAAAGAAAACCTTTATCTAGCAAGGTTGGTTAACTTCTGGATTGATTAAATATTTTAACAAATGGACTGTACGTCCACTTGTGTATGCTGAAACTTATGCTCACTTCTTAATAACAGGCTTCAGAACTTGCATCAAAATTTCCACAGCTTAGCATGTATCGTAGCTGTGATCTTTTGCCAACTAGCTGGGTTGCTGTTTTATGGTATAGCTCTTACTTAGAAATTTAGAGGTGGTAAAATGGGTGTGTCATGTGACATGGGCAACAGTTCAAAACGGGTAATTTTTGGTAACTGTCAAAACGAGTGGGTTGACCTTGAACAAAGTTGTTACCCAAATTTTTATATATGAATAAATTTTTATATATGAATAAATATTTACTATGTTTAATATAAATTTAAAATCTATATCATTAGGTATTAATATACTTTCTTGAATAATATGATTAAATTTAGAAATCTTACGCAATAAAAATATAATTTGGGTACTTTCTACCCACTCAACCAATTTAACCCGCTTTAGCACAAACTACCTATACCCAAAATTGACCCGTTAGAGATGCCATTTGTCGATCTTCATCTCATAGTCAACTGACTTGTTTGCAGGTATCCAATCTATAGAGTGCCTATGGGCCCATCGCGAAAGGATATTGAGGCATCTTTTCTGACCTTACATTCCTTGTCAACTCAGCCCGGAAGTACTTTCTTCTCTCTGTCACTCTTCATCTTTCTTACACAAATAAGCATATGATTACATTCTCATAAGCCGTAACATTTTGTATATGATACTCGTGCAGGCATAAATGAGGCAGAGTTTTCAAAAAGGAATACTGGTGCGGTTCCTGGTGAGATTGATCTTCGTCTACCAATGATCGGACTCGCTACCTACAAGCTCCGCGGTTCCATAATAGCTCCTACTGATCCGCGAGAACGCCTGCAAGAGAAGGTATGGTTTGAGGCAGCAAACAACTGGCTTCATGATGTGAAGGCTCATCTCCCAGATCATAAATTCTTCCTTAGCCGTCGTAGGTGATGGTGGAATCCATCAATCTGATATCAATCTCTTCTTAATATGGTTTAAACTTATGCACCGAAACAGTTTGGTTTAATGATGTGTTGTGACTTTTTAAGTTTTACTTTTTTGGTTAATTATATAGCCATTTAGATGGCAAGCGTAGTGATGCTAAGTTTGAGCATCAGTATTCTCAAGTTACAACTTATAGATAACTTAAATAGGTGGTTAATTACTTTTGAGCCATCAGTATTATGCTCTTAATGTTAAATAAATTAAGGAGATTCTGTATCCACCTTTTCAAGTAACAAAGTAGAGTTCATATATATATATATATATATATATATATATATATATATATATATATATATAGTAGGAGTATGACAAAAGAAGTTGCTGAATTAGGGAGAGAAGATGAAGAAGTAATATGATTCAGTATTTTATAACTATGATTCAATTTTTTATTACTATAATTCTACATTTTATTGCTTTGGTTCAATATTTTATTAATAAGATTTAGTCTTTTGTTTCTATGATTCAAAAGTTAAAGGTAATAAATATTTGAATCATAGTACCAAAATACTGAATCATATTGCTTCTCCCTCTAAATTTCCTTCTCCTTGGAACCGACTCTACAGGGGAATGTTCAAATAAAAACCATTATAAAGTTGAGAATTTGTGAGAACCACAAGAATATGTAATTGTTCATATGTGATTAATTTTATACACATGTCACATGTGAACATTAATATTTGTTCAAATGAAAAACAAAAAATTGTCAAAAAAACATATAATTACATATAAAAATACGTAAAAACACATATGTTCACAACTGAACAGTTCACATGTGAACAAATCGGTTAAAGTTAGTTAATTTAAGTTTTAACACATAATTTTTCGGTTTTCAAGGTTTTATTCATTCTAATTAACATTTTTATAAATATTTTTACATTATCAAATGTGAACAATTATGTATTTTTATAGTTCTCACAAGTTTTCAATTTGATAGTGGTTCTCATTTGAACCTTCCACTATACATATTTGGAAATGGAGGTGCATTTATTTAGACTAGTGCCAACGGGCTTGTCGGTTTACAAACCGACGAGCGTCAGTTTAGGGACACCATTGGCACCACCATGTCAGCTTAGTCCATCCTTTGATTTGCGTCGATATACCAACGTAAAAACTGATGAGGTTTTATTTTTTGTTTTTTGTTTAGTATATAGAAATAGAAATAAAGGTAAATTGGTAATGTGGGACTCAAAAACTAAAGTGACACGGTCATTGTTGGCACCGTTGTGTCAGTTTTGAAAAGTATTGATGTGGCGCTGAAGTGGCGTAACTGACAAACCCATAGTGGAGAGTGATCTCAGCAGTGTTTACGGTTGGGTTCAGTCGGTTTATGGCGAAATCGAAATTGGACCGACTTTTATGGTTCTTGGAATTTTCAAACCAAACTGGAGCGTTTAGGGTTTGCAAGCGGACCATATCAAACCGTCAAAGAGGTCAGGTTTGGAATTCTTGCTTTGGGTCTTGAAATAAAAAAGATTGTATTTTGATTTGTGTAATCAAAATCAGTAGTATTATCTTCTTTTCGCATGTTTGATGCAAAATCTATAATCAAAAAACAATAACGTCGATTGAAAAAACTAAAAACATAACATAACATTATATTTCGTTACAAAGCGTAAAATCCTACCAAGTATATAAATAAAAGTTTGAACTTAGTGAAAACATGAGTTTTATATTATTTAAGTAGTAATTTATAATATTGTAGCATATGTAAAAAAAAAGTTTAAATTTATACGGCAGATCCAGTTTAACCCGCCGGTAAATTCATCCAAACCAAAAGCCAGAGGCAGGGAAAACCTGATTTCCTAATTACCAAACCACCGCACCGCACCGCAAGACTAAGTTCGAAACCGGCCAACTAGATACGATCCACCCGGTTTTGTGGTTTAACGGTTTTATAAACACCCCTAGCCCCCTAGGTGTATTAGAATAGAACCATGATACTACTTTATATAGGGAAAAATGCTAGCTGTGAATGGCATCGAGTTTCATCCATCATAAACAACTACTCTGCCAAAATATGGCCTAACTGGTTACATCATGTGACGCGCGATATTAAGAAAATTAAGTTCCTATATCTAACCCTGTTCCTGTTCATTAAGCTTATTGCCATATCCTCAGCAGACTTTTGGTGAAGGTCTTGCCAGCATGTCTGGATTGTTTTGTTACAAATTGTCAGCGAAAATAGTTGATAGTAATATAGTCTGTATGAAGTCAGATTTCTCAGCCTTTTCTTCATGGTGTTTACGATCATAAGAACCAGCTGGGACGTCACTGCCACTGCCAACAAAGGAAAAAAAAATTTAAGTGGCATCAGATATGATTGTAAGTGTAAGGGGTGATACTTAGCATATTTAGTTTAAGAATATATATGGTAAATGAAACCGGTATAGTGGGTAGGCTAGAATCAGCTAGACCAAATGTAATGGCATTCACATGAAGAATTTAAGATTTCTAATTGAAACAAGGCAAGACACTTAAATCGACGCTAAGAATTTAAGAAGCATTGCATTAACGTACAAAAGAATAACGGATTTACCGCTAATCAAAATCCATTTCTAATTTTCCCTGCTTTGAAACAGTGCATATTTTTTTGACAAAATTGGCTATCCGTCAACATACTTTAATCATAGAGTGGGAGGTCGAAGGTTCAACCCCATCATTCATTGTGAAGACCACACTAATTCATTACCTTTTTCGAAAAGCTATACCCAGGTCGAGTACGTTTTAAGGAGGATACTGGCCCCATGAATTTAGTTGACTAAAGGTCCGATGCCAATGTTACCAGACAAAAAGACTGGCTCTTATCTTTTATAGTCCATATATATTTTGAAATATACACATACCATCTGGGTTCGTTAAGATTTCCAACTAATTATGATTTAGCAATCATACAGCTCCATACTATGCTAAGCTAGCTTTTTGTTGAACGCTATGATGCACACGGCCCTTTTTCTAAAGATGTGAGAAGGTATACAGAACACACAACCTGATCTATACACGGTCAAGCATTCAGGTTACAGTGTAAGAGGAAAAAAATTTTTCTAACTCATGAGTATCATAATGAAAGATGTGAGTAAAGGTGGTAAGTTGGTTAGTGTGTGGGTGGGTGGATGTTGGGGGTGGGGGGTAAGCTGGTCAAAATGAGAACATGTTGAAATGGGTCATTTCTACCTCTTTAATTGGTAAAGATTGGCCCACATTAATAACTAAATAATGGGTTAATAATGATAACAGAATGAATATTATTACAACAATAATCCAAATCATGAAATAAACTGTTTAGGAGGTTGTATGTATTAGGAATAGGCTTTAGGAGACTTTCAACCTAATTGCCACGTTCCTTTTTAGATATTTTAGTTGACCCAGTTTAACCCATTACAGATAAAACACAACCCAAATCAGCTCGTTCATAAGTAAATGTAACAAAATTCCTGCCTCTATGAAAGACTTAAGTATGTAAGGTGGATAGTAACGCTACTAGTAGACTAAAGGAAAAACTATATACTAAACTAATGAGGCGCAATACTTAAAGAACAGCAATCAAAATAAACTAGAAATAAAAAAAACTTTTACCTTTCCACATCCTTTGAAAGGATCTTTGATGAACTTGGTTCAGTAGAAGTATCAAGCTGCAAAACTTTGGACTCATGACTTTGAGGTGTATTATACACAAATGAGAGCAGCAATGGGTCAGTTGCTGAATTGGTAGAAGATGTAACAGAAGTTGACTCCTTCTGAAGCGATCGTGAATGTTCTTGAAGTTTCTTCCTTAACAGAGATATGATAGAGAAAGAATCATCGTCACGGAGCTTCCTCTTGCAAAGTCCGTGATTTTTCGTCAAGGAATTTAACAAATTTTCAAAATTCATTTCCATTTTCTTTTCTTTGCAATAAGACATAATGTGAATAAAGTGAACCCAAACTATATCTAAGTAAAGGATAGCCCTTATTTACTAGTATGAAACAAATAGATTAGTTGGCCAATTCATATATTGAATAACAGAAGCCCACTTTGGCGCACAATTGACATTTATGCTGCATCCTCGAGTTTCAAATGAAAGTAACAAAAGGAAAATGAAAGAAAAGAAAGTAAGGGAAGGAAAAGAAATGTTAATTTACTGTTCATTTCTCAAGTTGGAAAGTAAGAGAACGAAAAACAAATCGACAAATATTTGTGTTATCAAGTTGAAAAGAACGAGAAGGAAAGCAAAAGGTTTTACAGGTGTATTTGGGTATTGGGAAGTTTATTAGTAAAAAAATGTATCCCTTCATTCCTTTCCTCTCCTAAACTTTCTTAAAAAAAAGGCATTTTTACAATTTCCTTCCATCTTCCTTCGCTTCTCTCCAAAAAGAACTCGGGATTGTTTTTCAAAAATGACTCTGATTTTTTCCCCCAATTTATGAGATTTTAGCAATATTATTGGGGTGGTCGGCATTGAGTTTTCAACGAGATTATATGATTATTAAATTTTCAATCGCACATAATCAATTTTGAATAGACGCAATTTGATTTTGGTTATTTGCTTATTTCAGTATGAAATGATATGTTTAAAAATAGCCTATTAAAAACTAATCATAAAATTACTTTCTTAAGTACAATCTATTTCAAAACACAATCGCAAACACCTCTTATGGTAAATCACCATAATTCTGAGATTTCCTTGGATCTCATGTTATCTTAGGTAGCAAATTTCAATATTTAGAATATGTGTTTGATAAGGAAATGTTCTTATAGGCCAAATAATTATACTAATAGAAGCTACTCACTAAGATCATAATTTCTTCTCATATCAAGTGTTCGTTTTATCCTCTACTACAATGCATTTAGTGTGCTTCCTCTGTTGCATTATTAGTCAACAAAATCAACATTAAAACAGTACGTGCACACCAAAGTTAAAACAGTTTGCACACATCAAAGTTTAAAACAGTAGGTGCAACTGAATTATAAGATGTAAGACACAAACAACACAGAAGCCCATTAATCATGCTATACATATCAGAAAAGCACAAATATCATGACATAAAAGCAGCACATTTTGTTTAATATAAACAAGCATGAAACAAGATACACTTTAGGCACTAGTAGATGAAACAAACATATAAAAGGATATCTTTAACACATTTTCATGTTGAATGATTAAGTGAGAAATCATGTTCCTCCCAAGATTAGTAGCACAAAGAGGACATACCTGTAATACAGAAACCATGGAAATATGACACAAAATGATCCTATTTTCCACTAACATCATATTCAAATGCAAATTAAATGGTTAATAATATTTTTTAAAAACCTAATCATTTCTAATGAATTTAAAGAAAAGGTAACCTTTTTTATCCTAAAGCTAATATAATAATGAAATTAAAGTATATAAGATGATAAAAAGAGTGTAAAATGAATTACCCCCAATTTAATTTCAAGTGGATGTTGATCCTCAAGATGAACACATAAACCTAGGGCATCAAATGCTTCTGAACAATAAGGACATCCCATTTCCAAATTCAATTCTTCTTCTTCCTCATCACTATCCTCAAGATCGATATAACTATCAACTAGAAAAATTACAAATTCTCAAAATTTATTTCCAATTTAACCTAAAATCAACAAACACAATTAATTCATATAGTAACCTGGTAGCGGAAGACGAGCGGTTTGCTTCAGAAATCGACAATTGAATGAATCATCATCGTTAATTGAATTCCGCATGACGATATTACAGATGCAAAATCACTATGTGTCTGTATGAATATATTAAATTAAATTAAATTAGAATAAGAAACAGTAATAAAAATACATAAATATGTTTCGGAAAAGGGATTTTTTTTTTCTTTTTTTTGTTGAAATTATTATTGGTGATTGGTGACTAGATTCAGAGTTAATCGTGATTCTTGTGTGTGAAGTTTTATTAAGGTGAGATGAAATTTGAGAGATTGATATAAAGGGGGAAAATATATGAAGGAAATAGAAATTAAAGTTTGTAGCCGTGTGAGACACGGTTTATAATTCTAAGGGGCTCCCGCGTAATTTCTATATTCTTTACCAACAACCTCTTTTATACGCGACTTTTCTTATTTAAGAATTTATTATTTCCGTCGCAATATAATCATGTTTTTTTTTTTTATTGTTCCAAATTAATTATTCACTACTAAAAATAAATAGAGAAATTGAATAAATGTGACCACATTACTCTTACTTTATATTAAATTATTATGACAAACTTTAACGAAAGTAGTAATTAATTAGTTATTGGTAAAACTGTCATTTAAAAAGTAAAAAAAGAGAAAACAGTAATAATTATATTTTTATTTAAATATATATATTTTTTGTCGTGTGACAATTATTTTAGGATGAGAAAGTATATATTACGGGGGAAAAGTCACTATTCTCGGTTTTTAGGATGTAGAGCTTGATTTACATTTATTATAAATGATGATTGATGACCTTTAGCCATAAACGAGTCAAGCTATTTGCAAGCTACGTATTTGAGCTCGATTCATTAAAAAATTATTTCAAGTCGAGCTTAAACGAACTCAAACTCAACCTAAATATATTTTAGAGCTCGTTTAATAAACGAGTTCAAGCTCAGGAGGCTAAACATACCTATTATTTAAACACTCAAGACAATAGATTCTAATATAATTTGATTCGGCCATATTATTATAATTATTATAGGGATAATAATAATAATATAATATATATTATATACATCATGACAACCTTCTAATACTGTTGAAGGGTTTGACATATGTGTTGATAGTAGCACACATGGAATGTGCTAGCAAGGGTTAAATGAATAATTTTATGACTATACGGTAAAGTTTAAGGGTGTAAATTGTAAAGTTATTTATATGTTTAAATTTGTTAACACGTACCTTTTATGCTTTTAGTAACATATTCAGTTATTATTATTCCGTCGATGAACTTGAAAAAACTCCATAAATTAGATCCGATTTCTAACTGAATTTCTAACTTGACGCTATAAACACCCATGCTTCGGGTTAATATAATGGGACATCTTCACTAAGTACTTTTCATCCCGAAGAACATTTTGTAAAGTTTTTTATTATAACAATGAAGGTTTCGTTTCTTTTTGTAATAAAGAACCAAGAAATTAGTAATAAAATAACTCAATGAAGTCGAGAAAGAAATTTATATTACATTCGTCTCAAATTTATTGTCCAATTACAAAAAATTATTTACCTCATAATAGGTTTTCAATTAGTTGAAATTTTAAAATGGACAACTTATTTGCTACATACCAAATGAAAATTAAGCTCCAAATGAATGGAACAATAAACCGTTAAACTTCGAGCTTTTGCTATCGGTGAACATACTCTTTCACTAAAACAAATGTCATTTTGCCACACTTTTTTCTCTACACTTTTATTAAAGTGTGTAAAACGTTTTGAGTTTATTTACACTTATAAATGTGTATAAATTGATTACATGAATAAGTGTTTATAAATTTAAAAAAATCTAAGATTTTTCACACATAATATGTATAAAAAAAGCTAACACTTTACAACTTGTCCACACTTAAAAGTATGAAAATAATTTGTGACACATGATTTTCCCACACAAGAGAAAGTGTAGAAAAATTGGGTGGTACAAATTAAAAGTTACACCTATAAATGTGGATAAACTTTAAATTTCTCTACAATTATAAATGTAAATTTATTTCTTTATGATTGTTTATATATCTTCACACTTACTGATGTAATAATTTTGTATATAATCTAAGTCTGAATAATTTAACATAATTTTATACACTTTCAAAAAGTACGTGTCATGGATAAATGATATGTTTGTTGTAGTGTCTGATACTCATTTTCATAGCTTTTGAGAGATGAGATCATTAGAGTACAAGAATTATTTAAAGTATGGGAGAACCAATGAGATTGTAACATGTGTACAAAAACTTATTTACCCCCATCTTTTTTAAAATTCATTATCTCACAAACGACAAATCGAAAAATTATAAAAATTGCACCATAAAATTCAGTTTTCTCCTCTTCGATTAAACATCTCACAAGGTATACTTTCGACGAGTTTTTTTATTTCGTTTTTTGGGTTGGTTTTACAAATTACTAACACATGTGTTAACATGTTGCGTTTAGGGTTTAGGGTTTAGGACCCTAAACTCTGAACCCTAAACCCTAAACCCTAAACCCCAAACCCCAAACCTTAAACTCTAAACCCTAAACGCTTTACAAAACTCTAAACCCTAAATCCTACTAAAATCTAAACCCTAAACCCTGCTAAAATCTAAACCCTCCTAAATTCTAAACTCTAAACCCTAAACCCTACTAAACCCTAAGCCCTAAACCCTAACTCTAACCCTAAATCAAATGTATAACCAAAAACTAACACATGTGTTAGTAATTTGTAAAACTCACCAAAAAAATGAAAAAAAAACCTCGTCGAAAGTATACCTTGTGAGATGTCTAATCGAAGAGGAGAAAACGTTGAATTTTATGGTGCAATTTTCATAATTTTTCGATTTGGCATTTGTGAGATAATTAATTTTTAAGATCTTAGGGGTAAATGGATTTTTATACATGTGGCACATTTTCATTGATATTTCTATTCTTTCAAAATATGTTGTACTCTGATGATCTTTTCTCTTGCTTTTGAATGGATTTTATGATTGACTTTTCTAGATAAGTTTTATTGAAAATTTTACCACAGATGGTGCTCTCTTTTTAACTTTTAAACAACGAGAACAGGGGGAAAATGAGTGTAGTGTTAACCTACTAAACATGAAAACAAGAAAGCCAAATTACTTCATGTCTACTTCGTGAGAAAAAGGAAAAGTAAATTTCATAAATGATCTCTATGATTTATACCGGTTTACAATAATGGTTCTTATACTTAATTTTTTTCCTTTTCGTCTAATAAGTTTAAATTTTACTCGAAAATGGTCTCTTTTCCACCTAAAATGACTAAAGTACCATTTCTCTTGTCATTTTTGAATAGCCATGATCTAAACAATCAAATGTTACTTTAGTCATTTTAGGTGGAGGAATAACCATTTTCGAGCATAACGTAAACTTATTAGACTGAAAAGATAAAAAAAATAAGTACATGAACGATTTTCGTAAATCGATGTAAACCACAGAGACCAGTTACTAGAACATACAATTGGCAAATGTAACACTTGTACATTTTTTAATTAAACTAGTTTCAATTTTACTTATGGTAATGGTAACTTGATGTTAATTAAATACCTTTAATCCAAATAAGGTAACTTAAATGAAAGTTAACTTTTATAAATGGAAGGTACGATTTAGGAGTGGAAACAGGAGTTTGTTACGTAACTAGAATTTGGATAACAGAATTTATAAATTTGACCGTATCAAATTTTGTCAAACAAACTTCCCACTTTTTTCTGATTCTGAAACCACACTTATCGTTTATTCCCCATTAATGAACAGTTCATCACTCATTACTCCCATGAAACCCTTTAATCCTCACGGTCTTAAAGCTCTTCTTGTGGATCAAAATGCCACCTCACTCTTTCTTCTTTCTAAGATGCTCAAAATTTGTCATTATCAAGGTCTTTTCTCTTTTAGTTATTCCGTTTTTATTATTATTCTTTCACATCATATATCTAATATGATATAATTCATTTGTGTTACTGATATTTGCAGTGACAGCATGTTCACAGCCAACAGAAGCCTTATCATTGATCAGAAATAATGAAACCAAGTTTGATATTATTATAACAGAAGTAACTTTCACATCAGATTTTAACGGAATCAAGTTTCTTGATATCATTGTTCGCGAAACCGATTTACCCGTCGTTAGTAAGTTGCTTCTTGTTAGTTTTATTTGTTTTGATGAATGCCAAATAATCACATTCTCAATTCGTTGTTGGATTATAGTTGTATCAGCGGATGACAGAAACGATACGATTATGAAGTGTGTAACAAAGGGTGCTTGTGTTTACTTACCAAAACCGGTTAGAATGGAAGTTTTTAAGTTGTTATGGCAACACGTTGCCCGCAAGGAAATGTTTCGTTTTGGACCGACGATTACAGAGATTGATAATGTGGAAAGTGGTGAATTGGATTCGGGTAATTCTCGTGTAGATAAAGAGTTTTGTGGAAGCTCGGATGAACAAGATAAGGCCCACTGTAAAAAACAACGATTGGTTTGGACTGACGAGCTGCATCTAAAATTTGTGAAGGCTGTAAAACAGCTTGGAATTAATAGTATGAACTATTTTCGTTATTTGTATCGTATATTTGCCAAACGGGTCAAATGGTTTTAAATGGGTTGAAATTCGATCAACGTCTATTTTAAATGAATACAGGCTCATAAATTGATGCTTTTTGAAAGATTGTAAGAATTTAATCATAATTAGCGCGTTAGTTTTTCATGAAAATATGTTAAAGATGGAAAAAAAGTGTTGGTGGGTCAACCGAACCTGGCCTGCTGTTGCCCGTTTTGACCTTTTACTCAATCTAACAATCTTGCCAGCTATGTATTATTTGAACTTCTGTGATGTTTTTTTTTATCGTAGATGCTGTACCGAAAAAGGTATTGGAGCTGATGAATGTTCCCGGGCTCAAAAGGGAAAATGTTGCAAGCCATCTACAGGTTCAAAACTAACTTGGTCAAAAGTACATGTTTTTGTTTGTCTTCATTTAAGTAACATTTGAGATGTAACGATTCACATGTTAATGGTTCAGAAATACAGGTTAAATCTTCGGAAGCTAAGTGCACATATGCAAGAAAGGTTTCAGGTGCCAAATTCGAGCTCCGGGGTTCCAATACACAACGAGTTGAATATAAGAACTCCACTGACAGCTGAAATACAATCACAACATCAGGCAGACCACTGTGATATCCACCCAATTGTTTTCCCTTTTCATGAGCAGGATTTTCATTTCAGTTTACATGATGAGGCTTAGATAACTGTTTCTAGCTAGATTAGATCAGTCTATGTTGATTATATCGTAGTTTATATAGTTATCGAACAGTGATCTTATGCAATCAACCTAAAATGATGCCGTTTGAGATGTTTGAGTTGTAGATTACATAACAAATCATTTACCAATGAACTTACAAAAAGAATAATGTGTTAGTACAAATTTGGTAGAAATAACAATGAAATGAGAGTAACTAGAACAGAACCGAAGTGGATCGTAATTTGGGGACCGTGGCTAGTGATGGGAAGAATGGGCGGAAGCGAGCATTCCAAACCATTAAAATAGACCTTGTTTGGGAACCCATCGCCTCGGGCCACATTGAGCCCGGGTATGTTCTTTTTTGTAAATGAGATGACTGATTGTTGTGAACCTGGAAGACGTGGGTCCTTCTTTGGGTTACGGCCGTCTCTCTCGGCCACTATATAGTTTAAACCTGGTAGACCTTGTAAGAAAATTGTGTTATTAGAACCCGAAACTATGCTACCATTAAACGAGTACACTTCCTCAAATCCCGTCATTGATTTGTCTAACTCTACCGCTGCGAACCAATCGGCGAAACTAGTTTCGCCCCAGTTGAAAATGGTCATTCTTGCAGTCCATCCATCTTTGAAATCTGATAATAAGTGCCAGTTAATACTAACACCGCAGTTATCCGCACAGGGCAACAGATCGGGCAAATCCTGATCGTTGTCCTTTGCAAATTTAGTTGCAAGTTTCGTTCTGTTTTCAAATGGCAAAAGAAGTGCATTTGAAGGAAGAAGAAGTGCAGGTGCAGTTGTACTACAAGTATTTGCAGTACTGCAGCCGCACGCACAAGTGCTACACGGGACTACAGACTTATTGAAAAACGCCGAAAATGAGACGCAACATTTTGGAGTATCAGGTTTGGTTTGTGTTATATTGCAAATCACTTGCCAACTAGCAACTGCTGTCGAGTCTGAAGTAAGCCCGCTTGGATTTGGGAAACGGGTTGGGCTAACTCTTACTGGCGGGCCACACTGATAATTAGCATTCATAGTGCCGTTAATTTTCCAATTTTGAGGTGGGGTGAGTTGTGTCCGGTTTATATCCGGCGGCATCTTGAAAACTTGCATCATAAAAGCCGAGACCGACTTTTCCAAGTCCATTGAAGGTGGTAAAAGTGTCCCATTACGACAACAAAATGGAACCAACCCTAACTGTGTGTCATTTGTCTTGTCAAGTGGAAGATCAACAATAGTGGGTCTTCGGTCACAATTCAAAGCCTTAGAAAAATCGAGCTGTTTATAAAACTCGCCTTGACGACCAAAGATACAAGCGTTTGTGTCAATAATAGACGGATAAGCCCCTTTCATCGAGTAAATGAATTCGTCTCGCATCCAATCCCAACTCAGCTGCCAGTAATCGAGACGGCTGAGGGGATTGTGATTTGAGACTGTGACTTGTGCCATGTATTCAGTTTCTTGTGAACTGATTACATCGTACATAATGGCGATATCACCCTCTTTTCGGGCGTCGAATGGTTGTTCTTCTTCAACTGTTGTGGTTGGTGTTGCATTTGGGTCCTTTTCGCAACAGACTTGTGTTTCATTGTTTGCTGCATGAAATCAAACTTTAGTTATATGCACTTAAATAGTAACTTGTTTATATATAAGCGATTTTTGATCTATTTATATGTAATCTACTAGTTAAGTTTATTTTATGCTCTATATTGTCAATTGTTAATGGAAAACATAATTAAATTTGAAAAATCGACCAATTAAACAGATCAGAGGATACTAAACATCTACACACTATATGATTCTTAAGTTTTAATCAAAGTTAAAACCAGAGTTAGCTAGCTTGTATTTTTGCCATAAAATCATAAACTCCATATTTTACCAAACAATACACTAAAAGAATAAAGGATTCAAATTCGAATATAATATATATAATATAACCCTATATAATACCTGGACTAAAAGGTGCAGAACACAAAAATCCATCATTCATAAGATTCACATTTGCCGGCAATGAAACATTCGGTGGGGCAACACCAAATTGTGTCCCCACCAATTGTATCCGAGCCTGCATTTGATTAAAATCACCTGCATCATTGTGGGTTCAATTATCTGTTAAAACATATATACGTAGTGTACATGTGGACCCTGTGGGGTGTTCGAGTTTTCTTGGGAAAAAAAAAAAAGGAAAAAGAAAAACTCACCTGCGGTTTCAACTCCGGTCTTAAGATCAGTAACCGGGAACCCGGCCAAAACAACACCACCAGTAACATTAGCAGGGAGTGAAGTTCCGTCAGCCAACACTGCATTCGAGGCCGATACTAAAAACTCGCGGTTTTGAAAACCGACAAACACTCGCCACGATTTGAGTCTTTCAGCCGCAGCATTAGTAAGAACGAGAGTTGATTGGAAACTGTAGGGCTGATCGATTGCTTGTGTGGTTGTTGGTGGAATTTGGAAGCCTGAATTGTAAACGTATGATATTGAAATTCCATTGCATGTAGGAGATTGGGAGATTGTTTTAGGAAGTAATGAAATGGAAGTAATTAAGAAAAGAAAATTGATGAAAATAATATAAATCCTCATTTTGATCATAGTTATTAAACGTACGTACACATAATCGGAAATGAAGATAGAGATGTGTATATATGTTTGTGTGAAGAAGGGTGCTTTGACTAGGTCAAAGCTTTGTGAAAGCTGTTGAATTGTTTTAAGGTTGCCGGCTTATGGAGAAGAATCAGTCGACAAAATAAACGGAGGGACGGCTGTTTAATGTATATATGACATTTTTATGTGCATGTGGTATGTATGTAACTACCTCAGCTCGTAGTATAGGAGTATTTGTTTTTTTTTTCTTTTTAAATGTGACTATTATTAATTCGAAGAACTAAACATGACGTGTAGCTAAATAGGAATTGATTTTGGTGTCGTTTAGTGAAATACAAACACAATGTTGCAGGCTTGGTCTGAAATTGTCAACTTGTTGATGTTTGGATTAGCTAATCGACTTACTAATTTGCTATTCTCTAATTGACATGTACAGATCAGTTGTTGAGTTTCGCACATAGTCACATGGTACGTATCGGTCTCCTCCAATAGATATTGTCTGCAGGGCATTTGGAGTTCATAAGATAAATGAAGTCAGTTAATTCTCCAACTTTTTTATCTTCTGTATCATAAGTTGAACTGGTAACCTCAGTTTGACCATGTAGCAAGACATGATAGCTTTATGTCTACTATACACACACTATTCATTGTATGCTTTCATCATTAACCACTTCGAGATTAATGCAGAACCACATTACATATCATCAGCGCATGATTGTAAAGCAATGACAACAACGATAGCATAAACTCAAGTTTGAAAGCCTCAAATTGCAGCAGCTTATGTTTAATTTATATAATGAAAGCAAGGAACAAATAATCATAAATAACGGATTATGGGATGGTGGTTGCAAACATGAACGGCTTTACAAATCCACCTCTATTGGTTGACCTATTTTCTACTACACACATTCACAAACTTAATTGGGTAGTTGCTGCTTTATAAGCTTGTACCAGTGAATGTTTTATACATTATGCTTTGTATATATAAAACTTGTCAATCTCACTAATAATTCCAACATTTTGTAGTCTAAGGTTTGGTGTTAGTTTTTAGTACATGGAATCTCCCTCTTTATTCTTTTGAACAAAATCAAAACCGTATTTGAGTTTATTGTGCAAATATATAGACTACCCGAATAAAAATCTGAACAGGGTACCCGACTACCCGAATATTGATTATTGGGCTAAATTCTTATAGCCATTTGGGTCCGTGGGCTACAGTATGACCCAACCTTACTGATTAGTAATTACCGAATTATGTTCAAAATTAGCACGAGTTATTTATAAAATTTCACGCGTCATTAAGGGGGAATTTTGGTACGTGATTGTTTTTTAAATGATGTATAAGGTAGTAAGGTTGCATTTTAAGCTTTGTTTTAAAGTGGTCATTATGATAAGTAAAATTTTTGAAAGTTTAGAACTGAGAAAAATTACGCACAGAGTGTTTCAAAGTCAACTAGGTGGACTTACATTTAGAAAGAGATTTGAGTCCAATTAGATGGTAATCGATTAACTGGCATTTTTGATTCGGTTATTCGATTAACCAATTAGCTATTTGTTAACTAATAATCATTTTAAATAAAATAATAATATACAAATACATAATCATTCATAAGTATTAATTATATTTTATGCATTATGATCATTTTAATACCAAATAATAAACATTTTACTACTTAAAATTATGTATTCAAGTTGTATGTATGTAAATATATTGAAGATGTTTGAAAACAAATACTAAACTAACAATAGTTACCTTTCATGCCAAAGTAAAATTATTAATACATTATTAGTTAAAAAGAATTATAGTGGTTTAGTTTTAGTTAAATATATAAATATCTATTTATAAACATATAATATAAATAATATATACATATACATACTTCAAAAATATAAAAAACTTTTGGTTTTTCGGTTCGCCGTTCAAAACCACAATTGAAAAACCGAACAAATATCAGTTCGGTAAAGCAAACCGAAAAATGAAAAAAAAATCGGTTTGGTTAACTGAAAATTCGGTACAGCTCAACCGATTTTTAGTTCCATTTGTCAGTTTTGGAATATTTTGAACACCCCTAATACATTTACACAACAATCCTTAACGTTGTCATTAACAAAACTTAAAATTTTAATATTATTAATATTTAATTTAATATAAAACTATATGGGAGGGTTATTGTAAAATTATTTTGTATAGTACCTACTAGACTCACCTTTGGCTTTCGTCTTGGTAGGTGGCTTGGCTATTTGGAAGGATTCGTTTCGTCGAGTAATAACGGTAGAACGTACATTTTAATTTTTAATCTCAACGTATGTATGTTTTTTTACCAAAAATAAATAAATAATACCAAAGTTATTATAATTTTAGTATTTTTAATATGAGATTTATCTTTTTAAATAAATATATATCTATATATGATACACAACTTTTATGTGTGATACACACTAAAAACATATAGTGTATATCACAAAAATTTGTTGTGCATCACATATTATTTATAAAAAAACATCTCATATTAAAGAGCATAAAACTATAATAATTTTAATATATATACTTTTAAAAAAATTTATTATTAAATTTTAAAATACAAAGAAAAATATTTATTTCTACCGTTCTTATCATAAAAAACGCTCGTAGTTAAACCTTGTCCATAATTACATTCTATATCATATAAAACAAAAAGGCTTGTACCAAGTGGACTTGCTTTCAAGTCATCACATATATGAAAGAAAGTCGGATAAAATACTATTGTTTGTATTATGTTTTAAGATATTATATTATTGTTACTCCCTCTCAAAGTGTCTTGGTTACTATTTTGGATTTTTCTAAACAACCGTCCACTTTAATGTTTCAACTAATCAAAAGAAATTTTATTTGATAGAGAATTCTAAAACTGTGTGCACAGTCAAAATGAACACTTTAACCGAAACGGAGGAAGTATTACTTTTTCTCATACAATAAAACAAAAGGGTAGTAGTTCATAAAAACATAAAGTGACACACCACGAGGTCAAAAGTGTGAACACTGAACAACTATATATTTTTAAATGTTATGAATGTGAACATAAATCAACAAATTAAAACCTCCTGACGAAATATTAGTAGTTACCAGCTAATTAATCATGGAATTTTTTTTGCTTTTATATAGCACTACATGTTTTTCTTTAATTAAACTATAAATTAAGTATATTATTAATTATGTATATTACTAAAATTACTATCATTTCGATTATTTTGAAAGGGGAAACAATGGCCCGCAATGAAGAAATCATGGTTCGGCAGGCTAAGCATTTTTATTCGACAAATATAGAAGTTTTATAGATTAAAAAGGAATAAAATAGCAACGAGACGAAAGAAAAATAAAACCAGATACATTCTTAAATGAATGCGCTTTCCAATAAAATAGATTCCGCGAGGATGCTCATGATCGGGAATTGAGATTACTGTTGACGGATGAAAGAAGTCGGCGTCTTCCGGGCTGACGTGACGGATGAATGGATTGATGATTCATCAATGGGTCTTTGCTTGATATTGATAGGTCGGAAAGTCTTACTGTACTTCAGGGTCAACCCAATCCGAATGAGAAGAAGGGGGTCAGCCAAACAGCGGTCCACTTTGTATGTTTGTTGAGCCCTGTTCCCGAAATGCTTTCTTTAATTAAAGTGACGTATGAAATAAAAAATGTAAACCTCCTACAATTAAAAGACAATTATATTATTTTTCATTTAAATTTTTTCATAAAATCAATGAAGTTAATTCAAAACTTAGTTAAAAAAATCATCAATAGAAGATAATTGATAACTATCAATTGTTATTGAATATTCAGAATTCAATAATATAAATCTTCTGGTATACTTTCACAACATAATTAAATCACATCATAAATGTGTAGAATCTAAAAGATCCAAATTAATAAACAATTTATTAAATTTTCTATCGCCTTTTTGACTCTCAGTCAGTGTTTTGAGTTGAGAACTGAACGCTGAATTAAACAATTTTTTTTCGTTTTTATATTTTTCCCTTTGATTTTAAGGATATAAAATAATTAGTAGATCGTTTTAACACTAAGTTAACCAATACCTCGCTTTTACCTTCAATATTAAACTCGTTGTTAAACTTTAACGTTGAGTTAACACTTATGCTATGTCAACGACTCCATTGGCTCTAGTAACCGAGTTTTTTCATGCAATGGAACGACGGTGGTGGTGGAAGAGGTAGTTCAAAATAAAAAAGATAACGTCAAGTGTCTTGACGTGAACTCTAAATTTATCTTTGATATCATACTTATAGAGTTATTATACTAGATAAGTGATCAAAATTATTCTTCACCTGAACTTTTTACTTATAAATTAGTTACTTAGATGGACTTTAATCTGTAACTATGTGTCATATTTTAGGGTATAAAATTATTTTACCTTCTAAGTTGGAATTTTACAAACACAAAGAGAGAAAAATTGTTTAGATCTCGTACATTTGATTGAAAAAAAGAATCGGACAACCTGAACGGAAAAAAGACTTTCTCTATTTAACTATTTATAATAACAATAACAATAACAATGAATGTTATAATTTTAAAAGTGAAAATTCTATTTTCTAATTAAAGAGTTAAGACTGTAGTCTTAATATTTGGGAAATCCATACAACATAATCAAACTGATGCAGATAGATAAACAATGGCCAAACAATAACAATAAGCAATTAAGAACTAACTGAAATTCTCAATAAGAGAAAATCTCTATTAAATCAACTAGATTAAGACCCGCAAAATTAGCGGGAGGCCTCAATGGTTATCTCTTTTATGCACATAATAAAAGCTTTTATGTTTGTGGGATGACACATTGTAAGTGCGTGGAGCAATATAAACTTTCTTCACCAAAAACATATCTCTTTGTGCATCCATATATTATTCACCTAAACTCTATTATAGAGATACCAAAAATACAAACAAATCCCTTCGCAGGCCTATGCATCCATACGAAAAATGATTCGTAATAGTTATTTACACATATAATTATATATGTCAAAAGTTGGTGAAATCACAATCTTTCAGTTATTTCCATTACAAACACCTCGCTTTGAGCATCCATCTCTTATTCACCGAAGCTCTATTATACACATACAACGATATTAACGAATCTCTAGCCATGGACTACGAATCCATCGAAAATCTCTTGAACCATATTTATATACACACAAAATTATTTAGGTCCAAAGTTAGTTGAAAAACATTTTTAAACGTATGGAAAATATATATAACCTCTATTGCAAACATATTAACAATAATATTAAATCACTTGCCCATACCTAGGCATCCATACAAAATATAAGTCATAATAGTGATATACTCATATAATTATATAGGTCCAAAGTTAGTGAAATCACATTTGTTCACTTCTTTCCATCACAAACACATCCCTTTGAGCATTCATATCCGATTAACTAAAATTCTATTCTACACATACAATAAAGACTACTGAATCCCTTGCCAAGGACTATGAATCCATCAAAAAAAATTTAACCATATTTATATACACATAAGCAGAAATGTTGCATAAAAATTTCTGGTATTTAATCGCTTTTCCTGTGGATACATGTATAAAAGTAGTGCTGACAAATGAATCGATTCATTATCTGAAGCTTGAAAACAATAAAAATGGCAAACAAAACTGGAAAATAAATCGCTTACGATATCAAGTTTTCAAGAACAGCAGGCCAAACATAGCAGAATTCAAAGACACACGACATCAAACTCTACACTTATAAGTAAGATATTAAAGCTTGCAAGAGTGGAAAGAATATATGGCAAGATATTAAAGCTTGCAAGGCTTGGTGTATTAATTCTATGCAAAACTAAGATGGTCACACAATAGATTTAAAAGTTTATAATTTCAATTGTTATGTAGATGATGCAAATATGTTTTTCACCTTTTTAATCCCTTTTACATTATATTTTTACATTATATATTGAACCATTTAACGAAAAATGAGGATTTGTTCTAAAAACATGTCTCATGTCACCCTCTTTTTAGCGTTCTATAGAAGTTATTGGTTTTGCAAACAATATTTGGCAGGGTTTAACTGTTTAGTGGAGCTAAATCCTTTTGAGAAACCAATTAAACTGTTCAAGTATAAATTTCATAGCGGTTTTAAGAGTTTGAACCAATATATATATATATATATATATATATATATATATATATATATATATATATATATATATATATATATATATGTTCCAGTACCAGTCAAATCATTTTTACACTCATTTTGGCATGCCTAGCATAGCTGAATAGTTATTCATTCGGTTGCAAAGAACATGTCTACTATTGTATGCTACTATTTAGTTTATTTGCATGTGAAGGTTGACAAGAGTATGATATTTAAGAATACAAAATATATGTCTCGTTGCGGTCTTCCCACAATCCTTGCACATATAATAAAATCACTCATCTTCTGCCAAAACACTTTCTGGCGTGGCAACAACAACACAATGCATAGTCTGCAAAATATTGAGCAAGTCCAAGTTAATTTTAGCTAGGTAAATGTGAAATATACATTGATTGTGACGATTAATACTTTCATATGTTGGTACCTTTTTGATTCCTCAAGGTCATCAATTGTTCTTTTGGGGACGCCTGTAATTATCGCCGGTCTTCACAACAATAGTTTTAACGGGCAAAACGGGAGGAGGCGTCATAGAAGATCCTTCACCATTTGTTAGCATTCTGCGTAAGATTAACCTGTCAATACTATATCGAAAATGTACAACGAAAAAACAACCGGATTGAGACCATGAGTAATATGTAATATCACAAGAATGATAGTTTGATGTTTATATATTTAAACTTGTAATATACGACAATCAAAACATATAAACGGTTATTGAAAATGGAAATTGGGAAGATGTGAGGGAAAAATTTAATCTTGTTTATTTTCAGCAACCTTTAATTGGCCAATCAATGTAATTTTCGAAATTAAATTTGAATAAATTGGTATTAACTGAATTTCAATATTTTCGGCTATTAGTAGAATAGATTAAGGGGTCATTTTAAAATATTTTTACATCAAGGACAAATAATGTAAATGTTTAAGGTTAGATTAGTCATTTAGGCACATACAAAATAGGATTAAGTTTGTCAATATTTAGATAAAGGGTTAGATCATTTATTTGCTTGCGATTTGATTGGGGCTATTCTTAAACGATTGTGTCCAAACGTTGTGTATCTTTACACAAATAACTCAGTCTTGCCTGTCGACCGTAAGCTCATTGAGAGGGGTGTACAATTGTTGATTCACCATTGTTAAGATTGACAACTAAACTAAACTAACCGGAGACTACCCATCAATCTCTTTTAAATGGGTAGTTTTTACGTAAAGAATACATAACCGCACACCTTTAAATAAGTAGCCATCATGCTTGAAAAACTGCTGAAAAGGCTCATTATGACATTTACCCCATATTTCTTTAAAATCAGGGTCATCACGATAAAGCTCACGGAATGAATCAAAACCTTGCACTCGAATCTGCATGGTTGTAATTATAGACGACGACTGAGTACATATGCCACCTGATTTTGAGAATCCGCGTTATGCTTAATAACAAAAGAGAAAGCATGTATGAACTCCACCCATTTGGCATGTCGGGAATTCAACTTATGTTGCCCATTAATAAATTTCAGTGCCTCATGATCAGAAAATAGTACAAATTCGTTAGGAAGTAAATAATGTCGCCAAGTATCCAAACTGCGAACAATAGCATAAAATTCCTTATCATAAGTAGAATACTTGTGCCTAGCATCATTCAATTTTCACTAAAGAAAGATTGGGACGCTGATTTTGATTGAGAACGCCACCAATGCCCACTCCGGATGCATCACACTCAACCTAAAAAACTTCATCAAAGTTAGGAAGTGCTAAAATAGGAGATTCAGTTACCTTAGCTTTCAGAATGTCAAAAGCTTTGGCAGCCTCATTTGTCCATGTAAATCGACCGCTTTTCATACACTCAGTTACAGGTGATATTATTGAGCTGAATTTCCTGATAAAACGCCGATAAAAGGAAGCTAACCCATGAAAACTCTAAATGTCATGAATAGTTGACGGTGTTGGCCAGCTAGTAATTGCTTCAACCTTTGCTGGATCCATTTTTATGCCATTATCCGTGATGATATACCCCAAGAAAGTCACTTCAGTCACAAGAAAGTGACACTTTTTCCCATTAGCATATAATTTATGCTCGCGTAGAACAGTAAATATATCCCGAAGATGAGACAAATGTTGCTCAAGACCGGCACTAAATATCAAAATATCATCAAAGTAAACGACAACAAAACGACCAATAAAAGGTTTGAAAACCTGGTTCATAAGGCGCATAAAGGTACTCGGTGCGTTGGACAGCTCGAATGGCATAACTATCCACTCGTACAATCCATCTTGTGTTTTGAAAGCCGCCTTCCACTCATCACATGGTCGCATCCGTATCTGATGATACCGCCTCCTCCATTCAATATTAAAAAAGATGGTTGCACCATGTAATTGATCCAGGAGATCATCAAGTCGCGAAATGGGGAAACGATATTTGATCGTTATGTTGTTCACTGCTCTACTATCAATACAAATCCGAAAAGTCCCACCATGTTTAAGTACCAATAACGCAGGTACTGAACATGGACTCATACTCTTCCGTATTAACCCCTTCTCGAGCAACTCTATCACTTGTCGCTGGAGTTCCTCAAACTCTTTCGGATTCATCGAATAAGCAGGCCTATTTGGGATAGAAGAACCTGGAATGAAGTCTATGCAATGTTGAATGTCTCTCATTTCAGGTAAGCCAGGAGGAATGTCATCGGGTATTACATCAGCAAATTCCTTAAGTAAAGGATGAACATGAATAGAAGTTGCACTCACAACCTCATTTTCTTCCACAACGATAAGAGTAAGCACGTAGGGACTGTTTTTCGCAAGTCCCTCAAATTAACCCTTTTCCGAAAAAAATTGGATCCGTCTTCTAGCGCTTGTCGAGAATCAAGAGGAACTAATGTGATGTTGACACCGTCCTTCTTGAAGTTATAAGTATTTTTGAATCCACCGTGTTTGGTTTTTCAATCGAATTGTCATGGACTCCCTAACAGAATGTGAGCCGCATCCATGGATATAACCTCACACCACACTTTATCCTTGTACTTGTTACCGATATAAAAATGTACCAAACAACGTTTACTGAGCTTGACGACGTTCCCTTTCTTTCGCCAAGTTAGCTGGTACGGTTCTGAATGGTCTTTGATTCTCAGCCCCAATTTTTTCAGCATATGGACAGAAACTACGTTCTCATAACTACCTCCATCTCTGATCATGTCACAAATCTTGCCTTTGGAAGTGCACTTGGTTCTAAAGATGTTGTTGCATAGCCAAAAAATAATCATCAATAGATTTTGAAGCAGCAACACTTCACAGTCTTTGAATGACCAATGCCTCTCCACGATCAAGATATACAAACTCATCCGGTTCTGTTAAATCTGGTTCTGCCTTAGTATCATAAGTTGGGTCTTCTTAGTCCTGTATGAAAGCATAAGTTTTCTGATTCGGAAAGTCGCGTGCGTAATGACCTAACTCGCCGCACTTGTAACACCTATGTGCACTTATAACACCTCTATGCACTTGTAACACGCGTGTTATTGCCGCTTATTGTATAGGTCGCTAAAGAAATGACTTTTGGGGCCGTGGTGGGGGTGGTTCTTGGAGTGGGAATGAAACTGCTAGTAGTACTATTTTCCTTAGCTTTAATATGTTTTTCAACCTTTAACACCAAACGACACACATCTCCATATGTCAAATAAGGTTGAATGCTTACAACATCAGAAAATTCAGGTCTAAGGACTCCCAAAACCCTTGCTAACCTGCTCTTCTTCTTCAACCACATCACATCTCATATGAAGTTTATCGAATTCATTAATAACTTCTTCCACAGTTATCGTCCGTTGGGAAAAACTATGATAGTCAAGAAAAACCTCTTGACGATGATTTTCAGGTAGAAACTTAGCCCTCAACAGTTTCTTCATCTTTTCCCAACTCTCAATTTTCGATTTCCCTTGTACCTTTCGCCTCTTCTTAACATGATCCCACCAAAGCGAGGCATGTTATCGAAGTTTGATGGCTACATGTTTCACTTATAGATTATCGGGAATATCACGCAAATCAAACACTCGTTCAAACGTACTCAGGGATGAACCTTACCTATAAACTCAGGGATCTCAACCTTCAATCCCATACTGCGAGTAGGATCTTCGCGATAACAATCGTCGCGATCGAGAAAATGATCATTACGACGATGACGATAACGACGGTCATGATACCTAGGGTTTCTTCCGCCAAACGGATTGACGTTCTCTGCACCATCGTCCCAGAGTTGGTACGAATTTTCGTCTCTTCTGTCGGCGACTCCTACTGTAACTGCTGGAACTCAAGTTCTTGGATCCGTTGTTGCAGCCTCTCAATCGTCTTTATATCAAGAGGATCACGAGCAGCCGTCGCAACCATCTCAACGACTTTCTTTGGTCTACCACGTTTGGCCATTTGTACCAAAAGAGCTCTGATGCCAAATGATGGTGATCGATAAACAATGGCCAAACAATAACAATAATCAAACAAGAACTAATCGAAATTCTCAATGAGAGAAAATCTCTTATTAAATCAACGCTCAAAACTGTCAAAACTTAATGAAAAAAACCCTAAAAACGTATTTAAGGATCCTAAGGAATCCCCACACAAGGATAATTACGAAATAAAATGAAACAAAATCTAAATGTTCAAAGTAAACCCTGAAAAATAGTAAATTGACGTTTTCGGCCCCTTAACGACCCCGGAATGCTGAAAACTGACAGAGCTCGAGGCGAAGCAATGAGCCTTGCTCGTGGTCTGTTTCCGAGTGACCGTGCGAATTTCAGCTCAATCCGCCACTAAAATCTATTTCGGCAAAATATGCTCCAAGGGTATTTTTCGCGTTGACTTTTCAGTTAACTGCCGCGTTATTTGAACTATTGACTACAAGGGCAGAACTCTTAAGGGGCGGGGGAGGGTGGTGGCCCCCAAGATTTTGTGCCATCACTCTAATATTATTTAGAAATAGGGTAATCTTGTCATTTGAAAGTTTTGGTCCTTCCAGAAAATTTTGGAGCTGACAAAAGTGGCGTCATATTAATTCTTCTAGCTGGATGTTGTCCACTAAATCGTTTATACGGCTCATCTATCGAGATTCAATTCTTGGAATTTAAGTAAATTATTAACAAAATTTGTATTTTCAATCCAATTTGCTACAGATTTTAAATATTTGATTCATCATTCTATTTATATATATTTACTGGATTTTTATATATTAGACCATCCAATGGTATTGTTTTCGGTAAAAAAGATATATTAAACAAAGTTTTGCTCTTATGCAGTATACTTTTGAACACCTCAATTCTAATTAAAAGTCTTGTATTACAATGATGAAAAGCTTTTCGAAAAGAGTTTTGCAATAATAATTGCTTTTAAAAACTTGCATTGAAAATGTATAAGCATTAATTATTTTGGCCCTCCAAAAAATGTGCTCAAGTTCCGCCCCTGATTGACTATCTCTGCCTCACAAACGGTTTGTATATTAATAACTAGCAAAATACACTATAATGTAAAAAAACAAAAAAAATCCTATTAGATATGATAGGGGATCGAAAATTATAATAAGCTCCTTTGACTTGAACGAAAAGTTTGAAGATTGAATGTGATGGCGATAATTAAATTAACCGATACGCGATTGCCCATTACATATGACAAATCATTTCCAATGTTCACTTCTTATAAAGGGTAAATTGTTAGAGAGAAGAGTAACAAAATTAATTTTATTAATTAATGTGAGATATCAACTAAATTCTCTTACATTAAAATAACTCAAAGTTCAAACTCAACACATTTATTTACTTTTTTATTTTATTTTTCTAGAACAGTATTTGTTATCTATCACTAATATACTAATTCACATATTATATACATATTGCTTTTTCTAAGACTTAAACCTATAACCTCTTAATTGATGAGCTCCTTAGATACAGCTAAACCAAATGTTTTAAACATCAAATTGAACACATTTAGGGTATAATAACCGAATATGAAAAATGTTAAATTCGAAAAAATGTCACTGGAATAATGCTAAATTGAAATGGTGACTAATTTTAAAATATCCTTAAATGTTAAATTGAAATACCGGCTTATAATGAGAAAAAAATATCATTTTAATATACTCTTTTATATGTTCGATCGAAATAGTTATTAGAGGGAACTTTATTGTTATTCCACACCGGAAGAAATTAATTTTATTATTTAACCCTTTTATAAGCAAAACATTCTTTATAAAGTTAGAAATACAATCCATACCCCTTATTATACGATAATAATAATAGTAATAACCAGACAGTCCTTGACCTAGCGGTATGAGACATTCTGACATTGATCTAACGGTATGAGAGAAATTCATTAGTAAAGAGTTTGTGGTTTCAAGCTTTACTTTAGATAGTGAATATATATTTATGGTTGTACATAATATGCGAGTTATGTTGTAAAATATCAGTTCTAAATTAAATATAAAAAGATAATATTAGTGCTGTTAGATAAGTAGCGAATAGCGATAGTATTTAAGACCGGGAATACTGCAATAGTACCATATCTTTTCGCATGTATGAGTGATTGAGTGTATGTTTCATATAACATGTTACTTATTACAGTCTCTTTAAAAATATACGACCAATTAATTTGATCAAAGTCAACACACCAAAATCCTACGGTCAAGATTATTAGTCCTCACATGACTTCAAGTCCCCAACACCTATACTTAAAATAAAAACCCCACCCCATTTCCATTATTTCATTACACATACTAAAAACACGCACACACACATTTCACAATCCTATTCATTTATAACAACCCACCCACCCTCTTCATTTCTTCATATCCATACAATACTAACACGAACGAATCCGATGAACTTCTCGAAACCGGATGGTATTTCGACTCGAGTGTACAAACGAGTAAAAGGATACATAAAAAGAAGAAAAAACTACGTACGTTTAGGTGGAAACGCTCGCGACGAACCAGGGTTTCATCGCAAGCGTTTCTGGCAAGTACGAATAACAAGAAAGTTGAAGTTGAAGTTAAAGTTCAAATTAAAGTTGAAATATTCACCAAAAAAGTTATTAATCAAGATGCGTGATGGGTACATCAACATGATGATGCGAATGGCGAATTCGCAAGCGGTTGTTGGTAACTATGGATACGGTGCAGGAATTGCGAAATTTGAAACGAGACCAATCAAAGAATATGACGAGAAAATGATCATAGAAATTTATAAAGTTTTGGCTATGAGACAACAAGCTCAACTTCAAGCTCAAGCACAAGCTCATGTTATTGATGGTGTTTCAAGGATTAATGTATCTCGGTAAATTTTTATATATTTTTATTTAATTTGATGTATTAATTAATAGTATAAATTTATGTTTAAGTAGAGTATTGAGTGGTTAATCAACTATTAGTATTTTTAATTTTAATTAGTTTTTGTGATGGGCTTTTGTTCAACTAAACAAGTAAATGCACATGGAAGGTTTCAGTAAATTAAGGTTTCAGATACCTTTAATGGTTTTTTTTAATTACACGAGTGAATTAAACGAATCTTTTGCATTCATTATTTTATGATGATTCCTGATTTTCGGTATTAATTTGCGGGTTTTGGGTTGGTTTTATTTTTTGATTTTTCGATTTTATTTCAAATTTTTTATAAATAATTTTGGAAAAATTT
The DNA here is from genome assembly GCA_963930675.1 of Gnaphalium uliginosum. NCBI lineage: Eukaryota > Viridiplantae > Streptophyta > Magnoliopsida > Asterales > Asteraceae > Gnaphalium > Gnaphalium uliginosum. The sequence goes on along the minus strand of OZ005680.1, from coordinate 34,663,494 downwards.
TACTTGGCTTTATTGATTATAACTTTAGATCGTACAAAGAGTCAAAGATGGTTATATTCAACAGTTTTTTACGGTTCGATTTATAGAAATACTAAAAATTTAATAAATCATTACACATCAAAAAATCATCGTAGCTAAAAATATACATTTTTCCCATTCTATATGTCAAAGGAAGTTGCAAATGAAACATTAAACATTTATGTATTTGAGCTATAAATTCTGTACGGACAAAAAAAATAAAGCATTAAATGACTCGTTAGGACCCAGGAGCTATTTCATTCGCATCATTGTTCACCTTATTGTATAATATATTTCTTTTATAAAGATTATTCATTTACAAAAATATAATCGCAGAGATCATTAAACATTCAATTTTACCCTCATTTATTACTCTCAGTAATTTATTTCTTAAATATTTTCTTAAATATTTCAAGTCAGATTTAATTTAAATATTAAGGTAAAATTTTATTTATATATATATATATATATATATATATATATATATATATATATATATATATATTAGGAGAGGAGTTTTCACGGTTCTCACACTAAAATGGATTATCAGGGGATCACTTGATTATATATATAGTCAAGGGATCCCATGAGAATCAATTTTAATGTGAGAATCGTGAGAACTACCATCTTTCCACCAAATTATACACGCCCCTTTTTTTAAAGTTGAAGCCCTAAATCAACCCACTCCCGAATCCCAATCCATTTCATTCTAATATCGGGCCTTCTTTTCATTTTGAGTTTTGATTTTGATGTTACGTTTATGCATACAACACATACGAAAAACATCACCATGGAGTTCGTCCGATTGTTTCGAACACGGCCCAATTTATTCCCTCACAATCAACTGTCATCGTGTCTATACCGAATTAGACCTCTGAACACCGCCGCTATATAACTATGGCAACCACCATTTAATTCTGTATAAGTGCTTCAGTGCTGTTATTTCATGTAAGGATATAATTATATCAAGTTTGCATTTAATTCTTCTTCATCTTCTTTGATTATGTTCAAAATGAAATTAGCTTCATTTAATAGGTGCATAACGAATTTTGCATCTGTATTTTTTGAAATCAGATCAAACATCAAATCAAAGAGAATTAAAAATTGGACTTAATGATATAATTTGTTGATGAAAATGTTAGTTAAGCTACAGTAATTTTGTGTTTAAAGCTTCGGAGTAATTTTTTTATAAGGAATAAGCGGCGCACGTGATTTTAAAGGCAGACAATTTTATTTTAAGCGGTTCTCACTTACGTGGACCTGGTTCTCACCAGATCCGCACTATATATATATATATATATATATATATATATATATATATATATATTCCGGATTCAGAGGGAATCACTATTTTTGAGGGAATGAGGGAAGCTTCGCATTCATCATTAATATTAGCGAATTCCCTTAATAATCATATGATATTATAAGTTATGAAAAATAGTTTATTGATGAAATTAGTGGTTATAATATCGGTTTTAATTAATATTTATTGGTAAAACTATATTTTTTTACGTTTTATTTAACATTCATCGTGAATTAATCTTAACGAATAATTTTTTAAAGAAATAATTATAAACTGATAATATCCAATTTGGTTAACATTCATCAATGATGAATGTTAACAAATTCGCTTAATATTCATCATATGATGTTATAAGTTATAGAAATTAGTTTTTCGATTAATGTTAGTAGTTATAAAATCAGTTATAATTAATATTTATTGGTAAAAATATGTTTTCTTACGTTTGATAATCATTTATCGTGAATGAATGCAAAACTTCCCTACTTCTCCCAAAAAATTGTTTCTTCTTGATCTCTAATATATATATATATATATATATATATATATATATATATATATATATATATATATATATATATATATATTCAAGTGAATAGATTTATACGGAGGAAAACTTTTTTGTTAAAAGTTGAAAGCGAATATATTAAAGCACCGTGTCAACACTGAATTTACGTATATAGTAAAGAATAATTAGGTAAGCAATTAAAAAGTTGTTACTTTAGTGAAAATGTGGAATGTATATATACATGGTGAAATAAATACTAGTAGCTATTATTTAAAACGTCACACGTTGGCGTGCCATATAAAGATCGTGACATATGATCGGTGGGCTTAAAAATAACTTATTTTAAATCAAACTCCTTTACCATGTTGTTGTTATTTTTATGTAATAATCTGGTCAATAGTTCTTATCTTTTTATACAACTTTGTCTTTAAACTACACAAAGTTTCCTTTTCTTGACAACGAAATTTTTATCAATCGACAACATAAGACACATTGGTACATAGCTCATCCAAGTCGTATAGAATTAAGGGTTCATTATTTCGTTATGCGCCAGAGTTTGAATGTATTACTATCGTGTTCTAACTTAAAAATCATTTATTATACAAGGTAAACCTTATAATACATCTATTGTATGTTGTGTGTGACTTGAAATCGAAAATTGCCGTTCGTATGGTCCCAACTTTGAACCATTTGACATGTACAAATAACCGACATTTCTCGATTTCAAGTCACACAGAATATATAATAGAGGTTTCAGAAAGCTTACCTCATACGATATATAGTTATAAATCTATGAACATACAATAGTAATAGGTTCAAAGTTTAGCAAATTTAGCGAATAACGAGACAATAAACTATAATATTAAAGATTGAGTTTAATTTGCTCAACGAAAATAATAAATAAATAATTGAAATTGAGACTGAGTAGTAGAGTGTTTAATTACTTGATGTACCTTTGGATTATCTGCCTAATATTAATATCGTCGCATTTTAAGAATATTGAAGTATTAATTAAGCATCAATAGGGTTGTTATATGTCAAATCTTGCACTTTCATACAATTAATTTGCTTTGTTGTTGTTTTTTGGTGGGTCAAATATTTGTTGTCGCTACATTTATGTTTGGTTATTATGATGCACAACTTTTTGTTCAATTCAATATGTAACCTTGTGAAAAGAGTTGTAATCATTTGACTTTCATTTTTTGTTTTAATTATGTTTTCTTATTATTTTTTATTATGGATCTAGTACGTTGAAGTGTGTATATATATATATATATATATATATATATATATATATATATATATATATATATATATATATATATATAATTATAACATAAACATTTTTTTCAAAAAATCAAAATCAAAATATAGAATTATATATATTAGCGTTTGATTTTTTTTTTTAATGATCGAGAACCTACGTTAGATTGTTAGGTGGTCTATGTGGATAACTATTAATTAATTAAATATTAAATACTAATAGTATAAAATGGAAATAAAAATTCCTTATTTATAAATGAAAATAGTATTAATTTAAGATAGGCAATGAATATTGTTGGGAAGATAGCCATGCAAAAAAATAAAATACGAGTGTGCAGATGGACTTAATGAAGAAAGAGAACGTCATATACATTTATGAATTTTCGTGCCAACACGTACGATAGTGACAAGGACCATTCACCGATCCCCAACCCATATTTTCCAAAATACCAATATCACAAATTTTAATTTTTTAAGTGATAAATTAACATCGAACGGTCATTCTTTTAGTGGTATCGTATTAATCTTTTTCACTATTAACTTGGAAATTAAGTTTCAAAAATGAGATAGTTGTAAATATTTATAAGTTAATATTTATATATCCGTGATAATGAAATGTGTAAATACTTATCTTTCTAAAAATTTTAACAAAATACTATAAATTTTTTCTTTTGATATGAACATGTAAAACTCAATACATCTTCATTACAAAATTAAATTATACAAACAATGATAATCTTGATTTTTGTAGAAGTGTATGAATTGATGCCGTCAATCCAAGAACAACCCATTCATGTGCCTCTAATTAAAAAGTAATGTTAAACGTACTCAAAGTATTTGGGACTAAATAATAAATAAAATAAAGTTTTATTCGTTTTAATTAAAGAAAAGCAAAGAGAGAAGAATACAGAAAAACCTGAAGTGTGTGTTGGCGATCAAAGAGAAACAAGGAGAAGAATGGGAAAAGTCTAATTGATTCACAATGAAAGATTTATAGGAGTTTTGATTTATTACAGAATTGGTTGATTTAAAGGTCGAAAAACATGTTTAAAAACCGAGCAAAATGCTCCATCAAATGGTGGTTAAAACCTGAAAAATGAGTTGTGCAAAAAACTGAGTTTAAGTTGTTCAAAAGACTTACCCGTTTTCACCATGTGTACCCGCGGGTACTCAACGGGGTAAACCAAGTACCCACCGGGTACAAAGTCTACCTGCCGAGTAGCCCTGCAAATACAACAAAATTCAGTTTTTAAACACACTTTTGCGATAGATTTTTGACACAAGCTTACAACAAAATGTTCAGATTTTTGACAAACAAACATCAAACTTTGAAGACCAATATAAACACTTTATTTCAACAAATTTCACAAATATTCAACTCGGTTACACAATTCAATAATTGTATTTAACACCAAATGCAAAGATAATAATTTAAATATACTTTTAAAATAAATATTGATTTACAAATTTTGGGGTGTTACAACTCTTCCCTACTTATTAGGATTGTGTCCTCACAATGTACTCTCGGTTCAACGTCATGTTATTTTTAAATAACCTCTTCTTCAATTTTCTCATGTGTACTCGAATCTCTTTATGGTAATTTTCTTGTACTTAAAACAATTTACTCTTTTAATATCTCAACATTTTCAATTCTTTGTTAACAATCAATTACACACTTTAACATAATTAAGTTCACCATGTACCTCTATTTTACTTAACGACACATGTATATGAATTTCTCTATGAGATGCTCTCTTAGACACATAAAAGTGTCACATACTCTTTCAAACTCTTTTAGTAATTAAAGATAATAAACCACCTTTTCATACTCTTTTCAATGTTTTAACAACTAACAAAACAAGTTAACTTCTATATTTTTCATTTATGATACTACTTTCAGTAAAATTTTAATTCTCACTCACGACTCCATCAAGTGTTCTCTTATCAATCTCCATCTTCCGTCTATCTCATATTATTTCAACATTCTCAAATTTAGTTTGTCTCTTCGTTGGTTCTCTAAACGATATATTGTTGGATATAGTGTCCAAGTGCATAACTAATTGGTAAGTATATTATTAAAAGTAGAGTCCTTTTTGGGTCGCCCTCAAAGAACAATTAAAGAGAAATACATGAGAGATAATATTAATTGGAATTAATATTATGGTTAATTATTTAGTTTGTTAATAGTTGATGAATTAACGAGAAACTAAAGGAATATTCTGGAAGCCTGATCCAACCGCCGGTTGGAAAGTCCAGCCGGCGGCTGGAGTCAAATTAAAGTGAGTCGGTGGAACGCACAAGTCCAACCGGCGGCTGGATATTCCAACCGGCGGTTGGAACTCGAAATCAGTATACCCCACATCGGCTGACATATTAAACCTATGGGGTATTCTCCCTATATAAATAGGGGTTTACACCTTGACTTCACATAATTCTCACTTATTCTTTTCTCATTTTCCTAACGATCATTCTATCACATCTAGAAATCAAATTTTTAAGGTTAGATTAGATATAGTGACATATGAAAATAACTAAATAGTCACATTTGTAAAAAAAACACACACACACACACACACACACATATATATATATATATATATATATATATATATATATATATATATATATATTAAAAAAGATATATAAAAAGTGATGCACATAGATTTCTCTCTGTATACATGATGATGCACAACGAGATTGATACATACATTAAGATATAGTACAGAGTAGTAAACTGATACATAGTAATTTGATACAATGAGCATAATTCATGTTCCTTTGCTGAAAGTCACAAATAGCCCACGATTTGAACAATTGATAACCGTTAATTGTATGTATGCAAAACTTATATGACTCAAATGCCTTTTTATTTGTAAATGATTTTGTTTATTTGGAAGGGACACATGTCACTTTAATACGGTTTTTTACCCCTTTTTTAGTTTAGTGTTCTTCTTAGTTGAACCAAAACCTATATATATATATATATTACAATTTTATCCTAAAATACAATAAAAAGGTATTCTCCTCATTCCTTTCAAATGAGACATTCTCCTCAAAACCTTACCCATATATTATTACTCTTGTTTTTGAAGAAATATAAATAAGTTAATATTATTTGTAACTTCATAATCAAAAATAAGAAAACAACGTTAATCCAAGCAAAATGTTAATATAAATTTTCATGAAACTTTGTACACTCTTTCTCAAATGCAATTTGGATCAAGTTACAAGTTGTAAACAATTTGTAGTTTTTTAGATTTTTTTTGGTCTCCTCTACCATCAAATGAAGGACCTAATCGATGAGGTCTAGAATTATATGGAGAAGAGGTATTTTTAAATATATTATATGAGGAACAAGAAGACAAAAAGTTATGACAAATTAAAGCTAGGTGAGACTTCCCTTTTTCAGCCCTATGACATCAAGGACTGAATTTTCTAATTACCTTCGATTTAGGGTTCAATAGTAATGCCTCCTATAATAATGATACAGTCAATAATATTTAGGGTTCAAAAAATGTCAAACCACAAAATTTAACCCATAAGAGAATGGCCCAAATAAAAGTATACAAAATGTACAGATATTCTTCTTAGATAATATCTGACTCGAACCAGGTCACTGCTATTCAATGTTTCATTTTAGACGGTCTGCCATTCAATGTTTCAAATAATCTTATATAATTTTTTATTTTTGTTTTTTCTTCTGTTTTTTTCTTTTTATTTATTATGTTTTATTATTTATTTATTATAAGAGTCAAACAATAATACACATTTTAAATAGTATATGTTACCAAAAAGGTCAAAATCAGAAGAAAAACTAACTTTTATATATATAATTAATCAAACCGGTTGAACTGACGGTCCAACTGGAATCGGACCTCCCTCCGATTCAACTTAAATACATTCACACTGTTTTCAAATAGTACGTACTTTTCAACAAGCTATATACACAACTGTAAAAAGTTAAAAACTATATATATCCGTTCTATTTCTACTATTCAGCTTTAATAACCAAGTACTTTAATCTTCTCTTTTAAAAATGGAAAATTTGTAACTTTTGTCCCTCTGGTTTTTCATTTTAGCCGAATTTGTCCTTAAACTTTCTTTTTTCTGCATTTTTACCCTTGTCGACTCTAATTTCTACAATTTTTGTCCATGGTCTTAACTTTCGTTAAATAACTTAGCTAAGTCACGTCACGTGCCAAACACGTGAGGGCATTTTTGTCAAATATGCTTTCCCTCTCATTTATAGATACCAACACCAATTTTATTTCTCATTCACGTCATCAACAAAAAAACCCCTAACTCGATTCATCCCTAAATCTTATACGTTGAGCATCAAAACCAAAATCCGGTACACATTCTCGTCAAATCGAAGTTGTTTACGATGGAAAGTGAAAGTCAAATCGAAGCTTTCTTCTGAGGGGGAATGTACCCTGAAGTTGTTTCACAACACCTAGCTCTAACTCTTGACAAATCATTCTTAAGACATTTTAATTCTCTTCTTGTTGCAATTGCATAAGATGCCACCAACTCAGTCACCTCCCTCTTGTCAAAGAACTTTTGTCCAACATAAAAAGAACATTTCACCAACTTTGCATTGTTAACATGTTGTGACCTTTATTCTCTTCAAAACCTTTAATTTTCTTCTTCTTTCCCTATCTGGTTGGCCATTTTCATCACCACTATCATATTTGAAACGCCCAATTTTTTTTATTTTTTATTTTATAAGTCATAGCAGAAAGGGTCAAAGTAGCCTCTTGACCCGTTTATCCATTTTAGACTATTACACTACTTTATAATCTAATTTAGACTTCTTTCAGTCTAAAATAGACTCATGTCTATTTTAGACTCAATTAGACTATTACTCCACTGTATAGTCTAATTTAGACTCCTACACTAGCAAACTCAGATTTTTGATGAAATTTTAACGAACCTAACTTTTGACTCATTAACTTTCAAACAACCGAAAGGTGCAGAGTTCAATATTTTGACATTACAAACGTGACTCAATTGGCGTTTTACCCAAATTCGCCATAAAAGAGTAGATTTGAACGTTGGGTCCAAACGACCATTTCAAAGGCTCTAGTTTTAACGAAACGACTCGTTGGGAGATCCATTTTGACCCGTTTGGAAAATCAACGACAAATTGAGCTATTAAGCTTCCAAACCAACAACATATCCACTATCCCATGTCCAAAATCATAAAGACTTGCAGGTGCCAATTACCACAATTGATCAAATTTCAACATTTGGCGTTTTGATCACATTCACACCAAAATAATGAACAAAACCACCATTTCGACTAATTCACCAAAATGGCCCATTTTGACCCTTTAACCAAAATGACCCATTTTGACACTTTAAACTTTAAATTCAAACAACAACTTGGGCGATTTATAACAAGCTAATAGCAACTCGGCAATTTAAAAGTACACTTCTAAAACCTCTTTGCAAGTGAAATTCTCGTTCATCCTTCATAGTCCATAAGCCACCTCTATAATCACTTTTAGCATTCGACTCATATGCAGCTACAACATTAAACAACTGAACGAGTAAGCATTACACTTAGTAAGCATACGGGAAATTAAATGAATAATCCACCAAATTAAGCAACACATGGCAAATATCAACAACACATGGCAAATATCAACAACACATATTTACTTAGATAAATATTTATTAAGCAATTGTAGAGATTATTCTTTCACTATGCGGATCCGCTATCACTGTCCACTTAGTACCGTGCAATGTCAAATACGGGTACTACAACAACATCATGTGCAATGCACATATTCAACAACATCGACATTAGTACATGGTTCAACAACAAGCACCAAGTAATTTATTCACATTATGTGCAACAACAAGCACATATTTAGCAACATCAACACTATGCTAACAAAGTTAGTTAATCTGTCAACAACGAATCTCTACAATGCCCATTCCACATATATCAACAACTTCTTTTAACAAATAATCACGTCTTACAACAATCATAAATAATCAACAAGTATGGAATATAACAATTTACTTCCCTTTGGTTGTGTGAACCTCTTGCACGTATACCCATTTAACCCCCATATCACTCACCTTAGCCTCGGCTACCCGAAAGCATGAGATACACATAAGCACCACTTCCTTTTGCATTTAAACAATCATAACACATCATATAAATATTCACAACATAAAATCCCTCATGCTCTTGTTTAGTTAATATTAATTGCACTTTTATCTCCGATGTAAGCATTTTATTACAGCTCCAACTAGCTGTTTTGAACACCACTTTTGGACCCTCTAAATCTTTCCAAAATTAACATATATTATACCATTTCCAAGGTGTTCTAGCATACTTTAATATACATCTTTCATCTTTTTATAAAACATAATACGTGCCAAGTTATAACTATTTGAAAACAGCAAAAAGTCATTTTGTGTTGCTGAATTTTCCGCAAACAGCACTAAGTAGCTGTTTTGCAAGCCACTTTTGAACTACCTAGACATATCCGTTTTCAGCAAACTTTATACTGATATAAAGACCTTCGATCATACTTTCATTAGCTACTTTCAGATTTTTCTAAAACATTATATACATAAAGTTACAGCCCCTCAAAATTTGTTAAAAATAATTTATTTTCACTTTTCACTCAAATTATCCAACGACCCGAAATTGAAATATAACCACCTCACATATTCCAACTAACATGCTAATGATAAAATAACATCATTTACAACTTTTCTTACTTTGTTTACCATTTTTAACTTTGTATGATCAGTTTGACAGGTCAAACTGAACACCATTTCCAATTTTAGGCATAATTCAATTTATGGCTTAACTACTCTTTCAACTACTTTAAACATTATTAGTAGTAACAATTGAACTCATTTAGTCTAACCATAGGGTGAGCCACCCTTAATTTACAAGAATTTATCAAAACCCCACTTTCTATTATGAACACCAAATCGATTTATCAACTTTTGGCTTAAATTAGTGTTAACAACAATATTTTCTACTCTGATACATCACCAATCAATCATAATCCCGCTCAATTTCATTTTACAATTGATCAATACTCAAAACCCCTACAAAACCCATTTCTAGGTTAAAGAATTCAAGAACACATAATCATACCTTGATTAGGATAGTTTAGAAAGCTTAAATTCGAGTTAACAAAGTTCAATTTGGTGTTTTCCCGTGAATTCTCTTCTTCTCCTGCTCTCTCTCGCGATCTCTCATTTTCCCTAGAAGTTTATGTCTCTAATTTCATATGTACGTACATGTATGTATGTATTTTATTTATTTAGGTTAGTTTATATTTTAAACGGGTATTTACACTCCTAGCCCCTCTAGTACCGTTTATTTAGAAGTACATTACTTAATTGGTTACTCCCGACGTATTATTTAGGTAATTTAAATACTTCATGACTACGTATAGTACACGTAATTTATACAACAACTTATAAATTAAAGCATATACATATATTATAATATTACCTCAAATTTTGGGTTGTTACAATATTCATCAAAATCAAATCCCAATACTTAATCATTTACAATCAACTCTTGGACTTCAGGATCCACTCTTCTTTGCTCCCTAACTAAATTACACTTAAAGTGTGTCATATCAACTTCCACATCATGTAACTGATTAATCTCATCTTCTTAGAAGTCAACCTCACCATTTCCATTAGCTTCAACATTTTGATGTCCTTCCCCATCACCAGTTTCATCTACGTAAGCATTAGCATTAGCATCAGCATCAACAAAACCATCATCATCCCCATCTTCAAAACCACTTTGATCTCTATCATCATCACCATTTGCATCCATATCTCCACCACCGTCACCATTACTAAAGAATTCATCATCAAATGGATTTTCAGTCTCACCATCAACATTATCATCCCCTAGATTAACACTAAAATTTTCATCTAACACCTTGTCTTTTGGTTGCATCGTCATCATCTAACACCACAACATTATCATCACTAGTAGCATTTTTCATACTACACTCACCCTCATCTACCCATTCAAAAAATAACTTTTTCTTTCGTTTTGGTTTAATAACCTTTATATCAATTTATATCAATTTGTTCATCATCAAGTTGTTCAATCCTTACTTTTCATTGGTGATCTAAAATAACTTTTAACAGTGGTGATACCATGCTCAATGTATACAAATAGTACTCTAACATTTCCAAGACAACCTAGCATGTTGATCACATCTTGATCATTTTTCTGTGCAAACAACAAATAATCTAAGTCCATGTCAGGTATTTTGAAATGGTAAAACATTTTGTCCTTTTTATCATAACTCAACTTTGCTACCATCCTATCAATTTCATGAAATGAGAAGAAGTCAGAGTTTACTATATCGACAAAAGTTGTAGTACCACCAACATATTTCCGACCGGAATACTTTGATAATGCACCACCATGGAGTAGCTTTATGCTAAAAAAGGTTGAATATCGAGCTGCAAATACAAATATAACTTTATCAATGACCGATTCGAAAGAAATAACACAAAATAACAAATTTTGATTAAAACCCACAAAAATTACAGTATTTTTCAAACAGTTTCGACATCCCCCATTTATCTAACTCACGTTCCCTGATCTTCCAACGACGATGACTTTCACCTTCCATCGTTAACAACTTCGATTTGACAAGAATGTGTACTGGATTTTGGTTTTGATTGTTCAATGTAGAAGATTTAAGGATGAATCGAATTAGGGTTTTTTTTTGTTGGTGACGTAAATGAGAAATAAAATCGGTGTTGGTATCTATAAATGAGAGGAAAATCATATTTGACAAAAATGCTCTAACATATTTGGCACGTGACGTGACTTAACTGGATTATTTAACGAAAGTTAGGACCTGGGACAAAAATTATAGAGATTAGAGACCACAAGGGTAAAATTACAGAAAAAAAAGTTTAAGGACAAATTCGAGTAAAACGAAAAACTACACAACTTACAAATTTCCCTTTTAAAAAACTCTGTCCCTAGAACTACACCGCATTGTACAAGGTTAAAAACTATATATATCCGTTATAATGCGGTTAAAAACTATATATATATCCGTTCTATTGCTGGCATGACTTTTACCATTTGTTTTCACACCGGGAAGTAAGCCATGTTCGACGGTGCATGCTGTTCGCACGTGACATTTTTCTTTTTTTAGTTCCAAAACAAATTAATTTAACTAATGTTTTATACGTTCTAGAGATTTCATTTAATTTTCTTAGAATACTACTACTTGCTACAGACCTAATTCGACTGGAAGTTCAATCGTATGTATTTTGTATTTTTGGCATGCTTTTTTAGGTGATCATATCCCGAGTTTATTCAAGAATTTGTACACATGTTCATTTTTATTACAAAAAATGATCGATTTGTCAATAATCATACCAACGATTTTGCACCAAATTAATACGTATATTTTTCGGCTTTTTGATTAATTAGCTTCATTTGGTACGTATTATTGATGATTCAGATTCTCTTTTCTTCTTTAATTTTTCAATATGAATTAAGCATTTTCTTATAAAACCAGATTATAATTATAATTATAATATAATTATATTATATATGTTCTTCATCAGGTGTCAAGAATATTCAATGAACATGCAGTTTGGAATAAAATAGTCGTCCTTTTATTGAATAAATTATTTTTTTATTATTATATACAATATACAATAACCATGTGCTGTAATATTCTTTTTGTATGATTATTGTAATTGTTGTACATGTGGGATCATGCAAGGTTTAAGCAGTGCTTTTAATTAATTAAATCGATATCTGATATTTTTGCACCAAATGTGTATTTGTACATGTTAGGCTTTTGGCTTTTGTTGATAAAATTTTTTAAATTAATACCAAAGCTTCGTGGTTAGTGTAATTTAGTCAAGGTAATTAGAAGTCGGGTCAAAAATTAACATGCTTAATTAGAAGATAGTTAATGATTCGTCCTCCACTATTTCTAGTATTACATCAACAGACGTGATTTAATGTGTTGTACTTAATGACAACGTAAAACATGTCCGGTGGTGTACGAATATATTGTTTCCGAATGATTATTAAAATCCAAAATCAAAGAACTCCAAATACAGAAAATTCGATCTTTAGAGCAAATACAAGAAAGAAGAAAATAATTCAAGTTCACAGAATGATGAACTTGATTAATTGATTACTAACAAAATACTTAGAAAGCTAAACTAGCGGATGATTCACCAAATCGGCTCCATAGATGTGTGAATGAAGATTAGGGTGTCATGATCCCTACATGTCTTTATATATAAATTTCAGATGTGCAGAAATGGTCCTTGAAGTAATGCACTTTACTCCTTTAGCTTTAGACTTCGATAAGCAGTTACCAGCCACCTAGATCTTTTCATACATGCACTTTAGACCTCCAACTTATACATAATTGCAAAACCTGCAATAACTACTAGAAAACACCACAAGTAAGATAAAAAAAAATATACTTTGACTTATTTATAAGCTTGAACCTTTATATAATTTAACAATAATACGCATCATGCATTGCTTTACATTTTGAGAATCAAAAGCTTTTGATGTGCTTACTTGTCAAGATTGTTATCATACTGTTAATATAATAATTAGTTATGATGGGTGAGTTCAATGAAAATTGGTAAAAAAGGTGAAAAATAGAAGAACCAATAGGATTACTCTTTTTACTTTAAAACTCAATTTCCATTCGTATCTTTAAAATCAAATATTTTACAAACGACATTACTAAAAATTACATATTCGAAATAAGCGTCTTTTTCTCTTCGATTAGAGATCCAACAAGTTATACTTTCGACAAAAAAAATTTTCTTTTTTGTTGGGTCGTACAAAATATGACTTATGATTTATGAGTAAATATAACATTGGTACACGACTATTCATCAATGGTGGATGTTAACCCACACATGATTTATAACGCCCAATTTCTTTTTATTTTTTTTTATAAAATACCAATCCTGATGTCCCATGACACATATATAAGTGTATCAAATCAATCCCGAGCTTTTGCGATTTAATTTCGGATTAAAATATCAATTTACTAAAAATGACAGGGTTCCCGCCGGATAGGCTTGGGTACCTGCTGGGTAGCCAGTCTTAACCCAAGTTTTGATCAAATCTGAAACAAAGGTACCCGTTTTAAACATATGTACCCGTCGGGTAACCAGCCAGGTAAGGATAGTACCCACCGGGTACCAACAGTACCCGCCGGGTAGTTCATCCTGTGCAGAAAACTCAGGTTTTTGTCCCAATTTCAAACACGCATAACTTTTAACTCGTTAACAATCAATCCACCAAATTTTGCAGACGGCTTTGAATCAACATAATAAACATCTTTCTAGTTTACACTTTTTCAATATTACAAACAACGACGATTTTATGTGTGGGACTAAAACGACACTTTAAAACTAGTTTTTTCACCAATTTTGGCACCAACCCTTTTAGCACTTAACCTAAACTTACAGACCTTATATTCTCATTTATAACTTCAAACATACATAACAAACTTGACCAAAATTACCATTTCAACCTTTTCTCCAAAATGACCCATTTTGACCCTTAGATCAAAACGACCCGTTTTGACATTTTAACCAAAATGCAACTTGGGCGAATTATAACAAGCTAATAGCAACTCGAAAATTTAAAAGTACACTTGTCAAACCTCTTCGCAAGTGAAATTCACGTTCATTCTCCATAAGCCACCTCTATAATCATTTTTAGCATTCGACACATTGGCACCTGTAACATTAAACAACTGAATGGGTAAGCTTTAAGCTTAGTAAGCATACGGGCAATCAAATGAGTAATTTACAACAACAAGTAGCAAGCAACTGCTGAACCACAATAATAACTTAAATCAACAACAACAACTGAATCACAACAACTGTGCAAGTAACAACTAGGCAATTAATCACTGGGCAATTGTAGAGATTATTCTTTCACTATGCGGATCCGCAGCCAATAATCACAGAGCACCATACCACGACGATATGCATGCTAAAACAATATAATGTGCTATGCACATATTCAACAACAACACTATGCTAACAAAGTTAGCTAATCTCTATGCGGTTCCGCGGCCAATAATCACTTAGTACCATACCACGACGATATGCATGCTAAAACAACATAATGTGCTGTACACATATTCAAAAACAACACTATGCTAACAAAGTTAGCAAATCTCTACATATTTGCTCATTTCACATAATTCATCAACAAATATCAACAATTAGAAACAAGATAAGATGAAAGCAATATCAAACTTGATTATGTAAACCTCTTGCTCGGAAGCAATCCGGAATTACACAATTATTTACCCAATTAATCCCTATATACTCACCTTTATGTCGATTACCCGAAAGCATGAGATACATAAAAGCACTACTTCCTTTAGCACCTAAACAATCATAACACATCATATAAACATTCACATATATGGAAATACTCATGCTTTCGATCACTTTATATTAATTATAACTTTGACTCCAATTTGTACACTTTATCACAGCTTCAACTAATTATTTTGGACACCCCTTTTGGACCTTCTAAACATTTCCAAAATGAATATATTTTATACCATTACGAAGGTATTATAGCATACTTTAATGTACAACTTTTACCTTTTCAGAATACATAATACATACCAAGTTATAATCATTTGAAAACAGTGAAAAGCCATTTTGCATTGCTGAATTCTCAACAAACAGCACCAAGTAGCTGTTTTACAACGCATTTTTTAACCACCTAGACATATCCATTTTCAGCAAACTTTATATCGAATTAAAGGTCTTCGACCATACTTTCATTCCCTATTTTCAAATTTTTCTAAAACATTATATACACAAAGTTACAGCCCCTCAAATTTTGCCAAAAACACTTTTACTTTCAATTTTCGCCCAAATTACCCAACGACCCAAAATTGGAATATAATCACCTCAAATATTCCAATCAACATACTAATGATCAAATAACATCATTTACAACTTTTTTTACTTTTTTTTACCACTTTTAAACTTCGTATGATCGGTTTGACCTTTAAAGTCAAACCGAACACAATTACATATTTAAGCATAATTCAATTTATGGTTTAACTACTATTCCTACTACTTTAAACATCATTAGTAATGTCAATTCAACTCATTTAAACTAACCATAGGGTGAGTTAACAACAATTTGTAAGAATCAACCTAAACCCCATTTTCTAATAAGAACAACAAATCGATTTATCAACTTTTGGATTGAATTGATGTTAACCACAATGATTTCTATACTTATACATCACTAATCAATCATAATCCACCTTAATTTCATTTTACAAGTGATCAACACTCAAAACCCCTACAAAAACCCATTTCTAGGTTAAATTGTTCAACAACACATAATCATACCTTGATTAGAATGGTTTAGGAACCTTGAATTCGAGTTAACGAGGTTCAATTTTGATGTTTCCGGCTAGTCTCCATCTCCTCTCTTTCTCTCACGATCTCTCTCGCTCTCTCTCCCGAAGTTTCTGCCTTCTAATTATTAATATGTACGTATATGTGTGTATATGATTATTCATTTAGGTTTAAATTTGATATTTACACCCCTAGTCCCTCTAGTTCCAGTCACTTAAAATAAATCACTTAATTGGTTACTCCCAACTTATTATTTAGATAACTTAAATACTTCACGACTACGTATAGTACACATAATTTATACAACCGTTTATAAATTAAAGCATATACGTATATTATAATATTACTTCAAATTATGGGGTGTTACATGATTACAACTTATTATTCATTCACATAAACAAATATAAATAAGATTTTAAAAATTGCATTCGTTTACGGTCAAAATCACATGTGATTATTGATTTGAGGTTTAATAACATTTGTTTTATAAATGAAATATGTGATAATAACTGATAATCCACATGTGATTTCACCTTTATATTTATTTACATGTATAATTATAGAAAATTATTGAAATCCGTATTTATTTACACATTAATCACATGTGATTACAACTAACTTTTTTCTCCATAGGTTTTTAAATTATCAAATAAAATATTATTATGTGATTTTAAACTTATCATTTGTAAATTTGATTATTCGCATGTTATTATAGCTAGTGATTTAAATCGTATAATTTGATTGTAAATATAATCACATTTGAGTGTTAAATCACATGTGATTTAACATAGGAATTTCAAATATCCATTACAAAATGGGAAAAAAAAAGTTTGTCGGAAGTTTGTCATGTGAAATCTCTAATTAAAGATAAAAAAACGTTGATTTCAACGGTATAATTTTTATAATTTATAGATATACGGTTTGTGAGATATTTAGATTTAAAAAAAATGTGAAAATGGGTAATTAAAAATGAAGCATTTTATTGGTTCCTCTATTCTTCGTTTTTTTGTCATTCTTTATTGAATTTTCCTCTTAGTTATCTTTTTAATATACAAAACTGGAGTTCAGGTTGCCTCATTATGCTTATGTGGCACCAATCATTTGCAGCCAAGTATACAAAAAATTGACGTGTCGACTTCACAATTTTTTCACGGAATAACTAAGCCATGTAGACAAGCTTGCGTGGCACCAATCTTTTCAAAACCGTCACTTAATGCCATTTAATTATTTCCTTTTTAGTTATCCACGTTTGACCATGTTTTTGGGAAACCTTTTATTGATATTAAAAAAATTAATGTCCAATTCTTTCACAAGATATTGTCAATATTTGCTTCAAAAAACAAATTCTTTCCATACTAATAATTCCCTAAATTGTATAACTAAATTCATACGTATTTCCATACCCCAAACCAGAATTCACCAGGCACGGATTGTAGATCAATTTGTAAGTTTTGAAAAGTTCCTTCTTTTCTCTAAATTGTGTTTTTATGTACTTACTGTTAATTATGCTTATGTTTACACGTATACTTATATGTCTGTTGTGTATGTTGTATCAGATGTTTTGGTAGGTTTTAGTAATTTGCGATGGAAATGGATTTTAGTTTCATCTTTCATAGAATTGAAAAGGAATTTGTTGGCATTTGTTTTATTTAATTTTCGCTAATGAATTTTATGGGATAAAATTGTTTGCTAGAAAATTCCTATTGTGTTGTAATAGTTGAATGGTGCTACCAATTTAGTTGATTGAGGAATATGCTTGACAACAATGCACACTGACTATATGCGTCAATGCTAGATATGTACTGATGAATTTTTGTTGAAAATATGAAAATTATATCGTACTTCTTTTTGCTTCCTGCTGCATGATTTGTTCAATTAATGAGTAACGAGGTGACCACCAGTAGTTTTAAGATACCAACCTCCACGAATCATGCAAGGAAGTGAAGAAAAAGGATACGTTGAGAATAAGAATGATGAATGTACAATGGCTATATATGGCTTATTATTATTGTTTTATGTCATGACAATTTTTCATCCCCCATACTTTTTGTCATGCTAGCAAGCCGTCTAGATTTGTGTAACAGAAAAAGTTGTAGTCTTCGTTTATATGTGTTAGATAACAAAAAAGGCATGGGAAGGTGTCATCCGTTTCATATCTTTTGATACAATTCTAAGATATAATACGACACCATAATTTTTACATGCTCATTTGTCTTTGTTTAATTTGTCCGCAATAAAACATGGACAAAGCTTGCACCTATGTTTGAAACATCAATCCGAGAAAGCAGAACCAATCCATGAGGTTCAGGGTTGTCACCTCATGGCGACAACAAGCGTTTGGCAATTTCGAGGAAACCATGGAGTACATACTCATGGACGAAGAGGTATATGTAGTTTTCTGGCTGTGGCACATATTCAGTTCTTTCCATATCGGTATTTGATTGAATTTACTATTTTTTAAATTGAACATAACAGGACGTTAAGATTCAAGCATCCAAATGCTCAATACAAAGTTGTGGACAGAGTAGGCAAATTGCTCAATACAAATGCGACTGTGTATATTAGCAATTTTGTTGTGGCCGCTTATGATAGTAAATATGTTGCTCTAAACAACAAATACAAACTCGTTTTGTTTCATGCGACAAATGTCACTCCAGTCAGTGATTGGTCTGGCTCAATGTATAGGTTTCAGTTTGTGTCGTTCTCTGATATTCTTTCAAATAAGTTAACGACCTAAAAGTGTGAATTACATGGATCATTCTTGTGGTTTGCAAGTAATAACATCAATCGTCCTTCTATCTTCAAAATTACATGGATCGTCCTTGTGGTTTGCATGCTCACGGTCTTTTTGCACATGTTAAAGGCTAGCAAACTTATTTAATGATCCGTTTAATATCAAAAGTAAAAGGACGATTGGTATTTTTTTTTTGCAAACTACAAGGATGATCCATGTAATTCACTCGACCTAAAATGATGACAAATAGTTGAATGATCAAAGTAAATAGGAATTAAAAGTGTTGCAATCAAGCCTAGATTTGTTTTCTTGTTGCATAAGTTGTAACCAATATTCGCAACGATAACTAATTGTGGTTCGTATTTAGTACCATTTGCCGTAAAACCAATCCATTAAGCAAATGCCAAAGATAATTAAATCTCATGAATCATGAACTGAACTGGTCTATCATTATTTTAGACAGTCCCGGCCCATTTTCATGGGGCCGGTTCAAGTCTTCGGCGTCAACTGGTCTCACTTTGTTTTGGGCTTTGTTTTCCATGCATATTTACTTATGAATATGTAACCTTTTGAATCCACAACCTCATTATTATTGGAACGCAAATTAAATAACAAATAGTTGATGGTGCATGCAATTGTATGATTAAACGACAACAATTGCATGTGTTTGGTGGAAATGAGTTTTCAATGCTTCCGATGTGAGGAAAAACAACAAAAGTGCGTGTGGGCACAATGTCAAGTGATTGAGTGAGAAAGAAGAGTGACTAAAAGCAGAAATACATTTCGAGTGAGAAAGAAGAGTGACTAAAAGCAGAAATACATTTCTCCCGATAAGCGAAAAGAGTCGAAAAATACTTTTGTCATATTCATATGTATTATATAATTAACCTAGATGCATCAAAAAAGTAATATCATCTTTAATTTATAACTTATATTGCAAGTTTATTACATACAATACAACTATAACTATTAGAAGCACAATACATGCAAAAGACTGCAATGGTCGCCTAGTGATGGAGACATTCATCACAAAGTTGGTCATGAGCTAAATTAGCATTCGCATGTCTCTTTAACAACAATTTACGCAATTCACTTATCTTATATTGACCATGTGACTGGTCGATAAGAGTCACCAGAGAGTCAGTAATTTTTTTTCTTTAATACTTCGTACAATAATACAACGATCTTCATTTCTTCAATTCCGCCTTCATTGTAACGACGACGACAACATTAGATCTTTTAACAAACTAGTATTTTTATTTTATCAGAAGTACCTTTGAGTTTTAAAGGAACAAAAAAGGAAGAAAGCAAGCTGCTAAGAAGAAAGCAAATGTGAGCAAGTACATTACTTAAGGCATACTCAAGTAACCAATTAATATGTTTGATGAACTTTAATTTTAGTAGGGTAAGGTGTATTAAAAAGTTTGACTTACAAAGTGTTCACATATTCCTCGAGGAAGGGTGCTTGTGTTGGTGGAAAATGATTAATGATTAGACGATGATGAATGGTGGCGTATACTACAACCCACCCATCTCTGCCTCCCACTTTCCTCTACGCTTTATTATCACTACATTTGGAAATTCGTTTTTATACTTGTTTCTTTAATCTAGCTAATATATTTCTTAATCTTCAATAAGTAGGTTTTTAAGTAGGGTGAAGAATAAGAGGAGGCGGCTTCAAATGAGATGAAGGAGAGACTGACTGAATTCATTGCAGTTGAGGAACAAATTTGTAAGTGTGAAATGCAGTGTTGTTAAAATACAGTGTTTCTTTGGTAAGATACAGTGAAACTGAACAATAATTTTGTACTCAAACGTAGTGAATTTGATATGTCCCTCATTTCTCTCCTTTAAGATCTTTCCCTCGAAACCTTAATCTTTAAGTATATCCACATTGAATCACTTTATCTTAATTGTTACAATTACATAAAATAAAAGGTGGTTATGTTTTGATAAATGCATAATAAAATGAGATATCGTGTATACAGAAAAGTTATAAAGTTTGTATATACATTAATTAATTTATATAGATAATTTTGATGCATATAATTTATGTTGAATAGAGATACAAATGATTATATCGAAAAAAAAGTTAACTTTATTAACTTTTTAAACATAATAGATTAACTTTATTCTACATATTCTTGTTTATTATATCTTCTGATATAATTAACAAAAACAATCACCGTTGTGCTCAAATAAGTAGTGGTAGGACCGAAGGTTATTGGTTAGTGGTATCGATGTAAACTTTTAATTTTTATTGTGAGTTAAAGTTCAGAGGTAAATATGTGTTTATTTTCGTAAAATATATACATATATTTGTAATGGAGTTTGTGAATTTTATGTCTTTCCAAAAAAATTAATGGTAAGGCATTGTTTGATTTTATTTTTATTTTTCTCTAACTTTTTAAAATTCTCATTTTATTTTATTTTTAGTTGTGTTTACTCCCCTATAAACCTCACCTCATCCTACACTTGTCCACCCCTTATTTCATTTTCCAAACCCCTCATTCCCATAATCCCATTCACATCAATGACGCACTTCTCCAATTTCATTCCCATCTTCTTTATTACTATTCTAATGATCACCGGAATCATCCATTCCAGATCACCCACCACCACACTCAATTCCAATTCCCGTGATCAAATATCCTGTACTATGTGCGACCAATGCGAAAACCCATGCCAACAATCTCCATCACCACCACCACCTCCACCACCGTCATCCGTCACCAACTGCCCGCCACCACCATCTCCACCATCCTCCGCCGCCAATCCCCCGCCCGCCACCCCGGTCACCCCTTCCGTTCCTAACTTTCCATATTACTCCCCTCCACCACCAAATTCCAGCGGTGGTAGTGGTGGAGGTGGTTTCGGCTACCCTACTCCGCCGCCGCCTAATCCAATTCTGCCATATTTTCCGTTCTATTATTATAATCCGCCACCGGCTCAACAGAATTCTGTTTCTGGTCAATTAAATATCAACGTAATGGTTCACATCATTCTACATCTTTCCTTTTTACTATTATTAGTATTTGATTTGATGTAGGTTTTATTTTATTTCTAACTGTTATTAAACAATCGAAGAAGAAGAAGAAGAACGTTGTCACCGATCATCGACGAAAATGAAGAGTTCTGTCATGAAATTTACTGTTTTTTTTTCTTTCTTTTTTTGATGAATTAATTAATTGTAGTATTTACTATCTCAATCAATAATGAGAGTAAATTTTTGTGACGTTGACACCTAAACTAACTCATTGCTCAACTATTAGGGATTTATTATACGCTACTTTCGTATCATTAATATTGGAGTAAAGTCATGATGTTTGTCATTCGTTCTCGTGTTAAGTTTTTTGCGGATTCAGTCTTTTGACTCGAATTTTCGTTTCACTGTCCGTCCCTCCTGGAAGGGTAAAAAAGTCTTAAAATTACAAAGGTATTTTAGTCGTTTAACGAGGGATGAGGAACTGAGAGTAAAACGAAAACCCGTGTCAAGAGACTAAACCCACAAAAAACTCGACCGAAAACGAGGAAAAAATGTATGACATATTAGGAAAAGGAATGTAATTTCTGTTTTGATGCTAATTTTATAATTTATTTATTGTGTTAGCAAATAGCCATTGTTGTATTTGATGAACTTGTTTTCTTGATTCTCAGCATTTAACATTTTACTTATAAAGTTATTATTAAAATCACTAAATCATTTTATCGCACGTTTGATTATAAATCGTTCATTGTCGATGATAACAATTTAACAAAACATATGGGAGTTGGCTAAGTGGTACTCGTTAACTTGGGAGGACCCCAATTCTTTCATATTTAGGGACGTCTAATATTCAGTCTTCTTTGAAAGAGGTTTACTTGAAACAAGTATGTGTGACGGTAACTTTGATCATGATCTCCGTATAACAGTCGGCTATCAAATGTGATGTAGAAAACACAATTAAAATAACAATAAAGCAATCCTAGATGAGTAGATTATGGTAGGCCATACTTTCACTTATCAAGTAAAAAATGGTTACATAATTAAGAAAGTTATACAATCGTAACTAATCAATGGCTACATCTATTTTGTGAAAGTAAATAAATTTAAAAGACAGACATATTTGTGGCTCAATCATCCCTAAGAAAATGTAAATGGCAAGCTGTCAAAAGCATAAAGTGGCAATCAATAATATTTGGGCTTTAAATTTTATTCGCTTTTGGGTTACCTTTGCAACAAATGGGCCATCAAAAAAGGAAAAGAAGGATAATTTTTTTGTTTTTTTAATTGTTTAGCATACAAGCAACTCAACATAACTTTGTTCCAAAAGTGTATCCTCACTATATCATATACCCTTAGCGAGTTAGCGGCTTAGCTATTTCCAATTTTTATTTAGCCTTATTTGAACAATATTTTCACTTTTAATACAAATTTCTATAAGATTATGAAATTGTAAAATGTGATAGTTAGGTATCTAATACGGAGTAACAATAAGTACATTTGCTTCCAATTTGCCTTCACCAACTCTTCTTGCCTGTTTTAATAAATTATCTGATAAGAATGTTGAATGTCAACGATTCGTTACTCTCCGTTTTACGTTGCTAACCCAAATATCTAGGTTGAACTAGATATTGGGTGGTAAACCCGAGATTTTGGTGGTGAGCATGGCTCACCGTGGATAATGTTGGTTCAGAGAGCATGGAGGCTATGTTTGGATATTGCAAGTGCATGTGTATTAGTTGTCTTGTGTATTAAAGGCAAATATTGAGCTTATTAGAAATAAATTTTTAACTTTAATCAATACAAATACTTTTTAAGTGACTTTATTTTATAAATATTTTCCGAACATGCATTTGATGGTAAAAATAATCCGAGATACATTTCATTTGGGACCAATTTGTGGTCAAGTTTTCTGGTCTCTTGGTATACTTGCTATATATTTTGGACCAATTTGTGTTATGGAATCAAATTGTTTTACTTAATATGTCAACGATGTTCTTGATGAGCTATTTGAACCTTGAAACAAATTACAATTATCTTACTTTTTGAAAGTTTGTAGTTATCAAATGTGTATATTTTTGTTTGTAAAATAGAATCACAACCATCTTTTTTTTAATTTTCTAAACCTTTATACTTTCTAGATACTAATGTACATGGATATTATTTTATTTTTTGGCTTAAAAGAATGGGAGAAAGAAAGTGGGCCCGGAGGAGAGGGTGGTGAATGGTGAAAGACCATGATCGAGTTATTGAGTAGAAGCATCGTTTATTTGATTTAAGTTGCTTTTCCCTTTTTACTACGAGTATCGATTGTAATGTTGACATCAATATACTCGTAATGTTGACATCAATTGTAACGTTGACATGTGAAATTAACTAATTATAAAATAATAATTTGTTTTATTTTACATTTTGCAACTTTTAAATTTTTTAAAAAAACAAATTTAGTTTCTACTTTTAGCCAACAACAACACCATCTATTTTCCATATTTTATGTATCTGTGAAAGCAAAGCCATGGTTTCTCAATTAGAATCCATTTTTGGGGCTTTGCGGACCTTTTGGCACGACACATTTGCGTTTTCAATAATCTTTTGGCACGACACATTTGCTGAATCTGTGCATATGTGAAAATTGATATATTGCTGAATCTGTGCGTATGTGAAAATTGATAGATAAAATATGAAAAAGTAAAATTTATTTGAATTCTCATTAATCGTGATTATTATATCATCCTTACTTGAAATTATTATTATAAACTTTAAAGAAAGCAGTAATTAAGTGGTTAAGGGTAAAACTGTCATTATATAAAAAGTATGAAAGAGAAAACAGTAATGATTATGTTTTTATTAAATTGTATGTTTTTTTTGTCAGATGACAATTATTTTGGAACAGAAGGAGTACAAAACTTATGTAATATTCACAGTACACTTCTTATCCCCTACCAACTTATCACATATGTTTGAAGAGAAAAGTTCATTAACGAACAACATTTTTTGAAAAAATGAGAGTACCAATGAGAATGATTCTGATGTGTAAAGTCTAATTATAAAATAAACTTAGAAATACCGCAATTATCTATTACACAACTAGGTAAGTGTACCCTATCTGTATAGTATAGCTACAGTAAGTCTGGTTCGATCTATAAGGAATGTGTATTCAAGAGTTGTATTTAAATGCAATTAATCTAGACAAGTAATGTAAATGTGGGGTTTTGCAACCGTGTTGTTGCTTTGCGATTTAACCTAATTAAACTTAAATAATGAAAGTGAATTCTGAAGAATCGATTGAGAAATAACTTTTATCAGGTATTAAGAACGACATTCACTTGGATTATTTCAATAATGACTTCGGGGTGTTTGTAAAAACCAGTTTATAAAAGTTGCAATGGTAAATATAATTAAACTAGGATTAACGTTCGCTATTTTCTACACCTTAATTTCAATTCACTAACTTAAAATTTAATCTAGCGAAAGACATTCGCCAAAATCACTATCTTACACGTTTGAGTTTCGTTGTCTAACTTATTTAAAATCCTTGTCCGCGATCAATTAACAATCATACATAGACATATATTTTTTCAGGTTTAAAAGATTGGTATTTATAGTGAAATCTGAAATCTGGTGCTGGCCCGACTAAGTACGCGATCCTAGTAAAAATAGAGTACGCGATCCTGGTAAAAATAGTACGCGATCGCGTACTCATAGTTGGTACATGATCCTAGCAAGTCTACGTGATCGCGTACGTTCTACTTGGAGTCTTCTGTCTCATTTTCTTTGTAAGCTACACGAACCTAGGGACCTTACGCGATCGCGTACTAATAAGTAGTACAAGATCCTGACACTTTTCTCACGCGATACTGGCAGTTTCAGACTCGAATTCAAATATTTGCTCCAAAACTTCACCAATCGCGCTCCTTTCACCATTTCTTAAGCATTTGTACCTGAAATCAATTTTCAAACTAATAAGTATCGTGTTCACGAAATTGACTATAAACAAATACAAAAACAATGATATTGCGAGATATAAACATGTACAAATGAGCGATATCAGCTCCACGTGTACAAAAATCCATTTACCCCAAGATCTTAAAAAATTAATTATTTCACAAACAGCAAATCGAAATTATGAAAATTGCAACATAAAATTCAGCGTTTTCTCCGATTCGATTAGACATCTCACAAAGGTATACTTTCGACGAGTTTTTTTTTTCATTTTTTGGTGGGCCAAAGTAAGCGTGCCAAATTCATAAGTCTTGAGAGGCAACCCCTTCGAGTATGATTGTTGGATGGCCATGATCACCTCGGGTGTATTGACCTTGCCATGCAACCGGACAATTTTTTCAAGGCCAGTGCATACAATCGATACTTCCGAGCATGCCCGGAAAACCATGCAACTCCGCATGACGTTGATGTAACCGTTGCACATCTTGGAGTGTTGGTCTTCTTAAGTACTCGGTCAAAAATAGATGAAATATATACTTACAAAAGTTGTCCAAACAATCGTACGATGTTTGTTGACCCATATGTAAATATTCATCAAACGCGTCCGCTGCACAACCGTATGCCATTTGGCGTACAGCATAAGTGACCTTTTGGTAAACATTAAAACCAAATCTTCCGGTCGCGTCTTGACTTTGATGAAAGTAAGCAAGTAGTCTGGTAATGGATGATTAGAGTACGACAATATACGTTGACATATACGGATAAACAACGGTCGACTCATCCGAAAATGTCGCTGAAAGTAATCTAGAGGGAATGTTGGTCGCTCGGCAAAGTAGTCTTGAAACAAACGTTGAGCGGCACCTTCTCGATCTCTAGGTAAATATCTTCTTGGTGCACGAGGTATACGGTTTGATGATTCGGCATCATCGTCCGAATCCATTTCTTCCGCGTCTAGCTTATTGAGCCTAGCGATCGGATCGAAAATTTGAGTGACGCCATAAAAATCTTCCTTATCGGAGTCGGACGACATTTGAATGTAGTAGTATAAATTGTTGAAAATATGAAGGTTGTAGAAATAAAATGAAAGTTGTGTGTTTATTTGAGTGAATGTGTATATGTATTTATAGTGTGTTTGGGTTAGGTAAAAATTAAAAAAAAAAAAAAAAAAAAATTAAACGGCTTTATGACCGTTTTTTTTCTAAAAAATTAATTTTTTTTTTGTAACGGTCAAAATCGAATAAAAAAATAATAATCAACGTCCGTTCCCGTCGCAAAACTGACGCGAGAAACCGACAGCCCCGTGCCAACTGCGTCGGCTACGTCGGCAAAAACCGACGGCCGTTAACAGAGGTCTTATAATCATGGTAACCAAAACTAATTTGAAAATCAATATATTAATTCTGTTTTAGGCTTATTCGATCCAAAATACTAAATTATCTAATCCTATATATAATCCAAATAGTTCATATGGATAATTCGGTTATTTCCGAATACTAAACACCCCTTAATACTTGATCTGCTAATAATAGCAACTTCTTGTAAACTCATTATATTATTATATTATATATTATATTATACAGTGATGATTTTCATAAGAAAATATGAATAATTCGCTGGTGGGTAAGTTGCAAAAAATTTTTTTTTTTTTTTTTTTTTATGTTAAATTGTTTGTTCCATTAGTAAAATCTTAACCGGCTCATACAGTCATACCAACAATTTATCTTGTTTAGTGAATATTATCTGTAAGTCCAAATGCATACTAATTATTCCATGTAAAAAAAAACAACCATCAATATAGTTGACTTTTGGTAAAAACATATCGAAGTATCCTCCCACTTTGTTGGATGTCATCATAAGTCAATAACATATGTACTCTTGAATTTTAAGGTTTAAAAATAAACTATAGTGATGTATCAATGTCGTCTTCTTCATAAAACACAAATATTCCCATTATTTAACTATCAACACAATTATGATTGAACATGTATTGTTTTTTCTTATGTTTTTTCAATTGATGACATACCAAAACGTTAAATTGAAGTTCCTAATTAAAGTACGACCGCATCAAATGATCAAAGTTGTATTTCTTTTATGCTTTTACAAAAGTTTTCACCTTACTACATGTATCTTTTTCTTTCTTTTTTGTTTAAAATAGAGATCAAATCAAACGTCACAAATTTGAGTGCAGAGGAAATTACATTCTCCGTCCTTGATGTTTCTCGTACATTTCACTTCTCGTTATCAGGTCGGATTTTTACGAGTTCAGTCACTTGACTCAGATTTTCATTCCACTCTCCATCCTTTATTCCTCATTAAATGACTAAAATACCCTTATAATTTCAAGACCTTTTTTACCCTCCGAGGGACGGGGAGTGAAATGGAAACTCGAGTGGAGGGACTGAACCTTCAAATAAACTCAACCCGGAAACGATGAGTGAAATATACGATAAAGATGAATATAAATTTACTCTTGAGTGTACTATAATTGAACCACTTTTTAGTTGATTCATGTATAACTTTGCTATGTTTTTAGTTATTAAACTTAGCTACATATTTTCACAAAACTATGTTCTTAGAATCGCATACTTTGTAATTTGTAAAGATGAAATATATATATATATATATATATATATATAGTACGGATCAGGAGGGAAACAATTTTTTGAGAGAAATAGGGAAGCTAACCATTCATTCGCGATGAATGATAATCAAACGTAAAAAAAACATATTTTTATCAAAAAATATTAATCAAAAACGATGTTATATATACTAATATTCATAGATAAACTTCTTTTTATAACTTATAATATCATATGATGAATATTAAGAAAATTTTCCAGCATTCATCATTAATGAATGTTAACCGAAGTGGATATTATCAGTTTCTTTAAAAACTTATTCGTTAACATTCGTCCACGATGAATAATAATTAAAACATATAAAAACATATTTTTATCAATAAATATTAGGGTAGGGTTCAAATGAGAATGACAAAAGTATTGAGAATAGGGGAACTAATAGGAATGCGCCACGTGTCACAAAACTCACTTTCCCCCATCGTTTTAAAAACTAAATATCTCACAAACGACAAGTCGAAAAATTATGAAAATTGCACCACAAAATTTAGCGTTTTCTCCTCTTCGATTTAAGATCTCACAAGCTATACTTTCGACGAGTTTTTTTTCCATTTTTTGGTAGGTTTACAAATTATTAACACATGTGTTAGTGTTGCGTTTAGGGTTTAGGGTTTGGGTTTAGGGTTTAGGGTTTGGGTTTAGGGTTTCGGGTTTGCACCTGAAACCATAAACCCCAAACCCTAAACCCTAACCCCTAAACCCTAAACCAAAAACGCTTTACAAAACCCTAAACCCTAAATCATACTAAACCCTAATCCTAAACCCTGCTAAAACCTAAACTCTAAACCCTTAACCATGCTAAACCCTAAACCCTAAACCCTAAACCCTAAACCCTAATCTTAACCCTAACCGCAAATCAAATGTACAACTAATCAGTAACACATGTGTTACTAATTTGTAAAACCCAACAAAAAATGAAAAAAAAAAGAAACTCGTTGAAAGTATAGCTTGCGAGATCTTAAAATTGAAGAGGATAAAATGCTGAATTTTATGGTGCAACTTTTATAATTTTTCGACTTGTCGTTTGTGAAATATTTAGTTTTTAAAAAGATGAGGGAAATGGATATTTGATGAAAATGAGTGGTTGAGATTGATTTCTCTATTCTCACACAAAGTTGTTGTATTCATTTGAACCCTATTTATAAATATTAATCAAAACTACTATTATAACTACTAATATTCATCAATAAACTATTTTTTTATAAACTATAATATCATATAATGAATATTGAGGGAATTCGCTAACATTCATCGTTGATGAATGTGTAGTTTCCAGAAAATAATGATTTCCTCTAAATTCGGAATATATATATATATATATATATATATATATATATATATATATATATATATATATATATATATATTTGTTACCATAGATTTTGGACCGAATATATAAGTTGAGAAATAATTTAGATACAAACAATTTATAAAATTTGGAATACAAAATGAGGTGTCATCAATCAAGAAGAGAGAGAGTATTGGAGAAAGAAAAAAGAACCAGTATAATTATGATACGTCAGTTTGTATTTTGTAATTTGTAGAAGTTGTTTATAACCGTAGCATTTCTCATATAAGTTTGTTTGAATTAACAAGTCAAATGGTTAAAAAGAAAAAAACAACATGCTTATCGTGAACTTTATTGGCTTTGCAATAGTCAAACTAACTTTTGTTTAGTGGTAATGCATTGTAAAATCAGCTAAATATATACATTATCTTTTTGTACTTGTTTTTATTCTAATTTATTGCACTTTATATCAAACAAGCCAAGCAAAAGGAACCCACAAGACCAAAGGATGTCAAATTTAACAAATTGAACCCAAATGTTAGCTAGATTGCAATACAAATGATCATCAACATTTAAAGATAGTTAGTAGTACAAATGAGTTGTCAACAACAAACCACCAAAATATGACCCTTTTTTACTCGGATCATTAGGGAAACTACTAGAGTCAATTAGTTAGGGTTTTCACTTTCCCCAAATTTCAATTTAAGGAAGAAAAAACAAATAAATAAATAATCAAATCATGAATACAAAGATCCACCACAAGAAATAGCCATTAACAATATAGCAGCTTGTTCTTCTTCTCTTAACTTGTTCCACCATGGCTTCCCTCTTTCATATGATGATCTTTTTCTCTTATGTTGTTGTTGTTGTTGGTGTTGCTGCTGCTGCTGCTGCTGATGTTGTTTTTTATTTTGTGCTTTGTTTTGTTTTAATACCATCAATCTCACTTTCAACTTCAAATCACCATTTTGTTTTGAACTTTTGAATGCTTTTCTTCCAGTTTTATCAAATCCACTCATTTGTGCCCTTCTCTTCTTGTTGTACTTGATCCCACACGCATTACAAAGCGACTTCAAGAAGAAAAATAAATTAATCAGTACTTGTAAGAAATCGTAAACATTGTTTTGAAAACCGGATCGGATAATGTGAAGTAACATACTTTAGGACCGGCCGGACCGCCTCTCCAAAGAGGAGTTGTAGTAGTTTTACAATCACTACAACATTTCGAAGATGTTTCATCTTGAGTTTCAACTAAACTCTGCAGAATTAGTTGTGATTTAAATATTAAATAAAACTTGAAATAAAAAATTAAAAATGATTTAAATATGTACCTTATTTTTCAGATCCATGATGACGATTGCAAAGAAATTTAAAATGTGTGTGTGATGATGGTGTTCATAGATATGATCATTCAATGTGAGTGAGTGAAGAAGGTGAGCCGTTGGGTTTGTATTATATGTGCAGCCTTTGGGTTAATATGACTTTGACTGAAGAGAAGAAAATTAAAAATTAAAAATTAAAAAATAAAATATTTGAATTATTATTGGGAATAGGGAGGGAAGTGTGTGGTGTTGGTAGCGCGGGTCGGCGGGACACAAAACCCTAAATTTGTTTACATGTATGGTTGATTACAATCCTACCCCTCACTTCCTCGTTGTGAATTTGTGGTACGTTTTAAACGAGTGAAATCTCAATTTCTATCATAATTTATATTAATCTATAACTATGTACTTTTAATCTTATAAATTTACAAAAAATATAAAACGAAATGAGTCCCTCAGGGTAAAATGTCACTATTTGTCATCCATATAGTCTAATATTATATAGTCTAATATTATAAATGATAACTGTCAACAACTATCACTATCTCTTTCATTCTCATTATTATCATGCGTCAGCTATCATTTACTTGTTACACTATCAAACTACAAAAAAATCATTTTTAGAACGACAAACCTACATTTCTATTCCACATACTCTCTAATATGTACAATCTCACCTACATATATACAAAATTATCTTCCAATGAGATTTGAACTCATAACTTCTTGATTGATGTGTTTCTCATGTACCACTCAGCCGCAAGCCCTTTGATAGTAAGATTATTACAAATTAAATTAGTCTTTTATTCCAAACTCTTATATAAATATCGATAGCAACAAGTAGGATATAAAGTTATGGTTGTTTAAAATACTTGTTTAATTTTCATAGAATATTTGTAGAGCATAAATTGTAATAATCTACCACAATGTTGCCAAAAAGGAAAAAGGTTGACATGAACGACAAAATTCGGGGTATGTTATAGTGGTTGGTAGTAAGCGACACCAGGACCCTCAACGTAAGCGTTCATTGACACTTTTTGTCTCTAAACATTTTTATATACAAAAACAAGTACACAATCATTGATTACTTTCTTTTACTCCAATAAGGACCGCATTATGAGTGACAAACGATGTATATAATCATAATTTCCAGCTTATAATGCCTACATCATTATCACAAACTTTGTTTTTTCTTTTACGTTTATTTTTTTGAAAAAAAAAAAAACATGAATTTTATTAACCTTCTATTAGTTGAAAAACTGCAAGATATATCTTGAATCAGATGACACTCGTCACCATTGAGTAAAGATATCCATAAGAAACAAATTAGCTACAAGTGACTTGTAGGATACTAATTGCGTACTCGCACGATGCAACGGAAAAAATATCTAAATCAGTAAAAAAATAATATGATAAAGCGTTACAAAGTTAATGCGAATAATATTCTTTTAAATATGTATATGATAACATAAGTAGTTAGCTGACAATGTACTTTCGATTTACGATCGTAAAAGGCGCTATCTTATATTAAGAGTTGTTTTTTAAGCCCCGGTTAACATTGATAAAGATACAAGATGTCATTTGATTAAATTATTATAATCAATTTAAAAGTGTATTGATGAATGCAAAATAATCAAGTGAAGAATTAAAGAAACATTATTATAGAGAAGAAATAGAAAAGTGTCCATAACAATAGTTTTGTTTTTATCTCAGGGAGATTGATGTAATTTCTCATCTTTAAAACACCAAGGAAGTAAAGAAAAGTTTAAACACTTTATAATGTAATATAGATAACATGTCACATGTGTTTGGACATTCACGCGCACGTGTTTGCAACGGTAGCCTAATATACAAGGGAGGACATGAAGCATAAAAGAGAAGTTCGTTGCTTTAAATCTCATCTTCATGTTCCTTAAATCACGAGTTACGCGATTTACATCCTTCATGTTATTTGTCGACCGGTCAATAGGGCCGTCAAAGGGTCGGTTACCCTTTTTATATGCACACGCACAAATATATCATTCAGTTATATATATATATATATATATATATATATATATATATATATATATATATATATATATATGTATGGGAGCGTTCAAGAGGGATGTACTTTTTGGAGGAAGGCGAGAATCGTTACTATTCGTCAAGAAGCATCTTACCTTTACCGATCAAAATGTCAACAAAAAATTATTTTTACCGATAAATAGTAATGAAAATCGATGCTATAAAGAATCATTTTTAAGTCATAACATTAGGTGATAAATATTTATTAAATAATTGTTAACATTCATCATAATGAATATTAACTAATATTCTTCACGATTAATGTTAAAACATAACATTTTGACAAATATTTTTAATTATAATATTCATCATAATTAATTTTAACTAACATTTATCGCGATGAATATTAACGATTTTGGATATAATATTCATCAATTTATGTTATAGCCTACAAAAAGAATTTATCAAGGAAGCTTAACATTCATAGCATCGATTCTGATCAACATGTATTAAATTTCACTTTTTATTTTTGAAATTTGTATAGGCGAACGTAAGATGCTCCGTGATGAATATTACACTTCTCCCCAAAAAAAGTGTTTCCCCATGGATCATCTATATATATATATATATATATATATATATATATATATATATATATATATATATATACAGGGTTCATATACAGAGGGAAACACTATTTTCTGGGAAAACAGAGAAGCTACACATTCATCAACGATGAATGTTAGCGAATTCCCTTAACATTCATCATATTATATTATAGGTTATAGAAAATAGTTTATTGATGAATATTAGTAGTTATAACAGTGGTTTTGATTAATATTTATTGGTAAAAATATATTTTTATACGTTTTGATTAGCATTCATCGTGGACGAATGTTAACGAATAATTAGTAGGTATAACATCGGTTTTGATTAGTATTTGTTGGTAAAATATGTTTTTTTAAGTTTGATTATTATTCATCGCGAATGAATTGTTAACTTCCCTACTTCCCTCAAAAAATTGCTTCCCTCTTGATCCCTACTCTCTCTCTATATATATATATATATATATATCAACTATATATATGGTTTTATCTTCTAATAAACTTGTGTTAAAAAAGGAAGAGGAAGATAGTACAATATAACAAAAACATGTAGCACTTCTGATGTATTATTATACTAGGCCTTGAGCCCATGCGATGCACGGCCATTTATAAAATACAATTATATTAATTTGTAAGTTTAATGTTGTTAATTAAAAAATACAATTATCATTGTGATAATGATTAGTAACATAAATTAAACAAGGAGTATGTTTGGCAAAACGAGCTGTAGGCTGTAGGCTGTAGCTGTAGCTGTAGGTTGTAGCTGTAAGTTGTAACTTTTAATTGAAGCTGTAGGCTGTAGATATATTTTTCTAAATGTGTTTCGTAAAGTAGCTGTAGCTATAATTGAAATGAGTAAAATGACGATAAAGGACAATGATAAAAATAATAAAATTAAATGGTATATATATTTAATATAATAATTCATAATATAAATAACTAAATTATTTATATTTTGGTTAACATATTTGTTTTCTTATAAGTAGGGTAACATTATAAAAAATATCCATAGTTAATAGTTATAATATGAAACTACTATATTATAATAATATAAAATAATATGTATAGTATATGTATAAAAATAATATAATAAATATAACTAAATATAAATTTGACAAATAATATTTTAGTGTAAAAACGATAATGATTCAAGTATCACTTCTTAATATTAAAATTATATGTATATGTATTAAATATTTTGATACAATAATGATTATGAGTTAATGTATTACATACTATATTTCGCGTAGTACTAATATGAACATGTCCACTGTTATTATGAAAAGTGTTTATAATATTTATTTTGAGGAACGTCAGTATTGTTAATTATTAATTAGGTTTAATTCCTTATTAATTTATTGAAAACAAAAAGGACAATAACTTCGAAAAATTATTTGGATAACTAGTGCCGATAAACTAACTAGTCTCAAATTGTAAATATAAATGACGAGGGCAATCATGTAATTATATTCATTAAAAGCTCTTTTTAATTTTCAAAGCTTGTAGGATTAGCTTTTCATTTACAAGCTTTGATGTAACGTAAAAAGTCATGTTTTTACGTACATTATTCCTCGCTATTAGTTAGTGAAAACATCTTAAAACAATATTTTTTTACTAAAATTCACTAAAGTAGTTAAAATACAGACGTTGTAGCAAAAATCATTGAAAACGATCAATTAACAAGCAAACCAAAGCAAATAAACTTTACCCGATTCCTCCACTTATATTTACCTTATGTTACCACTGCCGGCACAACCTTCTTTTATTTTTTATTTTTATTTTCTTTAATAAAAATAAATAAACAACAATATCTCTGCATTTAATTCTAAAACCATTTTTATGGTAATAATCATTAAAAGTTTTGGCGCTTGTTGTCTATTTATCTGCTCAATACAAAAAGTGCACGTGCTTCAGCGTTACTGTTGCAGAGAAAGGGATAAACCGTCAAGTGGGTCCCATTTAACGGAAATTTAATTTCTTCAAATACCCACTTCTGTTTTCCCCTTTTCTTCTTCACCTGTACTTGCACATCCAAAATTACACAGAGTTTGTAAGCCTTAACCTAAATCGCTCAACCATTTTCGAAACCAATCTCACAAATTCTTCATTTAAAATGGCTGATCAACGGGCTTACACGGCACCTGCCAACATCGCTGCGGCTAAACCCTTCAAACAGGGTAAACAGGTAAAACTCTGTATAAGTAATCAAGTAGCTACCATTTCCATTCCTGACTCTAAAAAGAATAAAGGGTTTGAGGAACTAACTGCTTTTATGTCTGCTCATCCATTAAGGGGAGCATTCTTTAACTCAGTCCCTCAAATATACCCACATTTTTTAATGGAATGGTGGTATACTTGCTCCTCAAATAGTACCAATACTGCAATTACTGGTACTATTGATCATGGTAAACGGGCAGTTATCATTGATCAGGAGCTAATTAGGAATGTCTTAGACTTGCCTTTGGGAAACAATTTTGAACCCATTCCAACCAAAGAAGCAGCAAGGGCTTCTCTTACTTTGGTTGGATATACCAAAGAAAAAGGTACCATCTTGATGTCAGGATTCACCCCCAGATGGAAATTTTTAATCTCTGGCATCATTAGAAGTCTAGGAGGAAAATCTGGTAGCACAGGGGAGTTAAATGAGTTTGAAACTCAACTGTTGAGCTCATTCATCACAGGTTTAAACATCAACTTTGCAGAGTTGTATTTTAAAGAAATTTTAAAACTAGTGAATGAGTCACAGAGAATTTTTAATGTACCTTTTATAAGGTTACTCTCTCTGTGCATCCAATCCAGATTAACTGGGTCTGTGTATATGTCTTTTAATATCAAAACTGCAGATATACCAGTACCTGTGCTCACATATAAAGTGTTCAACCATCCGGTTCCACTTTCTGGAGCACCTATCACTGCTGCTATGCAGCAATGGATTGATCACCCATATGTTGCTTCTGCATCTATGGAGGGTGATAGTTCAGGTGATAGTGAGGGTACTGAGACCCAGGCTGTTGAAGATCGTGTGGCTGAAGCAGAGCACACAGACTCCAGGGATACAGACTCAACTCAGTCTGTGCACTTGGAGTCAGACTCAAACATTCCTGAGTCTGTTCCATCTTCAACAGAAGATGCAGGTAGTACTTCTTCTTCATCGGAGGACATGGATATAGATCAACCTTCTTATCCTAGCCCATCCTCACCCACAAAAGAGAGTCACAAACAAACCAACCCAGATGAGTCACCACTCACTCTGGAGGAATCACCAGACTCAACCCCCAAAAGTATAGCACAAATGGAATCATCATCCATGGTAAATGAGCAACGAATGGGATTTCGAGAACATAGGCGAGAGAATCAAACAAAACGGACAAGAAACGAAGAAGATACGCGCGAAACAAGCAACGAACGAAGCACCAAACAACGGGTAAAGGCCAAACGGCCTAGGGGATACCGTATACGGCCTCCCCGATACCGTATACGGCCCCTAGAATGCCGTATACGGCCTCGAGGGTGCCGCTTACGGCCCCCTTGGCATTCCGGTGATGTCGTTTTTCAGTGTTTTGTGCTTTCTGTGCTGTTCCGGGCTTGTATTTCGTGCTTCGGGATGTGTACGGGGTTCCTTGGTGATTTGCCTATAAATATGGACCTCCTATCCCTCATTCTCATAATCCCTCAATCAACCAACCCATCATCCACTCACACCACAATTCACACACACTTGTTTCTCTCTCTAGAAAACTAGAGAGATTTAGTTAGCCGGTTAGAGTCTAGAGAAAAGTTTTAGCTTGGTAATCTCGTTGTAACGGCTTGTCAAGTTCAGACTATTTTAATCCTCAGTATTACGCTGCTTAATTTCTGGTGATATCCATTTCTCTCTCTACTGTTATGATGTCTGCTTTGCATGTTATTTCAGTATATGTTTTGATTATTGCCATGGTAATTACTTAGCTTAGTAATACGATTGTTGAAATGTAGATTTTAGGAGTAGGGATGATGTTAAATTAATATTTTAATCATGTACGATTAGAAATTGTTATTCTATGTATCCGGTTAAACTTATCCTGAACTTAAACCTAATTTCTCATTCACCCTTTCCAGTTTTTCACGTGACTATTGCCTCAGTTAGAATCTGATCAATCCTAGCTACGAAAGTATGAAGCTATGAGATCTCTATAAAACGGCCCCGTACTTAGTATAGCGTTGGAAATACCTCTGGTAGAGTACAAATACGTGGAAGCTAAGGAAATGTCGTAGGTCCATCTCATTGTGGATTACCTAGAATTTACCTTTTTAGAACATGGCCTAGGAAACATAAAGCTGTGGAAATGCTCACCGCATTATACACCGTGAGTAGACCTAGGGATGAACGACTGATCGCAAAGAAGGGTTTAATTCATGACGGAAGTATTTGTGCTTACAATAATTGAATATGGAGTTTTGAAATGAAAGCAAAGACTCGGTTGTAGTCTTAGATGCTCATCCATGGTAACTCCACATAACCGATAGTTTAACATACATAGAATACAATTAGTATTAGCTTTGGTAAAATCAATTAGACAAATTACGGTATGTTGCCTCATTCCTGCACCCCGGATGTAATCATCCTCAGAGGGTCACTTGGTCTCTTAAAGACAGTGAGAGGGGTTACAAAACAGCCTGGTCTGATCAGAATCACGATTACCTAGGACTCAGTGACATATGCTTTTAGAACTAGACTAGAAACATAGGGTCCTAGTGTTTACACCGAATGCCTGTTTGATTATCACCAAAGAAAATCTCCGATCAACTTTATGATGAACATCATCCCGAAACCCTAATTATCAAAGTTTCAGCAATCACTCTCTACCTGTCTGCTAAAAATCTATCTTTACTTTCAGCTATTTAATTTATGCAATTAGATAACTTAGAAAGCCAACAAAAAACAAACCTACCTATCTTTCAAATCCATCCTATTAAAGCGAACTTATCTTAGGTAGTCCAATTCAATTCAATTCGTTCCGATTTTAATAACGACATTGTTGGGAAAAACAATGATCAAACCCCAAGTTATAAATATGAGGAGTCAAAATCTAACTCAGTTGTATTCGGGAAAAACTTAGTAATTTTCTAAGTCTGTGTTTCTGAATCTGTGCTCCACAGACTGAAGAATTCTCACAGACTGAAAGTCGTGCTCTATTTGAAGACTTATGAATTCATCATCTGAAGAATGAAGATTGAAGACAGAAGGATTCGCAGACTGAAGATCACAGACTGAAGATCACAAACTGATGATCATAGTCTGAAGAGCACAAATTGAAGAACGAAAGTACAATCGTACAAACGAAGTTCTTCGTTCCTTTAATCTACGGTACAACTGAAGAGATGTTTGAGCAAAGTCAAACATCGAAGAAAGGTTTTCTTCTCAGCAAAGAAACCTTTTACCTTTTGCTTTTTCTATTTCCAAGAAAAGCAAAAAGGGAAGAGTGCAAAGTTGCCCAAGATGAATTTGTTATTCCTTGGACAACTGACTGAGCTGGATAACAGAGTTGATACTCAACTCTATAAATAGCAGCTCAAAAGTACCACAAAGAAGGCATCCAAGAAAAATAGTATACAAGACCTTTAAAGCTTAGGCTAAAAGCATTACCACACTTACTGTTAAGTTTGTAGTGATAATTGTATCATAGTATACTACTTGGATCGTATTCAAACAATCTGTGTGTGTTTGATTACTATGTCTTCATTGTAAGACAAACCATTTATTGTGAATAAAACTTTAAATTCATAATATATTATGTGCTTTAATTTATCTTGTTTTCCGCCTTGATTAATTAACCTGTTTTATATAACTTAGATATAAACTAATATATTAAATACTTGTTATTTAATCTGTATCTAAGTTTTGGGACCTTCAAGACCTAACAACTGGTATCAGAGCAAATAAAGATTTAATTATTAATTATATCTTTAACGATCAAAAGGAACCCAGTTTTATCAAACTATCTTCAAAACCCATTTTCTCTACATTTTCTTCTTTGAAATATGACTTCTTCTATTGCTATGGCTGGGAAGAGAATTCCAATCTTCAATGGTGTATATTTTACCCACTTGAAATTGAAAGCTGAATGGTTTCTTGCTAGCATTCATGATGAAATGCTTTGAGTCATTCATGAAGGACCCATTATTCCTGGCAGAATAGTTCTTGCAATTTTAGATGCAAATGGTATTATTGTGACACCTAAAAAATTTGTTGAGGCTGCCAAAAATACCTGGACTGATCTAGACAGGCAACTATATGCATTAGATTTTAAGGTCAAATTCATTCCGGGCAATGCAGTTACTGAGCCTATCTTTGCTAAGATATCTGGCTGTAGAACTGCTAAAGCCATATGGGATATGCTAACTGACCAATATGATGGTGTAAGTTTAGTACAATCCCAAAAGAAGAAGAATCTTATAAGAAATTATGAGAACTTCTCTGCTGGTCAAGATGAGTCATTAACTGATATTCATACCAGATTTCAAATCTTAATCAATGATCTTGAAAGGTATGATATCATCAAAGGACAGTTTGAAATCTGTACAAAATTTGTTGATGTCATTCCAAACACTTTTTCTGAAGTCATTACTTCATTAGTTGTAAGTGAAAAATTGGAGACATATGATCTATCTGGCTTGTTTAGACTTTTGTTAAATTTTGAAGAAACCAAAGTCAGAAAATATCTAAATGCCAAAAGAATTGCAAAAGATCAATCTGCTGCCCTTGTTGCAACAACAAGAAAAAATAGAGAACTATTCTCTAGAGCAGATTACCATCTAACTCTTACAGACTCAGAATCAGATGATGATACTGAGTCTCTAGAAGCTGAAATGGCATTACTAGCCCAAAGGTTAGAAAAGGCAAGATTCAAAGGTTCAAAAGGAAGGTCAAATTTTGATCCTAAGAAAGCTACTTGCTATAAATGAGGGCAAATTGGTCATATTTCTGCTAACTGCAGAGTGAAGATTGTAGAATCTTCAAGTTCTGATAAGTGGGAGGAAAAGGCCAAGAAGTACAAAAGAAAGTACTTCAATTCCAAGAAAATTGGAGAGAAACAGCAACCAAAGAAACTAGAGAAAGCTTTGGTTGTTGAACAGTAGATTGATGAAGAATCTTCATCATCTGAGGATGATGAGGATATGTGCTTAATGGCTATCACAAAAAGCCAGTTTGACAAAGATGTCAAATTTGCAGAGAGAGCATGTGTTCATTCAGACTGGGACAGAGGATCTGCTTACAATGTAAATCATTTCAAACTTTACTATAGTGATGCAGAAAAACAGAAAATGTTTGAACACATCTATGTAGACTTTTTGAAAAGGCTTGAGGAAATAAAAGATTTAAAACTAAACTCAGTCTGGTTCAAAAAGATCTACAGTCAAAAGTGAATGAAATAAACCAAAATAAACAGTATAAACATGAGCTTGATGCTCAATATGATACTCTCAAAAGGATCAGTCTGGAAAAAGAAGCTTATAAAAACAAAGCTGATCATTATGAGAAAATATGTAGATCTTGGTGTATTTCATCACTTAAAAATGTAGACTGTCTATCCAAATAGATTCCTGCTCAGATACAAGCGGTCATAGGAGATGAGTTTGATCTTAAAAGCCATTTACTTTCAGAAATAAACTCAAAATCTACTATATTTGTACCTGAAATTTTACCTCATACTTTTAGTCATACTGTGGGAGATAAAGTTATATTGACTAATGCCTTTGTTAGACCAAAAATAGTTGCTAAAGAACTAGTATATGAGACAGGGCCAGACTCTGAAGACACAGACTCGGAAATCTCAGTCTGTGAAACTTCTCAATCTGAATTGCCTGAACTCATAATCACTAATTAATCTTTAGAAACTATAGAACCTAAAAGGAAAAGATTTGTAAAAGGCAAAGTTAATATTCCCATAGTACAATTTTCAAACAGAAAAAAAGAGGAAAAAGGAATTAAGGATAAAGAGAAAGGTTACAACATGTTTGAACCTTCCAAATCTCAGTCTGTAGCTGGTCCAGACAACAATATGTCAAAAGACAAATTTAAAGGCATAAAACCAGCAACCAGGGAGTTAAAAAGGTCTCAGTCTGTGAGATCTAACTGTCAGTCTGAAAAATTCAATTTTCAGTCTGGTAAACTTAACTCCAAATCTGTTTGTGTTAACTCTCAGTCTGACTGTCAAAAGTCCACCTTTAACAACCATACTGAGACTATTATGCTACTTAGTGAAAACTTAATGAAGTTAACCACAGATTTTAAAACATTTGTTGAGACAAAGCAGGATTTTAACAAAGGATCTAGCGCAAATAATAACCCAAAATCCAAAACGACCTTTATGTTGGACAGAAAATGTTACAACTGTGGAAATCTGGGACATGAGGGTATTAAATTCACAAAGTCCATTTTTAAACAACCAAAGGTTGCTTTGACTAAACAAATGTCAACTACAAACGACAAAGTCAAAACTAGAGAAGTTAAACGTCAACTTTACACGCTTGGTTCCAACAAAGCGGTTAAAGAATTGACTTCAACCAACTCTAAAGAACCCATCAAAAGATGGGTTCCCAAAAGTAACTAATTGATTTTGTTTGTCTTGTGTAGGGTAACAAAAAATGGTACCTAGACAGTGGATGCTCAAGACACATGACAGGTTCTTTGGAGAATTTGTCAGAGTTTGTAGAAGAAGAAGGACCTTCTGTCAAATATGGTGACAATTCTATTGCCAAGACAAAAGGTTATGGTGTGGTGAAGGCTGACAACATCAGAATAACAAAGGTGGCCTATGTTGAGGGATTAAAGCATAACCTGCTTAGTGCAAGCCAAATTTGTAATGAAGATAGTGAAATCAGAATCAGAAAGAAGGCTGCTGTTATCTATAATTTTCCAAACGCAAACCTGTGCTAGTTGCCAAAAGAGAAAGAGATATTTATCTCTTGGATCTTTCTTCTGCAGACAAAAATGTAGAGATATGTCTATATACTCAGTCTGTGCCAGAACTAAGCTGGCTATGGCATAGGAGGTTATCCCACCTGAACTTCAAAAACATTAACCTCCTGTCAAAGAAGAAACTGGTTAGAGGTCTGCCTAATGTTACATTTGCAAAAGACAAACTTGTCCTGCATGTACACTAGGGAAACAGACCAAGAACCATTTTCCATCCAAATTGTTAGCTACAATTGATCAACCACTGCATATGCTCCATATGGATCTATTTGGACCCATGAGCATTGGCAGTTTGAGTGGAAAATACTTGGGTCATCTTTCTTAAGGCTAAAAGTGATGCTCCTGAAGAGATTATTAATCTAATCAAGAGGGAAGAATTGCAGAAAGATGCCCCTGTCAAGCAACTCAGGAGTGACCATGGTACAGAATTTAAGAATTCTACTCTCATTGAATTCTGTACTGACAAAGGCATTATTCAAAACTTTGCCTCTGTCAGAACTCCTCAACAAAATGGTGTTGCCGAGAGAAGAAATCGTACACTCATAGAAGCTGCAAGAACCATGTTATGCCATGGTCAAATGAAGATTTATTTTTGGGCAGAAGCAGTTAACACTGCTTGTTATACCCAAAATAGATCGATTTTGGTCAAAAGGCATGGCAAAACTGCATATGAGCTGTATCACAAGAAGGTCGCAACCATCCATTACTTCCAGTCATTTGGAAGTAAATGCTACATTCTCAATCAAAGAGATCAATTAGCAAAGATGGAACCTAAGTCTGATGAAGGAATTTTTGTTGGCTATTCATCTATTTCAAAGGCCTACAGAGTCTACAACAACAGAAGGAACAAAATTGAAGAAACCATCAATGTCACCTTTGATGCTTCCTCTGCTAATGATGAACATGTTTCTCAGTCTGATGTTCATTTATTGGAAGATTTATCTGTTGTGGGATCTGAATCTCAAATCCCAGTTGTTGCTAACCGACAACAGGACTCTGAAAGTGATAATGAAGTTGCTCAACCCGCTCATTCAATGACAGTACCTTCATCAACAGAAGATGAATCTGTGTCCAGAGATTCAAATTCTTCTGATACATGTGTTCAGTCTGGTAATTTTCAGTCTGTGAACTCTACAGACTCAGACTTGCCCTATGTAGAAGATGATGCAGAACTCAGTCCTGTTACTCTTCCACTAAATGAATATGATTTATCATCAAATGGTGAATCATTTCTAGGCATCAAAGAACACAGGTATCATCCAATTGAAGAAATAATGCATTGAAAGATGATGATTGGGTTGAAGCAATGCAGGAAGAGTTAACAGAATTTGAAAGAAACAATGTTTGGACCCTAGTTCCTGCTCCAAAAGGCAAAACCATTATTGGAACTAAATGGGTTTACAGAAACAAAATGGACAAGGATGGAGTGATAATCAGAAACAAGGCAAGGCTAGTTGCTCAAGGTTACAAGCAGGAAGAAGGCATTGATTATGATGAAACATTTGCCCCTGTAGCCAGAATTGAAGCAATAAGGTTATTCTTGGCATATGCTGCATTCAAGGACTTCAAAGTCTATCAAATGGATGTCAAGAGTGCATTTTTGAATGGTAACTTACAAGAGGAAGTCTATGTGAAACAACCTCCAGGTTTTGTAAGTTTAACTTTTCCGAATCATGTCTATAAATTGAAAAAGCACTATATGGACTAAAACAAGCTCCAAGAGCTTGGTATGACACTTTATCATCTTATCTTCTAAGTAATAACTTTACTAGAGGATCAATTGATAAAACTTTGTTCTTCAAAAGGAACAAAGCAGATGTCATACTAGTCCAAATATATGTTGATGATAT
The DNA here is from genome assembly GCA_963930675.1 of Gnaphalium uliginosum. NCBI lineage: Eukaryota > Viridiplantae > Streptophyta > Magnoliopsida > Asterales > Asteraceae > Gnaphalium > Gnaphalium uliginosum. Next base: position 34,618,654 of record OZ005680.1, on the reverse strand, counting down.
CATATTTGGTTCTACTGATGTAAAATTATGCAAATGCTTTTCACATTTAATGTCAAAACAGTACCAAATGAGTATGATGGGTGAATTAACATACTTTCTTGGTTTGTAAGTACATCAGAAACCTGATGGAATCTTCATCAACCAAGGCAAATATGTTAATGATCTACTCACTAAATATTCTTTAAAAGACTGTTCAACAATGAAAACACCAATGAGCACTGCAGATAAGTTGGATAGTGATCAGTCTGGCAAGTCAGTCTGTCAAACCACTTATAGAGGTATGATAGGATCACTACTATATCTCACTGCCTGTAGACCAGATATCATGTTCTCAACATGTTTATGTGCTAGATATCAATCTGAACCTAAAGAATCACATCTCAAAGCTGTAAAAAGGATTTTTAGGTACCTAAAAGGTACTCCTAACCTGGGTCTTTGGTATCCCAAAGACTCTGGTTTTGATCTAATTGGTTATACAGATGCAGATTATGCAGGTTGCAAATTAGACAGGAAAAACACTTCTGGTGGATGTCAACTGCTAGGTGGAAAACTAGTCAGTTGGTCAAGCAAGAAACAGAATTCTGTTGCTACGTCCACTGCAGAAGCAGAATATGTGGCTGCTGGTAGTTGCTGTGCCCAATTGCTATGGATGCAACATCAACTAGCAGACTATGATTTGGTGTTTACAAAAACTCCAATCATGTGTGATAACCAAAGTGCCATTGCCATCACTTAGAATCCTGTGTTTCACTCCAGGACAAAGCATATTGAGATCAGACATCACTTTATCAGAGATTGTGCTGAGAAAGGTAAAGTGATTCTCAAATATGTGCCCACAAATGACCAATTAGCAGATATCTTTACTAAACCTTTAAATGAAGATAGATTTTTGTATCTGCTTGGTCAACTAGGAATGCTCAACCCCTAGGAATGCTCAACCCCTAGTAAAACCTTGAATCTGTATGTTTCAATTCTCAGTCTGTGTCTGCTTTTCAATCTGTATAACTGTATTCTCAGCTACATACAATCAAAAAGCACAGACAAAGAGATGTTTTTGTACATACTTTCTAAGAAAATACCAAAAAGATTTTATAACTTATGTTATTTTCTCTCAGTCTGACTGATTATATGTTTCAGTCTGTGTGACTTCTTCCAGATTAGCTACACAGACTAACCATATTCATTCAGACTAGACTCTCTATTTTTGTGCTTTATTAATTCATAAGGTTAGTATTTTAGTACTGTTAGTATTAATACTGCTAGTTACTTTTAGTACTGCTGGTTAATACATATAAGACTTTTTAATACTGCCCCCATGAATTCGTATTCTAGCACTGTTAGTATTAATACTGCTAGTTACTTTTAGTACTGCTGGGTTAATACTGATGTTTTTTTTTTTGCTGCTGGTAAAGATTGGTACAATTAACACTGTTAATGTAGCAAGTTACTACTGTTAGTTAACTTTAGTACTGCTCTCACCAGTTACCACTGTTAGTTAACTTTAGTACTGCTTTCGCAGTTACCACTGTTAGTTGATTTTAGTACTGCTTTGGCAAGTTACCACTGTTAGTTAACTTTAGTACTGCTTTCGCAAGTTACCACTGTTAGTTGATGTTAGTACTGCTTTCGCAGTTACCACTGTTAGTTGATTTTAGTACTGCTTTGGCAAGTTACCACTGTTAGTTAACTTTAGTACTGCCTTCGCAAGTTACCACTGTTAGTTGATGTTAGTACTGCTTTCGCAAGTTAGTACTGTTAGCTATATCAATCTGTTACCACTGCCGGCACAACCTTCTTTTATTTTTTATTTTTATTTTCTTTAATAAAAATAAATAAACAACAATATCTCTGCATTTAATGCTAAAACCATTTTTATGGTAATAATCATTAAAAGTTTTGGCGCTTGTTGTCTATTTATCTGCTCAATACAAAAAGTGCATGTGCTTCAGCGTTACTGTTGCAGAGAAAGGGATAAACCGTCAAGTGGGTCCCATTTAACGGAAATTTAATTTTTTCAAATACCCACTTCTGTTTTCCCCTTTTCTTCTTCACCTGTACTTGCACATCCAAAATTACACAGAGTTTGTAAGCCTTAACCTAAATCGCTCAACCATTTTCGAAACCAATCTCACAAATTCTTCATTTAAAATGGCTGATCAATGGGCTTACACGGCACCTGCCAACATCGCTGCGGCTAAACCCTTCAAACAGGGTAAACAGGTAAAACTCTGTATAAATAATCAAGTAGCTACCATTTCCATTCCTGACTCTAAAAAGAATAAAGGGTTTGAGGAACTAACTGCTTTTATGTCTGCTAATCCATTAAGGGGAGCATTCTTTAACTCAGTCCCTCAAATATACCCACATTTTTTAATGGAATGGTGGTATACTTGTTCCTCAAACAGTACCAATACTGCAATTACTGGTACTATTGATCATGGTAAACGGGCAGTTATCATTGATCAGGAGCTAATTAGGAATGTCTTAGACTTGCCTTTGGGAAACAATTTTGAACCCATTCCAACCAAAGAAGCAGCAAGGGCTTCTCTTACTTTGGTTGGATATACCAAAGAAAAAGGCACCATCTTGATGTCAGGATTCACCCCTAGATGGAAATTTTTAATCTCTGGCATCATTAGAAGTCTAGGAGGAAAATCTGGTAGCACAGGGGAGTTAAATGAGTTTGAAACTCAACTGTTGAGCTCATTCATCACAGGTTTAAACATCAACTTTGCAGAGTTGTATTTTAAAGAAATTTTAAAACTAGTGAATGAGTCACAGAGAATTTTTAATGTACCTTTTATAAGGTTACTCTCTCTGTGCATCCAATCCAGATTAACTGGGTCTGTGTATATGTCTTTTAATATCAAAACTGCAGATATACCAGTACCTGTGCTCACATATAAAGTGTTCAACCATCCAGTTCCACTTTCTGGAGCACCTATCACTGCTGCTATGCAGCAATGGATTGATCACCCATATGTTGCTTCTGCATCTATGGAGGGTGATAGTTCAGGTGATAGTGAGGGTACTGAGACCCAGGCTGTTGAAGATCGTGAGGCTGAAGCAGAGCACAGAGACTCCAGGGATACAGACTCAACTCAGTCTGTGCACTTGGAGTCAGACTCAAACATTCCTGAGTCTGTTCCATCTTCAACAGAAGATGCAGGTAGTACTTCTTCTTCATCGGAGGACATGGATATAGATCAACCTTCTTATCCTAGCCCATCCTCACCCACAAAAGAGAGTCACAAACAAACCAACCCAGATGAGTCACCACTCACTCTGGAGGAATCACCAGACTCAACCCCCAAAAGTATAGCACAAATGGAATCATCATCCATGGTATCCTAGCCCATCCTCATCCATGGTAACTCCACATAACCGATAGTTTAACATACATAGAATACAATTAGTATTAGCTTTGGTAAAATCAATTAGACAAATTACGGTATGTTGCCTCATTCCTGCACCCCGGATGTAATCATCCTCAGAGGGTCACTTGGTCTCTTAAAGACAGTGAGAGGGGTTACAAAACAGCCTGGTCTGATCAGAATCACGATTACCTAGGACTCAGTGACATATGCTTTTAGAACTAGACTAGAAACATAGGGTCCTAGTGTTTACACCGAATGCCTGTTTGATTATCACCAAAGAAAATCTCCGATCAACTTTATGATGAACATCATCCCGAAACCCTAATTATCAAAGTTTCAGCAATCACTCTCTACCTGTCTGCTAAAAATCTATCTTTACTTTCAGCTATTTAATTTATGCAATTAGATAACTTAGAAAGCCAACAAAAAACAAACCTACCTATCTTTCAAATCCATCCTATTAAAGCGAACTTATCTTAGGTAGTCCAATTCAATTCAATTCGTTCCGATTTTAATAACGACATTGTTGGGAAAAACAATGATCAAACCCCAAGTTATAAATATGAGGAGTCAAAATCTAACTCAGTTGTATTCGGGAAAAACTTAGTAATTTCCTAAGTCTGTGTTTCTGAATCTGTGCTCCACAGACTGAAGAATTCTCACAGACTGAAAGTCGTGCTCTATTTGAAGACTTATGAATTCATCATCTGACGAATGAAGATTGAAGACAGAAGGATTCGCAGACTGAAGATCACAGACTGAAGATCACAGACTGAAGATCACAAACTGATGATCATAGTCTGAAGAGCACAAATTGAAGAACGAAAGTACAATCGTACAAACGAAGTTCTTCGTTCCTTTAATCTACGGTACAACTGAAGAGATGTTTGAGCAAAGTCAAACATCGAAGAAAGGTTTTCTTCTCGGCAAAGAAACCTTTTACCTTTTGCTTTTTCTATTTCCAAGAAAAGCAAAAAGGGAAGAGTGCAAAGTTGCCCAAGATGAATTTGTTATTCCTTGGACAACTGACTGAGCTGGATAACAGAGTTGATACTCAACTCTATAAATAGCAGCTCAAAAGCACCACAAAGAAGGCATCCAAGAAAAATAGTATACAAGACCTTTAAAGCTTAGGCTAAAAGCATTACCACACTTACTGTTAAGTTTGTAGTGATAATTGTATCATAGTATACTACTTGGATCGTATTCAAACAATCTGTGTGTGTTTGATTACTATGTCTTCATTGTAAGACAAACCATTTATTGTGAATAAAACTTTAAATTCATAATATATTCTGTGCTTTAATTTATCTTGTTTTCCGCCTTGATTAATTAACCTGTTTTATATAACTTAGTTGCTGTGCCCAATTGCTGTTGGTAGTTGCTGTGCCCAATTGCTGTGGATGCAACATCAACTAGTAGACTATGATTTGGAGTTTACAAGAACTCCAATCATGTGTGATAACCAAAGTGCCATTGCTATCACTGAGAATCATGTATTTCACTCCAGGACAAAGCATATTGAGATCTGACATTGTTGGGAAAAACAATGATCAAACCTAAGTTATAAATCTGAAGAGTTAAAATCTATCTCAGTTGTATTCAGGAAAAACTTAGTGAATTCCTGAGTCTGTGTTTCTGAGTCTGTGCTACACAGACTGAAGAATTGTTTCTGAGTCTGTGATGCACAGACTGAAGCATCTCACAGACTAAAAGCCTTGCTCTTCCTGAAGACTTATGAATTCATCATCTGAAGAATGAAGATTGAAGACAAAAGACTTCACAGACTGAAGATCACAGACTGATGTTCCCAGATTGAAGATCACAGACTAAGAGCACAGACTGAAGAGCACAGATTGAAGAATGAAAGTACAAGTGTACAGAAGATATTCTTCTCTCCTTAGGCTAGATACAACTGATAAGATGTTTGAGAAAGGTCAAACATCGAACAAAGGTTTTCTTCTCAGCAAAGAAACCTTTTACCTTTTGCTTTTTCTATTTCCAAGAAAAGCAAAAAGGGTAGAGTGCAAAGTTGCCCAAGATGAATGTGTTATCCCTTGGACAACTGACTGAGCTGGGTAATAGAAGTTGATACTCAACTCTATAAATAGCAGCTCAATAGCACTCTTCAAAATATCCAAGTATCCAAGTATCCAAGAAAACCAAGCACTAAAAGCAAAATAATATACAAGACCTTTAAGCTTAGGCTCAAAGCATTACCACACTAACTGTTAAAGTTTGTTGTGATAATTGTATCTTAATATACTAATACTTGGATTGTATTCAAACCATCTGTGTGGGTTTGAATACTTTGTTATCTGTGTGAGACAAATACTTTATTGTGAATAATACTTTGATTCATAATAAACTCTGTGTCAAAATTAATCTTGTTTTCCGCCTAGATTAATTTAAACTTGTTTGATATAAAACTTGGATATAAACTAACACGTTGAGATAACTGTTATTTAATCTGTATCTAAGTTTTGGGAACCTTGTGACCCAACAGACATCACTTTATCAGAGATTGTGCTGAGAAAGATAAAGTGATTCACAAATATGTGCTCACAAATGACCAACTAGCATATATCTTTACTAAACCTCTTAATGAAGATAGATTCTTATATCTGCTTGGTCAACTAGGAATGCTCAACCCCTAGTAAAGCTTTTGAGTCTGTGTGATTCAAACTCTCAGTCTGTGCCTGCCTTTCAGTCTGTATGTTTGTATCTTCAGTTACATACAATCAAATAGCACAGACTCAGAGATTTTTTGTAAATAAATCAAAGAAAATACCAAAAAGATTTTACAATTCTATTATTTTCTCTCAGTCTGTCTGTTATATGGTTCAGTCTGTGTGACGTCATCCAGACTCATTGCACAGACTAACAATATACACTCAGACTGGATTTCTTTTGTTTTTTTTTATTATTTTGTTTTTATTAATTTTATTTTTTTTAAATATATTTTATTTAAAAATAAATAAATAAATAAACAACAATATCTATGCATTTAATGCTTATACCAATTTTATGGCAATAATCATTAAAAGTTTTGGCGCATGTTGTTCATTTATCTGCTCAATACAAAAAGGTGCACGTGCCTGAGCCTCATTGCTACAGTAAAAGGGATAACAATCAGCGGGTCCCGTTTAACGGAAATTTAATTTCGTTAAATACCCATTTCCGATTTTCTCTTTTTCTCTTCACTAGTACATGCACACCAAAAATACACAGAGTTTGTGAACCCTAACCTTTCATTGCTCAACCATTTTCAAAATCAATCTCAAGAAATCATCTTCAAAAATGGCTGACCAATGGGTTTACACTGCACCTAAGAATATGGCCGCGGCTAAACCCTTTAAACAGGGTAAACAGGTAAAACTCTGTATAAATAATCAAGTTACTACCATTTTCATCCCTGATTCTAAAAAGAACCAAGGATTTGAGGAATTAACAAACTTTATGTCTGCTCATCCTTTAAGGGGAGCATTTTTCAACACTCTTCCTCAAATATATCCTGATTTTCTTATGGAATGGTGGTATACTTGCTCCGCAAATAGTACCAATACTGCAATTACTGATACTATTGATCATGGTAAATGGGCAGTTACCATTGATCAGGAGTTAATTAGGAATGTCTTAGACTTGCCTTTGGGAAATCATTTTGAACCTATTCCAACCAAAGAAGTAGCAAGGGCTTCTCTTACTTTGGTTGGATATACCAAAGAAAAAGGCACCATCTTGATGTCAGGATTCACCCCTAGATGGAAATTTTTAATCTCTGGCATCATTGGAAGTCTAGGAGGTAAATCTGGTAGCACAAGGTAGCTAAATGAGTTTGAAACTCAACTGTTAAGCTCATTCATCACTGGTTTAAACATCAACTTTGCAGAGTTGTATTTTCAAGAAATTTTAAAACTGGTAAATGAGTCTAACAGAATTTTTAATGTACCTTTTATAAGGTTACTCTCCTTATGCATCCAATCCAGATTATCTGGGTCTGTATATATATCCTTTAACAATAAAATTGCAGATATACCCGTACCCGTGCTCACCTATAAAGTGTTTAACCATCCGGTTCCACTTACTGGAGCACCTATCACTGCTGCTATGCAGCAATGGATTGATCACCCATATGTTGCTTCTGCATCTATGGAGGGTGATGATTCAAGTGATAGTGAGGGTACTGAGGCCCAGACTGTTAAAGATCGTGTGGCTGAAGCAGAGCACACAAACTCCATTAACACAGACTCAACTCAGTCTGTGCACTTGGAGTCAGACTCAAACATTCCTGAGTCTGTTCCATCTTCAACAGAAGATGAAGGTAGTAATTCTTCTTCACCTGAGGAGATGGATATAGATAAACCTTCTTATCCTAGCCCATCCTCACCTACAAAAGAGAGTCACAAACAAACCAACCCAGATGAGTCACCACTCACTCTGGAGGAATCACCAGACTCAACCCCCAAAAGTATAGCACAAATGGAATCATCATCCATGGAATTGGATGTCAATAGAACACCTTTCAGTGTTGTAGACCATTCCATTACAGCTCTGCTAGAGTCTGTGGTGCCAATTGCTACCCAACTGACCCAACCTGAACCTAGATTAGTCAGCTTAGATACCCTCATTAATGCTACTACACTGACCCCTGTAGTATGCAATTGAAGAAGATGCTCCAATCCTGAGCACTACCACCCCTCTCTTTACCTCACTCACAATGGCTGAACCGTTCACATTCCAGTGAGTCTTTTCTTACACCCCTCTACACAGATCGCCAATGCCCCAGTCATGTCACAGACTGAGGCACAGATCTCTACTTCTTTGCTTGATGATCTACCATCTTATCACCAGATGGTTAGTGAAGGCATACCAACCTCCACATTCATTGCCAGTGATATTGTTCCTTTACACCAGGGACTATTTGAGGCAACAGATGCAACACAATCATTTCCAATGATGTCTTATCCTATCACCGGATTCGATCCAAGGGAAACACAACTACATCACTCAATGCCTATGATCGCTTTTCTATGCACAGGACACAGAGTGAGGCAAAGAGTGCAACACCAAAAGATTCCAGTGATCTTGCTCAGTTTCAACATGAGTCAAGTGAGGAACATATTCCATCACCCAATTCTAACCCTTCCAATCAGACCCAGTCTGTGCCTTCTAGTACACTTAATGATGTGCTTTCTGCCATCACCAAGTTGTCTGAATGGGTACAGACTGAGTTCGATAATAATAAGAAAGAGCTAGAGAAGATGAAGCATCTAGTCTCTACCATGGTGGATAAAGTGGATATGTTGGAACAAAAGGTATCCAATAGGTTAGATGAAATACAGACCACCCTCTCAAGCTTAGCTGCTGATGTCAAAAAGGGGGAGTAGATGAAGTTTGGGTCTGCAGAAGCTAAAACCCCAAAAGATAATTCATTAAATAATAAATCCTTAGATTTAGGGGGAGATAGCAGTGAGGGACATGATGGAGATGATGGACCCGAAAGTGCTAGGGTGAAGTCTCAGACTGAAGCTCAGTCTGTGCCACAGACTGAAAGCATGAGTGCACAGACTGAGGGGGAGTTAGAAGGATTGCAGGCAGGTGAACATACTAAGATGGTTGCACAGACTCAGGGGGAGTCAACTATTATCTTACACATAGACCCAATAGCAACTATCTCAGGCCTAGGTCAGATGGAGTTAAAAAGACCAAGGGAAGAAAAAGATGAAGATGTTCAACCTCTGCGAATCAAAAGAGCCAGGAAAATAAAAAGAATGGTCAGGAGGATTCCTGAAAGGGATATCTTTGATTCCCAACCAAAGATACAGGGGATCAAGACCTGGGATCAATTTGTGAAGCTGGCAGAAGAACAGGAAGTTGATGATGAAGATGATGATGCCATCAATCCTGATTGCAGTTCTAAGTCTGAAGTATTTAGAAGATCAGATGATGATGAAGATGATGCTACTTTTGGAGGTGTAGATGAAGTTGCCTCAAAAGTCAAGACTGGAGAGTCTAAGTCTGTGCAGAGTGCACAGATTGAGACACAACATTCATCACAGACTCAGAGCTCAAAGTAACAAGCAGCAAGCATTGATGCTCTAATCATAAGTGCTGAAGCCATCCAAGCTGAAGCCAATCTTGCTAGACCAACAACCACAACCAGAATACTGCCTCTAGGTAGAAGTGAACTTGAAGACAGAATGCAATGGAGAAGTGCTCATCTGATAAGCACATATCCTGGGTCGAGTTCTACTATGGAAGAAGATATGGTTAAGGGTAAGGGCAAGGAGGTTGCATTATCCAAGCAGGAGAGATTGAGCAAGATCAAGAAGATGGTGGATGATCATGTTGCTGGTACAAGAAATCCTGAACTGTCAAATCTACAGGATGAACTCTTGCAACAAGAAACTACTGCTCAAGGTATGTCTTTAACTGAATACTTAAATGTATTAACTGAAGAAGAGCAGAAGCTGAAAGAAGCAAGATTTGTTGACATGCTCTCCAAAGAATTAGAAGATGAAGGTTGTTCACAGACTCAATCCAGAAGGAGTCAAGTTGAGCAACAGATCAAAGAAGATGAAGAGCTGTCAAGAAAATTACAGAAGATAGAGAGCCTAAAAGCTAAGCTACAATCCACTTTCAAAAAGTCAAAGCTCAAGCAGAAGATTAAAAACTGTCATCTGAATAAGATTGGACAGAAATTGAGGCTGGAGTTGACTTTGACCAAGAGCTCAAAAATGGTATGGGTGGATGACCTGTACACTCTAGGACTTAAAGAATGGCAATCCATTGCTAATCTTTTGAAGAGTGAAGCTGACAAAGATTTAAAGAAAGAAGTTCTGGATGAGCTATCTTACCTGATTGACTTAGTTCTCAGTCTGGGGCTTATCTCAGAAGAAGAATACAAGTTGTTCTGCATAGCAAACAACTTTGTAATAAAGAAGAAGTCAGCTGGGTTATCTACAGAGAATAAGCAGAGAAGGGAGCATCCTCTACCAAAAGGTATCATTTTTATCGATAGATCCTATGTCCAGAATGACAAAGTTGAAGGTCTATGCTACAGAGATATCAATGGGATAGAGTGCTTCCAGGATCAAAACAGACTGTATGGAGAATCTCTGCTGCATTGCATTGCCCTGCTGAAGGAATGCAAACATTCTCAAGCCAAGCCATTTAGAAGAAGACTAATTAGCTGGTTATTCAACAACCTTTCCAAGATCAGGATGATGATTGGATTTGAAGACATCTGCAAGAAGATCATCCTCGAGTATCAAGAATTTGAAGAAAAATCTGATAAGGAAATGGAAGTGTTGTTGAAGAGGAAAGTGGAAAAGATCAAAGAGATCAGGGCTCAGATAAAAGGTTGAAGATTGTTAGATTTATACTATTTACAATCTCATGTAATAACGGTAATATTTTTGTGAACCGACTATGATTTTGACTTTATGTATATAAGTCTTGATCCATATGTTATGTTTCACTTTAGTATTTAGTATTTATTATTTCTCTATTATCTTTTGTAAATAGATTTTGACATCATCAGATAGGGGGAGATTGTTGGGAAAAACAATGATCAAACCCAAGTTATAAATCTGAGGAGTCAAAATCTAACTCAGTTGTATTCGGGAAAAACTTAGTGATTTTCTAAGTCTGTGTTTCTGAATCTGTGCTCCACAGACTGAAGAATTCTCACAGACTGAAAGCCGTGCTCTATTTGAAGACTTATGAATTCATCATCTGAAGAATGAAGATTGAAGACAGAAGGATTCACATACTGAAGATCACAGACTGAAAATCACAGACTGAAGATCACAGACTGAAGATCACAGACTGAAGATCACACACTGAAGATCACAGACTGATGATCACAGAGAAGAGCATAGATTGAAGAACGAAAATACAATCGTACAAACGAAGTTCTTCGTTCCTTTAGGCTACGGTACAACTGAAGAGATGTTTGAGCAAAGTCAAACATCGAAGAAAGGTTTTCTTCTCAGCAAAGAAACCTTTTACCTTTTGCTTTTTCTATTTCCAAGAAAAGCAAAAAGGGAAGAGTGCAAAGTTGCCCAAGATGAATTTGTTATTCCTTGGACAACTGACTGAGCTGGATAAAAGAGTTGATACTCAACTCTATAAATAGCAGCTCAAAAGCACCACAAAGAAGGCATCCAAGAAAAATAGTATACAAGACCTTTAAAGCTTAGGCTAAAAGCATTACCACACTTACTGTTAAGTTTGTAGTGATAATTGTATCATAGTATACTACTTGGATCGTATTCAAACAATCTGTGTGTGTTTGAATACTATGTCTTCATTGTAAGACAAACCATTTATTGTGAATAAAACTTTAAATTCATAATATATTCTGTGCTTTAATTTATCTTGTTTTCCGCCTTGATTAATTAACCTGTTTGATATAACTTAGATATAAACTAATATATTAAATACTTGTTATTTAATATGTATCTATGTTTTGGGACCTTCAAGACCTAACAGACACTCGAGTTATACTTACAGCTTACTCAAAAGGTAGGTAGTGCTTATAGTTTGAGCCCCAGCTCATATAAATATTAAAACGATCTGGTGTCGCCGCCAGCGGACAGTACGATGACCGGGAAGTCAATTCCCGACCCGACCGCCGGTGGCACATCAAGCTTTTTGGAGCTTTTAAAAGAAATTAAAAACTCAAAACTTTTTTATCCAAACGAAACTTTTAAAAATGAGGAGCTTTTCAATTTGTAAACAAAAAGCTAAAGCTTCAAAAACCTCTTAAAAGCTATTCGCCAAACACACCCTATAATAGATGAACTTGTATTTATTTTTTATCAGTTGATACATCAAGTATGATGTAGTCTCCTCATTTCCTTATGAGCGGTTGAAATTTGGGTCTCTGTCCATTTATCACGGTAACATCGATCTTGTCACCATGTGAATGACAAAAGTAACAACCATTAATTGCAAATAAGTTTTGATACATTTGTTGAGACCTTGCGATGCACGGTAATTAAAAAAATAAAATTAATCATATGTTTTTTAAGTTTTCAATTGTATTAATATTGTTGAAAATTTATTATTGAAACTCAACAGTAACTTATACCAAAATGTACAGAAAATAATCAATTTTATATATTTTATTAAAACTAATTTTCTTAAACTTGGTAGTTGATGATGATAATATTAGATCATTGCAATGTATGAGATATCAGTAAGAACATGAATTTATTTTATATGTAGGAAAATATTATTATTTATTAAATGTAATGCATCAATTTAAAAAGTTGTTATAATAAAGTTGAATTAGAAACTTTTACAAAATAGAAGGTAGTAGTTTGTTAGAAATTCAAAATTTTGAAAACTTTAAGAGAGTGTTAGGGATTATAAAGATTTTAAAGGAAAAACTAATTTGATGATGTGGCATTATTATGTGAGTTTTAGGAAAAGGTAAAAAGATGATTTAGCATGGCTAAAACGCAAGGAAAATTTTTTTGTTTGATGATAATATTAAATCATTGCAATGTATGAGATATTAGTAAGAACATAAATTTATTTTTTATATAGAAAAAAATTATTATTTATTAAATGTAATGTATAAATTTAAAAAGCTTTTATAATAAAATTGAATTAGAAACCTTCATAAAATAGAAGGAAATAGTTTGTTAGAAATTCAAAATTTTAAAAACTTTAAGAGAGTGTTAGAAATTATGAAGATTTTTAAGAAAAAACTAATTTGATGATGTGGCATAATTAGGTGAGTTTTAGGAAAATGTAATAAGATGATGTGACGTGGCTAAAATACAAGAAAAAAAACTTTATTTTATATATATAAATAGATTAGCTCGAAATTTGACCAGATATGAGATGTTTGCATAATAGACTCGATTTAAACTCGACATGAATTTGAACAAATTTTAATAATGATGTTCAACCTCCAATGGTTTGTTTTTGAGCTTGATCGAGTTCATTGTTTGTTTAGTTATCTAAGTTGCGTTGGTCCTAATGTATAAGATAATGGCCTCTTCGTGCTTGAACATAGGGCATCACTCTTCGTGTTTAACAAGAGGTTGTTTGGGTTGTCAATAAGAATAAAATATATACATTAATAGTGGCACTGTAACCGTCAAACCATCAATGATAACAATATATAATTGTATATAGTACAACACTTATGCATTGAATTTATTCAGACATCGTAAGAACTCTCACTATTATTTTCCTATTATTTATTGAAGTTTCTCTAAACATATTCTTGTTTTGAATGTAACGTGGAACCTCATAAAATACTATTTTGAAATACTCCGTATAGTTTAGTGTCCAGGCTCAAAACCAGAGTACAAATCAAGAGATGGGATCAACTGAAGTACAAGAATTTTTTAAAGTATGAAAGAACCAATGAGATTGTGTCATTAATACAAATACTCATTTACCCCTATCTTTATGAAAATTAATTATCTCACAAACGTCAAATCGAAAAATTATGAAAATTGCACCATAAAATTCAGCGTGTTCTCCTTTTCGATTAGACATCTCATAAGGTATACTTTCGATGAGTTTTGTTTTTTTTTTTTCATTTTTTGATGGGTTTTACAAATTACTAACACATGTGTTAAAATGTTGCGTTTAGGGTTTAAGGTTTAAGGTTTTTTGCCCTAAACCTAAACCCCAAACCCCAAACCCTAAACCCTAAAACCCTAAACGCTTTACAAAATCCTAAACCCAAATCGTACTAAAACCTAAAACCTAAACCCTGCTAAAACCTAAACCCTAAACTCTGCAAAAACCTAAACGCTAAACCCTGTGAAACCTTAAACCCAAATTGTAACCCTAAATCAAATGTACAATCAAACACTAACACATGTGTTAATAATTTGTAAAACCCACCAAAAAATTAAAAGAAAAAAACTTGTCGAAAGTATACCTTGTGAGAGAGGAGTTATCGTAGTTTAGTAGTTTATCGTAGTAACGGTGGGATTAGATCTTGACCATTAGATTAAGAATTTTTAATAAAAAAGCGGTGGCAAGATGCTAAATAAGTAGAAGTCCGGTGGCAGAGCTGAAAATATTGATGATGGCAGTTTCGTAATATCGATATAGTTGATGGAAAATTAGTTTACACTGAAAAGGAGTTGCTGAGCACGCGCTCTTGCCTTTCCTCCTCAGTCTTCACGCACCATTTTTTTAATTGTTAATAAAAATTTTAAATGTTTATAATCTTTAAAATAAAAATACAAAGTATGATAAAACGTGAATTTGTGTTATATTTAAAGTAATAATCACCCTTTTTCAGTCAAGTATTTTTGATCAAATTTTTTTAAAAACAATTAACACGTCATCTATATAATTAAAAAAATTATCATTTTTCTATAAAATAATTAAAGTTTTCTACATTTTATATGAGATTACTTTCTAAAAAAATATTTGATATATAAAATTGTTTTTGTGATACACACAATTAACCCATAAACTTATTAAAGTATTAAAGTATTAAACGCACGTTAGTAATAAAAGATACAAACTTATTTTCGTGATACACACACTTAACACATAACTCATTAATAAGATACACAAACTTATTTTCGTGATACACACACTTAGCGCATAAAGTTATTAACACACAACTCATTCATAATATACACAAACTTATTTTCGTGATACACACACTTAGCGCATAAAATTATTAACGTGCAACTCAGTAATAAAATACACAAACTTTACGCATAAAACTATTAACGAAAAACTCAGTAATAAGATACACAAACTTATTTTCGTATAATATTAGAGGCGTTTTATGTTGAAATTTAATTCTTTTTAATTAATTAGTTTTATTATACGGTCTGTTTTGAAATGTATTCATTGACTTTGTTTAATTAAATACAATTCGTTTACTTTTTGTTGCATTTGTACACCATTTAATAAATGTCTCAGAGGCCGTTTGAATGAACAACATAAATGATTTTATTGTTATTTCAATTTAAAGTTCGAATAAATGTTTACACACTTAGTTCATAAAAGTTATTAACATTAACGCGCACTTAATAATAAGATACACAAACTTATTTTCGTAATACACACACTTAATACATAAATATATTAATGCACAACTCACTAATAAGATACACAAACTTATTTCGTGATACACAAGTTTAGCGCATAATTCACTGATACGATAGACATAGAATTATAAGGGAGGGTTATTATAGTTTAGTTGCTTGTGCTAGTAATGGTAGGATTACTCATATTATTTTTAAAATCTATATATATCTCATGTTTCTGATGTTTAGTATATTAAAATGATCAACTTTCTTTTATAATCTATCTATTTTGTGAAAAAAATTTATACATATGTGATAGTGTGTTACACATAATTAATTTGTGATACACATAATTATCTCGTGATACACACATTTATATCGTAAGTATTAACATAAAGATACACAACTAATTACAAATGACACTTAATCCATTAACATAATGATACACAATCAATGATACTTATCCGTATTTTGACTATTTAAACAACTCACAAATACACTCACAATTTCTCAAAAGTAAAAAATTCAGATTTTTCATAATAATGGAGAAAGAAAGGACATGACAAATGAATGAAGGTAATGATGATGGCATACTGCCATACTCCAACAGAGCACACCATCTTTTCAAGTTTTGAAAGTCAATAACAGTTTACCACACAATTAAAATATTAATTAAACAAGCGACTTGCCGGAGTTCAACCGGAGGTTATGAAACCGACCAAAAAAGGTCGGATTATCCGATGGTGTTTTACAAAATAAAATATACGGGAATTATTTCCGGCGAGTAACCGGCGTAGCCAGCGGCATTGTCGGTGATGACCGGCGCTCGTCGGAGTTCACTTTCGGCGTTCGTCCAGGTGACAACCGGCGTTCGTCGGAGTTCACTGCCGACGTTCATCGGAGGTTAGTAGCGGTGTTCGTCGGAGGTCATTGTTGCAATAGTAGGAAGGTGAGAGGATGCAGATAATGGTTTGATTGATATCAAAATGAGGAGACTATTTTAGGCAGAGTAGAAAGGGCGACAAGAGTTGGGGACACGTGTCGTGATATTGTATTCTCCTACCATTACTACCGTAACTATTGATTGTATTTGAACTTGGGTAAACTGTAATAATATTTTCTCTACAAATAGTAACAAAATTAGCGCAAGTGCCCAATGCCAAATACGGTCAAAATAAGTCAAACCTATTATTAATGTTGTCAAGTATGGTCAAAGAGGTCAAATGGGTAATGTTGTCGAATATGGTCAAATAAAGTCAAACTGATAATACAACCTCTGTTTTCTCAGCGATAACTGATAAGGCAAAACAGGGGATCTGATAATGGAGGAAAAATTATCATCGACAGCTAAAACCCTAAAACAATCACCAATACAGCAATTATCTTATCTAGCTGAACGTAACAACGTCGTTAACCTCGCCGAAGGCTTCCCTGATTTTCCGGCACCACACCATATCAAGGCTGCTGCCGTCTCCGCCATCACTTCCGATTATAACCAATACAGGTCTCACTACATTTCAAACCCTAATTCTATCTAGTATGATATTATATTTAATATGAAATGAGCATTAAAGAAACGCAACAAGAAGCATAAATTGTTACTAAGTTGGCCTCGTTTAATTAATGCTACAAACCACTGTAATTGATACAAACCAGCCTCTGTTTCACATTAATAATGATTAAATAAATTGAATATATCGATCTGATTACCAAACTTAATAAATGTGAGTATGTTTAGGCAAATTTACAATTATCTTCCTAGTCAATTAGGAGTACATATAGTAGTGAATAATTGAGAATTTAGGACCATTAATAGCTTTCACCACACACTCTTAAGTCTTGACTGATTTTATTATTAGTATATGACTCTTTTTATAACCACATCCAAACCTCCTTAAAACATCATTTTTAGAGTGAATTACATGGATCATCTTTGTGGTTTGCAAGAAATAACACCGACAGTCCGTTTACTTTCGAAATTACACGGATCATCCTTGTGGTTTGCAAGATTGCACGCTCACGGTCCTTTTGCACATGTTAAGGGTTAGCAAACTTATTAAGTGGTCATTAGTTGAAAGGAGTATGAGTGTGAATCTGTAATTTCGAAAGTAAGATCGATGTTATTTTTTGCAAACCACAAGGATGATCCATGTAATTCACTCTCATTTTTATTAGGACTTGTAGACACCACAGGACTGCAAATGAGTTGAGCTTGAAAAACGAGCTCCTTGTATTTAACAAGCCTCGCTCAAGCTTATGAAAGCTTGGCTTGAGCTCTTATGAAACTTTTTCGAGCCTGATGTATCTTTAAATAAATATATAAATAGAAATTTTCAAATGATATTATTGTAAGTATTTTACCATTTTCTTAAACTCTTTTTAAATGGGTTTTGACTTATAGTAACGTTTTTTGTACTCTTTAATTAGTATTGTTAAGAAATCTATTTTTTATATATAATATAAGACTCGACTTAAGAGCTCTTTAAGACAAGCTCAAGCTTGTAACTAGGTCAGCCTAAAGTATTTGAGCCAAACTCCCGATATGTCAAGTTCAGCTCCATTTGAGTCGCTTGCAGCTCTAAATACATCTATGACTCATAGATGAATTCATATTTCATTGGTATTGGTAAATTTAGGGAGTGAACTTTACTTTTGGAATCAATGTTGTAGTCTATAGGTTTTCGGATGTCTTCCAAGAAATCAGAATATGAACTAACATTGTTTTGCAAATTGCAAGTTTAGGCATGTGCAGGGAATTTGTGATCTGCTTGCGGATAAACTGAAGGAAATGCATGGCTTAGATGTTGATCCTTTGACAGATATTGCCATTTGTTGTGGCCAGACCGAGGCATTTGCTGCTACAATGTTTGCATGCATGTCTCTCTCTTGTTATCAGCACCTTATCTTACCCCTTGTTGCTTAATTCACGTGTAAATGTTATTATTGAATGTATATATGTGCAGTACTTAACTCGGGAGATGAAGTAATACTGTTTGATCCTTCTTTTGAAACATATGAAACATGTATTTTATTGGCTGGAGGAGTTCCAGTAAGTGTTTATAACACTCATATGATATCGTTAATTGAAGTTTATAATTTTGAAATAATGGGTCATTTTTGTATGGGGAGTATTGCAGGTGTATGTATCCCTTGACCCACCTTACTGGAACCTTGATAAAGTCAAACTTTTGGATGCTTTTACTTCCAAGACGAAAGCTTTAGTACTAAATAGGTATATGTTTCTGAATATGGAATCTTGTTCTATGATTTCACGACACAAAATGATGATAATTAGAAAATCAACTCTAATAAAACGTGGTGCAAGATATAGCTTCTGGATGTGCTTCTGCTACTTGATGTAGTTATAATCCCCTTTGGCGATGTTGAGTGTTTGGAAAGTTTTAGTTACTAAGTATATACTTCATAATCAATAAAACAAGGGTGTATAAGTGATCTCAATAGTGGTTGTTACTTGACTTCTAAATAGTAAAATAATCATAAACAGTAGGTAGAACTATTTATAAATTTGCTTTTGTTGCACAGTCCTCACAACCCAACTGGAAAAGTTTTTAACATGGATGAGCTAGGGATTATAGCTGAATATTGCAGAACAAAGGACTGCATAGCCGTTACTGATGAAGTATGAACTGTTTAAGTTCGTTATTATCTCCATTTGTTTCTCTTTTGGCCTGTAACGTGTCTTTCTTGCATTTATCCTTTCAAAATGTTTCTGCAGGTTTATGAACATATATTATACGACAAGGAACCGCATATATGCATTGCCTCACTACCAGGAATGCAAAAGAGGACCGTCATAACGTCTTCCTTATCAAAGACTTATAGTGTGACTGGTAAACGAAGTCTTTATCTTTTCTCCAAAGTTCAAAATGCGTTTCATTTTCACCTGCTTTTCGGCTGATTTTAGTAATAATTACACTAAGTTTGGATGTGGATAACTAGTCTAGTTTGCTAAAAACTTCAGACCCACTTATGAATGGGTCAATTTGGGTTCTCTTTGATCTCAAACTGGTCAAATCAAGAAATTTAGAGAACATGGAACATGTTAAATGGGTCAAAAGGGTTGAAGGTCGCTTAAAGTATATCTTTTAATGCATATAGCCTCCTAAATCCTTTTATGCAAGCAATTACTTTGTTAGTAATAATGTTGTTTGGCAATCATAATTAAGTAATTAGTTATTTATAAACATGGACAAAAACGTGGCCAGTTTCAACCCACACTAAAATGACCCTTTTTAACTCGAATTTGCTTTAACCTGTTACCCTACCCACCCATCTTGCCACCTTTACTAATTACTTGTCTCTTGTGTATCAGGCTGGAGGGTTGGGTGGGCTATCGGTCCATCTTGTATTGCATTTGCTATAAAAAACATTCATACTAAAGTTACAGATTCTGCTCCTGCACCATTTCAGGAAGCTGCCTTGTCTGCATTAAGGAGTCCCTCAGAATACTACAAATCTTTGAGAAGTGTATGAATTTAACAAAACACTGAATAAAACCATCTCGTGGGTCCTATTTTATTCTGCAACAAGAAACGAATATGCTTTCTGACAATTGGTTTTTGGAACTTAGGATTACGAGTCAAAAAGAGATTTCGTATTGAAGGCACTTTGCGAGGTGGGTTTCCAGGTTGAGTTTAAACCATTGGGTTCGTTTTTCATATTTGCAGCACTTCCCCAGACTTGCAAACTCACGGATGTACGTGTTTTTTTGGAATCTATCTTATGTTATTGTAAGGTGCGTTGGGTATATTAATGACGCTAGATCTTTTATAGGTTAAATTTGTGGAGGAATTAATTAGACAAGCCAGAGTTGTTGCTGTTCCTGGATGTGGCTTTTTTCATACAAGTCACGATTCTCCAGAGAATGTAGCAAGCTACCATAATCAATACATCAGATTCGCTTTCTGTAAGAGTGATGCTACTTTGACTTCTGCTGTTCACAAAATGCAACAGCTTGTAGATGCATCTGGACGCCTCAAGTTTCTTTGAATTCGTAGGGATCATAACTCTAAAATTGTGATAGCTCAATCAAACAGAAAGTAGATTTTTATTTTTGTTTTTAGTTCTTTTGTAGTATGTTGGTTTGACCAACCATCCCATTGTATGCTGACATGGAAAAAAAGGAGTTGGCCGATAAAACGGTCAGTTGTTTGCAAGGAACCAAGTGTATAATACTTTGTTACTTATAAACACACCTATATTTTTGACCACACAAGCTATCATTTAGTTCTCTAGTTCCTAACTTATTGGTAACTGCAATTGTAAGTAGTTATTATGATGATCTTTATTCATGTTTAGACTAAAAGGTCAAGAGAATGCAGGGTAAAGAGGACCGCTTATCAATACTGCTAGTAAATGCCTATCAATGGTGCTAGTAACTAGGTGTCATGAGGACGCACAACGCCCCCATTACGCTATCATGCCCTATCACTGCGTCACCATGACCTCTTACTTTGTGGTGATATTACGATATCATGCCCTATCACCGCGTCACCATGACCTCTTACTTTGTGGTGATAATAGTGTGATGGTTTGTATGTTTTCTTTAATAAGCTAGTTTGAAGTTATTTCTTTTTTTCCTGTTTTTAATTATTCTTTAATATCAATTAGTGAACTCTTATTAATAGTAAGTCCTTTGTCCTTTTGTGATTTGAAATTTTAAAAATATCTAGATAATAAAAATATTAAGGGGAAAAATTATTGGACCTATATATTGTAGCTTACTAGAAGATTACCCGTGGCACAATATTTTTTGTTTAATGAAGTGTTGAATCAACCATCATTTAAATTTGTTTGATGCACAAATACCAAAACAAGAAAATGATGAACGGTAAAGATGAAAAAAGTAGTTTTATGTCAAATGTTTGATGTTGTAAAACTTTGAATTCTACAATCAAAATTTTCATTTGCAAGTCAATTTGTCAGTGTTGTTTATATTAGGTGTAATAGGTTACAAATGTTAAGTGTAATTGGTTAAATATCATTTATGAGTATTACTCGACATTCCTACATTAATAGTATACGGAGTATACATATAGTACATATTTAGATGACAAAACTAAGTGAAGTTACGAATATTTAATTTAGCTATAATTTGAGATTATTAAATAAAAATAAAAATGGTTATAAAAGTTGATAAAACATTGCTTGAAACAGTTGTAATAATGCATTACATGGATTAACTTATATGTAGTGAATAAATTTTAAGTATCTCTTTTGTCAGATTTTAATATTTTGTGTGAAACTCTTCATATATTATTATGGAAGATAACTTTAATTTTCAAATAATATTAAAAATTCGCTGGTATTTATATTTTAATACTCATAAAAGATATTTCAATATCCATCAATATGTTACATCAATTATGTTAGTTATAGAAAAAGTTAAGTAACTATAGAGTTAAATACTTATAACTTAAATATTAATCATGATACATTAACTTTTATAATTAATTATTTAATTGCATTGATTTAAAGTGTTTAAAGATTAATTAATAATATTTAAAAGGGTAGAACAGTCATTTGTATTGTTCCTATTTTAAGGGATTAAGACTTGGGATTTAAACTTTTTATAAAGTAATATAGATATAGATATGGGATTTAAACTTTTTATAAAGTAATATAGATATAGATATGTTCAATGTCATATGCACTTAACGGAAACACCAGAGATCGAGCCTCACTCAGATCTCTTTTTTTTTTTCTGCTTTTAATTATTCTTTAATATCACTATCCTAAACTTACACCCCGTATATAAAAACTATCATTATTTCCATTACTTAATTACAATAAATCTAAATATAAGAGCTACTATTTTTTCTACTTTATTATTCTTTAAATTATTTTGAGGGTCACAAGTTCATAACTTTCAAAATAAAATCGAACTAAACTAAAATTTTATTTTTACGTAAAAAAGAATAATATTTTTATCTAACTAAATATTTATTTTTACAAATATCCACGATACTAGCAAACAAGTTCCTATCTGGATCAATAATGAATTATTATATGAAAACTCAATGCAACGCAATGCGCACGAACATTATAATTATATAAGTATAAATTAATTACTAAACTATTATGAATAATCTTTTTTTTATTTTTTATTTTCTAGAATTGTATAAAATATACACAATAACATTGTAGTGCAAGATTCTACACATAAATCAAGTGTGAATGACTATAGCTTATCAACTACACAATATTATTATTATTATTATTATTATTATTATTATTATTATTATTATTATTATTATTATTATTATTACTATTACTATTATTAGTATTACTATTATTATTATTATTATTACTATTATTACTATTACTATTATTATTACTATTATTACTATTATTATTATTATTACTAATACTATTATTACTATTACTATTATTATTATTACTATTATTATTATTATTATTATTATTACTATTAATATTACTATTATTACTATTACTATTATTATTATTATTATTACTATTACTATTATTATTACTATTATTACTATTATTAATGTGAGGTGCTAGGTCGTGCATTCGGGTTTGGCAAATTAATCGTCTCGGGTTTTCTATTAATTATATAAATGTTTCTAACATGATTACTTAGGTGATTGGTGTTAGAATTATTTTGTTAAACCTGATTTTCGTTTC
The DNA here is from genome assembly GCA_963930675.1 of Gnaphalium uliginosum. Taxonomy (NCBI): domain Eukaryota; kingdom Viridiplantae; phylum Streptophyta; class Magnoliopsida; order Asterales; family Asteraceae; genus Gnaphalium; species Gnaphalium uliginosum. Next base: position 34,595,580 of record OZ005680.1, on the reverse strand, counting down.
TGATAATGCAAGAGGTGTTTTGTTTTGATGTGGTATATAATGGTTTGCTCGAGGACAAACAAAGTTCAAGTGTGGGGAAGTTTGATATCGCTCATTTTGTATATATTTATTTCGCGCGATATCATTGTTTATTGTACTTTTTTTTAATAAATTTCGTGAACTTTTGATACTTATTAGGTTGAAAATTAATTTCAGGTACAAGTATCGGGAGATTGGCGAAAAGAGCTTGAATGTAGAAGACATGGAGTAAACAATATAAAAATATGCGATAGCGTAAGGTCACCTGGATCGCGTACTATTGAAGAGTACGCGATCGCGTGGGAGTTAGAAGTTCGCGTGATTTTAACTAAAAATGTAACAGAAGGTCTCTAGGTTTAAATACGCGATCGCGTGAAGATTACCAGTTCGCGTATATTGTATTGAAATCGAGATAGAAGGGTCCAAGAACAAAGTACACGATCGCGTATTGTTTACCGGGATCGCGTACGAAATGTTTTTACGCGATCGCGTGAGCTTTGGCAGATCGCGTAAGTACAACTAAATCTTAAACAGAAGGCTCGAGGCTTGATATAGTGGATCGCGTAAAGGTTACCAAATCGCGTGTAAATGGATATCAGTTTTTCGGATAGAGTATAAAGACGAAATTTATATTAGGTTAAAAAACTTCTTGGATACCACACCTGGAGACTACGGATTTATTCACATTTTTTTAGTATTTCATCAATTTTGGAGTTCTTAGATTCTTGTTTAACCATTCGGCTCGAGTAATCATCGATTAATCATTGTAATCATCTCGTGAACCTTTTTTTATTTTAATATAATCATGTTTCCTTTGATTTTACTTATTAGTTTTGATTATTCTTGTTTGATTATGAGTAGCTAACTTCTCATACACTAGCTTGGATGAATTAGCTAGTGATTAGGGGTGTGATCCTTAGAGTTATATGCAAATTAATTTACGTTTAATCGAAACCCTTGTGTAATTGAGTTTTAAATCATTGTTAAAGCTATTTGGTGATTTAATTCGTACCTATAGCGAATGTTTGTTACAAAGTTATTTCATTTATCAATTATATGTCTATATATGATTGACCTTTGATTGCGGAAGCAAATTTGGTATAAGCTAGACAACTAAACTAAATTGTGCAAGTTAGTAATATTGGCGGATGTCTTTTACTAGATTAAATTGTAAGTTAAAGAATCAAGATTATGGTTTAGGTAATAGCGAACGTTAAGCCTAGTATAATTGAGATGAACAAGTTTTGCTATATAACTGGTTTTAATCACACATCCTGAAGTCACTAGTAAAATAATCCAAGGAAGTGTAGTTTTTATCATCTGAAAGTTAATTCAATCAACCTTGACTCTTCTTGAGTCCACTCATTTTATTAATTTCATTAGTTTTAAGCAACGTGACAATTCGGTCACAAAATCCCCACATTTACTTATTTGTTTAGATTAACTTACACTTGAACACGATTCTTGAATTCACATTCCCCGTGGAACGAACCTGAACTTACTGTAGCTATTCTATATACGATAGGGTATACTTACCTCGTTGTGTATTGTTTAATTACCGTATTTGTAAGTTTATTTCAATAACTAGATTTTACACATCAAGTTTTTGGCGCCGCTGCCGAGGAGCCGTGTTTAATTTAAGAGTTAGTTATGTGTAGATAATCGATCCTTTCTTGGGATTTATTTCTGAAAGAGTTACTTTATTCGTTTCTATCTATTTATAAACCGGTGCGTTTTACGGTTTTATCTTTTGTGCTTTTACAGGTTTTTCTGTTAGTGGATGAACACGAGGAATTCGGGAAAAGAACTCGTTAGTCCATTGTTCAATCCAGAGAAAACCAAAAGAAAGAAGAGGAAACCAAAGAATAAACTGAGCGGTTCGTTGAAAACTGAATCTGAAACAACGGGAACTTCCAAATTAAACATTGAGTAAGATTCCTTGAAGTTGAGTCATTATACCGGGACGAAGAGGAAAAATCAAGATCGAATTCACCATTTCACAATCAAATGGCTGAGAACGATCAACCAATTTGGAATCACACAAGAACCGTTGCCCAAACGCCTGCATCTGCTATTAGCAGGCCTCCGGTCGAAATCGAATTCTCGATCAAGGGAAATCACATGAAGATGATCCAGGATAATCAGTTTGATGGAAGAGTGCGGGCCGATCCGCACAAACATATAGCGGAATTCTTGGAGATATGCGATATGTTCAGGTATGGCAACAACATGGATGAACCCGTTCGCTTACGGATGTTCCCATTATCTTTGACTGGGGAAGCAAAAGTTTGGTACAAGGAACTAAAACCCAATACTATTCGTACGTGGGAGCAAATGAAAGAAGCTTTTGTGGGGAGATTTTTCCCTTCCGCTTTAGCCGAACGATTAGTTAATGAAATCCGAGCTTTCCGACAACTGGATGGAGAGACCTTAGTGGAAGCTTGGTTGAGGATAAAGGTTGTTACGGAATTGTCATGGTCACGGATTGTCAAAGGGAGAGATCATCACTCTGTTTTATAACGGCCTCAATGACCATTCGGCCGGAATTTTAGATGCTTCGGGTGGAGGTTTATTTTTGTACAAGAGTCCGAACCAAGCTTGGGGAATTTTGGAGATAAAGTCTTGCTGAACTTGGATTGGTCGAAAAAGGATAGGAGTAAATTAACAAAAAAGACCGTTGCATTTGCCGAGGGTAGTAGTGGAGTTGACAATTCGGCAATGATGAGTGACTTGAAAGCTATGTCGTCACGGTTTGAGAGCCAGTTCAAGACTCTCAAGGGAGAGATTAAGGAGCTTCGTGATGGGTGTGGCAACTGTGGTGGCAACCATGCCACAATAGATTGTGATGGAGATGACCAACCGATGGTTATGTCCGGGGGACGTGAAGATGAAGACGCGAATTATGTTCAACAGGGTACCTATCAGAGCAGCTATCAGGGTGGTAATAATTATCAGCGGGGAGGTTATCAGAATAGAAGTCCGGGAAATTATCAAAGTGGTTCAAATTATCAAGGGAACCAATTTTCCCGTCCAAATCAAAACTCGTACAACCAGTACCAATCGAGAGATAACATTACCACTCCACCTACACCGAAAACGGAAGAACCGACTGTCTCCCCTATAGAAAAGATGATGATGGATTTCATTGCAAAGCAGGATGCCAACACAGAGAGGATGAAAACTCAAATGGTGAATTTGAAACTTAGTGTGGAGCAAGGGCAGAAAAGTCAACAAGCTGCGATCCAAGATTTGGAAAGGAAGATGGATAGGATTTCTGATACGCAATCCAGTAGACCGACTGGTGGTTTGTCGAGCAACACACAACAAAATCTGAGTGTGGTGTGTTTAGTTGTATGTTTTTCATGCTTATTGTGATTGATAAGTGTTGTTGGTTGGTTTGACTACATGAATTTGGGTTTTACTTGCATAATTTGGGCACTTGTGAAATTAGGGTTTATGTAAATTTTTGGAGGTAATCCGAATTGCAAGTGTTTGTGTTGATATTTGGTGTTAGTTTGCACATCATCCATGTTTGCTATGCCTAATGATGCTACATTGTTGATTAATTTCAATATTTTGGTAGATTATGCAAGTAGGGTTCATGTGAATTTTGAAGAAGATGAAGTTGACTTTTCTGGTCAAAGTTTGACTAGTTTGCATGACTTTTGATTGTAATGCATTGCTTGATTCAAATTGTGTGATTATTTTGCATAATTCAAGTCTATGTTTGATATTAAAGTTTATGTAATTTGATGCAAGTGATGATTTATCTTGAGATTATGGTTCATTGTATGCCCCAATATGTAATCTTGATTGTAAGACTTGCTTTTTTGAAAAATTATGTTGGTAATTGGCATGATCAAGTATTGTTTAATATTAGATTACATATTACTTTTGCAAGGTTTGAGTTTGTACTAGGGAGGTTAATTGGTATGAAACTAGTATATTTAGTTAGTTGGATTGAGTTTATTGATGGCATGCTTAATTATATGGAATGATTTACCTTGATGCCATGCTTAGTTTGGATTTTAACTTGTTGGAAAATTTGTTTTTAGGCATTACATCGCTCATTTTGTATTATTTTTTCGGTGTTAAATGTCTATGGTTTTGCTAACACTAACACCATGGTATATGGAAATTGGGTATTTGTTGTGTTGTGTTTTGCAGAGAGGTAAGACGAGAAAGGGACAATCTTTCGGGACTTAAGAGCCACCGAGTTTGACTTCTCAGTTAATACCGGCTAACATCCATCCAAATCTTGTTTTCAATCAAAGGGTTAGTGTGAACTACAATGAATATAATGAGCAATTGATTAAACTATTGGATAAGGATTGTGAGTATCCGCGGGATGTTGATTGGGCGTATGACATACGGTATGCGTTATGTCAATCTGTTTGGTGGAATGGTGAGGTGTTTGATGTGAATGATTGGGTAAAGTTGATGGAAATTCACGAACCTATTTATCGGGAGTTATGTCTTGAGTTTTATTCTACAGTGCGCTAATATCAAGTGAAAACCTTAAATGAACCTAATTTTTTGACATTTAGGTTAGGTGGACGGGGTCACTCTATGACCATGAGGGAGTTGGCGGTTTGTTTAGGTATCTATACTCAGGAGGAGCTTTCAGCTGATTGGTTTGATGAATATATTATTGGTGGTGCTAGGCTCGATGAGGGATTGGTTACGGTTGACGTTTGAGAACGGTTTAGTGATTCACCATATGTATCGGGGGGAAATCCATCGAGTTCATTGAGATCTGTGAAGTACAGAATATTACAGAAGTCGATTGCACATTCGATCACTAACAGGGGTAAGAATACTGAGAAAGTGTCTAAGGCGGATTTGTGGTATTTGGACCAATTCGAGAATCGGGAACGGGTTAATATCCCGTATTGTGTTGGTGCCTTTTTGTATTTGTATGGTAGTGGTGTTCGAGCGGGTTCAAAAATGTGTGGTGGTCATTTTATCACGAGGATTGCCAAGGCTAAGAGAGTTAGCCTAAACCCGAGGGACTATCCTTACACCCTTGTGAATGATCCTAATTTGAAAGTGGAATTTGCCATGTTTAGCGCAGGTGGAGCAGTGCGAAGAGTTGGAGGGAAATATGCACCCTTTGCCGAGTCTAGTTGGTCTTCTACTTTGGTGCCTCGAAAGCGAGGGAGTTCTCATAGACCGTCATCATCATCACAGCAAATACCACAGCAGGAGGAGAGACAGGCAGAGGAGGCTGCCTATGATCAAGATATGGAGGATGCACATCGTGAGGGCCCGGGATCACAGAACCAGGACCAACCTGGTTGGGTTCGAGATTTGATCACTAGTTTGGGTGATTTGAGGGTGCAGTCTCAGCAGCAATGGCAACGGCAGCAAGATTTCCAACAGGAGGTTCGATATGAGTTTGGAGTTCAGCATTATCGAGATGACTGGATGATGCATAACACGGAGCGTATTTTTACTGGTCTTGATAATGTCTATCCCACTCCGTACCAGCATCTTCCACGATGGGGCGAGGCTGGAGCTATACTTCCTGTACCAGATTATGATCGAGATGCTGCGCTGGTAGAGTTGCAGAGGCAGCATCAGATTCGGATGCACTCGGGGCAGCAGTCTGATCAGGGTGGCCCATCGGATCCTTCCGAGGAAAGGTTGGGGAGCTTGGCAGTAGGGTGAATGATTTGTGATCATGAAACATTATTATTATTTGTAGAATTTAGTTATGTTTGACTTTTGTTTGTTTGTTTAGTTGCTAGACTTTGTGGTTGTTATTATGGATATTTGGTCTAGACTCGTTGTGAGTGACATTTGGGTACGATTTGTACAATGCCACTCCACCTATCTTTATTATTTATAAGTTATTTTTAGTTTTTCTTTATTATTTTGCTAGAAGGATATTCGAAATGGATTGACATGCATATGCTGGCTGTAAGTTCAGCGATATCATATACACGGAATTCCATAAACCCCCGGGGAAGTACTCGTTCCCTTTTACTTCCACACTTGTGTTAATTGCATATTTTTCTTTTTGTTGCATTGAGGGTAATGCACATCTTAAGTATGGGGAGGTTATTAATTCACTTGAATTTAATTTTAGTGAGCTATTGTTTCTAACCTCTTATTGGGTCTGTTATTGATCTTGGTTTATCCAATAGAACTTTACGAATCCCAATAACAGACCAAGGAATGATAGTTTGCTAGAAATTTATTTGTCGTCATAAGATTAGTTGCTTCGTAACTTAGGATGAATATTAGTTGTAAGTAACTCAATCTTCCCCCTTGCATTAAGTGTTTTCTCAATAAGGCTCAATAGATTAAAGCTGAATGTTAAGGATTGGATAATTGTAGTCAACTAAATGGCCTTTAAATTCCTGAACAAGTAGTTCCCGATGGGTGTTTTTCACCTAGCCACCGAAGGTCTTTGTCCGGTCGAGGATGGTTGGTCCGAAAGTTCGCTACATAGGGTTCATAGAAAGTCATAGAATGCAATTAGTCCAATCAGTAGTGTGAATCAATGTGAATTATAAGTTGGCATCTGTTGAATATATAGTTGTTAAGTGAAAGTGAAATGTAATTCTAGTTGATTTGGCACATGAATCCTATGTTTATTACTGTCACATATTGAAACAATTAGGCAACATTACCATTACCTTTTTCACGGGTTTTGACTACCATTTTACACCAATTATTGAGTCAGACATACCCATTTCATTCACACATATATTATGTTACATCACATTGTTAGAATACCTTCTCTGAGATTTCACTTGGTGCTCACGCCTAAGTCAGTGGAGAGTTGATCCTTTTGCAAGCCTATGGTAACAGTGCATCACGACTTGGCTTGATTGAGTGTTATATCATTTATTCCCTTACCCTGTAGTTTTATAGGTTGAGAGTGAGTGATTTAACATTTATCTTTATGTGAGTTGCTAGGTCGTGCATTTGGGCTTGGCAAATTAATCGTCTCAGGTTTTCTATTAATTATATAAATGTTTCTAACATGATTACTTAGGTGATTGGTGTTAGAATTATTTTGTTAAACCTGATTTTCGTTTCTGATAATGCAAGAGGTGTTTTGTTTTGATGTGGTATATAATGGTTTGCTCGAGGACAAACAAAGTTCAAGTGTAGGGAAGTTTGATATCGCTCATTTTGTATATATTTATTTCGCGCGATATCATTGTTTATTGTACTTTTTTTTAATAAATTTCGTGAACTTTTGATACTTATTAGGTTGAAAATTAATTTCAGGTACAAGTATCGGGAGATTGGCGAAAAGAGCTTGAATGTAAAAGACATGGAGTAAACAAGAAGGCTCAAGGCTTGATATAGTGGATCGCGTAAAGGTTACCGGATCGCGTGTAAATGGATATTACGCGATTGCGTATCCCATAGTGGATCGCGTAAGTTGTCGGATTCTGCAGTTTTTCGGATAGAGTATAAAGACGAATTTTATATTAGGTTAAAAAACTTCTTGGATACCACACCTGGAGTAATCATCGGCTTGAGTAATCATCGATTAATCATTGTAATCATCTCGTGAACCTTTTTTTATTTTAATATAATCATGTTTCCTTTGATTTTACTTATTAGTTTTGATTATTCTTGTTTGATTATGAGTAGCTAACTTCTCATACACTAGCTTGGATGAATTAGCTAGTGATTAGGGGTGTGATCCTTAGAGTTATATGCAAATTAATTTACGTTTAATCGAAACCCTTGTGTAATTGAGTTTTAAACCATTGTTAAAGCTATTTGGTAATTTAATTCGTAACTATAGCGAATGTTTGTTACAAAGTTATTTCATTTATCAATTATATGTCTATATATGATTGACCTTTGATTGCGGAAGCAAATTTGGTATAAGCTAGACAACTAAACTACATTGTGCAAGTTAGTAATATTGGCGGATGTCTTTTACTTGATTAATTTGTAAGTTAAAGAATCAAGATTATGGTTTGGGTAATAGCGAACGTTAAGCCTAGTATAATTGAGATGAACAAGTTTTGCTATATAACTGGTTTTAATCACACACCGTGAAGTCACTAGTAAAATAATCCAAGGAAGTGTAGTTTTTATCATCTGAAAGTTAATTCAATCAACCTTGACTCTTCTTGAGTCCACTCATTTTATTAATTTCATTAGTTTTAAGCAACGTGACAATTCGGTCACAAAATCCCCACATTTACTTATTTGTTTAGATTAACTTACACTTGAACACGATTCTTGAATTCACATTCCCCGTGGAACGAACCTGAACTTACTGTAGCTATTCTATATACGATAGGGTATACTTACCTCGTTGTGTATTGTTTAGTTACCTTATTTTTAAGTTTATTTCAATAACTAGATTTTACACATCAGTTTGATTGTTTGATTTAATACGTTCAAGACTTAATTACTCGTTCTATATACGTTTGATTGAGTGGCGATCCATTAGATCCTGAGATAAAGGACCTACTGGTGGATGTCAGTTTCTGGGTAATTGGTTAGTCTCATGTCAGTGCAAGAGGCAAACGACGGTTTCTACCTCAACAGCTGAAGCCGAATACATCGCCGCTGCTAGTTGTTGTTCTCAGGTTCTCTGGATTCAGCATCAAATGCGTGACTACGGGTTACTCTTAACTCTCACTCCTATTCACATTGATAACACTGCTGCTATCTCAATCACACGTAATCCCGTACACCATTCTATAACAAAACATATTGAAATACGCTTTCAATTTATATGGGATTGCTATGAGATGCATTTAATAGACTTGATTCAAATCGATACTTTAAAACAAAACGCAGACATTTTTAGAAAGACTTTATCACGTACTCGATTTAATATGATCTTATCTGGGAAATATATTAATTGACTCCTCTGTTGTATGAAAGTACAGACCTGGTTTCACTTAATATATTTTTGAAAAGGACATAGGTGAGCAGTCCGTCTCACGTTATGGACAACTATTGCTCTCCCCTGGTAATCTTGCAAACTTATAGTATTGTATAAATATGCAAGAAAATCTATAAATAAGATTACCTAGTACCGGTTTGTGTTAGACTATGGTACTCTGTTGTACGAAAGTACAGACCTGTACCCTCTAGTTTAATTGTTCAGACTGATGTTTGTTCAACCCGAATCATTGCTCATGTGACTCTGTTGTACGTTGTACAGACCTGTCACCGCTGACCTGATTCAAAAGATAATTTCCTATTCTTGCTTTAGCATATTTTGATTTCAAATGTATATCTTAATATGCATTATATATTGTAATATGCATACTCATAATAAGATTCATGGTTTAGGTACTTAAGTATAAACTGTTTAAATGGTTAAATAATACCAATAATCATTTTGAAACAATTTTTCTAAACGATATTTTAAATATGTTACGTAAATTTAAAGTGGACCAATATACTGGCAATCGAAATAAAGCTCACTATTTCCTAATAAATGCATGTTAGCCTTATATGATCCCTAACTAGACTTAAAACAATCATGTCCCCAAAAATTATTAAGTGTTTTCAATGCTTTAAGTTATTCATTTTCATGTCTTTATATTATTTCTATCCAAGTCACATCTCAAAAGCAAATCGTTTACCGAGACCAACACGTGAATGATTGAAAATTTGACAAATAGCGACACTTACCGAGTGTCGCTAAATGATTGAACCGAGTGTCGCTAGTTGGTGTCGCATTTAGGGTTTGGGTATAAATACCCAACCCCTGCGGCACTCTCTTTCTCACATTCAAATTACTTTGCGACACTTAATTCGAACAAGCGACACTTGTTTGTTACCAAGCAACACTTCATATTCTGTTGATTTTCGATTCATCTGTGACTTTGGATCAATTTTTCTGTGATTCACGTGCACTTTCTTGTTCTACTCATAATCTCGCATCGATTGGTATGTGTTTCCCATTTTTTCACCGTGTATTCATTGTTTAATTCGAATTTTAAGATACGGGTTTTTAGGTTTTTGATATTCGATCGAATTGGAGGTCGAATGGGTTGGTTTACGGTTAATTCTTTCCACATTATGGTCCTGCATGATTTCCGAGCACCATGTTTGGATTATTTCGCAAAAGCCCCAAAATCAAATTCATGATTTCTGGGTTGCATCCAACTATTCGTGAATGCGACACTCAATCAAGTGTCGCACCCTGGGCAATATTAATTGGTTTGCGACACTTGTGTCAGTGTCGCTTAGTTGCAATTAATTTGTTACCGACACTTTACCAAGTGTCGCTTAATTAAAATCATTTGACCAGAAACACTGGACTAAGTGATGCTTAATTGATATCAATTGACCAGCGACACTCGACTAAGTGTCGCATACAATCTCCTTGATTTCAGCGACACTTCTCTAAGTGCCACTCCTTGATTGCATTGTTCTTCCGCTGCGACACTTACAAGTGCAGCTAGTACCTTAGGCGACACTGGTCAAGTGTCGTTGTGATCTTTTTGTTTACTAATTGCGAAGCTTTTCAGGTGATTATTGAGCTTGTTTCTATAACGACATCGCTTGTGCTTGTTTTTCTTGTTTTCTTCAGTTTACAGATGGCTGATTTGGCAATAAATGCTCGCCGCACTCAACCAAGGCACAATATCGTGGCCTTTTAGGATGATACCCATGAGAAGTCCATTCCATTTCATCCGATGATCCGCTTCTTACGGCGATCAAGGATCTTTTATGCCATCTCTGCCAATCCGCCGGTGTTTCTAAATCAATTCTGCCCGTTCTGGGAAAATGCGGTTGTGAATACAGAGAATGATAAGCGAAGGATTTTATCTACAGTTTTGGATCATCCGGTAGTTATTACCGAGGAGACCATTCGTCAAGCTCTTCTCTTTGACGATGCCTCGGACATGCTCACGCAGTTCGATAATCTTTTTATCGCCGGTGGCTTGCTGCGCATGGGCTATCCTCAGATACCTCCGGATCAGTACCGCAAACAGCATTTAAGCAAGCAGTGGAGGTATCTAGCGCATATAATTATCGTCTGCCTATCCCCTCGAAAGGCAGGTTATGATGGCATGAGTTACGCCACTGCCTCGGCTATGCTAGCTCTTGTCTACAACAAGCCATACAACTTCTCAGGCTATATTTTTGGAAACATGATTGAGAACATCCAGGCCGGCGAAGATAAGTGGTTTATGTATCCGCGATTTGTGCAGATAATTCTTAATTCTCTGAATCTAGGGATTCCTCCTAATGCTGATTCGATACTTCGCCCCACTCCGATGCTGTTAAGGATATTTGGGGACTGCGCCAGCGTTCCTAAGTGTCAACCACCCGTTCCTGACGTTCCTCTGTTCGGACATGTAATAAATGAACATTATGTCCCGCCTCCAAATGACTGTTTTGATGATATGGTCGAGTCTGAGGAACCTCTCAATGAGGAACAATTTTTTGAGATCCTAGTTCAAGACACTGCGGAGGACCCTGTTGCGGATGAGCAAGCGGCGTCAACTAAATCCTCGGATGACGAAGATGATGATGGTGGGTCCACTCCCGCAACTTCTGATGGTGATGTACCAGGCCCTACTGCGATTGAAAACATTCGTCGTTTTGACCCTCGTCGGTTCAAACGGATTCAGCGTAGGATACGCCAAGGCAGGGTTCAGGTACCTGCTAACAGAGGCAAAGAAAAGCGGCCGCGTGAAGATCCGGACTCTGATTATGAGCCAACATCTTTAGTATCTAAACGCGGTCGCTCAACTCTTCAAATTCAAGAGCCGGTCGTCGATCGTTCTCGCCCTGTTGCTTGCCCTGCTCCTCCTGTCTCTTCTGTAGTCGCTCCGGAGTTTTTGCAGCAGCTTATGGAAGAATTCTCCATTCTTCAAGGTCAAGTTTTTGAACAAGGCTAACTCCTTCAAGCTCAAGCGGCTACGATCACTGCCGGGTCTTAGAATTAGAATCCCTGGCTGTAGTTCCGGGGGAGATATGGACTCAGGATATAGAAACAACATCCAGGTCTCCTGTAATTGATACTGTAAATGACACAGATGTTAATGAAAGGGTTTATTTGGATTACTTGTCTTTTATTCCACAACAACCGGTACCATTAAATGTTGATTACTCTGAAGTCAATTTAGAATATCTTCAAAGTTTATTGGATGAAGACGAACCAGTGCCCGAAGATGTAATTGAAGATGATGATGTGGAGATAGATCAAGAGCCTAACGAAGAAGATGAAATCTTTGAGGAAAACCCTGTGAACGAGCCAGAATCTGAAACTGAGAATGAACCTGCTGCCACTACTGCTGAAATGCCCACTGCCGAAGCTTCTACAAAACTTCTTAATCAGCATGGTTGGTTCCCACAAGGCATACTGATTGGTTTCAGGCTGTTCCTGCTGTTCTTGCTACTTACAAGATTTAATCAGCACAGTCGGTTCCCACAAGGCATACTGATTGTAGAAAATTGGCTGTTTGCAATTAAGCGAAGCGACGACATTCAATACTTCAAACCGAAGTTTAATCGATTGAGTTCATTGCCAAAATGCGAATTAAATAAACTTGCTCAGCTGGACTTGATAAATCCAATGAATGATGGAATGGCAAAGTTTATGGAAACTACTCTAAGAAGGGAAAACTACAGCAAAAAGTACAAGTGGATAAAGCCGACATTGGGTAAGCGCTACACATATAAAAAGAGGCTAGACCGAGTAACAAGATTGCCGATAATGAAGATAAAATATCCGCCGGCAAAATGTCTGAAGAAAATCCCCTAGGAGAGATTGCCTATAAATTTCCTAATAAGACTAAGGTTTTGGTATCATGATTGGAAAACAGGGGAAGCAGTTATTGAATATACTCCAAATTCAGAACCTGAGGAACCATAAGTGTCGCACCCCCAAGACACGTGGCAGCAGAAGGTAGGGTGTTGCGTTGGGGGCGCCGACCAAATCAAATATCATAACACAAGAATTACAACAAACGACCTCTATATTAGACGTTTCAAAAATCATTACATTTCGTAGTTACAATGTTTACATATGTTTTGCCAAAAGTAGAGTACGCATCTAGTACAAGATTACAACATATCATAATGCAAGCTAATCTCTGTTGTTTGTGAAAATATGCGACTCGAGCTATCTCCTTCCAAAAGCAAACCTACTGCGGTTGGTCTCCTGAGAAATACATACTAAAAGGTCAACATAAAGTTGGTGAGTTCATAGGTTTGTAAACATTTGATATAACATCGTATGGAACACAAGATTTCCGTTTGTATCATTCAACAATGATAGGTAATGTATTACAAAAATGTATAAATAGTGTATATTGTTGCCATGAGCTCATAGTTCGAGCTTAACTGTGGTGTCGGGTCACAATCAAGTGCCACGATCGGGGTGCCTCCCAGCGAGTGCCTAATCCAACACTCGTAGGAACAAATGATAATGCGTCCGTTTGACCAGTTAGCGCGACTAACCCGGACGGGGGGAGTCAATCCCAAATAGTACTATTCATTAACATTCACGCTATAACGATACTAACAAACTATGATTTGGGGGACTTTCAGGATTAGTAAAATAACTCATGCAACCAATATATCGAGTTTAGTACTTGTGTTCACATGAAAATAGCAGTATAAAAGCAGTTGTATGTATTCTCACCCCAGTTAGAAAACAATAAAAAGGGGCTATGAAACTCACATGAGATTAGTAAGCAAGTAGCAAATAGTAAGCATAGCGTGTTTTTCAAATGCAACCTTCTAACGTCCTAAACGTAAAAGGTTGTGTAAGTAGATCTCAAAAGATCATCTATGTAAGTGGAGGGTTAATGTCCACTTAAGTAAATCGTGTAGGTGAAGGGTTAATGTCCACCTAAATAAATCGTGTAGGTGAAGGGTTAATGTCCACCTAAGCTAGTTCACTCAATTAGAAATGTCCAAATGTTTGGTTATCGTTTGTGTTTAGAAAACATGTACGGCCCGTTGGTGACATTTTGGGAAAACATAAATTTGATTAATTATGTTAAGCGACACAGAGGTTAGTGTCGCAGGTTACTGCGACACTCAAGGTGGTAGCGACATTATCTTAGTGTCGCTGGTTTATACTGTTTGGTTTAGAGGTAGCGACACAAGGGTTGGTGTCGCTAGTTTCCACTGTTTTATAGATAGTGACACAAGGGTTGGTGTCGTTAGTTAAGACTGTTTGTAGCGACACAGGAGTTAATGTCGCAGGTTACCACTGTTTGTTTAAAAATAGCGACACAGAGATTAGTGTCGCACCCAATTTGGGCCAGGTGCGACACTAAGGTTCTGCTATGTTTTTCAAGTTCAGAAAAGTGGTCAAATGTGCTCGGTTTGACCCGAAACTTTTACATGACTCTTAAATATATCTAAGGGTTGTAAAAATTTAGTTATTCCATTTTTAGTAAGTTCACAAGTGTCGGTTTTTATTTTTGTGCAAAATCAGTCCACCTTTTATATTTCCCGAAAATGTACATTTTTGTTGGCTCGATTTCGAAAATCATAATTCCGAAATAAAATACAAGAAAAATCACAGAGGTTCCCCTATGTCTTGACTACTTTCAGTAATTTTTCTAGAATTTTTAAGCAAGTCTAAGTATTTTTAAATATTATGTTTGTCCTCTGAGGTCCAAAATTTACCAATCTGGACACATGCAGCAAGATCGGATTTCTGGGCAAAATCTACACATTTTTTGAAAAAGTTATCTAAACGACATTTGTACCTAACAAAATTTTTGAACTTTAGGCGGTGGTTTCATGTCATTTGGAGGTGTATATATCGAGTTATGATTAAAACAAAAAAGGTGAATTTTCTGAGTTTTTGGACAGCCCGTATACATGTTTTTGTAAAAATCATTTCGGGTATCAAACGAATTCTAAAAATTATGAAACTAGTTGGAAATGAAAGCTAACTTCTTGAACTTAAGTTTTCTCTGTTGAATCGTCCGTTTTCATTAAATTTTGAGTGAGAAACGCTCAGGTGAATTTCGGAGTATTTTCTGGACAGAATATGCATGTTGCATTTTTGTAAGTTTATGATGATGAAATACGTTTTTAACATGGTTTTTAGACATGAATCTTTTGAGTGAACATTTTAACATGTTATTCAAGTATTTTAGAGGTAGACTAAGTTTTCTTACAATGAGAATAGAAGAAGGAAAGGAGGAGGTGTTGTAGAGCTTGAATCCTTGCAAAAATCATGAACTTCATTGCAAAATGATGAAAGTTTTTGGTGGGATTTCTTGATGAATTTAGGTGTGTTTGGTGCAGATTTTCGAGAGAGAGAATGCAGATTTTAGTGAGAGGTTGGAGAGTTTTGAGAGAAGGAGGTGGAGTGTGAAATGGTAAAGTGTGAATGCATGTAAAATGTATGGGTGTTGTAGTGATCAAGAAGAAGATGATGATGGTGTCTTGCATGGGAGGGGGAGGGTGCACATGGGGAGGCCGGCCCATGTGGGTCCCACTTGGTGGGGTGTGTGACTTAATTTTAGATTTCCAGACTGTGTTACGTGCTGTGATCGTTTACCCGTTTTTCGTGTTAAATCGTTAAATCGCCTGACGTTTCTTTGAGTTGTTTTTAACTAACGATTGGATTGATTTATTTTCGATTGAAGTATTATTAAAATACTTTATTTTGAGTTAATAAAATATTTATCGACCTTTGTTTGGTTGCCGAATTCAATTCGCACGTTTTCGTTGCGTTTGTTACGTTTTATTCACAACGTCTAGTTTTTCGCGTATTATTATTTGAAATAATAATATAGTGTAAATAACTACTATTTTAATTATAAAATAGATTTACATTATTTATGAAAAAGTTATCACCAACGCCGTATACATTGTCGGACTCCGTCCGGTTGTTTCGCGTAATTACAAATAATCACGTATGTGTATATAAACATATACAAGTAGTTACAAGTATTTAGCCTAATCAAATACTAAATACACGTAATTAAGGTTCTAGCTTAAGGTAATCATTACCCTAAAGTGTCGGGTGTCACAAGAAGATAAGTGGGTTGGTTTGAAAAAGAAAATGATACGTGTGTATGATCCGCTCAGCCTGATCAATTTATCCAAAAGTGATTTGCAAGCTCTTCATGAAACGAAAATTCTGCATTGTAATATTGATAAAGAAGAAGTTGCAAAATTTCAAAAGGTTGTTGATTTGTGCGTTTTGAAGGGAATTCATGCAGGTGGAACCTTCCCGACAGACTGGAGATAAAACGAAAACATTTTGAAGACCAAGCTGATGACACGGGGGAGTTTGTTGGTACATGTTACTGTGTCATTCAGTTGGTCTTGAGTCTGTAATAGAATTTGTTAGAAGAAAAATTGTCCAAGTGTTGAAAGGCGACACTTAGCCAGTGTCGATAAAGCGACACTAGGCTAGTGTCGCAGAATCGGTTGGTAGTGTCGCTAGTTCAGTTTTTGTTTAGTATAAATACATGTGTTAGGGTTCGTTTTGAGGGTGGACGAAACCCTAACTTGATAGAGTCGATTGATACAAGTTCTGTAAAAGCTATATACATTCCAATCATTGATATATACAAAAGCTTTTGATATTCGTGTGTTTGATTGTTTGATTTAATACGTTCAAGACTTAATTACTCGTTCTATATACGTTTGATTGAGTGGCGATCCGTTAGATCCTGAGATAAAGGACCTACAAGGTCTACGTTTCATTTTTAGCGAGTTCTTAGTGATTTGATTTTAACATTTGATTTTTGGTTTTGATTTTGTTGTTTGTGTATATATACGACGATCATTATAATACAATGTAATGGTTTAGACTTTAGACTTTTGTTTTAGAATATGTAGAACATAAATTAGAACACGTGTGTTTGTTTTTTAATTTCATATATCTATATAGCTTTTGTATTTTTCTGTCATGGATATGAAGAAGCAGGAATAATATCCAGTGGGGAATGAGGGACAAAGAAGATGATATGGTAGAGGGTATTTTGGTCAATTTCCATTGACCTAACGAACTATTTGTTAAGTTTAACGGGAATAGACGAATAAAGCGAAAACTGAAAAGTTCAAGGACGACTGCTGCGAAAAAAAAGTAAGAGGACAAAATCGGCGAATTGACAAAACTACATGGACAAAAAATGCAATTTACCCATATTAAAATTTGCATTTATTACTAATCAGTTTAATCTATAACTACCTTTTTTTACATATTATAAATGCACATTTAAGTATGTAAGATAATTTTGAAATCATTAAATGCACCTTATCGTGTGCTACTTGGACATACGTTAAAACATCCCATAATGAACTGTGAAGTATAATGTTATGACCGATGTAGTATTAATTAATAGGTTCATTTTAGGTCTATATTTTCCTTTCCACAACTATTTAGGCCCACTTTTAAGGCCCAATACTTTGAGTTCAGTTTTATTTAAGTCCACTTCTTAAAAATAATAACACGCTTCTTTAGTCTGGGTTTTATCACTAGTAGGGGTGTTCATAATAATCCGAAATCGGAAAACCGAACCGCAAATCGGGTGAACCGCACCGAATTTTAGATTAACAGAACCGATTTTTTTTGTTTTCCAGTTTCGGTTAACCGAACCGGCATTTTTTTCGGTTTTCGATTTCGGTTTACACTTTGGGGATAACCGGTTAACCGAAAAATCGAAAAATTTAAATAATTATTTTTAATATGTATATTTCTATATATAAATATATACTTAATTATGTGACATAGATGTTGGTAAAACTATAAAAGACTAGTATATATATTTATATAGACTAATTATAAATCAACATTATTAACTATATTTGTAAAAAGGAGAATGTATCTTTGTAAAAAGTGAGGGATCAAGATTGAAGGGTATATTTTTGTGAAGTGGCTAATACTTTTTGGTGAAAATTTTTAACTTAGATAATTATATATAAGTTTGCAAGTTACGGATATGTATCTTTTGTAATTTTGTGGCATATTTAACTATAAATATTCGCCAATAGATGTTGAAATGTATTTAGATATATGTTAAGACTTAACAAATATATTTTGATTAATGTGTATTTGTGTGCTATTCTTTATTTTAATATGATTAGTAAACAAGAGCCAGTTAGTTGGTTAACCGCATAATCAAACCGTAAAAGTTAGTTAACCCAGTTAACCGAACTTTTCGATTTCAGTTTAGATTCAAAAAATTGGATAACTTGATTTTTCGATTCTCGATTAACCGAACTTCCGGTTAACCGTCCGTACACCAATCACTAACTAGTTTCAGGCTTTCAGCTTTCCTCAATTCTATGTTTCTGTTTGACTAAATTTGATTTTGATTGAAGTTTAGGTGTTTCACTTTCCTAGGGTTTTTATTTTTATTGTATGTAGCTAAACCCTGGTTAGCTTCTATTTGCTTTCACCATTTTATATGCCCCTGTGCTTGTATTTCTGTGCAGTCTCAATCACCCAGTAAATTGATTTTCATCTTGAACAATAATGCTCAATATTCCGTACTTAATTCATCAAAACCTTAGCCTTTAGCGGCATGCACATCGGTGCTGCTATCATTACTTCCGTTAGGAATCAACAATTTATTTCAAAAGTTCGATACTTTTCTGTAATCAGCCCAAAAATAGTACCTAAAAATGAGCCACCTATTCATCAAGACCTATTCAAATCAGGTCAGAAATTGGGTTCTTTTAAAGTGGGGGATTCCACTTTTTACTCTCTCATTGAGAACTTTGCGAAAACAGGAGATTTATTATCTTTGGAGAAGGTTTTTAATCAAATGAAGCATGAAAGAAGAGTGTTTATTGAGAAGAACTTTATATCAGCATTTAAAGCTTATGGGAAAGCAAAGAATCCGAGTAAAGCTTTAGACTTGTTTGACAAAATGTGGGTTGAGTATCAATGCAGACCAAGTGTTCGATCATTTAACACTGTGATTAATGTAGTTATACAAGAGGGTTTGTTTAATAAGGCTCTCGAGTTTTATTCTTCTGTTGTTATTCAAAATAAACAGGTGACACCAAACGTGCTAACATATAATTTGATTCTTAAAGTGTTGTGTAAATTAGGGCTGATAGATAGGGCTATTGAGACGTTTAGGGAGATGCCGTTTAGAAAGTGCACACCTGACGTGTTTACTTATTGTACGTTAATGGATGGATTGTGCAAGGAAGATAGAATCGATGAGGCAGTATGTTTATTGGATGAGATGCAAGTTGAGGGATGCTTCCCGACTGCTGTAACATTCAATGTTTTGATCAATGGATTATGCAAAAAAGGTGACTTAGCTCGAGCAGCAAAGGTTGTGGATAATATGTTTTTAAAAGGGTGTGTACCGAATGAAGTGACTTACAATACTCTTATACATGGTCTCTGCCTGAAGGGAAAATTAGACAAGGCGGTTAGTCTTTTGGATAGAATGGTTTGTAATAAATGTGTTCCTAATGATGTTACGTATAGTACAATCATCAATGGGTTAGTGAAGCAGGGAAGGGCAGGGGACGGTGCATCCATATTGGTTTCTATGGAGGAAAGAGGATATAAAGCGAATCAGTACGTGTATTCGACACTTATAAGCGGGTTTTTCAAAGAGGGAAAGCCCAAAGAGGCATTAATAATGTGGAAGGAGATGATAAGTAAAGGGTGCAAACCGAACACTATACTTTATGGTACTCTTATAGATGGTTTATGTCGAGAAATGAAGCCGGATGAAGCTTTGGATGTTCTAATTGAGATGGAAAAGATGGGTTGTAAACCGAATGCCTTCATATATAGTTCCCTAATGAAGGGCTATTTCAATACGTGTAACACTGATAAAGCTCTTGATGTTTGGAAATTGGCTAAAATTAATAATTTTGTGCAAAATGAAGTTTGTTATAGTGTAGTCATTCATGGGCTATGCAACAATGGGAAGTTAAAGGAAGCTAAAACGGTTTGGGAGAATATTTTGTCAAAAGGGTATAAACCTGATGTTATTGCCTACAGTTCGTTGATTCATGGCCTATGCAATAATGGGTCTGTGGAAGAAGGTTTAAAACTTTTTAACCAGATGCTATGTTCAGGATCTGGCTTTGAACCTGATATAGTAACTTACAACATACTTTTTAATGGTTTGTGCAAGAATGGTTGTATTTCTAATGCTATTGATCTGCTGAACTGTATGCTTGATCGTGGGTGTGATCCAGATTTAGTTACTTGTAACATCTTTTTAAAAACGTTAAAAGAACAAATGAATTCTTTGCAAGATGGGAGTGAATTTCTTGAGGAGCTTGTGGTTCGTCTTCACAAGAGAAAGCGAATTGTAGGAGCTTCTAAGATCATTGAAGTGATGCTTCAAAAGTACCTGATACCCAAAGAATCTACTTGGGAAATTGTTATTCAAGAAGTTTGTACACATAAGAAGATCCGAGCTGCTATTGATAGATGCTGGAATAATATATATGTTCAATGACAGAGAGGTAACTAGTGTTTCCGTTTTGTAGCTTGTTTTATGCTATACATATTACTGAATTTACTAATCATATCATACAGTAAACAACAAGTTTCTTTTGTACTGTAAATATGGTGAATCATATTGGAATGATTGTTAGATTAACAGCTAAGGGGATCACACTTACCCTTATCTATCTCAAAACTCTTGCACCAATTCACTCATTTTAATTAGTCAAATATATTTGCTTTGTTGGGCTGCTAAAATTAATTGTTCTGCATGCAACTATTGTGAATTTGTGATATAGTATTTACGCGTTTGATATAATTTTGTACATGCATATTCAGTGTTCGATGAAATTCGAAAATGAAGGGATTTTGCTGTAATTTGAAGCAATTCATACTTGATTGCGTAATTCAATACTTGAGTTATATATAATTTATTCTAATGATCAAGTTCCCGCTAAAAGTAGGTTTTGTGGAAATTAGACCTAGTTAGCTCCCTTTTTCAACGTGCTTGTAAATAGTAGTATGTTGTCAAAAACAGAAGCTTACCTCTTATACCAGGCAACATTTTAGCGTGCCAGACTTATAGTGGATACTCAAGAGCATCGTTAATTTCGTGATCTCGACGCGATTGTATTTGAGAACGATTACCATAATCCAACATTACGGTAGTAATCATCATAGTCATATGATCTTGGTAAATAAAGTGTATAATTTTGAACTAATGGATCATTTTTGTATGGGGAGAATTGCAGTGTACGTATCCATTGACCCACCTTCCTGGAAACTTGATGTGGTCAAACTTTTGGATGTTTTTACGGCTAAGACAAAAGCTTTAGTACTACTAAATAGGTATGTCTTTATGAATTTAGAATCTTGTTCTATGAGAAGGAATTTCTTTTGTATGTGTTTAGTGATTACGTGATACAGAATGATGAGAATTAGGTAATCAACTATGATCAAACGTGGTGCAATACAAACGTTTTAATTGTAAAGTAAATAGTAGATAAAACAAGGGTATCTAAGTTTTAATTATAATTTTTGTTGTAGCAGGAGTGATTATTTGATTTATAATAAATAATAAAATAATCTACAGCTGAAGTAGGTGGAAGCATTTATAAGTTTGCATTTGTTGCACAGTCCTCACAACCCAACCGCAAAAGTTTTTAACATGAATGAGCGGGATCATTGCTGCATATGGACGAACAAAGGATTGCATAGCTGGTACTGATGAGGTACAAACCGTACAATAACCCATTTAAAGCTAGTTATTATCTCCATTTGTTTCTCTTTTAGCCTGTAAGATCTCTTTCTTGCGTATTTTTATCCTTTCAAATCGTTTCTGCAGGTTTATGAAGATATGACATAAGAGAATGAACCACATATTAGCCTTGCCTCACTACCAGGAACGCAAAAGAGGACCATTCTAAATTCTTCCTGATCTAAGACTTATAGTGTGACGGACTGACGGGTACATAGATCTTATCCTGTATACGAATTTGAAAAATGATTTCATTTTCATTTGTTCAGCTGAGTTTGAATATAGATACATTAAGTTTTGATGTGGCTACCTAGTCTAATTAGCAGAGGTGGCAGTTTCGACCCACTTGCTTATGAATGGCTTGTTTGGGTTCTTCCATTTTAAACGGATTAAATCAAGAAGTTTTAGGTAAAAGGAAACAGGCTAACTGAGTCAAACTGGTTTCAGTCGCTTAAATTATCTTGAATGCGTATCACACATGTAACCTCCATAAGTATTTTACCAACCCATCTTGCCACCTTTACTAATTACTTGTCTCTTGGTATCAGAATGGAGGGTTGGGTGGGCTATCGGTCCATCTTGTATTGCATTTGCTTTAAAAAAACGTTCATACTAAAGCTACAGATTATGCTCCTGCACCATTTCAGGAAGCTGCCTTGACTGCATTAAGGAGTCCCCTAGAATACTACAATTGTTTAAGAGTAAGAATGTATACAAAGAACAAAAGGTTTATTGTGCGAGAAGAAACAAATGTGTTTTCTGATAGTTGTCTTGTTGTGTGCAGGATTATGAATCAAAAAGAGATTTTATATGGAAGTGGTTTTGTGAGGTGGGTTTCCAGGCTGAGTTTAAACAATGGGTTTTGTTTTTCATATCTGCTGCACGTCTCTAGACTCGAAAACTTACGGATGTACGTGCTTGTTGGAATCCATTATATGTATTTTAAGGTCGGTATTTTAATTATGATAAAAATTTTAGGTTGCACTTATGGGGTATTAATTAAACAAACCGGAGTTGTTGTTCCAGGATGTGGCTTCTTTCGTACAAGTCGCGATTTGGTAGAGAATGTAACACGCTACCATAACGGATACATCAGATTTGCTTTCTGTAAGAGTGATGCTGCTTTAACTTCTGCTGTTCACAAATTGCAACAGCTTGTCAATTGTCAATGCATCTGGGTCGGCTTCTATAACTTTAATCACGAACCTGTAGTGGGAAGCAGTATAGGTAAGTTAAATTCTCACAGTTGAATGTTGACAATCTATATAATTTTACAAGTAACACTTGCCAAAGCTCTATATCCTGCTTTAGCTGATGATCCAGAACATGTACTTTTTATTATTATTATTATCAATTTCAAGAATACTTTTAAGTTTTCTGAAATCTTCTATATCTATATCTATGTATACACTCTTGTATAATAATGCATGAATCGATCAATGTTCATAGAGATTAAGTTTTAGTACATATCAAATCATGACCTTCCATTTTCTTCCAAACAATCAAATCTTAATCATTCAAATCGTAATCGACCACAATACGATCAACTATATTTAGAATTAGATGTCAAAATGATTCGAACAAACTTTGTAACGTATTACCTGTTTAACTGACTCAAAAATTACTAATGTATGTGGTTGAAATAAGTGTTGCATGAAAAGTCAAATTGTCGAACGGAGACTAATCACCGACACATTCTACGGGTATCGTTCGTTTATAAGAAACTTTGAATTTGAATTAAAATTAAAAATTTGAATCTGAATTAAAATTAAAAATTTGAATTAAAATTAAAAATTTGAATCTGAATTAAAATTAAAAATTTGAATTTATTTATTTCATCAAGACTGTTTATAAGAAAACTTTGAATTAAAATGAAGATTTTAAATATTTATTTTATCAACATGATTTCTTGTGATGAAAGCAACACAAGGACATCTTATCATCAAATTTGACAAACAAAGAATAATTACTTCTATTTTGTACAAAGAATAATTACTTCTATTTTAAAAGAAAAACTAGATTATATCCCGCGAATTCAGGATTATATATAAAAACTTTTGTTAATTGGCTGATTCATTTAAGAAAATATCTCAAACACCAGTCATATTGGTATGTATTTATTTTTTTAATCATTTTTTATAGTGTGATACATCGAATGATATCAGTGGGTATATAT
Organism: Gnaphalium uliginosum; assembly: GCA_963930675.1. Classification (NCBI taxonomy): domain Eukaryota; kingdom Viridiplantae; phylum Streptophyta; class Magnoliopsida; order Asterales; family Asteraceae; genus Gnaphalium; species Gnaphalium uliginosum. The sequence goes on along the minus strand of OZ005680.1, from coordinate 34,571,760 downwards.
TTTTTTCGATTTATAAATTTGAGTTGTAATGCTATTGATATCAATATTTGGTTGATACATGCGATATAATATTATATTATGTAATAGTTAAAAAAATTAGAGCGTCTTGAATCGTGGAATATTTTGGATAGAACTGGAATTCACTGAAGCAATTAAAATTTCAAGAAAAGTTGATCCTTGAGGGAGAGAATTTGATGAATTTCAGTTCAGTACATTTTGGAACCAAAGACCCTTACGCACTGGAATTGAGAGTCCGTTTCCATTGAATTCGATAAAATTACCTAGTGTTAGTGTTACAACCAAATATGTATAAATTAAAAATATACTGAGACTCGTATACATTTTTAAGAATTTCTGATAACATCAAATAATGTTTTATTTATATTATAATATTCCCCTATTTCTAAGCATTTTTATTGCAAATTAGTTATATATATTATTGATTTCGTTTATATTTGCAGAAAGGTGTTTAAATAAAAGAAATAAAGAATAGGAACAAAAACGAGCTGAAAGTGAAAAAAATGAAGAGATGAAATAAAGACCAAGAAAAAAGGGTTTAAAGAGAAGATTAAAACAAATAAATTAAGTTGAGTAAAGCCCAAAAGAAGAAAAGCCCAAAGAGAGCCTAGCCGTGGAGCAGAAGATTCTGGAACCGCATCCAGCCGGCGGTTGGAATTTTCAACCGGCGGTTGAACCTAAATGTGGAAGGCGGTCGAGCGCGCGGGTCAAAAACCGGGTTAACGGGTAAAAACTCAACCCAGCCGGCGGTTGAATAATCCAACCGGCAGTTGGATTCGCGAGCCAGATGTCTATAAATAGGGGCATTCTCAACCTTAAACCATACACTTTTACAAATGAATTAAGTCGTTCTTAGTTCGAATCTAGGGTTTAGAATCCGACTTTTGGGGTTATTTGGAGGCTAGGAAACTAGGGTTTGAAGTTTTTCAACCCTAACGAAGATTTGGTTCAGTTTCTTGGGTTTGATTCTTATTCTTTTCTATTTACTATGTTTTGTTACATGTTTTTAGAATTGTTTAGGTTTACTTTGAACATGAGCTAATTCTTTTATTGTATTTACTTAGATGAATGATTAATAGATAATGGTTTAATGATATATTTATGTTGATTTAAATTATGAATGGTTATTAAGTTTATTCGAAAGATCCATATTGATTGTGAGTTTATTAATTGTTACTTAACGTGGTCAAAAGATTTCTGTTAGAACTAACGTTTGAATGAATTGATTGATTATCTGCAATTAAATAATTTATTAGTCAATTGTGGCTTGAGACTGTAACCGGCGACGGGTTAAGAGACTAGCAATTAATATAACCTAATCGATGTGATAATTATGAAAACCAAATAATTATAGACTTGCGTTAACACGATGTCATAGAGTGAATCTTAATGATCTGTTGATAGGAATAATAGCATAAAGCTTATGTTATTAACACGCCTCAGTGTATTCAAGAGAATCTAGTATTAAGGTAAGTTTTATTAGGGATTAGTTAACCTTAACAGGAGACTGTCCATATAAGTTGAAATCACCATAATAAACAATCAACAATTCAATAAACATATCTGAAACCTGAATCTAGAAATCACTATTCTAAGTAAATATATGTCTAAATGATCTGATTACTTCTAAGTTATTTTATATCCTTAATTGTTTAAGTTAAATTAGTTTTACTTTACTACGTTCGCACGGAACTAAAACGCTCCCCTTTATCTATTTGTAATTTGTAATTTGTAATTTTAGGTTTAATTAATTATTTTAATTTACACCGATTCCCTGTGTTCGACTCGGTCTTACCAAAGTTATACTATAATACGAACTGGTATTCTTGTCTGGTTGTGTTTAAGTTAACTATAGTATTTCCATTTTTTTAAAACTTGTTATTTTTAACGACAACTTAACACGCATCAAGTTTTTGACGCCGCTGCCTGGGAAGCGGTTTGTTAAATTAAATTAAATTTTTGTATTTTTCCTGTTAAAAAGATATCTTTGTACATTGTTGATCATCTGAAAAATCGGCTCACCCATTGTTAATACAACACAACAGAGGTATAAGGAGGGTCGCTCTGCTTCCCGAAAGAAGTAGGTTTTTAATAAGTTTTGCACTAACCTACTTCTCCGCTTCTGAGTATTTACAGTGGAGCTACCGAGGACTTTTGATTAACTTTGTAGATTGATTAAGTATTTCTAAAATAATTTTTATAATTTTTGTACGTTTTAGTTTCCTAGTACTTCTGAATTTGTTTCTGGTTTTCAGGTTGTTTCATGACCCGGAGAACTAATCCGGATCTTGTAAATCCACTTGAAGAACCCGAAAGATTTTTGCATTCTCACAGTCGTGCACCGTACACACCAGTCAACACGGCAGAATACGGATATTATTCAGGATCAGACCTAGAGGATAACCAGGTACCTTCCAGAGCACCTACCATATACCCTAGCGATTCTGAGGAAGAAAAAGAACAAGAAATAGAACAAACAATGGAGCAAGACATAGCTAATATGACCATCGAGGACTACACGAATCAAACTCGTGGAGATGTTCGCCCAGGAGTAGTCCGCTCAGCAATAGTCAGGGAAGTAGAGTTTGAATTGAAAGGACGGTTCCTTAAGGAACTAAGAGAAAATCCTTTTAGAGGTGAAGATAAAGAAGATGCTAATGAGCATGTGGAGAAAATATTAGAAATTGTTGATATGTTTAACATCCCGAATATCACCAGAGATTAAGTTATGCTGAGAGTGTTTCCTTTAACATTGAAAGAGGGGGCTAAAAGATGGATTAATAATGAACCAGCAGGCTCGATTACTACGTGGGAAGATCTACGTGCTAAATCTTTGAAGATGTATTGTACCCCATCCAAAACTTCAAAAATGATTGAGGATATCAGAAACTTCAAACAGAAATCCGATGAATCTCTGTTTCAAGCTTGGGAACGATATAAAGAAATGTAACATAAGTGCCCACAACAAGACTTGAATGTGCAACAAGAAATAACGGTATTTTACAAAGGAGCTGATCGTGCAACTCGTCAACAATTGGATGCACAAGGACCAATACCCAAGAAAACTCCTGTTTTGGCACGCAGAGGAATTGAGGAGCTTGCAAAACATTCTCAACTTTGAGACGATGGTTCTATTGGAAGGAAGACACCTAGTGAAGACAATGAGGGACTTGCAGCAATAACAGCGAAACTAGAAAGTCTGGGGTGAGATATTAAAAAGGTAAATGAACAAGTTCATGCGATTCGAATAGGATGTGAGATATGCGGAGGAAATCATTTAAGAACTGAATGTCCAGAAAGGGATATAGATCTAGCTACGGAGGAAGTCAAATATGGGGATTTTCAAGGGAATAATTTTCGAAGAAATAATCAAATCAATGGTGGTCAATATCAACAACGAGCACCAGGATACTTCGTTAAGAACCAGCAGAATCCATCTTTTTCAGACAGGATGGGATCGATGGAAGGTATGATGAGTAAATTTATTGAGGCTAACGAGAAGTTCATCACAACCACTAGCAAAAGGATTGATGAGTCTGAAGCGGTTGTCCGTAATCAAGGAGCCTCGATAAAGCAAATTGAAGGAGCAGTTCATCAAATTGCAAAAGTTTTGCAAGAACGATTCCCAGGAACATTATCAGGATTTACAGAGACCAATCCAAGGGAACATGCTAAGGCAGTGGTTACACGAAGTGGTAAAATTCCTGACCCTCCTGTTATTACTAACGATAACGCTAATTCTGAACAGGTTGCTGAAAAGAAGAAGGAAGTGGAAGATATATCAAAGGAATAAGTTGATGAAACAAAGAAAAGAGCACCAGAAGTAAGAGTTAAAGACTATACATCGCCACCACCCTATCCAGCTGCCCTACAGAAAGGAAAAGATGAAGAGCATTATCACAAATTCTTGGATAATCTGAAACAATTGCATATCAACATACCGTTTGTCGATGCTATAGCTCAGATGCCGAAATATGCAAAGTATTTGAAGGAACTTTTGACAAACAAAAGCAAGCTGAATAATGTGACTAAAGTAACGATGAATGCCAGATGCTCAGCTGTAATGCAAAATAAGCTACCACCAAAATTAAAAGATCCAGGGAGTATTACTATTCCTTGTTTAATTGGTGACATGTCTATTAAAAATGCATTAGCTGATTTAGGAGCGAGTATTTCTCTCATGCCATATACAATGTATACCAAATTAGGACTAGGAGAACCAATACCAATTCGCATGTGTATTGAATTAGCAGATCGATCAGTCCAATATCCAAGGGGAATGGTTGAAAATGTGTTAGTAAAAGTTGATAAATTTGTATTCCCATGTGATTTCGTCATTTTAGATATGATTGAGGATCTTAGAGTTTCTATTATTTTGGGCATACCATTTTTAGCCACATCGCATGCATTAATAGATGTTTTTGATCGAAAAATCACTATGCGTGTAGGAGATGAAAAAGTTGTTTTTAATGTAAACCACTCCATACAATTTCCTGATTATGTGGATGATACTTGCTATTATTTAAACTCATTTGAATAATTGGATAACAAATTTTTTTCAGAATTTGTTAGGAAATGAGCAGGAGGAGCCACAACTACTGGAAAGCTAGTCAGCAGATTTAGACACCGCTAAAGATTTAGCCGAGTTTGATAGACTTTTGGAAGAAGGCAATGCAATGTTTTCAACGGAAGAAGTAAGCAAGGAACTGCATCCGACCAATGGCTGGATTGACCAAATAGCAGTTGAATCAGCAAGTACAGAACATACACATATTGCATTTTGTGGAATTCCTTGTTCTAAATCAGAGGTTATGGAGATCAAGACTTCTTATGAAGAGCCACCTCAAATGGAACTTAAAGAATTACCATCTCATTTAGAATATGCATATCTCCAAGGAACGTCTGAATTATCAGTCATTATTTCTTCTAAACTAACCCCTGAAAAAAAGGAAAGTCTATTGCAGGTTCTTAAAGAGCATAAACGCGCTATTGCTTGGAAGATTACCGATATTAAGGGCATCAGTCCTTCATACTGTACTCATAAGATTTTAATGGAGGCTGATTTCAAACCTGTCGTACAACCACTCCGAAGATTAAATCCTAAGGTAAAGGATGTTGTGCGGAATGAGATTATCAAACTGTTGGATGCTGGCTTAATCTACCCTATTTCAGACAGTCCTTGGGTAAGTCCTGTACATGTGGTACCAAAAAAAGGAGGTATGACAGTAGTGGCCAATGATAAAAATGAATTAATTCCCACCAGGACAGTAACATGATGGAGAGTATGTATTGATTACCGCAAACTGAATGATGCCACAAGAAAAGATCATTTTCCGCTACCATTTATTGATCAAATGATAGAACGATTGGCAGGAAAAAAGTTTTACTGTTTTCTAGATGGATTTTCAGGATACTTTCAGATACCGATTGCAGCAGAAGATCAAGACAAGACGACTTTCACCTGTCCATTTGGTACTTTTGCATACAGAAGGATGCCTTTCGGATTATGCAACGCCCCAACAACTTTTCAACGTTGCATGATGGCAATTTTTCACGATATGGTGGAAGATTTCATGGAGATCTTTATGGATGATTTTTCTGTCTTTGGCGATTCATTTGAGGAATGTTTAGGGCATCTAAAGAAGATGTTACAGCGGTGTGAAGTGGCTAACCTGGCACTTAATTGGGAGAAATGTCATTTCATGGTACATGAGGGCATTGTGCTTGGACATAAAATTTCAAGAGTGGGGATGGAAGTGGATCCAGCAAAAATTGACGCAATTTCTAAATTACCCCCTCCAACAAATGTTAAAGGTGTACGCAGTTTTTTAGGGCATGTAGGGTTTTATAGGCGTTTTATTGAAGACTTTTCTAAAATTGCGCGGCCAATGAATCATTTATTAGAAAAAGATGCTAAGTTTGTTTTTACTGATGCCTGTCTGAAGGCATTTAACACTCTGAAGGATAAATTAATTTCAGCCCCTATTATGACTAGCCCAGATTGGAATTTGCCGTTTGAATTAATGTGTGATTCCAGTGATTACGCGGTAGGAACAGTTCTGGGTCAACGGATTGAAAAGCGATTTAAACCGATCTATTATGCAAGCAAGACCTTAACAGACGCTCAGGAGAATTATACAACCACAGAAAAAGAACTTCTGGCAGTAGTCTTTGCTTTTGATAAATTTCGTTCTTATTTGGTTTATCTAAAACTATTGTGTTTACTGACCATTCTGCTTTAAAATATTTGTTTAATAAACAGGATGCAAGACCTCGTTTGCTGCGATGGATTCTGTTATTGCAGGAATTTGATATCGATATACGGGACAAGAAAGGAGCAGAGAACTTGGCTGCAGATCATTTATCCAGATTGGAGAATTCTGAATTAGAGAAGTTGGATGAGTCAATAATTCGAGACACATTTCCTGACGAGCAATTGATGGCTATCAACATACACATCGAGATACCTTGGTTTGCTAATTAGGCTAATTATTTGGCCACTAAAACTTTACCTAAAAATATGCTCTATCAACAGAAAAAGAAATTCTTTGCTGATTTAAAATATTAGTTTTGGAAAGATCCGTTTTTGTTTCGCTGTTGTGCAGATGGTATAATCAGGAGATGTGTGCATGGTGCAGAAAGTGATAAAATTTTAGCACACTGTCATGAAGGACCAGTTGGTGGACATCATGGAGCAAATTATACAGCAAAGAAGGTGCTTGATTCTGGGTTCTATTGGCCAACTATTTTTAAAGATGCTCATGAGTTTATACGGAATTGTGATGCTTGCCAACACGCGGGAAATATCTCCAGAAGGGACGAAATGCCTCAAACAGGAATACAAGCTTGTGAAATATTTGATATATGGGGTATTGATTTTATGGGACCTTTTCCGACTAGCCACGGGAATAAGTACATATTGGTTGTAGTAGATTACGTATCTAAATGGGCGGAAGCAAAAGCATTACCATCAAATGATGCCAGAGTTGTTGTGAAATTTTTGAAAAAACTGTTTGCACGATTTGGAATACCTAGAGCATTAATCAGTGATCGTGGGACTCATTTTTGTAATGTCTTGATTGAAAAGTACTGAAAAGGTATGGCGTTACTTATAGATTTTCTACACCTTATCATCCGCAAACCAGTGGTCAGGTCGAAGTTACGAATAGAGGATTAAAACGTATTCTAGAACGTTCGGTAAGTAATAATCGCAAGGATTGGTCGATAAAGCTGGATGATGCATTATGGGCTTTTCTTACTGCTTTCAAGACATCTATTGGATGTACACCTTTCCGTTTGATTTATGGGAAAGCTTGTCATTTACCAGTTGAATTGGAACATAAAGCATATTGGGCGTTAAAAAGTTGCAATATGGATATACGTTGGACTGCATATCGGTTCCAGTTGAATTGGAACATAAACACAGGTTTTTACAGTTGCACGAGTTGGACGAATTACGTTGGACTACATACAAAAATTCTAGGATTTATAAGGAGCGTACGAAACAGTGGCATGATAAGAGGATCCAGATTCATAAAAAGTTTGTTGAAGGAGATTTAGTACTTCTTTATAATTCTCGATTACGTCTGTTTCCAGGAAAATTGAAGTCGCGATGGACTGGCCCGTATACGGTTACACAGATATTTCCTTATGGGACAGTCGAATTAATTAATAATGAGGGTGTTTTGTTTAAAGTTAACGGTCATCGCTTGAAGAAATATCACGAAGATACGAAGGAAGATGATGGTGAGGGTACCATCTATTTTGAGGACGACCAGTAAAGTCAAGTTATGAGTCAAGCTTAACGACTCACGGATTAAATAAAAGCGCTTCTCGGGAGACAGCCCGTGTTTTTCTTGTGTTTATTTTTGCAGGTTTTGAACTTTGTGGGTATGTTCCCTAGAAACCCTCACGAGACTATAACTCGTCCACTTGGGGTACCGAGGGGTTTAAAGGCTTATTGCTTACGCTAAATGCAATCGTGATTGCCTACGGAAGTGAGCTGTTGTATATTTCAACTCAGATCGAGGAAACATGTACTACTAAATCAGGGGAGTTTTTCGTTCTAATTTATTTTCTCATTCTTTTTCACTTTTTCTATTTTATGTACAATGAAGGCATTGTACAACTTAAGTGTGGGGATGGGAGTCGAAAAGAAATTAAGTTTTAATTGTTCTCTAAAAAACAACTAGTTTTTATCATATTATAATTTTACAATACTACTATTTTTTTGGAAATGATAGTACATTAGGAACATGTACAAAAATGGAATTTTTAAGTCTTATTATTGATGTGTTGATATGCCTAACTAACATTTTTAGATCCAATTTTTCTAATTTTACATATAAGTGTTAGACATATTCATTATATGATATATTGATAGGCTTTCTATACAAAAGTTTTTGAATATTAAGAAATAATAATTTAACATGAATATAATTTTATGTAAAATACAAATTGATGTATGACTTTATAAGTCTTAATTCTTGATTGATTATTATGACATATTCAGTAATCTTGGGGTTTAAATTAATATCATTTGGGGGATACGCTGACTGATTCCTTTGTTGTATGAAAGTACAGACCTGGTTTCATCAGAATATCTTAAAAAATTGAAGAAAAGCAAAAATGCTTAAATAAAAACAAAATATTAGTCAAGTTATGTCGCTCTGTTGTACGAAAGTACAGACCTTTCACCGCTGATTTGACTAAATCATTAAAGTTATGCCCGAGTTAAGTTAAGTCGCTTTGTTGTACAGAGGTACAGACCTGTCACCAATGTCTTAACTCTAAAAAATGATTTTTTAACTTATTCACCCATTATATAGAAATACGTTTATAAATTGATTTCAAGGGTATGTCATTTGTGGAATGCATAAGTTATATTCTAAATAATAATAAAATGTTATTCTTAAACTTGAGTATAGAAAGTTTAAAGTGGATTTAAATATCAATAATCATCTTGAAATGTCAGAATTAGGGATTTTGTGTTTAAAAGTGTTTAATGAGGTTTAATAAGGGATTGATATCAACAATCAATATAGATTTATCTGTTCCTAATAAAAGACATGTTTTCTAATATGATCCCTTATGTAGTTTTAAATTTTTTGATATGTATAATTTTTTAGTGTGTTTTAAAATTATCAGTTAATCTACTTGAGGACAAGCAGAACTTAAGTATGAGGATATTTGATAACATCAAATAATGTCTTATTTATATTATAATATTCCCCTATTTCTAAGCATTTTTATTGCAAATTAGTTATATATATTATTGATTTCGTTTATATTTGCAAAAAGGTGTTTAAATAAAATAAATAAAGGAAATGAACGAAAACGAGCTGAAAAGTGAAGAAAATGAAGAGAAGAAATAAAGACCAAGAAAAGTGGGCTTAAAGAGAAGATTAAACCAAAGAAATTAAGTTATTGGGCCAAAATAAAGGAAGAAATTCGGATTAATGAAGATGGAGGCCCAACAAAAGTAAAGAGTAAAGCCCAAAAGAAGAAAAGCCCAAAAGAAGAAAAGCCCAAAGAGAGCCCAGCCGTAGAGCAGAAGATTCTGGAACCGCATCCAGCCGGCAGTTGGAATTTCCAACCGGCGGTTGAACCTAAATGTGGAAGGCGGTCGAGCGCGCGGGTCAAAAACCGGGTTAACGGGTAAAAACTCAACCCAGCCGGCGGTTGAATAATCCAACCGGCAGTTGGATTCGCGAGCCAGATGTCTATAAATAGGGGCATTCTCAACCTTAAACCATACACTTTTACAAATGAATTAAGTCGTTCTTAGTTCGAATCTAGGGTTTAGAATCCGACTTTTGGGGTTATTTGGAGGCTAGGAAACTAGGGTTTGAAGTTTTTCAACCCTAACGAAGATTTGGTTCAGTTTCTTGGGTTTGATTCTTATTCTTTTCTATTTACTATGTTTTGTTACATGTTTTTAGAATTGTTTAGGTTTACTTTGAACATGAGCTAATTCTTTTATTGTATTTACTTAGATGAATGATTAATAGATAATGGTTTAATGATATATTTATGTTGATTTAAATTATGAATGGTTATTAAGTTTATTCGAAAGATCCATATTGATTGTGAGTTTATTAATTGTTACTTAACGTAGTCAAAAGATTTCTGTTAGAACTAACGTTTGAATGAATTGATTGATTATCTGCAATCAAGTAATTTATTAGTTAATTGTGGCTTGAGACTGTAACGAGCGACGGGTTAAGAGACTAGCAATTAATATAACCTAATCGATGTGATAATTATGAAAACCAAATAATTATAGACTTGCGTTAACACGATGTCACAGAGTGAATCTTAATGATCTGTTGATAGGAATAATAACATAAAGCTTATGTTAATAACACGCCTCAGTATATTCAAGAGAATCTAGTATTAAGGTAAGTTTTATTAGGGATTAGTTAACCTTAATAGGAGACTGTCCATATAAGTTGAAATCACCATAATAAACAATCAACAATTCAATAAACATATCTGATACCTGAATCTAGAAATCACTATTCCAAGTAAATACATGTCTATCTATCTGATTACTTCTAAGTTATTTTATATCCTTAATTGTTTAAGTTAAATTAGTTTTACTTTACTACGTTCGCACGGAACTAAAACGCTCCCCTTTATCTATTTGTAATTTGTAATTTTAGGTTTAATTAATTATTTTAATTTACACCGATTCCCTGTGTTCGACTCGGTCTTACCAAAGCTATACTATAATACGAACTGGTATTCTTGTCTGGTTGTGTTTAAGTTAACTTTAGTATTTCCATTTATTTAAAACTTATTATTTTTAACGACAATTTAACACGCATCAATTTCATTTATGAAAAGAGGGATAATGTATAAGGATTAAGAACCAATGATGAGTTTTATGTTCGTTGTTGTTGCTTATAGGTAGTACTATATGATGGAATTGTGATTATAAAAACAATAATCTTACTTTCCATGACCATGTCATATTTTTCTTGCAAATCTTCATAATGCTCCACCATTTTCCCATGACCATGAAGGAATCTCATGAGTGCATCATCTTACTCTTCAGTACCTTTCTTCTCTAATCTCAACTCCATTTCACTTTCTCAGCACGATGACGGTTAGCCTCAAGGTCAACTCTTAAATTATTAATCAAACATATCCATGCACTCTCCATTTACATCCATATTTCTCTTTCCTTTTGAAGTTCTTTAATAGTTTCTTTTATTTGTGGGTATGCACCACTTTTTCTGAGGTGGAGTGATTGTGATAAAAGAGAGCATGATGATCTTAATCGTCTATCAATGCACTTGTTTGCAGGTTATTGAGATTTGCTTTTTAAAGTTTTAGTTTTTGGAGAAGTGATTCCTCTTCATTGGCATCAAAAGGTATGGTTTGAGATTTATCAAATTTATGATCTATTGTTCGTCATTTCATCTCAGTAGCTGAAAACAATATCATAAACAAAAGTTAAAGAAAAAAGAATACAACACAAACATGTTCTGGTGACTCACCTTTGTTTCAGTATTACATAACATATTCCCATTTCTGAGCTAGGATACACCGTGATGTTTCACCTTCTTTCTCTTGTGATTGCCAAGCAAGGATGATGATGGGTACATATTCATACGTAGTCCTTAGCAATGGCCAGTTGGTGACCTGAAAATTTTGCATGTCACAGTTATATACAAGATAGTAACAGAGGTGGGAATTCAACGCAGTTATATCACCTCTGGATTGCAAGATAAATAAGATAGACGTTTATTGAACTTAATACATGTGATCATTTTAACACTCACTCCAAGTTCTAAAGCCCTTCTAATTGGCTTAGCACACTGTCATGACCAGATGCATCAAAAAGAGTAAAAAGTCCTAATAAGTTGTTCTACTTTCAACAAAAAATTCTCTATCATGCGTCTAGGGTGCCTTATGGATCTATCAGCTACTCGAACGGTCATCCTTGTGGGTTTAGGCTCTCCCAAACTAAGGTTCTTACACATTGAATAGGGCACGACGTTTATGCTAGCTCCTAGGCCGGCTAGAGCATTTTTGATGAAAAGATCCCTGAGTGAATGAGGAATGGTGAAGCCTCTCGGGTCTTCCAATTTCAAGGGAAGCTTGTGTTAGATTATAGTCGAGCATGTATCATTCAAAGTGGAGATTGGAGATGTTGTCGATTCGCTTTTCCTCGTGATGAAATCTTTCAAGAACTTGTCATAATGAAGTGCTTGCAAGAGCACCTCAACCAATGGTAGGTTGACATGCAGTTGCTTGAAGATCTCTAAGAACTTAATATGTTGCTCCTCAAGGAGTTGTTTCTTCAAGTGACCCGGATATGTAATTGGTGGTTGTTAAGAGTTTACTTGAAGTGTATTTGGAAGTGAACTTGTGCGGTACTTTGTGAGCTTTGAGTTTGCACATTAATTGTCCTTTTTCACCTCCTTTTTCTTCTCAATAATGGGTGTTTGTGGGTTTACTCACCCCCCCCCCTTTGGATTCATTTGGTGCAACTTCCTCAACATTAGGGATTGTACGGCTCTTAGTAGTTATAATACAACCTTCAAAGGTTGAACATCAATGTAAGTGGATATGTCATTGACATTTGCTTGAGGAGGTGTCCGAGTATTACTTGAGGAAGTGATGGAATGACTTTCAGTGAGAACTTTGATCAATTTTTATTTTGCAAGTTTTGAATCCTTGCTTGTTGGTCCCTTAATCAAGTCTCATCCATCTTGTTTTGGCTCATTTGTGACGTAACAAATTGTTTAATCGTTTCCTCAAAGTTTGATGATTGAGTAGCTTAAGGTTGAGGATCAAATATTTGTGCGGATTGGTAATGATTGGGAGGCACGGATTGTTGAGATGGAGGTTGGAATTGTTGTTAGTATGGTAGGTGGTTATGGAATGAAGGTTGATTTTCAAAGAAACTAGGTGATTGTAAGTAGTTGGAGGATTCGTAATTCAAAATATTCGGATTGAATTGGGATTGAAAGCTAAAGTTTCCCGAATTATTTTGATAAACACTTGATGCGAGATAAGAATTCTTTTGAGTAACGAATGAATTAACCATTTGACACTCATGGTATAGGTCACATCCTCCGCACCTTCCACAATCGGTTTACAAGAAATTTACCATTTGCCTCGATACACCCATTGTCTTTGCAATAACTTCTAATTGAGCACTTGAAGATGTTAAGACATCTCTAAGGTCACAACCAATTTACTTTGACATAAGGGTGTCCCATCGGGGGTAATGTATGGCCATTTTTTTAGTAAACTCAAAATTGAGGAATAACAACCAAAATAATTTAAAGAGTATTAAGTCATGCATTACGAGAACCAAGAAAGAATTATAGATATGGGAAAAGAGGAAAATTAATATACTTGAATTGAATTTTCAAATGGAATAAGAATTCCAAAGAAATGATCAACTAAGTCAATAACTATCTTTTTTAGCACGAAGTCGAATTATAGACCGCTCCCCGGCAGCGGCGCCAAAAACTTGATGTGGCCGAAGCAACACACTAGGTTTTAAATGATTTTTGGTATAACCTAGATGCTAGCTAACACACGAAATTGGCAAGTGTACCAATCGTAAGGTAGTATAGCTTAGGCAAGACCGGGTTGTCGATCACAAGGAGCGCAAATTGAGCTTTGTTACTTAGACTTTTGTTAATTCTTAGTTAAAAGAAAATTGGTTTGTTTTAATTTCTAAAATAACAAATAGAAGTAAATTCTATTCTAACAAGAAAGTATTTAAACTAGCAAATAAGTGAGATTGTAAACTAAGTATGCAATGATAACAAACGTATTTGCTTAGACTAGATTTCGCAAATGTTGTGATGAAGTCGTGTTACAAAACTCGTGTGAATTGAAAGATTAGTATTGAGTTCTCTATTGTTCCCAATTACTTACAACTACATACTCGAAATAAACACGAATGTTGATTTGGTTGCGTTTAAGTAGATTAAACTCCTAGTTTGAGGTGATCTAATACTATAAACTTAAGTGAATTAGTATAGAGATCTCTAGTATTAACAATTCCCTTAAGTTATTTATTAAGCTCGATTATTCACTAATTTATGTATTTATTTCAACTTGTAAAATCGTAAAATGTTGCAACTCTAGTACGGAGGTCTCCAATGTTCCTAGGGTTAACAAGTTAGCTTGAAAACATTAACCTTATAACCACACAACGGGAGTTCTCCACTAGGTGATTAATTTACATGTCTCACCCAAATTACCAAGTTATTTCAACTACAATTTCTAGTTTAAAACTCTTGTAATAATTACTTGTCACCAAATAATCATTAACAAACCCCCTAACACTTAGTGATTCCACATTTAATGTTAAGAAAGTTCACTAGTCAAAATTAGCTTGGAAGAAAAGTCAAACTTTTGAAAAGTCAAAATACATAAACTTCATGAACAACCAAATCAACTTAATACGTCATCAAATCAAAGGAAAATCACCATGTCTAAGAAAATACAAAGGAGACTACCATAACATCAAGTAATTGAAACAAAACATCATGTTCATGAACTTAAAGTAGTGAACAATAATACCCAATTTGTGTTGAATCAAAGCATGTAAAAGTCTTGAATCTCTTGTTCTTTCTCTTCGAAAATCACCCAAGAATTTGCCTTAAAGTCTCCTCAGCTCCCTCCTTTATTTGGTGTGAAAAAGATGCATAAAAACCCTAATTTTCGGGTTTTATAGGTGCAGATCTGATGGAGATCGCACCCTGATCGCAGGGTGCAACAAGGCTACGACTACAGGGTGCGACTAGACTGCGACAAAGTGCGACAGGGCTGCAATCAACATTTGAAATCTTTCCAAGGCTTCTGTCCAGATTTGGCCACCCAACGCAAAGGTGCGAACATGGTGCGACTAGAGTGCGAACTATGATTTTAAGCATGTCTTTTATTTTAGCTCCGATTTAACCCTGTTTTCCGCTCTAATTTCTTATGCTTTTTATCTTTAGCATGAGTTACATATATAAAAGCATTAAGTATCACATATACACCATTTGTTACACAAACTCCCTAAAATTAGTTGAATATTGACACCTAAAATATGTATATTTAGGAGGATATCACCCTCAAACAAAAAATGGATAATAAATCAAGCAAAAAAGATAAACGAACAAAACGAATACAAAGACTTAACGTGGTTATGACAAATCTCCAACTTGGAGATTGGTATGTCTACCGAGGTCAAACCGAGAGACTTTTACAATTAATTTTGTACCACCGGGGTTTACAAGAGTAGGGATTACAGTATGTATGTGTACCAAACTTGCACAATAAGAAGTTTCCAAATATGCTACAGCTGACCCAGTACCGCCCGAGTACACCATACTACCACCCCCCCCCCCCCCCCCCCCCCCCCGGCCGATGATTATCTTCAACCAAATCTAGATCCACTATGATTGTTTTGGCCAAAATAATACTAATTCTCTATCTTCCAAAAAACTAAAACCCTAATCATCAATAAACAATCTTGTTCATGCTTTCATCCGCCATCATTCCTAATTGCTCAACCTAAAGCTCTGATATCAGTTGTTAGAAATTGCAGCGAAAACATCCAACTAACAACAACCTATTGTTAGCAAAAAAACAAACCTACAACACTCGTGTAATCGAGGTTACACCCACAAACAATAAACGGATAATAAATCAATCAAACAAGATAAACGAACACAAGGATTTAATGTGGTTATGTCCAATCTCCAACTTAAAGATTGATTTAGTCTACGGGGCCAAACCTAGAGATTTTTACTATTAATTTCGTACCACTAGAGTTTACAAAAGTAGAAGTCACAATATATAGGTGTAGGCATGTAGCAAACTTACACAACAAGAAATTTCCAAATATGTAGCCGACCCAGTACCCGCCGGGTATACAACACTACCCGCCGGGTACCATGGTTTCACCAAATCGCGATTCTGAGCACCAAGCTCTCTGACCCGATTTCACATAATTTTATCCGTCGAGTACAACCAATTCCCTTCGAGTACTTCCACTGCATCACGTTTTCTTCGTTGGTTTGGTTTACTCTTCATACCGAGCAATGTAAATATCTTAACCTCGTCGTAACGCACTATAAAACCATCGTTTGTGAACAAGAAAATCGAAAGTATCATGAAAAATGATTGGTAGGACTAAATTTGTAGAACTAAATATAGACCTAAAGATGTAATCGGAAGCTTTGAAAAATTGATTGGATGAGATAAAGATTGAGAAAAAAATCAACCAATCAAAAAATTAGGTCCATTTATAGATCCATATAAGTAGTCTTATTTAGCATTAGTCAAGAATCATTTGTACCGGTTTGTTAATTTTGACATATTCTATCCGTTAACCTGGAACAAAATGACACGTACGCTGCCACGTGGCAATAGCTCCAAATCACTATCTCCCCGTATTAAACACACGAAAATTTTGACCGATGCAAAATGTCGTCAATATTAACAGTAACGGAAACTGACGAACGGAGTCCCCTTCTTCAATCTGCCGGTGAGATAACGCCGTTTATTTCACCGTCTGATCGCCGTTCATCTGCTAAGCAACGTCTCGTTTCTCTCGACGTTTTCCGTGGTCTCACAGTCGCTGTACGTATAAACTATAAACCCTAGTTGATAGTTATGTGTATCTATATGTATTAATGTAATTGCGTTAACTATAAACAGTTAATGATTTTGGTTGATGATGCTGGAGGAGCTTTTCCTTCGATTAATCATTCTCCGTGGTTTGGTGTTACCATTGCCGATTTCGTGATGCCGTTTTTTTTGTTTAGTGTTGGTTTATCAGTCAGTCTTGTCTTCAAGGTATGCAGTTGGGCTTTTTGTTAAATTACATGTTTTAAGTTGATGTTATATTTTCAAGAATTTATATATATAATATATGCTACTTAGGGCTGTAATCGATTCGAATGGAACGTTGAACTAAGCGTTCAATTGGAATTTCGTTTATTTGGTAAATGAATGAACGTATATTTCATTCTTTTACGTTTGTGAACATTCGATAACTGTTTGTTAAGGTACGTTCGTTTATGTTCAAAGATAATATGTTTTAATCAAGTTATTAACTTGTTGTAAATGTAAAGGTTTTTCAAGCTTAATTTGTAAGTTATATACTTGTATTGTACTATTTAATTTGTTTAACCTTTAAGATTTTTCGATAATGATATTCATCTTATGAAGGTTTTATAAGTTTGAATATGCAGTTCAATCATATATTTATGTATCGGATATATATTTGTTCATTTGTGTTCAATTTGTATTCATTTGAGTTAGTTTAACACTTTAATGTTCTAATGAATGAACATAAATGAACATAAAAATGTGTTGTTCGGTAAAACATAAATGAACGATCACGAACAAGCCCTGTGTGTATTCATTCGGTTCATTTACAGCCCTATATGCCAGTGATAGTATACTTATAATGATATAATTGAACGATCGAAAAATTTGTTTGTTATCAATAATGTTATGCAGAAAGTTTCTAACAAACCAGCTGCCACCAAGAAAGTGGTATTCAGAACTATCAAGCTCTTTCTGTTAGGTTTGATTCTGCAAGGTACTTCTCTTTTTGCTATTTATGCATCGAAAAAGCATATGGATTACGTGAGTTCATTTTGGAGTTGGTTAGGATAGAAAGCTAGTACGAATGATTTACATGGTTCACACAGTTTGAGATAAGTGAACAACTTAGCTTGTTGAGTTTATTTTCGAATTTGCAATGATGGTTAGAAAATTTTCTTCAGAGTTTACTTCGTACGTTGTTATGTACTGAGTTGAATTTGAAAGTCACTGTTTATATGTTCCTCTAGGTGGATACTTCCATGGGCGTGATGATCTAACTTATGGAGTCGATCTCAACCAGATACGGTGGATGGGTGTATTACAGGTATCTCAAAAGTACACAATTAATATCTTAATGAGTTGAATGTGCTCTCGACAAAGTGAATATTACAAGATTATAAAAAGGAGAATATGTATCGATCACTTTATGTTCAGCCTTATTTTGGCATAAAAATGGATGATTGGCATATAACATTCAGATAAAGAAGTTCTTTGGTTGAAGGTGGAGAGGATTACAGCCAAAATATAATACTAAATCACTTTTCATGATATACAGAGGATTTCAATTGGATATTTTCTGGTTTCAATAACTGAGATCTGGTGTGTTAACACTAATGAAGTCAATTCGGCCATCGCATTCACAAAGAAATACTATGTTCAGTGGTAAGTTGATTTTCCAGTTTTAATCTTTGTAATGTGCTCCAACAGACCACCGCTAGTGATTAAGTTTTTTAACCCAGCAATTTGAGGCCATTTAAATTTACTGTTAATCTGTAAAATCCGAAATGTTACATCGTTTGTTATTAACATGGGTTTCTTCTTATTCTTAACATTGAAACCAATGGGCATTGCCCAAGTGGTACCACCACCACAAACGCATAGACCCCACATGTGTGACCGACAGGTCAGGGGTTCAAATATGTGCCTCAGCATATGTGGGGGATTTGTGGACAGGTGATTTTCCCGGTGTTGATGCGCCTTGCGGGTGGGATGGACGCGTACCATTGGAATATGGTACGGGGGTTAGGGGTACCCTCCAAATTACCCTTCTTAACATTGAAAACTTGTGTAGGAGATACAAAGCTTTCAGTATGGTTTAGTTTGGTACCATTTACCAATCTCTTATGCTAATCATTTTCTTATATTTCAGGGTCGTCATGTTTGTACTAGGTATAATTTACATGTCTTTATTGTATGGTCTTTACGTCCCAGACTGGGGCTTTGAAGTCGTGACTGAGAACTCTTTGTTATTGGTACCAAAATCTGGGAAGGAGACTCAAATTGTGAGTATTAATACTGTACCATGACAATCATCTGTTTTATGACTTCATTAAGCTAAATTGCATTACCAATATACTTATTTGATAGGTACACTGTGGAGTCAGGGGCAGTCTAGAACCTTCCTGCAATGCAGTTGGCCTTATCGATCGAATTTTCCTTGGTGGAAGTCATCTATATCAACGTCCTGTATACAAGAGAACAGAGGTCCTCTGGTCCTGCTAACATTTCCTACCTTGTGAACTCTAATGGTTAATGTTCTTTGTGCATCTGATTAATACAGTGCATATAGGAATGCAGTATCAATTCTCCTGATTATGGACCCCTACCACCAAATGCCCCTTCATGGTGCCTTGCTCCGTTTGATCCAGAAGGCCTCTTAAGGTTGGTTTTGTTAAATTTTAATCGTAATAGCGGATCTAGTTGTAACTGATTCCCATGCTGTTTAAGCTCCACACCGTCAGTGGCGGATATATGTGAGAAACAGCGTATGCACATGCAAACCCTGAAGAATTTTACTAGCGTAAAAAATCTAATTTTCATGAAGTTTTTGAAATATTAATGCCAAGTGCATAGCTTATACAAAAGTTGTGCATACCCACTAAAAGAATTTGACAGAAAGTCCAAGCCCAAGTTATTATTTAGAGTGAAATTAACACATACTATTAGCCTATTATTGAGTCGTATACGTTTCTATGTTTGCTGTTCTTCCCTCCGCCAAAGTTTTCATTCAAGATTTTGTACGCTTCATCGTTGTCTCTTACTGTATGTCTGTATTCTTCACGAACTCATCGCTTCAGCGTTCATTGACCATCCCTGGTCCCTTGCAGCCTCATTTTGCCAAGTCGGTAGTCACCCTTTATCCCTCTCTATGTCCGCTGCTTGTCGCCTTGCTGGTCTGTTCTCTGGTGCCGCTGTCGCTCGGCCTCTCTCTCTCTCTTTCTCTGAAGCTCCTGTTCCCTTTTCTTATAAAGTATAGATGTAACTTTTGCTGCCACCTAATTCTTACTCCTATTACTGTCCATTCGACTTAATGAACCCGACTACTGTTCTTTGAAACCCTTAATCTATTTCTAGTACTAACTTTCCTTGTACACTTATGATTAGGATTTTTACGTAGTTATTATTTTATTTTTAGTAATTGGATTCAAAAATTACATAACAGTAAATAATACATAATTTCATTGTAGTTAATGAGCGTATTTCAACTTGAGTTCAGTTTTTATAGGCAATGAAATAAAACAAGTTATTTGTGTAGCATTTAGTCTGATCAAATTAGCTTTCAAAGTTTCAAGAGAGTATAGCTCATATCATCAATGGTCACTGTATTTGTATCTCTCTCTTCAACTTTTTCAAGGACTTTGAATTAATAGTATAATCAAACGGCTTTTAGCTCAATAGTACTTGGATGATCTGTCAAGTAAGAAGTTGAAGAAGTTGTACGTTCAAATATCATTTAAGAGGAAATTTTTTTAACCAATACAGTAAATGAGTCGAAAACTGACCCAAAAAAACTTGTCCTGAGAAAAAACTGAACAAAATAATTTTGACCATAATGACCGATTATAAATTATTTTAAGTTTGTGCATACCCAACGACGAATTCTCTAATCCGCCACTGCACACCTTTAACCTACGTCGAAATGATGATTTTATTTTGTTTTGCTATAAGATTACTTCTTTGCATATATTTCCAGTTCGTTAATGGCTGCAGTCACTTGTTTCTTGGGGTTGCAGTATGGACATGTTATGGTGCATTATAAGGTATGATGCTTCTTATCACTTGCAGTACACTTTATGCCAATACTGAACTTCTGTGGTATTCAGTTTTATCATTATACTTTGATTGAAGTTATATATTTTAGGGTCATCTGCAGAGGATTATTATATGGTTAATTTGCTCGTCCTCTCTGCTTATGTTGGGGTATGTCTTAATGGTCATAGGTATATTTTCTTACCTTCGAATTTTTTGTAAGTGGCCCATACCTTCAATTAGTAATATTTCGTTCTATGCAATCTCTTTCAGGTATTCCTTTATCCAAACCATTATACACATTAAGCTACATGTGCATCACTGCAGGAGCATCAGGCATTCTCTTAATTGCGATGTTTTACATAGTAAGCTTTTATACAAGTTAGATTGCAAAGTAAAACCATAAACTGCAATCATTTTAAGATTTATGTTCTTACTTTCGCATATGACGCAGGTTGATGTCGTCTATATCCAAAAACCTACAATGTTGTTTCAGTGGATGGGAATGAACGCGCTCATTGTTTACGCTTTAGGTGCTTGTGACATATTTCCAGCAGCATTGCAAGGTGTCTATTGGCGTTCTCCCGAAAACAACCTGGTAATTTCCATCCACCTTTGTTTTTCTCACTTTATGTCATTTATATTCATAATGTTTTAGCACGAAAGAATTTATCTTGAAAGTAAGATATGTAAGTTGAGTTTATATAAATTTGGGTGCAGGTTAATGCTACAGAGGTGCTGTTTGAGGCTGCATTTCACTCTGAGAAGTGGGGCAACTTGGCATTTGTGCTTCTGGAAATAACATTCTGGGGTCTTGTTGCAGGATTCCTCCATATAAAAGGGATTTACTTTAAACTATAAATAAATATGCCAAAATCTTCTCCCCATGTAATTATCAACATTCTTTTCAATATGATTTGCTTGCACCTTATGACATTGACAACATTCCATAGTAATAGTAATAGTGTTTAATTAACAATCTTTTCTATAGTTTTGTTACGTTATCTTGTTTTATCCAAACGAAAACAAAGCTTACCCAATATTGTGGTTTCTCTAGAGGTGTCAAGCTGGGTGATTGCATATGTTTAAGAGCTGATAATTTTGACATTTTCATATACAAATAAGCTGATTTGGGTCATGCTCCGTCTCAAATGAGTCAATTGCAAAAAATTTGTTACAATGAACGAAGTCAAGTGGATTGAAAGTTGCCTTAACGATACTTTTGATTCGTACTACCTGTAGTTAACACAACAATTATTTATCAAATAAGCAAACTCTTTGCCGACTCGTAAAAAGGGAGCGACTTTTTTTTATCCAATCCTCCATCTTGTTGCATCTAATATGTTTGTTGCTTAACCTCGTGTGTTAGTCTGTCTTTTGATCTGTTAGGCCGTACATGTAGAACGCATAGTTTAGTTTTATGACTCGATTATGACATGTGTTTCATCTTCTAAGCTTGCATCAAGTCATCTTTGATTTTGGATTTTATTTTGGAGGTACAAAACCTTTTTGAAATGGAGGAAACAAATACATATGAATTATCTACTGATAACTCGTATATTCCTGAAAATTAGTTATGAGCTTGTTCGTTGGACACAACAATGTTATATTTTCTCTATATTTCTATACGAGTAATTTACTCTATATAAGCCTAATTACATGGACCTAAAAGTAGACCTACTTTTCTTATTGGTTGGATTTTTTCTCTCTTTTTTCACATCTACCAATCAAATTTTTAGGCCTATGTTTCGGTTTAGAAGTTTAGGTCTACCAATCATTTTTGTTTTCGTATAACTAAAATATCCATATGCAAAAAATAAAAAAATAAAATAAAAAGAAAGATAACGTTACAGCCCAATACATTATAATAGACTCCAGCTCAATACTATAACAGGCCCAAGATATTAGGCCCACTTCTATCGTTACAGCCCTAAAACAGAACAAAAAAACTGCCATGTGTTCGATAAAACAAAGATCGTGAAGTTTAGTCGACCTTTTTAATTTTTTTAATTTTCATCCACATTGTTAATTCCCTCGTTATCTAAATCTTCTGTTTTGTTCGTAATCACTTCAATTTCACACACACTCGCATCATTTCCGTTGATTATTTTTCAATTTTTGGTGCGAAATTTGAAAATGAGAGTAGAAAAGGTTGCGGAATCATCATCAAGTGTTATACCAGAAACTGAATCTGTGAATCCTGTATCTGTATCTACATCATCATTTGTATCTATAACTGTATCTCCATCATCATCAACAACAACAACAGTAGCGTCACCAAGTGGTAAACGAACTAGAGATCCTGAAGATGAGGTTTACGTTGATAATCTTCACTCTCATAAACGTTATCTCAGTGAGGTATTTTTAATTTTTGGAAAATATTAGAATTTGTTTTTCCGTACGATTAAATTCAGAATAGTTGGAGTTTGATTGGTTGATGATTCAAAAGGAGACTGTTGCTTGTGGACTAAACCCTAAGCTGACAGCGAAATAAATTTTGAGAAAAAAATGATGGAAATTTTGTTAATTTGATTAATAAAATATTTGTTTTTGTTTGAGAAAAAGTTGTGGAAGTTTTGGTTATCACACAATTTGTTTGAAGTTACTGATAAAATATTTTTATTATTATTTTATGTTTTTTTTTTAATTATGAAATATTTATATTTATTTATGGAGTTGGGGTGGTTAAATCATGAATTTCTGTTTGGGGCTTTTATAGGGTGTTTGGATGTGTGTTTGAAGTTATTATAACGACTTGAAGTCGCAATTTCATGTGTCCGAGTGTTTGGCAAAAGTAATTTTGAATATGATATTTCGATTATTGAAGCAAATTCTTATAGAAACCTGGAGGCTGTAGATAAATGTGAACCTATCGTCACTGGATTTAAACGATTAATTATTTGATTCAAATCGCAAATGTCACTTCTGAAAACACATAAACACAAGTAAAGCTTAAAGAGATTGGCCATTGTACTTCTAATTAAACTCTTTGGAATATCTGTTATCAACGCAAAAATGGTTTCGGATTGTGTTTAACAAAAATCATGTGGAAAGTAATATGTATGCAATTTCAAACTAAGCTATTGGAAGGTTGTAGATAATGGCTTCGAGCTTGAATGGACTATCAGTTGGAGACCCCCTTCCTGAAAACCTCATGGATTCTCCCGCAAGATCTGACAGCATGTTTTATCTGAGGTAGAAAGTTTGTTCTTTTACCATTGCAGTCATCTTTTGTAATTACTTTGTAGCTTACGTTGCTTCAAATCGGAAATTCTAATTTTGATGTGAGCTTTTTTGATGAATATTGCATAATTTTGACTTTATGCTTGTTTTATCGAATTATGAAAAGTGTGATCACTTGTGATTATCACATTGTTCTTTACTCCTTCAGTTGTATTGCAGTTAGTTTGTGCTTTGAAGTAGAACTTTTAAAAGTGGATATATAAAGATATAAGAGAAGTCAGAGTTTCTGTTATAATGTTTTTGTTGCAGTCAACCAAATATCTCATTGAAATGTATTCGGTTTCTTTTCTTGAATCCACATCAGATCCCTGCAAATAAAGGTGAGAATATCATGAGGCTTCCAAACTCTATGGCCACTTCATAAGTTCCTTTTCTACTGTGAAGAGAACGATGAATGTCAAAACATAAATAGAATCACAAGCTCTAGTAACAACTAAGAAATAGGGTGTTTTGTCTGATATACATATTCATTCAATTAGCAGTGGTAATTTAGTGGTATTTGGGTTTTTTGGTTATTATTAACCATCAAGTTTTGGTTTTGATCTCAGGGATGAACTGCCATTACAGTATTCACCAATGTCAGAAGACTTAGATGAATGTAGATACTACGAGAGCAATGCGTGTTCACCATCCCCATCCCCATCCCCATCCCTTCCTGATAGCCAACCGACTAGCCCAGTTTCTCCATATCGGTTCCAAAGACTTGCTGCAAGTACATTCTCACCTGGACCATCTTACCCTGGTGCACCAGCCGTGACACCTTCACAGGCACGACAACGTGGGTCCGAACCAGAGGGCCGGTTTCCATCATCCCCTAGTGACATATGCCACTCAGCCGACTTAAGGAGGGCTGCATTGATGCGGTCTGTGCAAATGAGGACTCAGCCTATGGGTTCATCTCAGTGCGATACGCCGTTTAGCCCAATGCAAGAGACGGTGCAACCATGCCCATTTATCAAGTCTTTGGTTCAAGATAATGATAGTGAGTGCCCCATTCATGAAAAATCTTGTAGGGCATTGAGCATGAATATAAAAGGAGATGATGAGGCCACTGATTAGTACATCTTGTATTTCTTTTCTCTCGTGGTTAACAATATGATGCCTGCCTCTAACAACCATTCTCTCAAATATTAAATTATTTATAAAATGATCAAAACATAATTAACACCATTGTCATTGATTATATATATATTTTTATTTTTATAACATGATCACAAAGGATTTCTATTGCAACATAAGGTTATGCTTAAAGCAAAATACATGCAATTCACTGAACACTGCATGTGACATTGTCACTTTCTCTTCTACTTTTATATAATGTAACTTGATGTTTATGCGTGGTAAATGTCACGACTGAATCCGAACCAAATTTAGAATGCCTTGACCGGATCTCATGTATCCAAACCGGACCTTTTGGTTTCTTATTTCGAGCTCGCACCTTGGTTTCATAAGCATTTGCCCGAGGAGCTCCGATAAGGAAGCTTCACCCCGAACGATCACACTCTAAACCCTTTAGCTCGCCCAGCCTCGCTAAACTTAGAAAGCACGGACATAACGTGCCCTAGACAAAGCCTGATGTCTACGCAAAATGAATTTTATTCAGTTGGTCATCTCATTATCTTTGTTGACTAATCATATTAATCCAAAGGTACATGCACAACGCTGACCACCTGTCACCATAGCATGCTCATGAAAATACAATGTTATCGGTCCGCGATATCATGTCACACCCCCAAAACGGTAAGTTCGCGGTTAACGAGTGATCAGCGGAAGCATTTGTGTACAAGCGGGGGTCGTAACGTTATAGGATCATTACAACACAGAGCATATGATTATTACAGAACTCAATGATTAAGATGCCATAAATAAAGTTATTACAAAAGCTACGACTTTGAAATTCGTATTAATTGTATTGTTGAAATACATCAGTTTAAATGGTCACCATCTTAATATCCGGGATTTCATAAACATGTTTCAAAAGTGGCATCCTAATTCGTCTTGGGGGGTTGTCATTCCAATATGCATGCAAGTCTTACATGGGCGCTAATTCCCTGAAAAACATAGTAGAAATCGTCAACAAAAATGTTGAGTGAATTCACAGGTTTAATATCATTGTTAAAGCAAGTTGTTTGTAAACTGTTGACGTACAAGTTAAAAAGTGATCAACTAATGATCAAATATAGTTTTCGTTTTCGTTAACATACAAGTCAAATAAGTTTCGTTTTCGTTGACATACTAGTCATAAATTTCGTTTTCGTTGGAGTTTATCCAAAAGTTTCGTTGGAAACGCATTTCCAAAATTTGTTCCGTAGGAGTCCCGCAGGATATCCACAAGTATAGTTTCGTTGTCGTGATGTAAACACATCCATTCGTATACGTTTGGAAAAATCATTCCGGTGTATAATTCCTAGGAACGCATTCCTAAATCGTTGTTCGTAGGAAGGCATAGACGGGATCCCTCGAAAGGTGAGCTAAACCTCACGAGTTAAAGTAACGCAACCCAACCCATAATCAAGCCACGACACAAATTCGTTGTTGCCTAATCGGACATGTAAATATACGCTCCGCTCTTAGTTGAAGGGACGTCACCCCGATAGTACTATCCGTATATTCAGTGGCTAGAGTCACCTAGCTAATGATTATGGTTGTAGCCATAAGGTCTTTGATGCACTACACATGTAAATCGTGGTTCGTACTAGGATTCGTTGTCCATGCTCCCCAAAATGGTATGCAAATCATTTCATAAACAAATAGTATTTCGTAATCATATAAAAGCATTCATAAGAAGTCAAGTTTTCGCATATAGTATTAAAATAGTTGCTATGTTTTCCACCCCTAGTTTAAAAGCAGTAAAATAAGTAAAAGTAGGGGCTGTGAACTCACCTCGTGAGCTAAGTAGTGAGAGCTAGCGTGTAGTAGTAAAAGTGTTGCCCAAATAGTGTCCCTTAGCGCCCTAAACGCAAGAGATAGTTTGTATAAGTAGCTGGCTAACGGCCAAACTATGTTAGTTGTTCACTCGTAAAAAGATCCTTGTTGTTTAAAAATGTGTACGATTCGTTGGTGATGTTTCTGAATAATAGTATTTCCCAAAATATAATTATCATGTTACGATTTGCGTTTGTGCATAACATTATATGCGAATATTATATAGTTGTTTGTCGTGTGTATATATATATATATATATATATATAGTTATATATATAATGAACAAAGTATATATAAAAATATAACAAACTAAATATATATATATATATAGTTTACGTTTGAGTAATTTTGTATATATATATATATATATATATATATATATATATATATAAGTTTCGTTTTCATTTATTTGTAATTGCAAAAATGTCGTCTTTGGTTTCTCACATATTGCCATTATTTTTGTTCGAGTTTCATAATAAAATATTTAAAACGTTCGTTTCGAGCTATAACCTAACATTTTATGGTTTGGTTTACGTTTTTCGTACCGAGGCTCGTTTTCAGTTGACTTGGTCAAACGTATTCGGTTTGACCCGAAACTTTTAGGAATGTCCTAAATACGTTTATAGAGCTTGGGAAAAATTGTCATTGCGTTTTGTGTTTAACCCGAAAGTGTCGTTATTTAAAACGCACCAAAACAGTCCCTAAACCATGTTTTCAGAAAAATAGGTTCGTTTCCGAGCTCAATTTCAGTAGTCACTTGTTCATGAAAAATTCCAAAATTTTTACACAACATTCTCACATATCTTAACTACTTTCTGTATTTTTTTTCATAATTTTTAGCTAAGTGAAACTCGCTAAATAAATTCGTGACCAAGGGTGTGTCCAGAAACGACTATTTTCGACATATGTTCATAACTCAGTTTGTAACTCGATTTCGGTGTATTTTCAGGAGATGAGTTCTAAACAAAAGTTGAATCTAACAAAATTACCAAACTTTTCCAAGTGGTTTCATACGTTTTTGTTACTCACATGATTTATTATGATTTTTCTACCAACGATAAAAATTCTGTCGAGAAAACAGTTTCACCAAAGTTTTGTGTTCTTTAGTTTTCGTTATGTTTTAGTGCAAGATCTTCCATGAGATGAACATATAACATGTTAATACACTTAATACATGAAAGAAAGTAGAGAGATGGTGATCCCTTACAATGCTTGAAAAGATGAAGAACGAAAGAGATGATGATGTTGATGTTGTTGCTAGTTTTCCTTTCTTATTTCCTTGCAAAACTTGGTGAATGATTATGATAATGATGTATGATTATGATGATGTTATGGTGGCTGGTGGTGGTGAGGTTGTGCCATGAGAAAGAGAGAAAAAGGGAGGGAGAGGAGAGTGTGTAATGTGTTTGTGTGTGAAGTGAACAAAGAGGTGAGGGAAGTATGGTGTAAGGTGAGGGAGGAGCCATGGCCATGGGTATGGCTGCCTTCTTGTGGCCCCACAAGGTGTGGGTGATTTAAATCTTGTTCCCCAAGTTTACGTTACGCGCGGTGCTCGTTTACCCGTTCGTTTCGTCGTTCGTTTAAACGTTAAACGTTTATTTGATGTGTTTCGTTCACGATAAATTTACGTTAATTTTTTATGGAAGTATTATTTTTAAATACTTTATTTTATGTTTTAAAAATGTTCTTTGGGTTTCGTTTGGTTGCCGGGTTCGATTCGCGCGTTATCTTTGCGTTCGGTACGTTTTATATAAAACGTATAACGTTTTCGTTTAATCGTTATGCTTTATCTTTATAGCATAATGTTTTCAAATATAATAACTACTATTAAAATAGTTTTACGTTAATTATAAAATTCGTATCACCAACGATCGTGTAGTTGTCAGGCTACACCCGATTATTTTCGCGTAATTATACAAAGTTACAAAATTCGTAATACTTCGCGTATTAAATCAGTGGGCTCATGCTAGACTTATCTCATTAATAATAGTTTGAATTCACTTCGTAGGGAATTAGCGTAAGAAATACACGTGATTAAGTATGGGATTATACCGTAATTGGAGGAGTGTCACATATCACAACCAATAACATTTCCATACTCTAGTAAATTTTTCTAAAACCATTTAGAAGAATGGGTTTTCCTACATAAACTAGTTAATTGCCTTGATAAAGACAAACACCTCATACACTTAGATTTATAACTTTTTAACTTCATGGATTAATCTACTTTCAACCCTAATCTCGAATTGAATTTGCACAATTTAATGGAGTGTAAAAAATTAAACCCCCCAATCAGTTAGTACTCAAAATGACATACTCTTGATCAATGTTATTGATGGATTAAGCCCATAATCTAACAAAAAATACAAAAGTTAAACGACACAGTTTTATGTTTTTATATGTGTGCATAAATATCTTTTGTGGCAGTAATGCCAAATGTCGTAAGAAATTTTTTTTACATAATTAAGTTGATTAGTCAACTAATCAACAAGGATGCTCTTTGTCTTTGACGTAAGCAACGTCCTATAAGTTGTTGGAACTCATCGATTGAAAATTAAATGTCGCCAATATTATTATTTAACTAGCTAATTTTAAATTAGTCTTATTTATACCAAGCATTATAAATTTGAAGAAAATTAAATTTGATATTAAACTTACATAAAATCTAAATAACTTAATAACATAACTAATAACTTGAAGGAAAAGATGAATATGTTCTCAAGATATTCCTAACAAATAAATCTCCTAAATATAGATAATAAATATAAATATAATAAATACTACTAATTAAAACAAGATAAGTAATAATATAAAAATGAGAGTTTATGACATTTGGAAATTGTCATTTGTAACCTTTTAATTTTTTCGAATAGTTTAATACTTGACTTTACATTGTAGCCGGATACCCGACGACTAAGTTAGAGGAGACGTGGTCCGAATGCATTTTCTGCATCATTTTTTGTTTAAAAAACTTGAGATCACTGTAAGCAAGTTAAACTGATATGTTGTAGAAGTTAATCATGCCATAAAAACCAAATTAAGCAAGTTAAATTTTAAGTGTTTATATTAGGTGGAGCACATCAGGTTAAGCGTTTATATTAGGTGGAGACATCAGGTTCGTTAAATCTATGAAAACACTAAGCAAAATCAATCATAGATGGTGAAAAGTTAAAATATTGTGAAAAGAGGCAAAATCAAAAGTAAAAAATAAAACAGAGAGAACGTTAAAATCCTATGTTATGAATTGTAATGGATTAGTAGTAGCTAGTTTTTTTAATCCTACTTTTCTACACATTTAGCATTAAGAGCTTTGAGTCAGTCCGAGTTGTAGGGGGAATGGTGGTTGTCGCCGAGAATGTTCGATGTTGACTTGTGTCGCATAATATTTAGGAGTTATTTTTTAAAAAGAATGAGAAAAAAGTGGAAAGATCAAAAATCACAATGTGTTGACGAGTTTTGTTTATGGAGAGAAGTGAAGTGAAAGGAGGATTCAACTTTCTTTCCTCTTCAAATTTTCTCTCCTAAATTGGAAAGAGTTAGAACAACAAAATACTATACAAATTCAGGGTTGGTCCTGAATTTTCTAATGCCCGGGCGAGTTGACAAAAAAATGCCCTTGTAAACAAACACTCTCTTTTAGGGATTTGGAACCTAGTCAAGCTAGGCGGCTCATCCTCACGCCGATTTTTATTATTAAATGAAAATTTTTACAATATGAGGAGATAAACTCCAAATTACAAGTTCACGTATCACCTAAAACGATGTCTTTGTGCGTTTTTTGAAGAAAAATAATCAATTATTTTGTCATAGTCAAAATCTGCTAGAAACTTATTTTCAATACTCAAAATTGCTAATCCGTTCGACCTCTCTTGACTCATTGTACTACGTAAATAGGACTTCAGTAACTTTAATTTTGAAAAACTTCTTTCCGCAGATGCTACCGTGACTAGTACAGTTAACAAAATCTTGTAAGCAAGTAAGACATTAGGAAACATATCCATCTTCTTCGTAAACTCCGTGATTTGAATTGATGTTCAAGGTCTTTCTCCCTCGTACGCTCTTTTTGGCAACATATCCTGCAAAACTTGTAACTCCATAAACAAGTCATTTCCATCAATATCGGAATCTTTATCACATGTCAAAGCAAGTTCAAGATTTATACAACATTCTTTCAAGTCGGCATTATCTAAATAAGCTAACTTTGATGCGTCAAACATGAAACCAAAAATAGATTCAAAATATTTCATTTGTTTAAATCTACTCTCTAACTGTACAAGAGTCATATCAACTAAAACAATAAAGTAATCAGTTCTAAATTGATCTTTAGCAGATTGTTGTTCTCTTTATGTATTCAGAATCTCATCAAATTGTTTTTTCCTAGAAGATGCACTTTTTACAGGAAACTCGGGTTCAATTCCAACAGTTTCTGCAAGTTGTTTAGCTTCATTAATAGCATTGTCCAACCCATTTTCCCTATAATTTTTAAAATAACTAACTAATCCCTCCAAGTTTTTTACCGCAACATCAAGAAGCATATCTTTGGATTGTAGCTTTTTACTAACTAAATTAATTTTGTATAAAATCTCATACCAAATAACCAAACTTATCATAAATTCAAAACTTGAAAATTCTCCTTTTATCAATGATTCTGCATCTCTACATACTTTCGCGTCATCACTAACCTTATTTATTTTTATTAAAGCGTTTTTTACTTGGAAAACTTGAGTTTTTATAGCTTTAACACTCTCTACACGACTTTCCCACCGAGTAGCGGACAATGATTTCAATGTTAGTTCATCAATATAATCAAGTAATACACCCCACCGTTTTGTTGAATTAGAAAACAGATTATATATTGTTTGACATGTACCAAAATTTTTTTTTGCTTTATGACAGGAATTTGCCATATCACACAATACTAAATTCAGACAATGACAACCACATGACATATAGAAAGCTCTTCGGTTTACTTCAAGTAATCTAGCTTGAACACCTGAACGTTCTCCCTTCAGATTAGATCCATTATCGTACCCTTGTCCTCTAACATATTTAATATCTAAATCAAGAGATTCTAAAACATCCTTTAGCTCTTTAAAAAGACCTAAACCTGTTGTATCTTTTACGACCAAAAACTCTAAAAAAAACTCTTCTACTTTTATAGGAGAACTTGACACATCAACACATCTAATAATTAAGGTCATTTGTTCTTGGTGACTTACATCAGGAGTGCAATCGAGAATTACTGAATAGTACCTTGCCTCTTTTACTTTTTTAAGTATTGCATTCTTTACCTCGTATGCTAACATTTCAATCAATTCAATTTGAATTTTATGACTTAGATAATGATAATGAATTTCTTTGTTTTGAATTTTTTGAAAATGTTTTTTCATAATAGGATCAAACTCATAAATCATTTGAAGTATGCCTAAAAAGTTTCCAATAGAATTTTCATAAAGTTTTTCGTTTGTTCCACTAAAACTTCTTTCCAATGTTTCGTATCTTTCTTTATAAGTTGTTGTATGTCTTTATCGATTGCTTGATCTGTATTTAACCTTAGCCGCAACTCAGACCATGTTCTCAAGTTAATCATATGGTCAGAACTATTTTCATGCAAGTTTAAAGTATCACAAAGATGTTTCCAATCATTTATTCCTTCACTTGCTAATTGACTTTTTGATCTAGCAGTTTTAAATAACTTACAACAAAAACAAAATACTTTATCAAGCTCTTTTGAGTAGATCAACCATTTTCTATCAATAGTATCACCGTTTCGTAGCTTACGTTCATAATATTCACTAGAAATACCTATTTCATCTTTTGGATAATTTGAATTATTTTCTCTAACAGGACCTTTGCTTACAAGTAAGTCTTTCATCTTTGAATCCAAACCATCCCAACATCTCATATCAAAAATATTATAATTACCTTTATCATAATCACAATTTTTAGGATTTTTCTTATCTTTTTCAATAGGACTTCCATTATTTTCATTATCATTAACATCATGTTCTTCATTATCATTAACATCATATTCTTCATTATTATTCTCAACCGGACTTTCAATATTTTCATTAATATTAGCCTCATTATATTCTTGATTTTCAGTATTTATAGGATTATCATAATCTTCATTAGTTTCTTCAACATTATTATTATTATTTTTTTGTCCAACAAAAAACCTATTTAAAGATCCTCGTAAAGATTCGGCAAGTTCTTTCTGTCTTTTCTTTCTTTTCCTATTTTGGGCACCCGATGGTTGTGAACGTGGAAGCATAATATTTTCTATACTAACTAAATAATATTGAAGCAAAAAATTCAACAAAATTATGGAAAGATAGAACCTGATCACACGAATGAAGAGAAGAAAAGATGAAGATTAATCCGTTGATTGATGTTGGTTCTAGTCTTCTAGATCGCAAAGACGTAATTCAAGATTTTGATCGCATAATAAAAGTCGACTGTTAAGTGTTCACCTTCAATTGTTTGTGCCAGGGCCGGTTATCTATTCCTACGCAGCTACGCTCATATATTGTGTCTAATATGATTTCTTCTATTGGGTTTATTAAAGTTTAGTTGGGCTAAATAGGTAAACTTCAATATATTGTAGTTTGGGCTTAAAATTTATTAGTTAAATGAGCCTACCCTAATATAAATTGGGCTTCACTCCTGCTGCCCCTAGCTTCCTGCTGCCCTAGGCCACCGCCCATGTAGCCCACTAGGAGGGCCGACCCTGTACAAATTATAAAATGTCACTTCCTTTCATTTCCCTTCAACTCGAGAATACAAAACGTATAAATTTTATTTCTCTTATTTCTATTTCAAGAACGCAAAAGTGTTCTTCGTCTTCTTTTGTTTTTCATCATTTTAAATCCTCTTCTCTTCTTTTCATCAATCAAAAACTCGAGAGCGGGCCCTTAATGTGTAAA
Source organism: Gnaphalium uliginosum (assembly GCA_963930675.1). Classification (NCBI taxonomy): domain Eukaryota; kingdom Viridiplantae; phylum Streptophyta; class Magnoliopsida; order Asterales; family Asteraceae; genus Gnaphalium; species Gnaphalium uliginosum. The sequence continues at coordinate 34,538,041 of OZ005680.1, read as the reverse complement.
ATTCGAATTTCAATTTTCATACTCCAATAGATTTTAATTAGCTATTACTACATCCGTTCTAATTTAATTGATCATGTTTCTATTTTGGTATCTCTTAAAATAATTGTCCACTTTTAGTTTTAGTTAATCAGGTGGAATTAAGTGGGAAAATAAAAAATTCTATTAGTTAACGATGTAATCGTTGTGCATGTCTTAAACTGTATGTATTTTTATAGTTAACAATTAAATTAATTGACACGGAAAGGGTATCATTCTTGGTAATTTCAAGTACTGTGAGAGAGAAACCTTTGAAATTTGATTTACACAATTGCATGTGACATCTAATAATAATAATAGTCTTTTTTAATTGAAAAAGGAATTATAAAATAAGAAAAGGGTCCGAGAAAGTTGGCAGAAAACTGCAGCGTGTACAAGTAGCGTTAAAAACTCTGGATATATACGGAAGACAATACATGGATGTAACACGTCATCTTGATTCACCTATACACTAATGACGTGGCATGTACGGGCATGTGATCTGTAACTTGAAGTAGACCCCTCTCGATATTTCGCACGCGCTTTCTTCTCCATATAGAGCTGTCCACGACTTCGTATGTCTGGACACCTACTCTCATCTAATTTGCTGAGTCAGCGTCATTTCATATATTGCCCATTTACTATGCATAACTTTACATTCAGTCCCTCAACTTTTAAACTATTACATTCCTAGTAAATTAAATATATAAACAAAATACTTGACTTTTTAAGACTATCGTTAAGTGTTCTAGAAGATAGGAATGCTTATATCGACATTAATTAATTACTCCATAATTAAATGAAAAAGTTCATAATATATGTAGGTTGTAGGATCAAATGCTCTTAATTAAGTTTAAACTACTTTCACACCTATTTATCAAATGTAATTACGCCTCGTCTCGGCCATGTTTTAATTCAAATCTAACTAGATTTTTTCAATTAAATATATTTATCATCACGTATATATATATATATATATATATATATATATATATATATATATATATATATATATATATATAAAAGGTGAATATAGAGAGAAGAATTTTATGTGAGAGAAATGAGAGAAGAGTTTCTAACTAGATCTGTGAATAAATGGATATGATTATTCAGTGGTAAAATTGTAAATCTTTATGAAATTATATTAAACCTTCAAGGGCAAAAATGTACATTTAGTTGATTTAAACAATTCAGTTTTAATTGTATACTCAATTACCAACCCATAAAAATAGGAGTTAAAAGTCGTTTCTTTAAAAAATGAAATTTTCAAAACCATAATTCGCAGGTCTCCTCTCTTACTTGCATGAATAATTAAAGTTTTCTAAAAAATAGTCACCCAACTTAGAAAATGAGCAGATTCCTGCAAAAAACTAGAGATTTTTTCAAAATAGTTATTTGTTAATTTTTTTTATTTTTTTATTTTGCATCATTCAATATACACAACACAAAAACAAATAAGATTCTATTCAAATAACAATTTTAATGGATAATCATTGGTGGAGTTACTTTGATTCACCTGCTACGTTGAAGTGGATTTTCAAAATTGTACTTTCGAGATCAACTAAAAAGAATTTCACCCCATTTCATCAAAAAAAAAAAATGAATTTCACCCCATATTAATTTTCTGAATCGTGTTAAAAATTCAATGAATCAAAGTTTTATCACCCTTTTCATTCAATTATTCATGTATTAGTTACATCTCCAATTCTGAATCAATGTGGCTATTGTTAATTATGAAACATGTGTAATATCTATATTATTGAATCGTACTTTCAAAAATAAATGCATATTACATAAAGTACTAATTTGACTCATACATATAAAATTACGAATCTATCTATAGAATTGTGAATCATAGATATACATTTTGAATCACAGGTTAATAATTATGAATCATAGATAATTAATTTTGAACCAATATTATATTTTTTGAATCAACTCTTGCAATATTATATGCATAACTAAGGGTATTAGTAAATAAAAATTTTCAACAATACAATAATATTGTGAATCAATACAACTAAATTGTGAATCAAAAGGAAAATATGTTCAACGACAAAACAATTAATACGAGCACAAAGGCTTATAGCAATACAAGATCTTTAATGGAAGTAATATGCATGTAAATATGTAATGGGCAGTAGGGCACATTATGAAATTAACTTATATTCTTCAAATGTTATCACAATAAAAACCTCTGGATGATGAATTTGTAACAATAAATGATGAGATTGGTGGAAATCGAAATCAAATATGAAATAGTGACTTTTAGAACCAGTAACAAAAAATGGTGATTCTTAAAACATGTAAAAACTGATGGCAATTCAGTTGTGTTTTGTTAGTGTTTATATCAATTGTGTATGAATTGCTGGAATCTGGATTATTCGATAGCCAATGATTGTTAAATTGAATTGTATGCTTATACGATTATAGAATGAATCATATCTATAATAAAATTCTGAATCATACTTATAAAAATTTACGAATCACAATTATAAATTTACGAATCAAACAATGTTGTAAATATTGAATGATATGTAATCAGTTCATGAAAATATAAGGTCAACATCTTCGTGTGTGAATCATTTATCCTCATATGCAATATGTGTATATGTGAATTCTTTATCCTTGTATGCAATATGTATACAAATGTATTGAATTAATGCATGCATTAAATTGTGAATCAATATCAAATATATTTAACGAAAGAAAAAAGATCAATAATTAAATCTTGATTACCAGTCTTGACACTCGAGTCTCGACTATCCTTATTTGCCAAAAATCAAGAATGCAAATAAATAAAAAAAGGTATACACATAAAGTAAAAGCAATGTTGTCACTTCATAAATATTGGAGGAATATCACCAATTCTTCAATTGAAGACACAATAAAGATCGTCAATGTGAAATATTTATGTCAAACTAGATAATATAAATATAATGTTAGTTAATAATTAATGGATAATAAAAATGTCAATCATACCCTTTAATGGTCAAATAAATTGTAGGGTCAAGATCATTTCTTTCCTTTCTCTCTCAAAAGTTCATTCTTTTTTGTCCCGTTACTATATATATATTCTATTTTCTATCATGAACGAATTAATTATACATTTGTTAAGTTGTTAACCAAATTATTGGGTGAGACTTGAGAGGGATGGCTTTCGTGGTTTAACGAGAGATGTAAACAAAGACGGTTTGATTAATGCCACAATACGAACTTTCTTCTTGCCCACTTTTTAGATCATCGGGATTTTGTCAAACTTAGAACATGCACCCTCTCGATCTATAAATATAAATATTAAATATTAAATTAAACTTAAATACAAACGGAAATTGTTAATTATTATATTATTTACTAATATAATTATACTTATTAATAAGAGATCATATTAAACTTGATTTATTTTTAGACATGGTAATTCATAAAAAAGTTCATTCGTATAGTAGTTTTGTTTATTTATTTTCTCTATAATGTTTTGCATTACAAAAATTGTGATTTATATCCTGTATTTAATAGTGTCACCGTGGAAATTAAAACTTTGTGATATGATCAAGAACCCAATTCTTGAAAACATGACTAGCTACAAGAAAAGATTAGTAACAAAGATTTTGTTAATGTTGGTTTGAAATCCAAATGCGTGTACTAATTGATTCATTTGTCATGTGTATGCATTTGATGGTTAGGGTGGTCGATGACCTTTTACGATTTAAGGTTTGTGTGTTCAACAAGTGTCCATGTTTGTGTATACGAATATATGATTATTGTGTATATGGTAACTTAGGGCGGACAATATCCGACACTAACCCGAGATTCGATACAGTCGGGATTTTTAGGTGTCTACCCGTCAACCTGATAGTTTTTCAGGTCAGGTTCGGGTCAATAAATGATTATTATAATTTTTTTTAATATATAAATATAACACATAAATTGGACCTTTTCATTTACTAATTTATGACATTTTCTTTGATACCTTTATGTTTTGATAGAAGCTGTGAACTAATGATGTTTTGGTAATGAATCCTAGTTAATATAATACAGAGTATGTATTATGATTACTTTTGGAATTTATAACCATTTTTATGCTTATAAATAGATAGCTATATGTGACCCATTTGACTCAAGTGAACCGAAATGACTCAAGTGAACCGAAACCGACTTGAAGATTCGAAAATCACCCAAAAATATTCGGATTATATTAAAAATCAGGTTAGTCGGGTTGGGTCCGAGTTCTCGAGTTTTGGGTTGAGTTGAAATACTCAACCCGATTCTAATATCAGGTTGAGTTCGGGTTGATCGTTTTTTACCCGCCAACATGAACCCATTAACCCGACCAAAACCGATTTCTAACCTTAGGTAACTGTAACTAAAAGCAGAAAGTTATAGCTGACAGTTAGTAGCTTAATTTATTTGTTTTTTGTTACTTTTATATAAATATTTAATAAAAAACTAGCTCAAGATGATAAACATAAAATTTGACATAAAAATAATAACTAAAATTGAAACAAATAACACTTCATCCGTTCCAAAATAAATATCTATATTAATATCTATATTTATCTCAAAATAATTGTCCACCTGCAAAAACTAAATATCTAATTAAAATCATAAAACTCTTCATTTTACCCTCATTTATTATTTTCAATCATTTATTTCTTAAATAAATTCAGTCAAAGTTGCCTTCAATACAAGGGCAAAACTGATATCGATCCATTCTATCTTAATTCACAAAAATATTGTTAAGAGACGGAAAGAGTAATAACATTTATATTTTTATAAGCTCTCGAAGTCATTTAAAAAGCTATTTAAACGAAAATAGCTTTTTTTAATAAGCTTACTAAATTTTCTTTTGCAAAAATAGCTTCTAGTTTAAGTATTTTAAAAAAAATTAATTTTAACTATAAACTTAAATGCCAAACTCATACAAGTTAACAGAATTGTTAGAACATCCAACATGATAAGTTTTGAAAAATGATAGACTCACTCAAAGTTTAAAAATTAATTGTTAGAACATCCAACATGATAAGTTTTGAAGAATGATAGGCTCACTCAAAATTTACAAAATAAAATTCACAAAATGATGTGACATAGTAAGTGATCCAATTATAATATCTTAAATTTTCTCTCTCATATTTATCTCTCTTAGTATTATTGATCCACCTCGATTTGTAAATTTTATTTTATAAAAATCGTGTAAATATATCATTTCTCTTAATTTTTATCGCTGTCAACCACTCTAACCACTCTAACCACATAACTGCCACATCAGCCTTTACTAAAAATTAACTTTTTTATTAATTTTAATTAACATATCAACCACTTTCACCGGTTTCAATTTTTATTTTTTATATGTAAGAAAAATAAAATCGAAAGAGACAAAAGTGATATTAAAACAGTAAAATTTAATGAATAAAAAAATCAAGAATCCCAAAAAATAGAAAAATATTGAGAGAGAAAGCTTTCAAAATCACGTATACTATTTATGACATGCTTCGTCTACATAACGTGCAACAACCGAACCCTTTTTCCATTATTATTTTTCTCTCAATAACCAAAATCAAACTCCAACCTCAACAATTTTGTTCCCAAATTGAAAACAAATTTCAATCCAAATTGCTTTCAAATCAAAAGTAGCATATTCATCTTCAATTTGTATAATTAAACTCATCAATTTCATTTGTTTTTTCTTCATTAAACCAAACATCAATGGATGGACTCTATTTGAAAACAGGGTTTATCGGGATCACAACTCCGATCACCGCCGCCGGTGAGATTCGTAAAACCACATCTCAAATTACCACCGCCGTCAACCGTACGACGGCGTCAATTTCATCGGAAAAACCGTCAATTTCGAGTTCATCTTCATCTTCTTCTTCTCCTCGAACAACAGGGCCGTGGGGATTTTCGTTAAAATTTCCTTTTAATTCTTTATTCGTTGGTAACAGAAACCGTCACGATGCGGTGGCGATAGACGACGCCGTTTTGGTTGATAGAAAAGAGGAAACAAAAGAAGAAAGTGTTTTGGTTAATACTAATAATGAGAACGATGAAAATTGGGTGTTGAAAATACTTCATGTGAGATCTATGTGGAATGATAATAATAGAATTGATAATGATGATAAAGATCAAGATCAAGAAGCTAAAAGTAGTAATGAGAATGAGGTTTCTTTTGATGAATTAGAGTGTGATGCATGTAGGGTTGATGATGACGATAAATCCGAAATCAAATTCGACAAGAACTCGTTTTCGAAATTATTAAAAAGGGTTTCTTTAGCTGAAGCAAGATTGTATGCTCAAATGTCTTATTTGGGTAGTCTAGCTTACTCCATACCTCAAATTAAGGTACTTGTTTTTTTTATTTGGAAAAACATTTAGATCATTATATGCATGTCAGGTGTTTGCTGAAATGATTCTTTGAAGTTTTAATTTTTATTTTAGGATCTTTTTTTATATATGTTTACTGTTTTGGATTCTAGTAATGTGCTATTATTGGGGTTGCAATGTAGTTTGGTATTTGGGTAGCTGAGTGTAGTTTAGGATTAAATTGATATGATTTGCTGCATATAGTGCCTTAAGTTTTGTTGTTAATTGAAATTTCCTGCCTAAATATAAAGCTTGAAAAAAAGGAATTGTTTTTTTGTTTGCAGCCTGGGAATCTTTTGAATCATTATAGACTGCGTTTTGTTACTTCCTCAATCGAAAAGAAAGCCCAATTGACTGCAAAAGCCGAAAAAGAGAAGGAACAAACTGTTTTTCAGGAAGGAGAAAATGATAACACTGAAGAGAAAGAAGATGAGGCACTGAAAGCTGAGAAAGAAGTCATCTCAGAAGTAGAAGAAACTGTGAAAACAGTTGAAGACGAAGGAGATAAGGGAGGTAGGAATCTGATAAGTGCGTCTACAGCGTATCATATTGCGGCTTCAGCTGCTTCCTATTTGCATTCTCAAACCAAGAGCATTATTCCTTTCAAGTCTTCTGAAAACAGTATTACTGAAGCTAGTATGACGAAAGTAGAGGTTGCTTCGTTAATGGCAACCACAGATTCGGTTACTGCTGTGGTTGCTGCTAAGGAAGAAGTCAAACAAGCTGTTGCTGATGATTTGAACTCGATGCATTCATCGCCTTGTGAATGGTTTATATGTGATCATGATGAAAGTAGTACTAGGTACTTTGTTATTCAGGGCTCTGAATCACTTGCATCATGGCAAGCGAATCTGCTTTTCGAGCCTATTCAGTTTGAGGTACAACTTTTCCAAAAACTTATATATATGAATTGATTTTGTTTAATAAATTTTTGTGACTAAATTATTGTAATGTACAGGGATTAGATGTGATTGTGCACAGGGGAATATATGAGGCTGCAAAGGGGATTTATGAGCAAATGTTGCCTGAAGTCCATGCACACTTTGAACGTTACGGTGAGCGTGCAAAGTTTCGTTTCACTGGGCATTCTCTTGGAGGAAGTTTATCATTGCTTGTGAATCTTATGTTGCTGATAAGGGAACAAGTCCCTCGTTCTTCATTACTTCCTGTCATAACATTTGGTGCACCCTCGGTTATGTGTGGAGGAGATCGTTTGCTTCATAAGCTCGGGTTACCAAGGAGTCATCTGCAGGCAATCACAATGCATCGTGACATTGTACCACGAGCCTTTTCTTGTAGATATCCAACTCGTGTAGCTGAACTTCTGAAGGCGGTAAATGGGAATTTCCGAAATCACCCCTGCCTCGATAACCAGGTATATAACTGTTCTATTATTTTAATGCTTCAGTTGGTTTTAAATATACAAAAAGGAAACCAGCTTTTGCCAAATACTTTTCTAGATGTCATATTTTACTTGCCAAAAATGAGACAAATTTTCAAGTCATTTGCTTAACATCAACTTTTGATATAAAAGTTTGTAACTTTGTATGAGTAAGAAAATACTATATTATTAGGTGCAGTTTTGATAACGTGTGTTGTTTTTGCAGAACTTGTTGTACGCTCCAATGGGGGAGTTCTTGATTCTGCAACCAGATGCAAAACTTTCACCGAGTCATGATCTTCTTCCTTCGGGTAGTGGTTTATATATTTTGACCTCACCAGTATCGGATGCCATTGAGGCGGAAAAGCAAATGAGAGCTGCACAGTCGGTGTTCTTGAACACACCTCACCCACTCGAGATCTTGAGTGACCGAGCCGCATATGGTTCTACGGGTGCAATCCAGAGGGACCACGACATGGAATCGTACTTGGTATCCGTTCAGAGTGTGATCCGTCGAGAGCTTAAATCTGCAAGAAAAATGAGGCGAGAACATCGACGACGTGCTTGGTGGCCTCTGGTGGCTCCACACGACAACGATAGGAGTCATATGGGGCCAGGTCAAGGTCATGTTAAGTTCACGGGCGTCTTACAAAATGGAAGTGAATCGTTAAAAAGATTCACGAGGTTGGTTGCATCCGAACATATGCATATGCTAGTGATATTGTTACTTCCTGCAAGATTGTTGTTTGTGGAAGTATGCAATGTGATGAGGCTTGGTTAAAGATGCAAATATCATTCCACAATCCATTTAGGTATGGGTACATAAAAATATTCTTTATCAGTTAATATTGTTATTTCCCTTGTTAAACATCATTCGGGAAAATACCATGAACGAAAAGAAAAAAAGAAGTAAATATAAAATTTAGATCCGCAATATGTTGATTAATTCGACCCGTTTGTTTCTTTGTTTCTTTGTTTCTTTGTTGGTTTTTTAATTTATTGTTTCATGTTCGTTAAGGAATGCTTATACGAAAGTAGTATAACGACTTGGAATGAAATATATGTTGCGTAGGTGCAACAAATTTGGTTACTAGATGTTGAAATCAAGTGTTACAAGCGTCACATAAATTGTGGTCATGTTGTAGAAGTAAATGACTTTAAAACATGATAAAGACCATATGTGGATGAACGTGACAAAATAGAGGTCGTATGGGTTGGTCTGGACCCTTGGTTCATTCTAACAAGCCATCTCATTAGCAAAAGTTAGCTGATTTTTGGATGGTTGAATTATTGAACCACTTGAGTTGTGGAGTCAGCTTTGGATATACACAACTACACAAGTTTTGCCTTTTATTTTTGAAGTTTTGTTTGTGCCTGAACTTAGGCTGTTTCCAAGTAAGGATATTTACACGTTCTTATAGCAAGTGGTATACATCCATAATGTCTCCTCCACATTCTACCCCTTTACAATATCTTATGTGTAGGACCAACATCAGAGAATGATGCCAAGATTATAGGAATCATCGGTAATCGATAATATCTTATATACGACCATCCACATTAGAAAAGGAGAAAAAAAGTGAAAGACAGGAACCATCCATGTGTAGAAATATGGACAGCCTATCAATTTACAAAACTTGTCGTTAGGTCAACTGAGGTTCAACTCAAGTTTTTTTCACTGGTACGTTTTTTTCTCTATAAAATAAAGTAAATCTTTTTATTGGATGATTGTACATGCGTCAGATGTAACATAATTACATTTTCAATAGACTACTTATAATTTATATCCTTCGAGCTTTAGTTTCTAGGGTAATATGAACATTACAAATATAATGCGTAGAGTTTGTAAACTATATTTTTCGAATAATCACGCTTGAAAAGAAAAAAAAAATCTCGTTCGTCAATTATATATGATATTTTAAATAATAATCGAGTTGTTTGTAAAATATCTTATGTAGTTTCATCAAGTATCCGATTTAAGTCTCTCATCTATTTATGCATTTAATTATTTATAAATTAAACATATATAAATTGTTCAAAATACACACATAGAGTGAGGTTCAAATGAGTACATCAACTTTCTATGAGAATGGAGGAAACAATAAGAACGCGCCACGTGTCATAAAATTCACTTTCTCCCACGTTTTTAAAAATTAAATATCTTTCAAACGGTAAGTTGAAAAATCATAAAAATTGCACCAAAAAAATCAGCGTTTTTTTCTCTTCGATTAGAAATCTCACAAGGTATACTTTCGACAACTTTTCTTTTTTCCATTTTCGTTGGGTTTTGTAAACAACTATCACATGTGATATCAACGGGTACCACATGTGTTATTAATATTGTACGATCATAAAAAAAAATTCGTCGAAAGTATATCATGTTAAATGTCTAATCGAAGAGAAAAAAATGTTGATTTTTATGGTGCAATTTTTATAATTTTTCAATAAGCCATTCTTAGGATTTTTAATTTTTAAAAACACGGGGAAAGTAGATTTTTGTGACACGTGACACATTCTATTGATCCCTCCATTCTCACAAAAATTTTCATTCTCGTTTGAACATCACTCATTGAACATATCTCAAAGTCTATAATATATATTCAACTAATAAATCTATCGTGTGTATTGTAGCTACTTAGTATATGGACGCCTCATCTATCTAGGTACATAAAATAACAATTTTATCGTGTGTATTGTAGCTACTTAGTATATGGACGCCTCATCTATCTAGGTACATAAAATAACAATTTCTAAAAGTTAGTTATGCACAGGAAACCAATTTAAAGCTCGGTACACAATACGTTTTGGGTTATAGTTTAATATATTTTCAAATACTTAACACTAATTAAAATATGAATTAAATTCTTATACTTTATTTTTTGGAGAAATAAAAGAGAATACGAATGTGAAAAATGAAATTCACCGTTTTACACTTGATATTTATACTATCTAAAGAAAGAAAAATACATAAAAGAAAACGTTGAAAGCTTTGATTGGTCGTATACTAGTATTACATGATTTTATTTAGTAACCGATTGATTTAAGTCTTTTATCTATTTATGCATTTAATTATTTTTGAGTTAGACATATTGATAGTGTAACTTCCATTTTGGGTTCCCACGTGACTTAACTCATAGGCTTTTCTTATTGAGCTCAACATTTTCTAATATATAAAGGGGTAAACCCTAGATGAGAAAGGGATCTCACATAATATCACATATACAAGATAGGTGTAGCCTCCAAGTTCTCCTCACCTCCAAACCCCATCTTCTTAGATGGATATTCTCAATCACTCTTTACCAACCTCGATGAGAATGATCTCGATACGAGTTACAACATTTATGTAGAGTAAAGAGGCGATTCCCCTCCGTCCGCAATGAAGCCGAAATATGTTTGATAATTGGCGCCATCTGTGGGACCCGAACAATAAGTCTCGTGTCCTCACCGGAAAATTTCTTTGGTTCGATACAAGTTGGTAAGTTTCTACGGCTTATGTAACCAAATCACCACATAAAGAATGGATAATTTGTGGATGCGGATAAAAAAATTTTATCAGATCTAATATAACTTTATTAAGAAAAATTAAATCCACATTTTCTGTTCATTCAAGATGAATTCATTTCACAAAATGCTTTATGCATTATTTAAGTGATCTGCTTTTAAAAAGAAAGTGAAATCTTGAAAAACGGGATCCATTCATTTAAATGGATCCATGATCCATCCATTCCATAAAGTGGATTATTTTCTCTTTATGTTAAAAGCACAGAGCCACGTGGAGCTTGGGTTAAAAAAAAATGAAAGTAACAGCGTGATTCACTCTCTAAAACTCATTCTCAATTTTTATTTGAATAAGATTGATGGATTGCAAAACGAAACACATCTTGACGGAAAAATTGTCTCATATGAAACAATGACAAAGGACATTATAGTCTCAACTTTTTGTCTATTTCAAAATTTGCGATTTTTATGGGGTTTCCAACTCTCCAAATAATGAGGGATCTCGCTATATCCCGTTTGCAGAAAACAAACAAGATATGGATGTCAAGCACACCATCATTTTACAAACGAACAGAAAACATGTGCTAGTGGTATCGGAAGAAATGATGACTACAAAATGATTTATACATGGGTTTCTGTGCCTAATTTATGCATGTAACTCCGAGTTGCGAGGTCCGAACTCGTTCCAGTATTTGTTCCGAGATGACGCGATCTTTAAACAAGCACATGTGAGTTTCCAAGCTCATTTTGACATAACTCCTTGATGCCTTGATTCAACCGAGTTCCGTTTTTAGGAAAAGTAGACAATACCATTAAATAGAAAACATGAAGTACAACATGAACAAAACTAAACAACAACCACCACCTGTATTAGACTCCTTCCGACAGGTGACACAAACTGACGCATCAGTTTGTGCCACATCAGCGTCACCTCAGCTTTTTTCAAAACTGACACAAACTGACGCTTCACTGCCTACAGTGAACATCACTTCTCTTTTTCTTGGGCCCCACACACTAATTTCTTTATTTAATTAAAACACAAACTTAAATAAAACATATTCATTAAAATTAAAAACATTACATTAAATAAAAATAAAATTACATTTGCTAAAAAAAAAACATTACAATTCCTAAAAAAATAGAAATACATTTATTGAAAATAAATAAACAACTAGTCGACTACTCCGAATCGTCCGAACATTCGTCTTCATTTTCGTGTTCGTCTTCGTCCGAATCGGATACTTGGATGGAACCCGAACCCGGTTCGTGACCAAAAACCGTTTTGTAATCCGACTCATAATTATCAACCACGGTTTTTCACACTTGTTTGAGCATTTTTTTTCCTTACGTTTGAGACTCGGCGATTTTTTTTTATATAACATTTTCCACGATTTCATGATAGTCTTTTTGATCGAATTTTGGTCGATCGTGGACAACGTTTTGTGTGGTGCTTCCGCGGCTCTTATATTCACAAGACGTTCTTGTTCTTTCAAAGACCTTGAAGAAGTAACCGCATCACTCGAACCCGAACTTTTTTGACTTTCCCTTGATGTAGTACGACCGGGCGGGCGACGAATTGTGTCGTTTTGGAACAACCGTTCCATGTTAGTTGCAAGAGGCTAGGAAGTAGGCATTTCGTCACCAAGATCTATTGGTTCGAGATCGATTTGGCTTAGCTGCCGGTTGCTCATGACTCCATCATTTTCCATAAACTTCGGACAACGTTTGAGTACATTCCAACATTTTTCATAAATGAACGCGCGTTTTTGTTGCGACTTAAATGCAACAAGACACGATTTAACAACGTCGTCGTCACTTGCCCTGCTTTGACGAGGATTCGTAAGATTTTTGTGGATTGAAATGAAAGTTTTGCAATCGGTACGAATTTTATTCCACTTTCCTTGAAGTTGGCTCAAAGTACGCTCTCGAGGTGCCACCGAATTATAATCTTTTAAAACTTTGTCCCAAAAAGCTTCGTATGTTTGTGAAACCCTTTTCTTTGATTTTTCGGAACGGTGGATCCAACGTTCGGCTAATATAACCGCCTCCTCGTCGAACCATTTAACTTGAACCCTTTTTCCTTTTCCTTTCTTCGGGTTCGGGCTCGGGCTCGGGCTCGGCTTCGGATTCGGGTTCGGGTGGAGTGTTGATGTTTTCGAATTGTGGATAGTTAATTGGAGTTGGTGGAGATGGAGAGAAACCTGAGGGTGGTTGTTGGGTTAAAAATTGTGGGTTTCCAAATGGCGGGGGGGGGGGGGGGGGGGGGGGGGTTGTTGGAATGGGGTGTATGGTGAAAACCCGTGGTAATTTTGGTAACCGACGCCAAAGGGTAGATACAGTGTTGCGTATGGTGAAAACCCGGGCGGTTGACTTGGTGACGAGTTGTTCGATTGAGCGGAAGACGTGGCCGTTGGTGAACTTGGATTATGGGTTGGGGTCGGAATGGGATTGTTTAATAAATTGTTCCACATATCGTTTTCAGTTGTTTGATTTCGCCTCATTTTTGTGAAGTTGAATTTGGGTGTATGGAAATTGTGTTTAGGATGTATGAAAATTGTGGTTTATGTGTGTATGGATGTTGTGTTTGAATGTATGAAAAATGTTATTTGAAGATGTTATATATATAGTGTAAAAAATGAGGTTGAATTATATTTTTTTTTTTGAAAAAGGCCCCCAGCGGATAGAATCTTTTTTTTTTCTTTCTCTCGCCCGTTACACGACGTGAGCCCCACATGGAAACGTTTCCCGTCGCCAAACCGAAGAATTCAACCGACGACCGGAAACCGACGGACCGTGCCTATAGCGTCGGTTCCGTCGGTCCCAACCGACGCCCAAATTGACGGACGATAGGGAGCAGTCTTACAAGTAGTAATAAAGGAACACAAAAACAAGCACTACACTACACAAACATAAGACCAAAACATATATAGCAGAAAAATAGGAGGGCTAAGCCCAATAAACAGAAACATGAAACGCCCATTCCTTTGATGTTACGCGATCCTAGCACGCCTCCTAGGATGGCGTACTTGTACATGAAAACGCAACAGAAAGTTTCCTTTGTTGTTACGCGATCTTAGCACCCTTTCTGGGATCGCGTACTTGTGCTTGGATCCTGAAATCAGCAAAACTCAAGTTTTTGACCCAAATTCAAACGCGCATAACTTTTGACTCGTTAACAATCAATCCACCAAATTTTGCAAGAACATTTCATATGATAAAACAAAAGTTTCCCAATTGGCACTTTTTCAAAATTCATACTAATGACGGTTTTGGACTAAATCCGAAAAGTGACCAATTGGACACTTTTAGGAACCAAACTTGCAAACATTTTGACTATCATTTCAATTACCCTCCAGCAATTCTACTTGCATATTTTAATATATCGACACACATTAAAGTTGTCCAAACCATCATTTTGACTAGGTTTAACGTAACGACCCGTTAGGAGACCCATTTTGATCCGTTTTGAAAATCGACGACAAATTGAGCTATTAGGCTTCTAAACCAACAACATATCCACTATCCCATGTCCAAAATCATAAAGACTCGCAGGTGCCAATTACCACAGTCGATCATATTTCAACATTTGGTATTTTGATCACATTCCCACCCAAAATCATGACCAAAACCATACACTTTCACAACTAACCAAACTTACATTTTTCAACTATGACCACTACTCGTTTTGACACCGCAACATTCAACTACGTGTTTTATTAAAATACAACCGGGCGGTTTACACAACATGGTAATCAAGGCGACAATTTAAGAGAAAGGAAAACTTGTCAAACCATACATAGCAAGCTTCAATCCACGCTATCCCATTGCAACCTCTTTACCTGCCCTCTGTCCACTTGGTTCAACCGAACCACTCGCACCTACAACAATAAACAACTGAACGGGTAAGCTTTACGTTTAATGAACATATGGGCAATTAAATGAGTAATACACAACAACAAGTAGCAAGCAAAAACTGAACCACAACAACTGCGCAGGTAACAACTAAGCAATTAACCACTGGGCAATTGTAGAGATTATCACCACTAAGCAGATCCGCTGTCAACTGTCAATAAGCACAAGGAGCAACAACTGCAACAACTAGCACAAGGTGCAACAACAAGCACAATGTGCAACAACTGAGGATAACATAAGTTAGCTAATCTCTACAATGCCAAAACATTAACACATAACAACATAAACATAAAATAAACAACTTCATTTGGTCATGTGAACCTCTTGCACGTATGCAATTCGAAACCCATAACCATTATCCAAATAACCCCCATATCACTCACATTTGCCTCGATTACGCGAAAGCATGAGATATACTTAAGCACCACTTCCTTTTGCACCTAGACAATCATAACACATCATATAAACATTCACAACATAAAATTTCTCTTGCTCTTGCTTAGTTTATATTAATTACACTTTATCTCCAATGTAAGCATTTTATCACATCTTCAACTAGCTGTTTTGGACACCATTTTTAGACTACCTAGACATATCCGTTTTCAGTAAACTTTATATCGTTTTAAAGACCTTCGACCATAATTTTATTAGCTACTTTCAGATTTTGTTAAAACATTATACACATAAAGTTTCAGCCCCTCGAAGTTTGTCAAAAACACTATATTATCACTTTTAACTTCGTATGATCAGTTTGACCTTTAAAGTCAAACCGAGCAAAATCACCAATTTAAGCATAATTCAATTCTAAAGTTTGGTCACTTAAACCTTTACTTTAATTTCAATCAAAACATCATATTTATATTATAATAACACTTTCAAACCACACTTTGAAATAGTTAACACTAGTTTACAATAATTCAATATGATTCATCAAAATCACTATAATCACAATTTATAATTCTTTACCTCTAACTTGTAATTAGGTTAGAAACCATCACTAATGAACTTTACTAGTATTAATTCAACATATTTAAGGTCTAATTTCGGATTATAATCACTAACCTCTCAAAACTCCCATGAAACCCAATTTCTAAGTTAAAGAATTCAAGAATCATGATTACCTCAAGTTATAAAAGGTTGGAAGGGCTTGAATTCGAGTTAACAAGGTTCAATTTGATGTTTCCCGTGAATTCTCTTCTTTTCCTGCTCTCTCTCGCGATTTTCTCCTTTTCTCTAGAAGTTTCTGTCTCTCCTTTTATATGTACGTACATGTATGTATGTATATTTATTATTTAGTGTTTTAATTTAGGTATTTACACCCCTAGCCCCTCTAGTTCCAATCACTTTAAAATACATCACTTAATTGGTTATTCCCAACTTATTATTTAGGTAAATTTAAATACTTCGTAACTAGGTGTAGTACGCGTAAATTTATACAACAACTTACATAATAAGGCATTTACGCATAATATAATATTACTTCAAATTTTTGGGCTGTTACAAAACAACAGCGACCTATGACCACAAAAAAGAGAAGCCAGCGACAAAGCAAAAGCAAAGGCAGACCTGAAACAACAATCCCAAACTAAATGCAACCAGCAGCAACATCTTTCCATTGACTCCACGAAACAGAACCCGCTTTAAATCTAGTCGAAAACCATCCGAAAGATCTCACTTGCACTTCTTTAAACATATCCAATACCGCTTCACTAGAATTCTTGAAAACTTTATTATTCCTATTACATCAAATTAAGTAAACAGCAGACCAAATGACACTACTCCAAGCAACTTTCTGCAAGTGACTAAAAGACTCGCTCCCATTATGGCAAATCAACTCCTCAATACTTCTAAAATCACCAAAACCCACACCCCACCAATTAAAATTTTTGGACCAAAGTTCCTTGACACTCGGACACTCTAAATAACAATGACTCAACTACTCAACCTCCTCCATACAACACGGACAAAGAATACTATGAAGATCAACCCCCATATCATTAAGCATAACACAAACCGAAATCCTACCAAGCCTAAGCCTCCAAACAAAGATACATATTTTTCTCGGAACAAACTTACACCATATAGTCTCCCTCCTTTTATTATCACTCAAAAAAAATTTATCCACCCACTTTCTCAATTCCCTACTTGAAAACTTCTCATCTCCACTCAACTCCCACTTCCACTTATCCACCCCATCCATTCTAATCCTACACCCATTTAGCGCTCTACAAAGCTCCTCCAATTCCCCCCAACACTCTACCTCTCGGCGGTCTCACCCAATCCCAATTTCACCTTCACATTTCACCCTCCCACACACCTCTATCCCCCACCTTAACCTTCTTATTACTTTCCAACCCGAACAACCTTAAAAACCTATTACAAAGCACAACCCCGCCTTCCAACTACACATCTTTCCAAAAAGTGTATCATTACCATTACAAATTTCTTTACCAAAGGATTTAGAAAAGTTAATCCAACCCCGTCAATACTATCCCCAATCTTAATAATATTTTCCCACACTTTACCCACTTGATCTCTCCGCACCCATAAAGCTTCCTTTTCCATTTTAAAACGCTACCACCATTTGGCTAGAAGAGCCCAATTAGCGGCTTTAAGGCTTCCAACATTAAGACCACCCCTCCCATGACATGAAAGAACACAATTCCAACTCACCCAAAAAGCATTATTATGACCCTCCCCTTTTCCGCCCCAAAAGAAATTTCTACGCAAACATTCAAGAGAGTTAAGAACACATACCGGAGCTCTTAAAAGGGAGAAGAAGTACAACAAGAGACTTCCGAGAAACAATTTGATCAAGGTTAACCGACCACCATAAGAAATCGTTCTAGTTTTCCAAATTGAGAGCCTACTTTTGAATTTACCCAGAACCGAAGACCAAGAAGCGAATCTATTCATATTGCAACCAACCGGGAGACCAAGATATTTAAATGGGACCACCACCTCAACACCACATCGATCATATTAGCCCAAAGCCTAACCACATCCTCTTCCACCCCCACACCCATAAGCTTACTCTTCCTTAAGTTAACTTTTAAACCCGAAGCCAATTGAAACACTTAAGAAGAGATAATAACCCCGACACATTATCCTCATCTCACTCCCCGATAAAAATAGTGTCGTCCGCAAACTGAAGATGAGAAATATCTACAATCTCCTCACCCCCTCTACCATCATCCACCTTCACCCCTTTAAACACACCTACATCTTTGGCCTCTACCATAACCACATTTAGACCCTCTGCCACTATTAAGAACAAAAACGGAGACAACGGATCCCCTTGTCTAATCCCCCTACCCAGCCAAAACTCTTCCGTTGGTAACCCATTAACCAAAACCGAGGTTGAGGACGAGGAAACACAAGCCCTAATCCACTCAATCCATTTGGTTCCGAACCCCATTTGCTTCATGACAGAAAATAAATACTCCCATCATATGCAATCGTAATCCTTTTCGAAATCCACCTTAAAAATCAAGCCCTTTCTATTTCTTCTCTTCATCCAATCCAAGAGCTCATTAACAACAAGAACACCATCCAAAATTGACCTTCAAGAAATAAACGCGCTTTGCACCTCCCTAATAATCGATCCAATAACACCTTTCAACTTGTTCGCTAGAACTTTCACCACACTTTTATAGAAGCACCCAATTAAACTAATTGGCCTGAAATCCCCAAGATCAATCGGGTTACTAACCTTAGGAATAAGTGACACAAATGACGAGTTACACCCCTTACTTATGCGTTCACTTTTCCAAAACCCCTCCATTGCTCAAAAAACCTCCCCTTTTATCAAATTCTAATACCTCTTAATAAACTTAAGTTGAAACCATCCGGGCCTCGAGCTTTGGAGCTCCCACATTCTTCTCTAACCGCCTTCAAAATTTCATCTTCTTAAAATAAGCTTCAAGACTTTTTCTATCCTCTTCCGGCAACTTCTTAAATTTATTACTCCGAAACTCAGGTTTATCCATATCCTCTTCCATGTATGCCCTCTGAAAGAAACTTTTAACATTTGTTTTAATCACCATTGGATCATCACACCACACACCGTCCACCATTAAACCCAAAAAAGCCCCTCTTAAATTCCTCTTATGGATCATCGCATGAAAATACTTTGAGTTTTCATCACCCTCCGCTGCCCATTTAACTCGAGACCGTTGTTTCATGATTCTATTCTTTATTTTATCTTCTTCAATCCAGATCCTAGGAGCTTCCATCCAAGCGTCGATTTCGCTGCTCGATAAAACCCTTCTATCAGCTTCTTGTTCCCATTTCTTAACTGTGACTTTGTACTTTTCAATCTCCTTATTCAACCCCCCAAATATGTCTTTACTCCAAGTCTTCAATGCGCTCTTAACATTCTTCAACATATCTCTAAGAACATAGTCAGGCTCGCAACATAAAACCAGTCTCCTTCACGCCTCCTCAACCACCTCGTCAATTCCCACCTCATCCAACCAAACATCTAAAACCCTAAATGGTTTCGGGCCATAGTCTTTCTCATGCTCAATTTTAAGAACACGAGGACACCTCGAAAATTTCCTGTCAAGCGTGTTGCACACCAACCAACCCCAAGCTGTCGAAAAACCTTTTGCTACTAAAAATCTGTCCAACTTGCTAAACTTGACACCATCAGCGCTGGTTCTAGTGAACTTCTTGCCGTTTATTGGCACATCTTCTAAATGATGATCACTGATAAATCTGTTAAACTTCTCTGCGCCCCTCTCACTAATTTGGGAATTTCACCTCTCATCCCTATTACAAACCTCGTTAAAATCATCGGAAATACACCAACACCCTTCAATTATGTCCATCAACCTATCTAGCTTTTGCCATAAATCGCCTCTATTTGATTTCTGTCTCGGTCCGTACACATTCACAAAACCCACAATTTGCTCTTTCCCAACCCATTGCCCGTTACAGCAATAAATTCATCATCCCCAAAAAGCTTCTTGGATATTAAAAACAGTAGTATCCCAAACAAGCAACAGTCCACCTGAACTATGTGACACCTCCCAAAATTCGGTATAGTTATGTACTGTAATCACGTGCATATCTTAGGCTAATTTCCTGCTTAGTGAATTCAAACTAATGTTAATAAGATGAGACTAACAAAGCCCACAATTTTATTATGTGAGGTAATACAAGTTTCATAGTTATTAATGAGTACGCGCAAAACAATCGGAACGAGTCTGACAAAAATATACGTACATTGGTGATACGAAATTTTATAAATAACGCAAAACTATTTTAATAATAGTTATTACTTGGAAATATTATGCCAAACAATAAAGCATAAGAATTAAATGTAAACGATTATACGTTTATTATAAAACGTAACGTACGCGATGAAAATACGCAAATCGCGCCCGACAACCGAACGGAATCCGACGACATTTTTAATAACTTAAAATAAAGTGTTTTAAATAATATTACTATTAAAAATTTTGTGTTTTGATCGTTAACAAAAATTTACGTTTAAAACGTATACGCAATTAAACGAACGACGAAACGAACGGGTAAACGAGCGCCGCGCGTAACGCAAATTGGGGAAATAAATTTAACACACCCACATGGGGTGGGACCCACTGAAAAATCTGCAAGATCACTCGCATGCTTCCTTCTAAAACACTCAAACACAACCCACATACTCTTTTACTTCCATACTCAAAGTATACACATACTTTCACTCAACTCTCTCATTTTTCTCTCAAATCTCTCTCCCCTATCTCTCTCAAATTCGACCAAGAGGCCACCACCACAGCCCCAACATCATCCTAAGACAACCATACAACCACTAAGGAGCCACCATAAACCGTCACCAAGATCTTCAAGAAAATCGCAAGGAAACGAGCACAATGTTTACTTCTCTTTCTCTTCAACTAAACATCTTTGTAAGAACTTTCATCCTCTTCTAATTTACTTGTAAAATATGTAAACAAACATGTTAACAGTTCACTCTCTAAAGATCATGCAAAAATATACACCAAAAACATTTTTGTACAACTAAACAAGCCAAAAGTACGACATGGATTCCTGTCCAGAAATTTGTACGATTTTCTCCTGAAAGTTTCGTATTCAAAACTTAACCAAAATGGTTGGTTCAAGAGTCTAAACTTAAGCTCAAGATGTTAGCTTTCTTTTCCAAGTGGTTTCATAATTTTTGGAGTCTGTTTGATACCCGAACACCAATTTACAAAAACATTGCGCCGGACTGACCTGATGGTCAGATTTTTGTGTCAACTTCTCGAGTCCATAACTTGAGCTACACAACTCCAAATGACATGAGGTTTTCGCCTAAATCTCAAAAATTATGTTAGGTACAAATATCATTTGAATGACTTTTTCTGAAAACTTGTAGATTTTTTCTAGAAATTCAAACTTGATGCATGTGTCCAGATTGGTCAACTATTGGACCTCAGAGGACAAATGGAATTATTAAAAATACTTAGACTCACTCAAAAATTCTAGAAAAATTACTGTAAGTAGCCAAGACATAGGGGAACAACCGAGATTTCTCCTAGAATTTATTTTGCACATTTAACTAGTCAAAATGAGCTCACAAAACCGAGTATTTACTAGAACTTATTCTGCCACTAAGCCTCTCTGCCAATAAGTCTCCCTGCCACCGAATTTTCCCTGCCACTAAGCCTCTCTGCCATTAAGCCTCCCTACCACTAAGTTCTTCCTGCCACCGAATTTTCCCTACCACTAAGCCTCTCTGCCACTAAGCCTCCCTGCCACTAAGTTCTCCCTGCCATCGAATTCTCCCTGCCCCGAGTTCTCCCTGCCACTAAATTCTCCCTACCACTAAGTTCTCCCTGCCACTAAGTTCTCCCTGCCACCGAATTTTCCCTGCCACCGATTTCTCCCTGCCACCGACTTCTCCCTGCCACTAAATTCTCTGCCACTAAGTTCTTCCTGCCACCGAGTTCTCCCTGCCACTAAATTCTCTGCCACTAAGTTCTTCCTGTCACCGAATTTTTCCTGCCACTAAGCCTCTCTGCCACTAAGCCTCCCTGCCACTAAGTTCTCCCTGCCACCGAATTCTCCCTGCCCCGAGTTCTCCCTGCCACTAAATTCTCCCTACCACTAAGTTCTCCCTGCCACTAAATTTTCCCTGCCACCGAGTTCTCCCTGCCACTGAGTTCTCCCTGCCACCGAATTCTCCCTGCCACCGAATTCTCCCTGCCACTAAGTTCTCCCTGCCACTAAACTCTCCCTTCCACTAAATTCTCCCTGCCACTTAGTTCTCCCTGCCACTTAGTTCTCCCTGCCACTTAGTTCTCCCTGCCACTCAGTTCTCCCTGCCACTCACTTCTCCCTGCCACTCAGTTCTCCCTGCCACTCAGTTCTCCCTGCCACTCAATTCGCCCAGGCACCAAGTTCGGCCAACCATCATGGTTCGGTCAACCACAACTTATTTCGACTCGCACCAAATCTGTCCAACTCCAATTTATTTTAAATCCTAAATTTTACGGTAAACAACTAAATTATTGCATACAAAAAAAAACTTGGAAACACACGACTTATACTTTTACAAAGTAAACAACGAAACAAGAATAATAATAATGTCATCAAGAATTATTATTTCGAAAAACGTCACCAACGTATCGTACACATTTCAAAGCACAACGATCTTTCGAAACGAGTGAACAACTAACATAGTTTGGCAGTTAGCCAACTATTTATATAAACTATCTCTTGCGTTTAGGGCGTCAGGAGACTATAATTGGGCAACCACTTGCTAGCTCTCATACTTAGCTCACGAGGTGAGTTCACAGCCCCTACTTTTACTTATTTTACTGCTTTTAAACTAGGGGTGAAAAACATAGCAACTATTTTGATACTATATGCGAAAACTTGACTTCTTATGAATGCTTTTATATGATTACGAAATACTATTTGTTTACGAAATGATTTGCATACTATTTTGGGGAGCATGGACAACGAATCCTAGTACGAATCACGATTTACATTTGTAGTGCATCAAAGACCTTATGGCTACAACCATAATCATTAGCTAGGTGACTCTAGCCACTGAATATATGGATAATACTATCGGGGTGACGTCCCTTCAACTAAGAGCGGAGCGTATATTTACATGTCCGATTAGGCAACAACGAATTTGTGTCGTGGCTTGATTATGGGTTGGGTTGCGTTACTTTAACTCGTGAGGTTTAGCTCACCTTTCGGGGGATCCCGTCTATGCCTTCCTACGAACAACGATTTAGAATGCGTTCCTACAAATTATACACTGGAATGATTTTTCAAACGTATACGAATGGATGTGTTTACATCACGACAACGAAACTATACTTGTGGATATCCTACGGGACTCCTACGGAACATATTTTGGTAATGTGTTTCCAACGAAACTTTTGGATAAACTCCAACGAAAACGAAACTTATTTGACTTGTATGTTAACGAAAACGAAAACTATATTTGATTATTGATTTAATCACTTTTTAACTTGTACATCAACAGCTCACAAACAACTTGGTTTAACAATGATATTAAACCTGTGAATTCACTCAACATTTTTGTTGACGATTTCTACTACGTTTTTCAGGGAATTAGCGCTCGACTTGCATGCATATTGGAATGACAACCCCCCAAGAAGAATTAGGACGCCACTTTTGAAACATGTTTCAACAATACTATTAATACGACTTTGAAAGTCGTAGCTTTTGTAATAACTTTATTTATGGCATCTTAACCATTGGGTTCTGCGATAATCATATGCTCTGTGAATGTATGGTCCAATGCTTACGTTACGACCCCACCTCCGTACACAATTGCTTCCGCTGACCAACGTTGATCGTATTTTTGGGGTGTGATAAACTACCTGCCGCATCAATCTTAGCGAAGCCTAACTCATCTGATCCCCATAGTCTAGCCACTAACCCATCATCCATGAATCTACATTCCGTTTCTTGAAGACTTATGATATACGGCTTCTCACTTGAACAGATACCCCTAACCCAATTATGTCCATCTACTTCACAAAGGCCCTTACAATTTAAAGACAACACTTTAATCATTAAAAATAAAAGACTGACCTTCACTCAAACGCGATCACTCCCAACACCAGCCAGCCACACTCGCCTGTTGTAATTTCTTATTCTTTGAATCCCACCTAAACCCAATCTTTTCCCCCAAATTCTTTTAATTCCTTTAAGTTATTTAATTTCCTCATCTTTGACGATAAAGTTACACCATCACTACCCATGTTCTCGAACACTTTGATTTACCAGAACGTTGACATTAGAACCCGAACTCGTCTTCTTTTTAACCTTACCTGATCTCGCTTATTCCTTCATCTTCATCACACCGAGTCTTCCATTCCATAACCCTCCTCTTACCTCTTCAATTTTACGGCTTAAACCTCATTCTCTATTCTTTTTATTTTTCTCTCCCTCTGCTCCAGCTCTTTACCATTATAACTTGTTCGTCCACAATTCTTATTTTTTTAGTTTGTTTCATCGTCAGGTCCAAAGTTGGACTCATTGTCTCCTACTCTATCACAATTAGTTCCACCAGTAATTTTGTCATTAATAATTTTATCCCTCGATTGATTAACCTCACCAACATCAGGCCCAACCTTCTTCTTTTCTCTCATAGGCCCATTAGAAGTATATACATGAATAGAAATGACCAAAAAAACCGGTCCCGACCCGAAACCGGAAAAAAAACCGGAACCCGAAACCGGTCAAAACCGGTTTTGACCAAAACCGGTTCGGTTTTTGTAAAAACCGGCGGTTTGGGAACCGGTTTGGGATATATCCGTTGGCGAACCGGTTTGTAACCGGTTTTACCCGAACCGGTTCGGAAAACCGGTTTTAAAAACCGGTTTGGAACCGGTTTTTGCGCTGTTGCGGATTTGAACGTTATGTGACCGTTTGTGACCGTTTTTTCTTATTTTTTTTTACCATTTGGCCATCCTAAAACTAGTATAAATAGATACCTTGGGTTTGGTTTAGTCACAACACTCAATCTTGCTAATTCTAGTCTTTAAACACTCAAAACGCTTACGATTTACGTACGAAACTCTCAAAAAATTCTCTACTCCTCTCAAAACGCTCTCGAAACGCTATCAAAATGGCCACTCAATCTTCTTCAACTTCCGCCGGTGTTGGTTCTTCAAATGCACCAACTATTGTTCAAGTTTTGGTAACCAAACGAAATCCCGAGATTTGGTGTAATTACGACAAAGTGTTATTGTCGGATGGTTCTACTAAGGCATTTTGTAAACGTTGCGGGAAATTTTTGAAAGCCGACTCCAACTCTACTTTGAAATCACATGATACAAAGTATTGTGATGGAGTCAAAAGTAATCACGAGTCGAGTCAAGCAACAATGTCACGGGATGGGGGTATTTTTTCATACGAAGCGGAGCGGTGTCGAGAAGCATTTGCCGGCTTTGTGATTCAAGAAGCTTTGCCGTTCAACCACTTCGACAACCCTCGGCTTACTAGGGTCATTCAAAATACTCTTCAACCGCGATATAATCATGTAAGTCGTCTTACTCTTAGACGTGATGCTCTTAAATTGTGAAAAAATGCTAAAAGTCAACTAATAATTGGTTTTATAAAACTTAAATACAAGTGTATCATTAACAACCGATGTTTGGTCGGCTCCTCATGGTTTGCCCGGTTCGTACCTTTGTGTTACCGCACATTGGGTTGAACCCGCAACTTGGCAAATGATGAAACGTACCATTGCTTTTGAAAACTTTGACTATCCTCACACGGGTAAAAACTTATTTTACATGTTACGAGATATAATGAAAATGTTTAAAATAGAACAAAAGGTTTTTTCAATCTCGTTTGATAACGCGACTAATAATACAAACGTCGTTCAAAGGTTAATACTAAAATACGAACCACCTTTGAAAGGCATTTTCTACCATAGTAGATGTGTTGCACACATCATTAACTTGGTTGTGCAAGACGGACTAGCGGTTCAAGAAATAAGCGTAGTAAAAAACGCGTATAAAATTATGTTACAAGATATATTTTGTTCGGGTAAGGCTAGATACAAACATTATATGAGATTATGTAAGGAAACGGATTCTATCTTTTTAACCCCTAATTGGGACATGCCCGTAAGATGGAATTCGACTTACAACATGTTTATGTGTGGTTTACGGCAACGCGACACTTTATACGTTTTTCATGATCAACTTGTTCAAAAAGGTCTTGCAACATCATTTTCCTCCGACTATTGGGAGGTTATTCAAAAGATAACCGAATTGCTCAAAGTTTTTAAAACCGCAACTACTTTATTATCGGGTGTTTATTATCCCACAAGTCATTTGGTACTTAATCAAATATTTTTAATGAGTTCAAAACTAAGCGAATACGAATTTTGTGGTAATGTATATGCAATAATGGTGGCTCCCATGAAAGCAAAACTAAGAAAATATTTTAAAGAAATGTCACCGGTAATTAGTTGTGCCGCCGCGTTAAACCCATGTTTGAACATTTCCGGGGTGGAATTACTTATCGATAACATTTGTAACGATTTGGATTTGAATGACGAGGATCCATTTTTTTCACAAAATACAAAAGACTATTTTAACAAATCTTTTAAAGATTTATTTGGTCATTATTTTCAAAAATATAGTTCAACAACAATGGTTTCTTCTAGTTCGGCTTCCACAATGTTTGCTTCATCATCTTCTTCCCGAGATCCAATGATTAATTTATATAATAGTTTAAGACAAGAAAACCATAAACGGGCAAGGGGTGATGGCGACCAAAGGGCCACTAGCGAATTTGGGAGATATACCGGAACGGATTTTTTAGCCTCAATGGGACCCGAAGAATTCGCACATTTTGACATTTTGGCTTGGTGGAAAGGGAGGGAATCTCAATTTCCCATCCTAACCATCATGGCCCGAGATTTACTAACCGTCCAAGCTTCTACGGTAGCTTCGGAATCCGCTTTTTCTCTTAGTGGCAGGGTACTATCCATACGAAGAACAAGACTCACACCGGCCTCATTAGAGATGTGTATATGCTTGAAGGATCACTTAGACGCCGCGGAACGTATACAAAACGTTTCAAGTCTAGAAGGTGAATTGGAATACGAAAGAGATATACACGATATCGAGGTGGAAGCGGGTATGGCAATATCACTTTCCGATGAAGAAATTGCTCTCGATCAAGCTTCGCGGGAGTCTTCCTCCGAAGAAGATTTCGACTTTTGAAGAGTACCCAAGTTGAAGATGTTAGAAGAATTAAAGATTAATAAAAGTTGAAGATTTTTGAAGAATTATATAGAATTATTGGTTTCGATAATATTTTTATGAAGATTTAGAAGACTTTTTTTTAAGTTATTGTTTGGTTATGTTTCCATTCATAATGTACTAGCATTCTATCGGAAAAAATTTGAAGAATACGTTGATTTTCCCTAAAACGCTCAACGCTCGAAAAAAAACCGAATTTTAGAGGAAAACCGGTTTGAAACCGGTTTTTGAACCCGAACCGGTTCCAAACCGGTTACAACCGGTTAGAGTTTTTTCTCCCCCCAAACCGGTTCGGTTCCAAACCGGTTTTTGGAAAAACCGGTTATTGACCCTTGACCAAAAACCGGTTCGGTTTTTCAACCCGAACCGGTTTGGCCCAAAAACCGGGTTTGTGCACCTCTGTACATGAATACATCTTCTTCTTTACCCCATCTGTATTTTTATTCTCAAAATCCATATTGATATTAATACCAGGTCCATCTACATTCGGCCCATCAACACCCAACACCCATACACTTAACCATCTGGCTCGGCCCATCTCCCATGTTGTCCACTTGTCCTCACACAACTCTAGAGTCTCACCACGTATGATCCATTTTCATCCCTCATGGAATCATTCCCTAACTTTTCCTTGGATATTGTGTGTGGGTATTCCCCATGCGTATGCATGCATTTACCCTCATCATTGCATGTCTTCTTAGAACCCATCTCTTGACTGTTCGCCTTCTCTCCCGGCTCTCCATCACCCACCAAACCTCCGACTATGGCATTACCTGTCGCCACCGTTCCACCATCGTCCCTTCCACCACTCTTCACCTCCACATCTTCTATCTCCAGGTTACAATCATCCATATCCAACTGTTCAGCGTCGTACCCATCACCATCTTCATCTCCATCTGTTCCTTAATACCAATCATCTTCGTCGCCATCTTCCATCCAAACCGACGACACCCCGTCTGATCCTTCATCCGATGACCCAACCTCCATCTCGTTGACACCACTATCCTCTTCATCGCTAATCCTTTCGGAATTCTCATCTAGGTCAATGTCCCCGCAACAACATGCATCCTCACACACTTTGACCTATAACATTCCTTGTCGATCCAAACGTTTCGCCATTCGTCAATTTTATAACGAATAGATGTCAAGACGAGCACCCATCCTTCTGCTAGGGAGTCATAATCAAACAATGAGCAGTTCCTAGTATCAATTACTTTACCCCATCGTCCCGCTATCTCGGTAAAAGCTTCATCCTCCCAACCCTCCAGTGACATGCCAATTATACAAAACCATGTGAGTCGAGCAAACTTCTGTTCCTTCTCATTCCACCTTTTAAGGTCCTTCAACCAATATTTAATCCCGTGACTTTCCATATTCATAATGTTGTCCGCAGTCTGCTGTGATTTAAACTTCAATAAAGCCGGTAAACCACCAATGTATTTCACCGTGCACTCTCCTAGACCCTCTGACGAACACAACGTCTTTATTCTTTAATATGTTCCATCTTTTCTACCTTCCCAGTTAAGCATCCATCAAGAAAACACTTGGTGTTGTTATTTGGACACCAAACCATATCATGAGCAGCCTCCTCATGTCCACATGACATTTCCTATTCCTTGTTTTCAAAAACTCTCGAGTCAGCATGTCCTCTTCCTCCGCTTTCCTCGTCATTCCGATCCGCTTCTTTGGCCACATCACAATATGATTGTCCTGACCGTCGTACTCCCACCCTTTTGTTTATCACCTCATTTTGCTTATCATTGACATATTTTTCTTTCAGATCACTATGCTCCTGCCTCTGACTTCCATGTGTTGCAAAAACTCTCAGCTTTTAACTACTTATCCATATGCTGTCAAGTTTTCTCTCCATACTTTTAATATCTCTTACCTCCTTGAAGCTTACAAATTCAAATTTTTTGCCATTTTTTAGTCTCCCTTTTGCCATATGAATATCCCTAAGTTGCCTGTGAGTTTTGAATAACTTCCAAAGTTGACCCACACTCCATGATTCCGGATAATTAAAGAACAAGAACGATTCCGCTTGGCTTTTGTTAACCTTTAATCGAATCTGCACCGTATCTCTCCCGTTGTATCTCCAACCTTATTTACGAGACACATGTTGTTGCTCCCACTCTCTCACTCTCTCACTCTCTCTGTGAATGTTCTCTCTCTCGTTGTTTTTTAACCGAGTTTCATGACGCAGCTCTGAGCTCCGAACTCCAAGACATGTTCAGCTGAGCTCGCCTCGTTCCACGTTCGAATGATATCCGTACTCCGAGCACATTCAGCTGAGTTCCAAGCTCGCATCACATTCGGCCGAACTCGGTGTTCGACTGAGCTTGTACTCCTTCAGTGAAACTCCGAGCTCATTCTGACATAGCCCGAGCTGTGTGATGCATGGATTAGAAGACACATCTGAACCCAAGCTTGTTATGACATCACTCCGAGCTCGTTCCGGCATATCTCCGAGCTCACAGCTTTCATGCTACTGCTAGAAAAGCAAGTAAAAAAAATCGAAGAAATCTGGTAGCACTTCTAATTGATAGATGGTACTTCTGATTTAATAATCAATGTAGAGTACCTACTGTTCCAATTTTATTTTTATTTGTTTTATGAATTATGAATTAAAAAGGGGGAAAACGTACATGTACCCAATTCATTAGTACAAACTAAAACACATGTTCATGTCATCTCTCCAAACTCTGCAAAACTTGTCTTCGGTAAACAAGCAGAAATGAAATGGTTATAAGGTTAAATCTCATATTATCATGTATTAAACTAAAACATGGATGCCAAGGTCGCTAATACCCATGCGGAAGAAATGACGCCTACAATCGTTTTACTAAACGATTTTTATGCAAGCACGGGTGACTTTCAAATTCCAATCACTGCAAAGCTTCGTGCTCGCTCGTTTGAACACAGTTCGTTTGAACACAGTTCCGAGCTCCAAATACATGCTCGTTTTGATATAACTCCGAGCTCCAAACCCGTGCTCGTTCTGACATTGCTTCGAGCTCCGTGCTCATCCGAAATGGCTCTGAAATCAAGGCTAGTTCCGATGGCTCCGAGCTCGCCCTGACATTGCTTCGAGCTCCTTTGGCTGACCTCTGAATTCCGTGCCCATTGCTCGTACTCGTGCCACGCTTGGCAGATTGCCGAACTTCGCGCACATCGAGCTTCACTACGAGAGCTCCGTGCTCATTTCAACATGACACCAAGCTCCGAAATGATTCCAACATGGCACCGAGCTCCGAGATCCGAGATCCGAGCTCGTTCGATTTTCTTCTTACAAATCTGATCGGAACGACAGTGTGCTTCAATCACAGGTTCCCAATTCTGACTTTTATAATATTGTTAATCCCAAATGCAAACTCTTTAGAGATTATATTGCAATCTTCAATTTGCTTTATATGAACTCATGAATACGTTGAAGTAAAAAGTTGTTCACCGGTGGGTTTTGATTTTCAATCACAGAAAAGGAAAACATGACTTTTGTTAAACGAAAGTTCCTTCAAATGAAAAGAAACACAAACACCCTACAGTTGTGTTTTGACAGGTTGTGACTGGAAAAAAATAAATAGCAACTAAAAACCCCACTTAAAATGGTGACATGCTACAACCACAGAGTTTGGTTTGATTGCACCAACGCATGGCGCTGTCGGAATCTTAGCCATGCGCTGTCTCGATCGCAGCCCACATGCTGTCTCGATCGCAGCCGCTACGCGCTGATTACAGCCTGTTGCATGCGTCTAACCGCAACCTTACCATTACATGATCACAACCTTATGTTGGAATTACGTGCACTATACGTTTATAACTATGCTACTAATTATATGTGAACCTACACATTCTCTCCGTTCCACTTTTATTGTCTCCTAAAAAAATTTTGGATTTAAAATAGGTTAGATGAATGTCAGTTTTGCCCTTGTATTTAAGGCAAGTTTGACTGAAAATTTATATGAAATAAATGATTGAGAGTAATAAATGAGGGTAAATAAGGGAGTTTAATGATTTTTAATAGTTATTTTTCGCAAATAGACAATATTTTGGGGACATATATAAATAGTAAGGTTGAAGTATTATTCAAACAATAAATGGAATAAAGGATTAGTTTTATTTTTAAAAACTAATTAGATAAGTATTAATGGAAGTTGATATGGATCATATTTCAATAATACTTATATTACTAGAGATTCAGGGTCGTGCGATGCACGTGGCTTGAATTATGTCGGTTAATTCTTAATCAAATTTCAGTCAGTATCTATTTTAACTGGAAGCAGTTAAAATATAAATGTATTGTTATTTTATCTTTATATTTTATTTGTATATAGAGTTTGTAGTTTTATAAATACATTTGACAGTTTAATAAAAATTAAAAAATTGTAATCTTAAAAAATAAGTAAATGAACTCTTTCAAAGATAAAATATATATTGTGTGGCTCAAATAAACGGGTCAAATTACGTCAATTCAACAAAACATGTTGAATCCAATTAGTTGGCCATGTTAATTTTGAGTGTAAGCAATACGTAATTTAGTAAGAAAGTACTTTAATAGTGTCAGATAAGGGGGTTAGATCGATATTGATTGGCCATAAATTGACCCATTAGTGTACATACGGGTCTCATTTATACTCATTTGTAGATTTTTTTAGGTTAATAGTCATACTCCATTAGATAAAGTATAAAGTCTAATCACAAATAATAATATTAGCCAATTAAAATTGTGCATGTGTGGTGTTGACAACTTTAAAATATGGTATCAAATAATGAAGTATTGAAATTGAAGTGGGAAATGCGATCATAACCGTAAATAAGTTACTTATTGTGGAAATGATAAAAATCAATTCCTCGCGAAAAAAGATTCCATCACTTTGTGTTAATTTACAAACACACCAACTCATCACTCATTTTGTCTTTGAAGAGCTTTTTAGAGTAAAGAGGTGATTCCCCCCTTCGCACTCAAGCTGAAATATGCTTGAACAAACTAATCAATTCTTTTGATTAGCATAATCATTCACAACAATGATCAAGAACAAATAATCTTCTACACTGTTTCACATATACACTGGAGAAGATACAATAATATTTACTGACCCAAATAACAAGTATATCACTCTAAATCATCCAGATGATGATTTATACTCACAAAAATTAAGAATATTAAAAGAACCAAATCGCCAGAATATTACAGAGAAAACATATGAAGGGTTATTAAATCTTAACCCTAAAATACATAATGCGATTAATATATATACACTACTTTAGTAATATGCCAGAAATAGTCCCTGAAGAATCATCTTATAAACAATCACAACAACATCTTGATCCAAACTTCTTGGCCCTCATTATCAAGATAAAATTCACAAGAAGTCTTGAAACTTAAACACCTTAAGTTAGATTAACAAGAATACTTGAAAGAGATACGATTGATAATTAGAACATAATGTTTAACACCTTCCCTCAATCTTATCACCATACAAGTTAATCATTCCCAGATTTTTACACAAAAATACATGTTATGACCTGTTTAATCCTTTAGTATTTTTGATTACCCAGAAGAACATTTTTCTCTAACAACATGGAGATCAATTTCAAAATGCTTAGACCTTTCATGAAATACAGGATTAGTAACTAATAACAAAGCAGACTTGTTATCACAATACAATGTGACAGGTAACAATTTTCAAGTTTAAAATCTTTTAACAACTATAAAACCCAAACAATTTCACATGTAGTAGAAGCTAAAGACCTGTACTCAGACTCTGTGGAAGATCTAGAGACAGTAGGTTGTTTTTTGCTTTTCCAAGATATTAGAGAATCACAAAAGAACAAACAAAACCAGATACTGACCTTCTAGTTCCAAGACATTTTCCTCAATCAGCATCAGAAAATGCCTTAAGATCATATACATTATCACTTTTAGAAATAAAAACACCTTTACTTGGAGAATTCTTCAAATATCTCAAGACTCTGAATGCAACTTTAACATGTGATTCAAGAGGTTTGTGCATATACTGAATCAAACACTGAACAGAATAGGAGATGTCTGCCCTGGTTAAAGTAAGATATATTAATTTTCCAACAAGTTTCTGATATTGAGTAATATCAGAAACAGGTTTATCAATGTCACAAGCATGAGCATTAAGAACAGAGTTAGCTTCCAAAGGAGTTAACATTGGTTTACTTCCAAGCATACCAAATTCAGATAATAACTCAAGACAATATTTCCTTTGAGACATGCCAATACTATTTTTTTCTTATAATCTCAATACCAAGAAAGTATTTTAATTCACCAAGATCTTTGATCATAAACTTTGACTTCAAAAAATCTTTTACCTTATTAACCTTAGAAATATCATTCCCGGTGATTATGATATCATCAACATACACAAGTAATGCAATAAACACATTATTTACAGAAAAGGTATTAAGAGGGTAATCATTTATACTTTGAATAAAGCCAAATTCAAGTAAAGAAGAAGTTAATTTTTCATTCCATTTCCTTGGAGCCTGTTTTAACCCATATAAAGAGTTATTCAACTTGCATACCCTAGAATCATTTTTGGAAAAATAACCCGGAGGTAGAGACATATACACATCTTCAGACAAATCACCATACAAGAAAGCGTTATTGATATCAAGTTGAAACAAAGGCCAATCACTTTGAATAGTAATATTTAACAAACATCTAACAGTTACCATCTTAACAACTGGTGAAAAAGTTTCTTCATAATCAATACCCTCCCTTTGAGAGTAACATTTAGCAACCAGTCTAGCCTTATACCTCTCAACTTCTCCACTAGATTTGTACTTAACTTTAGAGACCCATTTACACCCTATTACTTTTCTGCCAGCAGGTAAATTGGTAATAGACCAAGTATTATTCCTATTTAAAGCCTCCATTTCATTATTCATAGCATCAAGCCAATCCTGGCTTTTTGATGCTTCTAAATATGATTGAGGTTCATTAATCTTATCTAGACTAGACACAAAACACATAACATCACCACTAAGATTAGAATAGTTCACATAATTATTTAAAGGATATTTAACTTTAGTTGTTATTTCAAAATCTTTAAACCTTTCTGGAAAAACTTTAGGTCTATCAGACCTTCTGAGATTAGGCCCTCCTCCTGCATTGTCTTGTAAAGCTTGAGTTGGTATGTTGATATTTTCATTTTCAAGACTGCCCTCAGGAGTATTGGTGTTATCACCAAGTGTTGTAGTGGTATCATGCTCTTTATTAACTTCAAAAGAAGTTTCTGAAGTGCTATGATCACTGACACTGCCCTCACTCTCTATAGAATCTCTCCCTTCATCATCAGGACTTACAAAAGTTTTTGGATTATCGAATTTTAATTCAAAAAAATTTAAATGATTTGTTTCATTTTCAATATTTATAAAATCTTTTGCAACATCCTTCATTTTAAATGGAAAAACAGTTTCATAAAATTTTTCATCTCTTGAATACAAAACAACTTTATTATCAAGGCTATAAAGCTTATAGCCTTTCTTAACATTTGAATAACTGATGAAAACACATTTCTCTGACCTACTGCTGAACTTATCATTGTTATTTAAAATGGTTGCAAAACATAGACATCCAAAAACTCTCAAATGGGAGAGACTAGGATTAAAACCATATACCAACTCAAAAGGAGATTTTCCAAACGACACAAAAGTAGGTAACTTGTTGATAATATAAGTTGCAGTTAGAATACATTCAGATCACATATTAAGTGGAACACCACTTTGAAACAGCAAAGATCTTGCAACATTTAACAAATGTCTATGCTTTCTCTCAACCACCCCATTTTGTTGAGGTGTGTAGGAACAAGAAGTTTGATGAACAATACCAGATTTATTACAAAAGAATTCCATTTTATTATTAACAAATTCAGTACCATTGTCAGACCTAATAATCTTAAGTTTTTTATCAAACCGGGTCTGCACAATATTCACAAATGTTTCAAAATTATCAAACACATCTTCTTTTGATTTCAGTAAATAAACCCAAACAGCCCTAGTATAGTCATCAACATTGGTCAGAAAATACTTAAAACCATTTCTACTTGTAACTCTATAGGGCCCCCACAAATCTAAATGAACAAGGTCACCCATATCATTTGATCTATGATCAGACAAGGGAAAAGGTTCCCTAGTCTGTTTAGCCCTATGACATACATCTCAAACATCATTGACATATTTATTATCCATGACAAGTTTATGTTTTAAAACATCAAGCACTTGACTTGCAGGATGACCAAGCCTGCAATGCCAAAGATTACTAGATACATAACATTTAACATCTTTATTACCTTTCACATCATTAAACAAATATAAACCACCGGACACCCTACCAATCCCCACAATCTTCCTTAGACCCAAATCCTGAATATAACAAGCAGAATCATCAAAATCTACAAACATTCTACTGTCTTTAGATAATTTTTGAACTGATAAAAGACTAACACAGTATTCTGGAACCACTAGCACATTGAACAAAGTAATTTGATCAGTTAACTTTAAATCACCCATTTTAATAATTTTTGCAAGAGTTCCATTCGGATGACCAACTGTCATATTATGTTTTGAAACATCAATAACATTAATTAGATGTTTACATGACATTGTCATATGTTGGGTGGCTCCAGAGTCAATAATCCATCCAGAGTTGGGATTATTAGTGTTTTTTTGACACATTTGAATTAAAAAATTTTGAAAAATTTTCATTAAAAAACACATTGTAATTTCCAAAAGTACCTGCCATATTAGCTTGCACTTTTCCAGAATACGCAGTAGACTGTTCAATAATAAGACTCGTGATTTTTGAAATTTGCTCAGTAGTAAAAGGAAGATTATTAGAACCAGAAACATCAGCATCAATCATTGAACCATTACTAGAAGCATTTCTCCCAGTATTACTATTACCATTCTTCTTAACCCAACCAGGAGGATAACCCACAATTTCATAACATCTTTCAATTGTGTGTCCAATTTTATTACATTTAGTACACTTCAGATTAGGATTTGGTCCTCTACCAACAATCTTTTTGTTATCAAAAGTGTTAGAAACAAGAAAAGAAGATGACTGAGAATTATTTTTATTATTTGTAGAAGAAGTGCCTCTGTGAGATTCTTCTCTAGAAATAGTAGCAAGATGTTACAGTAGATGATCCCTAGACAAGATGTTACTTCTAATAGACTCATATGAATCATCTAATCCCATAAGAAACTGCAACATTTTTATTAAATCATTGTGTTCTTTAAAACCCTTTGCAGCATGACATGTACAGTTAGGCAGTTTGACAAGAGCATCAAACTGCTTCCACAAAGCATTAAGTTTATGATAATAGTCTGAAATTGATGTTCCATTTTGAGTTAAAGTATTAATGTTATGATGCAGATTGAAAGTTATTGATCCATCCACTTTATCGTAAGTTTCCTTTAATTCTTCCCACACATTATATGCAGAATCAGAGAAAACTTGACCAGAAAATAATTCCTCAGAAATAGAGTTAAGAATCCAAGATAATACTACAGAATTGCATCTGTCCCACTACAGTCTAAGAACTTGATCAGTCCTATGTTTGATACAAGTACCATCTATAAAACCAACCTTATTCTTAGTCTGCAGTGCAAGTATCATAGCCCTGCTCCACACATTGTAATTTTCTGTACCTTTTAACTTGAGTGATACAAGTGCAGTGATACTTGTATCACTAGCATGAAGGTACAGAGGATCACCAAAATCAAGATCACTCACTTGAGTAATCTTAGATCCTCCCACAGACTCATTAACCATTGTTAATTACAACAATTAACAAGTCTAGGAAACAAAGAAAAAACACACCGTACTCAGACAAACAGATGTCTAAAAATGCAGACCTAAAGGTAACCAAAGCAGTGATCCTTACAGATAGATTCTCAAAAGAAATCTACCCTAGGTCTTTCTTTGGGACCTCTCTTCTACCAAAAAATAAAACACGGTGTTAGACAATCCTAGATAAATCAGCACACAATATATGCAGCAGATTAACTCAACTATCAGATAATCAAGAAGCAAATTAAGCACAGATATGCAGACTCAGAAACGAAAGAGTAAGAAATTTCTCACAAAGTACTCCGAGCAAAGCAATAAGAAAATAGAGAAGAATAGCACAGCGGAAGATTCTAAAGATACTCTGGAACAGCCAAGAGTAAACAATAGCAGCACCAAAGGATTTCAAGATGAAACCCTAAGAAACCCTAATTCAGAAAATTAGGTTTTGAGAAGATTAATTCCAAACCAGATAGATCTCACCGATGAGCCGATGAATTAACCAACACAGATCACAATCATACCCAAACAGATCTTGAAAGGCGCCATGATAATCTCAAAAAAATAGAAACCCTAATTTCCAAAACCCTAGTTTCGAACAATTCACCGAAGTTGCAACACAATCGAACCGTGTGGCTCTGATACCATGAACAAACTAATCAATTCTTTTGATTAGCATAATCATTCATAACAATGATCAAGAACAAATAATCTTCTACACTGTTTCATATATACACTGGAGAAGATACAATAATATTTACTGAACCAAATAACAAGTATATCACTCTAAATCATCCAAATGATAATTTATACTCACAAAAATTAAGAATATTAGAAGAACCAAATCGCCAGAATATTACAGAGAAAACATATGAAGGGTTATTAAATCTTAACCCTAAAATACAGAAAGTGATTAATATATATACACTACTTTAGTAATATGCCAGAAATAGTCCCTGAAGAATCATCTTATAAACAATCACAGCAAAATCTTGATCGAAACTTCTTATCCTTTAGAATATACACTTAGGCCCCTCACTATCAAGATAAAATTCACAAGAAGTCCTGAAACTTGTTAGTTGTTGACAATGCTTGATCACATATATAAATTGTTAGTTGTTGACTGCGTAACTCGTCTAAACGATATTTAAAATGTGAATTAAATTCTTATGTGTTCGTGTAGAGATAACAGAGAGTAAGAGTCTTTCGTTCGTAAATTTTTTTTGAAAGAAAAAGAATTTCAATTCCTTTAGCTGAAGGAATTCGATGGATTCAAACGTTATCAATTAGTCAATCAAATGAATCAAGGAATGGATCTCAATTTCAATTCAATCGAATTCCAATGAATTCTGTGAACCAAACGCAACCTAAGAGTCTGAAAAAATTGATTGAAACTTACCTTTTTACATTTGATGCATTTACATCTATTTTTAGGGGCAAAATTTCAATACTGGATGTAAGTCGAAGCTAAAAGTTGGTACATGGAGCTTTTGTTATTTCAGAATTATTCGGCAAACTCCTCGTGTTAAAAAGACATAAAATGACATATAAATATAACTGAAACAGAACAAATAATTAGCTAAAGGGTATTTTGGCAATTTTACTTTCCATAAGTCCCGGTTGTCGTTTAGAAACTAAATCAACAAGCCACTTCAACGGCTTTACTTTCTGATTTTCATTTTTACTAGTTTTCCAAAATTTAGCCTATCAAACAAAAAAAATTATGCGACGATGGTCAAGGGGATACTATGAGTGAATTTGACTATCTATGGAGACCGAAGCTTGTAAAACAAATGTATTGTTTTTTTCTTCAACTCATCAGAGTTAAACGAACTAGGGTTGTTCCCTAGTTTGCAAGTCAAAGTCCGAGCCAAATGTATTTGTGAGTTACCAACCGAGCAAATGAATAACCACTTTCTAGGTATAGTTTGGCATGACTCGTATGAGTTGGCATATTACTCGTACAAATTTAACAACCGTGATTAGAAGAGGCAAATAATGAGGGTATTTGAAGGAATCAGATGTTCGGGTCAAGGATATGCTTATCAATTAGTTCCACACGTATTCCCAAAACCTTCATTTTTCAAATTAAAAATTGACCCTACCGTGCTTTACCATCATATAAAAATGATCACGCGCGTTTTTAGATCAATAGATACTTGATGTATGGTGTGTTAGGTTCTCAGCAAAAGCGTATCCTCTATTCCTCTTTCTTGGAGATGCATGGTAAACTTGTTCACAACTTTGATGACTACTTGTTTGATATCATCCATACAAATCTACCTTTTACCAAGAAACAATTAAGGAGGAGAGCAACATAATTTACGCCTACCAACAGTAAGTAGTTGCTAAATAACATACCATAACAGTGACTCGGAACCATTCTTAGGAACATCAAAGATTACAATTTTAACACAAACACTTTAGATGCTCATTTTCATTTAACATCGATATAGAGTGCCCAAAGCATTACCTATGACATAATTGACATCACTCTCCACAGGCGGGAGGAGCCATTGCGAGGAAAATGGTACATTATTGTCGTTGTCAACATACAAGCCATGAGATGTAATGGGTCTAGAGATCAAGTTTGCCTGCTAGATACCATGAATGCATTGCAAGGCTACCAAAAGACATGATGTTAGCAAGAGACGATAGTCCATGAATCATTCCAAACTTCTTGTTCATTGCAGCTAGCTTTGGGTTCACCTTTGCAACCTCCTGGTTCTTTGTCCACCCAACTTCTTCTCCAATGTTTGATTCCCTCTCCACCTTGTGCCTTTGCTTCATCATCTACATCCACAAATTCATCATATAAACAGCATTAGAGCCCAGGACATTACTCTATTTCAGTTTGCAAAAATTATGGTTATTTGAATCTATTTTAACTTCTCTAAATCACGCCTAACATGTGGCCTCCAACAGACCGGAATTTTAGTACATACAGCTATCATACCACAGCATATGTAACTGAAAAGAAAACCAAGATCACACAACCTTTGTGAGGCAAGAAGGGGTTAACATGTTCAATTGCACCCTTCCACTATCTTAGTTAATAAATATAATCATAAACTGAACAATTTCTCCAACCCTCAGATATCTCACCACTAGTTACGATTTTAACATGTAAATTAGAAGGGATAAGTACTTGAAAATGTAATCAACTAAGTTCTGACATTCGTAGTGTGTATCCAACTACTCGGGTTTACATTGTGTGTAAGGAACTTGCTATTTTGATACACTATATGTAATATATGGTACTTTTACTTGCGTGTCCTCTATATAAGGTGCCACGTGACATCCTTAAAAGTTGGCACGTCATCAAAATACATACAATGGCAGTAAATAACAATTTTCTTACATACAATGTACACCGAGTAGTTGGGTACACACTACGAATGTCAGACCTTAGTTGACTATATTTTCAAGTACTTATCCCAAATAAGAAAGCTAACAACTATAGCATCAGCATTCAAGAATGAGTGTCCCGTTGCACAAGCCCATGACTAATGTGCCAATATCAAACACCAAAACAAAGTTCCTTCAAAGTAATGTGTATGTATGTTCAGAATGCAATTATCACATTAGACAGCAAAAAAATCAAATTGCATTCCAAGAATTGGGAAACTAAAAGAAAAGAAGACCTTCAGCTACTAGTGGTTCAAACACATTGCAATTTCAGCATAATTTAAACCCAAACTACTATAGGGATGAGATTCAGAGTTAGGTTACCTCAATTGTCATTGGAGTAAAGACAAAAAGATTGGTGAGATTGAAAACGAAAGCAGCAATCAAAAACCCTAACTGATACTTCTCAGCAGTCGACGAAGACTTCCATGGATGTGTATACCCAAAACACCCCACGGAAACCGCACAACATATACCAACCATCATAAAGTACGCCGGAAACATCTTGCTTTGTAGATTCCCAAACTGATGTCTCGGCAAATTCCTGTCAAAATTATCCAATGATTCATGTTAAATGTCAATATCAGCATAATCACTAATATAAGTTAGTCTTGAATACTTATTTGGTACTGATGTTCGTATCAAAATTAGCTAATAACTAATTAAATTCATAAAAAATAAGTACTGGGCAATTCATGTCAAAATTTCAAAATCCACCTGATGATATGAATCAATTTAGAAAACTAAAGTAAAATCAGTGAGATTGTTTAATCTAGAAAACTGAATCGAGTCTAGCAATATTATCTAATAATTTATTAGGACACAATTCATGTAAAAAATTTTAAATTCCACATAATCATAGAGCTCAAACTAGGGAAATTAATTATGATCGCTAGTACTTCAATTAAAAAAAACCCTATTCAGTATACACGTCATATATGATACACATCAAAACTAACTGTAATAATCTATTAATTTCAAAACCCTTACAACAACATGTCTTAATTTTAAGGCACAAAATTATGTTAAATTAGGTTGGGGAACTTAACCATGATCATTAAAATTATTCAGTTTTAATAACCCATTTCGAATTGAGGATCAAATTGATAAGAAACTGAAAACGTTACTTGAACATGATG
The DNA here is from genome assembly GCA_963930675.1 of Gnaphalium uliginosum. Classification (NCBI taxonomy): domain Eukaryota; kingdom Viridiplantae; phylum Streptophyta; class Magnoliopsida; order Asterales; family Asteraceae; genus Gnaphalium; species Gnaphalium uliginosum. The sequence goes on along the minus strand of OZ005680.1, from coordinate 34,496,236 downwards.
ATTCCGCCGATGAAAGTAACCCAAAGCGCAGCGCCCCAAGCGGTTGAGAAACATAAAAGGTGCGCGAGTTTAACGAAAGTAGTGATTTTTGCTGATTTTGATCCGAAAGTTTCCGGTGAAAAGATTACGCCGATTGCTAAGAAAGCGATCGCAGTGAGAAAACGTGTCATCCAAGCCATGATGTATTTAAGTTTGTAAAATGGATTGCGAATAATGAAGAAATGAAGATTGAATTTCAATTTATTGTAATCTGTACACTGTAGCTAACCTAATTACTTAACTCTCGTAGTTGGGGAAGTTACCGGTCGTCGGATTTTGGTGATGTTTTTGCTAATATGCCACTCAAGTTTACCGTGGTTTACATAAAATCTCCTTCTATTTATGTGAGAATAAAACTTTCATCACAACTTGATAGATCTATTTTTCTTGAGATGCGCGATTTGTTTGTTCAGTGTAGAATTTATAATTGCCTTAAATTTATTTATTTTTTGATTTAAGATCACGTAGGCATAATTTTTAGAGAGGTCAAGAGGAGCACGAGTAAATAAGGTGATACAATGATAATAAGGTTAAAAAGTAAGACAAATGTTAAAAAAAAATATAATAATAATTTATTATCTACACCCCCTCCACATGTAGTCTCTTTTATTTTTCACCATTCCAATTTCTTCCACCTTCTCCTTCTTTCTTCCTCCCTCACCCCACCTCCACCCCCAACCCCATCACCACCTCCTACCTGCCAGTCCCCGGATTTCGGCAGCCGCCGCCAAATTTTTTTTTTTTTGCTTTTTTTTCTTCACTTTTTTGTTATAATCTTTAAACTTTTTATGATTTTTTTCCTTTTGACTGTTTTTTATGTTTTATTTTTATTTCTTTTTCGTTACTTTTTTAATTATTAGCATTCGAATAATACAAATAAGATTCATTTACCCTTCTTTTATAAAACAAATATGCAATTATTTTTATTCACCAATGATGCAATGTGTTTGATTTAAAAACAAGATGCAGTGTTCTTGTTTGATCGATAATGCAGTGCGTTTTAATTTATAATATGATGCAGTGAGTTCAATTTATAAGTATGATGCATCGTGTTTAACTTAAAAGCATGATGCAGTGTTTTTAATTAAAAAACATGATGCAGTGATTCTAATTAAACATGATGCAACATATTTAATTTAAAAGTTTGATACAGTGTGTTTAATTTAAAAATAAGATGCAATTTATTTTAATTAAAACATGATGCGGTGCTTCTTATTAAAAAGCATGATGTTGTGTATTTAATTAATAAATCTATGATGCAGTATTTTTATTTGAAAGCAAGATGCAGTGTTTTACTTTTAGAGTGTTTTAATTTAAAAAAGCATAATGCAGTGTTTTACTTTTAGAGTGTTTTAATTTAAAAAAGCATGATGCAATTATGATTGATGTAAAAAAATGATGCATAGTGACTAATTTAAAAATATATTGATGCAGTAATTTATTTTAAAAGCAAGAAGTATTTTAATTTAAAAGGAAGATGTAGTGGCGAAGAAGAAAAAAAATCAAAAAGAACAAATTAAAAAAAATAAAAAAATTAAAAATTAAAAGTTAAAAAGAGTAAAAAGTTGAAAAATTAAAAAAAGTTTTTAAGAAAAAAATTGTAAACTTTTTTTTTTAAATTATAAACATAAAAAATAAAAAATTCTGGCGACAGAGACGGTTCGGTAATATATATCAAGAAGAACCTATAAAATAAAGCCAACACACGGGATCCTTGCGTGTGTGCTGCTTGTAAGTACTTGTATAAAATGGGTCCAGATTGCTACCTATGAAATATTTTCATAAACTGTTTACACAAGATAAGATATAGAGCAAATTACCACAATGGTCAAATTTGACCTTCAATTTCTAAAAATAGACAAAATTTTGAAAAATATTTAAAATGGTCAAGACACAATTCGCTCCAATTTCTAAAAAATACACATGAATTCGCTCAAATGCTCAACAATTCGCTTCAATTAAATGCCCTACAATTCGCTCCAATTATTAAAAATACACATGAATTCGCTCAAATGCTCCAACAATTTGCTCCAATTTAGAAAAAAAAAACTCTCATTTCGCTCAAATTCACAACATTTCGCTCCAATTAAAAAAAACACTACATTTCTCTCAAATTCACAACATTTCGCTCCAACTAAAAAAAACACTACATTTCGCTCAAATGCAAAACATTTCGCTCCAACTACAAAAAAAACACTACATTTCGCTCCAAATAAAATAAAATGCCTAGGAATTCGCTGCAGACCCTTTTATTGACTTTGTTTGGAGCGGATTTATGGAGCGAATTATTTGTTATTTGACCGAATTCATGTGTATTTTTGATAATTGAAGCGAACTACTTGATGTGATGGAGCGAGATCTTTGACCAAATTGGATAATTTAGTAGATTTTGTCCATTTTTAGATATTGTAGGTTGAATCCGACCATCTAGGTAATTTGCTCTAAGATATATATTAAATGTGATTACTTAGTGTTGTCTTATTTAAGTTGCAATAGTTCCTTGTGTGTGCTTAACTAATATTGGTTTTTATATTTGCGCCCATCAAAAACATTTTGTTATACAGACTTTTGGTCTAATATTAATTGTATTACTGCTATTATAGATTTTATGAGTATTTCAATCCACTAACACAGTCTGCCATCGATGATTATTTCGAAAAAGTTCATATTAAAATGTTTTGAGGTTTTTCACTAAATTTTAACATTCACCTCGTCTTACACAAACAACATCCTCCCCTATAAGTGTTATATGTATATATAGGCATGAACAAAAACCGGGTTGGCCCCAACCCGACCCGACCCGGAAACTCGAACCGGGTTTTAGTCAACAAAGAGAAACCGGGTTTTGACCCGAACCTGACCCGAACCCGACCCGGTTTTAAACCTAAAAAACTCTACCCGATCCAAACCGGTTGGAACCGGTTTGAAACCAGTTTGGGTTGAAAACCCGGTTCCAACCCGGTTTTTTTTATAAAAATGTATATTTTTTCGATCGTTGAGCGTTTTAGTGAAAATCAATGTATTTTTCGATTTTTTTTCATTGAATTCATAAAACATTAGTAATGGAAACATAATTGATCAATAACTTAACCAAAAGGCTTCTAAATCTTCTTAAAAATATTATTGAATCCAAAAACTCTATATAATTCAATTTTTTTCGAGCGTTAAACGTTTTAGGGAAAACAACGTTTGGGCCAAATTTTTTTCATTCAATTCATAAAACATTAGTAATGGAAACATAATTGATCAATAACTTAACCAAAAGGCTTCTAAATCTTTTTAAAAATATTATTGAATCCAAAAACTCTATATAATTCAGGTTTTTTCGAGCGTTAAGCGTTTTAGGGAAAACAACGTTTGGGCCAATTTTTTTTCATTCAATTCATAAAACATTAGTAATGGAAACATAATTGATCAATAACTTAACCAAAAGGCTTCTAAATCTTCTTAAAAATATTATTGAATCCAAAAACTCTATATAATTCAATTTTTTTCGAGCGTTAAGCGTTTTAGGGAAAAACAACGTTTGGGCCAAAAAATTTTCATTGAATTCATAAAACATTAGTAATGGAAACATAATTGAACAATAACTTAAACAAAGGTCTTCTAAGTCTTCTTCAAAATATTATTGAATCCAAAAACTCTTCATAATTCTTCATATTCTTCATATTCTTCATAAGTCTTCATAAGTCTTCATAATCTTCAACTTATATTAATCTTCAATTCTTCAAAAGTCGAAATCATCTTCGGAGGTAACCTCGCGCGAAGCTTGATCGAGAGTAATTTCTTCGTCGGAAAGTGATATTACCATACCCTCTTCCACCTCGATATTATGTATATCTCCTTCGTATTCCATTTCACCTTCAAGACTTGAAACATTTTGTATACATTCAGCGGCGTCTAAGTGATCTTTCAAGCAAATACACATCTCTAAGGAGGCCGGTGTGAGTCTTGTTCTTCGTATAGATAATACCCTGTCACTAAGAGAAAATGCGGATTCCGAAGCTACCGTAGAAGTTTGGACGGTTAGTAAATCTCGGGCCATGATGGCTAGAACGGGAAATTGAGATTCCCTCTCTTTCCACCAAGCCAAAATATCAAATTGTTCAAACTCATTAGGTAGAATAGTGGACAAAAAATCCGTTGAGTTATATCTCCCATATTCGCTAGTCGTTTGGTTACCTTCACCCCTTACCCGTTTATGGTTTTCTTGTCTTAAACTATTATATAAGTTAAGCATTGCATTGTTGGAAGAAGATGAACTAAACGTTGTGGAAATCGAACTAACCTGCACATTTATTGTTGAACTATATTTTTAAAAATATACGCCAAATAAATCTTGTAAAGAACTCTTAAAAAACGTTTTTGTATTATCGGAAAATATTGGGTTCTCTTCATTCAAATCCAAATTGTGACAAATATTATCGATAAGCATTTCCACCCCGGTGGTGTTCAAACACGGGTTCATTGCGGCGGAACAAGTAATTACCGGTCGCATTTCTCGAAAATATTTTTTTAGTTTTTCTTTCATGGGAGCCACCATCTTTTCAAATAAAGCACCTTCATATTCGTATTCGTTTAATTTTGAAGTCAACAACCAAATTTGATTAAGTACCAAATGACTAGTGGGATAATAAACACCCGATAATAAAGTAGTCGCGGTTTTGAAAACTTTGAGCAATTCGGTTAACTTTTTAATAACCTCCCAAAATTCTATGGGAAATGGTGTTGCAAGACCTTTTTGAACAAGGTTATCATGAAAAACTTGTAATGTATCACGTTGGCGTAAACCACATACAAACATATAGTAGGTCGAATTCCATCTAACGGGCATGTCCCAATTAGGGGTTAAAAAAATGGAATCTGTTTCCTTACACAATCTCATATAAGCTTTGTATCTAATTTTACCCTTTTGAAATATGTCTTGTAACATAGTTTTATACGCCAATTTTACGGCGTCTATTTCTTCAACCGCTAGTCCCGCTAGTACAATCAAGTTAATGATGTGTGCAACACATCGACTATGATAAAATATGCCCTTCAAAAGTGGTCCGTATTTTAGTATTAATTTTGAAACGGCGAGTGTATTATTACTCGCGTTTTCAAACGATATTGAAAAAACTTTTTCTTGTAATTTAAACGTTTTAATTACATATCGTAACATGTAAAATAAGTTTTGACCCGTGTGAGGATACTCAAATTCTTCAAAAGCAATGGTACGTTTCATCATTTGTCAAGTTACGGGATCAACCCAATATGCAGTAACACAAAGGTACGAACCGGGCAAACCATGAGGAGCCGACCAAACGTCGGTTGTTAATGATACACTTGTATTTAAGTTTTCAAAACCAATTATTAGTTGTTTTTTAGCTTCTTTCCACAATTTAAGGGAATCACGTTTAAGAGTAATACGACTTACATGATTATATCGCGGTTGAAGAGTATTTTGAATCACCCTAGTAAGTCGAGGGTCATCGAAGTGGTTGAACGGCAAAAGCTTCTCGACACCGTTCCGCTTCGTATGAAAATATAGCTCCATCTCGTGACATAGAAGCTTGACCACTTGCTTCCGGATTAGTTTTGAGTCCCACACAATACTTTTCTTTATGATGTTTCAACGTTGTGTTGGAGTCGGCTTTTAAAAATTTTCCACATCGTTTACAATGTGCCTTAGTCGTACCATCCGATAACAACACTTTGTCTTATAAATCCCACACCTCCGTATTTCTTTTGTTAACCAATTTTCGAACAATCGTTGGTGAACTTGAAGAACCAACACCGAAGGAAGAGGAAGAAGATTGATTTGCCATTTGAGAAATGAGAATTTTGTATGCGTTTTGAGAGCGTTTTGAGTTGATATGAGTGTTTGAATGTTGTGATTGAACCTAAACTCAAGATTTGTATATATAGTAAACTTGGAATGGCAAAATGGTAAAAAAAAACAAAAAAAACAGTCAAATTAACCAAAAAACGGCTAAAAAAACGGATTGGAAACCGGGTTGGAAACCGGTTTTTGAAACCGGGTTGGAAAAAATCGGTTTCGAACCGGTTTGTAACGGCTAACCCAGGAACCGGTTCCTACCCGCCGGGTTCCAGAAAACCCGAACCGGGTTGAGTCAAACCCGGATTTGACCGGGTCGGTTTTTCGGGTTTTTTTCGGGTTGGGTTTTGAACCCGGTTTTTTTGACCACCTCTATGTATACAGCCTTTTCAAATATGTTATACATCATGAAGTTCACTCAGGGAACCTTGGGACATAGAAGGTATAAGCTGGAATTAGGCTATGAGGGCACGAGTGCAATGGAGCGTAAGTCGCGGACCTTCCTATTCTGAAACTGATTGTCCTCAGGGAAGTGTTTTCCTAATCTTCTTCATCTTCACTTTCTCTTTCAAATAATCGATTCTCTATTGAAACTACATGTTTTAGTTGTGATCATCCTGATTAAATCAAGTACTATGATTTTAATTTTTCATTTATGTATTTTATGCAAAACAAATTTTCAATATCCCAACACCCAATTTTGCACTTGAAATTTTAATCATTTGATGTTTGTTATCTGTTTCATGGGCTTTTTAGGATGATGTTCAAACCAATCCAGGTATGCATTTTCATTTTGAAGGTTGAAATACTAAAATAGAAAATCAATGATAAACTTTAACCTTTATTGTTTAGTTGATCAGTTTGTAGGATTTAAATGAATATTATTTGCAATTGAGAATGATTTATTGTTTATCCACCACGTATTCGATGACATGTAAATTGTTCTTCAATCACTACTTATTTCGTGAACGATTCCAGTAGCAAAGCCTTGATTATATGAGGTCTGTAGTTATGCCATTTTCACGGAAGCATATTGTCAATTTTTAACGCACTTGGTATTTTCTACAAGCTGTAGCATTTATGGTTATATAATTATATTATTTGGTGTCATCACAGGAATGCAGTATTAACATTATAAGTGAAGTTATTTGGTGTGATTAGACCTGGCAAAACAAGCCCAGTTACTTGAAGTTTGGGTAATTTTGTGTAACACCCCACTTTTTAAATATCATTTTATATTCGAAATATCGGAAGCGTCTGGTCAAAACATACTTTTACAATATATGCTAAAGTTATATCATTTAAAAAAAACATAAAACATACATCAGTTTGGGTGTTATACAGTACAATTCCCATCATTATGTATCAAAATAAAATCAGAGTAGCTGGTCGTCAAACATCCCATTAAACCAAAAGCTTCTTGCCCATCCCCTATTCAAACATTAACCTGCAAGAAGTAGGGTGGTGGGATTAGCACACGGCTAAGTGAGAAGAACTGTAACCAACAGTCTAACTCAGAAATAACAAATCTGTTTACAGCGAATAATCGTAAACACACAACGTCAAAGAGGACCGGTGGTTCCTGAGGTATCCTCCAAGGAACACTTAAAATCAACTGCAGGCCAATACAGTGATTAACCGATAGCTTGTTACTATCTTCACCAACAACAGTTCCTATCAACTATGTGTATAAGGAACACCTGTTTGGCCAAACAATAGTAACTAAGCCCAACCATTATTGACCTCTGAATATACATATCACATATGCCCAAAGGCCAAATATCACATAATCCATAATCATCATGGATAATATAAACAACTCAGACTAAACAGTCTATCAACAGTAGTATTATATTACCCGTTGTAACCAAACATGTTACAACAAAATCACACTGAGGATCACAGATCCACTCACCTGTCAATCTCAATCCAACAACTCAGAAGTCTTATATTACTGAGTCTTCTGCTGATCTGAGAATACAACAAATAATGAGTTAGTAACTCATTTCATAATCATATAACATATTTAAACAAACATGTAAATTCCTGAAGTCTAAGCAAACAAACGTTCAATCCGAAGCGATATCAGAAAGTCCCGAAACGAGGTTTAAAACTGAAAAATGTCATTTTCGACCCTTAGATGACCCCGAAAGGCCAAAAACTGCCTAGGCTCTATATTTAAGAGCCTTGATTATTGGGTCGTTTCCAAGTGACCATGCGAATTTCAACCCAATCCGAGTTAGTGAAATTTGTCACTCAGTCGATACCCTGAAAACACTAACGCAATTTCAAAATTTGCAAGACAAAATTTTAAAAATCTCAGTTCGCAACAATCTCGGTTCGCAAGACCAAATCTCGGTTCGCAGGGCAACTCAGTTCGCAGCCCAGCTTAGTTCGCAGGAACTCAGTTCGCTTCGCAGGGTTCAGTTCGCAGCGCCACTCGGTTCGCAGAACAACTCACTTCGCAGGTCAACTCAGTTTGCTTCGCAGTCAAGCATTGCGAACTGAGTTCATCTTCTGCAAGCTGCGAACCGAGTCTGCTGTAACCGAAAAACCGAGCTTTTCTCTTCCAAAACTCACAAATTCGACTACCTATCATTCTAACAAGCTTTCTAACATCTCATATACATTAAACATCATCATATAACATCTTTCAAGCTACTATTTCACAACAAATCATGATTTGGCTAATTTTTATAAAAATGAGTTTATAACTCTAAATTCTCACCTGTTAAGTAAGAACGAGATGATGATGATATGAAATTCGATTTTGAATCAAGATGATGATGATAAAATGATTATAATTTCACAGAAGCTTTCTTCGATTTTGGTTCTCTCAATTTTTGTTTCGGTTCGCAGGTTTTGTAAAAAGTATAGAAACTTTGAGAACTTACATGGATAGGTATATATGCATATAATCTAACCCCATACGAATACAATTTTAGTTCCCTTCTTAACCTATTGTCTGGAACCTAAAACCATTTTGCGAAACCAACTATTTTATTTTACCGTCAACTAAATTAATTTAAAACAATGAATTATGTATAAGTCACAATAATTCATTTAATCTCTTGACTAATATTATCAAATAATATAATAATATTAAATATTCCTAACACATTAAATAATGAATTTAAAGTTAGGAAATTACCCGAATAATACTAGGCCCTTAGTGTGGATGTTACATTTTGGGCTTTTGAAAATGTTTGATGGGTGACCTTGGACCTCCTTCATCTTTTGAGTGGGCTATTTTGGACTAAACTAATATATATCTTGGACTCAAATGGACATAGTAGAAAACATGAATGGGTAAATTGGGCTCAAACCAATATACGTTACAAAACACATGGTCGCTTCTCAGTTCTCACTCCTCACAATTATCAAATCACAAACAATCTGAAATCCATCCTCCGGCCACCGTTCGTCCGGCCACCGTTCGTACGGCCACCACCCTCTGGCCCCTTTTCCCCGCCGTCCTCCGACCACCGTTCACCGTCCTCTGCCCGCCATCTGTTTATCGTGTCCGACGTGAAAGGTATGGCGTGATTTTTTTCTCTTAAATAACTTTGCATCCAATTAATTATTTCACTTAATTTGTATATCAGATTGCGATTCAATTTCTGGACTTCTTTACGATTAAATTTTTACTTTTATACAAACCCTAAAATTGTCATATTATGAATTGGATTTTAGCAAACACTTTTGTGGAAATTTTCAGTTGTAAGCCTGATGAATATGTTAAAAAGAAGGAATAAAGTTGGATAAGAATACAGAGATGAATGAACTTACTGTTGTAGCCTTGTAGGTATATGAATCAGAATTTAAGGTAGGTATACCAGAATTGGAATTATGAATTGGAATGAAGAAATGTACAAGACGTGCCATAAAATATATTTATTAAATATTTTATAAAATAGATTTATTAAATATTTTATAAAATAGATTAATCCTATTGGGGTCCTCGTTTGCACATCCATACTTCTGTTTTCCAGAAAAAATACAGGAAGATACTACTGGTTGTTGGTATGCAAGTATATGTGTATGTATATAAAAATGAGATTACAATAGGTGTATAAATAGGATAGAAGTTACAATCTTATACCCTATAATATTATTAAAAGCATCAATTGCAAATGATCATAAAACAAAGCAGGATTAAAAGTAGCTCATAATCTTACATACTTATTGTTTTGTTTTTGTAGATAACATAAATAGTTGGTAAAGATGTCGGAACAGCAAAGTATCGACGAGGAGATTGAAGATGATGTTTGTTCATCAACATCAAACAAAGAGCGTTCTGATGTATGGAAATATTTTGAAAAGTCATTTAAGCCCGATGGAACTAGATGGGTGGTTTGTACCGCTTGTAATAAAGTGTTAAGTGCCAAAGTAAATTCGGGAACATCTAACTTGAAGCTACATCTCCCCAAGTGTTTTGACCTTAGCGTGTTTGGTCCACATCAAAAATGTGCCCCTTTGGATCAAACCATGTACAGAGAGAAAATGGCAGTGGTGGTCATTAAGCATAACTACCCGTTTAGCTATGTTGAACACGAACCAACGAGAGACTTGCATAAGTTTCTACATCGAGATGCGAATCCCATATCAAGAAACACGGCAAAGGCGGATATTTTAAAAATATATGAAAGAGAGAAGATGATTCTGAAAACAAAGTTGGCGAAGGTAACGAGTAGAGTATGTTTGACGGCTGATTTGTGGAGTTCGATCACGACCGATGGATATATGGCATTGACGGCTCATTATGTCGATGAAAACTGGATATTAAGAAAAAAGTCTTGAACTTTAGATTTATTCCTCCTCCTCATTCTGGTTCTACATTGGCGGAGTACGTGATAAACTTTTTAGTCGATTGGGGCATTGAAAAGAAGGTTTTCACTATCGGTTATTGTTAGTTATTATCGGTTATTTGTCGGTGAAACATTGTGTCTGTCTAATTAGAAAGGTTGTATCGGTTAGTTAGGTTAGAAGGGATGCAACTGTTCGAAAGGTTGTGTCGATTCATGAAGTACCTATTGAATGGGTATATAAACCTATATATATTCTGTAAATTAAGGTTGCATATTATTATAACATATACATCTTAGATTCAACCAAATACCTGTGAAATCAAAGATCGGTCCTAACAACAGTGGTATCAGAGCGAGAACGATTCCGGGAATCAAACAAAAGAAAGAAGAAAGCAGATTTGATACAACTTTCAATCAATCAAGTAAGAAAGAAAGAAGGAAGACGGATATCTGAGAATCACCGAGTGGAGAAGAAACAGAACCGAAGAAGACAACCGGTATATTGAAACCACCGATTGTGGTTACCCAAATCGAGAAGGCATCGATAGGAGAAGAATATCTGAACACAGGAGCATTGATCAGAGAAGATTAATCAAAGCAACGATTGGAGAAGAACGATTGGAAAGGAAGTGAGCGATTTGCCTTTTTGATAATCATACCAGCCGACTAGAAAAGAACGAAGGAATTGGTATTCACTGTTTTTGATTTGGGAAAGGCTTAGACTTGGGAAATGGGGGATTTAAGTAATTATTTAATTTTCTTTTCATTTTTACTTTATTTAGTGACTAGAAAAATAAAAAATATAATCCCAAATCAATTGAAGAAAGTAAGAAAATAACAAGTTTTATACTTTTCTATCTAAGGAGATAAAAACCTTCACTTTAAATTAAAATTACAAAATAGCTAGTAAGAAACTGAACAATCCTGGTTCACATAACAAGCAAGAAAGTAAGAAAATTGATGAGTTGCAAAAGACCGAGCAACACCTAAACGGAGTAAGTTCAGTACAAGTACGAAGTAGACAACCGTGGTTGGCCGATTGTATGAGTAAGAAAATAAGACAGAAACCTAGTGTTGTTAGAAACCATAGCGTTTCCAAGTAAGTAAGTAAGAAACAACTCTATTGTTTCAAAGTAAGAAAGTAAGAGAAAACCTAGTGTTTTCAGAAACCATAGCGTTTCACAGTAAGAGAAACCTTTGTGTTTCAAAGTAAGCAAGAAACTGATCATACGATCATAAGCATGAAGATAGGAGAAGCGTCTACACCATCTACACCAATGCGTGAACAGAATGTAACACTTCAATGTCTGAAACTGAATGAATCAAACTACACCACATGGGCAATTATGATGGAAACAATCCTAAAGGCATATGGTCTTTGGGAAACACTTGAAGCAACAGAAGAAGAAGATGGAAAAGAGGGAGGGGATGGAAAGAAAGGAGGAGTTAGAAAAGAAGTATATGAAAGAAAGATGCATACAACAAAAGCATTGATTCTAACAACACTGCCTGAAGATATTCTAATGCAAGTTGCACAATGCTCAAATTCAAAGGAAGTATGGGAATCAATTAAAGTACGATATATAGGAGAAGATCGAGTTCAGAAAGCACGCCTGCAAACTTTAAGGAGCGAATTGGAGACTTTGAAAATGAAAAACAACGTACCTGTGAACGACTTTGCCGGAAAATTGGGAAGCATAAGGGGCAAGTTTAAAGGTCTTGGTTCGAATCTTAAAGACAAAATACTTGTAAGAAAATTGCTAAACTCCGTTCCAAAGAAGTTTCTACCGATCGTGGCATCCATCGAGCAATATTCGGAAGTTGATAAGATGTCATTTGAAGAAGCAACAGGAAGAATAATAGCTTTTGAAGAACGTCTCAAAAGTCAAGATGAACTGGACATAGACTACCAAAGCAAACTTCTAATGGCAAGTTCAAGTAATCAAAGCCATGGTAGGGGTCGAGGAAGAAACTTCTAGTAAAGAAGAAAGAGGACGTGGAAAAGGTACAAGTCGAGAAGAACAAAACAAGAACAGTATGAGATGCTATGAATGTGGTGAAATCGATCACTTCACATACGCATGCACCAAATGGAAGGAGAAAGACAAGGAGCAAGAAGCACATCTCATTTGTCAAAGCAACGAAGAACCTACATAGCTGTAAAGACACGTCAAGGAATAAGAGAAGTGTTGATTTTGTCATTAGGGGGAATATTGGAAGTTAATGACAAAATCAGATAAATCAGTTATATTAGTAAGTTAGTTATTGTCGGTTATTGTTAGTTATTATCGGTTATTGTTAGTTATTATCCGTTATTTGTTGGTGAAACATTGTGTCTGTTTAATTTGAAAGGTTGTATCGGTTAGTTAGGTTAGAAGGGATGCAAATGTTCGAAAGGTTGTGTCGATTCATGAAGTACCTATTGAATGGGTATATAAACCCATGTACATTATGTAAATTAAGGTTGAGTATTATTATAACATATACATCTTAGATTCAACCAAATACCTGTGAAATCAAAGATCGGTCCTAAAACCATATTGTGGATCAAGAAACCTAACAGACCAAGTCCCAAGCTAAAGATTACCAGTTTGACCCCTTAACAATTCACCCTAAAACCCATCCGATTTTCCACCCCTACAAGTCGTGAATTAGTACTACCATTTGCAATATGCTATATGCTATCTAGCTTACACGATGATTTTGTTTATCTATATTATTATTTTACTAATAAAGTTGTTTTAGTAATACTAAGTTTCAGGTGTATCTTTCTTTTCTCTTTTTTTAATCTTGAGTGTAAGTAGATTGGTGGGAGTGACACCATTTTTTAACTTGCTAAAGATATAACAACTTTTATCTTGAGCGACACCTCAAATCATTAAACTAGCAAGCAACATAGAAGAATTTGAGGACCCTCATGAGATCATTTTTTGCATTCTTTTAGGTGATATATCTGAGATGAATGTAACCAGCCTCTACACATAAAGTTCATAAGTGGCAATTTGAACTCATTTTTAAAGGAATGCGTCAATTCAGGTTGAACAAAGAATCAAGCTTCATACTCGCCAAATCCAAATTAGTATCTCTACTATCTATAATAATGCATGTACATCAATCTTGCACCACTAATTATAAACGGGTAAATAATAATGTCTTTGAGTTGGCTGATTGTTGTTTGATGTATCAGAAATGGACCTATCACAAAATTCAGATCAAACCATTATCATTGCAAGATGATTATATACAACACCGTTGGCGCCTTTATCTGATGACTAGTATGCAATAGTGTAGAAATTGTAACGTGAGTTTTTCATGGATGAAACTAATGTACGAATTTATAGAGTCGTGATGTACATTTGAATTCAACACATCGGAGGCAATGGAAAAATTCAAAAGCCATTTTAAAATTTGAGTTGTATCCATTGTTCTGTAAGTTGTGCCAATGATTTAGGAATTTAGGAACACGTATGATTTGATTTTGATCATTGATAACAAAAAGTGAAAAATTTGTGCGAAGATTGTTTGTGGTTTGCTAATATAGAGGAGATAACACCACATAGTTTCCAAAGAAAAAGGAGATATTCAAGGGTGGTTTAAAAAGTAGTTAACTAATCTCTTCTCTAAATTCGGTTAAGATTTTAAAAAATGACGGAGTATTAAATTCAAATAATGGGTATTTTAGACATCTTGACTAACCCATTGGGACTTGTTAGGTAGTCTAACCAACTAAATTTGATCAATGATCTAGATTAATTTGATTAATGGGAAATTGATCGATTTGCCCTAAATTTCGAACGTATATAACGATTTGCCCATTAAAAAAAATAATTGATGATTTGCCCTACCCGTAAGTAAATCGCAAGTTGCGATTTGTGACCAAGCACTTGCGATTTGCGACCCGCCTTGTGACCGAGAACGATGAACGGGTCGCAAGTCAGTCGTTGCGATTTGTGACCCGTACTCGTTGATTTGCGACCCGTGTATTTGCGATTTGTGTTGAACGATGAACATGTACTTGCGACTTGCGACTTGCGATTAACGATGAACCCTGCGATTTGCGACCCTTACTCGTTTACTTGCTTCCCGTGTATTTGCGACTTGCGTTGAACGATGAATGGGTAGAGTTGCGATTAACGATGAAGGGGTCGCAAATCATTCGCTGTGATTTGCGACCCATACTCGTTTACTTGCGATGAACGAGACACGTATAACTTGTGAAACGGGTCACAAATCGCACACGTCTTCTTGTGATTTGCGTCACCTACCTTCTTCGCGTTTTGCTTCCACCCCCGTTGCAACATGCGATTTGCGTCCAACCACCACCATAACCACCCGTCACCACTCATAACCACCGCCCTCTCCATCTCAGCCCACCACCACCTCGTCACCATCTCCGCCTCCCCGTCACCATTTCTGCAGCCCCCGCAAATCACAAGTCGCAAACTAGTTTAGTTTTAACGAAATTGAAGCGTCACGATGGCCGATTCGTAGGTATGATTTTGTTTTTTGTATAGATTGTACATTTAATTTGAATTTTCATTGAAGCATTTCATCGAACTTGGTGTGCATTAGGTTATTATACAGCAGGCGACACTAGCAAGTGTCGCTAATAGCTGGTCACCGTTCACAGCGTACACGATCCAGCTCAGCTCAACTTTATTTTGACTAAGTTTGCTTGATTGATTATTTTTCAGGAACTTTTCAATGGAAGGTTGACATTGAAGAGCCAGCTCGACGTTATTAACCATATTAGGTGACGTTGACAGCTGATCAGGAAAAGATATTCAGAGACCATTGCTTTGGTCATTATTTTGGATGTGAGGGTAACAGATAACAATTCGGGTTTTGTACATCATATATTTCAGTTTAGACGACATGATTGTCCAGGGCTGAAGCACCCTCAGTTGGAGGCGGATGAGTTGTGGTTTAGGATCACCTCGGACCATTTTATAAGATTCGCTCGGAGGGAGTTTTGTCTTGTGACGGGATTTCTCTTCGGTCCCAACGACAAAATGACGGATTATATTCCCTTGACGGTTCGTGAGACGACGTCTGCATTTAAAGAGTGGGTATTCTCGGGTTGTGGCAAGATACGTGTATCAAACTTTATAGAAAAGTTTGAAAATAAACACTTGTTTAGTGGGCCGATTAAAATGATAGATGAGGATTGTGTGCCATTGTGTATGCTACTGTTGATATTTAGTGGCTTTATGGGAAAGCAGTGTTCGCATGTTATTGAGGATGATTATATGCATATAGTTTGCAAGTTCGGCGACGTGGGCCGGATATACTTTCTTCGTACCGACACAACTGAAACGGCTTGTGAAGAAACCTTTGGAGGTGCATGAGGGGCATGAGGAACCACCGGTTGATTTGGGAACCGATCATGAGACGTTTGGTTTGGTGGTTGAACTGGTGGTGGATCTGGTGGTTGAGCCGGTGGTTGATCCGGTGGTTGATTCGGTCGTTGAGCCGGTGGTTGAGCCGTTAGTCGATCATGCTGATCAAGTTGATGAAGTGTCGGTTAAGTCGGTTGTGCCTGTTAAGAAGGTTAAGAAATTAAAGCGCCGGGCAAAAAAGAAGCGTGATGATAATGATGAGGATGAGATTGACGAGGACATGATAGTGGATATGGTTTCGATTTGTGTGAACCAGGAGACTGGTTTTCTCATGACTCCACCCGCTGCAAAACCCGGGTCTATCGAAAGACCGTCCACTGTTCACGAGTTATATATGTCTGGCGGCACGGTGCGTTATATGTTTGTTCGTCCAGGCAGTACTTATATGTTTCTCGATAAAGAATTTTCGGGACGGCTGTATGAAGATGTCGATGATGGATACTTAGATAACAATGTAAGTTTGAAAAATTCATGTATATTGCGAATGTTATATTTATATAACGTTATAACAATATTATTCTCTTATTTTATTATTTTCAGCATATTGACGGTTGGGTAAGGTTACTAATGTGGTGGAGATATCGGACATACTCACGTGGCACACAGCTTGAAAAGCGATTGAGATGGACGTTTATGCCTCTAGGTTTTATTGGGCACATAAAGGCTTTTGAAAACTATCTGGAGGATGTGAAGAAACTGCAAAAGAAGAAGAAAACCAAGCATGCGGTTTTCGAGCTGGACGATGGATACAAAGGCAAATCGGGAGTGAACTATAAGTTCTTGATGTGATTCGCAAACGGAACTCGTGTACGATTTCCTGCATGTTGGGATTGTGACCAAGTAAGTAATATTTACATTTTTACATTCGCATTATTTTATTTAACTCACATCTACATTGTTACATAATAAAATATGTATACAGTAGGTACTGTCCCCGGTAAACATTCTGAAGAGAAATCACTGGATGCTAATTGTACTAGATCTTCGAGTTTGGGATGTCATCGGATACGATAGCCTAGAAGATCATTGCAGTGATGATGAACGAAATCTTATCAGTTTGGAGTTGGATGATAACATAGTTAGATTTTTGGATGCCATTGGGTATTAGAGGAATTCAAAAACAATCAAGCCTTTTCGTGATATCACCGAGTTTCGATTAAACTTGTTGGATGATGTGCCTCAGCAGAGTGGGAATATAGGGGACTGCGGAGTATGAGTGTGCAGAAATATGGAGACGCATGTCAATCAGCAAGAATGGTGGGTGAGTAGCGACACTAGGTTGTTCGCGTGGAAGTATAGGAAAAGGATGATGGAGACTTTCTTTAGGGAACGTTTTGATTGGCAGCCTCCGACACCGCCGCCACCACCACGTACATCTTAGGCTTATAGGATGACTTATGTATTATGTTAAACATTGATTCATGTTGTTATTTGATAACTAATGTATTACGTATTATGTTAAACATTGACCCGTTTCTTGTGACTTGCGACCCGTGACTTGCAATTTGCGACCCGTGTGTACCCCTGACAAACATATGTTTATCCTTTATCCGTTTGGATAAGATTTTGCAAGATTTCGGGATTTTTATTATTTATATAGATACTGTGACCCTGATATAAGATCATTATCAGTTTTTCCATTAGTACATAACATAGGTTTTTCCATTACAATAACTTCAACGGTGACTCAAATATACACTTGAAAATACTGAGTCGGCTGAGATGCTTCGACTTCTGTCCCGAAATCATTTTCCGTTGATTTAGTCGATGTTTCTGCAAGTCAAATATTCACGATGATATTAATAATACAATTTAATAATTTAGTTATCTATGAAAAAATGTAGCAACTTACTGTTTTAGATCTTGATTTTAACCTTGACCTTGACCTTGAGGTAGAATGATTTGGTTCTTGATCGGGTTGGCACATCTGTTCTATCTTAAGGAACCGTACACATTGCTCGACTATGACCGTGTTCCTTTCAACGACTACATTGTTCTTTGTATTTTGGTTCCTCCTCTCCTTTAGAAGGAATACAAGCATGGCCAGGTGGGCGACCAAATTGCCTCTTCACAAGTATCGGCGGTAAGAAAATATGCAGATTACCTGGATCTACCTGAAGGATGCACCATCGGTTCAATCGCCTCACTATAGGCCGCTCGATATGTTTCAGTGGTGAAATACCTCTCCGCAAAGCAGCTTACGTTGTCCATTTTGAAGTAACGTGTAATTGCCGACACGTGCCCGTAAGTGCATGTTTGTTTATCTAGGTTGACTGTTACATTCTTTTGCTCATCCACCACTTCACAAATTATATTTGTGGATGGGTTAACCATCCAGCCTAGCGATTTCCCATTTCTCTTTCCGATTTTGTGCTCGGCATATGGTGTGACATGTGTTTTAACTCCTGCTGCGATGTTTGAAATACCACTGTTGTACCGAAGATCGAAAAAACTCCAATAGCATTGTGATTGGGATTTCCTTGCATGCTTTGTCAGGACGTTAATGGACTCCGCACTGTTACTCGTTAGGTAAGCATATCGTCTACGCGTGGCATGATGCCTTAACCATCTTTCTTTCCCAACGTCTGTAAGAACCTAAGCTGAAGCTTGTAAACATCTAGAAATGACATCAAAATGGTGACCGAAATCGGACTTACGGTACGCCTTACATATTTTCCAATAATGCCATTCGAAGTGCCTGACTTTTGAAGATCTGGTTCACAAGTTCGTCAGCAAGTGACAACAGCATATGGCATGAAATGATAGTCAGGTTATGAATCCCACCAACTAATTCAAGGTCGTCATGTAAGTTTCCGAAGAACCACGACCAAACATCGGTCGTCTCTCGGCCCCAATTCCATAAGCTAGTGGCAAGCCGTGGTTGCCGTTCATCGCTACAGCAATTAAGTTAGTCCCCAAGTAACCCCCCTTCAAATGGGCCCCATCTACGATAATTACTGGGACTCACATATGAAACATAGTTGAAAGATGTTTTTATTTTGATTCATCTATCATTATAGACAGCACTAACAAGGAAAAGTCACAATTGTAGAAAAATAAATTGATTCATCATCTGTAATATCAATCCCGCCAGCTAATTCAAGGCCGTCATGTAAGTTTCCGAAGAACCACGACCAAACATCGGTAGTCTCTCGGCCCCAATTCCATAAGCTAGTGGCAAGATGCCACGATTGTCGTCCATCGCCACAGCAATTAAGTTAGTCCCCAAGTAACCCCCCTTCAAATGGGCCCCATCTACGATAATTACTGGGCGTGTATGGTTAACAAATGTACGTATCTGCAAAGACATAATATATATATATATATATATATATATATATATATATATATATAAATTATATAAGAATACGTATGTGAACATATATGAAAACATAGATGAAAACTAATTACAACTACTTACAGCTGCACCAACGGACGGACAGGTAAGACATTACAAATCTAGCTTCCTTGTCTGTAAGCAGATTCGTAGTGCTCCCTGGATTATGCAGCTTCAGGTTGTAGAGATATTTGGGAAGCATTCTAAATGATTCTTCTGGACTACCTCTCAACAACTCTATAGCATAACAAATTTGCTCTCCAGGCTTGGTTATATGAATGGTTGATTTTAAAGCGTTTTGACACATCAAGTTTGATTTCTTTGCCTCTGTATACACGCCCTTCCAAAGTTATCGCATCTTTTAATATGTTAGCAAGCACTTTCTTGTTTGCATGACGGTTATTCGGCAGGATTTCAGTACGAGAACATGTGTGAACGTCATTTAATGTGACAACCCTAAAAATACGATAAATTCCGTACATCATTCTTACGTGCATATTAGGCTAATTCCATATCTAATTAATATGAATTCGTTTTCATCGAATTAAGTCTAGCACAAAGCCCACGTTTGCATATGAGATGCACAGTATTTTAATACGGGATACATTCGTAATCATTGAGAATTACACAAACAATCGGTGGAGACCAACACCCACGAACGTTGGTGATCAATTTTCATAAATAACATAAATCTATTCGAATATAAATAGTAGTTATTTATATCATGATAATTATGCTAATATATATATATAAGCATAACAACCTTTGACAATCGATAAACGTTCACGAGAACTAAAAGACGTGCAACGACAAGATAGATTATGTAATTAATCGAACGAGATAATGATAAATATTCGAATATTATTAAAACCAACTACTAATATTCTAATACCATTAATTTACCCTAATTACCACTAAATCACCTCAACTACATGATTAGCACTTAATTAATCAAGATTAGTGCTTAACGACCTAATTAACTAACCATAATCCTAACTAGTTGAGAAGTCAAAGGGGACCCCTCTCCAAACCCTCCACCACCTCCCACGGCCCCCCCTTTTTTTTTTGCCATCACTTAAACCATACCTTGCACACCATGCCTCCCTCCTTACCTCTTACCCTTTTACTTGGCCATTTGCACTTCATTCAACCTACAACTCCTCACCATCAAACATACACACTCACTCTTCCTCTCCCTCTCAAAAATCAGACAACTCCCCCCCCCCCCCCCCCCACTTTAATTTTCAAGAACACCACCACAAACCACCCTAAACCACCACTTTCAAACCATAAATTAAGGCTCTTTTAACATATAAACACCTACAAATCATAACACCACTACATTCCCATGAGTAATCTAAGTTAAACACATGGATTGAAGCTAGAAATCATTCACAAGGAAATCAAGTTCTCATCTTGCTCCAAATTCATACTAAAGCTTTGTAAGGAGACTTTTCTCTAGTATTTAACTTGATATATGTGTTTATGCTAAAAATGTTCACTCATACTAAAATGTGCTTTTAAACTAGTTACTTTGTATTTTAAAAACATTAACTAGTAAGTTTAACCGATAAAAAGTCTATAAACAAGTTTAAAGACTTTAAAAATGCAAGATATGTATGTTCTACACTTTAAACTCCTCATTTATATGTAACAAACCCTTATTTATATTAAAATAGTTATTTTAAACTAAATAACACAATAAACTTGTAATGACATAAACTTTGTGGTTTAAAAGCTAACTAAACTCACTTTTGAGTGAAAAATATCAAAAAGAAGACTTAAGGGACTAAATATGTAAAATCCGGATTTTTGAGGACTAAAATAGAAAGGTGAACAAATAAATTGGGACGGAGGGAGTATTAAAGTTTAATCTATAGTTTAGAGTGTTAAAATCAAGACTTGTGTGGTTAAAAATCGATAAGCCGGAAGTTTGAGAAAAAACGAGATAATTGGAAACTTTAGGGACTAACAGTGTAAAATCCAAAAGTTCATGGACTTAAGACTAAAAACAGTAACTTAAGTGTCCACAAGTGAAAACCCTAAGAAAAGAGGTCGAGAATCTAACTCATACGGTAAAAATCGAATAAACCGAACGATTCAACCTAAAATGACAAAATAGAAACTACAAGCACTAAAACCTTCACTTAGAAACTTTGAGGACTGTTAAGGACCCACTGTAAATAAGGGGATTTTATTATAAAAATATACATTAAGTCATGATTAGTGTATAGACCGAGAAATCGTGAAAACCGAATTATAACAAGTTTAAACGTACATTAACGATAAATGTTATAAAATTGAGTTATAAAACTTACGTTATTAAAAATGTATATTAGGTCTAAGCAACATGATTATATTATAATAACGTACAACACACAATTAAAAGTCGATTAAACGAAATCGTGAACTTCGAATCAAATACGATCGAAACGATACATATAACGAATCAATAATCAACGCTATGAATATATTATGAATAATAGTATATTATAAGGTTGAGATAAACGAATGTAGTATTTTGAAAACTATAAATGATCACAGCGTGTCGCATACGCCTATGAGGGCACATAAAACCCTAGTTGAGTGAACAACTCGACTTCATGCGTTTAGGGCGCTAAGAGGCTTATTTGGTCTCATTTACATAAACTCATTTTGCTAGCACGCTCGGACTCAGGTGAGTTCACAACCCCTATTTTACTGTTTTAATGCTTTTAAACATTGGGGTGAAAAACATATAATTGATTTATGCGATTTTGACTTTTATAAGTCAAACTATACATGGCAAAATAGTGGGTAATGATAATGACTGAAAATTTGATTGAAAGATGAAATGGGCTGAGATAGGATTATGCTTTAAAGATTATGGAAGTGAATAAAATTGAGTTATTTCAAGATAGGGAAACCTCTAAGCATGAATTGCAACTATACAAATTAGTTTGGCTCTTCTATCTATCAAACTTCATTTTTAAAGCTAATAGTCTAATACAGAATGAGAGATTCCATAAAAGTTGTCAAGAAATTTCTAATCATAGTGTTGAAAATTATTTTTTGTTTATCAGAAGGTAGAAGATAGTGATCAAAGTCATAGGCGTTTTTATGATGATTTTTATAGTCATGGATTCATGGTGGAAGTTTATGATACATTTACAGAGTTATAGTCATAGTTTGGATATTGAAATGGGTTGTAAGCACTTAGGATGTACATTTTTACATTTACTATAGTTACATTTTTTTATATTATTTTCAAATAGTCTTGGATCTTATTTTTCGTTAAACCCGTGTAATCACGGGTCAATAAACTAGTTATATCTATTAAAGGGCAATTCGGATGACATCATGAAGTTGATGCTTAGATAGATTTTACTGCTGATGTGTCGAATTATGGTGATTATCCTAATGTCGTAATCCGATTTTATACGTGTACAGATTATTACTAGACAAAATTATTAAATAATGTTGAAACTAACTTTTTTCAAAAAAACTCTATTTATATTCAAAAACCCCGCCCATCTATCTTAAAAGCATAAAACTTACATTGGACTCTTTTAATTTGTATTAACCTCCTCTTGTTATTGGTTCCTTTGATATTATACCACCGCCCAAATCAAATCAAGCTGCTCAATTCTTTTACTATTATCTTCCTTTCTTATTGCGCTAATTTTTTTATCTCTCAATGTACTGTAAGGCATTCTCCATTCAAGAACCAGATTTATTCAAATTTATATGTTATCCTCATCGATCTTCTCGAGAAGGTACTTCACCTTCCACGAGTTCCATTCATAATTTTTAGGGTTCTTCTATTTTACCATAGGCTTTAATTTATCTTCTCTGCTAATATCATTCTCTTGGAAGGTCAATTTTTGTACTTTACGGCTTTTCATTGGCGTTTTTTAATTGAATTGTTTAGGTTTGTGATATTGCCTTTTAAAAACAATAACATTTTTACTTTTTAAGTTTTATGTTTTACTATTTAAACATCCTTCGAAATTATGAAGTTATATGTATGGATTTTGGATATTTGCTAGGTGGTGGAGATGTGAGGATGCTAGAAGAACGATCCTATATGGAAAGAAAAAAACAAAGGTAAACAAAAGTTGTTTCTCATTTTTGTTGATTTTTTGTATTTGGGTATCAATTAAAATTTGTATAATTATTTGGTTGGGGTTGTGACAGGTAATATTAGTGTTTGAGAAATAGGTGGTTGATGTTATTATAATTTTAGTATCACAATCAAGCGTATATAGTTGGAAGATTTTACATTACCGGGATATTATATGTATTTGAAATTGGTTGATGACTTATATTTTGTTATTTTTAGTATTTGGATATCAAATAAGGATTTTCACATTCATATATGTGTGATTTATGACAGGTTCGTCAATTTTTGTTTCTTTGGATCTAGGCAAGGGGTGGTGCAAGTTTGAGAAAAAAGCAATGCTAATGTTTTATTGTTTAGCAATCAAAGCCCCAAAGGGGTGTCGTAGATTAATTAGAAAGATGGTGTGTTTCATTTATCTTTTAGTTTCTTTGAGATTGGAGACGAAAATGAAACGTTGTCTTTGATTTTTGCAGGTTTCTAAGTAAGTTTATATGTACACGTAGACGTATGCTATTTGATTATGTATTAGTTGAGGAAGAAAGCTTCTCAAATCAGTTACATATTTCGCAAATTCAAAGACTTTTGACCCGTTTGAGCAATTCAAACCATTTGTATGACCCATTTCTTAGATCCAAGTTGATCATTTATAAGTTTATTTTGTTATGCATGATATAATATAATGGTAAGCACTGATCTTTTTATGTACATGTAGTGTCCATTCAAGAGATCAAGTTTGAAAGAGGTTGCTTCAGGTGATTATCAAGATTTATGCTCCAAATTGCAAATATATTTTGAAGCATGATGATTTGAATTATGGGCTACAATGTAAAGTGCATCATAAAGTTTTGATAGAAATATTATCGAAAGCGAAGTTGGGTCTGAGATAGGAAATTTTGTAAAGTCAAATTTGACTTGCAAAAGTCAGACTAAAGTTTTATAATTTCTCTAGGGATATCTGTGTTAGAATTGATAGACCATTTGATCATATTGTCATGAGAATAGGTACTAATTGTTTAAGAGGTCATTTTACTAATCATCCTCTTTGGATAATAATATAGAATTTATAAATAATTGTACATAACGTAATAATATAAAAGTTATTCGTAATGTATACTTATACATAAAAGATATATCAACTAATTTTATTAATATTTTCTAATAAGACTTGTGTTATCACGGGTCACTAGTATAAAAAATATAGATAGATTGAATACATACATTATTTATAAGACTTAAATAGGTCATATTCAGAAAAAGAAAGGGAAAGAGAAAAAAAAGTATCAAGGCCCATCGCAATTTGTATACAGGCCCATTCAATCAAAGGGCTAAACGGACCAATAAAAAAAGCCAGCATCACGTGCAATGACCTCGCTTAACACAAGTGTCAAAACTGCAGCGGGACTTCACGAAACCTTTTAATTTCTCCCGCCCATCTTCAAAATCCAAAAATAACGAAAAACAAAACTAACAGTGATTACCTATTCTACCCCTCACCGTCATTCATCCAAACCCCCAACACCTCCTTCTCCGAGAAGTTTCACACATTTCACATACCATTTTTACTCCTTTTCCTGAGATTTCATGATCGCTAAATAACGATGCAAAATCATCTAACTTCGCCGTTTGACCAGCCGTCGCAACCATTCACTGGCATCCGTTTTGTTCTTTTTGGCTTCGATCCAATCAGTAAATCTCAGGTTCAAAATCTCTACTTTTTTATTAATTTATGTGTATGTATTTTGTTATATTACCATTCACGTAGTTATTTAGGTTAGAATTAGATAGTATGTTTGTTTTTTGATAGTTAGGGTTTTAGACTGAGATTGTTTTTTATTTAATTGAATAATATATACAGGTTTCACGGAAGCTTGTTGATAACGGTGGTGTTGATGCTGGTCAATATGGTCCAAATTGTACTCATGTGATTGTTGATAAACTTACTTATGTAAGTTTACTAACCCTGACTTCCTTCTGTTGAAATGCATCATTGTTAATGTGTTTATTGTTGTAATAATATATATATATATATATATATATATATATATATATATATATATATATATATATTTGTCCACTGGTTATAAGGACTGATGATTTAAATACAGAATATAATTGTGTCTCGTGATGGCAGGATGATCCGGTGTGTGTTACGGCTAGACGAGATGGAAAGAAGTTAGTTTCTAGTCTTTGGGTTGAACACAGTTTTGATGTGGGAGCACCGGTGAAGACAACTGATGTTAGTAACCCTAATCGAATTTGGTTTCTTGTGGTTGCACCTTATTTGTACTGTTATAGGATATGAAACTTTCAAGTAACAAACCTCGTTTAAACAACGGATGTTAGTAACCCTAATCGAATTTGGTTTCTTGTGGTTGCACTTTATTTGTAATGTTATAGAATATGAAGCTTATAAGTATCAAACCTCGTTTAGACAATGGATGTTAGCAACCCTAATCGATTTTTTTTGTGGTTACACCTTATTTGTATTGTTTTGGATATAAAGTTTATAAGTAACAAACCTCGTTTATGTCTTGAGCTTAAATTGGCATTCTTTTGCAAGATGATTTACTGGTGACAGCTTACATTTGTTGCTATCGTTGTTCAAGATGTATAATTTTTCTACCTTTAGCAGATAATGTACAGACCGGTGAAAGATTTGAACGGAATTCCAGGTGCTAAGTCGCTAGTCATATGTTTAACTGGATATCAACGTGTTGATCGAGAGGACATTATGGTGTGTCTTTTTTCCGATTTGTTATTTAAGCAATTATGGTTTACATTGCTTGTAATTTTCTGTTCTGTTTATATTTCAGACGATGGTTTCGTTGATGGGTGCACAATTTTCAAAACCGTTGATAGCAAACAAGGTTACCCATCTCATCTGCTACAAATTTGAAGGTATGTTATGTCGTATTCTTGGCTTATAATGTAGCAAACTAGGTTAGGTATACTTTGTTATTTGATCTCTTCAGGTAGTATTTTTTAAACAAAATATGAATTTTCTTTTGGTTGATAAACAATAGAAGGGGACGTCTAGTTATTTGTATGTTTATCATGTAACGCCATTGGTGTACTACTTCATTCTAACTCAGGTAGAAGTTATTAGGTCTTTCTTGTCAATTGTCATCTGTTTATGTAATTTGTACATAATGTTCAGTTAGGCTTTGCGTGTAAATTAAGTAGACAAGTTTTTTCATTTCAATTTGATAGGTGAGAAGTATCTACTTGCGAAGAAGATGAACAGAATAAAGCTTATCAACCACAAATGGTTAGAAGACTGGTACGTTTTTAGTATGCCTACTATAAGCTATCTTTTGTGTTACCTTTTTTTAACAAACAACTTATATGTTGTTTAATTCCCTTTTTAAGTTGCTATGAAATTAAAATCTCTTTAAACTTGATTCTTATGTTCATCTTCTTCGTTTTTTTCAGTTTAAAAGCTTGGGAGGTTGTCTTGGAAGACGATTATAGTAAGAGGTGGGTCAGTACTTATTTATCTTTGAGTTGGATCTGTTAAAATATGGATGTTGTAGTGTTCTTGATAGCTTCAATGGTTATTTTCTGGAACTTAACTGTGCCATTCTTCATGGCCGTTTGGTCATAGTCATACTAGTAATTGTTTATTAGCTGTTGAATACCTCCTCTTCAATGTGAATGGCACATGACATTTAATTGGTATTGTACGCACATGTGGTATAATAGTTTATCTGGTTATTAATCAGAACATCTTTTCCTTCATCCAACAGTGGCTATGAGTTGGAGTTGGAAGCTGAAGCCCAAGATTCTGAAGAGGAAGCCGAAGGCGTTACAAGGCAGAATGAAGGAAAGATTGCAAGTCCCCTTCATTCTCTGTTGTCAAAGCCGGATATTCCAAGAAATCTATTGAATGGTGCTTCTAAAGGGTTTGGTCATGCTGAAGACACTGTGTCAGTGACTATGAAAACCACATCTGATCAGTTTCCTAATTCCCACACGATAAGAAGTAACACTGAAAATGTTATAGGTGTTACTTGTGAGCCGTCTAATCCATATGAAGGAACAACCAGTGGTTCAGCAGCAGTAAACAGAAACATTTATGTCTCCACATCAGCCAACAAATCTCCTTCAAATGAAGCAAAAAAGGTTGTATCTTCAAGTTGGCCCAAGGAAGAGCCCATGAGAACCACACCTCCAACAATTTACACTACTACAAGCAATACCAGCGGTGCTAAAAGACTGAATAAGCTTAATTTTAGTGAAGCCTTTAATGCGTCTTCTTCTTTGGTAGAGAAATTTAACGAAGAGCAAAATTGTTCATCTTCTGGTAAGAGGAAGATAGACAGTTCTTATAGTAGTGTCAAACAACAGAGAATGAATCACAATGAGGAGGCATCGAATAGACAAAGTCCACATGTAGAAAGTGCATCTGAGGAGCTGAAAAATGGCCTACCTGTTGAAACGAGTAATCATCTGTTAGATGAGATTAACATCACTTCTTTGAATGATGAAGCTGCTATAAGTCCTGCAAGAAAATCACCCTCTAACATTATTGCATGGAAGACCTCAAGCTCTAGGGGTAAAAATGTAAATGTGCCCATCTCTAAAACTCCCACCTCTAAGATTGTGCAAGGCGAAGACTTAGTTGCAGTGCAAAGACCACTGAAAGAGTATGAGGAAACCAGCATAGTTGCAAATGTTGACAGCAGAGATGGGGGTATGGAAAACAATGTGATGCACGGACTTGAGAAGTCATCTTCTTCTGCAGCTGGATCTGATCTTCCGAAATCTAGTACTGGTGCTGGATCAAATTCAAAACCAGTCAAAAGGAAATCATTTGGCAAGAAATTTTCGGCTCCTAATCAAAATCTTGATAAAACGACTGTGAATCAGAAAGGATCCATTCATTTGAAATACAGTGAGCCAAGAAAAGATGCAACGACTTCTATGGCTGATATAGAGAGACCGGCTGATAATGAGGATCTCTTTACGTATAAGAAGTATGAGAAAGTTACTCCGGTGGCCAAATCTGGTTCAGAGAAAGAGATGGAAGTGAATGATGCGTTGCAAGTTGAGAATTTATTTGAGAACAAGCCTTCATGCATGGATGATGAAACAGAGCCCCCCGAGGATCAAGAGGAGGCAAACAAAGAGATGCACAAATATGGTGATCTAGAAAACTCTGTTGTTGTAGTGATGGCAGAGAAAGCAGAAGGGGATGTATATGATGTAGATCAAAATGATAAAGATTATGACATAAACCACTGTGGGAACCTAAATACTTTTAAAAGTAAGGTTTCAGTTGACAAATCCGTTGATACTGATATTCTTGCAAGTGATCAGGCATCTAGAGGCAAGAAGAAAGGTAAGAAAAGGACTGCTTTTTCAGTGAACGGGGCAACTGATAAGAAGGCTACCAAAAGGAAGGAACTTGCAAGTGAGAGTAATGAGAAACCGGAAATAAGGGTAGAAGCAACTCCACATCGAGCTGGGAAAACCAAGAGAAATGTCAATGGTGGTGAACCAGAAGACACTGTTGATATAGTGATGGAAGAGACAGCACAGGATCAACCTGTTGTAGATCAAGATAATGATATAGATGACGACATGACTGAATGTCGGCGCATAATGCCTGCAAAAGATAAAGTTCTGACAGAAGTAACTGATGTTTCTGAGAATAGTGTGCGTAATAAGACGTCGAGAGGGAAGAAAAATAGTAAGAAAGGGACTGCTCTTTCTGTCAAAGAGGTGACTGATAAGATGGCTGCTAAAAAGAAGGAACTTGCCTGTGACAATGATGACGGGAAACCAGCAATTAGAGAAGAAGCAGCTGGGGAAGCCAAGAATAATGTAGATGATTTGGAGAACTCGATGGAAATGGAGGGATCAGAATATGCTTGTAATGATCCTGAGCAGAAGAATGATGAAGAGGATGATACAGAAAAGAAGGGAACTAAGAAAAGTAAACGTTTTTTGAATAAAGCTAAGAAAGATGCCACTCTATCTGTCAAAGAGGTAACTGTTAAGAAGACTGCCAAAAAGAAAAAAATTGTAAGTCACAATAGTAATGAGAAGGCAGAAATTGGGGAAGAAGTGACTGGCAAAACCATGAGAAATGTTAATGATATTGAGAACTCGATGGAAAAGACTACAGCAGAAGGTGTTTGTAGTGATCCGGTGCAGAAGGATGATATTGAGAATGTTGTGAACACCAAGGCAACTAAGACAAATAAACGTCTCAGTAAAGCTAAGAAAGATGTTGCTCTAACTGTGAAGGAGGTAACTAATTCAAAAGTTGTTACGAAGAGAAAATCGACTTCAAGTGGCTGTTCATTGGAAGCACAGAAGGAGAATATTCATATTCCTGTTGATCAAAGTACTGGTAACAAACAGGTCGTTGAGAAGATTACCCCCAAGCCTGGAAAGGTGGGTTCAGATAGAGTTAAAGTTGAACCTATGTGGTTTATATTAACTGGACATAAGCTGCAAAGAAGGGAGTTCCAGCAGATCATTCGGAAATTGAAAGGAAGAGTATGCAGAGTCTCTCATCAATGGTCTTATCAGGCAACTCATTTTATTGTGCCAGATCCAATACGGAGAACTGAGAAGTTCTTTGCTGCTGCTGCATCTGGAAGGTAAAGGTCTCCCCACTTTACTGTTTACTTTCTTGTTTTAAGTACTTCTGCCAACAAATTTCTTTAATATTTTTTCAAAGTTAACCGAGAATCTGGTTTACAAATTGAACTGTTGCTATCAAATGTCTCATGCAACAATAGAACTCCAACTTTTATCCTATGAAAGCTTATGTTTGTTAGTGTGCCACATAATTAACTTAAATTTCCCTATGTGAAATTTGTGTAATTAATATCCCTTACAAAACGCAGGTGGATTATGAAGACTGATTACTTGTCGGAAAGTAACCAGGCAGGAAGATTCTTAGCAGAGGAGGCGTATGAATGGCACAAGAATGGTTTAAGTGAAGATGGTCAAATTAATTTGGAGGCTCCAAGGAAGTGGCGCCTTTTGAAGGAGAAAACTGGTCATGGTGCCTTTTATGGGATGTGTATCGTCATCTATGGGGAATGCATTGCCCCTCCTTTGGTATAGTTTACAGTTTATTTTTTTATCTTTATGATCATGCTTTATAATTTAGTATTTGTGCCATATACATAGAGGTAGCAGTTTCAACCCATTTACCTATGAATGGGTAGTTTCTGGCTGCATTTTATCATCTCAAGATGGCCTTTTTTATAATCTAAACAGAACAAGTCATGTGTCTGAACTAGTTGAAAGTGACCCAATTGTCCAGAGCCCGTTTCTATTGCGTACAGCTTCCGACGTCATTTGATTAAAAGATTTAGACTATTGTTGTAATAATGTGAATAGTTGTCAAACTCTTACCAGTCACGAGTCAACTCCTACGAGATGAGTCAGACTACCCTAAAAATGAGGTGACTCGGAATCACACAAGGGTAACATTCTGACTGACATGTTTTTGAGCGACTGATTCCAAGTCCACTTAACTCGTAGTAGATCAGATTTGACCATTTTCATCTTCTGACTTGCTCACTTCTCTTAAATACACAAAAAATAGAAAACAGGACCTAAATTGATACTTTGAAAGCCATGATTCTGTTCTAGATTGAGTTTGCTTCATGGTTCGACCTCATCCTCATGGTTATGTTCTTCCATTGTCAGGTTTCTCTCTGTAGGTAATGAGCTTAGGCTTTTTACCGAGTGAGTCTTTCAGTCCTAGATATTGGTGAGTCTTTAAAAGTAATAAGTCGTCGAGCATTGATATTGACATTAGTTAGTTTTAGACACTCAACACCCAAGTTTAGCGAGTTTTCTTTTTTTTTTTTCATCATTATTGTGGTCATTTTAACATGGGTTACCTTGCAATTTATTCTGTATTATTTGAGATTAGGTACGATCAAAACAGAAACAAGATATGATATCACTAGGGAATATTGTAGTTTGTCGATCTTCTTGGATATTTTTCATTTCGTATAACACTTCGTCACTAGTTGTGTTATTTTGGAAAACCCGTATTGTTCGTTTATTTTTTTATTTATTTGTTAACCATTCTGACGTGACCCAACCTGAGCCTCTTTTTTAACCTTTACCCAACTTAATCTTGTCACCTCTAGTCAGACGTTTAGGAGATATTTTATCATGTGCTTTATTCCTGATTATTTGTATTACGTTTCAGGATACTCTGAAGCGTGTTGTGAAGGCTGGAGATGGGACCATATTGGCAACCTCTCCACCATACTCTCGCTTCCTAAACACTGGAATTGACTTTGCGGTTGTTAGTCCAGGCATGCCACACGTTGACGTATGGGTTCAGGAATTCCTGAGACACGAGATACCATGCGTCTCGGCAGATTACCTGGTGGAATACGTATGCAAGCCTGGATACTCCCTTGACAAACACATCCAGTACAATACAAACGTTTGGGCTGAGAGATCATATAACAATTTACAAAGCCGTTTAAAAGAAGAGACTACTGAGCCCAGAACTCCAGATAGCGATGATGTGGCATGTGACGTATGCGGGTCACGTGATAGAGGTGAGGAAATGCTGATATGTGGTGATGAAAGCGGCTCTATTGGATGTGGTGTTGGCACCCATTTTGACTGCTGTGATCCACCTCTTGACGATATTCCAGAGGAAGATTGGTTTTGTCCCAAGTGTATCAAGGCAACTAAAAAAAGCAGTAAAAGGAAAGGTAAGTAAATTATTAATTTTACCCATGTTTTTTTTGTAGAAAGTAGATTTTTGTATATTTGGTGTGCATCTGTACATATTTTGCAAACTAGTTTGCTTATTGGATCCTAAAAAATATTTGGAAATAATATTTCACGTACTGTTGAGGCCAAAAGGGCCTTTTGTTAGGACAAAAACTAATGTCATGTATTAGTCCTTTTGGTTCATGGGTTTTAAAAGAAGACTGGTCTTGATTGTCAGGATAGATCAGGCCCAGTGGTCCCAGCCCATGATTTATATTTAACTATTCAACCTGATCATTGTGGATGAGACACTGTGGCTAGACTTTTGTACCAAAACTCAGGTAAACAATAATGAGATTGCCGTTTTTGTGAAACCAATAAGTAAAGTTTTTTAGGCTTTTATAGCACAAAAAAGTTTGATATTCCCTTTTCCAAAGTTACCAAGTGGAAAATGATTATGTTTGGTTGTGGGTTTAATTATTTTTATTAAAATAGTTATTAGAAATACATTTATGAAGTAATATTGTGAAAGATTTGGTAAGTTTGACACTGGTTTTGTTTAATTATATCCTTTATAATTATAGGGTAAACACCTTTTTCTCAATTTTATCAAAGGGGTGTGGCTTTTTGAAATGGACCATTCACAGTATTAATGGGTTTAAGGTAGATTAGATATGTAGATAATACTTAAACAACAAATATTCAGGTAAACAATTTTTTAGTAATTTAAAATCGAAGAGAAGACCAATTAAAATATTAATTAGTTAAGATAAAAGAATAATAGATGATGATTGGGTCACATGGGTAGGCCTGACATCATCATATCTGGCCACGACTTCTCCTCTTTCCGATGTTTCCAACATTCAAACATCACGTGCTCTTTCTCTTTAATATTATAAATTCAACCCCTCAACTTCCTAATATTATCATCCAGCCCCCTCTTTTGCCTTTTCTTTTCGGGGAAAAAGTTATACGAAACCATCCGTGAGCAGCAAAACTTTTTACTGCATGTTTAATAGTATATTAATACAATAAATAGTTTAGTTTACGGATCTAAAGTCTGACAATAAATTCAAATTCAATATTTCAATAATACTTTTAACATATAAATGTTAAGATTGATGATGTCAAATGAGTTTTAAATTTTTATAACCCATCTTCCGTCATCGTGTGTAGTTGAATATTTATCTTTTGTGGTTGTAATATCTAAATTAAAGTACTATTTTATTCTAGGTAATTAAGTGAGAAGAATGATACTTAAATTTTTATTTTAATGAAGTAATACATCTTGTATATAAAATTGACATTTAACTATTGAAATTTTTTTGTTGCATATATTTTTTCTTATTTTCATTTATTTATTTATTTTTTCTTTTTTTTAATATATAACATCTCAATCTTTTGGGTGAGCTTCAGAGGAGAAGGCTTCAACAAAGGGGAAGAAGGGGCATATTGAATTTACTGTATTTTAGGAACAAATTGTTGCTCAGATTCACAACATCTTATTAACGAAACACTGAATTTCACAACATCTTTCGGTTATGGTTAACTTTACAATGAATTTGAATATTGAAATATGATGGTATGATATTTAAACTAAAATTCAATAGTTGTAGATAATTATTGGCATATGCATCCGAAAGTAAAATAGAATTAGATTAAGAAAAACAAAGTGCATAAGCACGTGAGCAACCTCGCAAAATTCCCTTTTCTTCTGTCACAAGCAATATTAAAATGCTCTCCTTTTTTTTCACCTTCATTTTTTCGACCACATTGCCAGAAGTATCACATTCTGATGCCTTTTCTTCTTCTTTATTTTCATTATTATTATTATAAAATATTCTTTTATCTTCCATAATCTATAAAATAATAAAATTCAAAAAGGACCTTTTTAAGTAATAACATGACCAAACAACTTCAACTTCAAAAATCACACTTTTTTTTTGGGATAAATGGTTTTTATTAATCAGTTTTGTATTTATTTGTAGTAATGTAATTTTCTTTTTTATGTTGGAACTACACAAACCTAATGTTATGATAATACAATTCCTTTAAAATCTTGAATGGTATAACTTTCAACAGAAGTAAGAATAAAAAATAAAGAATGTCAACAATTTAAATTCTAAATTAATGTTTCAATACCTCTTTGTGTTTATTCTTTCAAAATTAGTAAACCTTTACATCTTAAATTGTCGTGTGAGACGAACTTTTAATATATCTTATTTTATATATTTAAAATTTTAAAACGTTTCCGTGTTTCTAAGCACCCAAAAACATACAAATTTAGGTTTCAATACATGAATAAATACAATACGGAGTATAAAATTTTAAAGTTGTATATACAAAATAGTAAAATATCTAAAATTAAATACATGCATTTGGCTTGT
Organism: Gnaphalium uliginosum; assembly: GCA_963930675.1. NCBI lineage: Eukaryota > Viridiplantae > Streptophyta > Magnoliopsida > Asterales > Asteraceae > Gnaphalium > Gnaphalium uliginosum. Next base: position 34,461,634 of record OZ005680.1, on the reverse strand, counting down.
CAAGAGATTTTTATGGAATGGTTACAAACACTTCTATTTATTTTGGATCAAAGTTCACATTTAATTCGCGGTTCGCTAGTTTTACAAATTCTTAACACTCTTTCATTTATATGTTGCTAACCAAGTTATCTATTTTCATTGATAGCTTCAATGATGCTCCCTCCGTACCATTTAAAGTGTCTAATTTGAAAATGCAAGCAATTTTAAGAATCTTTAGTAACTACACTATTCACCAATCAAATATCATCTGTATTCACTTAAATCTCTTTTAATTGGTTGAAATATGAAGTAAACACTTATTTTAGGACAAACTGAAATAATAAAGTGGACACTTCAAATGAGACGTACGGAGCAACACTTATATTATAGAAAGATGGAACGTGAGAAGTGAGTCAAATTTTTAAAGCATAAGATATTGAAAGATGAGATGCCAAAGCATGTTTTCCAATTATCCCCCACTTCTTGTCTGACATTATACACATTAGACCTTGGTTTTATTTAATTGTGTCCACATTTGTAATTCAAACTTTTTTTGTCTTGAAAGACTTTTTAGTCGTATTATTTTATGCAAAACATTCTTTTGATATCAATCGGATATAATTTCGATTTTATAGGTATGATTTTTGTGTAACATTTATGGCACTTCTGAAAAATATGTAGTAGCACACTAGCTAGCACCTAAACTTCTTAATCTTGACCAAGTCAACGTATTAAAGTTTGTGACCCATACACATATGTTTTCTCACTTCAATAAAAACTTCAAAATTTTGTAATATTAAACTACATTAAGTCAAGGTTAAATGATAATTACTTCTATAGGCCAATATCTTTATAACGTGGCGCTTAGAAGGTTTTGTTTTTCTCGAAAAGCCCTAACTAAAGTAGTGACAAATTTACTCAAAAGCTAATCACATATGCTACTAAAAGCAACACCGTTCTAACGGCTATGACTGTCGAGACAGTCTTCTTCCCCTCAAAATGCAGTTGCTACTCAGAATCTTGCCGTAATTTTTTTTAAAAAAAGTAACATTTATGTAAATTTGAAGTAGAGTGCTAGTAACATAACCATGTTGTTGTTTAAACTTTAAACCGTAGTATAGTCTTAGTATTATAACAATCAAATACGGTGGTAAAATTAGAAGTAATACTACATAATACGAGTATGTATGATAATTGATGGGTCAGAAAACTTATGATGCATCGGGTGTATAAAATGTGTAGGATTTGAAGCATCAAATATATTAGGGAAGGGGATCATAGGCTACTCAGGAATCCAATGCAAATAATCTGTACTCCTACTTTGACCCATCTAATTACCCCATTCTTTCTTTCTTTTCTTTTTTCTAAATGTATTTTTTATTATTATATAATAAATAAATACACTCTTACCGATTTTCAAATGGTACGTGTTTACATTGCACCGTATCTTTTGTTCAAAGTTTGATTTATCTTATTATTTTAATTACATATAAATCTATCTTCATCGTGATTTTAAAATTAGACTCAACAATATTTAATGACTAAATTGATCTTCAAAACTCATTAATGATTTTAATTTTTTTAAATTAACCATTGATTCATAATTGATTTATAATATTTATAACAAGTTAACAACCTTTCATTTTAAACTTTTCATGTCGTCTTTTAGAGTTTTAAGCGTATTATTTCAATGAATCTTTTACAAAATATATAAAAACTGAATAATTCATTAGATCTGTAAAATTATCAAATCGAAATTTTTACGAACGTGTGCATCTATTTGTCACTGTCGCTGTGCGCGGGTACACTGCTAGTATAAATTAACTAGTGTTTCAACCCGTGTATATATACAGGCCATTAAACTTTTATTTAATTTTTATAAGTATAAAAAATAATGTATATGATTAAATCGAACATTCTATCTTAGTTTTAATTTTTACAATGGAACATAAAACTAAATTATTTATGATCATATCCATATATTAAGCAATCTAATAGGTAATCATATATTGATTCCAAATAATAGATCTTAGTTGACAAAATGAATCCGATAAAAAAAAGGTTGATGAAAAGAAGAAAAAAGTCATGTCTTTAATAATAATTATTAACATATAAGAATGTTTTAATAGTTAAAATTTATCAATTACTCAAATAATAAAATATTAACTTTAAACTTATCTCAAAAATATATACTCAACTTATTTAAATTATGCATCATACAGAATTTGTTCATAATTATGTTGTAAAATTTTTTTTATTAAAATTTTAAAATTTGAGTGGTGTAATTTTAAATTAAATAAAATTAAAAGATTCGTGATAATTGAAAGTTTATTTAATCGATGAAATTACAAAAATCTTTTCTATATTATATTAAAATGTTCACTTTTAGTGGTACGTAATATACAATTATACATAATAAAACATTGACTTTCCATTTACTCTATTTCATCCTCATCTATGCCTTAATTTATACTCAGTTTATAGTTTATCTTTTTATTTTGAAATATCCCAAAATAAATAGTTGTTCAATTTAATAAAAAAAAATATAAATATATAGTGAAAGCTCTTCTTTCTAAAAATTTATTTTATTTCAGAAGTTAGGCAATAGTGTTTATTTAAAAATGTTATACGTGTAGTTCCATACAGAAATAATGTTCAATATAACCACAACTATACCAAACAAATTGTAAAATACACGCATCAAAGAGAACTGTTGTGTTTTTTGTATGTTCAAATGAGGACCAAACTTATGTTTTATTCAGAATTGTTTTGGCAGTTAAAATCGGTTAACGGGAACCGACAATCGCACATTTTTGCGAACAGAAGCGATGTTTTACAAACAAAACATCACACATGTTCGTTTTGGCAGAGAAAACGGGTACTAGGGTCTAAGGGGACCCCAACTACGGGGCTCGGCCTCCTAGACCGCGCAAGGGGGAGCATTTCCCATAAACCCCGCTATCTAGTGGCGGTCCAAACTAGTTTGAATAAGTTGCACTTTGCACTTACCGATTTATTCTAAAACTTAACTTGTAATACCCTTTGATCTCGAGCAAATCTTAATTACACTAAAATTACTAACATTAAGCCAATTCAACTTTTTAGATTATAGCCATATTAAGTTACATACATTCATCACTCAACAAACACTTGTGTGTTTTCAACTTTCAACTGGTACATAGAAATGACATAAATAAGCATAACTCAAAGTGTATACGTGGTAGTGTTTAACACCAATAGGTTTGTGTAGAAGGTGAGTTGTAGCTTATTTTCTAAACGTTTGTGTATAACTTGTAAAATCTACTTCTATTCTTTTCTCTCTCTTTTTTCGGTGAAAACAGAAACATATTTGCAAAGAACTATTCATCCAAAGATGAACACAACTTAAAAATACAACAAAACTTGATGAGCACATGAATATATCGAAATGATCATAACCTCAATTGTTCTAAAGTTTATTTAGCTAATTTACTCTCATCTCGTAACGACTTCCATTCGTCATTTAAAAGCACTGCCAACAGATCGTCAGCTTGGCCATCGACGCTGTCGGTTCCAACCGACGCCATTGGCACGGCCAAGTCGATTGGAACCGTCGGTTGATTCGGTAGGATATCCGACGGAGTGAGAACGAAACGTGTGGCCTAATTTTAATAAAAAAAATATTTTTTCTATTTTACAATTGAAAAATAAAAAATAAATAATAATAAATGTTAAATAATGTATATATGAAATTTTTCCAATCCTTTCACTCCTATATATATACACACACACACACATCGAACACTTATTTTTCACACATCTACAACTACAAACAACTACAATTCATACAGTTATATACACACCACCCCTTTTTCACACAACTACTACACACTACTTTTTTTATATACATATAAACAAAAATGCCTAAAATACACCACACACAAACACATTCTCAATTCAACGATATGTTGCAAAACTTACTTAGCAATCCTATCTCAAACCTGAGTTCACCGACGGGTTCATCTTCACCTCAATCGAGCTACCGTTCACCGAATAATCCAATCGGATTTGCACAATTTGCACTCATTGCTAATCCGTTTCCACTTGCACCCGAGGACCCATAAAATTAATACCAATTCTAAGGATGGTACCAACAACCTTCACCAAACACACACCACAAGCCGAAGAAGAATGTCAAGACGAGGCCTATGTCGAACCTGGACAACAAGATTTGAAGAAAAAAGAAAGCAAGTGAAATGGACCTACGAGGAGGCCAAAATCTTGTCTGAACGGTGAGTACACGTGTCCGAAAATAGTGTCCAAGGAAATTCACAAACGGTCCAAAGTTTTGGAGAAAAGTACAATACGACTACAATTCTTTAGTTGTCGAACAACGTAACATTAATTCACTAAACGGCAAATGGAATAAATTTGCCAAAGACGTCAAGATTCCAGTTCACTCTACCGACAACATAATGAGCCTCATCAAAGCGCGGCACGAGACGAAGACATTTTACAAGCGACCGGTGACCACTTCAAGCAACAACAATAACGGAAGTTCATTTACGAGCAACATTGGAACGTAGTAAAAAACCCGAAGTTCTTTTTTGATACGGGGGTCATGAACGATAAATATACATTCGAATACGACCCGGAACCGATCAATCTTGAAGCAGACGACGTCCCGAACCCCAACTCGATCTCCGACCCTCTTGCGGCTAATATGCAAAGGTTATTCCCAAACGACCCGATTCGTTGTCCATCCGGTCGTAGCTTAAGTATAAAAAGTGAAAAAAAGTTCAGGTTCATCGGATACCGCTAGTTCGGCAAGAAGTTTGAAAGATGAAACCCTTTTAGGCGGTTAAGAAATCTGCCGATGCGTAACAAACCGCAATGCAAACAATTACCGAGAATTCGAACAAAAAGTTAGTTTTCAAAGCGTTGAACTTTATTTGTAAATAAATACCGAATGGTATTAAAAAAAGGAATTAAAAATGCTCAAAACGCTCGAAAAAATGTGATAAAAGCGTATTGGATACAGTTCGCAATAATGTTTGGTTCGGGGTTCCAAACAACAAGAAGACGAAGACGAAGAGTAAACTACTAAAGATATATGGAGTACTTTTTTTAATACAAATTCGTAGTAAACTTCCACATGCATTTTTGTCACACAATTACTCCATATAAAGTTATGCAATCATAAAATGACCCAAGATAAGGTATGATCCACTTTTAAAAGTAGAAGTGAATTAAATTCTCCACCAACAAGAAATATCTTCCTTTTAAATTGAATTAACTCACATCTGCAACTGTGAGTTAAAAAAAATGTCAGCAAGCATGGATGGATATGTGAATAAAGCCTGAAACTGACAACAGAGAAGAAAAAAGAAGGTAACAGTAATCAATTGGCACCCAACATAAGACACACAAGACAAACCAAATGCACCCCCATCGCATTCAATTCTTTTTTACCAACCAACCCCCCCAAACATCACATTACCCATGCATCCATCTTTAATATCATTTTACTTTTATTTAATTTAATTATCTTATAATATAAAACTTATATTATAATAGAGCTCAAATTATCATTAACACTGCACATGTACCAAACCAAAAGGTAACAATAAGTACTAATAGTAGTAGTAAATTTAAAAAGTGACAAAAATTTCCAGGCTTTTTTTGGCTTCTTTCCTTGGTAAATTACCACCTTCCGTAACCCCTTTTGTACAAAAATGACTTCCATCTTTATTTATCATATCCATTCATTCATTAACCCCGGTTCAACTAACAGCTCAATGCTTCATACTTAACCGGAATTGGACGGTTAAACCCGGTTTGGGACAATAAGTTCCCAACCACTGCAAGATCTCTACAAAACACTCCTTGATAAACCGGTGCCGATTTCTTGTTTTCGCAATTCTGTTGCTCATCCATTGCTATTGTTTGTTCAGGTTTAGACGCTTCATGATGATCATAAACTTGTTGCAATTGCATTTCGTGTTGTAACGCTGTTGATGCCTTTTTTCGGTCTCTTTCAGCAGCTTCTTCATCCAGAATTATCCTCATAACATTTGTATAACCTCTTTGAATCAACCTGTATAGCAGTAAAGCTGACATTTTCGCACGGTCTCTAATTGAATCGATATCGAGTTCGTCAGCAAACTCGCAACGATCGATAAAACTATTGGACTTATCGGGCTTATGACGTAATGTAAGCAACAAATGTGCTCGTTCTAATTCGGATCGCGAACAGCCTCGTCTTAATCCAATTAAAGCGTAGTAATCTACATTCCCTGTTTCCCCTGAAGCAATCCTTTGCTTCAATTCTTGACTTTTTGAACCTAACGAACATAACTTCCCGGGGATTTCACGATACCGAACGTTTTGCCGCTTCCATGCTGGGCCAGGAAGCTTCCGATCTCTAAGAATTTGATTATATAACAACTTCAAATGTTCAAGATCGTGAAGGGAATCAGGAAAGCACCGAATTGATTCGAAAAGCGAAGCTCGAGTGCTTAACGCTTCGATAGAAGACGGATCTAATGCTAGGGTTCGGTTACAGTCCGCAATCGCCTCAGCGATTCGACCCGAGGATTGGTAAGCGGTGGCCCGATGCATATAGCATTCGGCTAGGAAGCCTTGAGGCGCGCCACGCCTACCGTCTACGATTTTCGAAAAATGCCGAATTGCTTCGGAGTATAAACCGGCTTCTAGAGCCGCAATTGCCGCGGTTTTTCGACGAACGAGAAGCTTAACGTGACCGAGGAGGTGGCCGATGCTTTCGGACTCGGTTCGCGGCGGCGTTTGAGGTTGATTACCGTCGGTAAATATCTCCGCAGAGAACGAAAAACTGTCGTCAGACCAGCAAATGCTTTCGCGACGGAATGCGGCTGATGCAAGCCGTTTTCCGGTTTGTAGTAAAGCCATAGCGTCTTCCATTAACCCTAGGTGACAACATGCTTGACCTAAAACTAAGTACCTGAAATTACACCAGTCTAACTCGGTCAGAACTCACTGAGCCAACTCGTTATTACTATTACGGAGTACAATATTAACATTTGACTTTTTTGAAGTATAAAATAATCAATATTTACTTGAAATCAATGAAAATTCAATAACTATGGACGGCAGTATAGCGTAATTTAGAAGCTAATATAAAATCATCGAAATAAGTGAAATTAAATGAAATATACGAATGTATATACACAAACAAAGTTTGAAATTACCTCCATTGACCTTCTTTATCGCAATTTTTACCGAGACTAGCTCTGACTTTTTTCTTCAAATCGGAAACGGAGAAACACTTGATCGAATCATTACGTTCCGGCGAGTTACCACCGGAGGATAAAAGTTTAACTCGTTCTTTTGACAGCGGTTGCGAGTTACCGTCAGATGAAACCGATGATGAAGAAGACGAAATCATCGAATCATCAGATGAAGACATTTTCAAACTCGGAATATAATCCTGAAGCATATCAGCAACTTGTTTATATCTTCTCAGATACAAAAGAGATCTAGCTTTTAATTCGAGTGCTTGTTCATATTTGGGTGATAAAATTAGTGCTGCATCGAGTAAATTAAGTGCTGTAGCAATATCCGTTTGTTCTTGCGTTGAAATTAGGGTTCTCGCGTCTTTAACGTACCTATCAACAATCTGAAATACGAACAGATTAAATAACTGAACACAAATCAATATGAAGTATATGAAAGATGTATTGGAACAGAGTGTACCTTTTTGTTGGTAAGCCACCAGTGTTTCTTTTCAACACAGCCATGAGAAGGAGATGCAACCATTGTTGTTGTTGATGTGCAATAATCAACCATTAAAATTGAGGTTCTTCTTCTTCTTCTGGTGGGTGTGTATATAAATGAAATGGATGTAAAATATAAATGAAAAGAAATGAATATGAATCTCACATATTAATTGGTGAGAGTGTGAGGGTTTTAAATGTAAGAGAGGGGGTTGAGTGTAAATATAAAGTGCCAGCTGGTAAGAGAGAGATCCTTCTATATATCATGGCTGGCACCACACATTCTCTCTCTTTTTTCTTCTTTTACTTTTCTTATCACAGTAATTATACTGATTCGCCCACTGTCATTATTACATTTTACTATTACCGAAGTTATTACTGTAGTAATCCCTACTATTTATGTTTTTACTGTATTTTCTACTTTCTTATTTAATGCGGGGAATATATCAAATAAATTGTTGTATTTGATTCCGATAATTTATTGACACTATTTTAAGCAACGTTTAAATTTTAATCACTTTAAATACACAAATTAATAAAACTTATCTTCAAAATCTTTGTTGTTTTTACATAATATTTGATTTTTCGAAATACGTAATTGACTAGGCAACTAGCAAATCAAAATTATGAAGCCTGTCCTAGTTCTTTCACACTGAATATATATCGTCAGTCTCACAAAAATTATTTTCTAACAATTTTTGTGGGATTTAAAATATATTTAATAAATGTCAATTTTGTCCTTATATTAAAGCTAATTTATACTGAATTTATTTAAAAAGAAAATGATTGACAAAATAAATGAGAGTAAAATTGAGAGTTCAAGAATTTTTAATAATTATTTTTTACAAGTAAATAATTATTTTGGGACATATATAAGAAGTTACGTGGACAATTATTTTGAGAGAGACAGAGAATATCGTGCCTTGACTTTTTTGCAAGGAATAAATTAATAGATGGTCAATTATAATTGAAACTTTAATCTTAACTTGGAGACCAATTCAATTACAACTCAATAAAGTCTTGAAAATATATTATATTATAAAAAAGTCATTAATGTCCATACGCAATATAATTTCCTTTTGCAATGTTTAAATTGAATATTAACGGGTTGTTTTGTTGTCTATTCAAGGTCATCACGCACGTAATATTTATAAAATTCTATTTCGAGTCACAATGTAACTTTATTTTTCATAACCAAAGTCAATATATAATGACAAAATGTGTAATAAATGATTTTTGATCATTTGTCAATGCATTAGCATAGTTGTTAGACATTTACGAGTCACGAGTCGACTCGTATCTTAAAAATTCAAAAAATGAGGCGACTCGAACTTTAACTCTTAAATGACTTTGATTTTTACGAGTCATTTATTGACTCTTTCGAGTCTTGTGTGACTCTTCTGTGTGTTGTGTGACTCTGCCGAGTGTTGTGCGACTCTTACGAGTCAGAAAATCAGACAAACTTTTAGTGTAATGTAATACAGAAAATCAGAAAAATAAATTACTATAATCTATTTAAAGTTAAGCATTTGTGTTGGTTTATGGTTAACGACTTAACCATCGACTATCACCATGTTTATTTCTTTTACAAATAAAAATCTTAAACAATAATATGCGTATACATATTATTAAAATTGGATTCAACAGTAATATGCGTTTACATAATATGCGTATATCTTAATTACATATAAAGCATCTCCATCAATTTCTTAAAATTTGATTCAACAATGTCTAAAGTCTAAATTACCCTTTGAAATTCATTAATTATCTCAATCTTTCCAAACTCAATCATTAATTTATAGTATATATATTCATAAAAACCTTCCATTTTAACTTTGCACATCATCTTTTAAAATAATTTAACATATCATTTCAATTCATCTTTTACAAACTATATATAAATAATGGCCAATTTATTAGATTCTATTTAAGTTTTAAAATCGAATTTGAACATAGTAAATTTGAGGGAAGGAGGGAAGCAAACTTCAACCACGCATTTCCTTGTATCTTCTCCAACTCATATACAATACCCATTTCATCAATTTTTGTTTAAAATTTAAAATTAAAGCATGTAAATCAATCAAAACATTATAAATTTCAAATTCATCAAAGTCATTCATATATATCTTCAATTCGTCATAATTCATATTAATCAAATATTAAGAATTTTAGGTATAACTTTTGGGTAAACTTATAAACAAGTAATTAATTTATTTATAGTCGTCATTAACCATCGAATTTCACAAAAAAAAAAATTAGAACATTAACATTCATTTGAAATGAATGTTGATCAAAATTACAATTAGTATTCATAAACAATAATTTATGATGAATATTAACTTATATGTTTTTATACATTGGTGAACGAGATAACTTAATATTCATCAGTGTATAATAATGTATATGAGTTAACATTAATCGTAAAAGATTGTTTAAAAATACTAAATTGTAATTTTGATTAACATTCTTTCCAAATGAATATTAATATTCTCAAATTTTTTTGAGTTATTTACAATTTTGCCACCGCGTTGACTTTTGAGTTGATCAGAATGTATGGCTAGAAATAGCTTCCTTCCTTCCCCCATTTTTTTACTTCCCTCTTGATCCCCACCCTATATATATATATATATATATATATATATATATATATATATATATATACACACACACACATACGCATATTATATATATTGTAAAATAGTGACTCATACGAGTCGAATCGAGTAACAAGTCACGAGTTAAAAATTAAGATATTAAGATTTCGAGTCACGACTCGATTCACGAGTTAACAGTTAGCCTTTAAATTTAAACATTCTTCATACAAAGTTGGTCACGAAGTCTCATTACTAAAATTATCATAACCCCTTATAATTCTTTCCGCTTTTTCCTTACTAACTTATATTTGAAAAAGATCTGAAATGACAACTTTACTCCACCTTTATTTAATTTTTTCATTTATTAACTAAGACAAAAACTCTCATGATGAAAAGTATTATACATTAAATATGACCATAAAGATTTCAGATTTACCATAACTACCATTTAATTTAATCTTTTTACAATGAATCCACATTGTTTTGTATATATTTTTTAAAGAGTAAATTGAAAATTTATATTATTCAGTTTCTTAATTTCTAGATGTGTAGGTTCATTATTTAATTTCAAGATGTTAGGTGATTTACTCCCTTATTTGAACGACATACATATGAAATATTCAACTTAAAAGCTTATAATCGAGAATCTTTTGTGCATAAACATCAAAGTCTAATATATTAAGTGTTTTTTCTTTTAATTTTAAAATGTAAGTAACTATAAATGCATTTAATTCAAAATGGATACATGTCGATTTTAAACATTCCAAATGAGCCAGCTAATTTATGATAAATGCAAAATTGAAGAACACTGTATATAATCGGTGACATACACATTTTGTAATTGATTACATGTATTACACGAATAACAACTTGACTCTTAAATTGTAGAAGATTGTTCATCCGACTAAAATGTACAAATGTATGTGGTTTTAATTCATTTATAGTTTTGTCAAAAATATATTATTCTTTAATTTTTTTCATTAGTCATTTAGATTCACAATTTCTAACATATTGGTTAGTTATTTAAGATAATTTGACCCATATTTTTATATGTTTTTGTATATGAGATGTCGAGAATTCAAGTTAAGTGTTATATGAACACAAATATGGTTAAAATTTCATTTTTCACTTCATTGCAGGGGCACCCGGTAGTTCATACGAGAAAAGTTGTTAATGATGTGTCTAACATTACATCCGAGTTGAGCCGAATTCTTACCAAACATGGCCGTTTCGAACTACCTAAAATCACCAGGAATAGGATCCTCATTTCGAACCTCAAGCCTGAGCTTAGAGCACGGTCCGATATGATCAACATGTCGCAGTCTTGAAGAGCTCCTAAACCCTTGTGATCATTTCACAAAGTATTATGCTCAAAAAGCAGAGTTGAAACGTAAGAAATGATATGCATGCTTCGTGACAAACTCTAACAATAGTACATAAAATATTCCTCCAGGTAATATATGAATGGCTTTTCTACTTAGGTTTTCTCCCCTCCTGATTGATCCACATAGGTACAATTCCAACGGCCTACACCAACCTTATTCCCCAAGAAATATCATTCTATAAGGTAGGATTTTAATATAAATACTAGTGTCATGCCTCCCATTTGGGGCAGAATATCTCATACACTTAGAAAATATTCATAACATATTTCTCTAAGGATTAAGCTCATTTTCACCCTCAATTGCGTGTAATATCGAACAGAATTTGCACAAATATTGAAGTGTTATATCTTAATCGTCCATAAACATCGATCATAATTGTATTGAAGATGAAACACTCTTGATTAAATGGCACCATCCGAGGATTTAACTCACTCAAAGAGCTAGTTTTTCACACTTTTTCACTAAAACAACCACCGTAAACTACCGTCCGTATGCCGGAAGTTCCGTGGTTGTCAAAAAAGTGGTTGTAGTCAGGGTTGTAAAACTCGGCCAACTCGGCCGAGTACTCGGGGAGTACTTGGGACTCGGCCTTGGTCCGAGGCGAGTCGGCCTAACTAGGGATAAAAAATCGGTCAAGGTCGGTCAACGAAAAAAACTCGTTCTATCTCGGTCCAATTCGGTCAACACTTAATTTTAATTTTAATATGTTTTAAATTAGAGTTTTTACCTTTTATAGTCTAATTTAATTTTAATTTTAATATGTTTTAATATGTGTGTTGTTTCTAAACAATTATGGTTATGTTTATATTCTATATTTACACATATAATTTTAAAATTTATTAGTTTAATATATAAAAAAAAAGTCTAATCCGAGTACTCCCCGCTTCGGCCGAGTACTCCTTACAAAGTCCTGACTGAGTACTTCCGTCTAGCGCATTCAACAACCTTGGTTGTAGTGTGAACGATAATTCCACACGCCGAAAGTACTATTACGGGGCTTGATGTTAAAATTAAATAAATTTTAGTTTTATATAACTATTTTCAATTAGAAAAGAAGGATGTAGCTAAAATACTTAAGAATGTGTACATTTGACTGATACTGAACGATAATTCCACATGACGGTTTAAGTTTACTAAAATAGCATGATGATTTCATGTCAAGTTTGTAAAAAGTTTCTAAAAACGAAAAAGATTTAACCGATTCTGTTTACTTCTGATTAGACTAATTGTCATAGTCAAGAATCAAAACTCAAAAGTCTTCCGGTTAAACGGGTAAGTCCTCTGACGTTTAACCGATTATAGCCGGTAACATGTCACTCGTGTTATTTTACTGGCGGAAAAAGGATAACACGCTCCCGCAAAATTGCTCCCACGGAACGCAAAGGTAATACTCAATTTACCCTTTTGCCCTCCAATTTTTTTTTTTTTTTTTGTTGGCAAAAAACAAAATAAATACGTCGAAATAATTCATCCTTTAAACAACAACTGTAATTTGTTTCGTTGATCCCGTGATCGTTGTATAAAATTCCTCTTTTTGGAAAGAAATACACTTTAGATTTATAAGTTCATTCATACGTATAACATAAAAAGATATTAAATATCAGCTAAAGCTAAGACTAGCAAATATTGAACATTCAATTTCATATCATGATTTGAAAATATATATGAGACTAATTGATTTTTTTTTTTAAATATTCATACAAATAAAAACTTACTTCTCCAAAACCAAAAACACTAGCAACATTGGATATTGTTGTTCGAACTCGAATTGTGATTATTGTTTGTAAGTATGTTCAATTTTAGATCAAAGTCTATTTGTATATATGTAACTGGAATATTGAATTTTCAATTATTGCTGTTATTTACATCAGATAATACTTTTACTATGTGAGAACTTATACATATGACACATGACACATGACACTTTAGTGCATCTAGAATAGTAAAACTCTTTTAGAGGGTTCTTTTATATCACTTCTATCTTTTCATAATTTAGTTAAAAGAAAATCCTATTTACTCTAAGTAAAACCTTTCTAATAGCTTTTTGTTTGAAGAGTTACACTCACATTTTCTATTAAAAAAATTATAAATGAAAAGCTCAATTTTAGCAAAATCTTTTGTTAAAAAAAAAACTTCGCACTTCAACGGATAAATATTTTTAAAAAGTTTTGTGTCCAAATAAACATCCCATTGTAGATATCCTTATATATAGAGGACACCTTTATATACAATACATTATACAACAATTATGTCCCTCAAATATTCAACAACATAATTTCACCTATGAATCTTGTTTTAGTACATTGAAATCAAGATTGTGATGGTAACTATTGTATTTCTCTAGAAATGAAAATGAAAGTAATGGTATGAAGGGTAAAATGGTAAATTTAGATGAGCATATTTTAAGGCAAGGAAGGAAAAAGGTGAGGCTTATCTTGCAAGGCACAAGAATCACGCTTTATTGTTTATGTCTTTAGTAGAAGTAGATGGTCATGGGTAGTAGTATACTAGTATTCAATTCTTTACGTTTTAGCCTTTGCCTTTTCCTCTCATAGTCCACATCATAATTCATCTTCACCAACTCTTTTAATTATTAATTAAATATTGAGTAAATCACCCACTCACAATCATCACAAATCTCAAAACATTGTATCTTTTTATAGCAGAGACTTCACACATTTGATACGCATTGTACATTAATTGGTTCATTTGATATTCAAGACATTTTACATGAATCATTATATAACAATCGTACTTGGTATTACTTATCGATATGGTAAATAAAAGAGTATTTATAGATCGAATATATATCTTTTAACAAAATTTTGTAAATATGTGAAACTAAGTTAATTATATTTTGAGATTATTGTTTGATTATGCACTCAGCTTTACACTCATTGCTATTGTACGCGTTCTGTATGGTGAACATTCTAAAAACTATATTGTATGCTCTCAACTTTCATACTCTATATTGTATGAGGTGAACTTTTTAAAAACTCTAAGTAATATGATATAAATTAGACATTCTAAAAACTTTTTTAAAAAAGTTTATCTCATACAATAGAGGGTATAAAAATTTGAAGCATATAATAGAGTTTTAGAAGGTTCAACTCATACAATAGAGAGTATGAAAGTTGAGAACACACAATAGTAATTAGTGTAAAGTTGAACACATAACGAAACAATAAACCTTTATATTTTTAATTGGCTATTCTTTGCAAAACTTTTGAAAATTATATAAAGAGTTAGTAGTTATGCCATTTTTTCAAAAAATAAAAAATAAAGAAAGATTGAGATTGAAGAATGAAATATGTATTTATGTTTGAGAAGAAGGGAACAAGAGAAAAAGAGATGAAGCAATGAGAAATAAAGAGGGTTCCTACAATCTCGTGAGAAGTGTGGGGTACCAACCCATGCCACATCAGTTAATGCAGTCCACCCTGTCACCACGTAACCATCTCGCCATGTGGAATCATGTCCCCATGGATTCCATTCCATATTAAACTGCTTTTTTCCCAATTATGAATTGTGAAGTTGTGGACCATTTATGCCCCACTTTGTGTGCTGCTTACAACTGGTATATATGGCCACTTCAACTTCTTCCATCAATGTCACTTAAATTGTTGTCATCCTTTCTTTGTAAGGCGCTTGTTTAACTAGTAACCTTTATTTAATACTTCTATTTAAACCGTTCAAGTAAAAAAACTAACATGGGCGATTTAAAGAAAGAAATTTGCAATAATAAAAAGAAGGGTAACTGGTCCTCTAACGGTCCAAATTGACCATTCTTACAGTTAACATGGAAGATGTAAATGTGTAATTGAAATGAACAGTCTCAGACCATTCACTACTTGAGTGTAATTTCCTAACTAGGTAGAAATAGATGACCTCATACTAAAACATTGAATTACAGCACATCATGAAATTTTCCTGATCACCAAAATCAAAATATATATACTATCACTACTATGGTGTACCTTACAAAATAATTGAACTAGTATAACAAACAAACATATAGCCATATAGTAGGGAGGGTAGAAAGACCATTTTGAATAGTTTTGGGACCATCCAGGGAGGTCTAAACCTTGTACCTAGCCAAAGTAGTTGCTATCTAGTACGACAGCTAAGCCATTTGGTATGGAACCTACATTGATAAAGACTTGAAGAGGCTAACTTTCTAGGTGTGGAATGGCTAATTGTAATGTACAATCATTCAAAAGCTGTTTAACATAAAAAACGTGTCATACTTGTATAGTTGTATGCATAAATCATGGTCCTAATATAGAGACATTGTAGGACTAGGAGTGCTACTTTAGAGTTTAGTGTCATTGGACAATCATCTTTCGAGTTTGGATAACGCCAAAAATTAATAGATTAATATGTTGCTAGAGTGTCTTGTGATAAAATGAAAAGTAACGTGAAATGGTCATACATAAAAGGAGCATGATGAGTAATCGAGTGTGAAACTTAGACCACCCGTTGTGACTTTGGTTTTGCTTCGACAATGAAACGGCCTTCTTCATGGTTCCACGTACGATGGACTAATTTTGGTCAGCTTCGGGAGTGTAAATTGGCACGGGAATGTCGATTACTTCTCTCCTTTTATTTTCATTTTCTTTTCCTAATGAATTATGTACAATCATCTTAGTATGATGTACAATTTTTTATTAGAATGATTAAAATGGTTGGAAGTGAACTGGTGACTGATAGTGACGTAAAGCTGGTGGCATTTGATGTGTCAAAGGTGTATGAAGTGGTTCTCGGTTGGCAGTGAACGGTTCTCCAACCATCTGGGTGCTCTTAATACCTAAATCATCCATAATCCATACAACATATCAGTATTTACTGAATTAACACATCAACATTTCAACTTCTATACAACTAATTAACCCATCAACATCCAAACTTCATACAACTTAACCAAAGTTCATTGAGTTTATACTCTTCTTCATTAGAAGAAATATGTGACCATACTAAGACCCTTCCCAACGAGTGTGTCGCTTGTCCGTCGGTTCCAACCGACAGAACCGACACCGATGGCACGAGTCCGTCGGTTCGGTCTGTCGGTTTGGGCTGTCGCTTAATCGACGCCCAGTCAGTTTTTTTTTTCTTTTTTCGCGTGTGTATATAAATAAAGGTAAATTGGTAAATGTGGGACCCAAAAATTAAAGTGACGGTGCAACTGATGGCAGGGGTCCGTCAGTTTCAGTCGGTTTGAAAAAAACTGATGTGACGCTGACGTGACCCGTTGATTTCTGTCAGTTTCTGTCACGGTTGGGAGGAGTTTAATTACTCCATTGATTGCGTCCTATGAACCACTTAATGTCATATTGCAATTAGGGCTGCAAACAAGTCGAGCTTTTATCGAGCAACTCGAACTCGGCTCGAGCTTGAACTCATTCGAGTCGAGCTTTTATCGAGTTCGAGCCTGATCTCAAGCTTAAAAGTAAATATCGAAATATATATCGAGCCGAACTCGAGTCTTTAATGTTATCGAGCATTAATTAATATGTATAATTTTATATAAATGTATATGTAATTTTGAATCTATAAATGATATTATTATTATACTTTAAATATTGTTATATTATTTTACATATTTTTAACTAATTTTCACACTTTATTTGTATTTTTTATTTATTTGAAATGATTTTTGGTATTTATTTTTATTTTTAATCTAATATAAAATAAGTTTGGATATTAAAAATATTTTTTATAAGAATAATCGAGCTTTTCGAGCCGAACTCGAGCCACCTGTAAACATTTTCGAGTCGAGCTCGAGCATTCATCGTGAAAGCTCGTCGAGCTATTGAGACGAGCTCCAGCCTGCCCTAAGTGAGTTGTGCCGAGCTCGAGCTCGACTCGACTCGATTACGGCCATAATTGCCATTAACCTCCTCGTCATATGCTGTAACGCTAACTTGAATCCATTGAGTATCAACTCATACAAGTTAGAGAAATACTATGATTACAAAAATTCTATAAACAAAATGATACAAAATGATGTGGATGTAAGGGAAATCAAAAAAATTGCCCCAAATTTGACGTGTATAAAAAAATTGCCCTAAAAAAAGTTGCTTATTTGTCCTACTCGGGCGCAAGTCGCAGATTGCAACTTTCGACTCACACTACGTAAGTCACGGTCTCGCTCACTCAGCCACGACCTCAGACACACAGTACGAAAATCACGGGTCGCAATTTGTGACTTGCAACCTGACAAAACGTAAAAAAAAATTTGAGGGCAAATTTTATATGTACATGTTTATTAATGAGGGCAAAATTTTCAATTTTTCAGTATGAATGGATCAATTATGTTAATTTTTATTTTCTCTTTATTATTGCTTCCCTATCCACTTGAAATCGGTACAATCAAATTTTTTTGTAAACTTTTTGTAAGCAAATAATCTCCCATTTTGACGTTGCATTATTAATGTTCTCAGCTCAAGTTTCTCAAAAAAAAATTTTTTTAAGGAAAATACCTCAGTGTGAGACACGATGTGAAAATAAACTACGATTTAATTTTTGAGCAATGAAATTTGACGGGACCCCAATTCACCCGATGTTAATTTTCATCTCTAAGTATTTAACACTACTAATCTTCACATTGGTGTTGAGTGTCGTTATTAGTGTAGAGGATGTTTCAACACTGAACTAGTGACATTTACACCATTAATAAGCAAGGTTTATAAAATGTACACTGTATCGAAAACATTGCTTCCTTAGACTCTGTTAAAAATTCTATAAAAGTTACAAATGTTTTAAAACTAAAACTTAAAATCGAACGCAACTTAATTGTACATCCCTTTTACCGAAGGGCCTTTGACCTAACGGTATGTGAGTTGTACCTCAACCTAGTAGTTGTGGGTCCAAACATCGTGAAAGATATTGTGTAAATATTCATGATTGTATATATAACGTGTGAGGTAGTTGTAGAGCTTGACTTTAATATATATATATTTTAAAGGAGTATAAAAGAAAGCTCTAAAATTTGCCACGTAAGCATGATTGCCACATGTCATGATTGCCACGTGTCAATCTCTTAACTTCAGTTAACAAATTATTTAACTAATATTATATTATTATTTTATTATTTTATAATAATTAATAAATAATAAATATAAATGCTACATATATTATAATGATATGGAAAGAGGAGTCACATACGAAAACAAAGTCCTATAAATTATTTAATTAATATTATTTTATAAAATATGTACTACAATTATCATTTAATCAAGTAATATCTAAAATAATTTTAATAAATTACCGTGCAGTGCACGGGTCTTCCACCTAGTGTGTATATATATATATATATATATATATATATATATATATATATATAAGTATAAAAGAAAGCTTCAGAATTTGTCGCGTAAGCACGAATGCCACGTGTCAACATCTTAATTTTAATTAACAAATTATTTAATCAATATTATATTATTATTTTATTATTTTTTTATAATTAATAATATTGAAAGAAAGAGTTCTGTATGAAAACAAACTCCTACAAATTATTTAATTAATATTATTATTTTATTATTAGTAATAATTAATTAGAAAACATTAAACAATTTAACATATATTTAGTTACTATCTTATATTTAGTGTAATAACATGGAATTTGTATATAATATATATCATATTACGATGAACATCTCACAATGTAATAATACTATGTACTAAACACAATTATATTTAACAAATCGCTTAATATTTAATTGATTTGATTAAATTAATAAGAATAAAAATTGTATGCTTTAAATTGTCGTGCATCGTACAGGTTATAACTATATATATATATATATATATATATATATATATATATATATATATTTAAAATTGTACGCCCTTTTAAGTTGAACTAACACTATGATCGTCTTTACTCTTTAGTTAAATGCTAGAATTTGATATCTTCTCATATTCTTTTGGATAAAACTTCTTAATGACAACTTTTAAAGTCAATTTTTTTAATTAAGTGTATATATTTTATGAAGGTTTTATTAAGTCTAGCTAGGAGGATAACATTACTAAATGTATTTGTGTGATCATTGTAGTTTAATTCCCCGGCCATCGCCAATATGTCCCTTGAGTAATCTTCAAGCTACAAATTAAATATATATATTTTTTGTACTTCCTTTATCTTGTTTTATTATTATTATTATTATTATTATTATTATTATTATTATTATTATTATTATTATTATTATTATTATTATTATTATTATTATTATTATTATTATGGTAATAATAAAAGTCAACATATTCCAAAAAAATATTTTGACAAATTGGCCTTTACTAAAAAGTGATCACGGCATCAAAATCTGCATTGAATCTATGAGGTTCGCCATTAGGCGTATGATCAAAACTTGTAATACAACGATAAAATTAACAATATTTGATGTTTTATTTCTTCGTGTTACCAATAATATTAATTTTTATTTTTATTTATAGATTCTTAAATCGCTCACTTTAGAGCATCTCCAATGACTATATTTTTAAAGCTTTTTCTAAAGGTTTTTACTATTAAAAAAAGTTTTGAAAAAACCTTTTCATATTTTAGTGTAATTTTTTTATAAAAGCTTTACATTTTCCAAGTCATAGACATACTAGACCCCCCTCATTTGTATTATTTTATTACCTTTATAGTATGGTTAGTGTACCAAAAGACTTTTTAGCATTGGAGTAAATTTTTTCAAAAGTTTTTTAAAAAAAGCTTTTATAAAATGCTTTAAAAAAAAACTTTTAAAATATAGTCATTGAGGTTGTTCTTAGAGCATCCACAATGATCAAATTACAAAGCTTTTTCTTTTAAAGTTTTTTGTAAAAAAGCTTTTGCTCCATCAATAAAAAGCTTTACAAAACTTTTTCACAATTTTATATAATATAGTTACAAAGAAAGAGATTGTAATGAGTTGATAAATCTCAAGTCATTAGACTCTCTTTTATTCAAATTATTTTGTATTTAATTGTAGAAAAACTTTATAAAGTTTTTTATTGATGGAGCAAAAGCTTTTTTGTAAAAAGCTTTATAAGAAAAAGCTTTAAAAAAAGCTTTGTAATTTGGTCATCGTGGATGTCAACTCAGTATTACGTCAGCGAATCTATTCAAAAATTGATAAGAACATTTCACTCCCTATGATAATTTCAAGTTCCGAACACCACCACTTATTACTATTTTAATTGTCAATAACATATAATACATATGGTATATATTTTAAAGTATACCATTTAAATAAAAAAAAACATTAAGTAATTCATTCGGCCCTATCTTTTCGTCGTCTTCACTCGAATGCTTCCCCATAAGAACGCCTAAATTAAGATCCTTCCGTGCCTATGGTAACTTGGCGTTTATCTTCGATTTAACGTCCGAAGAAGGTGCTGTAGCCTGGAGGCACTGATCCTATACTATGGGGTATAGAAAGAAGATGAATGAAATGTCATTAATCAGTACAATTACGAAAACGGAAAATAAATGTGGCTATGTTTAATTGATTAAATCGTTACATTTTTATAAGACGCGTTGCACGTTAGATCTAAGACTAGTTGCACCAACGTTAAATCGAATATTTTTAAACATCGCGATAAGTTGACGTGTCACCATATCATCACTATAGTTCTTTGGCCCTTTTTTAGTGGTACTTGTAATCCGTTGGCATGACATGGTGACTTGTCTCAATTACTCTGAAAATTAGTACGTAAAATTTACCAAAAAAGAATAGAAGGTTGCATCGGGGAGGGAACTTGAGTTTTGGTAGAACGTACGTACCAACTAATGCATGCATTCAACAGTTGTACTTTAATTTCAGCATGCCAACTTACCAGTGTCTCGTCAAGGATTGTAAATAGACGATGTACAAGTCAAGAATGGGACCAAATTTTTAGAACTGTGATTACAACTTTTTATGTTTATATTTTAAGTTAACAGAGAATACTGATCATGAGTATTTGCTTTCAAGAAATACAAATTAAAGTACTTATACGGCATTTTGTAAGACTAGAATTTTTAAAAAGATTTTTCTGTTGTTGGGATCGACCCCGATCTCATACTGCTCGTTGGAATCGTTCCTCAACACAATAAATCACATAACTTTGTATAAGTTAATAATAAATCGTACATAACAGAGAAAACACGACACACACAATTTTTGAGTGAAAAACCTCTCAAGCGAGAGTAAAAACCACGGGAACCGTAGACCACTTAATATCCACTACATGAAAGATATTACAAAATTGGAGACGCCCAACTCTCAACACTTTTGAATATCCTCAAACCACTCTCAACGGTTGATTACAATAACGGAAATTGCGTCGTCGTTATTGAATCATCGAGACCATCACACGAGACGAAGAAAGACTCGCATATACTTTCTCTTTTGCTCAACATCCTTACATCTCTCTAACAAATAAATCCTATATATATATATATATATATATATATATATATATATATATATATATATATATATAGGCAACAATACTCTTGTTCACCAAGTTAGCTAACTTTCTCCCGAAGTTAACTCGATTACATGAATTCTCACAATTTGGAAACTACCAAATTAATTCAATAATAATTTAGGAAACTGTATCAAAATGCTAACAAATTCTCCCTTGATTCGAATTCCCTAAATCTTCCACTATAATGTAGATCTCATCTTTAACAATAATGAGTGTGATCTTCGTCTTGTTGCCATCGACTTTTTCTCTACCAGGACACGCCGCCAAACAACCTCGTTGTTAGGAAGACTTTCGACACAAGGAACCTTCGCGATCAACATACTCCACCGAGCCTTATCATATTTGAACGTCACCTCCTTCACATTCACTCCAACATCATCTATCTTGATCTTGTTCACCTCTAAATCGAAGTTTGCACAACAAGCAACTCTAAGACATCATCAGATTTCAACAGCAACTTCGATTAATTGTAACTTCCTGCCGGACGCTCCGATCATTATCAAATTTGACCAAAGCGTAAATCAACGTATCTTGGACCCTCCGTCCAAAAATCACGATGATCCAATGGTTAACAAATCCGCGACACTCGTTTTTCCACAGCTGCGCTAGAAACCCCACACATGTTCTGCACTAACTTTGAAAATTTATATCTCTCTATCAGAATCTCCAATCACAAATCGCTCCGGTCAGATGAACCACATGTCTTGAACCTACAGTACAAATTTTACAACGATCTAACGGTTAACGAACTCACACCGTCAAGTCTATCGTCGTTGTGCAGAATATGACGAACCACACTCTGTTTTCTCTCCGTATTTCATTCCTCCCCGTTATGTGATTCTTCTCTATGAACCTCGCTTTGATACCAGTTGTTGGGATTGATTCCGATCTCATACCGCTCGTTGGGATCGATCCCCACCATAATAAATCAAATAACTTTGTATAAGTCAATAATAAATAGCACAAAATAGAAAAAACACGACACACACAAATTTTGCATGGAAAACCTTTCAAGCGAGAATAAAAATCACGGGACCCGTAGGTCACTTAACATCCACTATATGAATAATATTACAAATATGAAGACGCTCAACTCTCGACACTTTTGAATATCCTCACACCACTCTTAATGGTTGATTATGTAGGCTCCCTGATCTTGGACCTAACCGGATTAACACAAACAATCGAGAGGCGGAATTCAAACGATTGTATAAAGTACGTAAAACACAAACGAATCAAACGCAAATCGAATGTATATTGATATAGTAACCGATTAGCTTGATACTCTGAAATGCCTTACAATATGCTCTGATAAACCCTAGATTCGTCAACCCCACAAATGAGGCCGAACTTCTCTATTTATAGCCTAAACCGAAACTGACCTGCGACACAAGCTTTGTGTCGCACAGCCAGCTCATGCGACACAAGCCTTGTGTCGCATAAGCGACACAGGCTCTGTGTCGCCTAAAACACAACTTGTAACATTACATAAAATAGACAAAACGTCGTAAAATCATATCAAACTATTACAAGCTAAGACCAACTGACAGACATACAAATATGCACCAACAAACTCCCCCGTGTCTTCAGCTTGGTCTTCGAAAAATCTTCTAACAGCTCCAGTCTTCCGAGAAACGTCCACCAGCGTGGATTCCCTTTGACACACAAATATTTACTATCTTTTGAAACTTTAAAGCTTCAGCTCGATCTTCTATTGTGTATTCAATCTGCTTTTTGCTTAAAGCTTTTAGATCATTCTCAGACATATTAATCAAGCTAATCGGATCAAAAATGCGAATTGTCTTCTTAGATAATCCCCAATTCTCTTCTGGCTCTAAATCTGGAATAAAGACAATTTCAGCTTCACCAGTGATACTGTCAATATACCAATAACATAATCTACTCAACACATTCAGTGGTAATATCTCCAGAGGGATCTTTTTCAAACAATTTGCCGGCGGATAAATCATCTTGACAACCGGCTGTCCTGTAACAGAGTCAAGCCTTTTCTTTGATTTTCGTCGTTTTCCCAAAATAGGCTTTATCATGTTATATCTCTTTGAGTATACTTCACGCCTGATAATTTTCTGAATGTAGTCGGCCTTTCCTTCTCTTCCCGGATTAATGAGCTCCAGTTGAGCTAATATGTTTATTTCACATTTTGGGAGAGAACTCAACTTCTTAAATTTCGGCTGGAAGTATTGAATGCCGTCTGATCTCTTTATCATAAAAACATTGTGATCACAATCAAACTTCCAACTTTTTATCAATCCCGTAAAATCACCTTTAACTTTGTAAAATTTACAGGTTGATGGAGCTGCTGCCACGGCCCTTATCCAGTCTGGATGTTCCCTAAACATTTTAGGAACAGACTGATTTGACTCATTATTTGGCTCCTCATCACTCTCAGACTCTTCCCAGTCTTCAACAACAGGCGCATCATCATAGACTTCATTTTCACTTAGCACCTCCTCTTCAACTTCAGCATCATCATCAGCAAGATCTGAATCATACCTCGGATGTTCATCTTCATTTAATATGCTTTGCAAATATTCAAGATTGGCCTCCGAGTAGTCAATATTAAGTGCGATTGGTTGACCAGGAATTTGTGCAGAATACGCAAAATAATCTAAACTGATATTTTCATTCATAGCTTCATCGGTTACATTATCAGTATTTACAATTTCAGTTGAACCAGGGGCCATTGATGTTGTTTCATCTAAGCCTAACTCCCCCGGAACAACAACGATGGCCTCTAGCTCTAAAAGTCGACTCTCCAGCTGAGGAACCCGAGCCGCTGTCGCTTCTAAGTCCGTAATCCTCGAGGCTTGAACTTGAATCAAAGCCGCTTGATCAGTAATCAACGCTTGCATCTTAGCTAGATCATCCAAGATCTTTTGGAGAACAGCTGGTTGGAGTTGGTGATCAGCAGAGGTAGAAACCTGATGAGCTTGAGTTCGAGGACGAGGACGGGGTGCAAAGATATCATCATCTGAGTCCTGTGCGTTCCGAGGCCGTTTCCCCCGGTTACACGGCACATGCACCCGTCCTGCCCTAATTCGGCGACAGACACGCTCGTATCGAAGAGTATTGTGGATTCAGAGTCTTTCAATGGTTTTCGGCGAAGGGACATCACCATCCGAATCCGTTGGGGTGTCATTGGGATCCACGGAGGCAGTATCATTCGAGTCCACATTAACAGTCTCATCAACTGCTCGGAAATTATCAATATCCTGCAAAACTGCCTCTAGCTGAGGATTTTCGGCTTGTACGGGCACATTAACAAACAAATCCTCTGGCTGAGGAGGAGCAGCAACATCCAAAAAACCATTGTCAGCCGGAGGAACATAGCCCTCATGCACGATGTGCCCAAATAGTGGCACGTCAGCCGGTGCCGGAACCCCCTTGGCATATTGGCCGCAAATGGCAAAAATGCGGATATTCATTGGGGTTTGGCGGAACCGGTGAACAACATTTACCGGAAGCCCCGAAACCAGATGATTGAGCAATAGTTGTACAAAGCGCGGGTACATGTTCCAGCGATTGGCCCCGGCATGTACATTATCTACCATAGCCCGAAAGATGTAGCCTGAAAAATTGAAGGGCTTATTGTAGACCAAGGCAAGCATAGCAGAGGCTGTTGAGTGGCTCATTCCGTCAAAGCCAGCTTTCCTGCTTGACAAGCACACAATCATTATGTGCATGAGATACCTCCAAACCCTTGTGAGATTGGCCTTTCGGTATTGATCACGGGGAACGCCCGGATATCCCATACGGTTCATGCCACCATTTATGAACAAGTTCGGAAAGAGAACTGGCATGTCTGGATGGTCATTGAATTGGAAGAGATCGCGAATAAGCTGCTCCGAAATAATAATCTCGTTGTCAGCAACCTTGGAGAGTAAACGCGTGTACGGCAAGTCTGAATTAATGACTGCCGAACTCCAGAAGGAACCAACAAGGTCCTTATATATAGGAGTAGTGGCTGTGATGGCGGTAAAAATGCGGGAACGGCGCAAGAAAGTAATCATCGGCCTGAAAGGCGCAGCCGAATCCCTATCATCCTGAAGAAAAGCCACTATATTGTGCCTCGGCTCACAATCATTTACATTGATATCTGCCATTTCTATTAAAACAAAAGACCCATAGCTCGAATAGCGTTAACATTAATAATCGAAAACAATTAATTTCAAAAAAATTATCTTATGCGACACAGAGGATTGTGTCGCAGAAGGTCTGCGACATAAGCTTTTGTGTCGCTATAGAGGTAAGCGACACAGACAGAGGTGTCACATAAATCAATTTCAAACACAGTGCGACACAAGCGCGTGTGTCGCTAACGAATTAAGCGACATCAAGGGTTGTGTCGCATTTTGCAATAAATTGATTTATTTTAATTAAGGCGACAGAAGCCTTATGTCGCATAGCATGTGTCGCGAACAAAAGCGACACAAAGTTAGTGTCGCATCCCATCAATGTGACAGACACAAGTGCGACACAAAGACTTGTGTCGCAATGATGAACAGATGCCTAGCCCAGAAAAATCCGATGACCAAATTTTGGGGGTTTTCAAAATTGACTACTTCAAATGATGCGAATATGTATGGGGAGCAAGAAATCATGTGTTTTAACCCATAACATAACCAAACACCTCGTTAATTTGCACCATAAACAAAACCCTAAAACCCCGTATATTATTTTAACAATTTAACACTAATTATACGGTAAAAAAGGTTAAGATGGGTACCTATAAATCGAGTAAATTGAGATGAACACAAAACACGGAATGAATTGCAAAGAAACACGGTCGAAGGTTGAAAATCAAATTAAAATAACGTCGCAGTGTTTGTGTCGCAGAATTTGCCTTGTGTCGCTCTTTGTGTCGCAATATCGTGTAGCGACTGAGAGGGAGGGTTCGGATTTTATACCTCAACCCTGTATAGCGACACAAGATGCGACATGGCTTGCGACACAAGGGTTGTGTCGCATTGCGACACAAGGCTTGTGTCGCACCATGGACAGTTTTTGTAGTTTGATTTGATTTCAAAGTTTACACTCGAGAGTCAATTTGATATTATCTCAGAGACTTGGATAAACTAAAGCTAAAACAATAGACTAAAATTATACAGGAAATAAAATAGAACCATTGATTCAATTTTGCAATCAACGAAAACATAACGTAAAATCTTTTTGGTGACGAAATTGTTTAGGTCTGCTTTAGGAATCATATCAGGATAACATGCAATTATTAGGAAATAGTAAGTGTTATTTCGATTATCAGAATATTTGTCCACTTTAAATTTACTTAGCATATTTAAATCACCTGTTATAAAGATTAGTTCAAGACGATTATTGATATTTTATCCATCTAGACATTTGAACTTAAGTATATGATTTCAACTCATAATGAGATGAACCACTTGTGTTATTATTAGCATGCATATTAGAGTATATAAATCACATTAAAATATACATTTGAACTAAAAAACATGTTAGTATTTTCTATATAGAGGGTGAAGATATGGACGTATCTTTAGAACCAAGCTAGCGGTGACAGGTCTGTACTTTCGTACAACAGAGTCACATAAACAGTAGTTCTGGTGGAACCAACACCAGTCTGAACACTTTAAACTAGAGGGTACAGGTCTGTACTTTCGTACAACAGAGTACTATAGTTTAACACACACCAGTACGAGGCAATCTTTTTATGACTTTTCTGTACATTTGTACATTTTATTTGGGAAATGTAAGAATGCCACAGGTACGTAATAGTTGTCTATTGCTTAACATAGACTACGTACCTAAGTGCTTTTCAAAAATATATTTGATGAAACCAGGTCTGTATTTTCATACAACAGAGGAGACAACTAATATATTCCCCCAGATAACACCATACAAAGATCCTATATTTTAGATCATAACATGTTTATTATCCAAATATTAAGACGAAGCGTTTAAAATATTTTGGACATTTTTGCCCTTATTTTAACTTAATGTCATACATATTAATATGTCTTTATATAAAGTAATATGCATATTTGAAAGTTAAGCTTCTTAGTAACTTTAGAACAAATGCCTACCAATACATCATTTGATGAAGCTAATCTTTATAAGAGGTATTTCAAGTATGCTAGATAAATCTACTGACACAACAAACATAATTCTTAAAATTCCATTTTATGCATGTCTTCTGATGTACTATCATTTCCCCAATTGTTTTCAGACACAATTTAACGTCTATTTTAACAATGTTGCAACTATAGCGTTTCTTTAATACTAACAAGTATAAAGAGTGGCAGTTGCGGTTTTTTTTTTTTTTTAAACGCACCAAGTCTAAAAGATAATTCTGATCAGAGATGAAGAGTTAGGCATTGCTCAAACTCACCATTCCAATCATAGAGACTAGCTCATCAAATCGACTACGAGAGAAAGGTGTGAAAAGATCTACGTTTTGCTTAAGAGTAGAGATTTGGACAAGGTCAATTAGGTGCTTCTCATAGCAATCCCGTATAAAATGATATCGAATTTCAATATGTTTGGTTTTTGAATGCTGTACGGGATTGCGTATGATGGATACTGCAGCAGAATTATCAATATGAATAGGAGTAAGAGTTAGAAGTAACCCATAGTCACGCATTTGATGCTGAATCCAGAGAACCTGGGAACAACAACTTACAGCAGCAATGTATTCTGCCTCAGCAGTTGAAGTAGAGACAGTTGTCTGCTTCTTGCACTGCCACGAGACTAATCGTCTTCCTAGAAACTGACATCCTCTAGTTGTTGATTTTGCATCCACTGAGCAGCCACCATAATCAGAATCTGAAAAAGCAGTAAGAGCAAAATTGTTTTCGTTAGAGTACCAGAGACCCAAGGAGGGTCTCCACTTAAGATAACCTAAGATGCGTCTAACAGACTTTTCATGAGAAGCTTTGGGCTTTGCTTGATATCTGGAACAAATGGACACGGCGAATAATATGTCCGGCCTAGATGCTGTGAGGTACATAAGCGATCCTATCATTGAACGATAGTCACGCTGATTAACATCGTCTTCATCATCAGCAGGTCCAAGTTTGTGACTGATGTCAATGGGAGTTCCATAGTGTCTAGCATCGAGCATCTGATATTTTGTCAAGATGTCCTTGACATATTTTGTCTGATGAATATAAATTCCCTTATCAGACTGCTCGACTTGAACACCTAGGAAGAATTTGAGTTCTCCCATTGCACTCATCTCAAACTTAGACTTCATGACTTTTTCGAAATCTCTGCACAGCACGTCATTGGTCGATCCAAAAATAATATCGTGCACGTATACCTGCACAAGCAACAAATCGTTTCCTGTCTTTTTGATAAAAAGAGTTGAATCAATCTGCCCACGAGTGTAACCATTGGTGAGCAGGTGTTGAGACAACGTTTCATACCAAGCCCTTGGAGCTTGATGAAGACCATACAATGCTTTATCGAGTTTGTAGACGTAATCAGGATGCACCGAGTCTTCGAAACCAGGAGGTTGTTTCATATAAACCTCTTCGTTGACCTTTCCATATAAGAACGCACTCTTTACATCCAGTTGATAAACACGAAATTTCTTGAATGAAGCATAAGCAAGAAATATCCGTATTGACTCCAAACGCGCAACTGGTGCAAAAACCTCGTCATAATCCAATCCTTCGATCTGAGTAAAATCTTGAACCACCAGACGAGCCTTATTCTTCACAACCACGCCACGGTCATCTTTCTTGACTCGATAAACCCAGCGAGTACCAATCGGATAGAATCCCTGAGGTAGTTTAACCAGCTCCCAAACTTCTAACTTTTTGAACTGTTGGAGCTCCTCTTGCATGGCATCTACCCAGTGAGAGTCAGTCAGTGCTTCCTTGATATTTTTCGGTTCAATTTGAGAAAGAAAGCATGATTCCATTTGAGCTAACTGACACTCTGTTTGCCCCCTGGTTCTAACTCCATCGTGTAAATCACCAATAATATTATCGACCGGGTGATTCACATTTACACGGCTACTTGGAATCTCTTCAGGTTCAATGACAGTTTCCCAAGTTGTATCGTCTCACCCAGAGACTAAAATCTCTTCAAGTACCTCTGTGACAGGTTCTACTTCACTATCTGATAAAGCTGGCATATCTGGATCTGTATCAGGATCTTGAACTGGTTCAATAGTTTGAGGAGGAGGTGGTGGTGTTTTTGTAGGAGACTTGGATACATCAGAATATATATCAAGTCCATGAAGCATTGTCACCACCTGTTCAACTTCATCTTCAGCAGGAAGTTTGAAAGAGTCGAACATACTGTCATAGTCGAACAAAAATTTGGGCCCTGAACCTTGTGAAGGTTGAGTATAACGAAGACATGTTACCTCAAAATGTTCCTCAACTCTTTTTGTTGCTTTGTTATACACACGCTTATTAGGTGAATTATTTGAAAAACCCAAGAAATAGCCTTCACTCGATTTGTTACCGAATTTAGCCACTCGTTCTTTTGTGTGCATAATCATACAGGGACACCCGAACGGCTCAAGAAACTGTAGATTTGGTTTACGGTTGTTAAGAAGCTCATAACAGGTCTTATTTCGTTTCTTTACTAAGGATACTCTATTCAAAATATAGCAGGCTGTGTTGACTGCTTCTGCCCAGAAAGTGATAGGCAGTTTTGAGTCAGCTAACATAGTCCGTGCAGCTTCAATGAGAGTCCTGTTCTTAAGTTCAACAACTCCATTCTGTTGAGGAGTTCTTGCAGCACTGAACTGATGATCAATGCCTTTCTTCAAACAGTATAGACCTATTGTAGAGTTCATAAATTCTGTACCGTTATCACTTCGTAGTTTCTTGATTTTCAAGTTGCACAAGTTCTCCAGTTTATCAAATAAGTAGATAAGAATTTCACTAGTTTCATCCTTGGAGGCCAAAAAATAAACCCAAGAAAACCTTGAGTAATCATCAGTAACCACCAAGCAATACCATGCTCCACCTATACTCTTCTTGCTCACTGGTCCGAATAAGTCCATGTGCAACAATTCCAACGGCGCTTCAACAGAATACAACACTCACTCTTAGTGAAAACCGTAGTGTACGACTTATCACAAACTTGCGATACACTTAGAAGATTGTGTTGCAGCTGTTCTACATAATTAACTTTTTCAAAGCTCACTTTGCCGTTTGAGAGTGTGCCTTGACCAGAAATAACGCCTCCTTTGTCACCGGCAAACGCAACATATCCTCCATTATACGCATGAACATCGAAAAGCAGGGGTATATTGCCGGTCATGTGCCGCGAGCAACCACTATCGATATACCATTTGCTATTCAGTACGACTTCAGTTGCTGCAACACCAAAAACAAAGAAGTTAATTAGTAACGGAGACCCAAGCCTTTACAGACTTGGGCACTCCAGACGCATCATCCACAATGATCACATCAGTCAAAATTTTGTTTTTAAACATATCAGAATTATTGATTGATGTGACACTGTTGGATGCAGAATCACTTGATGATTCTTTCACTTTCCAAAACCCTTTTAGTTTTGGAAGGTTGCTTGTCAACAACATTGAGCTTAGCATTTGATGATTTGGTTGACTCAACTTTTCTGAAATTCTTAGCGGGTGAGGGAGAATGTGAACCTTTTACTGAAGAATTTTGAAATTTAGAAATTTTAGGAACACTTTTCCCTGACCGCTTTTGAGCAAGCAACGAGCAATCATTTATTAAATGACCTTGTTTCTTGCAGTAGAATCAAGATCTTTTCTCGACAAGTTGTTGAAATTTTGAAACAATCCTATGAGGATGGTTGAAGGAAGCATTAAAATCAAATGCACACTTATGTGAGCATGTCGAATTTGACACTTGTTTAGAAAAGATAGTGGATTTAGAAGAATTTTGATGCTTTTTAATATTTTCTTTGATTTTCAAAATCTTCTTTTCAGGCTCAGCCTTAGCTTTGCCTTTTCCACTTAAAGCCATGAAGGAAGATTCATTTGTTATAATTACATTGTTTGGCTTTATGTTTTTCTTTTCAACCTTTGAGTACTCCTCTTCGGTTATATCCTCAATTTCAACAATCTCCTCTACAATAACAGAAGAATCACTTGAAGCCTTATTTAAAACAAGCTCACAACCATCAGAAGGCTTAATTGACTCAGCCTTAACATAAATAGTAACAGATTCAACAGATTTAACCTCTTGAGCCTTAACAATCTCAGGCTCACTAGGTTTTGCCTTAACAGGTTCAGGCTCACTAGTGCTGGGTTGATCAGCAGTTACTTTAACTTTTTCAGCCTGAATTTTCACAGGCTTACTTATTTTGACAGGAACAGATTTAACAGGATTTATGTCTACCTTTGAAAAAGTAGGCACAAATTCTAAGATGTCATCCTTAGCAGGCATTGGAAGATAATCTTTAGGAGGCGGGACTTGATGATAACCAAGTCCAGCCTTGCTTTTAGTATTAGTTCTTTGTGCCTGAAGGATCTCATCAAAGACTAATGTGGAAGTTGAAAAATTTGACAATTTCCTTTTTAAATCTAAAACTTCAGTTTGAGAATCAGAAAGTTCTTTCTTTACCTTAGTAAGCATGGTGACATAACTATCTATTTCATCTTGCTGACTATAGATTTTAGCTTTTAATTCTTTCTTTTCTTCAAAAATTGCCTTTAACTTTTTATCACACACCTTATCATTATCTTTTAACATATTATTCGAAACAGTTAACTGTTCTATGTTGGCGATAAGGCGTTCAGTTTCTTCTCTTAGCCTGTTTACTTGTCCTGTCAAACGAATACAAGATATACAAGAAAAGGGTTCATTATCAACCTCATGTATGTTGGCCATGAAAGCTTTGTTTTGTTGGTCATCATCAGCTTGTTCTGACCAGTCAAACGCTTCATCTGACAACATTAAGGCAGCAGATACCATTGCCTTTTCTTCAGCTTTAGCCTTCTCTGTTGATTTGTTCGGAGTAAGCCTTGTGAAACCAGATGAAGGCTGTCTTGTTTCACATTCACGAGCAAAGTGTCCATAGTTTTGACACTTGTAGCACTTGACCTTGCTCTTGTTGAATCCCAGACCCTTATCATTCGGGTCCTCCAGCGATCTCTTTCCTGTTTTCTTAAAATAGGTCTTGGCTCTACGAGTAAGCATAGCCAAGTTCCACCTTAAGTCCATTCGTTCCAGTTCGTCATCATCTATTTGACGAAAATCTTCCTCTGTCAAGTCCATGGAACCAGCTTTCTTGCAGAGAAAGTCATCATAGGCGGATAGCAACGCCGAGAAAAGTGCAGCATGATCTTGTGAAGCTGCAGAAATAGGCCCTTGATGACTTGGTGGTTGAAAATAAGAACCACCAGAAGAAACACTTGGTTGATGACTTGAAGAGCCACCAGTTCCACCAGCCAAAAATGTTGAGCCAGAGGTTCCATTTGATGAAACATCCACTCCATAGATCTTAGGATTTTGGACATTTGCAGTAGCTTTGGTTTCCTTTCTTTGCATATCCAAAAGATCAGCTTCTAGCTGACCAATAAGATCAGCTTCTAGCTGACCAATAAGATCATCAAGCGACATATTCAGAATGTATGGATCTTTTTCCATCATTAAAACTCTAGTATCCCATTTGTCAGGTAGGGATTCAAGAAGTTTTTTATTTATTTCAGTTTTGTCCAGAGTTATTCCCCCTTCTATTAACTCACTAACCAACTGTGAGTATCTAGAAAACAAGTCAGAAAGAGACTCGTTTGGAAGAATATCGAACACATCATACTGCTTCTTGACTAAGCGTAATTTATTTTGCTTATATTGTTCACTACCACCGCATCTTTTCTCGAATGCCTTCCATAGATCATAAGCAATTTCCAGATGTCGAAATTGCTTGAGGATTGACGGTGGTAATGCCATGGTGATTGCAGAATGAACCTTTTTATCATTCTCAAAGGCTTTGCGTTCCTCAGGAGTCATTGATTTAATTGGTTTTTATGGTGCAGAACCAGTATAAACTCCCGGACTAACAGGACGTTCGTATCTTTCAGTCAAAGCAACCCACATCTTGGGATCATTAAAAGAAACAAACGCTTCAAAGCGTTGACGCCACTAGGCGTAATCCATCCCTACAGTATACATAGGTGGTTTATTCGTACTTCCAACTTCAGAGTTTTGCTTGAGTAAATCTCCAACACGTTGTAATGAAGAAGATGCCATTTTGATAACCTGCAAAACAAACACACAAAGAATACAAACTAAACTGTTATGCGACACAAGGGTTGTGTCGCTAAGTCAAATGGCGACACTAAGGATGTGTTGCAAAGAATTTAGTAACAGTTAAACAGGCGACACAAGGTTTGTGTCGCAAAGATTTATGTCGCAAAGATTTATGTCGCAATTTTAACTTGTGTCGCAATCTTTGTGTTGCAACTTTCAAACTTGTGTCGCAATCTTTGTGTCGCAACTTTCAAACTTGTGTCGCTATCTCGTGTCGCTGAACTCTTAAATACGACACGAAGTTGTGTCGCTTAAAACCTACACGCGACAGAAGATTGTGTCGCTAAAACCCTAAATGCGACAGAAAAGCTGTGTCGCAGCTTGTGTCGCAATGTCGAGAAGAGCTGCGGCAGAAAAACCTAAAATTCGCAAACTTCCGAAACCCTAACGAAAAACCACGAACAATGGACGAATCTTAACACCAAAATCTTCCAGAAAATGTAAAATATCGATCCTTTAACACGAAATGCAAAGATCTAATTCCTAAACTAGTCGATTTTAGCCGAAAAACACGTACTAACACGATCCGAAAACACCAAATCCGTAGATTATGGCTCTGATACCACTTGTAGGCTCCCTGATCTTGGACCTAACCGGATCAACACAAACAATCGAGAGGCGGAATTCAAACGATTGTATAAAGTACGTAAAACACAAACGAATCAAACGCAAATCGAATGTATATTGATATAGTAACCGATTAGCTTGATACTCTGAAATGCCTTACAATATGCTCTGATAAACCCTAGATTCGTCAACCCCACAAATGAGGCCGAACTTCTCTATTTATAGCCTAAACCGAAACTGACCTGCGACACAAGCTTTGTGTCGCACAGCCAGCTCATGCGACACAAGCCTTGTGTCGCATAAGCGACACAGGCTCTGTGTCGCCTAAAACACAACTTGTAACATTACATAAAATAGACAAAACGTCGTAAAATCATATCAAACTATTACAAGCTAAGACCAACTGACAGACATACAAATATGCACCAACAGATTACAATAACGAAATTCGCGTCGTCGTTATTGAATCACCGAGACCACCACACGGGACGACGGGAGATTCTTATATACTCTCTCTTTTGCTTAACCTCCTCACCTCTCTTTAACAAATGACTCCTATATATATTATATATATATATATATATATATATATATATATATATATATATATATATATTTATATTTATAGGCAACAACAAGTTGGCTAACTTTTTTCCTAACTTAACTTGATTACATGAATTCTCACAATTTGAAAACTACCAAATTAATTCAATACTAATTTAGGAAACCAAATTAAAATCCTAACATTTTCTGCTATAGAAAAAAGTTGTCAAATCTAAAAATCAATAATAATAATAATAAAAAATAAAATAGCAAGAGGTCTTTTTTTCTTTCCCTTCTCGACCTATTAAGTACTTTAAGGGGCAAATTGCAAAAGGAGGAAAACTACCGAGTAACTATTGTATAATTATCCATTTTATAATCGACTATCAAAATTATCTGTAATAATAAAAACAAACTCTCAATTTTATTGCAACGGTTAATGTAATATTTTATTTTTAATTAATGTAATGTTTTTAATTTTAATGAAAGTGTTTTATTTAATTTTGTGTTTTAAATAAATAAAGTAAATAATATGTGGGGTTCAAAAAAAACTGAAGTGATGTGTAGTGTTGACAGTGTAGAGTTAGTTTTGTGTCAGTTTTGAAAGTGATGACGTGACGCCGATTTGACACAAACTACATATTACTAGTGGATGCATCTTTTATTATCAACACAGAAATTTGAATTGATTATTTGTATTTTAATTACATGGTGTCTCGTTTCAATTATTAAAACTACCGTTGATGAGTTTTATCAGATGAAACACGAACAATATTTGAGCCAGATACAAATACTCGTTCCGATTTCTATCTTGACACAATTAAACACCATACCTCTTCTTTTATATCCATGAATACTTTTTTTTCATCATCACTTGTCGTTTAAACCATGAATGATGATTTATACATCTTCAAAATTTATCCGCACACGACCACTGATTATACATCTACACGGTTAGTATATTAGTAGATCGTTTTAAAAAGTACTAACCGATCAAGATTTAAAGGGATCTGCTATAAGAAAATTTATGTCCCCGGCCCTTTACCGTTATAAAAAGTTACGTCCCGTAATTATTTTGAAAGGATAAACTTTGTTGGTTAATTTTATATGAATCATAATGTTACACATAGAGCTTACGTTAATCCATGAAAAGCTAAGAAACCACATGCAAAAAGAGTTAGATATCAATCAATTATTTGGGTGTTGAATCCTATAAATCATTTGGGGGTTAGCTACTTCAATTGGGTGTCATTCGACATTATTGACATATGAAAAACACTATAAAACCCATTTTCAAACCTTATAATCCCATCTTTCTTATGCCAAAAAACACATGTTATGTCTTGGCTTCTATTCACAAGAATTTATCAACAATAATGTGCAATGTTTGGAGGTTTAAGACCCTAATTTCTTGATATGGAGTAACAATTTTAAAGGTTAATTAAGTGCCATGTGTATTATGGAGGGAAGGATTCTATATTGGGTACCCACCATTAACATATATAACTACCATTTAATGATGTTTTAATACATTGCCAAGCTTGATGTAGTTGATCTAATAATTACTCATATGTTATGTTATATCATCATAGGATTCCATGGGGTTGACTATATATATTAGTTGCCCATCATTGTAATATTAATGATTTAGGAATTATTTGAGGCCCATTTTGTTCTATAATTTTTACCTTTTTAAGCACTTTTTTTTTCTTCTTCATAATATCAAAATACACATTAGTTAGCGCAAAGACGATGAAACACGAGTAATGTGGATGAAGAGTTTCGTTATTGTAAAAAAAAAATTAATGTAAAAAGGGCATGAAGTAATATAAAGATGATATGTAACGTGCATGGGAGGAGAGATAAATATTCATGGGTCTGAAGAGGAAAAAAATAAGGATATTTGGCATGTATTGGAGAGAGAAAAATATTCAGGGGGCCAGAGAGAGAAAAAATAAGGAGAAAATATAATACGTATCACTTTCTAATTATTTCTTACCATTTTTATAATAACTTTCTTTTACATAATCCAAAACTTATGGATGAAAATATACTTAATTACCTTTTGAGTCACAAATTTTGTCATTTTAACATGCTAATCTCAAACAAAAATAAGGATTTAAGACCAAGAAAGCTACATATTATAATCTAACACCCTTATAAAACACCCTTATAAAGGGTTTATACATTTTCTTCACAAAGTTTAAATTTATAGATGCAAAATTCATATTATACCCTTTTTATCAACTCGTAAACTATTACAACTTTAACTATTAATTGCAAAATCAACAAATTAAAACACCTTCCATATTATAATTATAGAAAATATATCACACATTAACTATTACCGAATTATTTTACTATTACAAAAATTGTTAGATGAGCATACTCTACCGACATAATTTATAATAAACTTTAAATTATGCCGCTTAACGGACGTGTCTTCTGGTTAGTGTGGTAAGCTAGAGTACATTAGTATTTATCTACCTAAGTGCTTGATTAGGTTATTGTACTATGTGTCTAGGTAAGGAGGATATGTAAAGTGAAGGTGCTTTAAGGGTGGATTTGGTGGTTTTTAATGAATATATGGTTGGAGCTTGAGATTGAAGCTAACCAATCAAAATACGGTTAAAATTGTAATAATAATGTGTGGGAATCAGATGCAAATTGTATAATATATAAAGTTAGTTAAGGTTTGTTCAATAGCATTATTTATTATGGGTTTTAATTGGGGATCAAATGGATTTGATTGGGTAAAATTTCTTTATATGTTTTATTCTGATTTCCAAAAAAGAAAAACCAATGAAAAAAAAGAAAAAAGTGAGCATGTGAGGGCTCCAGACTTTATAACAAGATCCTTGTTAAAAGGGATTCAAAAACATGGGAACTCTCTTTATCATCATCTCAAGCAAACAATAATTTGATCATTATTCATTATTATAATTTATAATATTGCATTATAATAA
Source organism: Gnaphalium uliginosum (assembly GCA_963930675.1). NCBI lineage: Eukaryota > Viridiplantae > Streptophyta > Magnoliopsida > Asterales > Asteraceae > Gnaphalium > Gnaphalium uliginosum. Next base: position 34,423,152 of record OZ005680.1, on the reverse strand, counting down.
ATCAATAACTAATAATTTAATGATATTGTTATGAGTTGGAAATAATCCTATCCAGTGTAACATGTTTACATTTTTGTATAAATATATTATATGAATGCAATTGGCATACTTAAAATGAATATAATTTAGTTGTAGTATGAAACTTTAATTTCTTGCCTTCTAATAGAAAAAATGAGAATGTTAACACATGAGATACTTACACATCAACTTCTCTATACATGAACAAGTGCAAATAGAGCTAAATGTTCAAACCAATTGTTTAATTTCATCACGAACCACGTACAACTTTACCAGTTCAGTAATTACGTAAAATGAAAATCAATAAATGATTACACAACTACAAAACTTAAAGGCGTTTGTGATTTTAACAACCTATTGAATTTAAAATTCAAAATCATAATTCACCACAAACTATAATCATATTTATTGAAAACTTTGATTAATTTGTAATTTTCCTCTGGTTAGTGTCATGCTACATTAATCCATATCAATAAACCAAATAATTTTAAAAATGTTCCGAGTAAATAAGGATGATGGTAGGGAAGGGAGCATCGGGTTCTCTGTAGATTCTATCATCAAAAATTAAAACCTCACTTGTCACTAACGCCTATAGATAACCTTCTCTTATTCTCCAAAATCAACAATTGCACAACTACATAATAAAATAAACACACATTATTTATTATTATTATTAATTAAATATAAACAAACGACTTTATAATATATATTTTTTTCTGTTTATTTTATTTAGTAATTTCGTGAATGGTGAATTTGGAACAATATTAAGTGGCCTATGTGTAGGTTTACAGAAACACAAGCTTTGTTTATTAATTTACTTTGGAAAAATTGATGACCCACTCGATAAACATAGTTTTAAAAATAATCACACCTTAACAACTTACTAAATAAAATATATAATCAAATTTTGATTCATCTATTTGTTAATCGGTGAAAACTTTGAGTTAGTTTTAAGTATAGTACACATGTATTCTGATATTCTCTTTCACATCATTTATAAAATGGACTCAACTTCCATACAAATTATCAAATTAAACTAAAATTTCAAAGATAATATAAATATCAGGGAAATGCAGTAATAAATGAAACAAAATAAATAAATAAAAAACACAAAGATTTAACGTGGTCTTAATGAGACGAGGGTCAATGGGTGATCGGCTTAATCGATGGACACAAACTTAAGATCTCTATAAATTCGATTCTTATCAAATGTTGCACCATAGAATTGTATATACGAATAGGGGCGGTACTAGAATTTTTTTTAAACGGGGACAAACTTTAGAATCCTCGAATTAGGTATTGGGTTATGAATTTAGATATTTTTTACTTCAAGTAATAGGGTAAACTAAATCAACACAAACTTATGTTAACATAAATTCAATTCTCAACATGAAAAACCATACTGAAAGTTCATAAATTTGACAACGCAAACAAACCTTGTGACTACTTGTTTTTTTTTCACAACCTCTCTCGGAGTTTTAAACTTTTCTACCTATCTATTTTTATAGACTTGTATTTCGAATTTTTTTTTGAAGAAAAACTGCCACCATTAAAATATAGAGTTTAGTAATTGTGTTTGTAACGAAATCAAATTAATATAAATTTTGTTAAAGCATATGGGAAGATAAATACGAATGGAAGGGGGGTTATAAATGGGAAAATCCAATAAAGAAAAACAGAAAAAGAAAAGGTAAGGAAGAAGCTGGATGGTGGACTTGAACAAGTGACCATTTGGTTAGAAGGGAAGATGACTAACGACTTGGCTAGATGGGCATATGGTACTATCTTTTGACTTAATAAATATATAACCGTAAATACTAAAATCTTTGTGTGGGCAACCACTGTAATACGAATATTTTTAGTTGTAAAACACTAGTAACTAGCTTACTCTATGTAGCGAGCAAAAGACTTGGGCTTTAATAAGTAACTCGTACTTGAGCTAAAGTTTAACCCTAGAAATCGAGCTTGACTCGAGATATCATTGAACTCTTGAAGCCAAGATGTATATATATGTAATTTAAAGTTTGCAAATTATCTTATTGTTAAACTCTATTAACAGGCATTAAACGTTATGTATTGTTCTAATTTTATGTATTCATTATTATTTAATTATAACCGCTATTGTATCCATTTTATACTCTGTTTGAACACGTTTCAAGTGTTAAGATGTAGAGTTTATTTTGGGTTATCATCTACATTCTCTGTATCATTCTTGTAAACTGTTTCCAATTATTAAAACAAAATACAAAAGAGTAAATTTGGTGATGAAATTGAGTGAAAAATAAAATAAAATAAAAAATGGATATGAAGAGGACTTTGGTAAACTCAAACCCAAAGTTGCAGGCACGTGGGTTTGTGGATGAGGACTTCACGTGCCTTGGTAGTGATGTCCATGTGGTTTTTTTTTTTTTTTTTTCATTCACTTGAAACCATAATAACCCCGGCCCAATGCTCTTCCATCTTTCTAAATTCTAATTATCGTATCACTGTTTTTGTTTTCACACTTCTTATGGTATCCCATATTTTGTGAATGTCAACCCATTACTTTGCTTTGGTTTGTGGTTTTTTCTTATCGAATTCAATGGAAAAAGTCAAACAATATCAATCTTTGAGAATTGAGATACTACTTTAAATAGTTTTGGGTCATAGGATTCGTATTCATTGACTTACATTTTACGTGTCGATTGAATACAAAAACCAATCTACTATACGAGTAAATTGAGCTTTTAACCATAACTAGTTGATCAAAATGTACATTTTGCCGGCCTTGAGTAATGAGTAATGACAAGTCGTTCGGAAGATTCATATTTCTATTGACACATAATAGAAGTGAACGAACCTTTGAGAGAAGAAAAAGGTTTGTTATCTAATTTAAAAATTCTCAAGGTTGTAAAAGATGTCTTATATGCGATCAGCCGACCTTATATCCCGATAAAAATTTAAATCGACAGTTAATACCAAAAGTTGGTTGCGTAAACAAATACTTGAATATTAGAATGTGAATAAAAACTGGAAAATGTAAAAAAATAAAAATAAAATAGAAGCCCTCAAATGATACTAGTTTTGGGCACACCATATGCCATTTATCATGGCTTGACATAATCCACCATTTCGGCCGCCATGTTGGACTTTATAAAATCCACTATCCAGCACTCTAGCCCAAATAAAATAAACTGGGCTTAACATTCATAAATCATAAAACTCATGGGCCTACTAAATCGACCCACTGGGCTCACATAATATCTACTGTCCATTTTTGACTTCCACTTGTTGACACCTACTACTCACATATTTAAACACCGAAAAATAAGGCGAAGCACGTGAACCATATAAAATTTGTCGCATTAGCTAAAACGCATCTAACTTGGAAACTGTTGTTCTAGGTCAGATCCATTCATCAAATCAAATTAACCACACAACAAGAAACCACTTGTATCACTCCAGATCTATTTCTAACCAATTTTAGTTTTATTTTTTATATTTTTCTCTCTGGTGATCAAATCGAAAATGTTTTTATTCGATTGGTTTTATGGCATATTAGCATCGCTCGGTTTATGGCAAAAAGAAGCTAAGATCTTGTTTTTAGGTCTTGATAATGCCGGTAAAACTACCTTGCTTCACATGCTTAAAGATGAGGTTAGGTTTTTAATTTAATTAAAATTTAATTGTGTTTGATTTTCATCGATTTGATTTAGACCTAATTTTGTGTGATTTAGATCTAATTTGTATTAATTTTGGTATTTAATTGTTTAGAGATTAGTTCAACATCAACCGACGCAACATCCGACATCTGAAGAATTGAGTATAGGCAAAATTAAGTTCAAAGCTTTTGATTTAGGAGGTCATCAGATTGCTCGTAGAGTCTGGAAGGATTATTACGCCAAGGTAATCTTTTATATTTTTCAAAATTATGTTTATATATATTTATATTCTACAGCTTATATGTATATGTATATACATATATTTTTCAAAATTCTGTGTTTTTTGTTGTTAGTTTTTAATTGTCAGATCTTAAGATGCAAAATTGAATCTATGTTTGGTATGAACGATGTTTACTTCAATTACCTATGTATACAGTATATGTGATTAAAATGTTTTGATTTATCGATCTAGGAAAGAAGTTTAGGTATAATCTTATGATGATATGTGCTGAATTGTCTGTAAGTAGTTATGAATTAGCTTAATGTTATGAGTCGTTAAAGTCGATATTTGGAGATATCTATTGGATTGGCTATGTGAGTACATGGTATTATGTTCGAAACTGTTCTTTAATATATATTTCGCGTTTTAAATATCGGCATATGAGATGATATCGATTTGTATGTGCTCATGATTTTAACTTTTGGAGGAAATATGTGTCTAATGCATATAATGGCATTGATATTGTTGATGGAGAATTTTTTGTGGAAGCCTAATAATCTTAGCTATTATGGTATGTAGAATATAGAACATGCATACAGGAATACTCTGAAAACTCGTGTTAACGTTTCATGTGATCCTGACATAAAATGGTTTGCTAGGGTTAGTTAGATAAATATGTGATATAAATAAGAATGACAATGACAATTTAGGCACTTTTTCTGGCAACCTAACTCTTTGTATGTCAGTTTGATACAATCTAAATTTTTATCAAAATATGTAATGAAGTTTGGATGTCATTAATTAAACACAATCAGAATGACAATTTAGACACTTTTTCTTTGAAGGTTGAGTTGTTTTGCTGGCTAGTAAAACCATTCGAACACCTTTTGAACAAATAAGGTCTTAATGACATCAAAGAGATGTTTCTCCTTTTCTAAACTTGCATCATCAATATGATCAAATTATCATACTTTAACGAACGTTGCGGCAAATATTTTTCTTGTGTATTATCCGAACTTCATTCTTTTGAGATTTTTTTGGGGAACAGGAACTGTGATTGCTCTAGAACATAGAACGTGTATAGAGGTCTACATATAAATTTCATCTCAAGTGTTTCAGTTGCCCCTGTTTTAGAACAATTTAATAGGTAGTAGTAGTACACACTACACAGTACAAACTGTGTCTATTGCCTTGTTTGTTTTCTAGAATATGATTGGCCAAGTTTTGACTTGAATTCACGCCCTTTCATTAAATTCCGTCTGATTTATTCGAAATAAAAGAATTTCACTTGAACATCTCTAGCTTTAGTTGAAAGATTTCCTTTGTACTGGAATCTGGTGATTCACGATGATCCACTAAGCATCTATGATCAAAGTTATGTATGGACCTGTCACTTGTTAGACAACAGATGATTGAGCAAGTATAGGATGGATAACCATAACAGGCTCGTATTTTCATAAAGAGACTTGTGTTATATGGAGGAATTGAAGAATGTTGTATTGCACTAGTGCGTCTAGATGTGACATAGAGATGACATAAAATGATGTTACATTCTGGTTCCTGATTGGTAAAACAAGGCTCTTGTATTTGCTATATCTAATATCTACTAATAGATGACCACATGCTGTCTGATATGAAAACTGATTTGTTCAATGGACTTCAAACGTGTCATTAACAGAAAAATATTCAAATTTCTTAAATGCCATGTTATTATTGTATAACAATGCCCTTCCATGGCAAACTATAACATGCTGTGGTATGATTATGTGCTTGCTCACACAGTCAAACAGTTAGAATGCCTGTTTGAAACCAGTGTAATACTGATAACTCATGAAAAGTTACTTAAGTAGCCTGCAATGTCCAGCGTTAATTCAAACCAGGGATTGCTTTATGGCTTCTTGCTTCTGTTATTCCTTACTAAAATAATAGTCCTATAATCATCAGTGCGCTCAGAGGATCAACATTAATGGTTATTTATAATCTATTAGTTGAAGAAAATATATACTGTTAGGATATATGAAACACATCCAATCTTCACATACAAAGATAAAAGTAAGATAATAACAATTCAGCTCCAACAGTCCAGTCTCTCCTGCATTCATGATGCTAAGGAAGTGTTGGTGGAAAAAGGGTCTCGCTTTTATTGATTACAAACTACAGGGAACAAGATTGTAGGCGTTACATTACTTTGTTACCAAGCAACCTGCGACTGTAGAAAAATATCAACATATAACCACGCAAAAACTTTGCACAAGATAATTAGATAACCAATTTAATTTTAAGGAAAATCTTATGTGTTATCTACAAAACTTTAAATGCCAATACTTGCATTGTTGAAAAATCACAAACAAAAGTGCATTTAAGTAAAAATCGAGTGTTCCACCTCTTCTTGAAGTCTGCAAATTGTGAGTATGTGTAAGGATTACTAGTATGTAATAGGTGGATACTGTGATCTGGAGAGTCAAGAATGTAATAAGTTAATGTTATGTGTATGCGTTTATATAAAGAAGTTTTTCGTGATTCATACGTTAATTACATATGATATATACATTCTAAAACCCATGACCTGTTATGTTTATGCTGTAGTTAGTATGTCTACATAGTCTAAATTATAAGAAAATGTGTCATATTTTTCTCTTTACAGTTATAAAGTTTAAGATCCGGTTTCTGAGTTTAGTCTATATTTCTTATCATGCAATTTGTGAATCTTCATTTCTTTTTTGTTAATAAAAAAGCTGAACCTGCACTTGTGTATACGATTCTCATATACCTATGAATTTATTGTCAATAATAGGGATACAAAGGTCATAACATGTGATCCAAACTGCATACCATATGGTTATACTGAGACTGCAATTAACAGCACCATAATCACAGTATATGTTTTTTTTTTGTTTTTAACTTAATTTATTTTTGTAAGTTCTGTTCAAATGAAAAGCAAGGTCAATCACGATCCGTTAATAAAAAAGTTGGGTGAATATTCGTTATTGAGTGACTCAGTGTGCTACAAATTCCTTACATCTTGGAGAATAGTTCTGCAGTGTACCACAAAGTACAAATCTTTTATATCTTGGAGAATAGTTCAAGATATTATCAGACCTTTATCATTTTTACAGTAGCTTCATTGTATATAAATATGTATTTTAGAGTTATAATTATCTTAAGATTGTTAGGAGTTGGCGCGTTGTTACTATCTTTGTATAGGCAGAGCTTTTAGTTGTTTTAGTGTGTGTCCATGCAAGCGAGTGAGAGACTGCAGGTTGTATTTCATCTACACATTATACACATTACAGATATATACGGATTCACTCTCTCTTTCTCTCTCTATTCTCAATATTTCTCTCTAGATTTAGGTTAATGTGACAAAACACAACAAAAAGCTCACTGGTCTCAGAGGTGAGAAAATGTACACAAACATTCACATATATGGAGGCAAGATTTACTCTAATTTCCTGTCATAAAATAACAAGTGCTTGTCTCGATGTTTTACTTAGTCATGATATTTTGACATTTACCAGTCTAATTTTTAAACTTAGTAATAGACCGACTAATAGTGTTCCATTATGTCACTTCAATGTCAAAATAGCAAATACTGCCTCAAATGTTCCACATTAGCCATTTTTAACGTTTCTACCAAGTTTAATGACTGAAATGGTATTGATCAAACTATTATGACCAGTGTGCAACATCAAGATAAGTACCTTGCTATTTTATGTCTTCATTGAAATAAATTTATGTATGATTTATATACTCTACTTTAAAGTCTTGATTACACTAATGACTATAAATATGGCAGTGTATACCTTTGTGCAATATGTTCATTTTCTTGTCATCCGGATCAATTGATAATTCATAAGAGGTCAGATTTGGAACATGACTACATGAGTATTTGTTTTCTCTAACTATGATGTGTTAGACACTCATTTGTATTTTTGATGCTCTTGTTTGCGTTAGCAAAGCTGGTAAGTAATGTATGCCATCATCACATTCATATATTTTTTTTATTTTGCCTGGTGATATCTTCTCCAGGTTCATGCACATGCATTTGATTAATACTGTTTTTGTAGGAAGTGTTTAATGTAATAACCACATACTGAATTATGCATGTAGTGATTTTACTTTATGGGATTTTTCTATTTTGATACCAATAATACTTGATATTTAGTTCATTAGTAATATAATCTCATGAGGTATTTCAGGTTGATGCAGTGGTGTATCTTGTGGATGCATATGATAAGGAACGGTTTGCAGAGTCGAAAAAGGAATTGGATGCACTTCTTTCTGATGAAAACCTGTCTGCTGTGCCTTTTCTGATTTTGGGAAACAAGATTGACATACCTTATGCAGCCTCAGAGGATGAACTGCGTTACCACCTTGGACTCACTGGTGTAACCACCGGCAAAGGTAAGGTTAATCTCCAAGATTCAAGCGTGCGTCCCTTGGAAGTATTTATGTGCAGCATTGTCCGCAAAATGGGTTATGGTGATGGATTCAAATGGGTCTCTCAATACATCAAGTAGGTAAAAAACAAGCCGAGAAGTATCTGGAAAAAGCTAAAAGAAAAATAAAAAAGGGTAAGGAAGAGTATTGTGATTTTCCCCAATTTGATTCTGATTCATTCTGTAAGTGGGATTTTGTTTGTGTGGAAGAAAGTACTCTATTTGTTGATCTGTAAAATTTACTTTATAGACTGCTTAGACTAAAATGCTAGTTTGAAGTTTATCAGTAATGTTTGCAGTTGCTATAGTTTTCTCAGAACCTGATAACCCATATGGGCACAACAATATTTTCGAGTTGATTCTCTTGGAAGTCATTGTCTAAGTATCTCGATTCAATGATACAAAGAGCCATGGACAATGGGTTTTCTTTGGTAGTTTAGTTTCTTGATGTTCCAGACTTCCAGTAATAAAAGGATTGATCAGGTGATGTACTTAACGTCCAGATTCTGGTGGTGTAATTATGTAGAACCTGCTTAGGACAAACCGATGACTGTGCTTTCAGGATTAAATGGGGACTAAAAATGAGCTTAATCTAGCTTGAATTCAACTAAACTTTAGCTCAAGTTGACTACCTTAGCCTCGAATTCGTTTGGTTAGCTTGCTGAGAAGCTAAGATCAGTTTGATGAAGATTTGTAGTATTAAAAAATGTGTTTTACATACTCAGTTGCATATAATGAAGAGCAAATTGCACGAATTGTCCTTGTGTTATGTTAAAAATGCACAGATCATCCTTAAAAAAAAAAAAAATAGCACCGGACATTCTTGAATTTGTATTCTTTTAACATGGGTCATCCTTTAACACTTAAAATGACCAAAAATGCCATTTTCTTTATATATATATATATATATATATATATATATATATATTTAATAATTTACTTATTATTCTATTTAATTTTTTAGAGATGATCAATGCATTTTTTACATAACACAGAGATGATCCATGCAATTTGCTCTATAATGATTTATAGTTGAATTCAAGAGTTCTATAATGTTAAACGTGGAGAAACCCGAGTAGGGTTTGGAACTAAATGGCTCGATAAAAGATACATAAAATCAATGACATATTTACAGAAATGAAGTTAAAACTTTGAAAGTGTAAACCCAATGCGTTGAAAATTTGAAGTTCCTTTTTATACGAATTGTTGTTCAGTTTGAGGTGGATTAAGTCAATAAAATTTGGACTTGAAAGACCCAGTTAGGAGCCTTTGACAGATTCACCCACTAGCAAACCGTGAATACGTGTAAAGTGTATATGTTATGGATATTGCCAATTCTTTCTTAATTAAATAAACGGATAGTGACGCAAGATAAATAAAAGCTTCAAAAGTTACAATAATAATTGCGAAAACGACATATTTTATAATTATAATTTAAATTTATACTAGTAATATTTTTATATTATGGGGGGGTATGGGCGGAGAGTTTTGGTTGATGAAACAGCCACTAGGCCCCCCATCATCCCCATTCAGAATCACTTTTACTCGACTTTTTTCCTCTACCAGATTCTGATATTGATTTCGCAACTTCTGTTATAACGGTTATCCATCCACCAAATTTTATTCTATTTCTTCAAATATGAAGATTGTACATAAAACACAGTAAGTCAAAAGTAGTTAATGATTAAAGGGGTGTTATGGTATAGCGGTATCGTAGTGATCCTTCGAGGGTTCAAGTTATATACTTGTCTTTCCTGAAATAACAAAATTCTTAATAACAATCGTTTTCGACTACATTTTCTATAATATCTTTTCAAGTTATTTAAAGTTTTGAACCACTCATATCACCTTATAAACATAATACAAACTATATGCGGGTAGACATCATTTTTGTAAGATCATATTCTTATCTATTTTTAAACGTCTTGGACTTTGACTTGATATATTGGGTATCAAAAATACATAAGGGAAAACGATATTAATTATGATAGCTCCATTTCTTAGATGATGAGTATATTATTGCAATACAAAATTAGTTGCAAAACTATTGGTTAAGGAGTGGGCCGGCGGGCCCACAACGTCAATGTTGATCGTTGACATAATCTTCTACTAACTTATGTTTAAACCTTAATCACTTGACTAATGCTTGTTAATTATATACACATTATTAATTATTTATATATTGATTGTTACTTCTCACTTACTTGGTCTTGGGTTGGGTACTTGGGCCCTTAAATTCATAATTTCATACTCCTACTTTACTTCTTTATTTTTAATTATTATAAGCATTTTTAACAACTTTTTATGCCAAAAAACTTAACCATTAATCAAAATATTAACTTGGTTTAATGATGTTTTATTGCCTAAGCAAAGTAACGAGCTCAAGTAACATTTTTGGAATACTTACAATATTGGCCGTATGGGAATCTAAACAAAACATAATATTTACTTTTAACTTTTAGAAAAATTTCTTTTTCGATATTAACTTAGGGATTATATTATGTACCGTTGAACTGTACGGATCAAAGGATATTGTTAGTATTAATAAAGGAACGAAATATATATATATAAAAAATTGGAGGGTCAAAAATAAAAAATATATAATTTATTTAATGTTAACCGAACATCTACACAATTATTTTGTGCTGTAAACAACATACGTAGTTGGTTGATTTGTACATAAACTTATCATAGTTGATTTGTACATAAACTTATCAATTCACTCTACAACCTATAGCTGTAAGAGCTCCCCGTTTTATCTTAAACTACTTAAAAAGCCACGTTAGTATTTTAAAGAATATATAATAGAATTATTAGAAAAAGGAAAAAAATAAAAAGGTTTTTATGTACATAGCCAAAGAAGATCAGTCTGTTGATAAAATTTGTTTGTTTAAATAAAAATATTTGTCATTAAGTTTAATTTTCTATTAAATTAAGGTTTTGGATCAGGAGAGTAGATGAGTTAGAGAGAGAAAGAGTAGCAGAGAATCTCAACTATTGATTTTTTTGATCTATGACTCATATTCACTGCATTATAAAACATTCATTGTATCATAATAACACTGCATCTTACCTTTACAATTTTCTTTGCATCAAAATTTTTATTATATACCGCTCCTCTGAACTGAACCCTTAAGTTAAAAATAAAATTAAAGTTTTAATTAGCTACATTAGGAAGTTTAATAATCTTTTATTTCTTCTGTTAATAAGCCGATTTCATACATAAACTTTGGGGAAAACATAAGTGAGGTTTAGTTCACCTATGTTGTGTACATGGTACAACAAAATCCATTTTATATTAAATGTAAATTTAAGATATGTTTAGCAACAATTAACTATATCTAAAGATTGTGACTGAAAGTGTAACAAGAAATTATTTAATGAGATTCTAAAAACTAGTTGAAAATTCTTTTTTCTTTTATTGGATTCTAGGAGCATGATCTAATTCAACCAATCCATATAATATGTTTGAAAAACTAAGGCTTATTTTTTCATAAGAGTTTTAACTTATAAAAACTAAAATTTCAATCCATAAGAATCTCGAAAAAAACGTGTCAAATACACTCTTAAAGTTTCAGTCATTCGTATTCTGATAGTATTCACAATTAATAATTTATTTTGATTGTTTAAGCCTTTACAGCACAGGTGGTGTAAACCGCACATATCATTTTTTAGAGTCGGTCAGTTTTGACACAACCTGAAACCCGATACAAAATTAAATGGCTTGTTTGGGTCAGCAAATGTGTAAACATTAAACAGGTTGACCTTCCAACCCTTTTAAAATTATTTTAGATGTTATATAACTGAATCTTATCTGATCTCAATTTAACTATATCACACGAAGAACAACATTTTGCCCATATAGACCCATTTGACATGAAGTTGACTCATTTAACATGTTAACCCCTGTTGACATGTTATTTTAAACATGTTATCTGAACTAGATTCGGCTTAGCAAGTTACAAGTTAGACTTGAAATATTCAACTCGTTTATCCAATCAGATCGGGTTCAACTCAAATAGTTTTAATTCGACAAACACGACCCAACTCGATTGTTATCCCTATCATTTTCCCATTAACTTTATGTAGATGAAGCTGAATTCCATTTTTTTTCCTTTCACTAAATGATATTTTGATGCACATTAAATATGTTTGATCAAATACAACATAGCAAAAAGAATGATATAAAATATATTTATGTAATCATATTAAATATTGGATAAATATCTTTGATCCTATCACTATGTTTTACACATGAATTTATTTAATAGTAATCTTATGTTTAAAAAAATATTTTGTGCATAAATGATGGTACATTAAGATTAAGATTAGTGGGGTGGTTATTAAAAAGTTAGTGAGGTTATTATTCTCATAGTACAATAACATAATGCGTATCTGAATATCTTAAACATAGCCCTAAGGGCTGTCATTAGAAAAATCCTTTATACATTTACCCTTCAATTAGTAAATATCTCTCTATATTACTAAAAGGCTATCCCCCAAATTACTTGGTATTTTTTTGTGTTGCCATGTCATCCTAATCCTATTTAGATGCTTCGAATGCGTGCCAAATAAGCTTAAATATGACGTGTCAATGTATTATATCCTTATCATTTTATTAGCTAAAAATTAATCTATGCCAGCACATATTTATATTTATGTGATAAAACTGAAATAATGCCCCTTCGGCTACTACAGTTAATTCAATTAACTCAACATTTATGATTGTGTGCTTGATAAATTAAGTTCATAGTGATTTGGGATATATCTCAGCTCCTCTTCTTTCAGATGAATTTAGGAGTGCAAGCTATCAAGGGGATTTGTAACTTTGAGACTATAATTGAAGGCAATCGGAGTGAATTTGATGACATATATTGAACGGGAATATGCATGTGGCTTAATAGATGCAATAGAATTACAGTTATGTACGGTATTAAGTTCATGATAGATGTAATTGGGTCATTTATCATTTTCATTTTGCATGTTATTTGTTCACGAGTTGGTAACATTCTTTTGTTAATCCCTATTATATTTCGTTTCTACACATCAAGATAATTGTATAAAACGAGGATTACGTGTCGTCGTCTTTTGCGACGGAATATGCGTGTAGTACATAATATTCAACAATAAATAGCATATATTGTTTAGATGTTATAAATATACTTCATATCCTGAAATATGCAACTTTTGAAATGATTTAATCTCAAAACCAATAATAAAAATATTAAAACAAAACAATGCATAATAATTTGACATGAAGAATACAAAATTATTATTAGTAAGTGGAACATAGTAAATAACCTTAGTTGCAATGTAGTTTATGAAAGTATAAATCGTGTGTATTAGAATTATGATGTTTACTTTATTTTCTATACCAATCATGTAACACCCCAAAATGTTTAAATTTAAAAGTTGATTGAATTGTTTTCTTGTATTGCGACACTAGTAGAAGTGTCGCATGTAGCGACACTTTTCCGATAGCGACACTAGTGGAAGTGTCGCTAAACCGACTGTAGTGACGGTGTACAGGGACTAAAACCGTAACTTGAAGTAATTAAACCTATTTTTCAGATTCCAAAACATTTCCAGAAGCTAGAAAACTCAGCTTCACTTGTGTGTGTGTGTTCTTGAAGTTTTAGAAAGAGAAAGCAAAAGTTTAACAAAAGGAGTTGATTATTCAAGGTATTATCAAGTGTTCTACTAATCTAAGGTAAGAAACCGAGTTTTCCGTTGAATTTGTTTATAAAATTCATAGTAATTGTTGAGTTATTAAACCTATAATTATATGCTAGTTGTGAAGAAATTTGGGATAAAAGTTTGTGTATAGGAAGTGAGTTTTAAAGAGAATTTCATGTGGTGTATTAATAACAGAAACCCATATGAGTTGAAGGATTAGAAACTTGTTCAAAAACATGTAAAATTAGAAGCCCTGTTGGAGTTCCGTTCATCATTGCGACACTAAGACCTAGTGTCGCAGTGAGTGTCGCTATGTTATGTTAATACTGCCGTATTGTTAATTATTGCGACACTAAGATTAAGTGTCGCAGCTAGTGTCGCCATGTTTCTACTGTTGTTGTTGTAGCGACACTATGAGCAAGTGTCGCAATGAGTGTCGCCTTTCATGTAGCGACACTAAGATAGAAGTGTAGCTAATCTTAACTAGAAAATATTTATTTGCGGACAGGTGTTATTAACAAGGGAGACAAAGGTTAAGAAATTAGCATCCTGGCATCATATCCAAGGTAAGTAATGGGTGGCAAACTCATGGGGTAGAGTGTAATATTCTAATTTAATTATATGGTTAATTATTGTCATATTAAGATGTTCGTTCGAATTGAGCAGCAATGCTTAGATCACGTGTGTGGTTAAGTATTTGTATTTCCTAAGTTAATTATTGAGTAGCAATGCTTAGATCACGTGTATGGTTAAGTATTTGCATTTCCTGAGTTAATTATTGAGTAGCAATGCTTAGATCACGTGTGTGGTTAAGTATTTGCATTTTCTGAGTTAATAATTGAGTAGCAATACTTAGATCATGTGTGTGGTTAAGTATTTGCATTTTCTGAGTTAATAATTGAGTAGCAATACTTAGATCACGTGTGTGGTTAAGTATTTGCATTTTTTGAGATAATTATCAAGAAACAATGCTTAGATCACGTGTGTGGTTAAGTATTGTTCAGATCAGTGTGATTAATGGACATACCAATTGGGAGAATATACAATTGGGTAAATGTCCGTTTAGACTAGGGGAGTCAGGCTCGGGGAGCCATAGGGAGATAATATAAATGTTTACTTATTCACAATGAGTTTAAATATTATTATATTCCATTACTTACTAAGCCGTGAGCTTACCCCCATTATATGTGTACTATTTTGATAGGTACATCAAGCGGGATTAAGGGTGGAAATATAGGCAAGAGACCCGAAGGCTGCTAGTGGTGGAACTTACTATTTTTATATAGTAAGTTATTAAGTTTTATAAATCATGCTCTTGATAGAAGCCCTTTTGAGAAAACGTAACATTTTGTAATCGAATGTATATTCGAAAAATATAAGTTGTATCTAATGGTTATAAATTTGACATGTATGTACTCGTCTGAAAAATATTTGTAATTATGGTATGAAAATGAAATATTCTAAAAAAAATGGGGCGTTACAAATCAATAAATATCACATGACATAGATTTAGATTATTAAACCATTTTGTATATTATTCTTGATTGGAAGGATAATATTACCCTTAAATATATCATGAAATTTCATTTTCTCATATTTTCATGATATTATTGTGATATATTGCTTAATATCTCATGAGAAATTGCCTATTTAGTTTGTAGATTGAATATAACAAATGATAATTATATCTTATCGGCTAATATAAGAAAATAAGGTTGCTTGTGGAATAGTATATATGCTATGTCCGTGTAAATTTGCATTATATTGTTTCTAACATACTATTTTAAGTATATCATTTCAAAAGTTTATTAGGTTTCCTTAATTTGTATATACGAGATTTTATTAAATGTTATTTCATTATTTTTGTTGGTTCTTTATAAATTCACAATTCTTGTATTATATGGTGCCGTGCATCGTACGGGTATATTACTAGTCTAAATATTAATAAAAGAAAATCACTTCTAAAAAATTTATATGCAAAATTGAACCTTATTAACCAATTAAATTTGTAATTTCATCAAACATCCAATTGACCAATCAAATCACTTAATTTTCTTAAAAAAAATCTAATGAATTTATTTTTCCTAAAAAAATATAATTTAGAAAAAAAAATCATGTAAAAAAGGTTTATCTTTATAATCTATTATATATATTAGCAATAACAAGCTTATATTTTATCAAACAATATAAATATTAATTAATCATTATTTGCTATATATCAGCGAAACATGTAAGTGAGTACGTATTCATGAGCTAATTTAATATTTTAAATATTACTTAATTACTTATTATTATTATCATTAGAACTCTATGAAACAAACAAAAATATTTATTTAATACATTACATATTTACAATGAACGAATTACGTATTCATTTTACAATAATCGTGTGAATACATGGGATTAAAATTCTATATTAATAATAATTAAAAAATACTATGCTTAAGTTTCATTTACATTAAATGTGTCATGTGTATACACGGGTTTGAATTAAAACTCTATATATTAATCACAATGAATGGATGAAATATTCATTTAACAATTTTCGTGTATATATACGGGTTTAAAACTCTATATTAACAATAATTAAAAAAAACAACGTTTAAGTTTCATTTTACATTAACTGTGTTATGTGTAAACACATGCTTAAGTTTCATTTTACATTAACTGTGTTATATGTAAACACGAGTTTAAATTAAAACTCTATATATTAATCACAATGAACGGATAAAGTCTTCATAAACAGTTTTCGTCTGCATAAACGGGTTTAAAGTTCAAACACTATATTAATAAAAAAAATTATACTTAGTTTCATTTTACGTTAACTGTATGTATACACGAGTTTAAAACTCTACATCGATCAAAGAAAAATTATCTTTAGTAAAATCAATTGAAGTATATTTTATTTTAACATTAGTTCTTGTTTATACACGGGTCCAGTATATTTAATAAGCGACTAAGCAATTGCCATATGTTGACACAAAATGTTTGAATATATGTTTTATGACTTTGGGTGTGTGGTTGTGTGGCACAAACCAAAGACGTTGGTGGCAAATTAGAAGCGTGTGGACTTTGTCAACTCACCACATACTGTAACGCCACTACTCCAAGTGGTCACAATTCCTTTAAATATTATTTTCATGTTCCATTTTTTAATCAAACACACCTTCCATAAATTATCTAAATCATATTTACAACCAATAATTTACTATATCTACAATCTTAATTTTATATTGCGATATTAATTTTCGGTTTTTTAGAAAGATAACTCTACAATCTAACACACATATTATATACAATCACTACTAACATATAACTCACTGCCTCAAATGATGCTTAAACCCACAACCTTCCGATTGAAAAATTTCTCTCATACCGCAACGAAGGCCATTTGCTTTAACTTTCAGGTTTTATTAGTATATGTTTGAATAAGTAGTTTTTAAAAAACATTTGCCTATTCAAATCGACATGATCCATAGCACAAGATAATTGTAACTCTTTTTTTTTTTCCTTTCTATAAGTGACTTTTAATAATATTATATCATTTAAAAGTTTTTTAGTTTGATCAATTTCCCAACTTCATTAATAAATACTACCGCCATTGTTCAACTTAGCCTTCTCTTGGAATCATCGTGGACGGTGGTGCGTATATGCAAATTTACACCCAACCAAATGAATCTATATCTGTCTATATATGTATTATTATTTATTTATTATTATATTATAAAGTATGGCACTTTTGGAGAAAAAAAATAACAAGTCCAATCTTATGTAAGCAAAAACCACTGCATCTATAATATATTGTATAACGTAGTTATTTCTTCAATAACCTCGTCTTCTAGTCAACCTTTATCACATCGATCGAGAAGTTTCCCTCAAAAAATTTTATCCAAGTCGTAGGGGAAATCTTTGACACGCAAATAACACCCGCACACATAGAACTCTAGTGTTGTGGCCTCGAAAACTCTCTCTCGAACTGTCATTGCAGATGGTGGAGTAACATTATGACCACTAATATCGACATCCTCATCCATCATTGACTACAGGTAAAATAATAAATCATATTAAAACACTTTTTACATAATAGTGATGGTAGATATTTTACCCAAAACATACTTACCGGTTGTTTTTGAGAAGCGCGTTCAAAATGTTGATCAAGTTTTTTCCACTCTTCTTCGGTAAAGTCATCATCAATCATATCATCACCATGTATCTCTTCATCCGGATACGCTTTCTTCCACAACACCTATTATATATAAGAATATCAAAATGATATCAATGTCTCATTATATTATAAATCTATTATAAATATATTAGACATAGAGTAGCTAAATCACATACGTCAACTAGTTGCTCGATGTTACGAAATCGCGTCTCTTCCTGCCCACCCTCCTTAAGATTGAAACCTTTTCAAATTTAGCCAATAATGAATCTACGTCTTCCTTCGGGCCCTCGAGGAATCGCATGGTATCTTGATACCAGGACCTTTCCTTTTCAAGAGGTGTAGCCTGAATATCTTTCGGTCAATACTTCACTAAAAATTTCAACAACAATTGTGATTAAAATAACAAGATTAAACAAGTAGAGCTACACTTTCCGCTCTTTTTAGACAATATTAAACATATTTATGTGCAATTTAAGCGTTGTTAAAATATACATGTCTAGACATCTATATTCGAACCTGAATAAGTGCTTAGTACAGACAAATCTTAACGAATATGAAGTCTCGGAGTAACTCCGTACAAATACTACACTAACAATGCTAACATAAACTACTCCTTAGTTACAATTCTAGAAAGAAGTTCTAGAGAGAGAAACTAGAGAGAGAAACTAGAGAGAGAAGGAAGAGAGTGTGTGTGTTTTTAGGTGTGACAGTTGTGAGATGATGAGAAGAAGTGATGAACGAGGAATGGGGAGGCCACTATTTATAGGCAAAGCCTCAAACTTCATGTGCATGCCCCAAAACACACAATACAAGCACAAATTAGTACCAAACCAAACGAGGACTGAAAAATGGCATCACTGGAGGTTAACTAATGCATTTTTTCACTTTCTATTTTAAGTAAACTTTAATACTACTACATCTATAATATATTGTAACTTTAATACATCTATAATATATTGTACTACTACTCTCCGTATATGCCAATTCCAATGTGTAACCGAATCCAAACAAATGTGGTACCGAAACCAAATCAATGGAAGCCGAAAGTAAACCAATGTGAAGTCGAAATCATTCCAATGCGAAGTCGACCAAAACTAATGTGAAGTCAAATCCAAACCAACGTGAAGTCAAAACCAAAATAGATGATATTATTAGCCAGGTCTGAAACAGACGAACCAAAATTGACTATTAGGCGTACCAAGTATCAATGCAAAACCAAAACAAACTGAACCAGAGCCGTACATAACCAAACAGTACCATAGTGAAATCAGAGTAGAACCAAAACGGAATCAGAACCTGAGCAAGATGAGACAAAACCAAAGTGAAATTGAAGTGGAACCACAACAGAATCGGAACCAGAGCAGAATCAGAAAAAACCATAGTAGAGTCAGGCAAACAAAGTGAAATCATAGAACCATATGCAAAGCCAGACAATGTGGAAATCAGACAGAACCAAACATAATCATATGCAGAACTATACAGAACTACACATAATCAAACAGATGCAGAATCAGACTGAAGAACAAGATGCAGAGCATGATCAAACCAAAACCAAAACTAAAACAAGTTGTTGATGTCGAGATGCAACACATAACTACTCAAGACTTAGTCGGATTAGTTAAGACTGTAACATCTCCATCACCATCACCAACACAAACCAATACTAAACAAATCAATCACTCAATACCAGATGAAACGAATTCTAAACCTAAATCAAACCAAAGAAAACCAGACCATGAAGCCAACAAATCAGAAGCAAACCCAAACCAAGCAAACTGAAGGAAGATAAAAAATTCAATCAACTAACCAAGTGTATAAGTGAATCAGAGTATCAAACCCCCGATGTGGTTGCTGTAAAACGAATCAAATGATAGCTAATATCATCACAAAATTATGTAGCAACTTTGCCACCGTGTATCTTCCTTTAAGAACGTCCGATGATTAATTACTTTGGTCAGATTGTAGATCTCTATGTCTAGAAGTTACAATCCAAAAATCATGATCATCCAACGGTTAACGAATTCGGTACACAAATTCTTCTACAGCTGCGCAGTAAGTAACGAACAGAAACAACAACAATTTTGACTAATTACGACAAATTTCTCAGAACTCCGATTAAAAACTGAACGGTCAAAGGCTAAAACTATGTGTCTAGTACCCACACTCCGATCATACAAATACAATGGTTAATGAATCTTAGATCGTTTTTTCCCCATTGTTGTGCAGTTAATGACGAACGAAAAACAAAACTACAGAAAAGAAACAACTCAAACATAGACGGGATCCCTCCGGATCGTCAACAATTAGTTAACGATCGGAGGATGACTAATTTACGATTTCTTGTACCTAAAACTCTGATACTATGTTGAACTAGCGATAAGTTTATCAAACAATAGATGCGATTACGAAAGCTTAGCTTTAAACTAAATACAAGAAGTGAATAAATACTAAAACTATCACGAAACTTTAAAAAATAAACGGGCTTAACCTAAACTAAATTAAACATGCTTAACCTAATTCTAAAAGGTAAACGGTAATTTGAAAGGTACCTCTGACCTCAGTACCATATTTCAGTGGGAAGGTTCCGTCCCACCTACAAGGAGCATCAATGCTGGGTAAATCACATGTCTACAAATCATGCTATATACCGAGACACGGATTCAAATCCCTGACATGTCGGTCATACATGTGGAGTATGATGGCGGTACCACTTGAGCAATGTCCAATTGATCTAATACTGAAAACTAATAAAATCATATATGATGAATCTATAAATGTTAACGTGGAGTGTGCCTGTATTTGTGAGTATGATTTCAATTTTAAAAAATTAAACTATTAACTTAACACTTTAAGGATGTGTTTGACAAAACTAGCTGGAGTTGGAGATGAAGCTGGAGATGGAATCTTGAAGCTGGAGCTGAAGTTTTTATTTCAGAGCTGGAGCTGAAGATTTTATTTTTTAAAAGCTCAGAATTGGAGCATCTTCTTCAATGCTTACTGTATGTGTCTGTACAACAGCAGCAATGTGGTGATCCAAGTTAACTACTCTAGAGGGTGAAGGTTGGGTTTGTTTGGTAAATGACAACTGTATTAGACTCTAGCGGTTCAACATACATTTATTAAAAGATATATAAGGATAACAAGAGCTAGGGTTTCAGCTCAATTCATTCATTCATCTCTATTCATCTTTTTCTCTAAAAGGTTTTGACATCGATAATTAATCTATATTGTGAATTTGATCATCATCTTGGTGATATAAGTGTTTGATATTCATTTAGTCACAAAGTTTAAGTGTATTTGAGAGTGATTCATTGTATTCTTATTCTGGAAGTATTAAATTTTAGTTAAATCGATCTATACTAAGTAACTTGAAGTTTAGTTTGTGTTGATTATGAAAATATAAAAATATACATACCGATAGTTTATACTTTATAAAGTTTAAGTACACGTGCTTTTATATACAATTATATATATTTCACGTTTTTGATTTGTTATTAGAATTCCGCACGAATAACGAATCGATTCAAATCAGATACGTTCACGAGGGGACTTTCAAAGGAGTTGGAAGGAAGGATTCTGGTGAGTATTCGGGTTCGGCTTTGAGTGCGACGTGCATGGGGCGTAGGATGAGTAGATCTAAATCGCGAAGAGAGTCATCAGAGAATAAGAACATCACGTGTTAGAACTGTAACAAGTGAGTCACTTTAGGTATCAATGTCCAAATGGTAAACCGAGTGTAAACACGAGGGTTGATACGACTAAATTAAGATGCGTTGATATGTTGCGAGGAGTTTCTTGTGGAGTACTAGGTAATGGATTCAAGTGCATATTTTCATGTGATTCCTGCATGGAAGAGATGGCGAATTTTAGGTATCATTCCGGTAGGGTTTGTCTTGAGGACGAAAAGATACTTAAAGTTGTAGGTATTGGGGATGTCGTCTTCATAACTAACCTTGGTACGGATTGGGTTCTCAACAATGTGAGGTTCATTCACAAGCTCAAGAAGCGTTTGATTTCGATTGGGCAGTTGGATGATAAATGGTACCACGTTAGATTTGGTGATCAACAATGGAAGGTTATCAAGGGTAGTTTTGTAATTGCTCGCAATTATAAACTTCGCATTATAATGTACTTCCTCTTCCATCGCTTGATCAGCATCCACAGTATTAGTACCCAACACTTTAGTGGCAGAGTCTGAGTTTTCAGACTCTGTGTTGTTTTCTGATTGAGGTTGAGCAGCTAAATTTTCTAGTGCTTCTGCAGCTAATAAATTAGCTTGGTCAATGGCCACCCAATGTAACATTGGAGCAGTTAAGCCAACCTCAAGGGGGTTTATAAAGTTATGAAACATTCTAGCTGATAACTCAGGAACTGGGTTATTAACAAAATCTGCATTTAAAGCCAACTAACTTACAACCTGCATAATTTGCATCTGTGAAACCAATTAGATCAAAATCGGACGACTTCTAGATGTGATTCTTTTAGTTCAGCCTGATATCTAGCACATAAACACGTTGAGCACCTTATATCAGGTCTACTTGCAGTTAAGTACAAAAGTGGTCCAATCATACCTCTATAAAAGTTGTTTGACAAACTCATTTTTCAGATTCATCTTTATGCAACTTATCTGAAGTACTCATAGGAGTTTTCATAGATGAACAATTATCAAAATAATATTTCTTGAGTAAATCATGAACATACTTGCTTTGGTTTATAAAAGTGTCATCAACCTTTCGTTGAACTTGCAAACTAAGAAAGTATGTCATCTCACCCATCATAGACATTTGATACTGTTTAGACTCCAAGTTTGTAAACGTTATAGTCTGAAATCCCATGAAGCTCGTCAGAGTCTGAAACATGTGTCAGAGTCTGAAGTTTTAGACTCATTCTCCATAGTCTGATGTTTCACACTCAGTCGCAAATATTTGATCATGTCATCATATTTGATCATGTCATCATACATATTTGAAAACCTCCAAAATTTGTATCGTATATTTTGTATTCATTCTGAATTCTTTATTTGTGTGCTCTTTATAAGCCTCCTTTTCATACCTTTTCAATAGTTTTTTTTTTTTTGGGGGGACCTTGCATCGAATAAGGTTTACAACTATTATTTGGTTTTAATTTATACATAATGCAAATTATTTTCTTTTGTATTAATTAGGTTACATACTTATATCTATTGATCTTATCTAAAACTGGTTATCAATTCATTGTGGAGTCAATTTTCCAGTCGCCAATCTCTTACCTTTTTTCCTAAACTAAATATAATTTAATTGTAAGATAATACCAAATTGATAGCAAGACAGGGATATTTCTTTTAATCTCATCCTCTCAATACCATTAGAGACTATTGTCATCTTTTTGGACTCTTGTAAAATGTTTTATTTTTATGAATTTATTTTTTTCTTCAATCAATAACTATTAATTAATGAGGCTTATATGCTAATGTCTATAAATATCATCTAAAATGTAAAGTTATTATCATTTTATGAATGGTAAATACGGTTTATATTTACTAATTGTTATTCCGTCCATCCTATAATAATTGTCTCCTAATAAAAAATTTCTTTGATTTAAAATATGTTGACAAAATATCAGTTTTACTCTTATATTTAAAAGAAGTAAGACGTGAACTTTGTAAAAATTAAATGATTAAAAGTAATAAATTAAGTAAAATATGAAGTTTAATGAATTTCAATAATTATTTTATGCAAGTAGATAATTTTTATGGAAGAAATAAAATTAATAATGTGAATAATTAAAATGGAACATAAAAGTACCTATCTTTTTACTAATTTAGCAAGACTGGTAAGTAAGTTATTACTCCATTCTTCCCAAAAAAATGTCCACATTATTATTTATATATCTCTCGACATAATTATACATTTGCAAAAAATAACTACTTGTACTAAATATCATTAAAATTCTCATTTTATCTTTACTTATTACTATCAGTCATTTATTTATTAAATACATTTAGTCAAACCTAACTTTAAAATAAGGGAAAACTGACATTTACCCGATATATTTTAAATCAAACAAACATTGGTGGGATAAAAAATTTTTTGAGACAAAGGAAGTATGTTATGATCAAGTGATTTATAAACCTAACAATTTAAGTACTCTCCTGATGGCAACAATGACTAATAATTGAGAAGAAATTAACGAGGCAAGAAGAAATATAATAATAATTAACTAACGGTTGTAATATGGAGTCAAAAAGTTTCTACTATAAAACGTATATATTTCATTCGCCAACTGTAATAGGAGAAATAAGTCTATACATAACTTGTGATCATCTAGATGATTCCAATCTAACAATTATTTAATATTAACTTTAATTTAACATCGTTCAAACACTTATACTACGTATTTTTTAAATGCAGTATTTATCGTAAATCAAAAAAATTGTTCTAAAACACATTGAGAAAAAAGTTTTTTTTTCATGCTCCTCAAATGAAACCCTCCTCTCGAATCCTCCACGTATAATTTCTGCCATCATAAAATATGAAAAATTCACTATCATTATGCACGACGCCGTTCATCACTTATGCGTAAAAGAAAAGAAAAATATTTTCCATTTTTCTAAAAAACATCTTTTCCGGTTGATAAAATAATGTCATCACATAAATTTTGTTTTTTTCTAATCGACATTAAACTTCCATTCCAAGATATAAAAAAATAAAATAAAAAGTACATTGAATGAAGAAGACGGGGCGGGTAGTAATGTGTAAAAGCAAGGGTATTATCGTCTTTCACTTCTACTTTCATTTCATCTTTAAAGCCCAAAAACTCCACACAACAGAGCGAGCGAGCGAACGACTAAACAAAGAGAACACAAAGGAAAAAAATTAGAATTCACGTAATAAATCAATCAAACAACATGGCAGAACTCCGATTGAATATTTATGATGATGATGAAGAATTTATATATTCAGCATCTGAAATTATTTGTTGCAGAATTTGTCACGAAGCAGAATTTGAAAGTTCTAATTCCTTGGAATCGCCGTGTTCCTGTTCCGGTACCGTTAAAGTAAGTTCGCTCGCTATTTTTCTGTTATTTCTTCGTGATTACGATATTTACGCGTTAAATTGAATCGATATAAATATTTTTCTTATCGAAATTTTAATTGATCGTCACTTTGCTTACGGAAATCACGTTCTCTGTTTCTTTTCCCTTTTCCGGTAGCGAATACGATTAACGGACTGAATTCAACAATTTGTGTTAATTATTTGTATGATTAATATTGATGTAAATTTGTTTCGAATTTGAATGA
Source organism: Gnaphalium uliginosum (assembly GCA_963930675.1). Classification (NCBI taxonomy): domain Eukaryota; kingdom Viridiplantae; phylum Streptophyta; class Magnoliopsida; order Asterales; family Asteraceae; genus Gnaphalium; species Gnaphalium uliginosum. The sequence continues at coordinate 34,397,713 of OZ005680.1, read as the reverse complement.
TGATCAGTTTGCACACAGAGAATGCGTACAGAGATGGTGTGATGAGAAAGGAAACACTAATTGCGAAATTTGTCTTGAGGTTAGGTTTTTATTCAATTTCATGATTTAATTTTGGTTTAATTGATGTCGTTTTGGTTAATCCTGTGTACGTAAGATCATCTGACATCTGTTTTCTTTCTATCTTCTCTTTTATTGGCTTTTAATTTGTCCTGATTGGTTGCCGTACAGACTTCAAATAATTTCGAAAAACAATGCTACTTTGTTTTAATTTTTAATTTTTAATTTTTAATTTATATTTATTTTATAATTTAATTAATAAGAAAAAGAAAAATAGATACAGATTATTTCGTTCTTCCATTAAAACTTTGTATTAAGAAATGCTAAATTCTCGGAACGTTATTTTTGACGAACAACGTCGTTTGTGCTTCTATTTTTTATGAACTGCTTATTTTTGTGTCTATTAAATAAAATGATAATGATAATAATTAAAATACGAAAATGAATTTTGTTGAATATAAAATATTTAATTTGAAGGTTGGTCAAACGGCTAAATACAAGAGATATACTCAACTTTTATATCAAGAAATGTGTTTTTGTATATTCTTTTTCAACTATTGAAGACACGTAATATATTGTATGCTTTTCTTCCTTATTAATTTAATTAAAATAATAGTGTGCTTCTTGATTGATGTATATCTTCTTCTTCATCTTGAAAAGGTTATTTTCGGAATTTCATACATGAATTTGAAATTGACACGACTTTCTTCTCTTTTAATTCAATAATAATAATAATAAATTAAAGTTTGAAAAAAGAACCAACAAACTTTGCTTTTATTACCTATTTCCGGTTTAATTTAACTTTTTTCAAAATACAGACACACTTTTAGCATTTAAGATATTTAATGGTATTAGACAATTGATCAAAATGCTTAGAAAGGTATAAATATAGGACCCATAAAGTCACTTTCATTTACATGAAAAGTAAAATAAAAAGGTTAAAATACGTTACATGACCAATTTATCTTTAACTTTTGTCTTTGTGTAAAAAAAATAGTCTAGTGACATTACCAATGTGATATCTGTCTTCATATGTGCAATTAAAACAAATCATGTAGAGATAATTAGTTCAATCCCCATTAAACATATTTATTTAATCACATATTACCCAATTTACCTCTCTTATGTTGATCGTAAAACTAGTTGGCGGAATTCTCAGAGAGTGGGGTAAAATTTACCCCAGACCCTTTCTTTTTAACAAATTATGATCAACGTTTAAAGCATAAAATATCTAGTAGTAGTAGTAGTAGTTTATTGTTAAATAAATCAAAAGTAGAATGAAGAATTTGGACGTAAGAAATAGTGATTGCTTTGAAAACAAATTTGTTTTGGAAATGAGAAACATGTACCAGAAAAGAAAAAACCCATACCAACTGAAAATGACATGTACTTGTTTTAACAATGCAGAAGTTTGAACCAGGATACTCAGCCCCACCTCCCAAAAAGACCTCATTCGATACCCATGTCACTATTCGGTAACTACTATTCTCCTCCATTTCATTCAGTCTTCAATTATCATATTCACCCATGCCAACAACTATTTATCAAAAAAAAAAAAGTGTTATGCCTACTAAACATAAAAATGCTACACATGTTTAGTTAGATTTCATTTGTTTGTCATTGTCTATTAGGTTTATTTCCGTTACGTATCGCTTAAAATAGAAAACTTGCAATATCATATTTCAGATTCTGATTATTTCTTGTACCAATGATCGATTGGGTCTAACCAAACATATATCTATGTGAGAAAATTAGTATCTTTAAGACACAATTCAACATTAGTGGTTTGCATTTGTATTCACAGCTCACAATTATTCAATCTAAAAATTGTTAACATGGTTGGCTGATCATGGGTTGGATGCCTCAATGAGAAAGGAGGCAGTATCCGTGATTTTAGATGACCAATCTCCGAATAGAATAGAATATCTTATAAACATGTTTTTAAATTCACCGAAAATATTCTTAAATTGCAATGCAATTATCAACCAGGCATGTTTCCTTTATCTTTTTAATTTTAGACTAAAAAAAGTAGCAAACAAGATGTTTCTAGATGCAGCCCCCTTCTAAGAAACTACATAGTTTAGGCTAGGGAGATTTATTTTTTTATTTTTTTTTGAACTTTTATTGGGGTTGCCTATAGAAATTCAATGTTGCTAATTATTTATGAAATAATATTATATTAATAGAGGAAGCCTGGAAGTTCCAAGAACAGATGAAAATCGTGAAACAGTTGCAATTGACGGCGAAGAAGAAGAAAGTTTGGTTGAAAGAGAATACGAAGAATGTTCATCGGCTGCCGATTCAACTGCATCTATGTGCAGAACATTGGCCCTCATTGTGAGTTTAACCTTTTGAACTTTTAACATAAACATAGATAATTAGTAATAAACTTACATATAAAATAGTTGCATTCATAATGTCTATAGAATGCATAATTGCATGTTATTGTTTGAAAATTATCAACAATTATTGGACTAGATTTAGTAGTTATCCAAATATTAATTGCATTTGTACTATAATATAGTAATGTCTTAAAATACTACTTAAAATGTTTATCATACAAAGTATTGTATAATGTTAGCTTAGCTAATATGCTTTTCTTAAAAAATAAATAAAATAAGAATACGTAATACCTTGAAAGTCAAAGTATACTCGAAGGAATGGTATAGTACATATATAGACTATAAGGTAACATGCACATTTTCGTTTGAATTTTTGGTCCTTAAGGTTTGAAAAGTCTGAAAGGGCCCCCTACTATTCACGCGGTATTAAGGTGGCCAACTTTTTAACAACAAAAGAATATTAATGCCAAAACAACTGTTTACCAATTAGCATTAAGGTTCCTACACTTTGATGTGACCACATTTGCAATTTTAAGAAAATAGAAAAAGATGGTGTTCTGTTTGTGATGTTTGAGAATTGAGTGAGAAATGAAACACTTTTACCTGTTAAATACAAGTAGGTACACTGAAAACTATAATAACAAACTGACCAAACTGAATGATGCTAAACTGGCCATGCCTGAGGAGGTCTGTTAAGAATTCTCCAAATAAGGCAAAGCTATAATGAGACCACGTGACATCAAATTAAATGTTCATAGACACGGTACAAATTTGCAGGATTGCGAAGATTATCTGCGTTGTTCTAATTATTATTTGCTTATATTACGAAACATGCAGTTTACGGTACTTCTACTGATCAGACATTTTATTGGGGTGCTACTTGGTGAAACAGGAGATTACCCATTTACCCTCTTAACTGTGAGTATAATCACATTGCTCCTAAATTTGTATCTGTGATTATTATGTTTTAATTTGATTAGATTTGACTAACAGTACTCAATTGGTTGCAGCTACTACTTATGAAGGCTTGTGGGATATTGCTTCCAATGTACTTAATAATGCGGTTAATAGATGTGGTCCACAACAGCATCACTCGTCCAAATCAGGTCTATCCTTGGCTGTTAATCGTGTAGTTAAAGATAAAAGTCTATTTGAGGTGGTAATATGGACAATTTAGGCGGGTCAGGTAAAACGGGCCAAAACAGCATCCGGCAAAAACTTGCCCTTTTCGGGTATAACCCGTCTGGGTCGGGTTACTTACCTACCAATACCGTCTTTGTTCATTTTGTGTTACTTATAACATTATAACATCAGGAATAGACTTTGGATGATTGTCAACTGTTTGACTCGTTTAAGTCTTTAAGATACATTCGTACCTTGGTCAAACTTGCTACCTCTAGATTGAGACGTTGTAAGTTGTACTAAGCTTTTGTGTCGTTTTTATGCAGGATTCTAACAATGGCATCTTGGGTTCCGAGGGGAGACATTACAACGTATAGTTAATATACCTTGGCTGGTATTCAAGAATTTCTTTATTTTTTTTACAACCGGGTTCAAGTAGAAAGTGACATCGTTTGTACTTTTCTTTGTACTAGTTGATAGCTGTATATTTCAGATCTTCCCTTTCTTGTGGAAGCTGAAACACTATGAATTGTAAAGATAAAGAGAATTAATGTAATCTGATAGGCCTTGTTTCGTGCTAAAAAACAATGTACAGCGTTCAGGTACAAAACATGTTATTAGTACAATTGTTTCACACAACCCTATCCATATGTGATTTAGACAAGTTATGCTTCCAAAAACTGAGATTAGACTTGGAATTTAAATTAGTATCATCAAAATTTACACATGTAACACTCATCCAAGCCTTCTTGCAATACTTGCACAAAAATGCCAAATTCTATTGGCTCTTTTAATAACTTCAACTAATTTCCTTGAAGGCATGTTTAGTAGAAAAGCTGTACAAAATTTCGAATAAAATGTCATGGTAGGCATGCCGATTGTTCTACTTTTGCGCCAAAAGTATCTTTGCCCTGTTTTGTAGTTCAATTATAGGATTGGCTGAAGAACCACAATGTGTATCCGCAAGACAATTTCTTAAGCTCTGCAAGAAGACCACCATCTCGTTTTTCCAACGATCATTGGCGGGCTTAGATTGGTACCTCTTCTTACCATACATTGTCTCAAACTCTTCTGACTTGATTGCAGCCTTTTGAAGCACAGCATCAGGTAGTCCTGAAACCATATATTTATCGTTTGAATTAACATAGATATGGAAAAACAATATCATAATAAGGAAAATACCTGCTAGTCTAGCAACGTTGACACCATAGCTTTTGGGGCATGCACCAAGTGTCAATTTGTAGAGAAATGTAACCTCCTCTAGACCTCCAACTCCAATTCCAACTTGACATGCCATGTGACAGAGAGAAACCTACAACATAGAAAGGGGAAACAGAGATTACAACATTGTTTTTAAACTGATCAATACATATGGTTTTAGTTGATATTAGCAACATGCTTTTTATTTGGTTAACTAAAATCAAATGGCCAAAACTCTAGCAAGAAAACTTATGACTAAAGAGATTGCTAAGAATATGATAAAAGTTCATAAAACACCTAGATAATGTTTTAATACCAGCTCCCAACATAGTGAAAAACTGGGAAACGGAGAACAAAGATGCATACATTCGGAATTTGCTGATAATCCAAAGCTAAGTGGTGATAGTGAGTCGAAAATAATCCCCGACACTGGACTTTGTTGACAAAGTGTTCAAGAACAGATGCACTGAAAACAAACAGTTCACCAAATGTGAGAAGCGATGAATAATGAAAGATAACAACAGAAGCATAAGAAAGTTCTTTATGCTTCTATAATCTAGAAGAAACATAGTAACACACGCTATAGCTTGTCCATCTGACGTTGCTGTTCCTCGTCCAAGTTCATCTAATGCCACTAGTGAACTATGTGTTGCTGATGACTGCATCAAGCATATAAAATATTAATTAACACCAACATCCACTCGGTATCACAAAAGGGCAGCCTGGATACCCTAGAAATAGAAATTTCTTGACAGTGTATTCCACATTAGAAAAAAATGTACATGTTACTTTGAGTTAAACAGTTCCCTTATTTATTTGGCAATATGGCACTTACAAAATTACATAGGGAAATCCTTAATCTGTCATATCGAACAAGTCTTTAATTAGAAATGAAAGCAAGTGAAACTGACTGTCTACTACTGTGATGACAGATGACTGTCCATTTTCAGTGACTAAACACTATAATGTTGTAGAGTCATCGAATTGAATATATACTACCTTTTCAGGTCAATAAATGAAGAGAAGAATGTCAACAGAAATCTATATATAGAAATTGGCAAAATGGGCAGGTCAGGTGGGTTGGTAAAGGGTCACAAATCACAATGGTCATTTTTACTGCAGTTAAAGGTGTTGGGTTGGGTCAACCTGCAAATATTTTCATAATACGTTCTTCAAAAGTTTCTAAATATTAACGTGTTCAATCTGAGTATATAACTACAAAATTTATACTATTATCATGATAGTCCGACGTTCAATAATTGACTTAATAGGTTTATGCATTTGATTACACTTTGGATGACTTTGACTCCTTTTACTATTTTTATTTTAGTTAGCTAGACTGTTTCATCCCTTAGAGGTAATAACTAACTCAGTTCAACCCATTTTATAGAAATATGGGTCAACATGGCACCTCTTAATGAAATGATAACAAACTTACAAGCATAGACGCAGTTTCCAGAAGCTCGGTTAGAAAAGTACTCTGGCCTGCCATTATATGGTCTTTTGCACCCATTCGCACAAAGATACGATCAACCGGAGACATCTTAAAGCTTTCTGCAGGCACATCTGCTCCCACCTGACAGAACTAGGGTTAAGAATTATTAAAAAACTTAAAATAAAGATCTAAAATGACCACATGAACTCACCTGGGCCAAAATAACTGCTAAACAAACTTGACGCAGAAGAGTAGACTTCCCACCCATGTTAGGACCAGTAAGAACGATAAATCTGGCATGATCAGAACCACCAACACAAACATCATTTGGTACAAAGGTACCATCCCCGAGAGTATCATTTCGAAGCACAGGATGCCCCAAGTTCTTGGCAGAAAGAAATGGTGATTTGTCTTTGATTGATGGATCCACAATAAGTGGACGACATGTTGGTCCTTCATACAGGTCACTCGCAATTGCTATGCTGACCAGGACATCAAGTTCTGGAAAATATATAATAGTTAAAAGGGTTGACGAGTCAACAAAACCAATAAAGAACAACTTTCAAAGAATTTTAATGTGATTTGAAGATATAAACCTGCAGCTGTAGAAATCAATTGCCTCCAGCTAACATGATGCTCACAGAAGTGCCCAATTAACCTCTGCATGATGCTTTTCAACTTGGACTCTTTCTCAGTTTCAGCTTCTGAGAGCTCCCGAAGATAATTCTTAATAGAAGGAGACCAGTAACGGGAGAATCCCTGGAAACCAAGGATGGAAAAGTAAGGTTTTATTTATTATAATTGACTATATTTTATTTTTTAAGAAAGCCAATCCTACAATCTATCCCACATTGTATATACAAACAACACATATATATACATATTGCCTCCAATGAGGCTTGAACCCACAACCTCATGGTTAGTAGGTTCCTCACATACCGCTAGGCTATAAGCCCTTTGGTGTTAATGCATGCTGTATTCAAGGGACACAAAACGCGATTACTGACGGTATAGTGCAAGATGTAGGTTCACACAATCTTAACCTACAAAATCTACCTTTTTGGACGATTGTAGTTCATAATCGCGAGGGACACTCGCACACAAACTTTCCGGTACTTCGAGAAGATATGAATCCTTTCCCACAGTAACATAGTTTATCTACAGGCGTTATAGATACAGAATTAGTATGGTCAATTGGAAAAGCTATTGATAACCATGAATCATTCTGAGCAAGTAATCTCACTGATGGATCGCCAAGTAATTTCCTTTGTTCCTTCAAGTGCTTTGTCAGATCCGATTCAATGTTTACGACGATTCTGCAAGCTGTGTCGTATTGTTCATCGACCCCCTCCCGAGGGATTATACGCCCTGAATTTTTTGCCTCCACCCAATCAAAAGCATTTTTGAAATGCCTAAAAATTGCAGAAACATCTGGAAGATCTTTACCTGTATATAGTTAACTATTCAAGTTAGATAGCAGAATATACTATTATTATAATTATTATTATTTTAAAGTAATCAGTTGCAATTGTACCAGGTGTTAGTAAGCGATGCAGTAGCCTAGAATCAGTATTTTCGAGAATGATACGTAGTGAAGAGCATGCATTTATAACTAACTCACAGCCACTGAGAACCATTATGAACCCTTGAAGTTGTTTCTTTGCTGCATCTTCATAGAGAACCACTTTACTCGAATTCCTGCCACTAGCTTCACTGCTTCATATAAATTTAATGACCATTACTAACTGAATTGTGTCGATATAAAGTGAGTCCATAATCTGTTTTGACATTACCTGCAAGAAAAGATGTGTGCAAGCAACCGCTCCATGTCTGGAAGCATGGACAGCTCTTTACGGAATTCAAGTGCAAGAGGCAGATTAACCCCCTGAAATAAACTAATATCATATAAAATGTGCACGTACTATGTGCTTTACATGACTAGATAAAGAACTTTATTAACAGATGATTACGTAAAAAACAGGAGAACCTTGACACCGGCTACAGCTTCCTGGCGTTCCATGATTGAGTTTATGTCATATAAAGGTCTAGCAAGCCATGCTTTAAGCAATCTCTTGCCAGATGCTGTCACGCAACGGTTTAGTTGGTCATACAATGTCCTGCATAGATGAATACATCAATTTAGGAGGATTAACTCTTTAACAAACTAGCAAATTTAGAGGTGGCAAGTTGGTCTGATTGGGTGATGGCCAATGGCTCAAAACAGGTTTGTGTTGAAATGCGTATTATTTAGCACGGGTAAAACAGGCTGGGTTGGGTTGACCCACAATCACTTTGTCCACTTTAATCTCTTCATAGATTTATGCATTAATTATGGTTACATAAACAATATCATAAATTATCTAAATCCTTAAACTAACAATTACAAGGTTATATGTATTAGAAATAGACTTTGGGTGACTCTCACCCAGCTGACCCATTTGACTTGTTATCCTATACCTGTTTTTTTATTTTTTTTTAAAAATGACCTGTTTAAAGACATCCCAAATCGATCCATTTCGATGTAAATGGTAGGACTAGGATTAGCCACCTCTAGTGAAAAAAATGCTGCAGGAAGTACCCTTTGGAGTCTCCATTTACACTGTTCTCAAACACTTCGAGGTTCTCTAGAGCCGTTGCATCAAGAATCATATATGGTTTTCTGGTGCAATCATTGAGCCCAGAACATGGAAGTATCTCGAACTTTGCAAATCGAAGCAATGACTCATCTAGGAAGGCCTTTTTCAGGTAGAATAGAGTGCCCCCAAGGGCTGAGAGAGCATACTTTCCAATTTTTCCTGCAGTCATTAGCTCACAGAGAGCTTCTGGTAGGTAAGCATTATTCGAAGACGACAGGGATTCATTTGAAGATGATGAAACTGATTGATTACGAATACGCTGATTAATCTGCTTGATTTCACGAATAGTTTTCTCAGAATCCCAAAATTCTTCAAGAGGCACCAATTCATTTATAAGAGGCCTTCTTGTTTGCCTCAGAAGTACTCTTTCGGTTTCTGGGCTGAGCAACTTGCTAGGTTTTATGATTTCCGCTGGTCTTAATTGAGACAATAAACAGCTTAATGCACTGCACTCTGGATCATCTTTGAACTGTAAAATGGAAGCATCAGTTTTCATGTACTACATTTAATTTCACTTCTCGGGAATGATTAATAGTGATGGAAAATTGGGCAGTTCAGGTAACAGGTGCAAGTCGAATGGCCATTTAAAGAAACTATAGATGAATAATGCACTGATTTTGATTACAACAACAATATTATTATTCAAATAACGTAGATCTATATTGTACTTAAAGATATACATGGTTGATGTTCAACCCGTTTTACCCATTTAACCTGTTCCCCTTTAACTAATTGCTTAATATTTCACCCACTTGAGATTTAAGAATACCGAGTTCAACCCATTTTCAAGTAATTAAACCTAAATAGCCACCTCAAGACAGACTAATGATCTTTTGTCACAATTGCAACAAAGCTCCAATCACTGGATGAAGTACATAAAACCAACACAGTAAATTCCATTCTGCATTTAGTTCATACCTCTCCAATGATGATCTTGCTTGTAGCAACATCAACTACACAAACACCATATATTCTATCATCATGCTGCTTTTCTGATGCTTGATAGCATTCAGCAACTGCAAACAGGTAAGAAGCGTCTGGATTGGTCGACAGCATTTCACCATCAGTCAATGTTCCTTTAGTGATTACTGCACATATTTCACGTTTCACAACCTAGAAACAGACACAAATGTCAAAATCCAAGATCAAAAAAGCAATACTTATGTAATGCCTCAAGAAGCTGTAGTGTATGAATGATAGCAACCTTATCTTTAGATCCCTGTTGTTTGCGACGTTTCTCAAGCTGGTCAGGTGTCTCTATCTGCTCAACAACTAGAACACGGTAACCCTGCTCCATCACAGCAATTCAAAAAATAATTATTCACAATGACTAAGATACTAAGTTAAACGAAAGCTAAAGTGGTCCAATGTAAGGAATCGAGAACTTGGGAGTAATAACCTTGCGAGCCAACTTCTCAACGTTAGATTCAAAATTCTTTTCTGGGAATCCACAGTGTGGCTGGTCACCCTGAGAAACAGTAACCTCAGTGAAAAGCATAAAATAACGGGAAAAACATTATTTCACTCAGAATGGACCAGAGTTTCGATTTCCATTAAAGCCGAATCAAAGCATTATCAAGTGCATTTGTATCATTACAAGAAATTATGAAATGAAAATGAAATTTAGTATGATAGGCTAAAAGTCAAAATAGTAAACAAATTACAAACTTCTGTTTTACCTTCATATACTGCAAATCAAGTTCTTTTGCTCCAACATGCGCATCCATTTCAAACAGCTCATAAAACTTCCCCATCTGATTAGTAGCACGGAGTAAGCAGGCATCCATGAAAAAAAAAAATTGCTGATATTCATTCCATATTAAATAGACTAATTACCTTAAAAAATAGAACCTTGTCCATATGCATAGACTTGAACTCCCACCATTGCCTCTATAATCAACAAAAAACATATCACTTCAATCAGTCACATATTGCAATACAATTTAACCCCTTGTTAGTTGTCAATCACACACCAAATACCTGGCCACCAGTTAATTTGTTCAGGAATTGGGGAGGCAAGTACAAAGTTTTTGGATCATAATTTTCATCTGCAGGGGATCTTCTCTGGGCATCCTTCCGGTCCCTGCTCAAGAAGGAGCTAGAGTAAGCAACATGTAACAATACAGCACCAAAAGCAAGACCGACATAAATAGCAAACAAACCAAAATTCAGTAGATCAACTATAAAAGAAATGAAGGGATAGTTTGGCATTATTTTCGCAACTAACAAGTAGTAACACATGCTTATGAAAACTCACACAAACATTGAACTAACCATATGATATTTTACTGTTTTGCCAGGGTTAATAAGAAAGTGAAGCTGAAGTTGTTAACTTTTACACTCCATCTAAGATGAAGCCATTCTAGATAAGGTTTGTCATGATTAACCAGGTTGTTAATGGCAACTTGTTTTAACAAATCATTACAATAACAGTAATTACTTAAAATGAAGAAATTAAGAATTTAATTAATACTCAACTACTTACTTCCCAAGAAATCTGAATTTCTCTTCTTCTCGTGCTGTAAATCTCTCAGCTTTATCACCCACTTGAACATTGTCAACAATAGCAGATGCCTTCACACCTGCTGCTGAACATATGATAATTCTTAAACAAAAGACTATCTTAATCCTAGGCTTAGTCTTAATCTTTATCTTTAATCCTAATAAAAGCAAGAGATGATGACATCATCTTTTTCATATTCAACCAATCAAAATCTCCAACTTCATCAGAAATATTATTTATGACATCCCTTTTTGATATAAACAAGTACTACATAAATATTAACCTCATTCATATTTATACACATGTGTTATGTATATACATCAAATACAACAACGTCAACTTCAAACATATCTATACACGTGTTATATATACATAAAATATACAACTTCAAAGTCTTACAAAATGCAATTAAATATTATCAATAACTAACTAAGATATTTTATAACGTTTTACTTATTCAATCCGAATTTTAATCGGGATTTAAACTAGTATACTAACAAGTGAAGATCTAAAGTACTAACGAATAAAAAAGGTAAACTTGCACAGGGCATCATGTATGATATAAATCCAGCAGATAAATTTTCCATTTAAAAACACAATCTATGAAATGAAAAACTACAAATACTTATACTCACAATTATTATTGTTTGAAAGTATTGGAGATTCACTCTTTATCTTCTTAACAGAATCTGATTTCGTTACGGAGCTCTTTCGCTTTTTAACAACAGGCGTTTTAGCCTTAACATCTTCCTCTTCTTCATCTTCCTCATCAACCAAACCTAAATCCTCCATTTCATCATCAATAACTTCCTTATCAACATTCATTCCCCACTCCTCATCATCCGAATCATCATCATCACCACCACCATCTCCAACCTCACCGTCATCATTTTCATCATCGATTGAGAACCGCCTTAATCTCCGAAACCGTCTAACCTCATCTTTCAACAACTCAATCTTCTCTTTTGATAAATCCAAAAGCTCTTTTTCAGAATCATCATACTGAACCAAATGCTTACCAGAACTCTTATCAAATGATTTCACCCAACCTTCGTACCAAACCTTGTCTAGCGGCCAATAAACCCTAATTCTTCGATTAACTACTTCTTCGCCGTAGCTAGGGTTTTGTGAATCGGTAGCGGGTGTTGATGGCGATTGACCGATGACTAATGCAGGTTTCTTACTAGGCTTAGTTTGAAGAAGTGACGGTGTGTTAGGGTTAGGTTTAGATTTAGGTTTTAATTTAGGGTTTGAAGAAACAGGGGATGGTGATTGTGAAGGGGAAGTAGAGGAAGGTGATTTCGTGAAGAAAGATGTGATTTGACGTTGTGGATTGACGAGCGGTGACCGGCCGTTGGTTGGTCGCCTGAATGCCATTTTCAATTTAACTACGATGTGAATTCAGTGTGTGTGAGTTGTATGTGTATGTATGTATGTATGTATTTACAAGAAGGCGGGAATTTAGGGAACAAAATCCCGGGAAGAAATATGGGCTCGATTTGGCGGGAACTCAAGTAATCGTTGATGGATGTGTGACTGCTCCTTTCGAGGAGTAGCAGTCGTAAATATAAATTTTGAGAAAATTTCTTACATGGTTTAGTCGACTCAAACTTTGACTACTCGCGGTTATTTTCAGACTTTTTTCCCCTCCGGAACAGACATTGATCCCCATAAATGAACCACAGCCGCAGTAATTATTAGCCAATAATCTTAAGCCACGTAAGAAATTTCGCAGTCAACTCTAAATCCGACGGTCAACGAATAATTTCCCCAACTTCTTTTCATATTTAAATACCCGCAGTTTATCCTAATATCTCGCATGTCCCTTCAAAATACAGCGGGTATTTGCCATTTTTCGAATTGTGTGTCTGCCGATTTTGTTGAAAGGGACTGCGCTTGTTATCTTGTTCATTAATCGGAGAAAAAGTGGTCCCAATCGCCAGCTTTGAATGGATATGCAGGATCACATGAACACGCCAAAATCGCGTACCAACACGAATATATTATCTTTTTCTCGGTTAAAATCATTGACACAGCAACTTAGTTGCGAACAAAACCAAAACCCCCTGCCATATTTATGATTGAGTTGCCGAAAATCGCACAAACATTCCGGAATTGCAGGCAAAGAACGAAAAACAATTATTCGCGCTTGAAATCGAAGAAAAAATAACTTGAATTCGAAAAATGGCAATACCCGCAGGTATTTGATTGGATATGCGGGATATTACAATAAACCGCGGGTATTTGAATTTGGAAAGTAGCTGCGGGAATTCTTCATTGACCGCGGGATGTTTTGTTGGCTGCGGGATTTAGTGTACAAGATGCGTCATTTTCTGCGGGATCACCATAGCGACGAAAAAAGTTCTGACACGGACTATAGGAGGAAAATACGTGCGTTGACTGACCATGTCATAAATTTTCTCATATAACTATGTAAGTTAATTAAATTAAAATTAAAATGAAAACAGTTTTATACGTTTGAGACGAATTTTAGGACAAATTGCATAGATCATAGGGAGTGGGATAAGGTGTCACAAAGTGATAACGGACCAAGTTTAAGTGATCATCCTCAAAATTGGTTGACAAAATAGTTGGATCAAGATGGTGGCTACCACTTTAAATGGTAGCTGCTTTTTGTTTTTGTTTTATTTATTTATTTATTTTGTGTGTGTAATTATTTATAAAGGTAAATTTTGTTTTTGTTTTTATTTATTTTGTGTGTGTAATTATTTATAAAGGTAAAAAATATTTAAATGTGAGTTTAATTTTCAATGCGATAAGTACGAGTAAATGTATATTTATTGTTATTTCAATGTGAAAATAGTGTAGCACTGGTGTGTCTAGCTTTTTTCGAATGGTGAAGTGACCACTCCCCTTGAATCCTGCCACCTTTCTCGTGGATCATCCTGAAACCACAGGATGATGGAAATAACAAAGCATAATTGATTGGTTGCTTGTTGTGACAGTCAAAGTCTAACATTGTCCCACTTCCCTCTGGATCTTGGTCCATGATCCTTTTGATTAATAGAACTCGAAGAGGAAGTAAGCTTATGGTTGAAATGAGTCTTGGTTCGGTACTTGGCCATGGACATGGAAACCCTCAATTTTGTACAACAGGCCCCGCGAGTAGTCGAACAAATGTGCTCTTAATAGAATGTATTAGCACAAATGTCTCATTTACTAATTTTGGATCGTAGAAACATCCACTAGTAAAAATTTGAATATCACCACCTCCCTTGAATTGTGGTGAATTGTCGCCTTTCACACACGACTTAGATGTACAACTTTCAGCATCACACTCAACCTTTTCAATCTTCGCTATCTCTCGCAAAACCTGACCAAAATGTGACTAAAGATCCTCAAAAAGAAGATACACATCACTGTAAATGTGTTGGTCATGAGATATGTGATCGGGCACGAAAAGATATTTAAGAGCACAATGGGTCCAAGTATAATAAAGAGTGAACTTGTCTAATTTTTCAAAAATAAGAAGACATAGACGAAGAAAGTAAGCAAAAGTCTTGAGATTTCGGTGAAGGCTTGGGTCTAAATGATGTTTCATGCGAAGAGCAGTCAGATGATGAGGACACTAGTAGGGGCGAAGCCATCACATTTTTTTATAAATAGTGAACAATTATATGAATATCTCTTAATAAAAATAATAAGCTTTAATCACAAGCTAACAAGTAAGCTTTTAAAAACAATCCTCGTAAATTATCTAATAATCTAATGATTATAAACGCAAATAACTGTGTCATACAAACATAAACTAAACAAAATTAAACATTATAATAAAATTCATGGTTATAACGTGTGCATTTTAAGATGAATAATCTTTATTTTCTCTAAACCTTAACTTTCACTAGAAGTTTAAAAATCAAATATCTCACAATGTTATAACTAAAATTTTAAAAATTACTTATTCAGAATCAACGTCTTTTTCTCTTCGATTAGACATCCCACAAGCTATACTTTCGACACACTTCTTTTTTTCATTTTTATCGGGTCTTAGAAAATACGACTTATATAATCAAATGTGATTTTATGTATAATTACATGCGATTTATGATAAAAATATAACATTGATACACGATTTTTCATCGATAGTTGATGTTAACTCACACATGATTACAACGTAATATTCATTCACATAAATAACTATATATAAGATTTAAGATTTGATTCGTTTACAGCCAAAATCACATATGATTATTGATTTGAAGTTTAATCACATTGGTTTTTAAATGAAGTATATGATAATAACTGACAATTCACATGTGATTTCACCTTTATATTTATTTACATATATAATTATAGAAAATTATTTGAAATCCGTATTTATCTACACTTTAATCACATGTGATTACTAATTTAATGTTTAATCACATTTGATTACAATTAGTTTTTTTGTAGGTTTATTAAATTATCAAATAAAATTATTTTAATGTGATTTTAAACTTATAATTTGTAAATTTGGTTATTTACATATGATTATAGCTAGTAATTTAAATCTTATAATTTGATTGTAAATATAATCACATGTAAGTGTTAAATCACAACATTACGTATTTCAAACACCCATTAGAAAATGAAAAAAAAAAAAAGTTTGTCTGAAGTATTTCATGTGAGATTTTTAGTTAAAGATAAAAAAAATGTTGATTTCAACGTTATAATTTTTATAATTTATAGATATACGGTTTGTGAGATATTTAGATTTAAAAAAAATGGAAATAGGTAATTGAAATGGAACAATCCTATTGATTCATGCATTCTTATTTTTTAGCATTCTTTATTGAACTTTTCTCATTTATAGAAAATCTATCGATAATTCCTACGGCTTTAATATTTCTATGGATATGGATTATAATGATTTGTTATGACTTGGCAATATAAATTTCTATCGAAAGGTAAACTAAATAACTAAAACCAATGATGTCTAACTTCAAAATTGAATAACAAAAAGAGAAGTTAACGAAGGTATATCTGCTATGAGCTATACATCACAGAATTATCATTTGACGAACGATTCAGAAACAAACATTCTAGAAAGGTATATCTAAAAACTCAATCTCTTATATATTATAACTAGGGGTAAATCCCCGCGCTTCGCAGTGGATAACTTTGACAAATACTTTAATCAGCATTTATTTCTATTGATTAAAAAAGAATTTAAAATTTAGCTTTACTAAAATAAAATAAAATAAAATTCGATTAGTTTAATCAATCAAAAAATGAAGACTCTACTTTTATCAACAAAAATACACTAATAATATACATGTTGTACTTAACTCAACCAAAATGAGAATCATAATCATTTTGAAGCACGTCTCCTTGGTCTTACCCGTGTTTGGAACAAACAATTTTCAAATGCAACATTCCTTAAACAAATACCTTCTATCATTCCTTTTCGTTCCTATTTTCATTCTCATATATCAAAATCCTTAATCCAAACACACCCAAAGTAATATGAATAGCAAACTGTAATGCTAAATAATATACACCACTTAAACAAACACCTTCTACCATTCCTCTTCATTTTCTTATAGATTAGATTCCTTAATTCAAACCCAATGATTTAAAATATAAGCAAATTATAACATAATAATTTTATATAGAACAATAACAATACAAACAATAGTATGAGTTATTACTCCATATCTTCGAGATCTTTAGATCATATTAATACATTCAAATCTTTATAGTAAATAGTTTGTATTTAAAAATAACAATCCCGAACAATATATATATATATATATATATATATATATATATATATATATATATATATATATATATATTACTCCTCTATGCAACACAAATTTAGAGTAGAAGCTAACATATCGTAACAAAAAAAGGATGATTATCTATTGAATTAGATTATACATCACATTCGCATGATAATTTTTAACTCTATAGATTAAAAATGATAATAACAAAGCTAGATATTAAATTTAGTAAAAATGCATAAGATGCATATTATTGCATTGACGTAAAATTTTATTTCATTATCAATTTTTAAATTTCCATTACATGTTGAAATATAGAAAAAATTAGATGACCCATGAAGTTAAAAATTTAAATATAAACAATTGTTGTTAAAAAAAACTCATAATAAAAGGTGAATACAACAGCAACAACAGGAATAACCACTGAACCAACTATTCATAGATAAATGACATTTCTTTTTGAATATATATAATCTAATACTTAAAAAAGTGCAGATTGAAAAAAGAAAAAGGGAGGTGGGGCTCGAACTTCGGACGTCCCGTATAGATCAACTCCAAAGAACCACCAAGGCAGCAGCACAATATAGTTGAACTCTTTCCTAGTTTATTATTTGATTAAACTAAATATATATATGTTGTATATTGGGTGCCTAAAAAAAAGAGTTGTAATCAAGGATCGAACCCGTACCAAAATGAAAGAAAAGAGGTCAAATACGGCGGGCGTGAACCACTGAGCTACATCAACACATGTTATTTAATTTACATCTAAAATATATAAAATACAACATTTACATGCCACATGTCAACTTTTTAATGGAAACGTTACTATTCATCAGGTTCTTAATTGTTATTATTTATAATGGCACAATAACCAACACAATAAGATATTATAGTTATAGTTGTTTATGAAAATAAAGATAGAATTAGGATTCATGTACGATACAGTAATACATAGAACAACTAGGCCTGTAAACGAACCGAACGTTCAGCGAACAATTCACGAATCGTTAGGCGGGAAGTTCGTTTATGTTCGTTTGTTTTGTTATATGAACGAACATGAACATAGCCCTCGTTCGTTCATTTACATTCGTGAACGTTCGCTAACATATTCGTGAACGTTTGATAAGATGTTCATTTGCTAACTAATAGTTTAATTAAATAAATACATATTTGTATATCTTATGTTAATCTCATTTGAATTCTATTATAATAGTAGTAAGCATTTAGATATTTTCATGCTAAATATAATAGTATTAACTATTTATATATTTTTACTTTTCACATTTCCCTTCCATATTTTTCTCTCACATTTTCTCTCCACTCCAACACACCTTACCTATCTCCATTCACTACTTCCAGTCTCCCACATATCCCTCCCATATTCGTTCTTTTGTGTTCGTGAACAAACAACTTTTCTTAGCGAACGAACATGAACAACAAAATTTGTTCGCTTATCCATTCATGTTCGTTCATTTGTTCGATAAGATCTTAATGAACGAACACAAACAGGCCTCGTTCGTGTTCGTTCAGTCCGTTTACAGGCCTAAGAACAACTATTAGACGATCTAATTTCATATTATCTTAAAAACATTATTTTGACTACACACGAAAAGTAGAGATTTATTTTCTACAAAAAATATAGTGTATTTTGGAAAAATTATGAGAGAAGAATCAGTTCCTATTGAATCTACAAAAGGAGATATCGTAATCCGATTAATTAATAAAAACAAATTATTGACATAATTAAATTAATGAATGAAAAAGATAGATGTTAGATTGCTCACATACACATATAAACTATACAAGTAATATTGAAAAACACATTTAGGGGGTGTGATACACCAATTGAATTAGAATTGAGAGATGAAAAAATTATTAATAGAAAGTATAATAGCACGAAGTAAAGGAAACTTATTAGAAGGTAAAATAAAATTTAATGTTAATATATGGATTAAGCTAAAAAGATAAAGATTTAAATAAAAGTATTACCATTAGATATGAATTATTAAGAAGAAGATGTATGAATAACGGAATTACCCATTTACGATAACTTGTCAGATATATTGTAGTCCAATGAGTTTAGAGACCGTGAGAGTTTGAATCAACTGATTTGGAGCTCGGATGAGAAAGTTATGATTCAAACCGTGAAGTCTCGCATAAACTTCAACATTCTTTCAGCTTCCATCTTTTCTTCAGTTTTCGATCCAAATTTCTCACCTTTCTTATATATTCCCCGAATTGACCCTAATAACACAATATAAAGAAAATAGGTATCGATATATATCATTTTACTATTAAATTAAACCTAAAAATATAGATATTGCTACTGAAAAACATGTATAAAATAGACGCTATAAATAGCAAATAAAATTCCATACAACATTAAAGATAGGGAAAATGGCCCAAAAAGGTAACTAACTTGTCAAAATTTGACAATAAAGAAAATATGAGTTTTGTCGATGCTCAAAAAGGACTCGCATTTTAAAATCGTACCATAAAAGGATTTAAGTTGTCATAAAAGTTCAATTAAGGGTAAATTATCGTTTCATTTGTAAAACGTGCCATAAAAGGATTTAGTATTTTGAAATCGTGCCATAAAGGGGGTTAAACATTTTGAAATCGTGTCAAAAAAAGATTAAACACTAAAAATAAAATTCGGGTTTAAACACTCAAAAACTAAAATTTGTGTTTATATCGAATTTTTCTAGGTCAAAAATGTCATGTATTAATTGAATATTTGAGATTTAAGCCACACATCATCTAAAACCGATCAACAATTGAAAGAGAAAAAATGAAACAGTAGTTACACCTTTAATTGAATTTTTTTTTTGATAACATAAATTCTTTTATGGCACTATTTTCAAATGTAGGTCCTTTTTGAACATCAGTAAAAGTGATATTCCTTTTATTGTCAAATTTTGACAAATTTGTTACCTTTTCGGGCCCTTTACCCTTAAAGATATCAAGGAATTTAAAGAAGAATGCCAACAATTATTAGAAAACGGAATAACTAGCGAAATTTCAAGCCCTCACTCAGCATCAACTTTCTATGTCGAAAATAAAAATGAAATAAAACGAGGAAAAAGACGAATGACTATAAATAGGAAGCAACCGTAGGAGACTTATATAAATTACCTAGAAAAGACTATATTTCATAAATATTTAAAGGAAATACACATTTTAGCACATTTGATGTAAAATCATGATATTGACAATTACATTTGGATGATTTAACAAAACCTCTAACCAATCAGTTTCATGTCTCGCTTATATTGATGATATTATTCTTTTTACAAAATGAAATGAACAAGAACTTATAAATGCAGTATCAATAGTTTTACAACGAATAAAAGAAAAAGGATTGGTTTTATCAGAAAAGAAATCCAAATTACTTCAAACCGAGCTAGAATATTTGGGGTCAAAAATAAGAAGGATTGAACTATTTCTTTAACAAACAATACTCAAGAAAAATTAGAACTTTTTCTCGATAGACAAGAAAATCGGAAACAAATTCAGAGATTTTTAGGATGCTTAAACTATATTGTTGAACAAGGTTTTCTAAAAAAAAATTGGCCAAAGAAAGATATTGCAAAAAAAAAAAAAAAAAAAAAAAAAGATTTCTGAAAAAATTTGTTGGGAGTGGACAATTTCCGATATTCAACTAGTTCAAAATATTAAATCCTTTGTACAATATTACCCGAATTATATAATACAGAAACAAAAAACTTTTTGATAGTCGAAACTGATGCCTCAGATGATACTTGAGCCGGTTGTCTAAAAGCCATCTATAATGGCAAAGAACCATAAGGATTGGATAGGGGCAGAAATATAACTCCCCAGTCCAATCCCGGAAAACAAATTCTAGAACTAGCTCTTTCGAGCAATGGACAAACATCTATTTTAAAAACAGAAAGATACAAGTACAAATTGTGTAACTATATCTCATGTACTTTTACACAGACAGAACAAAAATACAGTACTCATGAAAAAGAAACATTAGCATGTTTACGAACATTAAAAATTTGAAAATTGATCATCTACAAACAAGATTCAAACTTTGAACATATTCTAAGTATGTAACATGTTTTTGGAGGTACAAACTTCACGAGGACTACAACAGAGGCCGACTCATTCGTTGGAAATTATAACTACATCAGTATCACCCATATTTCAAATATATAAAAAGTGATAACAATAAATAACCGATACACTCACAAGAGAATGGAAGCAATAACAAAACAAGTTCAACATCAACTGCAATAAAAACGAGAACAAATAACATCTCTATAGAAACAACTAGCAGCTGCAACCAAGGAAAAACAAGAACTATAAATGTGCTCATCAAAATTCTTATCCCAGGAGGATAGTATGAAAACAGAAAAAACTGAAAAGTAGAAACGTCCACCTCCACACAACCTTTTACAACTCAAAGATTACAATCGGAATCACAAACAAAAACAACTTCCCCGTCATCTGTAACACCAACAAACAAAACACAAGTAGCATCATCATCTACGCCTATAAAAAATGAAGTTATTCAAATTGAAGAAGAAATACTTCAACAACCAAATCATGACAAATGAAAATGGTACTGATAGACACTTATTGTGTACATCATATTTGTGCTCTATTCATACACAAATGCATTTATTAATACTTGAATTGTAGTACTTTGATTAGCTTTTATGTATGTAATAGGTATGGACGCAAAGGAGATAAAAATGACATTTTAGGGTGATGAATTGGATGGAAATGCAAGCATACAAGAGGATGAATGAAGACACCAAAAGATCAATGCTTGAAGTGATGAAAATTATGAAGAAAATGGTGAAAGTGGAGCTATTTAGCATTACTTCGAATGCCTTTCAAAAGGGAGTAATATTAGTGGAATTGAAAAAGCAAAATTAAATCAAAAGGAGTAGAGTTACTTTCTCTCTCCTAAATTCTTGACAAAAATTATGGCTTTAGATGCTGGGGGATTGATTCCAAGAATTTTTATCACCCTCTCTCTCCCTTAGGCCATTTTCACCTCCTAACTTCAACCTACATCAAAACCCTAATCCACCATAACTACCAATCATTCATTCATCAATCATTAAGCTTTTGAAGACTATGAAGATTTCATCATTAATCAAGATGATTTATACCATAACTATAGCAATGGGAGACTAAACTCTTTGTAATCACTTTCGATAAAACTAGGGTTTATGATTTAACCGTTCTTTTTATTGATTCTAGTTTGTGTGAACATGAATTGTGAGTTTACATGTGATTTGAACTTATGATTTTTGTTCTAATATATATTGATTTGATCATTGTAAGACAAGTTATAGCAATTCAATCATTCATGCCGAATCCAATTAGCTAAGGGACTAATACGGTGATTTGAAAAATATAACTTGTACCCAAAGTGTGTTAAATTAATATGTGTTATAGCACAAACATGATAATCAATTGAAGGGTGCATCTATTGTAGAAATCCCTATGAATCGAAAGTGATTGCTTTTCTCTTATTAGTTTATAAAATTTAATTTTCAATTGCTTTCTTTAGTTTAAGTTATTAGTTATCTTAATAGCAATTTAGTAGTAAATGATTTAACTAAAATAAAACTTCAAAGAATTTACTTTTATTGTTTAAACTCTAGCTATAACCACATACTCCTCGTGGATACAATACATGCTTACCTATCTAATATAAGGTAATTAGTTTCATTTTTTATTGGTACTTTTACGCCGATCAAATTTTGGCGCCACTACCGGGTAGTTAGTGCGCTTATAGCTTAAGTTTTTTTTTCACTATCGTTATATTTGTGATTATCCTTCATACAAAATCATAAGCCTGTTAGGCTCATGAGATTGTAATTGTGTCTTAAAATCTTATCATTATCTTTGTTCTCTTTAGTTTAACTTGAGTAGCTTTACTGACAATTCATTTAGCTTGTGGTATTACCCCTACGCGATATAGTTTTTGGTGCTTACATGTTTTTTTACTCCTATAGATTGAGGAGGGATTTTAGGAAAAATTCGATGATCTAGTGTTGGTAATATTGAATTCAAAATGGAAAATTTCGAGGGCGAAATTTATTTTTGGGGAGTAAAGTGTATACGCGTGAAGTTGTGCGGTGATTTGACATGACCGAGATCGAAAGTCGATGTTAGTAGCAAATAAATACACGTAGATTTATGCACACATAATTCCTAGTATATAAACTATATGAAGGTTCATAGTTTATAGTCTAGGTCGAGTATTCCACCTAGTTCTCTATAAACAATGGCTCTGATATCAATCTGTCACACACCGTCTAAGGCGGAAACACGAGGTGCGACGGACGACTAGATCATAACACATTGATATAATAAAAAACACTAAATGCAATTCAACAACGTGTCATGATATTGCCCGGCACAAATGGCGTCTTGTGCCGTTGTCAATCATTATCACAAGTACATAGTCATAATTTCATAAGAATCGAATCGTCACATCGCCAATATAGTATAACCGCATATGGTCAAACATTCAATCTCCCAAGTCTCAAATGCAGCCTAGAAGCCTCGCTAAAGCCACTAAGTCTCAAGCTCTTTATTCTGATTACCTAAAAAGAAATGCTCGAAAAGGTCTACACAAAGGTTGGTGAATTTCGCAGATTTAGTTTTGACTCACATAAACAGTTGTTGTGTAGTAAGTATGATAGTAGTAGGACAAATGAAATGAAATAGTACACGTAAGTGAAATTAATGCAGTATGATTTTCATGACCATCGTTGCGTTACAACGCTTGCTTGATTGACTGATTGATTATATTCACCCACGGATGGATAACCCAAAAGTGAGCTAGGTCGCAGCCCAATAGTACTATTGATAAATTGATTGATTGAGGTCCTATTGTCCTTGGTCCAGCAGTCCCAAGACTCAATATGTTTGTTGCATGTCGTCATTGCCCCAAGTGAGCAAGACTCAGCAGTATGATATTGACCGATCCAGTATTGCATATAGTTCCACATTGTAAGACACATTAATTCACAGTGCACAAAT
The DNA here is from genome assembly GCA_963930675.1 of Gnaphalium uliginosum. Taxonomy (NCBI): domain Eukaryota; kingdom Viridiplantae; phylum Streptophyta; class Magnoliopsida; order Asterales; family Asteraceae; genus Gnaphalium; species Gnaphalium uliginosum. The sequence continues at coordinate 34,373,660 of OZ005680.1, read as the reverse complement.
CATTCATTATGTCCAAAAATGAAAACAATAAACTCACAGCAGTTGAAAATAAGTTGAACATCTTTTTCCCCCAAGTGAAAAGTAAAAGAAAATGGGGCCACGAAACTCACCTTAAGCAAAGCAAGCAAGTGTTCCCAATTTAGTCCGTATGGCGATCTACAAACATGTACATATTCGTAGGTTACAATCTAAACAAGACTAAAAGTCTTTCCTTTGTATCCTATTTTGATGAGTTACTCTAGACTTCCTTTCTCCCTATATTTCCTTAGGTGTTAACGAATCTTAAGACTCCATTAATACGAATTATAACACTTAGTTTCTATAGTTGATTCAAGACTTAGCTTGATTCGGTTTTACTTAAACTTTCGTGAAACTTTTGAGTGCTTTGTATTATGTTCAAATGATCTTATTAGACTTTCAACTTTTAACCACATACCCTCTAAGGTGTTTAGAACTTAAAATAATTATTTCACAATTTATCTCATCAACTTCTATTTTTAAAAAATTTCCAAAATGGCTTACTCCCAAATAGTTACAGTTTTGACTTATAAAACGTTATATAAAATTTATCATATTTTATGAACTCTAAAAATTCCCATATTTTTATACTAGATAGTTGACACATTCAAATTATTCCAGAAAAGGTTTCATTAATAAATTCGAAATATCAAATGCGTTATGTCACCTTAAAGTTGACCCAATTTATAAACCGAAAACTCAGTTCTGACCACTTGACTTGAATCACTCTGTTGACCAACCAAACCTCAGTATTTTGACATGAGACCAATTGCAATAGAAAGTATACATCTTGCACTTAGATTTAGACCAAAGAAACGTCCAAAAACATTAGGTTTTGACCAAGTTATGACTCCGCGAAAATGACTATAGAATCTGTCCAGATTCACAATTCCTTCCCAATTGACTTATTCGACATCAAAAACGTTTTTCACAAAGATCAAATCAACAATTTTAATCCTAATATCAACATACTTTCAGTTTACAATATCATTAACCCAAATTATCCACACATTCATCAAAAGTTGGATTCCAATGGATAGATAATCAAATAAATCGATAATATGATTGAATCGAAAAATTAAGGTTAGAGATCTACCTTAGAGTGTGCATAGGATGAGATTTCTTCCTAGAATCTGTAAGAACAAAGAGTATGAGTCCCTTGATCACGTTTATGAAAGAAAACCCAAGAGGCATCAGATGAAAACGTTGAGAATCTTACCACCGAAAGCGTATAACGAGGATTTCGATTATTAGGAGTAATTAGGGGATTAAAACCCTTTAGTTTGAAGTGATTTGAAGAGAAATTCGACTGAGAATGGGGTTAGGTGCGGCTAGAGTTCGTTTAAGGTTTGTAAAAGTCAATTAGGGTTAAAGACTTGCGAATTTATAGTTGCAGACCTCCAACCGGCGGTTGGATTAGCTCAACCGGCGGTTGGGCTGATCCATTTGCGACCCACGCCTATCCAAGTGGCGGTTGTGCTTTCTCCAACCGTCAGTTGGGTTTAAAAAGTCCAAACGCTCTAAATTTCGAATATGTCGTAACCCTCTAATTTATGGTCGTTTGGGCTATTGAATCGACTCAATCGGAGTACGGATGAGAGAGTTGTGGCCCAAACGGTGCAGCCTCGCAGAAAACTCAGCTTTTATCTTCTTAACGTATTATATCTTTGTTAATTATATGTTATATATTTTTACTTAGCCTATTATATAAATATTATTGTATGAGCTAATATTCTTATTACTTATGTTTGTAGACTTAGGATCTTATTATCATACGTTCGTATACGTTTTTCGCTCAATAGTTTTCGAGTGTGAATGATCAATTGCCATAGAAATGACATGAAATCTTTATGAGTTTCAAGCCCAAGATCATAGATTCAGTTTACGGGTTAAAAGTGAGAGTCAACGACAGTCAACTATCCTGATTTGGTGACGGTTGTCACATGTACTACCAACGGTGAATGAGGCGTTGGACACTACACCTCCATCCACAGTCTAACACAAAATAATAACTATGGTTAACCAATACGTCTCCTAAAGATCCCTTATCACACCACAAAGAGGAGACGCCGCAGACTAATCACACTGTCACGGCTAGTGTGACGCCATCGGTGCCACAATGACGCCCATATGGAACCCCCATAGGTAGTAAATAGCTCGCATACCCAGAGTAGAATAAAGGTCACTGAACAAACAAATGACCTATAACAAAAGATTCTAACAACAAAGTACTAACGACAAAATCAAAGAACACAAATCATAGGCCAATAGAAAGTTGCAAACAATGTCAATGAATCTAGATCAAATGGAGGCCAATAACCGTACGGAGTGCAATAAAAGTAGCAAAGCTTATGTGATCACATAATATATAACAATTTATGAAAACTCTTATCAAACGGGTTCATACATATATCAAATGACATTTTATATTTTATAAATTAGAAAAGAATCCGTACAAATATTCAAATGACGTCTTATAAATAAGTTGAGAATCCGTACACAATCAAATGAAATGAAGATCATAATCTTTACAAATAACTAAATGACATCTTATAAATAAGCTGAGAATCCGTACAAACATATGTTATAAACACAAAAATATTAATAATAAGATTAGAAATCCGTACCTCAAACGATCACAATATTTAATAGAAACTTCAAATCTATTTCGCTGCTAGATGCTCTACAATAATAATGAACCACTTATACCGTTGCCAACGAACGTCGGTCTGTGGCGTCGGTTTTTGCCGACGGAACCGACGCCGTTGGCACGGCACCGTCGGTTGAATGGCGTCGGAAAAGTGACGGGAAACGGAGGAGGATGAAGTGGGACCCACGCGTACTTTCTTTTTTACCGTTATTCATTATTTAAAATAATAATAATAATAATAAATTTAAAAACAACCGTTGGGGGCAACGGTCAGTTTTTTTTAATATATATATATACATATATATTTTTAACTCAAAAACTTACCTTTTTTTTACACAATAAATAAACCATTTTTCCATACATCTTTTTTCACTACAACCTACTACAACTTATCTACTTTCTTTCATACACAAATTTACATCTTTCATACACAAATTTACATCTTCCATACACCACCTCCAACTTCAAAAATGCCAAGAAATCATAACAAAAATACACCACCACCAACTTCACAAGAATCTGATATGTGGAACCACCTTATGAATAATCCGATACCAAATGTTCAACCGAATCCACCCTTTTCACCAACGGGTTCATCTTCCGCTCAATCGAGCAACTATTCACCTAGTTTAACCACTCGGATTTGCATCATACTCACAACACCCACCATACCAAAATTACTTAAATTACCAACATTACTTAAATTACCAACCTTACTCACCTTATCATCCACTCCCCCAAACCCCCTCAACTTTTAGAAACCAACCATTTTATCAACACCAACATGCACCTTCGGCTTTCTCTCCATTTCCACCAACCCTAATTAATTATCCACAATTCGGAAACATTAATACACCCCCGAAGACCAACCCGAACCTGAACCCGAACCCGAACACCAACCCGAACCCGAACCCGAAGATAGAAAAGGAAAAAGGGTACAATTAAAATGGCCGGATGAGGAGACGGTTATATTGTCCGAACGATGGGTCTACGTATCCGAAAAGAGTCGTGAAGGCAATTCACAAAACTACGATACTTTTTGGCAAAGAGTAGTAAACGACTACAATAAAGTGGAACCCGAAAAACGTACGGTCAGTCAAATACAAGGAAAGTGGAATAAAATCCGCAAAGATGTCAAAGCTTTCATCGCCATCTACAACCACGCAACCAACCCGAGGCCAAGCGGGGCTTTGGAAAAAGACATTGTTGACGCGTGTTATAAACTATTTAAGTCCAAACAAAAACACAAATTTATATACGAGAAATGTTGGGATGTTGGGGTCATGGCCAACCGGCGTACACACCAACCTCAAATCGACCCCATCAATCTTGGTGATGACATCCCTTCATCCGATCCTCTTGCCACTAACATGGAACGGTTGTTCCAAGACGATCGGATTCGTCGTCCGCCCGGTCGTGAAATTTCAAGAAAAAGTCAAAAGAGTTCGGGTTCGAGTGATGCGGCTACTTCTTCAAGAAGTTTGAAGGAAAAATAACGTTCGGCTAATATCAAATCCGTGCAAGCACAACAAAAAACATTGTCTAATATCAAATCAAATTCGGAAAAAAGACCATTCTCAAAACGTGGAAAATGCTTTATAAAAAAATACCGAAGGATCTTAAGAAAAAGGAGAAAAAAATTCTCCAAAAAGTGCGAAACACCGTGGTTAGTAGATATCAGTCGGATTACCAGACGGATTTTGGTCAAGCTTCGAGTTCGGTTCCGGTTCAAGAAATTGATTCGGACTCGGACAAGGAGGAACATGAGGACGAAGACGAAGCCGAAGATCTCGACGATTCGGAATAGACGACTAGTTGCACTTTATTTTTCAATAAATGTATTTTTTTTTAATTTATTGTAATGTTTTATTTTTAATTAATGTAATCTTTTTTTATTATAATATAATATTTTTTATTTAGTTTTGTAGTTTAAATAATTAAAGTAAATAATGTGTGGGGTCCAGAAAAAACTAAAGTGATGTTACTGTTGGCAGTGACGCTGATTTGGCAAAAACTGACGATGTCAATTGTGTTCGATGTTGGTAGTGGTCTTATTAACCACTACTAAACTAACGGTTATCAAAGGATTATGACTTGAGAATTGAGATGTCCCATACGCTATTTACTTGGCAGTATTAATTGACCAATCTCGCTGATATATAAAAGTACTTGCATTCTTGTAATGTTAGTGCCTTATACGCTATTTAGATATTATCATGTTTTATTATACCACCTGGAATGATTTGCTAAACAAATGCCAAACTCTTAATAACCCTATCACACTTTCTGTTAATGTAATAAGCATTCCCAACACTCCAAACACCTATATTTAGATGACCATAAAAACACTGTATTATACATTATAGGTCCAATATTTAGATCTTTAATACATTAAAACATGTTTTATAATTTACCAATATCATAACTACACAAATTTATCCATTTATACTCTCTTGGAATTTAACAATTATCCTATATATGTAAAACATTAATTATGACTAAATCAGTAAACTCAAAACTAGAGTATAACAACACGATATTATTAGAAGAGTTGGGCTTACCAAGTCAAAGCCCTTCACAATGTTTGTTTAAGGCCCACAAGATCATTCTGTTTATTTTATTTTAAAAGTTAGCTTATTTTAATTACTATGAATATTCTTATGATTTTTATTATATCTTTATTTAGTTTTAATATGATCCTAATAGTTATATAAAATTTCAGATATTACATATAATTTAGAAGTAGAAACAGTTGTATATTTTTTATTCCGATGAATCTTTAAAGGAAATTATTCTAATATTGGGTCGAAAGGTATTTTTATGTCACAAGTCACGTTTCAAGTGCTTTAGAGGGAACACCTTACTGAATTTTCAATTAAGTAACACCGGAGTAAAATGCCAAAGGCATGAACTGAGCAATCATGAATCTAACAAATCAAAAATCAAAAAGGACAAAGCATAAGTGATTAAGAAAATCAAGTCAAAGTATTAAGCCTCATAAAAGCATATAAAGTTCAGTCTTAGTGTGACGCCTTCATGTAAGCTGCATGTGTGGTTGAAAGAATTACCATTTGCTTGTGTTGTAAAGTAATACTTAATAGAGCTTGAGGTTCGGAGGGTTTTCTTAGCGAGATACATTAGTTAGAAAATATAGAACCAATTACATGGATAATTTATGCATTTAGTATGTATGAGGCAAGGTAGTACATAGGAGAGTTGAAAAGTTAAAAGGACCAATATACAAGCATGTGTACGATTAATATGTCTCTTTTAAAGTTTTAGTATTGAAATTTACAATAATGCATTTTGATTTCATTTTAAGCCTTTAAGTTGGGGAGATTTGATAGGTACTTATTGTATACATCATATTTGTGCTTTATTCGTACACAAATGCCATACTTGAATTGTAGCGCTTTGATTAGCTTTTATGTAGTTATTGGTATGAATACAAAGGAGATAAATAAAATGACATTTTAAGGTGATGAATTGGATGGAAATGCAAGCATACAAGAGGATGAACGAAGACACTAAACGATCAATGCTTGAAGTGATGAAATTATGAAGAAAATGGTGAAAGTGGAGCTATTTAACATTACTTCCAAAGCCTTTCAAAAGGGGAGTAACATTAGTGGAATTTGAAAGCAAAATTCAAGCAAAAGGAGTAGAGCTACTTTCTCTCTCCTAACTTCTCGACAAAAATTAGGACTTTGTATGCCTGGAGGATTGATTCCAGAAATTTTTATCACCCCTATCTCTCCCTTAAGCGATTCTCACCTCCTACCTTCAACCTCCATCTAAACCCTAATCTACCATAACTACCAATCATTCATTCATCAATCATTAAGCTTTTGAAGACTATGAAAATTTTATCATTGATCAAGATGCTTTCTACCATAGCTATGGAAGCCTAAACTCTTTGTAATCACTTTCGGTAAAATTAAGGTTTATGATTTAAGCATTATTTTAATTGATTTCTAGTTTGTGTGAACATGAATTTTGAGTTTACATATGATTTGAATTTGTGATTTTTGTTCTTATTAATATATATTGATTTGATCATTGTAAGACAAGTTATTGCAATTCAATTATTCGTGCCAAGTCCAATTAGCTTAGGGATTAAGATGGTGATTTGGAAAACATAACTTCTACCTAAAGTGTTTTAAATTAATATGTGTTATAGCACAAACGTGATAATCAATTGAATGATGCATCTTTTGTAAAAAAACCCTATGAACCGAAAGTGATTGTTTTTCTCTTATTATTTTATAAAGTTTAACTTTCAATTGCATTCTTTAGTTTAAGTTGCATTATTATTAGTTATCTTAATAGCAATTTTAGTAGTAAGTAATTTAACTCAAATCAAACTTTAAAAATTTACTTTTATTGTTTAAACTCTAGTTATAACCACATACTCGTGAATATGATACCCGCTTATCCTATCTAGTAGAAGGTAATTAGGTTCATTTTTTATTGGTACTTCGACGCCGATCAAGTACATTATCTTCAACGGACCATAAAGAGGAATATACAAAGAATGGGCAATAGCAAACCATTACATTGCAGGTAGCAACAATATAACACCTAAGAGTTACACTTCCTGGAAAGAAGCAGTCAAAGCATTAAAAGAATTATACAAGACTGTTATCACATAAAACATGAAAAGTTCAAGCAAATTTGTTTCTTTGAACCAACAAATAATGCAGAACCAAGCATCAAAACTAAACACAATGTATAAATGAAAAATATTTTAACTACGCGAGAGAAAGAACAAATGAAAAAACCAACAGAAAATTTCAATACTTTTGGAACAATTTGATCAATTACAATGATGTTCACACAACAATGCTTTTTAAGAGGAAGAAAACTATTTTTAAGATTGACATCAAGTTATCCAATTTTCGATAAAAAAATTACAACTACTAGTACCATCAATCACTACCGCACAATTAGAAGTGAGCAACGGTAACTATCTAACACGAGACAAAATTTTGAAGACTACTCCAACAAAGGACCATTTTGTGTCCTCTCTAGCAGGAGCTTATATGAATTCAACAAGGTTTGGAAGGAAAGCGGGACAACAAGAAAAAGTCATAATTAGTTATTGCAGTAAAAACCTACTAATTTATTTTCATTACCCAAAAAAAATTAGTGAAGCAAAACAAAAGGCATTAGTTAATTTTGAAGAACAATTTGAAGAATTATCAAGACAACTTGCCTTTTTACGAGAAGACATGAAAAATTATCATGCACGAGTCTGAAACACTCACCAAGACACGATTGTATCTATTGTACTACAGCAGAGCACGAATCACCTATGACGGAATAAATAATATAATAAGGTAAAAGTTGAAGTGTCATTGTTTAGACACATGTTTTTTTTTCTTTTTAGTATTTAATTATCGATTTGTAGTGCCGACTGTCTAGACACATGCATTTTTCTTTTTATGTGTTGTGGTGTGATATAATAATGTACTAGCAATAATAAAAAGCTACAATAGTGTGTAGTGTATCAGTCATCAACATTTAGAGTCATTATTAAAGTTACTTTAATAATGTAATCTAAGTCGTATTTGGTACGTCTGTGTAGGTCCAGAACTAGAGGCATTGCCCTCAATCCGTATATTAATCGGGCCGAATGTAAATGAAACTACAAATAGCATAGCGTTCTACCCGTTTATGCAATACATGGCACTATATGGCAACACACCTACTAACAAATGATTTCCAATGTATGCAAGATGGTTTTTCAAGTTTGTTGAGGATCGATTTGGTTCTCAATGTAATCTCTTTAGTTAGATTCTCTCATGTATCCTTCATGTATCTTTACTTGGTTGTGGATCGATTTTTGTTATTTTTTATATATATTCATGTAATCCCATTTTCGCAGGAAAAAAATGTTGGAAAATGTTGATTGAAAATGTGTACATTTCATCAACTTTGGATATAAATAATTATAAGTATATTTTATATATATAGTTAATTCTTTGTGAGTTTGTATTCTCCTTGAAGAGAACATCGCAATGAGCTAAGATATGTCCAAAACGGAGTTAAGGTGAATGAGATATTGAATCTTGAAGTGAGCTACTTGAAGCGAAAAACTAGAAGTTAAAAAAGGGACGAGACTTTGTCCCACATTGAAAACTAGACCAAATTTTGAGCTATTTATAAGTTCAAATGTGGAGGTCACATGATGTTTCAGTCTTACAAAGATTCTATAGCTTGTTGACCAAGTCGGATTTTCTGTATAAATACCGACCTCTGGCTCCATTCGATACACACAAAAAAAACTGGCAGCCTTCTCTCTTCTCTCTACTGCCGTACCCTAGGAAACAGACTCGCAATTCATTTCAAGGGAATTGTGTTCAACATGACCATTTACGATTTGCTTATTTATTTTCTGTTTTTTGGTTTTGTAACTTATGGTACTATGTCCTAAAAAAAACTAGATCACTTAACAAAAGTAAAAGTTACCATTATATTGGTCTTTTGCAGTTCTAATTTCATCCACTCTTGCAATTTCAAGAATATCACTAAGACAAGTTACCGACACTTGTGATAATAAAAATAATATCCTGACAACATACAACAAGGTCATCCTTAACTTCAATCATTAGCAATAGCAATCTTATAATTCAAGCATCAATAAATCGAATATCAAAGGTGTTTGGATGGATCTGCCACACGTTCAATGCTGCATATTCCTCTAAACATTCTTTCAGCTGAGCTTCAGTGTACCCCTAATAAATCATCAAATTACAGTCAGCTTATACAGCTAAGCGTAACATGAAACAAGAAGCATATCACATATAATATTAAGTGCAAGACTAACCATTCTTGAAATCCTGTTAAGAGCTTGTGCATAGCTTACGTCCATCTTATTGGCCCTTGCAGCTTCATCACGTAAAATTGAATAAATATCTGAGATCGCATCAAGACCAGACCGCTGTCGATCATCAGAGTACAAAGAAAACTTTGACATCTGCATCAACCTAAGTGATTCATCCACATCACTTTGACCAACAGTATCTGAGAATCTCAGCCTTGCAAGAGCCTGTATGTAAATATTATTATCGTTTACCTACTAATTATGAACACTACAAAATAGCATAATTATGTTGTTATTCTACAAAAAAAAAAAAAAACTTACAGCTGATATCCTTAGAATACTGAGTAGCGTTCTGACAGTCGTGTATGAGGTTGGGCTGTTTGATTTTGCTTCCTCTTGCCTCATGCTCGAATATGCAGTAGCTATATACTCCTCCAGCTCTCTTGGAATAGATGGCGACAACTTTCTGGCAGCTGAAATGTATGCCCTATCAACAACAAACAGAAATTTCAGGTTAAAAAGTGCTTCTAGTAATGAATATGACAACGCATTATATTCATACGTAAGGCATGAAAAATACCTAAGAACGGAAGCTTCAAGAGGGGCAAATCCAAGGGCGGGTGATTCTCTATTCTGGTGAACATAAACAACATGTCTAGCCATTTCAAGATCATTGTCCATGTCTGCTTTGTCAAGGATCAACCACAAAAGATCAAATCTTGATAGAAGTGCTGGAGGGAGGTTAATATTTTCTGCTGGCGTTCTACGTAGATCATATCTTCCCCTTCAAAAAAAGAAATTATTCAAATTAATACAATACCACAGTGACTAGTAATCAATGAGAAGAACGCTTCACGTGTACCGTACCAGGCTGGATTGGCAGCAGCAAGGACTGCAGTTCTTGCATTTAGGGAAGTCGTGATCCCAGCCTTGGCAATGCTTACTGTCTGCTGCTCCATGACTTCATGTATGGCTGTCCTATCTGACTCATCCATCTTATCAAACTCGTCAATTGCACAAATCCCCATATCTGCCAACACCTGATGAATGACAGTAACAAATTCTTGGAACTTAAGTGTACAGGTGTCAATTTCGAAGTCGGGTTATTTTTTTTAACTCTAATATGTCGAACAGGCAAAATTATAAATAACTTAGCAAAGAACTGGTCAGGTTGAAAGTCACCCAAGGGTATTCGTAATGCATAAAGCATCATAGAACATTTTATTAGAAGATTGAATTAATACTGAACGATGCTGTATAATTTTTGTAATCACATTTGACAAGCTAGTTAATTTAAAATTTTGCACAAAGTGTTTTGGACAAAAACCCAATCTGACCCGTTTCAGCCCACACCAAAAAATACAAATTTAGACACAAACCCATTTAAGCCAAGTTCCAGGTTGCAAATAGTGTATACATGAATAGCAGATATAGTAGTTGCATGCTAAAGAAAGTTATCCTCACCAGTGCTCCACCTTCCAGGACCATCTCATTTGTCACTGGGTCCTTTTGAACAGCTGCGGTAAGACCAACTCCACTGCTTCCTTTTCCAGTGGTATATACACCCCTTGGTGCAACGTTAATTATGTGCTTTAGAAGTTGACTTTTTGCAACTCCAGGATCACCCATCAAACATATGTGTAGATCTCCTCTTATCTGAATTACCACATATATTAAAATCACTAGCAAATACATAATATTGCTAAAACTTAACTTTTAGCTGATAACGTGTAAGTTGGATTGTGCAAAAGTTTGAACATGACTTGAAATGGTGCATTACCTTCATACCATCCTTCAGTTTCCTATGAGGAGCACCTACTAAGAGAAGTAAAAGAGCTTTCTTGATATCTTCATGTCCAAAAATCTCAGGGGCCAGAGAGCGAGCCAGCTTGTTGTATATGTCACCATCCTCAGCTAGCCGTGCAATCTGTTCTTCCTCATCACCTTTTAGTTCATACCTGCAGAAACGCAAAATGATACTATAGTCAGAAAATGAGTATTTGACTAATCCTCAGATAAGTGAAACAGATTTCCCACATTTGTGCTTGGGGAGTACAGAAATACCACAGAAAGTAGCCCGAGTAGAAGATACAACGCACTAAGAAAAAACACATATTTAAAGCATATTATTATGAACTGTCCCAAAAAAGCAACAATTCCCTTCTTGGAATAATTCAAAATTATTACGAGTACAAAATAAAGTTAGAATTGATTACGATCCAACAGTTTTATAAGATTCATATTGTTAATAGTTCTTTTAGGTATTCAATAATTAATTGAATACATTTACTAGAGGCAAACATTGCATTATATTTGGGTCAGAAGGATAAACTTCAACAGAAGAAATTTATGAGTTATAACCATAGCGATCTGAAAGTTGCTTACTCCTCGTATTTTTTCTTAAAATGGGAAATTGACATAGCCTCCAAATATGTATCTGCTACTAAGCCTGCTCGCATTGCTCTAAATCCAGTATAGGGAATAGGTAAAAATATGCCAGATAGCTCAATAACATCTCCTGGGGATACCTGAAAATTTTAAAAAGGCTTTTAAATCCAGTTATATAATTTATTGAATCCACAAAAAAATGAAGAATTAGCCAACTTCACAGAACTCAACCTTTCTTGTTAGTTCGCCTCGAAAGTGGACGGTCATTGTACGGGGAATATGACCTTTCGGAACATGTTCAGCAAGCTCTTGAAGTTTAGCCTGAAATTTTTCATGGTAACATCTCATGTAAGAAGATCATGAACATTACAAAACATCTTGTATTGCACAAAATGTGAAAAAAGCCCAGCTAAAAGGTATTTAGAGCTAACCTCCTGAAACTTCAAAAACTTTGAAGCTCTGAGTTGCAGGATAAGATTTCCTTTAGCCCGGTTAACATTACAACGCTTAGATGGGCATTCAAACAGAGGCATGAACACTCGTGCAGTTACCTCCTGTTCCATATAAGTAGCATCTTACATAAGCAAAAACGTTCAATGCTAAAATGTAGAGCGCTAACCAACAGAAGTTAGGCTAACTTCATACCCCAGCTTGGTTTACTAGAAGTCTAGGATAGCTTCCATAACCATATATTCACTATCTAAGAATCCACAGAATGACAATGAAATCCACACAATCTTTTATACAAGCTAATGATACATGAAAATAGTTCCCAGATTCCGAATGAAAATAGTTACTACTATACTAACAAAATTTACAGCATGTACCATAAGCACTGCTCTCTACTGTATTTAAAGAAATGAGCCTAAGCTAAACATGTGTACATACCTGATATATTTCAAAACCGCACTCTTCACATGTGTAAACAGCAACCTTCATCAATGGTTTTACATCTGAACAGCGAGTAACTATACCAGATATCTTGACAAGCTGGCCAATATTTGAAGCCCTAACCTCCCTTATAGTAAATGGCTGACCCTTTGAAGAAGCCCGAATGTACACTTCACTGGTTTACGCCAAAAAATAAGCATTAGAAACATGAACAAACTGTAATTGAAAGATTAAAGTAATTTTCCAAAGGATATACCATTATAATACAACTTATTTCAAACTAATTCTGTCAAGTATAACCTAAATCCATTACTTTATTCAATTTTCCATTATATATAATTAACTCCTTTCCTATTTTATGTTCTTGTCTAATTCAGCAATTTTAAGAAAATGCCAAACATCAAATTAATACACTCAAAATTAACCAAATTAAGTGTAAAAAAACCGTAAATTATACATACTAAAATCGCTTAATTTCAGGTGGCATCCTCTGTCTGGGGTCAGTACCATCAGCATTCTCATTGCCTTCTTCAGCTCTTTGTGTCATCAATATATCATGATCATCATCAGGTAAAGCTTCAGTTGGTTCAGGAATCATCTCATCAATAGCATCAGCAAAAATATCGACATATCTTCTTGTGTTATCAGTAACTCTTTCCACAAATTCCTCATCTAAATCCTTATACTGACACGACACAATACACACAGAATATTTTGTAAGCATCAAATCACACAACTAATGATGTACAATAATAAATAACTAATTATATTATGAACAAGTATGAGAAATATACATACATCAAATAGATCTTCAATGTCAATTTGAATTGCTCTAATTTTACGGTTCGCAACATCTTGCTGTGTATGAAATCAAATTAGGTTAAATAAAATGTATATGTATATATATGTAGAAAAAGAGTTAAGTAAAAACCTACAAGGACGTTGATGTATTTAGCTTCACCGTCTGCATCAGCGAAGTTTTGAAGGAAGTCTTTGGCTAGATCTGTTATTGTATGAGAGGAAAATGACTGAACAATTTAACACTTAATAATTTTACATGTGAAATTAGGGTTTCGGGAAGTCAAATAATGAAATAATACCTTTATCACGGCTGAAATCGAGGTCCGTCATTGTGCCGTTTGTTTTCAGCAGTTTCCGAATCGAAGATTGCAGAGATAAACAGAAAGAAAGAATGAGAAGGAAAGTGTGTTTCTGTGAATATTGCGGGAAAATGGAGATGATATTTGGCGCTAAAATGGGGCTGAAGGATATAATATGGCGGGAAAAGAAGTGTGGAACCAAATAGAAAGGTTTACATTTAGGCCCAATTGAGGTGGATCAATTTGTGTTTTTAATCTCAAAGCCCATTAGCCCATTATATGAATTGCCTAACAAAAACTCAAAAATATGTATCATCCAAAAATATGAATACCCGGGTTATTGTATCGAAGGATCGTCGTACTTTTGAAAAATTAGATTTTAAACCCGTATATATACACGGGCCATTGAATTCGTATTTGCTTTTTACAAGTATATAAATATTGTATTTGATAATAAATCAATAATTTATATAAGTTAAAAAATATGCAAATGAAGTTTAAAATTTGATTATTTAAAGTAGTATGTAGATTCAACATATAATTGGTGTTATATTATTTTTACTTTTTGTATACGAATTCGAGTGTGTAGACGGTAATTTGTTAACCCGTGACATTTAAGATAAGTCAAATGACATTTTCAAAGAATTACAAAGGGAATTTCATTTTACATAAGCAAATAAAAAATATCAAATAATTATAGAAGCTAGCAATTATAAAAGACCACCAAATGATATTGTCTTCGATTAAACTGCAATGGTATTGTTTTATTATACAACATTAAGTGCATCCTTGTAATATAAGTTATGTTACCCGTGTGACTACCTAAACTGATATTTACTTTAATAACCAAGGTTCTTTAATTCGCTAAGCAGGGAGTACTCGGTCCGGACCTTGTAGCCAGTACTCGGGGAGTACTGAGATTGACTTTTTTTACATTTAAATGATAAATTTTAAAATTATATGTTTAAATATAGATTACAGAGTGAAGATTGATGGTGAAAAACATCAAAGAGTGAGATCGGAGGAAAATAAATTGAACCAAACATTTAATGAGATCAAAAACTCTAATTTAAAAAAAAAAAAAAAAGTTGACCAAGTTTGACTTTGCCCGAGTTTAACCGAGTAATTCCGAGTTTGACCGAATTTTTTCGAGTTTTTCTGAGTTTTTTGCGTTGACCGAAGTTGACCGATTTTTCAGTCCGAGTTAGACCGACTCGCCTCGGATCACCCCCGAGTCATGAGTACTCACCGAGTACTCGGCCGAGTTGGTCGAGTTTTACAACCATGTTAATAACATCTTCGTCGAGCCTTTTAGTTTGTAGCCTTGTTCTGTTGATCAGTGTTTTGAAAGAGCATCGCCGCTTTCTAAAATCGCCCAGAAGAACTCGTTTTTCTTGATTCTGGGTTCAAATTACCAGCTCTACTTACGAATAAAATAAAATAATCATATAATGTGTACGGTAACTAATTAAATATAATGTTTTATATAATTTGTACCATTATGTAATTTTGTACGGTAATTTCACATTATGTGTAGTTTCGATAGGCAATCTTCACCCCGGATTCTTCGATCAATTCAAATTCACATTCACAATTCACAATTCACAATATATACTAAAAAAGCATAAATAAGTATATATATACTCTGAAAATAATATGACATAATTACACATGTAGATCTAAATAACTTGATATAAGTACATAATTTACAGATGTATTAAAGAATAAAAAAATAAAAATTACTTAAAAAGAAACACCTAAAAAATCAATCATATAATTAAGGGTTTTTTTTAGATGATCTTTAATCTTCTCCTTAAGGATCTACCGTTAGCGGAGAGCTTTGTTGGTTGAAGCTTTAAATAAAAGGGCAAATAGCTCAAAAAGGTAATGTAAAGTCCAAAATTTCTCAATTAAGGGAATATTACTTTTTCCATTGCCCAAAAATAACCGCTAATTTTAATTTTTGTCATAAAATGATTATTTTATAAATTTTAAATTAAGGGGAATATCACCCGATCAAATTTTTTTATATACAAAATTGACTCTTAAAAGGACTTGTTAGGGTTCCTATGTGTCCAAGAGGTTCACATTCTTGCATTATCAACACATAAGTAACCTTCAATTTCACAATTCGCCATCTTTTAGATACAAATTTGTCACTTTTGGAACCCTAAGTGGCTGTGCTCATGACCCCAAATGTTTTAAACCCTAATTTGTAGTATAAAATGTTTATAAATGATGCGTATCACCTTTAACCGGTCTTAATTTTGCAAATAAAAAAATTGATAAAGCGATATTCTCCTAATTTAAGATTTTCGACAAAAACAATCATTTTCTGACAAAAATTAAAAATAAGCGTCCTTTTTGGGCGATGGAGAAAGTGATATTCTCTTGATTAAGAAATTTTAGACTTTATATTACTTTTTTTTGGCTATTTTCTCTAAACAAAAATGTGAAAGAAGATGGTAAACTAATATAATAAGCAATTCTATATTATATGGTGATTCAAATTCAATTTAATATTATATATCGATTTTTAATATTAATTAGTATATTCTATTTTAAGTAATATTCAAAAATTAAATAGATATATTCCATCCCTGAAGGAGGAATTGGATCGATCGTTGAAAAAATAATATTAATTAGTACATTATATTTTATATAATATTCAAGAACTAAATAGATATACTTATCTCTGAAGGAGGAATTGGATCGAGAACCCAAACTTAAAATCATATTTTAATTAGTTGATAGCATTGATCTACATGTAATTTACGATTAGACTTTTGAATTCTACGATTATATTAAATTCAAATCTATCTTGTATCAATCCGAATTTAGGTATCAAAATTGAAAAAAAAAAAGTAATTTTGAGAAATTTAAAGAGTTTTATTTTAAAAATTTAGTAAAATTAAGGGACTAAATTGTTGGGAAAAACAATGATCAAACCTAAGTTATAAATCTGAAGAGTCAAAATCTAACTTAGTTGTATTTAGGAAACTTAGTGAAATTCATGAGTCTGTGTTTCTGAGTCTGTGCTACACAGACTGAAGAATTGTTTCTGAGTCTGTGCTGCACAGACTGAAGATCCTCACAGACTGAAAGCCATGCTCTTTCTGAAGACTTATGAATTCATCATCTGAAGAATGAAGATTGAATACAGAAGGCTTCACAGACTGAAGTTCACAGACTGAAGATCACAGACTGATGAGCACAGACTAAAGAGCACAGATTGAAGAATGAAAGTACAAATGTACATGAGATATTCTTCTTTCCTTAGGCTAGATACAACTGATAAGATGTTTGAGAAAGGTCAAACATCATATAAAGGTTCTCTTCTCAGCAAAGAAACCTTTTACCTTTTTGTTTTTTCTATTTCCAAGAAAAGCAAAAAGGAAGGCGTGCAAAGTTGCCCAAGATGCATCTGTTATCCCTTGGACAACTATGTAAGCTGGAAAATATAGAGTTACATCCAACTCTATAAATAGCAGTTCAAAAAGCACTGCTATTATCCAAGAAATTCAAGAGAATTAGTATACTAGACCTTTGAGCTTAGGCTAAAGCATTACCACACTTACTGTGAAGTTTGTAGTGATAACTGTATCTTTGTATACTACTTGGATCGTATTCAAACCATCTGTGTGGGTTTGAATATTTTGTCATCTTTGTGAGACAAACACTTTATTGTGAATAATACTTTGATTCATAATAAACTCTGTGTCAAAATTAATCTTGTTTTCCGCCTAGATTAATTTAAACTTGTTTGATATAAAACTTGGATATAAACTAACACGTTGAGATAACTGTTATTTAATCTGTATCTAAGTTTTGGGAACCTTGTGACCCAACATAAATTGATTAATTGAAAATTTTAATTGATGACATCATTGTAGGGTTTCCTATTGTTGGTGCATATTTGTATGTCTGTCAGTTGGTCTTAGCTTGTAATAGTTTGTTATGTAATTACGACGTTTTGTCTATTATTAGTATATTGCAAGTCTTGTTTCAGGCGACACAGAGCCTGTGTCGCTTATGCGACACAAGGCTTGTGTCGCATGGGTCGGCTGTGCGACACAAAGCTTTTGTCGCAGGTCAGTTTCGTTTTGGCTATAAATAGAGAAGTTCGGCCTCATTTGCAAGGTTGACGAATCCAGGGTTTCAGAGAACATTTGTAAAGCATTTCAGTGTATTAAGCTAATTGGCAAATATACCTATATACAAGTTGATTTGCATTTGATTCGTTTGTGTTTTACGTACTTTATACAATCGTTTGAATTCCACCTCTCGATTGTTTGTGTTGATCCGGTTAGGTCCAAGACAAGGGAACCTACACCTATATATAATTTAAGATGATCATTTGAGTCATTGTATTATTTTTATGTCTATTCAGATCATTGTACTAAAAAATTATACTCCTGAGTTATTATACTACATGAAAATATGCATTTATTTCATTATACTATTCTTTTGTCTTTTTAAATAACTAAACTTTTGAAACATGATATTCTAATCATTAAACTTTTTCAAAACAGTTATTCAAAAATATCATTATATGTGACACCCGGCGAATTAGGCCGTCATTAGTGATTAATCATAGATCATTATTACTTGTATTTAGTATAAAATAGGACTAAGTGCAGTAACAGTTTGTATGTATGTAAATATATATACACGTACGTAATTAAATTTTAAATTACGCAAATTCGATCGGATGGAATTCAACACAATAATACGGACGTTGGTGAAAAATATTTTATTAAATAACGTAATTATAATAAATAATTGTTATTTAACTTATATCGTGGTAATGATATCTAAGACGTTTTACGTTCCGTATAAAACGTACCATACGCGACAAAAACGCGCAAATCGCGCCCGACAACCGAAGGAAGCCCGAAATATATTTCAATAACTTAAAAAGAAGTATTTTAAATAAAACTTCAATCAATACGCGAATAAATCATTAACGAAAAACTTGAATAATAAACGTTTAACGTTTAAACGAACGACGAAACGAACGGGTAAACGAGCACCGCACGTAACGTAAACTTGGGGAACAAATTTAATCAACCCACACCTCAAGTGGGCCCCACTAAATCTGCAGCCATGCTCAACCCATGTCCAAGACACCCTTTTTCATCCCATACCCACCATCCCTTCCATTCCTTCCTCATTATTCACTCATTTCACACACAATCTTTTTCTCTCAACTCTCCCATCTCTCACCCTTGTTTCTCCCCGACTCCAGCCCCAAAACACCTCCCAAATCACCACCACAAACCACCACAAGCATCACCATAAACCACCATAGCATCATCTCTTTCGGTTTGCAAGAAAAAGCAAGAAAACGAGCTTTCGACCTTCATTCTTCGTGCTTTCATCAACTTCTTTGTAAGAAACTCTATCCCCCTTTTATTTTACTTGGAACACACTTATATACATGTTATAATGTCCATATAACAAGATTATGTCCAAAAACAAATCGAAAATCATTTTTGAAAACATAAAAACCTTAACAG
This sequence comes from Gnaphalium uliginosum, assembly GCA_963930675.1. Classification (NCBI taxonomy): domain Eukaryota; kingdom Viridiplantae; phylum Streptophyta; class Magnoliopsida; order Asterales; family Asteraceae; genus Gnaphalium; species Gnaphalium uliginosum. The sequence continues at coordinate 34,354,268 of OZ005680.1, read as the reverse complement.
TTTCTGGGCAGAAACTTGGCCCGACTTCAACGGAAAGTTTCGTGCTCAAAACTCAACCAAAATAAACAAATCAAAAGGCAAAAGTTAAGTTTAAAGAGTTAGCTTTCACCTCCAAGTTTTACAAAAACATGTCGCATTTCTGTCTCGGGTGACAGATTTTTTACTCATATTCTCGAGTCCATAACTCGAGCTACACGACTCCAAATGACTTGAAACTACCGCCAAAATCTCACAAATTTTGTTAAGTACAAATGTCGTTTAGATAACATTCTTTGAAAATGTGTAGATTTTGTTCAGTAATTCGATCTTTGAACATGTGTCTAGATCGGTCGATTTTGGACCTTAGAGGATAGATGGAATTATTAAAAATACTTTGACTTGCTCAAAAAATTCAGAAAAATTACTAAAATTATTTAAGACGTATATGAACAACTGGTAATTTTTTCGGATTTTATCTCGACACTTTGACTAGTCAAAACGAGCCACGAAAACGACACAAAAACTGATGAAATGAACCAATGGACTGTTTTGACATCCTTTTAAAAAACAACACTTCCGGGTTGACCACTAAACGCAACGACAATTTTTCTAAGCTTTAAAAACATATTTAAGACTTCCTTAAAAGTTTCGGGTCAAACCGAGCACGTTTGACCACAATCCCGAACCCGAAATCACAACAGGTCCTCTATGTCGCAGATGGCCCAAACCCATTGCGACACAAGCCCTGTGTCGCACTACGGATTTTCGAAATACTCCTGCGACACCAATCCCTGTGTCGCAACATTTATAAACCAGCAGTACTAACTTGTGTCGCAACCTGCGACACAAGCCTAGTGTCGCTAGACAAGCAGTGTTAACTCGTGTCGCAACATTTTATATCGAACAAACTAACCTGCGACACAAACCACTGTGTCGCACACCTATTTAAAATCTCGACTTGCGACACCAACTCTTGTGTCGCACAACTATTTGAATTTCATACTTTGCGACACTACCTTTGTGTCGCAACACCTCATAGCGACACTACATCTGTGTCGCATAAAACAGTCCGATTGAAAACATATTTTACTAAGGAATGTTTTCGCGAAACAACAACTATATCATATACGACACTACTTGTACACACAACACATATACTATTACAAGTATACAACGAAACAAAACATAATAATAATGTCTGTGAGAATTATTATTACAAAACATCACCAGCGGGCCGTACACGTTTTCTAAACACAAATGATAAACAAACTTTGGACATAACTTGTTGAGTGGACGACTAGCACAAGTGGACATTAACCCCCACTTGCACACATAAGTGGACATTAACCCACCACTTACATACAATCTTATGCGTTTAGGACACTAGAAGGTTGCACTTTGGGACACGAACACCCACTACTTGATATATTTGCTTACAAGACTCAGGTGAGTCTCATAGCCCCACTTTTACTGTTTTATATTATGGGGTGAGATTACATACACGGTTTATTATAATCACAAGTAACTGAAACAACTCTTATACGGATTGCATGAGATTACATACTAAATCAATCCCCGATAGATTTATCCAATAATACTCGGGCTTGTCGTTTTAGCCGACCCACGGACGCATTAATATTTGACTGTTACAGGTGTATTGGATTATGCATCTGCCCGAGGCACAAACTAGGTTAAGCGTCGAACTGTGAGACTCATGGCAATAATATACTCTTACTTTGCATTCGTGCAACACTGATTAAATCTTGTGATTATTACCAACTTTTGATAACTGTTTCAAACATATGAACTCACCAACATTATGTTAACCGTTTTAGTATGTAATCTCAGGTACGCAGACACAGTAGGATGGCCTACAGGGAAATCCTAGCTCGAGTCGCATGCTTTACAAACAAACAGCGAGATTTTCCTGCATTACTATTTTTGTATTGGTAGTTATGTACTGAGATATCTAGTCTTTTAAGCGAACTCGCGAATAGAACAAACATGTATTTTTGTGAACAACATATTTTATGAAATGTATTTCTAAACGTCTCATTTAGAGGTCGTTTGTTATAACTTGTGTAATGATCCATGATTAGTCGCGCCCCGACCCGACTTCCGCTGCACATCAAATTTGGGGGTGCGACATTATACCGTTTAGAAATATGTGTGTTAATTATGGTTGTGTATAAATATTTTTCAACATTAAACTAAGTATTTAAATTAATGGTGGTGGTTAAATATTTGAACATTATGCGTGTGTAAAGTAGTAAACGAATCAAACGAGCTCAAATGATGTTTGTTCGTTTACGTTTGTTCATTTATGTTGGTTTTTGTTTATCGACTTAATGAACGAACATCATCGAATTCATTTTTTTAAGAACGAACAATAACAAAAAAATTCATTTCGTTTTAAGCGTTCATGGTCCTGTATCATTTGAGTTCGTTTACAACTCTACACGCGCATAATATTCAAATATTTATCCATCACCATTAATTAAAATACTTGTTATAAAGTTGAAAAATATTTATACAAAACCACAATCAACCTATATATGCATGAAGCGTGTAATAATATTTTTGAAATGCTATTTTGAAAAAGTTTAATGACTTGAATATCATATTCTAAAAGTTCAGTTGCTTAAATCAATCAAAAAATAATATAATAAAATAAATGTAAAAAAAAAATTAGTACAATGATCTGAATAGACGCAAAAATAGTACAATGACCCAAACGAATTTATACTGCAGTCCATTAACTCAAAAAAACACAAGTGTTCTTCACGTGGATGATCAATTTTATCACGTCGTATGTTACTACGAGTATTTCTTATACTTACTTATGTTACGTGGTGTCAAGTAAAACAAGGAAAAATAGTATTCGTATAGTATATTTTAGACCTTACAGTGTAAGATTGTAATGTGCACCTTTCAATTCACGTGAACAAGTGTTTTCTGCTTCTCCCTTAAACTCTTGTTGTTCTTCCATCTCTCTTGAAAATTCTTAGTTACGTTAGACCATCAAATTATTATCTACCGGCAGTATCATATATATATATATATATGTATATATACATATATATATGTATATATATATATATGTATATATATATATATATATATATATATATATATATATATATGTATGTATGCAAAGTATGATCCATTCTAATATTCTAGTATAGTTTGCCCTTTTGTGAAATGGGATAAATGTTTACCATATTGCATATTTTCATATAGGGTTTGTTTGTTTCGTTGCTCGTTAAGTTCTGAACTGATATCATATAAAATATATAATGTGTGTGTTGAATAAGCCGTACATAAGTAATTATTGTTTGTTTCATGTGCTGAATAAACTGATTGAATAACTAAAAATTACCAATTTAACCTTCCACTGAGGTAGTTGAAATGACAGTTACGTCAAATGTTTTGAAAAAATTATGACTTAATATGAGAATTCACATTTTTAGTACTTAAATTATTAAGACATGTCTTGTTAATTAAGTTAATAACAAACACACTTACACACCTAAATAACCGACCTAATTAAACTATACATTTATTAATTGTATCAAGTCAAAAACAAACAAGCCATAGGTTTCCTTTTGTTATTACTTTTACTGAAATATTTCTATTGAAATGGGGATATAGTGTGTGAAACAATTTTATAAACTCCATGTCTAATGTATCACGTAAAATTGATAGACCATACAGATATGTACATCAGTAGTTAGATTACGATTTTGGTGATTTCTTGTATGTACGAGCAATCAAAGTAATCACACCGAATACGTAAATTATGTGCCTGTGATTTCATTTTTTCCATGTTTAGTATATGGGAATGGGATAACTTAACTTGTCCACGTTTCATCTCTTTTCTACATACAACAAAATAAATCAGCATGATTCTCAAACAAATTAAGATTAGTACATGAGTAACTGAGTGAGTTTAAGGTTGGATTGACAGGTAGTACAATCTAAAGGATTTGCAGTTTGAAGTTGAGGCAGTGGAATATCAAATAAAATCGTACATTTTTATTTTCTTTAGTATTAAAAAAAATTATAAACTTTTCTTTCATAGTTCATTCACTTAGGATCCAATAAATCACACTTATCATATTTGCAACAGGGTGACACTAGTTAATGCAAATTTGCAGATCTATACGCAATACAATGATACAACACGTGACACGGGGACCTTATGCGCTTCTGGCCTACTTACCTCAACACATTGAGCATATTGTCACCTTGGACTGAAATAATTTGACCTACTTATGCAATTGTCATTTGCTAAGAAGAGACTGTTTCTTGGTCTATGGTCCTAGCCAATTTCGCTTGTACAAGTCTGTCTAAGATTGCCGGCTCTAGAGGACTAGGATCAAGACAACGTTCCGCAGAAGCAACAATCACCTGTTCAACAAGAAGGTAGCTCAGATTCTACAAAATGTTCAAAGAAAACATAAAAAATGCCTCAATCGCACATAAGAGGATCAAAAGGGGGTTCGCAAGAAAGCACTGATTGAAACACGAGCTTTCTTGTAGTGCTACATAGAGAGGAAGAAATTTGACCAATTTATTTATTAATGGGACGATTTGTGTTGCATTCGATTCAAATGGTTCATATGGATCAGATCAAACAGTTCAGCCAAAATGGGTGATTTAAACACGAGCTTTCTTGGTCATCATTTAGTTCTACATAAGTACATAGAGAGGAAGATTTGACCCACTTATTTATTAATGGGTCGATTTGGGTTGCTTTTGATTTCAAACACGTCAAATGGATCAGATCAAGGTGTCAAATAGGTTAAAAGTTGTTCAAAATCTATCTTTGATGCCTACAACCTCCTAAATTGTTTTATACAAAAGAGTAATATCACTATTGTAAACACTAGTTGACACAATTAGCATTACTTATTTGACACAATATCGTTTTTGTAATCACAATTAGCATTACTTATTTATTAAAAAGAATAAAACACAAAAGTGTTTGTAGGCCAAACCGTACACATTTGACCTGTTACCCAACCGGTCAACCCACCTCACCTGGATAAAAATGGAGCTAACACTGCTTTGAATAGGTTTAACTGCTTACCTCATCAAGCAAAAATTCAACAGCAGATTCATCTTCAGCGCTGTCTTTAAGTGTAATTCTAAGGTATTGCATGTCCAACTGAATTTGTTGGAATCCACTCCGATTAAATGTATGCAGCCTAACAAGCTCTTGCAAACTTTTGAGGCAAAGCTTTACAATAGTCATCACAACAGATTCCTGCAACACAAGCAATTATTATTTCACATATACTCAATCACAACATCAATTGTATGTATACTGAATAGAGTAGAACCAGACCTGTGTATGATCAACTTTTGTGAAGATTTCCATTTTTTGTTTAAACAACTTTGCTAGATGGGTTTCCAGAAGCTGACTCCGGGCCCTATTGGTGTTTGAACGGTTATCTCTTAATGTATTGCTACGTGAAGAACTAGTGCTTCCATTGCTCTCAGTGCGAGAATGTTTACGAGTAAGTCCGTGAGGTAAAACTTGTTTCACTTCACTTCCTACAGCTCCCAACTGCGATGATATTAATAACTCAACAGTCATTACACATTCATTATCTTGTATAATAATTAGATAAGAAAGTTTTTGATAAATTATCCATTAACTCACATATGTAGCGTGTAAAAGATATTTAGATCAAGTGAAAATCCATACCTCTTGAAGAAACAAATCAACGAACATATGAACTTCTCTCGGTTCTTTATGCTAAAGAAATAGAGGATATCAGCCAGTAACTAAAAATATTTAATATCTATTCACATCAAACCACACTCAATTCATGTGTATAACAAGGTGTAAAGCCGTGCAAACCTTGATCCAATTTGGTGTCGAGAGCCTCTTCCTCAGAAGAACAGAAATTCTTTGGCTTCTCATATTGATATACTGTATTAAAGGAACTCCAATCAATTTACATTATTATAAAATATAATAGAAGATAGTGTTGAGGACACTTGTATACAAGACACATACACGCAACAAGAACTTTTCCCCAGCTGATCTAAAGGTGTGACGGACTTCAGCAGGAACAAAAGTGGGACCACCACCTGACAATGAAGAACCAATTTCCTGAAAAGTAACAAACAAAATCTTTAAAAAATGCTTCCCATGTATGGAGATAGAAACCAGCAAAGTTGGAAGACAATTGAAAGCTATAAACCTAGAGGTGGCAAATAGCTGAGAATCATGCCAAATAGGTTCAGGATTAAAAGCTTCGTCAGATTGGGTAGACCCAAACTACTTTCTGCCGAAACTTTTTGTTTTTGTAATAATTAACTAGCGTGTCAGATATCATTACAAACTGGAAATTGCTTCAATGATAATTTAATTTTTAGTAGAAAGATTTAAGAGGCTTTATGCACTAAAAATACACTTTGGTCGACTTTTGATCCATATGACCAACCCATTTAACCAGTTTCCTTTTAAGCTTTTTTTTTTGTTTACCCATTTGGCCTGTAGAGATAAACATAACCTGAATCGACCCATTCATAAGGAAATAGGTTGATATTGCCACCTTTATATGAAACAGAAAATCAGTTCTTGCCTCGGTAATTCTTGAAATGGCATCTCGTTCTATGAAAACAGATAGTTCGGCTATTACAAGCACAAGCCCAGCAGGAACCTTATCTGCTTGTAATCTTTCTGCCAAAAACTGTTCTTGTGCCATCGGGACATTTTTTCCAGAAAGCAAGAGTAACAGATCATTAAGTTGCTTAAAGAAAGATTGAAACCCTTCTTGAACCCAACTAATAATCATGTCTCTAAACTTCATTACCAATTCCAAATCTTCATCAAGAAGATACCTTATATCCTATAGAATAAAAATTACGAATTAATAGAGGTAAAAAATCAATTGTATGATCAAAGAGAAAGCAAATGAGCCATGATTTACCGACAAGACTTTTGTACTGCCTTGAATCAAAACATTTCTGCTGGCATCAAGAGCAACCTGCAGAGGATACTCCTCTCCTGTGCCATCCTTTTGAATTTGCAGAAGAGTGTCTGACAGTTTAGAGAGATGTGCATCAGATAGTCACCAAACATGATTCAGATCAACAAGCATGTAGGTGAATATTCTGACTTTATTACTTCTATCTGGCTGTATGCTGATAATACCTTACTTGTTTGTAGAGGAGGCAAAATGGGTGGGTCATCAGATTGGGTAATACTTAGGTTACAATGGTCTAGGGTCAAATCCAGTCATTTTCTGGTACAGGTTGACCAACAAACACTTTTTTGTCCATTATAAAATTTTGTACATACAACTATTGGTTTTAAAAAATTACAAAACAGGATTATTACACTAACAATATATCTTTTAGAAAAAGATTACTTTAGATATTATATACCTTTATAAATAAATTTGGGGCCTTTCACCCCCTTTGAGTATTTGATCCATTTGACTAGTTCCCCTTAAAGTTAACATTTTTGACATGACCCATTTAAGATAAAACACAGCCCAACTCAATTATTTATAATTATACTTGGTTGCTACTGCCACTAATTGCCTGTTTTAGCCAAAGAGAAACACTAACCACATATATCCTGAAGAAGATGAGAAAATGAGCTAGTGACATATTGCTTCAGAGCAACACGAGCAGCCTGAAACCATGAACATTCTATCAGCAAAGGTAGTCATTACACAGTAACAATGATAATTACAGTTAAAGAAATAAGGTGAAATAGACATGATAAAGATAACCATTTAAGCAAAGAGAGTGACAACCTCGAAAGCAAAATCATGTAGACCAGCCTCTGGTAAGACATCATCTATCAAGAGGAGATCAGTCCAAATAAAGCCTGTAAAAGGGGAAATAGATATGACTTGGTAGATATTTGACACAAGTATATAGCAGTACTAGACAAACAACTCTTTTGGGCCATCTGTTGGACAATTTTTTGGTAAATATAAGAATCTATAGTAGATTGAAGTGGCAATTTCGACCCAACTAAACAAAAAGAGTCAAATTGTTCGAACAGATTGAAGGTCAAGTGTATTGTTATTGCATGAAACCTCCTAAATCCTTCTAATTAGAAAACAAAAATTACTTATTAAAAAGAGTCTTTTTGGGTCAACCCAACCTGACCTCATACCCTGACATGACTGTTTGACCCGTTAAACCCACCCATTTTGCCACCTATAACAGATGATATCTTTAGTAGGGCATGTTACATACGAAGTCGGTTTAATAGCTTTGCGGAAGAAATCTGCTCCTGTATTTGTTGTTTGGCAGCTTCAAAGTGCCTAATAAAGTAAATGCCAATTAGGTATGAACAGCAAAATCTTGTCAGAAGAAGATACCGGTACTAAATGAGAGAACTAACAAGATGCACATACACACCTTGTGGTAAGATCGTGCACAAGTTTGACCAGATGCTGCTCTGAATCAGGGAAAATTACGTGATAAGCGTGAACAGCTTCCACAAACTCACGAGTAGGAACCTATTCAAGAAATTAAACAGCTGAAAGAACTCAGATTTACAATTAAGTGGAATCTGAAACTTGCGACCTATGTTAACGATCAAAATCCTCAATATGATGAAATTTGAAATACAAAAGATATACATACATGTGTTTGCGTAAACATCTTTATTCAAATCCAGATGGGTTAGTGCCCTATGAAAATATAAGAGATGATCATCTATGTAATTACCTCATGAATAGGAGAAATGGAATCAGTTTCACTTCCTTGACTGGTAGATTCACGATGATCTTCGGAACCAACATTTATCTCTTTGGAAAGATCGAGTTCCTCAAGGAACTGTTCTAACTTTTCAAGCAGCTTTGATTTCAAGTTTTCAACCTGCCAAAGTGAAGCCACATAGGTAGTCAATAAAACATAAAAGTGAATAATTTACAGATTTCATGTCTATAGAACTTCAAAAAAATCTGTTAAAAACTAACTTCATATTCCTTTGAAAACAATTTTTTTATTTTATCTTATTTTGGTTTTGCAGCAGAGCAAGATAGTCATAGGAGTTCATGCACGAATGTATGTATATGCTCTTATTTGTAACACGGTTCATTTTGAAAATAAGCATGCTAGGGATCCTGTAAGATTGTACATCTATTCCTTCGATGCCTTAAGTGTTTCTATCAGTTTGGGGTGGCAAACTCGACCCATTCACTTATGAATGGCTCAATTTAGATTGTGCTTTATCTCAATCGGTTAAAAAAAACTAGCTAATACAGGGCATGGGTTAAGTGGCTCGAAAGTCATCCAAGGTATAGATACACGAGATCAAGTTATGCAAATATTTGGATTATTATAATCATATAATACTTATAATCATTATTTAATCATTAAATATTTAACCACAAACTTAAATGATTGACAAAAGAGTGTTGTGGGTCAACCTAAAACTCGGCCCATTTCGACCCATTACCCAATTAATGCAGCTTGCCACACCACCTCTACATCAATAGGTAATTAACATGTATTACCAACACAAGGTGCATGTAATGAGGTATAAAGAGAATCAATTGAATATGAAAGCATTATTTTTGAAGGGTCAAACCTTTTTCTAAAGCATGATGCTTTTAGGAAAATAATAAATTTAGACGGCATGTTACACTTGGAGGGCACATGAAACGAAAACTTATGGATCTATGCTAATAATTGGATGCATGTATGCACATCATGAGTTGACTATGCTTTCTTGTATTCAGTGTAAAAATTAGAATTGATCACTCATATCAAGTCCACAAAATAAACGATTAAAATGCTGCCAGACAAAGCTCAAGAATGAAAAAAGATGCTAAAATCAGAGTTACAAACCGGAAAATCCAACTGCTTAAGAAGCATTACAGCCTCCGCTCTTGCTTGTATTGATTCAGAGTCAGAAGAGACCTTGTCCTGAAACAAAGCTTGCACAACATGAAATCTTTTTGTTTTCCCTTCATTCATTATGCTGTTAATAGATAACATAATACTAGAGGTGGCAAGATTGAGTAATTGAGCAACAGGTCAAAACGGGTTCCGGTTGATCTAAAACACTTGTTTGCCCATTATTTTGTAAATAAATAACGAATTATTTATGAATAAAAAAGATAATGTTACGATAATAGTCTAAATTCTTTAATAAAAACAATTTAGCAAGTTATATATTATTTAATAAAATTTAGGCAACTTTCACTCTGTCCCACCCGTTCCCTTTGACCCATTTTAAATTCAACCCAAGTTGACCCATTAATAGATGAACATGACCAAATCTAACAGACACTAAAAAAATGTAATTCATAAGGGTAAGTTCTCGGTAAAGAATGAGACGTTGTATAGGGATATATAGCATCCGAAGCCTTCACATCGGTTTAAATTGGTATAGAGAGAACTAAATTAACAAGGGATGTACCTGAAGCTTGTTCATAATAACTGCCATTACTTCTTCAGATGCTTTCTTACAGTCCTGGAATGAGGAGTCCCCATATGCCTGTCAAAATTCAAGATAAAGAGCAAAGAGATAAATGAATGTCATCAAGAGAGAGCTCGTGAGTATCAAACAGGACATATAAAAGTGAATATGATGATCAAAACAACCAGTAAGTTAACCTTAAATATCGGCATCGCTCCAGTGTAGAACCTCACTGCATCACCATATGCTTCAGATTTGATACACTTTCCAAGTGTAGTAGGAAGATCATATATAAACTGCTCAACAAAGGATAAGATCTTGTAACTCGATGTGGCCAAAGACCAAAATTTGCATAATGTAAGGAACTTTACGTACAATTAAGCCCCATAAGTGGCACAGGAAAATAGGATGATTCTGCTTTACATATATGAAAATTCTATCTACGTTAATACCTGAACTTTGCGCAATAAATTACGTGTGCGATGTAATTTCTCTATATGCTCTCTCTTTTCAAAAAGCGACGTGTTCACCCCATCACTTCTTGACTGCACTGACATTATCTGACAAAAGTAATGAAGAGGGGAGGTCAATTTCAAAACTTTCTTCTAATCTACTTACATGTTACTCGATAACAATGTCAACAGCGTACAAGATAAATGCTGCCATTATACCTTATCAAGGAGTTGCTCCATATTTACTTCCATACCAACGATATTATTCTTCATTCTGCAGCAAAAATTAGACTTACCCACGTCATACAAGACAAAAGTTCCGTGAAAAAGCTGCCAAAAGAAACTTTCATTGGTATATCATAGAGAATACAGAAACCCCAAGATTCTTACCTTTTAATTGTATCTGTAGCACTGATAAACTTATTATAATTCTCATATACTAACATTTGCAAGTCAGTGTCAAGATTCTTTATTTCAGCAGCCATTTCAACATGTCTCTGTAGAAGTCCCTCCAGATTTGACTTTTGGACCTGATACATTAAAAGAATAATCATATCAAAAGATTGAACATGTATACCACAGATGAATGGTTTTGTGTGTAACACATTTTTCTTCATCCATTTGACAGACAACCAGATTTATTGATAAAAAGACAATAAATCCATCCATCAGAACTATAATGACAGAAAACAGTTTAGTAGTTTATCTATTACAGGAACCAAGCTTAAAACACAATAGGCGCTCAGAGCTAAGGTTCACATTCGTAATGAACATTTCTGGATGGTTTATATTCATCTTAAACAACTATAGCACCTTTTCTACAAGCTGTACAGTCAGAGGCTTAACTAGCAATACAAATCTTGATAGAAATAATGTCTTAAAGGAAACCAAATAGTGTGGACTAGATATTTAATAGCACCCTTAAAAACCACGAGAACTTAATAATACCCTAATTGTGTAAAGTTCTAAGAAAATATGACAGAATTTTATATTAACATACAATTGTTGTAAAGTATCGTGATACTAAAATATTAAAATCAACCAAATTACCATGGGACAACACTTCCCTACATTATGTGTAACTAGACAGAGATGAGAAATTACACTACTAAGGTGTCTATATAGGTACATGGACACATCCCTAATTATAAGTAAAGCATTCCTCTTGCTCATGTGTGTGCACATGCACACATCCCTGCACACGTACAAAGGTATCTCTATATTCCAAAGTTAACTTGGCGAGAAGTCCCTAGCATCCGATGTTTGACATATTTATGTTTGTGACAACGCATTAGCTATGATGCAAACACCCCTCAATAGTCTATCTATGCAATATTGGTCTACTACTATTCTTTTAATCCTACTACATAAGCCACTGTTAATGGGTATATTCCTGATTCTATAATCTATATAACTATCCTGTGTGACTGTGCCAGTAGAAACTCGCCAGATAATAGATAAAGGTTGTTAAAACACTAATCACTGGCAGGTGAATGGCAAAACTAATCAAACAGATGACTAATAATGCCATTGGACATGAAAATAGTACTTGTAGTGTAAAATAAATAACATATAGGAACTATACGAGTTTATTGAAGAAAATGAACAATCTCATAGTTTTACAACTCTTCTACAGTTCAAGCAATCATCTAAGTTCTCAACATATGTAAGCAATTCTTTAGTCAGTTACCTTTAGCACTTAAAAGTGTTTTATCCCGATAATATATACGTCAATTAGCACACTCTAGAGTGATTTCACAGGATCAGTTAGGGTTTCACTCAACAACAATCGTCTTCAGCTCTAAGACTCAAAATGAATTACCACATGACACGTTTTCCCGGATATTGTTTCTACAATTAACGTTAAATCTCATATATTGGAATCCTACAACCAACTTTACTTGTTCACGTCAGCTAGGGCTAGCATCATCCACATCTCATCAAAAACACATTCAATTAATCAAAACTAAAATACCTAAATCCATCCACATTCTCAATACATCATCATGATCTATATGACCTTAATTACAATATAACATCAACATTAAGTAATTAAATGACTCTACATTTTGAACTAATGAAATAATTTAGGGATCTGAAATCAGAATAACCGTACTAGAAGATTCATGTACTGATCGGCATCGAACGAAGTCGTATTGATAGTATCAAGTGTAGCGAATCGTGATGTAGAATTGGCGGGAATGGAAGTTTGAGAAGAATCCTGCGAATAAAAACTTGATAACAGATCTCTCGTTCTTTTGACCTTATCATCCAACGGAACATCGTCTACCGTCATTTTTATATATATTGAAGTGTTAATGTGTGTCTATGAAGATCTAAATGCTGAAAATTCTATAATCCGGCGATCGGAGTTGGGGAGGTACGCCGGAACGGAGGTTGGAACCGAGATTTGTGAGAAAAGTACCGGCAAGGGTCCAGTCAGGTAGACTGGCCTTTCTCTTGAACCAGTTTGAAACGTTGTATTGGCAAAATACACCCCTAAAGTTTTATATTTTATTGTTAAGACCAGTTTTAGCACAAATATTTGTTAGAAGTCAGCACCCGATCACACGGTAACGCTAAAGATTTTACGAATTGGAAGGTAATATACACCGACATCTTGAATGTTGATGCATACCATATAACACTAAGGTCATTTCATCTCAATATTTTTATTATGTACCATATAACACTACGGTCATTTCATCTCAATATTTTTATTATTGAGACATCTTGTAATTGTAACTGTAGTGGTTAAAAAATTATCTGATATGTTTTTCAGAGTATTTTCGATGTTAGCACTAAAACTAACACTTTACACTAAAATAATGCAAAATAGCACTCCAATATTAGCACTAAATACTTCGCTATTTTATTGCAATGGCAAGAAAAATGTTTAGTGCTACATCAAATTTGGTACAACACTAAACAATATTTACATTAATATATATATATATATATATATATATATAGGAGCGTTCAACAGGTAAATATTTTTTGAGAAAAGAAGGAATCGTTCTTTTGATATGTGTATTGCTTTTTATTGTGTAAATATTACATTAATATCTTTATTGTGTATTGCTTTGTGTTTTGATATGTTTGTTGTGGTGGGGTATAACTAGGGTTATACGTTCTTGTTTTGGTTGCGTTTTATTCTTAACAACTGGTACCAGCGCTCGTGTTTTGAGTGTTTTGGAACAATGGCTGATAAAAGCGAGATTAAGATTGGTAAGTTTGATGGGAGCGATTTCAGTTTCCGGGAGATGCAAATCGAGGATGTTTTGTACGAGAAGAAGTTGCACCAACCGTTGTCGGATAATAAACCTGAAGGTATGAAGCCGTAGGATTGGACATTGTCAAATCGTCAGGCACTTGGGATAGTTCTACTTTGTTTGGCCAAGAATGTCGCCTACATCATTGTGGGGGAAACCACGACTGCGGGTTTGATAACGGTGTTGTCTAACATGTATAAGAAACCCTCGGCTTTGAATAAAGTTTTTGTTGAAAAAAACAATTGATCGATCCTATATTATGAATCTGATGAGTCAAAATGTCTAAGTCTGAAAAAATGCTAAATATAGAATTACATTCTGAAAAAGAGATTTCGTGACTAAGGTTGAAACATCAGACTATGACGATTGAATCTGAACCTTCAGACTCTGACTTATGTTTCAGACTCTGACAAGCTTCATGGGATTTCAGACTATGACGGTTACAGACTTGGAGTTTCAGATTCAGAAAACTTAGAAGATCATATCTAAAGCTGGCATCTGAAAGATTCGAAGATAAACTCAAAGACTTAGAAGATATAATTATTTAGAGTTTTATCTTGTTTCCATAGTTATCGGTGTATTAGTTAAAAACCGATATATTAGAGATTGAGGAAAATTGTGTTTCCTTATCTCTAACAGTTGTATAAATAGGAATTCATAGGTTTAGAGAAACCTAACGCTTTATTGTAAAACCCTATGCGAATTACATATCAATACAAATGAAGTTACTGATTGATTATTCTTGTTGATTTAATTGCGCACTTCCACAAATACTTATCATTGTTAAATCAATTTATTATTAAACGTCTAAATCAATATGTTTGTAATCGATAGCTAAAGTTGTTTAAACACATTACATGACCTAACAGTTTTCTTAATTCGACTGTTGGTGAACGCGAAGATGGTTGAAGGTGTATCGCCAGCGGATCATGTGAACGAGTTTAACTTGATCTTGACTAGGTTGAGATCTGTAGGGGTTAAGTTTGATATGTAAAAAAGTTGGAGGTACTGTTTTTATTATCTTCGTTGCCCGAGAGTTGGTCCAACACACTTACTGCTGTTAGTAGTTCATCTGGAACTGCTAAGTTAACATTTGAAGGGAACCGTGATTTGATACTAGGTGAAGGATGTTGATGCAACTGGTGTGACAACGTCTTGTTTAAGAATTTTAGCTTGATTGTATTTAGAATTACCGACACTATTTCTTGTTGGGACACTTAGCTAGTTTCGCTATAGCGACTCTTTGCTAGTGTCGCATGCCCTATATATGTATATATACCTATATATATGTATATATACATATGTATAATATATGTATACATATATACATATGTATAATATATGTATATATACATACACATATACATACATAATATGTGTCCCAACATATGTATATATACATACACATATACATATACATATGTATCTACATAGACATATATACATATGTATATATACATACACACATATGTCTATGTAGATATATAACATATGTGTATATATACATACACATATATATGTGTATGTACATATGTACATACACATATATATGTGTATATATATACACATACATATATATACCTATATATATACGTATATACATATGTAGATATACATATATATCTAC
This sequence comes from Gnaphalium uliginosum, assembly GCA_963930675.1. Taxonomy (NCBI): domain Eukaryota; kingdom Viridiplantae; phylum Streptophyta; class Magnoliopsida; order Asterales; family Asteraceae; genus Gnaphalium; species Gnaphalium uliginosum. The sequence continues at coordinate 34,338,530 of OZ005680.1, read as the reverse complement.
ATAGACATATATACATATGTATATATACATACACATATATACATTTGTATATATATACATATATACATATGTATTCATACTACTATATAAAACATTTGAGATAAAGTCTTGAAAGGAGAAATAGTAATTTACAATTTTACCCTCCACTTCATTAAAATGTCTATAATTAATGTACAATTAAATAGTTAATCAATGTTATTAATTATCAACTTTAATATATTATAATTAATCTCAATTCAAAAATATGTAACTTAAAATTATAACTATTGTAACTTACATAACATATTAATGTATATTAAAATGTCTGTTTTGATAAAAATATTATTACAGAAATGTAATATTTTCTTAAAAGTTATAAGCATCTTTATATCTTTATAATAATATATAAGAAGTTGAAAACTTTATTAAACTTTTAATACATAGATACTATAACTTTTTTCTACTATCCTTTTAAATATTTTATCTAATATTTAAATATTTTTAGTTAGTTACATTTAAGCAAGGATAAATTACCTAAAATAAAAATAAATTATTGACATATTTAAAATCCTAGAAATTAACTATTAAAATTATTAAGAAAAGAAATCAATCATCGTTTTCGTCATATTTTTAGTAATATCTTACCTTGAAATTCGGGAAAATGATAACATGGCATGTACCGTACTGGTAGAATTGTGATTAAACTATTTGCATTTCAAGTAATCATAAAAGTTAATCTATTACCGCTATAAAATAGTTGGGCCGTTTGGTAGTCATAAAAATATATAAGTTACTATTATACCGTCTTAGTTAGTACAACATCTAATGCAAATAGTACAAACATTTGAAACGATGATTTTTTTCCCTTTTGAAAAGATAATTGATTTAACTATCAAAGTTAATAGTCAAATTAAAAGTTCGTAATTTAATTTTTAGTTTTAAATTATTATAATTTGGGGTTACAATACGAGTCAAGTCAAGTTAGCAGATTTGAAATTTGAGATTCAAAGTTCAAAACCTAAACTCGACCTGATTTTATAAAAAGGTTGACAAGTCAAAAGTATTCAACTCAAAAATGATTTGCATAATTATTTAGGTAAACGGGGCAAACAAGTTGATGTGTAGGATCATTTTGTTTTTTTTTATATTTTTCTGGTTGATCAATCGACCCGTTGACACAAACCTTAACTCGAATCCAACCCAAAAAAACATAAATGTTTGACGGGTTTTAAGTAGTAGACTGATGGACTGAAAATCCAACTCTAACCTATAATAGTGTATACAATAAAGTAAGAAAATGATATATCATTATGTTCTTTTAATTTTCACTAAATGACGACATATAATTGAACAAAAAATACCGCAAATAAAATTTTTTGATACCGCTGCATAGCGCGGGTTAAATATACTAGTATATATATATATATGCATATGTACGTGTATATATATAGATACGTTTATATACATATGTATATATATACATATCTATATATATAAATGTATATACATATATACATATGTATATATATATACATATATAGATATACATATATATGTATATCTATATATGTATATATATATACATATATATGTATATATATACGTATATACGTATATACATATATATGTATATATATACATATATATGTATATACGTATATATATACATATATACGTATATATATATATATATATATATTCTTCATAATTGATATTAAAATCTTTACGTGGAGGTGTATAAAATTTTATTTTAGGATTTTACTAGTTCACAAGGATATAGACTCTTTAATATAAAGATGTGATTCTCTGTTGTTCATATAGACTCAAACTGAATTTATAACCGGTTCACATGAATAAAACTCTCTTTCTTTAATATAGACTCAAGATCCCTATAATGATATTACTCTAAATTAGCAAGAGTCCAAATAAAAGTCTATATTAAAGAAAGAGAGTTTTATTCATGTGAACCGGTTATATATTCAGTTTGAGTCTATATGAACAACAGAGAATCACATCTTTATATTAAAGAGTATATATCCTTGTGAACCAGTAAAATCCTAAAATAAAATCTTATACACCTCCACGTAAAGATTTTAATATCAATTATGAAGAATATATATATACGTATATATGTATATTTATATATGTATATATATACATATATACGTATATAAATGCATATACATATATACGTACATATGTATATATGTATATATATATAGATATGTATATATATACATATGTATATATGTATATATGTATATGTATATACGTATATAAATGTATATACGTATATAAATGTATATACATATATACGTGTGTATGTATCTATATATATACGTATAGAAAAGGAAGCAAGTTCTTGTATAACAAATACCCATGTATCTACATATATACATCCAGTATCAAATACCCATGTATGTATATTTATTCATGTGAACCGGTTATATATTCTATAGTTAAGACAGATTTTGTATCACTAATAGAAAAGGAAGCAAGTTCTTGTATAACAAGTTGTCCATGTATATATTCAGAACCTATAAATAAAGAATCTATAAATAAAGGTATTCTTCTTTAAATCTCTATCTATTATATTCATTTATATCAACTATATCGATCCATTGATATTATATCAACTATATCAATTATATCGATATTTTATGATTATATCAACTATTTTATGGTATCAGAGCCAGGAGCTCATCTTTTCAGGGTGGTAGTTGGATCCTAGACTTTAATAATTAATGTTTTTTTATAAACACAAAAGGTATTAATTTATAAAAGAATTAAATACTAAAGCGAACTTTTGTTTAAAATTTTGTAGATGGCCCCAAATGGAACCACATCAAACACTCACTCAATATCCCTTCGTTCCGTCCTTGAGAAGGACAAACTGAACCATACGAATTTCGTTGACTGGTTTCGAAACTTGAGAATTGTTCTTAAGCAAGAAAAGAAAATTCTATGTTCTTGAAAGCCCCACTTATCCTGAGCCACCAACTGTCCCCAAGGCAACACACGACACATGGATAAAACATGTTGATAATTTCATCGATGTGTCGTGCCTTATGCTAGCCACTATGATTCCAGAACTTCAGAAGGATCTGGAAAACTTCCCTGCTTATGACATGCTTGCCTCGTTGAAGGAAATGTTCCAACAACAAGCAAGAATTGAGCGCTTCAAAACTGTTCGAGCGTTTCATGCATGTCACATGGAAGAGAGACAGAGTGTGAGCACACATGTGCTTAAAATGAAGAGTCATATTGATCATTTGGAGAGATTGGAATGTCCAGTCTCCAAGGAGTTAGCTATGGATTTGATCCTTAACTCTTTGCCAAAATCGTTTGATCCTTTTGTGATGAACTACAATATGAATGGGTTGAACAAATCTATCTCGGAGCTGCATGTGATGCTTAAAACTGCCGAGAATAGTCTTCCCAAGAAAACTCCTCAAGTGCTCATGATAAAGGAGGGCAAGGGCAAAAGGTTTGCCTCTCCCCCTCAACCAAAGATGAAAGTTGCTAAGGAAGGCACATGCTTCCAATGTGGTGCCGTTGGTCACTGGAAGAGGAATTGTCCCTCTTATCTGGCAGAGTTAAGAAAGAAGAAGACTGGTGAGACCAGCACTTCAGGTATCTTTCATATAGAACTTTATACATTCTCTTTATCTCAAAACACATGGGTATTTGATACTGGATGTGGAACTCATATTTGTAATTCATTACAGGGGTTCGTAAGGAGTAGACAACTGAAGAAAGACGAGTTGGTACTCCACGTGGGAAATGGAGCAAAAGTTGTGGTCCTCTCACTTGGACATTTTTGAACTCTTACTACCAACCGGCCTTATTTTACATCTAGATAATGTATGCTATGTACCTAGTTTGACTAGGAATATTATTTCAGTTGCTTGTATTAAACAATGCGGTTTTACAATTCGCGATATGGGCGATGTATTTCATATATATAACAATGAAATGTTTTATTTTGAGGTCCGACCTCTTAATAAAATTTATGAAGTAAACCTCGATTGTTCAATTAATAGTTCTATATATAATGTAAACACCAAAATACTTGGATCGGATCTAAATGAAACCTATCTATGGCATTGTCGTCTTGGACATATAAACAAGAAACGTATATCCCAACTTCAAAAGAGTGGTGTTTGAAGGCAAATGATAAAGATTCATTTGATATATGCGAATGTTGTTTACTTGGCAAGATGACTAAGTCACCCTTTACTAGTAGTAGTGAAAGAGCAAAGGATTTGTTAGGAGTGATACATACTGATGTATGCGGTCCTTTCAAACCTACAAATAGATATGGTGAAAGATACTTCATCACCTTCACTGATGACTATAGTCGTTATGGTTATGTGTTCTTAATGAAGCACAAGCATGAAGCATTTGAAAAGTTCAAAATGTTTCAAAGTGAAGTTGAGAATCAACTCAACAAGACCATTAAAACCCTTCGTTCTGATCGAGGAGGTGAGTACCTTAGTCAAGAGTTCATAACGCATCTTAGGAGTTGTGGGATCGTCTCACAACTTACTCCACCCAGAACACCACAACACAATGCTATATCTGAAAGGAGGAACCGGACCTTATTGGATATGGTCCGATCTATGATGAGCAAGAGTACTCTTCCTTTATCTTTTTGGAGTTATGCTTTACTAACTGCTGCTCGTATAGTAAACATGGTACCAACAAAGAAAGTAGATAAAACACCTTACAAGATTTGGCATAGAAAGGTCCCATTCTTATCTTACTTGAAGATATGAGGTTGTGTGGCTTATGTAAGACAAGAAGCTACCAGCAAGTTTGACCCTAGATCTACTAAGTGCATTTTTGTAAGATATTCTAAAGACTGTTTAGGATACTACTTCTACAATCCCACAGAAAACAATATTTTTGTTTCCAAAAAAGCTGAATTCTTAGAAAATAATTTTCTAAGTGATGAAGCTAGTGGGAGGCGTGTGGAACTTGAAGAAGTTCAAGAGCCACAAGATGCACAAGAGATTGGTACTAGTGCTCAACAAGAAATTGTTGAAACTGAATCAAGGGTTGATCAGGAACCTACCGAAACACAAAGCGTTCGCAGATCTTGTAGAACTCGTCTTGAGCCCAAGAAATTTAGTTACATCGTGACTAAAGATCTATGCTTGATGATTGAGTAAAATGAACCGTTCAACTACCAAGGTGCTGTAACAGATTCTGAATCCGACAAATGGTTCAAAGCCATGAACGCTGAGATGCAATCCATGCGTGATAATCAAGTATGGGACTTGGTTAATGTGACACCCCTCAAATTTCGGTGTAATTACGTACATTAATCACGTGCATGTCTTAGGCTAATTCCCTACTTAAGAAAATTCACACTATTTTTATGAGATAGGTCTAGCAAAGCCCAACAAATTAATACGTGAGGTATTACAAAGGTTGTAATTATTAGTAAATACGCACGAAACGATCGGACAGAGTCCGACACAATATACGACGTTGGTGAAAATATTTCTATAAATAACTTAAATCTATTTTTAGTAGTTATTTATCCTATATTATTATTTTAATATAATAATACACGAAAAACCTATACGTTTTGGTTAAAACGTCTCTAACGCAACAAAAACGCGCGAATCGAATTCGGCAACCAAATGAAACTCGATAAATATTTCGGTAACTCAAAATAAAGTATTTTAATAACACTTCAATGGAAAATTTTCCCAAATATACCGTAAATTAAAACGACACAAGAAAACGTTAGGCGATTTAACGTTTTAACACGAATAACGGGTAAACGACCACAATACGTAACACAGACTGAGACTGAGAATTAAATCACAAACTCATGAGACGGGACCCTCAAAAATCTGCCCCCATGTGCCACCCCTTTCCCCTCCCCATGTGCACACTCTCCCTTCATGCATTTTCTACTCATTATAACCTACTCCCTAAACCCATTCACCATTCATGCAATTCTTTTTCTCTCATCACTCCCAAACTCTCCAACCTCTCACTAAAATCTGCATTTTCTCACTCTAAAAATCTTCTCCAAACACATCTACATTCATCAAGAAATACAACCAAGAATATTCACTATTTTGCAAGGAAGATCAAGGATTTTACAAGGAAGATCAAGGATTTTACAAGGATTCAAGCTCTACACCACCACCCTCTTTTCCTTCTTCCATTTTCTTTGACGTTAGGGACTTTACTTGGACACACGCTTTGCTAGCACTCACGTATTTAGCTCACGAGGTGAGTTCACAGCCCCTACTTTTGCCGCTTTTACATGCTTTCCAACAGAGGTGAAAAACATAGTTACCATTTTACTATACTATTGTGCAACTATGAAATGAGTTTCAAACTTTTATACGAACTGTTTACAAAAACGTTTTACTACTTGTGATAAACCGGAGAACGACCGGTAACTTTTGATACGCTGGAGAACGACCAGCATTAAGATAAACCGGAGAACGATCGGTAGTGTTTTACTGGAGAACGACCAGTACGTAATAAACCGGAAAACGACTGGTATTGTGATTCGCTAGAGAACGACCAGAATGTTATAGGCCGGGGAACGACCGGCCGTGTTAAACTGGAGAACGACCAGTATTTGATAAACCGGAAAACGACCGGTACTATTTTGAAAACGCTGGAGAATGACTAGCAACGTATTTTCAAACCGTGTTTTGGGTAACATCCCAACTAAACTGTATTTTGGGGTAACATCCCAACGAAACCACGTCTTGAATGTTATGGCAACAACGATTTACAAACAACTTTGGTTTATCAAACTATACTTGCAAACATAAAACCTGTGATTTCACTCAACAATTTTGTTGACCTTTTACTATGTTTTTCAGGGAATTAGCTGCACATGTGAGACTGCATGCATACTTATGAAACTAGGCGACTTACGAAGAATTTAGGATGCCATCTTTTGAAGCCAATGAGATTTCTTTTATATAACTTAAACTACATTTCTACTTACGATTCGATGAATCGTAAACTTTTGTAAACAATTAATTATGGCATCTTAATACATATATGTTCTGCGATAATCATATGCTCTGATATGTATGAATGTCCAATGTTTACGTCGACGCCCCCACCTCCGTACACAATTGCTTCCGCTGACCAACGTTGACCGTTTTTGGGGGTGTGACATTTAATTTTCCTCCCAATAGTAAGACTGTAGGGAGCAAGTGGGTTTTCAAAAAGAAAACAGACATGGATGGAAATATACACACCTATAAAGCTAGACTTGTAGCAAAGGGTTATACTCAAACTCATGGTATTGACTATGAGGAGACGTTTTCACCCGTTGCAATGATCAAGTCTATCAGGATATTATTTGCCATAGCCGCATATTATGACTAGGAGATATGGCAAATGGATGTCAAAACCGCTTTTTTCAATGGAGTCTTACTTGAAGACGTATATATGGTTAAGCCAGAAGGTTTTGTCGATCCAAAACATCCTAATAAGGTATGTAAGCTTAAGAGATGCATTTATGGTCTTAAGCAAGCATCTAGAAGATGGAATCTTCGATTTGATGAGAAAATCAAAGAGTTTGGTTTATTCAAAATGAGGATGAGTCTTGTGTTTACAAAAAGGTTAGTGGGAGCGTAGTTGTCTTTCTCGTTTTGTATGTAGACGACATACTGCTATTTGGAAACAACATTCCGACCCTGCAAGGCGTCAAGGCCTGGCTCGGAAAATGTTTCGAAATGAAAGACCTGGGAGAAGCGACTTATATACTTGGTATAAAGATCTATAGAGATAGATCAAATAGACTTATAGGTCTAAGTCAAAGTGCATATATTGACAAGATCTTGAAAAGGTTCAAGATGGAAAACTCTAAGAGAGGTTTTCTGCCGATACCACATGGCACGATTTTGAGCTCGTCTCAAAGTCCTAGCACAAAGGTTGAGCTAGAAAAGATGAATGGAATTCCATATGCTTCAGCAATAAGATCCATCATGTATGCCATGTTATGCGCGAGACCAGATGTATCATGTGCTTTGAGCATGACGAGCAGATACATACAAAATCCAGGAGAAAACCATTGGATGGTTGTCAAAGGAATTCTTAAGTACTTACGAAGGACTAAAGATATGTTCCTTGTCTTCGGGGGAACGGAAGAAGAGCTCAGTCTAAAATGTTACACTGATGCTAGTTTCCAAACCGATCGAGATGATTCTTGATCACAGTCGGGATACGTCTACATTTTGAATGGAGGCGCAGTATCTTGGAAGAGTTCCAAGCAGAGTGTGGTTGCTCAATCCACTACAGAATCAGAGTATATCGCAGCTTCGGAAGCTGCACAAGAGGCTGCCTGGATGAAGAAATTCATCGGAGATCTAGGGGTTGTTCCTTCCATTCAGGACCCCATAGAGATCTTCTGTGACAATGAAGGCGCCATTGCACAAGCAAATGAACCAAGGTCATATCAGAAGACCAGGCACATTCTCAGGAGATTTAACTATATACGAGATGTAGTTAATGTTAGAGAAATCAGTATTCGCAAAGTTCACACAGATCAGAATTTGGCAGACCCATTCACGAAGCCCCTTCCACAAGCTAAGCATGAGGGTCATACTCGAGGCATGGGACTTCGTTATTCTACTGATTGGATCTGATCTTACATATGTTTAGTATTGAAATAGGAACTTTGTAAAACAACAACTATGCAATGTTTTGATATATGGGATATAATCTTTTCATTAATACTTGTTGTGTTCCATATTAACATGTTTAAATCCTTGAATAAATAAATTATTATAATTGTCCATAGTCGGTCATATTTGTGGGAACAACTATGTGATAAGACTAATATGAAATTGGATTGGTTGATTTTCATGAAATGAAAATGGCAATAAGCTGTAACCAAGTTTCATAGATAATTGTTGGAGAACAAGTATTGAACTTGACCCGTTTCAAGATCACTTCATGGATCGTAGTCATAAGTGACTCTTGAATAAAAGTAGTATCTTTGCATCCTTAGACCTGAGATGCATATTAAGAACTTGAGTGTAGTGAGTGTTGTGCTTTGATATGGTTAACCGCTGTTCTTTAGCCAGGCAGTTATAAAGGCCATTATTGGGTACAACATGAACTATGCAAGAGGCGTATGTAGTCAAGAAGGGATTTGTATCTCTCATTCATTGAGAGTTGACATCCAATGCGCCTTACTTAAAGTTGAACAACAAATGAGACTGATTGCGATCCATGTCTCATGTTTAACAGGATGTCTATTACAAAGGGGTAACTGATTACTTACCTAGTGACACCAATTTAAGCTTAGAGGTTTTTGGAAATTGGATGTTGATGAGTGGCACCTCTTCATGTGTTATTGGGGGCAGTGAAATGTTGCAAGACGTTCACCACTGTCTATATCAATCTTAATTACATCTTGAGCAAGTGGGAGATTGTTGGATCTTAATGCTCAAGATTAATTATAAGATTAATATTGCTAATGACATATGATCCTATAGGGTCACACTAATAGCATTAAACACAAATTGAATGATTAGAAGAATTTGATTCTTGATTAATTATCAATAATCCTTATATTGATTGGAAATTAATATCTAGTTGAAATGTTAATGTTCCAATGCATGTAACATGTTAGAAGTCATATAATATGTGTATTAAAGTCATGTACAAGATTTTGGACACAAAGGGTTTGGTGATTAAATCTTGTACACAACTAAGTGTATGCATGAGACACCAAAGGGGCCCTTCCTTTGGTGGTGGGTTGCTTGCTAGTTGGTTGATTAAGCATGCTTACACAACCTTACTTGCATGATCTCTATGTATGGGTTCTAGTTTGACTTTGTGCATGTATGTATGTATAAAAACCAAGCCTCATGCAAGACTTAAGAAAAGTTTTTTTTTCCTCCACTTTCCTCTTTCAATTCTCACTAAAAGTTAGTAGTTAATAGAGCAGAGATTTCAAGCTCTCTCTTAAGACAAATTGAGATTAGTTCTTAAGAACTTAAGAGTTGGTTAATACAAGGGTTTAAAGACTAGCATCAAGTGTTAAGCAAGTGCTATTGGTGAACTAGCTATAGAGGAGTTCTAATCTTGAGCTCTTGTATCTTCATCAACATCCTAATTGCCAAAAGGGTCCAAAGAACTACAAAGGTTGTAATTTCTAAACACCCTATGCATGTGAATCTTATTTACATGTAATTGGATCTTGATGGATTTTGTAAAATCGTTTTAATAACATGATCAACTTAATTAAACTTCCGTTGCAATTAACTTTGTATTTAACATTGTTTTGAACTAATAAACCCAACAATTGGTATCAGAGCTACTTTTACATGTAATTAAGATCATATTTACATTATGTGATAATCTTAGTTTTTGGAAAATATGTATGATTATCTTTTTGGCAAAATTATGATCATATGTATTTTCTATGGCAACTAGTTAGTTTATAATTGATATTTATTATAACCAAAGTTCATGCATTTTTGGTTATAAAAGTTGTCTTAGAAAAACAAAGGTTGTTTTTATGTTCATATGATGATAACAATTAAAATATATTGGGCCGTTACATATATTAGATTCCGCCATTGCTAATAAAATTTTTTTAAAATTTAATAATCTAGCATCTCTTAATATAATAAGCGTAGGAACATCTAATCCTATTCTGGTCATGGGTTTAATAGCTACTTGAACTAATCCTATATGTAAAAATTTATAATTTTTCTTATGTTCTTTTATAGCTGTTTTAGAAAACAGTTGTATATTTTGGTGATTTTGTACTAAAGGTAAAGTTTTCTCAGTTGTTTTTAAAGAATATCCTTGAAAATAATCAAATGATCCTATTTTATAAATTGTTCTAACATCTTGTTTAGGTATATTCCAATTTAATAAATTACTTTCAATATTTGAAATAGAAATTTCAATAGAATTTGTTTGATCATGTTCTTCTTCAATATCTGAAGCAGAACTATCTTTTCGATTTAGTAGTAGTTTTGAAAGTTTATTCATATTGATTTAAAGTAATTGTTTATTTTTATCTAGCTAAAACAAAAGCTTAATCTATAACGTTGAATGCTTATACCTTCTACAAGAACACCCCCATATCGTCGTGGTCCGGCCGTCTTACCGTCATCTTGCTGCGGCTAATCCATCCGACTGATCGACAGGGCTTACCAACGCAGATGTATATTCTTTCAACATATAGATTAATAATTTCTTTTAACATGACAAAAGTTAAAGATTTGTTTAACATCATTTAGAGAAAATCTCTACACTACTACCACCCTGAAAAGATGAGCTCCTGGCTCTGATACCATAAAATAGTTGATATAATATATGTATACGTATATATATATATATACGTATATACATATATATATATATATATGTATATACGTATATGTAGATATATACGTATACATATATATATATATATATGTATATACGTATATATAACAGTTCGCTAGTTGACAGAAGAAGTGCGTGTGTGTGAGAGAGAAACGAATTTAGGGTTTGAGAGAGAGTTTGGTTTGGTGCTTATACGTTTGTTTTTTGTAATCGTGATTGATCAGTAAACGGAAACATTACTTATATTTGGTTGTTCGGTAAGGAATGGCTAGGTGGTGTGGTATGTGACAACCGTCACCAAAACGCGATAGTATTTTAACCGTAATGACTCATTTCGTGTAATTACGATTTCGAATACATAAGGTAAATCTATTATTGGTTGTCTCGCTTTAAAAAAGAGTATACTCTAATGAACTTTTCTCATTGTATTAAATTTCGTAGTTTTTTTAAGGTAAAAAGTCTCGTGACTTGGTTAACAGTCCAATAAAACGTATCGACAAATTTTATATTTTTATTTACTTTTTGTTACGAAAAAGAGAAGGAAATTTAAAACAAAATTCAAATTCATCACACTAACCTTTTAACCATTTTCTCCGATACTAAGCCAATATTATTGAACTTCTAGATGAGATAAACGAGCACATAACCATCACAAATTCACAATAATTGCTAATATATCAAGAGAAAAACAACGTCTCGATATCAGCGATTCACTATAATTGATTAACTAGTACGATCGAAACTTTATTTTTGTTACTTTGAATATATTATAGGAAGCGAACGAATACCTTCAAAATGTAAATCCAATTAACCAATCACCATTAAGTATTTAGTTCATTTGTTTTTAATATTATTATTTAAAATTTAGGGTTCATGTGCCCTTAAGGCACATGTTAAGCTTAGTTTAATTCAGTAAAATTTTCTATAAATATTCAAAAATGCATTTAATTAACTCTTTAATTTCCTTTTATATATGTATATCGATCAATAATTAAAGTTGATGTTATTCATGGTAACATTTGATATAATTAATAAGCCTTATTCTATGTTTTTAAGGTACAAGTAAAAAAATTCCTTTTATAATTTTAATACTATTTTTTTATTGCTTCTTGTCATAAAAGGATTTACTCTATTTTTTCAAACCTCAGTCCGAAACAATAGTAAATTTTTGATATTCAATAGTTTAATACTACTATTTATAATCTTTGTAGTGCCCGCAAGTTTTTAATAGAATCATGTCTAATATAAAAATAAAGGTAAATTACAAAAAACATACATGTGGTTGTTCATTTTCTCAAAAAATATCCCTCAACTTTATTAATATCAAAAACCATACCTAAGGTTGTCACTTTTGTCCCAATGACATCCCTCCGTCCAACTTTGTTACGTTTCCGTCGTTAAGTCTATATATGTGCCACGCACGTGAGGGTATTTTTGTCCTTTTCTTTTTCCCACCCATTTAATCGACCTTTCCTTTTGCATTTTATACCCATTTAATCGACCCATTTAATAGTAAGTTAATTTTAAATGGCTATAAAATGTAATTAAATGGGTATAAAATGCCCATGGAAAGGTCGATTAAATGAGTGGGGAAAAAAAGGGACAAAAATATCCTCACGTGCGTGGCACATGTATAGACATAACGACGAAAACATAACAAAGTTGGAGGGAGGGATGTCATTGGGACAAAAGTGACAACCTTGGGTATGGTTTCCGTTATTAATGAGTTGGAGGATGTTTTTTGAAAAAATGAACAACCACATGTATGTTTTTTGTAATTTACCCTAAAAATAAATGCAAATGTTAACAATAAAGTCCCTTGACTTTTGATTTTTAACTCTTCAGCCACACATCTTTCAACCGACATTCCATATGCTCCTCATACTTCTATCAACTTTCTAACAACACCATAAGCTTTTAAAAATCAATCAATCACAAATAACATATGATCAATCAATTTAAAAATTGGATCTTCATTCATACGAAAGCACGTAATATCACACGAATTCGCAGCTTCAATTAGATGAAATTACAGCTTTCATTCGATTAAATTGTGTCTTCAGTTAAATCGCATCTGCAACTTTTATCAAAGTCACATAAAATCGCGTGTATTGCAATGTTCGTAGGTTGAATCGTTGTTTTTGTTTGCTAATCTCAATCGATGTGTCTTCAATTGCTCGTTTAATTGCAGGTTCAATCGATTTTGAATCAGAACCTATTTTCTTCAATCGCGGCAGTATAGATGTACGCAAAAGACCCTGGCTTCTGACTTTCTTTAATCGTTGTGTGCGTACGTATTTTGTATGTAATAATATATTTTTCTTTTTGTTATATTAATTTGCAAATGACCGAAATACCCTTTCACCTTTAGTGAGAATGGTGGAATCTGCTTGGTTATCCCATTATCAAGATATTAAGTATACTCTAATGATCTCAACTCTTAAAACAATAAACAAATAGATAAAAAGTATTAAACGAAAGACTTTGTTAATTGGTGTTTTATTTGACTAAAAAAAGAGAGAAAAATAAACACGTTTCTTGGAAGAAACTCAAGAGAGTAAGATACCATCGAGTAGGTAATACCTTTCTATGATTTGATACGTGAACGAAAGATTGGACCAAAAATGAGTACAAATTTAGCAAATGAGAATACATTGAGGTGTTGCAGATGATGCTGAGTATGGAAACTCACCTGAAACAACCTCTGGAAGATCATCTCCCCATGGAGACCAAGGTATGGATATTCCTCACTCTGAAGGTAGGGATGTGGACAAAATTAGATGGTTACTACGTCTTGAAGCTTTCATTTATATAACTTAAAAATAATTGGATTCATTTATTAACAGGATAACATAATATTCCCTCCGTTTCAAAAATATAGTCTATGTTTTCTTGTCGTGATTACCATATTACCCTTACTTGTAATTATTATTACAAACCATAAATAAAGTAATAATTAATTGGTTAAAAGTAAAATTGTCATTCTGTAAAAAGTAAGAAAGAGAAAATAGTAATGATTATATTTGTATTAAACTGTGCATTTTTTGTCGAGTGATATCTATTTTATAACGTAAGGCGTGACATATATGGTTACTATGTGTTGAAGTTGATTGACTTGTTACTTTACTTGTTAGTACTCCTATTTTATGAAAATAAAAAGAAAAGAAAAAGAAAACACCGTTGACACTCAAAATATTTATTTAATTACATAATTTATGAACTCTATGTTTTGTTAGTACTACTCCTTCCGTTTCACATTCAAATTGTCTATTCAAATTGTCTATGAACACACTTTTAAGAATATTCATTAACTACACTTTAGACCAATCAAATAATATATTTTACCTATTAAAATCTATTTTGATTGGTTGTAATGTAAAAATGGACACTTTTGTATAACATAAAATAATAATATTAATACCTGTAGTGAGACGTAGGTAATAATTAAAAATACATTTGAATCCTTAATTTATTTAGCAAGTCATGTCAAGTCCAACAAAACCCTCTTTAGAATCAAGTCAGTGATAATGATTGGAAATGTGTATTCATTGTTTAAGTTAGTTTCCAAGATTAAGTATAAAATCAAATGTGTTAATTATTATAATTTATAAGTATCAAATTGGTTCATTCAAAGTGTCATGTTTTATGTTAGTGGATTGTTTCTAGCGTATTGCTAGCTTTTTATTATTTATTTATTTATTATCATGATTATAATATGTTTATAATTAAACAGAAACTATTAAACGTGATAATTTCAATTTTTCAACTAAATTATATAAAAGCGTGACACAAAGAATTGTTTCCTTGACTGTGTCTTAAAAAAATAAAAATGTTTGAATTCGTATCATTTAACACGTGGTACAATCATGTTAGCACATAAACAAAAATATAGTGGGTTGGTGGTATGATGGGTAAGTTACAGTTGTATTTTATTAAAAAAGGGATTATATATATAGATGAATAAAGATGAACATGTATATTGACTATTTATTACTAATTTGGTGATAATTTTGGAAATCCAAATTTTATTTACGAAAATTTGAAACTTATCAACATGTTATGTATCTAGAAAATGGACGATCACAATCAAATCACCAATCAACATTACGTGGCTTTGCTGGCAGCCACCCATACATCATATTTACACCCATGCCACTCCTTCATTTGATATAATTATAATCACTACTTAAAACAGCCCTTTACATTTTGAATAATTCCAATTAAACTCCTTCAATTTACAATTGAAAAATGTTTTACAATTTGAGATATTGGTTTCGTACTCTAATACAAATGGCTTGAATATCGTACATTTATATCTTTATAACGCATTTGAAACCAAAAAAAAAATCAAAGTTACTCGTAAAACCGTTTAAGTAATATAATCAACAAAACGTAGAGCAAATAATAAAACATTGGAATGACAGTTATTCATAATAAAAAAAAAACTATTTATATGGCACTAACTTATGAATGGAGTACTTAGTAATACAATATATATAAACGATTAAGATTTATTTATACAGACAAAATAAACATACTATTTAAAACTCTAACACAACTAAATGTATACGTACAAATTCTCTTGAAATCATATTAAAATATAGGACCAAAAATGCAAAGAAGAAACATTATGAAAACGATACATAAACTCTGGCTATTTGTTGAGGCTTGCAAATTCACCGAATT
Organism: Gnaphalium uliginosum; assembly: GCA_963930675.1. Taxonomy (NCBI): domain Eukaryota; kingdom Viridiplantae; phylum Streptophyta; class Magnoliopsida; order Asterales; family Asteraceae; genus Gnaphalium; species Gnaphalium uliginosum. Next base: position 34,322,519 of record OZ005680.1, on the reverse strand, counting down.
AGTGCCGATAATGTTAGGGACCAGTAGGATAATGGTAGTGTAAATACTAAATATTATGATGCTTGTAAGTTGTACCCGTGGTGTGGCATGTAAGAAAAAACAGATAGGGACTCATTTTGTGGTTAACTAAAAGTAAAAGGACAAGTTTAGAAAATACAGAGCATCAATATGGAATATACCATATATATATATTGGCATTAATAAAATATTGCAGGAATTGCTGGGAACCTACGACTTCATCCCCTATAAATACCCAATCAAAATCCTTTCCTAACCTTCTTTCGCCAATCTTTTGCTTCGACCGCCCCAACTTTATTCCTCCTCAGGTACGTTTTTTTTTCTTTTTTTTCTCTTGTTTTCATCGTTACTTTATTCATTTATTTATATTTATATTATTATAATTAGTTTTCCGTTGTTTTCATAGTTAGGTAGAACAATTCCTGTTCATGATTCTGATAATATTTTGTATTTTTGTTTCTAAATTATTGCAGATCAATTGAATCAGCTGTCTTGTTAATCCGATCATATAATTCACCTTTTTCCGTGACTCAATTCCGTTTCATTTTCAATTAAAAATCTAGGGTTTCGTTTGAATTAGGGCTTTCTGTTTATAATTCATCAAATTTAGATGAACTCTTTCTATTTATGACGTATGCTATACTGATGCACCGGATCCGTATTCTTCATTCATTTTCCGTTGTTTTTCTCTACTGGTTTCACGAGCTTTCATGAACAATTTGCCATAATTTTTGCCGTCTCGATTTCTGATTCGAAATCTCGAATTAATCATTATTTTAACAAGTTTGCCCTAATTTTATCACACCTAGTGTCCAAATTTTCCCAATTACATCTACTTTGTTATCTACAAACCCTAATCGTTATCTCAATGGCATCACCGAACACAAGTTCTGAAACGAGGTACGCTAACCTCGATGAACGCAAACGAAAAAGGATGATATCAAACAGGGAATCTGCACGTAGATCACGTGCGAAAAAACAGAATCGATTAGACGAACTGCTCGGTGAAATCAACAAATTGCAGAATGATAACAATACAATAATGAAGAAAATCGATGGAGCAACACAGATGTTCGTTGGATCTGCTTCTCAGAACAATATTCTGAGAGCTCAACTTACGGAATTAACGGATAGGTTACATTCGTTGAATTCGGTTTTACATATTGCGCAGGAAGTCAGTGGGTTGGCTATGGACATACCTGAAATTCCTGATACTTTGCTTGAACCATGGAAGCTTCCTTGCTCAATTCAGCCTATTACTGCTGCATCATTCGACATGAATATGTTTTAGCTTATGATATCCTAAACTTTTTTCGTGGGATCTGTTTCGTTATAAGAAGTATGTTTAGTAGGGAGTGGTTGGTTTATAAGATCATGTTGGTTTTATGTCATTGTTTAAGAGTATGTTTAGTAATATAGAACCTCTAGTTCTGGATTGGAAGATTATATCATTGTTGTTATATGTTTGTTATTGAGAGGTGTTATAAACATTGAGGTATTGGTGATTTGTACTATGATTTATTAGTTTTCTTTGTCACTTTGTTGATTATGTACTTGAAAAGAAGGATTCAAACCAAAATAGGGTTAACAAAAAAGTTTACAGCTTGATGAATACTTTATTGCGATTGTTAAGAGGGTGAAATTTTGTTAGCAATTAGAAGTGAACGTCACTATATTTTGTTCTCAAGACCTTTTGTTCTTGAGACTTCTCTCAACAATGACACAAACTTCGGTGTCAAGGTCGGTTGATCAAACCGACGTGCTGTTGGCCCGGGTCTAAGAAAACAGACCTTTTTTGTTTGTTTTGGGCTTTTCACGTAACACTTTCTATCCGGATGAAGTAACAACTAAAATGATGAAACAGTTTGACGAGTCAATTTGTAAGAAACTATTAGCATGGTTGCAAAAGTCGACCGACTAGGCCGCCGATTCGGCAACTAGTCGCTTTTCAGAGGTCCTTTGACTCGACTAGCCCTTAGTCGTTCAAATTGGTCGGTCAACAGGTCAGAATCGTCGGTGGATGTGTTTGGAGAAGATAAAGATTAGATCCGAGAAGAGAAAAGAGAGAAAAGTTGTACTTTTTAAGAATAAGGTAAAAGAAATTTACATTTTATTCCATTAATTTTTAAAATATATAAGATTCTCATCTATATTACATATAATTTTAAAATTTATTATTTAAATGTATAAAAAGTCTCCGCCTATTCTTTCTATTCGAGCCTCTCGATCTGTCATTATACCCCGAGAAGAACAAAAGTGAAACCCGACTAGTCCCTGACTAATCCCCGACCAGTACTTTCGAGGTCTCGACCGATTGGATCCCGATTAGCGACTTTTACAACCTTAAATATCAAGATTAGTCTATTACACACTTTATTTAATAGAAGTTTACCAGGTTTTTTAGCGATACATTTTTTGTGACAGGTGTCTATTATGCTTTTAACAATGAACTTAAATAATTGTTCACTAACTATTAGAAAACTAATGAGTATTATAAGGCATTAAATATATTCACTTCAAGATGTACTCTTAACTTTTCAATGTTCGAAGTTTGGTCATAGATGATTGTAGGTGGAGCATTAGTTAAAGATGCAGTCTTAAAGCTTCAAGATGTGGGATAAATGAGTCGAGCAAGTCTGAACTTGACTTTACTCATTTAGACCCTTAGAGGAAATGCAAGTTGGGATCAATTGTTCGACGAGTCTATTCCGACTGCAGGCTCAGCGGAGCTGGAATATGATTGGAGATGGTCTAAATTGACCGGAAAAGCTCAGATCTTTCATTTAACTAAAAATCATAATAATAACATTTTTTTATATTTAGAAAAAAATGTAAGCTTAGAAAAAATTACTACTTCTATTCCAAAATAGATGTTCACATTTTTATTTGTTTGTCTCAAATAAGTGATACTACTTACAGGTTACTAGCCAAGCTTCAGAGACTCTAATTACGGAGGTCAACAGAGAGGACTAAAACCGTTCTCAATAATATGGTCACATTATCTATGCATTAGCCGTTTATTCTGTTTCTTTGAAATGAATTTTCATAAATGGCAGGTTAGCACCAAACTAATTTGACCACGAAAGTATATTGCCGTTTTTTAATCCTTGTACAAAATACAAATATACAAATCTACTTTTAAAAGGTCTAGGCAGTCAACTTGTTAAGTTATATCAGGTTGTTCAAGTTAGGTTACTTGTATTTAAATCACTCTGAGGGTGTTTGAGATCGTTTATTTGTAAATAATGTTGTAAATAATTTTCTGTTTGAAAAATATTTATTTTCAAGTACTTATTCTTTTAAAAAATAAGTATATAATTAGTTTTCTTAATAGTGTTTGTTTTTTACTTATCTGTTACAAAAATAAACAATAAACTGATAAACAGGTAATAAACAATACCAAACACCCCTTTATTTACAAAAATGGTGTTTGATTTATGTTTATATGCTTTAAAAATAAGCATAAGTAGGTAAAATAAAAATCATAAACACCGCATAGTCTATCTAAAATTAAAGAACAAAATGAAATATCATATTTGTATATCATAAAGTTGTCAAATTTAACATGTAAAAGTTGTGAAATTTGTATAACATAAATCATACATAATCTTATGAAACATTATTTTTTTATGTGAAAATTTACAGGTATATGATTGTTGTGCTATTATTTAACTCCATTCTCGTTAATATTGCAAGAGAAGAAGCTGATAGATAACACATTCTTCTACGAGTTTTTTCAGACTCCATGCCCATTCTATTTCTATATATAGAATATACACATATAGTTCAAGGCAAGGTGTATAGTATAAACTCATCAAATCAAATACAAAATCAATGAAAAACAATAAAAAATAAATAAATAAAACCTCAGTTAAATCCAGTAATATCATTTGAAATACAGTTTCAACCAAGTGGTTCTCCCTGTGAACAGGGTCTTGGATCCACTATATCTCATACAATTGGATTATTTCATCATTGGCTGATTTCAAAATCTCAAAAAAAAGTAGAAAATATTTACAGAAAAATCTAGAAAAAGAAGAAGAAGCTCAGAGTATATAACAGCTCTATCAATCATAGAATTATCAGAAGCAGAACTGGCTTAAAGCTGTGTATTTAATCATCACTGCAAATTTTATCAAAAAACACTAACGTGAACAAAATCAAACACCAGTTAAACCCTAAAAGCAAACGGAAATTTTTAAAATAAAAAACAAAAACAGAAGAATGTAGTTCCAGAGATAGATCTGTGAGAGTGATTATATATAACCTTGGTTATTTTTTAGGGTTTACGATTGGACGGCTTGGTTGTTATACTGGGCCGGCCCATTGTGTAAAAATGACACTTTGTTACCTTTAGTTTTAAAGAATGACAAGTTTAGTCCCTTTTCTTTTGTAGGAGTTTCAGTCTCCACATAGTTGTTTTGGTTAGAGCATGTTTGTTGGATTTATTAATTGTGTGATAATTTGTTTTTCCGTAATTGGGACTTATTAATACAGTGATCATTGCTCAACTTGCAGTTGAAAAATGATAAGTGACATGAAACGATGTCAAACTTGTATTAAACTTCTCAATTTTAAGTATTCAAGTTTTCGATATTATTTTTATTTTTCAACACAGTAAAGAGTTTTTCTTACCTTTCAAAACATAAAATAATTTTTAAGAGTTGTGAAAATACGTTACTCTGTTTATAGTAAGATATTCTTCTTTCTTTTGAAGCATCACGACGCTCCTTAACATATAAATAAACGATCCGGAGCAGCTATTATTCTCGTACATCTTTTATTTGTAGATAATATTTTGAAAGCATAAAGATGGTAGAATAGTTCGCTTCACCTCATAATGTGTTTAAAATTCGGAGAAGTGATCCATCTTTGTGATTATGCTCGAATTTCGATTTATTGAGTTAAAATAGTGTTATGATACATAAGCCTCAAAAATCAACCTAATTTTCTTTTTAAAAATGATTGATACATGGATATAAAATTTCTTCTAATCTTATCACTTAACTTTATTTTTAGAACTGACAATCCTATTATCTATGCCACGAACACGCACAATTCACGCTAAAACATCGACAATAATACATGTATAGCTAATCCAACAAAATATGTCTTTTGGTATATATGATTCAAATATTTATAACAAGTTTTCATCATACATAACAAGTCTAGATCAACTGTTATAATTCAATATCCATCCACCCATATAATCATACATGAACATTCAACTAAGCAATATTACTTTCATTTCATGTGACCAAATGACATTATCTACCGATCAATTATCATATGTTCGGCACTCATCGGTCTCGGGGTTATCCTTGCAATAAGTCTCCAACTGGTCGGAATCTTTAGCCCTGTCTCTAGCATGACTCGATGCCGCACTCAACTCTTCCACCTCATCCCATGACGCCACACATTCGCCACTAGCTGGATCATCGGCACACGTCTCCTTTGCGTGTTCGATACTTTCGGCTATCTTTTCGGACAAACCTTCGGGTGCTGACCTCACTGGCCTCATGTACATCCTGCCTGATGACGCCATGGTGTTGGGCATCTTGACCCATGAGGAGTTTAGGCCAATTTTTGGTGAGTTTGATGATGGGTTGGCCAAGACTCTTGGAATTGAGAGGTTGATACTTGATATTGTTGCCATTTTGTTGGTTCAAAGGAAATGGTTATTGTGAATGGTGGTGTGATGAGTTATGGAAAGATATATAATTGGAAAATGTAATGGTTTTGGAACACTTGTTTCTTATCATTTACTAACCAATCATGAGGTTCCACGTATACTAGATATGTAGAGATATTTTTTCTTTGAAGTGATATCTTTACATGTGAATAAGGAAGGTTGCAGTGTTTTCCTAAATTTCTTGTGCTCTAGAATTTTGGCATGGAAAATAAATAAAACCAAGTTAAGGTCAATTCACAAAAACCTTTTATAATTATGCAAGTAACATACATAGGACTTAAAATTACGTGATACAATATACTCCTACCATATAGCTTCTTTTATTTTATTTTTAACAATATTTAATAAGATAATTATATTATATTATAATTATAATTATAATATAATAATTATAAGATAGAAAACTGGCTATCATGTTACTATAAATTTTTCAAACTCTTATGTGAGTCATTGCCATATGATAATCAGATATAAAATCGGCTCTATCAATAAAATATATATAAGTTTGAATAAGACAAAAATAATTGAACTTATAATTGTGAACAAAAGTAAAATCTACTGTAAAATTATTTGGTGACACTTAATTTCTTCACGTTTTTCTTGCTCGAGAAAGTTAGCTGATTTTCACATTTTAAATTGTAACCCTTGTGACTTGAACGTAGGGACGAATATGGCCAACAAGCATAATATACAAGCTCATCTATTAATTATCATTGGTGTTTGCACAACCTGCTGGAATTATTAGTTTTAATATACAAAGTATCACTTACTGCTAAAGTTTTTAAACGTAGTAAAAGTTAAATGATTGTTAACACTTGCTTCGGTTTGGTTAATTAAGTTTAGATTTCGGGGGAAACTCAAACCGAACTTAACTTGTGGTTAATCATAAAACTAATAACCTACCTATCGGTTTTCGCTTTGGCTCAAATATGTGGTTTTGTTTCTGCACACCTGTGCACGAAACGCTAAATTTCAAACAAAATGATTTACTAGTATTGTGCATACACGTAACATTACAGGGGGTGTTGGGCTTGAAATTTCAATCATCAATAGTCGATTTCTAAATTCACCACCTCACTTAGATGTGAATTATGTATAAAAATTGATGGGTTTTATTTTCATTTATCAAATTCAAATAATCAGATATTGTTTATACTTTTCTTTGGCGTAAACTAACCCATGCTGTGTTTAAGGAAGCGTGTACTCTTAAATCATAATGTGACTCATCAATGCTTGAAGTGAACTTTATGAACATTCTCTTTGCTGTTTGCTATATATGAGACTGTTTGTCAAAAGTAAATGACATCCGCTACTACAAACCAACGAGCTTGTTGTTCATATTCAAACACATACTTTTAATGAAAATGAAACAAATTTTCTCCCATCTCCCATAAATCAATTGCACTCCGATACCTAAAATTCATAGAAGTCCAACTCAACATGTGATACGGGATGTTGTGACCATACAATTGAAGAATTGAAGAATTTAGGGAAAAAAGAAGCTACTTTAACAATCAAGTATATAAAACAAAGTCATCATCTAAACTAAACATTAGTATATGGTTAGGATGTTGTGACCATTTATTTAAACTTGTGATTATACCTATTGGTCCGTTACTAGAACTCCTTCATGTCCAAGTCATGAATCGATCATCAACACAATAATATTAATATGATTACTGGGTCTAGGTTCAACAATGATTATGTCCGGTAGTCATCATTCGACGCGTTCCTTGGCCAAAGTGTAACTTTACTTGTTATTACTTGGTACAAGATGATCATTGTTTAGATTGTTCGTGTCTAAACCCCTTTTTTGAGATCATTCATTATAAGCCAACAATCTTGAGCTTGGAAATGTGACTTCATGTTAGGAGTCACAACCTTTCGCAACAAGTCGATACCCATTCCTCACGAACCATCAGGGGCAGATCTTTGTGGGGGAAAAGACCGTCTTTGAATTTTTTTATATTGATAAGAAAGTTCATGTTCAATTTTTAATGAAGGAAATGAACAAGTGTGTAATGATAAGTCAAATGTGTAGCTTTGAATTTTGTTCACTACTAACCCCTAATGTTTAATAAGTTTTATACTATCTAGCCCTTTTATTTTTAAAAGTAAATACAATCTAGCCCTTTTGTTCTAATACTCTGTATAGTCCTTTGCAAAACAAACCTACAAAACTATATTCTTTTTAGTTTTTACCACAAATTCACAATGTTATCTTAGATTTCAATAAGATCAAAACTATATTATGTTATCTTAGATTTTAATAAGATCAAAACTATATTAACATATTTTTTCAAGATACCTTTTAATTCAGAAACACATACAAAGTAATATTTAAACTTAAAATTTTTTTTTAGAAGTTTTTGAAACTAAAACTATTATAATATATTCTTTAACTGAAAAACAAAGCTCATATTGTTTTTTAATTGGTGTTGGAACTTTGATGACTTAATCAAGTTAAAATAACGATGTATTTAGTTATTACGTTAAATGACCTACTTATTTCTTAGAACACAATACCATCGAATTATAAGACGGTCACGTGTTCAAATATGTTTTTCGTATCAACAATTTGGACCCTCATAAAATACGTCAAGATCCGCCACTGCGAACGATCATCATCGTTACTATTATTAGGTTTAAAGTATTTAAAATATCTAATTTCGAAACAACTATAAATGGTGTTCGAACACTTCTATAAATGGTGTTCAAACAAACTTCAGAATTTTTGTATGTAAATACTGGATTAATCATATCATATTACAACATAAAAATGGGTATATAGTTTCAAGATTTTCATCACCCAAATTCATAAATATCTTCCTCTTTCGGGTCGGATCCGGGTGGACCGGGTGTACCAAAAATACTACGTAACGTAATTCAAAGTAACAAGAACCCGAAACACAATCATCAATCAACAACTATTTATATCATCACTCTACTCAATTTTAAAATTCGCAAATAGCATTACATCATCAGATTGGAAGTTACACATATCAATCAAACAAAGATTCCATCGGTGATAATGCGATTACATAAAGTCTACCATCGTTTCTCTCTTTTTTCTCTCACTAATTCTCCCCAATTTCTTCTTCCTCCTTCAACCCTTTTCTCTCCTTATTCTCCCCCTTTTCTTCACTCAAAACGCTGTCATATTTCATCATCATCATCTTCAAATTCTTTAAATAATAAACCATTTAATCAATCCATGTCATCTTCACGATTACAAAATCTCGTTCCTGTTTCCGCAATCGCCACCGAAGATGCTGCTGGAACTAATGGCTCTTCACTCTCACTTGAAGATGATGACGGTATAACTTATATAAATTAAAGTCAAATTAAATTATATATATGTATAGATACGAAATTGACTCTTATTGAAGTTTATTAATGAACAAGTGATTGTTTATTTGTGTGATTTGAATTTTAATTTGGAATCGGATATTTAAATTTAGAAATGAAACTTTAAATTAATGAATTATGGCACTTCTGTTCCTTGATTATGCAAATTGTCGAATGCTTATGTTTTTAATAATGTAATTAAACTAAAAAATAAGTCAAGTTTGTATAACTTCTGCATTTAAAGTCAAAATAGTACTGTAGTCAGTTAGATTGTAAAGTTATACATTTGTGTTGCAGACAGTTAAGTTTAGAGTGTTCATTGATTGTTGTTCACTGATGTCTAATTATTCACAGTATAGAACTATAGTATATTGCGTTTGTAATTGACTAACAGTCTATTACTTATTATGAATGTGGTTGGTGATCAGGATTGAACAGTGGATATCGACTTCCACCACCTGAGATTAGAGATATTGTTGACGCACCTCCGCTTCCAGCTTTGTCGTTTTCTCCACAGAGAGATAAGATTTTGTTTTTAAAGCGAAGGGCTTTACCTCCATTGTCTGAGTTGGCAAAACCAGAAGAAAAACTTGCAGGTGTTCGTATCGATGGGAAAGCTAATACACGTAGTAGGATGTGAGTGATGAGGATGTTCATTTTGGATTCTGTAATACAAGTCACTTTTTAATACTTTAAAGTGGTCGATGTATTGTTGAATTAAAAAAAATTGTTGATTGTTTGCAGGTCATTTTATACTGGTATTGGGATTCATGAGTTAAAGGATGATGGTACATTAGGCCCCGAAAAATTGATACATGGCTTTCCAGAAGGATCTAAACTCAATTTTGTTACCTGGTAACCACCTTTCATCTTTTATTATATTATTATTCTACTATGCTACTGTGGTGTGCCATATCCTCCTTTTCGATTTAATTTCATTTTGTTTCTTTTAAAAAAGGTCAACTGATGGCAAGCATTTAGCGTTCAGCATTCGCCAAGACCAGGTAATACTGCTACTATTTATTCTATCTGTTGCTAGTTGGAGTTTTGTCTGGTAACCCTAATCATCTGAAGAATGAGTGGATCAGGAGGATGATGGTGGCAGTAAGCTTAGAGTGTGGGTTGCAGATGTGGAGACAGGAAAAGCTAGGCCCTTGTTTCAGTCACCAGATGTGTTTCTCAATGCAGTTTTCGATAAGTATGGACCATTTTCTGTAAAGGTGGCAAAATGGGCTAATCAGACGGGTTGGGTAACAGGTTAAAACTGGTAATTTCTAGTACGAGTTGAAACAGGTTGAATTGGGCTGACCTGCAAACGTTAATTTTATCCTTTCTTTATGAAATTCATAACTAGTTAATGTGCTTAATATAACTAAGAAAACTGTTTACTAAAATGAATTATGAGGTTTTGTGGACTCGAATACATTTTGAATGACTTTCATATGTATGACATTCAGCCCATTTCCTTTCTAGCTAAATTTTCTTAGTTTAATTCATTTGACTCGTCAGAGTTAGAACATAACTCAAATCAACTAGTTATGCGTGGGTGAACATTACTCATATAAATAGGTTGAATTTGTCACCTCACCTGCTTTGAAATTAAGCAATTGAAAATCAGTTCCAGCTTGTTTGGTAATAATCCAATCTTTCTTTTGGCTTCCAGTTATGTGTGGGTGAATAGTTCGACTCTTTTAGTTTGTACAATCCCGGCATCTCGAGGAAGCCCACCAAAGAAACCATTAGTCCCCTCTGGTCCCAAAATCCAAACGAATGAGCAAAAAAGCGTTGTTCAAGCTCGAACCTACCAAGATCTGCTTAAAGATGAATACGATGAAGATTTGTTTGAATATTATGCCACCTCACAGCTTGTTTTGGTTTCTTTGGATGGTACTGTGAAGTTATTTGGCCAACCGTCCATATATACATCGCTAGATCCGTCTCCTGATGATAAATATGTTTTACTTAGTTCAATTCATAGACCATTCTCTTTTACCGTTCCATGTGGAAGATTTCCGAAAAAGGTTGACTTGTGGTCAGCTGATGGAAAGTTTTTGAGGACACTTTGTGATTTACCCGTCGCTGAGGACATTCCCATTGCATTTAATAGTGTCCGAAAAGGCATGCGCTCCTTAAACTGGAGAGCGGATAAGCCTTCGACTCTCTACTGGTATGTATACTTGAAGACTTTGTTTAAAATAATTATATTTTGTGGTTTGAGGAATACACGAGATGTTTGTTTAGATGATTGTGTAAGAAGTTTATATGTCAAGGTGACAATAGTTAAGGAAAATGTACATGGTAGAACGATGTTCTATCACTGCCCATGTGGCATTTAGGCGCTAGGACATCTACTTCTTACACTAGAATCATGTGACCTAGAAGAGGGACATATATTTGTGTATATGTGTTGAATGTGCTATTTTAGTTCTTTCTTAACTGGTTGGGTCAAATGCTATCCTTATAAGTAGTCTTTTGATCGAAGGGTGGAGACACAAGACGGAGGTGATGCTAAAGTTGAAGTTTCTCCTCGTGACATAGTCTACATACAAGCTGCTGATGCTCCTGAAGGTGAAGAGCCAAAAATCTTTTATAAGCTTGATCTTCGCTATGGGTAAGTACTTGATCACACACAGACACATAAAACTGATGCTACAATTAAGTTAGGGCTTATTTGACAGCGCGTTTGAAATTGATTATCTGATTATTTTGTTTTCAAGTCACTAGTAACCAGTTTCTATTGTTTGACTAAAGTGAAACTGATTTTGATTCTCTGAATATTCAGGGTTCAAATAACTAGTTTGGACGATTCCGAGTTTCTGATTATTTAGGGGTCATTTTTACATGTAAAATCTTAATTAAGTATAATTTTCCGAACACTAACAACATAATATCGGATTGTCACAAGTTCAGACAGCGGAAGCACATCCAAACCCGATCTCCTGCCTCTTATTTTGTTGCAGCTGATTATCTGATCTTATTATTTAATTATCTAATATAGACTAATCACTTTAAAAACACAATGCCAAGCATCCCTTACATCTTGCATGCCGTGCAGCTTGAAACAACGCCACTTGCACTAAATCTTACTTTTCAATGTTCGCAGAGGAATTAGCTGGGGTGATGATTCACTTGCGCTAATTTATGAATCATGGTACAAAACACGACGTGTAAGAACTTGGTTGGTCTCCCCAGGGTCCGACGAGACTTCACGCTTATTATTTGATCGATCCTCTGAAGATGTGTACTCTGACCCTGGTTCTCCTATGTTGCGGAGAACTCCTGCTGGGACTTATGTTATTGCCAAGTTTAAAAAAGAAGATAAACAAGGCACATACCTTCTACTAAATGGAAGTGGTGCTACGCCAGAAGGAAACATACCTTTCCTAGATCTGTTTGACATGTAAGTGTTAAATTATATTATAAGTGGCAAGATTGGCATGTCAGGCTGCATAAAGCGTCAGCCGTCAGGTTGAAACGGGTTACTTATAGTACATGTTGAAACGAATTGGGTCGGGCTGATTGACCTGCAAACACTTTTTTCCTTTTCTAGACTTTAATTAAGTATATATACATTACTATGACTACAAATATAATAACAATGCAATAATAATCCAGATCTCTGAATAAATTCTTTTGAAGTAGAATCATCTGACACAACTCATTTCAGAGACACGGGTGATAAGGAAAGAATATGGCAGAGTGACAAGGAGAAATATTATGAGAGTGTTGTGGCGTTGATGTCTGACCAAACTGAGGGAGACTTGTATGTGAATGATCTAAAGGTTTTGACTTCCAAAGAGTCAAAGACTGAAAACACCCAGTATTACATTCAGAAATGGCCAGAAAGGATAGCATGTCAAGTCACAGACTTCCCACATCCATACCCTCAGTTGGCCTCATTACAGAAAGAAATGATACGATACCAGAGACGGGATGGAGTTCAACTCACTGCAACTTTATATCTTCCACCTGGCTATGATCCCTCACGAGATGGCCCGTTGCCTTGTTTGGTTTGGTCGTATCCTGGGGAGTTTAAAAACAAAGAAGCAGCTGGACAAGTTCGTGGTTCTCCTAATGAGTTTGCAGGCATAGGTCCAACATCACCACTGCTTTGGTTGGCAAGAAGGTAAGCCTAGATTATTTCGTACTAAAATAATTTCTCATAGGCTCTATTTGGTTGGATGGAATGGAATGGAATGATAAAGAAATGAAATGGACGAGGTAATGGAACGACGTATTATTTTCTTTTATCAAGTTTGGTTGACATGTAGGGATGGGAAGAGTCATTATTTTTATTTGTATATTTACATCACCTTTTTGTCATTTTCCCATTCGAATTATCATCATCAGAAATGATTTGTTCAGGAAAAATAAATTGTTTCTTTTGTTTTATTTGGTTTAAAATTAGTATTAGTTTATATATCTTACCTGAAGGAAAGGAATTCGTTAAAATTGAAGGAAGCCTTCCATTCTAACATGGTAAACAAATATGTTTTCCATTCTGTCAGAGTGGCTCATTCCATTTTATTCTTCACTCCAAACACTACCCTATATTTGATACTTGGTAACCCCTTCGTATTTAAGCAATTTTATTGTACCTGTAATTGTTTGCAGATATGCTATATTATCCGGACCAACAATTCCCATCATTGGCGAGGGCAAGGAAGAAGCAAATGATAGGTAATCTTTTGTAGATGAAATTATAATCTTTTGTAATATGACTGTTTCTCACAGTTTTGTAATACGAAGTTATAAATTATTATTGTCACCAGTTACGTTGAGCAACTTGTTGGGAGTGCCGAGGCTGCAGTGGAGGAAGTCATCCGCCGTGGGGTAAATCCTTCTTTTTACGACCCTATTCTGAGATTCAGCGGATCAATTTTATGCAACACATTTAATGATGCTATTTCTTGTATTTTCTGAAGGTGGCTCATCCAGACAAGATTGCTATTGGGGGACATTCTTATGGGGCATTCATGACTGCAAATCTCTTGGCACATGCCCCTCATCTTTTCTGTTGTGGAATTGCTCGTTCAGGAGCTTATAATAGAACACTCACACCTTTTGGGTTTCAGGTGAGATTTTGTTTTTTAGACCGAAAACCCGCTAGAAGCAAAATGTAATTAATGCTTTACACGGAATTTTTATTTATGGATTTATTTTTGCTGACTAGAATGAGGATAGAACGCTCTGGGAGGCTACCGATACTTATATCAAGATGAGTCCTTTCATGGCTGCCAATAAGATTAAGAAGCCCATCTTGCTTATCCATGGAGAAGAAGACAATAACTCAGGGACGTTAACCATGCAGGTGACCTCTAGAACCTCGTCCTTTTGAATTTTGTCTGTATTTTGAAATGACAGCTTTTTGCCTTTTCTAAAAATTAAACTCATTACTAGAGAATTTTGCCCCCGTTACTTATGAATGGTAGACTCGGGCTATGTTTTATCTCTAATGGATAAAATAAAATAAAAATTGCTAATCCGGAAACGGCCAAACGGGTCGAAAGTCACCTGGGGTCTAATTTTGGAACATAAATTCTGTTTGATATTTTTTTTGCGTTAAAAGGATTACTTTTGAAATAGTATAAAAATTTTGTAGTTCATATTTGACACGCTATTTTCTACTAAGAGATTCAGAAGTTCGGACAAAAGATGTTCGAGGTCAATCTGACCCTACTAACCCACACATTTTCCACCTCTTAACTCCTTCACTCGATGTCTGAGGTATGCTCTTCAAGGTTTTTACGGGTGTGTTTTTCTTACTGACACGTGATTGTGGATTATTAAAATGCAGTCGGATCGTTTCTTCAATGCTTTAAAAGGCCATGGGGCCCTCTCTCGCCTAGTCATTCTACCGTTTGAGAGCCATGGTTATTCATCACGTGAGAGCATAATGCATGTCCTTTGGGAAACTGATAGGTGGCTACAGAATTTTTGTGTTTCCAATTCTTCAGAAGATGCGTCAAAAATTGATGAAAGCAAAGGAACCCCAGGCCCTGAAAACAAAGCTGTTGCCTCTGGTGGTGGTGCAGTTGCGGAATTCGAAGACCCTGGATTTGATGGTCTTTATTTTAACTCAAGATCGTCACTTTGGTAATTCTACCTATTTCCATTATGCTTACGATAAAACTGTGATGACCGATATTAAAAATTATCACAATTTGCCCAATTCGTCACCTATAATCATATTGATGAGTGAAGGGCAGTTGGTACACATTCTCAGCTGTAGTTTCTTCATTACTGTTTACATCATACATGTTTATGGCTGTATCTCATCCTGAATTAGGAGGATATTACGTTTAACTGGTATCGTTTTTAAATGTCAATGTATCTCAGATATTGTGGTCTGGACCGACAATTGGATACTTGTTTCTTGAAGAAACGTGTTGGCAGAAATACAAATGTGCCATGGCTCAGCTCCTGTGAAAACATAATCGGCGGATGTTGTACAATGTAAAGATGAAGGGCTACTTTTATCATTTCTGTAGTCTTGAAATGATAACAAACTTGTATGGGAATTGAATACAAGTTGTGTAATTCTTTAGCGAATTGTAATTCATTTGGGCAATATGTTATATTGTTAGCTGCAAGTTATGAAGCTAATTTGCTACTTTCTGGGTATGTATAAGTTTATTTAAATAATATTCGCGTAATTTCTGCTTTGTGCCTTAGTTTCACTTGGCTTAAACATTACTACAGTATGGAGGCTGAAGCATATAAAATTTACAGATCATTTGAAAGTATTTGCTTCTTTTATGCCAAACTAATTTTGGTTGGTTATGTACTTGTAGATCAGATGAAGAGTCCTAGTTTGAATCCAGCTACAGTTACATCTGTGATGATGTTTAAATCCTTGAAATTTAATATTCATAAACTGGCATTGATCTGTTAGAGATTGTGAGCTTTTTATTACTTGATTAATTAAAAATAAATTTAAATTAAATTAAATTAATTAAATATAGATATAGATAGATAAATAGGTACGGGTTTGATTTAATGACAAAACACTAGAAGTCAATTGGCAGGACATAAACTGAACAAAAACATCTTTCGTTACTTTATATGTTCACAAAAAAACAGTGAAGTGTATGATTTTTATTATATTTATATCTTTTTAACATAATAAATTATTAACTTTTTTTCTTTCTTTTGAATAGCAAATTGTTAAATCCAACACAAAAAGGAAAAACAGAGCAACGAAACGGAAAAGAACATTGAAAGAAGAGGCCTAAAAGGAAAAACTAATCAGAAAATTATACACCTACATAATCTAAATCCATTATGTTAGATTGTTAGAGACATACCGACATAATACAAAGAACAAAACAAAACAAACAAATTCGGAACGGCAGCGTTTATTCAAATTGCAAATCAAATTCAAACGTACAAATAATATCAAAGCTATTAATGTCTATTTATAGACTAAACTAACCGACCTATGACTAATCATAATTGACTCAAACACAAAATACTAATTCTAATCTAACAAATTCTAAACCGGACTCAAATAACAAAACTAACATTTATCTAAAACCAAACTTACCAAACAAATCTTAAAGTTCAATTCACTTTCTAACATATTATTATCAAGCCATTTAATATAAATATAATTACCTATAAGTCTATAACTATTGAAGATTAATATATCTTTAAGTAAACTTTTTTGCTATAGTTTGTTCTTTATAATCAAATCAATATTTGACTTCATAAATTCAAGTATTCAACGTTATATATTTACACAAACTTTTGAGAAAGCGCCAGGAAAATGCATTGAAACGTGATGTCTAAATCAAACATAAAGTGCGGTTGTTGTCCCGGTTGTTTTTCCAATGGTCTTAATACTACATTGGTGTGTCTACTCGATCAATTTTTACAAAGTTTAAAAAATTAGATTGTTTGCTAGTGAAGATAGCGCTATTACCCTTACTTTTTGCACAAACTTTCATGTATCAGTTTTGAAAAAAAATATATAATAAGGGTAAAATGTTAAAGTTAATATATTACTTTTGAAAACGAACATTTATTTTGAAAATGAAAAGACACACAGTTCTTTTGAAACGAAGAGAGTATTTGATATTTTACAAACTATTTTATACAAAATTATAATATAAAAAAGTTTCCAAAGCCGGATAATCAATTCGGAGTAAAATATGAATTATGTAATACTCTCTCGTCTCATTTTTATTGTCCACTTTACTTTTATTGTTTGTCCCAAAAAGATTATTTACTTGCAAAATGATAACTATTAAAAATTATTAAACTCCCTAATTTATCCTCGTTATTACTCCCAATCATTTATTTATAAAAATAATTTACCTTGAATATAAGGTAAAAATGACATTCATTTGATATATTTTAATTCCAATAAAATTTTCAAAAGGACAATAAAAGTGAAGGACGAGTACAATAGAGATCACGTATAAATTACACTACCATTTAATGTATTTTAAAAGCATATACGGAAGACTTAATCTCGTTTAAAAGTCAATGATAAGGTCTTCAACTAATTAGTTAAAGTCAGTACGGTCGTTACCTATATAAATTTTTTAAATTTGAAAATTACGATATGTTGAACCAAGAATTCTTATTATAGTCTAGTCTTGCCATCCAAAATTGACTAAACCCACACGATATGATGACCATAAGAGAATATATTGTTTTGTTTATTTATTTAATATACTTATTTTCGAAATTTTACTATAAGTAATCCTTAAGTTAGTCTTAAATATATATTTAACATTGATGATTTTCACTTATTGTCTTTAGAATGACCATTTGAATTTATCGACGTAACCAAATAACGACATTTTGTGAGATGGCAAGTCAATAATCACATGACACGAGACAAACGAATGAACCAAGTTAGCGCACATATAACGAGTCAAGTTTTTATCAAGCTCCCATTAACTTAGTTCAATCTTACACTTGTCGTGAGTTAAAATTGATAAAAACAAAGACAGAGTTGAACTAACCTAAAATTTTAAGTTGAATAGTTAAACTATATATCAAAAAAAAAAAAAAATAGTAATTCCAGAGAAAATATTATTAGTATAAATATAAATATTTGTTTATTCATGGTGGATACCTAACACACATCTTATGTGTGAATAGCTTCTATATAAGAATATCAATTTCCATTAGACCCAACAGTTTTTTTCATTTCAATGGCATCTTTTTTCTGTTCCACCAAGTTTTTGTTGTTACTTTTATTAGTATCTGCAATCCCAATAGCCATAATCATATCTCTTGAATCATCAACTCCTTCAACTCACTTCTACCAGTTTCATAGTACTGGTTGGTTCCGAGAATCTAGCAAATGGGACGAAGTCAACCGTCATTTTATTGTCTCTTTTACGGACACTGGTGGTCTTGGTGTTGTTCATGTTCCTGATGATCATAACACGAATGATGTTCTTCAAGAAACTGTTGTTGTAAATAATACTGATGCTGTTGGAAATGGGACTTGTGGCGTTTTTATTGATCGGCCTAGGAACCGAGTTGTGGTTGCTATTGCTGATGTTTTTGGTAACACGTATAGCGCGGTTGCAGCTTATGATTTGGATTCGTGGAAACGATTGTATTTCACTCAACTTAGTTCACCAGGTATGCTCTCTTTTTCGGCTTTTCGTAAGATTACAAGAATTAATGTTTATTCCCTTCCATCTAAAATAAATGTCTACTAGATTAAAGTCGCACAGTTTTAGAAATATGTAGTTATTGAATTCCACTGTTATATAAATAAAAGTAATACAAACTTTTATAAACTACTTTTGTAAAATTCATAAGTAAGGATAAGAAAGTGAGATTTGGTAAATTAATTAGGGGAAATATAAGAAACTAAATAAACTGAAATTTAAAATATAGTGTAATGTTATATAGGTTTACCTATACAGACCTAAAAGTAGACCTAATGTATTCATTGGGTTTGATACAGTTTTTCTTCCCTAGTGTTTTTAGTTAAACTTGACACATGTAATCTCGCATTTTTAGTCCTACTTTATATCTATCTAAATAGGTCTGCGTATCATTTTTCTAAAATATATCATTATGTTACTTTTCAAGATCAAAAATTGGAAAAATGGAATGATTTTGGGCTAAAAGAGTAACAATGTGAGGTTGACTTGTAAATCCATCAGATTCCTTGAAATGAAAAGTTTTTGTTTTTTGGTTTTACTGTATGTGATTGGGCAAGTTATTTAATACAGTGGTACCTGACAGATTCCTATCATCTTCAACAAAATTCCAACAACCACAAACATGGAAATATATTTACTAGTAGTGTTTAGGTGAAAATGGGGTACAACCAATTAATGTAAATCAGCCCTTGCTTTAAAAACAAGAGCAAATGCTTGGATATTTCAACAACTGTAAGCCGACACTTCCAGCATTAAATTGGTAAACTTTATATTATACCACTCTTTAATCTTTAATCAATGACCGAAACTGACTGGTCTTGGTGTCAATTTAGTATCATATTAGTACTTCTTCAAACTGACTAACAACCAACTAAACAACTAAACACTGTCAACTATAACTGGTCACTTCAATTTTATGGAACTCACATTTACCAATATACCTTTATTTCTATACATTAAACAAAAACAAAACAAAAAAAAAAAATTTAATGATTCCGGCCAGACCTATCTCCGTCACTTGCTCGTCGCCAAACAGAAGCAAAAACTTACTCACCCAACTGAAGGGGCGATGCCAATAACGTCAGTTAAGTGAAGCTCGTCACTTTGTAAAACTGAAGAACCGTTGGGAGTAGCCTTATACACAGTTTGAAAATAATGATGCATATGTGTGCAATTACTATTTTATCACATGTCATAATCTACGTACTAAACCTATATTTTAAAAGTACATGGATTATTTTTCTTTAGAAAATGTAAAAATATGTTGTGGAAAGTAGGCAAAAGTTATATGAAAAAGAACATGTAGCATCTTTACATGGTATGGAAAGTAGGCAAAAGTTGTTTTTGAAATTAATTATTTAAGTTTGTATTTGTTCGAGGTCTTCCTTGGTTGGCTCACCAACCAAACCATCTTAAAAAATCCAATTTTTGTTGAGATTCGCATTTTACAATACTAGTGGGCACATATCATATGTACAACTGCTGACCTTTGACTTTGCTCATGCTATGAATTTGTCGCCTCATTGAACCATTTAACATGTGTAATTTAACTATTTTTTATTTATTTGAAACCAAACAATTGTGACCCAGAAACTAGATTACTGTTGCTAGTGAAAGTGTAAAAAGCTATGGATTCACTACATTTGAATTGATTTAAAATTTTAGTTGTTTGGATCCTTTTTTGTTTCTATAATGACTCGAGTTGGTTGCTACGGCTACATGTATGTTTGTGTTTGCCTTTCTAATAGTATATCGCTGCAGGTGGCGCAAAGAGCTTTGCAGACGATGTGACCGTTGATGCAGAAGGAAATGCATACGTAACAGATGCTAAAGGTACTCAGATATGGAAAGTTGGGGTAGACGGAGAACTTTTATCGGTTATAAAAAGCCCACTTTTTCACGCTGATAAGTGGTACAACGACATAGTTACCCTCAATGGGATTGTGTACCACCCAAATGGGTACTTGATTGTGTGTCACACGATCACCGGAAAGCTGTTCAAGGTTGAAATCAACAATGACAACAAAGTCACATTGGTTAAGGTTGACAGTAAGCTGACAGTTGCTGATGGGATGGAACTTTTATCGGCGACTAAACTTGTTGTGGCCGGAGCAAATGGTGTAAAATTAGTTGAGAGTAATGACGACTGGGTAACAGCTTCACTCGTTGGAAGATCACCTGTGCTTACACATAGGATTGCGACGGCTGCGATGGTTAAGGATGGGAAGGTGTATATTAACCATGCACTTGGTATGGGGTACCCTAAAAAGAAACATGTTTTCGTTGAAGCTGCATTTTCTTAGATCTTTTTGTTTTTCAAGTTTTAGCATATTGATTAATGTTGTATACTAATCCATGACTGTCTCAAATTATATATGGCAAGAAAAAGTCCTTTGAGTTTATTTTTCCACCAAGTAAGCTAACTGAAGAGCGATACGAAATGTATTAAATCTGCTCAATCTAAGTCGAGCTCAAATTACTCAAGAAGACTTTCAAGTCGAGTTTCAGTATCAATAATACTTACCCCTAAAGCTAGCAATGTGTTATTGTGATTTTGATATTTTACATATTTTTGTGTATGTATAAACTTTCAGAACTACCAGGACTGTATTATCTATTACTTTCAAGTGAGGAATAAAGCTTGCGTTCGAGCATGAAATTAAAGGCTCAAACAAAGTGTTTCCACTCGACTCAGATTACGTCTAGAGTTCTGCAGCAACACATAAATGAAGTATTTTGAAAAAATTAGTTTGAAAATGTTATCAAACCATGCGAAATGAGGCTCTTAAGAAGTATATTAAACTCCCTAATTATTATTACTATTTACTCATATGCACTTAAACAGTGATAAATAATTACATTCCACTGTAACAGTACTGCCAAATCTCTTATTTCTGGTAACTATATACTAAAGAAAGGCCAGGAGTGCTCCACATTTTTATTACTCTATACTATCTTCTATATATGTAGTCCATAACCACACATGTATATATAGTACGCATGTACTTCAGTCCCAACTTGAGGTAACATAACTTGTTCTTACCTTAAGAAACTATGAAGATGGTTTATTAAAAGATTAATGCTTCTTAGCTCGACCTTGAGGGACTAAAAGTTCGTCTCGGTTAGAGCCATCAGGTTTGCGAGCCCATATAGGTGCTTGATCAGGCCCATAACGGTAATCATAGAAAAGTTCTTCGCCAGCTTCAATACGCTCTTTAGCAAAAATGCCAACCCGGTGATCACCCCCCACCATCATTACCTGTACACACCAACCAGTTTAGACAGGGCAATCCCTTTTAATGGGGACATTGGCAAAAGAAAACAGGCTAATTGCAGGAATAGGTAACCAACTTAGAATTGACCACATAAATTTGAAAGTTTCAAAAATTCTAATGTAAGGAGCTGAAGGCAACCAGTTTTCAACATCATTGACCTCTTACCAGGTCAAAACCTTCTATAAAACTTCGAAGTTATTCGCGCCTAAAAGAAGTTGGTTATCTAATATAGAAATTGAACGAAAGTTGGTTACCTTTTCATGCAATTAACCCAAAAGAAAATACCTTTGCATAACAGTTCGGATTTGATGAATGGTTGGCAAATTTCAGTTTGTCTCCCTTGCGGTAAGCATCAAGCACATACTGCAATCAGGTTATAAATGCTTACCATATAGAACTACCTTCTATACTGCCAAAAGCAATCAAAGATGGTATTTTTTTTATGGTTAACATGTATAAAATATAGTGTTAAGTACTTTAAAATGTACTTATTTATGGTATGACATTCATAGTATGCAACAAAGTATTCGGACTTCCATTGTGTGTAAGAAACTTGTTATTCAATGTTATTGTATGTAACTTTTGGTAGTTTTACATACGTATCAGCTATATGACGTACCACGTGGCATCATTACAAGTTGCCACATCACCAAAATACATACAATTGGAACAAATTGAAATTTTGTTACACACAATGGAGGTCCAAGTACTTTCTTACATACTATGAATGTCATACCATAAATAATTACATTTCGGAGTACTTAACCCTAAAATATATGTCAATGCTTGCCTGATCATTTAAATCAAAAAGGAAAGACGAGTTGGCACGATCATATATTTTTCCTCGCTTATCTGCCTCTCGGTGCGAGATCAATTCACCCGTGTACTCTCCAAGATAATCATTTTTGTTGACAGAGTTCTAAGAAGAAGAAAAAAAACACTGATGGAAGAGACAATCCAAAACAATGGTAGAGAAAGATAAACTCGATGCCTACCTTCAGAAATGCTCCCCAACCAGCAACATTAGATTTAGCCAGAAGAATCTGAAGACAAGAAGTTCAGAACGATAACATATTTCTTCAATCGATATACATTTAACATTCTTTACGTATTTATGTGCATACACACACAGAGAGGATTGAAGACACTTGATAAACAGACATCTTGATATTGCTCACCCTTTGCTGCTGCCTCAGAAGGAGCCTCATGTTACCACAGTGGCCTTCTCCTCTTCTTGGCGGCTCTCCTAATGAACCATCACCACAACTGCATGATATAGAAAGTTCAGTATTATGGCTGTTCAACGATACAAAAACGGACCTTACCAAACCCGATATTAGAGAACACGAGAACCAACAACCAGACTTTATAGTACTGGTTAAAACAGGTCTGGTCCCAAACCAGACCGCGAGCATGGCTTAAACTTTGGGCTAGCGATTCAAACTACATTTTCACCTCAATCACGTCCTTAAGTTCCAGTTTAGACTGGACCGGTACCATACCGAACTGTACCGGAAACCGGTTTTTATCTAATAATTGAAAAGTGGTATCGAATATACTGGTACGGGTTCGGTATGGTTCCGGTTCAGTTTAACAGTTCTGTTCCACGTTTTGCTCACTCATTCTGTATGATGGATATTGAGTGCAGCTGAAAGACAACTGAAAAAGGGAGCATAATTTACAGCCAAAACAGTATGATATGTTGGAGTTCAAAAATAAACCTGTGATTTTCTTTTTTAATTAATCTATAATATCAATGATTTCTTCAGACCTTTATCAATATATGGGACAAACAGGACGTATAGATTGTTATATTTATAGCAAAACATTATTGATGACAAATAAATGGATATTGAGCTGATGAGCTCCATATCAGAACTTCGGAATAGTTCTCTACATTATCAAAAATGTTATGAATCTAACTCGACAAGAAGAAACCACCTTGTTTAAATGTAAATGAGTATGAAAACTCTATTACCTCACCCAGCAATTTCGGCAAACATCCGGGTCACATTCACGTCCAGCTGCAAAACACGGGCATTGCCGGCTTCTGCATTGACTCTTTGCACAGTGGCATCCCCTAAACCTATTCTTGCAGCTTTTCGAGCACCTAAGATAGTATACTAGGTACATAAATCAGTAAAAGCTCAGATAACCCTTGATATTTCCAAAATGCATAAAAACATGGAACTTTTTCCAAAATATTGGCTAGATGTGTTTGTTTGTGTTTTACATACCCACAATATTTTTCACAACAAGTAGCATTATCTAGACAGGGGCATTCCTTCCCGCACATTGATTTGCATCCACATGGAATATATTGCTTGCAAGACTGGTTCTTCCCATCAGCAATTCGTCTCCAGATTGACGGATGGCCCGCAGACTTCCAAGAATATTTAAGCTTCTTAGCTCTACCCTTTCTGCGAAGCAATCGTGACCTCACATGCGTTTCTTGCTCCTAGAAGACATACAACAAGGAAAAAGAATAAATAATTTACTCCGATAAAAATGTAAATGCATCTACTATCATTCGTAAAATCACTTAAATCTTTAAAGATGTCCGTTCAGAAGAAACTCTCTCATAACTATAAAGTAGAAGACAAACCTTAAGATCTGCATCAGTTCTCTCGTTGCCACCTGACATAGAGCATGCCATAAACGATCTTTGTGACGTTGCTGCTCCACCATCATACATATAATTGGCTACTTGAATACAAGTTTTTAAGCCAGAAAGTAAGTTCCTGGCTATGAGACAACTGCAAATCACAAGGTTACAGAAAGCCAAACAACAAAAAAGAAGTTTAGTGATTCATTAGCAACAATAGATGAGGGACAGTAAACTCACACACACACACACACACACACACACACACACACACACACACACACACACATATATATATATCATTAATGTCAATCGTTTACTTCAGTAATCCAAGTTTTCAAGCTAACGCGTTTACACAAAATAATAACATAAGAACATACAACGATGAAACTTATATGAAACCAGAATAACTGATAGATAGTAGAGAGATCCTGTACCTGTTTCTCCCAAATATCTCTAGTCCCTTCATGTAAAGTTCTTTCTCAAGAGGCTTCCATTCCGAATCTATTGGATTTCCGTCAATTCTTTTCCTGCCATTAATCACATTTGCTGAACCACATGGAGACGAACTATATGGAACAGCAGAACTAGTTGCTTCATCGTTGGTGGCCATTTGGTCACCGGGTATGGTAACATCAGCCTCCACTTTTTTGTCATTCAAGTTATCATCGGAAACTTGTGTATTCTCAATTGTCATAGATACTATATCAGGTATTGACAACGTTTTCTGTTTTTTAAAGGAAGATTCTTGTTGGTTTTCAGTAACATGTTTTGGTTCCTCTAACATTGTTATCATTTGTTCAGATACCTTGCGCTTTCCTGTATTACCATATCAGATTTTTCACCATCATATCATACAAACATAAGAGTTCATATGTGAAAAACAAACACTTGTGACTCAACAAAACAAAAACCCGCTTCCCCCAAAAGTCACCAATGAAGACCAAATAGCCAACAATAAATAAATCAACAAATGGGAAACTACGCCCATCTATCCTCTGGAATAATGTTTTGTGAAATCATCACCTGGATCAGCATCAATCTGGATCTTGTGCAGACACTCACCCGAAGTTGTATTGTGTGTCTCACTTAAGACATTTAAATGATCTGAAAGCTTCTTCACATTTTCAAACTGAAAAATTACAAGACTTGTATTGAAATACGATAAGAAGTTTTTAATAAGCATGACTTCCAACACTGCATTACGTAAAAAATCAAGCAATTTAAAAAACCACGCAAATTATAAACCCAAAGTGAGAATCAAAGCAGGGTACGAATTACAAACACCTTAATGAATGCAGGTCTGTAGGTAAATGAACTAATTCCAAAAAAGGCTTGCCAGCTTAGCCAAACTATACACGGCAACAACAATTTTCATGATCTCATATAGTAGTACGGTCATAGTTGATGCATCTAAAATATTTTTGAATGTCTACTTAAAGCTGACAGCAGCGATTGTAGCTTCGTCATTGTCATTGTTGTATTTGAAAGTCAAGACAAGAAGTTCCATTAACTCCCTATTTCATGGTTAAGAAATAGTACCAGAGCACCACAAACAAAATTGTATCTCTGAATTCTAGATGCCAACAGTAAACAAATTAACTATTTTGATCAACATGTGTAGGTCTAAAGCTAGGATTCAATATGTGACATTTCATCTTTAGAAGAAGCATATGGAAAAGAGTATACATTTATACAACATACAACAAGAGGTAACAGTTTAATATAAAGAACATACAACAGTGATCTCAAAATACAGATTAAAACAAGAGGTCGAAATTCACGCAGATCAATGGAACATTCAATTGTTATGCCATACCTGAAGGTGACAGTGATCACTGCAAGGTTTCGCATTTTCTTGAGACTCAAGAAGACAGTATTGTCTTTCGGTCTGTTTATGATGCAAATGGAGGCACATTAATGTGGGATGTAGTGAACTTCACTATGAAATGCAACGATTCTAAGGGCACAAATGCTTACAGGAGTAATAACGGTTTGAGAGTAGCCATGAAGACGGCAATCAAATACCTTCAGAACAAATAAGAGAAATGAACATACAAATGACCAATCTAATGCAACGTAGTAAAATGTGAAACAATTAACCAAATGTACCAAACACCGTCGACAAAAGAGATTATCAAGAGAATCTAATGAAGAATTAAGGCTTTTGTCCAGAGATATCCTCCTATCATGTTCATGGTTCAACTTTTCTTCACCTTCTGTCTTCAGCATCATAAAAGCCTCCTGCATTACATAAGAAACAACAACAATATCATTAAGTATATAGAAGAAGTGTGAAAGGTAATAATTGATATGGAAAACATGGTTCTTAATCAAGCCATCAAGGTATGGGTGCGGCTTACGTACATAGATTTCTGAGAAATTCCCACCGATATATTGTCTCAAGATTTTAATTACTTCCTCACTTGGCTCATAATCCTGACGAACCATCCTGCAAGATTCAAGAGCGAAATTACATGTTGTCAGACCAATATAAACTATATAAATAATCTGCTCAATGTAGTGTGAACAACAAAGTGAATCCGGATATAAGCAACAAATGCCACATAGGAAAATCAGGTCATGCATTTACAAGTCACAATGGGGCAACAAATAAAATAAGATAATCATCAAACATGCCAGGGACATTAACGTGACACTGGTAAGAAGTGTGAAGATTGTGATAGTTTCCATAACTATCCCTTGGGCTTTATTGCGCTAATAATACCACAACAGCTTCACAAGGGGTACAAGAAATCTTTTCAGATAAGCCGGTAACACTCTTTAATGATGCCCTCAACTCAAATAGATTATGTAGAGATACTCATCCATTTCATTATGATTGCTAAAAATTCCATTTCAGTATGTCTCGTATTAATGGCAGAGTTCTTTAATTTGTAAAAACTTTTTCGAATTGAAATGACATAATTCCCTGATAATCATCATTACAAGCACAGTTGTCCGATTTGCATGTATCATTTCTAGATATTTAGTTATAAACATAAGATCTATATTAAGATGCATGAAAACTGAAAAGTAATGCTATAATGATAAGATGGAGTACTTATTGCACCAATGGAGAACTTGTCACTCACTAGCTCAAATAGACTGTTTTGTTAAACAAGTTTTTTCACCATCCAAGAGTAGTGTATCATCTGAACTAACCGTATGATGCGATTTTCTGCATCAGAAAATTCATGCTTATCTTCCTCTGGTTCAGTATTCTCTTCCTCACTGTCACTACAGATCAGAGCTTCGCTTCCATTTTGATCATAATAGATACGTCGCCTCCCAACGACAGATTGGTCATCAGCCATTCTTTGATTTCTGTGATCCATAGAAAGAAACTGAGAAACTATTGCGGAATGGAGCTTTCATCAGAAACAACGAGAACGGAAAGTAAAGTAGCCAACACCTATAAGGCGATAATCATCCGTCCAGTTCGAATTTCATACAACACAACTTATATGCAATCTAACAAAATTTATCAAAAAACGAAAATATGATATTTAAAATAGGAAAATGTAGATGACAAATACCTGTCCAAAAAGATCCATGTAGTATAAGGTGGTATTGTATCTGTGGCGGGAAGCTTAGCACTTATAGAAATAGCTGCTTCTTGGGAGCTGGTGGTATCATCACCCAATACTTGGCCTGGTGCAGTAAGAATGCAGATGGGATTTTTAATCCTAGAAGAGAGCATTTTACCCATGTCACTGTCTTCTTTAGATGTATCATCAGTTCTAAGAACGGCTAATGACAGAAGCTGAGAGACATCATTTTTTAGTTTCTCCCTATTCTTCTCAATTCTTTCCTGTACAATATTAAAAGAAAAATACTATTACATGACATCCATATTAACATTACTATAATACCATTAACTTTTCTTTATTCTCTTTTTAGTAATCAAATTCAACATATAAAAGTACTTGACCGTAGGTAAAAAGAACTGCTATTCACTCCAGACCTGTGATACAGATAATGACTTCTGGGAAACTTCAGTAAATAAATCGAAGTTCACAAATTTCTAAAACAGTAGCTTGTAAAATCGCTTTCCGAGTATGCGATGCTTATGGGTCGTGGCACATAGTTTTGTGCAGAGTAGTGTTGTACGTTATTGGATACGTGGTCAAGTCTTGAACCAAGATTGTGTCTATATAAAATGACTTTAATATATCAAAGAAAAAAAAAAGGAAAACCGATACTCTATCCTTCATCTCACTAACACTTTCTACCTTAGGTGTTTAGGACATCACCCCTCACGTGCACACCCACAATCATCGAATTTATATTACAAGATTGCATGTTTGTTCTTGCTTGATTTGACCAAAAATCAATTGCAACCTTCTCAACTTTTCCGCTCTCATTAGATGAACATTCTACCTTGTCAACTAAATGCTATGCCATATAAGTAATGCTGATCAGCATTAAACTTATGCAAGTCCTAGCATAAGGGGAAAGTTTGTACATGCAAGAACATGAAACTAATAAGTATTAGAAGGTAACGTTTCCTAGTATTGAACACTTGCCATGTGTGAGTAGGCTAAGTGTAAGTTTGGTTATATCACTTATATGTAACACATATCACATATGAAAGCAGAAAATCTGCTGTTGAAATATATTTAGCTACTATCTTGAGGTAAAAGACTACTAAATCAAGTTTATACAGCAAGAATCGAGAAAAAAGTATCCGAAACTACCAAGATATCAACTCACTTTAATGAAAAGCGCCCTTTCTGCTTGAATCTGCTTCTTCAATCGATTTATCTTAATTGCTAATCCATCTAAATCACCAGAAAGTTGCTCTCTGCGAGAATTCTGTCAATGTAAAGAGTAACAAAATCACGAAAACGGAAAGTATCATAGAATTAGCAAATAACTATGATCTGCAGTTTCCAAATTCCAGTAACTTAACAAAAAATCATAATATTTTAACGAATAAAAACTATTGAGTTGAATGTGCTCTATGCAACCTCCAACTATCCAAAAACAGCAAAATGCTGGATATGAATAATCAGCCTATACAGGGACAGAGGATATAAAGGGCAGAGAGGGGCTGTGCCCCCCCCCCCCCAAACTAAATTTTGGGCCACAAGTCCAATATGTATATATAATATTTGGGTCAATATTAATAAATGTTAGTTACATGTGGGCTGAGCCTTCAAGAAACTAGAAAACTCAATCGTCTGTTATAAGTTTTACCAATACTTGATGTCAAACTAAGACTTTAGAAAATAAAAATAAGGAACGAAAAATGAAACGCCATGTTGCAACTGTTGCTTCGATATATCTCTAAAAAAAATCCATTTTCTCTCTAAGAAATTTAAAGTTTAAATTGTTTATGTTTTATTTTCTTTTTCACTTCTATTTTTTTTAGTAGCTTGATTATGTATAGTTGAAATTTATATTGCTAATTAGTTTGAAAGTTAGATTATCATATTTGCAAACACGTTTAACAGAGTCCCATAGTTTAGTTTGGTTATTTCGTTTCAATTAGAAAATAGCTGAGAATAAACTAGAAAACAAGTTTACTCCTATACATCAACTTCATAATAATCTTACGTATCACGACATTAGAGACGAGATATGGAAACCCCCCCCCCCCCCCCCCCCCCCCCCCCCAAAACAAAAGTTCAAGCTCCGTCACTGAGCCTATGATACTTGTTTTCGTATAGGTAACCGAAGAAACACGGACACTTAAGAAGTAATAATCGTCAATTGACCTGCTATCAACAAATAAAGTTCATAGACAAAATAGTACCAAATAAAGTCAAAATTTACCTGCAATTTTACAAAAGCATACGAAAGTAAAAACAAAGTGATTAAAATGATCAGCCTAAAATGCTTTATTACGTAATCGGAAAAACACAAAAAGTTTAGCAGTACAGTAACGATCGTCAATTTTAAACTCCTGTTATCAACAATTAAAGCTCATAGACAGTGAACTTTACGTGATTAATATGATGAGCATAAAACTAAAATTGCTGGTATTCGATTATGTAGCGTAAATAAACAGTTAGGATCATCCAATTGAATTACTATATACAGACAAAACTTCATAACTCATTTATAAAAAAATTAAACACACGGATGCTCGGAATATAAAACCAACTGAATCATCAATATATCAGAGTATAAAGAGAGAGAGAGAGAGAGAGAAAAAAAAAACAGACTCTGGATTTAGAAGAATCTGTTGATTTGGAGGTGGAGAGCATCGTCGATCAGAGGCAGAAATGAAGAGGAATGAAAGTGTGTACTGAGTGGAGTGGAGGGTTTTGGATGAATGAGTGAGAGATACCCGCGGAAATTAAGGGGCGTGTTGCCACCACTATTTGCTACCCCTGTCAACCGTGCGTCGTTTCTGTGGTTACACTATTAATATAGTCGGTGCTACATCTAACGAGTTAAAAGTTAAAGGGGGAAATTTATTAACGTTCGATCGTTTAACATGAACTCAAAAAAATGTTCGTGTAAATATGAATAATAAATATAAATACGAGTGACGTTCGTGAAATTTCGTTATCATGTCTTTTATTTCGTTTATGTCAATCGATTATAGTAATAATTTGCTTAAGTTAATAATTATTTGTTTAGTATTTATAATTTAGACAAATTTTAACAAACATAAATATAAATATATCTTGATATAAATCCTAACATCTTCTCGATTAGTTTCACACTTTCAATATTTCAGCTTTCAAGTTTTGTAATAATATGTATGTTCGTTTTTGTTACTTTATTTATGTTTGCTTATGTTTGTTTAATTTCACATGTCCACAAACGAACATCATGTTTATGTTTTTATGTTCGGATATTCGTTTACGAAATCTTTATAAGTTAAATGCACGAACACGAAGAAGTCCCATTTGTGTTCGTTCGGTTCATTTTACAGGCACAGTGTTGTGTATCGGAAAATCAATATTCATAATAAATGTAAATCTATAATAGGTTTGTTCTTTTTTTTTGTTATATATAAATTTAACCTGATGATAAATAGATAATACTCATTTAACCAAATCATCATGAAAACCTAAAGTATATTTAAGTAAATTTGGTTACTTTTTTCTCTATATAATTAAATTTAAATTTAAATTCAAAATATAATCTATTTACAATTTACAAAATCAACAAAATATCCATCTTCTCTCTGAAACCAAACATGGCCACTTTTTCTCCTCTAACCTTTTCTTATTCTTTTCCTAAAAACCCAACACTCCAAACAACCAATTCTCATCCCATCTTCCGTCTATCTGCTCAATCACCAGAAACAGTCCGTTCTTTTAACTTCAGATTCTAATTTTAAATTTTAGTTTTTTAGATTTATTTTTCATCTATGAATTTTACAAGCTGTTGTCTCTTCTTTTTAACAGATACAGAAAACAACAGTTGAGTACAACCCCGGCTTGTTGGACCATGTTTTCCTCAATCTGTTTCGCAATAAAATGGTTCAGGTAAAAGTGATAAATCAATACGATAATAGTTGAAACAAAATATGTGATTTTGTGTTGTAAAATTGGATAACAGGAAGTTGGATGGGATTCAAAGAAGCCAGGTTACGATGGACTTATAGACGTTGCGAATCGACTAATGCTTGCTAGAACCAACTCCGAAACTAAAGAAGCAGCGGTGTGTTTTAATGATATATCGTTTTATTCTAACGTGTTGAATTTTTAAAAACCCAATAAGCTCGTTTTTTAATGGCTTATGAGCTTTTTCGACCTTAGCTTATCGCTTATTGAAGCACATAAGCTACAACAAACTAGCTAATCTGCCTTTTCAAATTTCAGTAAACCATAAACCCAGAAAATAAGTTGCGGTGTGGTTCATTGTTAGGTTCGTATATTAAGATCGTTGTTCCCTCCGTTATTATTAGAGCTTTACAAAATCCTCATTGCACCTATAGCTCAAGGAAAATTGGCAGCTGTTATGGTAGGTGAGTTATTTTTCCCCAGCTTTATCGACATAAATTGAATATGAAAAGGTAGCTGTAAGATGTTTGTTTTGTTCGTATAGTAATCTCCGAGTGCTAAATTTGTGAGTTTGTGTTTTCTGTAAGCAAGGGTGACTGCATTGTCTTGTCAGTGGCTCATGGGTACTTGCAAGGTTAACGATGTGGATCTTCCCGATGGGTCATCGTTGCCGAGTGGGGTAATTTGTAATTTCAAATTTTGGTGTAGCTATGGTTATTACATGTCATCTTGATTGACCCATCTGGGCTGGGTGATGTAGGTGTTTGTTGAAAGATGCAAGTATCTGGAAGAGAGCAAGTGTGTGGGGATATGTGTGAATACATGTAAACTTCCTACTCAGGTCAGTGACGAATTTCGACCAATTCAGTAGCTACATTGTAGAATGGATATTTGTAGATGCCATTGATTGTAATTAGATTCAATTTACAGGCTTTCTTTATGGATCACATGGGGGTTCCTCTACTTATGGAGCCAAACTTCGATGACTATAGCTGTCAGGTAAACAACACACACTGGTTCAGTGATTTCATATTGAACCTGCACCATGTCAACTTTACTGACTTATCAGTAAGATTTTGTTTAATGGCATAAAGTAACACCTATTGATATGCTAGATTATATAAAAATGATGAAATGGTATAACACAGATCGAACTGGGTAATCAAATACAGTATATTAAGATAAAGAGATCTAAACCTGGTTGCGAACAGATTTTGCTAATTATATGTGGTTATTCATAATTTATTATGATGCCATGATTCAAAGAGACTTTGTTTGATGTGCAGTTCAAATTTGGAATCACTCCACCAGAAGAAGATGGCACTTTGAAGGAACCTTGCCTGGAGATCTGTCCCAATGCGGCACGACGCAGAATAGCAGCTACAAACACGCTTGAACTGAAGTGCCCAAAGGCATAAAATTTGATTCTTGTAACAGAGAACTCTCTTATATTTGTTCTAATACAAGGATGTCATCAAAATTTGATTTCAGTAAAGTTGTCTATCAATAATCACAAAAGATATGTACAGCCAGCCACTGTCCATCAGCAAAATGATATCAACTTTTTCATCTAATTATAGTAGACCTGTTTCAGCTACTGTTAGATATTCCGATACAGAGATATGATAAGATGACTCCAGCCTTTATTTTTATGTACGTGGTTACAGTAATAAAAAGTAGATACCATCTCTAAAGTTCAAAAAGAAAAGAAAGTAAGAGAGAATGCAATTGGTTGTGGAGGAGATTAGTACCATAACTTCTAACTGGATACGTGAAACAGAGTCCTATGGGTCCATAGACAGGTCACCAACCCAGTCACAAAATGTGAAAGTATATATGTTACAGCAAAACCACCTGAGATGCTCTAAACATGACTCCTCTAGTCACACAGATTTTCTCGCATTACATGAACACATGTGAACTCATCTCTAACCATACCTATCTATGTGTACATTGTGTCTTTTTAAGTAACCCAACATCCATACCCGACTAACTTTTGGTCTTGTAACAATTGGCTTTTTTGTTTTGTATGAACATTCAAGTTGGTACTTCACCCGACTTACAAAACTGCCCTCTAGCATTCCAAAACCCTTATAATTGCCAGTATATCATCTAGCATTCCAAAACCCTTATAATTGCCAGTATATCATCTAGCATTCCAAAACCCTTATACTTGCCAGTATATCATCCCCTCCTATGCGTACCCAATGATTAATACAATGGATCCCAGATATAGCAGAACATATTCAAACACGATGACTAACTTCCCCAAGCATTTAAGAGATAACAATAGACCCAACACTCTAACTTTCCTCTTTCTCAGAGTATCAATTTCCTCAACACTCTTACTCCATGTACAAACTTCATATTTGTTGGTGAATCTAAAGCCAACTCTCCAAGAGGGAACATTTAGAATAAAAACCAACAGCTATATTAAGAAAAGATCAAGGTAAAATTTAACATAGAGGGACAACTTGGTGTGCATGGCTGAAAAAAATAATTAATCCAAATAACACCATTGTTAAAAAGGACCTTCAACAACTACCTACCAAGTCATTACCTGTATAACCAAGAATGTCAGAAACAATTTGAACTCCAATCTTGATGAACATAAATAAAGTTGCAAGTTGCAACTACATATATAGAACCAAAAGTTTACAACTAAAACAAAAATAAGAGTCAACTAAATAAGGTGTCAGTCACATAACATACAAGCTTATCAGCCACTCCGTGTTCAACGGTCCCAACCAGAAGGCCTCTTCCTTTCTCTAGGACGGTCGCTCGATCTGTGCATAAAACAGAAACAGTCAATAAAAGAGCCCCAAGCCTTGATGAAGCATATAAGACAACAGTAGCAATTTTGAACCATATACTTATGAATGGTTGATTTGGGTTGTGGTTTATCTCAACTGAATCAAATAAAAAAAAAACTAACAGGGGATCAGGTCAAGCTTTTAACAAAGTCGCCCAGTGTCCATTTTTAGTGCATACAACCTCCTAAATCATTTATATTCAAAGACTTGCATAATGATTATTGCAATAATAATGGTTTGTAGTCATAGTTGACGAACTAACTATTTATAATAAATACAAATATATAAACAAACACAAGAAGTGTAGGGATTAACCCGACCCAACCCGCCATTACATATGACCTGCTTTGACACATCATCCAACCCGCCCATCTTGCCGCCTCTAATATAACCCCAAAAGAGAAATGCTAGAGTAACAAAAACTTTACAGAAAAGGATTACAGAATGATGCGGACCAATTAAATGAAGAGAGACGAGTAAGAGAGAAAGAAAAAAGATAATTTGATTGGTCCACATATTATGCTACGTCATTCAGTATATATCATTATGTAAGCATTTTGTATAATCTTGCATTTTACAACCCAAAAACATTTACTGAGTGAAGAAAAGTTTCAATCATGAAAATCACCTCTCAGAACCTCTCTGGTTTCCATGTTCTCTGTTCTGATTAGCGATATTGCCAGGTGGCATGGGACTCGAATTTGATGAATTGTACTGAGTCGGGGGAACTCGTGTATCTCCACCTATCGAACCACCAGCAACAAAACCAGGTAAAACCATTTTCTTGTTAACGTTATTTGAACCCTGATTTTGAGAACTTGATGACGCAGCAACAAAGCTGCTTTTGAACTGTGCCATTACTCCAGTCCTAAGTGAGTTAACAGCTGAACTACGACCAGGCGGAGCAGCTGACGAGGTAATTTTGGGTTCTGTATTGTATCCTATCCCCAAACCAAAATCCACACCACGCACACCTCGATTGCCACCTCCTCTCCCTTTTGCCCTTTTCCCACCTGCACACATATGAATATGATGATATGATGAGTTAATGCAATGAAAAGTAACTTCAAAATAAGCTTATTAGCTTATATGGCATAAATTCCATGAAATATTAGCAAAATAAGTTTTGGGGCTGCGATCACAACATAGGGAATCAAAAGAATTCATAAAAAGTAGATTTTTAGGTCTGCGCATTTGGTTCATGGAAAAATGATAAAAGATTAAAAGAAGAAAACAAAAACATACCTCCTTTTCTCGCATCTCGTTTGGATCTATACCTCCCATCCTATCAAAATAACAAAGTAAAACGTTACTTGATATAGTTTCTATGAAGCTTTCAAGGATCTTGATATACATACGATGGACAGACAATGTTTCTGTCACCATGTAATTTTATTAATCTTTCGAGGATCTTGATATGCATAAGGTGGACAGGTAATGTTTCTGTTACCATGTAATTTCTATCAGCTTTTGGAAGATCTTTGTATAAATAAGATTGACAGGTAATGTTTCTATTACCATGTAATATCTATGAATTTTTGAGGATCTTAATGTACATACGATGGACAGGTAATGTTTCTGTTATCATATATAATGTACCACATTATTTTAAGTTTGTAACAAAGAATAGGAAAACATAAAAATATATTTCTTTGTATAAGAAGACAATACCGATAAATAAAACATGTAGAAGTAATCAGCAACCAAAAAGTCCGCCCAGTGTCAGCTTGTCTCGATACAGACGGGATTTCTCCTTGACTAGCGGTCGTTCAACATAAATAATCTTCTTCTTCCTAATTTTTTCTTGTGTATAATTTGTTTCCAAAAGTTAGCCAACAGATTGCTAGGTTTTTAAATAGTTGTTAATCCCTCAAAACACCTTCCACAAATACTCCCTTACTGGGACTACATAATTATGAGAAATGCACACAACTCTCCACTGCAGCATGGTACCAGAGCTTTACAAAAAAATCTGGAATTTTTTTCTGACTCTTATATTGTGAAGATGTCCCAGCCTTCATTGCAACATTGCAATTTCCTTCGCTTCCAAAGATAATATCAAGAATGAATTCTTCTACCCCTAAACTAGCTTTCTTTCTTAAAACAAGGATCCTTATACAATTACCACTTCATGAAAATCATTCTTTTTCTTTTTGAAGAATATCTTTTTGGGTCCGCTTAAGTGGTTGCATCTTAGAACATTCCATAGCGGCTTTTTAGCAATAGAAGACGGTATACTCCTTAATTCAGTGATACTTTGAGGCCTTCTACACTCCAAAATGCATCTAGTTCAGTGGTTTGCCTCTTTTTGTTCTGATTCAAGACAGTCTCTAGGAGTTTCTTGTGAAAATACCAAATGAGTGTAAGTCATGCCCTTCCTAATTGAAAGTTATGATTACAGATGAGTATGGCACACAAATGAAAATGTTTAAGTTTGACAATGCCAAAGATTATAGGTACCATGTTCTATCTTCCTTCTTCCGAGAAGAGGGTATCCTTCTTGAGTCCTCGCGCACAAACACCCCACAACAAAATGGAATTGATGCGAGGAAGATGGTCATCTCCTATATAGCATTAGGGCACTCTTGTTATATTAAAATGTTCGGGAAGGCAACTTTCCAACATCATAAACCCCAAAGTACAACGAAATGTTATCTAGTTGCTATCCTGACATTTGCTCTGCAAATATTCTCACTCATACGATTCTGGTTGAAATTCTTTTATTCATGTTCAAAACCAAAAAAAAAAATTAGATCCTAGAGCCATTAGATGTTCCATTGTGGGCTACGCATTTGCTCCAAAAGGGTTATAAATATTCTCATCCACCCATAAGAAAGCTCCATGTCTTAGCTAAGGTCATATTTTCAAAAAACAACCACATTTCACTTAACTTTATCTTCAGAGTCATCATGGAGGATAAGGATTTTTAGCACATAAGATATGAGTAAGTGGACTTAAGAAAACAAGGTCCAACCTTCTATCCCTAACTTCCTGGAACTCAGACTACTGCCCAGGGTCTACCCGTAGATGTGAGAAAAGAAACCTAAGAGGGTACCAAAAGACAATTCTATCCTCTATTTCATTGTACCATTTGAGATTCTAATATCCCAAACAAACTTTCTCGGCAATGAGATCGCTACTCCAAACACTTTATTAGAAGCATCATCTAACGGAGAATGGTGGAAAGCGTTAGAAATGAAATGGACATAGAAGCTAGTTGGTCTAATAGAATCATGCATTATCATTAGAAATATCCTGAGTGTCATCAACTCGTCATTTGAAGGCTTAATATTTGAAAAAAAAGATGACGATTAAAAGAAACTTCAAGTCCGGACGTATTCTTGAAGCCGGACACAGATCATCATAAGTTCCTTATAGGTTCTGGGTCTACATACACTGCTTAGCAATATGCCAATATTGCAACATCCTGATGGAAAAGCCAAATGTACCAGCCCAAGTGCAGAAGCTAAGCTTAAAGCAATGGCACAAGAAGGTAATGAGTTCAAAATCACATTATAAGACTTGAAGATTACATGGAGTGGACCAATGGGACTATACAGTGATCAGAATTAGACACAACCTAGTACAACAGAATTAAACTGGACAAACTGAAATAACAAGAAAATCAAAGAAGAATGGGTTTATGCTCCCCTGGAGGGATACCGCTACATACCATGGAATCGTCACAAAGTTGGGAACCAGCTTGAGGGGCAGTGTGAAAATATCAAGAACTTTCTAGCTGATTAGTGTTTGGACAATCCTAGAGATCTTGTTCATATTTTGTTTCTAGAACTCATCTTGTGCATGCTTGTTTTCTTAAATCTAGGATTAAATTCCTATCTTTTAGGTAGTTCCAATTATCTTCTCCAACCATCGCGCACAAAGAGCTCAACTGTGGCAGTTTTTTTTTAGAAAAAACAAAATACAATTCTCCTTCCACAAGAGTTTGGATTGCCTAGTTCAACCAAACAGGGCTGACTGAAGGTTTGAATGGGGAATAGAGATGAAGATAGAAAAACTACTACTTTCTATGTTAACATCTTTCGAACTCGATGCAAGAAGACATTTGTACTTGAAAAAAAATCCAGAAGCTAGTAGGTCAAACACGGACAAGAGCGAGGGTTGATTAAGGCAACATGCTTGGAGATTAGGGTCAGACCTTCTTGCATCACATTATGTATATGAACTCCAAAAGAAATAGCTTACATGTACTTCCACTAAGTGGGTTCTAATAACAGAGAAAGATACTAGATTGGTAAACACCAAATATAAATATCCAGTCCCGGGAATTTGGAACAATGCATATCCTAGAAAATTAGACGAGAGACATCAACTAGACGGGTCCCTTTCAACAAATATGCATTTAATAACAATTGAACGAGAATGTTGTATGCCACATGCTTTGTTCTTTCATCGAGAAACAAAGAAAAAAATATATTTAACTATTCATGCAGTATATAGATAGAAAGGTTACCTTCATAGCAAGGTCCATAAGCTCCGCTGACACATTTTGACCAGCTGCAATCAGACTGTTAACCAACTCGCCGGCAAAACGAGCCTCCTTATGTGTGATAAGAGTGAAAGCAGTCCCATCTTTATCACCAGCACGGCCTGTTCTCCCAATTCTATGCACATGCATGTCCATGTCTCTAGCTATATCATAATTAACCACTGACTTGATTGACTTGATGTCAAGACCACGAGCAGCAACATCAGTTGCAACAAGAACATGATATATTCCAGCTTTGAACTTTTGCAATGTCTCCATACGAGAAGACTGGTCTTTGTCACCATGAAGAGCAGCAACTTTAAACCCCTTCTGGGATAGTTGGCTTTCTATTTCATCCACTGTTGCCTTTTTTGAAGCAAAAACCAGCACGTCACCATTATCAATCAGTCCTGGTAGCTTCTCGAGCAGCCAATGCAATTTCTCTGTATCAGCGGGAAGTACTTGAACTTCTTGGGTAATATCCTCATTTGCCATTCCTATCTCTCCAACAGTAACTCTCACTGGGTCAGTCAGAATCTCCCTAGCAAGCTTCTCAATTTTGCGAGGCATGGTTGCTGAAAAGAGCAGTGTTTGGCGATCTGGCCTAATCTGACCTACAATGGATCTTATCTGAGGTTCAAATCCAAGGTCAAACATCCTGTCAGCCTCATCAAGGACCAAATAAGTAGCTCTTGTCATCGTAAGTGCCTTCATTTTTAGCATGTCTATTAATCTCCCAGGTGTTGCAACAACTATCTCGCAGCCTGACTTAAGTTCTTTGAACTGCTCA
This sequence comes from Gnaphalium uliginosum, assembly GCA_963930675.1. NCBI lineage: Eukaryota > Viridiplantae > Streptophyta > Magnoliopsida > Asterales > Asteraceae > Gnaphalium > Gnaphalium uliginosum. The sequence continues at coordinate 34,282,382 of OZ005680.1, read as the reverse complement.
AGTTTAGACATTCCACCATAAACTGCTGACACACGAATACCATACGCTTTTGCAAATTTCTTGGCTTCCAGATATATTTGATGAGCCAGTTCTCTTGTAGGTGCACATACTACTCCAATTGGGCCCTCTTCTTTAGCCAGTTCAGGTTGATCCATAATATGTACAATCATAGGAAGAACAAAGGCAGCAGTCTTCCCCGAACCCGTTTTTGCAATGCCAATGATGTCACTCCCAGACAGTACAATTGGCAAAGACTGGCACTGTATTGGAGTAGGCTTTTCATAAGCTTGTCTAGCTATAGCTTTCATTAACTCGACAGAAAATCCAGCTTCTGCAAATGTCTTAATTGGCCTTGGAACATCAAAGCCTGAAACACGAATGGCCAAACTCTTACGATATTCGGCAACATCCTGCTCACTCATACCTGGCATGGAAGAGAAGCAAAACCATAATAATAAGCTCAATTAAGAACAGCGATGAGGGGCACACCCCTGAGATAGTGAGATGGATCATTAACAAACCGATTATAATTTAACTGATGTACCCAAGATGGTAGAAGTAAACGTCGAAAAAGAATAAAGGTAAGCAAAAGGATGATTCCGATGACAACTTCATGTTAGATTTTAGGCTATTAGGGAAGTAATAATGTCCAGCTACTTTGCTTATCTACTGTTGGGTCAGGATAATAGAAATCTATCTGCCAAATCTTTGCAGCAAACTAACCAAAAGAAGTTTGGAAGTGAATCACTCCGTGAAAAAGAACTTCCGGGATCATGGCTAATATCGAGTCGGAGTCAAGTATATAACTTTGCATATGTATAACAAATGACCCATAGGCATGTCCTGATCTTTTATATCTAGGTTTCTTAACAGAAATAATGTGGATCACAACTTTAAGATAAATTTGAAGTGGTGCATATACTAAATGGATTGTATTTATAGATTGCTTATCTACAGATTTGAGGTTTAGGATATTTGGGCCAAATCTCTGCGGTTTCACTGCTTTGCAAATGCTTTTGAACCAATTCTTATCCTACACCAACTAGTTCAAGATATGCAGGTGTATTCCAATGTTCTAATTAGTTTACATAATCTTCTAGTTACCCTGGTGTACGTTAGAGTTTTCGTCATCTATCTGAAGATTTTAATCGCCACTTCAATATTACTGAAGACTCATTTATTGGATATAAGATAATAATTGTGTCGCCTAAGAGTTCTCTCTAAACTATCATCCACTTACGCGCAATCATCTAAACAGTACTGCCCAATAAAATCCTAGCCTTCATTCAGCTACATGCATCCTATTTTTCTATTATCAACTAACAACTATTCCTGTGATACTAGGAAGTTTGGGAAAGATATAAAACAAGGGCATGTGCTTAAACAATAGTAACAATAGACACAGAATTGTAATCTTTACATACCTGATACGGAAGGTTTTTCTTCATAAAAATCCTTATTAAACGGTTCGTAATCAATCAAACTATGATCCAAAGCAGCAATAGGTTCAATCTTCTTCTTATCAAGAACGATAGGATTATCATCCGAATCATACTCCAACAATCCAGCATCAACGGCTTTAGCGGCAGCATAAACCTCTTCATCCGAATTATAACCAGCATGTAATGCATCAGACGCCAACGTCAACCCTACATCCTTCTTCGCTCTCAAAAAACTCTCCATCGGATCATCTTCTTCGTCATCTCTATACCTATCCACTTTCTCCTTCGCTTTCGGCGGTGGCGCAGCCCTCATCTCCTCATGAATTCCTTCCATAAACGCATCCAACGGATCAATTTCACCGTCATCAGCTACGGCTGCACCGCCGTCTCCGTCGTCATTGGTGGCGTTGTGGTTAGGATCTTCGTAATCGATGTTATCTAAATCGGTGTCTTCGTAATGATCGTGGCTACCGCCGCGAGATGACGGAGGAACGTAGAGACGTTGCGGTTGTTCAGGGCGTTCGAAACTATATGTGGATTGTTTGTTGATACCGAAGCCTTCGAATCCGAACTTTCGTTTGGACATTGAAACGAAACCCTAGGGTTTTGTTGTTCTAATTGCTTTTAGATACGAATAAGAGCGTTGGGACTAACCCCTAAGTTTGACAGGTTTACGAGGGGGGGTTTAGTGATCGAGGAAGATGTTATTTTTGCAGGTTATTGTTTGGTATGTGAGTGAGGTGATGACGGTGGGTTTGCGACGGGCATCCAAGGCGAGGTGAAGGTCGGTGGTAGGGTGGGAAATTACTCTTTTGTTCGTTGAAAAATATTTTAGATAAGGGGTACTTCTCTGCGTATTGACGCCGGATCTTGTGACTACTTTCTACGTACCTTTAGATCGCGATGACTTCAAATTCTGACCGTCTTTCATTCATATCTCGGTTATGAGAAACTTCTTTTTCATGTTTCTAAGGTGCCAACTATATATTATAAACCAATGAAAAACAAAGGTGTAAGTAACTCCTACAAAGTGTCTTTTTCACTTTATCATGTTCAACATATAACTCCCCCAAAAAAAGTATTCAAACCGGATTGATTTAAAGAATATTTTGGCGTACATCGCCATCACATCATTATTATTTTGTGTTATTTTATTTAGTATTTGATTGAATTTAAACATTTAATTCTTTTTACAACTTAATTATATTTATAATTTGAAAAAATCTTAAATAAGTTATTCTATTCGATCATATTTTATGTACGTTTTGATATAAAATTTATCGTGATCTGAAACTGGTGATATATTAACTTATATGAAGATCATCATATGATAAAACTTATGTCCCCGTGAAACTAAATCGAACATAATGATGAATTTCAATTTTTTATAGACTTTAGGTGTTAAACGTCATAAAAGAAAACATATATTAGTGTTAAGCTAACATAAAAAAAAAAGTTTAATTTAAACATTTCATTTTTGTACAACTTTATATGTATATAGTCTTTTAACATTCGTACTGTGAAAAAAGTTGATTTACTAAGTTGAGTCCGAACTGAGCTTGAGATTGTATAACGTTAAACGAGATGAGCTCGAACTTTATATGATTCAATGTGGGAACACTGGTACACGAATAAAAAAAATTGTACAATCAACTTCTTCATTCTAATTACATTTATGCGTATGTAAATATGATGATTAGAGAATGTATATAAAGTTTTTTTTATCGTAGTTATTTTTTTTTTTTTTGTTATTAATAACAATTATTAATGATGGTGTTAATCGTTCCCATGGTGAGGCTTCGTCTATGAGTAACCGGTATATGAAATTTGCTTCTTCAAAGGAAACTGATCAATGTGTGTCTACAATAAGAAGGAAGCCAAAGTATGCAAGGAAAAAAACAAGGAAGGATCAATTGAAAAATGAATGATGTACGCTCTGTTATATTTTCCGAATGAACCTATTTGGCTTCAGATGAAGTAAGTTGTCATGTATTGCTTATTTAATTTGTTTTGCTTAGCAAATATTTACTTTATCCTTTTATGTAATAAATAGTGTTTTTGTTTGACGTTTTCGGATATAGTTTGCATGTATCTATTTTCATGTAGTTTGTTTCATTTTTCAAAGAATGTTTATATATGGTTGCCAGCAGACTTGGCCAACACTCAGATATTACACTAGTTAAAATGTAGAAAAGGACAATGATTTTTAAGTTTAGAGTAATTGTAATTGTAATTTGTGATTGTGATGTGATTAGAGATTTGAGTACTTGATAGTTAGTTGTTAAGGTAATTATTATTAAGACCAAATTATAATTTCTTATGTAACATAATAATTATAATTATAATATAAAATGAATGTATAGAAAATCCATTGATATTACACTAGTAGGATTTCTAACGCTATATGATTCGGGACTGTGGCCATTAGTGAAAATGACTTGTAATAGTGAAAAAGAAAGACACGACAACATTGTTAAAAGTGTGCATGTTTCTTCATCTTTAATTGTCTATTCCAATTTCAGACATGTCTACGATAATGACTCCTTAACCATAAAGTTTTAATCGAAGAAACAAATCGAAGTGAAAAAAATATGCTGATGAGGTATACATAAATGGAGCATAATAGATAAGTCGAGGGTGATAGTTCACGTGTCAAAAGAGATTCAGGTTAAACCTTATTGGTTATAGTATGGTCGACACATGTTGTCTCCTACAATAATCACTCATAACCTAGTGTAAAGTGCATTATATGACCATTTTCATGTCACCTCCAATGTTATGTAAGTTGACATACTTTAGAAATATAAGGAGGAAAACATGTGCAAATTTATTCAAGGACTAATATGCAATTTACCCAAAACTAAGATTTATTAATAGTCAAATAGAGTTTTCGGATAGATTTAATAAATAGAAAATACTTGAATTAACTTGCTATATTTTTAATTTAAGGTTTAAGAAAGAGAGACATAAATACTTTATAAGAAAGTATAGATATAGATAGACGAGATGATAAACATTAGTATTAATAATATATTTAAAATTAGCAAACTAACAACTTAAAATTTAAATTTGTTGCTTTTTTCTTGAACAAAATTCATTTACGAGTTGTTTGGTTTAGAGAAATGAAAACATATTTATTTTCCTTGTTTGGTAGGCCAGGGCATTGAAAAACACATAGAGATGTACTTCTCGCGAAATCACATTCTTTGTAATTTGATTTCCATCTCCTTTTTGAAGAAATGAAATTCCTTTGTGTTCTTTTAGAGAGTTGGCTTGATTTACAGAAAAAATGCTATAAATTGTTATATCACATGCCAATCACTTGAAATTATTGTGGTAAAAAACTTATTTGAACTTGAATCACATTGTAAATACTAAAGTACTAAAACTTCAAACCTTGATGTTTTACTTGATTTGATGTGATAGAAACTTACTTGGACAAAAGAAATTGTTAAAACCAAGACGCTTTATGTATGAAAGTCAAAGCTAAAGAGAACACCAAAGTACTTGTAATGCTTGTCATACACTCTTAACCAACCATCAAGACTGATAACGCGTAAAAAGTCACATTTTTACTCACGTTATCTATTCCATTATTATTAAATAATTAACATTTTAATTCAAATATTACATTTATTTATGTTATTGTGTTAATTAGGAAATTACGAAGACGATGCAAAAAGAATCAACAAAAACGGAGTTATAACGAGATTTTAGAGCCAAACGAAGAAATGAGTTACGACCTCGAACACAAAGGGCCAAAGATACGTAAACTTGACCAAGACTAACCAAATATATTATCTTAGATCCTTAAACTTCATTCGATTACGAAGACGATGCCGTAAAAATCAACCAAAACGGACAAGTAACGGAGAAGTTATAGCAAAAACAAGTTACGATCCCGCGCACGAAAGCTCGACACCGCATATACGGCCAAGACCAGACCATATACGGCCTAGCTTGACCATATACGGCCTAACTTGACCATATACAGCCAGACCAGACCGCATACGGCCAGGACTGATCGTATACGGCCAGCCATGACCATATACGGCCGAGTCTTGACCGTATACGACCGAGTCTTGACCGTATACGGCTGGTTAAGTCCGTATACGCTCTAGCCTTGACCGTATATGGCCTGCACTGACCGTATACGGTCAGTTTTCGCCCGTATTTGCTTAAATACGGTTCATTCCAAGCCAACAAAAATACGGTCAACAGGCTCCTTCTATAAATACCCACTCCCACCAACACCATTCTTCACTCCATTTTTCACACATCTTACCACCACTCAAATATTCCTCTCTCTAGCTTAATTATTAGTTAGCATTATATTAGTGATTAATTAGAGAGTAGTAAGTAGATAGGATTAGCGTGGAGTACGATCGGAGTCACATTATTATAAGAGCTTGGAATACGAACGGAAATCCGCTTTTGTAATTTCAAGTTTATTCCAATCCTCGTTTTAATCTACGGTGATTTCTTTCCTTTATCTATCTTAATATAATATTTGCTTTTATTTATATTATGCTAGATTTAGAACTTGCCATGATTAGCGGGTAGTTATCTTGTGTGTTTGTTGCGATGTAGTTAGTTAATTAATTATGGGATGATGTTATATTTAATTGGAAACTTATTATTTTAATTATGCTTTTTATCTATGATTTTAAACTTTACAAATGTCGCCTTTCCACAACGAACGTGATTACAACTTTAAATATTAAGACGTCGCGAACCTTAATATAAAGTAATTAATTATCTATGTTAAGTCTACGCTTTGATTACAACACCATGCAATCATCATAAAGTACATTGTTAGTTATTATGAAAACATTATATGTGGATTACATAATAACTACCATGGAAAATTATTACGATTGACATCGTGAAGTACTTGAACAATGGAATAACTATTTTAGTACATTGTTAAACACCTTAGAGTATTTTTATAAACATGGTCTGAGTTTGAACTTATGAAATTCGATAAGCAACTTACATAGTCAAAAACTTAGGGATTCTTTGGTATATTTTGTGAAAGGGTCAGTTTAAATCATAAATTGGTTTTCAAAGCACTAAAGTACAAACTTAGCTTTTAAATCTAAAGCGAAAGGATAAGTATGATCAAAAGATTCATCCTTCGCCTATCACCCTTAGATTTTATCATAACTATCTATAGAAAGTATATTAAAATATGGGATTGCATTCGTAGATTCTTGTTATGATAAATACTCATGTAGTGATAAGAACGATCGGAACGTTGATTAGGTATGCTGCTATGTTCATGCACCCAGGGTTACTCCCGGAAAAGGGTCGCTTGTCCTATACAGAGGGCAAGTGTTGCGAGTCGAGCATTACCATTCCGATCAGAATCACCATGACCTAGTTCCTGGTGACATGCTAATTATTTAGTAAGGAATCTAGTGTCCGCACTACAAGTACTTCATATAACAGAATCACAAATACCTTTCAACTATTTTTTCCTTTAAATAAACATTAACCCATATCATCCCATAACTTAACCAACGAAATCTCAACAAACACCTTCTATCCATTTATTTGTTTTACATTATCTTTTATTGCTTACTTTCCATAGTATAAATACAAAAACCAAATCCCTCTACTTTTATAAACCCCTCACTAGTAGAATATCACCTGTCTGAATACCTCAGTTTCAAATTCAGTTGGTTTGAAGAACGACCAAGGTTATACCTACCGCTAGCTAGCCCCTTAGGCCACTTAGTAGTAGTTAATTTAGGCCCCTGCACTATAAATATAAAACACACACTAATCGTCCTGCAGTGTAGAAATTAACGACCTGACTGTGAGCGCATCAAGTTTGGCGCCGCTGCCGGGGAACGAACTGTACGATCCAGAGGCGTCCATATGAATTTTCTACCTAGTGAACCCTTAGTTTAGTTTTCTCTTCTCAAATCCCCCAAAAATTCTTTTCTAGTGAATGACCCGATCTTCCAGATCGGAACCACTCATTCCATATCCCGATCCCGAATCAATCATCCGAACCAGCCGACGAAAAAACGTTTATCCACCCATCGACAGACGATGGCAGAACGCGTTACTCTCGCCGACATCACCAAACCCTCGATTGAAGGTCGAGGAGGACCAATACTTTACCCGAAGATACAAGGAGCATCATTCGAGTTAAAGCATCACATCGTTCAGCTAATCCAGAATAATTGCCAATTCCACGGATTACCGAACGACGATCCCAACTCCCACCTTGACAAATTCATCTCCTTTTCAAACTCCTACAAACAAAATGGGGTTGAGCAAGATGTAGTCCGCCTATATTTGTTCCCCTATTCCCTCACTCACCATGCACAAACCTGGTTTGAAGGATTAGAAACCGACTCTATCACTTTATGGAAGGAAATGGCCACTAAGTTTTTAACTAAGTACTTTCCGCCCTCTAAACAAACCAAGTTAAAGAACGACATCATAAACTTCCGACAAGCTTATGATGAGTCGCTTTACACTACATGGGAACGATTCAAAGGAACCCTCAAGAAGTGCCCAAACCACCAGCTCGACCGATCTTCACAGTTATGCACCTTCTACAACGGTCTCTCTTCAAATTATCACACTACCCTCGACGCTGCAGCCCAAGGGAACTTCATGCAACGGACAGCAGACGAAGGATGGAGTTTGATCGAGAACATGACGATGCATCACCACGATTGGAACAGGGGCCCTAGGGGCCGGCTATCTATTCTAACACTCACCCTCAAGCTGGAGCATAGATATTAATCATGCCCTGCTTGTTACAAATACAAGTAACTTGACTACTAGGTAACGCTTTAGTGAACACATCAGCCAGTTGATCTCGAGTTTTGATATGTGGAGTTGTAATTGTCCCATCTTCAAGCTTTTCTCGTGTGAAGTGACAATCCACTTCAATGTGTTTAGTCCTCTCGTGAAAGACTGGATTTGTTGCGATGTGAATGGCTGTTTCATTATCACACCATAGGTTCATAGGCTTGGTTTGAGCAAATCCAGTCTCGTATAGCAAATTTCGTAGCCAAATAAGTTCACAAGTAGTTTGCGCCATCGCCCTATATTCAGACTCTGCACTGGAACGTGATACGACATTTTGTTTCTTACTTTTCCAAGACACAAGATTCCCTCCAACAAATACACAATATCCGGTAGTGGAGTGCCTAGTATTCGGGTCTCCATCATAGTTGGCATCCGTAAATCCTTCTATAACATGGTGACCATGATTTTGATATATAATCCCTCGTCCTGGTGCTCCCTTTAAATATTTCAAAATGTGTGTGACCGCATCCCAGTGTGAACTTCTAGGAGATGGCATAAACTGGCTTACTACACTTACCGGAAAGGCAATATCGGGTCGAGTAATTGTGAGATAGTTCAACTTACCCACTATTCTTCTATATTTCTCAGGATTTTCAAGCAAATCTCCGTCATCTGTTTTCAACTTCACGTTCGGTATCATGGGGCTGTCACATGGCTTTGCATCAGTTAATCCCGAATCACTTAATATGTCCAAACAGTATTTACGTTGAGATAAACAAATTCCTTTTCTATTTCGAGAGACTTCAATTCCCAAGAAATATTTTAAAGGACCTGGATCCTTTGTTTGAAAGCGAGCACCGAGAAGCTCTTTTAATTTCCCAATCCCATCAACATTACTTCTTGTGATCACAATATCATCTACATATACAATAAGTAGAATGCACCCGGATGTTGTTGAATTAAAGAATACCAAATGATCATAAGAACTCCTTCGAAGGCCAAATTTAGTTATGACATTACTAAACCTTCCAAACCATGCACGAGGAGACTGTTTCAATCCATATAGAGATTTCCGCAACATGCATACTTTCCCACACTCCCCCTGAGTAACAAACCCAGGTGGTTGCTCCATGTAAACCTCCTCTCGTAATTCACCATGTAGAAAGGCATTTTTAACATCAAGTTGGTGAAGTCCCCAATTGTAAGTAGCAGCTAAGGAGACAAATAAACGGACAGATGACATCTTGGCCACAGGAGAAAAAGTCTCAGAGTAATCAACTCCGTATGTCTGAGCATATCCTTTAGCAACTAAACGAGCTTTCAAGTGAGCTAACAAGCCATCTGGGTTGACTTTCACTGTAAATACCCACTTACAACCGATTGCCTTTTTGTTGAAAGGTAACTCCTATAAGTCCCAAGTACCATTATAATCAAGGGCATTCATTTCCTCGATCACAGCGGCACGCCATCCAGAATGGGCCAATGCTTCATTAACTATTTTAGGGATTGGTATAGAATCGATAGTGGCAACAAAGGAACGAGAAGAAACCGAAAGTTTATCATAAGAGACAAATGAAACAACAGGGTAAGTACAAGTACGTTTACCTTTCCGAAGTGCAATAGGAACATCGGCATCAGGGAGAGATGTAGATTTCGTTAAAGATGGATCTGTAGACGAAGAAGGTGGTACAGGATCAGGAGCTGGGCTAGTTTTGTTTCGCCTTTGGTACACTTGAAACACCGATTGTGGGTCGGGTTGGGGTGGCTGCTCAGAGATAGGTGGAGGAGAAGCATTTTGAGAATCAGAAGGGTGCACCTGATAGATCAGTAGATCATCATCCTCTAACCGAGTAGATTTGAGAGACTCGGGAAAGAAAGATATGTCCTCCTGAAAAGTGACATCTCTAGAGACAATATACCGACTAAGAGTGGGAGAGTAACATCTATACCCCTTTTGGAGCGGAGAATAACCAAGAAACACACACTTAAGAGATTTTGGGTCCAGTTTAGTGAGATGAGGACGAGTGTCCCGAACAAAGCAAGTACTTCCAAATATCTTAGGATTAAGGGGGAACAAAGATTTACCAGGAAAAAGAACAGAATATGGAACTTTGCCATTTAGGATAATTGAGGGCATCCGGTTGATAAGGAAACATGCAGTGGAAACGGCATCAGCCCAAAATGATTTAGGTACAGCCTTTTGAAACATGAGTGCTCTAGCAACCTCAAGAAGGTTACGGTTCTTTCGTTCAGCCACCCCATTTTGAGCTGGTGTGTCAACACATGATGACTCATGAAGAATACCATGCTGAAGCATAAATGACTGAAATGGTTGAGAACCATACTTTTTGGCATTATCACTATGCAAAGTATGAATATAAACATTAAATTGTGTCTTAATTTCAGCAAATAGGGAACAAAAATGTGAAAAAACTTCAGAACGATTTTTCATTAAGTAAAGCCAAGTAACACGAGAGTAATCATCAACAAAAGTAACAAAATCCTTAAAACCAGTTTTAGAGATTACAGGACAAGGACCCCAAACAACAGAATGAACTATCTCAAATGGGGACCCAGCCCGCTTAAGGACTCGAGGACTTAGATAGACACGCTTATGTTTGGCAAACTGGCATGACTCACAATGTAAAGACGATAAAGAAGAAAATTTAGGACATAATTTCTTCAAACTCTGGAGAGAGGGATGACCTAATCGACAATGCATTTCAAAAGGTGACGATGAACTGGAGCATGCTATGGAGCGAGGTGTATGGTGATCAAGTATGTATAGGCCATCAGATTCCCGTCCTTTACCAATAATCCTCTTCGTCTACAAATCCTGAAAAACACAATACTCAGGATAAAATAAGACACTACATTTCAACTCACGGGTGAGTTTACTAACAGACAACAAGTTAAACGAAAAATTGGGCAAACTTAAAACAGACGACAGTGATATGGATGGGGTGAGATTGGCAGTGCCAGAACCAAGGACACGAGGCGTAGATCCATCAGCAATAGTGACATGTGATGATGGTGAGTGGGTATGAAAATTAGAAAGGAGACTGATTACCGGTCATATGGTCGGAGGCACCTGAATCAGTTGATGTAGACGAATTCGCGGATCCTGTAAGACGAGCATATTCCTCCACAGAGATAGTAACCGTACTCTCGGAAGCGGGAGTAGTAATAGAGGCAATATTTGCAGAAGAACTTTTAGAATGTAGTGCCAAAAGTTTCTTACAGGTGCGTGTTGTATAACCAACTTCATGACAATAATAGCACTCAACACTAGAATCAAGAGTAGGAGCAGTTGATTCAACAACCCTGACACTATGTCCTCCCCTCGTTCCACCTTTGTGACCACCATGAGATCCACCACGAGATCCGCCACGCAAAGTGCCGCGAAATCCTCCTCGACTAACCAAAGCACTATTATGATCGGGAGGTGTAGACGGGAGAGTCTCATTACGAAGGACTCGAGCAAATGTATCCTGAAGAGACGAAATTATGGACTCATTCAAGAATTGAGATCTAATAGCATCGAATTCTGGTCGTAGTCCTGTCAGAAAACTCATCACCGCTATTTGTTCTCTTTGAGTCTACATTGCTTTCACATCAGCACTCAATGGAAGTAGAGAGTTGAGTTCTTCATAGGTTTTCTTAAATTCCATAACGTATGAGGTGAGAGAACGATCCTGTTGTTTTCCACGATGAAAAGATTTACAAACACTATAGATACGAGAAATATTACTTTGCCCAGAGTATAAAAAATCCAAATAATCCATCAATTCTTTTACATACTCACAATGATTAACTAATGAACTAACTGAGGGCTCAATCGAATTAATAATCTGAAGGAATAAACGAGCATCATTTTGTAACCATTGATCACGAGTATCATCAGTAGTAGGGGTAGAAGTAAGATGAGATGCTTTTCTCAAGCTTCGAAGGTAAATTCGAACCATCTTACTCCACTCAAAGTAGTTAGAACCATTGAGTTTATTGTCGGTGAGTCGAATGGTTACCGGAAGTACATCGGTTACAGCTGGTCCGCCAGACCCATGACTTTTATTATCATCCATTTCAACAAATACAATGACACAACAAAACACAGGAACAAGGACAAATAGCAAACAAATAGCAGACTGTCCAAAATTGACCAGAAATAAAAAAATATCAGAAATTGAAAGATCTCACCGGGGATCAGTCAAGAATGCTGTGAATTTCATATCTGAAAAAGTTCATCGAATAATTTGGCCGGAATCAACCTCACGCGTCGGCGCGTGGCGGCGGAGGGTGGCGGCCCGTGGTTGGTTGGCCGGAAGTTGTACTCGTAGGGTACAACGTCTGGTGATTTCCAGAGGATTGGCGGCAGTGGTGAGATCCAATTCGCACTCTACAGGGTGCAATTGGTAAACAGTGAGCCTTATACAAGGAAGGTGGCGGCTGAGAAATGAAACAAGAACCCTAACTTAAGCACTCACAGGGTGCTCTGATACCATGTTAACTTTACTGAGATTCTGGAACTCCACTCTTTATTAATCCAATATAGAAGTCTATATATAGACATATACAAATGAACAATGAAGCCAGGGGCCGACTATCTATTCTAACAATGGGTAATGAGACACCTTCAACATCAACATCTAATACACATCAATATAAAATCCAAAGTTGTAAAATGAGCACATTCTTAACTTTAACTCCCAGTGTCAATTCCAAAAAAACTCGAAACAAGTTACTTATTGATTGAAGCCTTGCATGTATATTCCAATAAAGAAGTTATAGAGCACGGAGAAAAAAATTATATATTCAAAGAAGGTGATATGTGATATAAGGTATGTTAGATAAACAAATAAATGATGTCATCCATACTCAGAATTTGGACGTGTATTCGACCCCAGTCGCATATTTATCATTTTATCATCTATACTCTCGACTCATACAACATAAACTCGTACGACAACGACTAAATACTAATAACGCTAAGCAGTGCTCCATCTCGTCTATGTCTAGCGAGAATGTTATTAGCATGTCCTAGACAAAATACGACGTTGTTGCGCAAAAGGAATATTCATTCAAATGACCATCTCATTATCTTTGTCAGTATTTCCTATCTCTCCGGAAAAATGCAAATACATTCTCATTGATCCACGAGAATTTACCCTCTTTAACGAATTTAATTTACTCATAAAAAAACCTTTTATAAAACAAACAAAATGCAATAAAGGAATTGAACTTAATTCAATTTCATTCATGACAACAAAATATATTACAACTTGATTCTTTAGAAACCTAACTAGTGGTAATCCCGTCCGATGGATGATTTTGAAAAGAAAAAAAAAGCAGAATTATTAAAATAATATTTAATGTTTGATGTCATAATATTTACATTAATATATCTATGTATATTCAATATTAAAAAAGTATTAACATTATTTTTTAATTTAATGTGGATAATTGTGTTTAGTATAATAGAATAAAGTCAATCATACTTATAAAAAAAGTTGAATGTTAACACTACGAATATCGATATTTAAAAAAATAATAATATGATTTTGTAAACCCCTTTTGTAAACTAATAATGTACATTACAACATTAATTAAATACGTCGAGAGCTTTAATGTCTAAGACAATCTTTACTTTTCTACTTTTATGATTTCACATATTTGATGTAAAACATACCATTCACCAAGTAATACACCAATGTATGAGAATTTATTTTGTTCCCTTTCTATATATTTTTTTATCAATGGGTCACCATACCCATATAAGTGTCACAAAAAATATCGTAAACTCCATACATCAAGATTGGATGATTGTTGCTTGGTTTGTCATATTTTTATATAAGTATTTATATCATTGTTTGTACGATGAAATGTTCAATTATATTATAACTTAAGATTGTAAATATTAAATTTAAACATCTGGTCTAGTATTACTACGAAGACATAGAGTAAGGCTTAAAAATAATTTTTGAACATGATTAATGAAGTTTGCAAAATACACAATCAACATCAATCATCATGTGTACTAACGATAGGTGATGGTTGATTTAACAAAAATTATATATCAAAGTTTAAGAATATTTAATCCATCAGATATATAACGGTGACAATAATAATTATAAAATAGCATTACATGATGCAAATGTATAAATATAATATAGTCATAGTAGATGATTATATAAATAGTAAACATATACCATGTGTTGTGATAATTTATTTTAAGTGTCTATTATCATAGAAAATTTGAAGGCCGAAATCAGAAGGTATGCTTATGTGATAAAAATATTAAAAAGTATCTTTATTAATTTATATGTATCATCTCTATTATTATTAATTTCATTAATAATTTAATCATTATCTAGTTCATTTAATTTTAATTTTAATATAATAATCAACATATAAAGAGATTATGAATGATATGAAACACCTAAACATCATAATTGAATTGCTGATGTACATATAGGATTTTAATCATTTAGAGACATTAAATTATTGCCACATAAAAAATTGTAATACAGATAGAAAGAGAAGATTGACAAATTTTATTTCTTTCAAAAATAGTATTCAAACTAAATGGGTCTTAAATTTTTTAATTTTTATTAAAAAAATTCAAAGAGGTGGACATTTATAAAAGTCACGTGAGGGACCAATGGAGGTACTAACATAAGCCGGAAGGTGCGTAACCCCCTCTAACATACGCATATACTTTCAGAAAATTCAAAAAAAAGTACCATGTTTTTTAGTTGAGAAAGAGAGAAGAATAAAAAGAAGAGCGAGGTTGATTTGAGCCTTTGAGGGGGATAGAAGAAAGAAGAGAGAGAAATACGGGCGAACGGGTAAACGGATAATGGATTCGGGTCAAAACCCAAAGAAACAAAATCAACCTCACAGGGTTTCGCTCGTTTGTGGGTGTGATAAGAAAGAAATGAAAAAAATGGAGACGATTACGAGTGGTCTTCCCCCCATATCTTTACCACTATACCCCCTCACCCCCAAATTAAACTCAAACCCTAATTTCACCCTTACTACTACTCTCTCTCTATCTCTATTTCCATATCTATATTTTTATCATCATCATCTCTATATCTCTATATCTATTTTTCTACATATATCTATAATCGATCCGTTTTATTCTGTTTCCACTATATCATTGTCTTCAATTATCTTTTTCTCTCTCTTCTTTACCTCACGCTCTTCAAATTCACTTAGGGGTTTATATTTTTTCTTTATTACGGCGATCGGTGGAGTATCAATTTTGCTCCTGTTCATCAGGTAATTTTGTTGTCTGTTCTTTAATTTCGCTAATGCTTGTTGTTTTGATCGGTTTAATTTGTGTAATTACGATCTTTATTCGCTTTAATTCTGGGGAATTTTTCGTGTTTCTAATGTATGATGATTGTTGTTCTGAAATTTGTGCTTATGTACTGTTGTCTATCACTAATTTTTGTTCTGGTTTTAGCGGGAGTTGTGTGCGGGATTTTAATATGCGGAATTGATTAATTAATAAGAGTTTGGTTTCGTCTGTATCATTAGGAGTTTGATTCGCTAAAATTTTGCGGATTTTGTTGTGTTTGTAATGTATGATGTCTTATGCTATGAAATTTATGTTGCTTATTAGTAACCTTTATTCTGTTTTCCGGGGGAGTTGTGTACTGGATTTTACTATACGGTTTGATTAATTAGTACGAGTCTGGTTTAAAATCTCGTTACCGTATTGTGGCTGTTTGTGCATTTTGTATGTACTACATCGGGCTATCTGTTGCGAACTGGCTGTATTGAGCAATGTTGTTTAGTTTTCTTACAATCGAATGTTTGGCTTTTCTGACGTTGATCAGCGGTATGTGGCCTTAACAGTGCTTATACAGTTTAGGAATTTCTGTTACTTGATTATTAAATTAAATTTTGAACTTCAATTAATTTGCCTGGCTGACTTTTTGGTAAATGGTTAATTACCATGTTTTTAAATTAGCGGTTATAGGTCTTATTATGGTATTTCATTTGTGTAAATGATTGCTAAAATGGTCAACTCGCACAAAAAGTGTAAATAGACATGATAACTCTGGACACCCAGTATATCCGTATCCATATCAAATTTGCATTGCACACAATTTATAAGCAAAATTTTCAAATATAATGTTACTACTCCGTATAATAATAATATTGTTCATTATCATCGAATAGGTGAGTGTGGAATACCTATAGAAAAGGATCTCTTAAAAGTGTTGTGAGTTTTTATGTATGTGTGTGCTCACTTGGTTGTGTGAATTGTATTTGCACATATCTCAAGAATATATGTACTTTGGATGATCATTCGTATTCTAACTCTAATTTCATTCTTATTAAGAGTATTTGATTCATTTGTATTCTAATTTCATTCATATTAAGAGAATTAAGAGATTTGTATATAATGAGTTATCATGAACTATGATGCTTATCATTTAGTATCGTCTGCAGGACGGTTTCACATTTAACTTGCTGCATTACAGTGTTTCATGTGGTTGCTTTCTGGCTAAAAAGGACTGCACCCCAGCGTAATGGATGAGTTTGGTGGTCCCAGATTCGAAGGCAATGGGAATACGTTTAGAAGGAAGAGGACCCAAACCTGCAGACGACCTAAACCCGAGGTTCAGGCCTTACCTGAAAATCACGATCAGGCATCTCTATCATCCACACCACCTTCAGATGATGCTGGCAAGATATCAAGTGATGAGAATGCTGTTGGTGCTAATCCTAAGAGAAAAGTATTCAATCTTAATCAATGTGCCACCAGAACAGAAGGTGAATACTCTCATAAGAGAGTTCAAATGGATGATGGAAGATATAGTAATGCCTTGCATAGTAATGGAGGTTCAAACGATACAAATGAAGAGGCACAAATTGGCCTTAACCACAAGCAACATAGTAACTCGAGAGTGTCAGATGATGGAGTTGGAAATGAAAACAAATTAAAGAAAGTCAAATTGAAGGTAGGCGGTGTAACCCGCACAATTCAACCCAAGTCCAATTTTGCAATTTCAAAGAATCCAGGATCTTCAGATGCTCCTCGTCCTCGGCCAAAGTTGATCCTCCAGGTATGTTATATATGTATATTTGCTCTTTTTTGTTCACTGGTCACTTTATAATCAATGCACGATGATTCTTTGTGAGCACAAATACACTTCCATCTTGTGGTCTGTAAAATTCTCCTTACATGGGGCTTATCTTCTTTTTGGTCTTTTCACATTTGTCTTATGTGAGGGTATTTGACATAAATTACATAAACATCATTTATTTACTAATTTCTTGGTGTTCCATTCACTTGAAATATATCTAGGACTCTAGGTAATCATGATTGTGTGATTTTAAGTCCAGTTTTGCTTTTCTTTACTAAGATGGCCTTCGGTTTATGATCAGGGGTTACTATCAGTATGGATTTAATAACAGTATGGAATGGTTATATATTTTAAGCCCATCCTGTTTCGGGAGGAATCGAGGATCCCCAGTTTCAAGGGTATCAGCCCATACGTGTTAACCCCTTACCCTCAAAACAATCACTCTCTATCTTTTCTTGAGAATATAAATGCCTCCACTTTGATCATATTAATCTAGGTGTAGGATAATATTATCCTAATAGGATTTATGTCTTTGGATTGCACAATAACATGGCATTGGTATGATATGGCAGGATCCTATCCTTTACTACACTCTGAATTACTTTTAAAGATTTACTTTATGGAAAAAATAGATATACTTCCAAAACGTAATTATTGTCATTTAATGCTCTCAACATTGGATTAGCTTCCAGTTTTACTGAACTTTGATTGATAAATTCAGGACAATTCCGATGAAGATGATTCTCCTTCTCTGGGTAAAAAGATCGGGTTGCAAGGGATCCCATGGAAAGATTTCTCGAAGGGCGGTTTTAGCCTCGGGAGAGAAAACACTTCAATGGGGAAGAATTCTGGAGGAAAGCAAGGAGAAAAGTCCGATCGTTCCCGGAAGAGCAAAAGGGTACCAAAAAAACGCGTTTTAGATGGGGAATTTGACGAAGAAGAGGATGATGAGATACGATACCTCGCGAAACTGAAAACCGTTAGGGTTGCTGCTGCAAGTAGAGATTATGATGATGATTCTAGTAAGAAACACAAGAGTCTTTCTAGGGTTTCTAAAGAAGATCCGAGCCCTCTAAGATCAGGTAGGGATAGTGTATCTGTTGACACAGACTATGAGGAGGAAGATCTGGTCTCCGATCATGAAAATGAGGGAAATAATAGAAAGAAATCGAGAAAGGATTCTCCTGATTCACCAAATGAAACCAAGAGGGAAACAACTCTTACATCACGTCAACGGGCCCTTCTGTCTGGCAGGGATTCTGCATCTACTACTACTCAAATTGAGTTCCCAAATGGATTGCCACCTGCCCCACCTCGAAGTAAGTTTCTAACAATCATGTGAATTAACACGAACTCTATGGATTCTTAATTTGTTTGTGTATTTTTGTTTATATATAGAGCAAAAAGAGAAACTTACCGAAGTGGAGCAGCAACTTAAGAAGGCTGAGGCTGCTGAGCGACGCAGGATTCAGAATGAGAAAGCAGCTCGGGAATCAGAGGTTTGTTTTTCCTTTAAGCAACCTTTTCCTTTCATTTGTCTCGTTTTATTCAGTTATTTGATTCATCGTTGTGTCAAAACTCAAATCTGTTTAGGCTGAAGCAATCAGGAAGATACTTGGTCAAGATTCAAGTAGGAAGAAACGAGAAGACAAACTGAAGAAGCGCCAGGAAGAGTTGGCACAGGTATTGATCGCCCTCCGATTCTTAATAGTCTTTTTTTTGCCCAGGCAAAATAAGTGATTGGTTTAGATCTGTGAAATAACACTGTTTTCTGAGTCATGTGAAGCTGAACTAATGCTATGTTTTTCATTTACCCTTAGGAAAAGGCTGCCAATGCAAAAACGCTTGCACCCAGAACTATTCGAACAGTGATTGGCCCAACTGGAACTACTGTTGCCTTTGCTGAAGATATTGGCCTGCCTCATATTTTTGACCCCAAACCTACCAGGTAAAACTATAAACCATCCTATTTGCGTAGGGTATAAAACCAACCATCCACCTGTTTGCTGACTGTAGTTGTCTGGATTCTTATATGCAGTTATCCCCCACCAAGGGAAAAATGTGCTGGACCATCTTGTACCAATCCATACAAGTATCGGGATTCTAAATCCAGCCTTCCTCTTTGTAGCCTTCAATGCTATAAAGCTATCAATGGAAGGATGCAGGCTGAAACTGGATGCTAATGATGCTTCCTGCCGTTATGTCATGAAGGTACATTCTTGGATGCTAAAGTGTTAGTAGATAGGGGAGTGAGAGACCACAGCTAGTTTTGTGTTGATGAATTGATATTATCAATTAATGGAATTAGCGTTGTTAGTGGTGCTTTATGCAATGGCCCATTATATTATATTATTATATAGTATATTTTATATATTCTATTAAAACAAGCTCCTTAATTGTTGAAGTTTTGACCATAACTTGCTTTTTCTCTTCTTTTTTTCTTCCTGACCTGTGTGACCTATTGAAGTTCACAACTTGGTAATCTTGTTGGGTGAACCACTATGTATACTGTGCGTTATTTCTCTTTTCTATTCTTGGTAAGGTGGTGTTCGACCTTTGTCGGACCAAATCCACAAGTTATGACTTATGAGTCTATCGCCACAGAACAGAAACTTGAACCATGCTTGTTTTTTGCATGTTAGTGTTAAATGTCCCGTCTTCCATTTGGGCTACGGCTAGGCAAGGTACTATTTGCTTGTATAATGAATCAATGATGATTCTGTATGTGGTAAGATTCTACATATTGGGTATGTTTTCACTGAACTATTGCTTACAAGCATCATTTTACAAATCGTAAATACTGGATTATCATCATTTTAATCATTGACAACTTATATGTGTAACTTTTTAGGGGATGTTTGGATTCCTTATTTTTAAACACTCGTTCCTTAATAAATGAGCATATATTTATTTTTAAGTGCTTTTTATGAAATAAGTAGATAAACGGATAAGCTTTCAACTCTTGTGAGATCTAGGGGTGTTCATTATTCGGATATAACCGGAATATCCAAATAGTCAATTCGAATTGGACTTCTCGAATTGGACAATTTGTTTTTGGATAAGATCGGACAAAAACCAAATTACTATTTCAGTTTTTGGATTGGTTTTGGTTACTATTATCAAAACTGGATTGTCCAAATAAACCGAACAATATTAATAGTATATGTAATACTTTTATTTATCTATCAAAATACATATTAAATATTTGTTTGGTTATTTTTCATATATGAAACCTTATAATATAATTGGTATTGTTAAAATATATCATTGTACATAGTATGAATATTAAGTTTTGGTATAAAACACTAACTCCATGTCTTTATAAACCCTCAACCAATACGACAATATCTAGCTAATGATATCGCTCATGACATTACCCTTTTACGAGTCAAAATGATACCCTCATCCCGTCCGCGAAAAAACCAAACGGTTAAAATTGATCCATCTACATAGTAATTTGGTTCGGTTGGGTTCGGATTCGACATTTGTTTGGATGGATCGGATTCACGTTTTGAAAACTAAAATCCAAATGGATCCATTGTATCGAACCTGTTTTTTTTTGCTCAACCAACTCTTTTCATTTATCAGTTGTTTGGGTTTGGATCTTGGTGATCATGTCCCGAGTTTAATGAAATATTTTGTTTTTCGTTAAAAATAATGGTGGGTAAGTAGATATAATAATATGCACGGAGTGATGGATGAAATTGCATTGCCGTAAGAGTGCGAAGTTGTCAAAAGGGTAGCTAAAATAATAAAAACAACATTAGTCCGTAAATCATAAGTTTGTATAAGTAAATTGACAAATGTTTACTTAATCATTTCAAAACTTAATTGCATTTAGAGGTTAACCACTAATATTTCAGTAGCTCACATGTTAAAAACAACTTAAGAGGATGTTTGATATTACTTATTTATAAAGTGCTTATGTGTTTAAAAGTTAAACATATGTCAACATACTTATTATTAAATGCTTATTTCAAATAAGCAGATAAACAATTTCTAAAAGGGTATTTGTACGTGCTTATCTGCTGTTACAATAAGCAAATAAGTAGATAAACGCTTAAAAAAAATAATCCCAAACACCCATAAAACTAGTAGTTACAAGGTGTATAGCTTAGACCAACAAACTTGTTAAGACAATGTCCAATGTGAGTTTTCTTTTTATAAGTACGTGGCAATTATTTATTATTATATTTATTTTTATTTAATGACATTGTAACAGCGTGTTACAGCTTGAAACCATTATGTTGCTCAAATGTTTTTTGTCCAAATTAAACTGCTAGACAAAGTATGTGATACTCGAATTGTTTTCTTAATTTCCACTTAAACTACTAGACCAGGTGTACGATTCTCAAACATTAAGACCATCAAGACCATACTGAAAATTAGTATTTATCTTTATCTTTATAATAAAACTAGTGTAAAGAATATAAAATTGGATTGTTGCTCTATATACTATTGAAGAAGTGTATAATATGTGTGTCAATTTCAGATGGCATGAAAGAAATATCGGATTTCATAACAGTAGTAGACTTCTTTGTGAATTTTTTGTCTTATGGGGCCTACTTTGCAATATCATACATGGCCTCTAAAATTCAATTTTCGGTCTTGAAAGTTTACTTGACTGACTTGTACGGAAGCTTCACGAAATGTTTGTATACAATTAACTTTTTATTTATTAAATTATTAATTAACAAATTTTGTTGGAGCTGACGTCCTTCTTTACTTGAAAGAAAAGTGTCGAATTGAATACGGAGTATTGTAGGAATTTTCTATAGTAAGTACACATGACCTATAGCTAACGATCATATAACGCCACAGTATACGCATGAATACCATCGCCACAGTATACACATGAATACCCCGTTAGCCGACTTTTGTTCCTTCAAATAGGCTTGAACAAAAAAACCGGGTTCTAAACCCAACCCAAAAAAACCCCGAAAAACCGACCCGGTCAAACCCGGGTTTGACCCAACCCGGTTCGGGTTTTCTAGAACCCGTCGGGTACAAACCGGTTTGGCATTTGAACGTTAGAACCCGGTTTCAAAAATCGGTTTTTTTAACGTTATATGAACGTTATTTTGTGTATTTGACCTTTTTTTCACTATTTATTTATCATTTTGCCATCCCAAGTTTACTATATATACAAACCTTGAGTTTAGGTTCAATCACAACATTCAAACACTCATACAAACTCAAAACGCTCTCAAAACGCATACAAAATTCTCATTTCTCAACTGGCAACTCAATCTTCTTCCTCTTCCTTCGGTGTTGGTTCTTCAAATTCACCAACGATTGTTCGAAAATTGGCTAACAAAAGAAATCCGGAGGTGTGGGATTTATACGACAAAGTGTTGTTGTCGGATGGTACGACTAAGGCACATTGTAAACGATGTGAGAAATTCTTAAGAGCCGACTCCAACACAACATTGAAACATCATAAAGAAAAGTATTGTGTGGGACTCAAAACTAATCCGGAAGCAAGTGGTCAAGCTTCTATGTCACGAAATGGAGCTATATTTGCATACGAAGCGGAACGGTGTCGAGAAGCTTTTGCGGGTTTTGTGATTCAAGAAGCTTTGCCGTTCAACCACTTCGACAACCCTCGACTTACTAGGGTGATTCAAAATACTCTTCAACCGTGATATAATCATGTAAGTCGTATTACTCTTAAACGTGATGCCCTTAAATTGTGGAAAGAAGCTAAAAAACAACTAATAATCGGTTTTGAAAACTTAAATACAAGTGTATCATTAACAACCGATGTTTGGTCGGCTCCTCATGGTTTGCCCGATTCGTACCTTTGTGTTACCGCACATTGGGTTGATCCCGTAACTTGACAAATGATGAAACGTACCATTGCTTTTGAAGACTTTGAGTACCCTCACACGGGTCAAAACTTATTTTACATGTTACGATATGTAATTAAAACGTTTAAATTACAAGAAAATGTTTTTTCAATCTCGTTTGATAACGCGAGTAATAATACACTCGTCGTTTCAAAATTAATACTAAAATACGGACCACCTTTGAAGGGCATTTTTTATCATAGTCGATGTGTTGCACACATCATTAACTTGATTGTGCAAGTGGGACTAGCGGTTGAAGAAATAGACGCCGTAAAATTGGCGTATAAAACTATGTTACAAGACATATTTCAAAAGGGTAAACTTAGATACAAAGCTTATATGAGATTGTGTAAGGAAGCGGATTCCATTTTTTAACCCCTTATTGGGACATGCCCGTTAGATGGAATTCGACCTACCATATGTTTGTATGTGGTTTACGCCAACGTGACTGTTTACAAGTTTTTCATGATCAACTTGTTCACAAAAGGTCTTGCAACACCATTTTCCATAGAATTTTGGGAGATTATTAAAAAGTTAACCGAATTGCTCAAAGTTTTCAAAACCGCGACTACTTTATTATCGGGTGTTTATTATCCCACTAGTCATTTGGTACTTAATCAAATTTGGTTGATGACTTCAAAATTAAACGAATATGAATATGAAGGTGCTTTATTTGAAAAGATGGTGACTCCCATGAAAGAAAAACTAAAAAAATATTTTCAAGAAATGCCACCGGTAATTACTTGTTCCGCCACATTGAACCCGTGTTTGAACATTTCCGGGGTGGAAATGCTTATCGATAACATTTGTCACAATTTGGATTTGAATGAAGAGAACCCAATGTTTTCACATAATACAAAAACGTATTTTAAGAGTTGTTTACAAGATTTATTTGGCGTATATTTTCAAAAATATAGTTCAACAATAAATGTGCCGGCTAGTTCGGTTTCCACAACATTTAGTTCATCTTCTTCCAACAATGCAATGCTTAACTTATATAATAGTTTAAGACAAGAAAACCATAAACGGACAAGGGGTGATGGTAACCAAACCACTAGCGAATATGGGAGATATACCGCAACGGATTTTTTGTCCACTATTCTACCCAATGAGTTCGAACAATTTGATATTTTGGTTTGGTGGAAAGAGAGGGAATCTCAATTTTCCGTTCTAACCATCATGGCCCAAGATTTACTAACCGTCCAAGCTTCTACGGTAGCTTCGGAATCCGCATTTTCTCTTAGTGGCAGGGTATTATCTATACGAGGAACAAGACTCACACCGGCCTCCTTAGAGATGTGTATTTGCTTGAAGGATCACTTAGACGCCGCTGAACGAATACAAAATGTTTCAAGTCTTGAAGGTGAAATGGAATACGAAGGAGATATACATAATGTCGAGGTGGAAGAGGGTATGGTAATATCACTTTCCGACGAAGAAATTGCTCTCGATCAAGCTTCGCACGACACTACCTCCGAAGAAGATTTCGACTTTTGAAGAATTGAAGATTAATATAAGTTGAAGATTATGAAGACTTATGAAGATTATAAAGACTTATATTTAAGAAGATTATGAAGAATTATGAAGACTTTTTGGATTCAATAATATTTTAAAGAAGACTTAGAAGACCTTTGTTTAAGTTATTGTTCAATTACGTTTCCATTACTAATGTTTTATGAATTCAATGAAAATTTTTTGGCACAAACATTGTTTTTCCTTAAAACGCTTAACGCTCGAACCACTTTGAATTATATAGACCTTTTGGATTCAATAATATTTTTAAGAAGATTTAAAAGCCTTTTGGTCAAGTTATTGATCAATTACGTTTCCATTACTAATGTTTTATGAATTCAATGAAAAAAATTTGGCACAAACGTTGTTTTTCCTTAAAACGCTTAACGCTCGAACCACTTTGAATTATATAGATTTTTTGGATTCAATAATATTTTTAAGAAGATTTAGAAGCCTTTTGGTTAAGTTATTGATCAATTATGTTTCCATTACTAATGTTTTATGAATTCAATGAAATTTTTTTGGCCCAAACGTTGTTTTTCCCTAAAACGCTTAACGCTCGAAAAGAATTGAATTATATAGACTTTTTGTTTTCAATAATATTTTTATGAAGTTTTAGAAGACTTTGTTTTAAGATATTGTTAAGTTATGTTTTCATTCCTAATGTACTATCATTCTATTGAAAAAAAATCGAAAAATACGTTGTTTTTCCCTAAAACGCTCAACGTTATAGAAAAACACAATTTTATAGAAAAACCGGGTTGGAACCGGGTTTTTCCCAACCGGTTTGTATCGGGTTGCGTTTTTCCCCCTTCAAATCGGGTCGGGTTGGGTAAAAACCGGTTTTCGTTCATTGACTAAAACCCGGTTCGGGTTTTCGGGTCGGGTTAGCCCAACCCGACTTTTGTTCACCTCTACCTTCAAAGAAAAGGACAACGAAAAAAGAAGTCTTTGGGGGTTGGGTGAAAACAAGCAAGCCCAAATGGGGAAAACTGATAACGGTAATTTGGGCCTAACCACAAATATTAATTGACACTAAAAAAACCGTATAATAGAAATTTAAAAGTATGTATGTCTGTTTTCTGTTAGAAAAACAAAAAAACACATAAAAACTACATCGGAATCACAATTCACAAACCCTCAAACATCCATCCCTCTTTTAACAACTAAAAAATATTCAATTCTTCTCTTCTTCTTCTTCCAGGTTAGTATCACTCAATTCCTCTGTTTTTTTACACTTTCTGATTTTCTAGGGTTTCATGTTTCTTTTTATTTTATTTTTATTTTCAATTGCCTGCAAATCTTTCAATTGTTTATAATTGATTTTACTAACTTACAAGATCGTTTTGTTTATTTCGTTAATTGTTTAATTCTCTTTGTTCAGTATAAGTGATGCATAAATTAGTAAAGATCTTCTACAATTTAGGCAAAATTTAGAGATCTCATTTGGTGGTTAATTGATTATAGGCTTATAGTTTGTATCTACATACATACATACATACACACTGAGAAAGTTACATTTCAGACACCTGAAAAAACTTGAGAACCAGGAAATCAATTTGGACTCTTTGTTAGAAAACTAGATGGTTTATAATTGTGATTTTCGAATCTTTTGTAGTTAGAGTTACTCTGGACCCTTCATTTTTCGATCTTACAACCCGTATTTCTTTCTCAGTCCTCAAATTTTTAGTGGTCTCAAATGAACTTGGATATTGTTTCTGGTAGTTTGTTAACTTGCTAAGCATTCATACACTTATATCTATCTATATCCATCTATATCCATCTATACGTAATTATAAAGCATTTAGGCATTATCTTAAAGATTTAAATTTACTGCCGTACACCTATGTTAACTAGATATTTATAAATAAAAAAATCAAGCCAAACATTTCAAATTATAATTGCACACATAATCATACTTGGTACAAAATAAGAACCAAATGAAAATAATTCAAATAAACATAACGTTTTCACTACTACTCATGTAATCAATCTTATGAGTTTAACTTGAAATACTAGGTTAACTCGAAAAATTTGCAGTCAGATCGATAAACATTGACAAATCCAGTTCAAAACGTTATATAAAAGGAAAACGAAGTAATATCGTTATCTGCCGTTAAGCACAGGTTGCATGCTACTATGCTAGTGTTTTATATGTGTGTATGATCTGGGGATTTCGTTAACTTTTGATTCTCTGATGGGGATCTTGGACTTGAGTTGATATCTACTTGTTTTTATGCAGATTGCATTGAGATACTGTAATAGATT
This sequence comes from Gnaphalium uliginosum, assembly GCA_963930675.1. Classification (NCBI taxonomy): domain Eukaryota; kingdom Viridiplantae; phylum Streptophyta; class Magnoliopsida; order Asterales; family Asteraceae; genus Gnaphalium; species Gnaphalium uliginosum. The sequence goes on along the minus strand of OZ005680.1, from coordinate 34,255,436 downwards.
GTGTGAGGTTGAATCTCTATAGGGATTAATGGCGAGGATTAAACCTCAAGCTCTGTTACAACAAAGTAAAAAGAAGAAAGCACCAAGAAGTATCAGTGTTCCCACAATTGCATTGTACAGTGTAGTTACTGTTGTTATGGTGTTTTTCCTCTTTGCTACATACAGACACTGGTCTCAAAGGTTTGTTATCATTCTACTTTTTAACAGTCATGAAGAAAGCCTAAAACCTTTTGACGGTGATTTTGTAAATATTTTCTTGGAAATCATGTTAAAGCATGCCTTATTGTATGGATTATCGTCATAAACATGTGTTGATATTGCTTTAATATAAATGTTGTAAGAACTAGGTTAGTAGGTCTTGGTCGTATGTATATGATGAGTGGTAAAGACACCTAATGAGTTATGTGTATTCTACTTTTAGGTCAGTAATTCAGGCAGAGGAAGGAACATCAAACTTTCAGGTACGAGTGTTGGTACGTTATGTCTATTTCTTTCGTGTAGGGGCATTTATTCTTTGTTAGCGGTTGAGAAATGTGATATTTGGGGAAGTGGAGATATTTGGATTTGGGAGAGGCTACATGATAACATTCATATGTGTAAAGCTAAATTTATCGAGTCCGTTACTCAGTGAACAAATTGTCTTTTTTTACTTTCCTTCAAGCATTGAGGTGAAATTAAACTTATACTACTTATATTGTGAATTGTGCTTCTTTAATCTGCCTCAGGTTGAAGATGACTTTTCAGATTCAAAGAAATCTGACGTTCCTAGATATGCTGTAAGTTTTACTACCTCGGTTATGTGCTTTCACTTATGCTTTGTTTCTGCGTTATAGATACCAGCCATTTATGTTCTCCATTCTCTATATATTGTTTCAATTGAAACTATGCGATAGTATCTTTCTGGCTTTATTTCAAAGTCGACTGTTACTTTTTTAATACTTGTTTTTGTTTTGACATGTGTTTCCAGATTTTCAACACGTCTAAAGGTTTGATTACGGTTGAACTTTACAAGGAAGGTTCGCCAGAAGTTGTCGATGAATTTATCGATGCCTGGTGAGTGTTACTATTACCTTAAAACACCATGCCCTCTATTAAAGTTATGGGAGAGTGTCATATATCCCCCCTTGGGAAGTACCATATATATCCAAAGCAGAAGTTTTCACAGGATGATGTACAGTATTTATGAAGCATGTTTGGGTATATATGATCTTTTGCAAATTTAGAGGGGCATATACGAAATATCCTTTATAATTATATTAGGTATTTAGATAGTAAGATGTTTTTCTCTACATTATTTGAAAAAGTCGGACCGAGTTAAGTTTCCTATACTAATGTGTCTAGTGTTGTATTCTTGAGCTCCACCACTTCAACAGTTTAATCTGGTATTGTTAAAAGATTTAAAGTAGCTTTGTTATAATGTTGTTTTTGTATACATAGTTCAACACATTAATTTTATATAGGTTTAGTTAAGAAATGGAGAAAAGAAGTGTTTCTGGGCTAACCCAACTGAACCTGCCCTTTTTTAAGCCATACTAATAGTGTCTGTTTTAATCCAAACCTGATTGGCCCATTACCCGACCCACCCACCTTCCTACCTCCTTATTCTACTTTACCATTGGAGTAGTTTTTGATTATCTGACTAGCTAGAAATGTGTTTGCAGCCAGAAGGGACACTTTAAAGGGATGCTATTTCAACGTGTAGTGAAACATTTTGTAATCCAAGGAGGTGACTCCGAAAATCATGCCGTTATAGAGGACTGGACTTCTAGAGAGAAGCACTACAATCAGCTTGAGAAAAGGTCTCTCTCAACCACCATTGTTTACGACCTAACTTTCATTTTGGAATATAACTTATGCATCATAAGTTTAATCTTCCCATCTACAGATTAAAGCATGAGGCATTCATGCTTGGTACATCTAACATGAAACACGAGAAAGAAGGATTTGATATCTTCATTACAACAGCGCCAATTCCAGATCTAAATGCGAAACTAAATGTCTTTGGACGCGTCATTAAGGGAGAAGACATCGTTCAGGTAAATATAATATTACAAGTTATCATCTTTGATGTAGTTGAGAGTATTGAGAGACATTAGACATATATATTGGTATTAATTTGAATTTGCGACCCAGGAAATTGAGGAGGTGGATACAGATGAACATTACAGACCTAAATCTCGAATTGGGATCATTGATGTGACACTGAAACAGAAGATTTAAGGTTTCGTTTGATTGAGGAATGTCGTGGACCAGACAATATACATGTTTCCTGGATTTATCGTCTGGCAAGAGCGAAGGGTTGGGATTATGGTTGTGTAATCCATTGACATATAATTGTTTGTGTATTTGTTTGTTCTGCACACAATGTTAGAACTTATGAAAGGATAGTTGGTTTAATTAGATTTGTAGGCCATACAATAACCCTACTGTTTGTCATTAAATTCAACAATCAGTTTTCTGCCAAATTATATGTTTTTTGTTGTTTTATAGTATGATAATTACCACTTACTACCTGGCTGGCTATTTGTATTCTCATTAAACTTGTTTTTCTAGTACTATATTGTAGAACACAAAAGCTGTTCCTCCTTTTTCCTAAGATCAGAAGTATGCTTCATTTTCGCCTTGTTTGATATAATGGGGAAGAAGGCACATATATCATGCTTCTGCTTAAGTTGGCTTCATAAGTTTCGGCTTCAAACTAAGCTGATTGTCTCTATCAAAGTTTTGGAGCTGGCATGCATTTAGTTGCAGAAAACTGGAGTGCAAAAACTGGAGGTGTTCCTCAAGATTATTAGTGATGGTCTCTATACGACGTTTTCCAGAAAAACATTTCATGGGGTAGAGGTAACTTTACATTTCTAGTTTATAACTCACTTTTGAAAGCCTCATTTTCACATATTTTTCTTTATAAAGAAATTGAACTCCAAATGAACATGTCTGAAACTTTTACAAAATGCTCACCAAGTTTTTAGAGATAAAAAGCATCTCATATTTTCCACAAAAACGGAGAAAATTTTCTGCAACTAAAGGTCAAGTTTCCTTGATAGTAACGCAATACTCGAGGGCTGCATCTGCTCCTTTATGCTGCTTCAATGCTAGAAGATACTCCTATCAGTATGTCATCAGCTTGGTTAAATTTTCTCAAGTTGAGTAAATTTACTACACAGTATTTAAACACTTGTAACTAGTTAAACTATTGCATCAATCAATCATAGACAACTGCCAAGTGCTTACTGTTGAGAGGTGTCAAACAATGCTGCATCAATCAATCATAGACGAAACAATGCTGTTTGCTTCGTCAAAACGGCTTATGAAGCTCAATGAGCTAAAAAGCTGATAAAGTTTTTGGGTAACAAAATGAGCTCATAAGCACCGATAAATCGCTCAGCCAAACAAACATTCTCAGGTGTTTATTCACTGCTCATTATCTACATTATTAAATATCATTATAACTTACTAAACTTGTTGATTTATCCAACATATCTTGTTTTTCAAAGTTATAACTTAATTTGCACAAATAATTTATGATTTGTATTCATTTAATATCGTCCGCGTTTCGGTATTGACTATTTTAAGTATAGTCAATACCGGAACGCGGACGTTATTAAATGAATATGTTGGGTCGAACTTGTTTTCTCTCCAACTGCAGTAACAGTCAATTCTTGGCTCAATGTATGTTGTTTTTGTGTGGCTTTTGTTAATTTAACTTAAATTAACAAAAGCCACTTAAATTAACAAAAGCCACACAAAAACAACATACATTGAGCTAAGAATTGGCTGTTACTTTAGTTGGAGAGAAAACAAGTTCGACCCAACATATTCGGTCATTCACAGATAGAATTTTAATGTGACAAGTGTACTATAAATGGTATAAAGAAAATTAAAATGTGATAAGCTCCATTGACTTGCATTTCACGAGAACAGGATAGAGGGTATAATAATTATTAATTTTAATTTTAATTGTAATTATAATAATTGATTGATTAATTAATGGAGTTCTAGTTAATCTAGATAGCTTAGGCCAAAGATGCCTAGTAGGGATCATGTGTTAATCTAATGTCCACGATTTAACAAAACACAACCATCAATGTTTCATTTAATTTAATCATTAGTTTGGAGTTGGTAGCCGGTCTATCCAGTAATCACGGATTAACTAAACACCTACCACTGTAATTACCAACTTATATATTATCTGGAAATTAAAATTGAATAACTGCGGCTGCTACTAACTTGATTTTGATAGTTAGTAAGTAATAACAATAAGAGTAAATTATCAAAAATCGTCTTTTAATTTCACATTTTGTCCACTGCGCGTCTCTGAGTTCTAAAAGCTATTTTAGTAGCTTGACTGTAAGTTAAAAATTGGACTAACGGTGCACCAAGTTTGAAAAGTTGGATTATTAAAATAGCGTTTAGAACTCAGAGACAAGCGGTGGACGAAACGTGAAACCACATGGACGATTTATATAATTTACTCTAACAATAACTTTAACAATTAATTATCAGAGATAATTTATACATTAGATGGTTACCGGGCTAGTTATCGTTGGCAAATAAAATTAGAAAAACTCACTGTGATTGATGAAGTCATGAAACAAATATAAGTTCGAAATAAGGACAATATGTGAACATTTTGGAAAGCAATAAATCATTTGAAGTGTAATTGGGTATTATGAATTCTCATGAGTTTTAACTTTGAACTTTAGGTGATATGATAGATGTTAATGAAATTTATGTTTGAAATTGTTCCTAGTTATAAAGAGATCGATTAATTGAAACACATTATAAAGATTAAGATGACTAGAAATTTATATCAATATTTCTTGCATTGCTAAAGAAAGGAATTTGAAGCTTTTATAAGTCTGAAATGATGATTTACGTATAACTTTCGTCATTGTTTATGATTTTGAATTTTAGGTGTTATAAACGCCAGCAAACCAATATTTACTTGAAGTGTGATGAGTTGAAAGTTACTACGTCTCTTGGATGTCAATTGTTTAAAAGTGTTAAGGTCTGATGAAAATGTCAAGTAGTTATCGTCATTTTAGAATAACCTACTCATGTACGATATCAAGTCGTCTGTTACTAATAACGCGTACGGTATATTCAAAGTTGTTGTGTTACCATATACTATTTTGAAAGTTGATGGTTTAGGATAAAAGAAGTACAAAATTATGAATCTATGAATGAATTATACCTATTTTCAAAGAGTTATGAAAATAAGATTATGACTTTTTCAAACATGATTACGGCTAATTTGGTACTGCGTAAACGATACCTTTTTAAATTTTAACCGATCTATATATATATATATATATATATATATATATATATATATATACACACTAAAAGAGCATAAAAGAAAGCTCTAGAATTTGTCACGTAAACATGAATGTTACGTGTCAATCTTTTAACTTCAGTTAACAAATTATTTAATTAATATTATATTATTTAATAATTAATAAATAATAAATATAAATGCTACATATATTATAATATTATGGAAAGAGGAGTCACATACGAAAACAAAGTCCTATAAATTATTTAATTAATATTATTTTATAAATTATTTTATAAAGTATGTACTACAATTATCATTTAATCACGTAATATTTAAAATAATTCTAATAAATTACTGTGCATCACGGGTCTTCCAGCTAATTAATTAAATAAATAAATATATATAAAGGCAAGAATACAAGAAAGAAGGTTCGAATGGGAGAATAATCCAGAAAGAAAAGCGCGTTAAATCAGCGCACGTGCTCCTGCGTAGATATTGCGGGATTTGGGATCAATCTTTACACGTGATCACCTGTGATTGGGTCTTACCCAATTGCTGACGCCCCATCTTTTGGATTCATCAATCCTACCCGTTTCACATTTTCAAATTTAACTAACTTTGCTAATTCAATTTTGTCTCATTCCATCAAGGACCCGAATGATACCTAAGTGGCGGATTTAGGATCTAAGGTTACCCGTAGTAATGATATTTCAATCTTTGTGAACTCGTAGCACAAACAAAGAATGTAACTAAAAGTGTAATTTTTATAAGGAATTAACACTACATATAGCGGATGGACCCGTAATGACTGCTACACCTACCTTCTATATGGCTACCCCTGATGATACCCGATATTTAAGTGTGTTTGTAAGTCGAATGCGAAACAAAAGTTTCCAAATATGAATGTGTTATTTGGATGTTAAAATTCTACAATACTTATCTTTAATATCGTACTAGGAAAATAACCCGCAATGCATCGAAAAAGAAAGTTTTATTGTGGTGGTGAATTACCTATTGTGAATCGACAATAGCGTAATGTTATCATTAGCAATAACAGTGATTTGTGATGGTTGTATGCTTGTTTATCTCGTCTATAGAGGTTTAAATGGAGAAACTGATTACATGGTCCGCGTTATGAAATTGTATGACGTTATTTCTTAAAATAGTTTGTTGGACCTAAAGAGTCTTACAAATTCTTAATATAGAAGGTCAAGATGCGTTATATGTGGTATAGATAACATATATCTGCTTACATTTACCTAAAGTGAATTTAGTTTAGTAAATATAATTTGTCTAAAATCTATCGTTAGTGTGATCAAGCTAAATGTGTATGATTCATTCATTCAAATTCCGTGATAATAATTAGCGATTTGTAAACTTCAAATTTGTGGTTAGTAGATCTCTTATTCAAGTATAATTGTAAAATGCCTCTTACTTTGTTGGGTTATGATTCTAATTACCTAAAATATATTAGATTAGTTTGGTAAGTTTCTAAATTAATGGCGATTCTTGCGGAGCAAGTTAACTTGGAGAACAAGTTAGAGTTGCCTATATATATATATAGGAGTCATTGTTTTAGGGTTTTGGCGAGGAGGTTGAGAGAAAGAGAGAACACATATGAGAGTTGTCTCCCCCTGTCTCGTGAGGTGGTCTCGGTGATTCAATAACGACAGCGCGAATTCCATTATTGTAATCAACCGTTGAGAGTGGTGTGAGGATATTCAAAAGTGTCGAGAGTTGAGCGTCTCTAATTTTGTAATGTATATCATATAGTGGATGTTAAGTGGTCTACGCAAAATATTGTGTGTTATGCATTTTTTGTTTTGTGCATTTATTTATTGACTTATATATGATTGTGTGTTTCTTGATGTGATGGTGATCGATCCCTACGAGCGATATGAAAGTAGAGTCGATCGCAATAACAACTTTAGCGTCATGTGGTCACAGTCCTTGGCTCATCATCATTAACATAAATCGGAAGTTTCACCGTTATCGATTTTCATTTAATCGGCCCCTAATCGGTTACTTTATCGAATTTCATTATCATTATGCACAGTGCGGCATACATAGTGGGGTAGATGGCCATTTTGATAGTTTCATGTACGTTCCAAATTAATATTGTACGTATTTTGTGTTAAGTATTTAACTATATAGGACAGGGAAATCAATATTGTATGTATTTTGTGTTAATATTTTAAATATAATATAGGAAATACCATGTTATTTTTTAAATTAAATTTTAATTTATTAATTAAGTCTTTTTATTTTAGTAAATTTTAAAATAAAATTCCTAACTTATTAAGAAAGAAAGTATTTTTTAAATCAACTATCCACTTACGCATAAAACTAAATTCAATTCATTGATTATAATATTATCCGAATCGATTTGTAATTTCTATTTTTAATTCACTGAGCAGGAATAAAGTTACTTGAAAAAGTTAATATAGATTTAAAAAGATTAAGTTTTTTCACTAACTTGTATTCAAAATTATTAAATTTTTGAATCTCTACACATATATATTCGTATACATAAAGTAATATTATCATGAAACAAACTAAATGCTTAATATACATATTAACTTACACACTTTATCATCAGAAACAAGATACTACTACATACGAAATTTCATATAAACAATCAACGGCCCGTATGTATATACGAGTTTAGAATCCAGTTTAACTATATAAGGTAATCAATCAACACACACACACACACACACACACACACACACACACACACAGATATATATATATATATGGTTAGGTTCAAACGAGAATTACAAAAAGGTATAGAATTGCGAGAACTTTTAAATTACGTTATTTTTATACATGTAAACGTAACAAATTACATATAAATGTTATTTAATGTTCATATTATTAACAAAATAAAGTTAAAAATCACTAAAAATATTTTAAATTATTAAATATATGAAATGTTCACGTGTGCATATGTGCACGAAAAATATAAAGTTGATTTTAAAGGTTATTTTGAAGTTTTATCAAACTAATTTGCTTTTAACATCAATTTATATCAATATTCAAATGTGATTGAGTCATTAAACATGTGAAAATTTCTATAATTTAAAAGTTCTTGCAGTTATGTACCTTTTCTGGTTCTCATTTGAACCTTTGACTATATATATATATTACTCCGTAATGGATTGTTGATAACGAATACTCGGTCAAATTATTAAGATGATCAAATTTAATTTCAGTAAAGTTATTTAAAAAATTCATTATCTCAAATGAAATAATATCTTTAAATAACATTTGAGATATTTTAATTTTTTTTATTTTATTTTCTAATAATAAATAATAATTGTCGTTAGAGTTTTGGCTCCAGAACATTTGAATTATGATGATACTAATTTGACTTTGACAGCTCATAGCATGACATAACCTCAATTAATTGGATTATGATGTTTAGATAGTAACCTCTATTTTTGTTATAAATGTTAGATAGATAGATAGGTTTAATGAAGCGTATAGTTATTTATTTATATAATTGTTTCCTTAAAAATTAACATATATCTATAGCTTCATAATTTTTAGACCTCTTTAGCAGGTTCATATATTATTTTTCAATGTCTTTTTAAGCTGATTTATTGGTATCTTTGTATAAAATTTGTTTCAAGTGCAAATTAAAATGTTAGTACCTTAAATCGAAATCAGCCGATAATTAAATTCATCCCTGTCTCATCTATTCCATGACCGGAACTGGGAGGCTATCGGTCAATGAGAGTCGCCAGGTGGTATTTTTTTACAATTCAAAAAGGAAAATTGTGTCTTAAATGAAAATTTGTGTGAAATTGAGTTATTCTTCCGGCAATGGACCTGTTCATTTGGGTGTAATTGTTAATCTGCTTGGCTGTGAAATGTGAAAAAAACAAGAAGGAAAAAGTTATTAGAAAATTAGAAAAAGAAAAAGAGATATTTTGTAGGGTAAAGTGCAGGGTAGTTTCTGTGTTTTCCTCGGGATCGTACGAGCAAAAGCTATAACCTACCCAATTCTTTATCGGCCTTTTGACATTAATCAAATAATCACATTCATTTTTCCTTTTTTTTAGTAAATTAAATTTTTCGTCTACGATGTTTGTTATATATTTCACTTCTCATTTTTAAGTTAATTTTTTTGCAATTTCAATTCATTGATCCGATTTTTTGTTTCACTGTCCGTCCTCATCCCTCATGAATGACTAAAATACGCTTAAAATTTTAAGACATTTTTACCCTTTAAAGAACGGTGAGTGAAATGAAAATCCGGATCAAAGGACTAAACCTGCAAAAAACTTGAATCGGGTACGATGAGTGAAATGTATAAGAAACATTAGGGACGAGGAATGTAATTTACTCTTCTTTTAATTTTAATTTAATAGTAGAAATTTTAAATAAATACATAAACTTATCATTAGGAAATTAAAACCCGTTGATATGTTTATTTAAACAGGAAAAGAAAAAGTAAAGTAAATATATGATGAGGTTGATTTTCGTTTGTGCACGCTCACTAATCAACAAAGTTTCCGGTGAATTTTTTTCCGGATTAATTAATATCAATAGGATAGGATATAATGTATAATCAATATTATCCCACCATGTCTATAAAATTATTTTCAAATAATATTTTTTAGTAGGAAATGCTATTTGAAAACAGCAAGTATGTTTGATTTCTATGATCATAAACTGCTACTTAAAACTATAAAGTGTCATTGTACTCGAATATATTTAAGTAAGCTAGCAGGGTATTCATACTGTGCTATACAGCGAGGGAAAAAAATAAAAATGAATAATTGAATAACAACACATCGCTTCATTGTTTTCATGTTGATTTTAAGAAAGAAAGATGTATCATTTTTTTGATAAAACATTTGAGAATAATTTGTTGGAGGTAGAATATTAGAATACTATTTGTAAAAAAATGAATTTTTTTTTCGAGAAAGTAAAAGGATTAAAAGATAGAATATTAATCAAGTTTTCATTTTATATTTTTAAAATTTTAAGAAAGAGAGCCTAATATATTTTATACTTGTTCCGTCTCAAGTATTCAACTTTTCATTAAATAAGTAATTATTAGTCGTGCATCGCACGGGTCTAAAAACTAATTAACAAACAACATGTAAGAATTTAAAAAATGAATACTTTCTTTTTTGAAAAAAAAAGGAAAGAATTACTAATACAAGGGACAACGATTTTCATTATGATCATCCAAAATGCAACAAAACATGGACATAAATAAATAAATAAATAATATATATATATATATATATATATATATATATATATATACACACAATAAATTACATATATTTTAAAATTACATTGTTTTTATACATGTAAATACAATAAATTACATAGATATGTTATTTAATGTTCATATTATTGATAAACAAAAGTTAAAAACAACAAAATACATGTTAAACTATAAAATATATGGAAGTGTTCACATGTGCACATATCAAATGTGCACATGTGAACGAAAAATATAAATTTAATTTTAAAGGTTATTTTGATGTTTTCTCAAACTATTTTGCTTTTAACATTATTTTTATACATGTAAACGCAACAAATTACGTATAAATGTTATTTAATGTTCATATTATTGACAAAACAAAGTTAAAAATCAATAAAAATATGTTAAATTATTGAATATATGAAATGTTCATATGTGCATAGATCAAATGTGCACATATGAACGAAAAATATAAATTTGATTTTAAAAATTATTTTGAAATTTTGTCAAACTATTTTGCTTTTAACATTAATTTATATCAATAATCACATGTGATTGAATAATTAAACATGTGAAAATTCTTATAATTTAAAAGTTTTCGCACTTACGTACCTTTTGTAGTTGTCATTTGAACCTTTAACTATATATATATGTGTGTATATATATATATATGTGTGTGTGTACACGTCGTATTTATTGTGAATTCTCAAAATAAGAATGCAAAATCGTAGACATTGATATAATTGCAATTTATTTAACGTATTTTAAATTTAAACATATTTTTAAAAGTATAAAAAAGTGGTACACAACAGGCACATACTACCACAAGTCCACAACTTTGCACAAATCCCCACTCTCTCATAATATGCCGTCGCTGTGAAAACCCCAATCTACGTTCACACTGGCCCACTCCCTCAATTTTCATTTTCCACAAAAAGTTCCTGTTATAGTCCTTCAACTTATATCTTCTTCATACTACATCCCTTGGGTTTTTAACGTCTCCAAAGTATAGCTAGTTGTTAATTCATGGGATCTTTAAAACTTTGTTAATTAGAGTACTACATTCATCAAAATTTACAAATGACAAATTATCACAAGTACACGATCTTATACGATGGTAATATGATGATATCCTATACTAGTACTAGAGTTAATACATGCATCTATAAGTTTTATCCACTACAAAAATAAAACTAGAAAGGATAACTAAACATATATTTTTCTAATAATTATATCGTTAGTGATAGTTTTTGTATTTATGAGTTTGCTTGTAAGAGGAGTCCTTCTGGAGTGTCCTCAAGCAAGCATGGACGGATGGCCTCCGTCCGCCCTTAGGTGTGGCATCCATCATACGACAGAAACAACGAAAGAAAAGACGGAGCCTGCAATTTTTTTCTTTTTTTTAGGTACCGATTAGAGAGTATATTTTTTTTCCTTTTAAACAAAAATGAGTACACATGCCTATTTTCTATATATATATATATATATATATATATATATATATATATATATATATATATATATATAGTCTTTTTATCCTCTCAAATTCCTTAAAATACACAACACTTATTTACAAATTAATCACACTATCCTACTACCTTTTGTACATATTTTCTTTCAAACACTATCTCTGTAACTTAACCACAATCACTATCACTATAACTATAAATATCGATATGAACGATTACAATGCCGATGACTTGAGTCTTTCCAATGATTAACGACTTATGGAGGTTATACTTAATACTTCAAATATTGGAAGGACAAGATTAAAAATGAGGTAATCTAATTACAAGTTAAGTAACCCTTAGACCATTGTCAACGCTTTTTCCCTTTGTTTCTTCCCCTTTCGTCACTTACTGACACCATTGGCACCGTTTCTTCAGTTTGTTTCTTCTATTGGTATGCGTCGGTTTGGCAACGAAAGGGAGGAAGAGGAAGTGGACTAGCTTATTTATTATTTTTAAAGTATTGTTTCTTTTTGTTTAGTGTATGTAAATATAAGTATATTGGTAAATGAGAGGTCTAAAAATTGAAGTGAATAAACCATCATTGTCACCGTTATGTCTGTCTTTCATCAATTTTGGGTGTGCTAATATGACACAACTGACAAAAGAAGTGACAAAACTAACGTGTGAGAGAGTGATCTTAGAAACTCACATTATTATAACATATATATAAAAAAAAACGTAAATAGGGTACTATCATGTAGCAAAGATGTAGTTGAGGGATAGAAAATGATAAATTGGAATTAAAAAAGAAAAGAAAATTGACCATTGTATAGTAAGTCGGTTAGATAGAACTACAAGTTACCACTTTCTCTCTCTTTCTTCTTCTTATCACCTGTGAGTCAGAGTCATAGTCAGAGTTAGCATTTAATAGTGTCACCGGCCACTGCCTGTCGTCCGTACCATCGTTTCACCGGCTACTTCGGTTAACCTTTCACCCCAAGCCAACTCCTCACTATTTCACCACCAACTCAAAACCAATTTACTCTTCATTTTCTCTTTCAATATCAAAAGATATCGTACATGCACCTCCACTTTACTTAACATGGACAACAAAGAGTTCCTGATGATGATGATTAAAATGGAAAATAATCATAATCATAATTATGTTGATGATACTAGTGCTGCTTCTGCTGGTGTTATTGATAACGTTGACCAAAAGTCTTCATTAGGGTTCATGGATTTGTTAGGCTTTCAAGATTATTATTCCTACTTTGAAAATACGACGACGTACCATCATGATCAGCCACCATTATTATCAATGGAAATGGATGTAGCCACGTCATCAGTTAATCATTATTTGAATAACAAGAAGGAAGAAGAAGAAGATGTAATTACAACTGGAACTGGAGTTGATGAAGAATCATCATCACTATCAGTGGTGTTAAATGGTCAGCAGCCATCATCACCAAATTCTTGTTCTATTTCTACTTCACCTGCTCATCAACAGCAACTTCACAAGCCCCTTAAACAGTAAGTCTACTAATTACCTTTTTTTTTTAAAGAAAAAAAAAAAAAACTAAATGTAAAGAAAATAAATTACTGTTGGTGGATTTTCTACTTGCCCAAAAATATTTCAAAATGTCTTAAATTGACAGGTTAAGCAAGTGTATTTAAATCTGTTTTTGAAATATTTAAGAGAAATATATTACTAAACTATTGTTGGATGAACATATATATAATTTAGTGGTGGATTAAAATGAATTTTTTTTGGGTATCCATAGATTAAGAGAGGGTTTGTAATTAAGGATTTTTATTTTTGTATGTATAGTGTAATTAATTATTTATTGTATAGTTGTGGATGATTAATGCTTTATTAAGGATGTAGAAAGAATATACATAGGTATAGTTTAGCAGAAAATAAAGCACCTCATGAATGAAAAATAAAGCACCTCATATATATATATATATATATATATATATATATATATATATATATATATATATATATATATTGAACGTATGTATATATGTTATATAGGTGCATGAAAGGGAAGAAAACAATATTGGATTTGGCTGGAGATGGAACAAAGATAACTAAAAAGAAGAAGAAAGAAAAAGAAGCAAAATTTGCATTCATGACAAGAAGTGAGATTGATCATCTTGATGATGGTTATAGATGGCGGAAGTATGGTCAAAAAGCTGTCAAGAACAGCCATTTCCCAAGGTATTACTATTATTAATCTATTGATTTCCTAATTAATAAATCAATTCGTTTAAACGTTGATAAGTGAAAGTGATGATCTTGATGAGTCCGTTCGCCTCTTTACGAGAAATGTTGAGCATACGCTCCAAACTGAAATAATGGTTTAAATTAAATGCAGGAGCTACTACAAGTGCACAAGTGCATCATGTAATGTAAAGAAGCGAGTTGAGAGATGTATGGGTGATCCATCATATGTTGTTACAACTTATGAAGGCCAACACATCCATCCACCCTCTTCATCACTTCATACCTCACTATCCAATAATTACTCTTTTAATCATCTCCTTAATCCCGCCACCTCGGCCGTCAACACTGCCACAATTGCGACTAATTACGCTGCAACTAGTTTTGCCACCACGGCTATTCCAAAACTAGACCAAGGAGGACTTCTTCAAGATATGCTACCATGTCATCAGTGATCAAAGATTCAAGTAATATATCTGTAGTTACCTGCAACATTAATTATGCTAACTTTTCTTATAAAGTCGTAGTAATACATACCGCAAGACTTTAGTTTACTTCAATCGCGATATTATGTACGTGTACATGGGATTATGGGAATGGTGTCATATCTTTTACCATACCCTAAATAACTTGATTATTAATTACTAATGTATTATATTAAGTTTCTTGGTTGTATTTATCTTGGTTAAATTCTAGGTTTTCTGTTGTGTTGTCTACGTACGTCCTTGAAAATGTTGGATGACTTGCATTATGTCATTGATAAACATTCTGGTCATGTTAGGAGTACGTAGATCTTGTTATCAAATTCAATATAAGTTTGTTATTTGCAGAAAAGAAAAGAAAAAAAAAAAAAGCAAAAAATGTTGTGTAGTCAAACTGTAAGTAAACCACCACTTGGCCGTGTCAACTTTGTATATAGTGTGGGCACTGAGTTTCTTAGGTTGGTGTAGAGAGTGGGGGCCGATTTTCTTTATATGAAAGAGCGTAACATACCTTTTCATTATTTTCATTTTCTTATAAGTTAGTTGCACATAGGTAGAGATGCACAAAAAAATCGGGTTCGAAACCCAACTAGAAAAAAACCCGAAAACCCGACCCGGTCAAACCCGGGTTTGACCCAACCCGGTTCGGGTTTTCTGGAACCCGCCGGGTACAAACCGGTTTGGGGTTTAGCCGTTACAACCCGGTTCCGAACCGGTTTTTTCCAACCCGGTTTCAAAAACCGGTTTTCAACCCGGTTTTCAACCCGGTTTTTTTCCTAGCCGTTTTCTAGCCGTTTTTTGACCGTTTTTTGACCGTTTTTTTTACCATTTTGCCATTCCAAGTTTACTATATATACAAACCTTGAGTTTAGGTTCAATCACAAGGTGAAATGGAATACGAAGGAGATATACATAATATCGAGGTGGAAGAGGGCATGGTAATATCACTTTCCGACGAAGAAATTGCTCTTGATCAAGCTTCGCGCGAGCCTACCTCTGAAGAAGATTTCGACTTTTGAAGAATTGAAGATTAATATAAGTTGAAGATTATGAAGACTTATGAAGACTTATAAAGAATATGAAGAATTATGAAGAGTTTTTGGATTCGATAATATTTTTAAGAAGACTTAGAAGACCTTTGTTTAAGTTATTGATCAATTATGTTTCCATTACTAATGTTTTATGAATTCAATGAAAAAAATTTCGCCCAAACGTTGTTTTTCCCTAAAACGCTTAACGCTCGAAAAAAATTGAATTATATAGAGTTTTTGGATTCAATAATATTTTTAAGAAGACTTAGAAGACATTTGTTTAAGTTATTGTTCAATTATGTTTCCATTACTAATGTTTTACGAATTCAATGAAAAAAATTTGGCCCAAACGTTGTTTTTCCCTAAAACGCTTAACGCTCGAAAAAAATTGAATTATATAGAGTTTTTGGATTCAATAATATTTTTAAAAGATTTAGAAGCCTTTTGGTTAAGTTATTGATCAATTATGTTTTCATTACTAATGTTTTATGAATTCAATGAAAAAAATTTGGCCCAAACGTTGTTTTTCCCTAAAACGCTTAACGCTCGAAAAAATTGAATTATATAGAGTTTTTAGATTCAATAATATTTTTAAGAAGACTTAGAAGACATTTGTTTATGTTATTGTTCAATTATGTTTCCATTACTAATGTTTTACGAATTCAATGAAAAAAATTTGGCCCAAACGTTGTTTTTCCCTAAAACGCTTAACGCTCGAAAAAAATTGAATTATATAGAGTTTTTGGATTCAATAATATTTTTAAGAAGACTTAGAAGCCTTTTGGTTAAGTTATTGATCAATTATGTTTCCATTACTAATGTTTTAGGAATTCAATGAAAAAAATTTGGCTCAAACGTTGTTTTTCCCTAAAACGCTTAACGCTCGAAAAAAATTGAATTATATAGAGTTTTTGGATTCAATAATATTTTTAAGAAGACTTAGAAGCCTTTTGGTTAAGTTATTGATCAATTATGTTTCCATTACTAATGTTTTATGAATTCAATGAAAAAAATTCAAAAAATACATTGTTTTTCCCTAAAACGCTCAACGATCGAAAAAATATAAATTTTTATAAAAAACCGGGTTGGAACCGGGTTTTCAACCCGAACCGGTTTCAAACCGGTTTCAACCCGGGTTGGATCGGGTAGGGTTTTTTAGGTTTAAAATCGGGTCGGGTTCGGGTCGGGTTTGATCAAAACCCGGTTTCTCTTTGTTGACTAAAACCCGGGTCGGGTTTCCGGGTCGGGTCGGGTTGGGGCCAACCCGGTTTTTGTTCATCTCTACACATAGGTAAGTGATTCGTATACGACGTAAATAAATTGGTAAGAGGATATGGTCATTTGTTATGTACGTATCAATTATAGTAGTATATATAGATGTCTCAAGTCATTGATTTTCTTTAACTAGTGATTGCTCACCATTTGCAATGGTAACACCATGTTATGGATGATGTGAGCGCCACATCAATATAATACATGCAATGGTAAAAAAAGTTGTGGAGTGCTATGGAGTATATGTCTCACTAAATTAATTTTGTTTAGAGCGTTCTTGCTATTCTCAGAAGCATAACGCCCCCAATCCACAACCCTCACTGCGTCGTTGGGGTGGGTTTTTTTTTGCTCAGAACGCTTGCGTTGCTAGTGGGCTAAAACTTTGCTATTTTCCTTCAACTTATATGCTTTGAGCTAGTTTTACAAAAATAGTCACAGTTTCATGTTTAATATAAATTTTCAAGCTCAAACTCTATCTTACCCACAGTAATTAAGAATATTTTGTATAGATCATGTGTTGATCGTATTGATGCAATTTTATATTGATGCGCTTTTTACTGATCAAGTATACATAACCCTACAAATTCATTAGTATTCTGATGTTCTCCAAAACTAGATTGTATTTTTCTAGAAAAGAAAAGTTGCATCTATTTCAACAGTAACAATAATTAAATTAAATACAAAACAAAAAGGAACTAAAAAGAAAAAACAGCAATTCTTAATTCTGCACTTTGTTTTATCAAGGGCTAAAAAACATGAACATAGATCTAATTATCTAAACGTAGACCCTTTGTTGCTGGTGGGGTCTGGGCCCAAATATGTACATTTTGGGCAAAAGCATGATGCAGAGAATACGTCATCAAGCACTGAGAAATATCTTTTACTTTCTATTTGGTTTCTCAAATTTGTTTTCCATTCACTGAATGTCGATATCACTAGCAATTTAGTCAAGCCAATGGCATGTGAAAACTAACCATATTCTTTTCTTAAATATATCACCTGGTTGTAACCAAAACATACAACATTTTGACTAATCAGTAGGTATGCTGCCATGGAGAATGCTCATTGTAGTTCTCAAGATGTTGTTCATAGAAACTGTATTCCTCTGGTTTCTCCCACTGACAGCCAAAGTAAATTAACACAAATTATAATCTATATATATATATATATATATATATATATATATATATATATATATATATATATACATATATATATATATATAAGAAGTTTGAGTATATAAGATAAGAAAGATGATGAAAACAGAAATAGAGGTATAAGGAGTTTGATCTTACCAAGCTTTCACATGTTACACAATTATAGTAGTATGTATTGCCATCGGGACATATATGTTCACTCCAATCACAATCGGGCATATCTTCCGTATCAGTATAGGTAGGCGCAGAAGACGAGCTAGAAATCGATGGAGGCTCGCTTCCAGTATGCGAAGACTACATAGATAAGCAATTGAAATGATAACGACATTGCTTGCTAATAGAGATCATATGAAGTACAAGTAAATGTGACAATTTAGACTAACCATAGCCATTGGATCACCGTTGTACGGAGCAAATCTGCAACAACAACACTTATGAGTATGATATATCAATCGTAAATTCTGGTAAAGTAAAAAATGTTGTGTATAGAGAAGAAGCAGGGACCTGTTTTCCCCAAATTTTGGCTTCTTTGGTTCTGCAAAGCGGACAACCAACGGCTGATCACAACCCTATAAATATTAATGGAAAGAGCAAAAATGTAAGAAATGCAAATATCACCAAAAGTAAGGATCAGAGAACTAATATCTAGAGAATTATTATGTAGGTCGTACTTCCATCACGTATTGTCCATTCAGACCATTAATTGCAGCAACTGCCATAGCCTTATCAGAAAATGTGATGAATCCCATGCCTTTAGCATCAAAATGAAGCATTGGTATTAGTATTAGTAAACATAATATAAGAGCATGCATATATGCGAAAGAATTGACATACAAGTATACACGAGAAAATATTCTATAACTAAGATTTGCCGCAAATGACTAACCACGGCTCCGCTTATAGTCATCAACAATTATGTAGACATCTTCAACATAGCCATAAGGCAAAAATATCTGAAAATTATAAACTGTCTGTAAATAAAAAACAAAAGCAGATAACAACCCATAGCAAAATAAAAGGTGGTCAGAACTGTATTCTTGGGAAAAAGCAGCCGCTATCCTTATTATACACCGGTATCAACATAAGGATATGTTCTTTATAAACATGACATTGTGGAAAACAGAAACATCAGTTAATTCATTTAGATCTCTAAGTGTAGTAACTTCACGCTTAACAGATAATACTACTCAAATTCAAGTTGGTGTTTGCGGATGTATCTCCATACATGCAAAATTACTTGATCAAATCATACGACCATTGAGATACTTTAGCATTAACTATATCTTGTTTTATCATTAGACATCAAGAAAATACTTTGATAATCAAGCATTGTTTGGAATGTAAGCATATTGTAGAGCATACATCTGCAATTTCCGGTTTTGTTGCATGCTTGTTCAAGAAACCAACATACACTTTGTTTTCATGTGTCTTGAAGCCCCCAATCACACCTATGCAACAAGAGAAATTATAAAAAACAAACTGTCATAAGATTTTTAAGGTCCCGAGAAAAAGTTGATATGTCACTTCGAACATTTACAAGTATTTTTGATGGAAAGGAAGGCACGAATGCAGTAAGATGGAGTTACCTGGACCTGGACGTTCTTGTTTCTTTGAGGCATATCTAACTTCAACGGGCCGCAATCTCTGGGATGATATGAACAAGCATTGATTGAGATTTCATATCTAATCAAACAAAAATTTAATCTTCATCTCCAGCATATTTGAGCTTACCCCAGGAAAGGTATATTGACCATGTAATGCTCTTATAGCTTGCTCAGCATCCTCGATATTTGCGTATTTAACAAAACAGCAGTCTGGATATATAGATTATTTAGTTGCCAGAATCATACAATTCTTGCACGAAATCAGAAAAACAAAATTGTAACTCGAGACTTTCAGCAAGTCTTAGCACAACTAACTACTCCATGTTCCAGAAAGATTTGAGGGTCACACCTCTATACGACATCTGAACAATTCCAAATATACATTTACAAAGATGGTGGCCCTTTGAGTCATCTACCTCATTAATTGTACAGGGTGGCTTCATGTTTGTGAGGAAGAAGAAGAACATTGTAATCATCATCAAAACTTATTGCTCAAAGTGACAAACCTGTTTTTCCTTGCTGTTGGAGATTTTTTATCTGCTTAAACAGAACAACCTCGGTGATGTTTCCATATTCACCAAATAGCGAACGGATCTGATAAGAAACAAGATAATTTTGATTAGAAGAAAAATAATAGTTATCATGGTCAGAATGATAGCATGGAAGAAACAGATAACGACAAAATCAATGTTGATGATTACATGGTAGCATAAAAAGACTTTTCTTTTGTATCATCAATATGAAAGAAGTTGCCATCTAGAATAAAACCCCATCAAAATGATTTGATAATATCATTGGGCGCGTTTAGTTAGAGAAAAATTTCTTCATTTCAATAGTTACAGTCTTACAGATAATGGGAAGTGTTTTATGTCACTATAAAACTAATGACACTATAGAAAACGTATTCAAATTTTCATTTTCTAGTATAGAATATGTAGAAAACTATAACTCATATTTCAGATTTTAAATCATAGCAAGGGAAAATAGGGATTTTTCTTAGGAAACACAAACTTGAACACAATTTCCATTTTTATTAGAAAAATTCTCCGGAAAACAGGAGAAGTTTGCTGCAACTAAACACTGACATAACATCCCTATGTAGCTATCATCAAATTTGCAGACTGAAATCTGATGTTACCGGTAAACCAAACAACTTACATCGTGTTCAGTTACATCTGGTGGACAATTATTAACATAAAGCTTGACACAACTTCCACCATCAAGGTATTCTGAGACAAAAAAGGCAATTTCAGCAAGCATACTAAAATGCAGACCTCTATCAACAGGGTCATCATCGAGGGTGTGCGAGACGTGCGACTGCATAGCAACTCAAATATCTTTTCTGCAGAGTCTTTGGATCAGAATAAAAATAAATGAATAAAGTTTCTTTAGTAATTATATTAATATTGCATAGTGCACCCTAATACCTCAGAGACTTCCTAAAATTCAACATAAACAGGCCACATTAATTAATTAAGCAATAAAACCCTAGGTAGTTCACTATTATCACTGTATATTGAATAACTAACACAAGTGCTACCAAAATGATACAAAATTTATTCAATTAGGTCAATTTGAATTGAAGTAAAATAACAAACCATGAGAGAATTGTCTCTTCCGGCCGGAAAATGCAGGTCCATCGTGGTGATGGTTTTGGTATCTACGGTGGTGGTGGTGGTGGTGGTGATTGTAGTGGCCGTCGTTTGAGAAACCGCCACCGCCGTGATTGAAGTGGCCGCCGTCGTGGTAGGGCGGAGGATGGCTGGCGTTATCGTAGGACCAATGGTGTTGATCCATAATGATGATGATAATACTGTAGTGTTAGGGCTAGAACCCTATGTGGTTTGATTCAGTACTAATCAGATTCCAGGGTTTGACTATGGAGTTGACTGTGTAGACTTGTTTCCCTGGTTCTATTTCAACTTTTACGTTTGGCTGACGGATTATTTGCAAAAATAGCCTTCACTATCAATTATACTAGGAAGATGCTGTTCAATACAGCGGATAAAAAAAGTAACATTCATATTCATTCGATTCGATACATAGTATGTAAATGATAATTAATATTTATATAATAATATACTGCGATGTGACATTTTTTAGAAGTAAAAAATACTTTAAAAACATCCAAAATTGGGGAGAAATTATTTTTGAAGGCTTTAATAATAGAATTTGACTACAAACGGTGGACAAACCGCCTATGGCAGTTTACTAACATGTTCCTCTCGTTCTGACCTTTTCGTTCATAATTAACACGTCCCGCAACTCTTTACGGTTAAAAATTTATGTCATATGTTTATTAGTTTAAGTTTCAATAATAATAGTAAAAATGAGAATTTAATATATATATATATATATATATATATATATAGGATTATGTTATTAATTTCAAGTAAAATTTTTAAATATTAATAATAATGTTATGAGTAAATTAATAAATTCTCTCTTAAAAAACATCATAAATAAATTATATATTAGTATAGATAGATATAGAAAAGCTTTAATTAATTAGAATTTAATATCATATGTTTATTATTTTTAAAGTTTAATAATGATATGATTAATGATATATTAACTTTTGTAATTAATGTATTAAATTAAGTTTAGGTGTTTAAATGTTGAATAAGATAATAGAAGGATAAATTAGTCATTTACTATTTTCCTCTATAGAATTTTGCTCAAATATATTATACAGTGGTATGTAGTAGTATAAATAAGCATCTATAATTTTTCTCAATTTGATAGAGTATATGGGAATCAAGTAAAATTGATAGCTGATCAAACTTTTAAGCTCAAATATATTATACAGTGGTATGTAGTAGTATAAATAAGCATCTATAATTTTTCTCAATTTGATAGAGTATATGGGAATCAAGTAAAATTGATAGCTGATCAAACTTTTAAGCTCAAATATATTATACAGTGGTATGTAGTAGTATAAATAAGCATCTATAATTTTTCTCAATTTGATAGAGTATATGGGAATCAAGTAAAATTGATAGCTGATCAAACTTTTAATAGTGTTTGTGTTGTATATGGATTTAAAAATAGATGGGGTTGTTTACTTTTTATTTGTATTAATTGTTATTCGGATATATGGTTGTTTCTGTATACTTGTCTGTTTACAACAAAGTGTTGTTTCAGTAAATGTCGGATGTGTTTGGTAACAACGGGCTGAAATTTGTGAATGGAGCTGGGGATGGTGCTTCTATTCAGAAGCCCTATTTTTATTGTGTTGCCAAACAAGGTTTATGACTAGGGCTTATTAAAAGTAGAAACTTAGGGTGTGTTTGATAATAACGGGCTAGAGTTGGGGCTGGAGTTGAAGTTTGTGGCTAGAGCTGGGGCTTGGACTTCTATTCAATAGTTACTTCAAAAAGCTTTTTGTTTAAGGGCTTATGGGAGCTTATTTTTTCAAGAAGCCTTATTTTTTTGTGTTGACAAACAAGGCTTATGGGCCAGGGTTTATTAAAAGTAGAAGTTTAAGCCCCTAAAAGCCATGTGCCAAACACACCCTTAAGCCCTTAAAAGCTCCGCGCCAAACGCACCCGTTGTTTCTTTTCGCATCCTGAATAAAGGATCTTAATATCATAAATGACTATTTTATCCTTTTATCCAAATTAGTATCAGATACTCATTTTTACAACAATTTTGTATTTCCGAGCCTGCTATGTTAATATCAGAAAAGACATACACAAAACCTTATTATACGACAATTTCGAATGCCTATTATTAAACTATTAGACCACTCCCAACGGCATCGTCGGTTTGCAACCGACGGCCATCTGTTTTACCGAGGCCGTTGGCAGCAAACCGTCGGTTGTCGCCGTCAGTTTTTCCCATCAATTTTTCAACGGGTTGGAGACGGAAATAGTAGGGCCTGCGAGTTGTATAAAAGTTTTTTTTTTTTTCTTTTTTTACTGGTTTTGTTTTTTTTTTTGGAACTGGTTTATGCGTTGTTTTTTTTTTTGGATCATTCGGTGGTATTCGTAGGTTTAAAACTTACTACACAAAAATAAAGGTTTTGGATTGGGCCTAATTCACGGCCCACATAATGAATCTTGTTTACTTTTTTTTATGTAAATACTTTTTTAAATAAAAAAAACGAATTGTTTTATATTTTGAAAAAAAAAGTAAATAAAATTACATATAAATTTTATTAGTTTTAATTAATTTAATGTTTTTAATTTTAATAAAAGTGTTTTATTTAATTTTATTGTTTAAATAATTAAAGTAAATAATGTGCGGCGTTCATAAAAAACTGAAGTCATGTTATTATTGGCAGTGTAGTGTCAGTTTTGAAAAGTAATGATGTGACGCTGATTTAGTTTACGCGTCAGTTTGTGTTCATTGTTTGAAAGTGGTCGTATAGTTAGTTATACTTGTGTTTTGGAAGCAAACAGTGACATTGTGTTGAAGCAAACATTCATATATAAGTACACCGTTTTTTACAGCAAAAAATACAAATACAACATTACGACATCAATACATGGGCCACAATATATTGATTTTAAACTATCAAAGTGTAGCAGTAACACAGTGGTTTCACAAGGTGAAACGGCTTGTGAAAGGGTTTGATGATTCAATTGATGGTAATAATTGACCTCACTATTCAATTCCCAACTCAAGCAAAATGCGATATATCTACAGCTACGACAACAAAACCCATCTTCAAATAAACCCACTCACAAACATATAAAATACACAACCAAAAACTTGAAAAATCAACCCAATATATACGAAACCGTAAATTAAATCATAACTAATGGTGTAATCAGACCTGTGATTTAACCCAAAAAGCAAAGAAATTGAAGGATAAAATCACGAAAGAACAGTGAGGATGAACGGCAGCGGTGGTGCCGGTGCCGACGCCGACGTGTATGTGAAACGGTGATGATGAACGAGGGTACTCGGAGAACAAAGAAAGAACGGAGAAAATGAGGAAAGAAGAAGAGGCCATATTTGTCACATGGTCGGTTTTTATACAACGTACAATGTGAAAAAAATGTAGAAGGAAATAAATTATAGGATTGCTACATTTCAATTATTTACTCTGCCGCACAAAACCGGGGATATTACAAAAGAAAGCAGTACTCTTCGGGACATATTACAAAAGATTAAATCAGTAATTGATTTATTATCATTGATAACAAGCAATTCATCTTTAGGGACCTTGACATTTTCTTTTATAGATTTGTTTGGTTTAGGCTCACTAAAAATTGAGATTGGCTCAAAAATAACTTTTGAAAATTCACCAGTGCTGTTAAAAACTTGATCAACAGTAGTTGAATTAGCAAGTGATGTAGCGGATTCATAATCACCTCCCAAAATGGCTTTAACCTGTAATGGGATTTGGCTGTTAATGCATGCATTAACTCTATTAGTAGATTTGCACCAAGATTCCATAACCATTATCAGTTGTAAGAATTGTGTTTCACTTTTGACTTTTTCTTGGACACAAACTTGGTTAGCATAAATCTGTGCATTGAGTTCTATTTGCAAGTACTTAATTTTAGCCAAATTTGCTTGCTTATCAATCAATTTTGATTTTAATTTAGTGAGCTCAGTTTTTAACTTTCTTTGATTGTCATGTGAATTTGATAAATCCACAATAAGATAATCAAGCACTGAATCCTTTTCAGTTAATGAGTAAGATCTAAAGTTATGTACCTTGAACAACGTTTCAGGATCCCAGCCAGTCGAAGAACATTTTTTGATAACTTCTGAAATATCCTGTTTAAACTCAACACCACTAGCCATGAAACACATGTCTCTGTCTAGACATATCAGTGCCTCATCTCCTTCATCAGATGATGAAGTGTCAGAGTCACTAAAAGATGCCTCTTCAGCGACTATTCCCCTACTCTCTTTTTTTCCACCCTTAGCAAGTGCCTTTAGCTTTGTGTACTTTGCTTTATGCTTATCATATTTATCCACTCTTGGTATTTGTTCAGTAACTCTGGCAGTTGGCTTAAGTCTGCAACAGCAGCATAGTGACCAGGCTTACCACAGTTGTAACAACTAATAGTAGCTTTGGAATTATCAGTGATTGGGACTCGAGTGAATTTAGAGCCTCTAATTCCTTTTCTGAAGTTAGACACCAACATAGCCATGTCTCTTTCTAGCTACTCAAGACCTTCTTCAACATGTTCTGGAACTTTCTCCACTTTTACCTCTGCACCCTTCTTAAAAACTTTGTTTGTTTTCTTTGCTCTCATAGCCTGATGATTTTCTTCCAACTGGTTAAGCTCGGCGACTAGAGCATTAGTGATATTCTGAGTGCCTAAAGTCCTTCCTATATGATCATTTTGATCAATTTGTTTCTCATAATGTTCCCAGTTAAGTAAAATGTCAAAAACTTGAGTGAGATTTAAAAGTGAATAGTTATTTCTTTGCTTGGTGCAGGTGGTTATTGTACCCAGATTTTCCAAGATAATATGTCCAAAAATTTCTACACAATGAATCTACGTTCTTTGCCTATAACAGTCTTTTCCATTTTATTGATCAGTTACTGATATCTGGTATAAGTTCCACAAATGGATTCATTTGGTTCAACTCCAAACAGTTTATATTTCCTGATTAAGTTTACCTCTCTGTTGTGAATAACATCAGGGTTTCCAATATAAATATTTCTAACGGTGTCCCATATCTCTTTAGTTATGGAGCAGAGCCTTATATATTCAAACACCTCATCAGGCAAAGCCATACCTATTGTTAATTTTGATTGTTTGTCAAGTCTCAAGCCTTCTATCCTCATCGGACCATTGTGTTTCTAGCTTAGGTACCAATGGTTATGGCGAACCATGTGTGGTAGCAGTAGCAGGTATAGTTGGCACAATAGTTGTTGGGATATAAGGTCTATTTAAAACAATGTCACATAGACGGTCATCAGTTAGGTCGAAGACATCATCATTCTGGACATCCAGGTTTCAATCCTTGACGGATCAGATGATGGTGGCTTAATAGTAGAACCATTGCCCTTTCGATAGGATGAATCAACACAACTATAACGTATTGACTCCATTACTGATCTGATTTATTGATTAAATCAACTCTACTCTGATACCAATTGTTGATCCCAAATTACTTATTGTTTAAGTAATTGGAGTCACAATGTACAACTTATGATTTGTAGAGTGAATACATATACTCGTTTAATTTCAACTTTTATTAGATTTAATTCGTTAACAGTTTAACGCGATAAAACAGAGTATGATGAGCAATTAAGTGAAACAGTAAAGTAAAGATGCAATAGTAGCTGAAGAGAGTGTTTATTGATAACAAAATACACTTCAAACTGATTGTGAAAAGATCTATCTAATGCTAAGATCTAATCAGTTACAACAGAAAAATCTATTACAACTTGCTGAATAACCACTAACTCAACTAATCAGTCAAGTGGTATTCATTGACTCGTATTCGTACTTGACAAACTTAATCACTGACACACAATTGATTAATACGAAAAACGGCAAGTCCCTATGTACAGTATGTCATCCTATACATAGCCAAGTTGCTCCCGTGAATATCTCCTAATATTTTGAAATATGGAGCGACACGTGCCGCTGCTTGATAGGCTCTGCTCTAATAGTAAAATAGTTAGAGAACGTTATGTGGTCCCCATTTCTGATCATGTGAATAGTTTGACTTGGAAGTCCTCCAATCACAATCAACCTTGATGTCACATAATCTTTCACTTGTATAAGTCTTGGATATTGCTGACACTTTATGATCAGGGACCTTTAATCAACGAGTACAAAGATAGATTTTGTGCTTTTATTCTTTGTTCAATCACTGGAGGAATAATACTCTTCTTCACTCACTGCGAGCTAACATGCTCTTGTAAAGTGATTCTTTTTATCATCTTCCAGTAACTGTCTTTTATTCAGGGACAACGACTGCTTCCTTTATTTGATAGAATGAGTGACATTGAATCACTTGCTGTTATGAGGTGAGCAGCGATTACCAAGAGCTGAGATTCAATCACTCTGTTAATGTGACACCCGACACTTTAGGGTAATGATTACTTTAAACTAGAACCATGATTACGTGTATTTAGTATTTGACTAGGCTAAATACATGTGACTACTTGTATATGTTTATATACACATACGTGATTATTTGTAATTACGCGAAACAACCGGACGGAGTCCGACAATCTATACGGCATTCATAAATAATGTAAATCTATCTTATAGTTTAAATAGTAGTTATTTACCCTATATTATTATTATTAAATAATAATATACGAAAAACCTAGACGTTTTGCTTAAAACGTAACAAACGCAACGAAAACGCGCGAATCGCGCCCGACATCCGAACGAAACCGACAAATATTTTGAGAAGGTTCAATAAAGTATTTTAAGGATATTGGTCAAATTGAAATAGCGATTTCGTATCAAAAATAAAACAAAAAAATTAAACGTTAACGATTTAATTATAACGCGCGCGAATAACGTTTAACCGATCAAATAATGTAACACGGGCTTGAGAAACAAATGTACAAGCCCAAGGCTCCATTTGGGCTGCCCCAACTGAGCCCAAGGCTCAGCCCATGAAGCCCAAAAACCGGCCCAAGCCCACCCTATTTATTTCCCCATTTCCTTCTTTTTCTCATTTTCACACAACTTTTTCACACACAAACTCTCTCATCTCCTTCTCTTCTCCCTCCCTCTATTTTGGCCGCCCAAGAACACCACCACCATCAACCACCACCTGCCACCATCAACCACCATCATCATTCATCACATTTTCAAGAAGAAATCAAGCCAAAACACAAGATAAAGCTCTTCTCATCATCTTTCTCCTTTTGCTCGGTTGTATAAACATTGTAAGAACTTCAAAACTTTTCTAAAACACTTCTATAAACATGTTATAATGTTCACTTAACAAGGAAATGTCCAAAACATAACACAAAAGCGATTTTCATGGCTTAAAACGTTCAAAAACGTCACATGCAATTCTGACCAGAAAAATAGTTCAACTTCAAGGAGAAGTTTATCCCTCAAAACTTGACCAAAATGGACTATTTAAAAGGCAAAAATTAACTTTAAGAAGATAGCTTTCATTTCCAAGTGGTTTCACAATTTTTGGAGCTCGTTTGATACCCAAAATGATTTTTACAAAAACATGTACACGGACTATCCAGGAAATCAGAAAATTTACCCTTCTTGTTCGAGTCATAACTGGAGCTACACATATCCAAATAACTTGAAACCACCGCCAAAATCTCACAAATTTTGTTAAGAATAAAAGTCATGCTGATCGTTTTCTCTGAATCTTCGTAGATTTTTCTCAGAAATTAAGAATACTCGCGTTTGTCCAGATTTGTCACTTTTGACCTTTGGAGATAAATGGAATTTTTAAAAATACTTAGGTATACCCAAAAATTCTGGAAAAATTATTTTAAGTAGCTAAGATACTAAGGAACAACTCATATTTTTCTTAAATTTTAGTTCGAATATTTGGAATACGAAATCGGACTTGCAAAAACGACCTGTTCCAGGCCTCTGTGTCGCAGAAGAAGCCCAATCGTCTGCGACACTAGCCTCTGTGTCGCCATAGATTCCCAATCGGCACCTTTTGCGACACTAGCTTTGGTGTCGCAGATGGGAACGAATCGTCACATTAGCGACACAAGCCTCAGTGTCGCAAGAGTATCCCAATCGGCACCTTTTGCGACACAAGCTTTAGTGTCGCAATGGGTCCTACTGACGCACCAAACCTGCGACACAAACCTTTAGCGAAACAAACCTTTAGCCACACAAGCCTTAGTGTCGCATAATACCTTAGTGTCGCATATAGCGACACTAACCCAGTGTCGCTAAAAACACAGAATCTATACGTTTTTATTAAAGCAACATGAGCAGAAATAAAAATTTCCCAAGCAACCAGGGGCTCTGCCCCTTGGACCCCGCCAGGGGTTTGCCACCCCTTGGACCCCGCTACCAGGGGCTCTGCCCCCGAACCCCCGTCATTCGTGGGTTTCGCCTCTTGCCACACTGATCAATTACCCATAACCGGAAAGTAGAAAATGCTTAACTACCAAGTGTTGGACTCACATAACAACTAAATCTCATACGATACAACGAGTACATGAAATACGAAAACATATAGGGGTATACATTAAAACGAAACATAATAATAATATTATGGGATTATTATTACAAACCGTCACCAACGGGCCGTACATGTTTTCTAAGCACAAACGATAACCGAACAATTGGACATTTCTAATTGAGTGAACTAGCTTAAGTGGACATTAACCCTCCACCTTCACAATTAATTTAGGTGGACATTAACCCTCCACCTACACCATTTGCTTAAGTGGACACTAACCCTCCACTTACATAGATGATCTTTTGAGACATCTACTTACACAACTTTATACGTCTAGGGCGTTAGAAGGTTGCATTTGGAATCACTCGTTGCTTGCTATTTGCTATTTGCTACTTGCATACTAATCTCAGGTGAGTTTCATAGCCCCTTTTTACCGATTTACCCAAGGGTGAGAATACATACAACTACTTTTATACCGCTATTTTTATGTGAACACAAGTACTAAACTCGATATATTGGTTGCATGAGTTATTTGACTAATCCTGAAAGTCCTCCACATCATAGTTTGTTAGTATCGATATAGCGTGAATGTTAATGAATAGTACTATTTGGGATTGACACCCCCCATCCGGGTTAGTCGCGCTAACTGGTCAAACGGACGCATTATCATTTGTTCTTGCGAGTGTTGGATTAGGCACCCGTTGGGAGGCACTCCGATCGTGGCACTTGATTGTGACCCGACACCACAGTTAAGCTCGAACTATGAGCTCATGGCAACAATATACCATATTTTTACTTTTTGTAATACATTACTTATCATTGTTGAATGATACAAACAGGAAATCTTGTGTTCCATACGATGTTATATCAACTATTTACAAACCTATGAACTCACCAACTTTATGTTGACCTTTTAGTATGTATTTCTCAGGGGACCAGCCGCAGTAAGATGCTTTCGGAAGCATTAGCTCGAGTCACATGTTTTCACAATCAAACCGGAGATTTGAATGCATTACTACATTTTGTAACTATTATTAGGATGGTAGTGGAAATCTCTAGACTGTTGACTCGAAACTTAATGATTATGTAGACTTTTGTAAACAATGAAATTATGGGAATGTAATGATTTTTGAAAACGTCTCATATAGAGGTCGTTTGTTGTAACTCTTGTGTTGTGATATTTTATTGGGTTGCAGCCCCCAACCCAACACCCTACCTTCCACTACTACGTGTATTGGGGGTGCGACAGCTAAACACTTAAACAGTAAGTGATATAGCAGTGATCTTCTTCTTCAGTGACATGAGTTTAGTCTTCATCATTTTTCTAAGTGGTAAGTATATCAGTGAGTAGGTTGATCACTCTAACGACGTACCTTTTGCATGATGGGTCAGCGAGCAACTAGTGACCTAACAGCTTCATAATAAGTTTGAGGTTCCTTAGACTTATCCGAAGTAGATACAAAAGACAAAATATTCTCATTTATATGAATATATTTAACATAATTGTTCAATGGATATTTAACATTAGTTTTAATCTCAAAATCTTTAAATTTCTTAGGAAATACTTTAAGTCTGATTACTTTCTAAAAACATCTCCCCCTTCGTGTTATCTTGATTAACAAAGATTTTCATTTTGAGTGTTGCCCTCAGAGCATGTAATATCAGCATGTGAAATAGTAGTATCAGTGTGTTCAGATGTATCAACATATTCATCTTCACTCGCATGACCACTGCCACTACTCTCACCAGTTTCAATATCTCTCTCTTCATCATTGGGACATGGAGAGTAATTTGGTTCATAATATTTCACATCAAAAAAGGTTAAGTGATCTGCCTCACTTTCTCTTTGAACAATTTATAACCCTTTTTATTATTTGAATAACCCAAAAATACATTTTTCAGACCTGTTGCTAAATTTATCATAATTATTTAGAATAGTTGCAAAATAAAGACAGCCAAACACTCTCAAATGAGAGAGACTGGGAGAAAAACTATACACCATTTCAAAAGGAGATTTACCAGATAACACAGAAAATGGAAGCCTGTTGATTAAATATGTTGTAGTTAGAATATATTCAGACCAATAACACAAAGGAATACCAATTTGAAATAACAAAAACCTTGCAACATTTAACAGATGTATGTGTTTTCTCTCAACAATACCATTTTGTTGAAGTGTGTGAACACAACTAGTTTGATGAACAATACCTAATTTAGTACAAAAATACTCCATTTTGTTATTAACAAACTCAGTCTCATTATCACTTCTGACCATTTTAATTCTTTTGTCAAACTGATTTAAAACAAGACTAACAAAATTTTGAAATTACTATAAACTCCTTCTTTGGACTTAAGTAAATAAACCCAAACAGTCCTGGGGTAATCATCAACAATGGTAAAGAAATATTTATAACCACCTTTACTTGTTAATTTATAAGGACCCCACACATCCAGATGAATAAGTTCACCCAAAGCACTAGACTTGTGTTCACTTAAGGGAAATGGCTCCCTGGTTTGTTTTGCCTTATGGAAGACCTCACATACATCACTAATAGAGTTTGGATCAACCCCTAGTTTCTTATTAAGCAACTTACGAACAATACTAGAAGGATGTCCTAACCTGCAGAGCCACAAATTGCAAGAAACATAACAGATATCACTTTGATTAGCACTTATACCTTTAGATTCATTAAACAAATACAATCCACTTCTTTAACTACCGGTCCCAACAACCTTCTTTAGACCCAAATCCTGAACATAGCAAGTAGATTTATCAAATCCTTTAAACATATTGCTATCTCTTGACAACTTATTAACAGATAACAAACTCACACAATATCCAGAAATGACTAATACATCCATTAACATAATGTTATTTGACTAATACATCCATTAACATAATGTTATTTGAAAGTTTTAAATTTCCAATTTTTGTAACTGTAGCTTAAATAACTTTGGGATGACCAACAATCATGTTTAATTCAGAAATATCAAATGAGTTTATTAAATTTTTATTGGATCCAGTCATATGTTGAGTGGCTCCAGAATCAATTATCCAACCCATGTTAACATTAACCTTAGCTGTCAATTTGCAATTAAAAAACCTTGAGAAATTAGAGTTAAATAACTCATTAAAATTTCCAAAAGTACCAGCCATATTAACTTGAATATTTGCAGACCCTTAATTTTTACTTAATAAGCTCATAAGTTTAGACATTTGTTCATTAGTAAGAGAAGGAAGATTAAGACTAGATGTACTAGCTTCAGACGTAGTGTTATGAGTTAGAGTAGATTTACCAACATTAGTATTTCTTTTTACCTAATCAGGAGGATAACCCACCACTTCATAACATCTTTCAACAGTATGACCAAGTTTGTTACACTTGGTACATTTCAGATTAGGATTAGGTCCTCTGTCAAATTTTATTATCAAAAGTTTTAGAAATAAGAAAAGAATGAGATTTAGTTGCATTAGTTACATAAGAAGAACCTCTATGAGATTTCTCTATGGAAATAATAGCAAAAGCATATTTTATACTTGGCAGAGGATCTTTTGACAAAATGTAACACCTTAGACATATCCCACATCGACCATGGACATGAGAGATGTTGGGTTTATAAGTAATATTTTAGCCTTACTAGACATAATGCTTTTTGAGGCCACAAGCACTGCAGATCCCATGAGAACTCTGTAGTTAAGCGTGCTTGGGCGGGAGTAGTACCAAGATGGGTGACCTACTGGGAAGTCCTCGCCACGCCGTAAAAAAAAAATCCGCGCGCCTTTGTGCAAAGCGGACAATATTGTGGTCGTGGAAAGCGGGATGTTACACAAACTATTGCTTCTAATAGACTCGTATAAATCATCTAACCCCATTAAAAACTGCTTAATTTTAATCAAATCATTGTGGTATTTAAATTCTTTTGAAGCATGACAAGTGCAAATGGGCAGTTTGACAAGTGCAAGTGGGCAATTTGACAAGTGCATCAAACTGCTTCCACAATGCATTAAATTTATGATGATAATCTGAAATTGAAGAACCATTTTGAGTTAAAGTATTAATTTTATGATGCAGATTAAAGGTTATTGACCCATCAACTTTATCATAAGTTTCTTTCAATTCTTCCCACTCAGTGTGAGCAGAATCATAGAAAACTTGACCAGAAAATACCTCCTCATAGATGGAGTTTAAAATCCATGATAACACCACAGAATTGCACCTATTCCATCGCAACATAAGAACTTGATCAGATTTATGTTTGATACAAGTACCATCAACAAAACGAACCTTATTCTTAATCGGCAATGCAAGAATCATAGCCTTGCTCCAGACATTGTAATTCTCTGTACCTTTTAGCTTAAATGATATTAGTGGAGTAGTACTAGTGTCACTAGCATGAAGGTATAGAGGATCACCAAAATCCAGATCACTCACTTGACTGATCTTAGATCCAGCACAACTCTCATTAACCAATGTTAATCACAACAATTAATAAGTCGAGATAAACATAGAAAACAAATAAGACACAAAATAATGAAGAGCAAATACAAGCATATGCCTAATAAGATCTTATTAGGTTACCCAAAGAAAGAATCCTTCCAGATGGACTCTCAAAGGGAATCCACCCTAGGTCCCACTTTGGGACCTCTCTTCTATAAAAAAGAGTTAGTCAACCCTATATAATAACACAAACAATAATCAACATAAATCAGAGAACACGTAGCAATTACTAGATAAAAATAAAAACAATTAGTCACATTATGTAGAAAATAAAGAGGGAGTGTAACAGAGTACTCCGTGCAAGAAAACTATAAAAGGAATATAGAAGAACCAAATCGGAAAACACCAGAACTCTCTGGAACAGCCAAGAGTAGATAAAACACCAGCAGGTTGACGAAACCCTAATTTAGGAATTAGGGTTTTCATAAAAGATATAACGAGCCAAAAAGATTCCACCAAGAATCGATGAGTAAACCGTCAAAGATCGTAATCGAACCCGAACAAATCTCAAATAATACCAGATCGAGTAAAATACCCAAATCAGAATGAAACCCTAATTTTCGAAACCCCAGTTTCGAACAAATCACTAAAACCGCAACACGATCGACCTGTGTTGCTCTGATACCATGATCAAATTCTTCAATAACCAAAATAATCGACACTTACAACTATAACCGAATGATTAATCAACCAAAACTAATATGTGAATCACAATCTCTCAACTACTAAGAACTAAACTCAGAAACTACAATTAATACCAAGGAGATGATTAATAATACAAAGAATTAATAATATGATCAAGAATTAAAACCATATTAATGAGAGGATCAAAAAATGAATCTGGAGATGATATATCAATATGAATGAATGAGTCGATCATCCTCTGCTCTATTATTTGAGATGTATACATCTCAACTTTTGGAATATGAAACTCTGCACTCTTCATCTTTCTTTAATCTGCTATACAGGCACATAACTTGATAGCAGCTACATCTATAAGTTCCAAAAATGACTTTAAGACCCCTCAACTATGAATGTGACATTTAATCTTGAAAACTAAAACATTCCAAGTTAAATAGTATCATATCATACAAGTATGAAGGTTAAGATTGAAACTAATAACATAAATTTAACATAGTGAATATCATTTGCCGTTCAAACTAATAACACATAAAGTTAATCACATGTGTACAAACACACAATTTAGTAGTTTTTAAAAGTTATCTACTTTTAGTTGGTTCTCATATGAACTAAAACCCCTAATTTTAAATCACACTGAAAACGTTGATTGGATTTGACTTTGACCGATTTTGATCAACTTTGCCCGATTAATTGCGAGTTTGACTGATTAATCCCGTATTTCAACCGTTGACCGAGTTTGACCTTTTTTTACTGCCTCAACCCAAATCACAGGGCCACCAGCCCGTGTCCCGATTAATCCCTGTTTAATTGGTCGTCGATGCCGTTTTTTACATCACTAATCATAGGTATTTAAGATTTTGTTTACTTGAATGGATAAATATGAGAATTTAATTGTTTTGAAAGGATATATGTGATATTTTAGACTTTAAACGGATATACAAATATGTTATTCATATGTTTTAAAGGGATATAAAATTTTCCTAATAATTTTTTTGAGTAAATAACTAAATATTTATAAAAGAAAAAAAAATTCAGTCTTGGTTCCTTAATTAGGTGTTTGCGAGTTCCATACTTTAACCTATATATTTGTTTCATTGTCGGTCCCTCTTCTTAATTAGGGTAATATGGTCTATTTTGTATTTTCATAATCTTTTTTTAACATGATAAATCAACAAAATAATTTTTTTATTTTTAATTCTTTTCTGCTTTCATTTTGATACTACTAATGTCATTTCATAACCATAACCAGTCAATGCGTCCAAATAATCAGTAATTTACTGAGAAGTCGGATATTATTTATGGGCTATAGAACATATAGGAAGAAGATGATTGAATTGGAAATCTTGACAAATTCTTGCAGGCCCCTTCTTGCTGCACGCATCTCGTATCCATAAAGCTAGAATGAGTCAAATCAATAACAAGAATATTTTTAGTTTCATAATCCCTAGAAAGAATGTTCAATAATAGACCTTTCGAACTGAAACATCTTAATAGCCATAGGAAAAGAGGACATCATCCGATCAGGAGACAAACCCTTCAACTGAAACTCTCTCCCTTAGGGCTCTCTTTCCGTAAGCCGGTGAGGAGTGAGGGATCTAGGACCAAATTGAACAAATGATAGGTCATGTTGAAACGCTAATCATAGGTTCCCATCAGAACAATAGGGCCGTTATGCATGATGAATAGAGAGGAACCCAATGAGGGAAGTGGGACAATGTTCAGACCTTGCTTATACCCGCAAATTCGCAGGATGAAACATATGTATTTTTTATATACAAAAGTGGTGAATTAATGATAATTGCACTTAGGATTGCAATTATCAGTGTCTTTTATATCCTTCCTTGTGAAAATACAAATTGACACAAGTCACCGTTACAAATGAAAAGAAATTCAAAGAAATTCTATAGAGAAAAGTAATAGAAATAGGTAACAGTTTTAAGAAAGTAAATAATGTTCAAAATTGAATATTGTATGCCAGGTTAGTCTTCGAAGGTGTAAGAAAGAATCAGACGTGGTTTAAATATCTTGTGACACACAGAGATACTACCGAGTGTGGCCTAAATAAATTACGGAGTATTACTTTTAGCTCTATTAGTTTAAAGTGAAGCAATATATTCCTCTAAGATAAAAATATACAGTGCGGAACCCAAAGGTTTTCACCCTCTTCACATCCCCCCAAAGTTTACAACACGGGTAATAATTGCCCGGATGTCTGAGGCTCATGATCTAGCAGCTGCTTACCACACCAAACTAAAAGAAGCATATGAAACCGAAGAGAAATTGCATGGCCCTCAAGTGCTTCAAGAAGTTAAAATGCACCTAGATTTAAACTCAAGAACTCAGTGAAAAAGCTTCTGGATGAAGTGGACAATGCAACCATTGTGCTTAGCTGTTGATGAATTCACATTAACTAATGTTATGTTGGTTCCTATATTTGCTTGACCAACAACTCTAAAAACAAACGATATAGACAATATTTTCGTAGGAGATTATA
Organism: Gnaphalium uliginosum; assembly: GCA_963930675.1. NCBI lineage: Eukaryota > Viridiplantae > Streptophyta > Magnoliopsida > Asterales > Asteraceae > Gnaphalium > Gnaphalium uliginosum. Next base: position 34,218,010 of record OZ005680.1, on the reverse strand, counting down.
CTACAAATTAATCTCATTGAAAAAAAAAAATCATATGAGATGCAAGATAGTTTGTCTTTAAAACTCACATCTGAGTAGTCAGAAATACAGCAAAGGCACAAGGACAAAAAACAGAGGAACATGAATTGCTATGTGTTAGCTTTATTACCTATGCTCGCTTATTAAAAAGAACAATGTTCAGTGACTGCAAGTTATCAGTTTTCTCTTGTAGACCAAGATGCCACTGTAATAAAAACTACCTTGATATTTGCCCACAAGCACGTATCAAGAGAGCAGGAGAGAAATGAAGTACTAACTACCATGTCCAGAAGGCGGTGTTCTCAGATAAAATCACGTAAACATCTAAAATTTGTACACTTGTATGTATCATGAGCAAAATTACAAGTCTACTCATAGTCACTGCTCCAAACCGTCTGTATATTTTTTTAGATATTGTGGACAGCGAGCAGATCTGTCATGGAAATGTATACACAATTAAAATGTAAAGATAAGTAGATAACAACTTCAATAAAATAACTATAAGATATTGTAGCCATGTATATCGATATGGAAATATATATTTTTTATTTAAACTTGTATAGGAAGTTGTCATCTTCTGTTGAATAGTTCCTTCTAAACATTACTCGTTGGGTTAACGTCAGTAGTGCCCATGCCCAATTCATACATATAAACATTACTTCTTAACCCTAATACAGATCAGCATCCTTCTTAACATTACGTACCTCATGAAGCCATATTGTTACAGCTGTTTAATGGAAACTGAATATTGAAGAAAATTTCGATAAGTTAGAAGTTTCATGTATATACTGTTAGATGGATGGGGATAACAATCCATATCATCATCCTTGATTGCCACAAATATACAAATCTAATATTGACAAAGGTTTTCCTGAAAATAAAAGCCGCTTTTGAGCAATTTCAAGAAAAATGATTCATACGGGTCCGTATAATATCCCAAATATGTTTCCTCAAATTCTAAATGATATCTTAAAGAAAATTGGTCAAAGGAATCAAACGGTCTAATCTCTTAGAGTTTATATTCATCTACGCCTTACAAGACCAAAAACGTTGATAATCCTTATAGTTATCCTATATTAATACATGACATCGAAAATTTTTGGGTCTTATAAATTCAGGGGCCTAAAACCCTAGCTTTACTAGCCTTACCCTTAAGCCACCCCTAACGGCTGAAATTCATGCAAAGTTTGTTTAAAACGCATATAAACCTATTACTTTACAGAGAAAACATTCTAATAATATAACTTTTAATCACATTAACACATTAAGCTTCTATAAACTTCTAAAACGTATAACACCAATAAGTTTTGCGTGTCAACCTAAGGGCCGAACCCTATGTGCCGTGTGCAACAAATTTAACCATTTTTATATGTTGTAATGGGTGATCAGTTGGATACTAATTTCATTATGGAAGCATAAGTACCTTCCTCAAACCGTTGTGCGAAAGATGCAGCTTGCTTTCTTACATCCTTGGCATCAAAGGAAATCAACAGAGGTGTTTCGGGTTTCTTACTGCTTAACTCTGCAATTGCACATATGACATACCCTGTAACCTATTCAATAAAATGGATATCATGTTTTAGCAAATAAATGACTAAGATATAAGGTGAATTGTAGTGACCTACCATTGTAATCTTTATCATGTACGGATAAATAGTCACGAATCTTCTGGTATCGGATTGGAGTCGATTCAGAACTGTGATCATTAGCAGAATCATATTGTAGAAGACATGTGGTGGCTGATTCAACTTGGTCTTCAGATTTTCCATCGTTTTTGAGTAAAACCACCCACATTCTGGCTTCTGTTATAAGTTCTTTATTTCTATGTTTGTGTGAGATAATATGTGTTTAAGTAGTTTAAAGTTTAAACCTTCAGGAGGAACTCAGGTCTTAACATTGGTGGTTCTGGTATCACAATATCTATATAGATCAACTATTAACTATCACACAATTAGCTATGGAATGCACCTTGGCCAACGTTTAACCCTTTTGACGCATTTCCTTTATAGCTAATTTTTTTATATATTACTCAGTTGACCCATTAAAATACAGCCCAGGCTGACGCAGTTTCTTACAACAATGTTGACAAAAGGTCTTTCGGGTTATATTAGCCCATAATGATCCGTTCAACCCGTACTAAAAATACACCTCTGAAAATGAACCTGCTTTGACCCTCACCCAAACTACTACCCCTTATACCACCTCTAATTTTTATTATGGTGGTGTTTATTAAGAGGTTAAGCTTCCAGAGTAAGAAAAAAAAACTAACTTGACCTTATTCATCCTTAATTCAATCAACAATGTAACTGCAAAACTCAAAATAAATGAGGGTGTCAGCTTATAACAAAAGGTTACAAATATTACGTAGGAACTTACAATTAGAACCATACCAATAGTTGAATTATCAAGCTTCCTTCTATCAGCAAGGTCTCGCAAGTTGCTCACGAGTGAGACTTTACTCCAGTTCTACACATAATTTATCATAATGTTACGATAAGATTAATGATGAAAGTTAACATGGAAGATAATAACAAAGTAGCCAAACTCATGCATGAATAACTATGATTATGTTGAGCACTTTTGACCACCACATGCATATGCATGTTGATCACAAACCCATGAAACATAATCCACCTATCAGTAGTGATATATCTGCAAATTATTTCATCTTAATACATGCAAAAAGTTCTTTTATAGTTCAAATCATAAAAAATGAACCTCGTGAACATCAGGTCCAAGAATTTTCCAAGCATTTCAGCAACTAATTGTAAAGTACCTGATCACCAAAAAAAGTTTTTACGGATTATGCCACGTAACGGGGACTAGTTTGCAATTCTTTTTGAGCAGAGGGACTAACTTGCAATTTTTACAAAGCTAACTTGGAAGGGGTCAATTAGGGCAACCTCTCTTTCTCTCTTCACGAAAACACACACAAACTCTCTCAATTCACACACTAACACACACAAACACTCACACACTAACACACCACCACCACCACCACCACCGTCCACCACCTCCGCACCGTTCACCACCGCCGCTCAACCGCCACCACCGCCACTCCACCGTCACCACCACCGTCACCATCACCGGAGAAACGGCGGCGATTTTTGTTGCCGGAGAGTTGAGATGCGAACCACCACCGTTGGTGAACCAGCCTCTACCCGACGTACCCAACCGTGGTCATTTCTCCATCTTCTCCTGCCGCTAGTACTTTGTTTACTTGTGCTAGTACTTTAAATGCAATTGATGTATATTTGTGCTAGTACTTTAAATGCAATTGATGTATATTTGTGCTAGTACTTTGTTTACTGCATCTTGTATATATTAGTTACTACATAAATATTTTTTACGCTTTTCTGACAGCTTTGATTTTATTTTTGAAATCGAAAAATTACTACCTTTTTACTGCATCTTGTATATATTTATTGCATCTTATACTTTCTCACATTTTACTTCATCTTATTTACTTGGTTTTATTTTTAAATTTTAAAAATTACTATTACATGTTTACTGCATCCTGTATATTTGTTACTGCATCTTACGTTTTTAGCATTTTTTAATGAATGTTGCATATTAAAAAAGTTTTTTTATTGAACAAATTTTTAGAAAATTTTCGAGTAATTTTTCAGGCAATTTTTCGGGCAGCTCCAAAACTTTGTTAAAATTGTAAAATAGTCTCTCCTCCTTTGCCATTTGCTCCTCTCTTGCTCCTCTAATCCATTCCCATTTATAAATTAGTAATGAATTAATCTAATTTAAATTAGTAATCCCTAATTTGTGAACACTTGTTCCCCGATTATATTATGTGAAATAGTCAACTGTTTAATTTGAAAATTGAATGGATACTTGGTGGATTTGAATTATAAGGTGATTTAATTTAATATGTCTACATAATTAAATTTTTATTATAATAGTTAAAAAAGATTCTTATTTTTATTTAAAATATGTTCTAATTATTATTGGTTTAAACCCATCATATCTATAACCAAATTGATTTTAGAAACTCAACGTGTCTAAACCAAGCAAAATCAAATCATGCTTAAAGCTATAAACCCTATAATCATTGATTACCATCACTGTCACTAATCATTTGATTTACCGATCGTTTGAATCTAATAGAAACCGATGCCCACTAATTAGAAAATAAAACTCAAGTTAAAACCTAAGTTGAACTTACCGAGGCCCAAATTCAAACGAAAGCCCAATTTGAAGACCAACTTCATCTGAAGCCCAACTACATTATAAATTATGTTTTTAGTTTGTATCTGTTTTTTAACTTGGTCACCTTTTATAGTTTTTAACTTTTAGATTTAAAGTCTAAAACGTTTCAACATCTACTTAAAATAGAAACCTTTTTAAAATCGAAACTCAATAGAAAACGGAGCCCAATAAATTAAAGCCCCAATATAAAATGGAGCCCAATAAACGAAGTCCATCCTAATCAAACATAAACCCAGTAAAAAAGATTTCCACGTAAAACCAAAATCAAATAGTTATGAACAAGAGCACTACAAAAATGAAAGCTTTGAAGAGATCAACGAGGAGTTTCTTTAAAAATTTAATTGTTAACAAAATAATTTCAATTATATGATAGACACTGAACATATTGTTTTATTATACAAAATGGAAATATAAAAAAATTAATACAAAATTGAATGGTGAAATGGTTCGCAATGTTAGACTATTTTTATAAGGGAAATTAAATAATTTGCCTCAATTTCCGAAGGAATATAACGATTTTTCATTCGAAAAAAAAAAACTTGACAATTTGCCCTACCCGTAATCAAGTCACAAGCTTGCGACATGTGACCGGATGTTTGTGAGACTAGGTTTCGACTCGGACTGACGCATTATTTTATCGGGTTTGCCACTTGTGACTTGTGACCGGATGTTTGTGACTTGCGACCCGAACACGTATCCGGACACGGCTTGTTTGTAGCCGGGTCGCAAGTTACAAGAACCGGGTCGCAAGTCTCAAACTTGCGACTTGCTTCCAGTACCCGGACACCTAATGCACATTCTCGGCCACAATAACGATTGTAGCCGGGTCACAAGTCGCAAGCTTGCGATTTGCTTCCGGGTGGGGCAAATCGTCAACTTGTTTTTTCGGAGGGCAAAGCGATATATTTATTCAAAAAATGTGACAAATCAATCAATTTCACTTTTTATAATTATAAGCGGTACCCAATAAAACCAAAATGCAATAGAGAATTGAATCCAATAACAAAAGCCCAACTAAAAACTAATCCTAAAACTGAATCCCGTTATAAACTGAATTTCAATATGAACGGATGCCTACTAAATAGGCATGCACATAATCGGTTTTTTTGAAAACCGGTTCGGTTATAATAACCTAACCGGTTATTGGTCAACGGTCAATAACCTGTTTTAGCTAAAAACCGGTTACTAACTGAACCAGTTACCAAGAATGAAAACCATAACCTGTAGAAACCGGTTATTACAGGTTACAAACCGGTTCGGGTACAAAAACTAGTTATTAACCGTTTTTTTTTTAATAATTCCAAAAAAAAAAAAGTTGAGCGTTATAAATTCAAAAAACGTAAACTTCAACTTTTATTAAATAAACTCATAATACATTATTCGACCATTTGGAATGGGAACATAAACTTAATAAACTCATAATACTCCAACTTTTATTAGTATACGAACGTAAAACTTAATTCGTATAATTCGTATCTTCGTGAGCGATATCTTCTTCGGAGCTAGCCTCGCGCGAAACTTCATTGAGAGCGATTTCTTCATCGGAAAGTGAGTATGCCAAACACGCTTCCACCTCTTCATCGTGTATATCATGTACGTATTCTAGTTCACCTTCAAGACTTGAAATGTGTTGTATACGTTTTGCGGCGTCTAAGTGATCCTTCAACACATCTCTAATGATGTCGGTGTGAGTCTTGTTTTTCGTATTGATAATACCCTGCTACTAATAGAAAAAGCGGCTACAAAACGGTAACAAACGGCTAGATAATAGTCAGCAAAAAAAATGGTTATTATAACCGGTTTGAAAAAAACCGGTTACAACCCGACTCCGAACGGCAATACCCAAACCGGTTACTAACCACCGATTTTTTAATAACCGAACCGGTTATTATCAAAAACCGGTTTGTATCGGTTTCGGTTTCGGTTATTTTTGTCACGGCTACTACTAAACAGCAAAGCCAAGTAGAAACTGATACCCGATAGAATCCAAAGCCCAATATAATCTAAGTGCAACGAAAAAAAGGCCAAAAATATACAAAGCCTATTAAACAACTAAGCCCAATACAAAACTAAGCTCAATAACTAAAATCATTAGAAATGAAAGCCCAATAGGAACTGATTCCTGATTAAAAAAAAAAAACAAACCAAGTCATATGAAAACTAATTGTAAATGCGTAACGACCGAAGCACAATAGAAATGGAACTCCAATATAAATCGATACCCAATAGAATCTGAAGCCCAGACGAAACTGATGTCCGATAGAATGTGAAGTTCAATTAAACTAAAGCCTAATATAAATCTAAATCCAATATAAATTTAAACTCCCAACAAAAACCTGACAATTATCAACCATCATATCTTCGTATTACTAAGCTATCATCCATGTATTGAACTGTTGGGTTACTCTGACCTTTAAATGCAAACAAAACATTTTGAACATCGCGGTATCGTTAGTAAAAAATCCGGTCAGTTAACGATCATCAAACTATCAAATACTAATATGCTAAAGTTTTTATGACAAATGTCATCCATGTCGTTTAGTATTGTTGATAAGTTATAAATAAAAGTGTTCCGAGTGCGAAATATTGCAAAGATTTAAATGATCTGTATAGTTTGTACAACTTATATGTATAGTTGTATACACATGTTTAAAAACTAACATGCGTAATAAGAAACTAGCAGGGTACTTGGGCACTCCGACGATACTTTATTTGTAAACTGCGGTGCTAGTTAATAATAATGGCTAATAGTATCGTATGACAAACCGATAAAAAGTCATAATTAGGGGTGAGAATATTGTTACAAGATATGATGTAATTTCGAAGCTATAAGTTTGAGTATCAAAATAGTATTTAAGTTTATCGCCGGTATAACTCACTATAAAGTTAATGAAACACCTCAAGTATGAAAGTCAAAATATCGAACTCAAAGCATTGGTGTTTTGAGTGGTAAGTGTTGTTGTTATTCAATTTTTATTCATATCTCATTTTGTCCTTGGATAGTATCTTTGCAACTAAAAATGTAATAACTTTTCTAATGTTTGTAGACATATATCGTTTTATTCAAATATTTGAAACCTTAAATGTAATTATAGCGTGAGAGTGTGATGTGTTATGAAATTCGCAATAAAATAATAGCTTTCTACAAAAATTAGTTCATTAATATATTTAATTTTTAATTTTGTATAAAGATAATATGAATAGGTAAAAGTATATTTATAATATTAGCAAAATACCCGCGTAAAAATCAGAATATATATTTCATTTATTTTCATTCTTAATATAACTAAAATGAAAACTTCACTTATTTGGGTTGCATGCTTCTAAATTTTCCATTTTCATATATGCTCGTTCCCAGTACTTAAAATTAGAATGTACGATGTATGTGCTAAATGAGAAACTGAGATTTTGGTAATAATGTAATAACAATAAGTAGAGTATAATTAATTAAATTAAAGGGTAAATTAGTCATTTCTTAGAGTTGAGTCTAAATTTAAAATTGAAAACAAAATGCTTTATATGTAAGGGAGATAGAGACGGAGATGATTGTAAATATATGTTACAACAAAGTCTCTAACACAAAGATGCCACGATTAGCTTTAGTATAAAGTTAGTATGAATATATCAATCTCATACTAGCCTTGTACCTGCGCAAAACTGCGGCGCTGAATAATTTATAACGGTTTTGCTATTTTTTCAATAGGTTTATTCACGTAGTCATCATACATTCATGCAGGTTCTGAACGATTTCTTACGTCGCATTTGATACTAATATATCATAGTGAAAAATGGTATTCACTCCGTCCAAAACTAATACTCCATGTTTCTTTTTTAATGTCCCAAAATAATTGTCCACTTTCAATTTCAACCGATTAAAAATGATTTAAGTGGGGAAAATGAAATTTAATTAGTTAATAGTTCAACCATTGTATTTTTTTCAAAAGAACTATCAGAATTAGAATTAAGTAGGACAAAGAGAGTATTAGTCAACAACAATGTACTCCGTATTTGATACTAAACCATGTTTTATTAACTTGTTGTTTCATATAAATATAGATATTTAGTTATTGAACTAAAATAAAATTTTAGGGTAAGGTTCAAAAATAATTAGGTGTTAAAGGTGGTAATGGTGAGATCACATTTAAAATGAGACACGTGTCCCACTCCTTACGCCACTCCCAACAGTGAACACAAACTGACGTGTCAGTTTGTGCCAAATTAGCGCCACGTCAGCACTTTTCAAAACAGACATTACAGTGCTAACAGTAACATCACTTTAGTTTTTTCTGAACCTCACATTTACCAAAATATCTTTATTTCTATACACTAAACAAAAACAAAACAAAATAAATTTAACTTTATAATTGCTTCTGGCCCCACACTATTTTCACCGAAGTACGTCGAAAACCGAAGCCCAAACAACTGACGCAAAAACTGAAGTGTGCTGCCAACGGTGTCTGTGAACCGACGGCAAAGTGACGGACCGTTGACACCAGTCTTACAAACTCTCTGTACAAACAAACCTTATCAACAAAACCCATTTTTAAAACCTAAAAATTCTCTCACTCCAGATCTACAAAACCTTTCACAATCTTCGGTAACCAATTTTTTTTATAATAACCCTCAAACCCAACAAAACTAAGAAGATGTTTTCAACAAAATAAAAATATGAGTTTGGGGAAAACAAACGGATCAAGAGAAAAGAAAAACAAATAACGAATAAATAGAGATCAAACCCAAGATAAAAAGCAAAGATCAATTAAAAAGTCGAGATGAGTTTTGAATGACACTTGATTCTTGGATCTAGTATAAACAAATATGATAAGGATTTTTCTTGAGATCTAACGAAAATCCAAGATTGAACCAAAGTATTATAGTATTGTCAAAAGTATTGTAAAATCCCACATATTTGAGATCAACCAACGACTTATTTTCCCCAGACAACCCCACAAATAAAAACGTAAATTATCATTTTATTTTATTTATTATAATAGAAAACAAAAATAATAGAGAGCCTTGTTGTGAAAAAACAAATACAAATATTAACATCTGTAGAAGCGATACCCACTGACCTTTTAAAGTAATATATATACGGAGTGTTTAATTTATTAAAAGAACAAATACAAATGTTACAAGAAGTAATTTGTTAAAAGAACAAAACAATTTTATTATTTTAAATACAATATACAGTACATATACGGAGTGTTTAAACCCAATCCACCGTACTTACAGTTTAACACCGTATATGTACTGTATTAAAAAGAAAGATGTTGGCCCACCAAATTCTCTCAAGTCTTGAACCCAATCTACCGTACTTACAGTTTAACACTTTAAACTCGTTCACTTCATAGATCTGAAGCGACACTTTTGTTTTTGATATCGTATCTGTTTCGGCCGCCACACGACTATCTTCGCTGCCAAAAAGACATCATCATCATATATGACATACGAGGTAAATCCATGTATGCTATTTTATCTTTAGTTTTCATTTCTCGCCTATTAGATGCGATCGTAGTGTTAGATATGCAATTCTGATAACATTGGTTACAGATCTGTTCGACAGATTTGGCCGTCTTTCTAGGGATAACTTTCAAATTAATCGTTTGATAACAATTCGTTGATTTCCATGATTTTTTTTATTATTCATAGTTTTGTCTGTCCTTTTAAAGTTTAAGGTATTTCATTCTGAACTAAAGATGTGTTGGCTCTTTTTTTCCCAAGGATGGAGTATTTTTAGAACTATTATTGGATTATGCCACAATTTTGGTTTTTGGATGATCAAAAGAATAGAGAAAGTTCAACAACTAGTTTGGCTAGACCTGGAACCATGGGGCTTGACTCATTTAGGTTAATCTCGAGCTAGGCTCGATAGCTCAGCGAGCCTGACTAGAGAAGGATAAAAAAGGCTCAAGCTTGATTCGAAAAACTCAATTATTATTAGTCCAACTTATTTCATGTATATTTAAAAGTTAATTTCATTAACAAAAGTCATTTTAAATGTGCATACAAATTTGAAAAAAAAATGAACGCTAGTCACTACAAGAGCATCTCCAATTCGTGTAGTATCTCCAATTTGTGGACTAGTTGCACTATTTTAGTGAAAAAGAGAATCTTTTGAGAATACGCTCACACCAACAAAAAGTTCCTCCAATTTGACACACTAAATCAATTTTATTGATACTATTATTGTATATATATATATATAGAAAAATTACACAAATCGTCCTTTAAGTTTACCTCAAATTTTACTGGTAGTCCTTTACAAAATTTAATTACATCAATGATTCTTTCTTTTGAAACTTGTTACGTTAACAGTCCTTTAGACTAACGATTGTTAACTTTCCGTTAAAAAGGACCACGAATGATTATTTTTTATTATTTTAATTTTTTGAGTAAAATATACATTATAAAATCTAAAATATGTATATATACATTATTAACTATAAAAAATATCATTTTCATTTTGTGACACCCGGCGAATTAGGCTGTCGTTAACGATTAATTGTAGATCATTATTACTCGTATTTAGTATGAAATAGGACTAAATGCAGTAACAGCCCGTATGTATGTAAATATATATATATACGCATACGTAATTAAAAATTAACTACGCAAACTCGATCGGATGGGACCCGACACAAAAATACGAACGTTGGTGAAAACTTTTCATAAATAACGTAAATCTATTTTAAATAGTAGTTATTTACATTATATTATTATTATACAATAATATACAGACACATTACGTTTTATGCAAAACGTACCATACGAAACGTAAACGCGCGAATCGCACTCGGCAAATAAAAGGAGGACTCAAATGTAATATAACAACTCTTTTAAAACAAACAAACAAATTAAGTTAATGGGCAAGTGAGGAAAAATCAGGTGGAGCCCACACAAAAGATAAAAGTTCTGCAAAGTCTAAGACTTTCTAGGCCGGCCCACACACTACCCAAGGGAATATCATCATTTTGGTTACTTACACACACAACTCAACTTTTCATTGACCAAAATCTTCAGAAAACTTTACCCAAAACTTTCTCTCATTTTCTCTCCTCACGGCAACCACAATCAGAAATCCTTTTCATTTTCACTTTTACTCTCAATTCTCACCAAAACTCACAAGGGAACTTACTGGTAACAAGGAGTAAAGCTTCACAAATTTCCTACCCATCTCGTTCGTCACACATATTTCGGGTAAGGACATATTTTTCTCAACTTATTTTGTTATCCGTAGGATTTTGTTGATTTAACATGCTAGTAAGTTCACTCACTAAGTCCAAACTGAAAACCCACTTGAAGTTACCCTAAAACAAACGTCTTTAAAGAAATCTACCAAAGAAACCGTTTAAAATTTCGTGTCAAAACCGATTCATTTCGTTTTATGAGTGTAAAATATTAAGATATAACGTGTAAAAGTTTCGGGTCCAAAACGAAATCAATAAATAGAAACTCTCGAACAAAAATGAATATTCAGAAAACAAACAGTAGGAAACGTACTAACAGTGGTAACTAAAATGTACTAGCAGTGGAAACTAAGAAAACACACTAGCAGTATTAACTAAGGAAATGCACTAGCAGTATTAACTAAAGAAATGCACTAGCAGTATTAACTAAGGAAATGCAATAGCAGTATTAACCAAGGAATTGAACTAGCAGTAGAAACAAAGGAATTGAACTAGTAGTAGAAACAAAGGAAGAATGAACTAACAGTAGAAACTAACGAACAGTAGAAACAAAATGAACCAACAGTAGAAACAAAGAAAGAATGAACTAACAGTAGAAACTAACGAACAGTAGAAACAAAATGAACCAACAGTAGAAACAAAGGAAGAATGAACTAACAGTAGAAACTAACGAACAGTAGAAACAAAATGAACCAACAGTAGAAACAAAGGAAGAATGAACTAGCAGTAGAAACCATGGAAATTACATTAGCAGTGGAAACTAAGTACATGAACTAGCAGTATTAACTTGGTCACCAGTAGAAACTTAGCGAGCAGTAGAAACCATGTAAAACCTTTAGTCTGTGATAATAACGACACAAACTTTGTGTCGCTACTGTTAACCACCAACAGTATTAACCAGCAGTACTAACTAGCGACACAAAGACCAGCAGTATTAACTAGCGACACTAGCCTTAGTGTCGCATTAACCTTAGTGTCGCATTAGCCAAACAGTACAAACCCTTGAGTCATAACAACCTCAGTCTGTGAAACCCTCAATCTGTGAACTTTAGCGACACAAGCTATAGTGTCGCAACCCCTTTTAAACTATCACATCTGTTACTGTACAACTCAGGTGGATCAAAACCATATTTTCACAAAATATTTAATTCGCGTGACGATACATAACTTTGATAATTACTTGGATACACACAACTTGTATTTTTACAGATATATATCGAAACGTAACATAATAATAATGTCTTCGGGAATTATTATTACAAACCATCACCAACGGGCCGTACATGTTTTTCTAAACGTAATCATGGAACAAACAACATTGAACATAACTAGTTGAGTGGACAACTAGCATGAATGATCTTTTGAGACATTCACTCATATATAACCTTGTGCGTTTAGGGCGCCAGAAGGTTACATCTCAGATAAACGTTTATTAACTTAAACGCTAGCTCTCAAGACTCAGGTGAGTCTCATAGCCCCACTTTTACTTTTACTGTTTTACTTACTTTGGGGTGAGAATACATTGCTCTGTTTTCATGAACACAAGTACTATGAAAACTTATACGGATTGCATGGGTAAACTAAACAAAACTACGATGGTCTCCAACAAATATCATAGCCCGTTAATACTAAGCGCGAACATTATGGATAGATCTATCGGGAACTGACAGTCCGCCGTCCGGGGTTAGTTGCTCTAACTACTATACGGACGCATAATAATTCGTAATCCGAGTGTACTGGTTTATACACTTAACTGGAGACACCAACTACGGTTAAGCTTCGGAACTATGAGCCCATGGCAATAGTATACTATGATTTACTTTGGCATTCGTGCTACTACGATAACTCTGAAATCTTGTGGTTCATACTATGATTTTAACTACGTAAACCTATGAGCTCACCAACATTATTGTTGACCTTTTAGCGTGTATTTCTCAGGTACTCAACAACCGTAGGGTTGTGTTGGGTCACAAGGTTCCCAAAACTTAGATACAGATTAAATAACAGTTATCTTAACGTGTTAATTTATATCCAAGTTTATATCAAACAAGTTTAAATTAATCCAGGCGGAAAACAAGATTAATTTTGACACAGAGTTTATTATGAATCAAAGTATTATTCACAATAAAGTATTTGTCTCACACAGATGACAAGGTATTCAAACCCACACAGATGGTTTGAATACGATCCAAGTAGTATACAAAGATACAGTTATCACTACAAACTTCACAGTAAGTGTGGTAATGCTTTAGCCTAAGCTCAAAGGTCTAGTATACTAATTCTCTTGAATTTCTTGGATGATAGCAGTGCTTTTTTGAACTGCTATTTATAGAGTTGGATGTAACTCTATATTATCCAGCTTACATAGTTGTCCAAGGGATAACAGATGCATCTTGGGCAACTTTGCACGCCTTCCTTTTTGCTTTTCTTGGAAATAGAAAAAGCAAAAATGTAAAAGGTTTCTTTGCTGAGAAGAGAACCTTTATATGATGTTTGACCTTTCTCAAACATCTTATCAGTTGTATCTAGCCTAAGGAAAGAAGAATATCTCCTGTACATTTGTACTTTCATTCTTCAATCTGTGCTCTTCAGTCTGTGCTCATCAGTCTGTGATCTTCAGTCTGTGAACTTCAGTCTGTGAAGCCTACTGTATTCAATCTTCATTCTTCAGATGATGAATTCATAAGTCTTTAGAAAGAGCATGGCTTTCAGTCTGTGAGGATCTTCAGTCTGTGCAGCACAGACTCAGAAACAATTCTTCAGTCTGTGTAGCACAGACTCAGAAACACAGACTCAGGAATTTCACTAAGTTTCCTAAATACAACTAAGTTAGATTTTGACTCTTCAGATTTGTAACTTAGGTTTGATCATTGTTTTTCCCAACAATCTCCCCCTATCTGATGATGTCAAAATCTATTTACAAAAGATAATAGAGAAATGATAAATACTAAGGTGAATCATAACATATGGATCAAGACTTATATATATAAAGTCAGAATCACAGTTAGTTCACAAAAATATTACAATTATTACATAAGATTGTAAATCAAAAATTTAACAATCTTCAATCCTTTCTCTGAACCCTGATCTCTTTCATCTTTTCCACTTTCCTCTTCAACAGTTCTTCCATTTCCTTATCAGATTTGTCTTCAAATTCTTGATACTCTAGGATGATCTTCTTGCAGATATCTTCAAGTCCAGTCATCATCCTGAGTTGGGAAAGGTTGTTGAATAACCAGCTGATAAGTCTTCTTCTGAATGGTCTGGCTTGAGAATGTTTGCATTCCTTCAGCAGGGCAATGCAGTGCAGCAGAGACTCTCCATATAACCTATTCTGATCCTGGAAGCACTCTATCCCGTTGATATCTCTATAGCACAGACCTTCAATGCTGTCAGTCTGTACATATGATCTATCAATGAAAATGATACCTTTGGGTAGAGGATGCTCCCTTCTCTGCTCATTCTCTGTGGACAACCCAGCTGACTTCTTCTTGATTACAAAATTGTTTGCTATGCAAAACAACTTGTACTCTTCTTCTGAGATGAGCCCCAGACTGAGAACTAGCTCAATCAGGTAAGATAGCTCATCCAGAACTTCTTTCTTCAGATCCTTGTCAGCTGCACTCTTCAAAAGATTGGCAATGGATTGCCATTCCTTAAGCCCTAGAGTGTACAGTTCATCCACCCATACCATCTTCTTGCTCTTGGTCAAAGTCAGCTCCAGCTTTAATTTCTGTCCAATCTTGTTCAGATGACATTCTCTGATCTTCTGCTTGAGCTTTGACTTTTGGAAAGTGGCTTGTAGCTTTGGTTTCAGGCTCTCTATCTTCTGTAATCTTATTGACAGCTCTTCATCTTCTTTGATCTGTTGCTCAACTTGACTCATTCTGATCTGAGTCTGTGAACAACTTTCATCTTCTAACTCTTTGGAGAGCATGTCAACAAATCTTGCTTCCTTCAGCTTCTGCTCTTCAATTGATAATACATTTAAGTATTCGGTTAAGGTCATACCTTGAGCAGTAGCTTCTTGTTGCAAGAGCTCATCCTGTAGATTTGACAGTTCAGGATTTCTTGTTCCAGCAGCATGATCATCCACCATCTTCTTGATCTTGCTTAATCTTTCCTGCTTGGATAAGGCAATCTCCTTGCCCTTACCCTTATCCATTACTTCTTCCATGGTAGAGCTTGACCCAGGATAAGTGCTTATCAGATGAGCACTTCTCCATTGCATTCTGTCTTCAATCTCACTTCTACCTGGAGGCAGTGTTCTGGTTGATGTGGTTGGTCTAGCAGGATAGGCTTCAGCTTGAATGGCTTCAGCACTGATAATTAGAACATCAGTGCTTGCTGCTGGTTGCTCTGAGCTCTGAGTCTGTGATTGATGTTGTGTCTCAGTTTGTGCAGGTTCAGAAGGCACAGACTGAGACTCTCCAGTCTTGACTTTTGAGGCTCCTTCACCTACACCTCCAAAAGTAGCATCATCTTCATCATCATCTGATCTTCTGAAAACTTCAGACTCAGAACTGCAGTCAGGATTGATGGCATCATCATCATCACCATCATTGTCCTGTTCTTCTGCCAGCTTTAAAAACTGGTCCCAGGTTTTGATCCCCTTCATTTTTGGTTGGGAATCAAAGATATCCCTTTCAGGAATCCTCCTGGCCATTCTTTTCATTTTCCTGGCTTTCTTGATTAACAGAGGTTGAACATCTTCTTCTTCTTCTTCCCTTGGTCTTTTCAACTCCAGCTGACCTTGGGTTGAGATAGTTGCAATTGGGTCTATGTGTAAGACAATGGATGACTCCCCCTGAGTCTGTGCAACCATCTCAGCATGTTCACCTAACTGCAATCTCTCTTGCTCCCCCTCAGTCTGTGCACTCATATCTTCAGTCTATGGCACAGACTGAGCTTCAGTCTGAGACTTCACCCTAGCACCTTCGGGTCCATCATCTCCATCATCTCCCTCACTGCTATCTCCCCCTAAATCTAAGGATTTATTATTTAGTGAATTATCTTTTGGGGTTTTAGCTTCTGCAGACCCATGCTTCATCTTCTCCCCCTTTTTGACATCATCTACCAAATTTGAGAGGGTGGTCTGCATTTCATCTAACCTATTGGATACCTTTTCCTCCAGCATATCCACTTTATCCACCATAGTAGAGACTAGATGCTTCATCTTCTCTAGCTCTTTCTTATTATTATTGAACTCAGTCTGTACCCATTCAGAGAACTTGTTGATGGCAGAAAGCACATCATTAAGTGTACTAGAAGGCACATACTGGGTCTGGTTGGAAAGGTTAGAATTGGGTGATGGTATGTGTTCCTCACTTGACTCATGTTGAAACTGAGCAAGATCACTGGAATCTTTTGGTGTTGCACTCTTTGCCTCACTCTGTGTAATGTGCATAGAAAAGCGATCATAGGCATTGAGTGGTGTAGTTGTGTTTCCCTCAGATCGAATCCGGTGATAGGATAAGACATCACTGGAAAATGATTGTGTTACATCTGTTGCCTCAAATAGTCCCTGGTGTAAAGGAACAATATCACTGGCAACGAATGTGGAGGTTGGTATGCCTTCACTAACCATCTGGTGATAAGATGGTAGATCATTAAGCAAAGAAGTGAAGATCTGTGCCTCAGTCTGTGACATGACTGGGGCATTGTCGATCTGTGAAGAGGGGTGTAAGAAAAGACTCACTGGAATGTGAACTAGTGCAGGACTAGTGGTCAATATGGGTCCAGCCATTGTGAGCGGGGTAAGGAGGGGGTTGGTAGTGCTCAGGATTGGAGCATCTTCTTCAATGCTTACTACAGGGGTCAGTGTAGCAGCAGCAATGTGGGTATCCAAGCTGACTAAACTAGGTGAAGGTTGGGTCAGTTGGGTAGCCATTGGCACCACAGACTCTAGCAGAGCTGTAATGGAATGGTCTACAGCACTCGAAGGTGTTCTGTTGACATCCAGTTCCATGGATGATGATTCCATTTGTGCTATACTTTTGGGGGTTGAGTCTGGTGATTCCTCCAGAGTGAGTGGTGACTCATCTGGGTTGGTTTGTTTGTGACTCTCTTTTGTGGGTGAGGATGGGCTAGGATAAGAAGGTTGATCTGTATCCATGTCCTCAGAAGAAGAAGAAGTACTACCTGCATCTTCTGTTGAAGATGGAACAGACTCAGGAATGTTTGAGTCTGACTTCAAGTGCACAGACTGAGTTGAGTCTGTATCCCCGGAGTCTGTGTGCTCTGCTTCAGCCACACGATCTTCAACAGCCTGGGTCTTATTACCCATACTATCACTTGAATCATCACCCTCCATGGATGCAGAAGCAACATATGGGTGATCAATCCAGTGCTGCATAGCAGCAGTGATAGGTGCTCCAGAAAGTGGAACCGGATGGTTAAACACTTTATATGTGAGCATGGGAACTGGTATATCTGCCACTTTATTATTAAAGGACATATATACAGACCCAGTTAACCTGGATTGGATGCACAGGGAGAGTAGCCTTATAAAAGGTACATTAAAAATTCTGTTTGACTCATTCACCAGTTTTAAAATTTCTTGAAAATACAACTCTGCAAAGTTGATGTTTAAACCAGTGATGAATGAGCTCAACAGTTGAGTTTCAAACTCATTGAGCTCCCCTGTGCTACCAGATTTTCCTCCTAGACTTCTAATGATGCCAGAAATTAAAAATTTCCATTTGGGGGTGAATCGTGACATCAAAATTGTGCCTTTTTCTTTGGTATATCCAACCAAAGTAAGAGAAGCCCTTGCTGCTTCTTTGGTTGGAATAGGTTCAAAATTATTTCCCAAAGGCAGGTCTAAGACATTCCTAATTAACTCCTGATCAATGGTAACTGCCCGTTTACCATGATCAATAGTACCAGTAATTGCAGTATTGGTACTATTTGAGGAGCAAGTATACCACCATTCCATTAAAAAATGTGGGTATATTTGAGGAACTGTGTTAAAGAATGCTCTCCTTAATGGATGAGCAGACATAAAAGCAGTTAGTTCCTCAAACCCTTTATTCTTTTTCGAATCAGGGATGGAAATGGTAGCTACTTGATTGTTGATACAGAGTTTTACCTGTTTCCCTTGTTTGAAGGGTTTAGCCGCAGCGATGTTGGCAGGTGCCGTGTAAACCCATTGATCAGCCATTGAAGAAAGTTTAGAAATTGATTTTGAAAATGGTTGAGTGTTTTAAGGTTTATAAACTCTGTTTGTTTTTGGTGTGCAAGTACGAATGAAGAAGAAAGGAGGAAAACATAAATGGGTATTTGTAGAAATTAAATTTCCGTTAAATGGGACCCACTTGGACGGTTTATCCCTGTTTCTGCAACAGTAGCGCTGAGGCACGTGCACTTTTTGTATTGAGCAGATAAATAGACAATAAGCGCCAAAACTTTTAATGATTATTACCATAAAGATGGTTAAAGCATTAAATGCAAGGATATTGTTGTTTATTTATGTTAAAAAAAATAGAATAAATAAATAAATATATTAAAATTAAAAAACATTTAGTCTGAGTGTATATAATCAGTCTGTGCAATGAGTCTGAGTGACGTCACACAGACTGAGCCATATAACCGACAGACTGATATTGCTAACAGTGGTAACAGATTGATATTGCTAACAGTACTAACTTGTGAAAGCAGTACTAAAATTAACTAACAGTAGTAACTTGCGAAGGCAGTACTAAAGTTAACTAACAGTGGTAACTTGCCAAAACAGTACTAAAATCAACTAACAGTGGTAACTGCGAAAGCAGTACTAACATCAATTAATAGTGGTAACTTGCGAAAGCAGTACTAAAGTTAACTAACAGTGGTAACTGGTGTGAGCAGTACTAAAGTTAACTAACAGTGGTAACTTGCTACATTAACAGTGTTAATTGTATCAATCTTTACCAGCAGTGCTAAAATACGAATTCATGGGGGCAGTGTTAAAAAGTCTTATCAGTATTAACCAGCAGTACTAAAAGTAACTAGTAGTATTAATACTAATAGTACTAAAATACTAACCTTATGAATTAATAAAGCACAAAAATAGAGGGTCTAGTCTTAATGAATATGGTCAGTCTGTGTAGTTAATCTAGAAGAAGTCACACAGACTGAAACATATAATCAGTCAGACTGAGAGAAAATAACATAAGGTATAAATTTTTTTTGGTATTTTCTTAGAAAGTATGTACAAAAACATCTCTTTGTCTGTGCTTTTTGATTGTATGTAGCTGAGAATACAGTTATACAGATTGAAAAGCAGACACAGACTGAGAATCTAATCATACAGATTCAAGGTTTTACTAGGGGTTGAGCATTCCTAGTTGACCAAGCAGATACAAAAATTTATCTTCATTTAAAGGTTTAGTAAAGATATCTGCTAATTGGTCATTTGTGGGCACATATTTGAGAATCACTTTACCTTTCTCAGCACAATCTCTGATAAAGTGATGTCTGATTTCAATATGCTTTGTCCTGGAGTGAAATACAGGATTCTCAGTGATGGCAATGGCACTTTGGTTATCACACATGATTGGAGTTTTTGTAAACACCAAATCATAGTCTGCTAGTTGATGTTGCATCCACAGCAGTTGAGCACAGCAACTACCAGCAGCCACATATTCTGCTTCTGCAGTGGATGTAGCAACAGAATTCTGTTTCTTGCTTGACCAACTGACTAGTTTGCCACCTAGCAGTTGACATCCACCAGAAGTGCTTTTCCTGTCTAATTTACAACCTGCATAATCTGCATCTGAATATCCAATTAGATCAAAACCAGAGTCTTTGGGATACCAAAGACCCAGGTTAGGAGTACCTTTTAGGTACCTAAAAATCCTTTTTACAGCTTTTAGATGCGATTCTTTAGGTTCAGATTGATATCTAGCACACAAACATGTTGAGAACATGATATCTGGTCTACTTGCAGTGAGGTATAGTAGAGATCCTATCATACCTCTATAAGTGGTTTGACAGACTGACTTACCAGACTGATCCTTATCCAACTTATCTGCAGTGCTCATTGGTGTTTTCATAATTGAACAGTCCTTTAAAGAATATTTAGTAAGTAGGTCATTGACATATTTACCTTGGTTGATGAAGATACCATCAGGTTTCTGATGTACTTGTAGACCAAGAAAGTATGTTAATTCACCCATCATACTCATTTGATACTGTTTTGACATTAAGTTTAAAAACCATTTACACAATTTTTCATCAGTAGACCCAAATATAATATCATCAACATAGATTTGGACTAGTATGACATCTGCCTTGTTCCTTTTGAAGAACAAAGTTTTATCAATTGATCCTCTAGTAAAGTCATTACTAAGAAGATAGGATGATAAGGTGTCATACCAAGCTCTTGGAGCTTGTTTTAGCCCATATAGTGCTTTCTGCAATTTATAGACATGATTTGGAAAAGTGGAACTTACAAAACCTGGAGGTTGTTTCACATAGACTTCCTCCTGTAAGTTGACATTCAGAAATGCACTCTTGACATCCATTTGATAGACTTTGAAGTCCTTGAATGCAGCATATGCCAAGAATAACCTTATTGCTTCAATTCTGGCTACAGGGGCAAATGTTTCATCATAATCAATGCCTTCTTCCTGCTTGTAGCCTTGAGCAACTAGCCTTGCCTTGTTTCTGATTATCACTCCATCCTTGTCCATTTTGTTTCTGTAAACCCATTTTGTTCCAATAATGGTTTTCCCTTTTGGAGCATGAACTAGGGTCCAAACATTGTTTCTGTCAAATTCTGTTAACTCTTCCTGCATTGCTTCAACCCAATCATCATCTTTCAAGGCTTCTTCAGCTTTCTTTGGTTCAATGATTGACAGGAAGTTTGTGTAGAAACAGAAATTTGCAGTAGATAAGTTTGACACTTTAGCTCTTGTTTGTACACCAGAAACATAATCTCCAATTATTTCTGTAATTGGATGATACTTGTGTTCTTTGACTTCTAGAAGTGATTCATCATTTGATGGTAAATCATTCTCATTTGGTTGAAGAATAGCAGGACTGAGTTTTGCATCATCTTCTACACAGGGCAAGTCTGAGTCTGTAGAGTTCACAGACTGAAAACTATCAGACTGAACACATGTATCAGAAGAGTTTGAATCTCTGGACACAGATTCATCTTCTGTTGATGAAGGTATTGTCATAGAATGAGCAGGTTGAGCATCTTCATTATCACTTTCAGAGTCCTGTTGTTGGTTAACAACAACTGGGATTTGAGATTCAGATCCCACAACAGATAAATCTTCTAACAAATGAACATCAGACTGAGAAACATGTTCATCATTAGCAGAGGAAGCATCAAAGGTGACATTGATGGTTTCTTCAATTTTATTCCTTCTGTTGTTGTAGACTCTGTAGGCCTTTGAGATAGATGAATAGCCAACAAAAATTCCTTCATCAGATTTAGGTTCCATCTTAGCTAATTGATCTCTTTGATTGAGAATATAGCATTTACTACCAAAGGTCTGGAAGTAATGGATGGTTGGAACCTTCTTATGATACAACTCATATGCAGTTTTGCCATGCCTTTTGACCAAAATAGATCTATTTTGGGTATAACAGGCAGTGTTAACTGCTTCTGCCCAAAAATAAACCTTCATTTGACCATAGCATAACATGGTTCTTGCAGCTTCTATGAGTGTACGATTTCTTCTCTCAGCAACACCATTTTGTTGAGGAGTTCTGACAGAGGCAAAGTTTTGAATAATGCCTTTGTCAGTACAGAATTCAATGAGAGTAGAATTCTTAAATTCTGTACCATGGTCACTCCTGAGTTGCTTGACAGGTGCATCTTTCTGCAATTCTTCTCTCTTGATTAGATTAATAATCTCTTCAGGAGCATCACTTTTAGCTTTAAGAAAGATGACCCAAGTATACCTTGTGTATTCATCCACAACCACAAGTGTATACTTCTTTCCACCCAAACTGCTAATGCTTATGGGTCCAAACAGATCCCAATGGAGCATATGCAGTGGTTGTTCAATTGTAGCTAACAATTTGGATGGAAAATGGTTCTTGGTCTGTTTCCCTAGTGTACATGCAGGAAAAAGTTTGTCTTTTGCAAATGTAACATCAGGCAGACCTCTAACCAGTTTCTTCTTTGACAGGAGGTTAATATTTTTGAAGTTCAGGTGGGATAGCCTCCTATGCCATAGCCAGCTTAGTTCTGGCACAGACTGAGTATAGAGACAGGTCTCTACATTGTTGTCTGCACAAGAAAGATCCAAGAGATAGATATCTCTTTCTCTTTTGGCAACTAATATAGGTTTGCCTTTGGAATTATAGATAACAGCAGCCTTCTTTCTGATTCTGATTTCACCATCATCATCACAAATCTGGCTAGCACTAAGCAGGTTATGCTTTAATCCCTCAACATAGGCCACCTTTGTTATTCTGATGTTGCCAGCCTTCACCACACCATAACCTTTTATCTTGGCAACAGAGTTGTCACCATATTTGACAGAAGGTCCTTCTTCTTCTACAAACTCTGACTGATTCTTTAAGGAACCTGTCATGTGTCTTGAGCATCCACTGTCTAGGTACCATTTGCTGTTACCCTGCACAGGACAAACAAAATCAATTAGTTACTTTTGGGAACCCATCTTTTGATGGGTTCTTTAGAGTTGGTTGAAGTCAATTCTTTAGCAGTTTTGGTGCTAAGTCTGTGAAGTTGACTTTTAACCTCTCTATTTTTGATTTTGTTGTTTGTAGAAGACATTTGTTTGATCAAAGCAGCCTTTGGCTGTTTAAGAATGGACTTTGTGCATTTAATACCTTCATGTCCCAGATTTCCACAGTTGTAACATTTTCTGTTCAACATAATGGTCCTTTTGGATTTTGGGTTATTATTTGCACTAGATCCTCTGTTAAACTCTTGTTTTGACTCAACAAATGTTTTAAAATCTGTGGTTAACTTCATTAAGTTTTCACTAAGCAGCTTAATGGTCTCAGTCTGGTTGTTAAGATTTGACTTTTGAGAGTTAGACTGAGTGTTAACACAAACAGATTTGGAGTTAAGTTTGCCAGACTGAAAATTTATTTTTCCAGACTTACAGTTAGATTTCACAGACTGAGATCTTTTTAACTCCTTTGTTACTGGTTTTATGCCTTTAGATTTATCATTTGGCATATAATTGTCTGGACCAGTTACAGACTGAGATGTGGAAGGTTCAAACACATTGTAACCTTTCTGTTTATTCTTGATTCCTTTTACCTTTTTTTGTCTTTTTAAAGATGGTACTGTGGGAATATTAACTTTGCCTTTTATAAATCTTTTCTTTTCAAGTTCTATAGATTCTAAAGATTCATTAGTGATTATAAGTTCAAGCTGTTCAGATTGAGAAGTTTCACAGACTGAGATTTCTGAGTCTGTGTCTTCAGAGTCTGGCTCTGTCTCATATACTAGTTCTTTAGTAACTATTTTTGGTCTAACAAAAGCATTTGTCAATATAACTTTGTCTCCCACAGTATGACTAAAAGTATGAGGTAAAATCTCAGGTACAAATATAGTAGGTTTTGAGTTTATTTCTGAATTTATGTGACTTTTAAGATCAAACTCGTCACCTATGACCGCTTGTATCTGAGCTGGAATCTGTTTGGATAAACAGTCCACATTTTTAAGTGATGAAATACACCAAGATTTACAGATCCTTTCATAATGATCAGCTTTGTTTTTATAAGCTTCTTTTTCCAGCTTGATCTTTTTGAGAAGGTCATATTGAGCATCAAGCTCAAGTTTGTACTGTTTATTTTGGTTTATTTCATTCACTTTTGATTGTAGATCTTTTTGAACTTGACTGAGTTTGGTTTTTAAATCTTGTATTTCCTCAAGTCTTTTCAAAAAATCTACATAAATGTGTTCAAACATTTTCTGTTTTTCTGCATCACTATAGTAAAGTTTAAAATGATTTACATTGTAAGCAGATCCTCTGTCCCAATCTGGATGAACACATGCCTTTTCTGCAAATTTGACATCTTTGTCAAACTGGCTCTCTGTGATAGCCATTAAGCACATATCTTCATCATCCTCAGATGATGAAGATTCTTCATCTATCCATTGTTCAACAACCAAAGCTTTCTCTAGTTTCTTTGGTTGTTATTTCTCTCCAATTTTCTTGGAGTTGAAGTACTTTTTCTTGTACTTCTTGGCCTTTTCTTCCCACTTATCAAAATTTGAAGATTCTGCAATCTTCACTCTGCAGTCAGAAGAAATATGACCAACTTGCCCACATTTATAGCAAGTAGCTTTCTTAGGATCAAAAGTTGGCCTTCCTTTTGAACCTTTGAATCTTGCTTTTTCTAACCTTTGGGCTAGCAATGCCATTTCAGCTTCTAGAGACTCAGTTTCATCATCTGATTCTGAGTCTGTAAGAGTAAGATGGTAATCTGCTCTAGAGAAAAGTTCTCTATTTTTCCTTGTTGTTGCAACTAGGGCAGCAGATGGATCTTTTGCAATCCTTTTGGCATTTAGATCCTTTCTGGCTTTGGTTTCTTCAAAATTTAGTAGAAGTCCAAACAAGCCAGAGAGATCATATGTCTCCAATTTTTCACTTACAATTAATGAAGTGATAACTTTAGAAAAAGTGTTTGGAATGACATCAACAAATTTTGCACAGATTTCAAACTGTCCCTTGATGATATTATACCTTTCAAGATCATTGATTAAGATCTGAAATATGGTATGAATATCAGTTAATGACTCTCCTTGACCAGCAGAGAAGTTCTCATAATTTCTTATGAGATTCTTCTTCTTTTGGGATTCTACTAAACTTACACCATCATATTGGTCAGTTAGCATATCCCATATGGCTTTAGCAGTTTTGCAGCCAGATATCTTAGCAAAGATAGGCTCAGTAACTGCATTGCCCAGAATGGATTTGGCCTTAAAATCTAATGCATATAGTTGCCTGTCTAGATCAGTCCAGGTACTTTTGGCAGCCTCAACAAATTTTTCAGGTGTCAAAATAGTACCATTTGCATCTAAAGTAGCAGGAACTATTCTGCCAGGAATAATGGGTCCTTCCTGAATGACTCTAAGCATTTCATCATGAATGCTAGCAAGAAACCATTCAGCTTTCAATTTCCAGTGGGTAAAATTTACACCATTGAAGATTGGAATTCCCTTCCCAGCCATAGCAATAGAAGAAGTCATTTTTTAAGGAAGAAAAATGTAGAGAAAATGGACTTAGATGATTGTTTGATAAACTGGGTTCCTTTGATCGTTTAAAGATTAAATCTTTATTTTCTCTGATACCAGTTGTTGGGTCACAAGGTTCCCAAAACTTAGATACAGATTAAATAACAGTTATCTTAACGTGTTAATTTATATCCAAGTTTATATCAAACAAGTTTAAATTAATCTAGGCGGAAAACAAGATTAATTTTGACACAGAATTTATTATGAATCAAAGTATTATTCACAATAAAGTATTTGTCTCACACAGATGACAAGGTATTCAAACCCACACAGATGGTTTGAATACGATCCAAGTAGTATACAAAGATACAGTTATCACTACAAACTTCACAGTAAGTGTGGTAATGCTTTAGCCTAAGCTCAAAGGTCTAGTATACTAATTCTCTTGAATTTCTTGGATGATAGCAGTGCTTTTTTGAACTGCTATTTATAGAGTTGGATGTAACTCTATATTATCCAGCTTACATAGTTGTCCAAGGGATAACAGATGCATCTTGGGCAACTTTGCACGCCTTCCTTTTTGCTTTTCTTGGAAATAGAAAAAGCAAAAAGGTAAAAGGTTTCTTTGCTGAGAAGAGAACCTTTATATGATGTTTGACCTTTCTCAAACATCTTATCAGTTGTATCTAGCCTAAGGAAAGAAGAATATCTCCTGTACATTTGTACTTTCATTCTTCAATCTGTGCTCTTCAGTCTGTGCTCATCAGCCTGTGATCTTCAGTCTGTGAACTTCAGTCTGTGAAGCCTTCTGTATTCAATCTTCATTCTTCAGATGATGAATTCATAAGTCTTTAGAAAGAGCATGGCTTTCAGTCTGTGAGGATCTTCAGTCTGTGCAGCACAGACTCAGAAACAATTCTTCAGTCTGTGTAGCACAGACTCAGAAACACAGACTCAGGAATTTCACTAAGTTTCCTGAATACAACTAAGTTAGATTTTGACTCTTCATATTTGTAACTTAGGTTTGATCATTGTTTTTCCCAACAGGTTGCCCACAGGACTGCCTGCTAGCTCGAGTCGCATGCATCATACGTTTATGAAGATTTGCTTGCATTATTTTGTAAAATCGCTATGTACTAGAATCTTCAGGATTTCATCTCGCGAACTCGAGACTGATGTAAACTTTAATTATATTAATGTAACTACTTTTGTACTATTTTTTCAAAACGTCTCATATAGAGTCGTTTGCTTTTCCTTTCCGCAATGATTACTGGATTAGTCGCGCCCCGACCCGACTTCCGCTGCACAGTAAATCTGGGGGTGCGACATATTTTCCCCGTATCACTTAATCCTCTTCTGCACTGAAACATCAAATTTTATAGAGTAAATTACATTGCCCGTCCCTGTGGTTTACCCTATGTTACAGACCCTATCCCCGGGTCGGGTATTGTACGGGTCCAGTCCCTTGACCCGAAAATTTGTATCACTGCCAGTCCCTACTCTTATGAGTGTTAAAAAACCCCGTTATCTCACAATACATGCGACGCACGTGAGGGCAAAATTGACTCATAGGGTAAACCACAAGGTCGGGTAATGTAATTTACTCAAAGGCAGGGGAAAGGAGAAGTCAATTTTGCCCTCACGTGCATCGCACGTATTGTGAGATAATGGTGTTTTTTTAACTGTCGTTAAGAGTAGGGACTGACAGCGATACAGATTTCCGGGTCAAGGGACTGGACCCGTACAATACCCGACCCGGGGACGGGGTCTGTAACATAGGGTAAACCACAGGGACGGGCAATGTAATTTACTCAATTTTATAATCCACCACTATCTTTCACCACCTGGGGACCCTCCGTCACCCATTCATCTTATCTCGTCACGATTTTGGTAGCCACTGTATCCTCTCTTTTGCATTCATTCCTTACTCGAAAAACATCTCAAACGAAAACTCTAGCTTCAAACTAAAATGACGTTAAAAACTAGGAACCAAATATGTGACTCGTAATCTTTAAGCCACAAATGTATGATTTGGTGGTGAAAGATGGTGGTAGACTATAAAATTTGATGTTTCAATGGAAAAAATGAAAATAATATTTTTCGCAACTAATAATGTATCTACACATATTTTAGTTTTTATAATGTATATTTTACATAAAAAATTAAAAGAATAAAAAAAATATCACGTGTGGTCCTTTTTAACGGAGAGTTAACAATCGTTAGTCTAAAGGACTGTTAGCGTAACAAGTTTCAAAAGAAAGGATCATTGGTGTAATTAAATTTTATAAAGGACTGAGAGTGAAATTTAAGGTAAACTTAAAGGACGATTTGTGTAATTTTCTCATATATATATATATATATATATATATATATATATATATATATATATATAGGGTAGGGATCAAGAGGGAATCAATTTTTGAGGGAAGTAGGGAAACTAACCGTACATTCGGGATGATTGATAATCAAACGTAAAAAAACATATTTTTACCAAGAAATATTAATCAAAACCGATATTATACCTACTAATATTCATAGGTAAACTACTTTTTTCAACTTATAATATCATATGCTAAATAGAGAATTTTCTAACATTCATCGTTAATGAATGTTAACCGAAGTGGATATTATCAGTTTCTTTGAAAAATTATTCGTTAATATTCGTCCACGATGAATGTTAATCAAAACGTATAAAAACATATTTTTACCGATAAATATTAATCAAAACCGTTGTTACAACTACTAATATTCATCAATAAACTATTTTTTGTAACCTATAATATCATATGATGAATATTAAGGAAATTCGCTAACATTCACTGTTGATGAACGTGTAGCTTCTCTGCTTCTCCAGAAAATGGTGCTTCCCTCTGGATCCGAACCATATATATGTATATATATTATTCAATGTGAATATTTTTTAGTGCAATGTTTAGTGGTGCACTATTTTAGTGCAGTGTTTATTGCTAATACCTGACTGGCTTTTTTACATTTTTGCACTATTTTAGTGCAAAAAGGTACGTTTAATGCATACATTGGAGATGCCCTAATATATCCTAATCCAGTAATATCATCATTTGCAATTTCCAAATTTACTAAAGGCTCAAAAAGCTCGATAATTGCTTAAGCCGAGCTCTTATAAGCATAGTTGTTAACTTGTGACTCGAATCGTGACTCGGACTCTAAGTTTTTAACTCGTGACTCGCTCGTAAGAATCGTGATTTTACAAGAAACACATTTATTGATATTAATATGTAATATGTATAATATATGCATAACAATAAAATAAATGAACAATCTAAACACATTTTCTAAGCTAATAATTGAAAAAAAGATATATTATTATTCATATGAAGGCTAAAACGATATTTATGGGCACTTAATAATCATTTAAAATAATAATAAATACTTGTGTTTTTGTAGTAAAGTAAGTATAAGTAATATCTAAAAAAAGAGGAACCTTTAAGTAAATTAAAAAGACATATCGTATAAAGATGAATAGGTAAATATTGTACTAATGCAAGGGGTGATATGCAATTTAGATGTACTTTCTTATCTTTCTCCAAAACCTCCATCACTAATTCACCATAACTCACAGTAACTTAAAAACTTAAGATTGTTTACAAATTTTCAGTGTTAAAAGATTTGTTTGTTAGTTCCTTCTTAGATTCCCACAACTCAATAACTTATTACTTCCCCCTTACGTCGGAATCCTCCATAGTTGCCACTGTTACTTCATCAACTTGCCGGAATTTCTCAACGCCGATGCTACTACTCCTTAAGATCTGACCCGTAAGAGTGTGCGAGTTGAACCGGCTCGGTCCAAGTAGCCAAATTACTCGAGAGTCACATTCCGAGTCATGTTCACTTCCGAGTCGCTACTTTCTAATGATTTTTGACTCGACTCGTACAAGTTTGACAACTATGCTTATAAGCTTTAACTCAACTCGAGATATTTTGAGCTTGGGTTTTAAGCATGAGCTCGGGCTCAAACTCGAACTTGATAAAAATCCCTTGACTTCATCGAGCTCAAGTTGCTTGGCTCATTTGCAGCCTCATTGTCAACCATCTCAGCCAAGGCGCATACCGCAAAACGATTGTACATCTAAATTTACTTATAGTGTGATCAATAAATATGAAATCATAGTGGTAATAGTATTGGTTCCACCTAAAATGTACAAATACTTAGATTTATGTCTTTCCTTCTTCCCATGTTGGTTTTCCTTTTATTCTATATGTCCTCCTTCGATGGTCGAAGATTATTTGAAATGTGTTACATAAATAACTTTAGAATATTAGGATGTTCGGCTAAAAGAATGAAATTACTTTGCACCGAGAAATCAACATCATGTGATATGAGTCTGTATTCTTATATTGTCTATATATATATATATATATATATATATATATATATATATATATATATATATATATATATATATATATATATATTTGAGTCATTGAGTAAGTATGTAGTGATTTATTAAGGGGTTAAGAGTTGGGAATCAGATGACTCTGATGCTTGGTATATATTAGGTAGTAGAGCCGGCCATATATACTCGCCGGCGACGCCGTATATACTTGTCGGCGATGGTTTTTTCAAAGGATAGAATTTCGTTTTGGACCGTAGAGAAATACTTTCGTTTTTTACCAGAGTTTCGGTGGGGTCCTCCAATGCAAATATGCTCGGTATTCTCAAGTTCTTTTGATTAACAAGTTTAGAATTTTGGGTTTTAAATTGGTTTCGTCAAATGCTTCCGTATTAAGGAAGAACATCTTTGGCTACAAAGTAAACAAATATGCTTGTGTTTCTTGTCTTAATCTTAAATATAATATAAGAAACAGATATATGACATGATCAATTTGAAAAAATTTCAATTGAGCAATTAAGTGGTATTTAGCTATTTTTAAATTATTAATAATAACAATATACTTTCCCAATCGTATTAGCATATGTATTCTTGATTTGTTGATGTAATTGAAGATAACTCATAATAGGTTGTAGTATTATTCTAACTCTTCCTAAAACTCAAGATAAATTATTTTCTCATATTAAAAAGTTACATACGGAGTAATAATTAATATCTATATTAAACTTGAGACGTAAGTGTAGTAGGATACGAATTCTCTACAATCCTCTTCTACAGTTTATGTCATGAAATATATTCTTTTAATTTATCTTATTAATTAAACCTTCTTTAATTTTTCACGTACAAAATAATCATACATATATAAAGCACAATTAAATTTATGAATAAATCATTAAATACAGAGTAATACATTACATGTATGATTTACTTGGTAATTGGTATTTATAAAAGTGATTTTTTATAATTTTCGAATTACATTACGTGGAAGGCTTCATCGTTTTATCATCTTAAATACACGGGAGCTGCTAGAAGGTCAGTTACCCTCCAAAATATTTTAATTTCAAAGAGTATTGCATTTTTAACTCATAAAAAATTCAAATTTATTATTATATTATTTCAATCAATATTAATGAAATAAAACGATATCCTTTAATATCATGAGGTCGGCCAACATAATTGATAGATGCTTAAAAGTATTCAACTAATAATCAAACTTATAAATAAGCTATACCAACCCAAAGAAAGTACGTGCCCTTAACAATTAACTATATCAAACTCTACCAAACCATTACAAAGACACAGGTTGACAATGTATTACAAAGAAAAGTTTCTGTAAGTCTTATTAGTGGCTGGTGAATTTCTACGATAATTAACACCATAATTAAGCTATAAATCCAGAGTTTTCACTACTAATTTAAAGCAGGTATAATTATCAAGAAAGAATATATGGCTTGTGTACCGGTTGCTGTATCAGCCATGAATTACTAACTTTATTAAAAGTTCTTTTAAACACACTATAATTATTACAAATCAAAAACATGTCTGTGATTGGATCCACAAAACCATATGCATAGATAATAATTAACCTTTCCTAGAGTTTTTAATAACAACTATAAGAAATTCAGGAATTATCTTTAAGCACATTCAAATTATGTAACCCATAAAAGCATATATAATTATGATGATACATAGGGCAAAACACATAGAAGCATAGATCATGCATTGTAACAAGAATGTACAATTTATTAATTTACCGTGATCACGAATTTATTATTAACATCAATCTATTTGAAAATAATAAACAAATATTTTTTACTCCAATGAAAATCGATCTTCATGTTTATAAAGTTTTTTATTCAATTTGAACGATTGACTTCTCATAGTTGAGAGTATATATTTTAATCTTTTGATTCAATATCTTTATGAATATGAATTTTGGACTTCAATTAACCTAGACCTTGTGTGGTTATGATTTCACAGTTTGCAATGCAACTGTAAACACAAGGGGAAAAAGAAAATGATAAAGTGTAGTTATGATGCCCTCTGGAATTACCATGAATCGATCATAATGTTATGGACTTATTATGGATTCATGACTCTTTTCTATGAATGTAAAATGACAAGGATACCTTCAAGAGTCATGATGATTAATAGAAAAATTAATTCGTCAAATTGTATTTAGTCTAACAAAAGGAAATCACAATTTAGTATTTAATTTCATTATTTGCCTTTAATTTATTTATATTTAATAAAACAACGATAATGTAACTTTAGGGCGATTTAATATGCTTTTATTAACTCTTGTGTTAATAAATTATTATCCGATATCGATCTCCTTGGGATAAAATCTGATTTGTTTTCATCCACGATACTTCCCTTTATCCTCTCTGAGATGGTTTTACTTGTACACTTACAGGTTACATTGCAACACGAGATTGGCCTATAATCTGTAACCTTGATTGGAGTCTCAGTTTTGGGAATCAGAGAAATGATTGTGTTGTTTATTTGCTTTAAAAGCTGCCCTACAAATATCATCTTTAACTACCTCCTAGTGAGCGGGTGATGTTACATTAGTATCTGTGAAGAAATGGTATTGTGTAGATTATCATGGTCCAACTTCTTTTTGGTTCAAATGAATAGTCTTTTTTGGGAATTGTTTAGTTCTAGGATTTGTATTGATAAGTGGTATTAAGCTGAACTTTTTGAAGGAGTTGGACCTAGATCAACAGCTTAAGTTCATTTTTTTTTTTTTTATCAATTGTGTACCATTCATAGCAACTCCTATACTAATGGCACCCAAAGTCATTTTACAAGTCTCCGAGTTCCAAATAAATTGAAGTTATAACATTAACAAGTTGTGTAGAATATCGATGACTTATAAATTAATATGTTTGCGTTTGGTTTCATATGCAGCGATGTGTCAACTTCACTGTCAGATGGCCACGCTATTAACGTAAAATACTAGAGCTCGGATATATTGTGATGTACCATGATGTTGATGTGGTTTGGTTATCAGATGCGTATCCGTGCATGAAAGGAAGACATGATGTGTAGTATATGTATGGCATGGCTTCTGTAAGTACCAACTTTGCTTCTTAGTTTCATCTGCTATGTTAGTTCTAAGAAGTTACTTAGTTAAGTTGTTAACATCGACAAGATCAAGTGGCGAAATGGGCGGGTTGGGTTCCAGGTCAAAATGGGCTGCTTGACCATTTTTTACTTTTTATTTAATAATGTAATGTTTCTGTTATGAATTATGATTATGTATACAGTATCATAACAAACAAAATTTAAATCTTTGAATAAAACGCACGAAGTGGATCTATGCGTAAAAAATATATTGAGTGGCCGATTTTCAGCCTGCCCGATTCATAGACCCGCTCTTATTCTATTTTTAGATTAACTTGACGCAGTTATATGAAGCACAACGCAAATCGACCCATTCATGAGTAAATGTAACTGCATCAACAGCTCATACATCAAATGCATACATGACCAGATAATAATCATTTTTATTTTGGTTTTTAGATGTCATTTTGTTCCTATAATGATGACAATAGTTTCTGGTTTTGTGCTGTTTCCATGACCTGCTTTTAACTGCGCATTGAACAAGACAGCAGGGCCGGTGTTTCACGGGACCTGTTGTTTGTTTCACAACCATCAAAAGTAGCTATCAAACTCATCATTTTACTTTTCATGAAGTACACGTGTTTGTTTCCCATTCTTTTTCCGAAAAGAAAATAGCTTAAAGGTACTTTGATGGTTGTCATGCCTTTACTTACAATCTTGCAATGATAATTACTCATCTAGGCCTGTAAGGATAGTAATAGAATTTAACCAAGGTAGATTTAGAAGTGTTAACCATTTGTTTTACATTGGAATCTTTGATCATCCACTACATAGAATAAAAACCTGACTATACAAGGCGTATTGTGAGTCAATTTCGACAAACTACTGATTATACTAAGAAAAGATTTTTTTTTGTAGGTTGACGTGTACCTGCTCCCGTCTGCAAAAGCAGAAGAAATAAAGGAAAACATACTATAATTCATCACAAAACCACTATGACTAATTTCAAAAAGAAAATAAAGCAATTGCACGACTACAACCTCTGGTTGGTTGAAGATCATGTACCAGAATCTACACTTGACAATGTAGAATGAATCGAAGCATATCTTGTCAACAGGTATCCTACAGTCTTATCACTTTAATTGATCCACCATGTTTCATTTTTGGCACACTCACTCGTGTATAAAAGCACCGTGATACTCTCTCTTGATCTGCTATGGCACTCCATCTTGATTCTGTAGAAATTCGACCTTTAAACACGCCATGGCTGCCTTCACAACAGCTTCTGCTCTTGCCTCTGATGTTAGAAAGCTGTTTTTTGCTTGATTTGTACGTTTATACTTGTTTTTAGGGAGTTCGATACTTCTGAAATGGCAACTGTGAAAAGTTCCCTCGAGAAACTCGTACACAGCTTT
This sequence comes from Gnaphalium uliginosum, assembly GCA_963930675.1. Lineage (NCBI taxonomy): Eukaryota > Viridiplantae > Streptophyta > Magnoliopsida > Asterales > Asteraceae > Gnaphalium > Gnaphalium uliginosum. Next base: position 34,183,572 of record OZ005680.1, on the reverse strand, counting down.
GGTCTCTTTATCCTCCTTGTAACCCTTCACAATCAGTTTGAATTTCCCTTTGAGATATACCTCCAGGTGCATTGTCATCCCCTCTAAACTCTACAACACTGACCCGGTATGTGTTAATCAGGTGCTTTTTCCGGGTGAGAATCATATAAACCGCTTCTTGAGATTCCATTTTTACAGTGCAGCAACGGGTGAACGATCGGTTATTTCTAATTATGAATTCTACCTGTTCAACCTGCCCATACTCACTGAAATAGTTTTCAATATCCTCAACGTGTGTGTATGTCCCGATTTCTTGGACAAGAAAACAGGTTCTTAAAATGCTCTCATCAGTTTCTTTTTCGAGAGATTTAATTTGCAGAGAAGCTTTCTCTGAACCGTGTCAAGGGTCGTACACAGGAACCATGATGTAATCCTTCACAATCAGTTTGAATTTCCCTTTGAGATATATCTCCAGGTGCATTGTCATACCTATAAACTCTACAACACTGACCCAGTATATGTTAATCAGGTGCTTTTTCCGGGTGAGATACATATAAACCGCTTCTTGAGATTCCATTTTTACAGTGCAACAACGGGTGAACGGTCGGTTATTTCTAATTATGTACTCTACCTGTTCAACCTGCCCGTACTCATTGAAATAGTTTTCAACATCCTCAACGTGTGTGTATGTCCCGATTTCTTGGACAAGAAAATAGGTTCTTAAAATGCTCTCATCAGTTTCTTTTTCGAGAGATTTAATTTGCAGAGAAGCTTTCTCTGAACAGTGTCGAGGGTCGTACACAGGAACCATGATGTAATTGAACGCGCAACTCTAGAAAATCCTGCAGCCCCCCATCGTATTACGACAATGTTCTTTATTAGACAATAACGTTGTTCGAGTTTTATAAAGTTGGTGTTGATACCAACAATTAATACCGCATGTTCCTCAACAGCCTCCTTTTTAGGTATCCGTGTAAATGATCTTTTCATTTTTCTCTTTTTAGGGACATGAACACCTTTTTTCTTTCTTTGCCTATGTGATGTGGCGGATGATAGTGTGGGTTCGTTTCAACTGCTGCATTAGCTTCGTTTCAACTGCTGCATTAGCTGAAACCTCACGAGATGCAAAATCTCCCATATTTAAGGCTCTTGACAAAGGGTAATTTTTACCTCATTCCCTAAAATTTTTGGATAGATATTCCTGGATCTCTTTTTCACCTTCAATATACTCGATCCGATCTAGAGTATAGCGCAAATGTTTAGCTTTGGGAGGGGTTTTTACTAATTTAACAAAGAAATTATCTACTCCATCCGACTGCCAGCCCAGCAAGAAACTCAATTCTTCTATAACATAACGGGCTCCACATGTGAAGGGGCCTTTCTACCCTAATAAATGGATATGTTTGAGTTATTTCGAGACCCATGTTATAGATACAAAACTCCTGAATATCTTCAACGGTGCTGATCCCGGCGTCTATTAAGGGTTGTGGTGATAAGACGACGTCATTTTCAATCTCATAGCACACTTTAAAGGCAGTCCCGATCATGTCAGCCAGCAGAAGAGCTAGACACCAGGGGTCGTCTTTTTGGTTACTGATATCTGGTGTCTTATTTTGGTGTCTTTTTGATTACTAATATTTGGTGTCATATTTTGCAGGCTGAAAAAGTAACCGACTTGTTGTGCTTGACTAGAAGTGGTTGCCAGAAGAAAAAGTAACCACTTCTAGTCAAGACTCAATCGTTTCTTTAGGCAACCATTTCTAGTCAAGCACAACAAGTCGGTTACTTTTTCAGCCTGCAAAATAAGACACCAAATATCAGTAATCAAAAAGAAAGACGACCACTGGTGTCTAGCTCTTGTGCTAACTGACATGATATGAGATTGAAAATGATGTCGTCTTATCACTACAACCATTAATAGACGCCGGGATCAACACCGTTGAAGATATTCAGGAGTTTTGTATCTATAACATAGGTCTCGGAAAAATTCAGACATATCCATTTATTAGGGTAGAAAGGCCCCTTCACATGGAGTAATGATGATTACCATAGCAGAAAACATTTGCGCTATACTCTAGATCGGATCGAGTATATTGAAGGTGAAAAAGAGATCCAGGAATATCTTTCTAAAATTTTTAGGGAAGGAGGTAAAAATTACCCTTTGTTAAGAGCATTAAATATGGGAGATTTTGCATCTCGTGAGGTTTCAGCTAAAGCATCAGTTGAAACGAACCCACTCGATCATCCGCCACATCGCATAAGCAACGAAAAAAAACAGGGTGTTCATGTCCCTAAAAAGAGAAAAAGGAAAAGATCATTTACACCGATACCTAAAAAAGAGGCTGTTGAGGAACATGCGGTATTAGTTGTTGGTATCAACACCAACTTTATAAAATTCGAACAACGTTATTGTCTAATAAAGAACACTGCCGGAATACGATGGGGGGCTGACAGATTTTCTCAAGTTGGGATAACCGCGTTCAATTACATCATGGTTCTATGTACGACTCTCGACACGGTTCAGAGAAAACTTCTCTGCAAATTAAATCTCTCGAAAAAGAAACTGATGAGGCATTTTAAGAACCTGTTTTTTTTCCAAGAAATCGGGACATACACACACGTTGAGGATATTGAAAACTAAGGCCACCTTTTATGTTATTTTCCTAGTTGCCTAAGGCCACCTGCAACGCGCCCGTGTTGGGGGCGTTCAGGCTTCCAGAACCCAATAATGGGGGCGTTCAGGCTTCTAGAACGCCAACAATGGGGGCGTTCTGGGCGAAGCATTAAAAATGGGGCGTGCCAGCGGGTCCCACGAACCTTTTGATTCCAAAGGTTATAAAAAAGGGGAAAAAAGTTAAACTTTCACCTACTTTTAAATATATACACATACTCAATTACATATTTTTAACACAACAATTCACCATCCTATTTTCTACGTACATATTCACAAATCAAACACACTTTCATCAACAATAGCTAACCCAAATCCAAGCTCCAATCCCAATTCAAATCAAATCCCAAATCCGAATGACATGTCGTACACCAACCTTATGTTATTTGGAACATCAAATACGGCTCGAGTAGCTCTCCCACAATTCGCAATCCGAATATGCCATCATACGGGATGTATCCACAACCCGACTACACTTCAGAACAAGCTTTTTGGGGATGAATCGTTTTCATGGCCCATGGGCCAGAACCAAGTAAGGAAAGCGGCTAGAAGTTCTGGTTCTTCCGACGCGCCGACTTTGTCATGTGGATCTACCTCGAAATAAAAAATGGATGAGATGATGGAGGGTATTGTCAACCACAAGAATGAAATGTTACACGCAAGGAAAAAAGCGGTTGACACCTTCACCCGAAATGAAAAACTCCGGATTGCTATGCAAGGTGTAACATTCTTTACACTCAATACCGAACACGTCACGGATCCTACCACCCCAAAGGCTTATAAGAGAATGAAGAAAACCATTCGGCAAGAGTTTCGGGAGTTCTATGAAGACGAAGACGACGAAGAAACCGGCTAGGAAGCCGAAAATGAAGATGAATATGAAGACTAGTTTAATTATTTGTACTTTTTTTTAGGACTAAATTGCAACTTTTAATTATTGTATTTTGTATTTCTAGGATTGTAACGTGTTTTTTCTGCAATGTAACATTTTTTTTAATTAGTAATGAATTACTTTGTTTTTTCTATATTATGTGTTTTAATTAAATTATATAAACTTTTATTTTATGTTTTATAAATAAAAAGAAAAAGAAACTAGTGGGACCTTGTGTGGGGCCTAGGGGGCAAAATTAAGCATTTTTGTTTTACCATTGCAAGAGATGGCGTGATGTGGTTGCTGACGTGGCGCCTAGAACGCCCTTATACCACTGCAGGTGGTCTAAAAATAAACTTCGTAATTATTGAGGATACTACATATGATGTTAAAGTGAGTTATAAATTGTGATAAGCTCTAAATGCCATAATCACCTTTAAAGTCAAATTGCACACACAATTACGTTAAAAATATATATTTGTCTCAAAAGGTAAACTCACAATATAATAGTTGTAAATACATTTCGATACTTATATATATATATATATATATGTATGTATGTATATATATATAACAAATTATACCTTTGTTTATAGATTTAAACTTGATACAAGAACCATAAGTGAAAAGGTTTAACAAATTATACCTTTGTTTATAGATTCAAACTTGATACAAGAACACTTGAATATAATACAATGATTGTTTTTTTCTTGATTGGAATAAAATCTAAGGTTTTTGAACATTGAGAAGTTGATAATTAGATAGAGGGTTTTTTCATAAAGGATTATATTTCTTGAGTAATGAAAACTCTGCCTCCTTTCTTCAATTTTTGCTTCTTTTATAATTGAAATTGTGAACTTCATCCGGTCATTGTAACCGGCACTTGCCTATTTCATAATTCACCTAAATAATACTTCTGCATCTTTTTCTTTGCTTTCTTTTCTTGTCTCTGCTTTAATAATAGTCTTCAATAATTCCGTGACATTGTCTTCGTTTTAATAATGATCTTCAATAATTCTTTCTTTTGAGAACATGACATCTTTTGACTTAGTCTTCGCTTTAATAATGAAAATGTGACATGAACTGTTAATAATTCTTTCCAATAATGGTCTTCAATAATTTGATCTTTTCTAATTCTTTTTTTTTACTGGTTCATATGGATTAAATTTTTTCTTTCTTCTATATAAATTTAATATAACTGGTTCATAATGATAAAGACTCTCTGTTGTTAATATAGACTTAGACTGGAAATATTAATTTTCTACTGGTTCATATAAATTATAATTTTTCTTTCTTTTACATAAATTCAATATGACTGGTTCATAATGATAAAGACTTTCTGTTGTTCATATAGACTTGGACTAAACCTGTTTTTATAAAATTGTGACTCTCATTAGGACTCGTTTTAATTTAATATAACATCATCGTAAGGATCTTGAACATCTTGGAGAAGGTCTTCACTTGGAGCGGGAGACTTCTTGATTTCATTTATAATCTTCTGTATATCTTCAGGTAATGAACACGCCCGAAGTCTATTAATAAATTCGGTATCTTGGATATTAGGAACTAGAGTAGAAGAGCTTGCTGATTGACTTAAACTTTCTTTATAAAATTCTGTTACTGCTTTAGCACTTGCTTTATCTTCATTAATCTTTTTCCACCATTTTACACTGAATTGTCTATATAGAAGAGGTGGACTTAGATCTTGAGCTTCTTGTTTTTTATAAGTAAACAATATAATCCATGGGAGCTTGAACATAATGGTGAATTGAAAGGTATAGTCAAAAGGAGAGAGATTCTCGTACTTATAGTAGAATTTGAACTTATTATACCCTTCTAAAACCTTTGCAGGAAAAGCTTCAGGAATGGTTCCCATATATCTAAACCACTTAATAAACCATCTTGGATATATATTAGAAAACTTGTCAGAAAAATATAAAAACCACGTATGATTAAAGCTTCTCAAAAGGAAAGCTTTAAACCATGCATCTTGATAATCATAATAATTATAGACATGGTATGATGGATATCCAGATAAAACTTTATGACTTTGATAATTTTGACTTTACTACAGTCTATAACGTTTGGGTTATTTGGGTTAGTAGTGTGTTCTATAATAACTGACCCAGAATTAACCAAAATGACATGATAATACTCTCTGGTTTGATAATCATTGTTATAAAAGTGGGAATTTTTTGGATATAGATATTCTAGAAGCAATTGAAAACCTTGACTCAATTTTTGTTCTTCAAATGGTTCTAGAATTTTAATGACTTGTCTGTTTGGGTTTATAGCATACTCATTTGAACTAGAAGAGGATCTTGATATAGTAGGGGATGGAGTAAGAGGTTTTCGCGGAGTTATAGGAGATTTCAGTAAATTTTTTAACTGGGCTAGAACTGAATAAGGGGGTCTAACTTTGTTAGAAAAAGGAGATACAAGTTCAAATTTATTCTGGTGTATAGGAAGGGATGGATAGTCTCTAGAAGAAGAAGAAGGAGATGGGTTCTTTTCCTTCTTTAGATTTGCTATAGATTGTCTTGTTAATATAATCTTCTTTCCAGACTCTGATTAACTGCTCATTTTCCCTGTAAAAATTCTCGTGATAAAAAGTCAGGTAGAGAATTGTTCTCTCCTTTAATAAACTCAATAGTAAAATCAAAGTTACTTAATATAGCTTGTCATCTAGCAAAAATTTGTTTAGAAATTAAATTCTTTATATCTTTTTCTAAAATATATTTTGTAGATAAGCAATCAATTCTTAATATAAAAGTTTTCATATATAAATCATCTTCAAATTTTTTAATATTTAGAACAATGCTTAAAATTTCTTTTTTAATGGTAGAATAGTTTTTCTGAGTTTCATTCCAAGAACCTGAATAAAACCTAACTAGTTGTTCACTTTCATTATCAGAATCATTATAAGAAAGTTTTTGTTTTAAAATGCCAGCATAATCTAAATCGCTTGCGTCTGTTTCAACTATAAGCTTAGCATTTGGATGATGTATAGTTAGACATGGTAAAAATTTTATTTTTTCTTTTATATGTCTTATTATTTTAGAATGTTCTTCTGTCCATGGTTTATGATTTTTCTTTAACCTATCATATAAAGGTTTACAAACAATTCCTAAATCTTTAAAGAAATCATGTATATAGTTTAAACATCCTAAAAATCTTTGTAATTGATTTTTATCTTTTATTTCATCAGTAAATTTGGTTGAAAATTCTAAACTCCTACCTAATGGTTTTATGGTTCCTTGAATTATATTATGTCCTAAAAATCTTATTTCTATTTGGAATAATGATCAATCTTAGTTGGAGAAACTGCTAATCCATTTTTGTATATAGTATCATAAAACGCATTTAAATGTTTAAAATATTGATCTATATTTTTTGAAAATATTAAAACATCATCGATATAAACTATTGCAAAATTTTCTAAAGGTAAAATTATATCATTCATTATATTTTGAAATTCAGATGGAGCATTACGTTCCACTCATAATGTCCAAAAGGGACATTAAAGCCTGCTTTATATTTATCTTCTTCTTTTATTTGAATTTGGCAAAATCTAGATTTCATATCAAACTTAGAAATTATTTTTGAATCATATAGCTTTTTAAATAAATCTTTTTTGTTTGGTATAGGATATCTAATCCATTCTAAAACTTTATTTAAAGGTTTATAGATTATGACTAACCTAGGTGCTCCTCTTTCTATTTCAGCATTGTATAACATAGAAAGCTGAACATGACCAAGGGGATTTTGATGGACGTATAAGTTTTTTGTCTAATAAATCTTGTATTTCTCTTTTACAATGTTGTTCTAATTCTATAGACATATGTATAGATTTTGATTTAGTAGGAATATTTTTCTCACTAAAGTCCTTAATATAGGGTAATCCTACTATATGTTGTTTTCTTTTTCAAAATGCATTAGGTATAGTTGCGCATATATTATTCTTAAATTTTTCTTTTAGTAGTTTTATTTTTGTTTGAATAGTTTTGTCTTTTAATTGATTGTATATTCTTTTGTCATTTATTTCACTTACTAAATATTCTACTTGTTTTTCTTGTTTTCTAATATATTTATTTCTTTGGTTATAACCAGGTGAACAAATTCAAAAGTTATATCTTTGTTTAAAACTTTAGTAGTTAATCCTTTTTCATCTACTGAGAAAGGATATGATTGTAATATAAATGGTTGTCCTAATATAAGTTGAGAGGTTAAATTTTTTACTAAAATTAATTGAGTATTATAACAATAATTGTCTTTACATATATGAACATTGGATAATTTGTAATTTATTTTTAATCTAGATTCACTTGCTGAATATAATTTTTCAGAGGACTTTTCAGAATATTGAGTTGAAATTAACCTTCTTGTATACAATTTAAATCTGCTCCTGAATCTAATAAAGCTGTTAGTGATAACTTAAAATTTTTATTGATAACTATTGTTAATTTTGTATACCACCTTTGATAATTATTGGGAAAAATAATGATCAAACTCAAGTTATAAATCTGAGGAGTCAAAATCTAACTTAGTTGTATTCAGGAAAAACTTAGTGATTTCCTGAGTCTGTGTTTCTGAGTCTGTGCTTCACAGACTGAAGAATTCTCACAGACCGAAAGCCGTGCTCTATTTGAAGTCTTATGAATTCATCATATGAAGAATGAAGATTGAAGACAGAAGACTTCACAGACTGAAGATCACAGACTGATGATCACAGATTGAAGATCACAGACTGTTAAGCACAGACTGAAGAGCACAGATTGAAGAACAAAAGTACAATCGTACAAAAGAAGTTCTTCTTTCCCTAGGCTACGGTACAACTGAAGAGATGTTTGAATAAAGTCAAACATTGAAGAAAGGTTTTCTTCTTAGCAAAGAAACCTTTTACCTTTTGCTTTTTCTATTTCCAAGAAAAGCAAAAAGGAAAGAGTGCAAAGTTGCCCAAGATGGAGTTGTTATCCCTTGGACAACTAACTGAGATGGATAATATAGAGTTGATACTCAACTCTATAAATAGCAGCTCAAAAGCACTTCAAACCAGTATCCAAGACAATTAGTATACAAGACCTTTAAGCTTAGGCTAAAAGCATTACCACACTAACTGATTAAGTTTGTAGTGATAATTGTATCATAGTATACTACTTGGATCGTATTCAAACAATCTGTGTGTTTGAATACTCCGTCTTACTTGTAAGACAAACCATTTATTGTGAATAAAACTTTAATTCATAATATAATCTGTGCTTTAATTAATCTTGTATTCCGCCTTAATTAATTAACCTATTTGATATAACTTAGATATAAACTAATATGTTAAATACTTGTTATTTAATCTGTATCTAAGTTTTGGGACCTTCAAGACCTAACAACTGGTATCAGAGCAAATAAAGATTTAATTATTAATTATATCTTTAACGATTAAAAGGAACCCAGTTTTATCAAACTTTCTTCAAAACCCATTTTCTCTACATTTTCTTCTTTGAAAAATGACTTCTTCTATTGCTATGGCTGGGAAGGGAATTCCAATCTTCAACGGTGTAAATTTTATCCACTGGAAATTGAAAGCTGAATGGTTTCTTGCTAGCATTCATGATGAAATGCTTAGAGTCATTTAGGAAGGACCCATTATTCCTGGCAGAATAGTTCCTGCAACTTTAGATGCAAATGGTATTATTTTGACACCTGAAAAATTTGTTGAGGCTACCAAAAATACCTGGACTGATCTGGACAGGCAACTATATGCATTAGATTTTAAGGCTAAATTCATTCTGGGCAATGCAGTTACTGAGCCTATCTTTGCTAAGATATCTGGCTGTAAAACTGCTAAAGCCATATGGGATATGTGTTGGGAAAAACAATGATCAAACCTAAGTTATAAATCTGAAGAGTCAAAATCTAACTCAGTTGTATTCAGGAAACTTAGTGAAATTCCTGAGTCTGTGTTTCTGAGTCTGTGCTACACAGACTGAAGAATTGTTTCTGAGTCTGTGCTGCACAGACTGAAGATCCTCACAGACTGAAAGCCATGCTCTTTCTGAAGACTTATAAATTCATCATCTGAAGAATGAAGATTGAATACAGAAGGCTTCACAGACTGAAGTTCACAGACTGAAGATCACAGACTGATGAGCACAGACTGAAGAGCACAGATTGAAGAATGAAAGTACAAATGTACAGGAGATATTCTTCTTTCCTTAGGCTAGATACAACTGATAAGATGTTTGAGAAAGGTCAAACATCATATAAAGGTTCTCTTCTCAGCAAAGAAACCTTTTACCTTTTTGCTTTTTCTATTTCCAAGAAAAGTAAAAAGGAAGGCGTGCAAAGTTGCCCAAGATGCATCTGTTATCCCTTGGACAACTATGTAAGCTGGATAATATAGAGTTACATCCAACTCTATAAATAGCAGTCCAAAAAGCACTGTTATTATCCAAGAAATTCAAGAGAATTAGTATACTAGACCTTTGAGCTTAGGCTAAAGCATTACCACACTTACTGTGAAGTTTGTAGTGATAACTGTATCTTTGTATACTACTTGGATCGTATTCAAACCATCTGTGTGGGTTTGAATACCTTGTCATCTTTGTGAGACAAACACTTTATTGTGAATAATACTTTGATTCATAATAAACTCTGTGTTAAAATTAATCTTGTTTTCCGCCTAGATTAATTTAAACTTGTTTGATATAAAACTTGGATATAAACTAACACGTTGAGATAACTGTTATTTAATCTGTATCTAAGTTTTGGGAACCTTGTGACCCAACAACTGGTATCAGAGCAAATAAAGATTTAATCTTTAACGATCAAAGGAACCCAGTTTATCAAACAATCATCTAAATCCATTTTTCTCTACATTTTCTACTTTGAAAAATGACTTCCTCTATTGCTATGGCTGGGAAGGGAATTCCAATCTTCAATGGTGTAAATTTTACCCACTGGAAATTGAAAGCTGAATGGTTTCTTGCTAGCATTCATGATGAAATGCTTAGAGTCATTCAGGAAGGACCCATTATTCCTGGCAGAATAGTTCCTGCTACTTTAGATGCAAATGGCACTATTTTGACACCTGAAAAATTTGTTGAGGCTGCCAAAAGTACCTGGACTGATCTAGACAGGCAACTATATGCATTAGATTTTAAGGCCAAATCCATTCTGGGCAATGCAGTTACTGAGCCTATCTTTGCTAAGATATCTGGCTGCAAAACTGCTAAAGCCATATGGGATATGCTAACTGACCAATATGATGGTGTAAGTTTAGTAGAATCCCAAAAGAAGAAGAATCTCATAAGAAATTATGAGAACTTCTCTGCTGGTCAAGGAGAGTCATTAACTGATATTCATACCAGATTTCAGATCTTAATCAATGATCTTGAAAGGTATAATATCATCAAGGGACAGTTTGAAATCTGTGCAAAATTTGTTGATGTCATTCCAAACACTTTTTCTGAAGTTATCACTTCATTAATTGTAAGTGAAAAATTGGAGACATATGATCTCTCTGGCTTGTTTGGACTTCTACTAAATTTTGAAGAAACCAAAGCCAGAAAGGATCTAAATGCCAAAAGAATTGCAAAAGATCCATCTGCTGCCCTAGTTGCAACAACAAGGAAAAATAGAGAACTTTTCTCTAGAGCAGATTACCATCTTACTCTTACAGACTCAGAATCAGATGATGAAACTGAGTCTCTAGAAGCTGAAATGGCATTGCTAGCCCAAAGGTTAGAAAAAGCAAGATTCAAAGGTTCAAAAGGAAGGCCAACTTTTGATCCTAAGAAAGCTACTTGCTATAAATGTGGGCAAGTTGGTCATATTTCTTCTGACTGCAGAGTGAAGATTGCAGAATCTTCAAATTCTGATAAGTGGGAAGAAAAGGCCAAGAAGTACAAGAAAAAGTACTTCAACTCCAAGAAAATTGGAGAGAAATAACAACCAAAGAAACTAGAGAAAGCTTTGGTTGTTGAACAATGGATAGATGAAGAATCTTCATCATCTGAGGATGATGAAGATATGTGCTTAATGGCTATCACAGAGAGCCAGTTTGACAAAGATGTCAAATTTGCAGAAAAGGCATGTGTTCATCCAGATTGGGACAGAGGATCTGCTTACAATGTAAATCATTTTAAACTTTACTATAGTGATGCAGAAAAACAGAAAATGTTTGAACACATTTATGTAGATTTTTTGAAAAGACTTGAGGAAATACAAGATTTAAAAACCAAACTCAGTCAAGTTCAAAAAGATCTACAATCAAAAGTGAATGAAATAAACCAAAATAAACAGTACAAACTTGAGCTTGATGCTCAATATGACCTTCTCAAAAAGATCAAGCTGGAAAAAGAAGCTTATAAAAACAAAGCTGATCATTATGAAAGGATCTGTAAATCTTGGTGTATTTCATCACTTAAAAATGTGGACTGTTTATCCAAACAGATTCCAGCTCAGATACAAGCGGTCATAGGTGACGAGTTTGATCTTAAAAGTCACATAAATTCAGAAATAAACTCAAAACCTACTATATTTGTACCTGAGATTTTACCTCATACTTTTAGTCATACTGTGGGAGACAAAGTTATATTGACAAATGCTTTTGTTAGACCAAAAATAGTTACTAAAGAACTAGTATATGAGACAGAGCCAGACTCTGAAGACACAGACTCAGAAATCTCAGTCTGTGAAACTTCTCAATCTGAACAGCTTGAACTTATAATCACTAATGAATCTTTAGAATCTATAGAACTTGAAAAGAAAAGATTTATAAAAGGCAAAGTTAATATTCCCACAGTACCATCTTTAAAAAGACAAAAAGAGTTAAAAGGAATCAAGAATAAACAGAAAGGTTACAATGTGTTTGAACCTTCCACATCTCAGTCTGTAACTGGTCCAGACAATAATATGCCAAATGATAAATCTAAAGGCATAAAACCAGTAACAAAGGAGTTAAAAAGATCTCAGTCTGTGAGATCTAACTGTCAGTCTGGAAAAATAAATTTTCAGTCTGGCAAACTTAACTCCAAATCTGTTAGTGTTAACACTCAGTCTGACTCTCAAAAGTCAAATCTTAACAACCAGACTAAGACCATTAAGCTGCTTAGTGAAAACTTAATGAAGTTAACCACAGATTTTAAAACATTTGTTGAGTCAAAACAAGAGTTTAACAGAGGATCTAGTGCAAATAATAACCCAAAATCCAAAAGGACCATCATGTTGAAAAGAAAATGTTACAACTGTGGAAATCTGGGACATGAAGGTATTAAATGCACAAAGTCCATTCTTAAACAGCCAAAGGCTGCTTTGATCAAACAAATGTCGTCTACAAACAACAAAATCAAAAATAGAGAGGTTAAAAGTCAACTTCACAGACTTAGCACCAAAACTGCTAAAGAATTGACTTCAACCAACTCTAAAGAACCCATCAAAAGATAGGTTCCCAAAAGTAACTAATTGATTTTGTTTGTCCTGTGCAGGGTAACAGCAAATGGTACCTAGACAGTGGATGCTCAAGACACATGACAGGTTCCTTGAAGAATCTGTCAGAGTTTGTAGAAGAAGAAGGACCTTCTGTCAAATATGGTGACAACTCTGTTGCCAAGATAAAAGGTTATGGTGTGGTGAAAGCTGGCAACATCAGAATAACAAAGGTTGCCTATGTTGAGGGATTAAAGCATAACCTGCTTAGTGCTAGCCAGATTTGTGATGATGATGGTGAAATCAGAATCAGAAAGAAGGCTGTTGTTATCTATAATTCCAAAGGCAAACCTATATTAGTTGCCAAAAGAGAAAGAGATATCTATCTCTTGGATCTTTCTTCTGCAGACAACAATGTAGAGACCTGTCTCTATACTCAGTCTGTGCCGGAACTAAGCTGGCTATGGCATAGGAGGTTATCCCACCTGAACTTCAAAAATATTAACCTCCTGTCAAAGAAGAAACTGGTTAGAGGTCTGCCTGATGTTACATTTGCAAAAGACAAACTTTGTCCTGCATGCACACTAGGGAAACAGACCAAGAACAATTTTCCATCCAAATTGTTAGCTACAATTGAACAACCACTGCATATGCTGCATATGGATCTGTTTGGACCTATGAGCATTAGCAGTTTGGGTGGAAAGAAGTATACACTTGTGGTTGTGGATGAATACACAAGGTATACTTGGGTCATCTTTCTTAAAGCTAAAAGTGATGCTCTTGAAGAGATTATTAATCTAATCAAGAGAGAAGACTTGCAGAAAGATGCACCTGTCAAGCAACTCAGGAGTGACCATGGTACAGAATTTAAGAATTCTACTCTCATTGAATTCTGTACTGACAAAGGCATTATTCAAAACTTTGCCTCTGTCAGAACTCCTCAACAAAATGGTGTTGCTGAGAGAAGAAATCGTACACTCATAGAAGCTGCAAGAACCATGTTATGCCATGGTCAAATGAAGGTTTATTTTTGGGCAGAAGCAGTTAACACTGCCTGTTATACCCAAAATAGATCTATTTTGGTCAAAAGGCATGGCAAAACGGCATATGAGTTGTATCATAAGAAGGTTCCAACCATCCATTACTTCCAGACCTTTGGTAGTAAATGCTATATTCTCAATCAAAGAGATCAATTAGCTAAGATGGAACCTAAATCTGATGAAGGAATTTTTGTTGGCTATTCATCTATCTCAAAAGCCTACAGAGTCTACAACAACAGAAGGAATAAAATTGAAGAAACCATTAATGTCACCTTTGATGCTTCCTCTGCTAATAATGAACATGTTTCTCAGTCTGATGTTCATTTGTTAGAAGATTTATCTGTTGTGGGATCTGAATCTCAAATCCCAGTTGTTGTTAACCAACAACAGGACTCTGAAAGTGATAATGAAGATGATTAACCTGCTCATTCTATGACAATACCTTCATCAACAAAAGATGAATCTATGTCCAGAGATTCAAATTCTTCTGATACATGTGTTCAGTCTGATAGTTTTCAGTCTGTGAACTCTACAGACTCAGACTTGCCCTGTGTAGAAGATGATGCAGAACTCAGTCCTGCTATTCTTCCACCAAATGAGAATGATTTACTATCAAATGATGAATCACTTCTGGGAGTCAAAGAACACAAGTATCATCCAATTACAGAAATAATTGGAGATTATGTTTCTGGTGTACAAACAAGAGCTAAAGTGTCAAACTTATCTACTGCAAATTTCTGTTTCTACACAAACTTCCTGTCAATCATTGAACCAAAGAAAGCTGAAGAAGCCTTGAAAGATGATGATTGGGTTGAAGCAATGCAGGAAGAGTTAACAGAATTTGACAGAAACAATGTTTGGACCCTAGTTCCTGCTCCAAAAGGGAAAACCATTATTGGAACAAAATGGGTTTACAGAAACAAAATGGACAAGGATGGAGTGATAATCAGAAACAAGGCAAGGCTAGTTGCTCAAGGCTACAAGCAGGAAGAAGGCATTGATTATGATGAAACATTTGCCCCTGTAGCCAGAATTGAAGCAATAAGGTTATTCTTGGCATATGCTGCATTCAAGGACTTCAAAGTCTATCAAATGGATGTCAAGAGTGCATTTCTGAATGGCAACCTACAGGAGGAAGTCTATGTGAAACAACCTCCAGGTTTTGTAAGTTCCACTTTTCCAAATCATGTCTATAAATTGCAGAAAGCACTATATGGGCTAAAACAACCTCCAAGAGCTTGGTATGACACCTTATCATCCTATCTTCTTAGTAATGACTTTACTAGAGGATCAATTGATAAAACTTTGTTCTTCAAAAGGAACAAGGCAGATGTCATACTAGTCCAAATCTATGTTGATGATATCATATTTGGGTCTACTGATGAAAAATTGTGTAAATGGTTTTCAAACTTAATGTCAAAACGGTATCAAATGAGTATGATGGGTGAATTAACATACTTTCTTGGTCTACAAGTACATCAGAAACCTGATGGTATCTTCATCAACCAAGGTAAATATGTCAAACCACTTATAGATAAGTTGGATAAGGACTGTTCAATTATGAAAACACCAATGAGCACTGCAGATAAGTTGGATAAGGATCAGTCTGGCAAGTCAGTCTGTCAAACCACTTATAGAGGTATGATAGGATCTCTACTATACCTCACTGCAAGTAGACCAGATATCATGTTCTCAACATGTTTGTGTGCTAGATATCAATCTGAACCTAAAGAATCGCATCTAAAAGCTGTAAAAAGGATTTTTAGGTACCTAAAAGGTACTCCTAACCTGGGGCTTTGGTATCCCAAAGACTCTGGTTTTGATCTAATTGGATATACAGATGCAGATTATGCAGGTTGTAAATTAGACAGGAAAAGCACTTCTGGTGGATGTCAACTGCTAGGTGGCAAACTAGTCAGTTGGTCAAGCAAGAAACAGAATTATGTTGCTACATCCACTGCAGAAGCAGAATATGTGGCTGCTGGTAGTTGCTGTGCTCAACTGCTGTGGATGCAACATCAACTAGCAGACTATGATTTGGTGTTTACAAAAACTCCAATCATGTGTGATAACCAAAGTGCCATTGCCATCACTGAGAATCCTGTGTTTCACTCCAGGACAAAGCATATTGAGATCAGACATCACTTTATCAGAGATTGTGCTGAGAAAGGTAAAGTGATTCTCAAATATGTGCCAACAAATGACCAACTAGCAGATATCTTTACTAAACCTCTTAATGAAGATAGATTTTTGTATCTGCTTGGTCAACTAGGAATGCTCAACCCCTAGTAAAATCTTGAATCTGTATGATTCAATTCTCAGTCTGTGTCTGCTTTTCAATCTGTATAACTGTATTCTCAGCTACATACAATCAAAAAGCACAGACAAAGAGATGTTTTTGTACATACTTTCTAAGAAAATACCAAAAAAGATTTTATACCTTATGTTATTTTCTCTCAGTCTGACTGATTATATGTTTCAGTCTGTGTACCTTCTTCCAGATTAGCTACACAGACTGACCATATTCATTCAGACTAGACCCTCTATTTTTGTGCTTTATTAATTCATAAGGTTAGTATTTTAGTACTATTAGTATTAATACTGCTAGTTACTTTTAGTAATGCTGGTTAATACTGATAAGACTTTTTAACACTGCCCCCATGAATTCGTATTTTAGCACTGCTGGTAAAGATTGGTACAATTAACACTGTTAATGTAGCAAGTTACTACTGTTAGTTAACTTTAGTACTGCTCACACCAGTTACCACTGTTAGTTAACTTTAGTACTGCTCACACCAGTTACCACTGTTAGTTAACTTTAGTACTGCCTTCGAAAGTTACTACTGTTAGTTAATTTTAGTACTGCTTTCACAAGTTAGTACTGTTAGCAATATCAATCTGTTACCACTGCTGGCACAAAAGTTTTTTTTTAAAATTCTGTTATTTTCTCTTAGTCTGTCTGCTATATGGCTCAGTCTGTGTGACGTCACTCAGACTCATTGCACAGACTGGTTTTATACACTCAGACTAAATTTTTTTTAATTTTAATATATTTATTTATTTATTATATTTTTTTTCATAAATAAACAACAATATCCTTGCATTTAATGCTTTAACCATCTTTATGGTAATAATCATTAAAAGTTTTGGCGCTTGTTGTCTATTTATCTGCTCAATACAAAAAGTGCACGTGCCTCAGCGCTACTGTTGCAGAAACAGGGATAAACCGTCCAAGTGGGTCCCATTTAACGGAAATTTAATTTCTACAAATACCCATTTATGTTTTCCTCCTTTCTTCTTCATTCGTACTTGCACACCAAAAACAAACAGAGTTTATAAACCTTAAAACGCTCAACCATTTTCAAAATCAATTTCTAAATTTTATTCAATGGCTGATCAATGGGTTTACACGGCACCTCCCAACATCGCTGCGGCTAAACCCTTCAAACAAGGGAAACAGGTAAAACTCTGTATCAACAATCAAGTAGCTACCATTTCCATCCCTGATTCGAAAAAGAATAAAGGGTTTGAGGAACTAACTGCTTTTATGTCTGCTCATCCATTAAGGAGAGCATTCTTTAACACAGTTCCTCAAATATACCCACATTTTTTAATGGAATGGTGGTATACTTGCTCCTCAAATAGTACCAATACTGCAATTACTGGTACTATTGATCATGGTAAACGGGCAGTTACCATTGATCAGGAGTTAATTAGGAATGTCTTAGACCTGCCTTTGGGAAATAATTTTGAACCTATTCCAACCAAAGAAGCAGCAAGGGCTTCTCTTACTTTGGTTGGATATACCAAAGAAAAAGGCACAATTTTGATGTCACGATTCACCCCCAAATGGAAATTTTTAATTTCTGGCATCATTAGAAGTCTAGGAGGAAAATCTGGTAGCACAGGGGAGCTCAATGAGTTTGAAACTCAACTGTTGAGCTCATTCATCACTGGTTTAAACATCAACTTTGCAGAGTTGTATTTTCAAGAAATTTTAAAACTGGTGAATGAGTCAAACAGAATTTTTAATGTACCTTTTATAAGGCTACTCTCCCTGTGCATCCAATCCAGGTTAACTGGGTCTGTATATATGTCCTTTAATAATAAAGTGGCAGATATACCAGTTCCCATGCTCACATATAAAGTGTTTAACCATCCGGTTCCACTTTCTGGAGCACCTATCACTGCTGCTATGCAGCACTGGATTGATCACCCATATGTTGCTTCTGCATCCATGGAGGGTGATGATTCAAGTGATAGTATGGGTAATAAGACCCAGGCTGTTGAAGATCGTGTGGCTGAAGCAGAGCACACAGACTCCGGGGATACAGACTCAACTCAGTCTGTGCACTTGAAGTCAGACTCAAACATTCCTGAGTCTGTTCCATCTTCAACAGAAGATGCAGGTAGTACTTCTTCTTCTTCTGAGGACATGGATACAGATCAACCTTCTTATCCTAGCCCATCCTCACCCACAAAAGAGAGTCACAAACAAACCAACCCAGATGAGTCACCACTCACTCTGGAGGAATCACCAGACTCAACCCCCAAAAGTATAGCACAAATGGAATCATCATCCATGGAACTGGATGTCAACAGAACACCTTCGAGTGCTGTAGACCATTCCATTACAGCTCTGCTAGAGTCTGTGGTGCCAATGGCTACCCAACTGACCCAACCTTCACCTAGTTTAGTCAGCTTGGATACCCACATTGCTGCTGCTACACTGACCCCTGTAGTAAGCATTGAAGAAGATGCTCCAATCCTGAGCACTACCAACCCCCTCCTTACCCCGCTCACAATGGCTGGACCCATATTGACCACTAGTCCTGCACTAGTTCACATTCCAGTGAGTCTTTTCTTACACCCCTCTTCACAGATCGACAATGCCCCAGTCATGTCACAAACTGAGGTACAGATCTCATCTTCTTTGCTCCATGATCTACCATCTTATCACCAGATGGTTAGTGAGGGCATACAAACTTCAACATCAGTTGCCAGTGATACTGTTCCATTACACCAGGAACTGTTTGAGGCAACAGGTGCTATCCTATCACCGGATTAGATCTGAGGGAACACCTACACAACTCAATGCCTATGATCGCTTTTCCATGCACAGGACACAGAGTGAGGCAAATAGTGCAACACCAAAAGATTCTAGTGATCTTGCTCAGTTTCAACATGAGTCAAGTGAGGAACACATACCATCACCCAATTCTAACCCCTCCAACCAGACCCAGTCTGTGCCTTCTAGTACACTTAATGATGTGCTTTCTGCCATCAACAGGTTGTCTGAATGGGTACAGACTGAGTTCAATAATAATAAGAAAGAGCTAGAGAAGATGAAGCATCTAGTCTCTACTATGGTGGATAAAGTGGATATGCTGGAGGAAAAGGTATCCAATAGGTTAGATGAAATGCAGACCACCCTCTCAAACTTGGTAGATGATGTCAAAAAGGGGGAGAAGATGAAGCATGGGTCTGCAGAAGCTAAAACCTCAAAAGATAAAGATTTAAATAATAAATCCTTAGATTTAGGAGGAGATAGCAGTGAGGGAGATGATGGAGATGATGGACCCGAAGGTGCTAGGGTGAAGTCTCAGACTGAAGCTCAGTCTCTGCCACAGACTAAAGATATGAGTGCACAGACTGAGGGGGAGCAAGAGAGATTGCAGTTAGGTGAACATGCTGAGATGGTTGCACAGACTCAGGGGGAGTCATCCATTGTCTTACACATAGACCCAATTGCAACTATCTCAACCCAAGGTCAGCTGGAGTTAAAAAGACCAAGGGAAGAAGAAGAAGAAGATGTTCAACCTCTGTTAATCAAGAAAGCCAGGAAAATGAAAAGAATGGCCAGGAGAATTCCTGAAAGGGATATCTTTGATTCCCAACCAAAAATGAAGGGGATCAAAACCTGGGACCAGTTCTTAAAGCTGGTAGAAGAACAGGACAATGATGGTGATGATGATGATGCCATCAATCCTGACTGCAGTTCTGAGTCTGAAGTTTTCAGAAGATCAGATGATGATGAAGATGATGCTACTTTTGGAGGTGTAGGTGAAGGAGCCTCAAAAGTCAAGACTGGAGAGTCTCAGTCTGTGCCTTCTGAACCTGCACAAACTGAGACACAGCATCAATCACAGACTCAGAGCTCAGAGCAACCAGCAGCAAGCACTGATGTTCTAATTATCAGTGCTGAAGCCATTCAAGCTGAAGCCTGTCCTGCTAGACCAACCACATCAACCAGAACACTACCTCCAGGTAGAAGTGAGATTGAAGACAGAATGCAATGGAGAAGTGCTCATCTGATAAGCACTTATCCTGGGTCAAGCTCTACCATGGAAGAAGTAATGGATAAGGGTAAGGGCAAGGAGATTGCCTTATCCAAGCAGGAAAGATTAAGCAAGATCAAGAAGATGGTGGATGATCATGCTGCTGGAACAAGAAATCCTGAACTGTCAAATCTACAGGATGAGCTCTTGCAACAAGAAGCTACTGCTCAAGGTATGACCTTATCCGAATACTTAAATGTATTATCAATTGAAGAGCAGAAGCTGAAGGAAGCAAGATTTGTTGACATGCTCTCCAAAGAGTTAGAAGATGAAAGTTGTTCACAGACTCAGATCAGAATGAGTCAAGTTGAGCAACAGATCAAAGAAGATGAAGAGCTGTCAATAAGATTACAGAAGATAGAGAGCCTGAAACCAAAGCTACAAGCCACTTTCCAAAAGTCAAAGCTCAAGCAGAAGATCAGAGAATGTCATCTGAACAAGATTGGACAGAAATTAAAGCTGGAGCTGACGTTGACCAAGAGCAAGAAGATGGTATGGGTGGATGAACTGTACACTCTAGGGCTTAAGGAATGGCAATCCATTGCCAATCTTTTGAAGAGTGCAGCTGACAAGGATCTGAAGAAAGAAGTTCTGGATGAGCTATCTTACCTGATTGAGCTAGTTCTCAGTCTGGGGCTCATCTCAGAAGAAGAGTACAAGTTGTTTTGCATAGCAAACAATTTTGTAATCAAGAAGAAGTCAGTTGGGTTATCCACAGAGAATGAGCAGAGAAGGGAGCATCTTCTACCCAAAGGTATTGTTTTCATAGATAGATCTTATGTACAGACTGACAACATTGAAGGTCTTGCTATAGAGATATCAATGGGATAGAGTGCTTCCAGGATCAAAATGGACTATATAGAGAGTCTCTGCTACACTGCATTGCCCTGCTGAAGGAATGTAAACATTCTCAAGCCAGACCATTCAGAAGAAGACTGATCAGCTGGTTATTCAACAACCTTTCCCAACTCAGGATGATGATTGGACTTGAAGATATCTGCAAGAAGATCATCCTAGAGTATCAAGAATTTGAAGACAAATCTGATAAGGAAATGGAAGAACTGTTGAAGAGGAAAGTGGAAAAGATGAAAGAGATCAGGGCTCAGAGAAAGGATTGAAGATTGTTAGATTTTTGATTTACAATCTTATGTAATAATTGTAATATTTTTGTGAACTAACTGTGATTCTGACTTTATATATATAAGTCTTGATCCATATGTTATGATTCACCTTAGTATTTATTATTTCTCTATTATCTTTTGTAAATAGATTTTGACATCATCAGATAGGGGGACATTGTTGGGAAAAACAATGATCAAACCTAAGTTATAAATCTGAAGAGTCAAAATCTAACTCAGTTGTATTCAGGAAACTTAGTGAAATTCCTGAGTCTGTGTTTCTGAGTCTGTGCTACACAGACTGAAGAATTGTTTCTGAGTCTGTGCTGCACAGACTGAAGATCCTCACAGACTGAAAGCCATGCTCTTTCTGAAGACTTATAAATTCATCATCTGAAGAATGAAGATTGAATACAGAAGGCTTCACAGACTGAAGTTCACAGACTGAAGATCACAGACTGATGAGCACAGACTGAAGAGCACAGATTGAAGAATGAAAGTACAAATGTACAGGAGATATTCTTCTTTCCTTAGGCTAGATACAACTGATAAGATGTTTGAGAAAGGTCAAACATCATATAAAGGTTCTCTTCTCAGCAAAGAAACCTTTTACCTTTTTGCTTTTTCTATTTCCAAGAAAAGTAAAAAGGAAGGCGTGCAAAGTTGCCCAAGATGCATCTGTTATCCCTTGGACAACTATGTAAGCTGGATAATATAGAGTTACATCCAACTCTATAAATAGCAGTCCAAAAAGCACTGTTATTATCCAAGAAATTCAAGAGAATTAGTATACTAGACCTTTGAGCTTAGGCTAAAGCATTACCACACTTACTGTGAAGTTTGTAGTGATAACTGTATCTTTGTATACTACTTGGATCGTATTCAAACCATCTGTGTGGGTTTGAATACCTTGTCATCTTTGTGAGACAAACACTTTATTGTGAATAATACTTTGATTCATAATAAACTCTGTGTTAAAATTAATCTTGTTTTCCGCCTAGATTAATTTAAACTTGTTTGATATAAAACTTGGATATAAACTAACACGTTGAGATAACTGTTATTTAATCTGTATCTAAGTTTTGGGAACCTTGTGACCCAACAATATGCTAACTGACCAATATGATGGCGTAAGTTTAGTACAATCCCAAAAGAAGAAGAATCTCATAAGAAATTATGAGAATTTCTCCGCTGGTCAAGATGAGTCATTAACTGATATTCATACCAGATATCAGATCTTAATCAATGATCTTGAAAGGTATAATATCATCGAAGGACAGTTTGAAATCTGTACAAAATTTGTTGATGTCATTCCAAACACTTTTTCTGAAGTCATTACTTCATTAGTTGTAAGTGAAAAATTGGAGACATATGATCTATCTGGCTTGTTTGGACTTTTGTTAAATTTTGAAGAAACCAAAGCCAGAAAAGATCTAAATGCCAAAAGGATTGCAAAAGATCCATCGACTGCCCTAGTTGCAACAACAAGGAAAAATAGAGAACTTTTCTCTAGAGCAGATTACCATCTAACTCTTACAGACTCAGAATCAGATGATGAAACTGAGTCTATAGAAGCTGAAATGGCATTACTAGCCCAAAGGTTAGAAAGAGCAAGATTCAAAGGTTCAAAAGGAAGGCCAACTTTTGATCCTAAGAAAGCTACTTGCTATAAATGTGGGCAAATTGGTCATATTTCTGCTGACTGCAGAGTGAAGATTACAGAATCTTCAAGTTCTGATAAGTGGGCAGAAAAGGCCAAGAAGTACAAAAGAAAGTACTTCAACTCCAAGAAAATTGGAGAGAAACAGCAACCAAAGAAACTAGAAAAAGCTTTGGTTGTTGAACAGTGGGTTGATGAAGAATCTTCATCATCTGAGAATGATGAGGATATGTGCTTAATGGCTATCACAGAGAGCCAGTTTGACAAAGATGTCAAATTTGCAGAAAGAGCATGTGTTCATTCAGATTGGGACAGAGGATCTGCTTACAATGTAAATCATTTCAAACTTTACTATAGTGATGCAGAAAAATAAAAAATGTTTGAACACATTTATGTGGACTTTTTGAAAAGACTTGAGGAAATACAAGATTTAAAAACTAAACTCAGTCAAGTTCAAAAAGATCTACAGTCAAAAGTGAATGAAATAAGCCAAAATAAACAGTATAAACAGGAGCTAGATGCTCAATATGATATTCTCAAAAGGATCAGTCTGGAAAAAGAAGCTTATAAAAACAAAGCTGATCATTATGAGAAGATCTGTAGATCCTGGTGTATTTCATCACTTAAAAATGTGGACTGTTTATCCAAAGAGATTTCAGCTCAGATACAAGCGGTCATAGGTGATGAGTTTGATCTTAAAAGCCATGTACTTTCTGAAATAAACTCAAAACCTACTATATTTGTACCTGAAATTTTAGCTCATACTTTTAGTCATACCGTGGGAGATAAAGTTATATTGACAAATGCCTTTGTAAGATAGAAAATAGTTGCTAAAGAACTAGTATATGAGACAGAGCCAGACTCTGAAGACACAGACTCAGAAATTTCAGTCTGTGAAACTTCTCAATCTGAATTGCCTGAA
Organism: Gnaphalium uliginosum; assembly: GCA_963930675.1. Taxonomy (NCBI): domain Eukaryota; kingdom Viridiplantae; phylum Streptophyta; class Magnoliopsida; order Asterales; family Asteraceae; genus Gnaphalium; species Gnaphalium uliginosum. The sequence goes on along the minus strand of OZ005680.1, from coordinate 34,159,550 downwards.
CTTATAATCACTAATGAATCTTTAGAAACTATAGAACTTGAAAAGAAAAGATTTGTAAAAGGCAAAGTTAGTATTCCCACAGTACAATCTTCAAATAAACAAAAAGAGGTAAAAGGAATTAAGGATAAACAGAAAGGTTGCAATATGTTTGAACCTTCCACATCTCAGTCTGTAGCTGGTCCAGACAAAAATATATCAAAAGTCAAATTTAAAGGCATAAAAAGCAGCAATAAGGGAGTTAAAAAGATCTCAGTCTGTGAGATCTAACTGTCAGTCTGGAAAAATCAATTTTCAGTCTGGTAAACTTAACTCCAAATCTGTTTGTGTTAACTCTCTGTCTGACTCTCAAAAGTCTATTTTTAACAATCATACTGAGACCATTAAGCTGCTTAGTGAAAACTTAATGAAGTTAACCATAGATTTTAAAACATTTGTTGGACAGAGAATTTAAAGTAAATAATAACCCAAAATCCAAAAGGACCATTATGTTGGACAGAAAATGTCACAACTGTGGAAATCTGGGACATGAGGGTATTAAATGCACAAAGTTCATTTTAAACAACCAAAGGTTGCTTTGACTAAACGAATGACAACTACAAATGACAAAGTCAAAACTAGAGAGGTTAAAAGTCAACTTTACATGCTTGGTTCCAACAAAGCTGCTAAAGAATTGACTTCAACCAACTCTAAAGAACCCATCAAAAGATGGGTTCCCAAAAGTAACTAATTGATTTTGTTTGTCTTGTGCAGGGTAACAAAAAGTGGTACCTAGATAGTGGATGCTCAAGACACATGACAGGTTCTTTAGAGAATTTGTCAGAGTTTGTAGAAGAAGAAGGACCTTCTGTCAAATATGGTGACAATTCTGTTGCCAAGACAAAAGGTTATGGTGTGGTGAAGGCTGGCAACATCAGAATATCAAAGGTAGTCTATGTTGAGGGATTAAAGCATAACCTGCTTAGTGCAAGCCAAATTTGTGATGATGACAGTGAAATCAGAATCAGAAAGAAGGTTGCTGTTATCTATAATTCCAAAGGCAAACCTGTGTTAGTTGCCAAAAGAGAAAGAGATATTTATCTCTTGGATTTTTCTTCTGCAGACACAAATGTAGAGACATGTCTCTATACTCAGTCTGTGCCAGAACTAAGCTGGCTATGACATAGGAGATTATCCCACCTGAACTTCAAAAACATTAACCTCCTGTCAAAGAAGAAACTGGTTAGAGGTCTGCCTGATGTTACATTTGCAAAAGACAAAATTTGTCCTGCATGTACACAAGGGAAACAGAACAAGAACCATTTTCCATCCAAATTGTTAGCTACAATTGATCAACCACTGCATATGCTCCATATGGATCTATTTGGACCCATGAGCATTGGCAGTTTGGGTGGAAAGAAGTATGCACTTGTGGTTGTGGATGAATACACAAGGTATACTTGGGTCATCTTTCTTAAGGCAAAAAGTGATGCTCCTGATGAGATTATTAATCTAATCAAGAGAGAAGAATTGCAGAAAGATAAACCTGTCAAGCAACTCAGGAGTGATCATGGTACAGAATTTAAGAATTATACTCTCATTGAATTATGTACTGACAAAGGCATTATTCAAACTTTGCCTCTGTCAGAACTCCTCAACAAAATGGTGTTGCTGAGAAAAGAAATCGTACACTCATAGAAGCTGCAAGAACCATGTTATGCCATGGTCAAATGAAGATTTATTTTTAGGCAGAAGCAGTTAACACTGCCCGTTATACCCAAAATAGATCTATTTTGGTCAAAAGGCATGGCAAAACTGAATATGAGTTGTATCATAAGAAGGTTCCAACCATCCATATTTCCAGACCTTTGGAAGTAAATGCTATATTCTCAATCAAAGGGATCATTTAGCAAAGATGAAACCTAAGTCTGATGAAGGAATTTTTGTTGGCTATTCATCTATCTCAAAGGCTTACAGAGTCTACAACAACAGAAGGAATAAAATTGAAGAAACCATCAATGTCACCTTTGATGTTTCCTCCGCTAATAATGAATATGTTTCTCAGTCTGATGTTCATTCATTAGAAGAATTATATGTTGTGGGATCTGAATCTCAAATCCCAGTTGTTGCTCACCAACAACAGGACTCTGAAAGTGATAATGAAGATGCTCAACCTGCTCATTTAATGACAATACATTCATCAACTGAAGATGAATCTGTGTCCAGAGATTTAAGATCTTCTGATACAAGTGTTCAGTCTGGTAGTCTTCTGTCTGAGAACTCTACAGACTCAGACTTGCCCCCTGTTGAAGATAATGCAGAACTCAGTCCTGTTATCCTTCCACTAAATGGAAATGATTTATCATCCAATGGTAAATCATCTCTAGGCGTCAAAGAACACATGTATCATCCAATTGAAGAAATAATTGGAGATTATGTTTCTGGTGTACAAACAAGGGCTCAAGTGTCAAACCTATCTACTACAAATTTCTATTTCTACACAAACTTCCTGTCAATCATTCATTGAACCAAAGAAAGCTGAAGAAGCATTGAAAGATGATGATTGGGTTGAAGCAATGCAGGAAGAGTTAACAGAATTTGAAAGAAATAATGTTTGGACCCTAGTTCCTGCTCCAAAAGGCAAAACCATTATTGGAACTAAATGGGTTTACAGAAACAAAATGGACAAGGATGGAGTGATAATCAGAAACAAGGCAAGGCTAGTTGCTTAAGGTTACAAGTAGGAAGAAGGCATTGACTATGATGAAACATTTGCTCCTGTAGCCAGAATTGAAGCAATAAGGTTATTCTTGGCATATGCTGCATTCAAGGACTTCAAAGTTTATCAAATGGATATCAAGAGTGTATTTCTGAATGGTAACTTACAGGAGGAAGTCTATGTGAAACAACCTTCAGGTTTTGTAAGTTCAACTTTTCCAAATCATGTCTATAAATTAAAGAAAGCACTATATGGACTAAAACAAGCTCCAAGAGCTTGGTATGACACTTTATCGTCTTATCTTCTAACTAATAACTTTACTAGAGGATCAATTGATAAAACTTTGTTCTTCAAAAGGAACAAGGCAAATGTCATAGTAGTCCAAATATATGTTGATGATATCATATTTGGGTCTACTGATGTAAAATTATGTAAATGGTTTTCAAATTTAATGTCAAAACAGTACCAAATGAGTATGATGGGTGAATTAACATACTTTCTTGGTCTGCAAGTACATCAGAAACCTGATGGAATCTTCATCAACCAAGGCAAATATGTTAATGACCTACTCACTAAATATTCTTTAAAAGACTGTTCAATAATGAAAACACCAATGAGCATTGCAGATAAGTTGGATAATGATCAGTCTGGCAAGTCAGTCTGTCAAACCACTTATAGAGGTATGATAGGATCCCTACTATATCTCACTGCAAGTAGACCAGATATCATGTTCTCAACATGTTTATGTGCTAGATATCAATCTGAACCTAAAGAATCACATCTCAAAGCTGTAAAAAGGATTTTTAGGTACCTAAAAGGTACTCCTAACCTGGGTCTTTGGTATCCCAAAGACTCTGGTTTGATCTAATTGGATATACAGATGCATATTATGCAGGTCGCAAATTAGACAGGAAAAGCACTTCTGGTGGATGTCAACTAATAGGTGGAAAACTAGTCAGTTGATCAAGCAAGAAACAGAACTCTGTTGTTACATCCACTGCAGGAGCAGAATATGTAGCTGCTTGTAGTTGTTGTGCCCAATTGCTGTGGATGCAATAACAACTAGCAAACTATGATTTGGAGTTTACAAGAACTCCAATCATGTGTGATAACCAAAGTGCCATTGCCATCACTGAGAATCCTGTATTTCACTCCAGGATAAAGCATATTGAGATCATCACTTTATCAGAGATTGTGCTAAGAAAGGTAAAGTGATTCTCAAATATGTGCCCACAAATGACCAACTAGCAGATATCTTTACGAAACCTTTGATTGAAGATAGATTTTTGTATCTGCTTGGTCAACTAGGTATGCTCAACCCCTAGTAAAGCTTTTGAATCTGTGTGATTCAACTCTCAGTCTGTGCATGTCTTTCAATCTGTATGTCTGTATCTTCAGTTACATACAACCAAAAAGCACAGAACTTAAAGAAAATACCAAGAAGATTTTATAATTCTGTTATTTTCTCTCAGTCTGTCTAGTATATGGTTCAGTCTGTGTGACGTCATCCAGACTCACTGCACAGACTAACAATATACACTCAGACTGGGCTCTTTTTCTTTTTACTTTAATTTATCTTATTTTTATTTTTATTTTTATTTTTACTTTTATTTTATTTTATTAATAAAAATAAATAAACAACAATATCTTTGCATTTAATGCTAATACCATTTTTATGGTAATAATCATTAAAAGTTTTGACGCTTGTTGTCTATTTATCTGCTCAATACAAAAAGTGCACGTGCCTTAGCTTTACTGTTACAGAAAAATGGATAAACCGTCAAGTGGGTCCCATTTAACGGAAATTCAATTTCATTAAATACCCATTTCTGATTTCCCCCTTTATCTTCACTTGTACTTGCACACCAAAAATACACAGAGTTTGTAAACCCTAACCTAAATCGCTCAACCGTTTTCGAAATCAATCTCAAGAAATCATCATTAAAAATGGTTGATCAATGGGCTTACACTGCACCTGTCAACATCGTTGCGGCTAAACCCTTGAAACAGGGTAAACAGGTAAAACTCTGTACTAATAACCAAGTAGCTATCATTTCCATTTCTGATTCTAAAAAGAACCAAGGATTTGAGGAACTAACAAACTTTATGTCTGCTCATCCTTTAAGGGCAGCATTTTCAACACAATTCCTCAAATATATCCTAATTTTCTTATGGAATGGTGGTATACTTGCTCTTCAAATAGTACCAATACTGCAATTACTGGTACTATTGATCATGGTAAACGGGCAGTTACCATTGATCAAGAGCTAATTAGGAATGTCTTAGACTTGCCTTTGGGAAATAATTTTGAACCCATTCCAACTAAAGAAGCAGCAAGGGCTTCTCTTACTTTGGTTGGATATACCAAAGAAAAAGGCACCATCTTGATGTCAGGATTCACCCCCAGATTGAAATTTTTAATCTCTGGCATCATTAGAAGTCTAGGAGGTAAATCTGGTAGCACAGGAGAGTTAAATGAGTTTGAAACTCAACTGTTGAGCTCATTCATCACTGGTTTAAACATCAACTTTGCAGAGTTGTATTTTCAAGAAATTTTGAAATTGGTGAATGAGTCAAACAGAATTTTTAATGTACCTTTTATAAGGCTACTCTCCCTGTGCATCCAATCCAGGTTAACTGGGTCTATATATATGTCCTTTAATAATAAAGTGGTAGATATACCTGTTCCTGTGCTCACATATAAAGTGTTTAACCATCCGGTTCCACTTTCTGGAGCACCTATCACTGCTGCTATGCAGCACTGGATTGATCACCCATATGTTGCTTCTGCATCCATGGAGGGTGATGATTCAAGTGATAGTATGGGTAATAAGACCCAGACTGTTGACGAACGTGTGGCTGAAGCAGAGCACACAGACTCCAGGGATACAGACTCAACTCAGTCTGTGCACTTGGAGTCAGACTCAAACATTCATGAGTCTGTTCCATCTTCAACAGAAGATGCAGGTAGTACTTCTTCTTCATCTGAGGACATGGATATAGATCAACCTTCTTATCTTAGCCCATCCTCACCCACAAAAGAGAGTCACAAACAAACCAACCCAGATGAGTCACCACTCACTCTGGAGGAATCACCAGACTCAACCCCCAAAAGTATAGCACAAATGGAATCATCATCCATGGAACTGGATGTCAACAGACCACCTTCCAGTGCTGTAGACCATTCCATTACAGCTCTGCTAGAGTCTGTGGTGCCAATGGCTACCCAACTGACCCAACCTGAACCTAGATTAGTCAGCTTGGATACCCACATTACTGCTACTACACTGACCCTTGTAGTATGCATTGAAGAAGATGCTCCAATCCTGAGCACTACCAACCCCCTCTTTACCCCACTCACAATGGCTGAACCCATATTGACCACTAGTCCTGTACTAGTTCACATTCCAGTGAGTCTTTCCTTACACCCCTCTGCACAGATCGCCAATGCCCCAGTCATGTCACAGACTGAAGCACAGATCTTCACTTCTTTGCTTAATGATCTACCATCTTATCACTAGATGGTTAGTGAAGGCATACCAACCTCCACATTCGTTGCCAGTGATATTGTTCCTTTACACCAGGGACTATTTGAGGCAACAGATGTAACACAATCATTTTCCAGTGATGTCTTATCCTATCACCGGATTCGATCTGAGGGAAACACAACTACACCACTCAATGCCTATGATCGCTTTTCTATGCACATGACACAGAGTGAGGCAAAGAGTGCAACACCAAAAGATTCCAGTGATCTTGCTCAGTTTCAACATGAGTCAAGTGAGGAACACATACCATCACCCAATTCTAACCCCTCCAACCAGACCCAGTCTGTGCCTTCTAGTACACTTAATGATGTGCTTTCTGCCATCAACAGGTTGTCTGAATGGGTACAGACTGAGTTCAATAATAATAAGAAAGAGCTAGAGAAGATGAAGCATCTAGTCTCTACTATAGAGGAAAAGGTAGACATGCTGGAAGAAAAGGTATCCAATAGGTTAGATGAAATGCAGACCACCCTCTCAAGCTTAGCTGCTGATGTCAAAAAGAGGGAGAAGATGAAGTTTGGGTCTGCAGAAGCTAAAACCCCAAAAGATAATTCACTAAATAATAAATCCTTAGATTTAGGGGGAGATAGCAGTGAGGGAGATGATGGACCCGAAAGTGCTAGGGTGAAGTCTCAGACTGAAGCTCAGTCTGTGCCACAGACTGAAAACATGAGTGCACAGACTGAGGGGGAGCCAGAAGGTTTGCAGGCAGGTGAACACATTGAGATGGTTGCACAGACTCAGGGGGAGTCAACTATTGTCTTACACATAGACTGAATAGCAACTATCTCAGGCCTAGGTCAGATGGAGATGAAAAGACCAAGGGAAGAAGAAGATGAAGATGTTCAACCTCTACGAATCAAAAGATCCAGGAAAATAAAAAGAATGGCCAGGAGGATTCCTGAAAGGGATATCTTTGATTCCTAACCAAAGATGAAGGGGATCAAGACCTGGGATCAATTTGTGAAGCTGGCAGAAGAACAGGACATTGATGGTGAAGATGATGATGCCATCAATCCTGATTGCAGTTCTGAGTCTGAGGTATTTAGAAGATCAGATGATGATGAAGATGATGCTACTTTTGGAGGTGTAGATGAAGGTGCCTCAAAAGTCAAGACTGGAGAGTCTAAGTCTGTGCCCTCTGAACCTGCACAGACTGAGACACAGCATCAGACACAGACTCAGAGCTCAAAGCAACAAGCAACAAGCATTGATGCTCCAATCATCAGTGCTGAAGCCATCCAAGCTGAAGCCAACCCTGCTAGTCCAATCACAACAACCAGAATACTGCCTCCAGGTATAAGTGAACTTGAAGACAGAATGCAATGGAGAAGTGCTCATCTGATAAGCACATATCCTGGGTCGAGTTCTACTATGGAAGAAGTTGATAGGGTTAAGGGTAAGGGCAAGGAGATTGCCTTATCGAAGCAGGAAAGGTTAAGCAAGATCAAGAAGATGGTGGATGATCATGCTGCTGAAACAAGAAATCCTGAACTGTTAAATCTAAAGGATGAACTCTTGCATCAAGAGGCTACTGCTCAAGGTATGATTTTAACTGAATACTTAAATGTATTATCAATTGAAGAGCAGAAGCTGAAGGAAGCAAGATTTGTTGACATGCTCTCCAAAGAATTAGAAGATGAAGGTTGTTCACAGACTCAAATCAGAAGGAGTCAAGTTGAGCAACAGATCAAAGAAGATGAAGAGCTGTCAATAAGATTACAGAAGATAGAGAGCCTGAAACCAAAGCTACAAGCCACTTTCCAAAAGTCAAAGCTCAAGCAGAAGATCAGAGAATGTCATCTGAACAAGATTGGACAGAAATTAAAGCTGGAGCTGACGTTGACCAAGAGCAAGAAGATGGTATGGGTGGATGAACTGTACACTCTAGGGCTTAAAGAATGGCAATCCATTGCTAATCTTTTAAAGAGTGCAGCTGACAAAGATTTGAAGAAAGAAGTTCTGGATGAGCTATCTTACCTGATTGAGTTAGTTCTCAGTCTGGGGCTCATTTCAGAAGAAGAATACAAGTTGTTCTGCATAGCAAACAACTTTGTAATAAAAAAGAAGTCAGTTGGGTTATCTACAGAGAATGAGCAGAGAAGGGAGCATCCTCTACTAAAAGGTATCATTTTTATCGATAAATCCTATGTCCAGACTGACAATATTGAAGGTCTGTGCTACAGAGATATCAATGGGATAGAGTGCTTCCAGGATCAAAATAGACTGTATGGAGAGTCTCTGCTACATTGTATTGCCCTGCTGAAGGAATGCAAACATTCTCAAGCCAAGCCATTTAGAAGAAGACTGATTAGCTGGTTATTTAACAACCTTTCCAAGATCAGGATGATGATTGGGTTTGAAGACATCTGCAAGAAGATCATCCTGGAATATCAAGAATTTGAAGAAAAATCTGATAAGGAAATGGAAGTATTGTTGAAGAGGAAAGTGGAAAAGATCAAAGAGATCAGGGCTCAGAGAAAAGATTGAAGATTGTTAAATTTATGCCCAAGATTGAGCTGTTATCCCTTGGACAACTAACTGAGCTGGATAATATAGAGTTGATACTCAACTCTATAAATAGCAGCTCAAAAGCACTTCAAACCAGTATCCAAGACAATTAGTATACAAGACCTTTAAGCTTAGGCTAAAAGCATTACCACACTAACTGATTAAGTTTGTAGTGATAATTGTATCATAGTATACTACTTGGATCGTATTCAAACAATCTGTGTGTTTGAATACTCCGTCTTACTTGTAAGACAAACCATTTATTGTGAATAAAACTTTAATTCATAATATATTTTGTGCTTTAATTAATCTTGTATTCCGCCTTGATTAATTAACCTGTTTGATATAACTTAGATATAAACTAATATATTAAATACTTGTTATTTAATCTGTATCTAAGTTTTGGGACCTTCAAGACCTAACAAAAATTTACTTTCTTTATTATATTTATTTTCGGTTCATTTTCTGGCTTTTCTTCATATAAAGATTTTTCGTTACTTTCTATTTTTTCTATTCTTTGTTTTAAAATTTTTATTTCTAGTTTTACAGTATTAAGCTCTTCCTGTAATTCTGGAATTGTTATAGGATTTATATTTTTGTTAAATCTTTTACATATTTCATTAAAATTATATTCTTGCTTATGATCTAAAGATTTTTCTTCTTTATTATTTAATTTTTCTTCTAACTTCTGAAAATATACCTTTTTTATATCCCTATCTTCTATTTTATTTATTAAATCTATTAATTGTTCTATTTCACTATCTTTAGTTATAACATTAATTGATTTATAGTCACAATTACAATTTCCTATACATTCACATATTTCAAATTCAATACTAGAGGTATTTTCTTCCAAAACAATTATATCATTTTCACTATAATCTGATATACTAGATTCGCTTGAACTATCTCTTATAATTAACATACTAATTTATTTTTTAAGCTCATTTGATATATCTAACTCATTTATTTTCTTTTTAACATAACAGTCTTTTGCCATATGGCCATTCCTACCACATTTATAACATATTATAATGTCTTTCTGTTTACTTTGGTTAAAAGTTTTATACGGAAATTTTCTTTTTCCTTTAAACTTGTTTTTTCTATAATCATCTCTTTTTTCATATTCTTGTTCTTTTTTATAATGTTTTTTGTATTTACTTTTATGTCTGTATTTAATTTTTTTAGAACTAGAGGGAGGTAATTTTAAAGATTCATAACCATATTGTTGACAGAAATCTCCTAATTCTTGTCTAGAATTAACGTCTTCTTTCTTAATTTTGGCTTTTAATTTTAAATCTGAACATATAGCTAATCCTTCTTGATTAACATAATTTATAATTTCTCCATACGTTAATTCTTTGTAAGGTATATTATTATTATAATCATGACTTAACTTATTTCTAATTCTTTCAATAACTTAGGTAAACCTGCTATAAAGATTTCTTTCCAATATGCTTCTTTACAATCCGGTCTAGTCATTACTTTAGCCAAAAATACATCTTTATACCATCTAAAGTCTTGTAATTTTCTACATGTTAGATTTAATAATATAGATGAGTTTCTTTCTTGATAAGCTGTTGGATTTCCCACATAATTTTTTAATATAGCATATATTAACGTATTCATCATATCATTTATTTGTGATTGACTTGTTTGACCATTTTCATTTTTAATTATAGTCTTTTTTGCATTTAATATATCATTTTTTTCTTCTTGAGTTACATAAGATATAATCATTTGTGCTACCTTAAATTCAGTATTCTCATTTGATTTATATGCAGTAGCTGCCATAGTCATTTCTTGTAATAGATTTAAAATTTGATATTCTGATTCGCCATCTATATTCCATTCATATATAGAAGTTCCATCATATTTAGCTTGTACTATAGTATGACGTTCTTCATATTGTAAATCTGGAGGTGTTGGTTGTCGCACCCCCAAATTATGATGCAGCGGAAGTCGGGTCGGGGCGCGACTAATCATGAATCATTACACAAAGTTAAGCCAAACGACTCTATATGAGACGTTTTGAAAATAATACAAAGTAATTACATTAGTAATTCAACCATTTACATTAAGATTTGAGTTCGCGAATAGTTCAAGAGATTCTAATACATGATCAATGTTACAAAATAGTAATGCAAGAAAATCTCTGATGTTTATAAGCATGCGACTCGAGCTATTGTGTCCTGGGGTAGTCCTACTCCTGTTGTGAACCTGAGAATACATACTAAAACGGTCAACATAATGTTGGTGAGTTCATAGGTTTGAAACAGTTATCAAAAGTTGGTAATAATCACAAGATTTCATCAGTGTTGCACGAATGCAAAAATAAAAGTATACTATTGCCATGAGTCTCACAGTTCGACGCTTAACCTAGTTTGTGCCTCGGGCAGATGCATAATCCAATACACCTGTAACAGTCAAATATTAATGCGTCCGTGGGTCGGCTAGAGCGACTAGCCCGGACGGGGATGTCAATCCCCGATAGATCTATCCAATAATACTCGCGCTTATACAATTAACGAACTATGATAAAGTGAGGACTTTTAGTGGATTAAAGGTCTCATGCAATCCGTATAAGAGTTGTTTCAGTTACTTGTGATTATAATAAACAGTGTATGTAATCTCACCCCATAGTATAAAACATTAAAAGTGGGGCTATGAGACTCACCTGAGTCTTGTAAGCGTGCGTTTAAGTTAATAAACGTTTATCCAAAGTGTAACCTTCTGGCGCCCTAAACGCATAAGGTTATGTATGAGTGAATGTCTCAAAAAGATCATTCATGCTAGTTGTCCACTCAACTAGTTATGTCCAAGTGTTGGCTTATTGTTTGCGTTAGAAAATACGTATGGCCCGTTGGTGATGTTTTTGTAATAATTATTCTCACAGACATTATTATTATGTTTCGCTTCGTTGTGTGTTGAAGTAGCATCGCATATGATATAGTTGTTGTTCCCGAAAACGTCCCTTAGAAAATAAGGTTTTCAATCAGACTGTTTATGCGACACAGATGTTGTGTCGCTATGAGGTGTTGCGACATGAGGGTAGTGTCGCTGAATGTGAATTTAAGATAATTTTTGCGACATAGGTATTAGTGTCGCAGGTCATGATTTCTATAAATATGCGACACAAGTCGTTGTGTCGCTAGCCTCAGCGACATTGAAAATAGTTAGCGACACAAGGCATATTGCGACATTAGGTTAGTACTGTTTGAGATTTAGCGACACAAGCGTTAATACTGCCAGTTGAATTATTGCGACATTAATTTAGTGTCGCAAGTTAGTACTGCTTTATGATTTAGCGACACAAGCTTTGTGTCGCCGATTGGTACTGCTGTCATACGATTTAGCGACACAAGCTTTGTGTCGCAATAACTTTGGGCCTTCTGCGACACAGACGGGCTGTGATGTTTTTGTTGTTCGGGAACTTGCTCAAATGTGCTCGGTTTGACTCGAAACTTTTAGGGAAGTCTTAAATATGTTACTAGAGCTTAGGAAAATTGTCGTTACGTTTTATAGTTAACCCGAAAGTGTCGTTTCATTTTTGTCACAAAATCAGTCCATGGGTTTATTTCCCGAGTTTTTGGGTCATTTTCGGGGCTCGTTTTGACTAACCAAAGTTTCGAAGTGAACTCCAAGAAAAATCACAGTTGTTCCTACATGTCTTAGCTACTTCCAGTAAAAATTTCATAACTTTTGGTCAAGTGTAGCTCACGAAATCATCCAAGGATTAGACAAAGGTCCAGCAGGTCGGTTTTTGGACCTTTGCTCAGTGTTTGGTCTATATCTCACGATTTACAAAACTTCAGAAAAATTGCAAGTACAACTTTGAAAGGTAACAGAAAAAGAAAACTTTTCCAAGTGGTTTCAGTCGTTTTGGAGTTGTAGATCTCGAGATATGCTTTCCCAAAGTTGGTCGATTTTTCTGTCCAAAACGACAGTCCAGACATATATTTTTGTAAAATCGTTTTCGTATATCAAATGACCTCAGAAAATCGTCAAACCACTTGGGTTCGAAAGTAGACTCCTTGAACTTGATTTTAGACTCAAGAATCGTTCGATTTGGTTAAGAAATGAGTTAGATATCTTGTGTCAAAGTCGGGTTAAGTTTTTGTCCGAAGGTTAATAGCTTTACCCGAAAGTTTTTAGCTTTATCTTTTGGTTTTCGGTTTAGATCTTGGACATAATTAGCATAAACGAACTTCTAACATGTATATTAACATCATCCAAGGAAAATGAACAAGATTTGGAGAGATTCTTACAAGGAAAACTCGATTTAAAGTCGAAATGAAGAAAAGTGGGCTGCTGTGAATGTTTTCTTGTTTGTGAGCTTGTTCTTCTTCTTGTTGTTGTTGTAGATGATGATGGTGGTGCTTTGAGAACTTGGAAGGGGTTGTGGGATGTGGGGATGGTGAGTGGTGAGTGGTGGCTGAGATTTGAAAGAGGGGTAGAGAGAATTAGGAGAAAGGAGGGTGTTTGGTTATTTGTGAAAAGTGTGAGTGTGAGTGTATATGTGTTTAAAGTGAGGGGGTGGGCCAAAGGGATTTGGGCCGGTCATGGCTGGGCTGGGCCGTCTTTGGGCTTGGCCCAATGTTGGTCCTCGGGCTCGCGTCTTGCTCCTCGATTTCGTGTTACGTTACTCGTTCGGTTAAACGTTAATCGCGTGTTTTAAAATTTAATTGTTAACGTTTAGTTTTCGTGTTTATATTTGAATACGACGTTGTTATTTTAAATTGGCAAAATGTTCTTTAATACTTTACTGAATCTTTTTAACATATTTGGCGGGTTTCGTTCGGTGTCGGGTTCGATTCGCGCGTTTTCGTCGCGTACGATACGTTTTATAGGAAACGTGAAACGTTTTAAATATTATCGTAATAATATAAGTTAAATAACAATTATTTATCATAATTAGGTTATTTAGTAAACATGTTTTTCACCAACGTCCATATTTATTGTGTCGGATTCCATCCGATCGAATTTGCGTAATTTACAGTTAATTACGTACGTGCGTATAATACAATATACAAGGTGTTATCGTAATTAGTCCTATTTCACACTAATTACATGCAATAATGATCTATGATTAATCACTAATGACGGCCTAATTCGCCGGGTGTCACATTCTCCCCTTGTTAGAAGAATTTCGTCCCGAAATTAGTTTGTTGCCGTGGTCTGTGTGGGATCGGTGAAAAGGTGTGAGTATTTTTGTCGCATTTGGTCTTCCCGTTCCCAAGTGAATTCAGGACCACGCCTGGAATTCCATCGGACTTTAACGATGGGAATACGACTCTGTTTCAAACGTTTGACTTCTCGGTCCATGATCTCCACAGGTTCCTCAACGAAATGAAGCTTGTCATCGATTTGGATTTCGTCGAGCGGAATAATAAGTGTCTCATCAGACAGGCATTTCTTAAGGTTAGAAATGTGAAAAGTGTTGTGCACGCTACTAAGTTCTTGAGGTAGCTGCAGTCGATATGCCACCGGACCAATCCTTTCCAGAATTTCAAACGGTCCGATGTACCTAGGGTTAAGCTTTCCACGTTTACCAAAACGAATGACACCTTTCCAAGGTGACACTTTCAACAGTACTTTGTCCCCGACTTGAAACTCGAGGTGTTTGCGTCTCACATCAGCATAGCTCTTCTGACGATCACGTGCGGCTTTCAGCCGGTTTTGGATACCTACGATTTTCTCAGTGGTTTCATGTATGATTTCGGGACCGGTGAGTTGGCTATCTCCCACCTCGGTCCAACAGAGAGGTGAGCGGCATTTTCGCCCATAGAGTGCCTCGAAAGGTGCAGCCTTTATGCTGGAGTGATAACTGTTGTTGTACGAAAATTCGCACAGAGGCAAGTGGTTTTCCCAATTCTTACTGAAGTCAACTACGCAAGCTCGTAGCATATCTTCTAGGGTCTGAATGGTTCGTTCGCTTTGGCCATCGGTTTGCGGGTGGTAGGCCGTACTCATATCCAAACGAGTGCCTAGTGATTTTTGTAAGGATTGCCAAAAGCGAGAAGTGAAACGGCTATCTCTATCTGAGATGATCGAGATGGGTACGCCGTGTCGAGCGACGATTTCTTTTATATAGATGCGAGTCAAACGCTCCATCTTGTCAGTTTCCTTGATTGCCAGGAAATGAGCAGTTTTGGTGAGACGATCGACGATCACCCAAATGGTATCGCAACCGCTCGGTGTTTTTGGCAGTTTGGTGATGAAGTCCATGGAGATCTGCTCCCATTTCCATTGAGGTATTTCAGGTTGTTGCAATAATCCGGAGGGTTTCTGGTATTCGGCTTTAACCTTTGAGCAGGTAAGGCACTTGCTAACGTAAGTAGCTATGTCAGCCTTCATGTTAGGCCACCAATACGATTCTTTGATGCCGTGATACATCTTGTCGGCTCCAGGGTGTATAGAGTATCGAGATTTGTGAGCTTCATCCATCACCAAATCTCGTGAATTTCCAAAGTTTGGTAACCATATCCGGTTAGAGAAGTATCGGGCCCCATCGGATTTGATTTCGAATTGTTTATCCGTGCCTCGAAGGGCTTCGTTTTTCACGTTCTCTTCCTTGAGTGCTTCGAGTTGTGCGGCATGGATTTGAGTGATGATGTTGTTATGCACAATTATATCGAGGGCTCGAACTCGCAGCGGTTTAACTCGTTCCTTTCGACTTAAGGCATCGGCCACCACGTTAGCCTTGCCTGGGTGATAGCGGATTTCGCAGTCGTAATCGGTAAGTAGCTCGACCCATCGGCGTTGTCTCATGTTCAGATCCTTCTGATCAAAGATGTGCTGAAGACTTTTGTGGTCAGTGAAGATAGTACACTTGGTACCATATAGGTAATGTCTCCAGATTTTAAGTGCGAAAACCACAGCTCCTAGTTCCAAGTCGTGAGTCGTATAGTTTTTCTCATGGACTTTGAGTTGTCGGGAGGCATAAGCTATGACTTTTTCTCGTTGCATTAACACACAACCAAGTCCCTGGTGTGAGGCGTCACAGTAGACCACAAAGTCGTCGTTGCCTTCGGGTAATGACAGGATGGGTGCGCTGCAAAGTTTTTGTTTTAATAGCTGGAATGCCGACTCCTGTTTGTCAGTCCAATCGAACTTCTTTTCTTTTTGAGTCAGTGCGGTTAAAGGTTGAGCTATTTTTGAAAAATTCTCAATGAATCGTCGATAATATCCAGCGAGTCCTAAGAATTGACGTACTTCGGTTGGCGTTGTGGGCGCTTGCCAGCACTTAATGGCCTCGATTTTCGATGGATCGACATGTATCCCTTTACTGTCGATGACGTACCCTAAGAATTGTACAGTTCGGATCCAAAATTCGCATTTGGAGAATTTGGCGTATAACTCCTCGCGTTTGAGTAATTCAAGAATGGTTTTCAGGTGTTGGCCGTGTTCTTGTTCGTTGCGCGAGTAAATCAGGATGTCATCGATGAACACAATGACGAATTTGTCGAGATATGGCTTGCATACCCGATTCATAAGATCCATGAATACAGCCGGTGCGTTGGTTAAGCCAAATGGCATGACCTGGAATTCGTAATGACCGTATCGAGTTCGGAACGCGGTTTTCGGAATGTCGTTGTTCTGAACTCGCAATTGATGATAACCTGACCGTGGGTCGATTTTTGAGTAAACACTCGATCCCTGGAGTTGGTCGAATAGGTCGTCGATTCGGGGAAGTGGGTACCGATTCTTAACGGTCAGCTTGTTCAACTCTCGGTAGTCGATACACATTCGGAAGGACCCATCTTTCTTTTTCACAAATAGGACCGGAGCTCCCCACGGTGAGGAACTTGGTCGAATGAATCCCTTATCCAAGAGTTCCTGTAATTGAGTAGATAACTCCTGAAGTTCAGAAGGGGCTTAACGGTACGGAGCTCGTGCCACGGGTGCTGCGCCGGGCACTAAATCGATTTGAAATTCGACTTGTCTGGGTGGTGGGAGGCCAGGCAAGTCTTCAGGGAAGACTTCAGGAAAGTCTCGGACGATAGGCACATCTTCAAGTCGCTTCTCCTCCGACTTCTTCTCAGTTACATGTGCCAGAAGTGCCGGGTATCCTTTTCGTAGATATTTTCTAGTTTTCATACACGATATGACATTCACCCTCGATCCCACGGTCTCCCCTTGTATGATTAAGGTTCCACCGGTGACGAGAGGAATGCGAACGAGTTTCTCGTGGCAAACGATTTCGGCGCGGTTTTTGGACAACCAATCTATACCTACGATGATGTCGAAGCTCCCGATTTCGATGGGAATTAAATCTATGGAAAAGGATTCGTTTGCTAAGTTTAAAGTGCAATTTTGAATTACACTGTCGGCCTCAATCAGTTTACCGTTTGCTAATTCCACTATATACTTAGCACCTAAGGTCGTGGGAGTAATATTGAGTAGTGAGCTAAACTCATTGGATATGAAACTCTTATCAGCACCAGTATCAAACAAGACAGATGCAGTTAAGTTGTTGAGGAGAAACATACCCGTAACCACATCAGGGTCTTGTCGGGCTTCTCCCGAGTTAATCACAAAAGCTCTGCCGCGAGCGTTGTTGTTACTGTTGTTGTTGTTGTTGTTGTTCTTCAGCTTCGGACAGTCATTTCTGAAGTGTCCGGGGTTACCACATTCATAACAGGTTCTTAGTATACCGGGTTTGGCTGTGGTGTTGGGAACTCTGCAGTCCTTAGCTAAGTGGCCCTGTCGTTTGCATTTGGTACAAACGTTGCCACATGGACCATCGTGATGTAAGGTACACTTGGGGCAGTAGGGTCTGCTCCCTTGGTACTTTTTCTTGTCATCGGTTCCCGTTGTATAGGCTCTCACAGTCTCCGACCTTCTGTTCTGTTGTTGGTTGGGGTTTCCTTCCCATTTTCTTTTGTTATCCCCAGACCGGTTTCCCGTATTCGCAGCAGGTGTCCCACGGCGGATCACCTGGGCCATTAAACTGTGTGCCATACGGACGGCACTTTGAATGGTTCCAGGGTTTGAAGCAGTCACCATACCTTGAATCTTTGCTGGGAGTCCCCAGATGTATCTCTCGATTCTCTTGTACTCGGGGTCCACCATTGTTGGACAAAGGAGCGCCAACTGGTGAAAACGGGTGGTGTAGCTGGCGATGTCATCGCCCTTAACTGTGAGGTTCCAGAATTCTACCTCTAGTTGTTGTAGTTCCTCCCTGGGGCAATACTCCTCCGTCATCATCTTTTTCAAATCCTCCCAGGGGAGTTGATAGGCTGTGTCGATCCCCACGGTTTGCATGTAGGTGTTCCACCAGGTAAGTGCACCGTCCAGGAAGGTGCAAGTGGAGTACTTGACCTTGCACTCTTCAGTGCAGTCGCAGATACGGAATACAGATTCCATCTTTTCAATCCATCGTAACAGACCGATGGCTCCTTCAGTACCCTTGAAGTTTAAGGGTTTGCAGCTCATTAATTCCTTGTAGGAACAAGGTTTGGTTGTTGGGGCAGCATTCGAGGTGTTTTCACTGCCAGCATGTGGTATCGATCCAATATTTTGGTTTGCTCCTTGAGCAGCCAATGCGTCGGCTACTCCTTGAGCGATGAATTGCGCGAGTTCCTCAGCGCTGAAAGTTTGTCTTCTTGGCGGCATGATTCTTAAATGAAAAGAAATTAATGTAGGTGAGATAGTTTGTACGAGAAGCGTGTTTATCACAGAGGTATATGCATAGGGTAATATACAATAGTACAAAGTGTCAATTAGCGGTGATAAAATGATAGAATGGTAACCACTCAAAATAATAGTTCCAAAGATCACAGAGTTCAATGTCTACAAAAGATGCTGGGTATCATCGCACCCGGACTAATTACAAGTGGTTAATAGATTTGTTACATGACGGTTACTACCCTACTCCCGACGTCGATCTTCCTGTGGTAGCAGAGTGATGATCCGATCGACCGCTTCTGCAAGTCTGCCAGCCTGTTGCGCACTCTCCTCAGCTAGCGTTAGTCGTTGCTCTAGCATACGCGAGAGCTGTTCAGCCTCCTGGGAACGCTGCTCACATTGTTGCATTCTAATCCGCAACTCCATAAGCTCGTCCCTCGTATCCGTTGCTAGGTCGTTTGTGAGGTTCACGACTTCTGCTATATCCTCCTGGTTCTGGAGGGATTGAGTCATGTCACCCCGTAATTCTCTTTGCTCCATTCTCATTGTCTCGAGTCTCCTCTCGTGACGGTGAAGTCTCGCAGCTAACACTGGAACAGTGTGATGAGTGGGTTCCTGGGTGTAGGGAAAATATCCATGGGTTCTGCGGTTGACTGGATCCCTTCCTCGTGTCTCCAGGTCTCTAGTGCGTTTGACAACCAGTCCCACTCGCGTGTTTCCGCTTGACGGTGGTCTCTGACTCGAATGCCTGCGGCGTTTCTCGACCGAGGTCTGGCCTGGTTGGCTCTGGTATCGCTCCTGGTGCGTGGGCGACGGGACCCTGAAGGAGCACGGGTGGATGAGTTTGGAGTTTCGTCTCCCTCGGTGATAGTCATGCGGTTAGGAAAGTCTGCCATTCTGTGGTCAGAGTTTAGTACGTGAGAACTATATAAATACGTATGACACACAATACTCTAATAAGTATAGCATGGAATACTTTTGTCCAGCCTCTAATGTTATCAAAGTCGTCTAATGTATTCCCATTTACCATAACCAGGTCAAGTCCTGCATCGATTCCCTTTTAATTGTACATAGTTGATCAGGCTATGTTAATTAAAATTGAATGATGAAATTCCTGAGCTAGTTATGCCTAATGAGGAATACTACCTAAAAGTTATAGTCTAGGTCCACTAATGCAATCTAGTTCGCTATAACTATGGCTCTGATACCAATCTGTCGCACCCCCAAATTATGATGCAGCGGAAGTCGGGTCGGGGCGCGACTAATCATGGATCATTACACAAAGTTAAGGCAAACGACTCTATATGAGACGTTTTGAAAATAATACAAAGTAATTACATTAGTAATTCAACCATTTACATTAAGATTTGAGTTCGCGAATAGTTCAAGAGATTCTAATACATGACCAATGTTACAAAATAGTAATGCAAGAAAATCTCTGATGTTTATAAGCATGCGACTCGAGCTATTGTGTCCTGGGGTAGTCCTACTCCTGTTGTGAACCTGAGAATACATACTAAAACGGTCAACATAATGTTGGTGAGTTCATAGGTTTGAAACAGTTATCAAAAGTTGGTAATAATCACAAGATTTCATCAGTGTTGCACGAATGCAAAAATAAAAGTATACTATTGCCATGAGTCTCACAGTTCGACGCTTAACCTAGTTTGTGCCTCGGGCAGATGCATAATCCAATACACCTGTAACAGTCAAATATTAATGCGTCCGTGGGTCGGCTAGAGCGACTAGCCCGGACGGGGATGTCAATCCCCGATAGATCTATCCAATAATACTCGCGCTTATACAATTAACGAACTATGATAAAGTGAGGACTTTTAGTGGATTAAAGGTCTCATGCAATCCGTATAAGAGTTGTTTCAGTTACTTGTGATTATAATAAACAGTGTATGTAATCTCACCCCATAGTATAAAACATTAAAAGTGGGGCTATGAGACTCACCTGAGTCTTGTAAGCGTGCGTTTAAGTTAATAAACGTTTATCCAAAGTGTAACCTTCTGGCGCCCTAAACGCATAAGGTTATGTATGAGTGAATGTCTCAAAAAGATCATTCATGCTAGTTGTCCACTCAACTAGTTATGTCCAAGTGTTGGCTTATTGTTTGCGTTAGAAAATACGTATGGCCCGTTGGTGATGTTTTTGTAATAATTATTCTCACAGACATTATTATTATGTTTCGCTTCGTTGTGTGTTGAAGTAGCATCGCATATGATATAGTTGTTGTTCCCGAAAACGTCCCTTAGAAAATAAGGTTTTCAATCAGACTGTTTATGCGACACAGATGTTGTGTCGCTATGAGGTGTTGCGACATGAGGGTAGTGTCGCTGAATGTGAATTTAAGATAATTTTTGCGACATAGGTATTAGTGTCGCAGGTCATGATTTCTATAAATATGCGACACAAGTCGTTGTGTCGCTAGCCTCAGCGACATTGAAAATAGTTAGCGACACAAGGCATATTGCGACATTAGGTTAGTACTGTTTGAGATTTAGCGACACAAGCGTTAATACTGCCAGTTGAATTATTGCGACATTAATTTAGTGTCGCAAGTTAGTACTGCTTTATGATTTAGCGACACAAGCTTTGTGTCGCCGATTGGTACTGCTGTCATACGATTTAGCGACACAAGCTTTGTGTCGCAATAACTTTGGGCCTTCTGCGACACAGACGGGCTGTGATGTTTTTGTTGTTCGGGAACTTGCTCAAATGTGCTCGGTTTGACTCGAAACTTTTAGGGAAGTCTTAAATATGTTACTAGAGCTTAGGAAAATTGTCGTTACGTTTTATAGTTAACCCGAAAGTGTCGTTTCATTTTTGTCACAAAATCAGTCCATGGGTTTATTTCCCGAGTTTTTGGGTCATTTTCGGGGCTCGTTTTGACTAACCAAAGTTTCGAAGTGAACTCCAAGAAAAATCACAGTTGTTCCTACATGTCTTAGCTACTTCCAGTAAAAATTTCATAACTTTTGGTCAAGTGTAGCTCACGAAATCATCCAAGGAGTAGACAAAGGTCCAGCAGGTCGGTTTTTGGACCTTTGCTCAGTGTTTGGTCTATATCTCACGATTTACAAAACTTCAGAAAAATTGCAAGTACAACTTTGAAAGGTAACAGAAAAAGAAAACTTTTCCAAGTGGTTTCAGTCGTTTTGGAGTTGTAGATCTCGAGATATGCTTTCCCAAAGTTGGTCGATTTTTCTGTCCAAAACGACAGTCCAGACATATATTTTTGTAAAATCGTTTTCGTATATCAAATGACCTCAGAAAATCGTCAAACCACTTGGGTTCGAAAGTAGACTCCTTGAACTTGATTTTAGACTCAAGAATCGTTCGATTTGGTTAAGAAATGAGTTAGATATCTTGTGTCAAAGTCGGGTTAAGTTTTTGTCCGAAGGTTAATAGCTTTACCCGAAAGTTTTTAGCTTTATCTTTTGGTTTTCGGTTTAGATCTTGGACATAATTAGCATAAACGAACTTCTAACATGTATATTAACATCATCCAAGGAAAATGAACAAGATTTGGAGAGATTCTTACAAGGAAAACTCGATTTAAAGTCGAAATGAAGAAAAGTGGGCTGCTGTGAATGTTTTCTTGTTTGTGAGCTTGTTTTTCTTCTTCTTGTTGTTGTAGATGATGATGGTGGTGCTTTGAGAACTTGGAAGGGGTTGTGGGATGTGGGGATGGTGAGTGGTGAGTGGTGGCTGAGATTTGAAAGAGGGGTAGAGAGAATTAGGAGAAAGGAGGGTGTTTGGTTATTTGTGAAAAGTGTGAGTGTGAGTGTATATGTGTTTAAAGTGAGGGGGTGGGCCAAAGGGATTTGGGCCGGTCATGGCTGGGCTGGGCCGTCTTTGGGCTTGGCCCAATGTTGGTCCTCGGGCTCTCGTCTTGCTCCTCGATTTCGTGTTACGTTACTCGTTCGGTTAAACGTTAATCGCGTGTTTTAAAATTTAATTGTTAACGTTTAGTTTTCGTGTTTATATTTGAATACGACGTTGTTATTTTAAATTGGCAAAATGTTCTTTAATACTTTACTGAATCTTTTTAACATATTTGGCGGGTTTCGTTCGGTGTCGGGTTCGATTCGCGCGTTTTCGTCGCGTACGATACGTTTTGTAGGAAACGTGAAACGTTTTAAATATTATCGTAATAATATAAGTTAAATAACAATTATTTATCATAATTAGGTTATTTAGTAAACATGTTTTTCACCAACGTCCATATTTATTGTGTCGGATTCCATCCGATCGAATTTGCGTAATTTACAGTTAATTACGTACGTACGTATAATACAATATACAAGGTGCTATCGTAATTAGTCCTATTTCACACTAATTACATGCAATAATGATCTATGATTAATCACTAATGACGGCCTAATTCGCCGGGTGTCACATTGGTCTATAATAATAATTTCGAGTCTCTTGTCTTGGAGTATAAGTTTTATTTGAAGTATAAGGATTATGTTTTATTCTACTTACTTCAT
The DNA here is from genome assembly GCA_963930675.1 of Gnaphalium uliginosum. NCBI lineage: Eukaryota > Viridiplantae > Streptophyta > Magnoliopsida > Asterales > Asteraceae > Gnaphalium > Gnaphalium uliginosum. Next base: position 34,136,666 of record OZ005680.1, on the reverse strand, counting down.
TATCAAATTGATTTCTTATATTAGGAATACCATCTTCTGAAGATTCTTCTTCATTTATTACATTAATTTTATTAATTGATATATTTAATTGAGATAATTTATTTTCAATTTCTTTTAATATAATATTCTGTCTTCCTAGATTTATAGGAGTATCTATTTGGTATGGTATAAATAAAGGACTTTCTTCTAAAACTTGTTTATTATTAGATTTCGAAGTGCTGGGTTTACCGTTGTCATTCTTTTCTATTCGGTCTAATTGTTGGCCTATGGTACTTAATACTTCATCTCTAAATTATTTTGATATGCTATTTGTTTTAGAGTTTTATTAGAATCTTGTTCTTTTACTTCGACTAAGGGAATGCCTACATATTCTTTATTATTCTGTTTTATTATTATATCTTCATAGAGTAGATGAATTCCTATAGATTCTTCTCGTGTTTTAATATTAGTATATGTTTTATTTATATTGGTTATTGTTTCGGCTTTTTCTAGAAAGGGAAAATCCATTCCTTCTTTTACACAATATATATGTAACCATGAAAAGAAAGGCATGACTTCATTGTTTTCAAATACATACAAATGCCATTTTAATTGATTTATATTTCTTTGACCTTTATCAAATTTAAAATTATACCAAGCTAATTTTTCTTTATTATAATCATTATTTATTTCATTTTTTAAATAATCTAAATCTTGTTTGGTTATAGTTGTTTTAATCTTTGGCATTTTAACAGATTACTAATTTAGCCCTTGCATCTTTGATTAATTTAGAATTTGATCTTAATTGAATTTTTAATATGTGTAATAAAATTTTATACGTTTCTTTTTCTAATATTTTGCTTTTTATTTTATATTTTATATCTCTTATTTGTATTATTAGATTATTTCTTTCTATATATAAACTTCTTAAATATAAACTTGTTCTCTCATTTCTATCATTTTTCATTTGCATTTTTGAATCACTCATAATTGCTCTTCTTTATAATAACTTACTTCAGGTCTAGTTGGTTTGTAGGTATTATTAAAATCATCACTTTTGTTATCATCTTCGTATAAAGGCTTAGGTACAGATTGATTAAAATCTACCCCTCTCATTCTCATGGATTGAGTTTTTCTTAAATATATGTTATCTTCTGATATAGAACTAGAGGATTCTGGGATATAAGTAGAAAATCTTGACAGTTCTATTCTATTATCTTCAAAAGTTATGTTTATACTTCCATTAGTATTTTCTATAATATTAGATATTTGATTAGAATTTTCTATAGGTTAAGGTGTGCTTATTTCTTCTATATTCCAAGTTTGATTTTGAGTAATTTCATTCCATTTTAATTTCTTAGGTATATTAATTTTAGAATGTTGGATGTTAGCTTCAAATATTAAAGTTTCATCTTTTGGTAATATTAATCTAGAACGAGGTTCTATCGTAGTTGTCATGGTTTTATAATATATTCTATATATAACTACAACTGGATCAGATCCTTCTTTTGTTTCTAAATTTTTAGTTTTAATTGTTAGAGTTAAAGTATCTAGTATATTACGATCATATAATGATATAGTAAAATTATGATAACAATTAAAATATATTGGGCCATTACATATATTAGATTCTGCCATAGCTAATAAAGAATTCTTAAAATTTAGTAATGTAGCATCTCTTAATATAATAAGTGTAGGGACGTCTAATCCTATTCTTGTCATAGGTTTAAAGGCTACTTGAACTAATCCTATATGTAAAAATTTATAATTTTCCTTATGTTCTTTTGTTGCAGTTTTAGAAAACAGTTGTATATTTTGATGATTTTGTAATAAAGGTAAAGTTTTTTCTGTTGTTTTTATAGAGTATCCTTGAAAATAATCAAATGATCATATTTTATAAATGGTTCTAACATCTTGTTTGGGTATATTCCAATTTAACAAATTACTTTCAATATTTGAGATAGAAATATCAATGGAATTCGTTTGATCCTGTTCTTGTTCAATATCTGAAGCAGGACTATCTTTTTGATTTAGTAGTAGTTTTGAAAGTTTATTCATAATGATTTTAAGTAATTGTTTATTTTTAGCTAGCTAAAACAAAAGCTTAATCTATAAGGTTGAACGAGTATACCTTCTACGGGAACACCCCCATATCGTCGTGGTCCGGTCGTCTTACCGTCATATTGCTGCGGCTAATCCATCCGACTGATCGACAGGGCTTACCAATGCAGATGTATATTCTTTCAACATATAGATTAATATTTTCTTTTAACATGACAAAAATTAAACGATTATTTACACTACTACCACCCCGAAAAGATGAGCTGATGGCTCTGATACACACACACACACACACACACACACATATATATATATATATATATATATATATATATATCAAATTTATATTTTTTGTTCACATGAGTACATTTGACCTGTGCACATGTGAATATTTCATATATTCAATAATTTAACATATTATTAGTGACTTTTAACTTTATTTTGTCAATAATATAAACATTAAATAACATTTATGTGTAATTTGTTGGGTTTACATGTATAAAAACAATGTAATTTAAAAGTTCTCGTAGTTCTGTACCTTTTTGTGGTTCTCGTTTGAACCTAACCCTATATACATGAAATCAAAGTAGGCCAAAGTAGACGATAAAGTAGCTGGAAGACATGGAAATAAGGGTATCATTTTAAAAAATTTGCCTAGACAAGATATGCCTTATTTGCAAGATGGAAGACCTGTTGATATGGTCTTCAACCCATTAGGAGTACCTTCACGAATGAATGTAGGACAAATATTTAAATCTTCACTCGGGTTAGCGGGGGATTTGCTAGACAGACATTATCGAATAGCGTCGTATAGGTATAGTATACGTAAGTTTACCTAGATCTATGTATTTACCTTATATGCCTTAAATTTACAGATGAGTCGGGATCCTAATCTTACTATTACAATGATAGGATCAACTCTTATTTGCAATCTTCCTTAAAGAAAGTCTAAGGTAGTTGCAGGTCCATTTTTCTTTTTTTATAATGTGCGGGATTTCTACTCTGAGTAGGCTTCTTCGTGCGTGCCATTCTAGGAGTCTTCATTTACTCCGGTATAAAGAGGGTTATATATATACACGAGAGAGAGTTTGGATCAAATGAGAACACCTTAAAAATAAGAACGGCTAAGAACGGTTCAAATGCACGATACACTGATGAACTGATTTTCAACGTAGTTGAAAATTGGAAGAGAATACAAAAGAGAAAATGACCAATGAGACAATCCTAACAAGACAACAAATGAACCTCAGTGATCTAGTTAAAGCAAGGATATTAGTACTAATGAGAAGGATTGATGAAGGAAAGCAAAGCGCCATGGTGAACTGCTACAATGAAAAGCGTATCCGTCAATTGAATTTGTAAACGGAGATGGCACACCAAGAGATGAAAAAGTCACTATTTGGATGGGGATTGTCGTAACTCTTCATCACTTCAATGAATTTTTCAAAAGACTCGCATTGGTTAGGAAGTGCAGAAACGTTGATAGAAATACCAATACTTTTACCTAAATTTTGAAGATTAGCACAATGAAAACCATCGTCGGACCAACCCTCGTAATCTAGCATGACAGTTTTCTTGTATTTGCCTTTACTTGCTACTTTACTTTACTATATCAAAGAGAAATACTAGTTACAAAGGTTACAAAAAGTGTTACAAATAAATATGGCACCATTATAAATGAAATTTAATCTTTTAGGTGTTGTACCCAAGGTTTCTCAAAAACTATAGCTGCCACGGAGGTGAAATGAGTTCCTAAAATATAGCAAAGTTGACATCAATATTTTTAAATCACTTTCTCCTTAAATATAGGGATTGTTCCAATCTTCAACCTTTATATGGATGTTCTAAGTTTTCAAATACGTGAATCATCTTTAGATCTTTGTACCCCTTAATCATCAATCATCATACAGTGGCGGATTCAGAAATTCAGAAATTCAAATTAAGGTGTACAAGTTGAATGGTCCGAAAAGAATTTCTAGTTTTAATTTGGTATCTTTTTCGGTTTGGGTTTTCTTGCCCACTATTTTTCTTACTAGATTCCGATTTTTCAAAAACAATTTCACTCTATATAGAATTGGAGTCTTGAAGATATTTGGATTACCATTTAGTTCTAAATTTACAAAATTTATATAAAATAGAACTTAAAACAATTTGCAAATGAACTTAAATCTTTAAGGCTAACATTTAAATATCATATATATATATATATATATATATATATATATATATATATATATATATATAGATAAATGTTTGTGGAATGTGGACGCTTGGTTTATTGAAATATAGTAAGTTGTACTCTTAATGAATAGGGTAGATAGTGGAACCGTTTATGTGAAACTTAAATATGAAGGCATAACAGAGTTGCTAAGCATTTACGCAATGACGATTGGCTTTTTGGATCATTTACGATTCTAATCAGGTATGATTTTTCTATATTTTCACTCTAGATTTAGTCGAAAAAAGCTTCGAATATGTTAGAAAGTTACGTTTAAATAGAGTACGTTCTTTTGTTTTTGCTTCATTCTTGAGAATAGAGGTGACAATATGACCCATCTACGTGTGAATTGGTCGATTTGGGTTATGACATAATTAAATTGTTATCTAACTTATGTGCACGTAGTTGATTAGGGTTGGCAAATTATGGATTTGTTGATTAGTGAATTAGTCGATGGACCACCTCCATGTGGATATTTATGTGCTAGAACACTAATGAATCTATATAGTTAATTCATTTTTCTGTACATGGTGCAGTGATATTAAGAAAGGGTTAAATTGTTATATATGGAAAAGGGAAGGCAATGATTCATCTTTGTTGGGAGATTATGAAGCCTAACTAGCTTATCAAGTAATATAGAATGTACTAAAAGTATATATACATTGGTGTAAATTTGTATTATAGAAGCTTAAATTCAAATTAAAAAGTCACTTACTCCAAAGTATTACTCCAAAGTATATATTCTGAAGTATTTATCATTGCATTTTGTATAACAAGATGTGTGTAATGTCACACATTACTAAATGAAGTTCAACTTGCACGAATTTAATAATAATAGTATTTTTATACGATACTAAGAAAATGTCTTATATTATTTGTTGTTATATGATATTCTTTGAACAATGCTCATTATAAACGAATCATTAGAAGGAGGAGTGTTATCTCTCATAAAAATAATGTTTATGCTTTATTGAGGTTTGAGGTTTGAAAGCATCATTATATAATGTTTAACAAAATTATACAAGATTTATTATATTAAAGTGTTAATAATAAACTGATTATTTTATTATTACATAAATGTATCACTAAATTTCCTACGTAACGTAATAATACAAAAGTTAATAATCAAGTAATCTTATAGTTTTATTTTTTGTAAAACCAATGTATACACGAGTCAATGAACTGATAAATATATTTCTTTCAATTTAAAACATTTTTGCAATGCCATCGGCAAAAATATGCCGACTCAAACGTTATCTGCTAAAATAAATTATAATATAAACCTTTGTATTAAAATCATGAAGTAGCCCGTAAATTTTGCGGGTTATAATCTAGTTAATAATTAAAACTTTATAAACTCCTAAATTAACTTTCATGTGAGCCAAAAAGTGAAATTGTTAACTTCGATCAAACTTTCTGTTACATAAAAGTCAACAGTTTTAAGTTTTTTATTTTTCGAGAGTATTCGTACGATTCTCTAAAGAAAAAACCTTAATAATACGTACAAATAACCTTAAAATATAGTTTCAAATACCTCCGATACTTATATACCTCGTAAACTTATTATGATTTCTTATTCACTTTTACACGGCTACTCGATTCGATGCATCAAATAAACGATGATTTTAAAAGTCTCAATTGCTATAAAGGTTGATGTTTCAAGATATTTTTAATTGACAAAATATAAAGTTCCATGTTTTCCCAACTTACAAAGCCTAAAGAGTAATATCACAAATACATGGAATTATACAAACGTTAAATATATAAGTAAACTTTTACCGTGACCTTTAGAGGTTAACATTCCCAAAAATGTGAAACTATATATATCTAATGTTGCATGGTTTAGAGATTATCCTAAGTAAACGCAACATAAGTTAACCGAAACCAAACTATACACAGGGCCGTCCCATTGATTGACAGGCCCTGTTCAAAAAAATAACCTCTAAATTAAAGGCATTTACAATATAATTAATGCTTAATAAATTAAAGGCATTTACAATATAATTCTAATGTTGTTGATCAAAATTAATATGTCAAAATTGAATACTAAATTCTAATAGTATCATATAATTAGTATCCCAAACTATTAAGTCTAATTTTAATTTATATTATAAATTGTCAGATTCTATTCCTAAAACTCTCGTAAGAGGGATCAACAAAAATCGAACTTCGAATACATAATTTGGAATCGAATGAAAAACAGTTAAATTAATAAACTTTTTAGTATTAGGATTTAATTAAAAAAAAAATTCAATAATTAAAGAACACCTTAAGTGTGGTCCGACGCAAGTCACCCAATTAGAAATCGTAAACTTGGTGTTGACGTCTGACAACTTTGTCATATAACTAAAAAAAGTCTTCACGCTTTTTTATTTAATTTGATTCATATTTGAAAGTAATGAAAATATTAAAATAATGAATTTGATGTGGATCCCGTATTCCCGTCTAACACATTGGGAGAATGGGAGCATGGGACATGGGTCAATTTCATTAAGTTGGGCCGAAATATTCACAAACATACATATGAAACTATACTGGGTATCAAAAAAATGGGCCCTCCATGTATTTTGGGCCCTGTCATGACTATACACTTAAAGAGGAGAAGCCATAAAAATCCAAACTTTTAGAAACCTAATAACCGAAGCTCGATGAACAAATCTTAACTGAAATCGAGGCTAAACAGAAACCGATGTCGACTAAAAAAAGTTAGCCTAAGCACAGTTACAAAATAGGGAGAATTGCATATATGCCACTAATAAAGCTCATAATATCATATTTGCCCAATTAAATTCTAAAATATCACATATGTCATTCCTAATATTCATATATAATTATATATCATAAATACCTAAAAGATAATTTTAATGGTTATTTAAATATCTAAAACTCTTTAACAATAAAATAATTTATTTTTACCCATTATACCCGTGTCTTCTTTATCCCAACATTACAGATCAGCTGAAATGTTTTTTTTTTTTTTCTGAAAGTCACTCAAAAGATGCGTTTTCTTATGTTTATCCACTATATTTTTGTTCCAAAATAGCCTGCAATTTCGTAAGTTATTTTCAAAATAGATAGACTTAGTTGTCAGACATTGACGGTTTGGACACTATACTAAAAATTAATCTCAACCATGGACTAGAGGTATCAACAACCACACCTTGAAACTTGAAAACAACAACGAACCACAAAGGTAAACTGATATCTAACACATCACAATGTGACTAAGGAAACTAGAACGAGCAAACAAATACAAAACCACAAACCAATATCTACAATACGACTCAACCACAAGAGTTGCGCAAAAATACAACAAAAAATCATATATGGTCAAAATTGTGTAGATGAAAACATTGGGTGGGGGGGGGGGACTTTTTACGTAAAATTTCGTCTTTGAACATAAAGTTATACTTTATACTTGATTAAATATAAATATTCATTCAAACACTTCTTTTTTCCAAGATTTTCAGTATAATTTTTAGAATTTTATGAGTTGTTTTTTTGTTGTTGTCCCACATCGGCTGTGGAGTGGAGTTGAAGGAGGATGGCTGGGTTATAAAATGAATGGGCCAAGATGTGAAGAAGCATACCTTTCTCGGCCTTTTGGCTAAGATCAAGTGTAGTATTTGTTCTTATCAGTTTAATATCTGATAGGTGGGTCATCGACCCACTCGATATTAATCTTATTTTTTATGGGGGAAGGCCTGTCATATTAGCTTGCTAGTGGGGCTCTTCATGTGTCGCCTTGGTGTTGCACTGCTGGCTTGGCCTGGCGCACCCCTCCAATGCATAGTCTAATTTGTTTCTTAACTTTAATCAGTTGTACATATTATATGTTGTACAGGTGATCCAAAATTTATAAGATATACAGCTGACCCAAATAAAGTGTATATAAAACATCAACAAGTTCAGCATTATAAAAAGAGTGAGCATGTGAACAAACACAGCATAAACAGTATATTTTCTTGATGAATATGAACACCAACAACAAAATGCATTTGTTTCAGTCTGTTTTTGCTCTTTTGTGATTTAAACTTAAACGAGCAGACAAACTTTAGTCTATTTTTGTCCGTACTGTTCGTTTACAAGCCATATTAAATGGGTGGACATTATTAGTACATACTGTTGTCTATATAAGAGGACATTAATTATCGTTACAAAGATATCATCCTTCAGGATTTATTCCCAACTAACTTTGTGTAAAGATCGTTGATTTTGACCTGCATAATGTAAGACCATATACATCATTCAACCATGTATCTTTTGTGCAAAGAAAGACAAAAATGTAAGTTTCAGCAATCTATCTCTTTTCTTTTTCAGTGTTGGTGTCAAAAAACCCTTTTGGCCTTCAAAAGTTTCAGATTCCACAATCACACCCTTGATATGCTCAAAACCTCTCAACTAGTAACAGAATACAAACCAAACCTCTCAACATATATGATCCTTTTTGGAAAAAGAAAACAAAAATGCTACATCAGTACCTTATTTCTTTCTGCAGCGGACTTGAGTTCACAGAGAATGTAATCTTGCAGCTCAGTTAGCGTATACAATTTGTCGAAGGATATTGTTGTATGCCCATTTTGATCCGCCCATTTTCCTACATGTTGCTGCCTTGGTACGACTACTGCAACCAATGATGACTTGAAACTATCGCCATACACCCAAATCTAACCACATAATAATAATCAATTATTGTTAGTGTCGGATTCTTTAACTAAATCGTTAGTAAATAAAAAATTAATGGTGATTACATCTTCAACAATGGGAGTGATGGAAAAAACTTTCTCCAAGTGTTCAAGTGCAACATACTCTCCTTGTGACAGTTTTATCTGATGTTTTTTCCTGTCAATAATTTTCAATGTTCCATTTGGTAACATCTCCCCTATGTCACCTGACCATTCATATACCGATGTACGTACATGTTAATTCAATCTCGACACAAACAACAAATCTATGAACCCACAACTAAAATTTTAGAAGGCTAAGTTACCTGTATGAAACCACCCATCTTTCATCACCTCATTCGTCAACTCTGGATTCTTGTAGTATCCCGCAAAAGGAGTTTTCCCCTTAATACATATTTCACCACGTGAAGGATCAGACCACGGATCATAGCCCATTTCGGGAACTTCCTCTAGACGTAATTCCGTGTATACAAAGGGAGAACCAACACTCCCAAGCATGCACATTTCATTTGGAAATGTGACAGCAGCTAAACCACAAATCTCTGTCAACCCTATTGATCAATAAAAATATAGGCACATAATGTGTCTGTATTAAGCCTATATAGATACGTGTTATATATCAAAGTGCATTTACCATATCCCTGAAGTACAAAAGCACAAGATGTAACTCTTAAGAACTCTTCTACCTTGGTACTTAAAGGAGCTCCTCCAGATACTATAAAACGAATCCGACCGCCAAGTCTGTTTTTTAATCTGAAAAAAAGAAGTTTTCAAGCCTTTTTATTATGGTTAAGTGTCTGAAAACGTAGCATTATTTATCCAAAATACTATTGTATGTCTTCAATTTTAAAAGTTTCTGTTGTTACTATTGTATAATTGTATGTATCAAACTTCAATTTTTTGTTGATCTTGTTGTCATATAAGTTGTCATGTCATCACAAAACTGTTCCAGGGACATACAATAGAAATAACTTAAAGTTTATACATAAAAGAAAAATTATTGAAAGTTTGATACATATGATAGATCATTTTAACGTGAATAATTACAACAGAAATTGCGGTAAGTTTGATACATTTTCGGACATGTAACCTTTGTTTATTATATTGAATATTAAACTTGATGTTGTATTATTTGCACTCTAATATCTTGAGATTTAGCCCAAGATTTATATCTGTAATGTAATCAAGTACTGGAAAGCAAAGGAGAAAATACCTTTCTACAAGCCAGCATATCTGCAAATGGTGAAGCGTGTTTCTGCTTATAACCTGATTTCATCCATTTGAGTTTGCTGCATAAATTGCAAAAAAAACTTGGATTACATTCACAAGAGAGAGAAAAATAAAATCGGAGAAATAGAATCAGTTAGTAACTAGTTGTATAGGATGTCAAATATCTTTCTCCTCCTTGGATTAAGTTCTTCTAGTCCTTTCAACACAGCTAAACGAAAAAAAAAAAAAAAAAAAAAGGGGAATAAATCATCAGAATAACCGAAAACCTATTAATTCGTTACCAGTGACAGCCAAGCTTCATAAATTCTTTCGAGAACACGAGGTACTCCAGCCAAAAATGTTGGTTTCAGTTCCATTATATCATCTCTTAAAGCATTTATTTCCTTCAAAAAGTAACATGTAAAACTAATTATCGATCAACAAGTAAAAAGTGAACTTAATTACCCCATGGTAGAAGCCAACAGAAGCGCCTTTACGAAAAAAAATATTCTTCAAGTATACGGTCAAGGATGTGTGCGAGAGGCACAAAGGATAAATAAACATCATCCACTGTCATCTATCTTGGTCCACAGTCAACAATTTGAACGTTAGACTAAAAGGTTAAACAACATGCTGTTACTAGTAACAAGACAAATTAGTACCTTCTCTTCGAATTGTTCCATGATAAGATCCACTCCGCTCACATATGTTATAGTATTTTCGTGAGTCAATATAACACCTTTTGGATCTCCATTTGTGCCACTTGTGTACATAATTGTACATATGTCAGATGGCTTTGGGTCTGCAGCTCTGATGGATGCTCACTGCCCTACTCGACATTCATATATAATCGTTGATTACTTCAATAAAAAAGCTTAAGTTGATGTGACATGTAAACTAATTATGATTATGTATGTTTCATGATGGAATCGAACTTATTAATCTTCTTATTCTTCACTTATCTTGATGAGAGAACTTACGTAAGAAAAGTTACGACATATTAAATAATAACCCTTTATATAACAGGTAAATGGAGGAGGTTCTCCCTCTTCAGGTTATCCGGGGAAGGCAAGTCCTTTTTTGAGTCAGATGTACGCGACCTAACTGGTGTATTCCCGTGACCGTTTCCGATCTTTTTCCTGATCACCCCAAAAATGTTTACCTAGGGTGGTTCAAACCTGAGACCTCTTGTGAGGACATCAAGTTGGCTTACCACTAGGCCACCTTGTGATAGTTGATAACAACCCTTTATACAGTTAGTTTCTTTTTTCCTTATATATTATTATTAGTAAGCTCAAATCACATGCAGAAGAATACTGTTTTATGAACATGAACACTAAAAGTCAAACCATTTGAAGGAAGTCGTTTCATGAAAATGATTTTATTCCAATCGAATCCGCCTTTTCCTTCTCCTCCTCCTTCATTGAAGTGAAGCAAACAATAACTGCAACAACAATAAAATAGATATTACTTGATGCCACAGCCATATATATTTATAAAGCTTAGTTTCTCACTCTTGAGACGTTGAGTATGTGTACACTCTGCATCCAGTAGCTGCAAAGATAAAGTGCCTACTAATTAATTACTAGTGTATAAATGAATCAAAACTAATTTGAATGGAATATTAAGTTCTCACTAGTTTAAGTTTTTTATCTTGGACAAAAACAATATCAACTTCAGCATGCTCCAAGACAAAATTTACAGCCCCTGCCCCTGTCGAAGAAAAAAAATTACCAATCACGTAAAGTTACTAACGGAACCGAGATTTATAAGCGTTCAGTGAGAAAAGAAAACAAAAGAATAAAAAACAAGTTATGTACCAAGGGTATCATAGAGGGGTACACAATATAGCTCTGGGCATTGCAAGCCTACATCACATTCACATATAAAGTGACTTCAATCATAAAACAAATTGACAAAATGGTCAACAACTTGAGTTGAAAATTGACCTCCATTGCTACAATCCACTGAGGGCAAATTGATCCATAAATTCCTACTTTAGAACCCTGTCACATACTTGTAGCAAATCAAGATAAGTACATAAAACATTTATTTTTTAAAAACTACATATGTATACAACATGACAGTGTACAAGTTAATTAATAGGGTGCATATATATGATTACAGGTTGGATTCTGGAAGCTCTAATGGCATAAGCAACATGCAAAACTTCCTGATATACAGTTTTGTAGAGTAAACAACATATTGGATCAAGGCACTGAAAAGAAGAACCAAGAATTATACAAATGATTGGTACCTCGTCATTGACGAGTTCATGCCAACCAAGCATTTTGTTGTGAGTATACTTCTCAACAGAAGAGCTGCAACATGTATTCTGAGGTTGATCGAATGAAAGACTGATAATAGAAAATATCTAATGAGTTGAGATGAAGTACAAATACCTAAAAACATCCCAAGCGGTTTTGAAATTTGAATCAAGAGGTGGGAAACATTTTTTGGCAAGAAGTTTACGGTAAACAGGACCAACAGATGGATTGTCATCACCTGTACCTTTTCTTCCATTCTCCACTTTTACAGCAAACTGATTATCCATTTTGCTTGCAATAGTTAACGTAAAGATGTTAGTTTATTCAAATCTTAGGCACTCAAGGTTCCACATTTTTGGTGATGCTTTTGGATTTTAGAACCGATTATTGGGTTTACAAACGTCAATGGCAATAAACGGCGGCAAGTAGACACTGAATGTGATCGAGGAAGGGCATAATAAATTCCTCAAGACATCTTTTTTCTATCCATCCCTCAATAGAGATTATGAGTTTGGTTCAATGAATGAAAAGATGGAAGTAAATGGTATGTATTCATTATCTGCAGATCTGCACATGCTCCTCTTGATATGTATTTATATGCAAGAATTTACCACTATAACAACAGAGAATCTTCAATACTACTTTTTACTGTAACATTTTCTTTAAGAACTAATTCAAGTTGAAGATATTTGCTATGGTAAATGTAAATTTTGATTCATGTGTATGAGATAGGTAGGTATAGATGACACATTGATACATACAGTTACAATTATAAAACCTGATATGTAGCAGTTAGTAGTGATTGCTTATCTTCTTGTTTGAGTAACATAGACAAATCCCTATTCTGTTCCATTCCATGCAAACTTGTCATCCAATTTCAGCAAAAACCATGTTTGTGACTATAAACTTTTCATCTCCGAAAACAAAACCCGGAACATTTAAGATTGTAATATAAACTGAACACCACATTCATAATAGTGAGGTATGCAACTTGAGTAAAAACACTTCAAAGTGTATATATAAGTAGATGAGAAAAAGCTTGGCTACTTTGACTCGTTAAATCTTGATTCTTTATAGCCAGAAAGAACATAGCTGCTTGTGCAATAGAATAAAAATTTGATGCAACTATATATAAACAAAAATGCAAGTAAACCAGATCCCATCATAATGCTAAAAAACACAAATGCAGTCTTTTAATACACATAAGTACACGTACTCTACTAAGGGGTTAGACAAATGTACAGGATGATGATTTTACAACTCACAATCATTAGTCGAACAACATACCATTCACATATCACCAACAATTCCAACCTGAACTCACTCATGGTTCAGAAAGGGGTAGCAGCTAACCTATCAAATTCTTCCCTGACTTCTCTCATCTCTAGCTCGATCTTTTCCGCTGTTGTTTTCATAACACCAATCTCCGAATTCCTTTTGTCCTTCTTCAACAACACCTGTCTCCTTTTTTCCTCTAATTCCCTGAGCTGTCTATTTATTTCTTCAATCTCGACACTTTCTCCCAGTACCTTATGATGCTCCTCGATTTTCTCCCCTACCCATTTTGACCGCTCTTCCAGCTCATCCTGCCTGTCTTTTTGTCCAAGCAATCCCGTCAACCGTTCTCGTATCACATTCACATCAAATCCATTATCCTCAAGTTCCACAAGTGTTTCCAAGCAGTCCTCTATTTCACTTCTCGGGTCATCAAACTTAAAACCAATAGTCTTGTCCACCACAGTTGAGAACGTCACCATGGCACCAATGGCCACACCTTCTCGAGCACTCTCCTTCACGCCTTCCAGTAACGGACGGAAATGCGGTCTCTGTGGAATTTTCTGGAACGCTTCCATCGATTCTAGTGCCTGCCAAAGTAGTGTGCTTCTCACAAAGGGCAAGGTTTCAGCATCAGAGTATGCGACAATTTCCATACGTCTCTCGCTCGCCTTGGATAATCGCTCCATACTTCCCTCTAGAGATAGATTCGCTTGTCATGAATACGTAATTATCAAGAGAAGAGAAAAAATAAATGGTAAACAATTTTACCTAGGCCATGAGATTGCACTCCCTCAAACCATCTCGAAAGAGGTTGATCATCGGACACACTATCTGGTGACTTTTCAAGAGATACTTCCGGTTTTTTTGCAGAATCATTCTCCAAGCTCCCATCTGCTTTTTCTTTAGATGCATCTCGAGCATCTACTACAGAAACTGCTAGAAAACGGAATAAAATATTCAAATTACCAGTTAACATAAAGTTCATTACATACAATGATCCACCAATTTACAAGTTAGTCAGTTAGTGCACCTAGAGCTGGCGATTCAGTGTTTATACTGATTGTTCTCCTCTTTCCTCGTTTTCCTTTCCTTGATGACTTTTTCTTACTCCCCCGTCGAACACTTAAATTTTGCTCAGAGTTTTCATTTGGCAGTTGCAGCTTGTCTTTATTTAATGGGAAAATCTGGCTATCTTCGGATAATTTGGATCCTGAACTTGTAGGCAAACCGACTTCTTTTCCTTGGGCATCTTCCCCCATAGAAACTGCAGATGAATCAATACCTCCGTTCTGACTATTAACTGCAATTTTCATATAAAGAAAATTTAAATTTTTAGTCGACGAATTGTCAAGCAGCGATTCAATTTTTTAGGAGGTTTACGATATACCTGTTACCGGAGTCTCAGGGCTTAAGGCTTGTAACTTAGGTGGTCTACCCCTCTTCTTTTTTGGCGCAACTGATGCTGCATCCCCTTCATTTCCCGCCTAAACAAGAACATGCGATTATTGTTTAACAGTACAAACAATACAGCCACCCACTTAATATCATTTTTCTAAGGCAAATAACGAAAACTTGATTGCTTTGATAGCAGCTGTAATTTTCTCACCTCATTAACTGCTGTCAAGGGTAGCGATGGAGCACCAGATTGTATTGTGTCACCTTCTGCAACATCTGGAATTTCACTAGACAATTTCTGAAGTATCTTCCCTCGTGATACTGTCAGCCCATTAGATTGTAACCCCATGACAACAGGCAGGGGAAAGTCTTTGGTAGCATCACTTTTTTCCTTAATTTCTTGGGTTGTTGTTTTGACTGAGTCAACTTTCGGTCCTGAAAAAGTGTCATCTCCATGAGTGCATAATATGTGTATATTAAATTTAGGGTTATAAGAGCAAATTTCCCACCAATTTTGGGGAAGCCTTTATCGCCATTAAACAAGAGTAAAATGGCAAATTTGCCGTCAAAATGGCAGATATGTAACCCATTTATTGAAATACTATTATTTTCACTTAAAAGTCTATAGTTTTTATGTATTTCAATATAACTTCATCACAAATGTTTTTTTGGTAGTTAATGTTGATGTTTTTAAGTGCAAAAAATATACCATTGTTAACTGTTTAACATGTCAAATTATGCTTCTTTGACGCGTTATGATGTAGTTGGTTTCGAAGTATAATTTTACACTATGGTCTAGTAAATTCTTTAATTTATAACAAATTTAATGATAGCTAACTTTACTAGTAATAAATTGCTAATTATTTAAGCAGTAAATCACAACCCTTAATATTTGTGTACATGTTATTAAATATTGGCAAGTGGATATTTGAGATACCTGATGTTAGTGGTTTGGTTTTACATGCAACGCACATATACCATTTGAAAGACCGAAAATTTAGTTAACTGTTTGACATGTCAAATTATGCAAATATAGAGTTTAGTGCATTTCAAAAGATCGGTGGAATATTTTCTCTTTTGATATGATTTGGGTGGTAAATTTGCTCTTTTACCTAGAAATGAACAAATAAAAGGATATAACGGAAACTAAAATCCATTAACCACACACCTTTACCAAAATTTTGCAAGCTTTTAAGCTCATTCACTAATCTCCCCTTCTTTCTTGAAGAATCAACTACCGGAGTATCCAGTTCAATACTTTTTCCTCGTTTACTGTGCTGCAATAAATGAAAACAAGATAGTCCAACTTCCATTAAGTTTTACCCACTAGAAATATCATTCTCATATGTACCCCAACTTATAAATATATTTAAGTAGATAAAAAAGTTGTTCATATGGCCCATCATGCTAGATGCAAAAAAGATGATTAAAAAATCCGACTCACCACTTTCTTTCCATGAGAAAGATTCTCAGTTTTACTAAAGGCTTGGTCATTTATTACACTTGCTTCAGAATCAAAGCCCTCTGATTGACCAACAGATGTCCTGTTTTGTCTTTTACTTGGATCATCAATCTTAGTTTCATCCTTCCATCTCTTGGAAGGCAAACTTTCATCATTGATATCCAGATTCGCCTGCTTTGTTCTCTTCATTATTGATGTTGCAACAGTCGATTGTTTACCAATGCTAGGGAGTGTCTGCTCAATCTGCTTATCCATCAACGAGTGAGTTGTCCTTCCATTCGTGTCACCCTTAACAGAATCAAATTCAACATGCAGAACAACATTCTCAGCACTGTTTGCATTATTATAATTTACAAACGCTGTGCTGAAGGTTAAATACCAATAGAATGGCATTTGGGGCATAATTAAATCATTTAGTATCAAAAGATAAAGATGCCCATATCCATTTAACAGTCGGTATTTTCTATGCTGAGTTGCTCTAAATACTTCTATATATTTGGTGTGTGCTCAGCTTTGGGTTGAGTAATTGAAAACACTAGTGTGTCTAGTATAGTTGGTGCACTTATGTATCAAGTATCTGAAAGACTTTACATTTGCCTTTTAAGTTGATGAAAACACCTGAATTTCAAAACATTCTTTTTGTATCATATATTATTCGATTATGCGAGGATATATGTGTTTTTTTGGCTCGAAATACTCAAGATGTAAAGCACTACCTTTAAACAGTTAAAGGAATCAACCATATATTTTCTGTATACCTATATGCTATATGTATACTCCTTAAATGTGTTTTTACACAAGCTATACAACTCACTATCATAAATGTGGATATGAGGAGATTACAAAATGATATTGTTTATTCGATTTTTCAAGACAAAAAGTTATATGGCATTAGCTATAAAATTGGTGGCACTAGTCATGGGATGGGCTAGAAATAGGGGTTTGGTTTTTGTTGCTCAAACAAAAAGATAGGCAATTACTATAGCAGCTACATACACAGACATACATACCATTATATGCTAATACATACACACATACCATTATACACACTTTTTGGCTCACTCCAACAAAAATACATTCAAATAGTCCATGTCAATAACGAAAAAGAATGGGACCATTGCAATCACTAATACACGAGTCACTCATAGATATAATAACATAAATACCTGGGAAGTGTTGAACCATTTGCCACCTTTCCATTCCATATGTGGCCGTACTCTCGAGTAAATGAATTCCCTTTCCTGTTTCGTGTGCTTGAAAAACACATTATACCTATTATCCGCAAGCTCTTTCGTGATCACTCCACTCCACCAACCAAAATCATAGTACGCATCCACCTTTTCCAACAAAACAAAATTCTTGTCTCTCAAATGAGGTGGCGATGGTCGAATATGAAGATAATCTACCGTAACTTTATGAAGAATTGCCTCATCGCCATTTCCTGGCTGCTGATACTCCACTAAAAAAGTATCATCCCCCGAATTCTTTAAAATCGTTGCAGGAAACCAAACTCCTCGCAAACTTTCCTTCTCAAAAGACACTTCCACTTTTTTCCCTACAGTGAACATTAACCCTGCTGTTCTCTTTCGAGAAACACGTATTAAAAAATTACCATCACCAACTAAACAACATTTAAACCATCAAGTTCAAAACTTTCTTACACCAATATCAACTAGCACTATGTGTCTAAAAATGTATGGAACTTTATAATTTAATTCTTAGTGGCGTATTGAAATACATAAACTAATATGCTTGCAACTATACTATGATGTTCGTTATAGACAAACCAATAATCAATATTTTCAATTTTTGTTACACATACAGTTTGATGCATGCAATTGAAACTTTTAAGTTGAACACATAAAGTAGAATTTTGATATAGTTTTAATACATTTGACATTTAACACTATCAAGTAAAAGCTTTCCAAATTAGGGTTTAAGAAAAAGAAAAAAACAAAACAAAATTAAACCTTAAACCCTAGCAATCTAGCATAGATACTAACAATACAAATAAACTATATAAGCGCATAAAAAGTAAAATTGAAACCTGATTCTGGGGTTGGACCCATTTCCCATCGACCCATTTCCGGTGAATCCGTAATTTTGAAATATGAAATTGAAGTTTATCAGGTGGATTTTTAAAGGTAACAACAAAATTATGTTTATCTACAACAGAAGTAATTACACCGGTCCACCAACCGTCTCTATAAAACGCATCAACGACGTCGTTTAATTCGAAATCGGAATAATAATAATTATTAGTTTCAGAATCAGGTGGTGGTGGAGGCCTGACGTAAGCGACGTTAGCGTATTCTCTTAATTTTGAAGAAGAACCGTCGTCTGCTAACAAATTGTGGTATTCGACGTAAACTAGGTTGTTACGAGTGTGATCGGAGATGGAAGGCGGTGGGTGGATTACGGTGGCAACGAACCAGGCGCCAGAGAAACCGTCTTCGTCGGAGCTGACTTCAACTCGAGAGCCTTTGGTTAAGAAGGTGAGTGAAGTGTGATGAGTGACATCCATGGGAATAGTGTCTGGAATTAGGGCAATTTGTTTGTCCCCATTTCAATTTTCAAAAACCCTAATTCTTTATTTATTTATTTTCTACTTTCATTTGTTATTGACTAAACAAACAACAAATACTTTGTAAACCTAAAAATATATGCTTATAAATGTGTCTAACAAATTCATGGATCACATGCTAATTTATTTTATTGGTAAAACAAGTATTTTCTATTGTATAACAACTTATTATAAGCTTCAAGTAGACCTAAATATTTGATTTTGATAAAAACGTTAGGTCTATATTATTACAAAGTATATTTAGCATTAGTCTATTATCATTTTTTAAAAAATAATAATAATTGGTTTATAACTTGAATGTGCTCTTGAAAACGTTAATAAATTTATTTTATTGGTAAAGACAAGTATTTCATATTGTATAACAACTTATGACCTTCAGAGTAGAGATAAATATTCGATTTGCTTATATGATAAAAACTTTAGGTCTATTATATGATAAAAACTGTAGGTCTATATTATTAAAAAGTATATTTAGAATGTATATATATATGTATATATATATATATATATATATATATATATATATACATTCTATATTTTAATAACAAAAATATAATAAAAAATTAAAGTGCTATTATTGAACAAACAAATCAAAATTTGTAGAATTTTTCAAACATAAAAAATATAAGATACATTAAAAAAACAAACAAGTAATATAACTTTTTAATAGTAATACTCAACAAATAAATAATTAACGGTCTCTTTAACCTATAATAGAGGTACGATTGTCTACATCATACCTTTTTCGTACCCTACTCTTAACGGGATTGGATATTGTTATTATTCTTGTTGTTGTTTTCAAAAAATAAGGGAAATGGTTAAAAAAAATAAAGAAAAGAAACTACGAATTATTAGATTAGAGAAACTTAAAATGGAAATCAGGTTTATGTTTTCTTAAAAGATTATTTTCTAAGAAAATTAAATTTGAATGCATTTTACAATTCTCTAATTTTATTAACAAAAAATTTCAAAATTGCCCTATTTTTCTACAACTAAACAAACTTTTATATTTTTTAGTTGGAAATAAGAGTATTCAACAAATATAATTAAGTAATTTTTACGTGTGCTACAGAAGAGATGAAAGAAGGGTATCATTTTACAATTATCCGTCAATAATATAAAAATGTTACTTTAGATAAGAGGATGATTTTGTGTGACATATAAACTACTATAATCATTAAGGTGATTTTTAACTTTATTAACATATTCATACTCATAAGAAAAAAAAAAGTAGATAAATTAAGGGATGGACCTATATATATATAAATAGGGACTCAATCTAGAGGGAAGCACTATTTTCTGAGGAAGAGGAAAGCTACACATTTATCATCGATGAATGTTAACGAATTCCCTTAATGAAATTCATCATATGATGTTATAGGTTATAAAAAATAGTTTATTGATTAATATTAGTAGTTATAACATCGGTTTGATTAATATTTATTGATAAAAATATGTTTTTATACGTTTTGATTATCATTCACCGTTGATGAATGTTAACCAATAGTTTTTCAAAGAAAATGATATTATCCACTTCGGTTAACATTCATTAATGATGAATGTTAGAAATTCTCTTAATATTTGTCGCACACCCAAATTATGATGCAGCGGAAGTCGAGTCGGGGCGCGACTAATCAGAAATCATTACACAAAGTCACATCGAACGACCACTATATGCGTCGTTTTGAAAACAGTACAAAAATAGTGCATTGATAATCCAATTGTTTACATCAATTACTGAGTTCGCGAATGGTTCTAGAGATTCTAATACATAACTAAGATTTGCATAATAGTAATGCAAGGAAAATCTCCGATGTTTGTAAATCATGCGACTCGAGCTATTGTCTCTTGGAGTTATCCTACTCCTGTTGTGAACCTGAGAATACATACTAAAATGGTCAACAATAATGTTGGTGAGTTCATAGGTTTAGATATCAAATATAAATGTGAACCACGAGATTTCCAAGTTTGTTTGTATCGCAAAACTACGTTAAATAAATGTATACTACTGCCATGAGCTCATAGTCCGAAGCTTAACCGATATGAGTTTGCCTCCTGCAGATGCCTAATCCAGAACATCCGTATGAACGAATAATAAAGCGCCCGTTTGACCAGTTAGATCTACTAACCCGGACGGGGATGGTCAATCCCAAATAGATCTATTCTTCAAAACTCACGCTAAGATCCATACTAACGAAACTATGATGTGTAGAGGACTTTTGTGTGGATTATGAAAGTGAAACTCATGCAATCCGTATATGTGTAAATCTGTACTCGTGTTCCTGAAAATAGTGCATGTATTCTCACCCCAATAGTTAAAATAGTAAAAGTGGGGCTATGAGACTCACTTGAGTCTTGAAAGTGAGCGTTAAGTTAATAAACGTTTATCCAAAATGTAACCTTCTAGCGCCCTAAACGCACAAGGTTATGTATGAGTGAATGTCTCAAAAGATCATTCATGCTAGTTGTCCACTCAACTAGTTATGTCCAAGTGTTTGTTTATCATTTGCGTTCAGAAAACATGTATGGCCCGTTGGTGATGTTTTGTAATAATAATTCCCGAAGATATTATTATTATGTTTGTTTCATTGTATACTTACAAGAGTATATGAGTTTCATGTACATGTATTGTCATATGTGAATATTCGTTTTTACGCGTGCTTAATAATTCGCGAAACAAGTTCTAAATCTGTTTTATGCGACACTAGGGCCGACACCAAGGCATATTGCGACACAAGGTCGGTGTCGCAATTGTCTCGGAAGTTGGGACTTATGCGACACAAGAGTTTGTGTCGCAAGTTGTGATTTCAATTTTGTTTTAGCGACATAAGCGTTAGTGTCGCAGGGTGTGGCGACACCAATTAGTACTGTTGGTTTTAAAGAGTTGCGACACAGAGGTTTGTGTCGCTATGTTCACAGACTGAGAGTTTTACAGATGAGATTGAGAGTTGCGACACAGGGCTTGTGTCGCAATGGTTTTGGGCCATCTGCGACACAGAGGGTCTGATGTGTTTTCGTGTTCGGGAACTTGGTCAAATGTGCTCGGTTTGACCCGAAACTTTTAGGGAAGTCTTAAATATGTTTTTAGAGCCTAGGAAAATTATCGTTACGTTTCGTGGTTGACCCGAAAGTGTCGTTTTAATTTCCGAGTTAAAACAGTCCACGCGGCTTTTCTTTCGGTTTTTGGGCGGTTTTCGTGGCTCGTTTTGACGAATCAAAGCTTCGAAATAAAATCCAATAAAAATCATAGTTGTTCATACATTTCTTAGCTACTTCCAGTAAATTTTTCATAATTTTTGGTCAAGTGCAAGTCATGAAATCGTCCAGGAACTAAGTATGTGTCCAGTGGACTGATTTCCTGACCTTTGCCCAGTGTTTGGTCTATATCTCACGATTTACAAAACTTCAGAAAGTGAAATAGTACAACTTTTAAAGGTAACAGAAGATGTGAACTTTTTCAAGTGATTTCAGTCGAATTGGGTTTGTAGATCTCGAGATATGCCCTTTCAAAGTTGGTCAAATTATCTGCTCTACAGGACAGTCTGGACACTTGTTTTTGTAAAATCGTTTTCCCATACCAAACAACCTCAGAAAAATACCAAACCACTTGGGTTCGAAAGTAGACTCCTTGAACTTGATTTTAGACTCAAGAATTGCTCGATTTGGTTAAGAAATGAGTTAGATATCATGGGTCAAAGTCGGGTTAAGTTTTTATCCGGTGGTTAAAGTTATTATCCGAAAGTTTTTAATATTATCCTTTGGTTTTCGGTTTAGATCTTGGACATAATTAGTAAAAACGAACATCTAACATGTATATTAACATTATCTAAGGAAGGTAAACAAGATTTGAAGGAATTCTTACAAAGAAAACTCGATCTAAAGCCGAAATGAGAAGGAGAGGGCTGCTGCAAATGTTTCTTGTTTCTTTATTCGTTCTCCTTCTTCGGGGTGTTGTAAATGATGGAGATGGTGGCTAAATCTTCTTGGAAGAGGCTGAGAAAGGTGGTAGTGAAGGTGGATTTGGGCTGGGATTTTAGAGAGAGAGCAAGGAATGAGAAGTAAGGGAGTTTAAGTGTGTGAAAGGAAAATGGGAACTTGTAATGGTTGTGAGGTTAAAAGGGGTGGGGCCATTGGGCCAGTTTTCTGGGCTGGGCTGGGCCGACGTGGGCTTGGCCCATCGTGGTCTTGGGCTCGTGACTCGCTCCTCGATTTCGTGTTACGTTATTTGATCGGTTAAACGTTAATCGCGCGTTTTAGATTTTAATCGTTAACGTTTAATTTTCGCGTATTGTTCTTGACCCGTAATTGTTATTTTAAATTGACCCAATACTCTTTAAATGTTTTATTGAACCTTTTCAAAACATTTGACGGGTTTCGCTCGGTGTCAGGTTCGATTCGCGCGTTTTCGTCGCGTATGACACGTTTTATGCGAAACGTAAAGCGTTTTAGATATTGTCGTAATAATATAAGTTAAATAACAATTATTTATCATAATAAGGTTATTTAATAAAAATGTTTTTCACCAACGTCCATATTTATTGTGTCGGATTCCATCCGATCGAATTCGCGTAATTAAAATTAATTACGTACGTGCGTATAATACAATATACAAAGTGTTACTGTAATTAGTCCTATTTCACACTAATTACAAGTAGTAATTACCTGTCTTAGGTATAAATGATGGCCTAATTTGCCGGGTGTCACAATATTCATCATATGATATTGTAAGTTATAAAAAGTAGTTTATATATGAATATTAGTAGTTATAACATCGGTTTTGATTAATATTTCTTGATAAAAATATATTTTTTTACGTTTTAATTATTTTTTATCGCGAATGAATGTTTAGCTTCCCTCCTTTACTCAAAAAATTGCTTCCCTCTTGATCCGTACCCTATATATATATTTGTGTATATAATATAATTTTTCAATTTAAAATGACAGTAATAATAAAATCAATATACTGTATAAACACAACTATGAATGTATAATAACAAAATGAAAATATTAACATTTCTACTCTAATCCCTTCATTTTTAAAAGATAAGATTATAAATTTGAAAGTTAGTTAAAAGGGTATAATTTCATAAAATATATATATTTCTATTTAATTATATCGTTAGCAATATTATTTATATAGTCAAATGTAAATCGTAGCGCATTAACATTTTCAAAAGTAATCTTCATTTTCACAAGATGAGGTTATGAATTTTAAAGTTAATCAAAAGAGTATTAAATTGAACATATAGTTAGGTATTATAATTATTCGATGTAAATATTATCAATTGAGTCAAATGTAAATTGTAGTCTGTTAACCTTTGAAGTGTCATTCTCATTTTCACAAAATAAGGTTAATGATTTGAAAGCTAATCAAAATGGTATTAGATAGAATACGTAGTTGTTATAATTATATTGCTACAAATATTATCAGAATAGTCAAATATAAATTGTAGTCACGTGCAAAAATATTGAACTTTTTATTAAACAAATCAACTATAGGGGTTAAAACTAAAAACAAGTTTAATATAAAAATATGTGATTATAAGGTATGTTAAAAGGACTATTAGCTAAAATTAATTTGAGATCAAATTCGAGAAAAAATTGATTAAAAATACGATAAAGATTTATATTGGCTATATAATTGTGTACAAATCTCCACAAAGGAACAATCCAATTCCAAAAACTTGAGAAAATCAATATATGTTTCGATAAACACTACTATAGTGTATGGATAATGAACTTGTATTATGTTTTGAGTTTCGTAAAAAAGCAAGAACGTAAAAGAAATTATGTCCGTGCATCTAAAAATGTACGTTTTTACACCCTTCTACAGTGTGTGGGTGAAAAAAACTCGTATATAAACATAAGGAAACGACTTTTATTTTATTTTCCATAGAATTTTCTAGAACAAATTTTCAAAACATGCTTTTTTTTATATTTTCAGTTTATAATGTTTTTTCCCCTTTATCTTAACATCTTTTGTTTCTTATTTTAAAAGAGACCTCCAAAATGCAGTCTAAAATAGTAACTCGATAACACATAGTATAATGTTGGGTTTGTAATATCTAACAAATTAATTCTTCTGAGTAATAACCACTTTAAACTCCTTCTCTTGAGTTAATGAGGAAGAGAAAAAGAAAGAAATGAAAAACCAAGAAAAAGAAAAATAAATGAAAGAAGATATAAATAAAGTTAGAGTGATTTCTTTGAGATCATCTCATTCTTAAGTACTTTTTTTTTTATTTTTATTTTTGGCATATTTTAGAATATACAATTATCAAAGTGATTGTTACTATTACCACAGTTCAAATTGTTAATATGTAGTATCTTTGTACAAGAGGTTATATGTTCAAACTCAGAGATATGCTTATTTCTTTCTTATTACACAAACATGTATATGTATATGTAGAAAGAGAGTTTGACATTTTGACCATGAATTAAGATGAGTTATAGATATATAATATAATTTGCATGTGTGGTTCACTCCATGCACCTATATTACATATTATAGTATTTGTTAATCTTTTAAGGTTTAATATTTTTTATTTTGAAGATCATTATATACTTTTAAAATATTAATAGTTTATGTTGGGTAAATTAAGAGTAGCATACCTTTAAAATTATGTGTTTCTTATATAAAAGTTGATTTTTAAGATGTAACATTAGACGGTTCATACTTCATGTATATTTTTAAGTGTTCTTTGTTTAAATTATTACAAATTGTTTATTATTTGAAAAATCAAATGTATATGACAATTAAATTTTTTTTTCCGTTTAAATTAGTAATAGTTATCAAAAATAAATCATCATTGTGAGATTTAACATGTCCTTTCAAAATAAAAATACCAAAAAAAATGTTCTATTAAGATGTATATTAAATTCTTAGATGCAAGATTGAATTTGCATTTACTTTAGCGTAATGGGTCATAAACATTATTCGGATGTATCTATGCTTATTCAGTTAATTGAATCCGTATAACTTGAACACGAATGACCTATATCTTATTCGGATCAAATTACGATTGAATATTTTCGAATTAGTTTAACTCAAATAACTCACAAAAGGAACTAAATATACAAATAAGTATATACTCCGTCTATTATTTATGATTTATACGAATCTATCTACACATATCAACACTTATATTATTTATATGAACTTGTTAGTGTCATTTTGTAAAGTTTGAATTTTGTTTAAGACTCAAAAGTTTAAGATTTTATCTTATTCAGGTTAAAACATATTACTGAGGCCTGAACTGAACCTGAATAATCTCAATCTTATTTGGCTCTATTTACGGATAAACTATTAAGTTGAAATAAACGGATAAACCCACCCGAATAACTTAACCGAATGATAAAAGTGTCGTGTTAATTTTAATTTTAAATTTAAATTTTATTTATTATTTTATTTAAAAATTATAGCTTTAAATCTCACCGCCGGGTGACAAATCGCCGTGTCATACATTTTGCTAGCTTTGCCAAGTTAGAATATTACAAATGGCGGTAGATAATCAAATATCAATTATGTCTTTTTTATGTCACATGTCTTTGATAAAAGTATTTTCTTTTTTATTTATACGTTCTTTATATATTAACATGTAACTGTACGTAATTTCCATCTTACAAATTGAAATAAAATAAACTATTTCGGGAAGGAATAACTGAATATGAATGTATCAAACCATGTGTTAGACTTTTATTATATGTGACTAATTAAAAGGACTTTTGTTGTGTGTAATAAATTTGTAATAATTTATATTTTAAGTATTTCATGACTTATTAGTCAGGGTTTCGTCCAATATTTTTGCTGATATGATAGCTGGATACTTTGTAACGCCATCTTATACATAGGAGGTAGATGCATACAATTAGCAATAATTGAAAGTTTGTTAGACATAATAAAAGTTGTTTTAGTTTGTCACAAAGAGTGAGGTTCAAATGAGAATGATAATTTTTGTGAGAATTGAGGAATCAATAAGAATGCGTCAGTGTTTCAAAACTCACTTCCCCCCACGTTTTTAAAAATAAATATCTCAAGACATTACTCATTGAAAAATTATAAAAATTGCACTATAAAAATCAGTGTATTTTTTTTTTTCAAGCATTTGCCTGCAGTTTTTATGTGTGCTGCCACATTAGATCCACGTATAAATAGTAGTGGGGTTGATGATGTAATAGATCAAATTGGTCAAAATTTATCCCTCCATCCAAACGCCGATCCCCTGTTTATACCAAATAATAAAACTTCTTTTAATGATTCACTTAAAGATCTTTTCTTGTACTACAAACAAAAAGTGGAAACATATCCTATCCAACAACAAACACCTACTCTTGATGGAAATAGTGGGCCTTCTTCAAAATCAGATTACAAATCACATATGTATTCGTTATTAGGAACGGGAAAGAGTAAACGCTCCAAGTCATCAACCCCGATTGATGAATTAAGTGCATACTGTTCAAATGATTTTTTAAAATCCATGACCCCTGAACAATTTTCCGATCTTAATATTCTTGATTGGTGGCAACAAAGGGAAAAGGATTATCTGGTTTTGGCCGCCATGGCCCGTGACCTACTTAACGTCCAAGCTAGCACCGTAGCTTCAGAATCGGCTTTTTCAATTAGTGGCAAGATTATATTAGAACGAAAAACAAGGCTCTTGGATGAATCGGTGGAAGTTTGTGTTTGCTTTGAAAGACTATTTGGATAGTTGTGAACAAGCTCAAGACCAAGAATCACTTGAAGATGCACTTGATGAACTAGAGATACAAATACTTGACGTGGAACGTAGCACCCTAACAAGTCCCAATGAAGACGAAAGTGATAACCCCGATTACGACTTACATACGATTAATGAATACGCTGAATTATTCAACTTGGATTAAAGCGAGAAGCTTAACATATATGGATGTTCAAGAGAATTGGTTTGCAATGAGAAGTTTGCTATTTTGTTTGAGAAGGAGATTTTCATGTTGAGAAAGTGAGAATCACGTTATTTATTTAGAAAGTTAAAGCAAGACATAGTTGTTGTGAGTATTTAATCTTGTGATGGCAGTTGGGGACTTCAATATTTTATTAGTTTAGTATGAATGATATTATCTTTATTTTAGATTCGAATAAAGTATTAAATCGTCATACATGTATTGGTCAATTGGCCTATCTATCGTGAGAGTTTGAATGGAGACTTATAACAAATAAAAAAGTATGGAGTGATTAATTTTTGTCAACGTTTATACTTTAGGGATTAATTTTTTTCAAAAAATTGGCAATAGAAAAGATCAATTAGAAAGGAAAAAGACCGGAATAAACTGAAACTGGTTTGGGACTAGACTGCTGATCCTCAAAAAACTGGCATATTTGAAAAAAAAAAACTGGTCCAAAACTGGTGCAGTCCTAAAATAAACTGGTCTTTTATTTTCTGTAAAAAAACTGAACTGTTTTGAACTGGACTGAAAACCGGTTTAAACCAGTCCTTGCTCCTCTCTACTCGTTGGTATCACATGTGTTACCCGATGGTATCACATGTGTTACCCGCTGTCATCACATGTGTTATCCGCTGGCATCATATGTGTTACCTGCTGACATCACACGTGTTACCCGCCAGTATCACATGTAAATGTCGATTACAAAATCCACCAAAAAAATGAAAAAAAAGTTCGTCGAAAGTATACCTTGTGACATCTCTAATCGAGGAGAAAAAGCGTTGATTTTTTGGGTGCAATATTTATGATTTTTCTACTTACCGTTTGGGAGATATTAATTTTTAAAAACGTGAGGGAAAGTGAGGTTTTGTGACACGTGACACATTCTTATTAGTTCCTACATTCTCACAAAAAATTGTTATACGCGTTTGAACCTCACTCTAGTCATATATAATAGAAGTCAAAACATAATTAAATATTCTTACATTTAGTCTACTAACACTTTCTAAAGTCAATGTACGATTAAAACTACCGAGAAAATTGTGTTGTAAAGTATGAACAATGTAAAGATTAAAATGACAGGATATAATTTATGTGAATTGTGTTTGGCAATCATTTTTCAAAGACATCATTTAGACCCTATAATTGTTTCGGGTTCACGAAATTCCTCCCGGGATAATTCAAGATATATTAATGTTTTCTGGCAATAAAATCGATGATCAGAGCAACGTGTGTGTTTTTTGTGTTTGCAAATATGCAGAGGCAGTTATGTCCATAACCAAACTCGGGTTCAATGTATCTAGGTCCTTTTCAGTGTCCATTGAACATAGTCAATTCAACTAAGGGCTCTGCCTTTTGGACCCCGCTAGGGGCGTTGCTCCTGGGACCCCACAAGGGGGCACAACCCCCTTGACCCTAACAATTTTGATTGTGTATGATATTTAGTAACTTAGCCGGGTAAGCATTATGTATCATCTAATCCGTGTCCACTAATCTGCAAATGCAATAAAATATATAACAAAAATTGTACCTACTCTTTAAAATATAACAGGGATAAAAATAAACAAATTATTCAAGTAATAGGGTATTAACTAACAAAAGGATATCAGTTTGAACTTTATATATCAAAAACTTAAATATGTAATAATTACAGTATACATATCTTTTCTGAATTCGTTACATGAGAATGAGGTACTTTGTCATTTCACATGAAAAAAGTAATAATTTACAGGATACCCATGACCCCCGTATCATATTTCAATGGTACGTATCTGCCCCACCCACAAGAAGCATCAACGCCGGACAAATCACTTGAACACAAATTACTCACGTATGCTGAGCCACGGATTCGAACCTCTGACCAGTCGGTCACACATGTAGAGTCTAAGCATTTACGATAGCGGCACCACTTGAGCAATGACCAATTAGTAAAAAAAAAATGTCATTTCATTGTGCATATTCTTGATGACCAAATTATCATAGTTCTCACATGATGAAAATTCAACGTCTAATTATCTATAGGACAAAATGACTCCTTAGAATTATCCCTTATATTCAATTGGCATAGTAAAATGGTATCTTCTCATGAGATTTTAAAAAGCTTATCATGATATTATCATAAAAAACATGATGCTTGAGATTTTTTGAGATTCTCAAGAGTTCTATTGTCCTCTCATTTTCATGTTCAAATGCAAGTGTAAATATTATTAAATAAATCAAAGGCTATTAACCATGAATATTATTATTGTTAGTTAACTATTATTATTATTGTTATTATTATTATTGTTATTATTATATTATTATCATTAGTACAGTTTCTAAACATGAAGATAGTCTACCAAAACTATATTATTAAATAATATTGGTTTGGTAACCATTAGAACTGGAAACGAGTTTACCGATCATCAATATAAACAAAAGGGAGATGATATTGCCACAGGAAGGTTTAATAAGTACACAGGAGAATAATTGAAATAGACTATTATACCCTTATATGTGTGTCTTTCATATTTTCTCTTTCCTAAATAATCAAAACGCCTCTCACCTCCCGATAACCCCACCGGTCCACCTTCTATTCAATTTCAAATTTATCTCATTGCATGTTATTAATTGATTATCTTCCATTCTTAATCAAAGCCAGACTTACGTTCTGTTATTTTCTCATTGTTTTATTGTTTTTGGATGGTTGTAGGATTTCGTATTGCACAATGATAAGTGTGGCCTTCATTTTAATTGAAGTATATAAACTGTTGATATGAAAACTGTGGGTGCGAGATTGCGATCAGTCATTGTTCTTCTGTGTATATATATGTTGATGATTGAAGTATCCTAGTTTTGCTTTCTTCTATCATCTTTTAGCCCTTCTTGATTTGCAGTCGGGTTATGTGATATTTGGTATTTTTTAGTTAATTTAATTCATTTAGTCGGATGCTCCGAAAATGGGCAGTTCCAGCGCCGGTGAAGAGATGCCGGAATACCATGAGCCAAGTAGTGAGACCGGATGTAAAAATGGTGGAGGGGGTAAATGTGGCACCCCCAAATTTACTGTGCAGCGGAAGTCAGGTCGGGGCGGGACTAATCATGGATCATCACATAAGATTACATTGAACGACCACTATATGCATCGTTTGAAAATAGTACAAAGTAATTTACATTGATAATCCAAATGTTTACAATAATCTGTGAGTTCGCGAATAATCCTAAAGATTCTAATACATAACTAAGGATACAAAATAGTAATGCAAGAAAAATCTCCGATGTTTGTAAATCATGCGACTCGAGCTAGAATTTCCTGTAGGCCATCCTACTGTTGTTGCGAACCTGAGAATACATACTAAAATGATCAACAATAATGTTGGTGAGTTCATAGGTTTAGATATCAAATGTATAGATGTGAATCACGAGATTTCAATGAGTTGCACGTATGCAAAAATAATGTATACTACTGCCATGAACTCATAGTCTGAAGCTTAACCGAAATGAGTTTGCCTCCTGCAGATGCCTAATCCAGAACATCCGTATGAACAAATAATAATGCGCCCGTTTGACCAGTTAGCGCTACTAACCCGGACGAGAATGGTTAATCCCAAATAGATCTATTCATTAATACTCGCGCTAAAATCCATACTAACGAAACTATGATGTGTAGAGGACTTTTGTGTGGATTATGAAAGTGAAACTCATGCAATCCGTATATGTGTGTTTCTGTACTCGTGTTCATGAAAAACTGTGTACGTATTCTCACCCCAATAGTTAAAAACAGTAAAAGAGGGGCTATGAGACTCACCTGAGTCTTAAAAGCGTGCGTTTAAATTAATAAACGTATATCCAAAATGTAACCTTCTAGCGCCCTAAACGCATAATGTAACGCCCCTCTCTTAGTATATTATAAAATACTCTTTAATTCGGAAGCGTAGGTCAAAATATATTATATTAACAATATTTACAAAAGGTAAATACATATAATGTTCAAAACATCGTACAAATACGGGGGTTACAAAATTCAACTTTCATTATTTATCAAAATATATCAGAGTTGCCAGCCGATCAAACATTCTTTTCAAATATAATCCTCCTGCCCGCCCCTATCAAACATGACCTGCAGGGATTAAAGTGGGGGATCAGCACGAAGCTAAGTGAATGAACATGAAACTAACAGTTCAACTTAGCTTAACAATCTGTTTACATCAATTAATCGTAAACACAAATCATCAAAATCAATATCAAAGAGGATCGGTGGTTTTTGAGGAACCCTACTGCCGCGGTGGCCCTCAAGAAACGCTTATCACAATCTGTAGTGGCCACTACAGAATATACCGATAACTTGATATTACCACTACACAATATGGGTTTAATACAACACATGTACGACACCCCATATATGTAATCTTGTAAATCATCAAGTCCAACAATCTGTTGACCTCTTTACTAGCAATCAATGCCCAGAGGCCACATTGCACGTAGATTCATAATCAGCATATCAGCATATCAGACTAAACAGTCTATCAATTATATCTACGTTTACTTGTTGCAACCAAACCGTTACAACTGAATCAAACATGTGAGTTCCAGATCCACTCACCTGCCAGTCTCAGTTCAACAACTCAGAAGTCTTATATTACTGAGTCTTCTGCTGATCTGAGAATACAACAAATAATGAGTTAGTAACTCATTCCATAATCATATAACATATTTAAACAAGCAGGTAAATTCCTGAAGTCTAAGAAAACAATCGTTCAATCCGAAGCGAAACCAGAAAGTCCCGAAACGAGGTTTAAAACTGAAAAATGCCATTTTCGACCCCAAGATGACCCCGAAAGGCCTAAAACTGCCTAGGCTCATAAAATAGAGCCTTGATTATTGGGTCGTTTTCGAGTGACCATGCGAATTTTGGCCCAATCCGTGTTAGTGAAATTGTCACTTAGTCGCTACCTGAAAACACTTGTGCAATTTCAAAATTTGCAAAATAAAATTTTAAAAATCTCAGTTCGCAGGGACCTCGGTTCGCTTCGCAGCAAACTCAATTCGCAGCAAACTCAGTTCGCAGAACCATAACTCGGTTCGCTTCGCAGCTCAGTTCGCAGCGCAACTCGGTTCGCAGGTCAACTCAGTTCGCAAGGTTCAGTTCGCAGCACATCTCGGTTCGCAGGATAACTCAGTTCGCAGGTCAACTCAGTTCGCTTCGCAGTCAAGCATTGCGAACCGAGTTCATCTTCTGCAAACTTGCGAACCGAACTTGCTGTTACTGAAAAACCCGAACTTTCTACTTGCAAAACTCACAATTCGACTTTCTAACATACTAACAATCATTCTAACACTTCATATACATCAAATATCATCATATAACATATTTCAAGCCACTATTTCACAACAATTTCATGAATTTGTTAATTTCATAAAAATGAGTTTATAAACACTGAATTACTCACACGAACAAGATGATGATAATGAAATGAAACTCGTTTCTGAATCAAGAAGATGATAATACAGAAGATTACAATCTCAGAGAAAGCTTTCTTTGGTTTTGTTTTTCTCAATTTTGGTTTCGGTTCGCAGGGTGTATGGAAACTTTGAGAATTGTATAGAAGTATTGAGAATATGTATGTATAAATGTGTATATATATATTAATCTTACCCAATACCATTACGTTTTAGTTCCCTTCTTAATCTATTGTCGGGAACCTAAAACCATTTGCGAAAACCAACTATTTTATTTTACCGTCATCTAGTTCGGTTTAAATCAATGAATTATGTATTAGTCACAATAATTCATTTATACATTTTACTAATATTATCAGACATAATAATAGTAAAATATTTCTTAACACATTAAATAATAATTTAAAGTTTAGGAAAATTACCGGAATACCACTAGGCCCTTAAAGTGGGTGTTACACATAAGGTTATGTATGAGTGAATGCCTCAAAAGATCATTAATGCTAGTTGTCCACTCAACTAGTTATGTCCAAATGTTTGTTTATCGTTTGTGTTTAGAAAACATGTACAGCCCGTTGGTGACGTTTTATAATAATAATTCACAAAGACATTATTATTATGTTCTGTTTCATTGTATACTTGTAAGAGTATATGTATTGTGGTTACGAATAGTATAGTATAGTCGTTGTTTCGTAAAAGTGATCCTTAGTGAAAGATATGTTTTCAATCAGACTGTTTTATGCGACACAAGGGTTGTGTCGCTATGAGGTGTTGCGACACAAAGGTAGTGTCGCAAAGTACGAAATTCAGATAGTTGTGCGACACAACACTTGGTGTCGCAGATCGTGATTTTAATTAAGTGTGCGACACGGGGATTTGTGTCGCAGTCGACGGTGTTGGGTTTGTATTGCGACACAGATGTAGTGTCGCATATTAGTACTGTTAGTTATGCAGTTGCGACCCATGGGTTGTGTCGTAGGTTAAAACTGCTGACAAGCGACACAGGGCTTTGTGTCGCAGGTTGCGACACAAGTTAATACTGCTGATTTTAAAATAGCGACACAAGGGTTAGTGTCGCAAGAGTATTGTGAAAATCAAGTGTGCGACACAGGGCTTGTGTCGCAATGGTTTTGGGCCATCTGCGACACAAAGGACCTGTTGTGATCTTGATTTCTAGAACTTGGTCAAACGTGCTCGGTTTGACCCGAAACTTTTAGGGAAGTCTTAAATATGTTTTTAAAGCTTAGAAAAATTATCGTTATGTTTTGTGGTTAACCCGAAAGTGTCGTTTTCAAAAGTATGCCAAAACAGTCCCTTGGTTTATTTCATCAGTTTTTGTGCCGTTTTCGTGGCTCATTTTGACTAGCCAAGCGTCGAGATAAAATCCGAGAAAAATATCAGTTGTTCCCCTATGTCTTGGCTACTTTAAGTAATTTTTATAGAATTTTTGGATAAGTCTAAGTATTTTTAATAATTCCTTTTGTCCTCTGAGGTCCAATTTTGACCAATCTGGACACATGTACAAAGATTGAATTACTGAGAAAAATCTACAAAACTTCACGAGACGTAATCATACAAATTTTAAAGCTAACGAAATTTGTGAGATTTAGGGGAAAACCTCATATCGTTTGGAGTTGTGTAGCTCGAGTTATGGACCCGAGAAGTTGGCACAAAAAATCTGCCATCCGAGACAGGTTTGCGACACGTTTTTGTAAAATTGTTTTCGGGTACCAAACGGTGTCAAAAAATTACGAAACCACTTGAAAATGAAAGCTAACTTCTTAAACTTAAGTTTTGTCTTTTGAATCGTCCATTTTCATTAAGTTTTGAGTACGAAACTTTTCCTTGAAAACAGCCTAAGTTTCTGCCTAGAAGCTGTTAGCGTTTTTGTGTTTTCAAAAATGTTTTTCGACTTTGTTTTTGGACATAATCTTGTTATATGGAAATTATAACATGTTTATATGTATGTTCCAAGTAAAATAAAAGGGAGATGAATTTTCTTACAAAGAAGTTGATGAAAACACGAATAAATGGAGGTCGAAAACTCGTTTCCTTGCGTTTTCTTGCAAACCGAATAGGTGGTGTTAAGGTGGTTTGTGGTGATGACTTTGGTGGTTTGTTGTGGTGATTTGGGGGGTTCTTGGGGCTGGGATTCGCAGAGATCAAGAGAGAGATGAGAGAGTTGAGAGAAAAAGGTTGTGTGTGAAATTGTTGGAGTGTTGAAGTGAATGAGAGGGTGAGGTGAGTATGGGAAGGGAATGGGGTGTCTTGGGCATGGCTTGGGGATGGTGGCAGATTTGGTGGGCCCCCACATGGTGTGGGTTGCCTAATTATTGTTCCCCAAGTTTACGTTACGTGCGGTACCCGTTTACCCGTTCGTTTCGTCGTTCGTTTAATCGTTAAACGTTTTTTATTCAAGGTTTTCGTTAACGATTTATTCGCGTAAGGTTTGATTGAAGTTTTATTTAAAACACTTCATTTTGAGTTATCGAAATATAATTCGAGCTTCGTTCCGTTGTCGGGCGCGATTCGCGCGTTTTCGTCGCGTACGGTACGTTTTATACGAAACGTAAAATGTTTTATATATTATCGTAATAATATAATTTAAATAACGATTGTTTAATATTGTCACGCTATTTAAGAAAATGTTTTTCACCAACGTCCGTATTTATTGTGTCGGATTCCATCCGATCGAATTCGAAAATTAATTACATACGTGTATATATATTTACATATATACAAAATGTTACTGTACTTAGTCCTATTTCATACTAAATACAAGTAATAATGATCTATGATTAAACACAAATGACGGCCTAATTTGCCGGGTGTCACAGTAAACGATCTAGGGTACAGAGGGTTTCTGTGTTTTGTTAGTAAAACAAAAGGTTTGAGAAAAATATGTAAAGGGTATAATAGTATATTACCTTCATTTTCCTGTGTACCCATGAATTTTGCGTGTGGAAAAATCACCTACCTAAACAAAAATAAAACCAGTCTATATAGATAGTAATTAACTAATTATACCCGACGCGAGGCGCGGGCAATATACGACCCGTTAACATTCAGTTACCATGAGGCACAAGTTGTGCTGGTGTGCTTTTGCGCGGTCATATAATTTCGTAGTCTATCTATTACCATTAACAAGCTTGATTTACGACGTTCCTTCTGATTCCGATAGGATACTAGGTTTCTTGAAGTTCAATAACCGAAAACTGGATATTTTTCATGCAAGTTTCTTAACTCATTTTTTATTTTATTTTTCGTAGTTATATTGAAACACCAATATTAGGGAAAAATAAATGTGAAGCATCTCTCTGCAACTGCACTTTTAAGTTTGAACCACATGCCGTCCATGATTTTAGATACTCTTATATGTACATTTTTAAATACCCGCACGATCCAAAATGCACTTGCACACAAAGTATGTGCAGTTGGCAGCATGCATCATTCCCTCAACATTATACATAAATCTGGTCTCGGTACAAAGATATGAATACCATAGTTGTATCTTGGTTTAGATTTGTGGTCAGATTCTGGTTTGACATCAAGTGGACTCGTGACTTCCGATATCCATACACATGCTAACTATAAGTGGCAAAATGAGTGGGTCGGGTCGGGGTGGGTCACGGGTTTAGATGAGTTTGGGTCTAAATGGGTCCGGTTCTAGATGGGTCATTTAGGAGGACGGGTCTAAAGGGGTCCGGGTCAAACGGGTCTCGAGTCAGGTTGACTCATCGGTTTTCCACAAACTTTTTTTTATTTGAGTGAAAAATGAAAAACATGAAATGAGGTGTTCAAAAAAACATTTACCCGCTAGACCCGCCTAGACCCGTTGGTTAATTGTTATACAATTGGAGGTTATATCAGATACCCATTTAGACCTATCTAAAAAAATAGAGGGGGACCCAACAAAACCATCACCTCGAAAATTTTACCCAACTTGACCCATAAATAACCAATGGGTCTAAAATTGTCGCTTCTAATGCTAACATACAAGACTGAAATCCTAAAACTCCACAATGTGATTATTTTGTCAACTCGAGTAATATTTGGATGACTTATATGTTGCTATGTAAAGTTTGGACTGTCAAAATACATGTACCAAATACTACATCGAAACCACTTGTTTCCAGATATTTGAACTCACTAGCTTTCTGCAGTTGCGTTTGCTACAAATGTCTTGAGCCACCGTGACAATGCAATCAAGAACGGCGTGTAGGCAAAATAACAAGTGAGAGTCCAAGTTACCAAACCCTGTATTTAAAAAAGAAAAAAAAGAAAGAAGAGAAGACTAAACAGATCTTTCAGATAGAACAATAAGCTATCCGATTAAATTAATTGTTTTATTAAAAAACTTTACCTGACCCATAATCTCAATGTTGGCCTGAGGATAGTACCATAAGTCGAACACTCTAAAAACAACAACAGTGATTACATATATTTATATATATATATTTATTCTCAAAAGGAATGGAACAAGAAGAAACTGCTTACTTCATTACAGGAATTTCGGCAAGTGGGCAGGCAAGACCAATGACGCAAGCCAACGCGAAGCCAAGTCTAGTCCTGTCCAGGGCTAACCACATCAGCTCGGCGCCTGCAAACAGTATATACGCTTCCACGTTGTCTGCAACTCCAGCTTTGTATAATTCAGCACTTGATTCTAAGAACACCACCAACGCTCTGCACGTGCAGGATGGTCAGATCAGCTTATATTTATAAAAACAGCTAACGTCGTATAATATGATCATTACCTATTTACTGATTAAACTTGGTAAAAAGTTCCACCATTGTTATATTTGTTTGTCATAAAATACAAACCTACCTTATCAAATATATAAAGGTACACATTGGACAATTTATAAAGAACACACAAATTAAACAATTTCCAAAGTTTAATGATTTGGAACATCGAAATAGAGATAGACACGCACAAGAGGGAAGCAAGGACTTTTTCGAAACTGTCTTCGGGTGGTGTGGGTGAGAATTTGTGATCAAGAAAAAGTTGTAGCAATCCAACAGTGACGTAAAACAGTCCAAGCAAAGGAGGGACCTGGTCAGGTTATCAATATCAATCTTATTATTAGAATTGATAAAAGAAATAAAAAAAGAAGGAAAACAAAAAGGATAGGGATAAGGGATATAAGGATGTGATACCAACCCATATGTTGGTGTGAAGAGGGCCTATATCTATGGAACCATTTTGATATACAACAAGATTCACCCGCGAATGGATGCCGTCTAAAAGTGGACCCAAAAGGAAACCGCACCCGAAGAGGCAGAGAGAAACTGATGGCCATATTCTCTTTAGGTCCTGCTTCCTTTGACTGCAGCATGGTCTGCAGGTAAGTTGCTTTCGGCTGCTATGGTGTATGGGAATAGGAACGGGGATCGAATGGAATCGGGTAGAAGAGCCAACAAAAGGATTCATGGTCAATTTGGCACCGTTTATGAGGGTTTTCTGGCCATGTAACATATTTACCTCCCTTGCAACTTGCAAGTCATTTAACAATGCAAATCCTGATAGTGATACGTGGACCCATTATGCAGTAATGGTACACATATATCAGTCCTCCCCCTAAAATTTAAGTTATAAATATTTCATTCATATGGATGGGTCAGAAGTAATTGACATATTTGGATTAAAATTAAAACTAAGGAAAAGATCAAAATATAAAACTCACAAAATAGAACGCCCAAAAAACAAACTTAGTTTTAACAAGGGATACTGATGCACGTTTACACAGCTTAACTGCTGCCAAATCTGAAGTAGTTAAAAACATTTTTTTAACCCTTAAAATTTTCACACATGAAGATAAAATAACTTTTCTTTTGCTCTTGTGACAACACATGGGTTCCTCATTTAACAAATCATCTCAAGCTTGTTACTGTTCAACTTGTTTTAACCATATAATAAAATAAAAGTGCATAGTATTTAATTTTCCCATTCGATATACCATATCACAGTAGTTCTGGGGGATGTGGAAAGGCCGATACTACGAGAGACTACTATTAAGTGCTTCTTTTACAAAGCCAAGGCAGATAGTTTGATTCCACTAATATTGATTTAGCATCCAACACATTTAAATCCTTACATCAAATCATACAGGCGTCTTGAAACTTTCAATACATTCTTGTATATACATCAAATGTATCGCATTTGGCATTTGACCACTTCAGGGAGACAAAAAACCACCTGGGTCACGCCTCGTCCCTTACAGATATTCGGATGCCTAACTCCAATCTCTGTGCTTCGATGTAAGAAAGATAAACTCTGCTTGCCTCCACATGCCAGTTAGGGACCTTTTTACATGAAGTTGAACAAGGATATTGATTTCGTCTCCGTTATGACTGATAAGACATTGAAATCAATCCCAGAAGCAGCATTAATATCTGGATACGAAGATACCAAATGGTTATTAATTAAGTATAAACACTATATAAGATATCCACCTCGTTGCAACATCTTTCAATTATAGGAATCCCAACATACTGATTTATGCATAAAAGACACATCTTTGTATAAAATCATGTGTGCGTAAAAGTTTTTAAAAAAAAGGCACAAAGAGAGGTACAGTCAGCCATCACTGAAGTGTGCATTTCACCTGCCATATCAACTATCTGTAGCCTTCAACTTTCGAGGCCTTTTATGAGACTGAGCTGGTGAAGATGGAGCTTCTCTTCCAGGTCCCTTAAAACCCAAAGAATGCACCGTCAAAATTTGTGGAGCAGGGAAAAGAGCTTATAAACGTAACACAACAATATGTAGATGTAAACAGAGTTGAAGGAGCATGCTTCATACCTTGCGCTTTTGGTCCCTTTTGCCAACTCTTTCTGCTGATATTGCTGGAAAGTAAAACAAGTTTAAAATCAAGACAAAAAAGGAAATATAAAGGGGATTGAAAGAAAAAAAACAACAAAAAACCCCCCTTAAAATCAGACAACTAGAAGTCGAACAAACTAATTACCTCCGAAGCTTACTGAGTCAGGAACAAATGTCCGGTCCTGATCCATGCCACGCTGTAAATGCTGTCAGGTCATACCCAAAGAAACCATATATGGAAACATATCATACACTTTTAAAGACAAATGTGGATCTTTTTTAGTTCTGTTAGTAACCTTTGGTGTGTCTGGTGTTTCTGTATATGAGCTTTCACGATAAGATGAGCCTTCCTCCTTATTTTGCAACTGAAACAAAATAAACAAGAAAACTAAATTAGGTCAAAAGGATAATGAACAGAGACTAATTAAACAAATGAATATAAAACAAAAACATACCATTTTCTGAAGATTTAAAAGAGTCAGTATCTCTTTTCGCAATTCTAAATGCTCTGCACAAACAGCTTTGGTAGGGACTTTGGGTTTCAGATTCACCTGTAAAATTGGTATCAAGTGTACTTTACTCTCAAACACATTTACTATGTTTAGCGCCAGTCAGAAAAGGAACCTCTTTTCATTACCATGAAATACAATATTAAACAAAAAATAATATCTTGAGATAAGTAATCAAGCTTCGAAATATAAAATATATGTTCCATCTACTAATGTACAGAGGATAGTAGAAACCTTAAGCTCTTGTAAGAATTGTTCAACACGCTTAATAGTTCGCAATCCTGCAGATGAGCTAGCAGCTTGCACCATTTGATCCAGCGCATAAGTTCTCAAGTACACTCGAAGCTACAAACAGGATCAATCAGTTAGAAATATTGTTTTTCTTCAAGAAAAACCAGTACTTTTATAAATCAATAACTAGCATAAAATACATGAAACAAGCAATGTCCATACCCACGTAAATAATTTTAAAGGTAACAACTTTTCAAAGAAGGAAATAAGAAGCACGACCATAAAGCTATTTACAGAAATTAACTTCATGTCACAATTAAATATATAGGAAATTTGTATTACCGTGCGAAGGGAAGCTGCAGCAGCAGCAGCATTGTCTGCCATTGACATCAAAGGTGCAACACCAGAAGTAACCTGCATATTAGAGGGTGATGCAGAACCAACAGGCACAGTGGTTTTCTCCACACCTTCTGGGCTAGTATTTGATGTGACAGCCAACTCAGCGTCCTGAGCAGCCTGAAGAACAAAACATTAGGCACATAACAAGTACGATCTTTACAAACGTACACACATACATATACAAATATACAAACATATGTGTGGGTATTTTGATAAAGAGATTGTAAAACATGATAAGAATTCAGTATGAAACTTGCCTTTGCAGCCATACGAGACTCGGTTATTTTCTTAGCTTCAGAAAGAACCTGAAAGCAAAGAATTGAAAAAACTAAAAATTGATTTCCATATGAATATTTAAAGGAAAAAAAAACACATTGATTGGTTAAAGAAAAAAAATGCATACCTCAGAATCCTTACGTTCTTGGTGCTTTGTCTGAGATAGGATCATGGACAATGCACGCTTACGTTCAACTTCATGAGATACGTTGTATGGTTCCTACATAAAAAAAAGTAGTAGAAATATTTAATTATTTGCACATGACTTAGATTGAGAGACTTAGAAGCTACACGGCAAAGTATGTAAAAATGTTGAAAATAAGTATAATATCAGGAAAAACATGCTGCAAATAAGAGCATACCTTAACAAGAGGGTGACCAGAAACATCAGCTGGAGATGGAGCCCTTGCAATCAATATTTTTTTGGAAACTGCAGAATGAATGGATACAACACAAACAATGAAACAATCAAAAATAAAGTTATACTAAGGAAAAAAAAATACACATTCATCGGTTCTAATAAGGAAATCAATATCAAATACTAGATAACATAACAAATTGAGATTACCACTGTAGTAC
Organism: Gnaphalium uliginosum; assembly: GCA_963930675.1. NCBI lineage: Eukaryota > Viridiplantae > Streptophyta > Magnoliopsida > Asterales > Asteraceae > Gnaphalium > Gnaphalium uliginosum. The sequence continues at coordinate 34,094,353 of OZ005680.1, read as the reverse complement.
CGATTCTTCAGTTCCTCCACTGATCGAGATGATGGAAATCTATCAGCGATTACAACAAACCGGAGATCGAAACGTTCACACAAATCAAAGAGTTGGTCTGTCTCCTCTTTAGTCCATGTCTGGCAAAGACAATATAAGATTGCTAACAACATAAATTTGAACAAAGTTGATCAGCGCCGCTTCTTTTATCAAAAATTCAAACTTAAAGGGTTTTTATACAAAAATTAACGTTTTCTTTTTCAAATATAGCTTGCTACAATCAAAGATAGAAAAACGGTTTATAACAATATCTGACGAGATTATTTGATACTTACCGGATCCTTCAGATGTTTCTCATACTCGTTATCTGTGTACTTGATCACATCAACAGTCTGCAGAAATTCATGTCAAAATCAATATGGCAGATAAAGGGAAAGTAAAGAAAAGGACAAACTGCAAAGATAACAGTGTACGGTGAGGAGCAATCATCCAAATATATGCACTTCTATTATGGTATTTTACCAACAGTATTTCTAATAATAACAATGATAAGATGAATAGACAAATTTATGTCAAAATCAACATGACAGTTAATGGGGAAGTTAAGAATAGACAAACTTCACACTAACAATATACCTCTATTATGGCATATCCATACTTAGAAGCACAACAACCACTACCAACAGTACTTTTATCGATTATGATGATATGAAGAAAAGAAGACCCCGGCGAACAGAAAGAAATAAGTTATTACAGCACAGACTACTAAACTCAATGGCTGACAACTTGTATACTTCACATGAAAATGTAACTATTACAAAAATATAGAAACGAGCAATCCATTAGCGTGTACCTTGTTGTACTTGGCAAAGGAATAATCTCCTGTTGGTGGAGTTCCGTTAACAACTCTGACCTAAACAAATCCATACAAATCTTACAAATACTCCAACAATCCAAATTGTAAATTACAAAATATATACATATAACAACATACCCAATGGTAAAGCTGTAAGTTATCTTTCCTAGCTGAATTCGTAAATGAAAGCCACTCCCATGTTATCTGATACACAAATATAAAAACAAATTTTCAAAATTGAGCACAAATACTACAATAACTTGAACAACAAAAAGAGCAGTATAGGGCCAACTAACTTAACCGTTATATCAGCACACACTATGATTAAACAAACTTATGACTTATGAGAAACAATTATTATATAAATATATGCTAACCTTCTCATTCTCAGATTGATGACGTTTTTTCAGTTGATTAACATCAATTGAAGGCATAAGAGGTGCCACACCACCGGTAAGTGCATAAACCTACAACAACCAAAGCTAAATTAAAAAAATAAAATAAAAAATAAAAACAGATATTTACAACAAACCTCGCGCGAAATGCCATCGGGTTTTCTCTGAGAATCTTTTGGAGGTCTTGATTTTTTATCTAGTGGTATGGCCAATGAATTTTTTGGAAGCCCTAAAATGTCTTTAGCATCCATTATTTAAAAGTTAGGGTTTTGATGTCACTAATTATGATGCGAATCGATACACTGAAACATGAATTCAATAAAAGTTGTGATGTGGAACTGAAAGAGTCCAACGGTTAGGGTTTGCAGGCAACAGATTTCAACGAACACGAAGCTTGAATGTATAGATTCCACAGTATAATTGAAGCTCGTAGATTTGAAGTTTGGATGAACACAGTTATTTCCAAATTTTAATTTTAATCTCGGTACAATACAGTAACCCGGAAAAGAAGGATCCGATCCATCCTAGGGCTTAGGCCCAGCCCATAATATGTTTGTAAGGCCCAACTCTTATTTTTCGATTTTTACTTCTGCTTTTTTTTTCATCCTTGTAGAATGATAGAGTGAAGTACGGATGTAAAATGAGTCAATCAGCTCGTTTTAAGAGCTCGTTTTTCTATTGCATTTTAAAAAGATTATCTGATTTTTGTGTGGTAAACGTAAATAGTCATAAGAGAATGTTTGGCAAAATATGATTATGTTATGATGATGGCGATTTAAAAAATTACGGTGAAATATGATTTTTCAAAACGTCATTTTGAAAAGTATATGTTTTGAGAATGCAAACTCAAACACCCTCTAAGTCCTAGCTTCTCAAATATACTTTCGAATCGAGCTCAAGTATATAAAGATATCCGTCATAGCTTTGAATAAACATAAGTCAAGCCGGCACTAAAGTTACGAGGAGTCAATCGTGCTTGAAAGTATCAAGTCTATTAATACTAACCTTGAATAATATTATTATAATTTATAAATAATTTAATATTGATAATTGGGTCGAGCCGGGACGATCTTTAAAGTATTGATTAATTAAATGAGCTTGAGTTCAAGCTTGAAAGTAACTGTTTGATTGAGTTTGAGTCGAGTTTCAAGCTTCAAAATTTATAGTCAAGCTAGTCACTCAAGTCAGAGGTCGAGTTTTTGTAACGTCCTAAAATCACGTTTAATAATTTCTTTACATGAACTAAAATAATTACTAGTTGACTATTTGAATTATTTGAACTAGAATTATTGTGCGACTAAAGTTTAATGAAGATGTCAAATATGGGGATGCTTTTCAGAAACTAATAAAACTGGGAATTTAGAAACGAGTTACGATGAGGAGTAGGACACACAACAGGAAGGCAGTAATGGTACTTTTTGGAGTAGTGTTACTAATTACATCTTAAACTTCCACTGTCCCTACTCCTCCCTATATGCAATAACGATACTTAAGAAAAAGAGAATGAAACTAACATTCGTTTACACGTATAGTAGCAAAGCCTATGGTGATCATGAGTTAATGGGTCGGTGGATGCTTTTCAGAAACTAAAACTATCGTTTTTAAATTAGTATTATTCATGTGAATAAGTGTATGACATAATTCCATGCATATATTTGACATGGTTTTGACGTCTGGCGGTATTTGAAAAAGGATATGTGATCACAATCATGCAATTTCACTAAAGTGATTAAACATGCCTAGGTTTAGTAACATGGTCTTTATACTTAATATTATATAGGTGATCAAGCTTTTGAAGAGGATTGGATTGTTTTGGATTTGAATTTGTACTCGAGTTGAGGTAAGATAATGTTTCCGAAAATCCGGATACACGATCAAAACTAATAGAGTTTTTGAGTTAACTTGTTTTACTAAGTTATACTTTATTGTGTTTGATTAAATTGTGATTCATATGGGTACAAGGGAAAGGATATTTATACATGTGAGATGGGGTTATGAGTAGATATACTATGCAATGATTATATATGATACTTGTACTCCATGTTTGATTAGTCACACTAGAAGATGATACATGATGCTTTAGACACGATACACGATTAGGGGCCCTAATATATTATGCTAGATGAAATTATGATTTATATGAGAACTTAAAGTGGATTTCCTCGATGGATCCAAACCGCGAGAACGGGGCTCGTGTAGATGTTTTACCGGATAATCTAGACAATGTCCAGACGGGTTTGAGCAGTACTTGGCTGATAGATAGCCAATCACATGTGGTACTTGCTCCGGGAATGGGAAAATTTGAAAGAGAACTCATTCCTTAATGACAACGGTGGTTTGCATTTGTTGCACCCTATCAAGTCGGTATTTCGTCTTTGACGAACAGATGAAACATATGAATTATTGAAAAGATAAAGGTGATAGATGACTAGATGATAACGAGTTGAGAAAAATGAAATAGGCACGACTTTAGGATTTTGTTTGATGTTTCCTTCCTATGCTTTCCCGATGTGCATGAATCCTTATAACATATTTGTTATGCTGATTGTAAAGGGTTTTATAATTGATGTTTTAATTGGACTAGTTTTATAACTAACCCGTTATCTTACTCAACTTTAATTAGCCGACACTTGTTTTCTACTTGCTCGATTGTGTACACGTGCAAGTTAGGAACTTCAGGAGGATAGATGAGCGAGGCGGGTAGCTAATAAGAATAGACAAGATTGTCTATAAAGCCTAGCTTATTTTTATTTTAGATGATTTTGTATGTAATGCAAACAGTAGACATTTGGGTTTTCTTTTACTACTGCGATGATAAGACATGTAACGCCTGAACTTTTATGAGCCGAACTGTTTGGTTGGTAATTATTATTATTAATTGGGACGTTTCCGCATTTATGATTTATTATTAAAGAATTTTTTTGAAAACCCATATTTTTAGATTCGGGTGGTTATAGTTTTGACATTGTGATCGATGACTTGACTCGCGATTATACAACGTCTCCCTTAAGAGGAAAGATTACAAGATCATGACTATCGAAACATAGATAAGTATCATCAATTGTGTAAAATGAAAGTGATTGGATAATGAAATTTGGAGACGGACTTGAACATTAATCAAGCAAAAAGCCAACAAACAAGGTTTCTTGAAAAGATAACATTCCAAATATAGTTGTCCAACGACTTTTTGACTGAGTGACGGTGCATGTTATATAACTTTTAACAAGATAGAGTGAATCTAATTAATTTATATATACAGGTAGGTAGCCAACTTCATTTTCTTGCACATTAAATTTCCCAACCTCTAATTGCAAATTAATTTCAACAAGTAATGGTTAGCTAGCTAGCTCTATATATCCAAACAGGCTACACAGTTGTACTAATATATTCCTTTAATTTCATGGCTTCATTGGTGTTGCTCTTGACAGCTCTTGTGAAGCACAATCAAGGTTCGATCGTCCCACCAATCGACAAGGTCAACGGCTGCTCTAAGAAAGCTGAAAGAACCAAGTTTTCATGTCAGCATATGAATGTTTCTACCACTCAACCAGATGCACACCTGTTTTTGTGGAAGAATATGGATCATGATTGCATTTGGCCTGCTTAGCAAGAAATTCGATATAGTTAATTATCGGTGCGAAGATGGCACTTTATGATTTTCGTACAACCACTTTTGCTAGAATTTTCTTAATCAATAGCTTAAGCCAACGAGGGACAAATAAACCTATTGGCCGCCTCATACGTGGATCGGTGGGAATGTGGAACTCTCAATACAAGCTCCAAATTTTTCACTATTTATAGAAATTATGTTTTTGTGTGTGTGTAGATAGTCAGATTTTGTTTCATTTTAAATGTGTATCATGTAATATCAGGAATGTCTGCGAATCTCTGTATAACGAAAATGAATTTTTGATTAATTTTGCTTGGTTTATCTTATCTACTGTTAGTATAAGCTATTGCAGCACTTAATTTCTCTGTTTTACCGTGAATGCATTGTGGATTACATTTTTGTCATCTCTTGTTCCTTCATGCAACAAGAAATATCTGGGCCGGCAACCTAAGAGATGCCCAACTATATTTGTTAGCAGTCGTTGCTAAGATGCGTATTGTTCAATAAAATGCATAAATCTACTCGTATTAAAGTACAACTACTTCATCATGACTGGGATGAAATGAACTTTTTGAAGAATCATTCTAAACTAACACTAATAGTAAGTTACAAGGCTAAAGTCGGATCCATAGTGCCACTCACTATGAAGGGAAGAACTGACTGCCACATGGGCAACATCAGTTTTTGCTGAAAAAGAACTGACCAAGGACATTTCACTCTCTATCAAGACTTGGAGAACTGAACTTTTTTTGAATCTCACAACTTTTCTTTAGCACACTAAAACTAATAAAGAAAAAACGAAAAAAGCATTCGGCCTTATCTTTTCCTCCATTTCCTCACGTCTTGCCGGGAACAAATGCAAAAAAATGAAGGGGGAGGCGCTGTTGTCTATAGATACCTTTTGTCAACTAGCTTGTAAGGTGGTGATAATTTGAATTAGTAGGCTAGTAAGATAGGTTTATTTTTTTATTTTTTCTTTTTTAAGTAAGATTTGTGATTTTTATTTTTATACTTAAAGTTTTCATCTATAAGAGGCCTATTTTACGACTATAACACATAGCTTTTGGAATATATTAGCTGACCCTGTCTCTAACCATCCTTGATGGGTCACATATGCAATATATTGGTTTGTTAACCTTTTGTCACTATAATGATGGAGGCCTATTTGCATCATCAATTGATTTTATAATATTAACACACAAACTCCCACTTGTTATTTCTTATTTGATACATCCATCCCAACTTTAAGTCCTAACAAAGATATTCCTGGAACTAGATCTTGAACTGGTGCCCATGCACATGTTCCCTTGACATTTCCTTAGTACATGCACTCATACAAAATACCAACTTGATTTTATAAATTTCTCAAATGATACTCATTTCACATGTTCTTCTTAGTATATTTATATTAATATTAATATTCTATATCATGTTGATACACCCTTTAGATATAAGTCGCCAAAAAGGTTCTGTAGATTGAATCAAGTAGTATGAAAATGGATATGAAGAGGGTTAATGTATTATGGAAGCTTCTATGTGTCAGCTGGATGCTGTTTGGTATCTCGGTGTCAAGCAAAATCACCAAACCGATGCTTATTAACTTTGGTGATTCAAATTCCGACACAGGAGGTGTGCTAGCCGGAGCAGGGCTCCCCATTGGCCTTCCACATGGCATTACATTCTTTCATAGAGGAACGGGTCGTTTTGGTGATGGCCGACTCATTCTTGACTTTTTCTGTAAGTCAATTCTCTCTTCCTCCATTTCTTGAAATTTCTCATAAATTTCAAACTTTGGTCAAAATGACAATGCTCATTTTTGGTACAGGTGAACATCTGAAGCTGAGTTACTTGAGTCCTTATTTGGATTCATTAGCCCCAAATTTCACGAGTGGAGTAAACTTTGCAGTAGCTGGAGCCATGACTTTACCACAATTTGTTCCTTTTCAACTTGACGTTCAAATTCGCCAATTTATTCATTTCAAGAATCGCTCACTTGAACTCCTTTCACTCGGTATGTTCATCTACTTTTCATGCATACATTCACCAGTTAATTTATATATCTATGTCTTTTTTAAAACCTTTGATAAACAGGTGCTGGAAACTTTATCAACGAAGATGGATTTCGTAGCGCGCTTTACATGATAGATATTGGACAAAACGATATCCTCGTTGCACTGTATCAAGCAAATCTCACCTTTGCACCCGTTGCAGACAAAATTCCATCTTTTTTAGCAGAAATTAAACTAGCAATTCAAGTGAGCATCTCTTGTTTCATTTCCTCTTATACGAGTAACTAAGGGTATGTTTCTGATTGTTTATTTTAAAGTGCTTATCTGCTTGAAAATAAGCAGGTACCAACATGCTTATTTAATTCCTTGTACAATAAACAGATAAACAAATTTTGAAAAAGCATTTGGAATTGCTTAATTATATGTCGTAAAAATAAGCAATACGCAAAAAGCACTTGAATAAGCAATCCCAACACCCCCTAATGATATTATATATCCCTCTTTAATTATACGTGCTAAAGTTTCTATATGATGTACGTAGAATTTATACCTGTATGGTGGACGAAAGTTTTGGATACACAACACAGGGCCACTCGGTTGTGCTCCAAAAGAACTTGCATTACATCCTCACAACAGTACCGACCTTGACAAAATCGGATGCTTTCGTATCCACAACGATCTAGTCAAACTTTTCAACAAAGGGTTACGTAAAATGTGCAAAGAGTTGAAACTGGTACTAAAAGATGCAACTATTGTGTATGTGGATATCTACAAATTCAAATACAATCTCTTTGCCAACCCCTCAAAATATGGTAAAAGAACATATTCAAATTACTTCACTTAAACTTTATTCTTATTGCATAATGAGACTAATGGTTTGTGATTTTTTTATTAACAGGATTTATACAACCATATAAGGCATGTTGTGGGTCTGGAGGGGATCCAAATAATTATAATGTGAAAGCTACATGTGGGCAGCCTGGATATAGCATATGTGATAATGTTACATCAGCTATAGTATGGGATGGTGTTCATTACACAGAAGCTGCAAATAAGGCAGTTGCAAATATGATCTTCTCTACACCGTCACTAAAACTAGAGCGATTTTGGTCTTGATGACACTGTTATGCATGTACTAGTAGCGAGTTTGACATACAAAAAATAAAGTGTTAAAACAATAAAATGGAAGTTAGTTAAAGTTTGAGTGTTTGATATTGTACTTAGAATTGGAATTGAATAAATGCCTAAATGGTGACTTTTACATGAATTTTATTTAGCTATTGAATACAATGTTTAGATTACTTTAGGTGTGGGAATATGACGTAGGGTCGACTTACGTCACCCTTTTTTGACAGCTCATGGATCTGTAAACATACAAATATTCAACAAGGGAACTTGCTATTAGTTAAATTTAATCATGTGGTTGTCTTGTTTTTCATATTAGTAGTTTGTACTTGCTCCCCTATTTGGGCATAACAATGATTAGCTGTAGCAGAAATAGTTATAAAAGTTACATTTTGGTTACTCAGTGTATCATATTTACATGATTAGTCTCTCCTTTTTAGCCTAACAGCACATGAGGTTACGTGCTCTTAACAGTTGATTCACCTAACATTTCCCCTATTTTCAAACTTAAATTTTCAACATTGATAAACAACGATTCATTGAATACACTTATGATATACCTAGGGACCAAAAATTAATTTGTATAAATATTTTTGCTCCTAACTCGACCTGCTATCCGTGCAGCTAACAACACGAATGTTATGCCCAATTTTTTTCCCTGTATTTTTACCAATTGAAATTTTGCACTAGCTTAAAGATAATCACTACCTCATAATCATATATATCTGTCCATATGTAACCTTGCTACACAGGAGCTTGCGTACAACCAACAGCACAGAAATATGTTCCGATTTATAGCCCTCACTTGCATTATATATATAGTAAAAAAGTTCCATTTAGCTTGATAAATAAAACATTGAAGAATAAAATCTCACTAGGCTAATGTCATTTGTATTTTCTTGTTTCAGTCCTTGTATCCCCTCCCTGGCGATTATTCACTTGTTTGTGACTTTTTTAATAAAAGTGTTCCTTGGCCTGTTCAAAAAGGAAAATTCGTTAAGCAAATGAGTTGTTAAGATGCTGCAAATCTTACTTGATACTGACTTATATTGACTCTCTGGAAAATGTTTCGAGGATTCAACTTTAAAAGCATGCACATATTGTATTAGAGAACTACAACATACTTGAATATGATATAGCTTAACTGTATAATAAATACATAAAACATGTGTCATTAACTGTATAATATATACAGTATAAAAAAATGGTCATATTATAAGAAGACACGCCAAAAACAGCTTGACAATTTACAGAAAAAATCATGATATAGACATACTCACATACCAACAATTATTTGACTATAACGAACCCAAATCATGATACATGTGGTCCTGTTTATGTTTGATTCTTCAAGCTTGACAATAAAGGTAAAAGACTGTGACAACTGCAATGAGCTAATTATAGTAAGTTCTAATGTGTCCAAGAATATACTTTCACTATGAGTTTTGACATCAAGTGAATATCGCTATGCTGGTAGAAGAGATAATTGCAATTCTGCGAAGTGTTAAAATATTGTCGTTTTCTATTTTGTTCATATGTTATTTGGTTATGTTTTTTTTTAAACCAAGGTACTTACGGGATCGTGCATAAATACATGCTTTGAAATTAGGAGCTAGTTAATCTTGGTCCTTGGAATATACTGGTTAAAATCATGGTATTTTGCTTCTTTTTATTAAGTTTTATAAACTGCAACTTGATAGTTGTTGCATATATTAAGCTTCCCTGTCCCAACTTGCATGTGGCGCGGCCAGACTAACACGATAAAAATAAGTATACTTAAAGACCAATGAAGCAAAAACATTACTATAATCAGTTGAAGGTATTACAAGTTGATTTATAAAAATGCTGCAAATAAGAGAGGACTTAACCTGGTGAGGTGACGGTTTTCTTATTAGTAATGCAACTTGATTTATAAGAATCGTAACTTGGTCATCTTTCACATGTCCCCTAGTGATTCCTTATCATACAATGACATGCAGGTTCCTGCAACTTGACCTCAAAAAAAGTCATCAACATCCTATTTTTCACGTTTGACGCATCTTATAAATAATGACCCAAAATGACACTTCAGTAGACAGTATCTTCAAGTGAAAAGATATGAAGAGTGTAAATGTATTTTTGGGGGTTCTATGTGTTTGCATGCTCTTTAGTATCTCGGTATCAAAACCTATGATTATTAACTTTGGTGATGCAAATTCTGACACGGGAGGTGTGCTAGCCGGTGCAGGGCTTCCCATTGGCCTTCCACATGGCATTACATTCTTTCACAAAGGCACGGGTCGTTTTGGCAATGGTCGACTCATTCTTGACTTTATCTGTGAGTCAACTCATCTTTTTTCTTTATCACATAGTACTTGTTATTATACACGATAAATTCCAACGTGCTAACTTTTTGATTTTTGGAAAAGGTGAACACTTTAAGTTGGGATATCTGAGCCCATATTTGGAAGCACTAGCACCAAATTTCACGAGTGGTGTAAACTTTGCAGTAGCTGGAGGCATGCTTCTACCAAAATTTAAGGATTTTCATCTTGATATTCAAGTTCGTCAATTCGTCCATTTCAAGAATCGCTCACTTGACCTCCTCTCCCATGGTATGTAATATGTTCATTGATCTGATGCTTTTGGATCCATCATTATTATGTGGGGGGTTAATGCACAGTAGGGTCATGTACTCTTTCAAAAAATCCGTGCAAGTCATTGAACTTGTTTTGAAAAACAAGGTAATTTTACCTATTAAAAAACTTTTAAAATTGATAACTGAACTTAAGAAAATCACAGTTGAGCCACGCCGAAAACCAACTACTTGATATAAGCGATTGTATTCTTTCAAAAAGATCTGTATAAGTTTTAAATGATACTTCTCGCAAGTATAATGAGCTTTACTGGAAAAAAAATAAAGTTAAATGACCCAAATGGATTTTTTGAAAGAGTAATAACCCTACAATGCGCTAACCCTTATGTAGTTATGTGGTGTTATGGATAACAAATCCTTTTTCATAAGCAGGTACTACTGGGAACTTTATCAATGAACATGAATTTCACAACGCACTTTACATGGTAGATATGGGACAAAACGATATTCTAGAAGCACTATATGCATCAAATCTTACTTATTCACCAGTTGCAGCCCAAATTCCATCTTTTGTAGCAGAAACTAAACTAAATATTCAAGTAAGCATCTTATAATGTTGTTTCATCTTTTTTCTATTGAAAGTACAGTATCTATCTACATGCTCAATACTTATATTTGAAATGCAGAATCTATACCAATATGGTGCTAGAAAGTTCTGGATATTCAGCACCGGACCACAGGGTTGCGCTCCTAAAGAGCTTGCGCTACATAAACACAACGATAGCGATCTTGACAAAATTGGATGTTATCGTGTCTTCAATGATTTATCCAAACTTTTTAACAAAGGTTTACGAAGCATGTGCAAAGAGTTGAAATCAGCATTTGAAGATGCAATTATCGAGTATGTAGATGTGTACAGCCTCAAATATGATCTCTTTGCCAACCCCTCAAAATATGGTAACAAAAGCTTCAACTTCACTGAAACTTTATTACTAAATTATGAGACTAATTCATTATTTGTGTTAACAGGATTTGTACTACCACATAAGGCATGTTGTGGGTATGGAGGGCTTCCAAATAATTACAATACGACAGCAACATGTGGGCAACCAGGATATAATATGTGCAGTAATGTAACGTCCGCCATAATATGGGACGGTGTTCACTTCACAGAGGCTGCAAATAGAATAGTTGCTTCAAAAATTTTGTCCATGCCATCACTAAAAGTAGACGAGCTTTTTTCAACCTGAGATTCGAAAATTACACTAAATTTGTGGTAATTTGAATAAATGGATGGATATTAAGTTCAACTTCGATAAAATAAGTTCGTTTTAACGTATCTGAACTTGTATCCAGCATTGAAATTGAAATAAAAAAGTACAGAATTTAAGTACTAAATTTGCCTTGTTATTGAATTGGATTCAGATTTTCAATGGAGGTAAATGTAGCATCATAAAAGAGTTCACATCCCTTTAAGTCTTTAACAGTTACCATTTTACCTTTTCATGTGTTTTGGCACTCAAAAAGTCAAATAACATAGATGATTGATTTTATTTTTATATTTATCCATAAATGGTCAATATTCAGGCATCTTTTATATATATATATATATATATATATATATATATATATATATATATATATATATATATACTAGTACCCAAACTCGTGTATACACACGGCCCGTTGAAACTATATTTATTTTCTATAAATATCTTAAATCAGTGTATAAGATAATTTGAAATCTTTTATGAGTTAAAAAGTATGCAATGTTATTTGGAATTAAATTATTTAATGTAGTATGTTTTCTAAGCATAGATGAAACTGTAAATGTATCCCGTTATACATAAGCAAATGATTGTTTCAAAAAATTATAGAATGTAGCAATCATAAACGATGAAATTTTAATAAGTAGCATCAACTATATTCATTGTGAGACATATTTGTATACGGAACGTTAACTATGCAAAGTAATAGATTTATAAAATTTTTGTTGAAAATGATTTCATTGCATATCACCCAATTTTGTTTTTTAGATAACCTTTTCTTAGCAGTCATGAATATCAAATTTTTAGAATCGAAGTTTAAAGTAATCTATTTTGGGTAAGGTTTAAAGGGGGTGCCTTTCTGATCCTACACATATTCTGTTAGCTAATTCTAATCACCATGTACATCTAATGGTGATAAAATATGAAGCTTTTAAATGTCTCACCCTTTCTCTCTTTTATTTTGATGAATAGACCTCAAATCCGTGTATACACATGGTCTATTAAATTTTTATTATAATAATTATAAGTACACAAACATTGTATATGATAAAAATTCGAACGGTTAATATGAGTTAAAACATTTGCAATTGAATATAAGGAAATATAATTTAGAAGTTTGTGCTAAAAGGTGAGTATAGAGTTTTTATAAAACTTAAACGTAAACATGTTAAGTATAATTATAATTATTTAACACTCCTTAGTTTATATTTCGCATACCTTCAACTCTCAAATCTATTTAAATGTGATGACTTCATAATGCATATTCCTATGAAAAAGTATTCATTTTAATAAAACAAATTAATACTCCGTACGTCTTAATACAAATATTTTACAAATAGAATGTTATAGAACCTACGATGATGATTTATTCTTTAGATATTTATGTTAGTTACAAAATGCAATGTAGAAATTCTATGCAATGTACAAATTACTCATTATTCATGTTTATAAGTTACATTCATAAATACAAATTTGACGGTGTGCATTAGTCAAGGTAATATATGAAAATAAATCTTTTGAATTTAAATTTGATTTAAATTCGGATGCATACGAATATATGGAAATAAATCTTTTGAATTTAGATAATAATATATTTTCTCTAAACTTATCCAATTTTTATTTTAAAATATTTATTTTTAAATCATACTTTATGATGTCATCATTCTCCTTAAATTTAGTTAATTTTGTAAAATCGAATAATTCTATTGGCCAATTAAATTTTTGATGATATCATCAAGTGTTTCTTATATTATATTTAAGACATATATATATATATATATATATATATATATATATATATATATAGAGAGAGAGAGAGAGAGAGTAACATGATCAAAAAGGAATGAAATTTAGGGAGAGAAGAGGGAGAATGATTTTTTGTTATTTTAATTCAATACTTTATTGATATGATTCAAATTTTTGTTAATATAATTTTATATTTTATTGCTTTAGTTCAGTATTTTATTAATAAGATTTAGTATTTTGTTGTTATGATTCAAAAGTTTATAGTAATAAAAAATTAAATCTTAGAATAAAAAAACTGAATCATAGTAACAAAAAATCGTTCTCCCTCTTCTCTCCCTAAAAATCTTTCTCCCTTTATCCCACTCCTATTATATATATATATATATATATATATATATATAGAGAGAGAGAGAGAGAGATGTGGGTTCAATGTAGAATACTAAAAAAGTGAAGAATGAAAGAACCAATAGGATTGATCCATTTTCTTTAAAACCCAATTTCCACTCGTATCTTTAAAATCAAATATCTCACAAACGGTATGATCAAAAATTATAAAAATTACATATTCGAGATCAACGTCTTTTTCTCTTCGATTAGATATCCTACAAGCTATACTTTCGAGAAAAAAAACTTCATTTTTGTTGGGTCGTAGAAAATGTGACTTATATAATTACATGTGATTTTATATATAATCACATGTGAATTATGAGTAAATATAACTCGTATACGACTATTCATCAATTGTGGATGTTAACTCACACATGATTACAACTTATTATTTATATAAACAAATATAAATAAGATTTTAGGAATTGCATTCGTTTACGGTCAAAATCACATGTGATTATTGATTTGAGGTTTAATCACATGTGTTTTTCAAATGAATTATGTGATAATAACTGATAATTCACATGTAATTTCACCTTTAAATTTATTTACATGTATAATTAAAAAAATTATTTGAAATTCGTATTTATTTACACTTTATTCACATGTGATTACTAATTCAATGTTTAATCACATGTGTAACAAAAAAAATTTCAGAAGGTTTATTAAATTATCAAATAAATTATTTTTATGTGATTTTAAACTTATAATTTGTAAATTTGATTATTCACATGTGATTATAGATAGTGATTTAAAACTTATAATTTGATTGTAAATATATTCACATGTGAGTGTTAAATCACATGTGATTTATTATTACGAATTTCACATACCCATTAGAAAATGAAAAAAAAAGTTCGTCGAAAGTGTGTCATGTGAGATCTCTAATCAAAGATAAAAAGACGTTGATTTAACAGTGTAATTTTTATAATTTATGAATATACGGTTTGTGAGATATTTAAATTTAGAAGAAAAAAAAGTTGAAAATGAGTAATTGAAATGAAGCAATCATATTGGTTCCTCCATTCTACATTTTGTTAGCATTCTACATTGAACTTTTTTTTTCTCTCTCTATTATATATAAATATATATATATATATATATATATATATATATATATATATATAGATATATTATATTTTGTTTTATATTACAAACAAACTATGATTCCCTCACCGAATTATCATTTAACAAATAATTATTCAAAGACCAAGACAGGGTCACTTGAAAGTGATATTTTGACGTTTTGGACAATGTGATAAGATTCCAACTTTTTAGTATTAGTATACGTTCAAAGGTCTACAGCTAACTTAATTTATTATAGCTTCACCGTATAACTGTAACCTATTCAAACTCTCGTTTATTATATAAAAAACACCATCCAAAACGTCATTGATCTAGCGGTACCGAGATTCGGGGTTCAAATTCTCTGGGACACTGCTATATATTCGTGGTAGAAGGGTGTGTTGTTTCTCTTTTTAAAAAACAAAAATAATAGTGTAGTAATAAATAAATAAAAACAGCAACATTTATGTTTTACAAGCAGCCATTCAAGAGGATTTTACGAGTAAAGTCGCCATTTAATGCATGAAACATTTTACCACAATTTTGTTTTAAAGAAATCATAATGGTGTACAACTTCTGTAACTGTATTTGACACATTTATATCTAGGAAGTACAATAATTGGACCAAGTGTTTGCATGAGCAATTATCTGTAGTATTCCTTGCATCAGCTGTGAGAGACCTTTTCTGAGTTTGAATTAGCTTCAGATACAACCAGGTCAATTCTGATGTCAAAAGCTTTGATACGCTGAGAGCTCGATTCATTATAGAGCAAAACTAGAATTATATTGTGTCTACGACTATAGAACACGAAGAAAACAAAGTTGAACAAAATCAAGTGTCTTAAAACATTGGAGTAGCTAACGGAAGAGACCATACACGTAAAGTGAGGGAGAGAATTGTTGCACCGAATATAGGGTTACATTTAGGTTTTCCGTTTCACAAGGGTCAGCAGCATATTCATATATATGATAAAAAATTTAGCTTGTTCTGGTTTTACATCTAGGCAATAGGCACACAACTACAAGGAACAAATGAACAAACATGATTTAAAAAGCTTCCTTATCTTCTTAATCTTACAAACCAAGGAATGCACAATGCTTTCTGGCATGCTCTGGGACCAATTTCGTAATCATTTCCACCGGCACCCCTTTGAGCTCTTCAAAACAAAACCAAAAACCGAGTTTCAGTTTTAGACTAAAAAATAAACTAAATGAATCCACAAAACTAGCTAGCTCCAACTCCTTACCATGAGGCTTAAAATTGAAAAGTGGAGGAAGAAAACGCCCATTTGGCAGCCTAGTAGAAGGATCACGTAGCTCATCAAAGAATGGATGAATCATTGCTTCCAACTGCAAACACACCACATCAAAATCCCTACTTAGTATCTCGATAGTTTTTAAAACAAATATATAGAGTTTAAAGATTCTTTCTTTATACTTACAGCAGTGCTTCGAAGGTTTGGGGAGTACTGCAGGAGCCTTGAAACAAGATCAACAGCTTCTGGAGGCATCCTCTTATGGAATATCTGAACATGTACATATTGTTAGGGCTGTCAATCCACAGTATACATATGTAATTGCTAAAGTTGTGACCAAAACTTAATTACCTTATGCCATGGGTGAGCTTTAATCTGGGGAAATTTGTATTCTGTGTAGTTAGGGTTCATACACTTGATCTCTTCCCTTGTCGGGGTACCCAAAACCTATGCATAAACAAGTAGCCACTTTAACATGTAGATTCAAGAAGCCGAAAACCAAATTAATGTTCAACAACAACAATAACAAAAGATGCTGATCTTAGTGTGTTGCAACAAGTCAACTTTTATATAAACAGTAACAACTAAATCAATAACCATTGATATTGAATATAGCAGTGGCCAGTTTCCAATTTCCAGTTCTAAATCAATTATAAGTAGCTGTAAATTCACAAACCAAGTTCACATGACGTGCTACCAAATGAATGAATTTAAAGAACATCTAAAATCAGAAGTACCTTTATGATCTCCACTAGCTGGTCAACTCCACTCTCACCAGGGAAAAGAGGCTGAAATTACCAGAGAGGACATTCATTAAGATCATACAAACACTATTCTCATCAACCAACATTATATCATCCACATAAGGTAAACAACATAGCAATTAAATGAAAAGAGTTAGATAGAAGACACAAAACAGCTGATTCCCTACCTGTCCAAGCAGCAATTCTGCCAAAACACATCCACCAGACCAGATATCTATAGCAGTGGTGTATTCAGTGGCCCCGAAGATTAGTTCAGGTGCACGATAATACCTTGAACAAATGTAAGAAATGTTTGGCTCTCCTTTTACCTATAAAAAAGGTGAGAAAATAAAGTAAGACAAAGCAACACAATAAAAACATATAAACAACAGACTATTAGATATAGATTGTCACGGACCAAAACTTTCGCACTTCCAAAATCGCATAGCTTGACCTGATGGGTATGTGGGTTTACCTGAAAGTCGGACAAATTATTAACACCAATTTAAACATTAAGAGAATGGTACATTGATTAATAACTGATATATGACATGTAAAAGTTGGCCATAATTGAACATGTGGGTTCACATGTGATGTGTTTGACTTTTACATATTTGGCCGAACTGCCGTCCAGAAACATCTATCAATAAAGGGAAAATGCAAAAACATGTTAAGAAGCCTACCAGTAAATTTTGAGGCTTGATATCCCTGTGACACACGCCAATACTACCATGAATGTAGGCCAGGGCTCTGAAAATCTGCAGCATAAGCAACCACAATATATTATCGACTAATTTACAAAGACAATATATCCAGGAAGATTTAAAAGTTCTTAACTTTGACATTTAAGGATAGAAGAATCGAACAAAAAGAAGATTCTTATTACCTGGTAACTGTATAGTTTGACATAGATCATGGGCATCCTTTGATTCATCTTGTTGTAGTGTTTAATTACTCGATGAACAGTCTCAGGAACATACTCTAACACAAGGTTAAGATATAGTTCGTCCTTTTCTGTTGTTGAAAAGAAACAATGCTTCAACGCAACAACGTTCGGGTGATCCAATACGCGCATCGTTTGTAGTTCTCGGTTCTTGTACCTCTTGTCTTGAAGAACCTTTTTGATGGCCACAGCTTCTCCGGTTTCTAAGCACTTGGCTTGAAACACAACCCCAAATGATCCATGCCCAACAACACGCTCAGCCATGTAACTAATCGTCTGAAGCAAATCAAACACAATCGCATAACTAACAATACACGTCTGTTAATATAGCAATCCAAAAAAGGAATCTGCATATTGAAGTTACCTGTTTTGGCTGGCCATTTCGACCACCAATGGTTGTTACAATTATATGCCCTGTCTCTGCCCCATTGCCATCAACTATTGCAGGCTCCATTTCCTAAATGTAAGAAACCAAAATTTGTGTTTAATGGTCACGATATATTATAATCAATGGAACTTGAAATGAATATGATTAGGTTACTATTCACTAACCCTGTCATCCCTAATTTTCATGTCATTTAACTCATCAGGCAACCTTTCAGCAGCAACTGTATTTCCACTAGGTTCTCTTACTGCTGGTGCAGGTACCACACTTACCGAAGCCATCGGTGTGGTAAATTAAGTCAAACAAGACTTTTTTTTGTAACTTTATATTCTTATCTGCAAATTACACAAGGCAAGATTTTGTCAAAAATCAAATCTCAAACAGAAAACAAAGTCATTCCATATATAACATCTAACTGTGCAAATACAGGTTTCCTCCACAAATTAAATTTCCCTAAATATCTCAAGATAATATATAACACAACATTTCAATGTGAGTTCAGCAATTAAATCTAACTAGTAACATACACAGATTAAAACTGAACATCAGCTAATATGATATGTTATGTTAAGAAAGAAATCGCCTGATATATATCATCATCAGTAAGCATATGTATATACGTACATACAGATCTCACATAAAATTTCAGAAAAAGTAATTTTAAAGTCCTCAAACAAAGTCCTAATGAAATAATATGAGGATCTGGAAGTATAATCAGGTCAAGTTAACAATAAAACCCTAGGTATACCAGCAATTGAAACTACACATACAAAATCAATCAGGTATGAACATAGATATAAATTAACATAAGTAAATTAAAGTTAAGTTAAGAGAAACATACCTGTGATGAAATTTGTGGTGAAGAATTGAGAGAAAAATTGAAGATTAATGGTAATGAAAGAGAGGATTATGAATTCAATTAGTCATACCATTGGGAAGAAGATGAAGACATATACACACACTACTAATTTTCTCTCTCATCTGTCCCTTTTGACCGTTCAAACTTGTTGTTTTTTTGATAATTTCCATTTATTTATTTATCCAAGTAATATTGTATTATTATTCATTGGTCAAAAATGATGGTCACATGCATTTCATCCTTTTACCACATTTATAATCACATCTATTGTATCGTTTTGTGTTGATTTGAGTTGTTCAAGTTCGACTTGTATGTAGTACAACTATATTTTAGGTAAATTGTTAAGTACAAGATAAAATACTCCACTTGTTAAGAATATTCAACTAGAAAAACAATAGTTATGAGTTCGAGTCAATCAAACATAAAGAGAATTGATGTAGAAAGTTAAAACTCGTTCGGTTTAAAAATAAAAAAAAATATTAAAACGATCTAATTTGACCATTAATGGCTTATTATGGACAACAATTATGAAAATCTAAAAAATAGTCAACAATTTCACTCCTTGAAGTCATTTTAGAGTGAAATATTGTGGTAAAAATATTTTACAGATTTCGCTCTAATTTAAAACATGATCAGTAGATACACAAATCAATATGAGAGTGACACGTAAGCACATTATGAGAATTGTGCATGGAATCAATATTGAGAAAAAAATCATTTCATTTCATTACATTCAATTGAATTCATTATAATTGTTATGTACGCAACTAACTATTAACAACATAATTACAGTTTCTACCTTTTAAGTATTAACTTATTACATAATTGGCTTTAACTTATAACTATGATAAGTTGTCATATTTAGTCCTCCAACTTGTAATGGTATAATAATCTTCATTTCCCCCTCAAGGTGGAGGATCACTGAACCCCAGCTTGCTAGCTAAAGTGGAATGTTGAGTTCGATTGAGGGCTTTTGTCATGATATCTGCTAGTTGCAAATGAGAAGGTATATGAGCAGTTTGTAAGAAACCATCTTGAATCTTTTCTCTGGTAAAATGACAATCTATGGCCACATGTTTTGAACGATCATGAAAGCAAGAATTTGCAGCTAACATTTGTGCAGATTTATTGTCACAAAAAAGTGCAATAGGAAATGAAACATGGATGCCCAAATCCTTTAACAGAAAATTGAGCCATAAAAGTTCACATGTAGTAGTAGCCATACTTCTGTATTCAGCTTCTGTTGATGATCTTGAAACAGTAGCTTGCTTCTTTGTCTTTCAAAAAATCAAAAAGTGACCAAGAAAAATGCAGTAGCCTGTTAAAGATCTTCTTGTCATAAGACAATTTGCCCAGTCTGCATCAGAAAAGCCTGTTACCTTTAACTGAGACTGAATGGGGTAAAATAACCTCTTTGAAATTGACTTTCAAATATTTAAGTAGATAAGTAGCTGCCTACATATGAGTATCTGTTGGGTTTAAAACAAATTGACTTAAATGTTGTACAACATAGGAAATATCAGATCTAATCATAGTGAGATAAAGCAATCTACCAATCGATCTCCTGTATGTATCAGCATCTTGTAATGGTACACCTTTATCCATACTTAAATGTAGGTTAGTAGCCATGGGTTGAGGAGTAGGTTTGCAGACAGTTAAGCATGAATCATGCAACAAGTCAATGATATATTTCCTCTGGATTAGATGAGTGCATGCATCAGATCTGCAGATTTCAATGCCTGAAAAATATTTAGCTAAACCAATATCCTTTATGGTGAATTTATATCTTCTTGGGAATGCATGTGACTAAGATATCATCTACATACACCAAAACAACAGTAAAGATGGAACCATAATTCTTCATAAATAAAGAATAATTATGTTTAGACTGAACAAAACCCAGGCTTTCAAGAAACTTGGTCAACTCATGATTCTACTATTTAGATGCTTGTTTTAGACCACAAAGAGTCTAATTAGCTTACAAACTTGACGTGGCCTTGCCTTAGTATATCCTTCTAGTGGAATCATATATATTTCCTCATCTAGATATCCATACAAAAAGGCATTGTTGACATCTAATTGGTGAAGAGACCAACCTTTAGCAATAGCCAGAGCTATTAACACTCTCACAGTAGCCAATTTAGCAACTGGAGAAAAAGTATGTTTGTAATCTTGACCTTCTTTTTTATTATAGCCTTTTACAACCAATCTGGCCTTGAGTCCATTTTTTTTTACAAAGCCAAGACAATTATATTAGAAAAAACATGGACTCAAGGATGCCTTGAGTCCATCTATGGAACCATCAGGTTTACATCTGACTTTATAGACCCATTTGGAATTTATGGCTTTGTGACCTTCAGGTAATGTGGTTAATTCCCGTGTATTGTTCTATTCCAAAGCTGTTAATTCTTTTTACATAGCATCCACCCATCCCTTGTGATTACAAGCTTGAGAATAAGAATTGGGTTCAATGATGGCAAAAACATTAGCCAAAAAGGCTATATGTTCAATGAGGAATACCATCAAAATCCTTTGTTGAAATAAAGGATATAGAGGTTAAGAACTACATATTGCATTCGTCTTAACAGAATTTGCAGTAGTATGAGAAGATTTAGGTAAAATGAAATCTTTTAGCCAATTGGGGGTAGTAGTAGTTCTAGTTGACCTCCTCAAAGGAACATAAGCAGGTGCATTAGGAACAGAGACAGTGGGTGGTACAGAAGATATTTCTATTGATTCACTTGATAATAACTCTTCATCTTCAGCAACAAGAGATGGATGAAGAGATTTGAGGACAAACAAATTGTGGTTTTGAGGGAATATCCTTAAAAGAAAAAACCTTTTCCATAATATGACATCTCTGCTATGGAAAACTTCATTTGTTGCCAAGTTATACAGTTTACAACCCTTTTGTACCGATGGGTATCCTAAAAGGATACATTTGATACCTTTTGGATCAAATTTGTCTCTGTGGGGTTTTAAAGAAGCTACATAATATAGACACCCAATAGTCTTCAAAGAACTATAAGAAGGTGAAACACCATATAACAACTCATAAGGTGTTTTCCAGGAAAATTATTTCATAGGCATTTTATTGATCAAGTGAGTAGCTGCAAGAATACAATCTCCTCAAAAAGACTTTGATAATCCAGCATGTAACCTTAATGCCCTAGCAGTTTCCAATAAATGTGTATGCTTTCTTTCTACAACACCATTCTGCTGAGTGGTGTGCACCATAGACTTTTGATGTACTATTCCTTTAGACTGTAAGTATGCTAGAACCTTTTGGTTGACTATTTCTGTGCCATTATCAGATCTAGACTTTTGCATTAAAATGAACTTCAACATATTTAATGATATTAGTCGATAAACTTCAACATATTTAATGATATTAGTCAGTATTTGTAAGACATGTTCTTTTGTATGCACTAAATAAGTCTAGGTAGGCTTACTTTTATCATCAACAATAGTGTAAAACTAATGAGCTCCATTAAGAGAAGGTGCTTTATATGGTCCCCATAGGTCAACATGCAACAATTTAAAAGTTTTGGAAGTAGAAGTAGAGCTTTTGGGAAAGGAGAGTCTATGGAATTTAGCTAAAATACAACTTTCACAAGAAAACATACTTTTATTCAAAGATTTACAATCATCCACATGCATCATTTTAGACAAAGATAGATGACTAAGTAGCATGTATGGTCTGCAAATCTATTACATTTTTAGGAATAACAGAATTGCTAAGAGCAGAGTTGTTGAAATCAAAAACATTTATGGAATTAACAAGCTGGTTTGCAGAAGAGGATGAAAGATCCAAAGATGTGCAAGTATACAAGCATCTTGAACCTTTACCAACTGCAACCACTTCCTTAGTTGAAAGGTCCTGGAATACACATAAAGTAGAAAAAAATTGAGCAAAGAAGTTCTGTGTATTAAGAACTTTACCAACATATAAAAGATTAAATT
This sequence comes from Gnaphalium uliginosum, assembly GCA_963930675.1. Taxonomy (NCBI): domain Eukaryota; kingdom Viridiplantae; phylum Streptophyta; class Magnoliopsida; order Asterales; family Asteraceae; genus Gnaphalium; species Gnaphalium uliginosum. The sequence continues at coordinate 34,071,189 of OZ005680.1, read as the reverse complement.
TGAATTCTGGTACATATAAGACATCTAGAAGCAAAAGATTTGAAGTTAATTGTATTTCACCAGCTACTGTAACTAGCTTGGATGTACTATCAAGTAAATGAACAGTTATTGGATTTTGAAGTATGAAAGTAGTCTTAAACAAAGATATGTGGGGACACATATTATCTGAAGCACTTGTGTCAATAATTCACTCATTCTTCTTAATACTTTTACTTTGTGATGATGATGTAAAGGTTCTAACATGAAGGGACATACTTGCATGATGCATAGAAGTAGATGCACCACAATTATCCTGTACCATACCCTTTCCTTGAAACATTTTCATCATTTCTTGACATATTGCAGCAACCAATTTTTGATCCAAGCCAGTAACACCTTGCTCAGTTTATATTTCATTCTCATAACACATGTCAAAGGGTGTTTCTTGACCACAATTCACAATGACATTAGCAGCAAACTTTCCTCTCTTTGTATTCTTCTTTCTTCCTTTATACCGGTCAGGATATCCTATCTTCTCAAAACATTGATCAATTGTATGCCCATCTTGATCACAATAAGTACAATGTCTGCTTCCTTTGTCATCATACTTCATTTTAGTCTTGCATTTAACAACTTTCCTTCCATTCTTGTTCTGATTCAGGTTAGCAAAGAAAGCCATGGGATCAGCCAAATAGTTAGTAACCTGTTTTTATTTCTCCACTTGTTGTACTATTAGTAAGCCTTATTCACATTAAGCAATGGATCCATTGAGATTTCTTACAGATTCATATTCATCATTCAACTTCATTAAAAACTGCACAAGCTTAGACCTCCCTTCTATTCCAAGGAATTTTTCAACTAAACAACATGAACACTCTTGCATTTTACCACAAGAACACTCAAGAATCCCATTCAGATTGTGTAACTCACCCCAACATCTTTTCAATCTGTTAAAGTACGCTGCTATTATGAGACTTCCTTGAGTTACTTTATTCAATTCCCTTTTGCAGTTGGTAAATGAGAGGTCCATTACTTTGACCATATCTTCCAGCTATCTCTTTCCATAATTTTGCAGCAGATTGAGCATACAAGAATGCATCTGACAGTTCTGCTATCATAGATTAAGATACAATAAGTGATCATATAGTCACATCTGATCCACTTTTGCATATTAGCCCCTTCTATAGATGGCCTAATACAAGTAACATTAATAAACCCTAGCTTGAGTTTTGCACCTAGAGCCATTTTAACAGTTCGACTCCATCCCAAGAAATTGCTTCCATTAAAAGGTGTATTATTAAGAATCATTCCAGGAAGATCAGAACTACTGATGTATAGAGGATCATTGATCGAGATATTCGATTATTTCCAGAGTTACTCACAGATCCATTTGGATCAGGAATCACCATTTTCAAACGAATTTCACAATTACAACTCGATAATGAGTAACTACACCAATTTCCACAAAATTATAGCAAACGCTAACCCTAATTTCGCAATTTCAACAAATCTAAACGGTAAATCGAATTAATCGACTTGGAAGAAAATACAGATCCAATCGTTACTATAGAATTGAATTACGAACAAAATTAAGGCTAAACTGACCTAATCTTTGATTGCGTGCTCTGATACCAAGTGCGTGGGATCAATACTGAGAAAAGATCATTTCATTTCATTACATTCAACTGAATTCGTTATAATCGTTATATACAGAAAATGTACGCAACTAACTACTAACAAAATTATTACATTTTCTACCCTTAAGTATTAACTTATTACAGAACTGGCTTTAACTTATAACTATTATAAGTTGTCATATTTAGTCCTTCAACTTGTAATGGGATAATAATCTTCAAGAATTCCTTCAATTATCGGCCAAGATTTACTAAGCAATAATTTTGCTCACATGTTTCAATTTGTGATTAGTTTCGGTGTGTTGATTTTGCTTCATAACATGCATCAGAGCGAAAACCCTTATTTTTTTAATTAGAGCGAAATATTGGCAGTTAATTCAAGTAATTCGCTCTAGTTAATAAATTAAAGGGAAATGTGATTACGTGTCACCCTAGTGTTGGTCCACGTGTCCAGTGAGTCATGCTTTTAAATTATAACGAAATTATAGACTATTTTTATTATATTTCTCTAAAGTGACTATGAAACCAGACTTTTGATCATTTTTGAGATTTTTGTATATGTTGTCCATCATAAGCTATTGATTGTCAAATTAGACCATTTTAGATGGTTGACGTTTAACGTGGGACCAATTTTCTAAACATATAAATCAATTTTCCAATATTAAAGTTGTAATAACGTAAGAAACTTTATATTTAAATATCATGTCTCAATAATCGTTTTTTGATAATTGTATTGAAAATCTTTTAAAAAAGTTAACGATGTTTGATTTTTTAATGAAACTGAACTAATAACTATTATATGTATTTTTTTTTCTTTTTTTTTTGGATTAAAGATCATACCTCCTACTAAAAAGTTTTGATAGTCATGTTATGTTTTTGTAAAGAAAAATAATAACGACAGTTTAAAGGCTTAATTTCTTTAAAACAATTAAATATATATTAATATTTTTACTTAAATCATAACAAAGTCAATGCCTTCTTTAAAAGTACTGGTTGAGCCTCCCAATATTAATTAGTGAAGAACAATATACATCAATGATAGTATTTAGGCTTTTCATTAACAAAATTTTTATGGAACCTACCATTTTTAGTTTATATGTTTTTTTAAACACACGTAAGATTTGTATGGCTGGATATCAAGGTTATCTATTGAATTATTATGATGTCTAGCACAAAAAATATATATTTTATGTACAAGTGTCATTATTCCAATAATACAACTTGAAAAAAAAAATATTGATGTGACAAACCAAGCTTGCATTCATGGTTCTAGTCATGTTGCATATGATCCTGGTGACCATTTATTTAAGTTTTTAGAAGGCTAAATGGCCCGAAAAGGAATCAATTTATCAGAATTTGACAATGAATATGACTTTTGTCAATGCCCTAAAAGGATTTACATTTTGAGATCGTGCCATAAAAACACTTTAAGTTGTCAAAAAGTTCAATTAAATGTAAAAATAGCGTTTCATTTTGAAAACATGTCATAAAAGGATTTTAACATTTTAAATCGTGCCATAAAAGGATTTAACATTTTAAAATCGTGTCATAAAAGGGTTTAACACCCAAAATAAAATTAGAATTTAAACGCTCAAGAAGTAAAACTAGTGTTTATATAGTATATTTGATAGGTCAACAATGTCACGTATTAATTGAGTATATGATTAAGCTCCACATCAGCTAAAACAGGTCAAAAATTGAAATAAAAAAAGATTAAACGGTAATTTTACCTTTAACTGAACATTTTTGGCAACTTAAATCTTTTTATGACACGATTTTAAAATTTGAATCGTTTTTAGGGCATCGACAAAAGTCATATTTTTTTTATTGTCAAATTTTGACAAATACTAGTTTTCAGGCCATTTGACCTTTTAGCAACTAGAAATTAACAAGTTGGAAGTTTTTTAATTTGGACATTTAAATTTTAGCTGTATTTATATAATTTAATAGTAGTTGGGAGGTTACCTCTTACATTAAAGATTTTTTGTTAGAAAAAAAAAAAAAGATAAAATATTTTGAAGATGAGATCCAATTATCCAGAAACGATGCTTATAAATTGAGTGTTTGAAATAAGGAACCCTTTAGTACACTCGTTATAATTTCATCAATCCAATGTAAGATCAAAACATAAGCTAGTTGCTTTATTCAACTCAAATAAAATAAGTAAGAAAAACAAGCTTGTATACACAATTTAATAAAGTGACATATGATTCATGCAACAAATTAAATTACACAACAATATGGCAGTTCTAGAAAAAGTACATACAATAATGAAATAATCCATCATGTTGAAAACGTTTTTGACTTGTAGTTTTGTTCTTTTTATCCGGTCAACATAAATGAGTTTGACAAAATGACAATTTGATGTTCAACTACCGTTATAAAATTCAAACACATGCATGGTAAGATTGAATATCAATTAGAAAAAAAAAAATCGGACTCTCTGGTGGTCTTCAACCGACTGGTCATATAATTAATATGTGAGAGGTAAATCATGTGACCCGCAATTAAAGAAACATGGAACGACGTGGATTGAACCCGTAACCTCCACATTTCTTATGCATGTCTCTCACTACTAGACTACCATCACGGGAACACATTAATGCATGTCTCACACTACTAGGTTACCATCACGGGGACACATTGAATAAATTATAATTAATAATATTTATGAATGTGATGGATAGTAACTGAACCAATTAAATTTTGACATGTATATCATAATATGTAAGAAATTATTTAAAAAAATATATACTTCTTTGATTATATTTTATAGTTAACTACACCTAATAATTAATTAACAAATAAAATGACTAATTTATCATGATATTTACAACGTTAATTATGTAACTTTACTATAATATCATGAACAACTAAATTCTCGTAATATTTTTTGAGAATACAAATATCTTTAAGCTCAAACTATAATTCAAACTATAATTATGCTTATCAGCAGAGTTTTCATAATTGCTTAAAATTTTTTAATCATTCAAATAAATGAAAAGGAAAATATATACATATTAGTAAAGAGGTTAATAGAACATTTTTTGTCTTCACATAAAATTGAACTGAACTAATATAGTACGTGGTTTAATTATTATTATTAATTATTGTTTATTTTACAACTTTAAAATAAATCTTGCATGATGTACGATACAAGTTATATATGTTGTATATATATATATGATATATGTGTATGAACTTATGAAGTTATAAGCAATAAAGTTTTTGTCAGAGAGCCATATTTGGGTTCATACACGCTATTATTTTTATCTTTCATTTATAAGTATTTGTATTCTACAATTGCAGAAAAGGTATTATGATCGAAATGGATATCACGCTTACAAATGGACAAAACTTATACGTTATATAGACATATTATGAATAATAACTTTTTTATCTTTAGTGTTTCTTTTTTTTTTTTCTTTTTTAAATCAATCCTAAAACTTACTTACATGTATGTATAATACAAAGTAGATAAATGATATATGAATGACAGAATTTGACTTATCAAGATAAAACTATTATTAGTGATTAAATACTTAACTTCTTACCTATTATTACATCATATATTGTTTTGTATTGCTATTTCTCTATTTAAAATTATTATGATTGTTGTAGTTTGCTTATTATTTATCATTGAGTTTGAATTAAGGATTTTAATATGTGAAAAACTGGGAATCGCAATGGGAATGAACAGAAATGATAGAAAGTGTTTGTTTAAGGGTGTATATTATTTAGTATTGCTATCGTTATAGTTTCCTTATTATTCATATCACTTATGGTGTGTTTGGATTAAAGATCTTGATATGAGAATGTCAATGGGAATAATAAATTTTATGTTTAAAGAGGGTTTGCTTAACCTAGAACTTTTAAACTTATGAAATTTTTTATTTAGATAGACTCTATGAAAACGGGAACGGAAGAGATGAATAACGGAATATCACTTTTAAGTGTCGAGAATTAGAAAGAATTTGAAGCACTTAAGTTTATTTTAAATGACACATCTTTTTACTTTTAGAAGTTCTTTGCCAAGAGTTTCTAAGAGATTTTCTTTATCATCCCTAAGAAAACCCCTCTTTACTTTTTGTGTAGTCTACTCAAAAAATTCGAATATTTTTTAGGTGTCAATTTTTCGCACCTGGATATTTGAATATAACGCACACAAGATTTCTTAAAAGACACAGAGAGAGTGATAATGACACGTAAGTAAAAATGATATTTAAATGACATATTTTCACAACTTTATAGATTCTAAGTTAAATCTTTGGGGAGTAAGGAGATGGATGGTTTACAAGATTTGGGTTATAGAAATAAATCGGTTAAGGATCAATGTGTTTTTCTATAGGATCTTCAACAGTAAAGATGAGTGTCGGTCGGGTTAGGCGTTAAAATGTTGGCTAAAAATGGGGCTAATTCCTAGCAAATCCCGAGGTCCTTTAACTTCACCTATAACGCGTACGATACTCATCATTGTGGTCTTGAAATGCATAGCAAGACCAAGCTCTAATTGAAAATGCATGTATCGGCACTCACAACAAATGAATAGTGAAACGTTAAAAATGAATGTTTTTCATTGGTTTCAAGTACATCACCACAATTAAATTGGGTTGTATATCATGCAATACTCTTATGGATTATTTTTGTTTTAAGAGAGTCCTACCCTATTTTATCTTACTTTCCAATTAGTATATTTATTTCAAAAAACGACTTTTCTGAAAGGTGTTTTAAATCAACAAAGTTGAATTGTTTTAAGAAAAATGAGGTTTTACGTGAAGAAAATGTTTACTTTGGCTCAAGCAGTTAAATTTTCGGTATATCATATCATGTATCCCACACTTAAAATGTTTAGGGAACGTTTTCTTCTAGTGATTTGATTCATAAAGATATAAATCCACACTTAGAATTTAAGTATACAGATATTAAAAAATGGTATTTGTTTGATGTACCATTTTCACAGAGAAAGAACCGAAAGACTCCCTTATGTTGAGATAATATTTGATTTGGATGGACTTGTCTGGAGGGACCAGCGTACAACCAGCTAGTTCAGAATCTTGCGTGAATGCGTAGTATCTCTTCGAGAGTTTTCGGGAAGTTTTCTCAATCAACAATCAACAATCAACAACCTTATTTTGTGAAATATAACAACTGAACAGATAGTGAGAAACAAGATCAAACACACAATTTTCGAATACTGCACTCTATAAAACCTAACCGGGCAATTAGCCAAAAACAAAACAAAAACAATATCCTCACTTTACAGGAAAAAAACTCTCAATGATACAACATCAACAGATGAAGATCATTCACACACAAACTCTTAACCGATCAAGATGATCAATGAAGAATACAAAAATACGGCCACTGTGAAAATAATAGAACGAAAACAAAATACCTAAACCTAACTTCACAAATAAGAAAATCTATAAAACATATTAATAATAGATTACACTTAGCCCCCCCTTGACTTGATAACTTCTAACTTTGACTACAGTAGCTCATCAACTATCCAGAAATGACATAGAAGATCCTGCACTTTACCAATCCAAATTAGAATAAGAGATAAGATTGAAACTTATGAGAATATAACTAATTGCAACACCCTCTCTCAATCTTATCCTTGTACACATTCTGCATACCCATTTTATCACACAAAAACAAATGTCGTAAAACATTTAGCCCCTTGGTAAAAATGTCTGCAATTTGATTCATGGAATCAAGAAACTCAGTTTTGATCACACTAGCCGCACATTTCTCACATTTCTCTCTTACATGATGAAGATCAATTTCAAAATGATTTGACCTTTCATGAAAAACTGCATTAGCAGCCAGCAACAAAGCAAACTTGTTATCACAATATAACTTTACAGGTAACAGGTCATTAGTTTTCAGATCAACAAGTAATTTAAAACCCACAAAACTTCACAAATAATGACAACTAAAGCTCTATATTTTGATTCTGTGAATGACCTAGACACAGTAAGTTGTTTCTTACTTTTCCAAGAAATAAGTGATTTACAGAAAAACAAACAATATCCAGAAACAGACCTTCTTGAACCCAAACATTGACCCCAATCTGCATTAGAATAAGCAGTTAAAGAAAACATACCTTCATCCCTTGTTATTTGAACACCTTTACCCGGGGAACCTTTTAAGTACCTCAACACTCTAAATGCAACTTTGACATGAGACTCAAGAGGAGCATGCATAAATTGACTTAAATTTTGAACAGAGTATGAAATGTTAGGCCTAGTCAAGGTCAAGTAAATTAATTCCCAATCAACTTCTGATAATGAGAGATATCTTTTAGAGCTTTATCATTTTCAAATTCTTTTGGATTTAAAACATAATTTGCTTCTAGTGGAGTTTTCATTGGTTTTGAACCAAGCATTCCAAACTCACTTAAAAGCTCAAGACAATACTTTCTTTGAGTCATACACATACCATCTTTGGTTTTAATCACTTTAATTCCAAGGAAATACTTCAAAGCTCCTAAGTCTTTTATCATAACTTTTGATTTTAAAAACTCTTTTACCTTTCTAATTTCAGACACTTGATTCCCAATGATAATAATATCATCAACATATACAAGAAGTATTATAACATACTGTTATAAGATAAAGTATAAAGAGAAGAGTCATTTATACTTTGCACAAATCCATACTCAAGCAAAGAGGTAGTGTTCTTATTTAAGGCTTCCATCTCATTATTCATAACACTAACCCAATTTTCACTTTTTGAAGCCTCAAAATAAGTTTGAGGCTCAATAGACTTCTCAAAGTTAGACACAAAACATTTATTTTGATCAGTTAAGCTAGAATAACGCACATAATTACTTAAAGGGTATTTAACTTCAAAATCCTTTAATTGTGAGGAAACACGGACCCGCTAGAAGACCTTCTAGGATTATTACCTTTCACTGTCTCATTCATGGATATAGGCTCAAAATTTTCTAAATCAGGATTGCCCTCGGAAGAATGTGAATCATCACTTTGAACTGAAATAGTGGTATCAACAACTTCAGGTAACTCAGGAGGGCTACCACCAAGATGTTGATCACTGCCACTCTTCTCATCTAGGTCAACTCTCCCTTCATCATTGGGGCTTGAAGAGTACTTGGTATTTTCAAAGACATAATCAAAAAAGTTTAACTGATTTAAAGACTTATCATTAATATTGACAACTTTGACATACTTTTTAAGATTAAAAGGTAACACAGTTTCATAAAACTTTACATCCCTAGAATAAAGAACACTTTGATTATCCAAACTTAACAATTTATAACCTTTATTTACATTGGAGTAACCAATTAAAACACATTTGCAGACCTACTACTAAATTTGTCATTATTGTTTAAAATTGAAGCAAAACACAAACAACCAAATACTCTTAGGTGAGTGAGTTTAGGTTTAAAGCCATAAACCATTTCAAAAGGAGAATTACCAGACAAGACAGAAGAAGGTAACATATTAATGAGATAAGTAGCAGTTAGAATACACTTAGGCCACATATTTAATGGTAATTGGTGTGTGCTAGATAGCGTTTAAAAAGTTATAAATTATATTTTGGAATTATCAATACTATCACACAATGCAAGCAAGAATACCCGATCGAATAATAATATAGTTTTGGTAAATCCGAGTGTCGAACTCAGGGAACGATGTATTAAATTGATATAATAAATTAAAAAGTAAATAACAAGTAAAGGCGTGCGTTTTAGTTCCGTACGAACGATTTAAGAAACTAATATAAACTTAAATTAAATAAAATAATTTAAAAATAGATTAAGACAAATATGAATAAAGAATGCGTTTACTTAGACTTTTATACCCTAGATTCCAGTAATTATGTATGTTTGAACCGTTGGATAATCTTATTGTGAATAAATCTTTTGTAGAAAGTAACATTTATAAGGTTAACAATTCATATAAGGTTTAGATAAGACACATGACTCGTTATGAATACACAAGAAAGCCTTTCTATGTGTTGTCTACCTATTCTTATTTAATTAAGTACTTCAACCGTTTATTGCGATTTATCCTAGCGACCCTGAATCAAAAAGTATCTAATAATTGTCGTTTGACAATTGTCACATTAAATAATGTTCAATAATTATTATTACTCTTAACCTATTGCCGTTTAAAGCTTCAAGCCACAACTATTTAACAAATTAAACAATTACAAATAATTAATATGCCTAGACAAGACTACGTTATAGAAAAGGTTGATTAATCACGTTAAGTAATAATTAAAGATCAAATAAATAAGATGGATCTTTCGGATAAACATAATAAACTTCATAAAATTAATACTCTAACATAAACACACATTAAACCTTCATCTAGGATTTATTGTCTAAGTAAACACAATATAAAATTAGTTCATAGCTACGATAAAAGAATTCATAATTAAACTTAAACAAAATAACATTGTCTAAAAAGAATAAGAATTGAAAACCAAACTGAAAATCCAAACAATCTTCGCGAGAGTTGAAAACCTTCAAACCCCAAACTTCCTCTGTTGGTGCATAATGTGTGTTGATCATTTGGTCAAACAATTGTAATTGTCAAAGTCAATTAGTCTGCGTTTGTATCGTGTTTAGTGTGTATATGCGAGTATGTAAATGAATAGCGAGATAGAATATATACACAAATATACTGTTCATGCGACACAGAGCCTGTGTCGCTATAGCGACACAAAGGTTGTGTCGCAATGGGCTGGGCCTGCGACATAGGGCTTGTGTCACAGGATCCAGTAGGGTTACTATATATATCGAGTTAGAATTTCATTTTTGGGTTGATCAAATGTTGGACCCCTGTTGCTGGATCTAAATCGAATCAATTTAACAATTGAAAGCGCGGAATACAATCAATTGAACAAAACACATTAACAATCACACAAAACTAGTCGATTAGCTTTTATATATATCACGAATAGCAAATCAACCGAATACAATAATTTCCTCACAAATGGCTTGAAAACTCTCTAGATTCGTCAACCCTAGAACTGAACCCGTAAGCCTCTATTTATAGCCAAACACTAAACTCTCTGCGACACAAGCGTTGTGTCGCCAAACCGACCTATGCGACACAAGCCTTGTGTCGCTATTGCGACACAAGCTCTGTGTCGCCTAAACAGTGACATTAATTTTGATTTCCAAAACAAATAACGTTTATATCATAATCAAAATATTACAAACGACTTAGACCTAGACCAACTGACAGACATACAAAACATGTATCAACAAACTCCCCCGTGTCTTCAGCTTGGTCTTTGAAATTTCTTCGTTCAATCTCGGTCTTCTAACACTTCCAACTGGCAGGAAAGTTTCCTCCAGCATGTACTCCTTGAGCTATACAGACATTGACAACCTTTTGAAAACGCATCGCCTCAGTCTTGAACTCTTGAAAATAATCAATCTTCTTAGCATGAAGAGCTTCAAGGTCTTTCTTGGTAAGGTTAATCAAGCTCAAACGATCATACACTCTAATTCTCGATAGTTTGGCTTTCCATAGGTCTTCAGGCTCTGTATCTTCAATATAGATAATTTCAGCTTCGCCTGTATATCCATCATATGTCCACAGTTGTAACCTTCTCAAGAAATCAACTGGGAGCTTCTCCAGAGGAATAGACTTTAGGGTCTTTGGAGATTTATATACAATCTTAACCCAGGGCTTGTTGGTAAACGGATGTATCTTGTTACGGTAAATATACCTCATCCCCAGATTTGGTCTCAAAAGATAGAACACTTTGGTGTTGACCTCTTTTCTTAAGATTCTCTGTAGTTGATTTGCTAACTCGCTATTGGTGGGATTTATGATATTCAATTGCGCCAAATGCAGTATCTCACAATATGGTAAGGTACTTAATACTTTGAAGTTCATAGTGAAATACTGCATCCCATCTTTTCGCTTGATAACAATCACTTTATTTGCTTCATCATACTTCCAACTAATAATTTGACCTTTGTAGCGCTTACTGCTGATTTTATAGAACTTGCAGGTCTTTGACAGAATAGGTTCAGCAGCAGTGGAAGTAGATGGTTCAGTTGTAGCCGGAGCAGGAGTGGAATTTGCAGGTTGTTCCTCCTTAATGATCTCCTCAGTATCAGAAATTTCCATCTCCTCTCCCAAATTTACTTCGTCAGCATTTACGAAGTCTTCATGAACATTTTCTTTTTCAATATCAACCCCTTCATCATTATCAAACACAAATTCTTCATTATCATTTTCTGTACTTTGCCCTTCCTCATTTATCAGACTCTGTAGATACTCTAGGTTTGCTTCGGAGTAATCTACATTTAAAGGAATTGGTTGTCCTGGAATTGGTGCAGAGTACGCAAAGTAATCCAAATTAATATTTTCATTTATAGCTTCTTCGGTTACATCATTAGTATTTACAATTTGAGTTGAACCAGGGGCCATTGATGTTGTTTCATCTAAGCCTAACTCCTTCGGAACAACAGCTAAGGCCTCTAGTTCTAATAGGCGACTCTCCAACTGAGGGACCCTAGCCGCCGTTGCTTCTAACTCCGTGATTCTAAAAGCTTGCTCAGCCAACTGCTTGTTCATTCTGTCTAGAAGAGCCATTATCTGATTTAGCGTTTGTGGTTGTGGCTGAGACTCAGCAGAAGTAGAGACCGGATGAGGTTGAGTTCGAGGACGAGGACGGGGTGCGAAAGTATCATCATCTGAGTCCTGTGCGTCCCGAGGCCGTTTCCCCCGGTTAGACGGCACATGCATCCGTCCTGCCCTAATGCGGCGTTGAACCCGCTCATATCGATGAGTATTATGGATTCGGAGGCTTTCAATGGTTTTTGGTGAAGGAACATCACCGTCCGAATCCGTTGGGGTGTCGTTTGGATCCATAGAGACAGTATCATCCGAGGCCGCATCAGCAGCAGTCTCGTCAGCTGTCCCAAAATTCTCGATGTCTACTAACACATTGTGCAGTGACTCGGTCGCACCTTCCTCAAAAATGGGAACATTTACGAATGCCGCAGCATCGGCAGTTGACGGTGGAGGAGCAACTGGATCCTCAAAATCATCATTTGCTGGAGGGACATAGCCCTCATTCACAATATGGCCAAACAATGGCATATCTGGCGGAGCTGCCACTCCTTTACCGTAAGAGCTGCAGATAGCAAAAATCCGCAGATTCATTGGCGTTTGGCGGAAGGTTGCATCAGGATTGACCGGAAGATCCGGTAACAGATGATTAAGCAGCAACTGGACAAACCTTGGGTACATGACCCATTTGTCATTTTCAGCTTTGGCATTGTCCACCATTTCACGGAACAGATATCCGGAAAAATTATACGGCTTATTGTAGACCAGGGCCAACATGGCAGAGACTGTACGGTGACTGGCCCCGTCAAAACCTGCTTTCCTCGCCGATAGACAAACTATTATGACATGCATCAAAAATCGCCAGACCCTTGTGAGATGCCCCTTTCTGTACTGGTCTGAGGGTACACCAGGGTAACCCATACGTGCCATGCCACCAGCAATGAAAACATTTGAGTATTGGGTGGGCATGTCTGGAGAATCATTGAAGAGAAGAACCTCACGGAGTAGCTGCTCGGTTATAATGATTTCCCTATCAAAAACTCTGGAAAAAATCCGGGTATGTTCCAATTCGGTATTTACCACTGCATTCCTCCAGAAAGGACCAACATGGTCTCTGTAGATAGTAGGAGCAGCAGTGATAGCGTAGAAAATCCTGGATCACCTCAGAAACTGGATCATTTGGCGAAAGGGGATAGCTGAATCCCTGTCATCTTCTAGAAAAGCCACCGTGTTGTGACGAGGTTCAAGCAACCTCAGAAATGCATCTTGTCCTGCCATTTCTAAAAGACACGAAAAAGAAAACACTACAGTAGTGTTAGCAATAATTACTTTAATAACATTCTGTAAGAGCGACACAAGGCTTGTGTCGCACAATTGTAGCGACATAGACCTTAGTGTCGCAGAAATGGAAGTTAAATAATTTGAATCAGGTATGCGACACAAGTCTTGTGTCGCAACATCTAGTGCGACAGAAAAGGGTTGTGTCGCGTTTGGCAATTATTATGAGATTAATTAACTCAAGCGACACACAGGCTTGTGTCGCATAGGATAGCGACACAAACCTTAGTGTCGCACCCAAAGTCTGGTATTAAATTAAGTTGACAAATCCTGCGACACAAGTGCTTGTGTCGCAGGTTGTGTCGCAAAGATGAACACCAAACCGTGCCCAGATCCCGATGGTTCAAAAATTGGGGTTTTTCGAAGCTAACGCAACCCGAAGGTGCGTATGAACATCAGGAAGTCGAAAATATCCGAATTATCAAGTTAAGCACACCCAAACATGTCAATTTAATCCCAAACCGAAAACCCTAAAAACACGTGACTTTAATTCACAATTAAACACAATATACACGGTGAAAAGGGAAAAAATTTATACCACTAGATCGAGGAAGGTAAGGAGAAAAAGAGAGTGTGTATGGATTGAAACAGAAAGCTCAGAGACGGAAGAGCAAATCGAAAAATCACTCGGGTTGCTTGTGTCGCAATATCGAATGCTTGTGTCGCAGTGATTAAGCGTGATGTCGCAGATAATTAAAAACAGTGAACATTCTAAGGTCGCATGAGGTTTGCTTTTATACCCAAACCCTAAGCAGCGACATAGCCTGCGACATAAGAAGCGACAGAGGCAGTGACACAAAGCTTGTGTCGCATAGTGACACTTGGTGAATTTTCGATTCGATTTTGATTTTCATGGTTTGATACCCGATTCGATATTAACTTATAAACTTGGAGAGACTAATTAAGCTACAAAAATGAATAGATAAGACAAAAGAAAATCGTTGATTCAATTTTACAATCAACGAAAACCTCAGAACATATTTTTGGTGACGGAAATGTTTAAGTCTGGTTAGGGATCATATCAGGATAACATGCAATTATTAGGAACAGTAAGTGTTATTTCGATTATCAGTATGTTTGTCCACTTTAAATTTACTTAGCATATATAAATCATCTGTTATAAAGATTAGTTCAAGATGATTATTGATATTTTATCCATCTAAACATTTGTTCTTAAGTATATGATTTCAACTCATAATGAGATGAACCACTTATGTTATTATTAGCATGCATATTATATTATATAACTCACATTAAAATATATATTTGAAATCAAAACATGTTAGTATTTTCTTTATAGAAGGTGAGGGTATGAACGTATCTTTAGAACTAAGTTAGCGGTGACAGGTCTGTACTTTCGTACAACAGAGTCACATAATCAATAGTTTTGGTTGAACAAACACCAGTCTGAACAATTAAACTAGAGGGTACAGGTCTGTACTGTCGTACAACAGAGTACCATAGCTTAACACAAACCAGTACGAGGCAAACTTTTTATAACTTTTCTGTACTTTTGTACATGTTATTTTGAGAATTATTGGAATGCCACGGGTACGTAACAGTTGTCTAACGTTTAACATAGACTACACACCTAAGTTCTTTTCAAGAATATATTAGATGAAACCAGGTCTGTATTTTCATACAACAGAGGAGACACCTAATATATTCTCCCAGATAACATCATACAAAGACCCTATAGTTTTAGATCATAACATGTTCATCATTCAAATATTAAGACGACGCGTCAAAATATTTCGGACAGTTTTGCCCTTATTTCAACTTAAAGTCATACATATTAATATGTCTTTATATAAAATAATATGCATATTTGAAAGTTAAGCTTCTTAGTAACTTTAGAACAAATGCCTATCAATACATCATTTGATGAATCTAATATTTATAAAAGATATTTCAAATATACTAGATAAATCTACTGACACATCAAACATAAAACTTAAAATTCCATTTTATGCATGTCTCCTGATGTACTATCATTTCCCGATTGTTTACAGACACAATTCAACGTTTTTTTTTTTTTTTTTAACAATGTTGCAACTATTGCATTTCTTTAATACTAACAAGTATAAAGAGTGACAGTTGCCTAAGTTTAAATAAACACGCTCCAAGTCATAAATTAATTTTTAACAAATAACCTCATCCCGATCATAGAGACAAGTTCATCAAATCGAGATCGTGAAAAAAGCTTTTGTAAAAATATCAGCGTTTTGCTTAGATGTATCGATTTGTACAAGGTCTATCAGGTGTTTCTCATAGCAATCCCGTATGAAATGAAACCTAAGTTCAATATGTTTAGTTTTTGAGTGTTGTACGGGATTGCGTATGATAGAGATAGCAGCAGTATTATCAATATGGATAGGAGTTAAAGTTAAGAGTAACCCGTAATCGCGCATTTGATGTTGAATCCACAGAACCTGCGAACAGCAACTTGCAGCAGCAATGTATTCAGCCTCAGCAGATGAAATAGAGACTATGGTTTGCTTTTTACACTGCCACGAGACTAAGCGACTACCAAAGAACTGACATCCTCCAGTCGTAGACTTTTTATCCACATTGCAACCACCAAAATCTGAATCGGAGTAGGCAGTTAAAGCGAAGTTGTCCTCATTAGAGTACCAGAGACCCAGAAATGGTCTAAATTTGAGGTAACTAAAGATTCGCTTAACCGCCTTCATATGAGAAACCTTTGGATTTGCTTGAAATCTTGAGCAAATAGCTACAGCAAACATTATGTCGGGTCTTGATGTTGTGAGATACATCAGTGATCCTATCATTGACCGATAGTCTCGCTGACTTACATTCTTCTTAGGTGTACAGGTTGAGCAATCTGATAAAGGTATTTATATTCATCAATCTAAGTATGTCAATGACATCTTAACAAAATATCAGTTGTTCGACTGTAAAACCTTTGGGACTCCCATTGACATAGATACCACTTGTTGGACCCCTGTTGCTGGATCTAAATCGAATCAATTTAACAATTGAAAGCGCGGAATACAATCAATTGAACAAAACACATTAACAATCACACAAAACTAGTCGATTAGCTTTTATATATATCACGAATAGCAAATCAACCGAATACAATAATTTCCTCACAAATGGCTTGAAAACTCTCTAGATTCGTCAACCCTAGAACTGAACCCGTAAGCCTCTATTTATAGCCAAACACTAAACTCTCTGCGACACAAGCGTTGTGTCGCCAAACCGACCTATGCGACACAAGCCTTGTGTCGCTATTGCGACACAAGCTCTGTGTCGCCTAAACAGTGACATTAATTTTGATTTCCAAAACAAATAACGTTTATATCATAATCAAAATATTACAAACGACTTAGACCTAGACCAACTGACAGACATACAAAACATGTATCAACATCAAACCCTAGAGAGAGAGAGATACGGCAGAGAGAGTGGGAAGAGAGAGTTTTGTGATTTGTAATCGTTATTCTTCAAGTGTTTATATATACGAAAAGATTATAGAATCGTTGTGTTGTGTTTACGTTTCAATTGCTTGATTGATTGTTTCCGCCTTTCAATTGAGTCAAACGACAAGTCTAGATCCGTGATTAAGGAACCAACAAGTGGTATCAGAGCTTTCGGGCGTTTGTTTGAAGATTTGATCGTAAATTGAAACGTTTTACGTTTGATTCGTAGTGTTTTTGGTGGTTTGATCAAGGATTTGGGTCAAATCAGTTGAATTTTTAGCTTCTGGAAGTGTATTTCTGGGTTTGTTCATCAATTATCGTTCGAAATTCGTTAGGGTTTCGAAAATTTTCGATTTTTAGGGTTTTTGGAGCTGCTGGCCGCGACATTGCGACACTAGGTGCGACACAAGCCTTAGCGACACAAGCAGCGACATAACCTTTGTGTCGTATTTAGGGTTTTCGCGACATAAGCTTGCGACACCAGATCGGATTTTGCGACAATAGGAGCGACACAATACTTAGCGACACAGCCTGCGACACAAGTGTGCGACGCAGACTGCGTCACAACCTGCGACACTAACTTTGTGTCACACACACAAAAAAAAAAAAAGGTCTTTTGGCGGGAAAATTTTGGGATTATCAAATTTTGTTTTTACGCTTAAAAGGTCTTAATTTTAGTTGTAAAAAAGTTTCGTTTTGCTCGGGTAGTTTTCGATATTTTCGAATCAAATTTTGGAGGGAAAAGTCAAAAGGGCTAAATTTGAAAACTAGTCATTTGGTAACCTTTTGTTTTAAAAATGTCTCTTCAAAGCTTTAGTCAATTATTAAAACATAACAATGAGATAGGTAGCACTAATAAACCTCCGCTGTTCACTACCAATACTAATTATGTTGATTGGCGAATACGTTTTGAGAGTTTCATCTCCTATAATGATCCTGATATGATGATTCCCTTGCTTGAACGATATGTTCATCCTCTTGCTGATGGACATTTCCCAGGCGTTGCTCCACAAAAATCCGTTAGGTCTATGACTCCAGAAGAGAAGAAGTTATGGGATTTAGAACGAAAAACTCACTCCGCTTTAACAATGAGTTTAGCTACTAATGTAATGAGGTTGTTTAAACATAATGACACTGCTTATGATCTTTGGCAAGCCATTGAAAAGCGTTGTGGGGGAAACGAAAAGTATAAAAAAAGTAAACTGGACCTCGTGAAAAAACAGTTTGAGATGTTTGATATATTGCCTAATGAATCTATCACTCAATTGTTTAATAGATACTCAAGATTGGTTAATGAGTTATCTGAGGGTGGAGTTATCCTAGCCACAGAGGATGTGAACAAGAAACTCTTAGGTGCTTTACCTAAGAAATGGGATCAACGTGTCATGATGATGGAAGAACAAGAGGAGGTTATGGCACTGTCATTAGAAGATCTCATTGGGAGACTGCAAGCTTATGCACTTGACATGCAACGAAAAGAAACTAAATCAATTGCCTATGTTCAAGAGCCTAGCTTGTATGGGGCTCAATCTCCTACTGATGAGAGCACTGGTGGGGTGGCTTTCATGTCCAGTGGTACCTCAACATCTAGTTCTCAAACAGGTGCTTCATCACAGGGAAGAGCATATTATTCTTCCAATACACCACCGACACCGGCTACTGAAGAAAATGCTGCTGTCTTCCAAGCTTTTCTCAGCGCTTATGACAGTTTCTTATCAAAGAAGACCAGTACCATTGATCTCACTTATAGGGATTTTGAATAGATCGACCCTGATGATCTGGAAAGAATGGATATCAGGTGGAATATGGCTATGTTAACTAGAAGAGCCAAAAGGTACTTGCAGAGAACTGGGAGAAAGCACCTGGAAGATGAAACTGATGAAGGTTTGGGTTTCGACAAAAGTAAAGTGCGATGCTACAACTGTCAGAATCTTGAGCATTTTGCTAAAGAATGTGAGAAGACCAAACAACCCCCATCTGGCTTCACAAAGCCTTCTCCTACTAAGCAACCTGTTACTACCGCTTCAAATGCCTTTCTCATGTTAAACGAAGACGCTTATGATTGGAGTGCTCATGATGATCTGAGCGAAAATAAAGCTCTCATGGCTCACATCTTGAATAAACTCGAGGTACCTATTGAAGAGCCATTATCTTGTGTGTCATGTATCAAATTAACTAACAAAATTAACAGATACAGTGAGGATAATGAACGCCTTACGTCTGAGTTAGAACAACTTAATAAGGCAAATAAAATTTTAAAGGAAAATGAAATGGCTTTTGATAAAAAACTAAATGCTGCTTTCGAAGAAAGAAAAGCACTTAGGGCCAAAAAATTTTAATCAGCAAGACGCAATAGATAGTTATATGAATATGAAACTGATAATGAAAAAGGAACTTGCTGACTCACAGGCCGAAGTAATTGAATTAAAAAGAAAGCTGTCAAATTTTTCAACATCCTCACTGGTCTTTGATGAGATCCTACAATCGCAAAGGACAGATACGAAGAGTAAGGCTGGTCTTGGTTACCGCAATGTACCACCTCCTTCTGACTATTTGCCAATGCCTTCCAAGGATGCAGCCAAAGACTTTGTACCTACCTTTACAAAGGTAGATACAAAATTTGTTGCTGAGCCAGTGTTTGATACAACACCTGCTGTTAAGATGCCTGAGTTTGTTAAGGCTAATGTAGTGCCTCCAGTTAATATTGAGAAGCCTGTTGAGGTAGAGGATTTAACTGAAGAGGCTCAGATTAAAATTGAAAAGGTTGATGTTAAACCCGAAAATCATATAATTACTAATGAATCTGAAAAGGCTTTTAATAGTAAGGGTAAAAACAAGGTTGTAAATGAATCCGAATCTGTTAAAATCTCAAAGAAGGATTCAAAAGGAAAATCTTCACATAATTCACAATCATCTGTGAATAATCTGAAGAACGAGAAAACAATTAATAAATCAGTTAAAGAACAACCTTCAACATCAACCTGTTCAACTTTAGAGGCTTCTACATCAACATGTACGCATAAGTGTTCATGTTCTGTAAATGCCTCAACCTCTAAGCCTCCCTCAGTAAATCCTCCGTCGAAACAATTTGAGGGTAGTCATTGGAAAAGGCCGTATGTGGAACGACGTTCGTGTTTTCGGTGTGGTCAACAGGGCCACATCATTAGGGATTGTCGGTTATTATCCCTAGATAGGTTTGGTAGAGGGATGCCAAGAACTTCATTGTTTAGAAATTCTTTTCAAAAATATTTTTCAAGGCGTGGTTCATTTTCGCCTATATCTAGTTGTGCATCCAACTCTCCAAAACCTATGGCTAGAGTAAACAAAGTTGGGCCTAGTAGACCTGCTGTTCAAAAGCCCAACATTGTTGAAAACAAATCATCTGAACCTAAACGGGTTTGGAAACCTAAATCCACAAACAACACATCAATGAAATCAACTGAGTTTTTAAAATATCATAAACTCATTGATGTGATGGTTATGGACGATAGTGGACAACCCAAGTCTATCAAGGCTTGGGTGTCTCATAAGTACTAATGTTTGTTTGTGGTGATGCAGTCCGGTTTTTTATAGCTAATACTTTTAGTGACTGCAAGGATGTGATCATGTGTGGTGATGATGTTTGAGCGAATGGATGATATTTTTGAAGTACAATAAGGTGGTTAAAAAAAAAGGTGCTAAAAGAATTTGAATTTGACTTGATATGTGACTTGAAACCCTTCTGTTTTGTTTAAATGATTATTTAGTTGTTGTTTTTGTGTAAAGAATTTGCTGTTCAGGGGGAGAAATTTTAAAAATTCTAATTTAAAGAGTCAGAAAAATATGAACAGGCAAATTCTTGATAGATGCAACTGCCATTCTTTTTACTTGTTAGTATTAAAGAAATGCAATAGTTGCAACATTGTTAAAATAGACGTTGAATTGTGTCTGTAAACAATTGGGGAAATGATAGTACATCAGGAGACATGCATAAAATGGAATTTTAAGGTTTATGTTTGATGTGTTAGTAGATTTATCTAGCATACTTGAAATACCTTTTATAAATATTAGCTTCATCAAATGATGTATTGGTAGGCATTTGTTCTAAAGTTACTAAGAAGTTTAACTTTCAAATATGCATATTACTTTATATAAAGACATATTAATATGTATGACATTAAGTTAAAATAAGGGCAAAAATGTCCAAAATATTTTAACGCTTCGTTTTAATTTTTGGATAATAAACATGTTATGATCTAAAATATAGGGTCTTTGTATGGTGTTATTTGGGGGAATATATTAGTTGTCTCCTCTGTTGTATGAAAATACAGACCTGGTTTCATCTAATATATTCTTGAAAAGAACTTAGGTACGTAGTCTATGTTAAGTTATAGACAATTATTGCGTACCCGTGGCATATCTAAATTCTAAAATATAATGTACAAATGTACAAGAAAAGTTATAAAAAGATTGCCTCGTACTGGTTTGTGTTAAACTATGGTACTCTGTTGTACGAAAGTACAGACCTGTACCCTCTAGTTTAAAGTGTTCAGACTGGTGTTTGTTCAACCCGAACTATTGTTTATGTGACTCTGTTGTACGAAAGTACAGACCTGTCACCGCTAACTTGGTTCTAAAGATACGTCCATACCTTCATCCTCTATATAGAAAATACTAACATGTTTTGAGTTCAAATGTATATTTTAATGTGATTTATATACTATAATATGCATGCTAATAATAACACAAGTGATTCATCTTATTATGAGTTGACATCATACACTTAAGTACAAATGTTTAGATGGATAAAAATATCAATAATCGTCTTGAAATAATCTTTATAACAGGTGATTTAAATATGCTAAGTAAATTTAAAGTGGACAAATATACTGAAAATCGAAATAACACTTACTATTTTCTAATAATTGCATGTTATCCTGATATGATCCCTAACCAGACCAAAACAATTTCATCCCCAGAAGGATTGTTTATTTATTGGTTTCAGTATTTTAATTCTGTCTTATAAAGAAAATTACAAAAATATTTTATTTCTGAGTTATTTTATTCAAGTTACATATCATGCTCATATTCAAAAGACAAAAATTGATGAGAGTTCTCCAAAGACTTTGAAGATAAATACTATTGGAGAAGCTATTGATGAAAGAGATGATGGTCACTGAAGCTGAAGATCTAATTGGATATCAGTCATATGAGACTGAACATCAAGACTTTTGAAGACCAAGCTATCTCAATGGGGGAGTTTGTTGGTGAAGACTAATTGAAGATTATTTGACCAAGCTGCTGACATGGGGGAGTTTGTTGGTGCATAATGTGTGTCAGTCATTTGGTCAAACAATTGTAATTGTCAAAGTCAATTAGTCTGCGTTTGTATCGTGTTTAGTGTGTATATGCGAGTATGTAAATGAATAGCGAGATAGAATATATACACAAATATACTGTTCATGCGACACAGAGCCTGTGTCGCTATAGCGACACAAAGGTTGTGTCGCAATGGGCTGGGCCTGCGACATAGGGCTTGTGTCGCAGGATCCAGTAGGGTTACTATATATATCGAGTTAGAATTTCATTTTTGGGTTGATCAAACCCTAGAGAGAGAGAGATACGGCAGAGAGAGTGGGAAGAGAGACTTTTGTGATTTGTAATCGTTATTCTTCAAGTGTTTATATATACGAAAAGATTATAGAATCGTTGTGTTGTGTTTACGTTTCAATTGCTTGATTGATTGTTTCCGCCTTTCAATTGAGTCAAACGACAAGTCTAGATCCGTGATTAAGGGAACCTACATCCTCGCTCCAAATTCGTTCTTAAACCCCTTCTTAAACCCCAAAGTCGAATTAGGCTTTGGTTATTTTGTATGGTTAAAGGCTGGGTGAATGGCTCTATTTATAGATTTGTAAACCGACATCCAACCGGTTGTTTGGCCTTCCAACCGGCGGTTGGGCTTGAGCGATAAACCGAATTAAAGCCCCTTAGCCTCAAACCGGCGGTTGGGCCTTCCAACCGGCAGTTGAGCTCGGGTTCCAGAATATTCTTCTCGCGTCCAGCTTCAACTCTTCTTCCTTTTTACACTTTAATCCTTTTTCTTAAATTCTTCTTCGTTTTAAGTCCTTTTTCCATTCTTTTTCAGATTCAAGCCATAAATACACCTAATTGCAAATATGAACGAATTAAGTATCTAAAATCATATAAATGCAATATGAATGTATCAAAAATAAGAAAATATTATTAATTAAATATGTATTTATTTGATGTTATCAGTAATTGACTTTGAAACAATAAAGCGCTAGCAACATTCAACAAGTGTCCGTGCTTTCTCTCAGCGATTCCATTTTGCTGAGGAGTATAAGCACAATAGTCTCGTGCACAATCCCTTTAGTGTTACAAAAATCACTCATTTTATAATTAACAAACTCAGTTCCATTGTCACTTCTTATGGTTTTAAATCCTTTTCCAAACTGATTTTGAATTAATATTGAAAATTTTCTATATAACAAAACACTTCATCTTTTGACTTTGACATGTAAGTCCACAATGCTCTAGTATAATCATCTACCACAGTAAGAAAATATTTAAAATCATTTTTACTAGTAACCTTATATGGACCCTACACATCAAGATGAATTAAATCACCCAAATTAGTTGACTTGTGATCACTTAAAGGGAAAGAATCCCTTGTTTTCTTTGCTCTATGACAAATTTGACAAACATCCATAGCAGAATTATAATCAACCCTAATAGTGTTCTTAAGATGATTAAGAACCTGACTAGCAGGATGACCCAACTTGCTATGCCAAATATTATAAGAACCATAACACAAAGATTCAGATTCAGACAAATCACACTTATACCTATCAAAACCAAAAAGCATGTCAAACAAGTACAAACCATTTTTTTGACTACCAGTTCCCACAATCTTCCCAAGATTCAAATCCTGTATATAACACTTATACCTATCAAAACCAAAAAGCATTCTGCTATCTCTAGCCAACTTATGCACAGACATTAAACTCGCACAATATTCAGGAACTACAAGAACATCTTTTAGCAAAATATTAATTTTAAATTTTCAATTTTAACAATTTTTGTCAAAGTTCCATTTGGGTGTCCAACAGTTAAGTTAAGTGCAGACATATCAAATACATTTATCATATTTTTACAAGAAACTGTCATATGTTGTGTAGCTCCTGAATCAGTGATCCATCCTTTATTAATGTTTCCAGAATCTTCACACACATTTGCATTAAAGAATATGGAAAAAATTTCATTAAAAAATGTATTAAAATTTTCGAAGGTACCTGCCATATTAGCCTACATTCCCTGAAACAGACTTTTCTACAATCAAGCTTATTAGTTTTGAAATTTGGTCATTAGAAAAAGGGAAAGATCCAGTATCAGACACAGAGTTGTTATTCACATAATTTTTCACATTATTGTTGTTATTCCTCTTAACCCAACAAGGAGGATAACCCACAATTTGATAGCCTCAACGTGGCCTTATCCAAAAAGTTCCAAAAATAGTTATTCTAATTCGGAAATCATAAATAAATATTCAAATATAAATGTCATAATATAGTAAGATAACGATTGAAACTAAGGAGAAGAAGAGCCTGATCCTGTGGAGAAACTAGAGTGTGTGCATGAAGCATGGAGCTGGCGACCACTGCTGCACTCCGGTGGCGGAATGATGTCCACTCGACGCCTTGCGAGAAACTGATCCAGACGAGGTGAACTGATGGACTGCCTGCGGGTTATCCAAGAAGAAACTAGTCCGTCTACGAAAGCTTCTGATGGAATCTGACTGGCTGCAATATATGCTAAGGTCAAGGTCATATCCCCTATGTCGTGGATAAGTTGTGGCAGCTCAGATGAAGTCGGTGAATCTGTCTCCAGAAGTCCAGTAAATCAGGTATAAGTCGGCTCTCGAATTCCGCTCAAGTTAGGATGATAATATGTGGAGGCAAAAGGGATCGGTGCTGACTGTGGTGGCTCAGAGTAGCTGATGATGCTGGACACGGATGATTGTTTTCCCGTGATGATGGAAGTGGTATATGAGATGTGGTATTGTGGATGGAATACACCGTCTTGATATGGGAGGTGGTGGTGATGGATACTGTGGCGTGATAGTAGCAGTGAAGGTAGTGAGTGGAGTAGTGGATATCAGTGTAGTCTGCTCTAGTATAGTAGATGGTTGTGGGGTCCGCATCTCCACATCATCGGTGTGGGTTTTGGAAACCTGAACTCTTCTGCTAAGTAGGTGTTCTAGGTATGATTATGTGTTAGTGCGTGTAGATACATGAATTCAGAAGTGGCCCTATCACCACAGTTAAATACTGTTTTCTTGCGTCTACGGGCCTACGCTCGAAGGTTTCTTTTCATTTTTTGAATTCTTTGTTAGCTCTTCCTAGACTATGAATCTATTTGTTCCAAGTTGATGATTTAACCAATACCTTATCTTTACCTTTTCTTCGTGAGTTTCTGTATTCATGTATGAAGGAATAGGAAGCTTGATTTTGGTCATCTACAAAAAAAAAGAGTTAAGTGACGGTTTTATAACAGCAAGCAAAAAGAATTATGTCATGCTCCTAAATTTTTAGAAAAAAATTGAAATGAGGGCTTTAAATCACGGATAATCCCAAAACCTGTAATGATTAATTAAAGCATAAACAAAGTAATCCTGCAATTTTAACCATACTTTAGATCTTTGATTCATGAAATAAAATCACCAAAGAATTATATTTTCCATCATACAATGCAAAAGCTTAACTTGTTTTAATACCTAAGTTAAAATAGCATAGTTGTTTTTTCAAGAATTCAACTCATTGTGTATTTTTGTATTCTTTCTACTTTAACCGATTTAAGCATGATGAAATTAGAACTTAGCATATGGTTCATATTGGTGAACCTAAGTGTGTTCATAATCTTAAAATTACCTTACTATGGTCAAAATTAAAACAAGATGGGTATGAATTCAATTCGTTAAAGTCAAGTTTTTGATGGTATGAAAGCCTTTTAATTTCTAATCATGCAATCAAAGAGTGAACCATTAAAATGAGATAAATGTGAATTTTAAACTAGTTTAAGTATCACTTTTGGTTGAGATTCAAGTTCTAACTTAGTGCTACTTTAACTAGCTTAATATATGTTATTGCTTTAAAGCTCATCTTAATCCATATTTACAGGATAGAAGTAGCACACGTACAACACCCTGCTTATGATGTGTGCAACTGCACCGATTGCATTGATGATGGGTATGACGTAGAGATGGAAGAGGATGAAGATTAAAGGAGTAAATAACAAAAGAGGTTACAACTAATGTATCAATTGGAACACTAGGAGAAGCTTCAGGGAAGTTCGAATACTATGTACAAAAAGAAGATAGAAAGCAAGGGTGAAATAATAAGATTTGAAGGAGAGGATGAATCCGACGCAACATATCGCAAGGACCCAGGAAGCGGAACGTATTTGGAGGAATTTTCACCCTTAAAGGGAAACGCAGATAAAGGAGGTAAAAAAGAAAAATCAGGAACAAAGGTAACTAAAAGGCGAGAGGAAAACAAGTGAAGGAAGCATAGGAGCAAGAAGAACAAAAACAGGAAGATAAATACGGAGAAAGTAGTAGAATGACAACTAAAAGGCACCGGCCAGAAGAGAAACAAAATGCCGAGAGGCAATAGAACAAATTAGTAGTGTATGAATAAGAATAAGCTACTTTTGTAGAAGTAGAAAGTTTAGAGGGTCGTAAAAAAGAGAAGGGATAACGAGAGGGTTGCAAAAGGGGAAAAAGAATAAGGACAAGCAACAAACGTCGAAAAGAGGATGCCAAAAAGGAGGAAAAAATAAACATGCACGAATACTACAAGATGTCATCAAAGGTGAAAAGAGATACACAATAAAGAAAGAGAAATGACAGAGAGGTTGGAAGGAATTCATCATAGAATTACATGCAATGGAACAAGCTTTTAGGGTACCGGTAATATGGACACATAAGGAACACCTCATATGAAATGGAGGAGCAAGACAAGAATCGGGAAAAGACAAAAAAGTTGGAAATACCATACTTGGACACACAACTACAAGCAATCGAGTAGAACATGCCGATAAATAAGAGGATAAAATGGAAGACGAAAAACATCTCAAACAACACACCAAATGAGAGTACCAGTACTAGTGGTGACACGTCTTACTATCTTTATCTACCTCATTCTCAAAACCCTAACCGCCGTACATACACATGAGATGCGGGTATCAATGTCGATGGCCCAAGAAAAGTCTCTAGCTAGCAACGACGGAGATCAAATCGAAGAAAATAATTCCATGCTTACAAAGCTTTGATTTGTGAATATGTGCGATCTCTATGATATTGCTTAGCTTGCCGGAATAATCCGGATCTTGTTGAGGTATAAATATATATTAATCCGAATAAACCAATACATGTTACTTTATGAGGATTAGAAAATTTTAATTAATTTCATATTTAGTGGTTAAAATTTGTATTCACGATAAAGGAATTTTATTCGTTGGCCGTTATGCTTAAAAGATTATGAATGGAATTTGTTATTCAATATGCTAAGAAGATTTTAAATGAATATGTGTTATTCAAGAGTATAACTTTCACTTTGGACCTGACTAATGTTTTAGATGCGTTTTATCTCAAATGGAGCTGGCGAAAAATCGTTTTGGAGAGAGGATGATTTACGGTTAGAAAAACTGAACATGATCACGTGGTTGGTGATGGTGGAATGGTGGCTGCTCCGGTCAAGTATTGGAAGGGAGTGTTAGAGTTAACTAATCGGTGGCCGCTCTAGTCAATATAAGGGTTAATGGTTTGTTGCAGGTTATTGTAGAAGGGTCATGGCAGCGGTGGTGGTGGTGGTTGCGGTGGGATGTTATGTTTGACCTCATTGTCATTTTTATTCCCATTATAAACTTATTTTCATTTTGATTTTAAGCTTCGTACCACCCCTTAGCAATATATATATATATATATATATATATATATATATATATATATATATATAGATAGATATAGACACACATGTGATTACCCTTAAAGATTATATGTGCTTAAAAATACATAAGTTTTCATTGGGTAAATATATAATGATTTTTATATGTGATATCTAACGTTTATAATAATAATTAACACAATAAAATTCAGCATTTTTTCTCTTCGATTAGAAATCTCATGTGATATACTTTCGACAAACTTTTTTTTTTTCGTTTTTTGGTTGGTATCGTAAACAACTATCACATATGATACTAACGACTATTCACACGTGATACCAACGAGTATCACATGATACTAATATTTTATTAGTTATAAAACCCATAAAAAAAATTCATCGAAAGTATATCATGTGAGATGTCTAATCGAAGAAAAAAAAAATGTTGATTTTTATGGTGCAATTTTTATAATTTTACAATGAGCCATTCTTGAGATATTTAATTTTTTTAAAACGTGAGAAAAAATGAATTTTTTTTGACATATGACGAATTCTTATTGGTTCTTTCATTCTCACAAAAATACCGTGCATGAGACTTTTTAATCTCACACGACTCCTAAGTGATAAAAGAAAGAAGAACTCATCTTCTTTCTTTTTTGATTACCTTCCGCTCGTATGTATAAGACCGAATCCATTTGATTTCTAAAAAAGATAACTAATCCTTAACTTAACTTTTTGAGAAATCCTTCATCAGTGGTTGTGAATGACTGATTTTTTTAATCTTTTCAATCTTGGTTTCATAGGAGCAAGTCAGAAAGTAGGACCATCTGATTATTTTCATTTTTATTTGAACTTCACTCTTTAACGTATATGACTATGATATATTGATATATGATATATGATACTGCCCCATGTTTTAAAATCAACAATAGACTTTAGAGTCACTCTTAAACAATTTATTTGTTTTCTATATTTTACAACACAAGTGGTTGAATTGAATAAATACGAAATAGGTCATTAACAATTTTTAAATGTGAAGAGACGCCACAACGAAAGCAATCACTAACCAAAGCCGGTAAGCGTAGCTATAGTAGCTACCCAGAGTTAGACACGGAGAATCAAAATAATAAAAATAACCCCAAAAGACGTCTTCAGTGTTTGCACTACTATCTCTTAAATACAAGTTAAAAATTAAAGGTAGATGATAAGAGTGGCGGGTCTCGTTTGAGGCGCAGAGGGGCCGGTTTTATCTCTATTATTGATTTCTTTGATCAACGATTCATATCTGCATTTTAAAAATACTACATTTTATATCAGATTCATTGCATCTTATTTTACATTTAAAACAGTGTTTTCAAATTGCGGTAAATCTTGACCGTCAATCAAATAAATTAATGGCTGAAATGAGGAGATGTGTCTGCCCCTCCGCCCTCCGAACCTTACCAAAATTAAGTGGCCCTTTTGTCTAAAGTAACAAATTTTTTTCTTTTGTTCTTTTGAACCATTGTATTATATTATTTTATCTCGTATGTATCAATTAAAAGTTGGATTTTATATAAGTTTATTCTATTATTCTCATGATCCATCAAGATAGCTGACAAACTATTGATAATGTAATCAATTTTATAAATATGATTTTATGATGTTAAACATTATCTCAAAAACATGAAAATAAAAAAATAATATATAAATGAAATTACTTTGTTTTATGTAAGCAAAATCCTATCAATTCAAACGGTGATTTTAAATTATATATAAGGTTTAACACGTAAAACAATTCGTTTCATGTGTATAAATTGCAAATATTGTAACCATTTAAAAATATCTTGGGGCATCTATAATTCGACAAAGAACTTAATGGTGTGTGATAAACTGGGAGTCCAACACTAACAGGAATGAGACCATGTTTAATTAATTAGGATTAGGATTAATTTTACAATAGGATAATTTAAATTTATTTAAATTAAACCCATATAAAACTCGACCCATTATTATCCCTATACCTTCTAGTTCTACGATCTTTTAACTCTATTATATATTGGAGTTTTTTTTGCCAATAAAAATAAGATTCTCCGTGTGTAATAACGGAACAAACTAACGGCGTTGGTGTTGGTTGACAATAACTAAACGTGTCCAACGACTTTTCTCTTGATTTACGATCACATATATATACATTTATTTTTATTTATATAGCTACAATTTTTCACAACCGAACAAGTCAAAATCACCTACAAAACAACCCTTCCAGAACTAGCATCACATCATCAATCGCATACCATTTGTTTTGTTTCAATTTAATTTGATTTGATTTGATTTACTGAAGAAGATGGTAGCCGCAGCAGCAGTAGCAGCAGAGGTTATCGCTGTTAATCCTCTTCAAGAAAACGACGTCGTTACTCACCTAGTTAGTTATTTATTCCATACGTGAACGTGAATGAATCTTATTTTTATTTACTTTTGTTGATTGATGATATTAACTGATGTTTTGCTAACCAGGAAAAAAGATCAGTACCTGAATCTGCGGTTGATCTACAAGCTTTTCCAAGCATTAGATCCGGGAGTTACGCGGATATCGGGCCTCGAAGATACATGGAAGATGAGCATATAATGATTGATGACTTATCTGCATATTTAGGCTCTCCCTCAAAGATTACTGCCTTTTACGGAGTACGTTATACCTTGTTTTTGCTGCGTATTTTAAATTCTTATTAGCTTATTGCGTTTTTTGAAACGTTTGTGTTTCGATGAAAAAACATCTTATTTGCTTAACGTTTTGATGCTGTTGCAATTTATATAGTTATCATCTGGAAAAAATATAGGTTATTTGATGAAGAAGTCATTAGATATACAGATATATGTATTAGGAAAGTTTGATAAATGGAACATAAACTTGTTAGCATTGGATTAGAATTTTGAGTGAAGTTTGATAATTTTTATGACACTTCATCCTATGTTATAAGAGGTAAGAAATAATACAACTCCGAATACTCTGTTAAAACTTTACTGGATTTTGATGGTAGATATAATGGTGGGTGGTGCAGGTATTTGATGGTCATGGAGGACCTGAAGCAGCATCCTATCTCAGAAATAACGTGCTACGGTTCTTTTTTCAAAACTCACAAATATCTCAAGTTGATGATGTCGAAAATTCTCTTCGCAAGGCATTTCTTTCGGCTGATCTTGCTTTAGCTGATGACTCCAGCATCAGCACTGCATCCGGGACTACTGCATTAACAGCTCTATTGTTGGGAAGGTATTGATATATGTTTATATTGATTTTTTTAATTTGAGGTTTACCCTTTTCTTTTTTGGAAAATAATAATGATGGACCAAATGACAGTCTTTAATGATATCTTTTACTTTTATGCATAAAATAGTGGTGATATTTTATCAAAATGGTTATTTAGTTAATGATCTTGTGGTTAAAATACAACAATCAGTGTGTGAAAATCAACAATAAAGACACCCAACCTAGTCTACACCGTTGGCCCAGATGGGACTCGAACCCTCAACTACGAGTAGCACCTTAAATATACCTGACACCTTCTTTCTATGTGTAGGCGTCTTGTGGTAGCCAATGCAGGAGACTGTCGAGCAGTTGTTTGCAGAAAAGGCGAAGCAATTAATATGTCACAAGACCACAGACCAACAAATCCTTCAGAACGAAGGCGTGTAGTGGAACTTGGAGGGTTTGTCGATGATGGATACCTTAACGGTGTTCTCTCGGTCACGCGGGCGTTAGGAGACTGGGACATGAAGTTACCACGTGGGTCCACATCACCTCTTATCGCAGAACCAGAAATTAACCAGATGGTCCTAACAGAGGAAGATGAGTTCCTTGTAATCGGATGTGATGGGCTTTTTGATGTGATGTCAAGTCAACAAGCGGTCAACTTTGTGCGACGTGGCTTACGTCGTCACGATGACCCTGAACAATGTGCAAAAGATCTCATCAGGGAGGCCCTTCGTCTCGGCACATATGATAATCTCACTGTTATTGTTATTTGTTTTACTTCAATGGACCATCTTAGAGATACAAAATCACAACACAAGTTGAAATGCTTCAGCATTTCCACACAGGCATTGTACAGTTTTAAGAACTTGCTGAAAAGATGACTTAAATTTGTGTTTTCAGGGCAGCTAATAGTAATTGCAGCCACGGGGTCGGTTGTTAATAGATGAGGGGAAAATGGTTGTTTGGCCTGGATTATGTTCCAAAGGCATTTTTTGTATGTACATTATGACAGACTATTTAATTCAACACTAAACATATTTCCAGTTATTGCTTCAAAAGTTGTACTATATATTAAGCCATTGCATGTCAGAATTGATCTTATTGTACATAATGAATATGATCTTATTGTACATACTAAATATGGAGTAACAAGTCTCAAGCTGAATCTGGTTGGTAAGTTCTTGCAAAATTTGCAAACCGTTGCAAGCCACGTCCCAGCAAGTTTTCTGTGAAAGGTTGTAATGCCTGCTTGTAGTTGACATTAATAAAACTTTATTAGCTCAGCTCTGGCATATATGAGCTTTTTGAGAATTATTTTTTTTTCATATATATTTATGTGCTCTTCCACTATTATTATCTCAAATAAAATGTAGATCACAAAAAAGTACTTACAGCTGCTACGGGTGCCAATAATTGAGGTACTTCATATGAAACTGTAAGCTGTAAAAACAAAGATTATATTTATATAACAGTAAGAATGTGATTTAAGTAGTATTTATGTGCAAATGAGACTTACTTCAACTAAACATGATGAAGAACCTTTAGGAAAAAATCGTACAGCTCCTCTGTAACAGAATTGAAAGAAAAAAAAAAAAAAAGATAAGCATTTCAATATTCTGGATATGATGAAATACGCATGTCGGAACTTTGTAGGCTCGCTTTATCATATGAATGTAATTAGTGATCACCTATTGGGAAGACCTTCTAAAGATCTCCAGTGGATTTTTTGATTTGGGATTGGCTGCG
This sequence comes from Gnaphalium uliginosum, assembly GCA_963930675.1. Lineage (NCBI taxonomy): Eukaryota > Viridiplantae > Streptophyta > Magnoliopsida > Asterales > Asteraceae > Gnaphalium > Gnaphalium uliginosum. The sequence goes on along the minus strand of OZ005680.1, from coordinate 34,038,300 downwards.
GATTCAACACCGTGACATCAATCAAAAATATAGTAAGAGAGGACAGTTTGGAGAGCAAGGGGTAGAGTGAATTACCTGCATATTACGAGCAAGCCAAGAGAATTCAAGGTCTTGTCCGAATGCTGTATACTTCAGAGTCCACCGTGATAACTCAGGCTTGTCTTCTAATATCTGAAACCAGTACAGTCTGGATTATTTCAAGTTTTTACAGGAAATAATGTGTTTGTCGACTGAATTTGATATCTGAAACATGAAAGAATGCTTCCCTTTTATTAATTTATGTGCTGTCAAATCCTTGTTTTGAGTAAGTCATGGAGAATGGCTAGTGTTTTTGTTAAATTGGTCCTCAGGAAGTGCTTTTGTATTTTTGTAATAGTCTATATTGATGGGTAGTTTTTGATGTATATGGTATATACAACTATGTTTCCAATAAAGCAAGCAGGAACTTTAAGGGGAGTACACAGGCCTTAACTGATGACGTAGCCCTCATATTTATAAAATGTATGAATATGATTCAACCTCGCGCTTATAGTATTACATTTGAAAGTATGAGCAAAAACTCAACAAGAAGACCACACTATTGTTCCAAACTTCCAACCCACTGATCAAGTAACCGTTGGTCATAAACGTTCTTAACCCCATGAGATAAAGATGGTTTGATGTTTCTGCAAGGACCAAAAGATGGCATAAAGCTTATCTCGGGGTAAGAAACTCAAGTAAGTTTCTAGGAGTATGAACTTCAATTTGAGTCATATGTACAGTAGGAAGTGATTCGTGCACCACCATTTTTTATCCATTCACCAATAAATATGCTTTATGGTGTTGTACATTACAACATTATAAAGCACCTTTAGTGGTGAATGGATAAAAAGTGGTGGTGTACAAATCATCACCCATGTTCATTCATTCATTGGACCAACTGAATGGAAGTTATCAATTTTGCTTATTCTATTAATCACTATATCTGAGAGTTGTCGCAATCCCATAGCCTTTACCTTACTATTGAGCTGAAAGTTCATGAGGAAGATAGATATTTGTTCTTATCATGTCTTTAATGCATGATTTGAAAAATGAGAAGTCTGTAATTGGTAGCCTACATGGCATCAATAGCAAATGATTGGTTGGCATGTGTGGCATCGATACTACTACTTGCTTAAAATAAGTCTAAACTATGGGAGCCTTTCTAAAAGACTGTGCTCGGGTAAAAGCAGTTACCAATAAGTTGGTGTAACCTCCCAATTTATGTCGTTTGAGATCATATTTTATTTACTCATTGTAGTTGAGGCATAAGGGATATGGTATTATATGGGATACAGTTTATAGCCCCTTAAGCCTTCTGGCATTGCCCCTAAATGTGCAGCCTACAATCTTACAATTTTGAATTTTCTAGGCAGTAAGTAGTTTTTGACACATATGAAAGTGTTAAAAAATAGATGGTACTTTCAAGCATAGAAGTAGAAACGGGATTCTTCGAAACGTGTTGATACTCAAGATTATAACTGGCGTTTCGGTCTCTCTGTGTAACGTACTAAACCACTTGTCAACATTTACGAGAACTAAGTACGCATCTAATCTAACTATAATATAAGTTAGATATCATTCCCATATGCATTTTATAACATCCTACATATTTTCAGTTGAAGTCAACAAGTCAAACATGATAGTCGAATGTTGAAAGTCAAACAAAATAGTCAAACTGGGCACAAATGATTGGGTAAACGGACCTTAACAGATGTAATGAAGGGCATCCAACGAGGAATAGCTTCTCTATCAAGATAACAGTTATAAGCTACCGAAATCGGTACATCTATTTCCATTTTTACCCTGCATAAATTATAAAAATCAGATAAGAATAATGTCATCAATAATAAGATTTTTTTAAAAAAAAACAAAAAAGGTTTTAAGAAACGAACAGATGAGGGGGTAGAGAAGTACGTGCAGTCCTGCCACTCCATGAATATGATATTAGATCGACGATATTTGTAAGACGTTTTAGTGGTGTTACGTGGCACATGATGATTGGTTGAACGTAGGGAGCGTTGTTGTGAGATTAACGGTGAAGATGAAGGAAATGAGAGTGTGTTTGCTATGAGGACATTGCTTCTTATTGTTCTTCTTCGTGGTTGTATGCCTGATGAGGTAAGGAAGACGGTTGCAGATGATGATGATGATGACGTCATTTGTGGGAGAAGCGACCAACGAGAGAGTGTGTTCTGTTATGTTCTGTTTGGGCTCATCGAAATTATGTGGTGGAGTATTGTTTGCTTATTGCCTTCTACCAACCCCACATGCTACACTAACGATCGTTTTTTTTTCTTTCTTTCTTTCTTCCGTAACTAATACAAGAAATAGTGAGTAAATAAGGCTTCTTATTTTGTTTTTTTTTCTTCTAACAAATGCAAAGCAATCATCATCATCAACATGGTAAATAAGTTATTATTAATAGAGTGGGTTCAAATGTGAGAATGGGAATTTTGGTGAGAACGGAGGAACCAATAAAAATGCGTCACGTGTCACAAAATTCAATTTTCTTCACGTTTTTAAAAATTAAATATCTTAAGAAATGGCTCATTGAAAAATTATAAAATTACACCACAAAAATCAACAATATTTTCTCTTCGATTAGACATATCACTCGTTGGTATCACATGTGATAGTTATTGGTATCACATGTGATAGTTATTGGTATCACATGTGATACTCATTGGTATCACGTGTAATAGTCGTTGGTATCATATGTGATAGTTATTGGTATCACATGTGATACTCGTTGGTATCACGTGTAATAGTCATTGGTATCACATGTGATAATAATTGGTATCACATGTGATAACTGTTTAAGAAACTCACCGAAAATGAAGAAAAAAGTCTTCGAAAGTATACCTTGTCCGACGTCTAATTGAAGAAAAAAAACGCTGATTTTTATGGTGCAATTTTTATAATTTTTCGACTTACTGTTTGTGAGATATTTAATTTTTAAAAACGTGGAGAAAAGTGAATTTTGTGACATGTGACACATTCTTATTGATTCTTTCATTCTTATTAAATATTGTTGTAATCATTTGAACCTCACTTATTAGTATATACATATAAGAAAATAGCATAATATAATTTATGTAAACAATTTAGGGCTTAACATGAGGAGGTCGTGTTATAAATGCCAAAGTGTGAGATTTAGTGTATATATTTTGTGAGTAGTGCTGGTTCTAAGAGTAACTTTCAATGACAAAAAGTTTTTCAAAGCTTTTTTACATGCCACGTCATTTAATTTCAAAAAAAAGCTTTTTTAAGCTTTACCTCCAATGTAGAAAAGCTTTCCAATGACTTTTTAAAACCAAATTAGAAGGTGTAAGTGTAAATATTTAGGGAAAAAAACTTTACCCAAAAAGCTTGAGAAATCTCTAGCTTTTGGTTGAAAAAGCCTTTCACCCAATGATAAAAAGCTTTAAAAAAAGCTTTAATTGATGATGCTCTAAGTGTTTTGGTGCCTCGGGTAGGACAAAAAAAACATGCCCATAGTAAATTTAGTAAAAAAACATCATCCTATATTTTGAGGGTTTAAAACCTCTTCAAACTCGAACCAGGGTCAAGTTTAGATAATGTGGTTTGGGAATTCTTAACAGTTTGAGATAAACCACGTAGTTTTTCTTGTTCCGTGGCCCACAAAGATAATGATGGCGAGATTTTATGTGGGAACAACTGAGGAATGGGTTGAGGGTCGAAAGCAGTCCGAACAAAGGGGGTAGTTGGGAGTCTCCATGGATCATCAACGAGAGTTGACATACTTTGTTGCTTGTGTTGATGCTCTAGATCCAAGAGTTGGGTTTTTAAGAACTTCATGTTTGATTCCTTTTCAGAAAGAGACACTGATGATGTAACACCCCACTTTCTAAATATCATTTTATATTCGAAATATCAGAAGCGTCTGGTCAAAACATACTTTTACAATATATGCTAAAGTTATATCATTTAAGAAAAAACATAAAACATACATCAGTTTGGGTGTTATACAGTACAATTCCCATCATTATGTATTAAAATAAAATCAGAGTAGCTGGTCGTCAAATATTCCATCAAACCAAAAGCTTCTTGCCCATCCCCTAATCAAACATTAACCTGCAAGAAGTAGGGTGGTGGGATTAGCACACGGCTAAGTGAGAAGAACTGTAACCAACAGTCTAACTCAGAAATAACAATTCTGTTTACAGCGAATAATCGTAAACACACAACGTCAAAGAGGACCGGTGGTTCCTGAGGTATCCTCCAAGGAACACTTAAAATCAACTGCAGGCCAATACAGTGATTAACCGATAGCTTGTTACTATCTTCACCAACAACAGTTCCTAACAACTATGTGTATAAGGAACCCTTGTTTGGCCAAACAATAGTAACTAAGCCCAACCAGTGTTGACCTCTGAATATACATATCACATATGCCCAAAGGCCAAATATCACATAATCCATAATCATCATGGATAATATAAACAACCCAGACTAAACAGTCTATCAACAGTAGTATTACATTACCCGTTGTAACCAAACATGTTACAACTAAATCACACTGAGGATCACAGATCCACTCACCTGTTGGTCTCAGTCAATCAACTCAGAAGTCTAATATTACTGAGTCTTCTGCTTATCTGAGAATACAACAAATAATGAGTTAGTAACTCATTTCATAATTCGTATAACATATTTAAACAAGCAGGTAAATTCCTGAAGTCTAAGAAAACAAACGTTCAATCCGAAGCGACATCAGAAAGTCCCGAAACGATGTTTAAAAACCGAAAAATGCCATTTTCGACCCTTAGATGACCCCGAAAGGCCAAAAACTGCCTAGGCTCTTTCAATAGAGCCTTGATTATTGAGTCGTTATCGAGTGACCATGCGAATCTCGGCCCAATCCGAGTTAGTGAAATTGTCACTTATTCGCTACCCTGAAAATACTTACGCAATTTCAAAATTTGCAAAACAAAATTTAAAAATCTCAGTTCGCAGGGACCTCGGTTCGCTTCGCAGCAAACTCAGTTCGCAGGAACTCAGTTCGCTTCGCAGCTCGGTTCGTAGGGCAAGAACTCAGTTCGCTTCGCAGCAACTCAGTTCGCAGCCCAACTCGGTTCGCAACACAGCATCTCAGTTCGCAGAACAACTCAGTTCGCAGGTCAACTCAGTTCGCTTCGCAGTCAAGCATTGCGAACTGAGTTCATCTTCTGCAAACTCGCGAACTGAACCTGCTGTTACCAGGAAACCCGAACTTTTCTTTTCCAAAACTCACAAATTCGACTTCCTAACATCCTAACAAGCTTTCTAACGACTTAAATACATCAAATATCATCATATAACATATTTCAAGCTTCTATTTCACAACAATTTCATGATTTGGCTAATTTCTTAAAATCAAGTTTATAACTCTAAATTCTCACCTGTTACAATAAGAACGAGATGATGATGATATGAATTTCGACTTTGAATCAAGATGATGATGATGAAATGATTATAATTTCACAGAAAGTTTTCTTCCAAGTTTCAAAAACTCAATTCGCAGAGTATTATGGAAGTTTTGAGAACTATACAGAAGATTTGAGAGAATATGTATATATATACCATTACAATTTTAGTTCCCTTCTTAATCTATTGTCTAGAACCTAAAACCATTTTGCGAAACCAACTATTTTATTGTACCGATAACTATATCGATTTAAAACAATAAATTATTTATTACTCACAATAACTCAGTTAATCTCTTGACTAATATTATCAAATAAACATAACATATCAAATATTCCAAACATATTAAATAATAAATTTAAAGTTAGAAATTTACCCGGATTACTAGGCCCTTAGGGTGGATGTTACAGATGAGTAGGTGGAGTACGAACTAATTGTAAGAGTTCTGTATGAAGGTTTTGCAACTTGAATTTGATTTCAATGATCATGCTTTCGTTGGACTTTACTTTAAAAGCTACTGTTTCTTGGGATTTTAAAAAGTGAGATTGTTGAGCGAGGATCTGTGTTAATACTTTGTTTTGTGCAACATCATTTTCACTTTGTCAGTTTAAAGTTGCTTCAGCTGGACTAACGGAATGTGAGGCTCCATTTGGACCAATTGTTGGAGTTTTAATTTTCCAATCATGTTTTGTGCATTGGTTTGTATTATCAAAAGAACTTAATGGAGAAAAAGCAGTTTGACATTCAAGTGACGTGGATGTTGAAGGAGAAGTGGAAATGAAAAAACATTCATCATGGGAAGGGTGGAGTACGATTTTTTTGTGAATAATGGATAAAGTTTGTTGGTTATATGGAGAAAGATTATTAGGTGGAGAATTTTGACAAGGCTGAGAGGGTGATATGAGAGGTGTTTTTGAGTAATACACATAGTAATCAAACTTTCCTAATGGTTCTCCAAGAATATCAACTGAAGGATCACCTTGTTCATAACGTGTTCTTATTTTTCTTTGGGAATAGCTCTCTTTTATTGGGACCATATCCATAGAAACATTGAATGCTTCATCTAAGCAATCAGAACAATTACAAACGTCATACGGGAAGTGTTCGATTGGTTTAATCATATGGGTGGTTGGAAAAACATTTGATGTTAAGCCCTGTGTTTGAGAAGGTGAGAACTTTACTTCTACTTGCCCATTGGCATGGCGGATGAAATCTGGAGCCATGGTGGTTTGAACTGGGGCTTGGTGGATCTGTTCATAGTTAGTTACCCATTTTTCAGGAAGGAGTTTGACCAATTCATCTCTGGATAACTGTCTTGGAACATATGTACATGTTGGTGTTGCATTTGAATCAACATCAAGGAGCAAAGTATCTCCTGAGTTTTCATGGCCTGGGACCATGATGTCAAGAGAGTGATTTTGAACCCGATATGCCATTTGGTAATGGAATGTAGCTTGGAATGTGTTAACTTGAGGGGTACCACCAATTTGAATTTGGGCTTTGAGAGCAGTGAGTATTGAAGGATCATTTATTGGCATATTGAAATTGGAGTAGAAGGTGACGAAGATTGTTCCAGCATTTAATGTTGTTTGAATTGTTCCAATACAAGCATGTTGGTATTCAACAAATCTAGTATCAACTAGAGCAATACCGAAGAATGCGGGAAGACCCTTCCGACCATTGAAGGTAAGAGCCAATCGGATAGCTCCAAAGTGGATATGTGTATATCCTTGAGCTTGATAATGACGGGGAAGATCTGTTGGGAGAGACAGAGTGATAAGATGTTCAAATGTAGATGCAGGGAGTTGGTGGGAGTCAAATTTGGAGGTTTGGACAAATTCTTTGACTTGGTGGTTGGAGTTTGAACCAATTAATTTTTTTACTTTTCTAGAAAATGAAGTAGTAGGCCTAGAAAATACATGGTAATGATTAACAATAAGTAATTGAGTTATAGGAATTTTAGATTCATCTGGGACATAAGAGATTTCATACAATTAATCTATTTTAGATGCAGAAGATTGACGTAAATTGGATGAGGATCGGCTTAAGAAGGAATCGTTATTCATGGTGAAGAAGGATAACTGGAAATCCTTTTATAATTCTATGACTATTTCGGAAAATTTTATGGCGACACCTTTGCCGGCTTACAACTTTTCTCAACGACCTGATAGAATATAAGAAGGATTTTAAGTTGATATGTTCAATTTTTCCAGTACCAACGGTTGGTTTTCTGATGTGAGAGATCCGTACAATGACGGCAGTCACAGAGCATACTAATCCAAACCCTTTAGTAAGGAAGAGAACGGTGGTGAGGCTCTGATACCATAGTGGGGGGGGGGGGGGGGGGGAGGGGGGGGGGAGGAGTAAGGAAGATCTATATAAGACCTGTAAGACCTGCGGAGAAGGGTGGAGAAGGGTGGTTGGATGGTGATTATTATTATACTATAGAAGGGTGGTAGGGTAGTGATTATTATACTATACTACTAAGAACATGAAGAACAATTTGATAGTTTTTAGAGAGAGATAGGAGATAAAGTTATAAAACATAAGGCTTTTATTTCTTTCTTGATGTCTTACAATGAGAATGGCACCTCCTTTTATAGGTAACAAGGAAGTAGCCATCTTGAAATACAACCACAAACTAAAAGGATAAAAATAATAAAAAAATCAAAAGCAATAATGCTAGTGAACCATACTAGCCACACAAAATAAAAGCAAATACAAAATATAAAAATAAAAATACAATGACATAAGGGCTTGCATCAACTTCAATAATTCTAATAATTTAAAAACTCCATGCAAAATTTTATTCTAGGGTACTTCATGCATATTATTTCCAACGGGAATCAGGATGCGAAGGATCATCCTCGTACGGATCAAATTATGTTTCTGCTTCATCTTCATGATCACTTGTGTCTGAGTAGTTCATTATTGTATTATCAGAAGTTTCAATTTTTTGTTGCAGGTGTGTGTTTTTCCATTCTTCATAAGTGTTTAACCAAATTTTTGAAACCGGGTGATTTTCGAACCAAGGATTGAGATTATACATTGCGTCCACTGGAATTGTTCTCGGACAAATGTTATTCGCGTTAGCTAATATAGTACGGTATCTTATGAAGTCTTTAGGACTGTCGCGCCTAAGATTTGCCGGGTTTATATTGTTTTGATCATAAATGAAAGCAGTTGGTGAATGGTATATAATAGAGTGATTTGGGTTGATAGCTGATGGTGGGAGATATGAGCAAGGACGGCGGAACATGACAGTCACATATATTTTGTTACATGTAGTCAACATTTTTAACCATTGGTGACCAGGTAGGAACCATTCAAGCATGTTAAACAAACGTTTGGAGACCATTGGAGACGAACCTAATTGGCAATACATGATGTATGGTAGAAGTTTGGGTGAGTTAAGAGATATTCCGACAGTAAATGACTCAAAAAGGTACCAGAAGAAACATAGTGCTTCTTTAGGAAGGTTGTGCAAGTCATTTATATGGAATACATTTAAACAAGGGTAATCTGGGTGGATTTTAAGACCTTTCATGAACAGAGCATGTTTAGCAATGACGATAGTGAGAAATGTTTTCCAATTGAGGGATGCTCTTTCCTTAAAGGTTAATTCTGCAATTACCTCCATGATTTCTTCTGAGATGGTTTGGTTTGTTTCACAATGAGTGTTAGTTGTAGAGGAACTGGAAGTTATAGTCTAGGCCCACTAATGCAACCTAGTTCGCTATAACTATGGCTCTGATACCAATCTGTCGCACCCCGAAATTATGATGCAGCGGAAGTCGGGTCGGGGCACGACTAATCAGAAATCAGTACACATAATAAATAACGAACGACCTCTATATGCGTCGTTTTGAAAACAGTACAAAAGTATTACATTGATAAGCCAAATGTTACACCAATTTCTGAGTTCGCGAATTGTTCTAGAGATTTTAATACATAACTAATATTACAAAATTGTAATGCAAGGAAAATCTCCGATGTTTGTAAATCATGCGACTCGAGCTATTGTGTCCTGGAGTAATCCTACTCCTGTTGTGAACCTGAGAATACATACTAAAATGGTCAACAATAATGTTGGTGAGTTCATAGGTTTAGATATCAAAATATAAATGTGAACCACGAGATTTCATAAGTGTTGCACGCATGAGAAATGATGTATACTACTGCCATGAGCTCGTAGTCCGAAGCTTAACCGATATGAGTTTGCCTCCTGCAGATGCCTAATCCAGAACATCCGTATGAACAAATAATAAAGCGCCCGTTTGACCAGTTAGAGCTACTAACCCGGACGGGGATGGTCAATCCCAAATAGATCTATTCTTTAAAACTCACGCTAAGATTTATACTAACGAAACTATGATGTGTAGAGTACTTTTGTGTGGATTATGAAAGCGAAACTCATGCAATCCGTATATGTGTTTTCTGTACTCGTGTTCATGAAAAGTTGTGTACGTATTCTCACCCCAATAGTTAAAACAGTAAAAGAGGGGCTATGAGACTCACCTGAGTCTTGAAAGCGAGCGTTTAAGTTAATAAACGTTTATCCAAAATGTAACCTGCTGGCGCCCTAAACGCACAAGGTTATGAGTAAGTGAATGTCTCAAAAGATCATTCATGCTAGTTGTCCACTCAACTAGTTATGTCCAAGTGTTTGTTTATCGTTCGCGTTTAAAAAATATATATGTCCCGTTGGTGATATCTTGTGAAAACACAGATTTGATAAATTATGTTACGCATTTTCTACTTTCCGGTTTTGGTTAGCTGATTAGTGCGACAAGAGGGAGGGGGCGAAGCCCCTGAATGACGGGGGTCCGGGGGCAGAGCCCCTGGTAGCGGGGTCCAAGGGGTGGCAACCCCTGGCGGGGTCCAAGGGACACAAGCCTTTATTTATGCATATGTTGCTTTAATAAAAACGTATAGATTTTGTGTTCTTAGCGACACAAAGGCTTGTGTCGCTATGTGCGACACTAAGGTATTATGCGACACAAAGGCTTGTGTCGCTATGTGCGACACTAGGGTATTATGCGACACAAAGGCTTGTGTCGCTATGTGACGATTCGGGTGTTATGTCGACACAAGGTATGGTGTCACTAGCTTTGGCGACATAGAAAGTAATTGGCGACACAAGGTATTGTGTCGCTAGTTTTGGCGACACAGAGGCTATTTTGCGACACAAGGTTTGTGTCGCAATAGCTTTGGGCCATCTGCGACACAGACGGGCTGATGTGTTTTCCTTGTTCGGGGACTTGGTCAAATGTGCTCGGTTTGACCCGAAACTTTTAGGGAAGTCTTAAATATGTTTTTAGAGCTTAGGAAAATTATCGTTACGTTTCGTGGTTAACCCAAAAGTGTCGTTTCATATTTATTGCAAAAACAGTCCATGGGTTTATTTTCTCAGTTTTTGGGTCGTTTTCGGGGCTCGTTTTGGCTAACCAAAGCTTCGAAATAATATCCAAGAAAAATCACAGTTGTTCATACATGTCTTAGCTACTTCCAGTAAATTTTTCATAATTTTTGGTCGAGTATAACTCACGAAATCGTCCAAGGATCAGACAGGGGTCCAGCAGGTTGGTTTTTGGACCTTTGCTTAGTGTTTGGTGTATATCTCACGATTTACAAAACTTCAGAAAAAGTGCAAGTACAACTTTGAAAGGTAACAGAAAATGTGAACTTTTCCAAGTTGTTTCAGTCGATTTGGATTTGTAGATCTCGAGATATGCTTTCTCAAAGTTGGTTGATTTTTCTGTCCTAAACGACAGTCCAGACACTTCTTTTTGTAAAATCGTTTTCGTATATCAAATAACCTCAGAAAAATACCAAACCACTTGGGTTCGAAAGTAGACTCCTTGAACTTGATTTTAGACTCAAGAATCGCTCGATTTGGTTAAGAAATGAATTAGATATCATGTGTCAAAGTCGGGTTAAGTTTTTGTCCGATGGTTAATAGTTTTACCCGAAAGTTTTTAGCATTATCTTTTGGTTCTCAGTTTAGATCTTGGACATAATTAGCATAAACGAACTTCTAACATGTATATTAACATTATCCAACGAAGATAAACAAGATTTGAAGGAATTCTTATAAAGGAAACTCGATCTAAAACCGAAATGAGGGAGAGTGGACTGCTGTGAACGTTTTTCTTGTTTGTGAGCTTGTTCCTCTTCTTGTTGTTGTTGTAGATGATGATGGTGGTGATTTGAGAACTTGGAAGAGGTTGTGGGATGTGGGGGTGGTGAATGATGGCTGTGATTTGGAAGAGAGGTAGAGAGAAAACAAGAAACAAAAGTTTAAAAATGTGTTTAGAAAGGAAAATTGGAGAGGTGTATAAGTGTTTTAAAGGAAAGAGATGGGCCAAATGGGTGGGCTGGCTTTTCTGGGCTGGGCTGGGTGAAGTGGGCCTGACCCGTTGTGGTCTCGGGCTCGTGACTCGTTTCCTCGGTTTCGTGTTACGTTACTCGTTCGGTTAAACGTTAATCGCGCGTTTTAATAATTTAATCGTTAACGTTTATTTTTCGCGTGTTGTTTTCGATACATACTTGCTATTCTAAATTGATCAAACATTTTTAAATGTTTTATTGGACCCCTTTCAAAACATTTGACGGGTCTCTTTCGGTGTCGGGTTCGATTCGCGCGTTTTCGTCGCGTACGATACGTTTTATACGAATCGTAAAGCTATTAGATATTATCGTAATAATATAAGTTAAATAACTATTATTTGTCATAATTATGTTATTTAATAAAATGTTTTTCACCAACGTCCATATTTATTGTGTCGGATTTCATCCGATCGAATTCACGTAATTGAAATTAATTACCTACATGCGTATAATACAATATACAAAGTGTTACCATAATTAGTCCTATTTCACACTAATTACAAGTAGTGATTACCTATCTTAGGTATAAATGATGGCCTAATTTGTCGGGTGTCACAATGCTTGTATTGGAACAATTCAAACAACATTAAATGTTGGAACAATCTTCGTCACCTTCTACTCCAATTTCAACATGCCAATAAATGATCCTTCAATACTCACTGCTCTCAAAGCCCAAATCCAAATTGGTGGTACCCCTCAAGTTAACACATTCCAAGCTACATTCCATTACCAAATGACATATCGGGTTCAAAATCACTCTCTTGACATCATGGTCCTAGGCCATGAAAACTCAGGAGATGCTTTGTTCCTTGATGTTGATTAAAATGCAACACCATCATGTACCTATGTTCCAAGACATTTATCCAGAGATGAATTGGTCAAACTCCTTCCTGACAAATGGGTAACTAACTATGAACAAATCCACCAAGCCCCAGTTCAAACCACCATGGCTCCAGATTTCATCCGCCATGCCAATGGGCAAGTAGAAGTAAAGTTCTCACCTTCTCAAACACATGGCTCAACATCAAATGTTTTAACAACCATCCATATGATTAAACCAATCGAACACTTCCCGTATGACGTTTATAATTGTTCTGATTGTTTAGATGAAGCATTCAATGTTTCTATGGATATGGTCCCGGTAAAAGGGAGCTATTCCCAAAGAAAAATGAGTACACGTTATGAACATGGTGATCCTTCAGTTGATATTCTTGGAGAACCGTCAAGAAAGATATGTGGAAGGGGACTCATCATAAACACTCCCTAGTTGGAACATGGATCATTAGACGGTTCATCAAAATATCAATATTCAATATTATTACGGAGTAAATAACTAAATAGTTCATTTAAATCGTTGTGTTCATGTGTTTTTTTAAGCAAACAGTATGCCTACAAGACATAAGATTTAGTTATAGATCTAATGTAAAATGATTACTTTAATACGTTCAAAAATTTAAATTTTGAATATATATTTGGTAACACCTTGTATATTTGTCATTTAAACTATATATCTTTTATGTTTTTTATAAAAAGTTCTTTAACTTTCATAACTTTTGAAAATTTATATAAAAATTAAAATGTTAATTTACACAAATTTAAAGACATAAAAGATATCCTTTTAGCATAATAATAGTTAAAATTTTAAAATGGTTTCCTGGAAATCATAGGTATTAACGCAAAAAAAAAAAAAAAAAGAATGTATTCTCTTGTAATAAGGGGTTAAGCTGTACAGTTTTAAGAGTTGATGGTGAAATTTTATATAGGTACAATAATAGAGGGAAGTAAATGTTAAATAAGTGGTAAATAGATGGGGTCATGTAGTCATCTTCCCCAATCACTTCTCCCACACTTTCTGCAACTCGATATCTCCATTGAAACAAATTTAAAACTTTTCTTTTTCTTCCATTACTTCAGATCTCACTATCTATCACAAATTTATACATTAAAAACATCATATAGCTTTACATTTTTCAAAAATCAGTTTTTATGTATCATTAAATCTCAGATTCAGACGTACTCAGATCTAGCCCCGGAAAACTTTATGCCCTTTGTATGTGTGATGTCCTGAGCGGTCGCCCATGCAGCCCAGCCCCATGGCCGACCCTGTTTGTGAGAAAACATAATATATCATGTTGAGTTTAATATTTAAGGATCTCAATCCTTCTGCAATTGTCCTTGGAATTTATTTGATATATGAAAGGCAATTGATGCTCAAGATGTGGTGAAAGATTGCAATTTACCGTGACTTGTTATCTTTACAAAAATGAACAATAATAACATTTTATTGACATTTATTTTCATCCTTCTATTTTCCTTTTGATCTATGAATATAGCTTAAAGATTAATTTTCTAGTTAAATAAGAGAGATGAAACCTTAGCTCGATAGACATACACAAATAAAATTCACACATTAATTTTGTAAGATTAATTGTTTGTTGTTGTTACATTTGGACCCAGTAATTTTGGCAAATAAGAAACAAACATTTAGGTTAGCTTACAAGCAATGACTAGGACAATATTTTCAGGCATATGGTTCAAATGCAATAGACTACTGTTTTGGCTTCCTGAAAAATAGACGGTGAATCTGTTTTCAGAGAACCGTGTTAAACAAGGACCTTAGCTTTCGTTGATATCCTTTTATTTCTACTCAGTTCTTCTTCTTTTATTATTATTATTATTATTTATTTATGTTGTGTAAAGAATTTATATACAAATTCATGTATAAGTATTATTGTAATTGTCTTGACTCGTTATTATAGTGAAATTGTATTCGGGTACTAGCTATTATTTCCCTACAAAAATACAGTAGTAATAACAAGAGCTAAATCGAAAATTAGTAACAAATGAATAACAATAAATAAACAAGTAAATAATAGGAGATGAACATGTTGAAGCGTGTGTTTAATACACTTTTCTTAAGATAGAGTCGTTCCCTCCACCGTGCTAGAGACTTGCAGACGTTAATCTCCCATGACACAACAACAATAAATGAACTCAACACCACGACTAAATCATTTCAACGAACCAAATTGTATCTTCCCTCTATTTCCAAAAGCGAAAAAAATATCCAAAACCTATTTGGGGATCCGAAATTCACAAACTGGTATGAATCCTTATTTCTATGTGTACAAATTAAGGGGTTTATTTACCTCTGTTTTTCGTAAAATTCAAGGGCGCGTTTATTTACGAAAAAATATCTCAATTTTTTTCCTTTTCCATTTTTTTCGAGTTTTTTATCCCTTGAAAACTATAAGGGATTTAGAGAACGTGTTCAAATGTAAGAGATGTAGTTTAATATTTTACAAAATAGTTAAGGTAGATTAACTTAAATCATAGATATCACGTACCTGGAAGATTTTTTTAGAAAATTTCAACTTGAACACATTTTCTAGTTTTCAATTCTTATAAATTTTACTGAAAAGTAGAAGAGTTTTTCGTGACTAAACGCATCATGAACTTTATAGAAAAATTCTAAGGAAATTAAATTGGTCATTCAAGTATTCAATTCAAGTATATATTTAAAAAAAGAAAAAGAGAAATATGTTCAATGTTAAATGACGATTCATTTTAAGCTATCGATGTTAATTTCCCCCTTTTAAATTCCATGAGTATATACTAAATACAAATCACGATATCTTGTTCATGAAAAATACTTAAATCGCTTTATATATATATGTGTGTCCGGACAAACTTACATTTTTAATGTATGTGACGGTCAATTAGTAATGTCTTTTTAGCATATGAAGTAAAACGTAAGATATAATTTGAATGATATGAGTATATGTATAGTGAATGTGTTTATGGATTTCATTAGTAAATCAAAAAACTTGTAACCAAAAGACTGTTCAAATGTTCATTGTCTAGATTGGACGACTTAACTTAATTATCATCGACGCACGACTATCTTGTGTAATTATTTCCTTTGGTTTTTGTTTGAAGTATGAGAAGATAAATTCTACCTAACTCTTTGTTGAAATTCCTATGCTATTGATTCTTCATAAATTTGTTAGGTTATGATAAATGATAAAAATCGGCCACGTACTGTCACCAGTTGTTCCAAATATACAATCTACTCATTTTATTGTCTAGATATGCAACAAAGTGTACGCAACAAACTAGATGAACTTGTATCGATGTGAGTAACATGATAACCAGTAACCTGTTGAGCCTGTAACTTTGATTATTTGGCATTTCTAATTTTAGTGTAATGCTTACGTGACTTTTCTTTTTCTTATGTGGCATATTATTTATTAAATCTTAATTAATTTATTTAGTAAAATATTTTGTCATCTTCATCAATAACATTAACGACAGATTTACAGGAGCAAGATGATCATAAACACCCAAGTCAGTTTACATCAACCATCATAAACATCATTGTTCATGAAGATACAAATCATTTCGTAAAATAATAATAATAAGAAGAAACAATATTTAGAGCCCTAATCTCCAAAACCGCTACAACCTCCACCCCTCGCCGGAAACCTGCAAGTTCCGGCCGTCCTTCTCTTCACCGCCCCGCCGACTGTAACTTCGTCTCCACAATCGCCTTCGATGGCCCACACGGTCTTCCAAACCGTCGGCATTAATCCTTTCATTTTCGAGATCGGATTTGTTGTACAAGGGAGTTCGAGATCAGCTACATTCTTCCTATTTTTTTCAGATTCGGCCACAACCCCACAATAACTTAATTTGGTGGAGTTTTGTAAAGTTAGGGTTCTTAGTGAGGGTTTAGATCTGGATGGTATGTGTATGTTTGAAGATGACGGTTTTGTTGGAACCAATTTGTGTTACAAAGTGATATGTGTATGTTTCTGACTGATGACTAAAAAATGTTGTTGATTGATGTATTATGATTTTTGGTTTAGATTTGAAAGTCTAAGATTTTCGATTGCTTGAATACGTGTATAGTTATCGATTTTGGATATCTGAATGGTGGTGAAAACATGATGATTGTTGGTTTGTATAGTTGCGAAGAATCACCGGAGATATAGTTGCCGTCGGCATTAACGACTGGAATTTAGAGGGGTGTTCAATTGTGTTGGGATGGGTACTCTATATAATATAATAATATATAATTAATTTATTATTTTAATTTTAATATTAGTATCTAAAATCAAATTATATTATTATTAATTAATCAAATAAATTAGGATAAAATAAGGGTATTTAAGTCATTGTACATGAATTAATTAGACCTGACGTCGATGCCACCTATACATATGAAATGGAAAATATTATTGTGACAGCAAATGTGTAAGCCTAGTCAGTTTTGGGAAACTTCTAAAGGTAATGATGCACTTTTCAAAGATCCTAACACGAAACCTTCTGGTTGGTTGCATACTTGAACAATTTAATGGGTAGATTATATATTTGAAACAACTAGTAGCAGTACGTAGTCGATTTTTGTCATTTACCCGTTAGGTTATGCACTTATGCTTGTTACAAGAGTGAGTTCACGTCCGAACAATTACCCGGAAAATATAAGTAATATTGGTGAAATTGCTAATAATCATATTAGTGAGGACTTTTTGGATATATTTTTCAAGGAGAATGTAAGTTATATTCAAGAAAATCACTAAAGTATGAGATTGTTATTATATTTTCAAGAACTTTAACATGCACTTACTTAAAAAATAGATGCACGTGATAGTATAAGGGAAAAACAAAAGTCAAAAACTTAATATTTTGAGATTAGCCGTTCATATTAAATATTCATTACACTTCTATCGGCCAATCAATATAAATCAATCTTGCTTGAATTTTTCGTTTCCATTTTCGATTTTGAATTTTTCGAATTCAGTTAAATCGAAAATCGAATTCAAAATAATTCAATTGAATAAATATATTATTATTTATTATTAACATATATATATATATATATATATATATATATATATATATATATACAAAAAAATATATGTGTGATTTTTCGAATTCGATTGAAGACTTAAAGAGTTTAACATTTTGAAAACTTAAATTTTTTAGCTACCATGTATTTGTGAAAAATAAATGTTTTGTTTAGACATTAAAATTATACATTGACAGTTTTATGCTTTATAAATTCGAATTTGGGTAACACAATTATTAATAGTTAGATTTATATAATGTGTATCGTATAATCGTGCATATTTTCTTAGTTTGTATGTTGAAAGGTGTTTTTGAAAAAATGTTAAGTTTTTCGATTTTAACCGAAACCGACCCGAATTCGAATTCGGTTTTGGCTTCGGTTTCAGTTCGATTTTCAATTTGAATTCGATTTTCGGTTCGATTTTGGGTTTTGCTCCCAAAATTTTCAAAACCGAATACACCAAACCAAAAACACGTATGGGTACAAGAAATGCCCTATAAAGCATCTAAATTATAGAAGCAGGGATATCATTTACATCTCTTTGAAATAGGATTAAAAATTAGAAATTGGTAAATGAATTCAAAAAAGGTGATCATATAGGAATTTAGGTTATTGGGTGATGGAATGAAGAATGAATTTCTTAGAATTGAAAAAAAAAAGTATGGGTACAAGAAATGCCCTATAAAGCAGTTAAACAATACGATGTATATGATTAGTTAATAATCATTTTTTTGCAACAAATTAAATAAAAAAAGATCTAAATTATAGAAGTTCAACAATAGATCCACGTGATAGTATATGGGGAAAAAAAAAAAGCCAAAAACTTAATATTTTGAGATTAGCAGTTTATATCAAACTTTTATTACACTTCTATTGACTAATCATGTGATGTGAATCAATCTTGCTTGTATCATAATCATTATCAATAAGAGCGTTATCATCATCTGCATTACAAATTTCACCCTTTTCGACATTGTAATTTAAAGAGTAGACTCTGAATCTGCTCCAACAGCACGTAGTAATGGTTTACTGAAATCGAAATCGAAATATAAATCGCAAATTGCCTAATGATTTATTGTATTCAAAATGCGTCTTTATCAAAAATTCAGAATTCATATCACGAAGCGATTGAACGAATCAATCACGGATATCAATTACATCTCTACGAAATTGGATTGGAAATTAGAAATTGGTAAATGAATTCAAAAAAGTCGATCATACAGGAATTTAGGTTACTGCGTGATAGAATGAAGCATGAATTTCTTTGAAATGAAAAAAAAAAGGTATAGAGTTTTTTAGGAAAAAAAATAAGGATTTATCTAATGATACCCCTTAGGGATATGTTTAAGAAATTTTTTTGTGAAAAAAATATGGTAAATTAGAGTTTGTGGGGTGTTTATTAGAAAGTGAGTGAGGTGGTTATGTTCGTAGTACAACAAAGTACTGCATGTTTAAATATTTTAAACATAGCCTTTTAAGGGCTTTCTTTAGAAAAATCCAAAAAATAAATAAGATTGAAAAAGGAGTTTGGATTATGCAGATTATAAGGAAATAGTTATATTTGTACGCAACTAAGATTTCACATAACCCTAAATTGTAGAATTAATCAATTAAACCCAAATTAAAGTTACTTAGGATTTCATAAACGATAATCTTAACTTGACTGAATTAGGATTTCATAAACCCTAAACTTTGACTAGTATGTTTACAAACCTTAACTCAATTCAACTTGCAATTCTTGTAATTAACAAAAATAAATTCCTCTGGTTTTATAAACCCAAAATCATTTTTTCAAAAGTGTCACAAACCCTAGCAAAAAATCAACAAATCCAGGGGTTACAATAACTCAAAAATCAATTTTGCAAAGGGTTTCACAAACCCTTGCAAAAATCGATTTTTAAGCTTAGGATTCAATAAACCGTAGGTTGATCGTATCGATGGATTAGATTTGATTTTTTAAGAGTTTCCTAAACCTTACTAAAATCAACAACCACAAGGGGTTTATTTAAAATATTGTGTTAATTTCTTACTCGCTAAGTTAATAAAAATTGCATTAGATATACTTTGAATATCGTATACCCTAACACCTAGCTAAAATCGATTTTCCTAGGGGTTTCATGAACCCAAAATTCGATTTAAACATAAGCCAAATCAATATAATTCTTTTTAACTCAAATAAAGAAAATTTAACTGTAAAATTTTGGGTTAAGCGATTTAAACCTTAATCAACGAATCAAGGTATAACTTTGGTTACGGTATCATATACCACATACCTAAAATCGAAAATAGAAAGGGTTACATAAACCCTTGGATCGATTTTGGTACAACCAAAATATACCTTGTTTCGGATCAAACGCGAATAAACAGTTTACGTGCGTTGTCTAAATCCTCAACAAATAATATGGTTAAATCGATTTATAAGAAATGTAGAATGAGAAAAAATTAAAACTTTAATAAAAAGAAGCAATCCAAATCTATAATTGCAGTTTTATTAAAAAATTACACCGCTCTGATACCTCTGAAGGGTTTTTAAATTGAATCATACGGTACGAAAATTGAATCTATATTAACTTTTAATAATAATTGCATTGCGAATGCGTTAGATCATAAATCATATTGAAGATCAACCATTTTAACCCAAGAACAATAATTTTATCAATAAAACGTTCACACTATTCATCACACATAATTAATAACTAGAAGAAGAACTTACGTTGAGTGCTCGGTATTATCTAGTTCTTCACGCTTGTTGCCCTAGTACAAGTCGACTACTTCAATTCCTTTATGCTCCTTGTTTTCCAAGTCGCCAACTTACGTGGATTCGTTAGGTATCCACCAATGATTTACTTTCAAACGGACGGTACAATCCTAGTGCACGCTAAACCTTTACTCAAGAACGCGATCGAATCAGGAACCCAAAAACCCTTGGAGGGTTCGGCCGACTTTCGACCTAGGGTGGTTAGGTGGCCGGTTGAATGAGAGGGAGAGGGAGGAGGGAAGAGTTAGGGTTTTTAGCTAGTTGAACAACCAATAATGAACCCTACCTCTCCTTTTATAATTGAGATCAAACTTGTCCACCAAGTTTGATACTTACACTCTAGCCCCTCTAGTTTAATCATTATTAAACTAGCTCATAGTTATTTACAAATAGAAACCTTTAGTTTAATGATAATTAAACCAGTTAGTTTATATATAAAAATTAATTATAAATAAATCAATAATTATAACTGTTTATTAAATAAATAATTACATTAATTATTTATACTAATAAAACTACTTTCTATTAATAAATTTAACTTTATTTGTTATCGTATAATAAAAACATAAATGTCGTGTTATTTTATTTGATCAATTAAAATAACTTTGACGTTCTATTTGTCATTCGACTAATTTATTTATTTCAACTAAATGAATCATGTAATAACAATATCAAATATTACTAATTTTTTATTAGCGTTACACTCTTGTGCAGTTGTGCTCATCGGTGTGACTCTGCGGTGTTCATGAAGCTGGATGTAATGTTTGTATACTAATATTAAAGCACATAATCTTTCATAAACACTAAATCTCAAGCTTACTTGACAATTAAACGATTGAGATACATCCTTTAAATGGAGTTATTCTCATTCATTCCTCTAGTTTGAAACGCCCAATTTTTTTTATTTTTTATTTTTTGTACCCACCGGGTAGTTGGAGTACCCTCCGGGTCTCTAACCCGTCGGGTAAAACATCTTACCCAATTTCTGTTTGGGTAAAACATCTTCTGTTTGAGTCTGCCAATAATACCCCTGGTACTAATAGTACCCACCGGGTAATAATAGTACCCACCTGGTACTAAGAGTACCCCTCGGGTAGTTCTTCCTGAGCAGGAATCTCAGGTTTTTGACCCAAATTCAAACGCGCATAACTTTTGACTCGTTAACAATCAAACCACCAAATTTTGCAGACACATTTCATATTACAAAACAAACCTTTCTCAATTTACACTTTTCCAAATTTTGCATTAACGATGGTTTTGGACGTTTAATCAAATTTCGACCATTTGGACACTTTTATACATGCTCTTGCAACAACACCAGATAACACATTTTACTATTTTCAGGGTTGTGCCAACATATTTCAACTCAAATACATACAACCAAACTATCCAAACCATCATTTCATCTATTTTACCAAAATGACCGATTTTGACCCTCAGACCAAAACGACCCATTTTGACCCCTTTTAGCTTTAAACCAAATAATGACTTGGGCGATTTACAACAAGCTAATAGCAGCTCGGCAATTTAAAAATACACTTGTCAAACCTCTTTGTAAGTGAAATCCACGTACATTCTTCATAATCCATAATTCACCTCTATAATCATTTTTAGCATTCGACCCAGTTTCACCTACAACATTAAACAACTGAACGGGTAAACATTACGCTTAGTGAGCATACGGGCAATTAAATGAGTAATACACAACAACAAGTAGCAAGCATCAATTGGACCATAGTAACAACTGAACCACAACAACTGACCAATTAACAACTAAGCAATTAACTACTGAGCAATTGTAGAGATTATCACCACTGAGTGGATCTGCTGTCAACTTCCCACTTAGTACGGTACAATATCAAGCCCGAGTACTATAGCAACATCATGTGCAATGCACATATTCAACAACATCAACACTTGCTAACAAAGTTAGCTAATCTCTACAATGCCAAATCAACAACATATAACAACATAAGCATATAATAAACAACTCCACCTGGTCATGTGAACCTCTTGCACGTATGCAATCCGGAACACATAACTATTACCCAAATAACCTCATATCACTCACATTTGCCTCGGCTACCTGAAAGCATGAGATACACAAAAGCACCACTTCCTTTAGCACCTAAACAATCATAACGCATCATATAAACATTCACACATATGGAAATACTCATGCTCTCGATTACTTTATATTAATAATAACTTTGACTCCAATTTGAACACTTAATCACGGCTCCAACTAGCTGTTTTGTACACCACATTTGGACTCTCTAAACCTTTTTAAAACCAACATATATTATACCATTATGAAGGTATTACAACATACTTCAATGTACAACTTTCACCTTTTTATAAAACACAACACATATCAAGTTATAGCCTTTCAAAAATGCCAAATCATCATTTTTTGCTGCCGAATCTCAGCAAACAGCATCAAGGGACTGTTTTGCAATGCATTTTTGAACCACCTAGACATATCCGTTTTCAGCAAACTTTATATCAAATTAAAGACATTAGACCATACTTTCATATATCAAATTAAAGACATTAGACCATACTTTCATTCTCTATTTTCAGATTTTACCAAAGCATTACATACACAAAATTACAGCCCCTCAAAGTTTGCCAAAAACACTTTATTTTCACTTTTCGCTCAAATTACCCAACGACCCGAAATTGGAATATAACCACAATACATATTCCAACTAACATACTAATACTTAATTAACATCATTTACAACTTTTCTTACTTCGTTTGCCGTTTTTAACTTCGTATGATCAGTTTGACCTTTAAAGTCAAACCGAACACCATTACCAAATGTTAGGTAAAATTCAATTTATGACTTAACTACTCTTTACACTACTTTAAACATCATTAGTAGTATCAATTGAACTCATTTAGACTAACCATAGGGTGAGCCACTGTCGCACCCCCAAATTTCGATGCAGCGGAAGTCGGGTCGGGGCGCGACTAATCATGGATCATTACACAAAGTTAAGGCAAACGACTCTATATGAGACGTTTTGAAAATAATACGAAGTAATTACATTAGTAATTCAACAGTTTACATTTAAGATTTGAGTTCGCGATTAGTTCAAGAGATTCTAATACATGGCCAATGTTACAAAATAGTAATGCAAGAAAATCTCTGATGTTTGTAAGCATGCGACTCGAGCTATCGTATCCTGGGGTAGCCCTACTCCTGTTGTGAACCTGAGAATACATACTAAAACGGTCAACATAATGTTGGTGAGTTCATAGGTTTGAAACAGTTATCAAAAGTTGGTAATAATCACAAGATTTCATCAGCATTGCACGAATGCAAAAATAAAAGTATACTATTGCCATGAGTCTCACAGTTCGACGCTTAACCTAGTTTTTGCCTCGGGCAGACGTGTAATCCAATACACCTGTAACAGTCAAATATTAATGCGTCCGTGGGTCGGCTAGAGCGACTAGCCCGGACGGGGATGTCAATCCCCGATAGATCTATCCAATAATACTCGCGCTTATACAATTAACGAACTATGATAAAGTGAGGACTTTTAGTGGATTAAAGGTCTCATGCAATCCGTATAAGAGTTGTTTCAGTACTTGTGATTATAAAACAGTGTATGTAATCTCACCCCATAGCATAAAACAGTAAAAGTGGGGCTATGAGACTTCTGGCGCCCTAAACGCCCTAAACAGTAAGCGTGCGTTTAAGTTAATAAGCGTTTGTCCAAAGTGTAACCTTCTGGCGCCCTAAACGCACAAGGTTATGTATGAGTGAATGTCTCAAAAGATCATTCATGCTAGTTGTCCACTCAACTAGTTATGTCCAAGTGTTTGTTCATTGTTTGCGTTTAGAAAATATGTATGACCCGTTGGTGATGTTTTGTAATAATAATTCTCGAAGACATTATTATTATGTTTGTTTCATTTTATACTTAATAGAGTATATGGGTTTCATATACGTAATAAGTTACATGTGAACGTCCGTTATTACGCGTGTACGGTACTTTGGGAAAACATATTTAGAATAAGTCTGTGTTATGCGACACAATGGTTGTGTCGCTATAGGTTGTTGCGCCATGAGGGTAGTGTCGCTGATGATGAAGTTAAGATAATTTTTGCGACATAAGCATTAGTGTCGCAGGTCATGATTTTTCATAAGTATGCGACACAAGTCATTGTGTCGCTAGTTTCAGCGACATCGAAATCAATTGGCGACACAAGGCATATTGCGACATTAGGTTAGTACTGTTTAAAATTTAGCGACACAAGCGTTAATACGGTTAGTTGAATTATTGCGACACTAACTTAGTGTCGCAAGTTAGTACTGCTTATGATTTTAGCGACACAAGCTTTGTGTCGCAGATTAGTACTGCTGTCATTACGTTTTAGCGACACAAGCCTTGTGTCGCAATAACTCTGGGCCTTCTGCGACACAGACGGGCTGTGATGTTTTTGATTTTTCGGGAACTTGCTCAAATGTGCTCGGTTTGACCCGAACTTTTAGGGAAGTCTTAAATATGTTATTAGAGCTTAGAAAAGTCATCGTTACGTTCCGTGGTTGACCCGAAAGTGTCGTTTCATATCTATTGCAAAAACAGTCCATGAGTTTGTTTTCTTAGTTTTTGGGTTGTTTTCGGGGTTCGTTTTGACTAACCAAAGTTTCAAAGTGAGCTCCAAGAAAAATCATAGTTGTTCCTACATATCTTAGCTACTTCCAGTAAAAATTTCATAACTTTTGGTCAAGTATAGCTCGCGAAATCGTCCATGGATTAGACAAAGGTCCAGCAGGTCGGTTTTTGGACCTTTGCTCAGTTTTTGGTCTATATCTCACGATTTACAAAACTTCAGAAAAAGTGCAATTACAACTTTGAAAGGTAACAGAAAAAGCAAACTTTTCCAAGTGATTTCAGTCGTTTTGGAGTTGTAGATCTCGAGATATGCCTTCCCAAAGTTGGTCGATTTTTCTGTCCAAAACGACAGTCCAGACATATATTTTTGTAAAATCGTTTTCGTATATCAAATGACCTCAGAAAATCGTCAAACCACTTGGGTTCGAAAGTAGACTCCTTGAACTTGATTTTAGACTCAAGAATCGTTCGATTTGGTTAAGAAATAAGTTAGATATCTTGTGTCAAAGTCGGATTAAGTTTTTGTCCGAAGGTTAATAGCTTTACCCGAAAGTTTTTAGCTTTATCTTTTGGTTTTCGGTTTAGATCTTGGACATAATTAGCATAAACGAACCTCTAACATGTTTATTAACATCATCCAAGGAAAATGAACAAGATTTGAAGAGATTCTTACAAGGAAAAGTCGATCTAAAGTCGAAATGAATGAGAAAGGGCTGCTGCTGTTCGGTTTTTGTTTCTCTTGCTTCTTCTCCTTCCTTGAACGATGTAGATGGTGGGGGTGGTGTCTAGGGGCCTTGGAAGAGGCTGAAGATGATGGTGGTGGTGGTGGGTTTGGGGCTGAAATTGAGAGAGTAGAGATTTAGGAGAAAAGGAGGTTGTTTGGTTATTTGTGAAAAGTGTGAGTGTGAGTGTATGTGTGTTTAAAGTGAGGAGGTGGGCCAAAGGGAATTGGGCTGGTCATGGCTGGGCTGGGCCGGCTTTGGGCTTGGCCCAATGTTGGTCCTCGGGCTCGTGACTCATTTCCTCGATTTCGTGTTACGTTATTCATTCGGTTAACGTTAAATCGCGCGTGCTAGATATTAATTGTTAATATTTTGTTTTTGACATAAGGTTGAGATTTTTAAATGGACCAAATATTTATCAATACATTATTTAACCTCTTCTAAATGTTTGTCGGGTTTCGTTCGGTGTCGGGTTCGATTTGCGCGTTTTCGTCGCGTACGATGTGTTTTGAAGGAAACGTGAAACGTTTTAAATATTATCGTAATAATATAAGTTAAATAACAATTAATTGTCCTAATTATGTTATTTAATAAAAATGTTTTTCACCAACGTCCATATTTATTGTGTCGGATTCCATCCGATCGAATTTGCGTAATTTACAGTTAATTACGTACGTGCGTATAATAAAATATACAAAGTGCTATACTACTTAGTCCTATTTCACACTAATTACATGTAATAATGATCTATGATTATTCACTAATGACGGCCTAATTTGTCGGGTGTCACATTCTCCCCTTGTTAGAAGAATTTCGTCCCGAAATTAGTTTGTTGCCGTGGTTTGTGTGGTATCTGAGAATAGGTGTGGGTATTTCTGTTGCATCTGGTCTTCCCGTTCCCATGTGAATTCAGGACCACGCCTGGAATTCCACCGGACTCTGACGATGGGAATACGACTCTGTTTTAAACGTTTGACCTCTCGGTCCATGATCTCAATGGGTTCCTCGACGAAATGAAGCTTGTCATCAATTTGAATTTCATCGAGTGGAATGATAAATGTTTCATCAGACAGGCATTTCTTAAGGTTAGAAATGTGAAAAGTGTTGTGCACGCTACTGAGTTCTTGAGGTAGCTGCAGTCGATATGCCACCGGACCAATCCTTTCCAGGATTTCAAACGGTCCGATGTACCTAGGGCTAAGCTTCCCACGTTTACCAAAACGAATGACGCCTTTCCAAGGTGACACTTTTAACAGTACTTTGTCCCCGACTTGAAACTCGAGGTGTTTGCGTCTCACGTCAGCATAGCTCCTCTCACGATCACGTGCGGCTTTCAGCCGGTTTTGGATATTTACAATTTTCTCAGTGGTTTCGTGTATGATTTCGGGACCGGTGAGTTGGCTATCTCCCACCTCGGTCCAATAGAGAGGTGAGCGGCATTTTCGCCCATAGAGTGCCTCGAAAGGTGCAGCCTTTATGCTTGAGTGATAACTATTGTTGTACGAAAATTCGCACAGAGGTAAGTGGTTTTCCCAATTCTTACCGAAGTCAACTACGCAAGCTCGTAGCATATCTTCTAGGGTCTGAATGGTTCGTTCGGTTTGGCCATCGGTTTGCGGGTGGTAGGCCGTGCTCATATCCAAACGAGTGCCTAGCGATTTTTGTAAGGATTGCCAAAAGCGAGAGGTGAAACGGCTATCTCTATCTGAGATGATCGAGATGGGTACGCCGTGTCGAGCGACGATTTCTTTTATGTAGATGCGAGTCAAACGCTCCATCTTGTCAGTTTCCTTGATTGCCAGGAAATGAGCAGATTTGGTGAGACGGTCGACGATCACCCAAATGGTATCGCAACCGCTCGGTGTTTTTGGCAGTTTGGTGATGAAGTCCATGGAGATCTGCTCCCATTTCCATTGAGGTAATTCAGGTTGTTGCAATAATCCGGAGGGTTTCTGGTATTCGGCTTTAACCTTTGAGCAGGTAAGGCACTTGCTAACGTAAGTAGCTATGTCAGCCTTCATGTTGGGCCACCAATACGACTCTTTGATGCCGTGATACATCTTGTCGGCTCCAGGATGTATAGAGTATCGAGATTTGTGTGCTTCATCCATCACCAAATCTCGTAAATTTCCAAAGTTTGGTAACCATATCCGGTTAGAGAAGTATCGGGCTCCATCGGATTTGATTTCGAATTGTTTATCCATGCCTCGAAGGGCTTCGCTTTTCACGTTCTCTTCCTTGAGTGCTTCGAGTTGTGCGGCATTGATTTGAGTGGTGAGGTTGTTATGCACAGTCATACCGAGGGCTCGAACTCGTAGCGGTTTAGCTCGTTCCTTTCGACTTAAGGCATCGGCCACAACGTTCGCCTTACCTGGGTGATAGCGGATTTCGCAGTCGTAATCGGTAAGTAGCTCGACCCATCGGCGTTGTCTCATGTTCAGATCCTTCTGATCAAAGATGTGCTGAAGACTTTTGTGGTCAGTGAAGATAGTACACTTGGTACCATATAGGTAATGTCTCCAGATTTTAAGTGCGAATACCACAACTCCTAGTTCCAAGTCGTGAGTCGTATAGTTTTTCTCATGGACTTTGAGTTGTCGGGAGGCGTAAGCTATGACTTTTTCTCGTTGCATTAACACACAACCAAGTCCCTGGTGTGAGGCGTCACAGTAGACCACAAAGTCATCGTTGCCTTCGGGTAATGACAGGATGGGTGCGCTGCAAAGTTTTTGTTTTAATAGCTGGAATGCCGACTCCTGCTTGTCAGTCCAATCGAACTTCTTTTCTTTTTGAGTCAGTGAGGTTAAAGGTTGAGCTATTTTTGAAAAATTCTCAATGAATCGTCGATAATATCCAGCGCGTCCTAAAAATTGTCGTACTTCGGTTGGAGTTGTGGGCGCTTGCCAGCACTTAATGGCCTCGATTTTCGATGGATCGACATGTATCCCTTTACTGTCGATGACGTGCCCTAAGAATTGTACAGTTCGGATCCAAAATTCGCATTTGGAGAACTTGGCGTATAACTCCTCGTGTTTGAGTAATTCAAGAATGGTTTTCAGGTGTTGGCCGTGTTCTTGTTCGTTGCGAGAGTAAATCAGGATGTCGTCGATGAACACAATGACGAATTTGTCGAGATATGGCTTGCACAACCGATTCATAAGATCCATGAATACAGCCGGTGCGTTGGTTAAGCCAAATGGCATGACCTGGAATTCGTAGTGACCGTATCGAGTTCGGAATGCGGTTTTTGGGATATCGTCGTTCTGAACTCGCAATTGATGATAACCTGACCGTAGGTCGATTTTTGAGTAAACACTCGATCCCTGGAGTTGGTCGAATAGGTCATCGATTCGGGGAAGGGGGTACCGATTCTTTATGGTTAGCTTGTTCAACTCACGGTAATCGATACACATTCGGAAGGACCCATCTTTCTTTTTCACAAATAGGACCGGAGCTCCCCACGGTGAGGAACTTGGTCGAATGAATCCCTTATCCAAGAGTTCCTGTAATTGAGTAGATAACTCCTGAAGTTCGGAAGGGGCTAAACGGTACGGAGCTCGTGCCACGGGTGCTGCGCCGGGCACTAAATCGATCTGAAATTCGACTTGTCTGGGTGGTGGGAGGCCAGGCAAGTCTTCAGGGAAGACTTCAGGAAAGTCTCGGACAATAGGCACATCTTCAAGTCGCTTCTCCTCCGATTTCTTCTCAGTTACATGTGCCAGCAGTGCCGGGTATCCTTTTCGTAGATATTTTCTAGTTTTCATACACGATATGACATTCACCCTCGATCCCCCGGTCTCCCCTTGTATGATTAAGGTTCCACCGGTGACGAGAGGAATGCGAACGAGTTTCTCGTGGCAAACGATTTCGGCGCGGTTTTTGGACAACCAATCCATACCTACGATGATGTCGGAGCTCCCGATTTCGATGGGAATTAAATCTATGGAAAAGGATTCGTTTGCTAAGTTTAAAGTGCAATTTTGAATTACATTGTCGGCCTCCATCAGTTTACCGTTTGCTAATTCCACTATATACTTAGCACCTAAGGTCGTGGGAGTAATATTGAGTAGCGAACTAAACTTATCGGATATGAAACTCTTATCAGCACCAGTATCAAACAAGACAGATGTAGTTAAGTTGTTGAGGAGAAACATACCCGTAACCACATCAGGGTCTTGTCGGGCTTCTCCCGAGTTAATCACAAAAGCTCTACCGCGAGCGTAGTTGTTCCTGTTGTTGTTGTTGTTGTTGTTGTTGTTGTTGTTTCTCAGCTTCGGACAGTCATTTCTGAAGTGTCCGGGGTTACCACATTCATAACAGGTTCGGGGTGTACCGGGTTTGGCGGTGGTGTTGGGAACTCTGCAGTCCTTGGCTAAGTGGCCCTGTCGTTTGCATTTAGTACAGACGTTGCCACATGGACCATCATGGTGTAAGGTACACTTGGGGCAGTAGGGTCTGCTCCCTTGGTACTTTTTCTTGTCATCGGTTCCCGTTGTATAGGCTCTCACAGTCTCCGGCCTTCTGTTCTGTTGTTGGTTGGGGTTTCCTTCCCATTTTCTTTTGTTATCCCCAGGCCGGTTCCCCGTGTTTGCAGCAGGTGTCCCACGGCGGACCACCTGGGCCATTAAACTGTGTGCCATACGGACGGCACTTTGAATGGTTCCGGGGTTTGAAGCAGTCACCATACCTTGAATCTTTGCTGGGAGTCCCCAGATGTATCTCTCGATTCTCTTGTACTCGGGGTCCACCATTGTTGGACAAAGGAGTGCCAACTGGTGAAAACGGGTGGTGTAGCTGGCGATGTCGTCGCCCTTAACTGTGAGGTTCCAGAATTCTACCTCTAATTGTTGTAGTTCATCCCTGGGGCAATACTCCTCCGTCATCATCCTTTTCAAATCCTCCCAGGGGAGTTGATAGGCGGTGTCGATCCCCACAGTTTGCATGTAGGTGTTCCACCAGGTAAGTGCACCGTCCAAGAAGGTGCAGGTGGAGTACTTGACCTTGCATCTTCGGTGCAGTCGCAGATACGGAATACAGACTCCATCTTTTCAATCCATCGTAACAGACCGATGGCTCCTTCAGTACCCTTGAAGTTTAAGGGTTTGCAGCTCATGAGTTCCTTGTAGGAACAAGGTTTGGTTGTTGGGGCAGCATTCGAGGTGTTTTCACTGCCAGCATGTGGTATCGATCCAATATTTTGGTTTGCTCCCTGGGCAGCCAATGCGTCGGCTACTCCTTGAGCGATGAATTGCGCGAGTTCCTCAGCGCTGAAAGTTTGTCTTCTAGGCGGCATGATTCTTAAATAAGGATTTGAAAGAAATGTGGGTTAGTTCATACGAGGGTTATGATTTCCACAGATGTATATTTATGAAGGGGTAATATACAACAGCACAAGTGACAATCACAGATTTAAGCAACAAGATTTGATATCATTCAAAATACAAGTTCGAATGTTTACAGAATTTAAAGTTTACAAAAGAGACCGGTAAATTTTAAGTCCGGTCGAGACACAAGTAGCTACCCGGTTCGTTACATGACAATTATTACACTAATCCCGACGTCGATCTGCCTGTGGTAGTAGTGTGATGATCCGATCGACCGCTTCTGCGAGTCTGCCAGCTTGTCGCGCACTCTCCTCAGCTAGCGTTAGACGTTGCTCTAGCATTCGCGAGAGCTGTTCAGCCTCCTGGGAACGCTGCTCACATTGTTGCATTCTAATTCGCAACTCCATAAGCTCGTCCCTCGTATCCGTTGCTAGGTCGTTTGTGAGGTTCACGACTTCTGCTATATCTTCCTGATTCTGGAGGGATTGAGTCATGTCACCCCGAAATTCTCTCTGCTCCATTCTCATTGTCTCGAGCCTCCTCTCGTGACGGTGAAGTCTCGCAGCTAACACTGGAACAGTGTGATGGGTGGGTTCCTGAGTGTAGGGAGAAACATCCATGGGTTCTGCGGTTGACTGGATCCCTTCCTCGCGTCTCCAGCTTTCTAGCGCGCTTGACAACCAGTCCCACTCGCGTGTTCCCGCTTGACGGTGGTCCCTGACTCGAATGCCTGCGGCGTTTCTCGACCGAGGTCTGGCCTGGTTGGCTCTGGTATCGCTCCTGGTGCGTGGGCGACGAGACCCTGAAGGAGCACGGGTGGATGAGTTTGGAGTTTCGTCTCCCTCGGTGATAGTCATGCGGTTAGGAAAGTCTGCCATTCTGTGGTCAGAGTTTTAGTACGTGAGAACTATACATATACATATGACACACAATACTCTAATAAATATAGTATGGAATACTTTTGTCCTGCCTCTAATGTTATCAAAGTCGTCTAATGTATTCCCATTTACCATAACCAGATCAAGTCCTGCATCGATTCCCTTTTAATTGTACATAGTTGATCAGGCTATGTTAATTAAAATTGAATGATGAAATTCCTGAGCTAGTTATGCCTAATGAGGAATACTACCTAAAAGTTATAGTCTAGGTCCACTAATGCAACCTAGTTCGCTATAACTATGGCTCTGATACCAATCTGTCGCACCCCCAAATTTCGATGCAGCGGAAGTCGGGTCGGGGCGCGACTAATCATGGATCATTACACAAAGTTAAGGCAAACGACTCTATATGAGACGTTTTGAAAATAATACGAAGTAATTACATTAGTAATTCAACAGTTTACATTTAAGATTTGAGTTCGCGATTAGTTCAAGAGATTCTAATACATGGCCAATGTTACAAAATAGTAATGCAAGAAAATCTCTGATGTTTGTAAGCATGCGACTCGAGCTATCGTATCCTGGGGTAGCCCTACTCCTGTTGTGAACCTGAGAATACATACTAAAACGGTCAACATAATGTTGGTGAGTTCATAGGTTTGAAACAGTTATCAAAAGTTGGTAATAATCACAAGATTTCATCAGCATTGCACGAATGCAAAAATAAAAGTATACTATTGCCATGAGTCTCACAGTTCGACGCTTAACCTAGTTTTTGCCTCGGGCAGACGTGTAATCCAATACACCTGTAACAGTCAAATATTAATGCGTCCGTGGGTCGGCTAGAGCGACTAGCCCGGACGGGGATGTCAATCCCCGATAGATCTATCCAATAATACTCGCGCTTATACAATTAACGAACTATGATAAAGTGAGGACTTTTAGTGGATTAAAGGTCTCATGCAATCCGTATAAGAGTTGTTTCAGTACTTGTGATTATAAAACAGTGTATGTAATCTCACCCCATAGCATAAAACAGTAAAAGTGGGGCTATGAGACTTCTGGCGCCCTAAACGCCCTAAACAGTAAGCGTGCGTTTAAGTTAATAAGCGTTTGTCCAAAGTGTAACCTTCTGGCGCCCTAAACGCACAAGGTTATGTATGAGTGAATGTCTCAAAAGATCATTCATGCTAGTTGTCCACTCAACTAGTTATGTCCAAGTGTTTGTTCATTGTTTGCGTTTAGAAAATATGTATGACTCGTTGGTGATGTTTTGTAATAATAATTCTCGAAGACATTATTATTATGTTTGTTTCATTTTATACTTAATAGAGTATATGGGTTTCATATACGTAATAAGTTACATGTGAACGTCCGTTATTACGCGTGTACGGTACTTTGGGAAAACATATTTAGAATAAGTCTGTGTTATGCGACACAATGGTTGTGTCGCTATAGGTTGTTGCGCCATGAGGGTAGTGTCGCTGATGATGAAGTTAAGATAATTTTTGCGACATAAGCATTAGTGTCGCAGGTCATGATTTTTCATAAGTATGCGACACAAGTCATTGTGTCGCTAGTTTCAGCGACATCGAAATCAATTGGCGACACAAGGCATATTGCGACATTAGGTTAGTACTGTTTAAAATTTAGCGACACAAGCGTTAATACGGTTAGTTGAATTATTGCGACACTAACTTAGTGTCGCAAGTTAGTACTGCTTATGATTTTAGCGACACAAGCTTTGTGTCGCAGATTAGTACTGCTGTCATTACGTTTTAGCGACACAAGCCTTGTGTCGCAATAACTCTGGGCCTTCTGCGACACAGACGGGCTGTGATGTTTTTGATTTTTCGGGAACTTGCTCAAATGTGCTCGGTTTGACCCGAACTTTTAGGGAAGTCTTAAATATGTTATTAGAGCTTAGAAAAGTCATCGTTACGTTCCGTGGTTGACCCGAAAGTGTCGTTTCATATCTATTGCAAAAACAGTCCATGAGTTTGTTTTCTTAGTTTTTGGGTTGTTTTCGGGGTTCGTTTTGACTAACCAAAGTTTCAAAGTGAGCTCCAAGAAAAATCATAGTTGTTCCTACATATCTTAGCTACTTCCAGTAAAAATTTCATAACTTTTGGTCAAGTATAGCTCGCGAAATCGTCCATGGATTAGACAAAGGTCCAGCAGGTCGGTTTTTGGACCTTTGCTCAGTTTTTGGTCTATATCTCACGATTTACAAAACTTCAGAAAAAGTGCAATTACAACTTTGAAAGGTAACAGAAAAAGCAAACTTTTCCAAGTGATTTCAGTCGTTTTGGAGTTGTAGATCTCGAGATATGCCTTCCCAAAGTTGGTCGATTTTTCTGTCCAAAACGACAGTCCAGACATATATTTTTGTAAAATCGTTTTCGTATATCAAATGACCTCAGAAAATCGTCAAACCACTTGGGTTCGAAAGTAGACTCCTTGAACTTGATTTTAGACTCAAGAATCGTTCGATTTGGTTAAGAAATAAGTTAGATATCTTGTGTCAAAGTCGGGTTAAGTTTTTGTCCGAAGGTTAATAGCTTTACCCGAAAGTTTTTAGCTTTATCTTTTGGTTTTCGGTTTAGATCTTGGACATAATTAGCATAAACGAACCTCTAACATGTTTATTAACATCATCCAAGGAAAATGAACAAGATTTGAAGAGATTCTTACAAGGAAAAGTCGATCTAAAGTCGAAATGAATGAGAAAGGGCTGCTGCTGTTCGGTTTTTGTTTCTCTTGCTTCTTCTCCTTCCTTGAACGATGTAGATGGTGGGGGTGGTGTCTAGGGGCCTTGGAAGAGGCTGAAGATGATGGTGGTGGTGGTGGGTTTGGGGCTGAAATTGAGAGAGTAGAGATTTAGGAGAAAAGGAGGTTGTTTGGTTTTGTGAAAAGTGTGAGTGTGAGTGTATGTGTGTTTAAAGTGAGGAGGTGGGCCAAAGGGAATTGGGCTGGTCATGGCTGGGTTGGGCCGGCTTTGGGCTTGGCCCAATGTTGGTCCTCGGGCTCGTGACTCGTTTCCTCGATTTCGTGTTACGTTATTCGTTCGGTTAACGTTAAATCGCGCGTGCTAGATATTAATTGTTAATATTTTGTTTTTGACATAAGGTTGAGATTTTTAAATGGACCAAATATTTATCAATACATTATTTAACCTCTTCTAAATGTTTGTCGGGTTTCGTTCGGTGTCGGGTTCGATTTGCGCGTTTTCGTCGCGTACGATGTGTTTTGAAGGAAACGTGAAACGTTTTAAATATTATCGTAATATTATAAGTTAAATAACAATTAATTGTCCTAATTATGTTATTTAATAAAAATGTTTTTCACCAACGTCCATATTTATTGTGTCGGATTCCATCCGATCGAATTTGCGTAATTTACAGTTAATTACGTACGTGCGTATAATAAAATATACAAAGTGCTATAGTACTTAGTTCTATTTCACACTAATTACATGTAATAATGATCTATGATTATTCACTAATGACGGCCTAATTTGTCGGGTGTCACAGCCACCCTCAATTTACAAGAATTTTTCAAAACCCTCTTTAGTTATAAATGATAATTAACTAATTTCATCTTTAAATTCAACTTTGAATCGATAACTATGTTTACTAAACTTCCTTAACATCATTTGAGCATAACCCACCTATCAATTCGTTCAATTCATACCCAAAACCCCAAATTCATCATATTCCTTTAAATTTAGGTTAAGATAATCAAAAATATATACTTACTTTAGATTAAGGGTAGGAATTACTACTTGAATTTGACTTCCTCGAATTCAATTTGATGTTCCCCGTTGATTTCTCTCCATTCTCTCTTTCTCCCCTGCGTATTCTCTCTCTCTCTCTTTCTCTAGAAGTCTCTGGCATCTAATTTGATATGTTCGTATGTATGAGTGTATATGGTTTTATTTATTTAGGTTAGTTTATATTTTAAACGGGTATTTACACTCCTAGCCCCTCTAGTCCCGTTTATTTAAAAGTACATTACTTAATTGGTTACTCCCAACTTGTTATTTAGGTAATTTAAATACTTCACGACTACGTATAGTACACGTTCATTTATACAACAACTTATAAATTAAAGCATGTACATATTATAATATTACCTCAAATTTTGAGGTGTTACAACTCTCCCCACCTTATTTAATTCGTGTCCTCACGAATTTCCGCTCGTCTCGGTTCAATTTTAACATCATCTTCTCAACTCATTACATGCGGAAGCGTACTCTGACATCTAAAGATTTCACTATCACCCAACTCACAACATAATTTATAAGTTATTTATACTCATTTGTATTACTTAACTTCTATATAATCATCACAACATTAATCGTCATCAGGGGAACTCAACTACATTAAACAACTTGGCTTATAAAGAATTGAAGGCACAAATATTTCATCTATTTAGTTTAATAGAGTTTAAATATATTACTTCCAACATTCACCTTAAGTTCACACTGGAAAGATAACACTTATGCTGTTATCAAATCAACATTTTCCATCAATTTTAATAGCTTTTCAACATTCTACACGTCATATGATCTCGACATTACTAACAACACTACTGTTTAATATCTTACATCAACTCTAACCACTTTAACATTTATCGAGTTTTGGCTTCCATTCTATTAAAATCATCATTCAATCATAGGTAGATTATCAATTTAACTACATAATTTTCTCTGTATATCATCCATTTTAGGCTTTACATATTACAACATCCCGACTTAAGCATATTCAACAAGGTCAATTATACTAAACCGTGGTATTTTCACCACTATTCAAATCAACTTATATAGATTCGAATTAAATAACCGCTTTCAACTCACAATTTAGACCACAATATAGGTTTCACTGTGATAGTGAAATAATTTATCATCAATTATTTAACACAAAATTTATTACTCTCAGTTTCAAACTACATTTTAGTCACCACTTCTTATACTTTTATACTTTTCTGCTTGACTAACCACTTAAACAACTTCCATTTCACACTATTTTAAGTCAAATCAAGACTTATTTCGTTCTTTGCGGATTACAACACATGTTTCTTGCTTATTTTAACCAAAGTTTATCAATAATTGCGATTTAACCGCCTTTTACCATCATCATCTCTACCACAATTTAAATAATCATACAGTATACATCTCTTTTAATAATAATATAATTATAAATTTCACATTATCCACTACAATTATTAGTAGTATTCCACCTCTTTAATTACACGAGAGTTTTAAATTAATCCTCTGCTACCTCTTTTCATTATTTAACAACACTACTATTGCTCATAACGAGCTACCTGGGCCTTTACAGCCCTTATCTAATCCTTCACACAACTATTTTATAAACATCCACCCACATTTATCGTATTATAGTTACTACTATTCTGCTAAAGTTTAACATTCTATCGAGTTATAACTGTTTCTTCTCCTTTTTCACAACTTATACATCATCTCACTCTTTAAATATTTATCTACCTCTTGTAATTTATTACATTCTTATTTGCGAGTCGAGTAATAATCATTTATCTTAAAACACTTTATTATGATAGTTATCATCTTCTAGACATGTTTACACACTTGCTTTCGATCTCGACTGATATTTACATATTTCACACACAATTGGGTCAACCATGCCAATTTTGGCAAGACATAATTTCATAAACTACTTCAACTTTCCAAAAACTCTATTGCGACTATTATCAACTTTATATTAGATGAGATTTAGTCCCATCTTTTCTTTTATTATTTGTCATCTTTCGAACTCTATCAACTCTTAATGTCATTCTCTTTCTTTTTGGTTTCTCATTAGGAGAAATTTCTTTTCTACATTCGTATTCATTTTCTTGCACATTTTAATATCTTCACATCTTATACTTATACACATATACATGCGTATGTTTATTATCGACTTTCATCTATACTCAACTAATAAGTTTATACTACTTTTCCACCTTATAGTCAACCACATTAAATCTTTCCGACACTTAATGGTTTAACAATTTCATGTGACACACCGTGATAAAATCAT
This sequence comes from Gnaphalium uliginosum, assembly GCA_963930675.1. Classification (NCBI taxonomy): domain Eukaryota; kingdom Viridiplantae; phylum Streptophyta; class Magnoliopsida; order Asterales; family Asteraceae; genus Gnaphalium; species Gnaphalium uliginosum. The sequence goes on along the minus strand of OZ005680.1, from coordinate 34,000,238 downwards.
ATTGGCCAGACGTCATTATATTACGCCATTCACACTTCCTTCTCAAACCACCTCGCATCATCACTCTTTAATGTAATCCATCTTACTCTACCACATATCAACAACAAGCTCACAACAACATAAAACGAATAAACTACAGTTATCAACTTGCAATCATTAACTTCACGTAATTATACAGTTATACTATCATCATATATCAATTTCGTATAATCACGCAATTTCAACTTAAGCAATTAATATTTGCTTAATAGTCATTCGACTTTTATTTCAGCATTAGTCTTTCCTTCTCTTCATTTAATAATTACTACCTCGTTTACTTCTCAACTATTATTTATTCATGCAACTTTTCAATTACAACTGTCAACTCGCATGAATTCAACAATTCAAGAATGAATAATAATGTAATATAAACTTGAACAATACCACATCCTTTCTGTACATAACAACTCAACATATAATAAGGGTAACATATAGTCACCTTATTACCACATACAACTTTTATCTTCATATAAGCAAATTGCATACAATTAACATTAATAATATCCCACTAATTATATGTGCAATTTTATTCCTCCACTTATTTACTACTCATTTATATCACACATCATAATTTAACAGTCAACAACTCCACATAATCCACATATCATACACAACTAATCATGCGAGAATTCACAATTACCGTCTCACACTTTTTAAAAGTATCAACTTTTAATCACATCATATATGGCTCATCCTATCAACACTTATTTTCGACTTTTCAATTATCATTAATACTTATTTTAACCACTCATATATAAAACATCTTATTAACAACTTGTTAGCACATTAACATGCAATTATCAACAAGAACATAGCTACGCATGATACTGGTCATTTAGCAACCACTATACTACAACATGCGGTCATGAATGTCAACATTATTCATTTACATTCTTTATCTACATCAAATCAGCTGAATTATTCTCTCACACTCATAATCATTTCATCTACTCATTTTACTGCATGCACACCATATTCTCCCTTAGGAAATAAGTAATCTACCACATAGCATCATTCGATCATATTCAAACTAATCTAGCATGTACCATTAACATTAATTTCTAATTTAATGTGGATAATTGTGTTTAGTACATTAGAATAAAGTCAATTATAATTATAATAAAAATTGAATGTTACACTACGAATATTGATATTTTAAATAAAAACTAATATGATTCTGTAAAGTAAGTTATTAATGAACATTACAACATTAATTAAACACGTCGAGGACTTTGATGTATAAGACAAGGTTCACTTTTCTACTTCTAGTGATTTCACATGTTTAATTTAAACATACCATTCACCAAGTAATACATCTAAGGTATGAGAAACATTTTTGTTCCTTTTTTTGATTTTTTTTTATATCATTGGGTCACCATACCGATATAAGTGTCACAAAAAATATTGTAAACTCCATATATCAAGATTGTATAATTGTTGCTTGGTTTGTCATATTTTTGTATAAATATTTCTATCGTTGTTTCTATAATTGTTGCTTGGATAATTGTGTTTAGTACAATAGAATAAAGTAAATCATAATTATAATAAAAAATAAATGTTAACACTACGAATATCAATATTTAAATAAAAAGTAATATGATTATGTCAACCTTATTGAACATCACAACATTAATTAAACACGTCGAGGGCACTTTTCTACTTCTATTGATGTCACACTTTTAATGTAAAACATACATTTCACCGAGAAATACACATCAAGATATGAGAAATTTTTTGTTCTTTTTTTGATTTTTTTTTCTTTTTATATCATTGGGTCACCATGCCCATATAAATGTCACAAAAAATATTGTGTTCAATTATATTATAACTTAAGATTGTAAATATTAAATTTAAACATATGATCTAATATTACTATGAAAACAGAGAGTAAGGCTTAAAAATAATTTTTAGACATGATCATTCTGAAGTTTGCATAATAGACAATCAACATCAATCATCATGTACACTGACGACTGGTGATGGTTAACTTAATGGAAATTATATATCGACATTTAAGAATATTTAATCCATTGGATATATGACGATGAGATAATAATTATAAAACGGCATTACATGATGCAAATGTATAAATATAATATGCTCATTAGTAGATAATAATATAAATAGTAAACATATACAATGTGTTGTGATCGATATTTTATTTTTTAAAGTAGTTGAACATACTGAAAAGGTATCTATTATTATAGAAAATTTGAAGGCCGAAATCAGAAGGTATGCTTATGTGATGAAAATATAAAAAAATATCTTTATCAATTTATAAGTGATCAATGTACGGTGAATTTCAACCATCTCTATTTTTAATTGAATTATGAATGATACATGGAGCATCTAAACATTATAATTGAATTGTTGATGGACACATAGGATTTTAGTTATTTAGAAGTATTAGATTATTGCAACATAAGCTAGAGGGAAACTCAAAGAGTAACATTGATAGTTTAATCATTATTTAGTTCATTTAATTTTAATATTTAATACAATAATAAATATAGAAAGAGATTATGAATGATACATGGAGCATCTAAATCTAAACATTATAATTGAATTGTTGATGGACACATAGAATTTTAGTTATTTAGAGATATTAAATTATTGCCACATAAGTTAGGGGAAAACTCAAATAGTAATATAGAGAGAAGATTAGGCCAACAATTAGACCAATTTATTTAGGCTTAATTACAGCATACTCCATAGTGATATTTTATTGTAATTGTAAATATTATATATATATATATATATATATATATAGGATTTGTATCAAGTGAAAATAAGGGGATAAAATAAAAACGGTGAAAATAGATCACAGCCCTTAAATCAAAATATATATATAAAAATGGGTGGATATAAAATAAAAACGGTGAACACAGTTGACCTTCACAATTTTATAAAGTGTGAAGTTGATTTTTTTTTGTTTTACACTTAATTTTTAAATGTGAAGCTTAATTTTTTTGGCTTCACATAAAATTTACGAATTGTGAAGGTTGAAAATTAAGCTTCACAACTTAAAAAAATTCTAACTTTTTATGAAGCAAAAAAAAAAATTAAGGTTCACAACGAAAACTTTTTGGAAAATAAAAAAAAATGGACGAGTTCACAATAAAAAAAACGTATGTGAAGCGAAAAAAATAAAAGTTCACAACTAAAAAAAATTGTGAATACAAATTGAGATCGTTTTCACCGTTTTTATTTTAACTCCTTGTTTTCACCAGAACTCAACCCTATATATATATATATATATATATAGGATTGGGATCATGTGAAAACAAGGGGATAAATTAAAAAACGGTAAAAACAGATAACAGCCCTTGGATCAAGATATATATATAGGATTGAGATCATGTGAAAACAAGGGGATAAAATAAAAAAAGGTGAAAACACTTTTTAGCCCTTGGATCAAAATATATATATAAAAAGGGGGTGGAGATAAAAAAAACGGTGAAAAAAAAAAATAAGGGTCCACATTTGAAAATTTATGTGAAGAAAAAAAAAAGGTTCACAAATTTTTTTTTTTGTGAAGCTAAAAAAAATTTAAGGTTCACAACTAAAAAAAATTTGTGAAACTAAAAAAAATTAAGGTTCACAACTAAATTTTTTTTTGTGAAGCTAAAAAATATTAAGGTTCACAACTAAAAAAAATTTGTGAAGCTAAAAAAAAAGGTTCATAACTAAAAAAATTTGTGAAGCTAAAAAATATAAAGGTTCACAACTAAAAATTTATGTGAAGCAAAAAAAATGAAGATTCACAACTAAAAGTAAATTGTGAATGAAAATTGAGATCGTTTTCACCGTTTTTATTTTAAAATAAAAACGACAAAAACAGTTGACCTTCATAATTTTATTAAGTGTGAAGTTGAACTTTTTTTTGTTTCACACTTAATTGTTAAATGTGAAGCTTATTTCTTTTGTCTTCACATAAAATTTATGAATTGTGAAGGTTGAAAATTAAGCTTCACACATTTATAAATTTACGTGAAGTTAAAAAAATCAAGCTTCACAATTAAAAAATTTCTAAATTTCTGTGAAGCAAAAAAAAAAATAAAGGTTGACAATGAAAACTTTTTGAAAAAAAAAATGTAAGGGTTCACAATAAAAAAAACGTATATGAAGCAAAAAAATATAAGTTCACAACTAAAAAAATTGTGAATACAAATTGAGATCATTTTCACCGTTTTTATTTTAACCCATTTTTTTCAGCAGAACCCAACCCTATATATATATATATATATATATATATATATATATATATATATATATATATATATATATATATTAGTTTTTAACCCATTTGTTAAGATTTTTCTTACATCTTAACAAAGCCACAGCATTAAATTAGTTTTTTTCCCTTGCATTTTAAATTAACAATGCCACATCATCTACTTATATTTTCCTAATAGTTTCCTGATTATATTACATCATCAAATTAGTTTTTTCCTAAAATTCTTCATAATTCCTAACACTCCCATCTTAAAGGTTTTCAAAATTGTAAATTCCTAACAAACTATTATATTCTATTTTGTGAAGAGCTTTAAATCTTTAATTCAATTTTATTATATTTTATTACAATAGCTTTTTAAATTTTTGCATTACATTTAATAAATAACGAATTTCTTTCCTACATATAAAATAAATTAATTTTTCTTGCTAATATCTCATACATTACAATTATCTAATATTCTCTTCATCAACTGTAATGTATTAAGGAAATTAGTTTTGATAAAATATATGAAATTGATTATTTTCTTTACCTTTTGGTATATGTTACTATTGAGTTTTAATAATAAATTTTTAACGATATTAATCCAATTGAAAACTTAAAAAAAAACATATGATTAATTTTAGTTTTTGAAGTACCGTGCATCGCAAGGGCTTAACAAATGTATTAAAATTTAACATAATTTTGAAACTGACGGTTGTTACTTTTGCCATTTACATGATGACAAGATGGGTGTTACCATGAGAGGTGAGCACATGCTCAAATTTCAATAGCTTATAAGAAAAGGAGGATACTACATCATACTTGATGTATCAATTGCTGAAAAATAAATAAAAGTCCACACATTATAGTTTGATTTATTTTACTAATCATTTTCATTTTCAATGATACTTACATCTTTTAATTAATAAAATTAAACTTATAAATCAATATAATTGTATTTTATAAATGATCGTAGATTATACGGCTAAAAGTCTAGTATACATGCTCAAAGTTCAGTGTATATATATATATATATATATATAATTCAAAGTTCCATGTGCACAACTTCATTTACCTAGAAAAAAGAAAAGGTCAACTTATAATATTTTAATGTATCCATAAAAAAACTTGTATATGCATAGAGATCATTTTAGGAACAAGTGAGGTCGATCCGTTGAAAGCAATTCTCATTCAATATTCCTCTGGTTGCCATGAATCCTTTTATCAACAAGCCCAGGTATATATACTAACTTTGTTCAGTTAATTTATGTCTGATTATCGGTTTAATGTTACATGTGTATATGACATGTGACATTAGAAACAACAATTAGACCAATTTATTATGCCTAATTATCGCGGTTTGATGTCATAAATTTTATACGTACTAATGATGTCAATTCATGGTATGTACATTCAAATAAAGATTGCAGGGTAAAGTAGCTCTAATCACCGGTGGCGCTAGCGGCATAGGAGAAGCGGCAGCTAGGTTATTCCTCGCGAACGGAGCAAGTGTTGTCATCGCAGATGTTCAAGATGACTTAGCCAACAAAGTAATTGCCTCATGTCTAACAGCAGGTTTCGAAAATATCTGCTACACTCGTTGTGACGTTAGGGACGAGAAACAAGTAGAAGCTGCAGTTAGCCACACTATTGCCAAATACGGAACCCTAGACGCTCTCTTTAGTAATGCTGGAATCATGGGCCCAATGACAACCTTACTAGACCTGGACCTTGATGCATTCGATAACACCATGGCTGTAAATGTCCATGGGGTGGCTGCAACCATCAAACATGCGGCTCGAGCCATGGTTGCTAAAGGGACACGTGGATCGATTATTTGTACAGCTAGTGTGGCTGGATCTATTGGTGGAACTGGGCCCTATGCTTACACAACTTCCAAACATGCTATTCTGGGGTTGATGAGGGCCGCTTGTAGCGAGTTAGGGGCTTATGGGATTAGAGTCAACTGTATTTCTCCGTTTGGTGTGGGAACCCCGTTGACTTGCAATGCGTACGGCATGGATGCGAGCCAGGTGGAGTCAAACTGCTGCGACACTGGGAATTTAAAAGGTGTAGTGTTGAAGGCTAGGCATGTTGCGGATGCAGCATTGTTTTTAGCTTCTGATGAATCGGTGTATGTGAGCGGACAAAACTTAGGTGTCGATGGTGGATTTACCGTCGTGAGAGGTAGCAATGCGACGACTTCTTCGAATTAAATATTTTAATTATCGTATTATTTTTTTTAATCGGTTTTAATTGTTGATGGTAAGATGTTATCGTCAACAAATCTATAATACTATTGCATTTCTAAAATATTTATGCGCGTGAAAAGAATACGTTAGATAGATGATAAAAGGCTAACTGCTGCTATACACGCATTGATCGAAATATTATTATTATTATATTATTAATTATTAATTACTGAAAAGGGATGAACGTGAAACATTGAAATAGTGTATTAACGTGTAGTGCGCTAGTGGGCTGAATCATCGTGGGGTTACTCTAGAAAATTGATATAGTGTCGTACTTAAAATATTATAGATCCAACATGATGCAGATTTTATGCCATAAATCTTGACATGCTTTATTGAGTTTGTGAAACATTTTAGTAGTTCACAATGACACAAGGCTAATTTAATACGGAGTAAGTGATCAAATAAGATTCCATTAAACCACTTCATGGTTGTCAACGAGTCAACAAGATTGATAAAAGCAAGACATGGAACGTGCAATATGCCAATATGTCAATATTAATTATGTGTCAAAATTCACGTACTTGAGTTGGGCTGGATTCTTATCAAAAACTAGCTATTTCAAATTGGATCATGTATCCCGAGCCATCAAAGCTCGCACTTTGTAACTACCAAAAGTCATCAGGAATAGAATTCTCATTTCGGATCCCTAGCCTGAGCTCGAGACGCGATCTGAGATACCCAACACATTGCAGAGTTCCCAAACCCTTATGATAATCTCGCAAGACATCATGATCAAGAAGCAGAGTTAAGACGTAAGCAAAATTGTAAGATCCACTAGGTAAGGAGTACTCGGTCGCCACTTTGTAGGGAGTAATCGGTCGAAGTGAGGAGTACTCGGAGAGTACTCGAGTTACGTTATATATATATATATATATATATATATATATATATATATATAGGGAAGTAATTTTTCGAGAGAAGGAGGGATTCATTCGCGATGAATGATAATCAAACGTAAAAATATATATTTTTACCAAGAAATATTAATCAAAATCGATGTTATAACTACTAATGTTCTTATATAAATTACTTTTTATAACTTATAATATATTATTTTTTATATCACCACGTACACACGTATAATATTTTCACCTGCATTTTATTTATTTTTTCCTCTCCGCCGTAACGTGCGGATAAAAACAGCGTGTTCATATAATGTTTCAATGTTCAATGTCGTATAAACTGACACATCAAAATTTCAGTATCTTATACAACTATAGTTTTTAACTTTTATACTCGATATAATTTTGTTCAACTTTACTTTTTAAAAAGGTAACAAGTAAAAGGCCCACAAATTTTTCTATACAATCATCGTATAGGATGAAACATTCCACATAAAAACTTCCACCTCATTTTAATTGTGATAGTAAGTTGTATAAATAACATGACATGTCATTACTTTTTCACTTGGTATCATAAAAACATCAATCAACTTATATATCATTGTACTCATGTTTTCTTAATAACCACACTAATATCATTGAGAGGGATTGAGGGAAGTTAGGCGTTGTAAACAATCATCAATGTAGCCTATTTTTATGAATTAGGCACGTTGATTAATCGATAGTGACAATGACAATATGCTTATTGGGTTGAAGATTTGAGAAAATGTGTTAATCGTTAGATATTGAATTACATAATTTTTTAAAATATATCCTAGTGTTACAAAATTATTAAAAATGTAAGGCTTAAATACACTACTATAGTATTAGTACATGTCAAAAAAACACATAAATATTTTATGAAATTGTCATATACCTAGTTTAATTTAATTAATTAGTGTACTATTCTCGGTAGAGTACATATTAAAAGGAGAAATGATAAAGCTGCAAAAATTTTACAAATAAAAATTTATAAAATTGTATGAACATTGGAGAATGATTAATCAAATAACATATTTTTTTCTTTGTTATAATTCTCTTTCTTCACATGAAGGTCAATTTTATTTTAAATAATAATATTTTATAAAATAACTGACCAATCAGATAACATGTTTTTTTCAATATCTTAATTCTCATATTTTAGGTGATAGGTCATTTCATTTTAATTTTTTTATTATTATTATATAAAATTTGTGTAAGATCGGTCAAATTAAAAACACAATGAATTTGACGATCTCACTCTGGATTGGACATAAAGTCAACCATCGATCGGACTCCTTCTCCCGAACCGAATTAAATTCTTGAAAATCCACCGTCAGTAAAGTAATGGTGGACGTTGGTGGTTTACAATACTGGCTTCAATGGCAAGTACTCGTATGTGCATTCATCATCCTAATTCCGGCAACCATTTCTCTAAAATTCATCATCACAAAAAACAACAATAAACCTACAACAAGCACTTATCATCTATGGATGCCTTGCTGGAAAAACCTCAATCCAATTTGGCTCCTTTTTTACAGAATTTTTTCATTCATTTCGATGGCGTTTTTGCTCCTTCAAACCGTACTCGCATTTGGTCCCTTCGTTTTTTACTTTTACACACAGTCAGTATGCTCTATCTACTTCGATTTTTTTAATTATACTAATATTTTATATATTAGTTGTATGTATATATGTATATACGCACGTATAGTTTATAATATTTCAATGTGTTTAATTTGAATTGCAGGTGGACGTTTTTACTGGTCACGATTTACTTTGCGGTATGTTAATCGACTATTCTGATAATTGAAAGTTAACTGTTTGAAATGATTAGTATAATTAGGTTAAGGATTTAGGAGATGTTATATGAGAGATGTGATGAATTAGACTAATAATATTGGATCGTATATGGGTTTTTTGCCGAAAAATGAATCAATAGTTCTCTTTTGCATTTTCGGGTATCAACTAATTTTGTTTTTTAATAATGAACCACTAATTTAAAATCGAACATTTTCGGGTATATTGATTCATTTCTAAATTAGTGGTTCAATTTTAAAAAACGAAAATGTTCGATTTCAAGGGTACTAATATCCGAAAATGTTCGATTTTAAATCAGTGGTTCATTTTTAAAAAACGAAATTAGTTGATACCTTAAAATGCAAAAACGGAAACTATTGATTCATTTTTCGGCAAAAAAACCCATCGTATATTTATGTACAATGGACATTTTAAAAAGTTAGGAGTGTACCTTTGTATGATTATTCATTTATTAGTAATTTTGGCCTCCAGCATGTAGTCTAGTTGGTTATGGGGATGAGATCATTTGAGTCCATTTGGGGTTTCTGGAAAGCAACCTTTTGGACAATATTCGTAATTTTTCTAGTTTAATACCAAGTATTTACACTAATTACATAAGTAATAGAACATTTGTGTTATTTGTATCTGCAATTTGTGAGTTCATTATGTGAATAATTTGTCACATGAATCATATGCGACATTGACGAAAACCATGTATGTAGACTTGGTTTGTCATATTAATCTTCTTTCCCAGGCTATATACGTCTTGAGGTGACCCAAATATGATGCATTGTTTTTCAAAGCCACCCAAGTATATAAACGATTTTATAGGCTACCCAAGTATGAAGTCTTGCTTTTTAGGACACCAATGTATAAAGACAGTTTTGTAGGCCACCCAAGTTTAAGTCTGTTTACACTTGCCAAATGCGGCCAAAAATTATGACGAGAAGTTGTAAAAAGACACCAATACCCCTATCTGAGAAAAATATAATAATAGAGCTCTGTTATTTAGGTTACAAGGTATACAAATTGTCAATTTAAGCCTAATGATTTTTCTTTATTACGTCCATAATTCGATAAAAAGAAACATTGCTATTTCACAGTTAATCATTATTTGTATTGTTTATGTTTCTTATATTAGGGTTATAGTTATCCTTTTACAAATTTCGGAGGATTTGGTATTAATGTAAATGAGTTCAAACTTCAGTGGCCCATAAAACTGCTTTTCATACATACTTTGGTGGCCTCCAAACATATTATCCCAATTTTGTGATGGTTATTTGGACGTTACAATAAATCAATAGATAATCAGAGCTTGATCTTAATCCATGTGTAATTATAAATGTGGTAAAAGGATGAATCCATGTGGACCACCATTTTGGCAATAAATAATAGTAATACAAGATATACAGTATTACTTGGATGAATAACATTACATAACTTATAAAGAAAAACAAGTTTGAATGTGGTATATTTAGTGAATCTATATCAGTTCATTTGGTGTTTCTAGTTTGATGAGTGATGTTTTCTTTTGTGTAGCTTGGGAGCATCATATCTGCTCATGGGTGCTGGATGCAGTTTAAAGAGCGTTCGGTTCCAAGTCAAGAGAGAGACAAGTTAATGAAGAATGATTCTAGGACTTACAACCAAATGCAACTTAATCAAGAGGCTGGGTTTTGGGGAAATCTTATGCAGAATATCTATCAGGTATTCTTGGTGTCACATTTTTTTTACATGACCATAGTGATTCGTGTTATTAGAGATGTGGGAAATTGTTCATTTTAATGTATGCTTCAGTTTAATAAAATTATGGTTAAACTAATTGCTAGTGTATGTGATAACAGACTTGTGCAGGTGCTGTTTTGCTTACGGATATTGTATTTTGGTGCCTATTGCTCCCATTTCAGACTGGTGATGACTTCAAACTCACCTTGGTTAGTCCTGATTCCTGAATAACGGCTTATTATTAGTTTATGTCTCATATAGTTTGTATTATATGCTCAACAATGAATAAAATTGTTTGATTGGCTTTCCCATAAATCTCTGTTGTCAAGGCAGTTGATTGGCTGCATGCATTCCGTTAATGCTGTTTTGCTCATCCTAGATTCTACTCTCAACAGCCTAGTAAGTATTTGGATTCGGGAACATTTCATTTGAGTATGGATTGATTAATAGTCGTGCTGTTGTTTATATTATTTTCTTTCCATGAGCATTTTTCCATCTTGTGTTGCAGCACTTTTCTTGGCATGGGTTAACATACTTCATCTTGTGGAGCTTAGCTTATATAACTTTCCAATGGGTTATGCATGCTTGTTGCTTTTCATGGTGAGGAATTCAACTTTCTTCCCTTTACAAGAAGCTGTTACTTTTGTCAATTATCATATTTTGTTATCGATTTTGGATTGAAAATGGTAGATTGAAATTTGAGAGGCTATTGTAGGTGGCCTTATCCTTTCCTAGAACTTGACACTCCGTGGGCTCCTGTATGGTATGTTGCGTTCGATGAATCTATCACTGTATATTGTTTCCTATATTTCATAGTCCAATATACTTTTTACAATCTTCAGGTACTTTGGCATTGCTTTATTTCACCTTCCGTGTTATGGGCTATATATTTGGCTTGTGAAAACCAAAGTCTCAATGTTATCAAAGATGTTTCCTCATGCATTTATAAGGTGGTTAGCTTCTTTCTATTCTTTTATAGTGTGACACCAATGACTAAATAGGCTAACGGTAAGGGCAGCCTATGACTTCCTCCAAGTGTCATGGGTATTATTTATCATAAAGGTACCTACCACCAATGAAATGCATGGCCCATTACGTTAAGGCTTAATCCGCGCGAGTTCTGGCTCGGACGTTGTGGTATATGTGATGGAGGTGATATGCCCGGTGATGTTGGGCCTTGTGGGGGGGTTCGGTCGTGCTCCATTGAAATATGGAGCGGCTTCAGTGGGTGGCCCAAATACCCATTTTTTTTTATAGTGTGACGACCCATTTTAGAAAAGTAACTGAACTTGCATATCGTATGGTCCTCATTTTCTTTGTAGATTGATTGATGGCCGAAATGGAGTCTTAAGCAAATGATACAAGTTGTCAATTTCCTGATTAAGCTAATACTTACATGACAGGCTGGTAGCAAATGAGAAGCAGATGTAAGCTGTTGGTGCATGATACCCACATGTATGTAACTAATTCTTCTTCTTGTATATGCATCGCTATATACAATATTTAGTATCATATTACGTTGATTCCTCTTTAAGTTATTCTATCTTTTGATGTATAGTTACTGAAATGAATGTTAAGTTAAAACTATCTTGTTTATATGTGTGCTCGAAATCAGACTATGAGTAACTACAAGAACCAAATGACAGTTCTTTGCGAACACTAATCCCCCAAAAAAATGTTTCCTTTCAAAAAGATATATTAATTAGTTCATACACCAACCTATTAAAACGCTAACATTTGACACCTATGAATATAATTACACTTATAATCGAACAATAGAGTGACGTTACATGCCTTGGTACCCAATGGAAGAATACTAATTAATTAAAACCCAAGTTTAGCTGGAACACCCATTTGAGGTAGCCAAGTTCCTCCCTGTAAGAATGCGCCAACGGTAAAACCTTGTGCGTCTTTCTCGTTTGTAATGGGCTTAAAGCCAGCCCATTTGACCCTACCTGCCATATTTGAACCCGGTCCCCTGTTTCCAAACTCCCTGAACATACACGTCATGTGGTTGTTCTTCCCCTCTGGTGATTCCCATGTCGTCCAACCCTCTGGTTTGATCAGATCTGCAATGTCGCACATCAGTATTATCGACGTTGCTGCTGGTTTCCATGGTCGTCCTAGGTAGGTCGCAAATTGTCCCTTTACCGGAGCCAACTCTGGTGCTGGCATGATCTTGCAATTATGGAGCACCACACCTCCCGCTTCTTCCATTTTCATCCTTCCGTCAGCTGTCACCATGCTCGCTTGATTTTTATCCGGTTTTCGAACAAAGATATCCGAGTCCTGGATATAAGCCCGACCCACCCCAAATATAAAGTCCACCGTTCCTGAAATAGCACAATTCTTGTAAAACTGGTCGTGGGCGTGGTAGTACAACGTGTCCTGGTAACCCTCAAAACTGCAATCCATCATAACGGTGTGAGGAGACTGAGATCGAAACGCAACCGCCTGGTGTCCTGCTGGTCCTATTGTATTTCTAAACCCTATTCCCTTAGCCATGAATCGTTCTCCGAGAGCAACCACCGTGGCAGTTTGGGAGGTTCCAATTTTTGCAATTGCAAAGTTTAGGTTACCGGTAATTATAGTCTTGTCACGGCCATCACCATACATATACACATTATTCATCCTTTTGTCTACGATGATTTGTCCTTCGTTGTATGTACCAGCTTTAATATAGATTATATATCTTCCTTGTTGATTCGGGGGATAAGCATTGAGAGCTTGTTTGATGCTCTTAAACTTTCCGCTTCCATCTTGAGCCACGATTACGTTTGGTGGCGCATTTGGTGGAAGAGGGGGAGGTTGTGGAGTTTTGAACAGCCCTTGGCCTTTCCCTTTTTTAGCTCCACCACCACCCTTCTTGGCTCCTAAAAGCTTGCGGTCCATACTTGGGACCCACGATGGAAACCCATGTTGGTCCATTTCATCAACCTCATCAAGAAGCCTACGACGTCCAGTAGACGGGAGTTTCAACTCACCCAAATCAACTCCAATATCCTTAAGAATATCGAGCACGTTATACACAATCTTTTGTGCATTAAACGTTAGCTCGTTGGAAGTTTTCAATCCTTCTTGCATGTCCTTTTTGAGTTTTTCGTCTCTGATCTCTTCCACACATGTTGTCTGGTACGAACGGATCGCTGTCAACCAAACAAGGATCGGGTCAATCTGCTCGGCTAACGAGACTGCTTCTGTTTCAGATACAACCTTAAGCACCTGTTGGAGCTCGTCAGCAGCGTATCCTATCATTTTCTCACACGTCTCAAGTTCACCATGGGATTCCTTTTTGTCATCGCCCAAATCTTTCTTCTTGGCAGTAGCCTTCTCAAGGGCCTTTTGCAATTCATCGGCTGTTGCACGAATGGCAGCAAGGATGTAGTCCTCATGGGTGGCTGATGAGTTCTTGGCAACATCATTCACCGCTTTGTTGCAAGCCTCTTTGTACTCAGTTGGTTTGCAGATGCTGTCTGCTGCTTTGGTGCTCGTGTTGATATTATCATCCGAGTTTCCGCTTTTGACAATCAAGAGCACGACCCCAAGGACGCAACCGACGACCAAGACTAATGATACGATGGATATGATGACCTTATTAGCCATGGTTTAGTTGTTTCTTGATTCTCCCTAGTTCTTTGATTAACGGGAGAAATGGATTTGTTTGGAGGGCGTATGTATGTATGTAGAATCAATTAATGGTAATCCAGTAATTTAGGATTTAAGATGCATCACTTATTTATTTTCATGGTTTGATTTCAATCAACCGAGATTTTAGTTACCCCGTATATGTTATCCGTTGGTTTTATGCATGGCTGTTTGGTAAACCTTTTGTCAACTTACACCACACAACTGTTATATTTGGATTTATCATTTGTTATTAATTACTTGATGGGTTAAAACAGCCCATTAGTTACTAATTACTAATGACAATGTTTTTGTTATATTCTACTCCATCTTTTGATATTTGATACTCCCTCCGTCGGAATATAATTGTCCTCGTTTCCTTTTCGGGTTGTCCCAAACTAATTGTCCACTACTATAAATAGATAGAGAAATTTGATCGAGAGTACCATATTACCCTTACTTGAACTGTGATTACAAATTTTAAAGAAAGAAGTAATTAATTAGTTAAGAGTAAAACTGTCATTCTGCAAAAAGTAAGAAACATAAAACAATAATGTGTGTTTTTTGTCGGGTGACAACTATTTTGGAACGGAGGGAGTATTTGATATTACGAGACTTAAAATAATGATGGTAATTATAATCCAATATTTTATGATTGTTATTGGAAGAATATGAAGAAGCAAAAACAATGAAGATGGAATTATTTGAGTGTCTAATTACCATACACATTCACAATGAGAAGTGATTCTGCATCAAATTTTTTTAATCACACACCACTAAATGTGTACAAAATCCTAAAGTACATTTGATGGTAGTTAAAAAGAGGTGTTACTTGTTAGTACGAATCATTACCAATTCACAATTGCTACAAATGTGAACTTTCATATTAACTTTACATGAATTATGGTGGCCGAATAGGACCATTAATTTTAATCATTCTAAACATAAATTTGTTAAATTTCCAAATTTTAGTTGACATGGCAAATTGGGGATTTAAATCTTTGTGCTCAAATTATAATACTTTCAACTAAAGACTTGCATATTGAGTTAGGTGTGTCAAATATAACTAAAAGTCTATTTCGTTAACAGGATGTTTGAGATTGTGTTTTCAATCTGATCTTTAGGTTATTGTGTTTTGCGATCGCAAAAGTCTAGGTTTTACTTTTCAGTGTACGGAAATAAAAGTTAATAAAAAGGTGACTTTCGATTAGAGACTATCATAACATAATTTGAAAAGCAACTGATCACCTACGGCAGGAAAACACAATGTTGCTATCATTGTTCATGTTTCCAAAATAGACTGTCTATGCAAATTTCCTCTACTTTTGTGGGAGAAATATGTGCGTCAGCCTTTGAAGAGTAAATATAGATCATAAAGATGGAGGGGAAGAAATTCATAAAATGTCAAAAGTCTTAAAAAAGACCGATGGCCATAAGACCACCCGGAGTGGGGGCGTACTTGGCCTGGTCGTCGAATGATGACGGCAAAATGGTTGAAGTGGGGCCGTTCTTAGTTTCCGTCGTCACCCATTACGCTCCAGAACGGTTTTTTTCTTTAAGAGGAATAAAAATTAAAGAAAATAGCGGGGCTCCGATTGCACTCATGGTCAGTCGTGACTGCAAGCAGTTTTGCAGTCGTGAACCAGTCATGCTGACGTCGCGACCACTCATGCATGTCTGTCACGACTAACAGTGATCTTGAAAACTCATTGATCATAATATAATTAAAAAATTATTACCACATACATTGATCTCTAAATTCTCTTTAATGTATTATATTTAAAAGTAATTTTAATTACGATTGTAGCTATATACGCTTGAACGTAAAAATAATAATATATATATTACATTTTAACTTAACATCTTATTTTAAGTGAAGGTCAAATGAGTACAACAGCTTTTCGTGGGAATAAAGGAACCAATAAAAATATGTCACGTGTCACAAAACACACTTTCCTCCACGTTTTTAAAAATTAATTATCTCCTAAATGGTAAGTCGAAAAATCATAAGAATTACACCATAAAAATCAACATTTTTTTTCTTTGATTAGAGATCTCACACGGTATACTTTCGACGAACTGTTTTTTCATTTTTTAGTGGGTTTTGAAAACAACTACCACATGTGATAACGACGAGTATCACATGTGATACCAGCGAGTAACACATGTGATACACCTTGTGAAATCTCTAATCGAAGAGAAAAAAAATGCTGATTTTTATGGTGCAATTTTTATAATTTTTCAATGAGTAATTTTTGAAATATTTAATTTTTAAAAACATAGGGTAAAGTGAGTTTTGTAACACGTGACGCATTCCTATTGGTTCCTCCATTCTCACAAAAATTTTCATTCTCATTTGAACCTCACTACTTATATTAAATCTTAATTATAATATAGTAAACACCTCTATGATATCATCAATTTATAAATTTTCAATTATTCAATTGAGTACTCTAATTTCATCTAATTTTACAAATAAAACCCTTTAAAATTATCAATTTTTAATATAGGGATTTAAAGTTTAAAAATATATAGAGTATAATAACATATGTCGACACTTTATACATTTGATTTTAAATATAAAGTTAAACTGGTGATCTAATATGTTTTCCTGTCGACATCCTTAACTGGATAAAATGAGAAATAAGTAATTTAAACACATTAAACTAAGGACACCCATATAGTTTGACCAAAAGCTTTTATTATATAGTTGAGATTATTCACTTTATTAAACACCTTAATAAGAGTTGCACTCGAATATAAAAATAATCGACTGATTCACTATTTGCTAAGAAATTTACTTGATAAATTGTGTTTCTCCTTAACTCTATTATATAACTGAACTCGATATAATCTTAAATTCTTTTCTTGAAAATGTTAATTATTTGGCAACTCAATCAAATAACACCATATCCGTTCGGGTCCATAAGATACACAAGTTTTTTTTTCTCTTTCAAATGAGGTTTCTTTCTTAGAGTGAAAATTGAAACACATAATTTCAAAAGCGGTAAATAATTTCTTTTGTGACAAGGATAGCCACCAAACAAATAAGATGACAAATGTGGTGTATAAAGAGGTCTTACAAAGATATAATTTATGATCCGTATTCAATGTAATAGTTTATAATTGCAACCTATCATTATTACTTCAAACTATTCATTTGTTTATGTATGATTAGATACATTTACAATTAAATGTATTTTGACTTACATAAAATACTTACTGCCGTTGAAAATTTACGATCTATACTCCCAATTTCAATATAGACTACCTAAAAATATTATAATTCCAAACAATATTGAATATCTCTTAACTCATAAAAAATTTCTAATATATCACATAACATATAAGGATTCTTTCAATGATTTTAAAAAATAATTACAAATATATTAGACCATGTATATACACGGGTTTTATGGCTAGTAAATATAATATAAGATTCACATTGATTCACCTTGATGATGTCATCAATTTAAAAATATTTCAATTAAGCAATTTGATCCTTTTATTTTATGTAATTTTAAATAATAAAACCTCATACTTTGAATTATTTAAAGATAATACATTTTACTTATACGATATCTATTAGGAATTCTAATACTTTTATTATTTGTTACAAATAGTACGATCTTTATTAGGAATCCTAATACGTTTGTTATTTGTTACAAATAACATACAATTCACAATTAATCCATGTAATCGTGCCTTTAAAACAAATTCATTTAATCATGATAGATTTTAAATAATAAATATTATACTTTGTATATATTATTTAGGTTAAGATACTTAGTACTCCATATACTTTAGTTAATAACTTTTTGGCAAAGGTTTTTTGTTGGGAAAAACAATGATCAAACCTAAGTTATAAATCTGAAGAGTCAAAATTTATCTCAGTTGTATTCAGGAAAAACTTAGTGAATTCCTGAGTCTGTGTTTCTGAGTCTGTGCTACACAGACTGAAGAATTGTTTCTGAGTCTGTGCTGCACAGACTGAAGAATCTCACAGACTGAAAGCCTTGCTCTTCCTGAAAACTTATGAATTCATCATCTGAAGAATGAAGATTGAAGACAAAAGACTTCACAGACTGAAGATCACAGACTGATGATCCTAGATTGAAGATCACAGACTGAGAGCACAGACTGAAGAGCACAGATTGAAGAATGAAAGTACAAGTGTACAGAAGATATTCTTCTCTCCTTAGGCTAGATACAACTGATAAGATGTTTGAGAAAGGTCAAACATCGAACAAAGGTTTTCTTCTCAGCAAAGAAACCTTTTACCTTTTGCTTTTTCCATTTCCAAGAAAAGCAAAAAGGGTAGAGTGCAAAGTTGCCCAAGATGAATGTGTTATCCCTTGGACAAGTGACTGAGCTGGGTAATAGAAGTTGATACTCAACTCTATAAATAGCAGCTCAATAGCACTCTTCAAAATATCCAAGTATCCAAGTAATTCAAGCTCTCAAAGAAAAATAGTATACAAGACCTTTAAGCTTAGGCTCAAAGCATTACCACACTAACTGTTAAAGTTTGTAGTGATAATTGTATTTTAATATACTAATACTTGGATCGTATTCAAACCATCTGTGTGGGTTTGAATACTTTGTCATCTGTGTGAGACAAACACTTTATTGTGAATAATACTTTGATTCATAATAAACTCTGTGTCAAAATTAATCTTGTTTTCCGCCTAGATTAATTTAAACTTGTTTGATATAAGACTTGGATATAAACTAACACGTTAAGATAACTGTTATTTAATCTGTATCTAAGTTTTGGGAACATTGTGACCCAACAACTGGTATCAGAGCAAATAAAGATCTAATCTTTAACGATCAAAGGAACCCAGTTTATCAAACAATCATCTAAATCCATTTTTCTCTACATTTTTTTTCCTTGAAAAATAACTTCTTCTATTGCTATGGCTGGGAAGGGAATTCCAATCTTCAATGGTGTAAATTTTACCCACTGGAAATTGAAAGCTGAATGGTTTCTTGCTAGCATTCATGATGAAATGCTTAGAGTCATTCAGGAAGGACCCATTATTCCTGGCAGAATAGTTCCTGCAACTTTAGATGCAAATGGTATTATTTTGACACCTGAAAAATTTGTTGAGGCTGCCAAAAATACCTGGACTGATCTAGACAGGCAACTATATGCACTAGATTTTAAGGCCAAATCCATTCTGGGCAATGCAGTTACTGAGCCTATCTTTGCTAAGATATCTGGCTGCAAGACTGCTAAAGCCATATGGGATATGCTAACTGACCAATATGATGGTGTAAGTTTAGTACAATCCCAAAAGAAGAAGAATCTCATAAGAAATTATGAGAACTTCTCTGCTGGCCAAAATGAGTCATTAACTAATATTCATACCAGATTTCAGATCTTAATCAATGATCTTGAAAGGTATAATATCATCAAAGGACAGTTTGAAATCTGTGCAAAATTTGTTGATGTCATTCCTAACACTTTTTCTGAAGTTATCACTTCATTAATTGTAAGTGAAAAATTGGAGACATATGATCTCTCTGGCTTGTTTGGACTTCTACTAAATTTTGAAGAAACCAAAGCCAGAAAGGATCTAAATGCCAAAAGGATTGCAAAAGATCCATCAGCTGCCCTTGTTGCAACAACAAGGAAAAATAGAGAACTTTTCTCTAGAGCAGATTACCATCTTACTCTTACAGACTCAGAATCAGATGATGAAACTGAGTCTCTAGAAGCTGAAATGGCATTGCTAGCCCAGAGGTTAGAAAAAACAAGATTCAAAGGTTCAAAAGGAAGGCCAACTTTTGATCCTAAGAAAGCTACTTGCTATAAATGTGGGCAAGTTGGTCATATTTCTTCTGACTGCAGAGTGAAGATTGCAGAATCTTCAAGTTAAGATAAGTGGGAAGAAAAGGCCAAGAAGTACAAGAAAAAGTACTTCAACTCCAAGAAAATTGGAGAGAAACAACAACCAAAGAAACTAGAGAAAGCTTTGGTTGTTGAACAATGGATAGATGAAGAATCTTCATCATCTGAGGATGATGAAGAATCTTCATCATCTGAGGATGATGAAGATATGTGCTTAATGGCTATCACAGAGAGCCAGTTTGACAAAGATGTCAAATTTGCAGAAAAGGCATGTGTTTATCCAGACTGGGACAGAGGATCTGCTTACAATGTAAATCATTTTAAACTTTACTATAGTGATGCAGAAAAACAGAAAATGTTTTAACACATCTATGTAGATTTTTTGAAAAGACTGGAGGAAATACAAGATTTAAAAACCAAACTCAGTCAAGTTCAAAAAGATCTACAATCAAAAGTGAATGAAATAAACCAAAATAAACAGTACAAACTTGAGCTTGATGCTCTATATGACCTTCTCAAAAAGATCAAGCTGGAAAAAGAAGCTTATAAAAACAAAGCTGATCATTATGAAAGGATCTGTAAATCTTGGTGTATTTCATCAGTTAAAAATGTGGACTGTTTATCCAAACAGATTCCAGCTCAGATACAAGCGGTCATAGGTGATGAGTTTGATCTTAAAAGTCACATAAATTCAGAAATAAACTCAAAACCTACTATATTTGTACCTGAGATTTTACCTCATACTTTTAGTCATACTGTGGGAGACAAAGTTATATTGACAAATGCTTTTGTTAGACCAAAAATAGTTGCTAAAGAACTAGTATATGAGACAGAGCCAGAATCTGAAGACACAGACTCAAAAATCTCAGTCTGTGAAACTTCTCAATCTGAACAGCCTGAACTTATGATCACTAATGAATCTTTAGAAACTATAGAACTTAAAAAGGAAAGATTTATAAAAGGCAAAGTTAGTATTCTCACAGTACCATCTTTAAAAAGACAAAAAGAGGTAAAAAGAATCAAGAATAAACAGAAAGGTTACAATGTGTTTGAACCTTCCACATCTCAATCTGTAACTGGTCCAGACAATAATATGCCAAATGATAAATCTAAAGGCATAAAACCAGTAACAAAGGAGTTAAAAAGATCTCAGTCTGTGAGATCTATCTGTCAGTCTGGAAAAATCAATTTTCAGTCTGGCAAACTTAACTCCAAATCTGTTTGTGTTAACACTCAGTCTGACTCTAAAAAGTCAAATCTTAACAACCAGACTGAGACCATTAAGCTGCTTAGTGAAAACTTAATGAAGTTAACCACAGATTTTAAAACATTTGTTGAGTCAAAACAAGAGTTTAACAGAGGATCTAGTGCAAATAATAACCCAAAATCCAAAAGGACCATTATGTTGAACAGAAAATGTTACAACTGTGGAAATCTGGGACATGAAGGTATTAAATGCACAAAGTCCTTTCTTAAACAGCCAAAGGCTGCTTTGATCAAACAAATGTCATCTACAAACAACAAAATCAAAAATAGAGAGGTTATAAGTCAACTTCATAGACTTAGCACCAAAACTGCTAAAGAATTGACTCCAACCAACTCTAAAGAACCCATCAAAAGATGGGTTCCCAAAAGTAACTAATCGATTTTGTTTGTCTTGTGCAGGGTAACAGCATATGGTACCTAGACAGTGGATGCTCAAGACACATGACAGGTTCCTTGAAGAATCTGTTAGAGTTTGTAGAAGAAGAAGGACCTTCTGTCAAATATGGTGACAACTTTGTTGCCAAGATAAAAGGTTATGGTGTGGTGAAGGCTGGCAACATCAGAATAACAAAGGTGGCCTATGTTGAGGGATTAAAGCATAATATGCTTAGTGCTAGCCAGATTTGTGATGATGATGGTGAAATCAGAATCAAAAAGAAGGCTGCTGTTATCTATAATTCCAAAGGCAAACCTATATTAGTTGCCAAAAGAGAAAGAGATATTTATCTCTTGGATCTTTCTTCTGTAGACAATAATGTAGAGACTTGTCTCTATACTCAGTCTGTGCCAGAACTAAGCTGGCTATGGCATAGGAGGTTATCCCACCTGAACTTTAAAAATATTAACCTCCTGTCAAAGAAGAAACTGGTTAGAGGTCTGCCTGATGTTACATTTGCAAAAGACAAACTTTGTCCTGCATGTACACTAGGGAAACAGACCAAGAACCATTTTCCATCCAAATTGTTAGCTACAATTGATCAACCACTGCATATGCTCCATATGGATCTGTTTGGACCCATGAGCATTAGCAGTTTGGGTGGAAAGAAGTATACACTTGTGGTTGTGGATGAATACACAAGGTATACTTGGGTCATCTTTCTTAAGGATAAAAGTGATGCTCCTGAAGAGATTATTAATCTAATCAAAAGGGAAGAATTGCAGAAAGATGCACCTGTCAAGCAACTCAGGAGTGACCATGGTACAGAATTTAAGAATTCTACTCTCATTGAATTCTGTACTGACAAAGGCATTATTCAAAACTTTGCCTCTGTCAGAACTCCTCAACAAAATGGTGTTGCTGAGAGAAGAAATCGTACACTCATAGAAGCTGCAAGAACCATGTTATGCCACGGTCAAATGAAGATTTATTTTTGGGCAGAAGCAGTCAATACTGCCTGTTATACCCAAAATAGATCTATTTTGGTCAAAAGGCATGGCAAAACTGCATATGAGCTGTATCACAAGAAGGTTCCAACCATCCATTACTTCCAGACCTTTGGAAATAAATGCTACATTCTCAATCAAAGAGATCAATTAGCAAAGATGGAACCTAAGTCTGATGAAGGAATGTTTGTAGGCTATTCATCTATTTCAAAGGCCTACAGAGTCTACAACAACAGAAGGAACAAAATTGAAGAAACCATCAATGTCACCTTTGATGCTTCCTCTGCTAATGATGAACATGTTTCTCAGTCTAATGTTCATTTATTGGAAGATTTATCTGTTGTGGGATCTGACTCTCAAATCCCAGTTGTTGCTAACCAACAACAGGACTCTGAAAGTGATAATGAAGATGCTCAACCTGCTCATTCAATGACAGTACCTTCATCAACAGAAGATGAATCTGTGTCCAGAGATTCAAATTCTTCTGATACATGTGTTCAGTCTGGTAGTTTTCAGTTTGTGAACTCTACGGACTCAGACTTGCCCTATGTAGAAGATAATGAAGAACTCAGTTCTGCTATTCTTCCACCAAATGAGAATGATTTACCATTCAATGATGAATCACTTCTAGGAGTCAAAGAACATAAGTATCATCCAATTACAGAAATAATTGGAGATTATGTTTCTGGTGTACAAACAAGAGCTCAAGTATCAAGCTCACCTACTGCAAATTTCTGTTACTTCACAAACTTCCTGTCAATCATTGAACCAAAGAAAGCTGAAGAAGCCTTGAAAGATGATGATTGAGTTGAAGCAATGCAGGAAGAGTTAACAGAATTTGACAGAAACAATGTTTGGACCCTAGTTCCTGCTCCAAAAGGGAAAACCATTATTGGAACTAAATGGGTTTACAGAAACAAGATGGACAAAGATGGAGTGATAATAAGGAACAAAGCAAGGCTAGTTGCTCAAGGCTACAAGCAGGAAGAAGGCATTGATTATGATGAAACCTTTGCCCCTGTAGCCAGAATTGAAGCAATTCGGTTATTCTTGGCATATGCTGCATTCAAGGACTTCAAAGTCTATCAAATGGATGTCAAGAGTGCATTTCTAAATGGCAACTTACAGGAGGAAGTTTATGTGAAACAACCTCCAGGTTTTGTAAGTTCCACTTTTCCAAATCATGTCTATAAATTGCAGAAAGCACTATATGGACTAAAACAAGCTCCAAGAGCTTGGTATGACACCTTATCATCCTATCTTCTTAGTAATGACTTTACTAGAGGATCAATTGATAAAACTTTGTTCTTCAAAAGGAACAAGGCAGATGTCATACTAGTCCAAATCTATGTTGATGATATTATATTTGGGTCTACTGATGAAAAATTGTGTAAATGGTTTTCAAACTTAATGTCAAAACAGTATCAAATGTGTATGATGGGTGAATTAACATACTTTCTTGGTCTACAAGTACATCAGAAACCTGATGGTATCTTCATCAACCAAGGTAAATATGTCAATGACCTACTTACTAAATATTCTTTAAAGGACTGTTCAATTATGAAAACACCAATGAGCACTGCAGATAAGTTGGATAAGGATCAGTCTGGTAAGTCAGTCTGTCAAACCACTTATAGAGGTATGATAGGATCTCTACTATACCTCACTGCAAGTAGACCAGATATTATGTTCTCAACATGTTTGTGTGCTAGATATCAATCTGAACCTAAAGAATCGCATCTAAAAGCTGTAAAAAGGATTTTTAGGTACCTAAAAGGTACTCCTAACCTGGGTCTTTGGTATCCCAAAGACTCTGATTTTGATCTAATTGGATATACAGATGCAGATTATGCAGGTTGTAAATTAGACAAGAAAAGCACTTCTGGTGGATGTCAACTGCTAGGTGGCAAACTAGTCAGTTGGTCAAGCAAGAAACAGAATTCTGTTGCTACATCCACTGCAGAAGCAGAATATGTGGCTGCTGGTAGTTGTTGTGCTCAATTGCTATGGATGCAACATCAACTAGCAGACTATGATTTGGTGTTTACAAAAACTCCAATCATGTGTAATAACCAAAGTGCCATTGCCATCACTGAGAATCCTGTATTTCACTCCAGGACAAAGCATATTGAGATCAGACATCACTTTATCAGAGATTGTGCTGAGAAAGGTAAAGTGATTCTCAAATATGTGCCAATAAATGACCAACTAGCAGATATCTTTACTAAACCTCTTAATGAAGATAGATTCTTATATCTGCTTGGTCAACTAGGAATGCTCAACCCCTAGTAAAACCTTGAATCTCTATGATTCAATTCTCAGTCTGTGTCTGCTTTTCAATCTGTATAACTGTATTCTCAGCTACATACAATCAAAAAGCACAGACTAAGAGATATATTTGTACATACTTTATAAGAAAATACCAAAAAGATTTTACAACTTATGTTATTTTCTCTCAGTCTGACTAATTATATGTTTCAGTCTGTGTGACTTCTTCCAGATTAAGCTACACAGACTACCCATATTCATTCAGACTAGACCCTCTATTTTTGTGCTTTATTAATTCATAAGGTTAGTATTTTAGTACTGTTAGTATTAATACTGCTAGTTACTTTTAGTACTGCTGGTTAATACTGATAAGCCTTTTTAATACTGCCCTCATGAATTCGCATTTTAGCACTGTTAGTATTAATACTGCTAGTTACTTTTAGTACTGCTGGGTTAATAATGATATTTTTTAATGATGCTGGTAATGATTGGTACAATTAACACTGTTAATGTAGCAAGATACTACTGTTAGTTAATTTTAGTACTGCTCTCGCAAGTTACTACTGTTAGTTAATTTTAGTACTGCTCTCACAAGTTACTACTGTTAGTTAATTTTAGTACTGCTTTGGCAAGTTACTACTATTAGTTAACTTTAGTACTGCTTTCGCAAGTTACTACTGTTAGTTGATTTTAGTACTGCTTTGGCAAGTTACTACTGTTAGTTAACTTTAGTACTGCTTTCGCAAGTTACCACTGTTAGTTAATTTTAGTACTGCTTTCACAAGTTAGTACTGTTAGCTATATAAATCTGTTACCACTGCCGGCACATTTTTTTTTATTTTTTTTAGTTTTATTTTTTTAAAAAAATAAATAAACAACAATATCTTTGCATTTAATGCTAAAACCATTTTTATGGTAATAATCATTAAAAGTTTTGGCGCTTGTTGTCTATTTATCTGCTCAATACAAAAAGTGCACGTGCTTCAGCGTCACTGTTGCAGAGAAAGGGATAAACCGTCAAGTAGGTCCCATTTAACGGAAATTTAATTTCTTCAAATACCCACTTCTGTTTTCCCCTTTTCTTCTTCACCTGTACTTGCACATCCAAAATTACACAGAGTTTGTAAGCCCTAACCTAAACGCTCAACCATTTTCGAAATCAATCTCACAAATTCTTCATTTAAAATGGCTAATCAATGGGCTTACACGGCACCTGCCAACATCGCTGCGGCTAAACCCTTCAAACAGGGTAAACAGGTAAAACTCTGTATAAATAATCAAGTAGCTACCATTTCCATTCCTGACTCTAAAAAGAATAAAGGGTTTGAGGAACTAACTGCTTTTATGTCTGCTCATCCATTAAGGGGAGCATTCTTTAACACAGTTCCTCAAATATACCCACATTTTTTTAATGGAATGGTGGTATACTTGCTCCTCAAATAGTACCAATACTGCAATTACTGGTACTATTGCTCATGGTAAACGGGCAGTTACCATTGATCAGGAGCTAATTAGGAATGTCTTAGACTTGCCTTTGGGAAATAATTTTGAACTCATTCCAACCAAAGAAGCAGCAAGGGCTTCTCTTACTTTGGTTGGATATACCAAAGAAAAAGGCACCATCTTGATGTCAGGATTCACCCCCAGATGGAAATTTTTAATCTCTGGCATCATTAGAAGTCTAGGAGGAAAATCTGGTAGCACAGGGGAGTTAAATGAGTTTGAAACTCAACTGTTGAGCTCATTCATCACAGGTTTAAACATCAACTTTGCAGAGTTTTATTTTAAAGAACTTTTAAAACTAGTGAATGAGTCACAGAGAATTTTTAATGTACCTTTTATAAGGTTACTCTCCCTGTGCATCCAATCCAGATTAACTGGGTCTGTGTATATGTCTTTCAATAACAAAACTGCAGATATACCCGTACCTGTGCTCACATATAAAGTGTTCAACCATCCAGTTCCACTTTCTGGAGCACCTATCACCGCTGCTATGCAGCAATGGATTGATCACCCATATGTTGCTTCTGCATCTATGGAGGGTGATAGTTCAGGTGATAGTGAGGGTACTGAGACCCAGGCTGTTGAAGATCGTGTGGCTGAAGCAGAGCACACAGACTCCAGGGATACAGACTCAACTCAGTCTGTGCACTTAGAGTCAGACTCAAACATTCCTGAGTCTGTTCCATCTTCAACAGAAGATGCAGGTAGTACTTCTTCTTCATCTGAGGACATGGATATAGATCAACCCTCTTATCCTAGCCCATCCTCACCCACAAAAGAGAGTCACAAACAAACCAACCCAGATGAGTCACCACTCACTCTGGAGGAATCACCAGACTCAACCCCAAAAAGTATAGCACAAGTGGAATCATCATCCATGGAATTGGATGTCAATAGAACACCTTCCAGTGCTGTAGTCCATTCCACTGCAGCTCTGCTAGAGTCTGTGGTGCCAATGGCTACCCAACTGACCCAACCTCCTCCTAGTTTAGTTAGCTTGGATACCCACATTACTGCTACTACACTGACCCCTGTAGTATGCATTGAAGAAGATGCTCCAATCCTGAGCACTACCATCCCCCTCTTTACCCCACTCACAATGGCTGAGCCCATAATGACCACTAGTCCTGTACTAGTTCACATTCCAGTGAGTTCTTTCTTACACCCCTCTGCACAGATCGCCAATACCTGTGACACCCGACACTTTAGGTTAATTGTTAAACCTAGCTGGAAACCTTAATTACTTGTATTTAGTGGATATTAGGCTAAATATCTGTAATTACTTGTATATTTTAATATACACTTACGTGATTATGTGTTGATCTGTAATTACGCGAAACAACCGGACGAGGTCCGACAATCTATACGGCGTTGGTGATACACTTTCATAAATAATGTAAATCTATTTTATAAATTAAATAGTAATTATTTACCCTATATTATTATTGTTAAATAATAATATACGAAAAACCTAAACGTTTTGCTTAAAACGTAACAAGTGCAACAAAAACGCCCGAATCGCGCCCGACACCCGAACGAAACCGACAAATATTTTAAGGATGTCAATAATGTATTTTTAAATATATTGGTCAAATTAAAATAGTGATTTTGTATCAAAAATAAAACACAAAAGATTTAATGTTTACGCGCACGAATAACGTTTTACCAATCGAATAACGTAACACGGGCTTGAGAAAGCAAATGTACAAGCCCAAGGATCCAATTGGGCCGCCCCAACTGAGCCCAAGGCCGGCCCAAGAGGCCCAAATCGGCCCAAGACCTTAGCCCAAGGCCCACCCTATTTAATTATCACTTCCTCCCTCATTTCTCATTTTCACACACAAAAACTCACACTCTTTCTCTCATCTTTTCTCTCCTCTCCTACTCTCTCTCTAAAATCTGCCCATTTTAACACCACCACCACCCAAAAATCCGGCCACCATCACCACCCTCATCATTCACCATACATTCAAGAAGAAATCAAGCCGAAAACGCAAGAAAACGAGCCCTCAACGTCCATCTCTTTGTGCTTTCATCCTCCTCTTTGTAAGAACTTCAAAACTCTTCCAAAATACTTCTATAAACATGTTAAAAGGTTCATATAACAAAGAAATGTCCAAAATATAACATAAAAACGTTTTTCAAGGCTTAAAATGTTGAAGAACAAAACATGCATTTTCGGGCAGAAAAATAGCCCGACTTTGAGAGGCTGTTTCTCCCTCAAAACTTGACCAAAATGGACGATTCAAAAGGCAAAAATTAATTTTAAGAAGTTAACTTTCATTTCCAAGTGGTTTCATGATTTTTAGAGTTCGTTTGATACCCGAAATGATTTTTTACAAAAACATGTGTCCGGGCTGTCAAAAAGGACAGAAATTTCACCTTCTTTGTTTTAATCATAACTCGAGATATACCCATCCAAATGACCTGAAACCAACGCTAAAAGTTCAAAAATTTAGTTAGGTACAAATGTCGTTTAGATAACTTTTTCTGAAAATGTTTAGATTTTGCCCAGAAATCCGATCTTGTTGCATGTATCCGGATTGGTCAATTTCTGACCTTAGGGAACAAACGAAATTTTTAAAAATACTTAGAAGTACCTAAAAATCCTGGAAAATTAATTTAGAGAGCTAACATACTAGGGAATAACAGGGATTTTTCTTGAATTTTCATTTGAACATTTGAAACACGAAATAAATTGTACAAAACCGACATGTTTCAGGCCTCTGTGTCGCAGAAGCCCAGTAGTCTGCGACAAAAGCCTTTGTGTCGCTATAACCCGAATCGTCACATTAGCGACACAAGCCTTTGTGTCGCTATATTCCGAATCGTCACATTAGCGACATCAGTTTTTGTGTCGCTATACACCCGAATCGTCACATTAGCGACACAAGCCTTTGTGTCGCTACAGCACCCGAATCGTCACATTAGCGACACAAGCCTTTGTGTCGCTACAGCACCCGAATCGTCACATTAGCGACACAAGCCTTTGTGTCGCTACAGCACCCGAATCGTCACATTAGCGACACAAGCCTTTGTGTCGCTATAGCACCCGAATCGTCACATTAGCGACACAAGCCTTTGTGTCGCATAATACCTTAGTGTCGCATAACATCTTAGTGTCGCATGTAGTGACACTAGCCCAGTGTCGCTAAAAACACAAAAATCGATACGTTTTCCTTAAAGCAATATAAGCATAAATAAAAATTTTCCGCGCTGACCTGGCAGCTCGACCCCAGCCAGGGGCTCTGTCCCTTGGACCCCGCCAGGGGTTGCCACCCCTTGGACCCCGCTACCAGGGGCGCTGCCCCCGGACCCCCGTCATTAATGGGCTTCGCTCTTGCCACACTGATTAATTACCCATAACTGGAAAGTAGAAATACGCATAACATAATTAATCAAGAGCTGTATTTTCACAAAATATCACCAACGGCCTGTACATGTTTTTCTAAGCACAAACGATAACTGAACAATTGGACATTTCTAATTGTGTGAACTTATTTTAGGTGGACATTAACCCTCCACCTACATGATTAACTTAGGTGGACATTAACCCTCCACCTACATGATTGGCTTAAGTGGACATTAATCCCCACTTATACAATCACTAAAGATGGTCTTTTGAGACATCTACTTACACAGCCTTATACGTTTAGGACGCTAGAAGGTTGCATTCAGAAAACACGCTTTGCTTACTATTTGCTACTTGCTTGCTAATATCAGGTGAGTTTCATAGCCCCTTTTTACTTTTTCTAACAGGGGTGAGAATACATACAACTGCTTTAACACTGCTATTTTCATGTGAACACAAGTACAAAGCTCGATATATTGGTTGCATGAGTTATTTTACTAATCCTGAAAGTCCCCCACATCATAGTTTGTTAGTATCGTTATAGCGTGAATGTTAATGAATAGTACTATTTGGGATTGACTCCCCCCGTCCGGGTTAGTAGCGCTAACTTGTCAAACGGACGCATTATCATTTGTTCTTACGAGTGTTGGATTAGGCACTCGCTGGGAGGCACCCCGATCGTGGCATTTGATTGTGACCCGACACCACAATTAAGCTCGAACTATGAGCTCATGGCAACAATGTACACTATCTTTACATTTTTGTAATACATTACCTATCATTGTTGAATGATGCAAACGGAAATCTTGTGTTCCATACGATGTATATCAACTGTTTACAAACCTATGAACTCACCAACTTTATGTTGACCTTTTAGTATGTATTTCTCAGGTAATCCGCAGCAGTAGGACGCCTTTGGATAGCGTAGCTCGAGTCGCATATATTTTCGAACAACAAGAGATTACATTGCATTTAATATATTTTGTATCATCAATTATATATGTATCTCTACTTATCGGATGCGAACTCCATGGAAATTGTAAAACTATTGCAAACAATTATGTTTAGTGAATATAATTATTTTTCAAACGTCTCATTTAGAGGTCGTTTGCCGAAATCTTGTGTTGTGATATTTGATTTGGTCGGCGCCCCCAACGCAACACCCTACCTTCCGCTGCCACGTGTCTTGGGGGTGCGACAATACCCCAGTCATGTCACAGACTGAGGTACAGATCTCATCTTCTTTGCCTGATGAACTACTATCTTATCACCAGATGGTTAGTGAAGGCATACAAACTTCCACATCAGTTGCCAGTGATACTGTTCCATTACACCAGGGACTGTTTGAGGCAACAGGTGCAACACAATCATTTCCCAGTGATATCTTATCCTATCACCGGATTAGATCTGAGGGAACAACTACACCACTCAATGCCTATGATCGCTTTTCCATGCACAGGACACAGAGTGAGGCAAAGAGTGCAACCCCAAAAGATTCCAGTGATCTTGCTCAGTCTCAACATGAGTCAAGTGAGGAACAAATACCATCACCCAATTCTAACCCTTCCAACCAGACCCAGTCTGTGCCTTCTAGTACACTTAATGATGTTCCTTCTTGCCATCAACAAGTTGTCTGAATGGGTACAGACTGAGTTCAATAATAATAAGAAAGAGCTAAAGAAGATGAAGCATCTAGTCTCTACTATGGTGGATAAAGTGGATATGCTGGAGGAAAAGGTATCCAATAGGTTAGATGAAATGCAGACCACCCTCTCAAACTTAGTAGATGATGTCAAAAAGGGGGAGAAGATGAAGTATGGGTCTGCAGAAGCTAAAACCTCAAAAGATAAAAATTTAAATAATAAATCCTTAGATTTAGGGGGAGATAGCAGTGAGGGAGATGATGGAGATGATGGACCCGAAGGTGCTAGGGTGAAGTCTCAGACTGAAGCTCAGTCTGTGCCACTGACTGAAAATATGAGTGCACAGACTGAGGGGGAGCAAGAAGGATTGCAGGCAGGTGAACATACTGAGATGGTTGCACAGACTCAGGGGGAGTCATCTATTGTCTTACACATAGACCCAATTGCAACTATCTCAGCTCAAGGTCAGATGGAGTTGAAGAGACCAAGGGAAGAAGATGAAGATGTTCAACCACTGCAGATCAAAAGAGCCAGAAAGACAAAAAGAATGGCCAGGAGGATTCCTGAAAGGGATATCTTTGATTCCCAACCAAAGATGAAGGGGATCAAGACCTAGGATCAGTTTGTGAAGTTGACTGAAGAACAGGACACTGATGGTGAAGATGATGATGCCATTAATCCTGATTGCAGTTCTGAGTCTGAGGTATTTAGAAGATCAGATGATGATGAAGATGATGCTACTTTTGGAGGTGTAGATGAAGGTGCCTCAAAAGTCAAGACTGGAGAGTAGAAGTCTGTGCCCTCTGAACCTGCACAGACTGAGACACAGCATCAGACACAGACTCAGAACTCTAAACAACAAGCAGCAAGCACTGATGCTCTAATTATCAGTGCTGAAGCCATTCAAGCTGAAGCCAATCCTGCTAGACCAACCACAACAACCAGAATACTGCCTCCAGGTAGAAGTGAACTTGAAGATAGAATGCAATGGAGAAGTGCTCACCTGATTAGCACTTATCCTGGGTCAAGCTCTACCATGGAAGAAGTTATGGATAAGGGTAAGGGCAAGGAGATTGCCTTATCCAAGCAGGAGAGGTTAAGCAAGATCAAGAAGATGGTGGATGATCATGCTGCTGGCACAAGAAATCCTGAACTGACAAATCTACAGGATGAACTCTTGCAACAAGAAGCTACTGCTCAAGGCATGTCTTTAACTGAATACTTAAATGTACTAACTGAAGAAGAGCAGAAGCTGAAGGAAGCAAGATTTGTTGACATGCTCTCCAAAGAATTAGAAGATGAAGACTGTTCACAGACTCAAACCAGAAGGAGTCAAGTTGAGCAACAAATCAAGGAAGATGAAGAGCTGTCAACAAAGTTACAGAAGATAGAGAGCCTGAAGCCAAAGCTACAAGCCACTTTCCAAAACTCAAAGCTCAAGCAGAAGATTAGAGAATGTCATCTGAACAAGATTGGACAGAAATTGAAGCTAGAGCTAACTTTGACCAAGAGCAAGAAGATGGTATGGGTGGATGAACTGTACACTCTAGGGCTTAAGGAATGGCAATCCATTGCCAATCTTTTGAAGAGTGCAGCTGACAAGGAATTGAAGAAAGAAGTTCTGGATGAGCTATCTTACCTGATTGAGCTAGTTCTCAGTCTGGGGCTCATCTC
The DNA here is from genome assembly GCA_963930675.1 of Gnaphalium uliginosum. Classification (NCBI taxonomy): domain Eukaryota; kingdom Viridiplantae; phylum Streptophyta; class Magnoliopsida; order Asterales; family Asteraceae; genus Gnaphalium; species Gnaphalium uliginosum. The sequence continues at coordinate 33,966,773 of OZ005680.1, read as the reverse complement.
AGAAGAAGAATACAAGTTGTTTTGCATAGCAAACAACTTTGTAATTAAGAAGAAGTCAGCTGGGTTATCCACAGAGAATGAGCAGAGAAGGGAGCATCCTCTACCCAAAGGTATCATTTTCATTGATAGATCATATGTACAGACTGACAGCATTGAAGGTCTGTGCTATAGAGATATCAATGGGATAGAATGCTTCCAGGATCAGAATAGGTTATATGGAGAGTCTCTGCTGCACTGCATTGCCCTGCTGAAGGAATGCAAACATTCTCAAGCCAGACCATTCAGAAGAAGACTGATTAGCTGGTTATTCAACAACCTTTCTCAAATCCGGATGATGATTGGACTTGAAGATATCTACAAAGAAGATCATCCTAGAGTATCAAGAATTTGAAGACAAATCTGATAAGGAAATGGAAACACTGTTGAAGAGGAAAGTGGAAAAGATGAAAGAGATCAAGACTCGGAGAAAGGACTGAAGATTGTTATATTATTTACAATCTTATGTAATAATTGTAATATTTTTGTATACTAACTATGACTTTGACTTTATATATATAATTCTAAGATTCATAAGTTATGTTGTACTTTAGTATTTATTATTTCTCCATTATCTTTTGTAAATAGATTTTGACATCATTAGATAGGGGGAGATTGTTGGGAAAAATAATGATCAAACCTAAGTTATAAATCTGAAGAGTCAAAATCTATCTCAGTTGTATTCAGGAAAAACTTAGTGAATTCCTGAGTCTGTGTTTCTGAGTCTGTGCTACACAGACTGAAGAATTGTTTCTGAGTCTGTGTTGCACAGACTGAAGAATCTCACAGACTGAAAGCCTTGCTCTTCCTGAAGACTTATGAATTCATCATCTGAAGAATGAAGATTGAAGACAAAAGACTTCACAGACTGAAGATCACAGACTGATGATCCCAGATTGAAGATCACAGACTGAGAGCACAGACTGAAGAGAACAGATTGAAGAATGAAAGTACAAGTGTACAGAAGATATTCTTCTCTCCTTAGGCTAGATACAACTGATAAGATGTTTGAGAAAGGTCAAACATCGAACAAAGGTTTTCTTCTTAGCAAAGAAACCTTTTACCTTTTGCTTTTTCTATTTCCAAGAAAAGCAAAAAGGGTAGAGTGCAAAGTTGCCCAAGATGAATGTGTTATCCCTTGGACAACTGATTGAGCTGGGTAATAGAAGTTGATACTCAACTCTATAAATAGCAGCTCAATAGCACTCTTCAAAATATCCAAGTAATTCAAGCTCTCAAAGAAAAATAGTATACAAGACCTTTAAGCTTAGGCTCAAAGCATTACCACACTAACTGTTAAAGTTTTTAGTGATAATTGTATTTTAATATACTAATACTTGGATCGTATTCAAACCATCTGTGTGGGTTTGAATACTTTGTCATCTGTGTGAGACAAACACTTTATTGTGAATAATACTTTGATTCATAATAAACTATGTGTCAAAATTAATCTTGTTTTCCGCCTAGATTAATTTAAACTTGTTTGATATAAGACTTGGATATAAACTAACACGTTAAGATAACTGTTATTTAATCTGTATCTAAGTTTTGGGAACCTTGTGACCCAACATTTTTCAATTTAAGTGTTTCATACTTATTGCACATGTAGGTGTAAAAGTAAGATGAGTGAGTAACTTTACAAATATCATTTGGTCTTTCGTAAGCACCAAAAGAATACGATGTTTTATTTTATTCTTTTATCTTATTAGAAAGTATAAAACAATTAAACATGGCGAACATCAAACATATCCAAAAATTGATAATATAAAATAGCTTAACAAATAAAGAGAATAAACAGTTTAAACTTACAACTTAAAATAGACATACCTTAAGATCCATACCACTAACAATCCGGTTAAATAAATACAATGACTAATGGATTTTTATGGTTCAAAGTACATAAAATTTTACACATTATAGTGTGTATTCAACTGCAAAATTCCCTAATGTATATATTCAATTGAAACTATATATTTGTATATTTTTGCTACATGTATAGATATGTATTTGTAAACTTTATAGATAGAATAGTAAGTTAAAGATATATAATAGACCATTTTAAAATTTGAATACATACAAAAATGACTTTAGAACTCCTTTCTACGTTTGAGTTTAAGCCTCCTTGGAAAATAAAAATACAATTTATCACACTTTTATAATAACTTTGTTGTAATTCAATTTCAAAACTCGATGTATATGTTTCAAAATATAATATCACACCTTTTTTTTTCAAGAAAAATAGAAAATTAAAATTTCATAAAATCGAAAAGAATCCACTTGAATTACATACTAGCATAATGCAAATACAATACCAAGTACAACACTTGAATTCTATTATCGATCTTTTGAAGTTTATAAAAATCTTATACATAACATCCATAAATTAAAAAAAATTGCTATTAAAAATGTTCTTTGTGAATATAAATTTTAATCTTTTATTTCATTAAGATTATATTAACCTCTAATTCATTAATTACCTTAAAAATATGGCTAAATAAAATTCATGATATCGAAAATAAAAATCTCAAAAAGATGTGGCTATAATGCTACTTCTAAAGATTTGATCAGTCCAATGGGTTATGAAACAAAAATACAAATTAAAAGACTTGATATTGAAGGGAAGAATATTTCAGGTAGTCACGTCAGTAACATAATTTATATCTCAATAATGCATTTGATGTCATTCGATAAAACGATTTCGTTCAAGTTTAATCGAAGACATTATCATGTGGCGATATGATTCACAATGACAATTAAAAAAAAATCAAGGACAATGGTTGTCAACCACAAGAATATATTTACAACGACCGTGTTCCCATCATTGGCAGTTTTATGTTGTTGTCTCATGTGTTAAAACGAATAAGACCTAAAAGTTTTTCTTTGTGATAAGGATGGTCTCCATACAAAAATACGACAAATGTGGCGTATAGTGAGGTCTTACAAAGAATTTAAATGTTCCAGTGTATTACAACTTTAGCATTATGATTGCTATTTTATTAATATTCTTTGAACTTTTGATTTAGATATGTATAACAAGAATCTTTTATAGTTTTATATGTTGTTTGACTTACATAGTATGCTTCCATTTACCAATTTACTATTTACACACTCAAATTCATACAAAAAAAATAAGACACCAACTATATGCTATATTACATTTAATTATTGATTTTGAAACTAAAATATATTGTTTTCAAGTCATGCAAAATATTTAGAATTTTATCATACACATTATTTAATTACTTATACAAATTTAATACAAAGTGATCGGCCCATATGTATACACGAGTTTGAGTTCTAGTAATTCAATAACCAGAGAGTCGATTTTGGTCATTTACTTATTTTGTCATTGAATAATCTAATTATTTAAAAAAAATTAATTATTTGATATTACGACGTCAAGTAACATAATCAGATCCAAATACTAGATGTACAGTGGCGGATCCAGGAATTTCAATAGTGGGGGGCAAAATAATTAGATATTAACTATAAAATTTCCCATAATCTAGTAATTATACATTTACAAAACAACATCAAAGATTGCATAAAACTTGCACCCCACTACACAAAACTCTACACAAAATAACACTTAAATTATGTGCAAAACAACAACTAAACGTACATATTGTTGGGTCACAAGGTTCCCAAAACTTAGATACAGATTAAATAACAGTTATCTTAACGTGTTAGTTTATATCCAAGTTTATATCAAACAAGTTTAAATAAATCTAGGCGGAAAACAAGATTAATTTTTACACGGAGTTTATTATGAATCAAAGTATTATTCACAATAAAGTGTTTGTCTCACACAGATGACAAAGTATTCAAACTCACACAGATGATTTGAATACGATCCAAGTATTAGTATATTAAGATACAATTATCACTACAAACTTTAACAGTTAGTGTGGTAATGCTTTGAGCCTAAGCTTAAAGGTCTTGTATACTATTTTGCTTTGAGTGCTTGGATTACTTGGATGCATAGCAGTGCTTTTTGAACTGCTATTTATAGAGCTGGGTGTAACTCTATATTATCCAGTTCATGCAATTGTCCAAGGGATAACAGATTCATCTTGGCCAACTTTACATGCTCCCTTTTTGCTTTTCTTGGAAACAGAAAAAGCAAAAGGTAAAAGGTTTCTTTGCTGAGAAGAAAACCTTTGTTCGATGTTTGACCTTTCTCAAACATCTTATCAGTTGTATCTAGCCTAAGGAAAGAAGAATATCTTCTGTACATTTGTACTTTTATTCTTCAATTTGTGCTCTTCAGTCTGTGCTCATCAGTCTGTGATCTTCAGTCTGTGAACTTCAGTCTGTGAAGCCTTCTGTATTCAATCTTCATTCTTCAGATGATGAATTCATAAGTCTTTTGGAAGAGCATGACTTTCAGTCTGTGCAGCACAGACTTAGAAACAATTCTTCAGTCTGTGTAGCACAGGCTCAGAAACATAGACTCGGGAATTTCACTAAGTTTCCTGAATACAACTAAGTTAGATTTTGACTCCTCAGATTTATAATTTAGGTTTGATCATTGTTTTTCCCAACAATCTCCCCCTATCTGATGATGTCAAAATCTATTTACAAAAGATAATAGAGAAATAATAAATACTAAAGTAAAGCATAACTTATGAATTTAGACTTATATACATAAAGTCAAAGTCATAGTCAGTTTACAAGAATATTACAATTATTACATGAAATTGTAAATCAAAAACTTAACAATCTTCACTTCTTTCTCTGAGCCTTGATCTCTTTCATCTTTTCCACTTTCCTCTTCAACAGTTCTTCCATTTCCTTATCAGATTTGTCTTCAAATTCTTGATACTCTAGGATGATCTTCTTGCTGATATCTTCAAGTCCAATCATCATCCGGATTTGGGAAAGGTTGTTGAATAACCAGCTAATCAGTCTTCTTCTGAATGGTCTGGCTTGAAAATGTTTGCATTCCTTCAGCAGGGCAATGCAGTGCAGCAAAGACTCTCCATATAACCTATTCTTATCCTGGAAGCACTCTATCCCATTGATATCTCTATAGCACAGACCTTCAATGCTGTCAGTCTGTACATATGATCTATCAATGAAAATGATACCTTTGGGTAGAGGATGCTCCCTTCTCTGCTCATTTTCTGTGGAAAACCCAGCTGACTTCTTCTTGATTACAAAGTTGTTTGCTATGCAAAACAACTTGTATTCTTCTTCTGAGATGAGCCCCAAACTGAGAACTAGCTCAATCAGGTAAGATAGCTCATCCAGAACTTCTTTCTTCAGATCCTTGTCAGCTGCACTCTTCAAAAGATTGGTAATGGATTGTCATTCTGTAAGCCCTAGAGTGTACAGTTCATCCACCCATACCGTCTTCTTGCTCTTGGTCAAAGTCAGCTCCAGCTTCAATTTCTGTCCAATCTTGTTCAGATGACATTCTCTAATCTTCTGCTTGAGCTTTGAGTTTTGGAAAGTGGCTTGTAGCTTTGGTTTCAGGCTCTCTATCTTCTGTAACCTTGTTGACAGCTCCTCATCTTCTTTGATTTGTTGCTCAACTTGACTCCTTCTGATTTGGGTCAGTGAACAACTTTCTTCTTGTAATTCTTGAGTGAGCATGTCAACAAATCTTGCTTCCTTCAGCTTCTGCTCTTCAAGTGTTAATACCTCTAGGTATTCATTTAAGGTCATACCTTGAGTAGTAGCTTCTTGTTGCAAGAGTTCATCCTGTAGATTTGTCAGTTCAGGATTTCTTGTTCCAACAGCATGATCATTCACCATCTTCTTGATCTTGCTTAACCTTTCCTGCTTGGATAAGGCAATCTCCTTGCCCTTATCCTTAGCCCTATCTACCTCTTCCAGTGTAGAACTTGACCCTGGATAAGTGCTTATCAGATGAGCACTTCTCCATTGCATTCTGTCTTCAATTTCACTTCTACCTGGAGGCAGTGTTCTGGTTGTTGTGGTTGGTCTAGCAGGATTGGCTTCAGCTTGAATGGCTTTAGCACTGATGATTATTGCATCAGTGCTTGCTGCTGGTTGTTCTGAGCTCTGAGTCTGCGTCTGATGCTGTGTCTCAGTCTGTGCAGGTTCAGAGGGCACAGACTGAGACTCTCCAGTCTTGACTTTTGAGGCTCCTTCACCTACATCTCCAAAAGTAGCATCATCTTCATCATCATCTGATCTTCTGAAAACTTCAGACTGAGAACTGCAGTCAGGATTGATGGCATCATCATCATCACCATCATTGTCCTGTTCTTCTGCCAGTTTTAAGAACTGGTTCCAGGTTTTGATCCCCTTCATTTTTGGTTGGGAATCAAAGACATCCCTTTCAGGAATCCTCCTGGCCATTCTTTTCATCTTTCTGGCTCTCTTGATTAGCAGAGGTTGAACATCTTCTTCTTCTTCTTCCCTTGGTCTCTTCAACTCCATCTGACCTTGGGCTGAGATAGTTGCAATTGGGTCTATGTGTAAGACAATGGATGACTCCCTCTGAGTCTGTGCAACCATCTCAGTGTGTTCACCTAACTGCAATCTCTCTTGCTCCCCCTCAGTCTGTGCACTCATATTTTCAGTTTGTGGCACAAACTGAGCTTCAGTCTGAGACTTCAACCTAGCACCTTCGGGTCCATCATCTCCATCATCTCCCTCACTGCTATCTCCCCCTAAATCTAAGGATTTATTATTTAAATCTTTATCTTTTGAGGTTTTAGCTTCTGCAGACCCATGCTTCATCTTTTCCCCTTTTTTGACATCATCTACTAAGTTTGAGAGGGTGGTCTACATTTCATCTAACCTATTGGATACCTTCTCCTCCAGCATATCCACTTTATCTACCATGGTAGAGACTAGATGCTTAATCTTCTCTAGCTCTTTCTTATTATTATCGAACTCAGTCTGTACCCGTTCAGACAACTTGTTGATGGCAGAAAGCACATCATTAAGTGTACTAGAAGGCACAGACTGGGTCTGGTTGGAAGGGTTAGAATTGGGTGATGGAATATGTTCCTCACTTGACTCATGTTGCAACTGAGCAAGATCACTGGAATCTTTTGGTGTTGCACTCTTTGCCTCACTCTGTGTCCTGTGAATGGAAAAGCGATCATAGGCATTGAGTGGTGTAGTTGTGTTTCCCTCAGATCGAATCCGGTGATAGGATAAGACATCACAGGGAATTGATTGTCTAGCACCTGTTGCCTCAAACAGATCCTGGTGTAATGGAACAGTATCACTGGCAACTGATGTGGAAGTTTGTATGCCCTCACTAACCATCTGGTGATAAGATGGTAGATCATGGAGTAAAGAAGTTGAGATCTGTACCTCAGTCTGTGACATGACTGGGCATTGATGATCTGTGCAGAGGGGTGTAAGGAAAGACTCACTGGAATGTGAACTAGTGCAGGATTAGTGGTCATTATGGGCTCAGCCATTGTGAGTGGGGTAAAGAAGGGGGTGATAGTGCTCAGGACTGGAGCATCTTCTTCAATGCATACTACAGGGGTCAGTGTAGCAGCAGTAATGTGGGTATCCAAGCTGACTAATCTAGGTGTAGGTTGGGTCAGTTGGGTAGCCATTGGCACCACAGACTCTAGCAGAGCTGCAGTGGAATGGACTACAGCACTGGAAGGTGTTCTATTGACATCCAATTCCATGGATGATGATTCCACTTATGCTATACATTTTGGGGTTGAGTCTGGTGATTCCTCCAGAGTGAGTGGTGACTCATCTGGGTTGGTTTGTTTGTGACTCTCTTTTGTGGGTGAGGATGGGCTAGGATAAGAAGGTTGATCTATATCCATGTCCTCAGATGAAGAAGAAGTACTACATGCATCTTCTGTAGAACATGGAACAGACTCAGGAATGTTTGAGTCTGACTCCAAGTGCACAGACTGAGTTGAGTCTGTGTCCCTGGAGTCTGTGTGCTATGCTTCAGCCACACGATCTTAAACAGCATGGGTCTCAGTACCCTCACTATCACCTGAATAATCACCCTCCATAGATGCAGAAGCAACATATGGGTGATCTATCCATTGCTGCATAGCAGCAGTGATAGGTGCTCCAGAAAGTGGAACCGGATGGTTAAACACTTTATAGGTGAGCACTGGTACTGGTATATCTGCAGATTTGTTAGTGAAAGACATATACACAGACCCAGATAATCTGGATTGGATGCATAGGGAGAGTAGCCTTATAAAAGGTACATTAAAAATTCTCTGTGACTCATTCACTAGTTTTAAAAGTTCTTTAAAATACAATTCTGCAAAGTTAATGTTTAAACCAGTGATGAATGAGCTCAACAGTTGAGTTTCAAACTCATTTAGCTCCCCTGTGCTGCTAGATTTACCTCCTAGACTTCTAATGATGCCAGAAATTAAAAATTTCCATTTGGGGGTGAATCCTGACATCAAAATTGTGCCTTTTTCTTTGGTATATCCAACCAAAGTAAGAGAAGCCCTTGCTGCTTCTTTGGTTGGAATGGGTTCAAATATTTTTCCCAAGGGCAAGTCTAAGACATTCCTAATTAGCTCATGATCAATGGTAACTGCCCGTTTACCATGATCAATAGTACCAGTAATTGCAGTATTGGTACTATTTGAGGAGCAAGTATACCACCATTCCATTAAAAAATGTGGGTATATTTGAAAAACTGTGTTAAAGAATTCTCTCCTTAATGGATGAGCAGACATAAAAGCAGTTAGTTCCTCAAACCCTTTATTCTTTTTAGAATCATGAATGGAAATGGTAGCTACTTGATTATTTATACAGAGTCTTGCCTGTTTCCCTTGTTTGAAGGGTTTAGCCGCAGCGATGTTGGCAGGTGCCGTGTAAGCCCATTGATCAACCATTTTGTGAAAAGATTAAATCTTGAAGTTTAATGTGAAAATGGAAGAACGATTTAGGGTTTACAAACTCTGTTTATTTTTGGTGTGTAAGTACAAGTGAAGAAAAAGAGAGGAGACCGGAAATGGGTATTTAACGAAATTAAATTTCCGTTAAACGGGACCCACTAATGATTATCCCTTTTACTGTAGCAATGAGGCTTAGGCACGTGCACCTTTTTGTAATGAGCAGATAAAAGAACAACAAGCGCCAAAAATTTTAATGATTATTACCATAAAGATGGTATTTACGAGACTGAAAATTGATTTTTCCAGACTAACAGTTAGATCTCACAGACTGAGATCTTTTTAACTCCCTGGTTGCTGGTTTTATGCCTTTAAATTTGACTTTTGACATATTTTTGTCTGGACCAGCTACAGACTTAGATGTGAAAGGTTCAAACATCTTGCAACCTTTCTGTCTATCCTTAATTCCTTTTACCTCTTTTTGTCTATTTGAAGATTGTACTGTGAGAATACTAACTTTGCCTTTTACAAATCTTTTCTTTTCAAGTTCTATAGTTTCTAAAGATTCATTAGTGATTATAAGTTCAGGCAATTCAGATTGAGAAGTTTCACAGACTGAGATTTTTGAGTCTGTGTCTTCAGAGTCTGGCTCTGTCTCATATACTAGTTCTTTAGTAACTATTTTTGGTCTTACAAAACCATTTGTCAATATAACTTTATCTCCCACAGTATGACTAAAAGTATGAGGTAAAATTTCAGGTACAAATATAGTAGGTTTTGAGTTCATTTCTCAAAGTAAATGGCTTTTAAGATCAAACTCATCACCTATGACCGCTTGTATCTGAGCTGAAATCTGTTTGGATAAACAGTCCACATTTTTAAGTGATGAAATACACCAAGATTTACAGATTTTCTCATAATGATTAGCTTTCTTTTTATAAGCTTCTTTTTCCAGTCTGACCTTTTTGAGAATATCATATTGAGCATCAAGCTCAAGTTTATACTGCTTATTTTGGTTTATTTCATTCACTTTTGATTGTAGATCCTTTTGAACTTGACTGAGTTTTGCTTTTAAATCTTGTATTTCCTCAAGTCTTTTTAAAAAGTCCACATAGATGTGTTCAAACATTTTTTGTTTTTCTGCATCACTATAGTAAAGTTTAAAATGATTTACATTGTAAGCAGATCCTCTGTCTCAATCTGAATGAACACAAGCTCTTTCTGCAAATTTGACATCTTTGTCAAACTGGCTCTCTGTGTTAGCCATTAAGCACATATCCTCATCATCCTCAGATGATAAAGATTCTTCATCAACCCATTGTTCAACAACCAAAGCTTTCTCTAGTTTCTTTGGTTGTTGTTTCTCCCCAATTTTCTTGGAGTTGAAGTACTTTCTTTTGTACATCTTGGCCTTTTCTGCCCACTTATCAGAACTTGAAGATTCTGCAATCTTCACTCTGCAGTCAGCAGAAATATGACCAATTTGCCCACATTTATAGCAAGTAGCTTTCTTAGGATCAAAAGTTGGCCTTCCTTTTGAACCTTTGAATCTTGCTTTTTCTAACCTTTGGGCTAGTAATGCCATTTCAGCTTCTATAGACTCAGTTTCATCATCTAATTCATAGTCTGTAAGAGTTAGATGGTAATCTGCTCTAGAGAAAAGTTTTCTATTTTTTCTTGTTGTTGCAACAAGGGCAGCAGATGGATCCTTTGCAATTCTTTTGGCATTTAGATATTTTCTGGCTTTGGTTTCTTCAAAATTTAGCAAAAGTCCAAACAAGCCATATAGATCATATGTCTCCAATTTTTCACTTACAACTAATGAAGTAATGACTTCAGAAAAAATGTTTGGAATGACATCAACAAATTTTGTACAGATTTCAAACTGTCCTTTGATGATATTATACCTTTCGAGATCATTGATTAAGATCTGAAATCTGGTATGAATATCAGTTAATGACTCATCTTGACCAGCAGAGAAGTTCTCATAATTTCTTATGAGATTCTTCTTCTTTTAGGATTGTACTAAACTTACTCCATCATATTGGTCAGTTAGCATATCCCATATGGCTTTAGCAGTTTTACAGCCAGATATCTTAGCAAAGATAGGCTCAGTAACTGCATTGCCCAGAATGGATTTGGCCATAAAGTCTAATGCATATAGTTGCCTGTCTAGATCAGTCCAGGTACTTTTGGCAGCCTCAACAAATTTTTCAGGTGTCAAAATAATACCATTTGCATCTAAAGTTGCAGGAACTATTCTACTAGGAATAATGGGTCCTTCCTGAATGACTCTAAGCATTTCATCATGAATGCTAGCAAGAAACCATTCAGCTTTCAATTTCCAGTGGGTAAAATTTACACCATTGAAGATTGGAATTCCCTTCCCAGCCATAGCAATAGAAGAAGTCATTTTTCAAGGAAGAAAATGTAGAGAAAATGGGTTTTGAAGATAGTTTGATAAAACTGGGTTCCTTTCGATCGTTAAAGATATAATTAATATATAAATCTTTATTTGCTCTGATACCAGTTGTTAGGTCTTGAAGGTCCCAAAACTTAGATACAGATTAAATAACAAGTATTTAATATATTAGTTTATATCTAAGTTATATCAAACAAGTTAATTAATCAAAGCGGAAAACAAGATTAATTGAGGCACAAAATATATTATGAATTAAAGTTTTATTCACAATAAATGGTTTGTCTTACAAGTAAGACGAAGTATTCAAACACACACAGATTGTTTGAATACGATCCAAGTAGTATACTATGATACAATTATCACTACAAACTTAACAGTAAGTGTGGTAATGCTTTTAGCCTAAGCTTAAAGGTCTTGTATACTAATTGTCTTGGATACTACTTGGTGGTGCTTTTGAGCTGCTATTTATAGAGTTGAGTATCAACTCTATATTAACCAGCTCAGTTAGTTGTCCAAGGGATAACAGATTCATCTTGGGCAACTTTGCACTCTTTCCTTTTTGCTTTTCTTGAAAATAGAAAAAGCAAAAGGTAAAAGGTTTCTTTGCTGAAAAAGAAAACCTTTCTCCAACGTTTGACTTTACTCAAACATCTTTTCAGTTGTACCGTAGCCTAGGGAAAGAAGAACTTCTTTTGTACGATTGTACTTTCATTCTTCAATCTGTGCTCTTCAGTCTGTGCTCATCAGTCTGTGATCTTCAATCTGTGATCATCAGTCTGTGATCTTCAGTCTGTGAAATCTTCTGTCTTCAATCTTCATTCTTCAGATGATGAATTCATAAGTCTTCAAGCAGAGCACGGCTTTCGGTCTGTGAGATTTCTTCAGTCTGTGAAGCACAGACTCAGAATACTTCTTTAGTCTGTGAAGCACAGACTCAGAAACACAGACTCGGGAATTCACTAAGTTTATCCTGAATACCACTAAGTTAGATTTTAACTCTTCAGATTTATAACTTAGGTTTGATCATTGTTTTTCCCAACACCATTCTTAAACAACCAAAGACTGCTTTAACCAAACAAATGTCAACTACAAACGACAAAGTCAAACCTAGAGAGGTTAAAAGTCAACTTTACAAGCTTGATTCAAACAAAGCTGCTAAAAAAATGACTTCAACCAACTCTAAAGAACCCATCAAAAGATGGGTTCCCTAAAGTAACTAATTGATTTTGTCTGTCTTGTGTAGGGTAATAGAAAATGGTACCTAGACAGTGGATGCTCAAGACACATGACAGGTTCTTTGAAGAATCTGTCAGAGTTTGTAGAAGAAGAAGGACCTTCTGTCAAATATGGTGACAACTCTGTTGCCAAGATAAAAGGTTATGGTGTGGTGAAGGCTGGCAACATCAGAATAACAAAGGTGGCCTATGTTGAGGGATTAATGCATAATATGCTTAGTGCTAGCCAGATTTGTGATGATGATGGTGAAATCAGAATCAAAAAGAAGGCTGCTGTTATCTATAATTCCAAAGGCAAACCTATATTAGTTGCCAAAAGAGAAAGAGATATTTATCTCTTGGATCTTTCTTCTGTAGACAATAATGTAGAGACTTGTCTCTATACTCAGTCTGTGCCAGAACTAAGCTGGCTATGGCATAGGAGGTTATCCCACCTGAACTTCAAAAATATTAACCTCCTGTCAAAGAAGAAACTGGTTAGAGGTCTACCTGATGTTACATTTGCAAAAGACAAACTTTGTCCTGCATGTACACTAGGGAAACAGACCAAGAACCATTTTCCATCCAAATTGTTAGCTACAATTGATCAACCACTGCATATGCTCCATATGGATCTATTTGGACCCATGAGCGTTGGCAGTTTGGGTGGAAAGAAGTATACACTTGTGGTTGTGGATGAATACACAAGGTATACTTGGGTTATCTTTCTTAAGGTAAAAAAGTGATGCTCCTGATGAGATTATTAATCTAATCAAGAGGGAAGAATTGCAGAAAGATGCACCTGTACTGACAAAGGCATTATTCAAAACTTTGCCTCTGTCAGAACTCCTCAACAAAATGGTGTTGCTGAGAGAAGAAATCGTACACTCATAGAAGCTGCAAGAACCATGTTATGCCACGGTCAAATGAAGATTTATTTTTGGGCAGAAGCAGTCAATACTGCCTGTTATACCCAAAATAGATCCATTTTGGTCAAAAGGCATGGCAAAACTGCATATGAGTTGTATCGTAAGAAGGTTCCAACCATCTATTATTTCCAGACCTTTGGAAGTAAACCAAGGTTACAAGCAGGAAGAAGGCATTGATTATGATGAAACATTTGCTCCTGTAACCAGAATTGAAGCAATAAGGTTATTCTTGGCATATGCTGCTTTCAAGGACTTTAAAGTTTATCAAATGGATGTCAAGAGCGCATTTCTGAATGGTAACTTACAGGAGGAAGTCTACGTGAAACAACCTCCAGGTTTTGTAAGTTCAACTTTTTCAAATCATGTCTATAAATTGAAGAAAACACTGTATGGACTAAAACAAGCTCCAAGAGCTTGGTATGACACTTTATCATCTTATCTTCTAAGTAATAACTTTACTAGAGGATCAATTGATAAAACTTTGTTCTTCAAAAGAACAAGGCAGATGTCATACTAGTCCAAATATATGTTGATGATATCATATTTGGGTCTACTGATGAAAAATTATGCAAATGGTTTTCAAATTTAATGTCAAAACAATACCAAATGAGTATGATGGGTGAATTAACATACTTTCTTGGTCTGCAAGTACATCAGAAATCTGATGGAATCTTCATCAACCAAGGTAAATATGTTAATGACCTACTCACTAAATACTTTTTAAAAGACTGTTCAACAATGAAAACACCAATGAGCACTCCAGATAAGTTGGATAATGATCAGTTTGGCAAGTCAGTCTGTCAAACCACTTATAGAGGTATGATAGGATCCCTACTATATCTCGCTACAAGTAGACCAGACATCATGTTCTCAACATGTTTATGTGCTAGATATCAATCTGAACCTAAAGAATCACATCTTAAAGCTGTAAAAAGGATTTTTAGGTACCTAAAAGGTACTCCTAACCTGGGTCTTTGGTATCCCAAAGACTCCGGTTTTGATCTAATCGGTTATACAGATGCAGATTATGCAGGTTGCAAATTAGACAGGAAAAGCACTTCTGGTGGATGTCAACTACTAGGTGGAAAGCTAGTCAGTTGGTCAAGCAAGAAACAGAACTCTGTTGCTACATCCACTGCAGAAGCAGAATATGTAGCTGCTGGTAGTTGCTGTGCCCAATTGCTGTGGATGCAACAACAGCTAGAAGACTATGATTTGCAGTTCATTAGAACTCCAATCACGTGTGATAACCAAAGTGCCATTGCCATCACTGAGAATCCTGTATTTCACTCCAGGACAAAGCATATTGAGATCAGACATCACTTTATCAGAGATTGTGCTGAGAAAGGTAAAGTGATTCTCAAATATGTGCCAACAAATGACCAACTAGCAGATATCTTTACTAAACCCTTAAATGAAGTTAGATTTCTATATCTGCTTGGTCAACTAGGAATGCTCAACCCCTAGTAAAACCTTTGAATCTGTGTGATTCAACTCTCAGTCTGTGCCTGCTTTTCAATCTGTATGTCTATACCCTCAGATACATACAACCAAAAAGCACAGACTAAGAGATATGTTGTAAATAACTTAAAGAAAATACCAAAAAGATTTTACAATTTTGTTATTTTCTCTCAGTCAGTCTTTTATATGGTTCAGTCTGTGTGACGTCATCCAGACTCACTACGCAGACTAACAATATACACTCAGACTGAGCTCTTTTTATTTTTCTTTTTATTTTTAATTTTATTTTTATTTTTATTTTTATTTTATTAATAAAAATAAATAAACAACAATATCTTTGCATTTAATGCTAAAACCATTTTTATGGTAATAATCATTAAAAGTTTTGGCGCTTGTTGTCTATTTATCTGTTCAATACATAAAGTGCACGTGCCTTAACTTTACTGTTACAGAGAAAGGGATAAACTGTCAAGTGGGTCCCATTTAACGGAAATTTAATTTTTTCAAATACCCACTTCTGTTTTCCTCCTTTTTCTTCACCTGTACTTGCACACCCAAAAATACACAGAGTTTGTAAGCCCTAACCTAAATCGCTCAACCATTTTCGAAATCAATCTCAAAAATTCTTCATTTAAAATGGCTGATCAATGGGTTTACACTGCACCTGCCAACATCCCTGCGGCTAAACCCTTTAAACAGGGTAAACAGGTAAAACTCTGTATAAATAACCAAGTTGCTACCATTTCCATCCCTGATTCTAAAAAGAATCAAGGATTTAAGGAGTTGATAAACTTTATGTCTGCTCATCCTTTACGGCGAGCATTTTTTAACACAATTCCTCAAATATATCATGATTTTCTTATGAAATGGTGGTATACTTGCTCTTCAAATGGTACCAATACTGCAATTACTAGTACTATTGATCATGGTAAACGGGCAGTTACCATTGATCAAGAGCTAATTAGGAATGTCTTAGACTTGCCCTTGGGAAATGATTTTGAACCCATTCCAACCAAAGAAGCAGCAAGGGCTTCTCTTACTTTGGTTGGATATACCAAAGAAAAAGGCACAATCTTGATGTCAGGATTCACCCCCAAATGGAAATTTTTAATTTCTGGCATCATTAGAAGTCTAGGAGGTAAATCTAGCAGCACAGGGGAGCTAAATGAGTTTGAAACTCAACTGTTGAGCTCATTCATCACTGGTTTAAACATCAACTTTGCAGAATTGTATTTTAAAGAACTTTTAAAACTAGTGAATGAGTCACAGAGAATTTTTAATGTACCTTTTATAAGGCTACTCTCCCTGTGCATCCAATCCAGATTATCTGGGTCTGTGTATATGTCTTTCACTAACAAATCTGCAGATATACCAGTACCAGTGCTCACCTATAAAGTGTTTAACCATCCGGTTCCACTTTCTGGAGCACCTATCACTGCTGCTATGCAGCAATGGATAGATCACCCATATGTTGCTTCTGCATCTATGGAGGGTGATTATTCAGCTGATAGTGAGGGTACTGAGACCCATGCTGTTTAAGATCGTGTGGCTGAAGCAAAGCACACAGACTCCAGGGACACAGACTCAACTCAGTCTGTGCACTTGGAGTCAGACTCAAACATTCCTGAGTCTGTTCCATGTTCTACAGAAGATGCATGTAGTACTTCTTCTTCATCTGAGGACATGGATATAGATCAACCTTCTTATCCTAGCCCATCCTCACCCACAAAAGAGAGTCACAAACAAACCAACCCAGATGAGTCACCACTCACTCTGGAGGAATCACCAGACTCAACCCCAAAAAGTATAGCACAAGTGGAAACATCATCCATGGAATTGGATGTCAAAAGAACACCTTCCAGTGTTGTAGACCATTTCATTACAGCTCTACTAGAATCTGTGGTGCCTATGGCTACGACCCAACCTGAACCTAGATTAGTCAGCTTGGATACCCACATTATTACTGCTACACTGACCCCTGTAGTATGCATTGAAGAAGATGCTCCAGTCCTGAGCACTATCACCCCCTTCTTTACCCCACTCACAATGGCTGAACCCATAATGACCACTAATCCTGCACTAGTTCACATTCGAGTGAGTCTTTCCTTACACCCCTCTGCACAGATCGTCAATGCCCAGTCATGTCACAGACTGAGGTACAGATCTCAACTTCTTTACTCCATGATCTACCATCTTATCACCAGATGGTTAGTGAGGGCATACAAACTTCCACATCAGTTGCCAGTGATACTGTTCCATTACACCAGGATCTGTTTGAGGCAACAGGTGCTAGACAATCAATTCCCAGTGATGTCTTATCCTATCACTGGATTCGATCTGAGGGAAACACAACTACACCACTCAATGCCTATGATCGCTTTTCCATTCACAGGACACAGAGTGAGGCAAAGAGTGCAACACCAAAAGATTCCAGTGATCTTGCTCAGTTGCAACATGAGTCAAGTGAGGAACATATTCCATCACCCAATTCTAACCCTTCCAACCAGACCCAGTCTGTGCCTTCTAGTACACTTAATGATGTGCTTTCTGCCATCAACAAGTTGTCTGAACGGGTACAGACTGAGTTCGATAATAATAAGAAAGAGCTAGAGAAGATGAAGCATCTAGTCTCTACCATGGTGGATAGAGTGGATATGTTGGAGCATAAGGTATCCAATAGGTTAGATGAAATGCAGACCACCCTCTCAAGCTTAGCTACTGATGTCAAAAAGGGGGAGAAAATGAAGTTTGGGTCTGCAGAAGCTAAAACCCCAAAAGATAATTCATTAAATAATAAATCCTTAGATTTATGGGGAGATAGCAGTGAGGGAGATGATGGAAATGATGGAGATGATGGACCCGAAAGTGCTAGGGTGAAGTCTCAGACTGAAGCTCAATCTGTGCCACAGACTGAAAATATGAGTGCACAGACTGAGGGGGAGTCAGAAGGATTGCAGGTAGGTGAACACACTGAGATGGTTGCACAGACTCAGGGGGAGTCAGCTATTGTCTTACACATAGACCTAATAATAACTATCTCAGACCTAGGTCAGATGGAGTTGAAAAGAACAAAGGAAGAAGAAGATGAAGATGTTCAACCTCTGCGAATCAAAAGAGCCAGGAAAGTAAAAAGGATGTCCAAGAGGCTTCCTGAAAGGGATATCTTTGATTCCCACCCAAAGATGAAGGGGATCAAGACCTGGGATCAATTTGTGAAGCTGGCAGAAGAACAGGACATTGATGGTGAAGATGATGATGCCATCAATCCTGATTGCAGTTCTGAGTCTGAGGTATTTAGAAGATCAGATGATGATGAAGATGATGCTACTTTTGGAGGTGTAGATGAAGGTGCCTCAAAAGTCAAGACTGGAGAGTCTAAGTCTGTGCCCTCTGAACCTGCACAGACTGAGACACAGCATCCATCACAGACTCAGAGCTCAAAGCAACATGCAGCAAGCATTGATACTCCAATCATCAGTGTTGAAGCCATCCAAGTTGAAGCTAATCCTGCAAGACCAACCACAACAACCAGAATACTGCCTCCAGGTAAAAGTGAACTTGAAGACAGAATGCAATGGAGAAGTGCTCATCTGATAAGCACATATCCTGGGTCGAGTTTTACTTTGGAAGAAGTGATATGGTTAAGGGTAAGGGCAAGGAGATTGTCTTATCCAAGCAGGAAAGGTTAAGCAAGATCAAGAAGATGGTGGATGATCATGCTGCTGGAACAAGAAATCCTGAACTGTCAAATCTACAGGATGAACTCTTGCAACAAGAAGCTACTGCTCAAGGTATGACTCTTACTGAATACTTAAATGTATTATCTGAAGAAGAGCAGAAGCTGAAGGAAGCAAGATTTGTTGACATGCTCTCAAAAGAATTAGAAGATGAAAGTGGTTCACAGACTCAAACCAAAAGGAGTCAAGTTGAGCAACAAATCAAAGAAGATGAAGAGCTGTCAAAAAGATTACAGAAGATAGAGAGCCTAAAAGCATTGCTATAATCCACTTTCAGAAAGTCAAAGCTCAAGCAGAGGATTAAAGACTGTCATCTGAATAAGATTGGACAGAGATTAAAGCTGGAGTTGACTTTAACCAAGAGCAAGAAAATGGTATGGGTAGATGACCTATACACTCTAGGGCTTAAAGAATGGCAATCCATTGCTAATCTTTTGAAGAGTGCAGCTGACAAAGAGTTGAAGAAAGAAGTTCTGGATGAGCTATCTTACCTGATTGAGTTAACTCTCAGTTTGGGGCTCATTTCAGAAGAAGAATACAAGTTGTTCTGCATAGCAAACAACTTTGTAATAAAGAAGAAGTCGGCTGGTTTATCTACAGAGAATGAGCAGAGAAAGGAGCATCCTCTACTAAAAGGTATCGTCTTTATCGATAGATCCTATGTCCAGACTGACAATATTGAAGGTCTGTGCTACAGAGATATCAATGGGATAGAGTGCTTCCAGGATCAAAGTAGACTGTATGGAGAGTCTCTGCTACATTGCATTGCCCTGCTGAAGGAATGCAAACATTCTCAAGCCAAACCATTTAGAAGAAGGCTGATTAGCTGGTTATTCAACAACCTTTCCAAGATCAGGATGATGATTGGGTTTGAAGACATCTGCAAGAAGATCGTCCTGGAATATCAAGATTTTGAAGAAAAATTTGATAAGGAAATGGAAGTATTGTTGAAGTGGAAAGTGGAAAAGATCAAAGAGATCAGGGCTCAGAGAAAAGATTGAAGATTGTTAAATTTATGTTATTTACAATCTTATGTAATATTTGTAATATTTTTGTGAACTAACTATGATTTTGACTTTATGTATATAAGTCTTGATTCAGATGTTATGTCTCACTTTAGTATTTATTATTTCTCTATTATCTTTTGTAAATAGATTTTGACATCATCAGATAGGGGGAGATTGTTGGGAAAAACAATGATCAAACCTAAGTTATAAATCTGAAGAGTCAAAATCTAACTTAGTTGTATTCAGGAAAAACTTAGTGAATTCCTAAGTCTGTGTTTGTCGCACTCCCAAGACGCATGGCAGCGGAAAGTATGAGGTGTCAAGGGGGCGCCGACCAAATCAAATATCACAACACAAGATTTCAGCAAACGACCTCTAAATGAGACGTTTGAAAAATGTTTATATTCGCAAAACATAATTGTTTTCAGTAGTCTTACAAATTCCATGGAGTTCGCATCCGATAAGTAGAGATACATAAGTGATGATAATACAAAATATATTAAATGCAATGTAATCTCTTGTTGTTCGTAAATATATGCGACTCGAGCTACGCTATCCAAAGGCGTCCTACTGCTGCGGGTTACCTGAGAAATACATACTAAAAGGGTCAACATAAAGTTGGTGAGTTCATAGGTTTGTAAACAGTTGTTATCAGTATGATCCACAAGATTTCAAGTTGTATCATTCAAAAATGATAGTTTAAAAAGTATCGCCTACAACGATAAAAGTATTGCACGAATGCAATATGTGTATACCATTTGCCATGAGTCTCATAGTTCAAGCTTAACGTTGTTTGCCTCCGGTAAGTGTATAATCCGGTACACTTCTAATTCAAAAATAAAATTGCGTCCGTGGGTTGACTAGCGCGACTAGTCCGGACGGGGTTTGTCAAACCCCGATAGATCTATCCAATAATATTCACACACAAATTTTAACGAACTATGATGGGTAGAGGACTTTAGTGGATTAAATCGGGTCTCATGCAATCCGTATAAAAAGTTGTTATTAGTACTTGTGATCATAAAAGCAGTTTCTATAAAACAGTTGTATGTATTCTCACCCCAGTTAGAAAACAGTAAAAAGGGGCTATGAAACTCACCTGAGTTTAGCAAGTAGCAAGCAATAATCAAATAGCAAGCAATGTGTCCCAAGTTGCAACCTTCTAACGTCCTAAACGTATAAGGTTGTGTAAGTAGATGTCTCAAAAGACCATCTATGTAAGTGGATGGTTTATGTCCACTTAAGCCAATCATGTAGGTGGAGGGTTAATGTCCACCTAAGTAAATCATGTAGGTGGAGGGTCAATGTCCACCTATGCTAGTTCACTCAATTAGAAATGTCCCATTGTTCGGTTATCGTCTGTTTTTAGAAAAACATGTACGGCTCGTTGGTGACGTTTTGCAAAAATAATTCTCGAAGACATTATTATTATGTTTTGTTTCGTTGTATGTTTATAAAAGTATGTGTATTGCGTGTACGAGTAGTGTTGTATATAGTTTAGTTGTTGTTACACGAATGCTATACTTAGTGTAAATCATGTTTTTAGTACCGAACCCCATTTTTGTTGACTTGGTCAAACCTACTCGGTTTAACCCGAAACTTTTACCAAACCATCAAGTATGTCTAAGGGTTGTAAAAATTTAGTTCTTCCATTTTTAGGAAGTTCACAAGTGTCGGTTTTTATTTTTGTGCAAAATCAGTCCACCTTTTATATTTCCAGAAAATGTACATTTTTGTTGGCTCGATTTCAAAAATCATAAGTCCAAAATAAAATACAAGAAAAATCATAGATGTTCCTCTATGTCTTGAATACTTTCAGTAATTTTTCTAGAATTTTTAGGCAAGTCTAAGTATTTTTAAATATTACCTTTGTCCTCTGAGGTCCAAATCGACCAATCTGGACACATGCAACAAGATCTAATTTCTGGGCAAAATCCATGTATTTTCAGAGAAAGTTATGTAAATGACATTTGTACCTAACAAAATTTGTGAGATTTTGGCAGTGGTTTCAAGTCATTTGCAGATGTATATCTCGAGTTATGGTTAAAACCCCAGGAGTCATTTTCTAGACTTTTTTGGGCAGATTATACCTGTTTTCTTACAAAAATTATTTAAAATAGTAAATGAACTCCAAAAATTATAAAACCAGTTGGAAATGAAAGCTAACTTCTTGGACTTGAGTTTTCTCTTTTGAATCATCCATTTTCATTAAGTTTTGAGTGAGAAACACTTAGGTGAATTTCGGAGTATTTTATGGACAGAAAATGCATGTTGCATTTTTGTAAGTTGATGATGATGAAAAACGTTTTTAACATGGTTTTTGGACATGAATCTTTTGAGTGAACATTTTAACATGTTATTCAAGTATTTTAGAGGTAGAATAAGCTTTCTTACAATGAGAATAGAAGAAGGAAAGGAGGAGGTGTTGTAGAGCTTGAATCCTTGCACAAATCTTGAACTTCCTTGCAAGATGATGAAAGTTTTTGGTAGGATTTCTTGATTAATTTAGATGTGTTTAGTGCAGATTTTTAGAGAGAGATGGGATGTGAATTCTAGAGAGAAGTTAGAGAGAAAGATGGAAGAGTTGGAGTGAAAAATGGTAGACTTTGCATGAAGAGTGAATGGGTTTTGGGAGAAGGAAGTAATGAGTGGAAATTGCATGAAAGGAGGGTGCACATGGGGGAGGGGCCCGGCCAGGTGGGGCCCACCTTGGTGGGTGTGTGATTTAATTTTTTGATTTCCAGACTGTGTTACGTACCGTGTTCGTTAACCCGTTATTTTCGTTATTCGGTTAAATCGTCTAACGTTTCTTTGAGTTGTTTTTAACAAACGATTGGATTGGGTTATTTTTCTATTGAAGTATAATTAAAATACTTTATTTTGAGTTAACGAAATATTTATTGGGTTTCGTTCGGTTGTCGGGTGCAATTCGCGCGTTTTCCCTGTGTTTGTTACGTTTCAAGCAAAACGTCTAGGTTTTTCGTATATTATTATTTAATAACCATAATACAGGGTGAATAATTACTATTTAATTTATAAAATGAGTTTACATTATTTATGAAAAGTTATCACCAACGCCGTATAGATTGTTGGACCTCGTCCGGTTGTTTCGCGTAATTACAAATAATCAAGTAAGCGTATATAAACATATACAAGTAGTTACAAGTATTTAGCCTAATCAAATACTAAATACACGTAATTATGGTTCTAGCTGAAGGTTATCATTACCCTAAAGTGTCGAGTGTCACAGTGTTTCTAAGTCTGTGCTTCACAGACTGAAAAAGTATTCTGAGTTTGTGCTTCACAGACTGAAGAAATCTCACAGACCGAAAGCCGTGCTCTGATTGAAGACTTACGGATTCATCATCTGAAGAATGAAGATTAAAGACAGAAGACTTCACAGACTGAAGATCACAGACTGATGATCACAGATTGTTGATCACAGACTGATGAGCACAGACTGAAGAGCACAGATTGAAGAACAAAGTACAATCGTACAAAAGAAGTTCTTCTTTTCCTAGGCTACGATACAGCTGAAGAGATGTTTGAGTAAACTCAAACATTGA
The DNA here is from genome assembly GCA_963930675.1 of Gnaphalium uliginosum. Classification (NCBI taxonomy): domain Eukaryota; kingdom Viridiplantae; phylum Streptophyta; class Magnoliopsida; order Asterales; family Asteraceae; genus Gnaphalium; species Gnaphalium uliginosum. The sequence goes on along the minus strand of OZ005680.1, from coordinate 33,943,576 downwards.
AGAAAGGTTTTCTTCTCAGCAAAGAAACCTTCTACCTTTTGCTTTTTCTATTTCCAAGAAAAGCAAAAAGGAAAGAGTGCAAAGTTGCCCAAGATGAATCTGTTATCCCTTGGACAACTAACTGAGCTGGTTAATATAGAGTTGATACTCAACTCTATAAATAGCAGCTCAAAAGCACCACCAAGTAGTATCCAAGACAATTAGTATACAAGACCTTTAAGCTTAGGCTAAAAGCATTACCACACTTACTGTTAAGTTTGTAGTGATAATTGTATCATAGTATACTACTTGGATCGTATTCAAACAATCTGTGTGTGTTTGAATACTTCGTCTTACTTGTAAGACAAACCATTTATTGTGAATAAAACTTTAATTCATAATATATTTGGTGCTTCAATTAATCTTGTTTTCTGCCTTGATTAATTAACTTGTTTGATATAACTTAGATATAAACTAATATATTAAATACTTGCTATTTAATCTGTATCTAAGTTTTGGGACCTTCAAGACCTAACATTATCAATTATACAAGGGCATGTTAGATAAACATGTTAATGCGCACAGATTTTTTGTCAGTTTATAGTCTTAAAAAAATAATACTTTGTTGAAAATACTATTCTATCATTATAGTTAATACAAATTATGCAATGATTTTCTTTATATTTTTATGTAACTATTATTTATTTAACTATCCCACTTAATAACTATATTAAATAGTAAATTATCATTTTGCCCTTTTAGTTATCTATTCAACCATCATAAATCTAAGGTCAAATACAATTAATTAACAGCTAATACATCATAATTAGTTTCAGTTACAAAAGAAATCATAATTAGTTTCAGTTACAAAAGATTTAGCCTCATGATTATTTAATTATTTTTAAATATCGGTGAAAATGTGACAGATTGGTTTCATGGGTTTATGGGTTAAAATTTGTATTACAAAAGCAAACTTAGTTTTTTTTCCGAGATTACGAGTTGGACCATTAACGGGAACCTTGACCTAACCCGACCATAAAAGTTGAACGCATTGATGGTTCTGGCTTAGCGGGTTAACGGGTTTAATTTTGTATCGAGTTTCAAGTTGTGACGAGATTTTCATCGTGAATAATAAGAAAATGATATACTACATAGTACTATACATGTTATCAATTATACAAGTGCATGTTAGATAAACATGTTAATGCGCACAGATCTTTTGTCAGTTTATAGTCTTGAAAAAATAATACGTTGTTGAAAATATTATTCTATCATTATAGTTAATACAACTTGTGCAATGATTTTCTTTATATTTTTTTGTAACTATCGTTTATTTAACTATCCCACTTAATAACTATATTAAATAGTAAATTATCATTTTGCCCTTTTAGTTAGTTATTCAACCATCATAAATCTAAGGTCAAATACAATTAATTAACAGTTAATACATCATAATTAGTTTCAGTTACAAAAGATTTAGCCTCATGATTATTTAATTATTTTTAAATATCGGTGAAAATGTGACGGATTGGTTTCATGGGTTTATGGGTTAAAATTTGTATTACAAAAGCAAACTTAGTTTTTTTTCCGAGATAACGGGTTGGACCATTAACCAGAACCTTGACCTAACGCGACCATAAAAGTTGAACGCATTGATGGTTCTGGCTTAGCGGGTTAACGGGTTTAATTTTGTATCGAGTTTCAAGTTGTGACGAGATTTTCATTGTGAATAATAAGAAAATGATATACTACATAGTACTATATATGTTATCAATTATACAATGCGCACAGATATTTTGTCAGTTTATAGTCTTAAAAAAATAATACGTTGTTGAAAATACTATTCTATCATTATAGTTAATACAACTTGTGCAATGATTTTCTTTATATTTTTTTGTAACTATCGTTTATTTAACTATCCCACTTAATAAATATATTAAATAATTGTAATTCGGGTCGAGTGAGGTTGCCAGATTTGAATTTGGTTCAAAAGTTGACAATTCCGAACTTGAACTAATTTGCATAACTTTTTTTGGTAAATTCCTCAAACATGCTGATAGGTTAGCGAATTGATTTTTTTTAACAAAATAGATAAAATTTATTATGGATGGCTGGTCAACCTATGGATTCGTGCTTCGATCAAAACCAAACTTGAATAATTACAATGGTTGTCAGTTTTGGATGTTAGCATAATTGCTTGAATATTTAACTCTAATTAGCCCATTTAATTTCGTGTCATTGTGGGTCGAGTTTTGGATGTGTGAGAATTGGGCCATGGTCTTAAAAGAAGAGAAATAGTAAATTACCATTTTACCCTTTTAGTTATTTATTCAATCATCATAAATTTAAGGTCAAATACAATTAATTAAAAGTTAATACATTATAATTAGTTTCAGTTACAAAAGAAATCATAATTAGATTCAATTTCAAAAGATTTAGCCTCATGATTATTTAATTATCTATACTAATATATAAAGAGTTTGGGTCATGGTCTTAAAAGATGAGACATGGTAAATTATTATTTTACCCTTTTAGTTATTTATTCAATCATCATAAATTTAAGGTCAAATACAATTAATTAAAAGTTAATACATTATAATTAGTTTCAGTTACAAAAGAAATCATAATTAGATTCAATTTCAAAAGATTTAGCCTCATGATTATTTAATTATCTATACTAATATATAAAGAGTTTGGGTCATGGTCTTAAAAGATGAGACATGGTAAATTATTATTTTACCCTTTTAGTTATTTATTCAATCATCATAAATTTAAGGTCAAATACAATTAATTAAAAGTTAATACATTATAATTAGTTTCAGTTACAAAAGAAATCATAATTAGATTCAATTTCAAAAGATTTAGCCTCATGATTATTTAATTATCTATACTAATATATAAAGAGTTTGGGTCATGGTCTTAAAAGATGAGACATGGTAAATTATTATTTTACCCTTTTAGTTATTTATTCAATCATCATAAATTTAAGGTCAAATACAATTAATTAAAAGTTAATACATCATAATTAGTTTCAGTTACAAAAGAAATCATAATTAGTTTCAGTTACAAAAGATTTAGCCTCATGATTATTTAATTATTTTTAAATATCGGTGAAAATGTGACGGATTGGTTCATGGGTTTATGGGTTAAAATTTGTATTATAAAAGTAAACTTAGTTTTTTTCCCGAGATAACGGGTTGGACCTTTAACCAGAACTTTGACCTAACCCGACCATAAAAGTTGAACGCATTGATGGTTCTGGCTTAGCGGGTTAACGGGTTTAATTTTGTATCGAGTTTCAAGTTATGACGAGATTTTCATTGTGAATAATAAAAAAATGATATACTACATAGTACTATATATGTTATCAATTATACAAGAACATGTTAGATAAACATATTAATGCTCAAAGATTTTTTATTAGTTTATAGTCTTAAAAAAATAATACTTTGTTGAAAATACTATTCTACCATTATAGTTAATACAACATGTGCAATGATTTTCTTTATGGTTGTAACTATCATTTATTTAACTATCTCATTTAATAACTATATTAAATAATTGTAATTCGGGTCGATTGGGGTTGCCAGATTTGGATTCGGTTCAAAATTTAACAACCCGAACTTGAACTAATTTGCATAATTTTTTTTGGTAAATGCCTCAAACATGCTGATAGGTTGGCGAATTGATTTTTTTTAACAAAATAGATATACTTTATTCTGGGTGGCTGGTCAACCTATGGATTCGAGCCTCGATCCAAACCAAACTTGAATAATTACAATGGTTGTCAGTTTTGGGTGTTAGCATAATTGATTGAAAATTTAATTCTAACTAGCCCATTTAATTTCGTATCATTGTGGGTCGAGTTTTAAGTGTGTGAGGATTGTGACACTTAATTCTAATAATTTTAAATAAAATATATAAAGTAAATTAAGTAAATAATATATCACGATCTTTTTAATTCTCATTCAAGGACAACCTATAATTAGAAGAGAATATTACTGGAAGTCTGGAACTGACAAATTTTTTTACCGCTGCATTACGCGTATAACATGCTGGTATCTATTAAATAGGGTCACTTTAAAAATAAAATATCTTTTCTCTTTCCCTTTCTTGTATCTTTTATGGCTTTCATCACCGTCAATATTCGTCACCGCCATCTTTAACACCCCATTTTTAAATCTTAAACATATCCATCTCTCTCGACACACACAAACCCAAAATCAAGATTATGGGTGTAAATGAGCCGAGTCGAATCAAGCACGAGCTCAACTAGGCTCGAGCTCGGCTCATTTAGAATTCAAAGGGCTCTAGCTCGGTTCGTCTCGAGCTTAGTATACCAAATTCGAACTCGGCTCGTTTATTATAGAATATTAATTATTTAATTATATTTTTATCTATATATAATAGTTTTTCTATTTTAAGTAATTTTTAAATATATAAAATAAGATTTACTATTATAATTTTCTATATTATATATAATCTTTTTTACAATGTAATTATATAGTATATATATATATTACATATAAAAATCATTATTGTATATAAATGAGAGGCTCGCGAGCATGTTCGAGCTCGATATTAGAAGCTCGAGCTCGGGCTCGTTTGTTAAACGAGTTCCAAAATATATTCAAGCTCGAGCTTGTTTAAGCTCGGCTCGGATCGAAATTTTAACGAGTCAAGTTCGAGTAGTTCGCGAGCTAGCTCACCTCATTTAAGACCTTAATCAAGATCAACAAGGATCAAGGAATATCCAATGGAATGAACTGTAAAAATCAATCCCTACATTCTTACTTCTTTTTTATTAGAACAAAAATTAACAGAACAACAACATATGAACTGCCACCACCACCGCCACCACCACCACCACCACCACCACCACCACCAACGAATTTTACCACCCCACTACTGTATATTTGGCTGCCAGATATCGATAAATCGACGGCGTGGTTTGCTTTGCTCGTCATGGTACGTGGTTTCTTCATGTCACCGGCTAGTGTCGACGATGACAGTTAGGACCACCATGACTCTGATCCCATATTCCGATAGTGAATCGGTCAAATATTAGTATATACTAACATTTTCATGGCACCTAATTTTTAATGTTTTTATTTACTTTGATGAATCCGTTAACCGGAATCCTCTAAGGGTTTAAATGTTGTTTTATTTGAGTTTTATAGATTTAGGAATTGATTAACTTGTGTACAGATTTACAAATGGTGATAAATGGTGGTGGTTGTGTGGTAGGGAGAGATGTGAGAGATGAGTGACACAGAGATGTGATGTTGGGATGATAGGTGGACATATACATCTTATTAGAGCATCTCCAGTGCATTGAAATCAACAGAGTTCAAAGTATTGTCACATCAGCATTTTACCTTTCCTCATAAAAATTTCACAGTGCATTGAACTTTACAGAATTCTTCTAACCGACACATAAGCGTACTATTATATGATTATAGAAATTCAACTACTACATAATCCCTATATAATATAAATAACAACAACCATAACGAACAACGCCCAAGTATAATACTAGTTATAAATATTCAAAAGTCTTAATTGTATAAACGTACACTCCGTGCTGTAAAAATTGAATAAGTGAAACTGCAAAGAATTATATAAATTATATATGTGTTGTAAAAATTGAAAAGGAAACTCCACATAATGAAAACATTAGAAATTGAATTGAATAGATTATATAAATAAAAGGGTCGGCCCCAGTTTGGATTTAACATATTTTACTTATTTTACCAATATTGTAATACAATAAGAAGGGTTCATGGTGTCAGTATATTTTTAGTGTAAGCAGTGTTGGCCTCAATTTGGACGCTCAACACCTACAATGGTGTTTTCTTTGCCAACTCATAGTCTAACAAAGCTTTGAACCTTGCCAATTGCATTGTGGATACTCCTATGTTAAAGGTACAAGTTTATTAAAGGGTAAATATGATAGTTTATTAACGTGATAAAAATGCCCTCACATGCTTAGCATGTAACTCTATTTAACGGATATAATTTAACGAAGTTAGTGACAAGGACGTTTTGTCTTCAAAAATGCAACTATAGGGATGGCATGTGTTGCAAAAAATAATTAAGGACGGATCGTGTCCTAAAAGGAAACTACAAGGACGATCTGAGTAATTTACTCTACATATACACTAGCCTAATTTACAAACACCAAAGTAAAGAATAACTCAAATTTTTATATTTCAAAATAATTAAGTAAAAATGTGTCCTGGGCAGCTAATGAGTAAAAAGAAACTACCGGTTATCGTGTATATTAGTTATCTTATACATACATTGACATAATTACATAATTTATATATTCGAAACACTTGAATTATTTTTTAAATGTGTGATGATTCGTATATCATAGAAAAATTTTATGTACATTGATAACTGTACTTCAATGTAACGTTAATGTAAAAATACTTAGTCGTGCATGAATCACTGAATCACTGAATCACACAGTAAGGCCTGCGAGGGTCCACCGAAACTTCTACTGTCCAAAACGTTCGTTGATTACATTTTGGTTTACACAAGTCCCTTTTTTTTTTTAGGCGCCAGGTCCGTTGATAGTTGGTACGAACGGATATCTAGGGTTCCGGCGAATGGGGACTCGCTGCACCTTTTGGCTGCCAAAGAAAAAGAGATTTTGCGCATATCCACCGCTCCCTAATTCCGTGTAAGCTCATCATTAATCACTAATTCACCATATCCTATCACTATAAATTATACTAATCATATCTATCTGTAATTTAATCCAGATTATGCGGTAATCACACTAAACGATCCGATGACACGTGGATTCAATGCTCAATTGATCCCTCACAGTAAGTCTTTACTCTTCATCACTATTCATAAACCCTAACTGAATTCTCAATTTCAATTTGCATTTCAATTTCATTTTCAGTTCTGTGTTGGAGTCAAACCTTGAGGCTCACTTGAAACGGTGTCCGTTGCTTAAACATAGAAACTCGTTGTCACTTCAACCATTTTACGAAAAAGGAATCAATGGAGGTGATGATGATGATGACGTCTCATCGGAGTCAAAGAGGATGGCTGTGCATTCCATGACTGCAAATCAATTTATCAAACTAATCGAAAAAATAAAAGTTGTGCACGGCTTGATGTGTAAGGATATTCGAGAGTCTTATGTTGTTCCAGAATCGTGTCGGGTTTGGATTGACCAAGCAATTGACTGGTATGACATATATAGTGTAGCTGTTTTTCTGATGTTGCATGTTATCTTGAACAGAATTCATGGTTAACCTAGATAAGACTCGTATACTTTTGATAGACAAATTAAATTTACAATATATGTTGGTGCTTGTAAGGTAATATTTTGAGTGAGCATTACGTATATCAGTATGGTGATTTATTAGTTAGTTCGTTATCTTTTCAACTGATCCAATTAAACTATTGAGCCTAATATGGTGATTCATGTTAGCATACCTAGCGTGTATTAATAAGAACTGCAACCAATTCTTGGTAACTCTAAAGAGGGGTCAATTGTTATGATCTACTGCATTTACATTATTTCTGTCTTGTTATGATTTCATGATCATGATGGAAGTTAATAGGGATTGCAGAAAGAGTAAGAGCTACCATATTATGTTAAAAGGATGTTTAAGAGGTGCTACAACGTGTAAAGATTTGAGAACTACAATACAAGTTTATGTTATTCTCTTTGTGATGCATGTCAAGATTTGCCATTTGGACACTCAATATGCAGTTTTATACTTGGAATGAGAATGAAAATCGGGTTTTCAAGTTAAATCCAAAATTCCCAGGAAAGCTCTATGTGCCTAGCATTCTAGGACTCCCTTTTCATTTTATTTGACGATGTTGACTACGTCCACGTTGATTCATCGTTGGGGAAAATTTAGGTCTGTGACAATTGGTATGGCAGTCATTTTTACAGAAGTATAACCAAACATTTTATTGTAGGACTTCCATTGTATAGCGTTTTGGTATATTTGTACTTTAAATATAGCTTTATGTATTTGGTCTAGAATATCCGAGGCGGTGAAATTTTCTGATAGTTGTATACAATCTGTCTAGCTTATGTTTTCAAGGCTTTTCTAATTATGAGCAAACCAACCCATGTACACCACAAGGTTATACGAAGTTAAGATTAAAAAATATATGGAAATGTTATCATCATAAATTTTCGTTTTGCGATGAAAAATAAAAGCACTGTTCTGTTCTTGTTTTTCACTGTAGTAATCCATATGTACTTCTTTTTTTCTTTTAGGAAAATACCATTTCAAGAAAAGCATGTTATGCAGCAGGCTTCAATTCTCGGGAACCTGGAAAAGCTAGGCGCATTGAAGTCTTCTAGTATTGATTTAAATGGGGGAAAGCTTCAATCATCTTTGGATTCTAATGATACTCCTGCAGTAGTTGAGTTTGGAGCTGGAAGGGGGTATTTGACACAGATGTTAGCAGACTGTTATGGTGTTTCAAATGTCTACTTGATTGAACGCAAGTCATATAAACTTAAGGTGACTCAAACTATTCTTTTCATCTGTTTCACAATCCTTATATGTTGAAATCAGAGTTAAATCATAAATTAAAGTCATTGCCACATTGGGTGATACAGTAAACAAAAACTAAAGTCAATTCTCAACTCTAACCCCGAGTATTTAACTTTAGGCTGATCGAAGCTTGCGACAGAAAGAGAGCTTGATATTAGAGCGGTTAAGAGTTGACAGTAAGGAACATCTATGTTGTACTCAGCAAGTATTTTGTTATCTTTTCGTACCGTTACTGTTTGAACAGAAGAGCATGCGTGGTCCTTGTGTATTTGAGATGTATTAATTCTGAAATGAAAACATATTTCATGGAATATATTATATTTATGGTGAGTTCCATATAGGCTTGCACAATCATCGTTGACACACTGATACAAGTGAAGTGATAGGGAATTCTATTGAAGTTAATTGTTTGTGTATATGTCTGCATCGTCCATAAAGATTGTCACGTTGCTTGAGCACATAACTTAATAGAAATAATGGGTTTTTTGTAAATTGTTTACATATCCTCTTATTGTTGCAAACAAGTAAATACGACTTGTGACTGTCAAATGAGTTGGCTTCTAACTTCTAATTGATCTGTTGCGTATGGTGTTACGTATTAAATTTGTTTGATCCTATTTGCTGCTTTACCTCATAAATAATAACTATGCTGCAGTTGAGGACTTAAATTTAAATGCAATCGGGTCATTACAAGGACTTCCTTATCTGGCAATTGGAAAACATTTGTGTGGGCCTGCAACTGGTAATGTTGGTTTTGTCTTGTGTAAGTTATTGCTTAAGAGGTATTACTTGCTGATGACATTCATTAATGACAGATATGACCTTAAGATGTTGTGTTGGGGAAGGTGTAACCACATCTTACCTTAGAGGACTTTCAATAGCAACATGTTGCCACCATCTCTGCCAATGGAAGCATTATATCAGTAAAACCCTTCTCCGTTCTTGCAATACATTAATAACCAGCAAAGATTCCTACTCTTTTAATAATGCCTCTTGAATGCCTGGTGAGAAAGTAACCCATATTGGTTATTGGCTTGCAGATAAAGGCTTTTTCTTAAATCTAGGGATTACAAAAGATGAATTCCATGCAATTACATGGTTTACTAGTTGGGCAGTAGATGCAGACCATGGCTCGGACTTTGCTGATACAAAGATGTACTTCTCGATTAAATTTTATTAAAATTATTAAGATACCTATTACTTTATATTTCAATCATGTATTACTGTCATATGCTTGGCAGGGAAAATGAAAAGATTTTAGCTGAAGTTGATATGTTGAGTAATATGTCTGCAGCAGAGCGGGCAGTGTTAGGGTTCATGTGCAAGGATATAATTGATGTAGGAAGGTTCATGTGGATGAGGGAATATGGACTACAATCTGATCTTGTCAAATATGTTCCATCTAACATCTCTCCTGAAAACCATTTGCTCATTGCTAAGCGTTGAGGTGTATTGACATGGTTTCCGGAACCAAATTTTGTATTCTGTCATTGAAGATTAGAAACACCATTTTAGATTTAAAGTTGGATTCTGATTATGGTTTTTTTAATCATTTGATGATTTTAGGGTCTTTTGGTTAGTGGGTCACATTTTTTGTTAGAAGGTGCAAGTATTGTAATGAATTTTAGTTGTATTCGACTGCTTGAAATCTTATATCTACAACTAAACATTTTTTAATGACACGTTTGTAACTTGGTAATTTGAAAGTTGATAGCTATTGCCAATAACTCCCCGATTGTATCTCATTATTGTTTCCCGATTTGTAAACACCTTAAGTTTAAGAAATAATACATTCATCGAAACTTTGTAATGCAGTTCATTGCCATGAGCCCATGAGGACGTGATCGTTCATGTCTGGTTAAGATAGAAGTGTATGCCATCAATCATCAATTAATTATTTAATTATGTAATAAACAAATAAAGCCACAAACTTTAAACAAATTGGGATCGAATAAAATATGTAAGAACGATCAAAGAATATAAATGCGGGGATAGCTCAGTTGGGAGAGCGTCAGACTGAAGATCTGAAGGTCACGTGTTCGATCCACGTTCACCGCATTATATTTTTATTTTTTTTAAATACTATTTTTTGAGAATTGGGAATATGGTCGGTAGTATGGTACTGTATAACTTTGTTGTTAAAATCTTCTTTGTATTTATCGGGCCAGCCCAATAGCCCATACCACCAAAATTCGTACATCCCTTCCCCTCCATATTGTTCAAACAACCATCTAACCGTTCTTTTTTCCTGCTGTACAAAACGCCGGCCGCCGTCTCCATCGTCGCTGCAAAAATGGAGAGCCGCCAGTATCTCGGAGAAATCTCAGCTCTCTGTTTTCTCCACCTTCCTCCACCATCTTCTTCACTTCCATATCTCCTTGCTGGTTATCTTCTCTTCATTTAATCATTATTTATAACTTATAATATTACTATTATATATTTTTATTAAGTTTAACACTTGCTTTATGCTATCAAATTAGGAACTGGTTCACAGTTGCTATTCTATGACCTAACTACATCCAACATGATCGCTTCATTTCAAGTATTCAAAGGAATTAGGGTTCACGGCATTACAATACTTCCACCCACTGATACATCACTTAATTTCACAGTCGCTGTTTTCGGTGAACGCAAACTCAAATTATTTCAATTTAACGTTCTATTGCCACGTCAGCATGGTAACCACAACGAACAAACACTCGTTAATCTAATCTCATCTCAATCTTTGCCTAATTTTGGTCACTGGATTCTCGATGTCTGCTTCATACAGGTGAATTCTCTTTTCCATAATATATATAGTTTCTGTATGGATATACTTATATATTATGTATTTACTTTGTGGATTGGTAGTAGGATTGTGTAGTTCAAGGGAGTAAGTTACTTGCTATCGGTTGTACTGATAACTCGGTGTATTTCTGGGACATGTTATCATCTACAATCAGCTATCAGGTTAGCTCTCCAGGTATGGTAATGATGTTAGGTGGTTTCATTTAGGTAAGAATGTTGGAAATAATGTTTGTTAGTTTCTCGTTTTGAACGTTTCGCCTTTATTGACAGATGTATGTCTTCTGTATACGATGCGTATGTGGGGTGACAAAATTGATTCTCTTCATGTAGCATCCGGTACCATTTTTAACGAGGTAATTGTATTGCCTGGAAAATATACTTGATTTAACAAGATAATATTTTTGTAATTTAATTACCTTATGCAAATGAAGTATTACTGTCGAGTCTTTCACTAAATATTTTGCTTTGTTTCGGAATATTTAGAAGTTGATATTTTTTTTGTAAATTGGTTATGGCAGATTATAGTCTGGAAAGTTGTTTATGGTAGTTTAGACGAACCTGAAAAAGACAATGAACAAGTTTGCAATTGTCAGTACAAAGCTGTGACAGTATGTAGACTGGGTGGGCATAAAGGTTCCATATTCCGTATTACGTGGTCTTTGGATGGATCAAAACTGCTTTCAGTGTCTGATGATCGCAGGTCAATTATGATCCCAAACTTTATATTCGACATGTATTTATTGACTATATAATATTTGGAGCAGCGTAATCAATGTTGGAATAATGTGTTGCTTTGATGCGTGTTTAGTGCAGTGCTCGTATCTGGGATGTTGTTACTGGAAAAAGAGATTCCGAAAATGCTGCAGAGTTGACTGTTTCTCCTTCCAGTAGGCCTGTGCTATTTGGTCACAGTGCTAGGGTTTGGGATTGCTGTATTTCTGACTCGGTAAGCCCACTAGAAACACCTCTACTTCTTACATTTAGTCGTAAAATGGAACGGAAATAACTGACTAATCATGCAATATATTTATAACTATCTGCATGGGGGTATTGGTGGTTTCAGTTAATTATCACTGTGGGCGAGGACTGCACATGTCGTGTATGGGGACTGGATGGAACTCAACTTAGGATTATTAAGGAGCACATGTAAGTCAAAACAAATTGCAGTCTGTTTGCAAGTGTTATTTTCTTGCAAGAAAGGCTGAAAAGTTGTGTATATTTGCTGTACAGAGGGAGGGGAGTATGGCGATGCTTATATGATCCAAGCTCTTCTCTTCTTGTTACTGCTGGATTTGATTCTGCCATAAAATTGCATCAGTTGCATTCTTCTTTACCCATTGGTTTGGAAAAATGCAATGGAAATGGCATGGAACACTATGACAGAAAACAAGTCTATACTATTCAAATTCCAAATTCAAAGCGTACCGCACTAATGGACAGGTATGTTCTCTTTCAACAATATAGTATAACACATCTTATATATGTTTTCTTCATCACATTTCAGTTGTTTTATTGCACCTGCAGCAAAAGTGAATATGTACGTTGTATGCATTTTGCAAGTGAAGATGCGCTTTATGTTGCCACAAACAATGGCGTCCTATACCATGCTAAAATAATATCCGATACTGTTGATGCAGTATGGACTCAGCTTTTTCGTGCCAACGAGGATATTCCAATAGTTTCTATGAGCGTATTTCCAGGTGGCACTCCTTCTGTGGACACCTGGATTGCACTGGGAGATGGTAAAGGAAGGCTAACTGTTGTCAGAATTGTTGGTATCCCGACACCAAAAGTCAATCTTTCCATAACCTGGCCTGCTGAAGCCGAGAGGCGACTTTTAGAAACATTTTGGTGCGAGTCTTTGGGCCCCACTTACATCTTCACTGCTGATCCTAGAGGAAGGTTAAAGCTATGGAATTTCCAGTCCATTTCTGAATATGAAACTGGACATAGAAATGCATCTTTAGTAGCAGAATTTACATCATGCTTTTCTACAAGGATTATATGCTTGGATGCATCATTTCAAGAAGAGGTGTTAGTTTGTGGGGATCTCCGTGGTAATCTAGTTTTATTTCCGTTATCAAGAAACCTTTTGCTTGATACACCTGTTGCTTCGGTTGCATACATTGGTCCTGTAAATTACTTCAAAGGAGCTCATGGCATATCTACTGTCAGCAGTGTTTCCATCCATGGTTCCAGTCCAAGCAACTTGGAACTGCACTCGGTATGATCCAGCATCAAGTGTGTTTTTTTTAGATAAATTAATGGAAATTGTTAAACTTTGATTTGAAATTCATTTAACATTTTATCCCTTTGGGGTGCTTTTTTATCAGACTGGAGGAGACGGATGCATATGCTATATAGAATATGATAAATATGTACAAAAAATGGAATTTATTGGAATGAAACAAGTAAAAGAGCTGAGTTTGGTTCAATCTTTCATTCCCAATGATAATCCTGACTATGCAATAGGCTTTGCGTCAGGTGACTTCATTATATGGAATTTGTCGACTGAAACTAAGGTTCTCTCTTTCACTTTTGCCTCTGTCTGCTGACTATCTTTACCTACTATTACACATATTAATAATGGTTGCAACAGGTAACTGAAATTCCATGCGGTGGATGGCGACGTCCTCATACTTATTTTCTTGGTGATGTGCCAGAGATGAAGAATTGCTTTGCCTTTGTGAAGGTTTGTGGTTGAATTCATTCCGTTTTTCCTCTACAAAGTAGACCAATATTAATATTCACTCTCCAACTAAAGAGGGGTATATTTCATCACAGGATGAAGTAATTTATGTCCACAAGCATTGGGTACCAACTAGTGACAGGATATATCCTCAGAATCTTCATCTGCAATTCCATGGCAGAGAGATGCACTCGCTGTGTTTCATTGTAGATCATACAAACTTAAGCTCAAATGAAAAGCAGGATCATCTTTTTCATTCGGGTTTCATAGCAACAGGGTGTGAAGATGGAACTGTGAGGTTGACAAGGTACAACTAGTTACAACAAATTACACATATTATTATCTTCTTTCAGTTTGTGTAGCTAACAATGCATATATACGCTCAGGTATTCTTTAGGTGTTGATAATTGGTCAGCTTCAAAATTGCTTGGTGAACATGTTGGTGGATCAGCTGTGCGGTCTCTTTGCTCTGTGCTCAAGGTACATACCCTTACAGATGATATGATGGACATAAAAAATCAAGATACATATATAGACGATCAGGAAGACCAGTTCCTACTGATTTCAGTTGGTGCAAAAAGGGTATTAACTGCTTGGAAGCGCAAGATTAGTTCAAGACCTAAAAGTGAAATGTCGTTTCAATGGCTTTCCAGTGATTTTCCGATCAGAAACAGTGGCACAAATTTGAAGGGACCAAAGAAGGATAAAACTAATGGAAATCATAATGGTTCAATTGCGAGTTCTGAAAGTGCATCTGATTTGCGTCCTCCAGAAATGACAGAAATTTTCAGCAGTGATGGTCTTGAAAATGACTGGCGATACATGGCTGTGACTGCTTTTCTTGTGAAGCTTTCTGGTTCAAGGTGGTGTAAGATCCAAGAAGTGTTCATCATTATTTACTTATTGTTCAACTCCACCAATTGAAAGTTATTTATGATGCTGCACTTTTATGATTACAGGACATCTGTGTGTTTCATTGTTGTTGCTTGTTCAGATGCCACAGTTACATTAAGGGCTCTAGTATTACCATATCGCCTTTGGTATGCATCACTATATATGTGCAAATTGCGTTTCAGTTTCAGTTAACACCAGTGTCGTTTTCTTTTAAAATCAAACATGACATCATTCTCATTCTTTTTGGACCAATGCAGGTTTGACATTGCGCTATTGGTTCCTTCTGCTTCACCAGTTTTGTCATTGCAACATGTCATTGTTCCTGAACTTCCAAATGTTGAAGGTTTTTACTTTTTTAAAATATGTATGTCTTCATGATATCTCTATCGGAAAAAAATATAATGTAAAAGAGCTTTGTATATTTTTCAGATAAAGGTCAGATGAGAAGTCTGTTTATGGTTATTAGTGGGTCTACAGATGGAAGTATTGCCTTTTGGGATGTAACTGAAACCGTTGAAACGTTCATGCAAAAAATATCACTCCTGCGCATGGAAGATTGCAGCAACTTTCAGAGAAGGCCACGCACTGGAAGAGGAAGTCAAGGTGGACGACAGTGGCGGTCACTGGACACCTCTAAAGATAAACCTGCTGAAACTGCTAAAACCTTAGAAAACACTGAAAACAATACGCAAGACCAAACATCAACAAATCTAGGTTCTTCGCAAGAAGTAAATATGATACAGCCTTTGCATGTTCTGAAAAATGCTCACCAATCTGGAGTGAATTGTCTCCATGTTTCAGATGTTGCGAAAGATAATGAATCTTGTTTCTCTTGCAATGTTATTACTGGCGGTGATGATCAAGCACTGCACTGTTTTTGCTTTAATGTGACGAGTTCTGATAGATCAACTTCAAAAATGCATTTTACACATAAAACCATAACGTCTAAAAAGTACCAGATTGAATTTTCACATCCGGACAAAATTGCCTCAGCTCATAGCTCTGCTGTAAAAGGTGAAACTTTCTCACTTCCTGTAGATTCATTTTAGTTAGAAACTTTATTTTACTACTCCGTCCGTCCCAAAATAAATGTCCATATTCTATTTATATAAGTGTCAAAATAAATGTCCACTTGCAAAAAATAACCATTATGAGTAAAAAACATTAAACTCCCCATTTTTTACCATTATTTATTTCTCTGAATAATTTATTTCTGAAATAAATTTAGTCAAACATGCATTGAATATAACGGCAAAATTGACATTTTCCTGACATATCATAATTCATATAGAAATTGTTGGGAGACAATTTTTGTGGGATGGAGGGAGTATGTTTTTTACTATCTAGATTCAGTTGCTGAAAACCTACACCTTTTGCACTCAGTGACTTAACGATGTATGATATCTGTGTGTAGGTGTATGGACAGATGGACATTGGGTTTTCTCTACTGGGCTTGATCAACGTGTCCGTTGTTGGCGGGTGTCAGTAGATGGTAAATTAAGTGAGCATGCGCATTTGATCGTTAGTGTACCAGAACCAGAAGCACTGGATGTTAGAGTGTGTGGAAGGAACCGTTATCAAATTGCAGTTGCTGGACGAGGGATGCAGATGATGGAGTTTTAAGCTCCTACAGACAGTTAGTATCGGTTAACATTGCATCTATAGCCTAGTTTCTTTACTAGAATGTTTTCATTAATTTATTTCTAAGATAAGATCCATAGCCATAGCTACAGTGATATCTTGTCTGGAAGAGGTTTTGGTTTTGTATCTCGAGTCTAGATGGAAAGACTTGTTGTATGTTGATATGTATTGTGTGATTTATACATTATATTCTTTTTCTGGTGCAAAATAGTTCTTCAAAGTACATGCATTCCAATATGTGAGTATTCGACTTCTAGTTTTTTTAATAATAAACTAGATACTTGATTTTTTTTATATATATATATACGAAAAGTCGAAAACATCTTATTTGATTACTGAATGCGTGGCAAAAACTAACTGTAAGTTATAGTTGATAGTAGGAAACTGCTTGAAACTTAATCTGACCCGAAAATAAAATGTTAAGAGATGTAAAATAAAAGATATACCAATACAAATTGTATTATGAAACACATATATTCTAAGGATTTTTCTAATGATAGCCCTTAATGCTATGTTTAAGAAAAAATATTTTGTGCATAAATGATGGTACATTAAGGTTAGTGGGGTGATTATTAAAAAATTAGTGAGGTGGTTATTTTCATAGTACATGTCTGAATATCTTAAACATAGCCCTAAGGGCTATCAATATTTTGAAATAGACAAAATCTACAATAATATCAATTTTGGTCAAAGATTTCTCTGCATCACATCAATTTGGAGCGAAGTGTAGTATAAAAAAATCCTTATAAGTTTGCGCCAACTAAATGCCCAACAATTCGCTCCATTTGGTAAAATTACCCATGAATTCGCTCAAATTCCCAACAATTCGCTCAAATGCCCAACTATTCGCTCAAATGTCCAACAATTCGCTCAAATGTCCAACAATTCGCTCAAATGCCCAATAATTCGCTCAAATGTCCAACAATTTGCTCAAATGTCCAACAATTCGCTCAAATGCCCACCAATTCGCTCATATTCCAACAATTCGCTCCAATGCCCAACAATTCGCTCCGATTATTACAAAATACACATGAATTCGCCTAAATTCAAACATTTCGCTCCAATGCTAAACATCACATGAATTCGCTCAAATTCCAAACAATTCGCTCCGATTATTTAAAGGTTTATTCCATAAAATTCGCTCCAAACAAAAATAGGCTAATAGAGAGAATTCGCTCCAAACAAAAAAGTAGAGACAATTCGCTCCAAACAAAAAAGTAGAGACCATTCGCTCAAGAGTGGAAGAAGTGACGTTTTTGGGCGGGATCCAAATCCTATGGTGGTACACCGATTGAACTCTATTTCTTTTTCAAAATCAAACAATTTATTCCCCATTTTATCTATTTCTCTCTAAAAAAATCCTAGGGGCTGCGATGGTTTTTTGGAGGTGAAATACGGCCGCATTTTGGGGAGAAATACGGCCGCATTTTGGGGTGAAATACGACTGGGGTGTTGCGGTTGGTGGTGGAACACGACTACGGTGGTGGTTTGTGGTTGTGGTGATAACATCAAATAATGTCATATTTATATAATAATATTCCCTTATTTTTAAGCCTTTTTAGTGCAATTTGTTTATATATACTACTGATTTCGTTTATATTTGCATAAATGTATTTAAAATAAATAAATGAAGAAAATGAACGAAAATGGGCTCAAGATTGAAGAAAATGAAGAAAAAATTAAAGACCAAAAAGATTGGGCTTGGAAAGAAGAAGAACCCCAAAGATATAAGATATTGGGCCAAATTAAAGAAGAAAACTCGGATTTGAATAAAGATAGAGGCCCAAGAAGAAGAGCCCAGCCCGGCAAGCAGAATATTCTGGAAAGCGCATTCAGCCGGCGGTTGAAGATTTCAGCCGGCAGTTGAACCTAAATCAGGAAGGCGGTCGAGCGCGCGGGTCAAAATCCGGGTTAACGGGTAAAATTCCGATCCAGCCGGCGGCTGAAGAATCCAACCGGCGGTTGGATTCGCGAGCCAGAAATCTAAAAATAGGGCCATTACCAAACCATATACCATAAAATTATAATACGAATTAAGTAATTCTTAATTCGGTTTTAGGGTTTAGGTCGACTTTAAGGGCGATCAGGAGGTTAGGAGGCTAGGGTTTGAAGGTTTTCAACCCTAACGAAGATTTGGTTCGGTTATTAAGGTTTGATTCTTATTCTTTTCTATTTGCAATGTGTAATAACTTGTTTTTAGATTTGATCTATCTTACTTTAATTATGAACTAATTCTTTGTTGTATTTACTTAGATGAATGATTTTTAGATAAAGGTTTCATTATATGTTTATGTTGATCTGAATTATGAATGGTTATTGAGTTTATTTGAAAGATCCATATCGATTGTGTGTTTATTAATTGTTACTTAACGTGGTCAAAAGACTTATGCTAGAACTAACGTTTGTATGAGTTGATTGATTATCTGCAATTAAGTAATTTATTAGATAATTGTGGCTTGAGACTGTAACCGGTAATAGGTTAAGACCAATAGCAATTAATACAACCTAATTGGTGTGATAATTAGAAAACCAATAATTATAGACTTACGTTAACACAAAGTCACTGAATGAATCTCAATGATCTGTTGATAGTTTTAATAGCATAAATCTTATGTTAATAACACGCCTCGGTGTATTCAAGAGAATCTAGTATTAAGGTAAGGTTTATTAGGGATCAGTTAACCTTAACAGGAGGCTATCTATTTTAGTTGAAATCACCATAATAAATGATCAACAATCCATAAATATATCTGAAACCTGAATCGAGAAATCAGTAATCTAAGTAAATACATGCTTGCCTATCTGATTATCCTTAGTTATCTTTTCTATCTTATAATTGTTTTTAATTGTTTTTATTAGTTTCCAATTAAATCTATGTTCGTATTGAACTAAAACGCACCCTTATCTATTTGTAATTTGTAATTTAGGTTTAATTAATTATTTTAATTTACACCGATTCCCTATGGTTCGACTCGGTCGTACCAAAGCTATACTATAATACGAACATGTATTCTTGCCTGGTTGTGTTTAAGTTTACTTTAGTATTTCCAATCAATTAAAACTTGTATTTTTAACGACAACTTAACACGCATCAAGTTTTTGGCGCTGCTGCTGGGGAATGCGGTTTGTTATATTAAAATTTTTGGCTTTTTAATTTTTTTTTTAAGATATCTTTGTACATTGTTAATCGATTGAAAAATCGGCTCACCCATTGTGAATACAACACAACAGAGGTATAAGGAGGGTCGTTCTACTTCCCTAAAGGAGTGGGTTTTTAATAAGCTTCGCGCTGACCTACTTCTCCGCTTCTGAGTATTTTACAGTGGAGCTACCGAGGACTTCTGATTAACTTTGTAAATAGAATCTGTAATAAATTATTTGTACTACTTAATTATTTATACTTTTAATTGAACTTATTACTTTTAATTGTTAATTATTGTAATTAATTAATTTGTTATTTCAATTATGTGTTAAGAATTTTCAAAACTTAAAAAGTCTCGAACTGTTCAGTCCCAACTAGCGGCTGAGATTATTCAACCGGTGGTTGGACAGTTCTTCTCAACGGTTTTTTTAGTTCGACCGGCGGCTGGCCATATCCAACCACGGTTGGGCCCTGTTTTTGTTAATTTTTGTGTTTTGTTTGTTTTAGATTGTTTTTATTTTTGTTTTCGTTTTCTACTGTTTTTCTTTTTTGTTTTGCAGGAAGGTGCTGAACCATGAGTATGGTTCCGTATATTTTTCGAAACTGCAGAAACGAACCAATCGATATTGAGAACATGACACTTGAAGAGTATGAAGAGTATGAGAACCGGATTTGAAGAGTTCAAATGTCAAGTTTGCAAAACACGAGAAACGAATCTACCAACTACTGGAATGATTCTTCTGCTGACATGGATGAAGATATTGCTAACATGACGCTTGAGGAGTATGAGAGGCGAACTCATGATGACATTGATTTCGAGTTTAATGAGCAAATTCAACAAGGACCATCGGAGTTCTATGCCAATAATGGAGCTCAAGCACCATTTCACGAGAAAATGGTGAACTTAGAAGAGCCAATGAGTAAATATATTGAAACTTCAAGAAAGCGAATGGAAGAATTCGAAGCAGAACTTCGGAACCAAGGTGCAATTGTGGAAGACAAGCAAGATAAAAATGTGAAAAATCTTAACAAACCTAATGCTGGAGGATACGGCACAAGGGAGAAACCTAGTTTCGAGGATTACACGTTGTCACCTCCCTACCCACAGACTTTAAAGAAAGAAATTGTTAGAGATTATACACCTCCGCCTCCTTATCCAGCTGTTTTGAATAGATATAAAAAGAAGAAGGATCAGATAGAATTCACTAGTAGGATAGAGGAAGTACAAGGACAGATTTTGATCTTATCCCGACCATCGATTGTTGGAGATACGCAATTCATGGAAACTACAAGTGACCGAATGGAAGAACCCGAAGCGATTGATCAAAGTCAAGGAGCTTCCATTCAACGGCTTGAGGGGATGGTTCATCAAATCGATAAGTATCCTCATTCTTCTAATTCCTTTATTTCTAATGAATTTTTTAGTGAGTTTAAACAGGTAGAAGAAAATGAAGTGGACTGGTCGATTTTGCCAAATTTTGATTACAAAGATTCAGATGAGGAATTGCTCATATTACTTGGTTCAAATGATGAAGAGCTCCTTGAACTAAGAATCCGAGATGGTATGATGACGGAAGAGGAATTGCTAGCTGCTTTAGATTTGAATATTGATGAGGTTCCGTTATTGCATCTGGAAGTTTAACAGTTGAAGGGAGATGATCAAGCAATGGTAAGGATTGGAGAAGACAATGAAAACAGAACCGACTGTGATCAGCTGTCAACCGGTGGTTGGATTAAAACCCTCCTAAAAGTTGAGATTCAAACGACGGTTGAGTCATCCCAACCGGCGATTGGAGTATCTCTTAGTACAAGTTTAATGTTTTCAACATATGAAGACCCTTTGTGGCAATTTGAGCGGAAAGTGAGTTTCTCGCAGTTTCTGGAAGGTCATGGAGCTTCATGGAAAGGACATAAACTTGTTATAAACAATAAGTCCCTAATTAATTTCATTTCAATAAATTTACATTTATGGATTACTTATCGTTATTACCATCCATGCTTTATCTTAAGTGTGGGGAAAGTCACCCAATTTTCAAGTAAATAAGGGTGAAGTCAAGCTAGTGACTCGAACAAAAACAAGCGCTTCTCGGGAGGCAACCCGTGTTTTCTTTTATGTTTTCTTTATTTTTGCAGGTTTGAACTCTGTGGGTGTGTTCCCTGGAAACCCTCACGAGACTATAACTCGTCCACTCGGGATACCGAGGGGTTTAAAGGCTTATTGCATACGCTAAATGCAATCGTGATTGCTGAAACGTCCCATTTTTTTTTATACTCGATTTAATTTCTCGATAACATTTTATATATTATAAAGTAATATTCACATTGTTATCACAAAACATACATTTTGTCTTTACAAAATGTTACACGTTAATATAGAGCATGATTCTACGAGTCTCTCCTCTTACTATATTGCCATAGTAAGTCCATCACTAGCAGCCCTCGGGTCGCTTTCTCGGAACCCCGCCCTTCATACCTCTTGATGTACCTATCACACCCAACAATCAACACGTAAGCATTTTGCTTAGTAAGCACAGGAAAGGTACAATCACATGTAAATAATTAGCACAATTGATCACTCAGCAATTGGCAATTCAACTCATACAGCTAGGCACAATTGATCACTCAGCAATTGGCCCTTATGGGTACAATTGATCACTCAGCAATTGACCATTCAACTCATACAGCTGGGCACAATTGATCACTCAGCAATTGGCCTATTAAGTCAATCTCCCTGGCACAATTGATCACTCAGCAATTGGCCACTCAACTCATACAGCTGGACACAATTGATCACTCAGCAATTGGCCGTTCAACTCATAACGCTAGACACAATTGTTCACTCAGCAATTGGCCGTTCAACTCATACAGCTAGACACAATTGTTCACTCAGCAATTGGCCTCTTAACTCAATCTCATAGGCACAATTGTTCACTCAGCAATAGGCCTCTTAACTTAATCTCATATTTGTAATACAATCGGTATTAACATAATCAGCCAATTAAATTATTTATATTCCTACTACTTACCTTGAGGACGACGATCAGATATTTATGAATTGCTATCCGAAATACCTGTCGAGGCGACCGTATTCAATTAACTCTGATAATAATTAATATTATTTAAAATATCAATTAATCCTGCGACACTACCCCCTAGTGTCGCTATACCTCCTGGCGACACTAAATTAGTGTCGCACATCACACTATTGCGACACAACCTGCGACACAACCTCTTAGTGTTGCTAAAACAACAATTACAACTAACAGTGGAAACAAGCGACACAAGCTGCGACATTAACTCTTTGTGTCGCTAAAGCAACAGTATTAATTTGTGACACTACCACTGCGACACAAGCCTTGTGTCGCAATGACGAACAGAACAGCAGAACTCTTCTGCAATTAACAAGTTTCTGGGTGATCTCAACACCTTAATTCCGAACCAGTTTCAATAGTTAATCATCATATATACCCAAACCAAATCAAAACACCTTCAAACTCATTTTAACCCACATAAACATTTTCCCCCCAATTTACTCATTTTTAGCTCAATTAATTATCAAACTTTCATCAATAACATATGGGCAAACTGAATTTTGATCAAGATTCAAGCTTCTTACCTGAATTTGCAAAGGAACCCTTTCACAATTCACCCTCCAAGCTTAATTCTTGATTTCACTTTGACTCTCTCTCTCTCTCTCTCTCTAGAATCTCTCACAAACAACTTACACAAACTGGAGATATTTTCTGTTTTCTGGAATGTTTTAGAATGTGTATTATGTTTAATTTCACACGAAGTTACACAAATTACCCCTACTAACCGCCTTTCAGCCCGACACTGCGACACAAGCCTTGTGTCGCACTGGGCTTGTGTCGCTACCTGCGACACTAGCCCTTGTGTCGCATAACAGCACACAACAACAATTTTAACGAATTTCGGGGTGTTACAACTCTCCCCCACTTACTCAGGATTGTGTCCTCACAATCCACTTCTGATACAACGAAGGATAATAACGAAGAACCTTACTCTCTGGTTCCCATGTAAACTCTGATCCCTTTCGATGCTTCCACTGGACTTTAAACATTCGAATTTCCTTATTCCTTAACCTCTTTATCTTCTCATCCAATATCTCGATTGGTTCTTCAATATAATTCAACTTATCACTTATTTCAATGTCATCCATTGGAATATAGGCTGTCTCATCAGCCAAACACTTTCTCAAATATGACACATGAAAAGTGTTATGAATATTTGCCAACTCATCCGGCAATTCTAAACGATATGCCACTTCACCCACTCTCGCTAAGATTTTAAAGGGTCCAATAAAACGAGGACTCAATTTCCCACGTTTTCTGAATCGAATGACACCTTTCCAAGGAGATACCTTTAACATAACACAATCTCCTTCATTAAATTCGATTGGACGCCTTCTCTTATCTGCATACGATTTTTGTCTATCTTGTGCAACTTTTAAACGAGCTCGAATTTGATCTATCCACTCTGTAGATTTCAACACAACTTCAGTACTAGCCAACTCACGTTGCCCAATTTCACCCCAACAGATCGGAGTTCTGCATTTTCTCCCATATAACACCTCATATGGTGGCATCCCAATGCTAGAGTGGTAACTGTTATTATAAGAAAACTCAGCCAACGGCAAATAAGCATCCCAATTTCCTCCGAAATCAATAACACATGCTCTCAGCATATCTTCCAACGTTTGGATTGTCCGTTCACTTTGACCAACTGTTTGTGGGTGATATGCAATACTCAAATTAAGACGCGTTCCCATCTCCTCTTGGAACTTCGCCCAAAATCTAGATGTAAATCTACTATCCCTATCAGAGACAATAGATACTGGAACACCGTGTCTTGCCACCACTTCTTTCACATACAAATCAGCCAACACTTCGGAAGACGAAGATTCTCTTATCGGCAAAAATAATGCACTCTTAGATAATCGATCTACAATTACCCAAATGGCATCATGATGCTTCAACGTTTTCGGCAATTTCGTAATAAGATCCATCGTGATATGTTCCCACTTCCATATCGGAATGTCTAACGGCTTCATCTTTCCATATGATGCTCAGCTTTCACCTGTGAACAGGTCAAACACTTTTCCACATATCTGACAATTTCTCTTTTCATACCCGGCCACCAATAATCTCTTTTTAAATCATGATACATCTTCGTGGCACCAGGATGAATCGAATACTTGGATTTATGAACTTCATCAAGTAAAAGTTTTCTCATTTTTCCAGAACTCAGTACCCAAATCCTTCCATAACGGGTCTTTAATCCGCGGGAATCATCGACAAAGTCTTGTTCTTGACCCTTTATTCGTTCTGCTCGAAAATCACCACTCTGTAACACTTGTTGTTGAGCTTTATTCATCTGCTCAATTAGATCAGTATCCACAATCATCCGAAAAGATTTCACTTTTAACACCATATCAATAGCCTTTCTACTGAGAGCATCTGCTACCACATTCGCCTTTCCAGGATGGTATAAGATTTCACAGTCATAATCTTTCACTAAATCAAGCCAACGCCTCTGTCTCATATTAAGATCTCGCTAATCGAAGAAATACTTTAAACTCTTATGGTCTGTATAAATCGTACATTTTACTCCATAGAGATAATGCCTCCAAATTTTCAACGCAAACACCACCGCTGCCAATTCTAGATCATGAGTAGGATATCCTTTTTCATGTGTTTTTAGCTGTCTTGAAGCATACGCTATTACTTTTCCTCGTTGCATGAGTACACAACCCAATCCCACGCGAGATGCGTCACAATACACTACCATATCATCATTCCCTTCAGGAAGTACTAGTATAGGTGCTTGACTCAGTTTCTCCTTCAAAATATTAAAGGCTCGATCCTGTTCCTCATTCCATTCAAACTTGGCATTTTTACACGTAAGCCTTGTAAGCGGAGTCGCAATCTTGGAGAAATCTTGAATAAATCTCCGATAATATCCTGCCAATCCCAAGAAACTTCGAATCTCTGTTGGAGTCTTAGGAGGTTTCCACATCATCACCGCTTCTACTTTCGCAGGATCTACTTTGATTCACTCGTGGTTTATCATATGTCCCAAGAATTGTACCTCTCTCAGCCAAAATTCACACTTCGAAAATTTTACATATAGCTTTTCTTTTCGTAACGCTTGCAACATTTGTCTCAGATGCACTTCATGCTCCCCTTCTGTTTTTGAATATATTAAAATATCATCAATAAACACAATCACGAATTTATTGAGGAACGTCCGACAAATTCGGTTCATCAAATCCATAAATGCAGCAGGAGCATTTGTCAGCCCGAATGGCATTACTACAAACTCATAGTGACCATAACGCATTCGGAAAGCAGTCTTGGGAACATCCTCTTCTTTTACTCGTAACTGATGGTAACCAGATCGTAAATCAATCTTTGAAAAATGAGTAGCACCCTGGAGCTGATCAAACAAATCATCAATCCTCGGTAACGGGTAACGGTTCTTAACAGTTACCTTATTCAGCTCCCTATAATCAATACACATTCGCATGCTCCCATCCTTCTTTTTAACAAACAATACTGGTGCTCCCCACGGTGAACTACTCGGACGGATAAACCCTTTCTCCAACAACTCTTGTATTTGTTTCATCATTTCCTGCATCTCTAACGGCGCAAGTCTGTAAGGGGTCTTAGCAATAGGAGTAGCCCCGGGCATTAGCTCAATCCGAAACTCTACTTGCCTCTCCGGCGGAACACCCGGTAACTCTTCCGGAAATACATCAGGAAACTCATTTACGACCGGAATATTCTCAATACTCATCACATTCTTTCGCATATCAATAACGTGAGCTAAAAATGCTTGACAACCATGCGACAAATGCCTTCTAGCACGAGCATAAGTACAAATTGACAAAGACGGTCTAGGTTTTTCTCCATAAATATCTATTACTCCCCCACTTGGAGCATTGATGCGAATAATTTTCTTTTCACAACGGATTACAGCATCATGTTTACTCAGCCAATCCATACCTACTACTGCATCAAACTCACCCATCCTCATGGGTATAAGATTGATCATAAATATTTCATTATTAATTTCAATTCGACACCCTCTATACATTTTTGTCACATAAATAACCCGATCATCTGCTATCTCAACATCTAGGGGTGTATCTAACTCACTTAACGATAATTGAAAGCTCTTACTAAAGTTTTCAGAGACAAAGGATCTAGAAGCTCCAGAATCAAATAATACATAAGCGGGTAATGAATTAATAAGAAAAGTACCCGTAAGAACATCCGGAGCATTCTTCGCTTCATCCGCAGTCAATTGAAAAGATCGACTTTTTACTCTTGACTGATCAGAAACTTTCTTCTCATCACTTCGCTTCACTCCACTCGAACCTGTCGAACTCTTTAATCTCGGACATTTACTCTTTATATGTCCAGGTTCATAGCAATTAAAACATACTCGTATCGTCTTTGTACAATCACGACTAATGTGGCCCTCTTGTCCACATTGATAACATGACCTCTTGTCGCCCGCACAGTTTCCAAAATGTTTCTTATGACATTTCTGACACATAGACGCTTCTCGTCGATCCTCCCTTTTAAAACTTCCGCTAAGCTTAAATCTTTTAAGAGATCCTCCAGCTGACTCGATTTTTCTCTTGGAGGAACCCTCATCCTCCCGATTTATTTCAATCTCCCTTCTTCTCGCTTCGTTCACGAATTCTTCAAATTTATTCCAACGACTCGGATCCACAAACTGCCGAATCTCTTTCTTTAATACCTCATGAAAATGATACATTAATCTCTTCGGATCCTCAGTATATTCAGGGCAAAATCGGGCCATATCAAGAAATACACCTGTCAACTCATTTATAGTCTCTCTTGTCTGTTTCATAAACTGTTGGGTCACAAGGTTCCCAAAACTTAGATACAGATTAAATAATAGTTATCTCAACGTGTTAGTTTATATCCTAGTTTTATTTCAAACAAGTTTAAATTAATCTAGGCGGAAAACAAGATTAATTTTAACACAGAGTTTATTATGAATCAAAGTATTATTCACAATAAAGTGTTTGTCTCACAAAGATGACAAGGTATTCAAACCCACACAGATGGTTTGAATACGATCCAAGTAGTATACAAAGATACAATTATCACTACAAACTTCACAGTAAGTGTGGTAATGCTTTAGCCTAAGCTCAAAGGTCTAGTATACTAATTCTCTTGAATTTCTTGGATGATAGCAGTGCTTTTTGGACTGCTATTTATAGAGTTGGATGTAACTCTATATTATCCAGCTTACATAGTTGTCCAAGGGATAACAGATGCATCTTGGGCAACTTTGCACGCCTTCCTTTTTGCTTTTCTTGGAAATAGAAAAAGCAAAAAGGTAAAAGGTTTCTTTGCTGAGAAGAGAACCTTTATATGATGTTTGACCTTTCTCAAACATCTTATCAGTTGTATCTAGCCTAAGGAAAGAAGAATATCTCCTGTACATTTGTACTTTCATTCTTCAATCTGTGCTCTTCAGTCTGTGCTCATCAGTCTGTGATCTTCAGTCTGTGAACTTCAGTCTGTGAAGCCTTCTGTATTCAATCTTCATTCTTCAGATGATGAATTCATAAGTCTTCAGAAAGAGCATGGCTTTCAGTCTATGAGGATCTTCAGTCTTTGCAACACAGACTCAGAAACAATTCTTCAGTCTATGTAGCACAGACTCAGAAACACAGACTCAGGAATTTCACTAAGTTTCCTGAATACAACTGAGTTAGATTTTGACTCTTCAGATTTATAACTTAGGTTTGATCATTGTTTTTCCTAACAATCTCCCCCTATCTGATGATGTCAAAATCTATTTACAAAAGATAATAGAGAAATAATAAATACTAAGGTGAATCATAACATATGGATCAAGACTTATATATATAAAGTCAGAATCACAGTTAGTTCACAAAAATATTACAATTATTACATAAGATTGTAAATCAAAAATTTAACAATCTTCAATCCTTTCTCTGAGCCCTGATCTCTTTCATCTTTTCCACTTTCCTCTTCAACAGTTCTTCCATTTCCTTATCAGATTTGTCTTCAAATTCTTGATACTCTAGGATGACCTTCTTGCAGATATCTTCAAGTCCAGTCATCATCCTGAGTTGGGAAAGGTTGTTGAATAACCAGCTGATCAGTCTTCTTCTGAATGGTCTGGCTTGAGAATGTTTGCATTCCTTCAGCAGGGCAATGCAGTGCAGCAAAGACTCTCCATATAACCTATTCTGATCCTGGAAGCACTCTATCCCGTTGATATCTCTATAGCACAGACCTTCAATGCTGTCAGTCTGTACATATGATCTATCAATGAAAATGATACCTTTGGGTAGAGGATGCTTCCTTCTCTGCTCATTCTCTGTGGATAACCCAGCTGACTTTTTCTTGATTACAAAGTTGTTTGCTATGCAAAACAACTTGTATTCTTCTTCTGAGATGAGCCCCAGACTGAGAACTAGCTCAATCAGGTAAGATAGCTCATCCAGAACTTCTTTCTTCAGATCCTTGTCAGCTGCACTCTTCAAAAGATTGGCAATGGATTGCCATTCCTTAAGCCCTAGAGTGTACAGTTCATCCACCCATACCATCTTCTTGCTCTTGGTCAAAGTCAGCTCCAGCTTTAATTTCTGTTCAATCTTGTTCAGATGACATTCTCTGATCTTCTGCTTGAGCTTTGACTTTTGGAAAGTGGCTTGTAGCTTTGGTTTCAGGCTCTCTATCTTCTGTAATCTTATTGACAGCTCTTCATCTTCTTTGATCTGTTGCTCAACTTGACTCATTCTAATCTGAGTCTGTGAACAACTTTCATCTTCTAACTCTTTGGAGAGCATGTCAACAAATCTTGCTTCCTTCAGCTTCTGCTCTTCAATTGATAATACATTTAAGTATTCGGTTAAGGTCATACCTTGAGCAGTAGCTTCTTGTTGCAAGAGCTCATCCTGTAGATTTGACAGTTCAGGATTTCTTGTTCCAGCAGCATGATCATCCACCATCTTCTTGATCTTGCTTAATCTTTCCTGCTTGGATAAGGCAATCTCCTTGCCCTTACCCTTATCCATTACTTCTTCCATGGTAGAGCTTGACCCAGGATAAGTGCTTATCAGATGAGCACTTCTCCAATGCATTCTGTCTTCAATCTCACTTCTACCTGGAGGCAGTGTTCTGGTTGATGTGGTTGGTCTAGCAGGATAGGCTTCAGCTTGAATGGCTTCAGCACTGATAATTAGAACATCAGTGCTTGCTGCTGGTTGCTCTGAGCTCTGAGTATGTGATTGATGCTGTGTCTCAGTTTGTGCAGGTTCAGAAGGCACAGACTGAGACTCTCCAGTCTTGACTTTTGAGGCTCCTTCACCTACACCTCCAAAAGTAGCATCATCTTCATCATCATCTGATCTTCTGAAAACTTCAGACTCAGAACTCCAGTCAGGATTGATGGCATCATCATCATCACCATCATTGTCCTGTTCTTCTGCCAGCTTTAAGAACTGGTCCCAGGTTTTGATCCCCTTCATTTTTGGTTGGGAATCAAAGATATCCCTTTCAGGAATCCTCCTGGCCATTCTTTTCATTTTCCTGGCTTTCTTGATTAACAGAGGTTGAACATCTTCTTCTTCTTCTTCCCTTGGTCTTTTCAACTCCAGCTGACCTTGGGTTGAGATAGTTGCAATTGGGTCTATGTGTAAGACAATGGATGACTCCCCCTGAGTCTGTGCAACCATCTCAACATGTTCACCTAACTGCAATCTCTCTTGCTCCCCCTCAGTCTGTGCACTCATATCTTCAGTCTGTGGCACAGACTGAGCTTCAGTCTGAGACTTCACCCTAGCACCTTCGGGTCCATCATCTCCATCATCTCCCTCACTGCTATCTCCCCCTAAATCTAAGGATTTATTATTTAAATCTTTATCTTTTGAGGTTTTAGCTTCTGCAGACCCATGCTTCATCTTCTCCCCCTTTTTGACATCATCTACCAAGTTTGAGAGGGTGGTCTGCATTTCATCTAACCTATTGGATACCTTTTCCTCCAGCATATCCACTTTATCCACCATAGTAGAGACTAGATGCTTCATCTTCTCTAGCTCTTTCTTATTATTATTGAACTCAGTCTGTACCCACTCAGACAACCTGTTGATGGCAGAAAGCACATCATTAAGTGTACTAGAAGGCACAGACTGGGTCTGGTTGGAGGGGTTAGAATTGGGTGATGGTATGTGTTCCTCACTTGACTCATGTTGAAACTGAGCAAGATCACTGGAATCTTTTGGTGTTGCACTCTTTGCCTCACTCTGTGTCCTGTGCATGGAAAAGCGATCATAGGCATTGAGTGGTGTAGTTGTTCCCTCAGATCTAATCCGGTGATAGGATAAGATATCACTGGGAAATGATTGTGTTGCACCTGTTGCCTCAAACAGTACCTGGTGTAATGGAACAGTATCACTGGCAACTGATGTAGAAGATGGTATGCCTTCACTAACCATCTGGCGATAAGATGGTAGTTCATTAGGCAAAGAAGAGGAGATCTGTACCTCAGTCTGTGACATGACTGGGGCATTGTCGATCTGTGAAGAGAGGTGTAAGAAAAGACTCACTGGAATGTGAACTAGTGCAGGACTAGTGGTCAATATGGGTCCAGCCATTGTGAGTGGGGTAAAGAGGGGGTTGATAGTGCTCAGGATTGGAGCATCTTCTTCAATGCTTACTACAGGGGTCAGTGTAGCAGCAGCAATGTGGGTATCCAAGCTGACTAAACTAGGTGTAGGTTGGGTCAGTTGGGTAGCCATTGACACCACAGACTCTAGCAGAGCTGCAGTGGAATGAACTACAACACTGGAAGGTGTTCTATTGACATCCAGTTCCATGGATGATGATTCCACTTGTGCTATACTTTTGGGGTTTGAGTCTGGTGATTCCTCCAGAGTGAGTGGTGACTCATATGGGTTGGTTTGTTTGTGACTCTCTTTTGTGGGTGAGGATGGGCTAGGATAAGAAGGTTGATCTATATCCATGTCCTCAGATGAAGAAGAAGTACTACCTGCATCTTCTGTTGAAGATGGACCAGACTCAGAAATGTTTGAGTCTGACGCCAAGTGCACAGACTGAGTTGAGTCTGTATCCCTGGAGTCTGTGTGCTCTGCTTCAGCCACACGTTCTTCAACAGTCTGGGTCTGATTACCCATACTATCACTTGAATCATCACCCTCCATGGATGCAGAAGCAACATATGGGTGATCAATCCAGTGCTGCATAGCAGCAGTGATAGGTGCTCCAGAAAGTGGAACCGGATGGTTAAACACTTTATATGTGAGCACAGGAACAGGTATATCTGCCACTTTATTATTAAAGGACATATATATAGACCCAGTTAACCTGGATTGGATGCACAGGGAGAGTAGCCTTATAAAAGGTACATTAAAAATTCTGTTTGACTCATTCACCAGTTTTAAAATTTCTTGAAAATACAACTCTGCAAAGTTGATGTTTAAACCAGTGATGAATGAGCTCAACAGTTGAGTTTCAAACTCATTTAGCTCCCCTGTGCTACAAGATTTACCTCCTAGACTTCTAATGATGCCAGAAATTAAAAATTTCCATTTGGGGGTGAATCCTGACATCAAAATTGTGCCTTTTTCTTTGGTATATCCAACCAAAGTAAGAGAAGCCGTTGCTGCTTCTTTGGTTGGAATAGTTTCAAAATTATTTCCCAAAGGCAGGTCTAAGACATTCCTAATTAACTCCTGATCAATGGTAACTGCCCGTTTACCATGATCAATAGTACCAGTAATTGCAGTATTGGTACTATTTGAGGAGCAAGTATACCACCATTCCATTAAAAAATGTGGGTATATTTGAGGAACTGTGTTAAAGAATGCTCCCCTTAATGGATGAGCAGACATAAAAGCAGTTAGTTCCTCAAACCCTTTATTCTTTTTCGAATCAGGGATGGAAATGGTAGTTACTTGATTGTTGATACAGAGTTTTACCTGTTTCCCTTGTTTGAAGGGTTTAGCCGCAGCGATGTTGGCAGGTGCCGTGTAAACCCATTGATCAGCCATTGAAGAAATTTTAGAAATTGATTTTGAAAATGGTTGAGCGTTTTAGGGTTTATAAACTCTGTTTGTTTTTGGTGTGCAAGTACGAATGAAGAAGAAAGGGGGAAAACATAAATGGGTATTTGTAGAAATTAAATTTCCGTTAAATGGGACCCACTTGGACGGTTTATCCCTGTTTCTGCAACAGTAGCGCTGAGGCACGTGCACTTTTTGTATTGATCAGATAAATAGACAACAAGCGCCAAAACTTTTAATGATTATTACCATAAAGATGGTTAAAGCATTAAATGCAAGGATATTGTTGTTTATTTATGCAAAAAAATAGAATAAATAAATAAATATATTAAAATTAAAAAGCATTTAGTCTGAGTGTATATAATCAGTCTGTGCAATGAGTCTGGGTGACGTCACACAGACTGAGCCATATAACAGACAGACTAAGAGAAAATAACAGAATTTTAAAAAAAACTTTTGTGCCAGCAGTGGTAACAGATTGATATTGCTAACAGTACTAACTTGTGAAAGCAGTACTAAAATTAACTAACAGTAGTAACTTGCGAAGGAAGTACTAAAGTTAACTAACAGTGGTAACTTGCCAAAGCAGTACTAAAATCAACTAACAGTGGTAACTGCGAAAGCAGTACTAACATCAATTAACAGTGGTAACTGGTGTGAGCAGTACTAAAGTTAACTAACAGTGGTAAGTGGTGTGAGCAGTACTAAAGTTAACTAACAGTGGTAACTGGTGTGAGTAGTACTAAAGTTAACTAACAGTAGTAACTTGCTACATTAACAGTGTTAATTTTACCAATCTTTACCAGCAGTGCTAAAATACGAATTCATGGGGGCAGTGTTAAAAAGTCTTATCAGTATTAACCAGCAGTACTAAAAGTAACTAGCAGTATTAATACTAATAGTACTAAAATACTAACCTTAAGAATTAATAAAGCACAAAAATAGAGGGTCTAGTCTGAATGAATATGGTCAGTCTGTGTAGCTAATCTAGAAGAAGTCACACAGACTGAAACATATAACCAGTCAGACTGAGAGAAAATAACATAAGGTATAAAATCTTTTCGGTATTTTCTTAGAAAGTATGTACAAAAACATCTCTTTGTCTATGCTTTTTGATTGTATGTAGCTGAGAATACAGTTATACAGATTGAAAAGCAGACACAGACTGAGAATTGAATCATACAGATTCAAGGTTTTACTAGGGGTTGAGCATTCCTAGTTGACCAAGCAGATACAAAAATCTATCTTCATTTAAAGGTTTAGTAAAGATATCTGCTAATTGGTCATTTGTGGGCACATATTTGAGAATCACTTTACCTTTCTCAGCACAATCTCTGATAAAGTGATGTCTGATCTCAATATGCTTTGTCCTGGAGTGAAACACAGGATTCTCAGTGATGGGAATGGCACTTTGGTTATCACACATGATTGGAGTTTTTGTAAACACCAAATCATAGTCTGCTAGTTGATGTTGCATCCATAGCAATTGAGCACAGCAACTACCAGCAGCCACATATTCTGCTTCTGCAGTGGATGTAGCAACAGAATTCTGTTTCTTGCTTGACCAACTGACTAGTTTGCCACCTAGCAGTTGACATCCACCAGAAGTGCTTTTCCTATCTAATTTACAACCTGCATAATCTGCATCTGTATATCCAATTAGATCAAAACCAGAGTCTTTGGGATACCAAAGACCCAGGTTGGGAGTACCTTTTAGGTACCTTAAAATCCTTTTTACAGCTTTTAGATGCGATTCTTTAGGTTCAAATTGATATCTAGCACACAAACATGTTGAGAACATGATATCTGGTCTACTTGCAGTGAGGTATAGTAGAGATCCTATCATACCTCTATAAGTGGTTTGACAGACTGACTTGCCAGACTGATCCTTATCCAACTTATCTGCAGTGCTCATTGGTGTTTTCATAATTGAACAGTCCTTTAAAGAATATTTAGTAAGTAGGTCATTGACATATTTACCTTGGTTGATGAAGATACCATCAGGTTTCTGATGTACTTGTAGACCAAGAAAGTATGTTAATTCACCCATCATACTCATTTGATACTGTTTTGACATTAAGTTTGAAAACCATTTACACAATTTTTCATCAGTAGACCCAAATATAATATCATCAACATAGATTTGGACTAGTATGACATCTGCCTTGTTCCTTTTGAAGAACAAAGTTTTATCAATTGATCCTCTAATAAAGTCATTACTAAGAAGATAGGATGATAAGGTGTCATACCAAGCTCTTGGAGCTTATTTTAGCTCATATAGTGCTTTCTACAATTTATAGACATGATTTGGAAAAGTGGAACTTACAAAACCTGGAGGTTGTTTCACATAGACTTCCTCCTGTAAGTTGCCATTCAGAAATGCACTCTTGACATCCATTTGATAGACTTTGAAGTCCTTGAATGCAGCATATGCCAAGAATAACCTTATTGCTTCAATTCTGGCTACAGGGGCAAATGTTTCATCATAATCAATGCCTTCTTCCTGCTTGTAGCCTTGAGCAACTAGCCTTGCCTTGTTTCTGATTATCACTCCATCCTTATCCATTTTGTTTCTGTAAACCCATTTTGTTCCAATAATGGTTTTCCCTTTTGGAGCAGGAACTAGGGTCCAAACATTGTTTCTGTCAAATTCTGTTAACTCTTCCTGCATTGCTTCAACCCAATCATCATCTTTCAAGGCTTCTTCAGCTTTCTTTGGTTCAATGATTGACAGGAAGTTTGTGTAGAAACAGAAATTTGCAGTAGATAAGTTTGACACTTTAGCTCTTGCTTGTACACCAGAAACATAATCTCCAATTATTTCTGTAATTGGATGATACTTGTGTTCTTTGACTTCTAGAAGTGATTCATCATTTGATGGTAAATCATTCTCATTTGGTGGAAGAATAGCAGGACTGAGTTCTGCATCATCTTCTACACAGGGCAAGTCTGAGTCTGTAGAGTTCACAGACTGAAAACTATCAGACTGAACACATGTATCAGAAGAGTTTGAATCTCTCGACACAGATTCATCTTCTGTTGATGAAGGTATTGTCATAGAATGAGCAGGTTGAGCATCTTCATTATCACTTTCAGAGTCCTGTTGTTGGTTAACAACAACTGGGATTTGAGATTCAGATCCCACAACAGATAAATCTTCTAATAAATGAACATCAGACTGAGAAACATGTTCATCATTAGCAGAGGAAGCATCACAGGTGACATTGATGGTTTCTTCAATTTTATTCCTTCTGTTGTTGTAGACTCTGTAGGCCTTTGAGATAGATGAATAGCCAACAAAAATTCCTTCATCGGATTTAGGTTCCATCTTAGCTAATTGATCTCTTTGATTGAGAATATAGCATTTACTACCAAAGGTCTGGAAGTAATGGATGGTTGGAACCTTCTTATGATACAACTCATATGCAGTTTTGCCATGCCTTTTGACCAAAATAGATCTATTTTGGGTATAACAGGCAGTGTTAACTGCTTCTGCCCAAAAACAAACCTTCATTTGACTATGGCATAACATGGTTCTTGCAGCTTCTATGAGTGTACGATTTCTTCTCTCAGCAACACCATTTTGTTGAGGAGTTCTGACAGAGGCAAAGTTTTGAATAATGCCTTTGTCAGTACAGAATTCAATGAGAGTAGCATTTTTAAATTCTGTACCATGATCACTCCTTAGTTGCTTGACAGGTGCATCTTTCTGCAATTCTTCCCTCTTGATTAGATTAATAATCTCTTCACGAGCATCACTTTTAGCCTTAAGAAAGATGACCCAAGTATACCTTGTGTATTCATCCACAACCACAAGTGTATACTTCTTTCCACCCAAACTGCTAATGTTCAAGGGTCCAAACAGATCCATATGAAGCATATGCAGTGGTTGTTCAATTGTAGCTAACAATTTGGATGGAAAATGGTTCTTGGTCTGTTTCCCTAGTGTACATGCAGGACAAAGTTTGTCTTTTGCAAATGTAACATCAGGCAGACCCCTAACCAGTTTTTTCTTTGACAGGAGGTTAATATTTTTGAAGTTCAGGTGGGATAACCTCCTATGCCATAGCCAGCTTAGTTCTGGCACAGACTGAGTATAGAGACAGGTCTCTACATTGTTGTCTGCAGAAGAAAGATCCAAGAGATAGATATCTCTTTCTCTTTTGGCAACTAATATAGGTTTGCCTTTGGAATTATAGATAACAGCAGCCTTCTTTCTGATTCTGATTTCACCATCATCATCACAGATCTGGCTAGCACTAAGCAGGTTATGCTTTAATCCCTCAACATAGGCCACCTTTGTTATTCTGATGTTGCCAGCCTTCACCACACCATAACCTTTTATCTTGGCAACAGAGTTGTCACCATATTTGACAGAAGGTCCTTCTTCTTCTACAAACTCTGACAGATTCTTCAAGGAACCTGTCATGTGTCTTGAGCATCCACTGTCTAGGTACCATTTGCTGTTACCATTGTAAGCAGATCCTCTGTCCCAATCTGGATGAACACATGCCTTTTCTGCAAATTTGACATCTTTGTCAAACTGGCTCTCTGTGATAGCCATTAAGCACATATCTTCATCATCCTCAGATGATGAAGATTCTTCATCAACCCATTGTTCAACAACCAAAGCTTTCTCTAGTTTCTTTGGTTGTTGTTTCTCTCCAATTTTCTTGGAGTTGAAGTACTTTTTCTTGTACTTCTTGGCCTTTTCTTCCCGCTTATCAGAATTTGAAGATTCTGCAATCTTCACTCTGCAGTCAGAAGAAATATGACCAACTTGCCCACATTTATAGCAAGTAGCTTTCTTAGGATCAAAAGTTGGCCTTCCTTTTGAACCTTTGAATCTTGCTTTTTCTAACCTTTGGGCTAGCAATGCCATTTCAGCTTCTAGAGACTCAGTTTCATCATCTGATTCTGAGTCTGTAAGAGTAAGATGGTAATCTGCTCTAGAGAAAAGTTCTATGTTTTTCCTTGTTGTTGCAACAAGGGCAGCAGATGGATCTTTTGCAATCCTTTTGGCATTTAGATCCTTTCTGGCTTTGGTTTCTTCAAAATTTAGAAGAAGTCCAAACAAGCCAGAGAGATCATATGTCTCCAATTTTTCACTTACAATTAATGAAGTGATAACTTCAGAAAAAGTGTTTGGAATGACATCAACAAATTTTGCACAGATTTCAAACTGTCCTTTGATGATATTATACCTTTCAAGATCATTGATTAAGATCTGAAATCTGGTATGAATATCAGTTAATGACTCTCCTTGACCAGCAGAGAAGTTCTCATAATTTCTTATGAGATTCTTCTTCTTTTGGGATTGTACTAAACTTACACCATCATATTGGTCAGTTAGCATATCCCATATGGCTTTAGCAGTTTTGCAGCCAGATATCTTAGCAAAGATAGGCTCAGTAACTGCATTGCCCAGTATGGACTTGGCCTTAAAATCTAATGCTTATAGTTGCCTGTCTAGATCAGTCCAGGTACTTTTGGCAGCCTCAACAAATTTTTCAGGTGTCAAAATAGTACCATTTGCATCTAAAGTAGCAGGAACTATTCTGCTAGGAATAATGGGTCCTTCCTGAATGACTCTAAGCATTTCATCATGAATGCTAGCAAGAAACCATTCAGCTTTCAATTTCCAGTGGGTAAAATTTACACCATTGAAGATTGGAATTCCCTTCCCAGCCATAGCAATAGAGAAAGTCATTTTTCAAAGAAGAAAATGTAGAGAAAAATGGATTTAGATGATTGTTTGAAAAACTGGGTTCCTTTGATCGTTAAAGATTAAATCTTTATTTGCTCTGATACCAGTTGTTGGGTCACAAAGTTCCCAAAACTTAGATACAGATTAAATAACAGTTATCTCAACGTGTTAGTTTATATCCAAGTTTTATTTCAAACAAGTTTAAATTAATCTAGGCGGAAAACAAGATTAATTTTAACACAGAGTTTATTATGAATCAAAGTATTATTCACAATAAAGTGTTTGTCTCACAAAGATGACAAGGTATTCAAACCCACACAGATGGTTTGAATACGATCCAAGTAGTATACAAAGATACAGTTATCACTACAAACTTCACAGTAAGTGTGGTAATGCTTTAGCCTAAGCTCAAAGGTCTAGTATACTAATTCTCTTGAATTTCTTGGATGATAGCAGTGCTTTTTGGACTGCTATTTATAGAGTTGGATGTAACTCTATATTATCCAGCTTACATAGTTGTCCAAGGGATAACAGATGCATCTTGGGCAACTTTGCACGCCTTCCTTTTTGCTTTTCTTGGAAATAGAAAAAGCAAAAAGGTAAAAGGTTTCTTTGCTGAGAAGAGAACCTTTATATGATGTTTGACCTTTCTCAAACATCTTATCAGTTGTATCTAGCCTAAGGAAAGAAGAATATCTCCTGTACATTTGTACTTTCATTCTTCAATCTGTGCTCTTCAGTCTGTGCTCATCAGTCTGTGATCTTCAGTCTGTGAACTTCAGTCTGTGAAGCCTTCTGTATTCAATCTTCATTCTTCAGATGATGAATTCATAAGTCTTCAGAAAGAGCATGGCTTTCAGTCTGTGAGGATCTTCAGTCTGTGCAGCACAGACTCAGAAACAATTCTTCAGTCTGTGTAGCACAGACTCAGAAACACAGACTCAGGAATTTCACTAAGTTTCCTAAATACAACTGAGTTAGATTTTGACTCTTCAGATTTATAACTTAGGTTTGATCATTGTTTTTCCCAACATAAACAGAAATTCTCGGCGAAGCTTGGTCAACTCAGCTTCTGGTGAATAGGCCATCACAAACATATCCTTGAATTCCTTCCAAGACAAATTATCAACACGTTCTTCTCCCATGGATTGACGCTGAACGTCCCAACACTCTTTTGCTCGTGCCTTTAATAAACTAGCACTATATACTTATTTTAACTTATCCGGACACTCAGAAATAGCAAACGCTGCCTCCACTTTAGAGATCCATCTATAACATTTGATCGGATCTGTCTCATCTTTAAACTCTGGAGGTTTACATGCCATAAAATCTTTGTAACTCACTTTCTTCCTTTCTTCTTTCATCGGGTCACTCTTTCCAGATCCCTCCGTACCTCTCTTTTGTAATTCCTCTGCTAGAACATCTCTGACAGTCTCAGTAATTCTCTCCAATAAATACGGAAAAGATCTCTCTTGTGCCAACGCAACTTCTTCAGTTATAAATTTTCTTATCTCGTCTGTACTCATAGACGATAGATTCTCTGCATGCTCTTGCTCAGAGCTCTCGGTATTATGCTCATTAAAATTCTTCCCTTCCATCTCACACTGAGAGGGTTTAACAACAAACACATTAGATTAGACTAAAACTCTCATTACACATTAGTCTATCTTTCGCAATTCTCTTTAACATCACCCAACAGTCATGGTATCGTATGAATTCATATAATAATTATTACGTTGGCCAGACGTAATCGTTATTACATAATACACCCACAATACTTTGACATTCAGCAAATTATCACATCTCATCAATAATAACAACTACTCAATTATCAACTCACAATACAACACTCTCATCATGCTCATTAGACTCATCTCTTGGTCTAAGTTCAAGTACCTCTAATGATGGATACTCGAATCTCTTAAACCAATGCTCTGATACCAACTTGAAACGTCCCATTTTTTTTATACTCGATTTAATTTCTCGATAACATTTTATATATTATAAAGTAATATTCACATTGTTATCACAAAACATACATTTTGTCTTTACAAAATGTTACCCGTTAATATAGAGCATGATTCTACGAGTCTCTCCTCTTACTATATTGCCATAGTAAGTCCATCACTAGCACCCCTCGGGTCGCTTTCTCGGAACCCCGCCCTTCATACCTCTTGATGTACCTATCACACCCAACAATCAACACGTAAGCATTTTGCTTAGTAAGCACAGGAAAGGTACAATCACATGTAAATAATTAGCACAATTGATCACTCAGCAATTGGCCCTTATGGGTACAATTGATCACTCAGCAATTGACCATTCAACTCATACAGCTGGGCACAATTGATCACTCAGCAATTGGCCTATTAAGTCAATCTCCCTGGCACAATTGATCACTCAGCAATTGGCCACTCAACTCATACAGCTGGACACAATTGATCACTCAGCAATTGGCCGTTCAACTCATACAGCTAGACACAATTGTTCACTCAGCAATTGGCCGTTCAACTCATACAGCTAGACACAATTGTTCACTCAGCAATTGGCCTCTTAACTCAATCTCATAGGCACAATTGTTCACTCAGCAATAGGCCTCTTAACTTAATCTCATATTTGTAATACAATCGGTATTAACATAATCAGCCAATTAAATTATTTATATTCCTACTACTTACCTTGAGGACGACGATCAGATATTTATGAATTGCTATCCGAAATACCTGTCGAGGCGACCGTATTCAATTAACTCTGATAATAATTAATATTATTTAAAATATCAATTAATCCTGCGACACTACCCCCTAGTGTCGCTATACCTCCTGGCGACACTAAATTAGTGTCGCACATCACACTATTGCGACACAACCTGCGACACAACCTCTTAGTGTCGCTAAAACAACAATTACAACTAACAGTGGAAACAAGCGACACAAGCTGCGACATTAACTCTTTGTGTCGCTAAAGCAACAGTATTAATTTGTGACACTACCACTGCGACACAAGCCTTGTGTCGCAATGACGACCAGAACAGCAGAACTCTTCTGCAATTAACAAGTTTATGGGTGATCTCAACACCTTAATTCCGAACCAGTTTCAATAGTTAATCATCATATATACCCAAACCAGTTCAAAACACCTTCAAACTCATTTTAACCCACATAAACATTTTCCCCCCAATTTACTCATTTTTAGCTCAATTAATTATCAAACTTTCATCAATAACATATGGGCAAACTGAAATTTGATCAAGATTCAAGCTTCTTACCTGAATTTGCAAAGGAACCCTTTCACAATTCACCCTCCAAGCTTAATTCTTGATTTCACTTTGACTCTCTCTCTCTCTCTCTCTAGAATCTCTCACAAACAACTTACACAAACTGGAGATTTTTCTGTTTTATGGAATGTTTTAGAATGTGTATTATGTTTAATTTCACACGAAGTTACACAAATTACCCCTACTAACCGCCTTTCAGCCCGACACTGCGACACAAGCCTTGTGTCGCACTGGGCTTGTGTCGCTACCTGCGACACTAGCCCTTGTGTCGCATAACAGCACACAACAACAATTTTAACGAATTTCGGGGTGTTACAATTGCCTACGAAAGTGAGCTGTTGTATATCGCAAATTTAGATCTAACTAGCATGTTCTTCATAGTCAGGGGAGTTTTTCGTCTAATTTCTTTTCTCCTTTCCTTTTCGTTTTTCATGTTTATGTACAATGGGGACATTGTACAATTTAAGTGTGGGGATGGGAGACGAAAAGAAATAAAAAGTTTATTTGTCCTTTAGAAGTAACTATGAAATTTTGTCATATTACATAAAATTTTGCAATACTACTATTTTGGGAGATGATACTACATTAGAAATATGCATAAAAATGGAATTCTTAAATGCTATTTTGATATGTTGATAGGCCTAACTAAACATGTTTAAATCCAATTTTTCTAATTTTACACAAAAGTGTTAGGCATCTTCATTATATGATGTATTGATAGGTTTTCTATACAAAAGTTTTTGAATTTTGAGAAGTAATAATCTAACATGAATATAATTCTATGAGGAACATAAATTGATACATGACTATGAAGTCTTAATTTATGTATGATATCTTGTCATATTCTATAATTTTGGGGTTTAAATTGAAATCATTTAAAAGATACGCTGATCGACTCCTCTGTTGTACTAAGTACAGACCTGGTTTCATCAGAATATCTAAAAATATTTATATATACAGAAACGCAAAAAAATGCTTAAAGAAATATAAATGTTAGTCAAGTTATGTCGCTCTGTTGTACTAAGGTACAGACCTGTCACCGCTGTATTGACTAAAATCTGTAAGTAGGGTTACACTTCTAACCGAGTTAAGTTATGTCGCTTTGTTGTACTGCGGTACAGACCTGTCACCAATGTCTTAACTCTAGAAATGATTTTTCAATTACTCACCCATTATACAGAAATATGGTCAAGATTTTATTACAGGGGTATATCAATTGTGGGATGCATAAGTTATATTCATTACAATAATAAAGTGTTATTCTTAAGCTGGAGTATAGAAAGTTTACAAAGGATTCAAATATCGATAATCATCTTAAAATGTCAAAATTAGAAATTTCGTGTTTAAAAGTGTTTAGCAAGGTTTTGTGAGGATTTATATCAACAATCTAGATAGATTTAATTGTTCCTAATAAATAACATGTTATCTAATATGATCCCATAGTAGTTAAAAATATTCGCGAATTAAGTGATATATACAATATCCAATTTATATGGGAGATGAATTTCTAGTTTGTCTTATATTTATTAGAAATCTACTTGAGGACAAGCAGAACTTAAGTGTGGGGATATTTGATAACATCAAATAATGTCATAATTATATAATAATATTCCCTTATTTTTAAGCCTTTTTAGTGCAATTTGTTTATATATGCTACTGATTTCGTTTATATTTGCATAAATGTATTTAAAATAAATAAATGAAGAAAATGAACAAAAATGGGCTCAAGACTGAAGAAAATGAAGAAAAGATTAAAGACCAAAAAGATTGGGCTTGGAAAGAACAAGAACCCCAAAGATATAAGATATTGGGCCAAATTAAAGAAGAAAACTAGGATTTGAATAAAGATAGAGGCCCAAGAAGAAGAGCCCAGCCCGGCAAGCAGAATATTCTGGAACGCGCATTCAGCCGGC
Source organism: Gnaphalium uliginosum (assembly GCA_963930675.1). NCBI lineage: Eukaryota > Viridiplantae > Streptophyta > Magnoliopsida > Asterales > Asteraceae > Gnaphalium > Gnaphalium uliginosum. Next base: position 33,899,887 of record OZ005680.1, on the reverse strand, counting down.
GGTTGAACCTAAATCAGGAAGGCGGTCGAGCGCGCGGGTCAAAATCCGGGTCAACGGGTAAAATTCCGATCCAGCCGGCGGCAGAAGAAACCAACCGGCGGTTGGATTCGCGAGCCAGAAATCTATAAATAGGGCCATTACCAAACCATATACCATAAAATTATAATACGAATTAAGTCATTCTTAATTCGGTTTTAGGGTTTAAAGGTCGACTTTAAGGGCGATCAAGAGGCTAGGAGGCTAGGGTTTGAAGGTTTTCAACCCTAACGAAGATTTGGTTTGGTTATTAAGGTTTGATTCTTATTCTTTTCTATTTGCAATGTGTAATAACTTGTTTTTAGATTTGATCTATCTTACTTTAATTATGAACTAATTCTTTATTGTATTTACTTAGATGAATGATTTTTAGATAAAGGTTTCATTATATGTTTATGTTGATCTGAGTTATGAATGGTTATTGAGTTTGTTTGAAAGATCCATATCGATTGTGTGTTTATTAATTGTTACTTAACGTGGTCATAAGACTTATGCTAGAACTAACGTTTGTATGAGTTGATTGATTATCTGTAATTAAGTAATTTATTAGATAATTGTGGCTTGAGACTGTAGGTTAAGACCAATAGCAATTAATACAACCTAATTGGTGTGATAATTAGAAAACCAATAATTATAGACTTACGTTAACACAAATTCACTGAATGAATCTCAATGATCTGTTGATAGTTTTAATAGCAAAAATCTTATGTTGATAACACGCCTCGGTGTATTCAAGAGAATCTAGTATTAAGGTAAGGTTTATTAGGGATCAGTTAACCTTACCAGGAGGCTATCCATTTTAGTTGAAATCACCATAATAAATGATCAACAATCCATAAACATATCTGAAACCTGAATCGAGAAATCAGTAATCTAAGTAAATACATGCTTGCCTATCTGATTATCCTTAGTTATCTTTTCTATCTTATAATTGTTTTTATTAGTTTCCAATTAAATCTACGTTCGTACGGAACTAAAACGCACCCCTTATCTATTTGTAATTTGTAATTTAGGTTTAATTAATTATTTTAATTTACACCGATTCCCTGTGGTTCGACTCGGTCTTACCAAAGCTATACTATAATACGAACATGTATTCTTGCCTGGTTGTGTTTAAGTTTACTTTAATATTTCCAATCAATTAAAACTTATATTTTTAACGACAACTTAACACGCATCAGTGGTAACGGTTGGTGGTCAAATAATTTATAAACAGTTTTAATATATATTGCGTGCTTGATTAATTTTAGTATTGTTTTAAGTTTGATATGTTTTAATATGTTGACTTGTTTGAACTATGGATCGTTTACTAGTTTTTTAAGAATGATGTTTCATAACGTATGCATTATACCCCAAACACCACATGTTGAATGTGACACCCGACAAATTAGGCCGTCATTTGTGTTTAATCATAGATCATTATTACCCGTATTTAGTATGAAATAGGACTATGTAAAGTAACATTTTGTATATATGTAAATATATATACACGTACGTAATTAATTTTAATTACGCAAATTCGATCAAATAGAATCCGACACAATAAATACGGACGTCGGTGAAAAACATTCTCTTAAATAGCGTGACAATATTTAAAAATCGTTATTTAACTTATATTAATTCGATAATATAGCAAACGTTATACATTTCGTGTAAAACGCACCGTACGCGAAAAAAACGCGTGAATCGCGTCTGACTACCAAACAAAACTCGATTTATATTTCAATAACCTAAAATAAAATGTTTCAAATTAAAATTTAATCAAAAATCACGCGAATAAATTGTTAACGAAAAACTTGAATAATAAACGTTTAACGTTTAAACGAACAACGAAACGAAAAGGTAAACGGGCACCGCGCGTAACGTAAACTTGGGGAATAAAATTTAACACTCTCACACCCCTAGTGAGCCCCCCCTGGCCGGCCCCCACACCCAACATCATCACCATACCATATCACCCCCCATACCCTCTTTTCCTTTCTCCTTTCCACACTCAAACACAATCTCACACAAACACACAACCATTTTCTCTCAACTCTCTCTTTCTCTCCCTCCCATTTCTCTGCATTTTTCAGCCATCCCAAGAAGCTCCAACACTACCACAAACCACCAAGATCATCACCATAAACCACCATAGCACCACCTCGTCAGTTTGCAAGAAAACGCAAGAAAACGAGCTCTCGACGTCTATTTCTTCGTGCTTTCAACATCTACTTTGTAAGAAACTTCATCTCCATTGTATTTTACTGGAAACATACATATAAACATGTTAAAATGTCCATCTAACAAGATCATGTCTAAAAATAAAGTCGAAAAACGTTTTTGAAAACTTAAAAATGCCAACAGTTTCTGGGCAGAAACTTGGCCCGACTTCAAGGGAAATTTTCGTGCTCAAAACTTAACGAAAATGGACAAATCAAAAGACAAAAATTAAGTTTAAGAAGTTAGCTTTCATTTCCAAGTGGTTTCATAATTTTTCGATACCGTTTGGTACCCGAAAATGATTTTACAAAAATGTGTCGAATTTGTCTCGGATGGCAGATTTTTGTGCCAACTTCTCGGGTCCATAATTCGAGCTACACAACTCCAAACGACATGAAATTTTCGCCTAAATCTTACAAATTTCGTTAACTTTAAAAGTTGTATGATTACGTCTCGTAAAGTTTTGTAGATATTTCTCAGTAATTCAATCTTTGAACATGTGTCTAGATTGGTCAAAATTGGACCTCAGAGGACAAATGGAATTATTAAAAATACTTAGACTTATCTAAAAATTCTAGAAAAATTACTGAAATTATTTAAGACATATATGAACAACTGGTATTTTTCTTGGATTTTATCTCGACACTTTGACTAGTCAAAACGAGCCACAAAAACGACCCAAATTTCTGAAAAAATGACCACAGGGACTATTTTGATGTTAAAATAGAAACGACAATTTCGGGTTAACCACAAAATGTAACTATAATTTTCCTAAGCTTGAAAAACATATTTAAGACTTCCCTAAAAGTTTCGGGTCAAACCGAGCACGTTTGACCAAGTTCCCGAAACTAAAAACACAACAGGTCCTCTATGTCGCAGATGGCCCAAAACCATTGCGACACAAGCCCTGTGTCACACATCTGATTTTCACGATACACTTGCGACACAAACCTCCGTGTCGCAATCCTTTAAAACAAGCAGTACAAACTTGAGTCGCAACCTGCGACACAAGCCTAGTGTCGCTAGGCAAGTAGTATTAACTTGTGTCGCAACATTTTATATCGAACAGTACTAACCTACGACACAAACCACTGTGTCGCACACCTATTTAAAATCTCAACCTGCGACACAAACCACTGTGTCGCACACTTATTTAAAATCTCAACCTGCGACACCATTTCTTATGTCACACAATTATCTGAAACCCACACCCTGCGACACTACATCTGTGTCGCAACACTACGCAGCGACACAACCCCTGTGTCGCATAACACAGACTGATTTAAAACATCTTTGTCACTAAGGGTCATTTTCGCGAAGCAACAACTATACTATATACGACACTACTCGTAACACGCAACGCATATACTACTATAAGTATACAACGAAACACAACATAATAAATATGTCTTCGGGGAATATTATTACAAAACGTCACCAACGGGCCGTACATGTTTTCTAAACACAAACGATACTCAAACATTTGGACATAACTAGTTGATTAGACAACTAGCATGAATGATCTTTTGAGACATTCACTTACTCATAACCTTATGCGTTTAGGGCGCTAGAAGGTTACATTTTGGATATACGTTTATTGATTTAAATGCACGCTTTCAAAACTCAGGTGAGTCTCATAGCCCCACTTTTACTGTTTTCTTAACTATTGGGGTGAGAATACATACACTGTTTTTCATGAACACAAGTACAGAAAACACATATACGGATTGCATGAGTGTTACTTTCATAATCCACACAAAATTCCTCTACACATCATAGCTTCGTTAGTATGGATCTTAGCGCGAGTATTAATGAATAGATCTATTTGAGATTGACCATCCCCGTTCGGGTTAGTAGCACTAACTGGTCAAACGGACGCATTATTATTTGTTCATACGAATGTTCTGGATTAGGCATCTGCAGGAGGCAAAATCATATCGGTTAAGCTTCAGACTATGAGCTCATGGCAGTAGTATACATATTTTGCATACGTGCAACGCATTAAAATCTAGTGGTTCACATTTATACTTTGATATCTAAACCTATGAACTCACCAACATTATTGTTGACCATTTTAGTATGTATTCTTATGTTCACAACAACAGTAGGATGGCATACAGGAAATTCAAGTTCAAGTCGCATGATTTACAAACATCAGAGATTTTTCTTGCATTACTATTTTGTATCATTAGTTATGTGTTAGAATCTCTATGATTATTCGCGAACTCACAGATTATTGTAAACATTTGGTTTATCAATGTAAATTACTTTGTACGGTTTTCAAACGATGCATATAGTGGTCGTTCAATGTAATCTCAGGTAATGGTCCATGATTAGTCGCGCCCCGACCCGACTTCCGCTGCACAATAAATTTGGGGGTGCGACATTGAATCATGTAAAATTTCAATTTTGATTCTTTGATGTAGACATACGCTGCTGATTTGACTTTGAGGAGTCAAATGCCTATTTTGACTTATATGAAAGAAAAATTAAAAGGGAAACCAAGGGGCTTGATTTTTCGAGAGACTTGTTTTAGGTGTTAGTTGAGCATTAAATATGATAATGGAGACCCGCATTTGATACATCTAATACTCCAAACACAGTTAGAGGTAGACAAAACTCATACATGTAATGACCAATTGGCTTATTGAATTGGGGACATAGATTGCAAGTTTGGTCGTGAGCAGTTTTGTATGATTACCGGTCTATTATTCGGACATGCGGATTTGAAGGAATATAAAACGGTGGTATCCATATTTCGAGCTAAAAGTTTTTGGTGATGTAAAGAATGGGGTACGTGTGCACCATGTCAAAGACCTTTTTTATAGTAATAGGTTTGATGCTCTTGAGGATATGGATGCAGTGCGCGTATGCTTGCTGTTGTGTTTGGAGCTAGTATTCCTTGGTGCACAACCAAAGAATATGGTTGACTCGATGACTTATTTAGGTTATTGGATGATGTGGATGCATGGAACAGATTTCCTTGGGGTTCATACATATGGCCTGTTACGTACCAACAACTTAAAGATGCTATTCCATCTCGTAGGGAGAAACACTTGGAGTTAGTGTCATTTTCAAACACTCCTACGTATTCATTGAGTGGATTTATGTGGGCCTTCAAGGTCAGATATAACTTACAATACATGTTTCAATGTTTTACATGCTTATCGTATTAAGTTTATGATTTATACATTCTAACCGTTTTTCTATTTTGCACGTAGGGGTTATATGATGACCGTAACGTGTCATATAGCTGGCATTCTGATGATATGCGAGCGCATGATAAGATGGTTGCTGATCGAATAGATGTCACACCCCCAAAATTGGTAATTTCGTTTAGCGGAAGCATTAGTGTTAAGCGGGGGTGCTGACGTAATCAATGAACATACATACATATCAGAGCATATGGCTATCGCCAAACATGGTATATTAAGATGCCAGAATAATTGTTATTACAAAAAAGTACAACTTAGGAAAGTTGTAACGATAACAGTATGGTTTAAAAACAATAATACATAGTTTAAAAGTGGATTTCAGAAGTATGACTACAGTAGTTGTAGTTATACAATTGAAATCCCGTTTGTCCCAAAAGAAGTGGCATCCTAATGTTGCGTGTGTAGTCCATCCTGGATGCATGCAGATCTTACCTACTCTGCTAATTCCCTGAAAAACATAGTGAGTAAATATCAACAAAATGTTGAGTGAATTCACAGGTTTATAAGTTGGTTTGTTATACCCAGTTCGTTTTTAAATCGTTGACCTCCAGTCAAATAGTAATCAAATCATGATTATGTTGGATCGCAATTCAAAAGTAATAGTTGGAAAAACATTCCAGTAAGTATGTGTTAGAAAACATCTAGTGTAATCTAACAAATCGTTATCAACATTGTAGGAAAATATTCCTATATAAATCGTAGGAAACACAGGTTAGTCCAATAATGGAAAAAAAACATTTCCTATGTAAATTTGTATCGTTGGAAAGCCATATTTCCAAAATAATAGTTGTAATTTGTTGGGATAAACATAGACGGTGATCACCCAAAGGCTAGCTAGGCCTAATGAGTAAGGTAACGACTCCTAGTGCTATAACCAATCCATGACTTGTGTTTCGTTTGCCCTTGTAACAGTTTAAATATACGCTCCTCGTTACGACCGTCGTCGTTGGGGTTGGCACGACCAACAAGTTATAATAGTGGGAGGGCTGTCATCTCGATAGTAATATCCGTACATTTAGTGGCTAGAGTCACCTAGCTAATGGTTATAGGTTGCAAGCACTAGGACTTCTGTGCACTACAACTACCTCTCGTAAACCTAGGTCCGTACCAAGATTCGTTGTCATGTTCCCAAAATAGTTATAAAAAACACTTCATAATAAACAGTGTATAAAGCATGAAAACATTTATATAATCGTTGCAAAAGCATTTGCTATGTTTTTCACCCCAAGTTTAGAAGCAGTAAAAGTAGTAAAAGAGAGGCTGTGAACTCACTGTAGGTGTAGTGATGTGATAGCTAGCGGATGAGAGTAGCGTCGCCCAAGGTATGTCAACCTATACGCATAATATGTATTAACATAAGTATTTTGATTGTTTGTCAAATTATGTTAATGGTTTGATTGTTTTTGAAGAAATTGTTGATTTCTTAAATTGAACAAGTCGTTGGTGATTATTTGTTGAAAAATAATTAATATTTCTCGAATCGTATTGCTTGTTACGTATATATATACATGTATATAGTTGTGTATATTATCGTTTCGTTTCTTTTGTACATATATATAATTGTTATATATATATATATATATGTGTATATATATATATATGTGTATATATATATATATATGTATATATGTATATATATATATGTATGCATACAAATATATTTGTCGTATATTATACATTGTACGTTTGTAAAACGTGAGTTCTATTTGTATATAAAGATATATAATCACAAGTGTCGTAATATATATATATATATATATATATATATATATATATATATATATATATATGATTTCAATACGTTGTTAACGTATAAATATATAAGTTTCGTTTGTCATGAAAATCTCTACTCGTGAATATACCTATATATTCAATATTTGTAGTCCCGCGTATGTGTAGGTATATATATATATGAAAAGTTTGTCGTTTTTGGTTTCTCACATATTGCCATTATTTTTGTTCGAGTCTCATCGTAAAATATTTAAATTATTTGTTTCGAGCCAAAATCTAAAGTTTTACATTTCGTTTCACGTTTTTCGTACCGAGGCTCGTTTTCGGTTGACTTAGTCAAACGTGTTCGGTTTGACCCGAAAATTTTTGGGAGGTCTTAAATATGTTTACAGAGCTCGGGAAAATTATCGTTGCGTTTTATAGTTGGTCAAAAAGTATCGTTAATTAAAATATACCCAAAACAGTCCCCGAAAACCCATTTTCCAGATTTTTCGACTTCTTTCGAGCTGGTTCTCGGGGGTCAAAACTTATCGAAAAATTCCGAAATTTTTACACAACATTCCTAAATATGTCATCTACTTTCAGTAATTTTTACATGATTTTGAGAGGTCTATAACTTGTCGAATAAATTCGTGAATCAAAAAGTGTACAAATACATGTTCTTCATGACCTCAGTGTGCAAATCGACCCATATCTCAATTTCTGTGTATTTTCAGGAGATGTATTCAACATGAAAGTTGTAGTTAACAAACATACGAAGATTTTGGCATAGGTTTCATGCATTTTTTTTACTCCTACGATTTTATACGATTTTTCAAAGTTACTGTATTTTTCTGTGCAAACTATAACCATTTACAAAGTTTTATGTTCTTACTTGTTGGTTATGTTTCAGCTTATAATTTTCATGAAAATGTATAACAATATGTATAAAAACCTAGATATGAAAGCTTAGAGATTATATAGTGATCTTTACAAGGGTTTGTGATAAAGAAATGGAGGAATGAAGATGATGAAGATGATGCTAGCTTCCTTCTCTTCTTCTTCCTGCTTCAAAATGATGAAGGTGATGATGATCTGGTGTTGGGTTTGTGTCATGCAGAAGAAAACAGAGGAAGAAAAAGATGGTGATGAATTATTGTAGGTGAGGGTGGTGGATTGTGTTTTGATCAGGAGGAATGGGGGAAGATATACACGACTCAGGGGCATGGTCGATCAACAAGTTTGTCTGCTTGATATTTAGTGTAGATATTTAACCCGTAAATTTCGGGTACGGGTACAATTATGTCCAATGTAAAATTTAATATTTTAAATTTTAATTGGTAGTATTTTTCCCGAATACTTTATAATAATAATAAAATTATTATTTTATTATTTTCAGTTGTTGGGTACATCTTGTATTATTTTTGGGTCGCGTACGGTACTTTTTATAAAAGTATAAATGTTTTCGTTTTGTCTTTATTTTCGTTGTTTACGAAAATACTTCTAAATAATAACTATTTAAAAATAGTTTTCACGTTGTCTCAAAACTTTATCACCAACAATTTTTAAATTGTTTGTTGGACTCATTCCGATAATTTCGCGCGTAATTGTAAATAATTACTAAAATAGTAATACTTTACGTATTATATTGTTGGGCTTTGCTAGACTTATCTCACAGAACAGTTTAGTTTTCTTTTTAGCAGGGAATTAACTTAAGAAATGCATGTGTTTAAGTACGGGATTATACCATAATTGGAGGAGTGTCACAATAGATGCCAGAGTCGATGGCTCAAGCATATAGCGAAATGTGTCTTTTTGCTGGTTTCTCTTAAGGTTGGGTTTCACATCACTATCGTTTGCTCTATCTTTAGCTCTTGCATTTGTAAAAGTGTTTTGCTCGTTATATCCAAAGTTGTACGTACTGTGGTGCTGGGTTTGGTATGGAACATTGTGGTTGCTTTCAACATGTTGAGTTTGATGTTGTTGATTTTGTGAAAAATTAGTATGCCGAAAAGGAGTATTCTCAATAGGATATGAAAGATTTTCGTGAGGAACGTTTTGGTTGTATGAAATATGGTATTGAATCGGGTTAAAATATTGAGATGGGGAAGCAGTCGAATAATGATTCTGAAAAACTTGATGTTTACAGATCGAATTTAAATAATGAGAAGATGAACCATGTTTGGTTTGACATGCCTAGACCACAAAAAACTCGGGATTTCTTGATTACAATTACGAAGTAGATCAATAAAAAAGGAAACTTCATCGTCATCTGTTATATCAAACGAATCATTAATTAAAATTACCATCATAATACACTAACTCATCATAAGAAATAGTCGTATGCAAATACACACCACGTCTAGAATCACCTTTAATTAAAATTACCTTAACTTCTGTGTAGAACTCATTTGCATTGAAGATGGATGAATCTGTCGAAGAACTAAGAGTTTTTAGTATTTGAAATAAAAGATTCAAAATAATATCTTAGGGAATCTTATCTATAATCTTGAAAGCGAATGGAATAGCTCAAAATGGACACGTGGATTTATAAGATTGGGTTTGAGTTGGTGTTTACACCAATTAATTAATAATTAAATGTTTGAAAATCAAAGAATCCGCTCATGAGAGAAATGTTTAGCATCGGAGCGAAATGTTGGAATTTGAGTGAATTCATGTGATGTTTAGCATTGGAGCGAATTGTTGGAATATGAGCGAATTGTTGGACATTTGAGCAAATAATTGGGCATTTGAGCGAATTGTTGGGAATTTGAGCGAATTCATGTGTAATTTTTACCAAATGGAGCGAATTGTTGCGCATTTAGTTGGAGCGAACTTATAAGGATTTTTTTATACTACACTTTGCTCCAAATTGATGTGATGGAGCGAAATCTTTGACCAAAATAGATATTTTTGTAGATTTTGTCCATTTCAAGATATTAAAGAGCAAATTAGACCACATATGTAATTTGCTCTTTATTTTACTTCTACAAACTTACGTTTTTTATCGGTTAAAGCATCTCCAACAACAAATCCCATACAATGATTTTTTTTAAATACACCTCATTATCCATCATCTTAGTTTCATAAAGAAAACCACTCCATTTTGATGGAAAAAGTTTTTAAAAGCCTATTTATTACAAAAAATTCATATACAAAAGTCGCAAATAAATTAATCAAGCATATAATGAGCACATTTTAAGCATTAAAGATTTAAAATCTAAAAAAATAAACTTAAAAATAAGAATAGCTAGCGTAAACATAAATACATTGAAAAATAATAGGTTATATGTATATTAGGTTATATATATATTAGGTTATATGCCCGTGCGATGCCCGGCTAGCGTAAACATAAATACATTGAAAAATAATAAATGTAAAAAAATAACGATTTTACGAATACATAATGCGAAAATGTTAATTTTTGTTAACAACACCCAACTTATATGTTGTTAGTGTAAAATACGGGTTAACTTGTATACATGAAAATATTAAGGGTTTAAAATACATAATAAGTTAATCATGATTGATCAACATCGTATAATTAATCAACATCGTATAATTAATATGGTGTTGACTATACATATGTCTCCATACAGACTATTATTATGTAAATTGTTGTAGGATATGTACTTGAGTAACAATTGAAATAATGTTGTCTTTTTAAATGACTGAATTATGTAATTTGTAAAAAATTATCATTTACGAGGATGACTGTTGATATTATTGAAATTCGGAGATTATTTTTAAGAAAGTGTCACCACATGGATATTTTTTGTAATTTATTCTTTTCGAAATTAACATATATACGTCTGCAAAGGAAATAAATAAATGAAATAAATTAAAAAAAAACAACTTAAAATTAACATATTCGTGATTAGCAACATTGAGACTAATTTTAAATGTTTCGATTTGCATATTTTCACTTGATAATGCTCGTATATATATATATATATATATATATATATATATATATATATATATATATATATGCTTTGATTCGATACTCAATTTTTACATTAATATATTACAATTATATTATTACTAATATTTTTAATAATAATGAATAATCCTATTAGAACTTTAATTAAATGGGCACAATATAGTACAAAACTTTTTGAAAGATAGATTAATTAATTAATTATAATAAAGTGTCATGTGAACAATTGAGTTTAAAAGTATGGATCTCTGTAACTTTTCATTTTGGATATGTAATATGTCGTACTTTTTGAGTTTTTTCAATACGATTTGTAGAATTTTTAAGAAATAATTTAAAAGCATTTTCAATATCAATGACACGTAGGATCTTTTGGGAAGTTAAGACAATGACACGTAGGATTTTCGCTTATTTGTCGATAAAATACGAGTGACACATAGGAAATAAATTATCATCAATTCGTTATATAGATAGATATATATATATGATCATGACACTTGCTTGTAAATTTTCTTACGTTATATGAAGACATTAAATTTTCTTACGTTATATGAAGACATTAAATTTTCTTACGTTATATGAAGACATTCTTTCATTTGTATTCTTTGAAAAAGCAAACCCATGTTAAGATGATGTGTTATATAGTTTCCGTACTTCATGGATTCTTTTAATATGTACAAATAACTTATAATATTTTACACGACCATAGGAATGCATTTCTATTTTCCAAAAGTCGTGTTGGACAGTGAGTACGCGTTCGATCCACGGTCGATTCGTGTGTCGATCGTGATGTCTCTTTTTTATTTTAATGTCGAGTCGATATTTCTCAAAAGATATATTATTAATTCTAGACAAAAATAAGCAATTATCATCTTGAGGTGATCTTTGAACATAGATACTAATTTTGTAAATCTCAACTTGCTACAAGCTTTGAGAATGTTTCTTTTTCATTTTGAATAGAAGTTAATTTTTCTTGTAAAATTACATTCTCAAACTCGCCCTTTTCACAACTTGTGTTTTCAAGTAGTTATAAACTTCTCAAATCATTTATTCCTTTTATTAACATCAGATTTAACTCTTTGAGTAAAGAAGTCTCATTTTCTAAATCATTGCTTCTAAATGTCAAAATAGTATTTTGCTTAAAGAACTTTTGAATAAAGATCACCCAACTCGTGTTTTCAAGGGTTTGAAGATACCTCATTGTCTTTGAAATGGTAGTTGGTGGAAGTTGAAGGCATGTGGCTACTTTTTTTTTTTACTTCATCATCCTCATTTGCTTCTTTCACATCTTCTTCAGGATTTTCTAAATTATCCCAATATTTCTTGGCACAAGTGTGATAAAGCAAATTTTCATATTTGTTTCCTTTCAAGGAACTTTAGATGATCTTTAATTCTTAACTATTTAAAGACTCTTTTAACCTTATTTTTAATAAAATCATTTTCATTAATCATACAACCCATTTCCATAATCTATAAATTTTAGAAAAGTTATCATATAATTTTTGAACATGGGAGGTGTTTTTTTTTTAACAAAAACCAAAACTAAGTTCATCCCTAGAACACACCTCACTATTATTTCTCATGGATTAAACTCAACATTTCGTAATTTTAATTTTAACAAAAGTAGGGGGAAGGGTTTGAATCACCTAAGTCGTTTATTTTCAAATTTAATTCATGCTCATGGCTAGATCGATCGGTTTCGGGTCAAATAGGAAGAACTAGAAGATTCCACCTCTAGAAAGCGCCTACACCTAAAAAGGGTTGGCCCGTCAAAAGTCCGGTGCCTTCGCGAACGAAGTTCAGAAGTTTTTAAAACACTTGTTAGTTAAAAATTAGTATTCAAAAATATTTGTTTGGTAACAAGTTATTAGTTTGAAAATTTCATGCTAGACAAGAATATAAATCTAGATGACACCAAAATTTATAGTGGTTGAGGCCGGATGTTAACAATCCGCCTTAATTCACTCCCCGATCACTTGATCTAGATTCTTCACTAAGATTCTATCATTTTCATCGGTAAGATAGAAAACCGTTCAAAGTGTTGTTTCTCTTTCAATAAGAAAGCAATACTACTCTTCTTTATCACAAAGAAACTTACCGACTAACATTTTTGCTTCCAACACAATTAGGAAGACTTCAACTCTTATTTCTACAATTAGAAACCTATACATCAATTGTAAAATGTTTCCACTTTCAGTATGGAAGACATCAACACCAACTCTTCCTCTTCACTAAGAAAAGCACACAAAATACTAACTTAACTTCTACAACAAATTGCAAGATCTCCAAATAACTCAACTCTTGGTTTATCATTAGGAAGATTACACCACAACACCAATATAAGCTTTCTCCTTTACTAGGATCACAACTTCTCCTTTACTAAGATCACAACTTCACCTTCTTCAAACTCTTGAAGGAACACAATCACTAACACAACACAATATAAGTCTTCCCCTAACAAATGGAAGACAATCTACACTCATCCTTTCTTCTCCAAACACTTGGAAGAGATTACAACATAACATAACACAATATTACAACTCAATTCTTCACTACATTAATCAACTCTTACTTTGATCCCTCATCTAATGTGCACAATGTAGTGAATATAAAATATTCACGTGAACGTATTTAGAGAGCTTAGGATCACTTAAAAAGATATTTAGAAAGTGTATTTTTATGATCAAGAGGATAGGTGTAGGTTATGTCCAAGTCTTCTTTAAATAGAGAAACAGGGCTTCCATTTTAACATCCAAATTACTCAATTACCCTTTAACCAATCCCGTTTGAAACTCTTTGAAGAATTAAATTTGATTTGTCCAAGACTTTGTTCTCCCTTGCAAGTTATCAAGAAAATGTACATCTTTTGAGTAGCTCAACAAAGCATTAGATTTGCATGTATCAAAGAAGACATGGAGTTTTCATAAGGAAATCAATTTTGCACATTTCCAATAAATCTTCAAAGTACAATCCTTTGCCCCATGTTTGACTTTTAACAAAGTTGCATGGCTTTTACTTGTTCCAGCCATTTACTTATTCTAAAAATGTTTTTATAAACTTGTTTTGTTTTATAAAATATTTATTATAAGTTTATAAACGATGTGCTTGATTAATTGAGTTATAAAAATGTGTCCATTTTTATGTGATCAAGAAGCTCAATCTAAATACAATCACATACCGTAATTATGATGTATTTTGAATGCCCGAGGTATGTATGCGGGTTGTTGACCCGAACATTGACCAACTGAATTTTCAACTTTGGAGAATTCCTTCCATCATGATCACGGTCGATCCATGGTCCAACCATGGATTGTCCTCGCCTTTCTGTCCCATATCTTCAACACTTCAACTTATCCAATATGTATTGTTGACGTTGATTGACTTGGACATGCATTCGTTGTTATAAAAGATGTAGAATATAGCTATAAACATATAATCAATTTAATTAAACATTATATGATTATACATTATAAGTTTGTCATATCAAAACAAAAGAGTGCATTAACAATGTGTAACTATGTATGCACTAACGATTTGTGCACAAAATAATTTTCTAAAAATAGCCCTTAGGACTATACAATATGTCAGGAGTAATGTTATATAGGCTTAATTATATAAAGTTAAAATTAGACCTACTTTTCTCATTGATTTAATTTTTTTTTCTCTTAATCTCGTCCAATCAATTTTTCACATCTACCAATTAAATTTGTAGGCTTATATTTAGGTCTACAAGTTTAGGTCTAACAATCATTTTTCATATGTTAATGCATATTTTTAATGAAATTATCAAAAGTAGTGATTGATTTATCATTAGCCTTAACAAATTTTATAAAATATTTTTATCAAATACTGCTTTCATCCTATAATAACCGTTCACATCAGATTACACAGAATTTAAAAAAGGACATAATCAGCGTAATATGTAAAAGAAAAATGACGGTATGACTTTTTTTTAACGTCTTTTACGAATAGTAAACTTTTTAGACCAAATCTAAATTTATTTTGAAACAACCTAGAAAGATTAAAGCCAAATGTGGGGCAAAGTAAAAAAATTTCCACAGGTTGATACCTCTTTGGTTATTTTAAAAAATAATAAATAATATTGTTGAGAAAGAGTTTGGTTGTTATGAAGACACGACAGTTTGATTGCATTTGCAGAGGCCAGGGAGTAAGCAAGCAATACTGGAAGAAAGAACCCTAGAAGATGCTCGGGGAAGAAGCGAAGTTTTTATTAGGGTTTCATCCCGATTCCACACCTTCATCATCTCAGGTTACTCTTTAATTACTTACACAAATTCTACAACTTTTTTAATTTCTTTATTTACAGTATTAATTTTGATTATGATGTTGAGTTATATAAACAATCAGGTGAAAGCAGCTTACAAGAAAAAGGCATTAGAAACTCATCCAGATCGTTTCCCCCTTTCTCAACGATCCCTCGCTGAATCCAATTTCAAACTGGTACCCATCATATTTCTGTTTTTATTCACTCCCTTAAATTTCTAATAATAATTTTTTTTTTCTTTTCTTTTTTGGCAGATTTCCGAAGCTTATACATGCTTACAGTCTGGTAAGTTGATAT
This sequence comes from Gnaphalium uliginosum, assembly GCA_963930675.1. NCBI lineage: Eukaryota > Viridiplantae > Streptophyta > Magnoliopsida > Asterales > Asteraceae > Gnaphalium > Gnaphalium uliginosum. The sequence goes on along the minus strand of OZ005680.1, from coordinate 33,884,205 downwards.
GCTCCATTATTATTCTCATCCTTGAATCCAGTTTTGTAACACATAATTCATTATTGATGATTTGCAATGCATTTATGTTCAAATCTAGTTTAGTTATGTCTCATAGACTCTTACATCAAAAGTTAGTTTTTTTTTTTTTTGAGATTATGTTATAATCTTGTTTGTGCATGTGCATTTTCAAATCACAGATAATCAGTATTGAGTTTTTGGATATTATCCACTTATTTAGTTATTGTAAGAGGAAGTATTTAGTTCGGAAATAAATTACTATTTCGTGTCGCATAACCTAGTTGAAGACGCAAACGTTATTCAAAAGCACCGCTTTAGGACTATAAGATATCGATTAACTAGTGGTCATTTCATACAAAGCGAGTTTAGTAGGTTACTGACATTATGTTGGAGTAAAATAATGGAGTGAATAATGTTTATATTCATATAAATAGTATATAATATAACAAGTGCTGACTCTTATTACGACAACAGGTACATATTCAACAAGAGGCACGTATTCTAGAGTGGTGAGAACTGGAGTCCCCAGGACAAATGGAGGAAGTAAAAACCATGCCTTGATTCGAATTCCGTTTCTATTCATTGTTTTAGGAACTGTTGCACTTGGTGGATCCAGTGCCACTAGGTGATTTACTTTACCTTATCAATGTTTAATTCTACATTTGCTACCCAAGAAACAAATTAAATAACGATCTGATTCTTTTTTCTTTTTCTCAGGGCTTATCGAAGACAGAAAGAGGCCTACCCCTCGCATAACCCTTTCCTTCCTTGAGGTTACATATACACGCCTACAGACATGCATTATAGTAATTACATTAAATATGTTGTCATGTACATTTGTTGTCGTCGTAAATAAAAAGGTAAGCGCGTTTGAATGCAAAGCATATGCTTTATTGCCCTTTGTAAATGCCACAACTGAGGTTTAATTGTATCGATTTTGCAAGTTTTGTGTAAAAGCAAAGGCCTTATTCTGATGCATTAATTGTTTGATAAATTGAAACTGCCATTATATCTTTATCCATTTTTCGGTTGTATAAATAAGAACTAATTATTAAAACACATAGATACAGAGAAACCCTCAAAGGCACTCTGATATCTGTAAGGACCTTAAAAATCGACCTTTTCACTCTAAGGCTATCCGATCTCAGCTTCCACCATTCCTGAATGCTTGATACCCGAAAGTGTCAGCAGTGTGTTATCATTGAAACCGTTGATATTTGAGGGTCGTGCTAGAAATGCAAAACATTTTGGCTACTGTGGTAGAAGGTAATGAAAAACCAGACAGATCGATGGGGGGAGGTGGGGAATTAGGGAGATTAAGCGGTGCTTCAGAATTGTGTAGTGAAATTGGACGAGAGATGTCAGATTTATTTTGGACGTCATGGATTTCTGTAGCAATTGCATTCTTTATGGAGAGTGGAACCGAGAAGGGTATGTGCCATGGTCACATAAAGTATTGACAATGTTCAGGCACAATGCAAACCATGGCTGCAATAGAGTGGTGACCCTTTCGTGATTGGATCATAACCTTGACCAGTGAGTAGTAGTACATTGTAGGAGTTGATGCTTTATGTTTTCGATTAGACTAATATTTTGATCACTTGATTTTAGAAAAGAAAGATGTATGTTGGATGGTCATGTTTACTGTTTGGGATGTCATATACACAAGAGGTTAAGTTGGGATTTTCAAGAAGGTCTATAGTTATACAGGTTAAATATAAGAGTTTTCATGAATCTTCTTTTATTCTAGTTTTGAATAGTATAGAAGTTTTTATAAGCATTTCAAGTCGTGTGATGGTGGGCTATATAAAGGGGGAACACCATCTCATACTTGTATTATATTTCTTTCTTGTACAGTTGTAAGTATAACCTTTTTCCCTCCTATATTTATTGAATATTAGTATTGTGTATTAACTTGCACGAGAATGGGAAACCAAAGGTGTACATAACTATAACTAATTTGTATTATTAAATAGTTTAAACAGTTTCGTCCAATATGATTAAGAAAATAAATAAACTGATAAAGGGGTCGAATGGGTTGGAGGTCGCTGCAAATTTTTTTTTTTATATATAAAATACAGTTTCTTAAACTATTCTTTTCTAAAGTGTACAAATTATTGATGTAAGAATATTGTTTTTGTTATCATAACTTGGGCAAATTAATAGAGCAACATAACTTCTTTTAACTCGTTACCTAAACTGCCCGTTTTTCACCTATAACTCATATAGAGGAATGAACAACCATTTTAGTGTTCTCCAAATAAGGAGAAACTCATACTTGACATGTGACAAGTCAATTGAGTCTTAATTATGTATTCGCTTTATAGTTGTAGTGGTGTATAAGTGTGTCTAATTGAGTGTAAATGAGAACTACCATTTAATTGAATGAAATACAATATACCTTGTCACGAGTTTACAAGTTATAAACAGCATCACCGATCCAATATACGCATTTCAATTCAAAGAACTTTGAAGTCGAAGTAAGCCACAATAAGTGCCATCATTATTATCATTCTGAAGATTTTTTTACCGTAGAAAAACGTAGCGAATAGAACTGTACGGGATGATCGATCTGTGACAACCGACCCAAAACCCCCCTTGGTGGATCTATTCGGCCGGCCTAACCCAGACAACTCTTGACTTGGGCTCCAAGCAATCCCATACCTATAAATAAGAGCCTAACCATAACCCTAACCCTTTTGATAAAAATCAAATCGTCCATGCTGCTACTACGTCGACCGAACCCAAAAGAAACCCCAAGAATCGAGTTGACTTTGTGCTTCCGTGTGTTATTCGTTCGGTTATTCGCATAGGTAATTTTTGTAAACCCTTGATAAATAATCTCTCTTATATTTTCTGTAATTCTATGAATTCCATCCCGACCTAGATGTATCACGAGTCGATGTTAAGATTGATCCTAGTCGTGTAGTTAAAAACCTAAACTGAAATGCTCTAATTTATGCCGATTAATTTCGCAGTCGGCTTCAGAGGCCGTTTCGACCCACTTAGAGTCGTTTCAGGCTTCGGCTAAAACTAAAAAGTTGTAGATCTTGGTGTTTTACACAAACCCTTGAGGTTTCGGCCTTTGAAACTAAACAGATTATTTTATAAAAATTATTTAGTAAACTGCTGCAGTGTATTACGAATTTTCTGAAAAGTTTAGATAACAGATTAAATTGATTAAATACGTTTGGGTTACTTTGGGATTTTGAATTTTATTAAGATATAAAATTTTCTGAATAAAACTTGTACTTTTGTAATCTTAAATTAAATTAATTTAATGGGATGCATTAGTTTAGGATAAGTTACATAATCAAATATTCGATATAGATTTGTAACGTGAAGAATTGGAACTCAAAACCCTAATCTGGACAAATTTAATCGTGATGTTTGCAAGGTCATAACTTGGTCATAATCAAACGTGTTTGAACGCATCTTATGCCTAAAGTTTAGTACAGAGAGTCTAGTTTCTTATCCAAGTGGTTTCGTGTCGAATGGATGAGTTTTGGTCTACCAAAATTTTTTTGCAAGATAAGTGGTCAAATTTGAGTTTTCGATTTATATTTTGGTACTGTTTTGAGCCTCGGAATCGTATGTTAGACTTCGAGTTAGGTTACGAAAATTTTTCTAGAACCTTTTGAGTATGTTAACTGATCTATGTAAAAATATTGAAATTTTTAGATGTCATTAGGTATCTTAACTTTTATAAAACTCTTAACGTGACAGAAGACGTACTTTCTGTGTTTAAGCGCTTTGAGGAATGTTTAGAAAATATTAAATTAGTGAGTAAAAATTTAGAAAAATTATTTTATAATCTAAACATATTGGAGGGGCGGTGATTAAAGTTTTGAGGTCTAATAAATTCGTTTGGTTATGGTTCTAGTTCGATCAAGAAACACCAAAATTCAGGACATAAAACATATTTTAAATGGGGGTGTTAATTAACTTAAATTTTATACAAAAGAAGTTCTATACTCATTCAACATACGAAATAAGGTTTATGGGAGACTTACGAATTTGGGAATGTTACATCAAGGTGGGTGCCATGGAAGGGCTACTCGCCTTATCTAAAATTGTAATCAACAACTATGCGTATAGGTGTCGTAAATTAACGTGCGGACTTACTTGGACACATTTGGAATCGTTGCTTGTTTTGCTATTCAATGTGAGTTTTGTAGCCCCATTTTTCTTTTACTTTTCTTTGGGGGGAAAAATGCTCAACTATTTTCAAACTGTTCTCATGCTATGAAACTTATCTGATTTTCTTTTGGACATTATGATTGAATTATGTGACATTATGATTAATATGACGAACTATATGGAACTATGTGGAACTATTGCTTATTGCTATCTGATTGTGTTCGGCTGAGTCTTGTGTCTGCGGGACCAAGACAACAAGCTACTTACTTAAGGTGAAGTATTGATAGTACTATTGGGTTGCGGTCCCGCTCATGTGATAAATGCATTATCCTTGAGTGATTATGATCCATCAGCGCTGTGACGCTCGAATCGAATCGACTCAAAAAGGGGAAATCTAAATATGTTAATCTCATTTATGTGCATAGTTCATATCATACGTCTTACGTAATACTTACGCAGTAAACGATTTATGTGTGTCAATATTTAAACCTGCAAAGCTCACCAACCATCGTGTTGACCTTTTCGCGCATTTCTTTTCAGGTAGCACTAGTGGTACTAAGGCTGAGGACAAGAAAGCTTAGTGGACCTTTTAGGTTGCATTAAGTACTATTACAAGACAATTGAAATATGTGGTTTTGATTTATTGATTGTTGGTTTTGGATAGGCGTGTTTTGTCTTAGTGATATGAGATTCATTTATTGAGTGTACTATTTGGTTTCTTGATTGATGTGTATGTTATAGCACGAACCGTCATTCGTGTTAAAGACATCACAACGCATTGATTTATAATTTTCATTTAGAATTCTATATGTTAGCACTTCAAAAGAAACTACACCGATACAGGTGGAAAACGAATTTCATACAAACTCTTCTGAAGTCGTACCAGAGCACGAGGAAAATCAAGTAGATGTTTACGAAGCTCCAATTACTCGTATTTCTAATCGGGAGAGGAGACGTCCAAGGTGGCACTCAGATTATATTATGGAGAGCAATGTTGCATATTGTCTTCTAACAGAGGAAGGAGAGCCATCAACTCTTCACGAGGCACTGAATCATTTAGATGCATCTCATTGGATGGCAGCAATGCAGGAAGAAATTGAAGCTCTTCATAAAAATAAAACATGGGAACTTGTGACGTTGCCAGAAGGTAGAAAACCTATTGGAAATAAATGGGTGTATAAGATCAAGCGAAATGGTGATGATCAAGTGGAGCGGTATCGTGCAAGACTGTTGGTTAAAGGATATGCGCAGAAAGAAGGAATAGATTTTAAAGAAATATTTTCTCCTGTGGTTCGACTTACAACAGTTCGAGTAGTTCTGGCAATGTGTGCTACATTCGATTTACATCTAGAGCAGCTACATGTGAAAACTGCATTTCTTCATGGAAACCTTGAAGAAGAAATTTATATGCTTCAACCAGAAGGTTTTGAACTACAAGGAAAAGAGAACTTGATTTGCAGGTTAACAAAATCTCTGTACGGCCTTAAACAGGTGTCGCGGTGTTGGTACAAGAGATTTGATTCTTTCATAATGAGCCTTGAATATAGCAGACTTCATGCAGACCCTTGTGCATATTTCAAGAGGTTCGGGGACAATGATTTTATCATTTTGCTGTTATATGTGGATGACATGTTGGTAGTAGGCCCCAACAAAGATCATATCGATAGGATGAAGGCTCAGTTGGCTAGAGAGTTTGAAATGAAAGACTTGGGTGTCGCAAACAAGATTCTAGGGATGCAAATTCACCGAGACAGAGTTACTGGAAGATTTGGCTTTCTCAAAAGAACTATTTGAGAAAAATATTGCAGCGGTTTAATATGCAAGATTGCAAGCCAATCTCAACCCCGCTTCCTACTAATCTCAAGTTATCCTCCGTTATGAGTCCTAGCAGTGACAACGAGAGGAAGGAGATATCTCGAGTACCGTATGCATCAGCAGTGGGAAGTTTAATGTTCGCAATGATATGTACAAGCCCAGACATTGCACATGCAGTGGGAGTTTTTAGTCGGTACATGGTGAATCCTGGTATAGAGCACTGGAATGCGGTAAAGAGGATCCTAAGATACATCACTCTATTTTGTGACAACCAGAGTGCCTTGCATCTTGCAAGGAATCCAGCATTTCATTCAAAAATGAAGCATATACGAGTTCAATATCACTTCGTTCGTGAGAAAGTGGAAGAAGGAACCGTAAATGTGCAGAAAGTTCATACCGACAACAATGTGGCTGATTTTCTAACAAAGTCAATCAACAGTGACAAGTTTATTTGGCGTCGTTCCTCATGCGGCCTAGCAGAAACGTAAGCAACATCAGTGGCAAGGATGGATATCGTGTGAAGATTGATTGATTTTCAATCGAATCTTCAAGTGGGAGATTGTTGAAATAGTTGCCTTGGACAATTGACATATGTGGTCAATTACCACATGTATTTTGTGATATTACTATTGCAAAGAAGACTTGAAAATCTTGCCTAATTTCACCAATCAATTTGTCACCAATTTATTTACATTTTAGCCATCTTGTAGTAGTATAAATAGAGCTCCATGCAAGCTCATTTATGCATCCCAAATACAAGTGTTCTTGTATACTAAATAGCTTAATAGAGAGTTGGTGAGTTTAGTCTCCTAATTACACGAGATTTAAAGGTTAGTGTTTATCCTTGTAATTAGAAGAGAAAGTGTAATTCCTATTATTCTACTTAGTGAAATGTTTCTTTCTTTGCCCGTGGTTTTTACCCTATTGGGGTTTTCCACGTTAAATCTTGGTGTCTCTTTATTGTCGTTATCTCAAATTATATTAGCGGTTTGCTTTAATTCGGTTTCATTTTTCTTGACATGTGTCATACCACTCTTATCAGAAAAAAGTGTATCAATCACTACCTGGTTGGTAACTTGACCTATGTATGTTTTTTATTTTTCTTTCTCTCTGCGATCTGCAATCGGCAATCGACAATCTGCAATCTGCAATCTATCGTAGCACGATACTTTGCGTTTTCGTTTTCTTTATGCCAAGTAGTTATTGTTCCTACTTTTAGATATGTTATTATTAGTGACCATTATAACGAAAAATTTATTGAAAACAAGATATGCGACAAACAATTAACATATCACTTTATGTTTGTGATGCTTTTGATTTGTTAAACACCAAGGTGAAAAAGTTTATATTTACCATATAAACCCATAACATTTGATGGTGAAACTAATGTAACAACGAAGAGACCTCTCTAAGATATCAATAATTCTTATAATTATATGGAGTCCATACAAATATAAATTTAATTGCATGTAAATACGCTAACTTCATTACTTTAATACGGATTTTAATAGCATTTTATGTATTTTTTTTAATTCAACTTTAGATATATTTTCCAGTTATCAGGAAAAAAATCTTTAGATTTTTCTAACTTTTAGATATAAATTTTAAAGTTTCAAATACTAATTTATGTGAATTACATAGCATCCGGTATAATCTTCTTAGATATATAACTAGAAGATTCGCAAAATTTGCAGAATGACACATTAGTTTCTGTTTTACGGATATAATAATTATTTTTGTGCTTGTGGGATGACACGATGTAATTTGTTTAACGAATATAAATAGATATGTGTGCATCCGTAATTGAAGCAATTGATTTTATTTTCTTTTGCTAAAAAGAGAGAAAATTAATTGAAAAAGAATGATAAAAGAAGCTATTTGAAATGGTATACTAAATTAGGTTGTAACAAAAGATAAGGAAATGTCAAAGAGTAGTTAATATTTATCTCAATTAGGAGAAGGATAAATTGGTCTTTTTCACATAGAAAATTAGGAATAAGTATGTCATGATTTTAATCAATGGTTAAATCATCAAATATAATCTTCATCTAAGAGTTGATGCTCTTTCATGATTTTTCTTATAATACATAGAATAGATATAGATAGATTGTGAAATAATTTATTTTGTCAACAAACTAGTAGCTAATAAATAGAAAAAATAGTATCTCAAATAAAAATATAATTTTTTGAAACTATGTTTGTTTTATTTTATTCATTTGCATAAGAAATATGTTAAACTAGATAACTAAAATAAGGGGTTAATTTGGTAAACTAGAAAGATAAGGGTTAATCTTGAGAATAACATGATAATGGAAGGGTATAAATGGAAATCTAATAAAAACATTGGGATGGCCGGAATGGGTCATCTTCCCCAACATCACATACCTGGAATTCTCAATCTCAACCATGCCAAGCTTTTAGACTTCACAAATAGATCTTTAACCATCGAAAACACATTTTATACATAATAAATTCATATAAATGGATTAAATCGTCCAAAAATTATTTTGCATACAACATTAAACTTCAAAATTTTGGGCCCCTCAAAAAACGAAGGCCCCCCACTACAGCACCCGACACTCGCAACTAGATACCTGACTATCAAATTTGTAATGACATGTTATGATATATTTAATTGTTACAACTATTTTTGAAGCAGTAGTTAAAAGATAATATTTTAATTTACAAAGCAGTATTCTTTGTGTGTTGTCATATAGGTTTTGATTTATAATTTGATTCAAAAAACATAATAGTGTTTATCGAATTGATGTGAAGCTTATAAATTTTTCTCGCTATATTGCGCAGGTATTCTACTAGTATATAACACGTACAGAAATAGAACTAAAAAAAATAAAACCTTTTAAAAAATATTCTTAGTCTATAAATATAAAATTAAAATTAATCGTTAGGCCTACTTTAATTAATATACAGTGGGCTAAAATATTATAACTGGAACGGCCCCAAATAATTAAAAAGAGTTAAAGTGCCTAAAAGAGAAAAACATCCTTTGAGCTAAATATTTATAACTGGGCCGGCCCAAAATAATTAAAAACGGTTAAACTGCCAAAAACAGAAAATCTAAACTTATACAACACTAATTATATGTGTATAACATTAATTAATATTAATATATATATTTAAAAATAAAACAATATAAATATTATAATTCAAATTTAGTCGTAGTTGAATTAAAAAGTAAAATAGGAAATTGTGAATAAAAGATCTTAAAAATGTAATTTATTTAAGAAAAAATTATACATTGCACACTTGCAGTCCCTTAATTCTCTGAAATGACCGTTCAGGCATGACATGACTAATGCTCTCGTTACCGATAGATTATCGGACTACCCGTACAAAATAATGCAAACAGGATTACCATTGTAAAAAGGAAAAGTTGCAGGGCCGAAGTGACGATCCGTGTATTTTTTTTTCTTCTTAGAATTGAAAAACTAGAAGCCCTAATCTATGCGATAGTAAGAAAAGAATATGAGAGCTGGTGCAAGGGTTTTGTGCAGAAATTTGGTTCGCGCATTCTCCGGTGGAAATGGCAACAATCCTAATAATAATATTCATCTGCGCTCCAAAACCTATTCTATTTTTCTTCACCAATACTCTACTGGTTTGTTCTTTTATCCTCTATTTGTTTTAATTTTATTTTTCGTTAATAGTTTAAGAATGTTTATACACTTTCACAGATTGGGGAAAATGGGTTATACAATTATATTTAATGACACTCCTGTGATTTTGGTGTTGATACTTATATCTGTTTTGTTGATAATATTAAAAGTGGTTGAGTTGCAACCTCAAACATCAGCTGAATTAATCAAGATTATGGAGCACAGATTGTCTGCAATTGAGCACAGAAATGCTTATCTTCAAGGCATCATCAATCAGGTAAGATCAATCAACTATTATATCCAGAACATCAATATAAATGTTAGTTTCTTTATTAAATGCTATGACACACACGAACCATGATGATTAAAATTGTAAGTCAGATTAAGCCCATATGATTAGTTTTATTGTAATTTTTTTTTCCGCATGTATGTTTGTGTACTTTTGAGCTGTTTATTTTACAATTACCATAGTTTTTGTATTGTTGAGTTTGTAAGCTAATACTGTGCTCTCATCTATATGTTTCTGTATTGAATAAAGACAGCCGGCAACCTCACCAACTGAGTATTCAAGAGCAAACAAGGAGCTACAAAACCTCAATGAAAAAATGGATCTAATAAGTAAGTTGAGGACCATAGAAAAGGTAAATTCTTATGCTTTTGAGTATTACTATTTGAAGTTGATTTTATTAAGTCGTTTGATATATAGTATCAAGTATCTACAGTATAATGTAGTGTCCATTTTCGTTTATGCGTGTATGTATATCTCATGGCCCCACATAAACATTGTATATATCATTCCCTCTTTTCATAATCAAGTCACTGAATTTCTAAATATTTTATTATGGTATTAATGCTTAAGCTTATAAACTACATATATTCTTTCCAAATGGCTCTCAAAACCCCTGCAACATGTTTGCTTTGCTCATCTTTAAGGTACTATCTAGCCTTCTATGAGATATACTTGCATGTTTCTAGACCAGTGGACCGATCACCCATGTATCTCGGGATATCTAATTAAATAGTAGCCTTAGATTATGTTTAAAAAACAAACTTCGCAGATAGTAGTAGCCTTTAGTTGTATGCTTGCATAGTTGCATGGGCCTCAACACAACGTTGATATTATATCACAGTGAATTTAGAATGAAATAGGCATATTTGAGATTTTGAGAGATGGCTGACATTTTAGGGATATTATCTCAAAGGGCCACAGGCCACCCAGGTATGCAAAAAAGACCTCCTAACTTAGCATTTGGTGTCATTATGCCAAATTTAAGTTATATTGGCCATTCCGCTAAATGGAGTACATAAATGAGGGCTATTTTTTCAAAAACTTAAAACTTTAAAATTAGAACATTTATGCAATGAGATTTGTACGGTATAACTTGTATAATACAAGTCATTGAAAATCAAGGTTCATTGTGTGATCGGAGCAACCTCCCTCACCCGTCGTAGATACTTCTAAACCTACTGGATGACCTAGGCATATAGATAAATAGCCATCATTGAAAGCATCTCATGGCATTGATTTAAGTGAGAAATTTTCTAAAAAGAGAAAAGATGAAGGGGTTTGTGTAAGATTGACCAGCTTTCTGAAATTGCAATTTTCTCGATTATAATTGAATGTGGATGGTGTTGTGGTAGTAGACAAAAGTTAATATTCTTCACTAGCTTGAAATAATGAGCTTTTGTCCTAAATCAGCATCTGCACCTCTAGTCAAGGATTGTCTTTTTTGAAAACCGTCTTGTTGTAGACACACTTCCTCATGTAGTCTCTTTCTATTAAGGCCCTCATTAGTTACATTGTCACAACATCTTTGTGTGATGAGTGATGACTGTTGCTTTACGAGCATTGGTAATTGATGATAATGTAGAAGGTTTGAGGGAATAGGTACAAAGACTGTAAGATGAGACAACAATGAGAAATTATGTGATGCATCTGAAGGTTCAAATTTCTGCAACACCAAGGTTCCAGATATCAATAGTAGTGCTTATAGTTCAGGTCCACTAAGTAGCCTGCAAAACCCATTTGCTATTCGGATCAACATGTTTGGGTTCGGGTTCGGGTTCGGGTTCAGGTTCGGTATGGCTGAAACCAAGATATTATTCGGTTGAATGAACGAGTCCCACCTTAATGGGTAACACTAACCCAGATTTCTCCCCGTTATACAACTGATCTAATGAATCCAATTGGCTAACCTGTGATTAGCTTCAGGCGGAGTTCTATTCGGTTTGATATTCAGGTGGATTGGGATTGGTCCAACCATAATTAACCTTGAAACTTATTTGTATTCGTCCATTATGTGTAGTCTCTGATGTTGATGCTGTTTGTTTTAGGAAATTAGAAGTTTGAAATCACTAGTGGGTGATTGTGAAGAAGATAAAGACATGCAGGCCATGGCATATGAAGAACTGGAGCAAGCCTTAAAAGAAGAACAAAAAGTGCATAATCTGCTGCTTAAGTCGTTACTGCCCAAGGACGATGCCGACGAGAGGGGTTGCATTTTGGAAGTTAGAGCAGGTAATAGAATAACCGACGATTACAGTGTTTCTGAGCATTCTTCCAAATCTTACGCAATCAAATTTCTTTCTCCATCAGGAACTGGAGGGGAAGAGGCTTCTCTGTTTGCAATGGACATCTTCAAAATGTAATGTTTAGATCTTTTCCGATCGAGATATAAAAATGTTTCATTGAGGTTTGACTTTTGATTTTTAAATCATACCAGGTACGAAAGATACTCGCTGAAAAAGGGTTGGAAGTTTGAGGTGGTAGATGTCACAGACTCAAATATGAAAGGATTCAAGGTCAGTTACATCTTAGTTGAGTAACGTCATATCGATGGGACCGTTCATGAAGTATGATAATAGATATGCATAACGAGTGTATTTTGTTTTGCTGGCAGGAAGCGAGTGCTGCAATATCTGGGTCGGATATCTATGGAAAACTTAAATTTGAGAGTGGAGTTCATAGAGTGCAGGTTTTACTTCTTTTTATTAGCAAATTGACTGACTTAACATGGGACATTTTTTAGCAGATTTTTTTATTTTTTCTGTTGCAGCGAGTTCCCATCACTGAAAAGTCTGGACGTGTTCATACGAGTGCTGTTTCTGTTGCTATCCTTCCCCAGGCGACTGAGGTGATGATTTACTATCATTTTGTTAACCTTTTATTTGTGAAGTTGAGACTTGTGATCCGTTGTTCACGTATATGAAGATGATCAAAATGGCATTTTGCAGGTAGACGTTCAACTGAAGAACGAGGACTTGAGAGTTGACACGTACAGGTCTGGTGGATCTGGTGGTCAGCATGCAAATACTACAAATAGTGCTGTTAGGATCACCCATATTCCAACTGGGCTCATGGTTTCTATACAAGACGAACGCTCACAACATATGGTTAGTAAATCAATAAACTTACTGCCATTATATGGAACCTTGGATTTCAGTTTTATTTTCCTTTGGTTTGATAGAATAAAGCTAAAGCGCTAAAAGTATTGTGCGCACGACTATTCGAGATAGAGAGATGTAGAGTTCAAAACAGTAGATCAAAGCTAAGATCCGAGCAGGTACCATTGAACTAATTTTGGGTTTTGTGTGATTATAATATTTAAATTGGTTCTTTTATCCAAACGTTTGACAACCTTTGTCTTTAAACAGATTGGTAGTGGGGATAGATCTGAACGTATACGTACATACAACTTTCCACAAGGGCGAGTTACGGATCACAGGATAGGGTTTACTCATCATTCAATCAGTGATGTGATGCAGGGAGAGAGTTTAGATTACTTCATTGATGCCCTTCTTTTGCAGCAGGAAATGGATGCAATTGCAGACTTTACTAGTACTTGATCAGTCTTTGTTACCAACAAAACAGTTTCTTACAGCTTCAAAGCATTTACTCAATACCTAACGTTTTTAGAAATAGAAAATAATTCATCTTTTGATCAAACTCCGTGCGTGTGTAATTGTATACTCTCATTGTAGCATTCATCTTTTTGATTAATAAAGTACGTCCTCTTTCATATACTTGTTAAGTTGTTTGTGCTTCTTGCCCAACTTATAAAACAAATTGGAGTTAGGTTGGTTTAGTTTGAGACAAGTGTGCGAATTATAATTGCTACCTGATGAATGATTTAGATGATCATAACTATTGGGTCAAATTTGTGTCAAAATCTTATCAATATTGTGTGTAACAAAAATGTATCTAGCTCCCCTCTTCCCACTATCCGTTACATAATCTTTAAGCAAAAACTGAGCCCTTAAGAGGTCATTCTGAACAAAATGAAAATACAACTAAATACCAAAATCTAATCATCATCATCACTTTCGTCACTATATGAAACAAGCCCACCACTAAAAACATTGTTGATAGGCTCTGGTATCTTTGTATCGGTAGTACTAATGGTAGCAGAATCATTCTCTCTCAAGATGGCTTTACATTCATCAGAGTTGACCTGCTGATCGATCCTTGCTTTCTTCGCTTGAGGCTTCACTTTTATAATGACTCCTAATGAATGTGCACGTGGTTTCTTCTCCACATTTGATTGTTGTTCCTACAACCCAAATACACATAAAATTATCAAAACCATGTCACCTCACCAAGGGGGAAAAAAATAACTAGAAATATACTCCCTCAGTCCCAATTTTATAGTCCACGTTTCCTTTTTAAGATGTCCCAATTTTATTGTCCAATTCCAAAAATAAGTGGATATAATTATATAAAATTCCTTCATGTAGCATAAAAAGGTGTGCAAAAAGTTAAGGGTAACAGTGTAATGATTATGCTTCTTAAACTGCGTGTTTTTTGTCAGACAATAAATTTGGGACGGAAGGAGTATTAAAGATTCATATCGATATTGTCATATTATATAACTTGTGTGACACCCATTCAAGGAATTAGTCAAAAATATGCAATAATTGAATCTAACCTGAGGTTTAGGAGGAACAACAACAGGTGTTTCGTTTAGTTCATGAAGCATGGCAGATTGTGCAGCCACTTGTTCCTGTATAAGATACATCAGAATTTGGTTTTAAAACGAGTAACAAGAATGTGAATCACAGATCAGTCATGCATGCTATGCCGCATTTATATGAAACTATGATGTTAAAAGAACAAAATAACGAACTTACTTGGAAGCTGCGCAACTGTTGGTCTTCATCGAGTGCTAATTGCTGCTCATATTCTCTCCTTGACTACAAAAAACAATGGAGTTGAAATATATATTGAAATTGCAAAAGAGAAGGAAAAAAAAAAAAACAAAGAACAGAACAAAAAGGATAATCACCTGCTCCAGGTTATCAAGGAACTCAGTCTCATCTTCATCCAATGCTTTTGGAGGTCCTGCAATGAAAAAACATGATAATAAACATAAACAATAATATAATAACTATCTTTCGAAACTATAGTAATTCCACTCACTATGCTTGAAGCGTTCGTTGAACTCTGCATCCTTTTTGTCCTTGTTCTCCTTTAAAATCTACACCATATTGTTTAAACAAGTAATATCATTTATCCATGAATTGAAAAAACAAGCTTGAAAAAGATCACCCTGATATATAACATTCTTCTTTCATATCTAATGCCTACTTCAAATTCTGAGACTTCTGACTACCAGGGTAACTTCTCGTGTATTGCTTCCGCAGTCCATGGACCTGACTTATGTTTCAATTTTAAATACAAAGAGGTATAAAAAATAGCATATGAGATCAATTTGTAATTAATTAGGAACCCAATTGGAGTTAATATTGAGGTATTTAAAGATAACAGCCCAACTAATACTGCTATTGAGCTTAATTATTCCCTTATATGAACCCAGTTATACAAAAACCCTATCATTTTCCCTCCCAATTCCTCATTATCGCTTGCTTCCAAAACCAACAATCAGAATTACTAGACTGTCAACTCCTTTATGGCTGATTTTGCCAACAGCTGATTTTGAATACTGTTATTACTTGTAGCCTAACCCGAATTGAAATTCACAAAGTTGGACACCAATAAAATAGAATCCTATATTCAACACTGCTGACAACCCATTTTACTACGAACGACAACCTAAAACAGTTTCAAGGAAGTAGTACATACATCATTTCCAATCACTAGAGTATTGTATTTATGTACAAATGAATGGATAACTTATTATCTCGGCTTATGGGCTTACTGGAATTTGGAAAAACTGATAAGCTCTTGTACAGTTGTACGACAGGAGCTTATCAACTTGAATTTATGAACTTAAATAAGTCATAAGTTGAAGCTTACGAGCCCGTAAGTCGCTACAACAGAGCTCATTTGCTTGTCTAAATTTCAATGAATTTGTAAAGTCTGACCAATTAAAAGCAACCTAGAATAACAAATAGGTAAATACATAAATAAATATATGTATGTAGGTATGATTAGAAAAGGACTGGGGAGAAGAAACGAAAACCTCAAAAAGGGGGCGATCTCTTTGAGCAGTACCATCTTCAACTGTAGGTCCTCTAGTTTTCTTGAGTTCATCCAACTGTTAATTAATTGATAACACAATCATCAATTTTATATTAAATGAGAATAATTGAAGTGGACAAACAAAGAATGAATGAATGAATGAATGAATGAATGAGGACCTGTTCCTGAGATACAAAATTCATTAACCTCGTTGCCGGAGGGAAGCCTCCTTGGTCCGCCATGTTTCTTCCACTTGCTTCTGCCTGACCTCCAAATCCAATTTTCCCCTTTAACACACAAGGAAGATCATTTTCCAAATTATACGAAAGAAAACCAAATCCAGAAAGTTACATTTTTTTCCCCCTTAATACCTAGTAAATTACAAAGAGCCCCTAAAAAGAACTTTGGTAAAAAAAAAAAGTGAACTGATTTTGATGCTCGAATGATCTGAAGTTCTGAACATGTTCGATTTAGTTTGAGCTGGATAAAAAAGAAAAGAAATTAATTTAATTTTAATTTATTCATTATCGAAGAGTATGAATTAAACAATGTATCAAATTTGACGCAACAATGTTACTAGATATAAGATTGAGAAAAACTCTTTCTGGACTCTTAATTAATAATTATAAAACTCAACAGAAAAACATAATTCAATCCTATGTTGATGACCCTATTTTATTAGATTGGAACACTAATTATAAGGAAACTAATTACAGACTTTAAATAAATACAATCCTCTTGAAGAATCTGGACTGACACATGTTATCTTATCTTATCTTAAATATAATATAGGAAACATACAATAATGTTATCAAAAAATTAATTATCCAATAGAATTGATTAATTTTCTCAAATTAGCTAAAAATAAGGAAAATATGACATCATAAACTATAACTTTAAATTTCACAAAAATAATACAATTATTTTTAAGCAAAATATAATATTAGTTAAAGTGAGGTTTCGGAGAGCAGACTCCATATGTCATCTTATATTTTCATGTGTCATCTTATATTTTCATGTGTCATATTTTCATGTGTCATCTCATAGTTAGAGTGAGTTAAAAAAGAAAAGGGAGGGCAGATTTTGTAACTAATCAAAAATTGTCACGTGTTATCTCATATTTTCATTTTTCATCTCTCTATTTATTTATATTATCTTTTCTTTCTTACAATTTCTTCATTTACACTAACTCACCTCCACCACCCACCACCAACTCCGACCTCCTGCCACCTGCTGCCGACCACCACCAGTCGCTGCCGGATTCTGGCGATTTTTTTTCCTTTTCTTTTTTATAAAAACTTTTTTCTTAATTTTTTTTTCAAATCTTTTTCTTTGGTAATACTAAAAAAAATGCAGACAAGATAAAATATCCGGTAACAAATAAAAAAATTACAACACAACAAACATAAAATTAAGTAAACAAAGAATGAACTAAAAAGATGATAAAATGCTCATAACATAAAAATACAAAATGCAGTAACAAATAAGATATCAAACATAATGCAGTAAAATAAATATATAAAATGCAATAAAAACTAAGATCCACTAGTGATGCCTAAACATAAAATAAAATGCAGTAACAATAATAACATATCAAACATAACATGCAGTAAAAAAAATATAAAATGCAGTAAAAATGAAGATCCACTAGTGATGCCTAAACATAAAATAAAATACAGTGGCGAATAAAACATAAAATGCAATAACAATAATAACATATCAAACATAACATTCAGTAAAAAAAAAATATAAAATGCAGTAAAAATAAAGATCCGTTAGTGATGACTAAACATAAAATAAAATGCAGTATCAAATAAAACATAAAATGTAGTAACAATAAACAAAAGATCAAACATAATATGCAGTAACAAATCTGAAAAATGCAGTAAAAATGAAGATTCACTAGTGATGACTAATCATAAAATAAAATGCAGTAAAAATGTATAATCGGTTGTCTCATTTTGCTTACTCCGCTACAGTCCCGGTAGACTCACCGGCGACATTGATGATGTCGTAAACGCCACGGTGGACGGTGCCGAAAGTATCCCGAGCTAAAATATCTTTGATTAAACGCTTGGAATGATCGATCTCCCATTCTTAACGTTCTCTACTAGTAGATTTCGACGAAAGTGTAACGACGGAAGCTGCGACGATGGCGACGTTGACGGTGATGGAATCTTCAAAATCTGGCTGTTTCTTCTTGTTTCGTTCCGTACTCCACGCTCTGTTTAGATTTCTTTCAAGTTGTTGTTCATGTTTTGTGATGAATTTTGTGAAAATACAAAGTGAGCTTGTTTAAGGAGAGCCAAATTGGGGGGTTTCTGAGATCTGTAAGTATGTGTTTTCCATGTGGAGAGAGAAAATGTGAAGTTAAAAGCTACCTCCACTTTTTATAACATGTTAGATTTCAATCCACAAGTTTGAGCTAAATATCAAATAAACCTCGCGCTCTTCTAGACCATTTGGACCGTAGATGAGAAAAATGAAGGGCTAGGATGCTCTGTCCTCTCTTCCCTCCATAAGGAAACTGCCCTTTTAATCCTCTATTCTATTAGTTATAATTTAAAATTGATAGCTACATCGCTATCTTTTAAACTTTCGTTAACAATCATGTATTTTGTTTCAATTTTAATTAATTGTTCTACTTTTCTTATTATTATTAATTATTAATTAATAAATTATTTTATTATTATTATTATCATTTTCATATCCGTCAACGTATATCATTTAATAATATCTTATTTAACATTTATTATTTATTTATTTAAAAGTATCAATTACATTACCATTTACACGGTTAATGTTGATCCGATCTATTTTGTTTAATTTCAATTTTTATATTATTTTATTTTAACGAGTTTTGTAAAAGAAAACAAAAAATAGTTATATAATACAACAAATCTACATTTATCTCACATTTTATATATGTATAATCACACAATACACATTGGCTCCAACACAAATTGAACTAATAACCTCTGCGTTAAATGGTTACCAACATACAGATATGTCAAAAGCCTTTAATAATATTATATATATATATATATATATATATATATATCTTAAATATATTATAAGAATATATTGATGATGTCATCAAAAATTTAATCATCCAATAGGATTGTTTAATTTTGTTAAATTTACTAAAATTAAGGATTCAATGACATCATCAAAATTCAAATGTATTCAAAATTAATTTTTAATCTTAAATATAATATAGTAAAGACCTTTGTGATGTCATTAATTTATAAATTTTCAATTATTCAATTGAGTCCTTCAATTTCACCTAATTTTAAAAATAAAACCCTTTAAAACTATCAATTTTTAATACACGAATTTAAAGTTTAAAAATATATAGAGTATCATAACATATGTCAACACTTTATACATTCGATTTTAAAGATAAAGTAAAACTGATAATCTAATATATATTTTCGTGTCGACATTGTAACTTGGTAAAATAGGAAATAACTAATTTTAATATTAACCCAAGGATACCTATATGGTTTGATCAAAAGTTTTTATTATATAGTTGAGATTATTCACTTTATTAAACACCTTAATAAGACTTGCACTCGAATACAAAAACAACCGACTGATTCACTCTTTGCTAAGAAATTTACTTGATAAATTGTGTTTTTTTCATTAACTCTATTATAGAACTGAACTCGATATAATCTTAAATTCTTTTCTTAAAAATGTTAATTATTTGGCAACTCAATCCAATAACACCATATCGTTTCAAATTCATAACATACATAAATAATTTCAAATGCAGTAAATAATTTCTTTGTGACAAGGATAGCCACCAAACAAATTAGACGACAAAATGTGGTGTATAAATAGGTCTTAGAAAACATATAATTTATGATCCGTATTCAACGTAATCGTTTATAATTGCAACGTACTATTATTACTTCAAATTATTCATTTGCTTATGTATAATTATATACGTTTACAATTAAATGTATTTTGACTTATATAAAATGTTTACCGCCGTTGAAAATTTACGATCTACACTCTCAATTAAATATATACTACTTAAAAATATTCTAATTCCAAACAATATTGAATATCTCTTAACTCATAAAAACGTTCTAATATATCACATAGCATATAAAGATTCTTTCAATATTTTTAATAAATTATTATAAATTCATCAGGCCGTGTATATACACGTGTTTCAGGGCTAATTAACACTCCTAAAATATTTCCTTGTCGAACACTATTGATTGACCAGGAGGACTTATCTTGTTTCTTTGTCAAACACATTCTTCATCAGCTACAAACCAAAACAGCTGAATTAGAAAACTGAATGGATGTGAGAAACCACCTAACAATTTTGATATTCGAAAAATCAGAATACTTGATTAAAGTTCAGTTTTTGGCAATAATCGAACTATACACCCCAACTTTCTATTGCTTTTATTCTGGAGCATATGAATCTCGATACAGCTTGAAGTCCATTCATGGCTCCTGCTTAATTGTTAGCTCAGTGGTGGTGGTCTTGAATGATCTGGGGTTGAACTACTTCAGGTTCAGTCTTAAAGACTACAAGTTGTACCACTTTGGTGAAATTGCCATACCACATACATTATTATGTTAGTATCTTTTGGTGATTGTTCAAACTCACTCAGGTTGCAATAATGAAGTTGATCATACATTGAAGAAAAAGAAGAATTAGTAAACACTTGAGATAAAATTTCTTATACATTTACAATGAGGACACTTTTTGCAAGTGTAATTTGTATTCTTTGTTACAGAAGTTGCACAAAGGGAGGATAATTGTCAGGATGCCGCAAGTTCACGAACCTTTGATACATTTGGGGTCTTTACTACATTATCTGCAAGCTTAAGATCTGACAGGGCGTTGCTCAGTGATTCGGATGTTCCTGATATTTCATGTTCCCTTATGGTATCATCTGCTGATGACTTTCTACTTTCTTCCATGAGTTTATCCAACTCATCTTCAATATCTTCATCAAATTCTGCATAAGATGAAATTGACCCTGAAAGCCATACAAACACATGTTAGAAACGTGATACTACAAAACTAAAAGATTACGAGTGCAAACCAGCTGGATAACTATCTACTATGCATCTTATCTCCAAACAAAAATTAACATTTGGAAGTACCTAAAGCAATTTCTGCTTGCTTCTGTGAACTAATTGTCTCATCAAGTTCATCTAAACAATGCTGCACTTCTTCTACAGAGATCATCTTATCTTTCATTGCATTATTGCCACTTTTAATAGCTTCGAAAACCTGCCATCAGAAAGTACATATGAGTAGAGGTGGCAAAATGGGTCTGAAGGACCGAACACCGAAGGACATGTAGGGTAACAGGTTAAAATTGGTAATTTTTTAGTGCATGTTGAAACGGGCTAGGAAACATTTTTTCCACTTCAATAGATCATTAAATTGTTAAATATGATACAATATAACAAAATACATCTTAAAAGTAAATCGATTTCATGTGCATTAAAATACTCTTTGGAGATTTTTGATTTATTTAACCGTTCGACATGTTCCACTTTTTAGCTAAAAATGTTACATGGCCCACTTGAGACAAAAAGAAAACCCAAAATCGATCCATTCATAAGTCAATGGGTCGGAAGTTCAACCTCCACAAATGAGCAACTGAAGATGCCCATAATTATAAGCAGAAAAGATGAACTTGGAATTGGTGGTTGGTGGTTTATGTCAGCACTCCTCTGTTCATTCTTAATGGGTGTTATGCTTCATAAGTTCATATGCCAGGCGATTCACCTAAAACCTAAACCCTATTCGCTGATTATAGATTTTGTTTTAGTTTGATTCAGGTATTGTGATCACTTAACCCCAATTCTAAATCGCAAGTCTGTTTTCTTTGGTGTGTGTGTTTGTTTTGACTGGACAGAACCTGTTTGGTGAAGTGTGTAGACTTGGCAGATTGGTTTACAGCCGATTTGGCTATTGTTCGTGTTTTATGGTTGGGTTTTGATACGGTGTTGTGATGGAAAAAGGGTTCAATTCGGGTATGAGAGCTGGAGATCGAAAGAAAAAGAAAAAAGATGGAGGTGATGTGCAATCGGTTAAGGTTTTAAGGACAAGAACCATTATTCCCAAAACTGTGAATACGAAGGTGGTGTTGAGTGAAGAACAAAAATCAGATTCAGAAGCAACTGCTAGTCCGGATTTGGAAGTATCAAAGGAGTTTGAGCTGGAAACTAACCAAACCACAGAATTCCCGAATTTTTTGGTGCTCAAAATGTGTCCAAAACGCAGCAAGCAGATGGTATAGGACTTAACGTGTTTGGGGCTGATTTTGGTGGAGGTTTTAGTGTTTTTTGGGGTTGACCAAACCGGATTGAAGAATGTTGATGTTCATCTTGCTGATACAAGTAATATAAGGGCTGCAAAATTCTGGTTTGGAGGCTGTAATGGAGAAAACACGAGATCAAGTGCTAGGGGCTTCTGTAGGTGTTGGTTCCAGCGGTCTTGGTGCTGTCCAAACAGGATGCAATTGCCGGTAATGATAAGCATGAACGAGTACAAACTACACATACAGCCCCATCATCCGTTCTGGAACATACGAGCATGGTAGGGGCTGCTCAAACAGCCCCATGTGTGCAAAGTGATGTTCCTAGATCATACGCGAGCTTGGTAATGCTGCGTTTGGTAGGAAAAAAGTTAACTTTCGTGTTCTTGAAACTAAAGAACCGGAGTGTGACATTATTGATGTTGAAATACCCATGTCGTCCGTGATATAAGCAAACGAGAGGTACGTGAACACACTATATGGGTATTTTATTGGCAAAAGAGTGGCATTTCCCGTTGTTGAAAACATGTGTTGAATGTATGAAAGAAGTTTAGCATTAAGAGAGCTATGATGAACTCTAAAAGTTTCTTCTTTAAATTCTTATAAATAAAGGGCATGGAAGATGTGCTGGAAAATGGACCTTGGATGATCCGTACAGTTCCTATCATCTTGAACAAGTGGTCTTCTAATGTTAGTTTAGCAAAAGAAGATCTAACCAAGGTTCCAGTTTGGGTTAAGCTGCATGATATCCCGTTAACAGCCTTTACCGAAGATGGGTTAAGTGCAATTGTAACTAAGTTAGGGACCCCAATGATGCTAGATTGTTATACTAGTACTATGTGTATGCAGTCATGGGAACAGTCCAACTATGTATGTGCCATGATTGAGATTAAAGCTGATCGGGCACTTAAAGAAACTATGGTGGTAGCTATCCGGAGGCTGGATGGTAATGGTAAGATCAATCTGTTGCAAGGAAACCTTTTCGGGTACTTTTGGTTGGGAAGCAAGGGCCGAAAGTTGGGACTACAAAATTCAAGCCAAAGGCAGTTTATCAAAATATCGGCCGGTAACAAAGAGTACGTCAAAAAAGGTGGTACAAATGGTTCTCATCATCTATTGTTGAAACAGGTACAAAGGTTTCAAACGCATTTGAAGTTCTAAGCAGCATGGAGAATGAAGATGGTATCAAATAGGGGAATCAAGTAAACCTTCGAATGAGGAGGTGGGTAAACCTGTGGAAACTATTGTAGTGGATGAGGCTGTGGAAGCTGTTTTAGTGGATCACCAAAAGAAAAAGGACAAAAGAATTGTTGAAGAAGGGTTTCTAGCAGCAGGCAATGTAGCTTCACACACATGGGATGATGATGATTATTATTATGACGAGGAGAGTGATGTTGAGGAGCTGACTGGAGAAATGGCAGACTTCTGCCGTGACATTGGAATCGAGATTAGAGGCTCCCTCCCGGGATGATGGCATCGTCTTTGACTTTTATGTAGGAGTCAACTCTAGATAGTTTAGTTTCCTGTTTTAGTAGTTTGATGCCTTTTGTGGCTGAAATGTGAGACTCATTCACATTCGTTGTACTTCAACTGTTTTTTTGGATATATAGTTACCAGGGAAAAAAAAATCAAATCCCCGACTTAATTTTTACCATCACCCCATAAAATAAAAGACTGAACAAACCTCTTTTGAATCTTCAGCATCAGCTATGGCTCGGAGGACTTCCTCTACTCGCGTTAAAAGCACACCAGACTTTTCTCTACTTTCAGAGAACAACTTCAGTTCCCTTGCGTGCCTCAAAACAATAGCTTTGTTTCCTGATTTCAGAGAAGCCAAAGCTGACATTTTCGACCTACACATTACATAATAACACAACACGTCATTTTGAAACTTTTTTAATGCACTCATGCAATCAATTATTTTGATTATAATGTCAAGAAGTTAACTCATATCATCCATATGTCCACATGCCAAAACCTAGCACAAAATAGGTATCAAGCAAAAAATTTAGTGTATTGAACATAAGTTAATAGCCTATGCGGCTATGCTTACTTGTCATAACGTTGATCGATCATATCAATTTGTAGTTGGAGTTTCTCTGCTGTCCAAGTTAGTTGTAAAACATCATAATCTGAACTTGTAATACCCGAGACTGTTTTAGAAGAAATAGAAACTTTCACACCCTGTCATACATAACCTCAAGTTTTAAGTAATTACAGCTTTAAGTACAGTTTAAACCAATGTCCTAGTTTGAGAACCGAATGAACATTTACTGATCTTGTTCAACTTGATCAACAGCAGTACCTCTATAAGATCCTTGTGTCTGACAGCAAGGTACTTTGCTTTCCCACATTTGGACAAATGACTCAAGATCATTGAAGCCTCTTTTGTCCCTCCACAATTCGCTTGAAATTTCTTCATTGTTATGATACACGAAGAAGTCCAATGATCGTTCGATAATAATCTAACAGCTTCACTAGATTTCTCCTATATTAACCCAAAATAATCAAGATATGAATTTTCTTTTGGCGTCTATAAATATATATCAAATCATCACATAATAGCTTATTACCTCTAAGAGCGCTGAAACGATAAACTCATCTTCGGATGGGAATGCCGGTTTAGATAATGGGAGCATATGTTTTACTTTGTGGAACAACTGTTTAAGTTGACCACTTTTCGGATCGATAACATCATTGCTACATAAAAGGTCGCCCGAATTATACATTTCAAGCTGTGGTGAGAAAACAAAAGCCTAATAACCATGAATACTACCTACACTCGTACAGTATACCAAAATTAAAATTGGTGGAGATTCAGATGAGAATCCACAAAAGTAGAAAACCACAATATTACGTGTTGAAACACATATCATTTGATTCATTCACATGTGAAGAGCCTGGATCAAATAACGTGTCTTTGAACACTAATTTTGTTTATTTGTTTTCCTTTGAATCTTCCGCGATATTTGGACTTCATGAAGTATAAATTAACACGTAATCTTGTGGCTACCAAGGTTCTCAACCTTTTTTGGTTCTCATTTGAAAAGAAACTAACCAATACATGATCGATGCATAAAGGGATCAAGCCACCCTGATTAAACCAGACATTTTTAACCTGCAGTAAACAAATAAAAAGCAACATAATTAGGGTTTTGTTTAGTGTAAAACCCTATAGGTTTAAAAGTGAGGAATGGCGCCACTGACCAGTGAAGGATGAATGATGAATACATGAAGATGTCTAGCGATTTTGATGATTAAATCCCTCCAGAAATGGTAACGTGGTTCCCAATCAGATCGCTGGCCGCTGAAAGCCTTGAATCTTGCACTAACCATCACTTCGGAATCCCAATCGGGTACCTCCTTGAGTATCACGTCTCTTACGCTTTTACTTTCATCTTCCATTCTTCTTCTTCTTCTTCAGTTCAACTAACTTCGTCGTTGTGTTCCATTCACTCGCACAAACTTCTAATTCGAAGTTTTTTACTGCGAGTTTTAAAATGTGGGCCAAATGTGAATTTATTTAAAACTTCAAGGACTTGAGTTTCAATTTTTAAATTTGATTTTAATTGTTCTCTTTATCTTTGCCTTATTTTGAATCGTGGTTTTGATTTAATCTTGTCCGATACAGTGAACAAAAACTTTGTGACAGTAGAAGTTGAAGTTGGTAGTTCATAGTTAATTTTCGGAGAGTTTAAAAAATTACATTGTTTAGTAGTAAAAATAAAATTATTACCCTTACTTTTTTCATGTATCAGTTTTGAGAAAAAACATGTATTAAAAATAAAATGGTAAACTTAATATATTAAAAGTTGACACTTATTTTGATATAAACTAAAATAGAATTGTGAACACTTATAGGAACGAAAAAGTACTAATATATAGAATAATATTTAGATGGTATATTTATCTTTAAGATGTCATACACAAAAATGTTTGTATGTAAGCCATAATAAACCTTTTGTGCCTCTTAATATTGATTAAGATATAAGAATTTATGTACGTTCAAATTTTTTAATAACAGCCATAAGTCAGTTGACAAAACCCATCATAATATAGAGTAATACTTGGATGGTTATATGTCACGACTTATAAACACAGCATTGTAAGCTAAAAAGAAGTATCAACTATTGTTATTATATTTTTACTACCAAAAAAAAAAAAAAAAAAAAAAAAACCCGTTAAACTCATGCTGCGCCTAAATGTCATGTCGTTAAGCACGAACAAGACACAAAGAATGTAGACTGTAGAATGTATTTTAAGGCTTAAAGAATATAACAAGGATCGAGATATTAAGGTATGAAAGCATGCCCTGCTACATACTTGGATACAACAAGTCCGAATAAAAGAACGTGTGACCCTAATTGAACGAATCAACAAACTCAATCAATAATACAAGTCTGAACAAGAGAACCAATATCATACAATATTACAATCTACCACTTCCTTATTGAGCGGGAGACTGGTCCTATTTATACAATTACTCATTGAATCTTTTGTATATTCCGAATGAATGAATGCATCATGCCTTAAATTAAATTTCCTACCTGTGATTTGAACAAGTATATATGCATCAAGGGCAATTATTAACCCACTCATCCTGTCGACTTAATACACACCAAAATCATGATGAATGAAACTAGAATCAATAATTCTAATCATCAAACTCATAGCTTTCGTATACTTGAAGCAGAAGATCACGACAAGGTACCACGGCCCCAATCTTGATGCAAGCTAGAAAAGCACCTGCAAGTTTGCGATGTAGGCTATACACCTCATCTGGTGGTGGTGTCAATCTATGTCTCAACATCGTTGAACCAACATTGGAAATGCTTTGCGTTATATTGTTAGCACGAAAATCATAATCCCCAGGTTTTGCAAATGGCAAGCCTACAACAAATGCAGCCTGGACATGTGCCTCTAACATTATTTCTGATTCCTTCCCTGTCAAGAAACCAAGCCTCTTGGACATCTCAATTACACTTTCCCGGTCACAATTTGCACATGCAACAACCTGATTCAAATATTCCATTTCACTAATAAGAATAGGTTATAGTTATATTCAAAGCTAATTGCATAAACAGGTGATTAACTTTACTCAAACTTTCAAAGAATTTCACATAAGGTAAGGTACTAATTTATTTTTTTGTTTCCATTTTCAATAACCAATTTTCAATTGTTTCCCGTCTAAGGTGGTTAACTTTCAATTTTTTGCTCATTTGGGCAAGTGGGTGTGCCTTCCATCCTTTTTATGAGCAAAACTGAACTTACAGTCCTAGTAATTTACGGAATGAACTTACATTAGCTACATCAAGCTTTTTGGAACTTCTATTACCTTTTTCAGGAGTTTGCCCAAAAATTTAAAGTTTGGGGCCATTGTATGAATAAGAAAAATACTACTCGTATATTAGTATATTACCCATGATAGAAGTTTAAGTAAAGTTGGTTCCCTTTATATGATTAGCCTTAAAATTTCTCAGAGCGTGTTTAGAGATAATGTTACAGTTAAAAACTGAAATCCACAATGACAAAAGCCAGGACTAATAATGAGAAGAACTCACCATCCTCAGGTAATTATCGACAAAAGGTTTAGGGTAACTTCTGGCTGCACCAAAGTCAATGAGATTAATTGATCGTGTAGTCTCATTGTACAAAAAATTACTCCAATTAGGATCAGTCTGCATGCAATAAAGTAGAAAACAATATGAGATATATAAATTAAATTTAACGAACATCTTACAATATTTGAAGGAAATGAATAGAAATTGCAGAAAGAACATGCCTGCATGAATCTGAAGACAAATAGCTCCATTAATGTAAGCTCAAGCAACTTTTTCCCAACATAACTACGGACCTCTTGATCCAAAAGTGCAACCTTATCAATAGGTATTCCTGTAACATGAAGAGAACAATTATCTTCTGTAAATTTTTGGACTCAAAATACTGCATACTCAAAAACATATGATTCAGTTTACCATGAATAAGTTCGGTTGTAAGAACCTTTTTACATGATAGTTCATCTACCACCAATGGAACATAAAACCCGTCCACAGTTGATAGCAACTTGCGAAAAGTTTTCTGATTAGCTGATTCCAACTCGTAGTCACATTCACGTGATAACTCTTCTTTTGCCACCTGTAATAGGAGATCAGATTCAAGCATGTGAACACAATCGACAAAAACACATCCTAATATTCACATAATTTTCTTATAAATAACTAGTTATTTCTACTAGAAGTCTAGAATCATAACCATAATATAAATATACTACTACATGAATTCTGATATGTGTCTAAATAAGAACAAGAGGTAGAGTAGAAATTAGTCATGGTATAGGGGCAATTATGTAAATCTGGGTACTATTAGCAATATGGTTGCCTGTAATCTCCATATGCAACTTATGTTGAATCAAATTACTTCTTTACCAATCCTATAACTCTCTGAACTTGATCTTTATCATTGTTACATTGAGTTCTATTCAATTTCGTAGGCTATTCTAAATCCGAGCTTACCTAGTTGCTTAGAGAATTGGTTGAACACTGATTCATTTCAGTCTCAATAAATCATTTCAGTTCGTATCAAATTCCACATATTAATTTCTATTAAAGAATTATTATATGTAATTCCGGATTCAACATGAAATTCAATCTACATCTTTTGCAAAGGTTTATAGTCTGGGATGCCCATTTTACTAAAATAAACTAAAAGTTGAAACTAAATTAAATTGTTTTGCCACTGGTCCAACATGTACTACTAGCCCCACTTATCAATACTCCCAGTCTAAAAACAAGCCATGTCCTCAAGGCTCTCATTTTTGTAGCTCGAGTCAAGCATCAGTCCGGATTGGAGAAAAAGAAATTTTGGTGGGTTATCATCAGTGACCTGGGTAGTATTTCTCTGCCTCTATCTCTATATTGAAATATATAGATAGAGGAGAAAAAACACACTCCAATGGTTCCTCTATATTTATATTTAGAGAAATTTTTAGAGGAAATCAAGTTTCCTCTGTATATAGAGGAACATTATTCATCCTCTAAAAATCCTAAT
Organism: Gnaphalium uliginosum; assembly: GCA_963930675.1. Classification (NCBI taxonomy): domain Eukaryota; kingdom Viridiplantae; phylum Streptophyta; class Magnoliopsida; order Asterales; family Asteraceae; genus Gnaphalium; species Gnaphalium uliginosum. The sequence goes on along the minus strand of OZ005680.1, from coordinate 33,854,857 downwards.
CACTACTTTTTAGTGTTATTAACAATATTAATTAAATTTCAATGTTGTTAAATTCTTAATAATATTGATTATTGCTTATTAATTATCATTAATAAACAAATAAAATATTAATGCGAAAATAATATATCAAAAATAAATATTACACTACAATATTACAATTTACAAACAGATTAAGGTAACATAAACTAACGAACTTATAACTAAATAAGCTCTTAAAATGTTGTATAAAGATATGAATTAAGTAAGATAAAAATATTGAGTTGTGTTTTTAGAGTAGATGGTTGGAGGAGAGGTTTTTTTAGAGAAAGAATATGCCGAAAAGATTCTCTATCTCCTCTATATTTAGAGATAGAGATAGAGTTATGGTTGGAGACGGCCTAAGCCTTTAGCGTGTCCTTTTTCCATATACATCAGTCTGCCTTAAGAGCTTGATCGGGAGCCGCTAGCAAGACCGATGGCTCGGGTGATCGTTTTCGGTCTGAAGAATGGTTAGTTCTTGTTTTATGTCTTGAAAAAGGGTAGAGATGAAACAATTAAGTAATGCGCCCGGAGAGAGGCCATTAAACAGTTACATAATCATACAAACTCGGTTTGGTAGGGAGAAAGGGTTGAAGATTGGTGAAGCCTGAAGAGTGCAGCTTGGTGGTTATCGTAGGTTGATGGGCGAAAGCATGTTTTGATGGATCACGTGAATGCTTGCCATGTGGTGATGAAGAGAATATTGTTGAAGAGATATTTTGTACCAACTTAGAGTTTCACCGGTTGGGTGAAATGTTATCATGGGCTCATGGCAAGGTGATGGGATGGTGAGATTATATAAAATGAGAAAATATTGGTTGGCTTCAAAAAACCAATCGAGGGGGTTGGAACCAAGTTAGGTGTGTCAAATTTGTATATGATTATTTGGTGGTGGGGAGGTGGTTTGGGTTTTGTTGGCTTGAGTGATGACAGAAATGTGAGATAAAGTTTGTTCGTATTGAGTTGCAAGTTGTGTGCCGATAATATCATAGGCTGCAAGTTCAAACCCTCAAACTCACCCTTCCAACCTTGGATGGTTCCAACCCCCTCGATTTGCTTTTTCAAGCCACCTAATATTTCGCCTTCTGCAACACCTTACCACCAAAACGCCTTGCCATGAATCATTTTACCTAACCGTGACGCTCTAAGTTGGTACAAATACCCTTCAACAATCGTATCCTCACCGATCAGAAAACATTCATGTGAGCCCTAAAAACACACTTTCGTCTGTAACATATAATAACCATCAATCCACACTCTTCAAGTTCCACCAAACTTCAATCGTCTCAACCCAAAGTTGTAAAAATCGCTAGGCGAGGACTAATCGGCCAAGTCGGAGACTAATCGGGGACTAATCGGATTGGATATTTTTTACATTGAAATAATAAATTTCAAAATTATATGTGACCATAAACATAAACATAAACATAAATATATTTGTATAGAAACATAATTATCTAGATATATAAACATAATGGTTCAATTGTTCAAAAACTTCAAGTTTGACCAAGTTTAAAATGTTGATCAAGTTTGACTTTGACCATTTTTGACCGATTAAACCCGACTTTGATCGAATAATCCCGACTTTGACCCGTTAACCAACGTTGACTACCGTTGACTGACTTTTAAGTCGGATTAAGGCTAGTCGAGTCGGAGTAGCCCTAAATCCCGACTAGTCGGGGATTAGTCGGGACTTGTACAACGTTGTTTTAGCTTACCAAACACAATTTGAACGATTGAGTAATTGTGTAATGAGCCTTAATAAGGACGCATTACCTAATCGCTTCATCTATGGCCTTCGTCAAGACATACAACAAGAACTCACTATTCTTCGACCATAACTCGCGAAACTATATAAGGATAAAACAAATAACCAACGTTAGACACTACCAAGTTCACACTTGCTAGCGGTTTCTTCCCACCCTTCCGAGACATTTATGATCAAACGCTTAGGCCCGGCTGCTATGCAAAAAAAAAGACATGTTGAAGGCTTAGGTTACAACTGTCTAGAGAAGTACTACTCCGGTCACCAATGTACCCTACCTAAATTTCTTCTTCTCCAATCTGGACATGACTCATCGTCATAGTTGCGTCACACGAGCTACAACAATGTGAGCATCGAAAACAAGGCTTGTCTTCAGGCGGAGAGTATTGATACGTCGGGCAAGTAGTATAAGTTGCACCAATGGAAAAGCGATTTTAGTTTACTTTCAACTGTTAGTTTATTTCAGTAAATGGATACTCAAGACTTGGTCCAAACCTCTGGAGACCAAATTCCATACACAACTTGAAGACCAATCCTCCTTTACTGTTGCATGCATGTAGGCCATTATAACACATCTATGTTTCCGTTTTATATTCCTTAAGTTTAGAAAGTGAAACACATGTAGGTCAGACCTCCCATGGTTACTTTTATGCACATAAAGCTTAGCTAGTGCTGCAATTCATTGTTGAAGAAATAGAACAAAAAATTTCTCCAAAACTCTTTTATGCTTATCCAATTTCTTTGAAGATTGACTCGTATCATTGGTACTTTCTTTAACATTCTACGTGTCGAACTCAACTTGATATTGAGGTCGAGTCCCATCTTTCATTCTCTTATTTTTATTTTTGTGTGTGGGGAGGCATTTATCAGGCCACGGAAGTAGGCTCATTTAGGACCGAAATTGTCCGGCAGGCTACCAGAAGTAAGCAGAATCTCCAACTGTTACCAAAGACCCGGTCTTGGTTTCCATTTTAAGCTTTCAAATAAATTAGATTACTTATGTTATTGTTTTAAGTAGCAGTAGACGTGTTATTTGCATGGGATCATGGAGTTTGCTTCCAAGTTTTTAGGTGATAGTGGAGTGCATGGCAACCCCCTAACTTAGTTAGTAACTTTAATTCCCATTATAAATTGTAACTTTCATCCTTTAGAATAACAAGTCAAAAAACTGCTCCATGTGTTATCTTTCCTTTCTTATTTCTTATTGGAGGGTGAGTATCTCAAATCAATCTTTATAAAAAAGTTTAAGATGTACTTTATTATCGTAGATAGGAAACATTGATAACTCTAATTTGTCCGGGACCAGAATTATGATCCAATTGTGATGGAGAACGGATTCTCCTATACCATACATGTTCAACTTATTATCATATTTTTAGATATTTTAGATTTTCACCATTTCTTTTTGTTTAATGATTTAGCTTTCGACCATGTTTCAGAAGATTGGGTTCTTAACTGGAATCTTACATGTTTTGGGGAATTTGGAAATTTTACAAGCTAAAATTTTCAAATTTCATTCGAATGGTGAACTAACAGCCTAGCATAATCATAAATGACAAGAGAGGTTAAAACCTGTGATCATAAAAGTTACCTTCATAGCTCTATCAAGATATAAACCCTCCGGGATCAGATTTGTATAGTCTAGGAGCAGTTTTACATTCTCTATGTCACTCTCAATGCTATCTGCAACACCAGGATATTGAATTTTCATTGCAACTTGAAAATCATCCTTGGTGACAGCTAGGTGCACCTAAGAATTCATTTCAAACTGTCAACACCATAACTTAAGAAATTAATACAATATAATGCATATAAACTACATATATAAACTACAAAATGTTTGGAGCTTTCTTAACTAAAGCCGAGCTGAAGCATTAAACGATCAATCAACTTTTGACTTCGACTAACCTGGCCTATACTTGCAGCAGCAAGTGGTTCATAATCAAAGCTTTTCAACTTGGACGACCAGTTGGGGCCTAATTCAGAGTCCAAAACTTGATTTAGCTGGCTTCTTGGCATAACATCAGCACCCTGACGAACAATATCTAAAGCAGCCAAGATCTACAAGGAATAAAAAATCAAATATTCTTAATCAAAAACCAAGAGTAAAATCAACAAAAGTAGCAACTGTGTACAGATTTACATATATAACTCTCTGTGTGACCGTATATGCAGCCAACTTAAGCTCATAGTTCACCCATTCAATGCATGTATATTAATGTGCAATTTATCTTGTTGATCTACACTTAATCGTTCTTAGACCCATCACAACTACCCTTGAAAAAGAACAACTAGAATGGGCTATAATATCCATCAAATTAGTGTTTTTATCACGTCTACATACAGTTGTGAATTACATTTTACGTTATCATCCAATAATACCCACATATGTCTATTTTAGGAATGAAATGCTTGTACTTTGGTTTCACTCGAAATTTATTACATGTATTTACAATCTAGAATGCCAACATTATAGTACCAACACTAGGACTTGTTTCACCATGCATGATGACATAAGCATCTTATTTTTAACCAATAAATCAAAGCATTTTCACCTTGCAAACCATAAGTAGATAGAAAATTAGTAGTTACCGGAGCAGGAACAAGAGATTCGTCTTGAATACTCAACATCTGTCCTAGTTTCAGTGCTGCACCACGCATCCTACATAAAGCAAGAGCCAAACGTTCTGCATTCTTCTCAGATAAAAACGGCGAAAGCGCGGACTGCTTTCCTTCTAATTTAGGCGGACCATACACAATTCTCCTAGCAGACTCCTGTACCGTTCCCCACGCAAGCCCAGCTCCTAAGCCAGCAAACCTTAACAACATCATTTAGCAATCAAACCACCACTCTCTGGGTGCACGTTTGAAACTACAAGTTATTCCAACTAATGTATATATTGCTCATAATAGTAATGAAATTGAAACAATTAGCATGTAGCAACTGATATAGTGATATAGATACAAAATTAGGTCAAATATAAAACAACTCACCCAATCGCTCTAGAAAACGACGTCGAAGGAACCTTCCTCTCCTTCCGCCGCCTCTGCTTCGTTATCACCGGCGGCGAATTCACCGGCATGGCAGCGTTCACCGGCAGCGCTTTCTCCGAAGAATCAGTTACAGAAACACCGTTTTCTAATTCAGCTGCCGCAACAACAGTAACATTATCAGCAACAGTAACATCATTTCGTTCCGAATTCGCCGGAGAAATAACGACGGTACTGTGATCGGAACCTGTGGGTGACGGAACTTGATCAGAATCAGAAACCGCCGGTGTATCGTCGAAATAGACGACGGAGCTTTTGTTATCTGAATCGGCATTGGATTTAGGAACGGTGCCCGTGAAATTACGAGTTTCACCTTTAGTAAGACCGGAAATATCGGTGAGTGATAAGAGAGTTCGTTGAATTAGGGCTTGTAAATTTGGTTTATCGAGATGGTTTTGTTTCACGGCTTCTTTGGCAACCAGTGATACGCCATTCACCAGCCTTCCGAGGTCTTTCAATGACGCCATTTTTAATTTTTGTTGGGACAACGTGGTGGCGCTGTGATCGATTGAATAATAGGGTAGTTTTTTTGGTTTATTTTCAATAATAAATAATAATTAATAAATAATAAATAAATAAACAGGGTCCGAGGGTCGTATTCGTGTAGGGATACCAGCCAAGTATGGGACTATGACCTGATTTTATTTTATTTTTACGATTTTAAAGTTAAAGAAAATTAAAATTAAAATAGTCTATCAACTTAAGGGTGATGATTTAGTAAACGATTTCAGTAAACTTAATAATCAATACTGTCTTTTATTTTAAAACTATTTCTAAATTCTAAATAATAAAAGTTAGGAGGAAGGTTCAAGTATACTAACATATCAATTGTATTTATGCGGGATAATTAATAACATAGAGCATAGAAGATGTTGTTTTCAATTAGAAGTTTTAAGCTATTTACAATAACTTAGTTGATTCCATATCTAATTAGAAAATGAACTCGAAAGAGCTTAATGACGTATGTCTTACCGAATAATACATGTAGCTATATTTAAGACATTATAAACTCAAATAAATGGCCTCGATCTAAGTGGTGGTAGAAACTAGAGGTATCAAATGCTACATTTTCGTATCAAAACAACTTGTGTTATCTGTTTTATAAGTGATTAACCAATTATATATGTTATTAGATCTAAAACTAATAATTAGATATTTTTGTAAAGTCGTACGTGTTAATAGAAAAAATTATTTATTTAATAGCATAAAAAAAAGTCATGCTATGCGTCATTTTAAATTCTCGTCAATGTGTTTTATCAAAAATCGTCTCGTTTATGTCAAGATAAGTGATTGTTTTTGAAAAGTTTTTCACTATGAAATCAACTTAAATACATATTTAAATACTACTTTTATATTAAAGTATTTAGAATATATACTAAGGGTCGGTTCAAATTAGAATGACAAAAGTATTTAAAATAGGAGAACCAACAGTAATGCGTCACGTGTCACAAAACTCACTTTCCCTCATCTTTTTAAAAACTAAATATTTCACAAACGACACGTCGAAAAATTATGAATATTGCACTATAAAATTTAACGTTTTCTCCTCTTCGGTTTAAGATTTCACAAGCTATACTTTCGACGAGTTTTTTTTCTATTTTCCATTTTTTGGTGGGTTCATAAATTATTAACACATGTATTAGTATTGCGTTTAGGGTTTAGGGTTTAGGGGTTAGGGTTTGGGGTTTAGCGTTTGGGGTTTAGCGTTTCGGGTTTTGCACCCGAATCCCTAAACCCCAAACCCTAAACCCTAACCCGTAACCCCTAAACCCTAAAACCTAAACCCTAAACGCTTTATAAAACCCTAAACCCTAAATCATACTAAACCCTAAATTCTAAACCCTTCTAAAATCTAAACTCTAAACCCTAAACCATGCTAAACCCTAAACTCTAAACCCTAAACCTAACCGCAAATCAAATGTACAACTAATCAGTAACACATGTGTTACTAATTTGTAAAACCTACCAAAAACTGAAAAAAAAAAAAAAATCGTCGAAAGTATAGCTTGTGAGATCTTAAATCGAAGAGGGGAAAATGCTGAATTTTATGGTGCAATTTTTATAATTTTTCGACTTGTCGTTTGTGAGATATTTAGTTTTTAAAAAGATGAGAGAAATGGGTATTTGATGAAAATGAATGGTTGAGATTGATTTCCGTATTCTCACACAAAGTTGTTGTACTTATTTGAACCCTACTCTATATACTTATGTATTAATCCATAATTTTTAAACTTGAACCCCTGAATTCTCTGCTTAATATTAATAATTATTTATTCTTAGCTATTCATTAACTTCAAAATGTCAACTAATTCGTCTAGAAAGCCTCTACTGGGCGGGCTACTCCAATAATTACTTTTTTTCTGGGTTCTTCCATAACATAAAGTCATCTAAACAACAGCTTTTAATCTTTATGTTTGTAACATTTAACGTACGCATAAATAAGTTTACTCGTTCACTTTCACATTTTTCAATCTTTGGCTTGTGATATTTTCCTAACTTTCATATCTTTTGGGTATTATAGAGTTCAATGAGTTGACTCAAAATAGACATATATAGAGTTGAATATTGTACTTTGAAAATTGACCATATGTATTTATTTATTATACGATGTAATTAGAGTATTAATTATTATATTAATTTATTTTTTTATGCTTAGAGATGTGCCAAGTGCCTATAAAAGTCTTCCATACGTCATGTTTTGGGGTAGAGTAAATATTGAATTTACTAGTGTGGAACCTGTGCGATGCACGACATCATATATATTCTCAAAATAGGTAGCTCTTTCATCAAAATATTATTTCATTGAGTTCCATGAAAGAACATAATGATATCCAATTTTATCTTTTTAAGATTATGCATACCTCATTTAGATTTTAACATTTTCAATTATACTCCATATGAGGTTAAGAATGTGACTATTAGGTCATCCCCAATGGCTTCCTCCATAATCTCTTTTACTCCATATATGAAGTTTTGAAAGAGTATTTTTGAAGAAATTCATCTCCAATGGATACTCCATCTCCATATTTGGAGGAATTCCACTCCTCCTCCAAAACTACTTTATCATTATAATCTATTATTTTAATGAACTTAATAATATTTATATACTTATATTATATATATGTATTACTATTAATCATTAATAACATTTAAATAATAACTTAATATGTGTTATATCAATATATTAACATACATAAATAATTGCATAGATAATATTGATTAAGAAATATAAAATATTCAAATATTACATAAAATAGACTAAAACTAAATAAAACTACGATTACAATGTATTAGATAAAGTAATACCTAGGAACATAACCGCTATTTCCTTCTATATCAAAAAATTGACTTAAATCATCCAACGAGCCAACTCCTTGATGTTTTTGTTGTTCTTGTTTTGCCATAATTCTTGCTTGTTCAATTCTCAAATTCTCACGTACCAAAGATGCCCACTTTGAACTTCGAAATACACTTATCGAACATTTATGAGATCGATATGGTAATTTAGGAATAGAAGATAATGTTGTAGTGTAATGTAATGTTTGTTGCTTGTATTCAATTTTGGTTGTTAATTATAAACTTTAAAAATATTAAAATGTCTATTTTATTCTTATTAAATAATTAAGATATTGTATAAAAGTTAGATTATTTTTGTATAAAAGTTTTTGAAGTTGAGATTTTGGAGTAGGATGGTTGGAGAAGAAAATTTTTGGAGGAAAAATATTCCTAAAAGATGTTGTTTTTTCTGCATATTTGGAGATGAATAAATGGAGATTTGGAGGAAGCCATTGGAGATGGCCTTACAAATAACCGTTTTTCATTGAACATATATCAATAATCGCAAATATCAGTTGACGTAAATAACCACATCAAATATTAAATCAAATAATAAAATCTAACAAAAACATATTATAAATGACCATATCAACAAATTAAACTATAAGATAAACTACAGATTATGCGATTAGTGAAACAAATGGTAATTTTCAATTTCTTATAGTAGAATGACAAGTTCATATATCTATGCTTTACGTATATTTACCATATTGATCATCTTTTGCCTAAATGATTGAGCCGCATATTCCTAATACTCCATCAACAAACCTAATTTTATCTTAACCATTTGAAAATTTAAAAGTTAAATCATGTAATTATATTATGTCATACTTGTAAGTAGAAGCGAAAGAGAACACTCACTTCAAACTTGTATATACCATATCACATTTATTTTAACACAAGTTATATAAAGAATTTTCATAGCAAAAGATTTAAAATGTTACCTAACCCGCTCATTAAGCCCCATCTAATTTATAGATGAAGAATCTGAATCCAAAAATATAACTGTGTAGTGAACATCGTAAATTGGAAATCAAATTAGAAACACACACAAAGTAGATATGATGTCTAGTTTTTTTTTCAAAATTTATACAGTATAAGAAATCATAAAATGAACAATAAAAAGCCCAATAATTAAGAAAGTAATAAATTCGAAATTTTAAGAAAGAGCACTGAATGAAACTACACCAAATTATAAGAACTTATGTTGGTAACAAAAAATATATTGAAAGCATCGTCCATTATTAATAGACCCCACATCCATGTAAAGACCATTCAGAAGATATAATCTAAATCACATATGCATATCAAACTTACATACATCTATACTACATATAAAACATTCTTGTTATTGTCTTATATTAGACTCAACAACATAAAAAGTCTAACTTACCCCTAAACAATTGTTTTTACTACATTTCTATTTACGGCAATTATAAATGTATAATATTCTATGAATACATAAACAAATATTAGTATAATAATTGGTCAACACTTGCACTGATTATGATGTCTATCTAAGAAATTATATACACTATCAAAAGTAAGTAAATAAAAAAAAATCAATATTACCATTGACTTCACTAAGATTACAACATTACATTTCAATCTACGGGTTATAATAACTTCAATATTGTGTCAATTAATTATTGGTCTAGAACTACACCTTAGAAGGTGAGACATTTTTCTTTCTTTCTCATGTTTAATGTTTAATTCAACTTCGCCTTTTCATATTTTTGTATCATAGTTATCTACAAAAGGGTTGTTGAATATGTATCAAATAATTCAGCATGACCGTCGCATAACGCGAGTTTACTACTAGTATATAATGATTTATGTAAGAATTGTAAAAAAAGTTTATTGAATTGAAATTTCAACAGAGATACTTATATAAACTGATTTATGTAAGAACAAAAAAAAATCTAGTTGGATTGAAATTCCAACAGAGACATCATATCATATCATATCATATCATATCATATCGTATCATATATGAAATGAAATTGATTAGGGATTCAAATAGAAAACACATTTACATTAATAAACTAATTACTTTATATTAATTGTATAAAAGCATATAAGACGACTATTCTATCTTACATCTCAATTCAACTACTATATAAAATGACTATTCATTTACTTTATATTGATTTTTGAAATAAATACATTATTTAACTATAATAAATTAACATTAATTATTATTTATTTAAAGATAAGACAAGTCATTAATCATGTTGAATCAACATGTACAAATAAAATGGTTAATACATTATGATAATGACACATCATCATTTGAAATATGTGACATCACAAATAGTAGCCATGTCATTAGGGGTTACTCATTTAGTATATAGGTAAGATACTAAAGTGAGTATGAGCTTACTTCTTTGTTCCGTATCTTTTGGTTTTCATTCTATAGAGTGGTGAACTTTAAATTGTCAGTTATGTATCTCTCGGTGGAATCTAAGAGTGATGAGTTGCATATTCCTATATCCTTTGATGAATTCGTTAGGTGGTGAAAAGATCTCTTATTGTTTTCTGATCCCGTTTCAGGTTTATTATCTAGAAGAAAAATCAAATTCAAAAAACTAATTGTTAAATAAAATTTGTTTTCACCGTTTCGTTTTGATAAAATAACAAACCAATATATTCAGCTAATCGAAAATACATCAATTCTATTAAACCTTCATTTAATTAAACAACGAAAAAGGAAGATCTATGACATGTTCTTATATAATAACACACTAATTAAAATTAATACAATAATGAATTAAGAGCTTAGATTAATTGATGGGCTAGAAATACAATGTGCAATGTTTATAAAACCAGATCAAAGGAATAATGGGCTTTGTTGGGCTTTAGGGGCTAATTTATTTCCTTTTATGGGTTCCAAATGTTTGATGTACAAAGGACCAAAAGTTATTCATAAACTCCAATGTTTAAGCGATAGATTATTTTTTTTACGGCAGAATTATATTCAATAAAACTAGTGAGACGTTAGGAGGTAGAAATACTACAAAAGAAATCTTCTATAAAGCAGCCTACATGAACAAAATAAATACTACCCTCCCGTACGCCTAGAAACCTAAATTGAACTTAAATTGAAATCACATCAAAAATTTTTGAAGAAATTGAACCTAAATACGACTAGAGGTGCAAAAAGAAAACCGATTTTTTTTACCCGGCCCAATAATCGAAACCGGTTATTTGGAAAATCGGTTTTAAAAAAACCGAACCGGTTTTTATTTAACCGAAACCGGTTGGACGGGTTATAGGGTTTCGGAAAAACCAGTTTTTCCGGTTTTTTAACCGGTTTTAACCGGGTTAGCGTTTTTTTTTGGTCTTTTGGCACCTCTAAACTCACTATAAATAATCCTAGTTAACACGTCAACAACATTCTATTCTTCTCTAAAAAATCACTCTAAATCTTGATATATATATACTCTTTGTTTGCGAAAATGGAAAACATACAATCACAAGCTTCCGGTTTCGATTCCGGTGGTAGCAATGTACGAAACAAAGTTTACACAAATGTTGATGTAGTGCAAGTTAAAACAACGACCCGGAACCCGAAAATTTGGTCGAATTACGATATGTGCGTTATGAATGATGGGGTGGAAAAGGCCCGTTGCAAGAGAGGTGTGAAGTTTTATAACCCCACATCAAACTCAACATTAAGAAGTCACAAAAACGGGTCTTGTAGAGCGGTTAGTCAAGATGCGTCACAATTGACACTTGGTTCAGATGGTGGGGTATTTACATACGATAATGATGCGTTTCGAGAAGATTTTACGAAGTTTGTCATCCAAGAGGCGTTTCCATTCAACCACTTCGACAACCAACGGCTTACGAATATCATCAAAAAGAGACTACAACCGCGATACCAACAAGTAAGTCGTACTACCCTTAGGAACGATGTGTATAAATTATGAAAAACCGCTAAAAAGGATATAATTGATGGTTTTCAAAACTATAAATATGGCGTTTCTATTACTTGTGATGTTTGGACCGCACCACATGGTACGAAAAATTCTTATTTAGCCGTTATGGCCCATTGGTTTCATCCCGAGTCTTGGTTATTGATGAAACGTACAATTGCATTTAAATTGTTTGGTTATCCGCATACGGGATGTAATTTGCGAAAAATTTTAAATGACACTTTAATTGAATATAATTTAGACGATAAAGTTTTTACAATTTCACTAGATAATGCGTCAAATAATACTAGAGCTATGAATTTACTAAAATTACGTATAAAACCAATTTTAGATGGCGCTTTTTTTCATTCTCGTTGTGTTGCTCATGCTATAAGTTTGTGCATGCAAGCAGCATTACAAATATGTACTAATTTACGTGAAAAATTTAGGAGTTTATAAGTAACTATATATAGTTCGAGTAACGAACGACAAGCTAATTATAGACGTTTTCGTGCACAATGTGGTGAAACTCCCCTAAGACCTTGCTACGATAGTAATACTAGGTGGAATTATACTCACACTATGTTTGAAAACATTTTACGACAACGTATTACTTTAAATGCTTTTAATGATATATTAGTTGCTAAAAATAAGTCTGTAGCTATAACCGATTATGAATGGGATTGACTAAATGATTTAACTTCGTTTTTAGTAGTTTTTAAAGAGGCTACTACTGTATTATCGGGTGTATATTACCCAATTAGCTCGTTAGTTCTAAACCAAATTTTTATAATAACCGAAAAATTAAAAGAATTTGAAACCTCGACATATCCAATGTTTAGAAAAATGGTTAGAGCTATAAAAAAGAAATTTATAAAATATATTGGTAGTTTGCCTTTGGTTTTTACTTGTTCCGACGCACTAAATTCAACTTTAAATGTTGGCGGCGTACAACGTATAATCTCACCAATTATGGAAAATTTAGACTTACACTTAACCGACGACCCGGACTATATAACAAATGAACTTTCTAAATTTGAAAAACATTTTACACAATTATTTGGGATTTATGCAACAAAATATGGTCAACAACGTAACCCAATTGTTGACTCAATGTGGGCGAGAACATCTCGAGCATCATCCAACGACATAAATATAAACCTTTATAATGCTTTACTTGAAGACGCTACAAGCGTCAACGAACATCGGTTCCAACAAGCGAGTTGGGACACTATATGTCTATAAACTTTTTAACCACTTTAAGTGTTGAGGAGTTTCGTAATTTTGACATTTTGAGTTAGTGGAAAGAAAGAGAAGTACAATTTCCCATTTTAGCCGCTATGGCTTGGGATTTATTATCCGTCCGCTTCTGAATCGGCCTTTTCTACTAGCGGTAGAATAATATCGGAAAGAAGGTCAAGACTAACCGCTCAATCCGTGAAAGTATGTGTATGTTTGAAAGATTACTTGGACGGAGTAGATTGGATACAAAATGCAACAACGTTGGAAGGCCCACTATTAGGTAACATTGAAGAAATTATCGAAGATGAAGAAGTCGCATTAGGGATATCACCTCCAACGACTGAATTAGATGAAGGTGAATGTGAAGAACTTGAAGTTGAATCCGTGGATGAAGATGAAGTTTGGGACGACATAAGTAGTTAAGTGTATCCGAGTGATGGCAATGCCGAAGCTCGATATACTTTACTACATGATTACGTTTCCGGGTGATGGCCATGCCGAAGCTCGAAATGTATTCGTATTTGTATTTTATATTTTTAGTTGTAATTGTATTGTTTAAATAAAAGTTATGTTTGTATTTTATATTTTTAGTTATAATTGTATTGTTTAAATAAAAGTTATATTTGTTGATGTGCTAGATCTAGTTATAAACAAAATAAGTTCGAGCTCCAATCTCTGTTCCTTCAACATTTGCACCGACATTCAATTCCAAACAAAATAATAACGAAAGTTCATGGAATCTACTCTAATATACATACAAATGAACCTATATCGCGATAAATAAACGTGTATAAAATGAGCGATATCATTTGTATTATTTAAATTTTGTTATACACTTATACCGAATTCGAATTCGAAAAAAAATCGAAAAAAAACTAACTGATTAAAACCGGTTCAAAACCGAAAAAAATGATTCCAAACATTTAAAACCGAAAAAACCGATTCCGAGAAAATCGCTTTTAACCTAAACCGGTTTTTCAAATAACCGGTTTTTAAAAAATCGAAAACCGAAAAAAATCGATTTTCTTGCACCCCTAAATACGACACCAACAACCTCAGGACCCTAAAAGCAGCCTAAACCCGAACAAATAACAAAACATGAGGCTCGAAACACAATAATTACAACGCCATCTTGCGAAGTAAGTTCAACACTTTGGAAGACCTTAATGCGGGAGAAGTTTTTTTTTCCTTTCATAGTATGAAGTTTCAAATTTCTGACGATTCTTTGTCTGAATTAACTTGAATTTTTGAATTTTTGAATCTTTGTCTAAAAAAAGCGTTAGATTTATTTTGAATTTTTGGTTCTTGTTGTGAAAAACTTTTAGTATTGTTATTTGTGTTTTTATTGATTGATAGTGATAGTAGTGACAAATACTGGTAGTAGGTATGTGATGATGACTTATTGGTAGGCGTTCAGATATTCTCACAAGATGTTTTAAGATTAAACCTCACTAGTTGTTCATTTTGGAGTGTACAAGGAAAAAGTCAAAAATGGTCACAAGATACCTTGGTTAGTTCGCGTACATCTGAGTAAAAATATCCGTCCTCCCCTATAACCTAAACAGGAAAAACATCATCCGTTTACCCGTTTACGTGACCATGGTGACAATAGACGAATATGGTGACGATAGACGAATATGTATAGGTGGTTGGAACTTGGAAGAAAGCTAGCCCCAGTTTCTATCATGCGACTTATAACCCAAATTTTAATTGGATTAAACGTCAAATCACCTTGTTAAACATTAAACAACTTTGACTTAAAATGTTTCATTGTTGTTCTCGTGCTATGTGGGTATTCTGTCATCTACGAGGTTGTAGGTTTTTAATCTCATTTGATACGTCATAAAATTTTATCTATTGTGATTTTGCCTAATTCACTCGAGCTACCCAACTTTTAACATGTACAACTAATGGTATCCCATAATATTCTCAAAAGTTCTTAATTAAATCGATCACTAATTCTCAAATTTCGTACAAACTAAGTAGCGAATACTTGTATGGGCGTATGGCATGTGTTTACTCACGAGATAGCATCATTTTGAGTTTTGGCATTATATTTTAGGGCCAATGTTACCTAATTCACCGGGTACTTGACCTAAGCTATATAATCGAGTTTAATTATTATATTTATAAAATGATACCTAAGAATTATTGATTTGTACTTGTTTAAATGTAAAGTATGAAGATGTACATTCCAACCAAAACATGGAAACATTTTGATTGTTGAAATTATCCAACATAAAAGTTTGAACATAAGGACAACGACTATGGAAGTGGTGGAAATGTGAAACAGGGGCTGGTGGCGAAAAATGATGATGTACTTTTGACATTGGATACCATCTCTCAAGATCCAGGGAGCCGATCAGATCGGTAGCTCGATTTTTATGATATTGTTAGGATATGGAGAGATGCCTTCAAAATGATGTTGAAGCTTACAGAAATTTAAACTTGATTAATCATTTTGGTGATTTTTACTCAGGGCCTTTAAAAATTCAGAGACGGTTTCGCTCTTGGACTTTATGATGATGTCATTTTAACTGGATCAGATGTAAATAAACCTGATTATATGTTTGTTGATGGAGTACTGATGATGCCTGAAACATGTCCAGTAGTTTGATAATCTTCAATTCTTCATTATTGATAAATGGAACCTGAAAACAAATAAGCTTTTAAATATGATTTTGAGTATAGTATAGAAAAGGGTACAATATATCTTTTAGATATATTTTCACCAAAATATCAAAATATTACCCTACAACATCAATGAGATTTGTCTATGTTCGTTCGTTTAACTTTTAGCGCTTAATATTTAACTTTTAGCGTTTAACATACACTTCATGAACGAGTAAGCATACAAAAAACACAACTCATGGCTCCCAAAATGAAAATGTATGCATGGTCCCGCCCGATAGCTGGGACGGGAGCGTAATTATAAAACGCTTTTCGAGTCTTATTATTTATAAGAAAATGAATGGACGCATAACCTTTGAAAAAACGATAATTCAGAGTGACAATGCTATTTCAATAATTAGAGTTATGCATGACTAAATATTTATTAATGAAAAGGTTAGTGTTCCGATATTTTTTATTGTGACACATAACAAACCACTAGAGCTTAACAATTCAAGTAAATGGATTAAGAAAATAGCATTTGGTCATTAGGAGACAAAATGTTGGTAGTTTCTACCAAAGTTCAATTTGTAATATCTATCTATGTGATTCATTTATTCCATAAATAAATCAACCTATATTCTCTTTTAACTTTTGCTTTTTACATCAACATCATTATCACTTTGTTCATCGTATAATCCATATGTTTTGGCATTATTAATTTACTAGTGTACTTAATTTCTTACCAGTTATCATGATATACATTTAACTGAAATTTTTGGTTATGCAAGCTTCTATGTGACTTTTTAAATACCTTTATCATTACAAAAGCAATGTTGCAAAAGTCGGCCGACTAGAGCGACTAGTCAGCGATTAGTCGTCTCCAGCGAAGGTCACGACTCGACCAGGGCCAAGTCGCTCAAATTGGTCGGTCAACACGGGCAACAGGTCAGAATCATTGGTCTATGGCTTGAATGTGTTTCTTTATTGCTTTTTATTGCTAAATATGAGAGAAAATGGAGGAAAAAGTGGGTAGAATAGAGTAAGAGATGATGAAGATAAATATGAAGATGAGATGTAGAAGAAGAAGATGATAATGAAAGAGATAAATCTGAGATTAAATCTGGAAAAAGGGAACAATGAGAGATAAAGTTATATTTTTTAAGAAAAAGTTAAGAGAAATTTACATGTTAGTCCATTATTTTTAAAATATATAAGGTTTTCATCTATATTTACACATAATTTTGAATTTTATTATTTAAATGTATGAAAAGTAAACAAAAGTCAAAACCCGACTAGTCCCGACTTGGCCGACTAGTCCTTCCGAGGTCCCAACCAACTTGACCCCTACTAGCGACTTTTGCAACATTGCACAAAAGAGAAAATAAAAAAGAATCATCACTAAGATGGACTAGTGGTTTACGTACTGATATCCTCACAAGATGTTTCAATTTCAAATCCCACTAGCTGCACATCTTGAGGTGAAAGGGTTGGAAACGGTAGTGGAAAATTTCAATTAGACCGTGTACATCTGAGGAAAAATATTTGTCCTCCCCTCTAAACAGAAAAAACCTCGTATGTTTACCCGTTTATCTTTAAAAAAAATCAAATATTACGTTTTCCTTTGTCTTGTTGAAGACAAAATTTTGTTATTTGTTTTCTTGTAAATATTTCTCCCATATGACACGGAGTATTAAATTGGGATATGTTAGTTCTATGGTTAGGTTAGCCGACTCAAAATAGATTGTGAACTTATCTTTCATAATTATGGTCAATAATGTATTATGTACTTTATAAATAGTTACCGAATAATGTAATATACATAATTTTCAACAGACAATCATATATGATTGTAAGTTGTCGTAAATATTGGTGGCTAGCGGTGGCTAGGGAAGATAATTCACGATTGATTTGATCGTAGCTTTTTGCCAATTTAGAAAAGCCATCGAAGGAAAACTTTTATGTAGTACGTGGTGTATGTGTATGTAACGAACTTGTCTGTCATTATTGTCTTGCAAGTTGGTCATTTCTAAAGTTATTATTCGTATGGATTGCAACTCATTCCTTATGCTAAACTTTATAGATCGGCTATCTAAGTTTTTATTTGTCTCGAGGTAAGCAACTTATCCATTTAATACTATTGTGTATGTAACGAACTTGTAAATTTTGTTTCAAGATATGGACTAATCATGATTTTACTGATTAGTATTTTAAAAGCCGAGTACGTGCTTATTTGACTATGACTAGGCCCGCTTCCAACTAAAAATGGATAAGTTGTTTACCTTAGTTAATTAGGAGAAAATTGAAAACAAATAGCCGATTTACAGCGATTACTCAAATAAAGAAAATGTCTAATAATCATTTCTATTAGTTCAACAAATAACTTATCACCACTAGCATGTTACCTGCGCAATGCAGTGATACCTACCCTATACATAAAACACTACACATAAAATACGGTTTTAATTTATATATGGTGGTGAATAATAAAGTTTGTTTTGTACGTCCGTTCGAAATGCAACATTTTTATTCACATTGAAATGTCAAAACACTGGGTCACTACGTAGTATATTTGTTTTGACTTGCAATTAATTTCCACTTTTTTATAGTTGTTGTTTAAATTAGTTAAAGGTAAATTAGTGATTTTCGATCTTTAATTTTCTAATATTACGAAGAAAAGATGTAAATAAATTATAAGGTGCATAGATATTATTTGTGTTGACATGAAACCGGTAAATGACATACATTGATAATAATATTGTTTATTTTAACTAGGGGTAAGCATGGGGCGGTTAGATGTGGATAAGGATGAAAACCGCCCCCATAATCAAAGTTTTGGTTAATCAACAATTTTAACCGTTCGGTTCGGTTAATAAACGGATTGGTTAATTCGGTTAATTTGGTTAACGTCTAGATATAAAGCGGTTAATTCGGTTAACCGTTTATGACCAAACAAAGATGTTTTCAATAAGTTTGTGCCTGATATATTGCACATAAGCATTTAAATATAAGAGAATTTTTTCTCAGATTTTTAGATCAACATAGAAGTAGATAAACGCAGTCTTACAACTTTAGATGTAGCAAATTTAGTGCAGTTTTAGTTTCATATCCTTACCAAAGTAAACATAGGAGATCGACGTTTCATTTCCTTACCAAAGTTTGTTTCTAAAGATAATTTTATTAGTTGCAAATCAATTTATAATATATTTATTAATATATTCAAATATAAATATAATATTTTAATATGTAAAAGTGTGTGAGGGCGGTGTGGTTAAAACCGGAGCGGATATCTTTTATTTTCATAACCGAACCGCAAACTTTGGTGAATTCAAAAACGTTAACCAAATCCGCAGTTACATGTTAGGTTTGGTAAATTCAGTTCGATTTTGACGATTAATTCGATTACGATTTGGTAAATTCGATTATTTGCTCAGCACTAATTTTAACTGATATACTTGGATATAAAATAATTCTACAGTATCATACAAAATAAGTAATCTCTATAATAAAGCTTCTGAAAGTATCATGATAGACATTCAGTATGTTTATAATGTGTTAATGGAATGCATATATTTGTAGGTAGATTGACTAGATTCTAAAATAAATAATATAATACAAAATACAATAATAATAGTTCTTAATTAAAGCGTTGATAAATAAGTTGAGGGTAAACATTTGTTTATGGTATTAAATATTACTAATCCCTTTTAGCTAGTCTTAACAGGCTGATGTTGAAACGAGTAGAACAACTTTTTATGAAAATTAATGAACCAATAAGAACGCGTCACGTGTTACAAAACTCATTTTTCCTCGCATTTTTATAAATTCAATATCTCATAAATGGTAAGTCGGAAAATCATAAAAATTGCACCATAAAATTCAGCATTTTTTTTCTCTCCGATTAGAGATCTCACAAGGTATATTTTCGACAAACTTTTCTTTTTCATTTTTTTGGTGGATTTTGTAATCGACTCACATGAGATACCAGCGAGTAACACACGTGATACTAATATTTGTACAATTTGTAAAACTCATTAAAAAAAGTCGTTGGAAGTATACCTTGTGAGATGTATAATTGAAGAGAAAAATTGGTGATTTTTATGGTGCAATTTTTATAATTTTTCAATAAGCCATTATTGAGATATTTAATTTTTAAAAACGTAAGGGAAAGTGGATTTTGTGACACGTGACACATTCTTATTGATTACTTCAATCTCACCAAAATTCTAATTCTCATTTGAACCTCACTCGGTCTTAATAATGTGTTTTGTATTTCATAATATAAATATATAAATTTATGATGTTGGATCAGAAAAGCAGCTCCTATATGAGGAGCATAATTAATCTCAACTTTTGATTTTTTTAATCAACGGTTCAGTTTCACTGCATTTTAAATTCATTACATTTTACGAAGATTCACTGCATTTTACATTTAAAATGCATCGAATTTAAAACACTGATTTTTTTTTTTTACATTTAAAATGCATTGAATTTAAAACACAGTGATAAAGATATAGACTGTTGATTAAAAAGTCAAAAGCTGAGATGAAAAGTTAAATGTTTCTCCTACCTCTCGTATAGAACTCACCCTCTGATTCTTACCCTAAATATATACTCGTACTTTTTGTTTTAAGCCCTCCCCATTTTTTATTCCCACGGGCAGCCATCAAGGCATCAACCATCAAATATTTGTTTGCATATAAATATATTTAATTATTAGTGAAGTGATGCAATTGGTGTGCAGGACTTCAATAGTATAACTTTACAACTAATTTATGATTATCTCTGTTAATTGGCGTTAAATACATTATCATTATCATTATCTTATATTAAAAAGAGAAATTAAAGTAATATTTTACAACATCTGAAGATTATCCAAATTTTGGATTTGGGACTTTTAAAAGGGCGACTATGAGACAACAGGAATATTCATAGTGAAACGACACAAATTAATCATCTTTTAACAGTCGATCTTGCTAATTTTAAGGTTAGGTTTTTTCAGTTTCGATATATTCGATCATCTACCATTTGGTTTGATTTGTATTAAGGTGAGTTACGATTTGCTTAAAAAATAGAAAATAATAATACGCATAAATACTTATATATTTGTACTCAGATCATAACAAACTCCCCTAAAAGTTGACGAACTAAAATTATTTAGGTATTTTCAAATACATCCCTTAGACTGTCCTTAACAAGAATAATTAAATAATCTCTAACTACTTTTTCGTTTTTATTTGCTTAATTTATTGATATGTTTATTCGCATGTCAATTTCACTCCTTGCTCGTGTCACATAAATATATAAACTTATTAACATGTGTGGACTATATAATATGCATATTATATTCACATACAAATACATAGTTACATAAACCAAAACCATACAAAGTCCTCACATTACACAAAAACTCACTTCTGAAAGCACATACACCAACAACTAGATATCCATCTATATATGGCGTCTCAAGCACTTTCCGGTGATCAAAGTAATTCGATCAGCATCCCCGATTTGCTAAACCAAGGCGATCCCAACTTTCCGGACAATCTCCTTGACGACATTTTAGAATACTTTCCAATAGAAAACACATCCAGTGGCTCTTTAGCCTCGCCGAATGATTCAGAAGATTCTGTCCAATTAGGAACTCAAAAGCAAACAAAAAGTGACAAAACATCAAAAAGGAAGAAACCAGCGCGTGTGAAAAACGCGCCAGCTGATTGGACGAGGTACAGAGGAATTAGACGGAGGCCATGGGGGAAGTTTGCGGCTGAAGTAACAAATCCAATGAAAAAAAGAACAAGAGTGTGGTTAGGAACGTTTGATACCCCAGAAGAAGCTGCATTGGCTTATGATAAAGCAGCGTTTGAGCTGCATGGCTCGCGAGCCAAGCTTAATTTCCCTCTTTTAATCGGCTTTGATGATGGACATCCTAATAAGGTGGTTTCTAAGGTGATAAAATGTAGTGAAATATCTCCACCAGAACAATCTGCCACGTCATCATCAACGCCCGTTGTAAAGCGACATATAAAGAGGCAAAAGAAAAATGAGGACGAGCCGCTCCCAATGGTAGAGCAAGCATCAACTATACCTAGTGCTAGTGAGTGTGAGTCACTTTTTGAGAAACTTTTAGATGAAAACATGGTTGGTGATCATGATTATGACTTCAATTGGGAGTTAAATGTGGATACTTTAAATTTTGAGCAAATTTTAAGTGAAAACATGGTACAGCCGCCAACGCCACCACCAACTGCCGCCAGGTTAGAGGTGGTTGATGACTTACCGTGGGAGGTGTTGATGCAAAATATGGTTGAGCCACCAACTACTACTAGTAAACAAGTGGAGGAAATAGATATCGATCTATCTATGTTTGAGGGTATATTTGGGATAAATATGGCTGAGCAGCAACCAAGTATCACGGCGGAACATGGCGGTGATGGTGATCTTCACTCACTATTAAACTGCCAAATGGATATGGAAACACCACAGCACAACTATCAGGAGGAAGTTGCTTGGTGACGTATTTCTAATTTCTTGGTCTTTATATTAATCACATGCCAACAAATTAAAAGATAGGGTTGTGGCATGGTAATCAAATAACTGGAAATTGTTAGAGTAATTAGAATTGTAACAATTTTTTTTATAAATAATACTGTTTATGTTTATGTATACTTGGGTATTATTTAGTTATTGACACCATATCCTCTGAAATGCTATGAAAATGACATTTATGATGTGTTGTTGTAAGCAACCTGTTTTGTTATTATCAAGTTCTTGTTATTCAAGTGTTAGTTCATTAACCTTAAGCTTTAGTCTAACCTATTTAAACATTTTTAAGTAACCTAATGGACTAAAATTATAAGCCTGACAACAATTTACTCAATCTATATATTTGAACGAGTTAACATTAAAATCAAACTAAGATCTATCTTCAAGAGAACACTCTACAAGCGATTAAGAGTATTCTATGATACATAAGCTACAAAAAGCTGCCGAACTCATTGCCCCCAACTTGTAATACCAGCATAATTTTATGCAAATGACAGTTTGTTTTAAACATTATTGAGAATGAGAATTAATGTTGCAAAAGTCGACCAACTAGGGCAACTAGTCGGCGATTAGTCAACTCCAGCGAAGGTCACGACTTGACCAGGGCCAAGTCGTTCAAATTGGTCGGTCAATGCCGGTCAACGGTGGTCAACAGGTCAGAATCGTTCGATCTACGGCTTGGAGGTGTTTCTCCATTGTTTTTTGTTGCTAAATATGAGAGAAAATAGAAGAAAAAGTGGTAGAATAGAGTAAAAGATAAAGATGAGATGTAGAAAAAGACGATGATAATGAAAGAGATAGATCTGAGATCAGATCCGAAAAAAGGGAACAATTAGAGATAAAGTTGTACTTTTCGAGAAAAAGTTACGAGAAATCTACATTTAGTCCCTTATCTTTAAAATATATAAGGTTTTTGTCTATATTTACACATAATTTTAAAATTTATCATTTAAATGTATGAAAAGTCAACAAAAGTGAAAATCTGACTTGTCCGACTAGTCCTTCCGAGGTCCCGACCGACTCGACCCCGACTAGCGACTTTTGCAACCTTATGAGAATGAGAATATGAGAATGAGAATGAGATTGACATATATGCATAAAACAGGGACCATATGGCAACATGTGCGAAAACCAACCAAGGTACAGATAATAACAGAAGTTGATCAATACCAACAAATTTTATAAACAAATAGTCAACAACTTCCACAGATGGATGTTTCCTCAGATTATAATTCATAGTCATTCTATCTCTGAATGTTTCACAAGTTTAAAATCATTCATCTCTCGCTATCAGAAAAGCAGGTGTATCATGTCTTGTCAGGCGGTTGAGAAACTAGCTAGTTGTGCAACGATCCCCATCCTATGCATTGATCAACTCACTAGCCCTCCTCAACCCAACGGGTGTCTTCTCCTATTATTAATTTTGTTTTTTTGTTTTGTCAGAAAACAGATATGATGGTTCAAATCATATAACGAATCGGATGTAAGAATGGCTTTGGTTCAATTAGAACGAGATGTATAATTGTGGTTCATAACTTCAAATAAATATCGGATGATGTAAACTTTGGGTTTCATATTAAAGATGACAATGTGGGTTTTGCTTTACTCTAACGGTTAAAATGGGTAATTTAATTAATTAATTATATCTAGAAAAAGAAACAGGTCATGAGTATAATAATAATAATAATAAAAGAAACATGTCATGTGTATAATAATAATAATAATAAAAGAAACATGTCATGTGTTACTGGTCAAATGTTGTCCAAAGTACGTTTTTACTATAAAACCTCCTAAATTGTTCTATTAATATATTCAGATTATTCCTGTGAAGTACAGTTTTGAATCATACTTGGTACAAACTATTGATAAAAGTTACTAATATATATTCAACAAGGTGTTTGTGGGTCAGGTTGTCTGGGCACTTTAAGTTTTTCCTGTTTTCTGACCCATTGCCCAACCAGCCTGAACCACCCATTTTGTGACCTCTGCTTTTAAGATGTATTCTTTATTTAATTGGCTTTGTCTTTCATTTCTGTGTATCAATAAAATAGTGAGCTATGCAGTCATGAAATGAGGTGCATACAAGATGTTGTGACATACCTCTTCGGTCGGCTTCGGTCTTCATCATAATCCATCACTCCACCAAGTTCAGAGAACATCTCCTCGTGCCCTCGGAAGTCAACATCGGCCTGCTCACAGGTTGTAACTTCTGCCACAAAGTAAGTAAGACGCATCGACAAAAATATCCAAGGGAGTGTTTGGGTTTGATTATAAAAACTGCTTATGGCATCTTGACACAGCAATAAGCATTATTGAGGGTGTTTCGATTTATTTGTCCATACTGCTTACGGAATTATTTATGAGTGAAATAAGCAGTTTCAGTAGCTTATTCCAAACAACTTATTTCAAACGGTGGTGATAAGCAGATATGTAGTGTGTTAATAAAGAATCCAAAATGCTCTCCAAAAGTACATAATAGAGACCTATTCATGTTCCTAACATACTGTTTACTAATAGCTCATCATTACAGGACACACACTGGGTACAACAGATGCAATGCAAAATTTCATGATAAAACATACATTTAATTATTGAAATATAGGCTTCTATAAATTTTAGCTGGTTTTAACTGTTGTGTTTAAAAAATAAAATAAACCCATTACTCATGGTAAACACACAAAAAGAAAGAAAAGAAAACATGGCCATATAAAAATTAAATACAGCTGACCTTCAGGGAGAGTGCCTTTTTAACTTCCTCCATTCTTTCATCCGCTTCTTTTTTATGCTTCTTGTCCAGCTCACTCATCGTGTCAGCCCATTTTATCTTATCTTGAATTGTGATAAGTAAATTATCTGATGTACTTAACCTATGAAATGCAAAAACAAGTGAAAAATTGAGTACTAGTACAAGTACTCTAATTGAGAACCAAACGCGCAAGTAAATTCCTAGGATAATTACCAATCAGATAATGTATGTATCATACTCCCCAATTGTCCAGGCCTTAGATCCCTCCCTGCCGCAAATTGCACCTATAACAATCCACATGATCATTGATTACAATAAAGTAACAATTATGATAATAACAGACAATAAAAGATTGGAAATAACCA
Organism: Gnaphalium uliginosum; assembly: GCA_963930675.1. Classification (NCBI taxonomy): domain Eukaryota; kingdom Viridiplantae; phylum Streptophyta; class Magnoliopsida; order Asterales; family Asteraceae; genus Gnaphalium; species Gnaphalium uliginosum. Next base: position 33,829,261 of record OZ005680.1, on the reverse strand, counting down.
ATAGTTCACCATACATACTATTTTGAATTTCATACCTGAAAACATCTTCGGAACTGGTCCAGTTTGCCCCTAACAATACCCTATGAAAATGGAGAAGTAAGTAATGTTAAAATCTAGCACCTCCCTAGTTATAAATTATTTATGAGAGAGAGGGAGAAAGAGAGGTTTGAAATATAATTTTTTAAAGCCAACAAGGCCAAGGATGAGATAAATCTTTATGGCCATAAATCTTATAAACTAACCACAGGTTACTTACACAACACGAGAAAGTAATCACAAAAAGTACCTACCACATACATGCAGTCATTGATCAGAAAATCTTCAAGCTCGCGGACATTATTAACGTCTAACTCTTGCATCAGCACATCATATGGCAGTACCTGAAAGAACCCACAATGAACTAGAAAATAAAAACTACAAATGCAGCCTAGCATGAAAAAAGGTAATACCACTTTGTTTTCATATTGTTTATTAAGCTTCCAAGAGTGATAGAAGAACAGGTCTTTATCATAAACCCAGGTTAAGCAAGCAACAAAGGTAATCTGTTCGGCTTTTAGCTTCATTGAAAGCATATAATAAATTTCGTATCAATTGTATTTTTAGTGCTCTATAGCATTTTTTAAGTTCAACATTTTCCACTCTACTCTGTTTGTATTAAGCTCAGCTCCGCTAGTGGCAGTTGTGTAATTCATAGCATTTTCAATGAATCAAACCATCCAGCACATTAACAATAAAACAGCTACCCTACTTGGATTCAATACACTTGTTATTGTTCTCCAACAGTGAGAAAATATAACATAATAAACCCACTATCATAAATTTTAATGATAATATGAATAGTTCCTTAGTGTTGTCCACCATTATTCACAAATAATCAAGTACTTCCTCACTTGGTCAGTTACAGTATCAGTCTTACAAACAAAATGAGAAAACATTCTCTGATAGACAACTGAAAACTTTTACTTTATAACCCTGGGAAATACGAAATAAGCAAAAATTACATACAGAAGCACGCAGAGAGATCCATTATTCTCAATGAGAGTTCAAATAGGCACCAAAGTTAAAAAGAAGCATACATATACAAAAAATCGATCACACTTATGAAGTCACTACTGCTACTGATACAAATCTTATTACATGACGGAGTATGTACCTTGTTAGTCTCAGCTAGTGTGAGCACAGTAAGTTGTTTTAACTTACGGACTTGATCGGGTGCCAATGGTGGAAGATTACTCGCATTGCCTACATTTATCATTAACATAACAAAACTTAATCCATTTAGACACAACAATTTCGTACTTATATTCCATTCAATACAAAAGGGCGAAATGAATTAAATTTGAAAAAAAAAACATACTCTTATATTCACTCCAAGTTCCATGAGCAAACATACGAAGCAAATAAAAGTAAATAGCATGTTCTGTGCCTTGAAGCTGAATAAAATCAAACAGAAATTATACAGATCACATGTTAGTGTAATTTGATACCTAAAACATGTATAATTCAAGCAAATATTCAAAATTTCTATTTCACAGCCCAAAAATCCCCAAATCGCACTAATGTAACTTCTATATACTGGTGAAAATATTTATATGCATAAAACATGATTTAATTAGGCAAAAAAAAGAAGCCTGAAATTATATCAGATAATCGGAAAAATTAGGGAATTAATTGGACCTGAATAACGTTAGGTACGGCAAGGATCTCGGAGAAAGCAAAGAGTGAAGGATGTGAAGTGGCTTCATTAATGACGGTTGCGAGAGATGAATTATGTAAAGTGGATGCCTGATTTACGAAGTGATCGATGTGTTCTTCTTGCTTTTGTTCGATATCCATGATTCGCAGCAACTGATAATCGAAACTTATAGATACTAAATTAGGGTTTCGAAATCAGAACGAGGGATTTTAAGGGGGTTTGGGGAAAAGTATGTTGGAACTTGGAAGACTGTTTTTTAGTTGGTCATTGGAGTCCTCTCTCCTGCGTATTCTCTATCTTTTTCCCTAGGACAGATTAATTCTGGTAGTTTTGGGTGTATTTGGCAGGATTCTAAAGGATTACAGGAGATTAAGATTTAACCTTCGGCCATTATAAGTTAGAAGCTTCATTTGATAAAATGAAAATTATAAAATATGAAAATTATAAGTTAAAATTTTCATTTGATAATATGGAAAGCACGGGGATCGTTAGAAAAAAATTATTTATAATATTATGAAATAGAAGTCAATTTAAGTAGCTTTGAAAAGAATCTTTACTCTTAAAATTTACAACCACAATCTCTAACTTTTGAAGCCCCAGTTCTAATTAGTTTGTTGTCAAACACACTCATTTTTTAATATAAAGTCAATAAGAAATTTATAAATTCTTCTATTTTATAAACTAATTTATTTTGGTGAAATACTACACTAACACAATTTTTACAAAAAAACACAATATGTTAGCACATACTTTTTTTAGGCCAAAATGTATTTTACTACTTTAAACTTGGTCAACCACGTTTCTTAATACCCTAAAGTATCAAGGGTGTAACATAGTACCCTATAATTGGAAATTCGATCATTTTAGTTCCCTCGACTCAACACACTTGGTCACGTGATGGCACCCGAGCAAATGTCGTTAGTTTTATTGACGGAGTTAGAGATAGACACGTGCAATTTTTTATTCTATTTTGATATTTTTCTTCGTCTCTGACCAAAACATGTCATTTTCTCATCAATTTATTTTTCTTCTTTTGTTTTCTCCAGAAATTGATAAGTCTTTGTGCTCTTCACATATTAAAAATAATTTTGTAATTAGGATTACTTGGAACACTATTCTTTCGAAAAAGGCATACATTATTACCATAACCCCATTCTTTTTTGTAATTAATAAATGAAAAAGGCATACCCCAACAGCCGTAAGAAGCATACCTTTGACAACACCCTTAAGAAAACAATCATCAAGCCCCAAATATTTTCGACATCCTTCTAAGAACCCCTTACGAACCGCATACAAACAAACATACATCCTCTTGAAATATGGCGGAATTTCATGACCTTTATGTTCAACTTCAATATCAACAGAAATTTCTGGATTTGTCTCTAGTAAAACACTTGCGTAGTCATACAACTTTTTATACTCATGTAGCACATCCCTTTTTAAACGTTTCATCACCATTTGAAATGCCCAAATCTTTTTTTTTTAAGTACGCGATCCCAGCAGAGTAGTACGCGATCACGTAGTAGACACAAGAAAGGAGTACGTGATCCAACCAAAGGGTACGCGATCGCGTACTCACTACATGAGAATTCTCTGTTCATATTTAGTACAAGATACGCGATCCCGGTGAGGGTACGTGATCGCGTATTGGACACAAAAAGGGAGTACGCGATCCTACCAAAGGGTACGCGATTCCGTACTCACTACATATAAGTTTTCTGATCAAGTTTTAGTACATGGTACGCGATCCCGGTAAGGGTACGCGATCGCGTAACTATGATGAATTTCTGAAAAGTGCAGCAAACTCAGTTTTGAACCAACCAAACACTTGCAAAACTTTCAACTCATTAACATCCAAATTACCAAGCACACATCTCCAACCAAACTTACAACAAATAGTAGTTTTAAACTTAAGACCGAAACGACAATGTTAACCATTTACAACAACATCAAATAAGTTGTTCACCCTCATAAACTTGATCAAAACCACCATTTTGACTATTTCACCAAAATGACCCATTTTGACACTTTAAACTTTAAACCAAATAACAACTTGGGCGATTTGTAACAAGCTAATAACAAACTCAACAATTTAAAAGTGCACTTGTCAAACCTCTTTGCAAGTGAAATCCACATTCATTCTTCATAATCCCTTTGTCACCTCTATACTCACCTTTAGCACTTAACCCACTTGCACCTACAACATGTAACAATTAAAAAGTAAGCATTAAAGCTTAGTGGGTTTATGAGCAATTAAACAAGCAACAGTTAAACAACTAATCAACTTTAACACTTTAAGCAACAAATCAACTTTAACTACTTAAGCCACTTAACAACTTGGACAACTCAACCACTTGTGCAACTTAGCAACTTGATCAACTTAGCAACTTAAACAACTTGTGCACGCAAGAATTGTGCACACCACTTTAACAACTTATGCACAAGGAGATTGCGCATACCACTTTATCAACTTGTGCACGTAAAGATTGTGCACACCACATTAACAACTTATGCACATAAGGATTGTGCATACTACTTTATCAACTTCTGCACGCAAAGATTGTGCACACCACTTTAACAACTTATGCAATGAGATTATGCATACCACTTTGTCAACTTGTGCACGCAAAGATTGTGCACACCACTTTAACAACTTATGCACACGGATATTGTGCATACCACTTTATCAACTTTCAACTTCACAAAACAACTCAAGCTAGCACAATGCTAGAAATCTCCACTTTATAAGCAACTTGAAATTTAATAAATGACAGCTTATAATTTAAAATTGCCATTTGGCTATGTGAAACTTCTTACACGGATTAATCCAGAATCACATAATCATTTAACCCATTTAACCCCCATGACACTCACCTTTGCCTCGACTACCTGAAAGCATGAGATATATAAGCACCACTTTCTTTTTGCACCTAAAACAATCATAACATATCATATAAACATTCACATATATAAGAGTACTCATGCTCTCGATTAATTTAAATTGATTACACTTTTAACTCCAAATCTAAGCATTTTACTGCAACCCCAACTAACTATTTTGGACACCACTTTTAGACCCTTTAAGCATTTCCAAAAATAACATATATTATACCATTACGAAGATGTTCCAACATACTTTAATGTATAACTTTCACTTTTTTTATGAAACACAATACATGTTAAGTTATAATCTTTCAAAAACAGCAAATAGTCATTTCTGCTGGTGGAATTTCAGCAAACAACACCAAGGGGCTGATTTGCAACCCATTTTTGAACTACCTAGAAATATCCGTTTTCAGCAAACCTTATACCGATTTAAAGACCTTTGACATACTTTCATTCTCTATTTTCAAATTTTGCCAAAACAATATACACACAAAGTTACAGCCCCTCAAAGATCGCCAAAAACAGTTTATATTAACTTTTCGCCCAAATTACTCAACGACCCGAATTTGCAATATAGCCACCACATATATTGCAACCAACATACTAATGATCAAATAACATCATATAAAACTAATAATAGAGTAGGTTACCTTTAATTTGCAAGAATCAATCAAAACCCCATTTGGTCATGAATAAACAATTGACCAATTTCATTTCTAATTCAACTTTTGATCAATAACTATGATTTTTATTCTCCATTAACCTCATTTGAGCATAACCTACCCATAATTTCATTCAATTCATTACAAAACACCCAAATCACCATTTTCCCTTAAATTTAGGTCAAAATAATCAAAAACACTTACTCACCCTAGGTTAGGGATAATGATTCTTGCTTGAATTCAACTCATCTATGTTTAATTTGGTCTTTTGCAGCAGATTTCTCCTACCTTTCTCTTCCACGCGATTTCTTCCTCTCTCTCTAGAATTCTCTGGTTTCCCAGTTGAAAATATGTACATACATGTATGTAATTATTTTATTTAGTATTTTAATTGAGTATTTGCACCCTAGTCCCTCTAGTTCCAACCACTTTAAAATACATCACTTAAATAGTTGCCCCCGACTTATTATTTAGGCGACTTAATTATTTCTTGACTACCAATAATATATATATATAATTTTATACAACAACTTATAAAATAAAGTATATATGTATATTATAATATTACATCAAATTTCGGGGCACCATTGCTTTCGCTCTCTTACACTGATTTTTAGTAACTTCTAACTTGAGTTGCGTTTTTATGGTCTCTTGAATATAAGTGGACTTAATACCGAAGTGAGCATAAATTAAAGTCTCCCACTAATCTGCGATCCATGGTGCTTTGAGATGTGAAATCACGAAAACCTTAGAACAAGTGTGTCTATCATTCAAGGTTTTTGTCAAAAAATATTTTTTACCATGGTGCTTTTCATTTGCAGCATACACCAACTATGTACAATGGTCATCTTTGCATTTTACTCTAACTCGAGAGTTAGCGTTTTTCACAAATTCATAGTCTCGTTTTTCACAAATTCATAGTCTCCTTTTTCTTGCCGGCATATTTCAACAAAGCATTCTTAAATTGTTTATGATCGGTAAAGGATTGACCAAGAAAAAAATTCACAGTCACACGCTTTTTGTCGTACCTTTGAAATCTTACAGGTTTTCTAATCATTTTAGTGGTTCCATCTTCTAACATCTCTTCATGTAAATTGTCAACATCAGAGTTGTCTAAATAATTATCTTCCTGACCCTTAATTTCATCTTTGTTGCCATTATTTGATTCTTGCACGGGGTTGATAGGGGTAGGTATTCTTGCAATATGGTTCAACATCTTATAGTGATTTCTTACTGCTTCCATAGTGGCAACCACTTATGTATCTTGATTCGAATCAAACGTCTCATTTATTGCATCAAGGTTATCTTCACGATCTTCCTCAAGGTCATCTTCTTCATCTGAACTTGTCTCATAATCCTTGTACCTTTCGTCATGCTGCTCTTCATTGGAATCGCCATCGATCTCACGTGGTGCACATACATTGTCGGTCCCCATTGTGAAGTTAATATCAATCAACTTGTTATTAGCCCTTAACCAATCATCACTATGCTCCACATACAACTCAATTAATCGGCTTCCACTTGCACAAGAAAACATGCCATGTAAGCTAGCTTCATTATGAATAAGTATCATACTATCAGTAAGTGTCTTCAATGGATGCTTGTAGTGAATGACCACATACATAGCCAATTTAGTTCCCTTTCTAGATTACGTAATCAAAATCTCTATATTCATTTACGGATCCTCTCACCAATACACCACCATAGTGTAGCCTAAAGGTCACACTCTTTATCATTCATTCTGCAATGTAAGCAAAAATATGCATATATAATGCAATCTAAAAAAACCATGACAATAGAGCCTAGAATATGAATGGCATAACATAGAGTAAATTAAATAGAAAAAAAAAACCAAACTTTGAAGTATCGATAGTGGAATCTTCAAAGCTTTTTATTCAAATAATTAATGGAATCAAACAAAACCATTCACACCGAAAGATTAAATATTTAAATGGAAGTAAACCGTACCTTTCTCTGTTTTGATTTTACATGAATTGCTTTCGCTTGAATTGAATGTATCAGCTCTTGATCTTGATCTTGGCCCCCGCGTTGTATGTTTTTATTTTATTATTATGATAGGAACTGAAATGTTTTAGGTAGAGTAAAAGAAAAATGAAATCGCTTAAAAAAGGTAGTACGTGGCAACTCTAATTCCGTTTACTCCGTCAATAAAACTAACGATAGAAGGTGACATGCCATCACATGACTGAGTGAGATGAGTCCAAGGTATTGAAGTGACCGAGTTTACTAATATAAGGTACTATTCTGCACCCTTAATACTTTAGGGTATAAAAAACCAAGTTCATGGTAGTAAAATAAATTTTGACTTTTTTTATAATATTAGTTGTTCCGTGAAAAAAAATACAATTTTTAGAAATAAATATGAAGTAAGAGAACGAAGAGAGAGCAAACATATACAATTTGATTGTTGCATCTTACTTGCCACATGTGATTGTAAAAAAATTGTTTTAATGTAAATCTAATTTAAATATTAATAAAATAAAACTTTAATAGCTTCAATTTCTCTTAAAAATTAACTCTATTAACTAATAAGAATGGAGTATTTCACTGAATATTTAATTAACCAATCAAACACAAGAATTTACCTAATAAATCTCTTATTTTTATAAAATAAGATAATAATATTAACAATAATTTAAACTTCGTTGATCAACAAGTTTAAAATCATCTTGTCTCACAGTAAATAATATTTTAATTACAAAAAACATATCAAATCATTGAAAAAAATAGTCACCATTTATGAATCAAACAAAATTGCCGTCATAATAACCATAAGCTATACATATACATTTTTTTCCATTCTTATCTATAAAATAAAATATCTACATTAAAATAATAAAATCACAATTACATCGCACTATAATATGATAGGTGTATTTGGTTTGAAATTTAATTTTTACATTTAAGTAAACAATACATCCGTCTATATTTACGAGTTTAACATTTAAATAAACGAAGATAGTTATATTCGACATAAGTCTGTATTCACGAGTTTGGTTTGACATTCAAATAAATAAAAATGATTTTATTCTACATTTGTGTGTGTTGACGGGTTTAACGTTCATACAAATGAAAGGTAATTTGTTTCGACTTTCGTGGGTATACACGGGTCTAAGCTAAATATTATTATTATCTTTTTAATATAGTATAAATAAATATAAAGGATTTAATGTGCTTATTTTGACGAACATGACAAGCCTACAAATACTACAACAAATGTAGTATACAACGAGGCTCTACGAACAATATAACTTTTAATGCTGCTGTATTGGAATTCTTACGCTTAACATATCTCAACTATGAATATTGTTCTTACCTTATATTATTTTTAATTATTCATTATTACTATCTATCATGCATGTCAATATATTAAACAAAAACATTACAATTACGCATACATATCTAATGACACCATATTAACAATGAACAATGTTAGATTATTTTACTATTCCCGTGTATACACGGGTTTTAAACCTAGTAAAATAATATTACATTACATCTATAAATAATCATATTTAATATCTTAGTTATCTATCTATGTTTTATATTATATTACACATATTTTATCAAACATTTCTATACAACTAATAAGAGATTAGGGTTTCAGCTTAAATTGGTTAAGAATATAAAATTAGAGGTGTTTAAGCTATTAATACAAAGGAGTTTGTGATCTTACTTTGTTGAGTGGAGTATAAGAAAATTTGAGTTTGACTTGTTTACTATTTTTGGCTTGAGCTCGACCCATATTCGAATAAATACTTAAAATGATGTTTGATCTTGAGTAAATGGAGTTGGAGTTTGCATAATAGCTCATTTATACGTCAGGGGAGGATAAGTTAGGAATAAATATTTGCTAAGAACACCCAAATTTTCAAATTTGAAAGTTTCACAAGTTATATGTTTATCGATCTTGGTTAAAATGTTTGTTAATTATTTCTGTTGAAAAAGATTACAAATTCCACGTATGCATGAATGCAACTAATACATCTTTATTAAAAATTTATCATTTTTATTCACTTTATGATATGATGTATAATTCTAATTCTATTATATGAAAAGTTTAAATCATTTATATAATTGTTAAATAATACAATTTTGACAATTTATACGAGTTCAATTCATATATAACTAATAGTTCTTAGAGTTCTTATCAATATTCGAGTTATTTCTTGAGGTATTGAGTTTTTGGGTATTGGGTTCAAATCTGTTAGTTCTTTGGATTATACAAAATCTTATATAATCTCTTCATATTCGACTAATTATTCTCGATTAGCTTGTCTAATTTCGAGCTTTCGAACAAGATGAGTTGGATATTAATTTAGTAAATTCGGCTCTCAAGACAAATCGAGTGGTAACTTCGTAAAGCTCGAATACGAGTTAAACGAGCTCAAATAACTCGTTAACACCCTACTTTTACAATACAAAGAATATAGAAATTTAAATCTTAAATATAATATAAGAATCACATTTACGATGTCATTAATTAACAAAACTTTCAATTGCTCAATTAAGTCCCTTCATTTTCTTTTAATTTAAACATTAAACCCCTATTCTCTAAATTGTTAAATAAATTTAAATCTAAATAATTATGCTAAAAGTTAATTTGTATACGTATATATCACATGGACATGAATTCATATTGATGTTAAAATAATTATGTTATTTATTATTTTTCCTTTATTAAATTATATAATTAACCTTCCACTTTGTACTATATATTTTAAACCTGTATTTTATTTTGATCTTAGACCTCCACATGATAGTATTCAAATTCAAATACTAACTATGACACGATAACTCCTTTAGGTTGGATAATCATTCAAAAAGTACATTAAAAATAAATATCATCTTTAAAATTGTGTGATAGTTTAAATAAGAACTACCAAGTAATTCTATTGATATTTGAATTCTATAAACAGTTTAATCTTATTTGTGAGATCGCACTTTTCTAAAGATTAAATACCTTCCATCATTATGTTTGGCCTTTTCGTTTTCTTTTTTATTTGAGCATATATTTCTTCTTCTTTTTTGAATATGCTATTTTGAAATAAGTTCATAAGACATGGTTGATCTAAGATTTCCCTTTTTCTCTTCTTGATTTATTTCGTACCCTTCGCTCAATGAGAAAATGAGTAGTAAAATTCTTTCATCATTAAGTGACATTGTGAACAATGTATAAATATCTTAAAACCAGCCATGAATTTAAGGTACATATTCTTATGAATTGTTTTATCTTATTGTTGAGGAGACGATCGAACCAATACATGAAACTAACGTTAAATAATTTGGCACATGAATTTGATTTGCGATTTTGTAAGTATTGCAAAATAAGTTCATAAGTTGCTAAGATATTTGATCAAAATATAGCAAGGGTTGTTAAGGTGATTTTTACTATTGGAATAAACATTACATTTACATAAACATAAACATAAATATTGGGGATTAGTGCTTTGGAATTATTAAATTATAACTTAAAGTTAGCTTCATCTTAGCATATAATTATACTGTTTGTATTGAACTTTCGGAGTATTTTATTTATGCGATGAATTATTCATTTGATAGACGGTATTATTAATGGTGTGACGGCCGTATAAGTCACCACCTCACCTAACACGTCATAAAAAACGTGTGCTACTAATCGTATATTTTTTTAACTCAATTTCATAACCCGTGTAATTCTCTTGTTTATGTTGGTTATCTTAAGTACTTCAGCTTTAAATTTACCAAGCATATAACGAATTAAACTTGCAATTATTTTCAAAATTATTTAAATAATCTAATAATACGTTGTTTACATTAAATGAAACGCTAGTATAAATATAAAAGAGTTATGACAAGAATAAACAAAATTAATTAAAAATCAAGTCGACCAAAACACGTAAGAGATGTTCAATACTAAATCATAGGTCACTCAATTATCCCAACTTCTTTCGGTATATACTGAAGTTCTTTAGCACTTAAATATGCATCTGGTTTTGTATATATCAAATCCAGCTAGAAAATCAGAATCACCAGATGACAAAGGGTTCGTTTATACCCCCAAATACTTTTTCACAATTCATAGCAAGAATGCAACTCTAAACAATCAGCAAAACTTCAATTGCAAGTTCAGAAAAACGACACTAAACATGTATAATGCATTGCAGTCGATTTAAACGACACTAAATCTAGCACACAAAGAACCAAATATAACAAAAGTCACTAAATAACAAGTTAACAACATAATCATAACTATATTCTATAAGACAATTCAAAGGGGGGCTAAAAGAACTCGAAATCCAAATAATTACCCCCAGATTTGGCATCATCCATTCCTACCGTTCTTTTACTATTGTTGCCTGCCCCAACTGTGTTGGCTGCCTGAAAATTCACAGGTGGTGGTGATTCCAACTCCATAGGTCTCGGCACTTCAGGAGGCGTGCTGCAACGAATAAGAGCCCAGTTCACACCTTCAAAAAACGGGTGTTGTTTAATTTCAGTGGCACCTCTTTTCACTCCAAGCCTGTTTTGCGGCTCTTTTGCAAGCAATCCCTTAATCAGATCCCGGCTTGCATTACTAGTAGCCGGTGATTCTGGAAACTTTAACTGCTGACCAACCACATTGAACAAAGTTGCTCGATTTCCTGCACCCTTAAAAGGCGTTTTACCATATAACAACTCGTGCAAAAATATCCCAAATGTCCACCAATCCACAGCACTTCCGTGTCCTTCTCCTTTGATGATTTCCGGAGCTAAGTATTCGTGAGTGCCGACAAATGACATGGACCGGGCAGCAGTTGGCTCTGCAACAAGTTCAGGCAGGGATCCGAACAGTGGGGTCAGATCAGCCCGTGATTTCCAACTGCTTCTCTTTTTGCTTTTTTGAGGGAAAATGCGTGGGAGGAAACATGAGGGTTGTATGCATGCTGATGTGGGCTCGATACAAGATGGCTTTCGTTTGGAGGGATCACAATCTATTGAAGATCTCACGAGAGTAGGCGAGACTGCACATCTTAAAGAAAGGTCAAAGTCAGACAGCATTATGTGCCCATCATCACGTACCAACACATTTTCAGGTTTCAGGTCTCGATACACAACTCCCAGCATATGTAGATACTCGAGCCCTAACAGAACCTCAGCAGCATAAAACCTGCATAAAAAAAAACAAACATATAAAACCTATAACACACTTTCACAATTGTCAATTATCAGGCTTAAATATGATTATATCATACCTTGCTGCAAGTTCTGAGAAATGTTTTCCGGGTTGACGTTGCCTTAACGTATGCAAATCGCCTCCAGGACAATATTCCATAACCAAACAAGTAAACCGATCCGTTTCAAAATGAGTATACAAAGTCGGTAAAAACGGGTGATCAAGTAGTTGTAATATCTCTCGTTCAGTTTGGGCTCGTGCCAACTTCTTTCTACTAGCAAGTGATGCCTTATCCATTACCTTCATTGCAAAGTAACAATGTGTCCCACTCAACTCGGATAAATACACGCTACCAATGTCACCACAACCGAGCCGTCTCAACAACCTAAATTGATTCATACCCAAAAGCCCATCTCGAGCCCGAATAGCAATAATAGCCTTCCACCTAGGATCATTCCCTTTGTGAGGCTTGTTAGCACTCCCCGTAAAATTACTCCAGTTACTATCGTCACTTAGCCCGCTACTATCACTTGCTCTACTAATACTCGTTTTCCCACTTTCAAGTGAATCTCCTCGAATACTCCCTTTTGTACTTACCATCCCGTCACTAGGATGTACGCTCGTGCAACAACTATTACCGATACTCATACTAAGCGGGCTTACATTACCACTAGGAGGCAAAGAAGTATCCCAAATGCACTCCTTCTCCGAATCTCTATGTAGCGGAGATCTTTCCATCGAGCTTTTTCCTAACAATTTTTCCTCGGATGGTTTGACCTTCTTTTGGTCAATGGGCACACACACCGGGCTCATCATGAGATCGATATCAATGGGTTCAGGGGGATGACTAGCTCCTGAGAACGACGTCGAACCAATTTCATCTAAAGAATCATCACTTTCTTTAAACGTAATCACATCTAACATAATTTCGTCCATATCATTCAACGAGTTTTTCCCCTTCCATGTTCTCACGGACACAGGTACCGCCGGATTACAAAATTCGTGCGGTTTGGTTCGATTAATATCATCTGTTACCAAACTAAAATGCGTGTTCGACAACTTCTCCATATCGAAAATTTGCTTGTGAACCGGAAACTTTGTTGATTGATGAATCCTTTTCATTTTTGTTCAAAGTACATTATATGATGGCAATATCTTTGTACTTAACCATTTTCTGTACTTACAAACCGATTGAACTCTGAAAGGCAAAAAGTATTAACAATTAACAGCAACAAATATGAACTGATAAACACTTTATCAAAATAAACTACGAGAGTATTTGCAAAATACTAAGGAAATGATACAACAATTAAATTAAAATAATGAAAAAGTAATTCTGTTAGATCCCTAACTTCATTCACAATCAAGTAAGACAAACTTCATTCATTCATATTCATATTATATTTAAATTATTTGGATATATAATAATGAAAAAGCAAAAGAACAAATAAAGGCAAAATAAAATGAAATAAAATAACAAAACTGTAAACGACAAGCAGTCAAGCACAAAAAGATAAAAGTAAATATATCGCATATCATAAAATTAATATGAATTTATTACCTTCAATTTACTGCAAAAATACAATGGAATGAAGAACTGTAACGTAGATTTGGGGAGGAAATGTTAACTGATGATCTGCTAAATTACCGTTGAAAGAGATGAAATTAAATTGTTAGGGTTTTGGTGATTTTTTGTTCTGTTATTAAAATGGAGAAGATATAGATATAGATATAGAGATAGATGTGGTCTGCTGTGAAAGGAAAGGAAAGGAAAGGTAGTGTAGGTGTACAGAACGGCAACTGCTGCTGCTACCAGCATTAGCATTAGCATTAGCATGACAGAACAATGGCTAAACAGTCTTGCCTTTACTTTATTTTTTTCTTTTTCTCTTCCACTTTAACTTTTACCGTTTGAATATATGTTCCTATTAAGTCTATGTGGAAAGACATAAACAAATGTACTACGTTTTTCTCAAGTATATTTCATTATTTTATTTATTTTAAAGGAAAAAATCACTTCGGCTTAAAATAAATGTCCACGTTATTATTTATGTCTGTCCCGAAATAATTATTGACTTACAAAAAATAACTATTAAAAATAATTAAAGTTCCTATTTTACCCTCATTTAATACTCTCAATTATTTATTTCTTAAATAAATTCAGTTCAACTTACCTATTTTATTTATTTTAAAGGAAAAAATCACTTCGGCTTAAAATAAATGTCCACGTTATTATTTATGTCTGTCCCGAAATAATTATTGACTTACAAAAAATAACTATTAAAAATAATTAAAGTTCCTATTTTACCCTCATTTAATACTCTCAATTATTTATTTCTTAAATAAATTCAGTTCAACTTACCTTGAATACAAATGTAATACTGATATATTTATCCAACCTATTTTAATTCAAATAAATATTGTTAAAGGATAATTTATGTAAAACGGAGAAAGTATATTATTTTAATGTTCAATTTATATATAGTGTTATCTTATTTGATTTGATGGGTTATCAACATGATATAGTATTGAAATACAATTTTACATTATACTTCAATTAAAATCAATAAAAGTGTTGTAAATTAAATGTATGTCACTAGTTACTCTTTATGTTGTTAGTGTCCTTCTTTTATCAAACCCTAAAATTAATTATTTTATAACAATTGACTATTATTATATTGAATAAATATTTCTTTCTTCCTCTCCATCTTATATTATTCTACATTACTATTACAATACGTTATTATCACGATTTTGTTCTATAAGAATAATAGGATGTTAATAACAATATGGAAAATGGTGAAAACGAATGTCTAGTAGACAGTAAAACAACAAATACCGTTTTGAATACACAAAAAAATAATTTAGAGGGGGCTATTTTACATATAACAAATGCAAATGTTCACACAAATTTTGACACTAATAAGTTGATTGAAAGATACTATTTTAGCCACCTCAGAGCAACTCCAATATTCCTTTATTTTTGTCTTCTCTATGTCTATAGATAAAGATAGAAGAGAAAAAAAGCTCTCCAACCCTTCTTCTATATTTAGAGATAGAAATAGAGGATGTCAATTTTTCTCTATATACAGAGAAACAATGTTCATCCTCTAAAAACTTTAAACTATACTTAATATATTTCTTAGTCATGTTTATATATTATTTAGTGTTGATATTGTTAATAACAAATTAATAAATATTATAATTTAATAATTAAATAATAATAATTATTAAGGCAATTAAATTAAATAAAACTAATATAATAAAATAAATGAAAAATACAAATAAAAATGACAACATTCATTAATGATAAACAAATTACATTAAACAGCAACTCAACGATTACAACTTACTAAAAATACGATCACTACAAAAGTTGAGATCGTCCAAAATGAGACTACTAGATTTTGCAAATTTCTAGCTCAACATAAGCAAATTAGATATAAAGAGTCTCATTATGAATTGTATAACACATTAATAGAACATATATGGGAGCGATATGGTAATTCGGAAAATGAGATGTTAAACTTGTACTAAAAATGTTACTTGTCTCCCTTTCAATATTATTAGTTATATATGTTGAATATTATTTGATACTTATGTTAAATACTTTCACTTTTAGTAAATATTATAAATATGCTTTCAATTATGAACAATATTATAATTAAATATTTATTGCTTATCGATTTTAAAAATATATAAACATAGCTCACTAAATAAAAGTTAAGTTGGATAAATATTATAGAGGTGAAATTTTAAAATAGATGTTTAAAGAATATTTTTTTTAGAGAAATAATATTCTAAAAAGATCATCTGTTTTCACTGTATTTAGAGATAGAGATAGAAGTATGGTCGGAGAGGAACTCATCCTCGTCGCTTGATCACCACATCGCATTCTATCATGTTTTATAGCTATTTCCTTTTATTTTATTTTATAGGTAATTCGTTTTTAATAAATAAAATTTTAAAGAGACTCCTTTTATTAAAACTTTAATTTTTCGAAAAAACTCAGTTATTCCTTAAAAAATCGTTTTTTAAACTAAGTTTCTTTTAAATATTAAAACTCGTATTATATAAAACTCATTTTATATAAATTTTGTTTTTATTACACTTTTTTTTTAATAAAAATGTGTTTCTCAAACTTATTTACTAAAAAAAAATTTTAAGTCTTTTTTGATTAATAATATTTTTATTTTTATAGCAATACTTATATTAGTGTTGTTGTTGTTATTATAATGTACTAATCCTTGAAAAGAAAAGAAGATGACAATTTGATGATGTAAGGTTTCTTTAGAATTTGAAGGCTCGACAAAACTTGTTTTGTATTACCTGGAGGTACAAGCTACTAATATATGATGTGTTGTGTTGTATTCTAGTGGATGAATAATAACACCATCTACTATACTATACTATACGTATTAGGAAAATTAAGTGATCATACTTTTCGGATATTATAAATTTAATGAGATAAGGTGTAAACTGAAATTAGACTAGTTATATTTGTGTTAATAGTCTAAGTTATAAATCTGAGCGAGTCTCAGTCTGAAAGAATAATACGTCAGGCTCACATATATCAGATTCAAAGAGAAGCCGAAGATCAGATTTGAAAATATATCGATGAAGATTGCAGATAGAGATCAAGGGTTAAATGAAATTAAAGATATTCAAGATAAACCTGAATATTTAGGGGATTTAGTTTCCGAATAGGATTATGTTTCCTATTTGTACATATCCGTAAGACTCTATAAATAAAGAGTTTTTAGAAGATATTCATTGTCTTTACTTCGTGTAAAATTCACAATCTCATAACTTGAGATTGTCTCTCTCATGTATTCTCAAGGTTGTTCTTAACGATAATATACATATGCCTTGACAAATCTTCTTTGTATTCTTCATTATTGCATTTACTTTGTTTATTTCTTTTGTTTGGATGATAAATGAGTCCTACAATACATTGGATCATTTAGAGTTTAATAGATTGACACATCACTATTTGTCTTTTTTATGTAAGTTTTCACAATCCATTAAACTTTACATGGTTTAATATAGTGTCACATAAGCTGACCATATTAGAGAGAAACTATTGGAGTGACCTACGTATAATGTTCCAAAGTATTTGGAGCTGGCAAGGTTGGTTATCCAACTTTTGAACGAGTTGTCACATTCACAATTCATACATGAGTTTAATTGGTTTTTATTAGACCCTCCACGTAATCCCATTGTGGATGGTATAAGTTTTAGAAATACAAAACAAAACGATTATTATCCAGAAACCATGCTTGAAAATAATATTGAATTATATCCAAATTACATCCACTTATTGTGACAAGAAGTTCATAATGGAAAGAATGAAATCTTTGTCATCTAGGTTTTATATTACATGGATACATCAAACAGAAATTAAAATGATTTCTACTCGAAAGACAGTAGATCGTAAAATATTTATCATATGACGTGATCGGTTAGGTCATTCGGGTGATATAATCGTGATGAGATTAATAGAGAGTTCAAATGAAGATCCACTTTAAAGGGTGTTTGGATTAGTTTATTTTTGAGCTTATAGCTTAAGCTTATTAAGCTTAAATTAGTGGTCTTGTTTACTTTTGTGTGCTTTAATTTGATGTTATTTACTAAATCATGTTACAAATCTCTGACTTTTATTTTCAAATTTGGTTCTTAAAAAACATACTTGCGAGTTGCGAGCTACAGACTCTCTCTGGATTGCAGAATGAGAAATAAAAGTTGTGCTGAAATCAGGCCTGTTATACAACTGGGCTTACATAGTTACATGGATCCTCCTAATTGGGCTTGCTTTATAAATTATTGCTCATTTATCCAATCTTAAACTCAACATATTCTTCACCCATAAATACTGAATTAAGATTACAAAAAATTACCCACGTCATGTCAACGTAAATAAGATAAGATTTAATGCTCCGAAATAGCAAGTGTTACGTAGTAGTTTATGACAAACCATTTCTACTTTTTTACCCATTATTACCGCTTTATCTATAATTTTCATAAATAAAATTAATCTTTTAATACATTTGTGTATGATAATCTAATTATAACATATGAATCTTGGCTTATAAAATGGGGGTCCATTTGAATCTTAATTTTTATTTTTATTAGAGACTTATATACAGAGGCGGAGTCATGTAAAAAGTAGGGTTAGCAGTTGCTACGGATTTTTTCGCTATACGCAATGTAATTTTTTTATAAAAAATTGCATATTTTGCTGCATTTGTTATTTGTGTTACGGATTAACAAAAATTAAGATACCCCTATTACGGCTCACCCCAGATCCTGAATCCGCCACTGCTTATATAAAAATGCTCAAGACACCCCTTAAAAATCTACTTGGACCTCATCTGAAAATGGAATAAATAAAAACTAACTAATACATAAAATTTGACCCACTCCAATTAGTATTTAAAGTCTAAATTTGACCCACTCCAATTTTCCTTTACAATTTGATCTAATTTAAGTTACGACTTACAAACAAAATAACAAAGAAAATGGGGACTTCTTTCGACTCTTTTTCTTCGTCTGCTTTTACCGGTGTTTGTTTTTGTCTCTCTGGCGAGTCACTCAGTAATAGTTATCTCCTTTTCGACTCACTCTCTA
This sequence comes from Gnaphalium uliginosum, assembly GCA_963930675.1. Classification (NCBI taxonomy): domain Eukaryota; kingdom Viridiplantae; phylum Streptophyta; class Magnoliopsida; order Asterales; family Asteraceae; genus Gnaphalium; species Gnaphalium uliginosum. Next base: position 33,810,234 of record OZ005680.1, on the reverse strand, counting down.
AATCGCACTCACTTATGTAATTATTTATGATGAATTTTAGTGTTTTTTTGATTTTAGGATTACTTATTATCATGGTAAATTGGTAACATACATTAAATTGTTATTTTGATTTAGGTTGATACATTAAAATCTTCAATAATGTTGAGGTTAATGATTGTTTTTATTGTGTAGTCTTAATGATATGTTTAAGTTTGTAATAACCCAGCCGTATAAAAACGAAATACTATTTTTCAATTTGTTTCTTATCGTTAAAAAATTGAACCCAATAAGTTTAAATCCTAGATTCTTCACTCTTAATATAAGTATGAAGAATGAATGTCAGATAAAATTTTCAAATGACATCGACTCAAATATGTACCCATGAAAAATAAGTTTTATGTATTTTTATTCCCATACATTTCATGTATACATATCCAAACAATTATTCAATTATTTTATCAATTGGCCATAGCTCAAATGGTACTTCACATGTGTGACCGATATGTCAGTAGTTCGAATCCGTGCCTCAACATATTGGGTGATTTGTGGACATGTGATTTACCCGGCGTTAATACTCCTTACGGGTGAAACAGACGCGTACCATTTAAATATCGTATGGGGGTCGGGATACCCTCCAAATTACCCTTTTATACAAACAATTATTTTAATATTTTATCAACATATAACCATGTTCTTCAACATCAATTCTTATTCATAAATGTATAAGAAATAGTTGTAACCAAAAGATAGAATTTAAATCATAAAATCAATATCTCGACAATTATAAACTATTGAACATTTTTAACTAATATATTCTGGTGGAGGATTCGAGTAGAAGACTTCAAATGAGGGAAGAAGAGGACCAATTTATTTGTGATCTACGCCCAGATTCATTGTATCTTATCAACGGCTGCATTTTAACAACACATTTTTACACTTATAAAATTTGACTGCATGTATTCTAAAATGCAGCAAATCAAGTATGTCACCCCTCCTCCTCGTTTAACACATTACCTGATAACCTTACCTATATATAAAAAGGGTGAATGTGTAGCAACAAACATTGCACAAATACGAAATGTGTACATAATTAAATATGATTCGACGTAATTCTATTATATACAAATCAATACTATGACTTACCTTTAAAGTTAAAACCGTCCAAATAAATTGATTTATAAAGTAATATAAAAGCTCCATTTTCATATCCCATAATTATTTACACGCCAATCAGAAGATAAAAAGAATTAGGATTTGTTGGTTGTTGGCATTACAAATTTTTCAGTTAATAGACTGGTGTTCTAATCAGCATTTTATCCTTATTCAATGTTCTAATGTAAGTGGGCCCAAGTTTTACTTTTAAACACAGACACATATCTTTGTCATTATAGTCCAATTAGGCACTAATTAAATGTAAACCTTATTAGTCAAAAAATGGTTCTAATAGTACAAATTATTACCATGACATTACCGAACCATGCCCCAATTCAGCGCAACATATGACACTGTCAATGTCTCTACTAATTACACCAATGTTTTGGATTGTTCTATTTAGAGTTTGAAAAGTAAGCTTTAATTACTTTATAATTATTTTAATCTCGAATTTGTATTAACGCGTTTAGACTATTGGTAGAGAGTAATGAGGACTTTAAATGTGTACCTTTGCACACATATACGTTTTTTGTTTCATGATAAAATCAATACATTTCGGGGAAAATTTTTGGCAACGATAATGATCGTACAACCTATCTCATTTATTATCTACAATCACACGTATATACATATCATATTATCTACTAATGATAATAACATTTGAACACACACCTTTCTAATTAATTGGCTACTCACATTACGTTAAGACACCAAATGCCGTTTGATGGAAATCATCTCTATTGTCAATGTCGTGTAGCTCATTTGGTAACGAATGATTATATATTTGTCACACAAAACACAAGGTCAGGGGTTCAAGCGCTAACACTCGCATAGTCACAACTCCTAACATTGTGATCTAGAGTTAAATAAAAGGAAAAAAAGAATAATAAATAAGAGAAAAGAAGGTAAGACTTAAGAGGAAAGAATATATTTAACGAAAATGTGTTCTCAAGTTGAAAGAAATGGAAAGGAACTAAACAGTTTCTTCCTAAACACCTCACATTTGGAAGGAAATGTTTAGATCAAAAATAAACTATGAGATTCATTCCTCTTCTCTTGTCTTCCTTTCCTTTTCTCCCTTTTAAAAAAACTTAAGAACGCAAATTTTACCTACTTCTTTTTACGTTTTTTCTTTTCTTCCCTAAACTAAACTCGAGAACACAATGTAAGTGAGTCATTTATGCCCGCAACTTTATGGATAGACAACCGATTTTGGGCCGGTCTGAATTGCCGATTATTAACTTTTTGCCATAAAAATTATCTCTAATTTAAAATGCTGTGTTCACTTTTTAGTGTTAGTTCAAGTACTAACAATTGTTACTTTTTTCCAGTTGGTGATGAAGATCGAAAACTACAAGATTAGAAATTGAATAGTTGTCACAACTCAATTTGTTTCAAACATGAGTACCATACTCTATGAATATATTTAACCACAGTTTCAAGCAGTTTTACAAAAATGTAATGAAGTTGGCATAAATACAATAAATTGCATAGAGAAGTACTCTAGTTATATACATTTTGTACTTAATATACAATACTTTTTAAAATTTTATTTAATTTGAGATGTTGAACATCTTATTAAATTAAGGGTCAAGTGACTAGAAATGCACATAGCTAAACGTTGACTTTCATATTGTCCACATAACAAAATTAACCGTCATTTTGTGGACGGACTATTAAATTTGTTATGTAAATAAAAACTTATTCTTACCGGCAACTGATCATAATATACCATATTTTAAATCAAATATTTTAATTATTTTAGATACATCTTTTGAAAAAAATCGCAAAGTTGACAACGATATATATAAACGCCAAAGACTCTCATGTTTGAAACCACAACACAAACAAAAGTTTTCTTCAAAGTTTGGCACGAAATTTGCGTACGGGATGCATTGCAATTGTCTAATATGTTGAAACATAAACTAAAAGAATACTAATAAAATTATACACATTTTTGTTCTTATATAAGGGATCAATTAATTATATACTAGTTTTAGTTGTACACGTGCTATTAAACAAATTTATAACTAATTATGGGATGCTTTGAATCGATGTATTAAGGGAGCGTTTGGTTTTAAGAAAATCATTATTGTTATGGGATTGATAGTAATATGTAATGAAAATGAGTATCATTTTCAAACTCATTTTCTCCTATGAGTTTGAAAACTCGTCATTTTAAAGGTTTGATTTTCAAAAAATAAATAAATTCACACCCCTCAAACAAACAAAATTTATCATTCCCTTTCATACTCATTCTCATTCCTTTTCTCAAAAACCCACCATCCAAACACACCCTAAAACAACTAATAGGTTATCCGCGTAATGCTGTGATAGTACGACACCTTATACGTAAAAGACGGGGGTTAGTTTATAGTGTTGAGTGATAAAACTTATATTAAACTTATGTTTGACAGTTAACATGTGAGTCGTAATCGTGAGTGCTGAATTATGATGAATTAAGAGTTATCGTTATTGTTGCAAGTGTTTTGATTTATATTGAAATGACAAGTGGTTAAAATACATATTTTTATTGGTGTTAGTAATGAATTTGACATGATGAGGATTGATGCTTTGATAGTTATTTCTAATTAAATTACTTTTTTTATATAGTGAGTCTTGATTTACAACTAATTGATATTCGATGTAGTTTAATAGTTGATTTCTATTATTACCATATATATGTGTTAATAGTTTTCAATTTTATAATGTTAACATTAATATCAAGTTGTAAATACATAAAAGGGGTAAATTAGTCAATTTCTATATGACAAATGGAAGTTAGTAAGGATAGTAGAAATGGTTAATAAGGGTTATAGATATAGATTTAACATGTAATTAAAAAAACACAAACAGATAACAATTACCTACAATAATATTATTAGACTTTTGCATGGTTAAACAATTTAATGAGCAATTTAATTACTCTTAAACATAAGTGTTGATCGTATCTACATGTTCAGTATATCTATCGAAATATTATAGTTTAACAAATAAAAAAAAATGCGTTCACCGAAATTTACGGGTATGATTTTCGCGATGTGTATTAAATTGACCAACAAATATAAACACGATCCAAAATTCCATGATTGAAATGTCATATCACTTATTCACTTATCACGCTATAATTCAAATATTATAGTTGTATACTTATATCATAGTTGTTAAAATCGCTAGCGGGAAGTACTCAATTCAGACTTTGTAACGAGTACTCGATCTAGACGGGAAGAGTACTCAGATTAAAAATTATATGTTTAAATATAAACTAGAAAGTGAAAACTGTTGGTGAACGACACTAAAGAGTGAGATCGAAAAAAAAATAAAGCAGCTCAACATTTAATTAGACTAATAAACCTAATTATAAAACATATTAAAATGTTGACCGATTTTGACTTTGACCGATTTTAACTAAGTAATCCTGAGTTTGACCGCTTTTTTCCGAGTTAGACCGACTTTTTTCGAGTTTGACCAAGTTTTACCCGTTAACCGAAGTTGAGTAAGTTTTCAGTCCGAGTCAGACCGACTTACATCTGTTTCTCTGATTGCAAATTCAAATATAATCTTTTTTAACAAGTTAACTTACTGAAGTAATGGAATTTGTGTTAGCTTAGAGAAGTAATGAAATTTGTAGTTTATGCTCTCTTGTATCTTATTTTGATTAACTAAAACTAATTTATTTATTATTTCAAAGAGAGAATTTTTATTAATAACCTGATACAACAAAAAAGTACATCATCACATTTGTACCATAAAGCCTTTGTATATTATTCATTTACTCTCTCCGTCCCAATATAATTGTTCACGTTTTCCTTTTAAGTTGTTTCAAATTAATTGTCCACTATTAAAAATAGAAATGAAAGTTTGATCAAGATTATTATATTATCTTTATTTGAAATTATTCTTACAAACTTTAAAGAAAACAGTAATTAATTAGTTAAGGGTAAAACTATCAATCTATAAAAAATAAAAAAGAGAAAGCAGTAATGATTTTGTTTTTACTAAACTGTGTATTTGTATTTTTAATCGTGTGACAATTATTTTAGGACGGAAAGAATATCATTTTTCAACCAACAATTATATTACACATTTCAAAAGTCAAGCATATACGACTTTCCTGTATCCATCTCTGAGCCAAAAATTAACTGCAACTTGGTACTCACTTTTGGACCTAAAAGGCTAAAACTGACTTATTTTTCAAATGTGTAACATAAAAAGAGGGTTATTATTTATACGAGGGGTAATTTACTAGAACACTTTCAACCGTTGTTTCTTTAGTTTTGTCAGCTCCGCAACACGTCAGTACATCCAAAATTGATAAAAGATTGATTAAACACTACCAACACTCATTTCTTCAGTTTGATTTTTGAGACTCAGTGACTATTAATTTAATTTTATAAACACAAATTAAATTAAAACTCTTTCACTAAAATTTTAAAAAACATTACAATAATTAAAATAAAACAATACAATAATTAAAAAAAATTACATTTATTGAAAACCATAAAAATAAACTAAGTGTGTGTGAATTAAGGTTTAGTTGTGTGTTTATTTACAGTGTGTTTGAGGTTGGATAAAAGGGTTAAAAAAATTAATTTTTTTAAATGTCCAATAGCTAGTTTTGAAAAAAAAAAGAAGAAAAGGAAATGAGCCCCGTTCTCTTTCGTCGGAAAACCGAAGAGTGAAAACCGACGAAGCAACCGATTAAATGGTATCTTCGGTGTCACTTTGAAAGGCTTTCATCAATTTGAAACTGATGAAGGCATTGACAGCAGTCTTAGAGTATAGTTAGATTATCATATTAGTTATGTCCAACCCGATTGCATAGATCGACGGTCTTGAGTCCATTAGACTTTTAGCTATGGTTCTTTTTATGTATTTGTACTCTGTAAATAGTTGAGCAATAATAAAAACTTATAGGGTTTTCATTAATTAACATCGTATCAAAGCATGTCTGATCTCAGACTTGGTTGTCGGTGTTTGAGTCACCTCTCTCTATGGCCAGTCACCGCCTCTCGTCGTTCTAATTCTGTCAAACTTATTGTGCCCCCACATTCGAAGATTATGTCGTCACCATCAACCGGTCATGCGTGCCACTTTACTTTAGATTTTGCATTTAGTTTTCTAAGTTTTATGTATTTACGCTCCAGTTTGAGCATCCGTTTTCCTACCGCTTCAACTGCGAAAGAATATTAGAGTATAGTTAGATTAACATATTAGATATGTACGTCCAACTCGATTGCGTAGACGGGTTTGGGTCCATTAGATTTTTAAGGGTTCTTTATGTATTTGTACTCTATAAATAGTTGAGCAACAATAATAACTTAGGAGGTTTTCATTATTTAACCTAATTGAGTATTCTTATTTGTTTGAACTTGCAGAACGTACGTACCTACAGATACATAGTTCAGTTTGTATGAAATTGATATATTTTCTTAGTTTTAAGTTTGTCGGAGATACCGTCATCTTTTACCCAAAAATTACGTTACACTCCGTGAACCGAACAACCCGTAGGCCGTAGCCGAGAGCCTGGGACTACCCCTGCTTCTAAATCTAAAGTTCTATTTATAATTCGCAACATTATTTCTATTTATTTTATAAAACAAATTTGATCAAACTTTTAATTTTGACCGCTCAATCTAAGAAATTAATTGAAAGAAGTTCTATAAAATGTGAGTTGATTGTTTTGAACAGAAAGTAAAAATCAAATGTGAGTTGCATGTAACACCGTTCTCATATATATCTACTAGCAGTAGTTTTGAGGTTTGGTTTTCCCCTTCTAATCCTACATAACGGGAAAAGAAATTATTTTATAAACTGACGTGTTTGAGTACTTTTCTTTTTTTTTTTTTTTAAAAAAAAAAAAAGTAAATTACATTTATTTTTTGTAAAAATGATATCATCGACCAACGTGGATGTTTATTTTATAAATAAATTGATTATTAGACCGTGGGACTGTCTTTCTGCAAGCTTATTATTCGTATGATACAACTGATTTATTTTTGTTGTTTTATGACGTTTTTGTCCTTTGTTCAAAGTCAAATCAGAAATCAAAGAATCTACACGTACCACATGTTACACGTACGCTAATTCTAAATTCTATTTTGACTTCATTAAGAAGTCAAACTTATTATTCAGATGGCCATTTATATTTCATTATTTCATAGCGTCTATTTTATTATTTGACAAAATTATACACCCGGCATCCATATATTTATGTTCGTTTTTCCATATTCTGTTCACAAGCATGCTTCAAACTTAATATTAACGTCTACATTATCTACGTACTCAAATATCGATATTTACTATTCACTAAATATAAATATATATGCTGATATTTATAACGAGATTATGTTTATGAATTATGAGCTGAAGAGGCTATTGTGGGGTATATTAAAACTTAAAGATCCCTAATTGTTATCTACTAAATATGTTTGAATCAGTTTAATATATATTTGTCAACTTACTAGATACTAGATAGTCATACACACTTGCGGATTTAGGATTTGAGGTAACCTTGAGTATCGGTATCTTAATTTTTGAGAACCTGTAACACAAACAAAAAATGCGACAAAGAATTCGACAAAGAATACAATTTTCTATAAGAAATTTACACTTCATAAACAAATATTCATCGCGGTGAATATACTTTAACATTCATTATGATGAATGTTAAAATTGTAAATATTTATCAAAATGTTATGTTTTAACATTGACCGTGAAGAATGTTAGTACGTTAACATTCATTACGATGAATGTTAACGATTTTTTAAAATAATATTTATCAAATATATTTGATTTAAAAAGGAAATTAATTGGTGAATATACTTTTTATAGCATCGATTATGATTAATATTTACCGATAAAAATAATTTTTTTGTCGACATTTTGATTGGTAAGTGTAATATTGTTCGTGATAAATATTAACGCTTCCACTATTCCCCTGAAAAAAATATTTCCCTCTTGAACGCTCTCCTATATACATATATAATTAATTAATATGAGGTACTTAAAAATAAATTTGCGATTATATTTTGAAAATTACTAAATATAATGTTTACTATCATATTTATTAAAAAACTCTATATTTTTTTATAAAATTTTCATTATATTTTTGAAATTCGTAGATACAATGATTGTTAATACATTTCTTAAAAGAATTTAATGATTATATACAATTTTTAATACTATATTGTTAAATTGTGTATTTTAAATCAATTAAAAAAGATTTAATGCGACACATTGGACAAATTTTTTTAAGTGTAAGCATATTGTTAAAAGATTCTCCTTTTGCACTAAAATAGTGCAATTTAGTACAGTAAAATAGTGTAAACATTGAAGATGCTCTTAAACCACTTACAATGGTAAATAGGCGTTCTGGGAGCCACCTCAACAACCACACCACGTCATCTCTTGCAATGATAAAATCAGAACGTACATAACGCCCAATTTGTCCTCTAGGCCCTACACAAGGTACCACTAGTTTCTCTTTCTTTTTATTTTAAAAATATAAAATAAAGTTTATATTTAATTAAAACACATAATATAGAAAAACAAAGTAATTCGTTACTAATAAAAAAAACTTTACATTGCGGAAAAAAAGTTACAATCCTTGAAATAAAAAATACAATAATTAAAAGTTGCGATTTAATCCTAAAAGTTGCGATTTAGTTGTCATCTTCGTCTTCATTTCTGGCTTCCTCGCCTGCTTCCTTGTCGTCTTCGTCTTCGGCTTTACAGAACTCCCAAAACTCTTTCCGAATGATTTTCTTCCTTCTCCTATAAGCCGCTAGGGTGGTAGGATCCGTGACGTGTTCAGTATTGAGTGTAAGGAATGTTACACCTTGCGTAGCGATTTGGAGTTTTTCATTTCGGGTGAAGGTGTCAACCGCTCTTTTCCTTGCATGTAACATTTCATTCTTGTAGTTGGCAATACCCTCCATCATCTCATCCATTTTTTTTGTTTCATTTAATCCGGTGAGAAAAAAGAACAAGAAGATGAAAAAGGTTCGCGAGTCCCGCTTGTACGCCCCATTTTTGTTTGTTTTCGGCTACACAGTGCCTTCATTGCAAGCGTTATGGATGCCTGAATGCCTTCAACATGAGCGCGTTGCAGGTGGTTTTAGGGGATTATTTATCAAATTCCACAAACTATTTATTTTTTATTTAATTGCCTTTAATGCTTATGTTTTGATAGAAAATAGTACATTTTGTAAATATGAAAAGGTTTTCTACTTTCGTTTTCTATTATTATTTCAAGATTATATATGTATCACCTATTGTTATATTCCATTAAGATTGCCTGCATACATATTAAACTTTATGAAATTGTAAGAGAAAAAAAATCCTACGTTAGCTTCAAATACACATTTATGTGCATAATAACTAAGAAAGTTTTCCGTCACCCCAATAAAAAAAACTAAGAAATTTTTAGTCAAATACTTTAGAGAAGCCAATTGACATCATTATGGTATGGTATGGAATAATTTGACTTCCGTCTCTAGAATTTTAAGTTATAAGAGAGTGAATGTGAATTGATTTATAGGTAAGTATAGATAACTTACTTTACTTAATTTTTTAGATGAAAAATAAAAACTAGACTTAAAAAGGGCCAACTTAAAAACTTGATTTTTGGTAAAACAACCATCACTATATTCGAGTTCTCTTGTCTACCGTCGGCCTTGACAAGAAGTCCAGAGGGTCTCGGGTAGTTTCGGCTCGTTGGTCTCAAGTGGTTGCTCAGAAGTTGTAATTCCTTGGTTTCCGGTCGCGATTTTAGTTGTGTGATGTGATTTGAGACTATAAATCTTTTTAGTCATATTGATGAAATCCCCGTATAATATTGTATTCGCAAAGATGATCGTTATTTTGATAACACTACTACTTTTACGACTTGATAAGTCGTAACCTTTGTAATAACAAACAACTGATGGCATCTTAATATTTATGTTCTGCGATAATCATATGCTCTTGATTTCATATTCCGGTTGATCGCGTCATGCCCCATGCTTCCGCCTTAATCGTACTTTATTATTTTGGCGGGGTGTGACAGCAACTCCCACCAAATTTCCGTAGTCGTTAATTAGTATAATCGTTTTTTTCCAATTAATGTAATGTTTTTTTAAAATTATTGTAATGTTTTTTTTATTTAATTGTAATGTTTTTTATTTTAATTATTGCGTTTTAAATATTTAATTTATTAGTTGTGGGTCGTTGAAAAAACCTGCGGAGCACTGATGGCAGAGACATGTCAATTTTCGTCAGTTTTCTGAAAAAGCTGACGTGGCGCTGACGTGGCCCATCGGTTCCTGTCAGTTTCTGTATATGGTTGAGAGGAGTCTAATATATTCTAAACTGATTCAAACATATTTAGTAGAACAGTAGAGAACAATTAGGGATCTTTAAGTTTTAAGTATAACGGGTGAAAACCAACTCTGACCTTAACAATAATGCAAACCCGTCAAAACCTAATTTTAGACAGTTTGAACCCACGGTCAGACCGAAAGGTGGTATTGTGAAATGTATGGACGACTAATGAAGGAAACACTCACGAATGTATAATCGTCACAAGTTGAAACGACTAACCACGACCTAAGACCAACAGAAACCGATGACCTTAAACCACCAAATGGAACAACTTACAAGCACTTGAAACCACCGACACAAAACACATGTAATTGCTAAGCGGAACATTTTGCAACAACCTAAAACCGTCAACCTGCAACCACTGCTTGAAGCCATCCAAAACCATCTGAAAACACCTTTACTACCAACCATAAGAAGCTAAAACCACCTGAGACTCACTTCGAACAAAAAACATAAATGGTACATTTGTGTTTATTATTATTTTACTGTGGGTTTAAATAGATATATAATTAGTTTGTGTTAATCCCATTACATAAATTGCTTGGACAAAGCCTAAATTGCTGCTAATCCTATGGTTCTAATTATTTGGGTGACTGTGTTTTCTGGATATATCATGGATATAGGGTAAAATAGTATGAATGACAATTATGAGACGGTGGTGCAATAAACCCCTTGGATATAGGGTAAAATAGTTTTTGATCTTGTTCAACAATGTCTCTGGTTACCAAATTAAGTATCATGAAAGCTTATTTGTTAAGCGTGAACAAGACAAAAGGCAAATCTTACATCGATGCTAATTTCCTGAAAAACATAGTTAATACGTCAACAAAATTGTTGAGTGAATTCACAGGTTTAAGACTCTATCATTAAACCAGTTTGTAAATCAATCGTTTCAAATAACCTTTGCAATATAGTATCAAATCAGTTTTTATAAATCGAGTAGAAATCAAACAATGACGGTGATCCCCCGAAGGCTAGCTAGGCCCTACGAGTTAAAGTGCCGACACCTAGGCCTATAACCAAACCACGACCCGTTGTTTATCGTTTTTGCCTGGGACCGGTTAAATATACGCTCCTCGTTGTGATATAATGTCGGTGGTTAGCATGAAGAACAAATGTGGGAGGGATGTCATCCCGATAGTACTATCCGTATATTCAGTTGCTAGTGTCACTTAGCTAATGGTTATAGTTTGCAAGCAAGAGGACTTCTATGCACTACAACTGTAAACGTAGGGTTCGTACAAGGATTCGTTGTCATGTTTCCAAGTATAGTATGAAATTCGTTCATAAGTAAACAAGTTTTCAATCATCGTATGAAAAGCAGTTCATATGTTTTCCACCCCTAGTTTAAAAGCAGTAAAACAGTAAAAATGGGGCTGTGAACTCACCTTGTGAGTTGCGTGAGTGCTAGCGTTTAAAAACGAACGTGTTTGCCCAAAATAGCCTCCCAGCGCCCCAAACGCATGAGGTTGTTCGTATAAGTAGACGGCTAACTGCCAATCTATGCTAGTTGTTCACTCAACTAGTAGGATTTTGTGTATATCGTTTTCAAAAATATGTACGACCCTCTGGTGATATTTTTTTATAAGTAATATTTCTCAAAATATTAGTATCCTCGTATCGTTTCATACTTATACTTATGTTTCTCGAGAGCATAGCTATTTTTTTTATCAACGCATACGTTAAATGTTTATACTTTTAAAATGCGTATTATTTGTGAAAACGCACTTTTAAATCGTGCAATCGATCTCGTTTTGTCTAAAACGTGTTGTTAAACAATTTTCTATATTTTTCCAAGATATAAAACTATTATTCAAATACTTTCATATTTTAGTGCCTCGGTTATATCTTTCATTCGTTTTAAACCTTACGTTTTGCTTTTTGATAAAACATGTTTTTAATGGTCATCATTTGTTTGTTTAAGATATATATTATTTTAAAACATGTTTATGGATGTTATTTATATATATGTATATGTATACCAATATGTTTGTAAGTCATCACATATAGTTTGCATTAGTGTTTTAATAGTTTAACACTTAAAAATCCTTTTAATTCATTATTCTTTTTCTAACAGCTTTTTGTAAGATTTTTACCTTCCGTGTAACGGCATTTTGACTAGTCAAATGGATGTCTTTGTTATGAAATTTTTATCACATAACATGTCTTAGATTTAATTAAAAGTAAGATTTACAATTTTTGGATATGTTTAAGGGGTTCAAAATAATATATAAAGACACAAAGGTCCAGCAGCTATTTTTCCGGACAGTAGTCGAAAAAGTCGTTCATTTACCAAGTTATACTTATTTTCACGAAACAAGGAAATACAACTTTTAAAGGTAACAGAAAATTTAATCTTTAGGAAAAAGATTCAAGATTTTTGGACTTGTAAATAAAAAGTTATAACCACTCAAAGTAGGGTCCAGATCTGTCTTCCGAAAACAGATTTGACACATGTTCTTATAAAATCGATTTGGGGTGACAAAACTTGTCCAAAATGCATGAGACCACTTGGGTTTGAAAGCTAACATCTTAAAGTAACTTTTGGCCTAAGAATCGTTCGTTTTGGTCATGTAAATCTCAAGTTATCATGTCGTGAATTTCTTCTTCAGTTTCTATCCAGATTCTGTCCAGATTCTATTTTAAGTTCACAAGTTTATGTAGTGGTTTAAACTTTATAAATCATGATTTTTAGCATGTTTTGAGTTAATATTTCAAGTGAGTGAACATCTAACATAGATAATACATGAAGCTTATGAAAATCAAGAAGTGATCCTTACAATGTTCTTGGTTTGGAAGATGAAGAAAGAAAAGAGAAAACTTGCTTCCACCTTTGATCCTAGCTTGTTCTTGATTGATGAAGATGATGATGATTCTTGATGAAAAGATGAGGATTGATGAGGATGATGAAGGTGGTTGAAGACTTGAAGATGATTGAGAGAAAGAAAAGAGAAGTGTGTGCGCTTTTGATTGAGTGTAGAAATGAAACAAGAAAGAGTGAGGGTGGTGGTGTGTAGAACCAACCAAGGAGAGGGAGGGGAGGGGAAGCATGGTCTTGTGTTTCCTTGTCCCCTCATTAAGCCTTAAACTTTAGATATTTTAGTCGTTAGTGCTAATTGTTAATTAATTAAGGGTAACTAGATGAATTAAGGACAAATTAGGGTAGTTTGGTGCGTTAGGAATTATAATCACAAAATTTTATAGAAATCGTTTATTAACGATAGTTCATTTTGTTTTAGATCGCATTATCGAATTGTTGTCGCGTTTAGTTGCAATCGCGTTCGTTTGATTTCAATTTCTCCATAGCGTTATGCTATATCCTAGCATAATAATAATAAATAAATAACTACCAAAATAGTTGTGAGTTGATTATTAAAAGTTTTATCACCAACGTTCGTAGTTATCGGAATCGTCCGATGGTTTCGCGTAATTCTAAATAATTACGTAAACGTAATGCAAATCATGCATTTAAAATAGTGTGTATTAAATATGCGTCGTGGGCTTGTGCTAGACTTACCTTTGTTTACATTTACTTTAGTTTTTAATTTAGGGAATTAGCGTAAGAATGCACGTAAATGATGTACGGAAAAGTACCAATTTTTTTTGGGTTGTCACAGTTGCGAAATTTGATCGATTAGAGCATTGCGAAGCTGATGACGAACCTCCCGATCGCGTAATTCCTTGTCCATATGCAATTGAGTTTCAACCCTTTCTTGCCACGAACATCTTGGCGGGATTTTCGGATATTCCTCATCTATACTCTACCAAGTATTTAAGAACCGTGCTTACCCAAGGGTTATCAGAAATAGGGTAAATAATACCCGCATCAAGCAATTTAACTACCTCTTTCTTGACCACATCCTTCATATTCGGGTTAAGCCTCCGTTGTCTTTGAACAACAGGTTTTACATCATCTAAAAAATTAATTTTATGTTTACAAAACGATGGGCTTATCCCTGGTATGTCAGATGTCTGCCAAGCAAAGGCGCCCTTGTGAGCCTTTAACACATTCAATAATTCACATTTTTCAGAATCTAAAAGGGAGGAAGAGATTACAACTGGCAACAAGTTGTCGCCTTGCAGAAACGCCTACTCGAGATGGCTCGGAAGTGGTTTTAGCTCCAAATCTGTCGGTGGATCTTCCAAAGAAGTTTTTATCCTCAAATGGTCTTCATCTTTCAACATCTCATAACTCCAATCCACTTCCGGCTCATCATCCTCGTTCTCTTCCATCATACTCTTAAGCTCCTTCTCAGTCATCATGTCCACTCCATCAAGCTTCATCTCACCTAATCCAAGCAATACCTGTAATTCCTCGTCTAATGCCTCATCTATCACATCAACAGAAAAACAAGTATCGTCAGTCGAATAAGGATGCTTCATGGCCTTGTCGACCGTGAAAGCAATCCTCTCCTGGCCCACTCCTAAGGTCAACTGCTTATTATTAACACGAACAATCGCATCAGCAGTATGTAAAAAGGGACGTCCTAGAATGAGTGGGACTTTACTATCTTCCTCCATTTCGAGGATCACAAAATCAACTGGAAAGGTAAACTGTCCTACCTCTATCATCATATTTTCCGCAATCCCGACAGGATATTGGAATGATCTATCAGCCAGTCTGATACTCATGCGTGTGGGTTTAAGAGACCCTAGAGATAGTTTCGCATATAAAGAGTAGGGCATTAAATTAATACTTGCACCTAGGTCAGCTAAAGCATCGCAAGTCATGAATTTACCTAAAGTACAAGAAATAATAAAACTACCCGGGTCACCCAACTTGGGTGGAATCTGATTCTGAACAATAGCAGAGCACTCATCGTTCAGAAAAGTAGCTGACGCCTCTGATAGCTTCTCCTTGTTGCTTACCAAGTCTTTGATAAACTTGGCATAGTTCGGCATTCCAGCTAAAACATCAACCAAGGGCACGTTGATCCGAATGCCCTTGATCATATCCACAAACTTCCCATATTGGGCCGCAATCTTCTCTTTCCTCAAGCGTTGAGGATATGGAATCTTCGGTTTATATGCCTTCACCACCGGTTGTGTAACCGGAGGGGTAGGTAAAACTGGAATCGGTGTGGGTTGAGCGGCCTCTTCTTCGTCATCATCAACCTCCTGCTCATCATTATCCTGCAAAACAGATTTAGAAACTTTCGATATAATGCCAGGTAAAACTCTTCCGCTACGAGTGATAACGGCATTGACATGCTCGTTTCGGGCTGGAGGTGGTTGGTATGGCTTTTGAGCTCCCACACTTGCTTGTCTAGGATTCTACTGCGTGTTACTCGGTAATCCACCAGTCGGTCTACTGGATTGCGTATCAGAAATCCTATCCATCTTTCTTTCTAAATCTTGGATCGCAGCTTGTTGACTTTTCTGCCCTTGCTCCACACCAAGCTTCAAATTCACCATTTGAGTTTTCATCCTCTCTGTGTTGGCATCCTGCTTAGCAATGAAATTTATCATCTTCTCCATAGGGGAAATGGTTGGTTCTTCCGGTTTAGGAGTAGTTGGAGGAGCATTATCCCTTGATGAGTATTGCGTGTACAAGCTCTGATATGGACGAGAGACACGGTTTCCCTGATTGTACGAACCACTCTAATAATTACCCGAATTTCTGTTCTGAAAACCACCCCGCTGATAACTATTATTACCCTGATAGTTACCCTGTTGAACATAATTCACGTCTTCATCTTCATGTCCCCCGGGCCTAAACATCGGTTGGTCATCTCCATCACAATCTAATGTGGCATGGTTGCCACCACAATTGCCACACCCATCACGAAGCTCCTTAATCTCTCCCTTAAGAGTCTTGAACTTGCTCTCAAACTGTGACGACATAGCTTTCAACTCACTCATCATTGCCGAATTGTCGACTCCACTACTACCCTCGGCAAATGCAACTGTCTTCTTCACTGATTTATTCCTGTCTTTCTTAGCCCAATCCAAGTTAAGCAAGACTTTATCTTCCAAAATTCCCCAAGCTTGGTTCGGACTCTTGTACAAAAATAAACCTCCACCCGAAGCATCTAAAATTCCGGCTGAATGGTCAGTGAGGCCATTATAAAATAGAGTGATGATCTCTCCTTTCGACAATCCGTGGCCATGACAATTCCGTAACAAATCCTTTATCCGCAACCAAGCTTCCACTAATGTCTCTCCATCTAGTTGTCGGAAAGCTCGGATTTCATTAACCAAACGCTCTGCTAAAGCGGGAGGGAAAAATCTCCCCACAAAAGATTCTATCATCTGCTCCCACGTCCGAATAGTGTTGGGCTCTAATTCCTTATACCACACTTTTGCTTCCCCAGTCAAAGATAATGGAAACATCCGTAAGCGAACTGGTTCATCCATGTTGTTCCTAGACCTAAACATGTCGCATATCTCCAAGAATTCCGCTATATGTTTGTGCGGATCGGCCCGCACTCTTCCATCAAACTGATTATCCTGAATCATCTTCATGTGATTTTCCTTTATCGAGAATTCGGTTTCGACTGGAGGCCTGCTAATAGCGGATGCAGGTGTTTGCACAACGGTTCTTGTGCGATTCCAAATTGGTTGATCGTTATCAGCCATTTGATCGTTAATTGATGAATACGGTCTTGGTTTTTCCTCTTCGTCCCGGTATAATGACTCAACTTCAAAGTCGGAATCTTCCTCAATGTTTAATTTGGAAGTTCCCGTTGTTTCAAATTCAGTTTTCAACGAACCGCTCGGTTTATTTTTCGGTTTCCTCTTCTTTCTTTTGGTTTTCTCTAGATTGGACAATGGACTCACGAGTTCTTTTCCCGAATTCCTCGGGTTCATCCACTAACAGAAAAACCTGTAAAAGCACAACAGATAAAACCGTAAAACGTACCGGTTTAAAAATAGATAGAGACAAATAAAGTAACTTTCTCAGAAATAAATCCCAAGAAAGGATCGATTATCAACACTTAACTAACTCTTGAATTAAACACAGTTCCCTAGTAGCGGCGCCAAAAACTTGATGTGTAAAAACTAGTTATAAAATTAAACTTAAAAATACCGCAGTTAACTAGTCCACAACTAGGTAAGTATACCCTATCGTGTATAGTATAGCTACAATAAGTTCAGGTTCGTTCCACAGGGAATGTGAATTCAAGAATCGTGTTCGAACGTAAATTAATCTAAACAAATAAGTAAATGTGGAGGTTTTGTGACCGAATTGTCACGTTGCTTAAAACTAAGGAAATTAATAAAATGAGTGGACTCAGGAAGAGTCAAATTGGTTTGAATTAACTTTCAGATAATAAAATGACACTTACTTGGATTATTTCACTAGTGACTTCAGGGTGTGTAATTAAAGCCAGTTATTTAGCAAAACTTGTTCATCTCAATTAGACTAGGCTTAACGTTCGCTATAACCTAAACCATAATCTTGATTCGTTAATTTTCAGTTTAATCTAGTAAAAGACGTTCGCCAATATTACTAACTTGCACAATTGAGTTTAGTTGTCTAACTTATACCAAATTTGCGTCCGCAATCAAAGGTCAATCATACATAGACATATAATTGATAAATGAAATAATTTTGTAACAAACATTCGCTATAGTTACGAATTAAATCACCAATAAGCTTTAACAATGGTTTAAAACTCAATTACACAAGGGTTTCGATTAAACGTAAATTAATTTGCAAATAACTCTAAGGATCACACCCCTAATCACTAGCTAATTCAACCAAGTTAGTGTATGAAAAGTTAGCTACTCATAGTTAAACAAGAATAATCAAAACTAATAATTAAAATCAAAGGAAACATGATTATATTGAAATAAAAAGGTTTACGAGATGATTACAATGGTTAATCGATGATTACTCGAGCTGAATGGTTAAATAAGAATCTAATAACTCCAAAATTGATGGAATACTCAAAAATGTGGAATAATTTCGTAGCCTCCAGTTCTGGTATCAAAAAAAGTTTTTTTTAACCTAATCTAAAATTTGTATTTATACTCTCCCCGAAAAAATGCAGAATCCGACAACCTACGCGATCCACTATGGGATACGCGATCGCGTAATAACCATTTACACGCGATCTGCTAATCTTCACGCGATCGCGTACCGTACCTAGAGACCTTATGTGACATTTTTAGTTATAAGTACGCGAACTTCTAACACCTACGCGATCGCATACTTCCTGTTTTCAGAGAATCCTAAGTTTTTTCTCCATGTCTTCGACACCTAAGCTCTTTTTGCCAATCACCCGATATTTGTACCTGAAATCAATTTTCCAACCTAAGAAGTATCGAAAGTTCATAACATTGACTCAAACAAATATAAAAACAATGATATCACGCGAAATAAATATATACAAAATGAGCGATATCAAATCTCCCCACACTTGAATTTTGCTTGTCCTCAAGCAAAATCGTTATAAACCAAATCAAAACAAAACCCCTCTTGCATTTTAAGAAACAGAAAATCAAGTTCAACAAAATAATACTAACACCAATCACAATAGCAATCATGTTAGCAAAAGTTATATAATTAATAGAAAACCCGAGATGATTAATTTGTCAAGCCCGATTGCACGACCTAGCACCTCACATAAGGGTAAGCGTATAATCACTCACTCTCAACCTATAAACTACAAGGTAAAGGAATAAACGATATAACACTCAATCAAGCCAAGTCATCATGCACTGTTACCATAGGCTTGCAAAAGGATCAAATCTCCACCGACTTAGGGGTGAGCACCAAGTGAAGTCTCAAAAGAGGTATTCTATCAATGTGTAAGTCAGATCCACTATGGGTAAGTCAGATCCACTATGGGTAAGTCAGACACGAACAATTGGTATAAAGTGGTAGTTAAATCCCATTAAAAAGTAATGGTAATGTTGCCTAATCGTTTCTCAATGTGACAGTAATAAACATAGGATTCATGTGTCAATTCAATTAGAATTAAATCTCACTTACATTTAACAACTTAGTATTCACCTTGAATCACACTAATGATTAGAATAATTGCATTCTATGACTTTCTATGAACCCCGTGTAGCGAACTTTCAGACCAACCATCCTAGACCGGATAAAGACCTTCGGTGGTTAGGTGCAAAACACCCCTAGGGAACTACTCGTTCAGGAATTCAAAGGCCATTTAGTTGACTACAATTATTCAAACCCTAACATTAAGCTCAAATTCATTAACTTCCATAACCTTCGTTGTTTTCAGCTATCAATCATTCAACTTTCGCAACTCAAACAACTTCCTTTCAATCACAACTTTTAATTACATCATTTAACATCTAGAATCATTTTTAAAACGATTTAAGTCACATTTTAAACAAAATCCATTAAAATTCTAACTAGGCAACATTTAAAAATATAAATGGTTCGGGAATTGACTACACAAAAACAAGGCTAGCAAATTATGGTATGAATGTGGAAGTGTCTACGGGTTTCTAGCACTAAAAATTAGTGCTACGACCTAGGTGGACTGTATATAAATGGTTTTAAAAGAAAAATAAGATCCAAAATAATTGAGATTCCTTGACCGATTATTGAGATTCGTACTAATCAAATAAATGATCCATAACAGACTCGATAATTGGATATGGGATCAAAGTTATTCGGATAAAGCTCCAATTCCTACAGAATACCTCCTCATCATACTACCTCGCCTATATCACATTTCTGTGATCTCACAGCGGCATCGAAATGCATCACTAAAGCAAGTTCTAGAACAAACTACAATCACCGGCACACTCGTAGCAAATAAACAATATATACACTAAAGTGAAGTGTTTTCACAATAAATGCTCAGAATATCTCACAATTTAATAATGGGGCTACAAGTGTGCTAGTCATGCAATTCACCCAATGAGGTTGCTTTTATGACACGTCTCTAAAAATTGCCATGCAAGAGGGCAGATTAAGTCACTTTAACTAATATTCATCCTACATTATGAAGCAACTAATCTTAATAGGACAAACTAATTCCTAGCAAACTATCATTCATCGGTCCATTATTGGGATTCGTAAAGTTCTATTGGATAAACCAAGCTCCATTATGATATCGCTCATTTTGTATATATTTATTTCGCGTGATATCATTGTTTTTATATTTGTTTGAGTCAATGTTATGAACTTTCGATACTTCTTAGGTTGGTAAATTGATTTCAGGTACAAATATCGGGTGATTGGCAAAAAGAGCTTAGGTGTCGAAGACATGGAGAAAAAACTTAGGATTCTCTGAAAACAGGAAGTATGCGATCGCGTAGGTGTTAGAAGTTCGCGTACTTATAACTAAAAATGTCACAGAAGGTCTCTAGGTACGGTACGCGATCGCGTGAAGATTAGCAGATCGCGTGTAAATGGTTATTACGCGATCGCGTATCCCATAGTGGATCGCGTAGGTTGTCGGATTCTGCATTTTTTCGGGGAGAGTATAAATACAAATTTTAGATTAGGTTAAAAAAAACTTTTTTTGATACCAGAACTGGAGGC
Organism: Gnaphalium uliginosum; assembly: GCA_963930675.1. Lineage (NCBI taxonomy): Eukaryota > Viridiplantae > Streptophyta > Magnoliopsida > Asterales > Asteraceae > Gnaphalium > Gnaphalium uliginosum. The sequence goes on along the minus strand of OZ005680.1, from coordinate 33,789,269 downwards.
TACGAAATTATTCCACATTTTTGAGTATTCCATCAATTTTGGAGTTCTTAGATTCTTATTTAACCATTCAGCTCGAGTAATCATCGATTAACCATTGTAATCATCTCGTAAACCTTTTTATTTCAATATAATCATGTTTCCTTTGATTTTAATTATTAGTTTTGATTATTCTTGTTTAACTATGAGTAGCTAACTTTTCATACACTAACTTGGTTGAATTAGCTAGTGATTAGGGGTGTGATCCTTAGAGTTATTTGCAAATTAATTTACGTTTAATCGAAACCCTTGTGTAATTGAGTTTTAAACCATTGTTAAAGCTTATTGGTGATTTAATTCGTAACTATAGCGAATGTTTGTTACAAAATTATTTCATTTATCAATTATATGTCTATGTATGATTGACCTTTGATTGCGGACGCAAATTTGGTATAAGTTAGACAACTAAACTCAATTGTGCAAGTTAGTAATATTGGCGAACGTCTTTTACTAGATTAAACTGAAAATTAACGAATCAAGATTATGGTTTAGGTTATAGCGAACGTTAAGCCTAGTCTAATTGAGATGAACAAGTTTTGCTAAATAACTGGCTTTAATTACACACCCTGAAGTCACTAGTGAAATAATCCAAGTAAGTGTCATTTTATTATCTGAAAGTTAATTCAAACCAATTTGACTCTTCCTGAGTCTACTCATTTTATTAATTTCGTTAGTTTTAAGCAACGTGACAATTCGGTCACAAAACCCCCGCATTTACTTATTTGTTTAGATTAATTTACACTCGAACACGATTCTTGAATTCACATTCCCTGTGGAACGAACCTGAACTTATTGTAGCTATACTATACACGATAGGGTATACTTACCTAGTTGTGGACTAGTTAACTGCGGTATTTTTAAGTTTAATTTTATAACTAGATTTTACACATCAATGTCGTTGCTCGAACTCGCTGGACCAAAGAAAGCGTGCCAAATCCATAGAGCGTAAGAGGCAACCGCTTCGAGCATGATCGTTGGACAACCTTGATCACCTCTAGTGTATTGACCTTGCCATGCTACTAGAAAATTTCTCCAAGGCCAATGCATACAATCGATGCTTCCGAACATACTCGGATGTAAACGTTGCACATCTGGTAGTGTTGGTTTACTTAAATACTCGGTAGAGTATAGTTGAAAAACACATTTACAAAAGTTATCCAAACAATCGTATGATGTTTGTTCACCCATATGTAAGTACTCATTAAATTCATCGGCGACACAATCGTACGCCAATTAGGGTACGACGGAAGTGCATTTTCCCCAAACGTTAAAATTAGGTCTACTGGTTGCGTCAAGCCGTTGAATAAAATATGTAAAGTAGTCAGGTACCGGAAATTGGGAAAACGATATAATACCTTGACATATACGGAGAAATAATGACTTGCTTATTCGATAACGTCGTCGGAAGGTATCCGCCAGAAATGTTGGACGCTCGGCAAAGTAGTTTAGATACAAACATTCGCCCATTGCTTCACGATCTCTAGTAAAGTATTGTCGGGGTGCTCGTGGTATTGGGATAGGAATATCCTCTCCGTCGGACGAATCGGAGTCTATCGAATTAATTATATCGATAGCAGGCGTCGGATCGAAACCGCCTTGATAGATTGCAAATCTTCAAGATCCGAATTGGAAGATATAGTGAAAAAATTGTATGAATATAGATGTGATAGTGAAGAAGTGTGTGAATTGTTTGAAAATGAGGGTGTGTATTTATAGAGTAAAAGGAGAGTTTTAAAAAAATAATAAAATTTAAACCCAAACGGCTATTTTTCAAAAAAAAATTTTTTACAAAAGCTCGCGTCCGGTTCAACGAAATCCAAGCGAACGAACGTCGGTTATACGACGGACCGAACCGACGTGCCGGTGCTATCGGTGTCGGTTCCGTAAGTTGGAACCAACGAAAAACCGACGGGGGCGTTGGGAGAGCTCTTAGTCAATGTACTACATAGTCATCCACATTGGCGAATTTTGAATTTTGGGTGACTCGGAGTACCAGTATCTCAATTTTTATAAACCTGTACCACAAACAATGAATGCGACAAAGAATACAATTTTCTATAATAAATTTACATTTTGTATAACCATTAGACCCGTAACTATGGCTACTCCTACCTTCAATGTGACTTCGCTCATGGTCATACATGACTTATAGAATTGATTGAATATTATCACTTCAACCTATTTAATTAAGTTTAGCTACAATTATTTATTTATCATGTTTGTATTAAACGTGCTTTTTTTTCACTCGCGCGTTGCGGTGAGGCGTAAAAAATGTATATTTTTAGATGTACGAATGTAATTAATTTTAGGTTGTTTGCTCATTTCTCGAAACATAAAACGTTGACGAACTTAATTTTTCAAACACTGTAGTAGAGAGCATTCAGCAAAAACAGTTTTTTGAACTTCTCAAGTCTATGGAATTGAATTATTCTCTTTATTAAGGATTTGTACCCAATTGTGCCAATTTAAATTTATATATTACTCTTAATCAATTTTTCCACGGATTTGATCTAAAATTAGTTTCAACTGGTTAAGTTGATTTAATAAACTTGAAACGGAAAACACTCAACATATCATAATTATTATAAAACTTTATGAACTCAATTTCAAAATTGTTAGGACTCTATATTTTAGATTAAAATAATAGTCAATTTAGTGCTTTTAACATACCTTATAACTACATCATTTATAGTAAACCTTTTTTATAGTATTTATAGTTGATTTGTTTAAAAAAAAGTTCACCCATTTTGCTAGGGACTATGATGTAACGTAAAAAGTCATGTTTTTATGTACATTATTCCTTATTATTTGAGCTATTAATTAGTGAAAACCTCTTAAATCAATGATTATTTACTAAAATTCACTAAAGTAGTTCAAACATAGACGTTGCAACAAAAATCGCTTAAAACGTCCAAATAACATACAAAACTAAACAAATAAACTTCACCCGATTTCTACACTTTTATTTACCTTATGATTTACACTACTTAAACACTATTTTATGATTCATAGGTAATTACGAGATCGGGGAATCAAGAATCATGCAAAACGGAGAAAAGACGGAGAAGATACAACACCTAAAAATCAACCGAACGCATTCCGAGCACGTATGAGTTACACACATCCGAAATTCATGATCTTTGTATCATTAGAAGTGTAACGGAATTTCGGGATCATAGGCGAAAAAATCAAGCCAAACAGACAAGAAACGAAGAAAATACGCGCGAAATAAGCAACGAACGAAGTACCGAACAACGGTTAAAGACCAAACAACATCAAGGATAGTGTATACGGCCTCTAGCCTACCATATGCGGCCCCTATGATGCCGTATACGACCCTTGATGCCCTTCGGTGATGCCGTTTTTCAGTTATTTTGAGGTTCGAAGTTGTTTCAGGCTTGTATTTTGTGCTTTAGAGCTTGTACGGGTTACTTGGAGCCTTTGTCTATAAATAGGGCCTCTCCCATCCTCATTTCAATCATCTCTCATCACTCTATAACCTCTCATTCTCTCCCTTTCTCTCTCACACACTCACTCTCTCTCTAGTTTCTCTCTCTAGACTCTCTCTAGATTAGAGAACTAGTGAGTGATTAGGTTAGCGTTATTAGCATAATATTTGTACGGAGTTACTCCGAGACTTCAAGATTCGTGAAGATTTGTCTGTATTACCTTTTATTCAGGTTCTAATATAATCTCTCGTATTTATTTCTTAAACATGTTATGTTATTATCATTTGGAAATGAATGTTAGATTTAATATGAAATTTGTGTTTGCTATGATATAAGCTATGTTATGGTAGTTATGTATTAATAACATGTCGTTACTCTGCCTGTATGAATTCTAATTATTCCCGAACTTATAAACTGAACCCCTATTGATTATCTATCCAACTTATGCTGTGGTTTGAAAACTATCACTAGGATCTGGCCAATTAATAGTTATAGAACTTCCAACTATTCTATGTATGATGATCAATGAACTCAACATGGCCACTCTTCTCTTGATTGAAACATATCAGAAAGAGACATGGAGCGTAGGATTAGAGATAGATTAGGTTCATGTTTATCTGTTAGATATCTTTGAGAGAACTTTCGGGATATCTATGATTTAATTAATTGGTTAATTGATATGTATGATCTGAGCTTGCTACTAGTGTGCTATCTTATTGCATGTTCTTGTTTGATTGTTGCTTTAGGAATTTGTATGCTAGAAACAAATCATGTGATTACTATCATTAATTAAATAATTAGACTTTCAAGAATGAATTGAATTGAATACGGAAAAGTTTGACGTGCATGTAATAGTTATGATAATATGTATGAATAATGATGAGCAGTTCAGCTGACCGCTAGTCAGACCATCCCAACTTATTCCGCAGGGTAATTCCTGTTCATGTTATTGTTGAATCAACGATTCATGTCATGATACATATATCTTAGATGTATGAGATTGGGGAATAAGATTCGAGGATGGTCGTTAGTTGAATTGGTCAGTACAATTGGGAGAACTTACGGTGTATCTCTCATTCTATATCTTTTATCCTCGTGACATGTTATGTATCTAATTGTGGACAACTCTACATTAGATATTTAATAGGATAAGAGTTATAGCTCATTAGGAAATATAGGATAATCCAGAAGAGTAATATGGAACCCCAAAATGATACAACGGAAACACCATAAAACGTCTGAGTACTCAGTATAGCGCTGGAAAGACCGACGGGTTCAGTACAAATGCGTAGAAGCTGAGAAAAGGCCGTAGGTTCAATAATTTGTATTATTCAAGTTTCCGAGATACTCAATCCAACTGGATTGGTCATCATAACTAGAGACTTTCCCCAATCATAACTACCCCTCAATAGCATTAGTCGAAATCATAGTAAACACTCAAGTTATCCTGATTCTCTTAGTCTCCGTACAAATCCCCTTTACCTTTCTTTACTATTCAGTTTTATTAATTAAAATACAAAACAAAACCCCTCCAAAAGTTTATAAATCTCTCGCTAAATCACAACAGATAGTTAATCCTCTTAAATTCCCATGCCCGTTGTAGTTTAAAGAAAGACACATGAGTCATACGTACCACTTGCTGCCCTAATACACTTTACGATCATAAGTAGTGCTTAAAACTTAGGCTTCCCTGCAAAATAAATATAAAACTTCCACACCCGACGTAGCCGTCCGACGATCACGGTTACCACACGACAGGAATCGATAAAACGACCGTCAGGTGGATTAACGTCAGACTACAACTTACATTTTAACTCTATTAATAACTTTTGTAGCAACATAATTATAATAATTACTATATTTTCTATTAATATCCTTTTAAATTAAATTTTTAAAGTTTAATGTTCTCTTGTTAGACATTTATGGTTGTTAATATTTTGTATTTAGTTTAATGTTACTGTTACTAATATATATTAAACATATCTATCCATGTCTATCCCATTATTTATTATTAATATTATTGTTATTATTCTTATTATCTTTGAGTTATAATAGTAGGAGATGAGTTTGAATAGATTAGTAATAGTAACAATTACTTTGATAATTGTATGGGTTAGAATATGTCAGCTGGAGTGACTTAGAGATGAAAAGAGGATCACACAATTTCAACCCTTGATTCTTTTGATCTACGGTCGAGATTCACTGCATTCTAAGTACAATACATCTTAAACGTACACTACATCATAATAACGCTACATCTTACCCTTAAAATTAGACTGCATCATTTCCTTCTGAACTGGACTAAATAAATCTTTAAAGAATATGTTTACATAAAATGTGTATAGTCTATTTTTACATCAAATTGATAGCCAACACCTACTAAACTAATTTTACATTACTAGTAGATTACATGTGTGATGCGGTGAGATAATATTTGAAAATTGGTAAAATTTATGTGTTTTAACTTTTTTGATATTAAGTGTGGGATTTGATAAACAATGACCTGAGGGTATTGGATAAGGGTATTGGATAAGGGTATTGGATAAGGATGATATATAAAAAATTAAATATTAAGTAAACAACAATGTTACTTTGTTTAAAGTGCATCATAAACATTACCTTTAAGGGCATTGTAAGTTTTGTTTCCCAAAATAATTAGATATGATTCGAGCTTCAATACATTGTACAACACATTCAACTAATCCACGCTATATAGTAACATTATAGGCACTCCCTCCCTAAATGTTAATATATGATTCGGAATGCCACCATATCTGAATTCGTTTAAAATTTCAAGCGAACAAAGAGCTTGTTCAAAATCTTCATCTTGTTCAATTTCACAAAGAGTGTCGGAGATGAGGTAATTTCTTTCTTATGCATTTATAAGAGACAAAACATATTCATTAATCAAATCAACTTCGTCGTTCCTCCTTACCGATATTGTTTTATCCTTAAAAAAGCAGGGTCCTTAATGTGCTTACAAATATTTGGATAATTGACATCTAGAACCGATTTAACATGGTCCCCCTCTTGTATTGATTAACATCTCGCTAAGAAATTCTACATCAGCCTCACCTTCAATATCATCATCAATATTTGTTGGAAAAATTGGGATAAACTGTGCATTTTTCCCAAACTTTGGACCTAATTATCTATATGTAAATATGATATTACATGTAATATTTTATATGGTTGTGTAGCTCTTGACAAGTGCTTCATAACGGCGTATTACATGTCCAAAATGGATGAGATGTGAATGAGATATCAAAGCTCAAAGTGAGGTGTATGAAACCAGAAATTGATGAGTTTTAGGTTTGTTCTCACATCGGAAATGGGACAAACATTGGAGGTGTTTATAAGTGTTTTAGTCTAAGCTTGTTCAATAACCTTATAACCATTACACACTCCAACTCCTACGCACAGGAGGGGGTGCAAATCCTCAGCCAAAACGGGTCGGGGCTCCTGATCCATGGTGCGACCTGCGGACACGAATGCAATTCGAAAAATTCTGGGCTTGCGCAAGCCGGTTTTTGCTGCAATCCGTTCTTTTTGGACCCGACCCATGACCCACGGTTTGATCCGGTTTGACCCATTACAGTTTGTAATGGAAATGATAAACCAGATCATTACAGTTATACACTAAAAGGAAAACGCGATTTAGTGTCCTTCAATTACGATTTTAATTGTGTATGTTGATTCGTAAGTGATATGTCGTTTTAAATGCTTTGATATCGTTTTTCATATTAAACGATTTGGTCGAACCCTATATAAAGGGTGGTGTTGTTCTCATTAGAGACACTGAAAAATATCATTCTCTTCCTCTCTAATACGTACACACGCTGTTTGCTGCAATTTTTAGGCAATTGTAGATGACTCTGGCAGTACGCTGCTTTGGCCGTTGTACCTTGGGAAACGGACTCGAAATTTGTTTTAAGAGAATTTTGTTCAATACAAGTTTCGGCCTCTTTACAATTCGTTTACATTCTGTTTTCGTATTTTCTGTTAAACGTGTACTATTTCAACTTCGTTTATAGTATATGCTTAAAATGATTGGTTGTTTAGATTAATCAATAGGTTCAATTTTTTCGCAAGGAGATGAATAGTTTAAACGCAATTATGTGATTGATGAAACGTTATAATTTATATATAATAGGCACATAAAGAATTAAGATAGATTCAAATATCTTTTTAGTGTAGGTAAGTTTTGATTTAAAAAAATAGAGAAATTTGGTTACACATGGATGGTCGGATGGGTATTCGGTAAATATACGTATAAATGTTTAATATGTTTAATAGCTATTATGATTGACGGAAAGATTATCGTAGAATCATTTCTTATGATAGAAACCGTATGAACGATCTTTTTCATTTTTAATTTCATCATATGTACACTTTTTGCAAAATAAATAATACCAATATTCTTAGAATTTTATTCTCTTAAATATGAAATTAATTTATAAATATTATATAAATTATATATAGGAAACCCTATAATGAAGTTATCAATTAAAATTTTCAATTAATCAATTTAGTCCCTTAGTTTTACTGAAATTTTAAAATAAAACTTCTTAAATTTCTCAAAATCACTTTTTATTTTCAATTTTGATACCTAAGTTCGGATAGATACTACAATAATTAAATTAAATTATATGTTATAGATAGATTTGAGTTTAATATAATCGTACAATTTAAAAGTCCAATAGTAAATTACATGTAGATCAATGTTATCAACTAATTATAATATGATTTTAAGTTTGGGTTCTTGATCCAATTCCTCCTTCAGGGATGCAGTAGATCTATTTAATTCTTAAATATTATTTTAAACAGAATATACGAATTAATATTATTCTTTCGACGATCCATATTAATCCTTAAAAAAATTGATATATAATATTAAATTGAATTTGAATCACCAAATAATATAGAATTGGTTATTTATTTATGTTTACCATCTTCTTTCACTTTTTTGTTTAAAGCTTCAACAACCAATCAAATGTCTCTGCTAACGGTAGATCCTAAAGGAGAAGATTAAATATCATCTAAAAAAACCCTTAATTATATGATTGATTTTGTAAGTATTGCTTTTTAAGTAATTTTTATTCTGTTATTCTTTAATACATCTTTAAATTATGTACTTATATCATGTTATTTAGAGCTACATGTGTAATTATGTCATATTATTTTCTTAGTACATACATACTTTTTTATATTTTTTTAGTATATATTGTGAATTGTGAATGTGAATTGATAGAAGGATCTGGGGTGAAGATTGCCTATCGAAACTACACATAATGTGTAACTACCGTACAAAATTAAATAATGGTACAAATTATATAAAACATTATATCTAATTAGTTACCATACACATTATATGATTATTTTATTTTATTCGTAAGTAGAGCTGACAATTTGAACCCATGTGTTAGGTCTTGAAGGTCCCAAAACTTTGATACAGATTAAATAACAAGTATTTAATATATTGGTTTATATCTAAGTTATATCAAACAGGTTAATTAATCAAGGCGGAATACAAGATTAATTATGGCACATAATATATTATGAATTAAAGTTTTATTCACAATAAATGGTTTGTCTTACAAGTAAGACAGAGTATTCAAACACACACAGATTGTTTGAATACGATCCAAGTAGTATACTATGATACAATTATCACTACAAACTTAACAGTAAGTGTGGTAATGCTTTTAGCCTAAGCTTAAAGGTCTTGTATACTAATTGTCTTGGATATCTCATTTGTGGTGCATTTGAGCTGCTATTTATAGAAGTTGAGTATCAACTTCTATTATCCAGCTCAGTCAGTTGTCCAAGGGATAACAAATTCATCTTGGGCAACTTTGCACTCTTCCCTTTTTGCTTTTCTTGGAAATAGAAAAAGCAAAAGGTAAAAGGTTTCTTTGCTGAGAAGAGAACCTTTTTCCGATGTTTGACTTTGCTCAAACATCTCTTCAGTTGTATCGTAGCCTAGGGAAAGAAGAACTGCTTTTGTACGATTGTACTTTCATTCTTCAATCTGTGCTCTTCAGTCTGTGATCTTCAGTCTGTGATCTTCAGTCTTTGAAGCCTTCTGTCTTCGATCTTCATCCTTCAGATGATGAATTTATAAGTCTTCAACTAGAGCACGGCTTTCAGTCTGTGAGAATTTCTTCAGTCTGTGAAGCACAGACTCAGAAATAATTCTTCAGTCTGTGGATCACAGACTCAGGAATTCACTAAGTTTTTCCCGAATACAACTGAGTTAGATTTTGACTCCTCAGATTTATAACTTGGGTTTGATCATTGTTTTTCCCAACAATCTCCCCCTATCTGATGATGTCAAAATCTATTTACAAAAGATAATAGAGAAATAATAAATACTAAAGTGAAACATAACATATGGATCAAGACTTATAAACATAGAGTCAGAATCACAGTTAGTTCACAGAAATATTACAATTGTTACATAAGATTGTAAAAGGTATAATTTTAACAATCTTCAATCTTTTCTCTGAGCCCTGATCTCTTTGATCTCTTCCACTTTCCTCTTCAACAAAACTTCCATTTCCTTATCAGATTTTTCTTCAAATTCTTGATACTCCAGGATGATCTTCTTGCAGATGTCTTCAAATCCAGTCATCATCCTGATGTGGGAAAGGTTGTTGAATAACTAGCTAATTAATCTTCTTCTAAATGGCTTGGCTTGAGAATGTTTGCATTCCTTCAATAGGGCAATGCAATGCAGCAGAGATTCTCCATACAATCTGTTTTGATCTTGGAAGCACTCTATCCCATTGATATCTCTGTAGCACAGACCTTCAACTTTGTCAGTCTGGACATATGATCTATCGATAAAAATGATACCTTTTGGTAGAGGATGCTCCCTTCTCTGCTCATTCTCTGTAGATAACCCAGCTGACTTCTTCTTTATTACAAAGTTGTTTGCTATGCAGTACAATTTGTATTCTTCTTCTGAGATAAGCCCCAGACTGAGAACTAACTCAATCAGGTAGGATAGCTCATCCAGAACTTCTGTCTTCAAATTTTTGTCAGCTTCACTCTTCAAAAGATTAGCAACGGATTGCCATTCTTTAAGTTTTAGAGTGTACAGGTCATCCACCCATACCATTTCAGAGCTCTTGGTCAAAGTCAACTCGAGCCTCAATTTCTGTCCAATCTTATTCAGATGACAGTCTTTAATCTTCTGCTTGAGCTTTGACTTTCTGAAAGTGGATTGTAGCTTAGCTTTTAGGCTCTCTATCTTCTGTAATCTTTTTGACAGCTCCTCATCTTCTTTGATCTGTTGCTCAACTTGACTCCTTCTTGATTGAGTCTGTAAACAACCTTCATCTTCTAATTCTTTGGAGAGCATGTCAACAAATCTTGCTTCCTTCACTTCTGCTCTTCTTCAGTTAATACATTCAAGTATTCAGTTAAAGACATACCTTGAGCAGTAGCTTCTTGTTGCAAGAGTTCATCCTGTAGATTTGTCAGTTCAGGATTTCTTGTACCAGCAGCATGATCATCCACCATCTTCTTGATCTTGCTTAACCTCTCCTGCTTGGATAATGCAACCTCCTTGCCCTTACCCTTAACCACATCTTCTTCCATAGTTGAACTCGACCCAGGATATGTGCTTATCAGATGAGCACTTTTCCATTGCATTCTGTCTTCAAACTCACTTCTACCTGGAGGTAGTATTCTGGTTGTTGTTGTAGGTCTAGCAGGATTGGCTTCAGCTTGGATGGCTTCAGCACTGATGATTAGAGCATCAATGCTTGCTACTTGTTGCTTTGAGCTCTGAGTCTGTGATGAATGCTGTGTCTCAGTCTGTGCAGGTTCAGAGGGCACAGACTTAGACTCTCCAGTTTTGACTTTTGAGGCACCTTCATCTACACCTCCAAAAGTAGCATCATCTTCATCATCATCTGATCTTCGAAATACTTCAGACTCAAAACTACAATCAGGATTGATGGCATCATCATCTTCATCATCAATTTCCTGTTCTTCTGCCAGCTTCACAAATTGATCCCAGGTTTTGATTCCCTTCTTCTTTGGTTGGGAATCAAAGATATCCCTTTCAGGAATCCTCCTGGCCATTCTTTTTATCTTCCTGGCTCTTTTGATTTGCATAGGTTGAACATCTTCATCTTCCCTTGGTCTCTTCAGCTCCATCTGACCTAGGCCTGAAATAGTTGTTATTGGGTCTATGTGTAAGACAATGGATGACTAACCCTGAGTCTGTGCAACCATCTCAGTATGTTCACCTGCCTGCAATCCTTCTAGCTCCCCTCAGTCTGTGCACTCATATTTTCAGTCTGTGGCACAGACTGAGCTTCAATATGGGACTTCACCCTAGAACTTTCGGGTCCATCATCTCCATCATCTCCCTAATCTCCCTCACTGCTATCTCCCCCTAAATCTAAGGATTTATTATTAAATAAATTATCTTTTGAGGTTTTAGCATCTGCAGACCCAGACTTCATCTTCTCCCCCTTTTTGACATCAGCGGCTAAGCTTGAGAGGGTGGTCTGCATTTCATCTAACCTATTGGATACCTTTTGCTCCAGCATATCCACTTTATCCACCATGGTAGAAACTAGATGCTTCATCTGCTCTAGCTCTTTCTTATTATTATCAAACTCAGTCTGTACCCATTCAGACTACTTGGTGATGGCAGAAAGCACATCATTAAGTGTACTAGAAGGCACAGACTGGGTCTGGTTGGAAGGGTTAGAATTGGGTGATGGTAGGTGTTCCTCACTTGACTCATGTTGAAACTGAGCAAGATCACTGGAATCTTTAGGTGTTGCACTCTTTGCCTCACTCTGTGTCCTGTGCATGGAAAAGCGATCATAGGCATTGAGTGGTGTAATGGTGTTTCCCTCAGATCGAATCCGGTGATAGGATAAGACATCACTGGGAATTGATTGTGTTGCATTTGTTGCCTCAAGTAGTCCCTGGTGTAAAGGGACCATATCACTGGCAACAAATGTGGAGGATGGTATGCCTTCACTAACCATCTGGTGATAAGATGGTAGATCATTAAGCAAAGAAGTGGAGATCTGTACCTCAGTCTGTGACATGACTGGGGCATTGGCGATCTGTGCAGAGGGGTGTAAGGAGAGACTCACTGGAATGTGAACTAGTACAGGACTAGTGGTCAGTATGGGTTCAACCATTGTGAGTGGGGTAAAGAGGGGGGTGGTAGTGCTCAGGATTGGAGCATCTTCTTCAATGCGTACTACAGGGGACAGTGTAGTAGCAGTAACGTGGGTATCCAAGCTGACTAATCTAGGTTCAGGTTGGGTCAGTTGGGTAGCCATTGGCACCACAGACTCTAGCAGAGCGGTAATGGAATGGTCTACAGCACAGGAGGTTCTCTATTTACATCCAACTCCATGGATGATGATTCCATTTGTGCTATACTTTTGGGGGTTGAGTCTGGTGATTCCTTCAGAGTGAGTGGTAACTCATCTGGGTTGGTTTGTGGGTGAGGATGGGCTAGGATAAGAAGGTTTATCTATATCCATCTCCTCAGGAGAAGAAGATTTACTACCTGCATCTTCTGTTGAAGATGGAACAGACTTAGCAATGTTTGAGTCTGACTCCAAGTGCACAGACTGAGTTGAGTCTGTGTTCATGGAGTCTGTGTGCTCTACTTCAGCCACACTATCTTCAACAGTCTGGGCCTCAGTACCCTCAGTATCACCTGAATCATCACCCTCCATAGATGCAGAAGCAACATATGGGTGATCAATCCAGTGCTGCATAGCAGCAGTGATAGGTGCTCCAGTAAGTGGAACCGGATGATTAAACACTTTATAGGTGAGCACGGGTACGGGTATATCTGCAATTTTATTATTAAAGGATATATATACAGACCCAGATAATCTGGATTGGATGCACAAGGAGAGTAACCTTATAAAAGGTACATTAAAAATTCTGTCAGACTCATTCACCAGTTTTAAAATTTCTTGAAAATACAACTCTGCAAAGTTGATGTTTAAACCAGTGATGAATGAGCTTAACAGTTGATTTTCAAACTCATTTAACTCCCTTGTGCTACCAGATTTACCTCCTAGACTTCTAATACAGAGTTTTATCTGTTTACCCTGTTTAAAGGGTTTAGCCGCAGCGATAGAAGCAGGTGGTGTGTAAACCCATTGATCAGCCATTTTTTAAGATGATTTCTTGAGATTGAGTTTGAAAATGGTTGATTAATGAAGAGTTAGGGTTCACAAACTCTGTGTATTTTTGGTGTGCAAGTACAAGTGAAGAAAAAGAGAGGAGACCGGAAATGGGTATTTAACGAAATTAAATTTCCGTTAAACGGGACCCACTGATGATTATCCCTTTTACTGTAGCAATGAGGCTTAGGCACGCGCACCTTTTTGTATTGAGTAGATAAAAGAACAACAAGCGCCAAAACTTTTAATGATTATTACCTTAAATTTGGTATAAGCATTAAATGCAAAGATATTGTTGTTTATTTATTTTTATTAAAAAAATAAAATAAAAATAATTAAAAAAAATAAAATAAAAAAAATAAATTAAATGAAGATAAAAAGAACACAGTCTGAGCGTATATAGTTAGTCTGTGCAGATCTGGGGGTGAATCCTGACATCAAGATGGTGCCTTTTTCTTTGGTATATCCAACCAAAGTAAGAGAAGCCCTTGCTGCTTCTTTGGTTGGAATGGGTTGAAAATTATTTCCCAATGGCAAGTCTAAGACATTCCTAATTAGCTCCTGATCAATGGTAACTGCCCGTTTACCATGATCAATAGTACCAGTAATTGCAGTATTGGTACCATTTGAGGAGCAAGTATACCACCATTCCATAAGAAAATCAGGATATATTTGAGGAATAGTGTTGAAAAATGCTCCCCTTAAAGGATGGGCAATCATAAAGTTTGTTAATTCCTCAAATCCTTGGTTCTTTTTAGAATCAGGAATGGAAATGGTAGCAACTTGATTATTTATCATAGTCTTCTAGTTGATGTTGCATCCACAGCAATTGGGCACAGCAACTACCAGCAGCTACATATTCTGCTTCTGCAGTGGATGTAGAAACAGAATTCTGTTTCTTGCTTGACCAACTGACTAGTTTTCCACCTAGTAGTCGACATCCACCAGAAGTGCTTTTCCTGTCTAATCTACAACCTGCATAATCTGCATCTATATAACCTATTAGATCAAAACCAGAATCTTTGGGATACCAAAGACCCAGGTTAGGAGTACCTTTAAGGTACCTAAAAATCCTTTTTACAGCTTTGAGATGTGATTCTTTAGGTTCAGATTGATATCTAGCACATAAACACGTTGAGAACATGATATCTGGTCTACTGGTAGTGAGATATAGTAGTGATCCTATCATACCTCTATAAGTGGTTTGACAAATCGACTTGCTAGACTGATCTCTATCCAACTTATCTGCAGTGCTCATTGGTGTTTTCATTGATGAACAATCTTTTAAAGAATATTTAGTGAGCAGATCATTTACATATTTGCCTTGGTTGATGAAAATTCCATCAGGTTTCTGATGTACTTGTAAACCAAGAAGGTATGTTAATTCACCCATCATACTCATTTGGTACTGTTTTGACATTAAATTTGAAAACCATTTGCATAACTTTTCATCAGTAGATCCAAATATGATATCATCAACATATATTTGGACTAGTATGACATCGGCTTTGTTCCTTTTGAAGAACAAGGTTTTATCATTTGATCCTCTAGTAAAGTCATTACTCAGAAGATAAGATGATAAAGTGTCATACCAAGCTCTTGGAGCTTGTTTTAGTCCATATAGTGTTTTCTTCAATTTATAGACATAATTAGGAAAATTTGAACTTACAAAACCTGGAGGTTGTTTTACATAGACCTCTTCTTGTAAGTTACCATTCAGAAATGCACTCTTGACATCCATTTGGTAGACTTTGAAGTCTTTGAATGCAGTATATGCCAAGAATAACCTTATTGCTTCAATTCTGGCTACAGGGGCAAATGTTTCATCATAGTCAATGCCTTCTTCCTGCTTGTAACCTTGAGCAACTAGCCTTTCCTTGTTTATGATTATCACTACATCCTTGTCCATTTTGTTTCTGTAAACCCATTTAGTTCCTATAACAGTTTTGCCTTTTGGAGCAGGAACTAGGGTCCAAACATTTTTTCTTCAAATTCTGTTAACTCTTCCTGCATTGCTTCAACCCAATCATCATCTTTCAGTGCTTCTTCAGCTTTTTTTGGTTCAGTGATTGATAGGAAGTTTGTGTAGAAACAGAAATTTGCAGTAGATAAGTTTGACACTTGAGCTCTTGTTTGTACACCAGAAACATAATCTCCAATTATTTCTTCAATTGGATGATACTTGTGTTCTTTGACGCCAAGAAATGATTCATCATTGGATGATAAATTATTTTCATTTAGTGGAAGAGTAACAGGACTGAGTTCTGCATTACCTTCAACAGGGGGCAAGTCTGAATCTGTAGAATTCTCAGACTGAAGACTACCAGACTGAACACTTGTATCAGAAGATCTTGAATCTCTGGACACAGATTCATCTTCTATTGATGAGGGTACTGTCATTAAATGATCAGGATGAGCATCTTCATTATCACTTTCAGAGTCTTGTTGTTGGAGAACAACAACTCGTATTTGAGATTCAGATCCCACAACAGACAATTCTTCTAAAGAATGAACATCAGACTGAGAAATATGTTCATTATTAACAGAGGAAACATCAAAGGTGACATTGATGGTTTCTTCAATTTTATTCCTTCTGTTGTTGTAGACTCTGTAAGCCTTTGAGATAGATGAATAGCCAACAAAAATTCCTTCATCAGACTTAGGTTCCATCTTTGCTAATTGATCCCTTTGATTGAGGATATAGCATTTACTTCTAAAGGTCTGGAAATAATGGATGGTTGGAACCTTCTTATGATACAACTCATATGCAGTTTTGCCATGCCTTTTAACCAAAATAGATCTATTTTGGGTATAACAGGCAGTGTTGACTGCTTCTGCCCAAAAATAAATCTTCATTTGACCATGGCATAACATGGTTCTTGCAGCTTCTATGAGTGTACGATTTCTTTTCTCAGAAACACCATTTTGTTGAGGAGTTCTGACAGAGGCAAAGTTTTGAATAATGCTTTTGTCAGTACAGAATTCAATAAGAGTAGAATTCTTAAATTTTGTACCATGATCACTCCTAAGTTGCTTGACAGGTATATCTTTCTGCAATTCTTCCCTCTTGATTAGATTAATAATCTCAGTTGGAGCATCACTTTTTGCCTTAAGAAAGATGACCCAAGTATACTTTGTGTATTCATCCACAATCACAAATGTATACTTCTTTCCACCTAAACTGCCAATGCTTATGGGTCCAAATAGATCCATATGGAGCATATGCAGTGGTTGATCAATTGTAGCTAACAATTTGGATGAAAAATGGTTCTTGGTCTGTTTCCCTAGTGTACATGCAGGACAAAGTTTGTCTTTTGCAAATGTAACATCAGGCAGACCTCTAACCAATTTCTTCTTTGACAGGAGGTTAATGTTTTTGAAGTTCAGGTGGGATAACCTCCTATGCCATAGCCAGCTTAGTTCTGGCACAGACTGAGTATAGAGACATATCTTTATATTTACATCTGCTGAAGAAAGATCCAAGAGATAAATATCTCTTTCTCTTTTGGCAACTAGTACAGGTTTGCCTTTGGAATTATAGATAACAGCAGCCTTCTTTCTGATTCTGATTTCACTGTCATCATCACAAATTTGGCTTGCACTAAGCAGGTTATGCTTTAATCCCTCAACATAGGCTACCTTCGTTATTCTGATGTTGCCAGCCTTCACGACACCATAACCTTTTGTCTTGGCAACAGAGTTGTCACCATATTTGACAGAAGGTCCTTCTTCTTCTACAAACTCTGATAAGTTCTCCAAAGAACCTGTCATATGTCTTGAGCATCCACTGTCTAGGTACCAATTTTTGTTACCCTGCACAAGACAAACAAAATCAATTAGTTACTTTTGGGAACCCATCTTTTGATGGGTTCTTTAGAGTTGGTTGAAGTCAATTCTTTAGCTGCTTTGTTGGAAACAAGCGTGTAAAGTTGACTGTTAAGCTCTCTAGATTTGACTTTGTCGTTTGTAGTTGAAATTTGTTTAGTCAAAGCACCCTTTGGTTGTTTAAAATTAGACTTTGTGCATTTAATACCCTCATGTCCCAGATTTCCACAGTTGTAACATTTTATGTCCAACTTAATGGTCCTTTTGGATTTTGGGTTATTATTTGCACTAGATCCTCTGTTAAAATCCTGCTTTGTCTCAGTCTGGTTGTTAAAGGTGAACTTTTGACAGTCAGACTGAGAGTTAACACAAACAGATTTGGAGTTAAGTTTACCAGACTGAAAATTGATTTTTCCAGACTGACAGTTAGCTCTCACAGACTGAGACGTTTTTAACTCCCTGGTTGCTGGTTTTATGCCTTTAAATTTGTCTTTTGACATATTGTTGTCTGGACCAGCTACAGACTGAGATGTGGAAGGTTCAAACATGTTGTAACCTTTCTGTTTATCCTTAATTCCTTTTACCTCTTTTTGTCTGTTTGAAAATTGTACTATGGGAATATTAACTTTGCCTTTTACAAATCTTTTCTTTTTAGGTTCTATAGTTTCTAAAGATTCATTAGTGATTATGAGTTTAGGCAATTCAGATTAAGAAGTTTCACAGGCTGAGATTTCTGAGTCTGTATCTTCAGAGTCTGGCTCTGTCTCATATACTAGTTTTTTAGCAACTATTTTTGGTCTTACAAAGGCATTAGTCAATATAACTTTATCTCCCATAGTATGACTAAAAGTATGAGGTAAAATTTCAGGTACAAATATAGTAGATTTTGAGTTTATTTCTGAAAGTAAATGGCTTTTAAGATCAAACTCATCTCCTATGACCGCTTGTATCTGAGCTGGAATCTGTTTGGATAGACAGTCCACATTTTTAAGTGATGAAATACACCAAGATCTACAGATTTTCTCATAATGATCAGCTTTGTTTTTATAAGCTTCTTTTTCCAGACTGATCCTTTTGAGAGTATCATATTGAGCATCAAGCTCATGTTTATACTTTTTATTTTGGTTTATTTCATTCACTTTTGACTGTAGATCTTTTTGAACCAGACTGAGTTTAGTTTTTAAATCTTTAGTTCCTCAAGCCTTTTCAAAAAGTCTACATAGATGTAAGCAGATCCTCTGTCCCAATCTGAATGAACACATGCTCTCTCTGCAAATTTGACATCTTTGTCAAACTGGCTTTCTGTTATAGCCATTAAGCACATATCCTCATCATCCTCAGATGATGAAGATTCTTCATCAACCCACTGTTCAACAACCAAAGCTTTCTCTAGTTTCTTTGGTTGCTGTTTCTCTCCAATTTTCTTGGAGTTGAAGTACTTTCTTTTGTACTTCTTGGCCTTTTCCTCCCACTTATCAGAATTTGAAGATTCTGCAATCTTCACTCTGCAGTTAGCAGAAATATGACCAATTTGCCCACATTTATAGCAAGTAGCTTTCTTAGGATCAAAAGTTGGCCTTCCTTTTGAACCTTTGAATCTTGCCTTTTCTAACCTTTGGGCTAGTAATGCCATTTTAGCTTCTAGAGACTTAGTATCATCATTTGATTCTGAGTCTGTAAGAGTTAGATGGTAATCTGCTCTAGAGAATAGTTCTCTATTTTTCCTTGTTGTTGCAACAAGAGCAGCAGATGGATCTTTTGCAATCCTTTTGGCATTTAGATCTTTTCTGGCCTTGGTTTCTTCAAAATTTAATAGAAGTCCAAAGAAGCCAGATAGATCATATGTCTCCAATTTTTCACTTACAACTAATGAAGTAATTACTTCAGAAAAAGTGTTTGGAATGACATCAACAAATTTTGTACAGATTTCAAACTGTCCTTTGATGGTATCATACCTTTCAAGATCATTGATTAAGATATGAAATCTGGTATGAATATCAGTTAATGACTCATCTTGACCAGCAGAGAAGTTCTCATAATTTCTTATGAGATTCTTCTTCTTTTGGGATTGTACTAAACTTACACCATCATATTGGTCAATTAGCATATCTCATATGGCTTTAGCAGTTTTACAGCCAGATATCTTAGCAAAGATAGGCTCAGTAACTGCATTGCCTAGAATGGATTTGTCCTTAAAATCTAATGCATATAGTTGCCTGTCTAGATCAGTCCAGGTATTTTTGGCAGCCTCAACAAATTTTTCAGGTGTCACAATAATACCATTTGCATCTAGAATTGCATGAACTATTCTGCCAGGAATAATGGGTCCTTCCTGAATGACTCTAAGCATTTCATCATGAATGCTAGCAAGAAACCATTCAGCTTTCAATTTTCAGTGGGTAAAATTTACACCATTGAAGATTGAAATTCCCTTCCCAGCCATAGCAATAGAAGAAGTCATTTTTCAAGGAAGAAAATGTAGAGAAAATGGGTTTTGAAGATTGTTTGATAAAACTGGGTTCCTTTTAATCGTTAAAGATATAATTAATAATTAAATCTTTATTTGCTCTGATACCAGTTGTTAGGTCTTGAAGGTCCGAAAACTTAGATACAGATTAAATAACAAGTATTTAATATATTAGTTTATATCTAAGTTATATCAAACAGGTTAATTAATCAAGGCGAAATACAAGATTAATTAAGGCACATAATATATTATGAATTAAAGTTTTATTCACAATAAATGGTTTGTCTTACAAGTAAGACAGAGTATTCAAACACACACAGATTGTTTGAATACGATCCAAGTAGTATATTATGATACAATTATCACTACAAACTTAACAGTAAGTGTGGTAATGCTTTTAGCCTAAGCTTAAAGGTCTTGTATACTAATTGTCTTGGATATCTCATTTGTGGTGCATTTGAGCTGCTATTTATAGAAGTTGAGTATCAACTTCTATTATCCAGCTTAGTCAGTTGTCCAAGGGATAACAAATTCATCTTGGGCAACTTTGCACTCTTCCCTTTTTGCTTTTCTTGGAAATAGAAAAAGCAAAAGGTAAAAGGTTTCTTTGCTGAGAAGAGAACCTTTTTCCGATGTTTGACTTTACTCAAACATCTCTTCAGTTGTATCGTAGCCTAGGGAAAGAAGAACTGTTTTGTACGATTGTACTTTCATTCTTCAATTTGTGCTCTGCAGTCTGTGATCTTCAGTCTGTGAAGCCTTCTGTCTTCGATCTTCATTCTTCAGATGATGAATTCATAAGTCTTCAACTAGAGCACGACTTTCAATCTGTGAGAATTTCTTCAGTCTGTGAAGCACAGAATCAGAAATAATTCTTCAGTCTGTGGATCACAGACTTAGAAACACAGACTTAGAAACACAGACTCAGAAATTCACTAAGTTTTTCCCGAATACAACTGAGTTAGATTTTGACTCCTCAGATTTATAACTTGGGTTTGATCATTGTTTTTCCCAACACCATGATCATGAAAAAAGAGTTAATTTAGGCGATTTTAGAAAGCAACGATACTCTTTCAAAACATTGATCAACAGAACAAGGTTACAAACTAAAAGGCTTGATGGAGATGTTATTAACATAGTTGTAAAACTCGGTCAACTCGGCCGAGTACTCGTGAGTCGGGGGTGGTCCGAGGCGAGTCGGTCTAACTCGGACTGAAAACTCGGCCCACTTCGGTCAACGCGAAAAACTCAGAAAAACTCAAAAAAATTCAGTCAAACTCAGGATTACTCGTTCAAACTCGGGCAAAGTCAAACTTGATCAACTTTTTAAAATTTTATAAAATTAGAGTTTTTAATCCAATTAAATGTTTGGTTCAATTTCTTTTCCTTCGGTCTCATTCTTCAATGTTTTTCACCATCAATCTTCACTCTCTAATCTATATTTAAACATATAATTTAAAATTTATTATTTAAATGTAAAAAAAATTCAATCCAAGTACTCCCTGAGTACTCCCCGCTTATGCCAAGTACTAGCTACAAGGTCCGGACCGAGTACTCCCCGCCTAGTGAATTAAAGAACCTTGGTTATTAAAGCAAAGATCAGTTTATGTAGTCACATGGGTAACATAACTTATATTACAAAAATCCACTCAATGTTGTATGATAAAACAATACCATTCCAGTTTAATCGAAGACAATATCATTTTGGTGGTCTTTTATAATTGCTAGCTTCTATAATTATTTTATATTTGCTTATGTAAAATGAAATTCCCTTTATAATTCTATATGTTATTTGACTTATCTTAAATGTCATGGGTTAACAAATTACCGTCTACACACTAGAATTCGCATACAAAAAGTAAAAATAATATGACACCAATTATATGTTAAATCTACATACTACTTTACATAATCAAATTTTAAACTTCATTGCATATTTTTTAACTTATATAAATCATAAATTTTTATCATACACAATATTTATATACTTATAAAAAGCAAATACGAATTCAACTGCCCGTGTATATACACGGGTTTGAAATCTATCTAGTAAAAAATATAATATGATACACAACTTAAAGTTGTGTATTACTACTTTTTGGTGTGATACTTTGATACACATTTAATTTTTTATAATGGGTATCACATTTAAAAAAAAAAATTCTCTCATCTTAAACATCATAAAATTCTAATAATTTTTTATATAATCTTTTATCAAAAAAATTAGCTAATCTTAAAATTATAGTAAAAATATGTATTCCTACCCTTTCTACTATAAGTATTTCTATTTTAATATTCCTTTTAATTGACCGATTTAATCAAAAAGAATCCCATGCAATGTGAATGAGAAAGGATAAAAACGGAAAATATAATATTTAATATATTTAATAACTATTATGGTTGGCCGATATTATAAAAAAAAAGTCTCATGCAATGCAAATGAGAAGGACTAAAACAGGATATTTTTTAAAGCCGTGGGTACGGGGCTTATAAATCAAATATTGAATTAAGAAAAAATACAAGTCTTTGGATCAAAAAGAAGGAAGTCAATAAAAAACCTAAAATCCTTCGTAATACCTGAAATCCTTCATAATATCCTCTTTATTTATTTAAAAGAGATCGTATCTACGGTCTACACATATGGTTTAATTTGAAAAAACGAATTATATCACATTTTTGTGAACATAAATGTGAAAATCGAACTTTTATGATTTTACGTCTTTAACATACCTTTTTTGGATATGAAAAAAGCAAATAATATAACTTTATTATTAGGTTTTCAATCTCGTTGCTAGAGTACTAGTCCCCAACCAACAAATAATGCACCGTCCTAACTTCACATCATTTACGATGTTACACTTATAAACGTATTCCTTTACATAATACAATATTTCAATGTAATTGTCGATAGTGTTTACTATTATTTAAAATTCAAAGTAACAAAAAAAAATTAACATTAAATACTACTCCCTCCGCATAATAAGTGTTCACGATCAATTTTTATAAAGTTTAAAAATTACATTGTCTGATAAGGGAAGCTAACCATTTATTCGCGATGAATGATAATCAAACGTAAAAAAATATATTTTTATCAAGAAGGGTTAATCAAAACCGATGTTATAACTATTAATATTCATATATAAACTACTTTTTATAACTTATAATATCATATGATTAATATAAAGAGAATTTCTCTAATATTCTTCGTTAATGAAAGTTAACCGAAGTAAATATTATCATTTTCTTTGAAAAATTATTCGTTAACATTCGTCAACGATGAATGATAATCAAAACGTATAAAACTATAATTTTACCAACGAATATTAATCAAAACCGATATTATAACTACTAATATTCATCAATAAAATATTTTTATAAATTATAATATTATATGATGAATATTAAGGGAATTCGCTAACATTCATTGTTGATGAATGTGTAACTTCCCTTTTTCTCAGAAAATAGTGCTTCTCTCTGCATCCGGTCCATATATATATATATATATATATATATATATATATATATATATATATATATACATATACATATACATATATATAGTTTGGATCAAATGATAACACCTTAAAAATAAGAACGGCTAAGAACGCTTCAAATGCACAATGACTCTTGATAAAATAGTTAGATTCACATTCGTACATCTCAAATATGCAAAGAAAAATAAATGTACACTTCTAAAAATGCACAAAAATTGAAAAAGCGATTGATGCACAATTATAGAGATAATTGTGCATCAATCGTTTTTTCGATTTTTGATTTTTGTGCAACAATCGTTTTTTCGATTTTTTTCCATTTATGAGGGTTCGCATCTATTTTTCTACACATATTTGAGATGTATTAGTGTGAATCTAATGATTTTATTGGCTAGTTGTGCATTTATGAGGTATTAGTCGTTCTTATTTTTAAGGTGTTCTCATTGAAATTTTAATATATTATATATATATATATATATATATATATATATATATATATATATATATATATATTAGCAAAGTTCAATAAAAAATGCTAAAAAAATGTAGAATGGAGGAAACCAATAGAATTACTCCATTCCAATTATCCATTTTCACCTTATTTTTTTCCTAAATTTAAATATCTCACAAATCGTATATCTATAAACTATAAAAATTACATTGTTAAAATCATCCTCTTTTTATCTTTAATTAGAGATCTCACATTAAATACTTTCGACGAACTTTTTTTTTTTGTTTTCTAATGGGTATGTGAAATTCGTAATTTTAAACCTCATGCGACTATAGCTAGTGATTTAAAACTTATAACTTGATTGTAAATATATTCACATGTGAGTATTAAATCACATGTGATTTAACATTCTGAATTTATAAAACCCAGTAAAAAACGAAAAAAAATTAATCAAAAATATATCGTGTGAAATATCTAATTAAAGATAAAATGATATTGATTATAACGATGTAGTGTTTATAATTTATTAATATACTGTTTGTAAGATATTTAATTTCAAAGAAAACGGTGAAAATGAATATTTGAAATGGTGCAATTTTATTGTTTCTTACATTCTTTAGTTTTTTACTATTCTTATTTGAACTTTTCTCATATACTTATATCACATAATCATTTTATTATATGATTTAACATTTAATTAATAAAGTTTTAGGTGTCGTGAGAATGGATGATAACTTGATCAGGCCTTTCCCTAAACAATACATGTAGACTTGACAATAAGTCTATGACCGCAACTCTACGATGACACTTATTTATCAAATTTCCCCACGTGTACCGTTAAGACTCCTTCCAATCGTAGAATGAAACTGACAGAAATTGACAGATCACGTCAGCGTCACGTCAGTTTTTTCACAAAACTGACAGAAATTGACAGACCCTTGCCATCAGTGCTCCGTCAGTTTTTCCTTAAGGACCCACAATAAATAAATTAAATATTTAAAACACAATAATTAAAATAAAACACATTTCATTAAAATAAAAAACATTAAAATTAAATAAGAAAACACTTTTATAATAAAAAAGAACATTACAATAGTTAAATAAAAACACTAGATTTAAAATAAAGTAGTCTAATTCGAGCTCGATTCATCAACTTCGTTCGTGTCTACGGCCTCGTCTTCGTCTTCGTCCGAGTCTTGTCCTGTATACATGTCTTGATATTGTTCCACCACTTCTTTTCAAGCCGTTTTGATTATTTTGAGTTCCTTTTTGAGGCAAACTTTGGAATTTTTTACATCTTTTCGAGCCTTGTAAGCTGCTTTTCGACCCTTGTAAGCCGCTTTTTTCATGTTGTTCTTGGTAATTGTTGTTATTGCTTTTTGTGACATTAAGGCGGTATTCCTAATCGCGGAAAGGGTTTCAAGTTTTTCAGAATGTATACTACTTCTTGAAGAGGAACCGGCGTCCGATGAAGCCGAATTTTTGACCGACTTTCCCCCCGGTGGACGGCACATTGGGTCATCTTGGAATAACATTCTCATATTTGCTTCAAGAGACGAAGACATCGGGAATTCGTTCGCGTGAAGATCAGTGGCTTCGGGTTCGGGTTGGAATGGTCGTTTGTTGCCCATTACACCCGGTTCGGCAAAGTTTTTTGTGTAATGTTATAGTACATCCCAACATGACTCATAAATGAATTTACGATTGCCCATTTGTTGCTTAAAACATGTTTGTGCCGCATTTAAAACGTCTTTGTCTCTGACACCGCTTTGAGGGCAAATCTCGGCAAATTTTTTGTATATGCCTTGGAATACTTTTGTGTCGTGGGAAATTTTATTCCATTTGTCCGTGAGTAAATTAAGGTTACGTTCAATCCTTGTAATGGAATTGTAACTCGAGTGGACTTTATTCCAAAAACTCGCGTTTGATTGAGAATCTCCTTAAACGCCATTTTCGGAACAATGTATCCATCGTTCCGCCAATATTCTTGCCTCCTCGTCGGTCCACCTAAATTGAACCCTTTTACCCTTTTTGTCGGTTTGGGTCTCGAGTTCGGGTTCGGCCTCGTCCGAACTTTCTACTAAATGTTGGGTTTCGGGTACGGAGAAGTTAACGGGTTGAAAGTTCGGGCTTTGTGTGTTTGGTGAATAATGTGAAAATCCAAAGTTCGGGTTCGAGTTGGATGTAGATCCGCTAAATTATGTGGTTGTTGAAAATTGTGGGTTTGGTGATCATCGTTTGCTTTGCCAAAATTGTGAGCTTTGGTACCACCCTTGATATTGGTAGCTGTTTTGAGGGTCGTCGGGTGAAAGTTGGTAAGGAATTGCAATGGGTGCGAAACTTGCAAATCCCGTAGGTTGAGACGGAGATGTGTAGTTTGATTGAGCGGAGAACGATCTCGTAGGCGAAGGTTGGTTTGTTATCGGATTGTTTACCAAATTTTGCCACTTATCTTTATCAATATTTTGTTACAAAATAAATTAATAAAAGTATTTCGTCTCATTTTTTATGGTTTTTTTTATGTGTATGTATGTATGTAACTAGGAAGGAAGACCCGCACATTGAAGTGGGGTCTAACTTTTTTTATGAGTTACTCAATAATCAAAATAGAAAGTGTTGTTAACATCTACATCATGTACTTTTAAAACAAAAGTCAAAAGAGAAGGTAATATCAACATACACTGTAGCTGCACCTAAACCATATGTACATTTAATTTACATTGCTAATTAAACATTAGTGCCAAAGTTGAGTCTAGTTAGTATTACAAAATTATTCTTCCAACTTTAGGTTGCAAACGTTTGATATGTTGATGCAGTTGCTACTGAACAATATTTACATTCCCAAAAGAGGTGCCGGAATGCATTCCTGTGTACATAGTACAATATAAGAATTTGCATACTACTAAAGTTGACGTCATTATGAATAGGATGTTTGTTACCTGGATATCTTATGTTATTTCAAAGACGTACGATCCGTGGAAGTGTTCTCTTTGGTGTCCTCTTCATGTACGTCGTCTGAATTTTTGAGCTTTTTTGATGAATCTATGTTATTTGTAGGATAAATTTGTTATATATACTATCTATAATATATATATATATATATATATATATATATATATATATATATATATATATATATATATATTTATATATATATATATGTGTAGTTATAAATAGATAAAATGTGGATACTGATATGTAGGCGTACCCGGTGTCTGAAAAAGTTCCTTCCTTGAAAATTGTTTAGAAGGGGTTTGTGTCAAATTGGATGGAGAAGACAAATTGTGACACCCGGCAAATTAGGCCATCATTTATACCTAAGATAGGTAATTACTACTTGTAATTAGTGTAAAATAGGACTAATTACGGTAACACTTTGTATATTGTATTATACGCACGTACGTAATTAATTTTAAATTCGCGAATTCGATCGGATGAAATCCGACACAATAAATATGGACGTTGGTGAAAAACATTTTTATTAAATAACCTAATTATGATAAATAATTGTTATTTAACTTATATTATTACGACAATATCTAAAACGATTTACGTTTCGTATAAAACGTATCGTACGCGATGAAAACGCGCAAAACGAAACCGACACCGAACGGAACCTGTCAAATATTTTGAAAAGGTTCAATAATATATTTAAAAACATTTGGTCAAGTTGAATTAACAATTACGTATTAAAAATTTAAAACATGAAAACTAAACGTTAATGATTAAAATCTAACACGCGCGATTAACGTTTAACCGACCAAGGGACGCAACACAAGTTTGGGTAGCAAGCATACAAGCCCAAGGCTTATTTGGGCCAGCCCAACTTTGGCCCAGACCAGGCCCAAACCAGCCCAAGAGCCCATGACCACACATTAACTAAATTACATCTTTTTTTCCTTCATATACTCTCAATCAACTACACCTCACTTTTCTCCACTCTTCCTCCCATATTCTCTCTACAAATCAGCCCCAAATCCACCACCACCACCATCCTCAACCCCTTCCAAGAGTTCTAGCCATCCCAACCATCATTTACCTCATCACGAAGAAGGAGAAGAAGCAAGGAAACAAAGATCGAGTCATAGCAACCCTTCTCCCTTCATTTCGGCTTTAGATCGACTTTTTCTTGTAAGAATCTCTTCAAAATCTTGTTTACCTTCCTTGGATGATGTTAATATACATTTTAGATGTTCGTTTGTGCTAATTATGTCCAAGATCTAAACCGAAAACCAAAGGATAATGCTAAAAACTTTCGGACAAAGCTGTTAACCACCGAATAAAAACTTAACCCGACTTGGATCCATGATATCTAACTCATTTCTTAACAAAATCGAGCGATTCTTGAGTCTAAAATCAAGCTCAATGAGTCTACTTTCGAACCCAAGTGGTTTGGTATTTTTCTGAGGTCGTTTGATATGGGAAAACGATTTTACAAAAGTAGGTGTCCGGACTGTCCTTTTTGACAGAAAAGTTAGTCAACTTTGCAAAGGCATATCTTGAGATCTACAAACCCAAATCGACCTAAACCACTTGGAAAGGTTCACATTTTTTGTTACCTTTAAAAGTTGTACTTGCACCTTTTCTGAAGATCTTTAAAATTCGAGATATAGTTGAAACACTAAGCAAAGGTCTAAAAATCGACTTGCTGGACCTCTGTTTGGTTCTTGGACGATTTCGTGAGTTACACTTGACCAAAAATTATGAAAAATTTACTGGAAGTAGTTAAGACATGTATGAACAACTGGTAATTTTCTTGGATTTTATTTCGAAGCTTTGGTTTGTCAAAACGAGCCACGAAAAACGTATAAATTTCGGAAAAACTAAGGGGTGGACTGTTTTAACTTGGAAATTAAAACGACACTTTCGGGATCACTATAAAACGTAACGACAATTTTTCTAAGTTCTAATAACATATTTAAGGCTTCCCTAAAAGTTTCCGATCAAACCGGGCATATTTGACCAGGTTCAAGAAAACGCAAGATCTTAACAGTCGCTTGTGTTGCAAAATACCCTCTGTGTCGCCAACTACTTTCTATGTCGCCAAAACTAGCGACACCATACCTTGTGTCGCCAACTATTTTCGATGTCGCTGAGACTAGCGACACAATGACTTGTGTCGCAAACTTATTTAAATTCACGACCTGCGACACAAATCCCTATGTCGCACAATTAACTGAAATACACATTCAGCGATACTACCCTTATGTCGCAACACCATACAGCGACACAACCATTGTGTCGCATAACACAGACTTCTTCAAAACATGTTTTCACAAAGTACTGAACACGTGTAATCACAAATCGCAACGAGTAGTTATATACGACATTACACACAATACATATACTATGATAAGTATACAAAGAAACAAACATAATAATAGTGTCTTCGGGAATTATTATTACAAGACATCACCAACGGGCCATACATATTTTTCTAAACGCAAACGATAAACAAACAGTTGGAAATAACTAGTTGAGTGGACAACAAGCATGAATCGTGATTTTCGGATTATGAGCTCATGGTAGTAGTATACATTTTATTTATCGTGGTTTTGCGATACAAACAACATGGAAATCTCGTGGTTCACATTTATACATTTGATATCTAAACCTATAAACTCACCAACATTATTGTTGATCATTTTAGTATGTGTTCTCAGGTTCACAACAGGAGTAAGTTTACTCCAGGATACAATAGCTCGAGTCGCATGATTTACAAACATCGGAGATTTTCTTTGCATTACTATTTTGTAATACTAGTTATGTATTAGAATCTCTAGAACCATTCGCGAACTCAGAAATCGATGTAAACAATTGATTTACCAATTTACAATTTATGTACTGTTTTCTAAACGACGTATATAGTGGTTGTTCAATGTAATCTTGTGTGAAGATCCATGATTAGTCGCGCCCCGACCCAACTTCCGCTGCACATCAAATTTGGGGGTGCGACAGATTGGTATCAGAGCCGTAGTTTATAGCGAACTAGGTTGCATTAGTGGACCTAGACTATAAATTTTAAGTAGTATTCCTCATTAGGCATAACTAGCTCAGGAATTTCATCATTCAACTTTAATTTAACATAGTCTGATCAACTATGTACAATTAAAGGAGGATCGATGCAGGATCTGATATGGTTATGGTAAACGGGAATACATTAGAAGACTTCGATAACGATAGAGGCAGGACCAAACTTATCCATACTATACTTATTAGGCTATTGTATGCTATACGTATATATATAGACCTCACGTGCTAAAACTCTGACCACAGAATGGCAGATTTCCCTATCAGAATGACAACCAACGAGGGGGACGAGACTCAAAACTCACCCACCCGTGCTTCTTCAGGATCTCGCCGCGCGCGCACTAGGAATGACACTAGATCCAATCAGGCTTGACCTCGATCAAGGACCACTACCACTACAGACACACAAGCCAGAGGCCGCCGCCAAACAGAAGCGCGTGAGTGGAATTGGCTATCTAATGCATTAGAAACCTGGAGGCACGAGGAAGGGATGCGGTCTACTGCGGAACCTATGGACATCTCCCCATACACCCAAGAGCCCACACGTCACACCGTCCCAGTACTAGCCGCGAGACTCCACCGCCACGAAAGGAGGCTTGAGGCAATGGAGGTGGAATAAAACGAGACACGGGATCGTATAGCACAATTCTACCAAAACCAGGAAGATATTACTGAGGTCGTGAACCTCCCCAATGACCTATCAACCGATACGAGGGACGAAGTCATGGAATTACGGATAAGAATGCAGCAATGTGAGCAACGCTCGCAAGAAGCTGAACAACTCTCCCGTCAAATGGAACAGCGACTAACTCTAGCCGAAGAAAACGCCAGACAAGCTGGTAGACTAGCAGAGTCAGTCGATCGAGTCATCGCTCTCATACCCCGAATAGGACGACGTCAGAATTAGCACGGAAATCGATAGATAGCCTACCGGGAGGAAGTGTACCCAACTATGTACTTATATTAAACTCTTGTAAGCGGCCGGAAGTAACCATTCCCGGCATGTTTGTAAAACCTCTAATCATGTAATCTTTTGAACTGCGTTTTAATTGATTTTCATTCCTACTACTATGCGTGGTTGATTGGCACGTACGACGTTGTATATTACCCCATAAATATATGTGCATCTATAAATATCATAATCTTTGCGCCAATTCTCATACACATTTTACCTTCTGTTATTAAAGAATCATGCCGCCACGAAGACAAACTTACTCACAAGCCGAAATCGCACAACTGATTGCCCAAGGGGTAGCCGACGCCCTGGCTGCTCAAGAAGCACTCATAAACAGTAACACTAATCCTCCAGGAGGAAGTGAGGATACCGCAAACACCACAACTACAAACAAACCTTGCACCTAAAAGGAATTCTTGAGCTGCAAACCCTTAAACTTCAAGGGCACTGAAGTAGCCATCGGTTTACTGAGATGGTTCGAAAAGATGGAGTCAGTATTCCGTATCTGCAACTGCACCGAGGAGTGCAAAGTTAAATATTCCACCTGCACCCTTGTGGATTGTGCCCTCACTTGGTGGAACACCTATGCCCAAACTGTGGGAATTGATACCGCCTACCAACTCCCGTGGGAGGATTTGAAGAAGATGATGACAGAAGAATACTGTCCCAGAGAAGAGTTACAGCAGCTGGAGGTAGAATTCTGGAACCTCACAGTCAAGGGTGACGACATCACCAGCTACACTACTCGATTTCACCAGTTGGCACTCCTCTGCCCAACCATGGTGGACCCCGAGTACAAACGAATCGAGAGATACATCTGGGGACTTCCAGCTAAGATTCAGGGAATGGTCACCGCCTCAAACCCTGGAACAATTCAGAGTGCCGTCCGTATGGCACACAGTTTAATGGCACAGGTGGTCCGACGTGGGACACCTGCAGGAAAGGATACGGGGTCACGAGCTGGTGACAACAAGAGAAGGTGGGAAGGAAACTCCAATAACAACAACCAACAAAACAAGAGGTCCGATACTGTCAGGGCCTATACCTCAGGGTCTGGGGAGAAGAAGGGGTACACTGGAAGCAAACCCTTCTGCTCAAAATGCAACCGACACCATTAGGGTCCTTGTGGCGCTCCTTGCAACAAATGCAAGCGCTACGGGCACCAAACCAGGGATTGCAGAACCCCCAACCCACACGCCAACACAAACACACCGAGAGCCTGTTTCGAGTGTGGTAACCCGGGATATTTCATAAATGAATGCCCAAAACTGAAGAACAACAACAACAAGAACAACAACAACGCTCGCGGTAGAGCTTTCGTGATGAATTCCGGGGAAACCCGCGAAGACCCTAATGTGATCACGGGTACGTTCCTACTCAACAACTTAACTGCAACTGTCTTATTTGATACTGGTGCTGATAAGAGTTTCATATCCGATGAGTTTAGCCATTTACTCGATATCACGCCCACTGCCTTAGATGCTAAGTACACCGTAGAATTAGCAAACGGCAAACTAATTGAAGCTAACAGTGTAATTCAAAATGTCACTCTAAACCTAGCAAACGAACTCTTTCCCATAGACTTAATTCCCATCGAAATCGGGAGCTTTGATATCATCGTCGGTATGGATTGGTTATCCAGAAACCGCGCCGAAAGCGTCCGCCATGAAAAACTTGTCCGTATTCCTCTCGCCACCGGTGGAACCTTAATCATACAAAGGGAGACCGGGGGATCGAGAGTAAATATCATCTCATGCATGAAAACTCAAAAATATCTGAGGAAAGGATATCAGGCAATCCTGGCACACGTAACCGAGAAGAAGTCGGAGGAGAAGCGACTTGAAGACATGCCCGTAGTACGGAATTTTCCTGAAGTCTTTCCTGAAGACTTGCCCGGCCTTCCACCGCCTCGACAAGTTGAATTTCAAATCGATCTAGTGCCCGGCGCAGCACCCGTGGCACGAGCACCTTACCGCTTAGCCCCTTCCGAACTGCAGGAGTTGTGTACTCAATTGCAGGAACTTCTAGATAAGGGATTCATTCGACCGAGTCCCTCGCCTTGGGGAGCCCCGGTGCTCTTCGTCAAAAAGAAAGATGGATCTTTCCGAATGTGTATCGATTACCGTGAACTGAACAAACTAACTGTAAAGAATCGGTACCCACTCCCTCGAATCGATGACTTATTTGACCAACTTCAGGGATCGAGTGTTTACTCAAAAATCGACCTACGGTTAGGTTATCACCAATTGCGTGTTCAAAACGACGATATCCCGAAAACTGCATTCCGAACTCGCTACGACCACTACGAATTCCAAGTCATGTCATTTGGCTTAACCAACGCACCGGCTGTATTCATGGACCTTATGAATCGAGTGTGCAAACCATATCTAAACAAATTCGTTATCGTATTCATCGACGATATTTTGATCTACTCCCGTAACGAACAAGAACACGCACAACACCTGAAAACCATCCTAGAGCTACTCAGACACGAGGAGTTGTATGCCAAATTCTCCAAGTGCGAATTTTGAATCCGAACTGTTCAATTCCTAGGTCATGTCATCGACAGTCAAGGAATACATGTCGATCCATCCAAGATTGAGGCTATCAAGTGCTGGCAAGCACCTACAACCCCAACCGAAGTACGCCAATTCTTAGGACTCGCTGGGTACTATCGGCGATTCATTGAGAATTTCTCAAAAATAGCCCAACCATTAACCACTTTGACTCAAAAGGAAAAGAAATTCGACTGGACAAACAAACAAGAGTCAGCTTTTCAGCTATTGAAACAGAAACTTTGCAGTGCACCAATCTTGTCCTTACCCGAAGGCAACGATGACTTCGTGGTTTACTGCGACGCCTCACACCAGGGACTTGGTTGTGTGTTAATGCAACGAGAAAAAGTCATTGCCTACGCCTCTCGACAATTAAAAATCCACGAAAAGAATTACACAACTCACGACTTGGAATTAGGAGTTGTAGTTTTCGCGCTTAAAATCTGGAGACACTATCTATACGGTACCAAGTGTACAATCTTCACCTATCATAAAAGTCTCCAACATATCTTCGATCAAAAGGATCTGAACATGAGACAACGCCGATGGGTCGAACTACTTACCTATTACGACTGCGAAATCCGCTATCACCCAGGCAAAGCGAACGTTGTTGCCGATGCCTTGAGTCGAAAAGAACAAACGAAACTACTTCGAGTTCGAGCCCTCGGTATGACCATACATAACACCCTCACCACTCAAATCCACACCGCACAACTTGAGGCACTCAAGGAAGAGAACGTGAAAAACGAAGCATTACGGGCATGGATAAACAATTCGAAATCAAACCTGATGGAGCCCGATACTTCTCTAACAGAATTTAGTTACCGAACTTCGGGAACCTACGAGAATTGGTGATGGATGAAGCTCACAAATCTCGATACTCTATACATCCTGGATTTGAAAAGATCTATCACGACATCAAAGAGTCGTATTGGTGGCCCAACATGAAAGCTGACATAGCTACGTACGTCAGTAAATGCCTCACCTGCTCGAAGGTTAAGGCTGAATACCTGAAACCCTCCGGATTACTACAACAACCGAAAATACCCCAATGGAAATGGGAACAAATTTTCATGGATTTCATCACTAAACTACCGAAAACAACAAGCGGTTGCGACACCATTTGGGTGATTGTCGACCGGCTTACCAAATCCGCTCACTTTCTGGCCATCAAGGAAACTGACAAGATGGAACGTTTGACGCGACTCTATCTAAAAGAGGTCGTGTCAAGACACGACGTGCCCATCTCAATCATCTCTGACAGAGATAGTCGATTTACTTCTCGTTTTTGGCAATCACTACAAAAATCTCTAGGTACACGTCTAGATATGCTACGAGCTATTCAAACACTGGAGGATATGCTACGAGTTTTCGTACAACAATAGTTATCACACCAGCATTAAGGCTGCACCCTTTGAGGCACTTTACGGACGAAAGTGTCGTTCACCTATCTGTTGGACTGAGGTGGAGGACAGTCAACTCACCGGTCCTGAAATCATTCATGAAACAACCGAGAAAATCATAGGTATCCAAAACCGGCTAAAAGCCGCACGTGATCGTCAAAAAAGTTATGCTGACGTGAGACGCAAACACCTCGAATTTCAGATCGGGGACAAAGTACTTTTGAAAGTATCGCCTTGGAAAGGTGTCATTCGTTTTGGTAAACGCGGAAAGTTAAACCCTAGGTACATCGGACCGTTTGAAATTCTGGAAAGAATTGGTCCGGTGGCATATCGACTGCAGCTACCTCAAGAACTCAGTAGCGTGCACAACACTTTTCACCTTTCTAACCTTAAGAAATGCCTGTCTGATGAGACACTTATTATTCCACTCGACGAAATCCAAATCGATGACAAACTTCATTTCGTCGAGGAACCCGTAGAAATCATGGACCGAGAGGTCAAAACGTTTAAAACAGAGTCACATTCCCATCATTAAGGTCCGGTGGAATTCTAGGAGAGGTCCTGAATTCACCTGGGAACGAGAAGATCAGATACGTCAGAAATACCCACACCTCTTCTCGGACCCCACACAGACCACGACCACAAGCTAATTTCGGGACGAAATTCCTCTAACAAGGGAGAATGTGACACCCGGCAAATTAGGCCATCATTTATACCGAAGATAGGTAATTAGTACTTGTAATTAGTGTGAAATAGGACTAATTACGGTAACACTTTGTATATTGTATTATACGCACGTACGTAATTAATTTTAATTACGCGAATTCGATCGGATGGAATCTGACACAATAAATATGGACGTTGGTGAAAAACATTTTTATTAAATAACCTAATTATGATAAATAATTGTTATTTAACTTATATTATTACGACAATATCTAAAACGCTTTACGTTTCGTATAAAACGTATCGTACGCGACGAAAACGCGCAAAACGAAACCGACACCGAACGGAACCTGTCAAATATTTTGAAAAGGTTCAATAATATATTTAAAAACATTTGGTCAAGTTAAATTAACAATTACGTATTAAAATTTAAAACACGAAAACTAAACGTTAACGATTAAAATTTAACACGCGCGATTAACGTTTAACCGACCAAGGGACGCAACACAAGTTTGGGTAGCAAGTATACAAGCCCAAGGCTTATTTGGTCCGGCCCAACTTCGGCCCAGCCCAGGCCCAAACCAGCCCAAGAGCCCATGACCACACATTAACTAAACTACATCTTTTTTTCCTTCATATACTCTCAATCAATCACACCTCACTTTTCTCCACTCTTCCTCCCTTATTCTCTCTACAAATCAGCCCCAAATCCACCACCACCACCATCCTCAACCCCTTCCAAGAGTTCTAGCCATCCCAACCATCATTTACCTCATCACGAAGAAGGAGAAGAAGCAAGGAAACAAAGATCGAGTCATAGCAGCCCATCTCCCTTCATTTCGGCTTCAGATCGACTTTTTCTTGTAAGAATCTCTTCAAAATCTTGTTTACCTTCCTTGGATAATGTTAATATACATGTTAGGTGTTCGTTTGTGCTAACTAAGTCCAAGATCTAAACCGAAAACCAAAGGATAATGCTAAAAACTTTCGGACAAAGCTGTTAACCACCGGATAAAAACTTAACCCGACTTGGATCCATGATATCTAACTCATTTCTTAACCAAATCGAGCGATTCTTGAGTCTAAAATCAAGTTCAATGAGTCTACTTTCGAACCCAAGTGGTTTGGTATTTTTTTGAGGTCGTTTGATATGGAAAAACGATTTTACAAAAGTAGGTGTCCGGACTGTCTTTTTTGACATAAAAGTTAGTCAACTTTGCAAAGGCATATCTTGAGATCTACAAACCCAAATCGACTGAAACCACTTGTAAAGGTTCACATTTTCTGTTACCTTTAAAAGTAGTACTTGCACATTTTTTGAAGATCTGTTTGGTTCCTCGAGATATAGTTGAAACACTTAGCAAAGGTTTAAAAATCGACCTGCTAGACCTCTGTTTGGTTTTGGAGGATTTCGTGAGTTACACTTGACCAGAAATTATGAAAAATTTACTGGAAGTAGTTAAGACATGTATGAACAACTGGTAATTTTCTTGGATTTTATTTGGAAGCTTTGGTTTGTCAAAACGAACCACGAAAAACGTATAAATTTCGGAAAAAGTAAGGGGTGGACTGGTTTAACTTGGAAATTAAAACTACACTTTCGGAATCACTATAAAACGTAGCGACAATTTTCCTAAGCTCTAATAACATATTTAAGGTTTCCCTAAAAGTTTCGGATCAAACCGGGCACATTTGACCAGGTTCAAGAAAACGCAAAATCTTAACAGTCGCTTGTGTCGCAAAATAGCCTCTGTGTCGCCAAAACTAGCGACACAATACCTTGTGTCGCCAACTACTTTCTATGTCGCCAAAACTAGCGACACCATACCTTGTGTCGCCAACTATTTAAATTCACGACCTGCGACACAAATCCCTATGTCGCACAATTATCTGAATTTCACATTCAGCGACACTACCCTTATGTCGCAACACCATTCAGTGACACAACCATTGTGTCGCATAACACAGACTTATTCAAAACATGTTTTCACAAAGTACTGAACACGCATAATCACAAATCGCAACGAGAGTTATATACGACATTACACGCAATACATATACTATGATAAGTATACAAAGAAACAAACATAATAATAGTATCTTCGGGAATTATTATTACAAGACATCACCAACGGGCCATACATATTTTTCTAAACACAAACTATAAACAAACACTTGGACATAACTAGTTGAGTGAACAAGTAGCATAATGATCTTTGGAGACATTCACTCATACATAACCTTGTGCGTTTAGGGCGCCAGAAGGTTACATTTTGGATAAACGTTTATTAACTTAAACGCTCGCTTTCAAGACTCAGGTGAGTCTCATAGCCCCTCTTTTACTGTTTTAACTATTAGGGTGAGAATACATACACAACTTTTCATGAACACGAGTACTGAAAACACATATACGGATTGCATGAGTTTCACTTTCATAATCCACACAAAAGTCCTCTACACATCATAGTTTCGTTAGTATGGATCTTAGCGCGAGTATTAATGAATAGATCTATTTGGGATTGACCATCCCCATCCGGGTTAGAGCGCTAACTGGTCAAACAGACGCATTATTATTTGTTCGTACGGATGTTCTGGATTAGGCATCTGCAGGAGGCAAACTCATATCGGTTAAGCTTCAGACTATGAGCTCATGGCAGTAGTATACATTTTATTTATCGTGGTTTTGCGATACAAACAACATGAAAATCTCGTGGTTCGCATTTATACATTTGATATCTAAACCTATAAACGCACCAACATTATTGTTGACCATTTTAGTATGTGTTCTCAGGTTCACAACAGGAGTAGGTTTACTCCACGATACAATAGCTCGAGTCGCATAATTTACAAACATCGGAGATTTTCCTTGCATTACTATTTTGTAATACTAGTTATGTATTAGAATCTCTAGAACCATTCACGAACTCAGAAATCGATGTAAACAATTGATTTACTAATGTACAATTTATGTATTGTTTTCAAAAGACGCATATAGTGGTTGTTCAATGTAATCTTGTGTGATGATCCATGATTAGTCGCGCCCCGACCCGACTTCCGCTGCACATCAAATTTGGGGGTGCGACACAAATGCAAAGGAAGTGATGGCGTGGAAGGACCGGTTGCCTGAAAGTTTTCAACTGCTGAGGAAGCTATTGGTGTAACATTTGTTCTCGTATCTTCAAACACGTTATGATTCCTTTAAGAGCGATCAGTGGTGTGGGTAGTATATGCGGATCACTGTGACCAACTTTTTCAATCATGGTTTTGCAATCAGTTTCAAGTAGCAACCTAGCAGCGTCGTAAAAAAAACGGCCCTAACTTCACCAGTGTCATCTGCTATTGTGGCTGTGATAGAGTATCTATTAGAACGAAGGTTAGATATACGTGATATGTGATTGTAAAGCATGATGTTGAAGAAGCTGATATAAAATGTACCATACTTACAGGTGTCTTGGTATGATAATTGGTTGATGATCTTCGCATGCGAATGTTGCTCCCCACAGATGTGCATTTTTGCGACATTGGTCACACGCCTTGTCAAACCATCCTTTTTTTTCATCAAAGTTTGTTATCGTTGCTCTACACGTGAACTAAGTACCCCGTAAAAAATGTTAATAACGATGTAGAAGTTAAGGTATGTTGTACACTGACATTCGTGAAGATGATAAAAAGCTAAAAAGAATTGGTCGAGCAGAATATGTGTTATCCATATTATCGAAATGTTGCCTATAGTTGACTGTTCAAGAGCAAGTTATGAAGATTTTAGCACCAAAATTGATACCAACTTACTGTCAACAGAAGTATATCAGGTAAGTAAGAATCCAGTTAGGAGAAACTTTTATACGAATGAAAGTGCGTACCATGTATCGTCTAGGATTTTGAGCTAATAAGTCGCCTAGTGGACATCTGTTTCTGTATTTTTCATTGTCTGCGTCTTCAGATTTCCGATACTCTATTTTCAAAGTTGGAGTGAAGTCTTTTCTCATAACAAACCTGAAATACACGATATTTGTTACTATAAATATGGATGAACATATATGTAAACAGAAAAATAATATTTAATCGGGAGCCATTGCATGTGCCTCTTCGATGTCATGATTGATGTATATATGTGAGGAAGCAGTTCCAGTGAATTGTAGCCCTAAGCCTTTCGTATGAATGGAAAAGTCAAAATGAGAACCCTGATTCGAAGCTGAAAAGTGAGATATTAAATTAATCTAACAAAAAGTGAGGGATGTATCTTAGGCTAAATTTTATATTCAGTGACTTACATTGATGTAATAGCAATAATCAATGGAGGAGGCCAACATTCTGCAGCTTTCTTGTTAAATGAAAGTGCAGTAGTGTCCTAGAAAGCAGCATCAATTATTTTTCCACTGAAAATATATACAACAAATATCATGTAAGTTGTAAATATATAAGAGTAGCCTTATGTGTTGACCTTGTATGACGATAGGAACCTCAAATTTTCAAGTTTGATTTTGATCATAGGAGTTCCTTTAAGTGTTGCCTTATCTTCGACACTCTCTAACTTTCCCAGATAATCTTAAAATACAAAAAAATGCTATACACACACACATATACATATACATATATATATATATACACACACACAATAAGTAATAGGATGCAATAGTAAATATCCATGCCTGTTATGTGGTACAGTTAGAAAAGACAAAGAGTTAGTCGTCAATAAGGTAAATGGTAAATAACAAAGTATAATCAAAAATTGCATTTGCAGTTTTTATTTTAAGACTAACCAGAGGAGTTTCTAATTTATTAAAGAAGCCCGTGATAACGCTACATGTAATTGACCATGACCAAAAATAGGTTTGGGGAGATAAATTCCTATCTTGTTTAGTGATTTTCCTTGACTTTTGTTAATCGTCATGGCATAGCAAAGTCTGATCGGAAACTGCTTTCTTTTTAGTACGAAGGGTAATTCTTTGTCGTTGTAATCTAAGGTGATTCGGGGAATGTAAACTTTGTGGCTGTTAGTGCATATGCGTGTGTTAGTCAGTTGGTCAGAGTATGTATGCGTAAAAATTGTATAAATCTTAGATTTACATAAGTGTAGAATTGCGACACTTGCCTAGTGTCGCATTTGCGACACTAGCCTAGTGTCGCAGGAATCGTCTAGGGCAAGTGTCGCAGGGTCCAGATCATTTGTATATAAATATAGGTTTAGGGTTTCAGTTTAGGGTGGACGAAACCCTGAGAGTTTTGAGCGATTATTGAGTGTTCTTCTGTAAATCTTAAACGTTCTAATCAATATATATCATAAGCTTTTGATAAATTGCGTTTGTGTGTTTCGTTAACGTTCAATTACTTTGTTTACTGATTCCGCACGTATAACTTGTCTCGATTCGATTTGATCCTGACCTAAAGGACCTACAGTGGCCAATCTGGATTCCGGTGAAAATCTTTGCCTCAATGATTGTAGGAAGTAACTGCGTGATAATCATTCTAGTTCCGTTGCAGAGACCAGCAGTTTGACTGATGTTACGTAGTAAGATAACAGGATAACTGACCTTTAATTCAAGTGAATGAATGGGAAGTCCATTGTAGCTGAGATGATTTAGATATTTAGGTGGGTAAAGAATCTCTGAATCGCCCTTATCATTTGCATGTGGAATAAGTGAATCAACACTTAGATAAACTGATGGTTTTCCGGGTAACATATCCAGAATTATTTTATTAATGTCACTCGCAGTTTTATTTTTGGGACAAACAATAGCTCTATCACAGAACATAGATGCTGTTGGATTTTGAAGAATTTCCTTGTTGTATATAAATTGAATCAATTCTGTAAGAACGTTCAAATCATCAGTTATTAAAAACCTCATTGGTATTTGTGACAACCGACACTTAAGCGTATTAAATTACCTTAAGCTTGATTATCACTACTTGTATTTAGTTTGAAATAGGGCTAAGTACAGTAGCGTTTAGTATATATATACACACGCACGTAATTAATTATAATTACGCTAAACGATCTGAAAAATTTCAAAACTATGAATACGGACGTTGGTGAAAACTTTTTCATAAATAACGTAAATCTATTTTATAATTAAATAGTAGTTACTTACATTATATTATTATTATACAATAATATACGAACACTTTACGTTTTATGCAAAACGTACCGTACGCGACGAAAACGCGCGAAACGCGCCCGACAACCGAACGAAACTCGATTATTATTTTAATAACTTAAAATGAAATATTTTAAACAAAACTTCAATCAAAAACTTACGCGATTAAAATCGTAACGAAAAACCTAATTAATAAACGTATAACGTTTAAACGAGCGACGAAACGAACGGATAAACGAGCACCGCACGTAACGTAAACTTGGGGAACAAAATTTAAACAACCCACACCCCTTGTGGGCCCCCCCATGACCGGCCCCCACACCCAACATCCCCACCATGCCATAACACCCCTCGCATACTCTCTTTTCCACACTCAAACACAAACTCACTTTCACACTCTAACATTTTCTCTCAACACTCCCTCTTTCTCCCTTTTGATCTCTACGATTTTTCCAGCCCCCAAGCCCTCCCAAATCACCACCACAAACCACCAAGAGCATCACCATAAACCACCATAGCATCATCTCTTTCGGTTTGCAAGAAAAAGCAAGAAAACGAGCTTTCGACCTTTATTCTTCGTGCTTTCATCAACTTCTTTGTAAGAAACTCTATCCCTCTTTTATATTACTTGAAACACACATATAAACATGTTATAAAGTCCATATAACAAGATTATGTCCAAAAACAAAGTCGAAAATCGTTTTTGAAAACATAAAAACACTAACAGTTTCTGGGCTGAAACTTGGCGCGGCTTCAAGGAAAAAGTTTCGTCCTCAAAACTTAACCAAAATAGACGAAACAAAAGACAAAAATTAATTTTAAAGAGTTAGCTTTCACCTCAAAGTGATTTCATAATTTTTCGACACCGTTTGATACCCGAAAATAATTTTACAAAAATGTATCGCCAAACTGTTACGAGTGACAGGTTTTTGACTCAAATTCTCGAGTCCATAAATCGAGAAATAAACCTCCAAATGACTTGAAACTACCGCCAAATTCTCACAAATTTTGTTAGGTACAAATGTCGTTTAGATAACTTTCTTCGAAAATGGGTAGATTTTGCTCAGTAATTCGATCTTTGAACATGTGTCCAGATTGGTCGATTTTGGACCTCAGAGGATAGATGGAATTATTAAAAATAATTAGACTTTCTCAAAAATTCCAAAAAAAATTACTGAAAATAACTAAGACATAGTAGAGTAACCATGAATTTTTTTGAAATTTAATTCGGACATTTACTTAGCTAAATCGCGTGGACAAAATGTATGATTATTCTGGAAAACGTGCAAAGTGAGATTTGAGAGTTGACTTTTTGACCGCGAACTGAGACTTGCGAATTGACTTTTTGACCTGCGAACTGAGACTTGCGAATTGACTTTTTGACCTGCGAACTGAGACTTGCGAGTTGACTTTTGACCTGCGTACTGAGACTCGCGAGTTGACTGTTTGACCT
The DNA here is from genome assembly GCA_963930675.1 of Gnaphalium uliginosum. Taxonomy (NCBI): domain Eukaryota; kingdom Viridiplantae; phylum Streptophyta; class Magnoliopsida; order Asterales; family Asteraceae; genus Gnaphalium; species Gnaphalium uliginosum. The sequence continues at coordinate 33,746,209 of OZ005680.1, read as the reverse complement.
GCGAACTGAGACTTACGAGTTGACTTTAGACCTGCAAGTTGACCATCTGACTTGCGTTTTGAGACTGTACAAACTGACCAACGAGCATCGATATCCCGTAACGACAACTATACTTGATACGATATAACTTACACATATAATACATATACTGTTATAAGTATACAATAAAACAAACATAATAATAATGTCTTTAAGAATTATTATTACAAAACGTCACCAACGGGCCGTACATATTTTCTAAACACAAACGATAAACAAACTTTGGACATAACTAGTTGAATGGACAACTAGTACAAGTAGACATTAACCCTCCACTTGCATACATAAGTGGACATTAACCCCCAATTACCTACAATCTTATGCGTTTAGGGCGCTAGAAGGTTGCATTTGGGACACGAACACCCACTAATTGCTATATTTGCTTACAAGACTCAGGTGAATCTCATAGCCCCACTTTTACTTTTACTGTTTTACTTACTTTGGGGTGAGAATACACTGCTCTGTTTTTATGAACACAAGTACTATGAAAACACTTATACGGATTGCATGGGTAAACTAAACCAAACTATGACGGTCTCCAACAAATATCATAGCCCGTTAATACTAAGCGCGAACATTATGGATAGATCTATCGGGAACTGACAGTCCGCCGTCCGGGGTTAGTCGCTCTAACTACTATACGGACGCATAATAATTCGTATTTCGAGTGTACTGGTTTATAGACTTAACTGGAGACACCAACTACGGTTAAGCTTCGGAACTATGAGCCCATGGCAATAGTATACTATGATTTACTTTGGCATTCGTGCTACTACGATAACTCTGAAATCTTGTGGTTCATACTATGATTTTAACTACGTAAACCTATGAGCTCACCAACATTATTGTTGACCTTTTAGCGTGTATTTCTCAGGTACTCGGCAACAGTAGGGTTGCCCATAGGATTGCTTGCTCGAGTCGCATGCATATTACGTATATGAAGATTTTCTTACATTATTTTTGTATAATCGTTATGTACTAGAATCTTCAGGATTTCATCCCACGAACTCGAGACTGATGTAAACCTTAATTATATCAATGTAACTACTTTTGTACTATTTTCAAAACGTCTCATATAGAGTCGTTTGCTTTACCTTTGTGCAATGATTACTGGATTAGTCGCGCCCCGACCCGACTTCCGCTACACTGTTAATTTGGTGGTGCGACAGTATCTCAACCCATTTTGTATCGGTTGAATCATCTGGGTCATCTACACCGATGTGACCGTCACCTATCTGTAATAACCATGATGAGAAATCTTCAATGTCATGTTTTTCTGCCAGCGTAATATCGGGTCGAAGAGGTCTCATATTCTGAGACAATTTGCATATTCAGAAATGTTTCCATAACGATGATTCAACAATAGACGATGCTATGATGTCCATCTTTAATCCTTTGGGCTTTATTGGCAAAGTTTGCCTGAAGTCCCCACCAAGAAGTACTGACTTACCACCAAAATGTCTGTTCGGCTCATCAAGTATATCTCTAAGCGTCTTATTTAATGCCTCAAAACAATTCCTATCATTCATAGGTGCCTCATCCCAAACGACCAGTTCAAGGAGCAAGCGGGCTAGTTGTGTGTTCTTCCTGAGGATGCGATGTTCTTCCTGAGGGCAGGAGTAGGAATGCAATTCCAGAAGACGCAACAGCTAGCACAATTTTCTCAACTGCTCATAACGCTAAAATGATGGTTTTCCATAGAAACGTTTTGCCAGTACCTCCATGCCCGTACACAAATATAAGTTGCTGTCTATTTTCCAAAGATGCCAGCATAACAGAGTCATAAACTAGTCGTTGCTCGCTATTCAATTTGGATTCTAAAACGCTATGCTCCTCTGTAAGTGCAAGAGTGTCGTAACTTTTTTCTTCCACCAGTAATCCATTTTTCAACTGTTCGAGTAGCCGTGGTGGAGGCATAGGTATACCGTAGTCACTAACTGATGAAAAATTGGAGTTAGAATTCAGCAAGATTTCTAATTCATATAAGATGTGCTCCTGCAATCGTTGATCAGTTAGATGTAAGTTGACAACCTGTGACTCAACAGCAGCTCTTAGGTGTATATCATCACTCATGCGACGCCATTGTTGTGTCCACAACGCAACATGATTTGAGATTTCACAAAAAAGAAGTATGTGAGCGAATAAAGATCTTAGTTCTATAGCATATGCCAAAACTGAGGCCTCATCGAAAGCATACGTCCACTCTTTGTCGTCACCAACCAATCCCAAATCCTCACATGCTGAACGATATGTGGAAAATACGACCCCACCAACTGTTCTAATATCAGCAAATGTCCGACATCCTATTTGGTGACCTAAAAGCATCCTTAAATAATATACCTCACCACATGTCGGATGAATATAGATTAGTCTTCCTATAGTAGGTGTTCTTTTTGTAACCCTATAGATCCAATCCTTTCCCTAAACATCTCATTTATATTCTTTCAGATAATCAACATAGGTAAGATGGCGGCCCATATGATCAATTTGGTACTGTGTAACCACTGTTTTAATGTTGTTCTTTTTGTGCCTGGATTGTTGATGATATTTTGCAAGGATTGATTATCTTTAAATGTTATTAAGTGCATGTTCTCCAAGCAGCCTCGTGAGGGCAGATGAATCTGGCATCAACAAAGTTTTGAATCTCGTTAATTTCCTTCATTTTACTAACAAATAAATCAGGAGAGTCATTGAGAGATCTAGTAATTGTTGTTCTAATACGATCAGCTCCTTTAGAGATGTATTTAAACAAATACTTGATCATCATACTCCAACCGCTATACTCTACATTGATATGAGCTTGAAAAACCAAAGATAGATCTTTGTTGTACGGTACAACATACGAATTATCTAAGTTGACGTCTTTTTTAATTGTGAAGCGGCCATCATCTCTTCTTCTATAGTAAACGTAACCATTTTTATCAAATCGTGTAACCTCTTCATACTGCCTCGGGAAATGTTTCGATCAGGTTCTGTTAACCATGCGCGGTGCATATTTTTTGGCAAGGCCGCATGGTCCGTGCATCATAAGTCCAGTTACGATTTTGTGAAGTTAAGGATCTTTCTGTGGATCAGGGATTTTAGCTGATATAAATTGATCAATCTGTTATGGTGTATTGATCTTATATGAAGATGTCACCTATAATAGTGTATGACAATGAGGAAGGCCTCTTTTCTAGAACTCGATAGTATACAAATCTGCACATGAAAGAAATATCATTATTGGGTGAAAGGAAATGAAGTACTAAGCCTCTGAAAAAAATAGATTAAAAAAATTGAGAGAAATAAATAATTAAAGTACCTGCTACAACTTCACCAAATGGCTTTTTAGTTCTTAGGTAGGCAATGAAATCTTGAACTTTCATATGAAATACACTAGCAATAATATAAGCCCAATCTTGGTTGAACGTAATCTAATCTATTCTGTTCAATACTTATATACGCATTAACTTAATATTGTTGAAACAATCTGCCTCCTTTAAGTAGCAATGTGTCTATATTTGAACGATCATGGATTTGGTAGCTGTAGAACATATTCATGATAAGTTGCCTATTTTTTCTGGATGCATTACTTGCTAAAGTAAGCTCAGTTGACCAACCAAGCTCGCCAAAGATGAACAACAACGGAAATTGCAATGACATATATAAATGATGCAATTTATTGATTCTTTGGGGCAGTGTATCTTTTGTGTGAATTACTTTGTCAAAATCATTTTGACTTTTAGGGCCACTGTCATAAACAATTGCTCCAAGTGTTCCTGAGGTAGGAGCATCATAACGTTGCCGATTTCCAGTGTTGTATAACCTTATGCTAAATTCTGGAGGTTGTTGAGCATGACACATGTCTCGAGCAGTTCTAAATATTTTGACTAATTCATTGTATTTATCGAGCACCTGAATTAGAGTCTCAACGATTTCAGGTTTCAAATCCCCAGGTTCATCTCTAATAAAATGCCGAAGTTTGTTGCAAACCTCATTTTGAGTATCATAGATATACATTTGGAGAAATCTTGGATTCTGATCTGACGGGGGACATAACGATCCCATTCAGTGAGAAATCTGACCTTCAACTTTGAATATGTAAGGAGCAGAACCATCATTCACGGAATTATCTACCCGGGCTCCGAAAGAGGTCATTGCAAACATCAAATTATAGGCGCGTATATTACTGTTCATGTCATCCTAAATTGTTATTATTTATAATGTACACACCTTAAAAAACAAAAAATAAAAATAAAATAAAAAATTAAAATAAAATAAAAAATGAAGTACGGCATTTTTCGCAATGCGAACCAAATTTGGTCGTCAATCTCAATCTCAAATTCTTTTAAAGTGTTTTTTATATCCTCAACTTAAATGAAGTTGATAGTTTTATAAAAGTATTTACTTAATTATATGCGATAAGCTAACGTTCACATTTAAGTATCGATGTCATAACGTACACATTTCGTTCTTTATCATTTTTTTTCTCTTGACTCATAAAAAAAAAAATGATATTGATAATGTGATACGTCTTATTTTTTTAATAAAAAAAAACAAGTTATATGAAAAGTCTAACAATTATTAAACATCAAGTATTAGCACTTTGTTGTAATTAAATTATTAAAATTAATAAGTTATATATTTTTATTATCGCTTCTATCTATCTATCTATATATATAATAATTTAAATTTGACCTAGTTATAGATTCTTCAGGTTGGCTGGACATCATATCACTTGGAATTATATAAAAAATTGTTACGTTCAGTTTGGTTTGTAGGTATTGAATAAACCTTGTGATTATTTCGTTGGTCTCATTTTAATTTTTTAGAAAGAAAAATACCGATACACACTTGTCGCGAATATATACAATTGTTTTAACGTCAAAATTTGAACTCTCAACATAGTAATTAGAAGGCCGGTCACCGCAATACCTCTATACAAGTGTCCTTTGATGCATAGTATCATTTTAAGTAAAATGCTTGAGAAGAACTTAAGTATCTAAAGTTTATAATTTTAAATTGATATCACTTGGAAGTGTTTGAAATCATTAAAGTATATTATTTTGTTAAATGAGCACTAAAACTTTTTTGTGGTATGATAACTAATATGTAAGGGTACTTACGTAGCAAAAGTAGTCGTTTACTTTTGATGCAAGGAACTTAGCTCACATAATTATGGAGATGCATGCATTTTGGAAAGTGATTAATGTTGTTATCAGTTCTTTGCAAGAAATAAACCCTGTTTTTCAAAACTAAATTTACCATTTACTTGACTAACTATCAATTATCATTTCCCATTTAGGGTTTTGCCTATTTTCTTGGAATTTAGCTATATATACAATGTGTTTTATAACATCTAATTTTACAAGTTTTTCTAACTTATAATGACATACGTTTTTAATCATCTAACCAAAATTTGTTGTTTTGCGTGTTTCGTCCCTGCCAACAGTCTTTTCGCTGTTGTCCGGAACGGACACGTAGAGCTCACGAAACCATCGACTAAGTGAAGATAAGTCTTTAGATCGTGACACGTGGCAAAATCACTTTTTGTAAGGTATGGTGATGCTTCGCTACTAAGTCGAAGCTCTTTGCCAACATCGGCATATCTAAACCATTCGGTATCATCGACACGTTTTTGTAGCCATCCCGGTAACCCCGATACACGAACTATATTTTTTTTAGTTACGTCGTTGCTATCGTCGACCAAGAATCCAGGGACTTTCGTGATCACGTCCGTTGAGTTCACAATTCGAAGGACTCGTGTACCGTTACTTTCAAGTTGTGATCTGAAGTTATTGTTTCCAACACGTGGTCCGCCAAATGAAACAACTGTCACCATTGGTGATTTCTCAAATGTCGAGGTTATGTCATAGGCTGTGAGAGTGGCTAGGGCTGCACCAAGGCTATGTCCTGTGATCGTTACGCTAAGTGGCTCGTCGCCATAAGTCTCGATAATTCTTGATATCTCTTCCCTAACCATATCTCGTAAACTCGGACACGTCGTTGTTGCTGACGTGTACATACTCAAAAACCCTTTTTGCACCATTGCTTTTTTCTTTTCAGGTGCCACATCATTAGGCAATGATGTCAACATAGCACGTAGATTCTCAATCCATTCGAGACAAGTGGCAGTTCCTCTAAATGCAATCACCACATCTCTTCGGCCCAATCGAGCGATCTCCTCGTCATCATTACAAACTGCCACATAACCAATCCAGCTGGAGTTCACCGATGTCCAGCTTGGTACTCTATCGACCCAAACTGGCAGCTGAACTCCACAAGTGGCACGTAAATTTTTAGTCACCTTATATCCACTTCCCCCTAACCCACATCTATCCAACATCGAGTTTTTCGAGTACTTACAATTTCCATAATCCGGTGATGACGTGTCAAACTCGAAACACCGGTACGCTGCTTCAACGAAATCGCCATACCGAAGTATCTCGTGCCGTAAACCATCATCTAAAGGATCAAGCAACCCTTCCCAATTCTTTATCCCTTGATATTCCCTCCATTTTTGACCTAATTTCGCCACATGGCTAGCAACCCGAGCCTGACCCGAATCACTATTCCAAGAACTTTTGACACTTAACTGTCGGGTTCGGGTCTGAAAATTCGTACTAGTTGAACAGTTTGAGAATTCAGACACATGAGTTGATGGCCTAGCTAAACTGCATGGTTTAACCATGCCCATCACACCCTTCATGACTCTTTATTTGTATGTATATTTGGATTTTTATTGGGATTTATATTTGGATTTTGCAAGATGACACACACTTTGTTTGGATGTAAAAGTTGCGTTTTATAGGTGCAAAAAGATGGAAAAATATTGTGAAAAGAGAATAACGGAGGACGGTGCAACGAAGGTTAGTTGAGTATGTGTGAGCTTGTGTGCGTTTTTTTTCTTGGAGTATTTTCATATATTCATGATTTTGACAAATTTAGTTGAAGATTGTTGACCGGGACCCACAGAATAAATATTAAACAAACTTTAGAACTTGTGGCTCCGACCATGTATTTCTATGCATGTATCACACATGCACGTGAGGCTCACAAGCCGCGTTAAATTTATAAAGTGAAAATTATGGTTTATATATTACTCGTATTATTTAACAAAACATGTTTTAAGTCTATGAGTTTGTGGATGAGAATACGCATAAATTAGGGGTGTCCTTCGAGAGAGTGATTTTGTTAATCATGTAAACAAAATTGGGTTCATAGAAAACCAATTATTTATTACTCTTTTAACTTGTCATATGGAAAGAAAAAAAATCCCCGTTGTATACATTTATAATTGTGCGTCATCATGCTACTAGGAAAGTGTACAATTTATTATTTAGAATTATCTTATAAATAAGTGTGTATAATCAACATTTAAAAAATTATACATTGTTTGTTCCTTACTTTTGCACGTACTTTTATGTATCAATTTTAAGAAAAAAATATATTTTAAGAGTAAATTGGTATAATTAATATATTAATTTTGTAAGTAAATATTTATTTTTAAAAATTTTAAAAATTAAAAATTACATTGTATGTCTTTGCTTTTTGCACAAACTTTCGGGGATCAATTTTGAAAAAGTTTATCACTATACCATTTTGTAGTCGGTTTCTGACCACACTTATCTATTACTCGTAGTTACTTAACTACTAATATTTGTAATACTTTCTCATTTTTTGGTTCTAATTTTCATATCTCAAAACTTTATAAGCCGTTGTTACTCTACTACTCTTCTAGTACGTTTTTAATGTTGTACTTCATTTGTTTCAAAATTATATTCCACATTTCCGTTTCTGTTTTTCTAATTTAATTGTCTATTTTCATAAATAGATACCTATAATTATTTGAATTTACTTGATTACCTTAATGTATATATATATGACATAAGTTTGTAAAAATTAAGGGTAAATTGTCATATTACCAAAAAGTAAATTGTAATTATTATATTTTTTTTAAATTGGATGTCTTTTTTCTTCCTCTGAACGATAATTTTGAGATGAATAGAGTATATAAATGTAGATGTTCATGTTATAGAACTTACTAGAAGTATATCACGTGACAACTAATTTTTTAGATGAAAGTTGGGTACTTGTTGTCTGAAAAATCTCAAATTATCTATATAAAATTTTTTCATGCCCCCTCGATAAAATTATTCTTGTTCCTCCCTACTTATTTAACAATTACATAGAATTTCACATAAATTTTTAAAACACATCTTCTTACAAGTAAGTGTTTAACTTTAGCTATGTGGTATTAAATTGGGTTTATGACTACTGTTAGAAAGTGATTTGAATTTAAGGTTTCCTTGATAAATTTGATTTTATATAGATGTTAGTTTTGGTATTTGAGTCGGTTTATAATATATTAAATTAGGATTAGTATTTTATGTTTGAGTCGAATCTGAATTAGTCATAGATCGGTTAGTTTAGTCTATAAATAGACATTAGTAGCTTTGAAATTATCTGTTCATTTGAATTTGATTTGTTATTCGTTTGAATTTGATTTGTTATTTGAATAGAAGTAAGACGTGTTTCGACAACAACTTCTTTACTTTGTGTACGTGTATGTGTAAGCGGGAATCGTTTTAGAAAATACATGCTCATACATAAACAAATTACTTTAAAGCATTGCTTAAAATGCTTATTGACTTTTGTTGTGTGTACGTGTCGCTGTGAATACGACTATATATTTATTCAATGATAAAATAAAATTTTGGATTGATGTAAATGATGAACTCCTTCCTCTATGTTTTTTTTTCCTTTTAAGTGTGCTCTTAATTTATTCGGAATTTAATTATCTTGGTAAAACTGTTATAATAAAATGATTATTTGTTTTATTTTTTTTTGTTTTTGGCCACTAAAACTAAATAAAATGGTTAGATCATATAGAATTTTTAACAAATGGTATGCAAAAGCGATGGTTGTAAAGTTTGTTGTATTTTCGGATGGCATTTCCGAGTTGACATAGGTTTACACCAAGTATCAATTCTTACTCCATATATCTTTGCCCAAATACTAGATGAGTTGTCGCGAGAGATACATGATAATATTCTATGGTGTTTGATATTTGCTGATGACATTGTGTTAGTTTCGGAAACAAAGGATGGGTTAAACAACATGCTGGAACAGCGGAGGGGGACTTTAGAAAATAAAGGTCTGCGGATCAGCAGAGAGAAATTAGAGTACCCATGTTGTGACTTCTGAAGGAACGAGGATGATCAGAATTACGAAGTAGAAGTTAGTACTGGAGATCATATTTTACAACCGAAGGAGTCATTCAAATATCTTGGCTCGGTTTTACACAAAACAGGGAGGATAGATGACGACGTTACACATCGTATACAAGTAGGATGGTAGAAGTGGAGGGCAGCTACAAGAGTATTGTGCGACAAAAAAGTCTCGTTAAAGTTGAAAGGAAAATTCTATAGGGTGACAATTAGGCCAGCTATACTATATGGGTCAGAGTCTTGGCCGATGACTAAGACTCAATCAGATAGAATGGAAGTGGCAGAAAAGAGCATGATTAGGTGGACATGTGGTAAAACCATGTTTGACATGCTTGTTGGGAAAAACAATGATCAAACCAAAGTTATAAATCTGAGGAGTCAAAATCTAACTCAGTTGCATTCGGGAAAAACTTAGTGATTTCCTGAGTCTGTGTTTCTGAGTCTGTGCTTCACAGACTGAAGAATTCTCACAGACTGAAACTCGTGCTCTATTTGAAGACTTATGAATTCATCATCTGAAAAATGAAGATTGAAGACAAAAGGCTTCACAGACTGAAGATCACAGACTGATGATCACAGATTGAAGATCACAGACTGATGAGCATGGACTGAAGAGCACAGATTGAAGAACAAAAGTACAATCGTACAAAAGAAGTTTTTCGTTCCCTAGGCTACGGTACAACTGAAAAGATGTTTGAGTAAGGTCAAACATTGGAGAAAGGTTTTCTTCTCAGCAAAGAAACCTTTTACCTTTTGCTTTTTCAATTTCCAAGAAAAGCAAAAAGGAAAGAGTGCAAAGTTGCCCAAGATGTACCTGTTATCCCTTGGACAACTAACTGAGCTAGTTAATATAGAGTTGATACTCAACTCTATAAATAGCAGCTTAAAAGCACCACAAAGAAGCATCCAAGAAAAATAGTGTACAAGACCTTTAAGCTTAGGCTAAAAGCATTACCACACTTACTGTTAAGTTTGTAGTGATAATTGTATCATAGTATACTACTTGGATCGTATTCAAACAATCTGTGTGTGTTTGAATACTCTGTCTTCCTTGTAAGACAAACCATTTATTGTGAATAAAACTTTAATTCATATTATATTATGTGCTTTAATTAATCTTGTTTTCCGCCTTAATTAATTAACCTGTTTGATATAACTTAGATATAAACTAATATATTAAATACTTGTTATTTAATATGTAGCTAAGTTTTGGGACCTTTAAGACTTAAGGATGGGTTAAACAACATGCTGGAACAGTGGAGGGGGACTTTAGAAAATAAAGGTCTGCGGATCAGCAGAGAGAAATTAGAGTACCCATGTTGTGACTTCTGAAGGAACGAGGATGATCAGAATTACGAAGTAGAAATTAGTATTGGAGATCATATTTTACAACCGAAGGAGTCATTCAAATATCTTGGCTCGGTTTTACACAAAACAGGGAGGATAGATGACGACGTCACACATCGTATACAAGTAGGATGGTAGAAGTGGAGGGCAGCTACAAGAGTATTGTGCGACAAAAAAGTCTCGTTAAAGTTGAAAGGAAAATTCTATAGGGTGACAATTAGGCCAGCTATACTATATGGGTCAGAGTCTTGGCCGATGACTAAGACTCAATCAGATAGAATGGAATTGGCAGAAAAGAGCATGATTAGGTGGACATGTGGTAAAACCATGTTTGACATGCTATCAAATGGAGTTTTTAGAACGGATCTGGAAGTCGCAACTATCATCAAAACTTTAAGAGTAGAAAGACTAAGATGGTTTGGACATGTGATGAGGAGACCACAAACAGCGTCCGTTAGGAGAGTAGAAAGACTAAGATGGTTTGGACATGTGATGAGAAGACCACAAACAGCGTCCGTTAGGAGAGTAGAAAACTTAGATGTTGTCGGAGTTAGGAAAAGGGGTAGACTAAAACTGAGCTAGGAGAATAGATTACAACTAGACATGACAGAGCTTCTCTTGTTTGAGGACATGATCTTAGATAGGAATAGTTGGAGAAAAAGAATTCGGATCGATGAAGTCGGCATTTAGTCGGAGTTTCATCTAATATTACTTCATATACACAAAGGAGCATAATCAAAAATTGAAGTGATATTATTGAAGAACAAATCAAAACTTAGTATACAAAGTCATAAAAAATTATATATATATATATATATAAAAATAGTACTTTTAAACATTAATAGACATGAGATATATAAAAAAAATAAAATTAAGTAACAAACAAATAAATATAACTAATTAATAGTAATATACAAAACAAATAGTTAAGTAAATACATCATACATACATATACATCTCAATACATATAAACATTCATTTGCCGGAGGTATTTTCGGAAGCAGTCTCTCTACCCCAGAGTAGAGGTACGACTGTCTACATCTTACTTTTCCATAACCTACTCTTTGCGAAATTGGGCATTGTTGTTGTTGTTGTAATAAATGCTAAAAATTGTGTGTATTATTTAATATATTTCAACCATTCTTAAGGTCGCTTAGTGTTAAAACGTTATGATGTCTTTATTATAGGTATGTGTTCAAACTTCTACAAGTAAACATTTTTGGGGTGATCAAAAAAAGCGTCAGAAATAGTCACGAGAATATCCTAGTTGCGTCATGTACTTCCGAGTAAGTAAATATTAGTTCTTCTCAGATAACATGAATAGGAAAAATCTAATCAGTTTACATGAGTTTGTCCATAATTTTTAGTTTTACTGACTTCCTGTTTTGATATATTTTTATGTAGTGTGTATAATTTTAATTTTAACAACGACAAACTAATACTGCTAAGAATAAGTTGAGAGGTGTGTTCCTATTCCCATAATCATATACATATGGCGCATTTGATAAAAAAAAAATGTAGCTGAAACTGACAACCGTGGCTGAATGATAGATAAGTAAAGGCCAATATATTTAGATATGAGTTTGCTATCGAAATTTCTTAAAGTTGCAATTAACAAATAACACATTTTAACTATAAATAACAATAATTTCAAACATCAAAATCATTTCCCAATCTATTTCGTAAGGAATTGATTGTAAAAGAGCAAGTCTTAATGTCATATTTATAACAGATGTTACATATATTACACGAAGATGAAGATTGTTTGTATATTTGAGTGAATATATGGCACAAAAACATGGCACAAACTCGTCGTTCCGTTTATATTTCCTAGATCATTAGGTTCTTAGATCAGCAATTCTAAATGGTAACTTTTTAGATGAAAAAGAAAAGACAAAAATTAAAAACAAATCTTCTCAAAACAGAGAACATTCTCCTCAGCAATCAAAAAGGAACAGTGATAGAAAGTGAAGGTGAAAGTGAAACAGAGTAACCAACCAATAATGGAATTGATTTTGATTGATAGTGATAATAGAAAGTGACAGCCAAAACAAACTAAAGATTCTAAAATCAGCCAAAACAAATCGATCGTTTCATTTTCTTGTTTAAATTATTTTCTGTTGATTGCTTTATAACATTTATGTTCCATTAATTATGATCTTGATATATCGGGGATGAAATTTAACCGATCTCACTTTATAACAAATTAAATTGATAGAAAATGAGTGTGAATCTGTATAGTAAAATTTTAAGTTTTATAAGGAATACAAATACAAAAATTTCCTAAATGAAGGTACATTACAAAGATCACAAGACAGAAGAAAGTAAAAAATATTGACCTATGAATTTATGTGGTGAATTCAGAGTCGTTTTTTGAGGTGAATGAGGTAGTTGTATGTTTAGGACTTTCGGATTGTAGGGGCCTCAACATATATGTTATGTATATGTGTATGTATCTTTAACCCTTATAAAAGGTTTGTATCTTTCTCCTAACAAACTTACATTTTAATTATTGAAATTGACCATTTTACCCCTCTTATTCACTTAAACTTTGCATTAATATTTGACATCATAAAACATAAAATTAATAATAAGTCAAATCATAAAACGAATAATTTATATATATAAGTCAATTCTGTATGTGTAAACTGATTCTCTCCCTAATTACACAATCACAAGTTCAAAACAAGTAAAAATGATATCAATTACCTATTCTTAGTACTACAAAATCAATTTAAATTACAGAGTATATGTATTAGTTTTTAACAACAACTCACCATGAAAAAAAATTCAATTTTAATAAATAGAGTGTCACGATGCCAAGACTCATGCTTAAATCAAACAAAAACAATAACCAATAAATAGGTAAATCAATCCCGATTTTAATAGATTAACTCAAACATAGTGTTAATTATCTGATCATAACATATACTTCAAACTCACAATATTAAAAATATCTATTTCAAACACTTACGACACTCACCGTCTCAATGTAAATCGAAAGCTTACAATTAACATAGTTTAAACAATATCTCAACATTTTAATATGAATACAATATGTTGTCGTTCAAATGTAAGTATAAAACAAGCTTTATAATCAATCACCGTAAATTAAAAGAATACGTTCTAGTTGTTTGAAATTTAATTCTTATAATTAGATATATTGTCTCCTTTCAACAATCAATAATATTGTGTCTAGGGCCTCTGCAAACTTAAATACGAACTTGGGTGATTATGCGTGTGTTTAGTTGCGGGATTCTTGAAGATTCTAGGGGCTTGACCGGAGTTCTAGTTTTTAGAGTTCAAACTCCTATAAAAAAATAAAATTTGTTTGGCAATCAAATTCAAATGGGACTTATTGAAAAAAGGAAGTTTTTCTTAAAATAGAAAATTATTCAAGTAGTTTTTAGAATATCCGAGGGGCTTCTCCAACTTCAGTTATAAGTTCCAAGCTACCAGTAATTGCTACAATTACTGATTACCAAACACACCCTATATCTTAGCAACATGTTAGGTTTAGTCGATGATCAAATTAGAAATAAGGTTACGTTAATTTAATGTTAATAATGAAGTTTTATACGTGGTATATATTTGGATAACATGAAATCTACAATCAGGTACTAATATATTTTGTACATCGTATTAAACTATGCACGACATTTGACTATAAACTCCTTGTTGTTTGAATTTTTGAAATGCTTTACCAACCCCCTTTGTATTGTTGATTGGTATCCCTCTAAAATATATAGAGAGATAATATTTTTGGCGTCAAGTACCTTGACAACCATGTGATTTAGTGCCAAAGTTTTTTAAATCTTTCTTCCAAGTAATTCCGATATGACTTTTCATACTTATTTCCCAAGTAAGTAATTTTCAAATAATCCAATTGTACAAGCAATTTAAATATATTATGATTATTTCATTCTAATCCTACTTTAATTGATGTCTAGATTAGAATTAGATAGAATAGAATCCAAATTCCAACTTGTTTGGTGAGTGATCCTGGAAATAACATACAAAAAGTTTTGATTCCTCGTCTTCGTTTATTTTAGGAAACTACGTACGTTGCAAATATGCAAGTATTTGAATACGGAGTACATTTTGGTGCAAATTATGAACACGCTAAACGATTTAATGATCATATACGGAGTATTTATCTGTGAATCGTGTATGGAATTTCCTTTACAAACTATTCTGACCCTTAATTCGTCTGAGTTGCACGAGATTCGGCCTATGATAATTTAAGAGAATCTTCAAAGTTTTTGGCAACAAATCCCTGAATGTGTAGGTTTGTGTGTTACAGAAATGTTTTTGTAATATACCAGTTTATTCAAAATTGTTTTTTCTGGGATCTGCCAATGGACCTTGCTAGACCTCTAAAGGGGCGCGACCCCCTTGATTACCGCAATCTTAGTTGAGCACAGACTGTAGTAACTTAGTCAAGTATACAATTTGCATCATTTAACTCGTGTCTACTAATCCACCAATTCACTATATATATATATAACACGTTTTAATTTGTAAAGGGTTAATTGCCTATAAATGTATACAACTAATAATGAATTAAATTATATATGTGTAGTCAACTAAAGTCGTTTTTACCGTTGTAATAAACTTTCATATGTTACTATTGTGCATACTACATACATATAGACATACATACATATATACATATGTAGAATTTGGCATTGAGTAGTCACTCCAATTCTAAGGACGACCCTTATGGAAAATACCCGGAAATAGGAAAGTGAACGCCCAAAAGTGCATATTTTTCCTTTTGATTAAATTAATAGCAAAGTAAGAAGAAAGTATTCGAGGATCTTGTGTTTTTGTGTATCAACTCATCGCAAAAGAAGAATCAATTATGAGAAGAATTTGTGTTATACATGAATTTCGTCTAAACTTTTCCACGTCGTACTTGATTCAGATTCACCACGTCGGTTTTATATAGCCTATGCGCTTTTCTCTTTATGGTATAACTAACTTATCCTATTCGATATCACTATATATCCTAAAATACATCCGATTCTGATTCCAAATTACAAGATGGAATTGGGAACTTGGAATTGAGGATTATAAAAAACTCCATGTTGCTCGACATTATAGTATTATAAACCGAAAGACTCGATTAGAAAAATGTATGTTGCTCAACTTTGTTGTCCTACACCGAAAGTCATATAAATACTTCCTAACGAATTTAAGGTTAATTAGACGTTTATTTGATGCCAAATTGATTCCAATTAAGTTCGAGTTAACCTTTATTATACGTAGTCATCACGATCTCATGTCTTTTTCAGCTTAGATTTTACTTTTTATATACTAACTGCAGATAGTTAATTAAGTTCCTTGATCGAGTTTTCTTTAAAAGGCGGCGAAATATGATACAAGAAAAGTAATGAGATAACGAGGTAGATTAGATTATCCTCGTATATGTCGTTATCTAGTGATCAAAGAAACCTGTTAAATGTAATCTAAATCATAAGTATGATTAACATGCTGATAATTATGCCTTTTTAGGTAATCATATGCCCACCTTTATTACTTATCCAAACTTACGTACTCTAAATGTCAAGCATACGATTTCAACTTTTTGATACCGGTGTACATTAAACAAAACACTATAATAAGATTACCAACACATTACAAATACAACTTTGAAAATGTTGCAACTTAGGGCGGAGACAGGGTGGGAGCAACGTAAGCAGTCGCTCCCACAAAAATTTCAAATTACGTAAAAGAAATTTTTTTAAGTAATATTAGACATTTTGAAAATTTCACCCCCACAAAACTATAAGAAGAATAAAAATAAGTTTTTTTTCGCTCTCTTCATTTGAATTTTCTAGTTCCGCCTTTATACTTTCTTGCCGGAAATCTTTCAAGATGACTTTATTAATGAAGTTAATTATGATCCTGAAATCAAAACACCAAAAAGAGTATTTGTTATCCGTTTCTTCCCAAGTCGATTAATTTTTTATTTTCTCATAATTTCATAAACTCGAAACACCATACATTGCTAATCACTAGCGGATCCAAACATGCAATTTTTTGGGTTATAATAAACAATTAATAACAATCTGATTAAGACATATAACCAGGTTAACATATAACAATAGTGTCAAATGCGCCTGTATCGAACTAAGGTCTGATATTTGTAGTGTGTAACGAACTATTCCGTGTAGTGAACTTATTATTTATTGTTATTGTATGTAATTTATAGTATTTTATTGATGTGTCATCTCTACAAGGTGTCACGTCACATATTTATAAGTTGTCATGTTACCAAACTACATCGATTTAGAGTTCATTTCACACAATAAAAATCTGAATAGTTTGATACACAATGTAAATGTGAGACGTTAGTTTAATACATATCAAAACAATATTTAGACTGGTAGAGTTAGAAATGACTTATATGTAAATCTAATATGATAATTACAACTTTAAACTCCATCTTTAAAGACTTACTATTGGATGCATAAAATTGTTGTACAAACGGAGTAGATTTTGTCCGTTCAGGTTAACTACGAAGGGAAAAACTTTATCTCTCTTATTTAAATGTATGTCGTCTGACCGAAGTAACCCCGTTACGTTTTTTACCATGTTTAAAATCGTAGTACCTTATTGTTAAATATCTGAATAATTGATGATTTGATGATTAATTTACAATCATTGATGAAAATAATATGAATTTCTAATATAATCTTAAAGTTTTCATTAACAAAACACATATTAAGGTTATAGTTTTTAAAAACTTAATTAAACATATTCCCAATTATGATTTCCTCCCACAAAATAGTTCACCAATCCCAACTTTCTAGTGCATCCATACCACTTTTTGGGATACAGATACGTGTGGTGTGCTACGTGTATGGGTAGAAATTTTAAAAATTAAATTCAAAAGGATGATTAGCATTTAAATTTTAATTAATTAATAGCAACTATATGAAAATCGTTGGTGCATAATCTTTGAATACGTTTTAATATCCTTATAACCAAGCGCCTACGCCAACTAGAGTTCTTTTTCATTTAATATGTTGCCAAACTAATCCTTTTTAGATAGAATCTAATTCTTTTCATGCCACCCTTTGATCTGCATTAGACCATTTGGTATGGAACCGGATTGTAAATGACGATGAGTCGAGAAACGACTATTAGTTGTGGCTGATGTGACAATCAGTCATCTCACAACTCGCTTTTACGACTGCGTGTGATCTTACATTCTTATTCGTGTTCTTATAATAAATTACCCAATTTGGAAAATAACTTAAAACTTTTATTATACTTTTACAGTTTTAAATAGTAAAATACTAAGAGTGTGTTACTCTAAACTGTATATGGTAATTATATTTTCTTTTTGATATATCTACAACCCTTATAATTGGTGTCACATTCTCTTCCTTAATCCTTAATACGGAAAAATGGAAAAACCCAAATTGCCCCTTATCTTAAACTCATTGTAATGTGTTTCATCTTATTTTGCATAATAAAACTCATAAAAAATAATCAATTAAATGTTCACCTTTTTTTCAGCTACCTTTTTATGTTCTTTTAAATATTGAATGTTCACCTTTTTTTTTTTCACTTCACCATATGACTACGGTATTTGTAATCTACCCATATATATGACAAACTGCGTGTTTTTAATTGCCTATGATTTTTCATTTCAAGTGTTGTTCATCATATAACTTCGTATTATCATTATATATTTGATCTGAGACGCATATTTCGAATCAACTTTATAAAGGTTATTCATTATTTTTTATTGATTTCAAATAAGTTTTCGGGAGCATTGCGCCGGTTATATGCTAGTTATTTTAAAAACATACCGATTAAACAGGGTAAAGTGTTTATTGAACGCGTATATGATGATGGCAATTTTCCAAGATATTGTGTTGACCTCAAGTAAAAGTGTAAAAAGATGGTAAAAGCCGTTATTCTGAAATATATAAAAAGTTAAAATAATAATGATTAGATCTTGCCAATCATGATACGATGCCACTTCCTTTGAACACTTTTGACGTATAACACAAGGGGAAAAAACAAAAATTAATTGCAAGTACCATAAATAAATCAAATTATGGAATTAATAATTTTATTTGTGATGTATAACTCGCTACTCTAAAACTAGACATCACATTTATTATTTACTCACAACTCAAACGTACAAAAACTTCTTAAGTTTAACAATTTCAATATCATGACACAAAACGGAGAGCTTTTCTTTTAATGATAGTTGTGTAGGCCAATAAATCTCAGTGCCACTTAAATGCGAAGGTCACAACTACAAGCGCCCACAGTGAAATGTTGAATGACCCCGCCGCGATCCGTAGTAAATGCTTTTAGTCCATTTGTGCAACAATATTTTTTGAAGTGAAATTTTTCATAAGACATAGTCCTTTTTGAGTTTGTTTAATTTTACATTTATATATATGAACTTATTTCCTTTCTCACTAGCTATCGTATACTACGTACGTATCATTATATATAAAAATAATGTTTGTATTATATAAAATTTATAAAAAAAAAATCAAATATTCCACTTCATCTTATTCATCACCGACTTTTGTTGGTGGATAAGACACCAACCTTTTACCTCCTAGCTAGGCTCCTATATGCTTTCCATCCTAACTTTTGCTACTAAAAGTAGTTACCAATATAATTAAGGTGTAAAGGAGTTTACTATCGAGACATGAAAGATATGAAGGAAGCATGTTACATGTGCGGCACATCACTAGGATTAGGGGTCGGTTTGGGTTGGTTTTCTAGCTAAAACTGAACCATAAACTTCGGTTTATGTAAAATCTTAAAATTGAAACCGTTCAGTTTTTATGGTTTCTGTTTTTTCAGTTTTGGATCGATTTTTGGTTTTCGGTTTTTCCTGTTTTGAAGTTTTTGGGCCTGAGCCAATCAAGCCCATTAACTTTTGCTAATATTTTTCCAGTCGAATAAATTAATCCAAACAAATCATAGTATCACACCATGTGTTGACAATATCTTTTTAAATGGTCCAACTTATTGCGATTTAAATTATATGAATATAAAGTCTATATTACTTGTACAATACAAATTACAAAGCTATAATCCAAAGTATAAAAATTTAAGCATATATTCTTTTACATATGGGTGTGTTCATTTTTTTCGGTCGGTTTTTTTAGTAAAAAACCAAAACCGAACTGATAATTTGGTTTTTTTTAAATAAAAAATCAAACCGTCGGTAATTGATACAGATCTGTTTTTTCGCTTTCGTTTTTCGGTTATTTTCAATTTTTGGGTAGGTTTCCGTTTTCCGTGCTCACCCCTAACTGGGATGTACTTGAAACTTCAAACCTCAGTTTCACTATATCGGTATCTTATGACGTATCAAAAATTCATCAACTGAGACCCGCATTTATTAATAAAATATTTTTGTTTTTATACTTCAAAAGAAAAGGAAAATGTGGAATGTTCAAATGAATGACAAGGTTCGATAGGCACGGACATGTAGAATGCCTTTTTACTGTTATTGTTGAAAATTTTATTTATCTCTCAAATTAAGGGTGAGGTTAAAATGAGAATGACAAAAGTGTTGAGGATAGAGAAATCAATAAGAATGCGCCACGTGTCACAAAATCCACTTCTCTCCACGTTTTTAAAAATTAAATATCTCAAGAATGGCTCATTGAAAAATTATAAAAATTGGACCATGAGAATCAACATTTTTTTCTTTTCGATTAGACATCTCACATGATATACTTTCGACGACTTTTTTTTTATGATTGTACAATATTAGTAACACATGTGATACTCGTTGATAACACATGTGTTACCTGCTGGTAACACATGTGTTACTCGTTTACAAAATCCAATGAAAACGAAAAAAAGTAATTTGTCGAAAGTATACCTTGTGAGATCTCTAATCGAAGAGAAAAAAACACTGATTTTTTATGGTGCAAATTTTATGATTTTTCGATTTACCGTTTGGGAGATATTTAATTTTTAAAAACGTGGGGAAAGATGGGTTTTGTGACACGTGGCACATTCTTATTGGTTCATTCATTCTCAACTTACAGTCATGTACTCATTTGAACCCTACTCCTCAAATTAAATTAAAAATAACTTCATCCGTTCTAAAAACAAGTTTCAAATATACACTAGTCGGTTATTCACGCAGTGTTATCTAGAATTGTGCGCATATTCATTTTATTTTTTTGATGATCAAATAACTACAATACCCTATTTTTTGAGTTGTATTTTTTTGTGAAAATTTGTTAATTTATATGGAGTGGATATTATTTTTAAGATAGATTAAAATAAAATTTAAATGTCATATCATTTGGGGATGAAAATAATTGTTTATGGTGAAAAACATAAGCGAAGTAAACATCACAAAAATTTTCAATCACGAACATTATATTTTACAGTTTATACCCTTCAAGTATCTTATAAATACACTTTCAGTCCTTTCTTTAAGCCTAACGACTCTAGTTAGGTGTGACTACACTAATTATTTTCCATGATAACATAAAATTTGTTTGTAACGTATTAATGTGAAATCAATCAAACTTGAATCATACAAAATCGGTCTCACATGATAATATGATACACAAATAAGAGGGTGTGATGTTGATCAATACTTGGTGTCCGTCTTTAAAATTCCAACCATTCATTTCACACAAGAAAGTAATATTTCAAAGGCTGACTATTTGAATCTTGAGACCACCGACCGTGAATCACGTTCAAACTGAAATCTGTAGATGTCAACTCAAGCTTGCGAAACCATACGACTACACTCGAGCGGATGGTGACTTCAAGTAACCGAGCCCACCACAAAACCCTACCAACAGTTAACGATATGACCCATGAAGCCAAACCATATTACCAATCATTGGCTAGTGGCTACTTTTTCTTATTTCTAAGTTGATATGATCGTTGATCACCCAAATTTACGAATTATTCAAGTGAATCTATATACTATGAGAAATAAAAATCTTTCGTTTACCATATCGGTGTTTATTATTTCTCAATATTAGCCCTAAACCCGTATATATACACGGTTTGATAAATTTGTAATTAATTTTTAAAATTATTTGAAAGAATTCTTATATGATATGTGATATAGTAGAACATTTTTATGAGTTAAGAGATATTCAATATTGTTTGGAATTAGAATACTTTTAGGTAGTTTATATTGAAATTGAGAGTATAGATCGTAAATTTTCAACGGCGGTAAGCATTTTATGTAAATCAAAATACATTTAATTGTATAGTTATCTAATAATATATAAACAAATGAATAGTCTGAAGCAATAATGGTAGGTTGCAATTATAAACGATTACGTTGAATACGGATAATAAATTATATTCTTTGTAAGACCTCTTTATACACCACATTTATCGTCTTATTGGTTTGGTGGCTATCCTCGTCATAAAAAAATTATTTACTGCGTTTGAAATTATGTGTTTCAATTTTCACTCTAAGAAAGGAACCTCATTTGAAAAAGAAAAAATTCTTTGTGTACGTTATGGACCTGAACCGAGCTGGTGTTATTTGATTGAGTTGTCAAATAATTAACATTTTCAAGAAAAGAATTTAAGATTATATCGAGTTCAGTTCTATAATACAGTTAAGGAGAAACACAATTTATCAAATAGTGAATTAGTCGGTTATTTTTGTATTCGAGTGCAAGTCTTATTAAGGTGTTTAATAAAGTGAATAATCTCAACTATATAATAAAAGTTTTTGGTTAAACCATATGGGTGTCATTGGTTTAATGTTAAAATTACTTATTTCTCATTTTACCAAGTTGAGATGTCGACAGGAAAACATATTAGATCATCAGTTTGACTTATGTTATTATACTCTATATATTTTTAAACTTTAAATCCTTATATAAAAAATTAATAATTATAAAGGGTTTTATTTATAAAATTAGATGAAATTGAGGGACTCAACTGAATAATTGAAAATTTATAAATTGATAGAAATCATAAAGGTGTTTATTGTATTATATTTATTTAAGATTAAGATATGGGTGTTTGATGTATAGTATGACTTGTCCAAACCAAACGAAATTATTATTCGAGTAGTATAGTTTTTACAATAAGGTCTTTACATTGAATTCACGAGGATATTATTTTGTTGTCGTTAGGCTATCGACGTTGACATGTTGTCGTGTAGCTATAAAGGTCACGACAACTTTGTAGGTAAATGTCTTCAGGGTTATCAGGGAAAAAGTCAAAACTGTCACGAGAATATCTCAAGTCAGACCGTGTATATCTGAGTAAAAACGTCTCGCATTTCTTAAATAACTTCGATAGTAAACGCTTCATCCATTTACCCCGCTTAAATAGTGAATAAAAGATACAAAGTTGGACCTGAAGTGGTGCTTTTATGATGCTGGTCCCAACCCCCTAAAATAAGGAACCCATATTTAACACTACAGATGTGTTTAAATTGTGCCATTGCGGTACAGAAGAACTCCAAAGTTCAAACCCAAATTGTACTATTTCTACAGGTGCGTGCAAGTTCAACAAAAAACACATGTTTAATGCAAGCTATCACATCTTAGTTGTTTCTAATCGATGATATTCATAAGTGTATCGAATCAGTTTATAAGATGACAAAATTTAGTTTCCGAAAGTTATCTATTCCCTTGTGAGGTGTACCGTAGTGATGGTATGTGACAATGAACAGAATGATATGAACAAATGACCGCACAATGGAAAAAATTAAATAATAATAATAATAATAATAATAATAATAATAATAATAATGAGTCTGGCTAATTTATACCCTAAAAACATAAGATAAGAACATTTTTTAAAAAACTAAAAGATTTCATATATACTATTTCATCCTTTCCATTTTTATTGTCCCTCGATAGATTTGATTGGAATTAAGATATATTTGATTAATGTCAATTTTACCCTAATATTCAAAAGAGTTTGAATGAAAATTTATATGAAATACGGAGTAAATGATGGTGAATAGTATATGAGGATAAATTTGAGAGTTTAATCGTTTTTAATAGTTATTTTTTTATCAAATGGACAATCTTTTTAGGACAAACAAAAATAATAATTTGGACAAAATAAAAAGATCAGGATCACAGGGGCATAGGGGTTAAGGAAGGCAAGAAGGACAAGGGACTATTTTGTAATTTATACAAAATAAGAATAGGGAGAGGTCACTCTTTTTTCTCCATCTTCACAGAACACACAAACACTTTCAACTCTCTCTCTCTCCCTTCTCTCTCCCTCTTCACAAAATACACACAAACACTCACACACCACCACCACCCACCACATCCACCACTGCCGCTCCACCACATCCGTCACCACCGCTCCTCCGCCACCACCACAGCTCCGGCGCCACCACCACCGTCACCGTCGACGTGACCGGAGAAAAGAAGCGGAGAAAATGACGGTAGATTTTGTGACCTGAGAGTTGATATGCGAACCACCACCGTTGGTGAACCGGCCTCCACCGGACGTAACCAACCGTGATCGTTTCTCCATCTTCTCCCGCTGCTCCACTGCCACCACCGCCGCTCCACCGCCACAACAATCGCTCCACCGTCACCACCATTTACCGCCACCATTGCAGCTCTACCACCACTACTACATAGATCTGGATCTAGAAACTCGTAGATCTAGATCTAAAAAGTAGATCTGAAAAGTAGATCTACTTTTTAGATCTGAAATTAAATCAATTGCATCGTACATTTTCTTCTACTGCATCGTACATTTTTTTCTACTGCATCGTACTTTTTAGAGAAAAAAACTACTAGTACTTATTTACTGTATCTTTTGTATATTGTTACTGCATATTAATGTGTTTGTAAATCTTGATTTTATTCTTGGATTTAAAAAATTAGTATTACTTTGTTTACAATATCCTCTATATTTGTTACTGCATCTTTGGATATTTGTTACTGCATCCCGTATATTTGTTATTGCATCATACGTTCTTTATCATTTTGATTGAATCTTGCATATTAAAAAGTTTTATGATTGAACAAATTTTTGGACATATTTTAGGTATTTTTTCGGATAATTTTGCAGGCAAATCCACAGCTTTATCAAAATTGCAAAATAGTCTCTCCCTTTGTTCCCTTGCTCCTCTGATCCGTTCCCAAATAATAAATGGGACGGTGGAGTGGAAATTATAATAAGTACACTTGTATAAATGAAAATTGATTGATTAGTTCTTTAAATGAATTTTATTTATTTAATAGGAAATTTTGTTAGATTAAAAAACTTTAAGACGTCAATCATTGTAAAAAAGATTATTCTAATAACAGCTTTAAATGCTATGTTTAAGAAAATATTTTGTATATAAATGATGATACAATGAGATGAATTGGGTGGTTATTAAAAAGTTAGTGAGAGGGTTATTATCATTGTACAACAAAATAATACGTGTGTGAATATCTTAAAATACAGCCATTAAGAATATTATTAGAAAAATTCTTATCAAAATTCTAACTTTTATCTCAACAAACTAAAAAGTGAATCAAGCTTCATATTTTTCGTCCTACCCATAGACTAAAACTATGTGGTCTGCCAAGTGCCAATGGTAAAATCTCTTTGATTTTGTAAACATTATAAATATTTCTTCTATTTAAGGAATGTTTGGGCTTAAGAAAATAACTAGGCCCATATTTATGGGCCTTCCGTTTTGTACCCGCAAGCCCGTGTTCTATCTCAAAAACCCTAGAATTCGCAAAACCGTAACCACAGGAAGCGCGGTTGTTCAGTGATCGCACCCAACAAAGAAGAAATTGTTATTGGTGATCACAAGTACGATTCATTGAGATCTTTAGTGTGTATATTCTTAATCATGTTGTATGTGAATGGATCAAAATCTAATTAATTAATTTTATTCTATTTTCTTTTTTTTTATTTGTTGCAGAAAAAATGTCGATCGGAGAGCTTGCTTGTAGTTACGCTACTTTGATTCTCAGCGATGATGGCATCCCTATCACTGTAAAACGTTTAATTTGATATTTATTTCCTTTAATTTTGCCAATTTGAAAATTCTTTTGGTTTTTGCATTTTTATGTGATTATATACAAAATTGACAGAAATGCAATTACTTCATTGAAAATTGTAAAAAAAAAAGCTTTGATGTTATGCTTTTGTGATAGAACGCTTAATATACGTTACTTGATTTTGTTTATTTATTTATTTTTTTGTAATGAAAGATGGCTTTTGTCAACATTTACCAAGTTTAATATTCTGACAAGTTTTTGAGTGCTGGCATTATTTGATTTTTGAATCTTTATGCGGAGTTATTTGTATGCTGTGTAAGAAAAACGAAAGAAATGCCAGTAATATTGTTGGATTTAATCTACAATTTAGCATATGATCTTATTTCAAACATGATGATATACACAGTTAGACATACATGCATGCATCTGTACAGTTGTTTATATTGATTTATGCACATAACGTTTTACTTCATTTTCGGAATGTTGACACAGTTGCATCTTTTTTTTTCCTTTCCTTTTTATCTTTTTATTATGTCATTTATGTTTGGTTGTAACTGTGATCGTGATAAGCATGTGCCTATCAATTAAATATTGATTAATATGTTATTAAGCAAGCATTACTAGGAAATTGTATACGGTAAGTTCATAAATCTGTCTCGGAACTGAATTTCTTGATCTCACTACATCATTTAGAGGGTGGTTGGTTTTAAAACACTATAATTCTCTACAGTTATGGAGTTTTACTGGGATTGGGAATGGTAATGGATTTTTAAACCCATCACCTCTGTTGGATTTAGAGTATGCATAGATTGATGGGTTCGATACCCATTTTATAACACCAAAACATTTTATAAATTAATCAAACCCATCACCTCAATCGCATACCCACCAACCAAACGCCTCCTAAATTTCTATACATGATGTTAATGTTCATGATTTTCTGCTTCTGACAATAAATGTGAGTATTAAACAATCTTTTGAAATGTTTCACGTATTAGAAATACACTTAATACAAAACTGGTGATGTGTGTTAGTGTACTCTTACCCTGTTAATGGGAAACGTTTTGTGGTAGATGAAAAACTGATCTTATCTCCTGATTAAATTACCTTGAGGTCAAGTAATCAATGTTGGACATTCATTAGATAAATTTGTTTGTCTGTGGCTCAGAAACTAACAACGGTTTTCTGATACTTAAATATGTTTGTGCGTGCTGAAGAGATTTGATGACCTTTAAAGTAATGTTGTTGCTGCAGGCTGAGAAGATTGCTACCATTTTGAAGGCAGCCAATGTCGAGTGTGAATCTTACTGGCCAAGTTTGTTTGCCAAGCTTGCAGAGAAGAAAAACATTGAGGATCTCATTGTCAATGTTGGTGCTGGAGGTGGTGGTGGTGCCACGCCAGCTGTTGCTGCCCCTGCTGCTGGTGGGGCTGCAGCTGCTGCTGCCCCCGCTGAGGAAAAGAAGGTACAGTTATAGTTGTGTTTTGTTTTTAGGTCGCTGATGGGTTAAGTAATGTATTTGATTAGATTCTTACGTTTGGTATCCAATTAATACGGTGATGCAGGAAGAACCCAAAGAAGAGAGTGACGATGACATGGGATTCAGCTTATTTGATTAAAAGAGTTTCATTTAGCGTATTTTAGTTATCTATCGTTTGCAAGAGTTGAGCAGTGCATCTACGAGTGCTTTCATGATTAACATGCAGTTTAAATAGAAGTATGACTGTATGAGTACTCAACGTTTTCTACAAGTGCTGGGTTATGCATTTGGTATATGTGGTCATTTTTGCCGTATTATATAATGTTATGATGACATGTTTATGTGTTCTATCAATCGGAAAAAACAGGTTATGATTGATGACATGTTTATGATATTCTCTATGCTTTTTTCCCTGGTATTTGTTTGATTGATGCATTGCTACAAGACATCATTCAGGAATTTCAAGTGAACCTAAATCTGGCACAAAAGACAAGTCGGGAAAGGAGTGTTGCTCATATATGATGTAACTCAAATGAAATGTTGCACTCAATATGCACAAGTGTCATAGGACTATATAAATGATGCCCTTAATAAACAAAAGTGTCGTAGGAGTAAAGAAAGAAGTGATGTGTTTGAGTCTAAAACGAGTCGGAGTTTGCTGAATGAGTTGCATATAATTACAAGTGTCTTGCTTTACTCATAAGATAATCTTATCTAAGGTTGCACTTGATAAATTGATGAATTGGTCCATCATACTCTATTGATGATTAGTACTAAATCTTTTAGTGTATATATTTCATATAAATGTAACTAATGTATCTCCTTCCTAAAGGATTTCTTCATAATGTCCATGAAGTTGCTGCTCGAGTTGCCCAATTCCTAAAATAGATTATGAAATGCTATAAAATGTACTTTTTCTCGGTATAGCTTTTGCCATATTTTATCTTGAATAAACTGCATTTTTTAATCCATGTGGTTGTCCAGCTTCGTCGGTATTTATCTTGAACATTTTTTTCTATTTTTTCGTCCTTCTGTTTATCCAGTTTTGCTATTTTTGTCCTTTTCACTAACTCCAGTTAATTTTCTCGGTTAAGCCAAAGAAAATAACCAAAATACCCTCATCTTCAACATATAAACCCTAATTTAACCTCTTCATCCAACCTAAACCGAAAAATTATCCCTTTTGCCATAATATTCTTCCCGCTTGAAAACCACCACACCCTCAGAAAAATGAACATCAGTACATCATCATTACCTCTAAATAAAATTTCCCCAAAAAAAGTTACTAACCTCTTTCTTCTTAAACACAAAATCACCACCACTCAAGAACACAAAATCACCACCATCAAAATCAGGCATGTCCACCACCGAACCATCGTCGTCACAAGTTCAACGCCACCATAGAAACCAATAGTCGGACTATTTTCATCAAAACACTAATTGTTCCTGGAGTATTTTCAGATCTGAAAACAAAACATAAATTATCCTCGCAGGAGTATTTTTTTCGTTCGTCGCAAGCACAACCCAGATCTGGAAACGGAGTCACCACTTTTAAAAAATCGATGGTTTAACGGAATGGTGTAAACTCCGGCAACGGTGGTTCAACGATTGCAGATCTACGATGGTGGTTTAGAGATTGCGACGGATCCACTCATTTAGAGGTGTTTGGGATTGATTATTTATACTACTTATTTGCTTAAAAAATAAGTAGGTGGTATGATCCTTATTTTCAAGTGTTTATTCATTCTAAAATAAGCAGATAAGCAGAACTGATATGAGTGTTTGGAAGTGTTTATTTGCTGTCAAAATAAGCAAACGAGCGGATAAGTTTTTAAATAAGTAATCCTAGACAAGTAGGTGGTATTGTCTAAATGATCTGGGCTGTTTCTACCGACTTGGGTCATGTAAATTATTTGGGTAGCGGTTTCGATGTCCGACAGTCGTTTTTGTAGATGGTCTTCTCAGATATGTGAATGTGGTTGTGGTTTTGGTTTGTCTTGGTGGTTGTTTCAATTAGTAGGTGGTCGTTTGGATAGTGGTGGTAGGGTGGTGGTGATTCGGAGTTGGTGGTGGTGGGGTGTGGTGGTATTGGTTTGGAGTTGGTGGTGGTATTAATTTGTGGGTGGATATCGAGGATAAAAACTAACAAAGCTATTGTTCGGAGAAGTAGTTAGTGGTGTGTTCAAGAAAGAAAAAGGGTATTTTGGTCATTTTATGTTATTTGATAGAGAAAATTAACCGGATGTTAGTGCATCTCGTGTGACAATGTTGTTCTAGATTGTACTTAGAATATTAAATGTAATAGTTAGCGATCTTGTAATAGTGTATGCGAACATACGTAGAATATGAGCGAACGTGTCAAATACTTGTGGGCTAGCGAACTTGTTCAAGTTCGCCAGGCCCAGTCCAGCGAACATGTAGGTTATATATATATGTGTGTGTGTTCTCAGTCGTAGGGTTTTGTAATTTTTTGGCAGAACGTACGAAGTAGGAGATAGCGAGCGTAGGGATATTGTATTGCCTAGTATTGATCATACGAACATTTGTTAATCAATAAAAGGCATATTGGAAGTTTATGGTTTACAATGCGTCAAAGGATAGTGAGTTCAGGTTCTTCACTTAAATCTGGTATGCCTGCTACAGTTGAGGGGGAGTCAAGTGATCAAGCTGAGGGGAATCAGGAATCAACTCATGGTGTTGAACAGATCGAAGCCTTAGCTGATATTGATAAGGAGTTTTATGATTATGATTGGTCTGAGGAGGATAATGTAGAAGGGTTAGAAGAAGGAGAGTGTATGCCTCCAGAGATAGCAGACTAGAAGTCTGATGATGAGATTATCACAGATACAGATGCAGATATAGATGAACACGTTGTGATAGATCAATCAAAGACTGAAGTGATTGTTGAAAATGAAGTTGGTGAGAAAGTGATTGATTTGGCTGAAATCAGGGAAGCTGCAAAGACACTTACACAAGAAAATCCATTTGAAGGTATGACAGAGACAGAGATCAGAAGTACATGGTTCAAAAGAATGGAGAAGAAAGACGAAGTAGTGTTCAAAGAATCTGTTAATATCACAGGTACAAAAGAACCAAAGAAAGGAATTATCAGCTGGTTCTACGACATTGACCTAAAGCTGTTTGTGATTAAAAGATGTGATGGACTTCAGTACTTGGAAAGACGTGTGAAGGTTTTTAGTTCAATGCCAAAATGTGAGTTAAAGGAATCAGCCTGGAAGGAAATAATCAACTTGAACGATGATCCTTTTGCTAGATATGTAGCCAAAATTATCCGTAGAGCAGGTCGAGCGAATAAGTTTGAGAGTTTGAAGCCAAGAAAAGGAAAGAGAGTACCAAATAAATAAAAAATTGATTCGAGAACAGGCAAGTATTGGATGACTATGAAGTATAAGCCTGTAAAATGTTTAAAGTATGTTCCATTGAAGAAGATGCCTCAAGACATTCTTGAAAATTTAAAGTGGTGGTACATAGATAATGTAACCAGTGAAGATGTGATGGAAGTTAGTGATGACGAAGCAGAGTTCAGAGTTAGATAGGTTCTCAGAGTATATGACTCTCTACACTTGGCTAACTTGTCAAAGAAAGATCTGCTGAAGCTTAGTAAGAAGAAAATATATTATCAGTCAAATGTTTGGAGTCGAGAAGCAGTAAGATATGAGAATGTAGTGAAGGTTTGTGTCAAAAAGGGTTTGCACGCTGGAAGCGAGTTATACAAGTAAAGTTTACTAAGAGTTTGATGATTTTGAAGACATCTAGAAGCAATTGTCAAAGGGGGGTGTGTTAGTGCATCTCGTGTGAAAATGATGTTCTAGATTGTACTTAGAATATTAAGTGTAATAGTTAGCGATCTTGTAATAGTGTATGTGAACATACGTAGAATATGAGCGAATGTATAAGCGAACGTATCAAATACTCGTGGGCTAGCGAACTTGTTCAAGTTCGCCAGACCCAGTCCAACGAACATGGAGATTATATATATATATATATATATATATATATATATATATATATATATATGTTCTCAGTCGTAGGGTTCTGTAATTTTTTGGTAGAATGTACGAAGTAGGAGATAGCGAGCGTAGGGATATTGTATTGTCTAGTATTGATTGTACGAACATTTGTTAGTCAATAAAAGGCATTTCAGAAGTTATTGTTTTGTGTTTTACTTATTTATATTAATTGTTTTTGTCGTAATAATCGTATTCAGGGATTCCACACCTGACTACTTTAAGATAACCTTGTTATCGATCAAGAACTAGGGACTTACACCGGAGTTAGCAAAAAGGACAAAAATTGCAAATAGGTCAATTACAGGGACGAAAAAATAGGGGAAAAAATGTTTGGGGATGATACCGGCAAAAATGGACAACTACAGTGACGAAAAATGAATTTTACTCTTTTATCATCTCATAAATTTTAGTCAAAGAGATATATGGAAATATCCATGTCATGTCAAATGAGATACCTACATTCAATGGAGAGAAATGAATCTGGATACAATGAGGATGCGTTTAAATCTTACATAATTAACAAAAAGTGAAAGCGAAGAAATGCTTCGGGGAGTTGAAAAATATGCATAGATTCGGAGGTACCCCGAATGTGTTAACCCCTAGATGTCTAGTCAATTGTTGTGCTTCAATGCATTTCGGGTAGACCAGATAGATTTGGGGTCAGATTTATGTCATCAATTGTATACAATAGAAAGTATCAGGGGTATCTCTCCAACAAATCAAATTGGCCAAAGGTGTGCGTTAATGAGCCCATGCTAAAGTTTCAATCAAAACCTGCCAATAACCGTGCCAGACTGTATTTAAAAGGGTTTTTTCACGAAAAAAATAAAATAAAATACGAGTAGGAAGTTTTGAGTAAAAGCTTTATAAATCAAAAGCTTGAGACAAGGTTTTGGTGTAAGATATCTTTTGCAAAATATTTTTATTTTAACCCTCATTTTTGTGTAAATTAACTTTTGAAAAACTTTTTCATTGAAGTAATAGCTTTTTTTTTTATAAAAATGTTGTAGAATGTAAATAAATCTTTTAAAAGCTTTTTGTCATGAGACTCTTATACACACATTGGAGACAATATGGTTCAATGTTACAATTGTTGAACATGTAATTAGGGTTTTATTTTATCCTTTCAATTTGGATTATTATTATTTGGAGTCAAATATAAATTACATGAGATGGTAAAACGTTTCAGCTAGGCCCGTAAGTTTTTCCCTTGTTAATTTAATAATAGATACACTATTTGTCTAGATATGTAATGTCCATTATGAATAAGTCAAACGTAATCAATTATTGTTTGATTGAGCTACTAAATATTCAAAAAATAAGCAATACTAAATGACTTAATAAATAAATCTCTTTTAGTATTAAGATATTAAATAAAAAACAAATAGGGCCTTTCACTCTTCTAATATAAATCTGAACCCTCTTCATGTACACCATAAAGCCGGAAGCATATAAAATTAATTTATTTTTATTTTCATATCATATGTACATGAAGAATAACAAGTTACACAACTTTAATTAATTAATAGTATGTTTGTTTTTTGCTTGAATACTTTAAAATGTCTTATGTTTTGTGTGCGCGTAGATATTTAACATGAAATTTTTTTTGAAAAGCTTTTCTGAAAAAATATAATATAATATATATAATATAATAAATAATGAGTCTAATTATATTATTTTCCAGTGGTTTTGAGATAAAGAAAAATAAAATATTGAAGCAATTGTTACGTGGATGATCAATTCACACCACATCTTTGTTACTATTTCTTCGTGCTTACGTATATTTTGCTAGTGTCATGTATCAAATGAATAGCACTTGCATATCAATTCTTGTACTATAAATAGACCTTCAATGTAAGCTTGTAAATATGCACCCTTCAATACACTTGTAGAAGTGTTACTTCTTCCTCTTCCTTATACTCTTTATTCTTATATTACTCTAAAAGTTCATTAGCAAATTTAGGCCATTAAAGATGTTATCTATCATAAAGTTATAACATATTATCAGCACGAGAGCTTCATAATATAATCAAGGATAACTCAAGCAATCACAAGACACTAATCAAGTAGCAAACATGTCGAACTTATCAAAGCTTGAATTTGCTCATCTTGACGTATCGGGAAAGAACTACATGTCATGGGTTCTAGATGTGAAAATGCATCTTGAATCAATGGGTAATCAAAACTCTTAAATGAAAATAACTTTTGTTCGTCACAAGACAAAGCAACAACAAATTTTTTTCTTCGCAAACAGATTAATGACATCTTAAAATTTGAATATCTTGTCATTGAAGATCCAAATGTTTTATTGCAAAAACTAAAAAATAGATTTGATAATCAAATAGAAGTTTTACTCCTATGCTAGGGGATAATGGAAAACTTTAAGGTTCCAAGATTTCAAGAACGTAAATGACTACAGTTCAACTCTGTTTAGGATATGTTCATAGCTTCAATTTTGTGGGAAGAAATAAGTGATGCTAACATGTTGGAGAAAACTTTCTCAACATTTCATGCTACAAACATCATTTTACATAAACAATTAAGGTTGCAAAAGTTTACAACTTATTACGAACTTAATGTTTATCTTTTAGTTGCAGAACAGAACAATGAGTTGTTGATGAAAAATCATCAAAGCACTAGCATTTCCTAAAGAAAATGCTATAAACAATGATCCAAAAGGTAATAAAGTGGAGAAGGTCGAGGTCGTGGGCAAGGTCGTGGTCACAGCGGTGAAAACCATCATCATGGCAATAACCATAACAATCGCCAAAACCATAACTATGGTCGTGATCATCCATATGGTCGTGGTGGTGGTCGCGATGTGGTGGTCATGGTCGTGGTGGTGATAAAAAAATAATGACCCACAAAAATATAAATCTGAATCACCAAACAAGTTGTTGGAGGTAACTCTTCTAATAATCCTAGACATAGTGGAAGGTACGGGAAATACAGTCCACTGACGTCGTTACGGAATGCGATATCATAAATATACCACATTCCACGATTCGATACTATACGTAGGTAGCTAACCTCCTTGTATCGCTCCAGTGGGTAGGAGTAACTAAGTCACCCTACGGTCAATCTAATCGTCACTATGAGACCCATTCGGGCCATCATTCGGGATATCTCTACGAACTCATGTTATTAAATTAATTCATCTTTCTCTCATCATAATCATCACATTTAGGGCCCCTACGTCGTGTGTGTCCTAAGCATCATGCAAAGGTACTACTGTACTAACTCTAAGGTAACACATAATCAACATGGCAATAACAACAACGTCAACATATCGACATAAACGAAATCGTCCCAAATCATGCAAATACGAACAATAATAAGGTATTTACTAACTACCCATGAACCGCATGCAATAGTAAACAAATCCACAAGTAACCCGAGTGCATTGACTTGGTTGAATTTGATAATTAATTCATCTCTTCGAAAACAATTGAGTATTAATCAATGGTGTATAGGTTTTGATTGTGCACTCGGTTTTTCGTAAACATTATCTTACCTCAACAGCAATTACTCCAAAACAAGCTAACCACATTAATCAAGCCTCCTTAACCTATATTAGTACATGGAATTTTGGCCAATTTTTAATCATGTTCAACCCCATTCAAACCCAAACCTTAATTTAATCTTCTTTAATGATAAAATAGTGTTAGATACTTATATTGGATCATCAAAATTATTTTTTCATTCTTTGGTCATTTTATCATTCTTTAACAACAACCTACAACATTGAATTAAAAATTCAGTTTTGCACATCCTCAATTATCAAACAATTTGACTCGTCTATACTCTTTCATACTTTATAATATTTTACAGATAACTCAACAACACATAAACCTGACATGTTCAAGCTAGACATAATTAAGTTCTAAGACTTAGTTACTTTATATTTCACCATGTCCTCTATAATAATAATGTAAATTATTAATTATTAAATTCATACAAATTATTGGACGTTACAGAAAATCAGTCTGCAAGCCATTGATACAAGATTGCATATCATCCACCTTATTCATCCAAACCTCTACACCTGCTAATCTATTTTTCGGACTGTTCAATTGCACATTAGATCTGAAAGTATCTTGAGTCTGAAAAATTCCGTTACTTCTTATCTCTCCTAGTAGTGTAGTCATCAACTCCTTTACCTCCTCCAGCTCATTCCTGGTACAAATATTATTCTTTAAATTAATTAACTCAGACTGCACACCACCAAACTTGTCATCAAGCTTGTTGTTCATCTGTATCATTGCATCATGAATTCTCAACAGGGTAACAGGTGTCTCAGACTAAGGTGGAATGTCAGAAGAAGTAAGTTTAGTTGATGTTCCCTCACATCTTTCCTGGTGATAAGGAAAGAGATCTTCAGGAACAGAAGGGTTTGAGGTATGTATGTCATCCTGTGATCTGGATGGCACATAGACAGCCTATGCAAGATTGTGTAAGAAGATTTTATCTGTGGAATTGTGTTTGAATAGTAGTGTGGAGGGGGTAGATGAGCTCATGATTGAAGCATCTTTTCCAATGTTTACTGTATGTGTTAGTACAGTAGCAGCAATGTAGTGATCCAGGCTAACTAATCTAGTAGGTGAAGTCTTGAATTGTTTGGTAGTGACAGCTGTATCAGAATCTAGCAGAGTCGATGCAGTTACATCTACATTATTTGAGGGTGCCTCAAGGACATCAACCTCTCCAAAAATATGAATGTTAGTATCTGCAAATGCTTCATAATTTGGGCTAGATATGGGAGTTTTCTCCAAATAGTAAGTCAATTGGGTTGGTGTCAGATAGTTCTAATATTTCTGTGTCGGTTGTTGAAGGGGGTTAGAATGGGTTGGGTATCCACGTTCATACCTTTGGAGTGAGGTATATCCATACCTTGGTCTCTACAGGGAGATCATCTTCCTAAGGTTGTTATATGTGAGTTTCCATACTCAACATCTTCTACAACACCTCCATGCCCTGTATTATGATGTACTTCTTCTTCCGTCACTTGATCAGCCTCCAAATTATTAATACCCAACACTTCAGTATCAGAGTCTGAGGCTTCAGACTCTGAGTTGTTTTGAGATTGAGGTTGAGCAGTTAGATTTTCTAGTGCTTCTGCAAATAATAAATTAGCTTGATCAATGGTCAGCCAATATAACATTGGAGAAGTTAATCCAATCTTGAGGGGGTTTATAAAATCATGAAACATTCTAGCCGATAACTCAGGAACTTGGTTATCAACAAAATGTTCATTTAATGCCAAACAGTTTTCAGTCTCCAAAATATCTTCAAACATTAGTGACAAAAACCTTATAAAATTCACAAGATGAAGCATTTCATTGAAATATAGTCTTACAAAATCTGTATTTCTCCCAGTAAGGATAACATCAAAAACTTTAACTTCTAGATCATTCATTTAATCTAGACTACCAAATTTGGTACCCAAACTTCTTAAAATATTTGAAATAATGAACATCCATCTGGTAGAAAAGAAGTTCATATTTATTGTACCTGAGACCCTTGGTTGATTGACAAGTAAGAAACTCTATCGGGTCTCATCTCTTGTAGGAGGTTCAACAAAATTGTTGTCAAATAGAATCTTAAAAACCCTCCTCAGACTCTCTTTAGTGAGAGTAATCACTTCCTGTCCACCCATGTACCTTCATGTAATTGTTCGGTTAGTCATGTCCGTTGTACAAGTATACCAAAATTTTGCAAGCATCTTTCGGTATATTTGTCTAGGAGACTTAAACAACGCATGATTGAGGGGATGATTTTTCAATATAGAACTAGTTCTTCATACCCATTGTTTTGAAAAGTTCAGGAATCGTTACATAAGCAATTTTGTTGTTATCAGAAACCAGAACGTTTTTATTCTTCTTAATTGTTTTAGAACAGACTAAATTGGCCGTCTGAGTAAGAACAAAAAGTGTCATTTAAAATTAATAATCGTTTATAGACAAACGATTTTGAAAAACAGAGTATGAAAAAGAACTTGAATTTTGAAAAATTGAGAGCACGTGAATGTGATTAAAGATGAAAAAGTGATCTGGAATGAGGTTGTTCAGACTAAAATACTTTTTGAATTTAACCCTAAGCCCATTTACCAATTATTAGCGAGGTTAATTGTAGGCCCAATCTTTCAGATCACAAATTATGGTAGAGTCTGATGAGTTTTAAGCACTTAATTATGCTTCAGACTCTAGAAGAAATCATCTACAGAGATAAAAATATTAGTTATAAAAACTCGATAAAGCTTTTAGAGTAAAATAAATAAAAAATAAAAATTAAAGTTGACAGACTCAAGAAAAAAAATTAACCTAAAAACTTTAAATAAAGAAAAAAGGAAAAATCTTTTTGTACTTTCAGGTTTATTTAATGAAAAACTAAATGTAGTTTACAAAATTCTAAGAAAATCAAGAATCTGAAATTATCACGACCAAGTCGGAAGTGACGTCACTTCTGATTCTGAAGTATATTTTTACACTCTGACTAAAATTTGTCAATTTTTCAAGTAAATCAGGGATTTAACATCTCAAGCTGTCCTAGCAGATAGTAGAAACGATTTTCATTCAAAGGTTGCTCATCAGTTTTGACAAATTTTAACATCACCTTGCCTTTTTCAACACAATCCCTGATGAAGTGGTGTATGATCTTTATGTCTTTAGTCCTGGAGTGAAAAACTGGGTTCTCAGTTATTGCAATGGCACTCTGATTATCATACATGATGGGAGTTTTTGCAAACTTCATATCATATTCTGCTAATTGATGTTGCATCCACAGAGCACATCAGCTTTCTACAGTAACATACTCTGCTTCAGCTGTGGAAGTTACCACTGAATTCTGTTTTGTGACAATCGGTACTTAAGGGTAGTTAATTACCTTAAGCTAGAAACATACTACATATGTTTAGTTCGTGATTAGGACTAAATACTGGTAACACTTCGAATAAACGTACGTAATTAATTGTAATTACGCGAAAATAATCGGATAGAATCCGACTAAACGCGAACGTTGGTGAAAATACTTTAATAAATAACGTAAATTCTATTTTGGAATTAAATAGTAGTTATTTACCTTATATTATTATATTATATTAATATACGAAATGTTGAACATTTTAAATAAAACGCACAAAACGCAATGTAAACGCGCGAATCGCGCCCGACAACCAAACGAAACTCAATTTATATTTCAATAACTTAAAATGAAGTATTTTAAATAAAACTTCAATCAAAAAGTTACGCGATTAAATCGTTAACTAAAAACATAACTAATAAACGTTTAACGTTTAAACGAACGACGAAACGAATGGGTAAACGAGCACCGCACATAACGCCAATTGGAGAAATAAATTAACACACCCACATGGGGGTGGGGCCCTCAAGAATGCAGTCATGACCATGGCCATACCCCCTCCCCTCACCTTTCACCTTACCTCCCTCACCCTTTTCTCACTTTCACACACAAACACATTCACACTTCCACACTCAATCTTTCCCTCTCCCTCTCCTCTCTTTCACAGTTTTTGCCAGCCCAAAACACCTCACCACAAACCACCCAAGACCACCACAATCACCACCATAAACCACCATAGCACCGTCACTTCGAATTGCAATAAAACGCGAGATAACGAGCTCACGACTTCCATTTCTTCTTCTTGTCATCATCTCCTTTGTAAGAACTTCACATCTCTTGTATTTTACTTGGAACATGCTTATTTTCAAGTTATAATGTCCACTTAGCAAGAACATGTCCAAAACTAGTGTCGAAACGCGTTTTTAAAACATAAAAAGGGTAACGGCTTTCCGGCCGGAAAATACACACGATTTCAAGGGAATGTTTCGTACACTTGACTTAACGAAAATGGACGATTCAAAAGACAAAACTTAAGTTTAAGATGTTAGCTTTCATTTCCATGTGGTTTCGTAATTTTTCGACACCGTTTGATACCCGAAAATGAATTTACAAAAACATGTAGCCGGACTGACCTGATGGTCGGATTTTTGTACTAACTTCTCGAGCCCTTAACTCGAGCAACACAACTCCAAACGACATGAGACTTTTTCCTGGAGGTCACAAATCTTGTTAGCTTTAAAATTTGTACAATTTCATTTCGTGAAGTTTTGTAGAACTCGTACAGTAATTAGATCTTTGAACGTGTATCCGGATTCATCATATTTGGACGTCAGGGAATTGCCTATTTATTTGACCGACTTAAGAATAACTAAAAATTATGGAAAAATTATGTTAAGTAGCTAAGACATGGGGGAATGTCTGGAAATTATTTCGGATTTTATCTCGACACTTTGACTAGTTAAAACAAGCCACGAAAAACGTATAAAATCTGATGAAACAACCCAAGGGACTGTTTTGACATATATTTAAAAACGACACTTTCGGGTCAATCACAAAACGTAAAACTTACTTTTTATAAGTCGTAAAACATTTTTAAGAGTCGTGTAAAAGTTTAGGGTCAAACAGAGCACGTTTGACCAAGTCAACAAAAACGAACCTTAAACGATAAAACGCGAACCATTTTATAAAACACTAGGATTTATGCCCAAAATGAGTTTTGGTAACTTTATTAATAAACTTAGACAAAAACAATTCATATAAACTAAACCCGAATGAAAACGACACCCGAAAACACTTTGAACGAAAACGAAGAATCAACCCCTTAGTGTTGCAGTAGAATCTGAGTGTCGCAACCTGCGACACTAAGCCTAGTGTAGCAAGCCAGCAGTATTTACTTGTGTCGCGGGATTTATAACTGGCAGTACTAAGTAGTGTCGCAATACCCTGCGACACTAACCCGAGTGTCGCAAATGAAATCCAAATCGTCACCACCTACGACACTAACCCAAGTGTCGCAACCACTGCAAGTGTCGCAGTAACCTGCGACGCTAACCCTGAGTGTCGCATAAAACAGGTTGATCAAAAATTATGTTTTCACAAAATATTAAATTCGCGTAACAACACGTAACCGTATATGTATGATACCTACTCGGATACACACAATATATACTTTTACAAATATACATCGAAACGAAACATAATAATAATGTCTTTAAGAATTATTATTACAAACCTTCACCAACGGGTCGTACACATTTTCTAAACACAAACGATAAACAAACATTTGGACATAATTAGTTGAGTGGACAACTAGCATAGATGGTCCTTTGAGACACTTACTTACTTATAACCTTATGCGTTTAGGGCGCTAGAAGGTTATATTTGGGAAACACTTATTTGCTATTTGCAAACGCTTTGTACTAGACTCAGGTGAGTTTCATAGCTCTACTTTTAAACTGTTTTGATTTACATTGAGGGTGAGAATGCATGCTTCTTTTCAATGTTTTAGGAATACGAGTATAAAAAACGCTTAATATTTGTTTATAACAAGTGTGCTAGATTTAAGCACTAGCAAGTTTCACAAACGTATTTCTGGTTATGTTTCAAACGCATGAACTATTAGAAAAGTAAAACATATACGATATTGCGGTAAAGCAATACAAACAAATACGATATTGCGGTAAAGCAATACAAAACGATTACAATATTGTGGTAAAGCAATACAAAACGGATACGATATTGCGGTAAAGCAATACAAAACGATTACGATATTGCGGTAAAACAATACAAAACGGATACGATATTGCGGTAAAGCAATACAAAACGATTACGATATTGCAGTAAAGCAATACAAACGATTACGATATTGCAGTAAAGCAATACAAACGATTACGATATTGCGGTAAAGTTACGATATTGCGGTAAAGCAATACAAACGATTACGATATTGAAGTAAAGCAATACAAACGATTACGATATTGCGGTAAAGTTACGATATTGCGGTAAAGCAATACAAACGATTACGATATTGCAGTAAAGCAATACAAACGGATACGATATTACGGTAAAGCAATACAACCCATTTGCGATATTGTGGTAAAGCAATACGACCACTTTCGATATTG
The DNA here is from genome assembly GCA_963930675.1 of Gnaphalium uliginosum. Taxonomy (NCBI): domain Eukaryota; kingdom Viridiplantae; phylum Streptophyta; class Magnoliopsida; order Asterales; family Asteraceae; genus Gnaphalium; species Gnaphalium uliginosum. The sequence continues at coordinate 33,705,149 of OZ005680.1, read as the reverse complement.
CGGTAAAGCAATACAGTCAATTACGATATTGCGGTAAAGCAATACAAACACTCAAATCTTGTGATTTACTTTTACAATATTGCGGTAGAGCAACACAACTATTTAAATCTTGTGAATTACAGTAACGATATTGTGGTAAAATGATACAATTGCTTAAACCTATGAACTCACCAACATCATTGTTGACCTTTTAGCGTGAAATTCTCAGGTTCACAGCAGGAGTAGGATTACTCCAGGATATACTAGCTCGAGTCGCATGATTTACAAACATCAGAGATTTTCTTGCATTACTATTTTGTAACATTAGTTATGAATTAGAATCTCTAAGATTATTCGCGAACTCACAGATTTTGTAGACACGTTGATTATCAATGTATTATTTTGTACTGTTTTTTTCAACGATGCATATAGTGGTCGTTCAATGTAATCTTATGTAATGATTTCTGATTAGTCGCGCCCCGACCCGACTTCTGCTGCACACGAAATTTGGGGGTGCGACATGTTTTTTACTTGACCAACTTACAAGCTTTCCTCCAAGCAATTGACATCCACCAGATGTGCTTTTCCTATCTAGCTTACAACCTGCACAATCTGCATCCGTGAAACCAATTAGATCAAAATTAGAGTCTTTGGGATACCAAAGACCCAGATTTTCAGAGTACCCTTTAGGTACCTTAAGATTCTTTTCACAGCCTTTAGATGTGACTCTTTTGGATTAACTTGATATCTAACACATAAACATGTTGAAAATATTATATCAGGTCTACTTGCTGTTTAGTACAAAAGTGATCCAATCATACCTCTATAAGTTGTTTGACAAACTGATTTCCCAGATTCATCCTTATGCAACTTATCAGAAGGTACTCAGATGAGTTTTCAAAGATGAGCAGTTATCAAATGTATATTTCTTGAGTAAATCATAAACATGTTTACTTTGGTTTATAAAAGTGTTATCAACCTTTTGTTGAACTTACAGACCAAGAAAAAAATGCCATCTCACTCATCATAGACATTTGATACTATTTAGACATTAAGTTTGAAAACCATTTACACAAATTTATTCTTAAAAAGATACCGAGATTGTTGGGAAAAACAATGATCAAACCTAAGTTATAAATCTGAAGAGTCAAAATCTAACTTAGTTGTATTCAGGAAACTTAGTGAAATTCCTGAGTCTGTGTTTCTGAGTCTGTGCTACACAGACTGAAAAATTGTTTCTGAGTCTGTGCTGCACAGACTGAAGATCCTCACAGACTGAAAGCCATGCTCTTTCTGAAGACTTATGAATTCATCATCTGAAGAATGAAGATTGAATACAGAAGGCTTCACAGACTGAAGTTCACAGACTGAAGATCACAGACTGATGAGCACAGACTGAAGAGCACAGATTGAAGAATGAAAGTACAAATGTACAGGAGATATTCTTCTTTCCTTAGGCTAGATACAACTGATAAGATGTTTGAGAAAGGTCAAACATCATATAAAGGTTCTCTTCTCAGCAAAGAAACCTTTTACCTTTTTGCTTTTTCTATTTCCAAGAAAAGCAAAAAGGAAGGCGTGCAAAGTTGCCCAAGATGCATCTGTTATCCCTTGGACAACTATGTAAGCTGGATAATATAGAGTTACATCCAACTCTATAAATAGCAGTTCAAAAAGCACTGCTATTATCCAAGAAATTCAAGAGAATTAGTATACTAGACCTTTGAGCTTAGACTAAAGCATTACCACACTTACTGTGAAGTTTGTAGTGATAACTGTATCTTTGTATACTACTTGGATCGTATTCAAACCATCTGTGTGGGTTTGAATATTTTGTCATCTTTGTGAGACAAACACTTTATTGTGAATAATACTTTGATTCATAATAAACTCTGTGTCAAAATTAATCTTGTTTTCCGCCTAGATTAATTTAAACTTGTTTGATATAAAACTTGGATATAAACTAACACGTTGAGATAACTGTTATTTAATCTGTATCTAAATTTTGGGAACCTTGTGACCCAACAACTGGTATCAGAGCAAATAAAGATTTAATCTTTAACGATCAAAGGAACCCAGTTTATCAAACAATCATCTAAATTCATTTTCTCTACATTTTTCTTCCTTAAAAAATGACTTCTTCTATTGCTATGGCTGGGAAGGGAATTCCAATCTTCAATGGTGTAAATTTTACCCACTGGAAATTGAAAGCTGAATGGTTTCTTGCTAGCATTCATGATGAAATGCTTAGAGTCATTCAGGAAGGACCCATTATTCCTGGCAGAATAGTTCCTGCAACTTTAGATGCAAATGGTACTATTTTGACACCTGAAAAATTTGTTGAGGCTGCCAAAAGTACCTGGACTGATCTAGACAGGCAACTATATGCATTAGATTTTAAGGCCAAATCCATTATGGGCAATGCAGTTACTGAGCCTATCTTTGCTAAGATATCTGGCTGCAAAACTGCTAAAGCCATATGGGATATGCTAACTGACCAATATGATGGTGTAAGTTTAGTACAATCCCAAAAGAAGAAGAATCTCATAAGAAATTATGAGAACTTCTCTGCTGGCCAAAATGAGTCATTAACTGATATTCATACCAGATTTCAGATCTTAATCAATGATCTTGAAAGGTATAATATCATCAAGGGACAGTTTGAAATCTGTGCAAAATTTGTTGATGTCATTCCAAACACTTTTTCTGAAGTTATCACTTCATTAATTGTAAGTGAAAAATTGGAGACATATGATCTCTCTGGCTTGTTTGGACTTCTACTAAATTTTGAAGAAACCAAAGCCAGAAAGGATCTAAATGCCAAAAGGATTGCAAAAGATCCATCTGCTGCCCTTGTTGCAACAACAAGGAAAAATAGAGAACTTTTCTCTAGAGCAGATTACCATCTTACTCTTACAGACTCAGAATCAGATGATGAAACTGAGTCTCTAGAAGCTGAAATGGCATTGCTAGCCCAAAGGTTAGAAAAAGCAAGATTCAAAGGTTCAAAAGGAAGGCCAACTTTTGATCCTAAGAAAGCTACTTGCTATAAATGTGGGCAAGTTGGTCATATTTCTTCTGACTGCAGAGTGAAGATTGCAGAATCTTCAAGTTCTGATAAGTGGGAAGAAAAGGCCAAGAAGTACAAGAAAAAGTACTTCAACTCCAAGAAAATTGGAGAGAAACAACAACCAAAGAAACTAGAGAAAGCTTTGGTTGTTGAACAATGGATAGATGAAGAATCTTCATCATCTGAGGATGATGAAGATATGTGCTTAATGGCTATCACAGAGAGCCAGTTTGACAAAGATGTCAAATTTGCAGAAAAGGCATGTGTTCATCCAGACTGGGACAGAGGATCTGCTTACAATGTAAATCATTTTAAACTTTACTATAGTGATGCAGAAAAACAGAAAATGTTTGAACACATCTATGTAGATTTTTTGAAAAGACTGGAGGAAATACAAGATTTAAAAACCAAACCCAGTCAAGTTCAAAAAGATCTACAATCAAAAGTGAATGAAATAAACCAAAATAAACAGTACAAACTTGAGCTTGATGCTCAATATGACCTTCTCAAAAAGATCAAGTTGGAAAAGGAAGCTTATAAAAACAAAGCTGATCATTATGAAAGGATCTGTAAATCTTGGTGTATTTCATCACTTAAAAATGTGGACTAGTTATCCAAACAGATTCCAACTCAGATACAAGCGGTCATAGGTGATGAGTTTGATCTTAAAAGTCACATAAATTCAGAAATAAACTCAAAACCTACTATATTTGTACCTGAGATTTTACCTCATACTTTTAGTCATACTGTGGGAGACAAAGTTATATTGACAAATGCTTTTGTTAGACCAAAAATAGTTACTAAAGAACTAGTATATGAGACAGAGCCAGACTCTGAAGACACAGACTCAGAAATCTCAGTCTGTTAAACTTCTCAATCTGAACAGCCTGAACTTATAATCACTAATGAATCTTTAGAAACTATAGAACTTGAAAAGAAAAGATTTATAAAAGGCAAAGTTAATATTCCCACAGTACCATCTTTAAAAAGACAAAAAGAGATAAAAGGAATCAAGAATAAACAGAAAGGTTACAATGTGTTTGAACCTTCCACATCTCAGTCTGTAACTGGTCCAGACAATAATATGCCAAATGACAAATCTAAAGGCATAAAACCAGTAACCAGGGAGTTAAAAAGGTCTCAGTCTGTGAGATCTAACTGTCAGTCTGGAAAAATCAATTTTCAGTCTGGCAGACCTAACTCCAAATCTGTTTGTGTTAACACTCAGTCTGACTCTAAAAAGTCAAATCTTAACAATCAGACTGAGACCATTAAGCTGCTTAGTGAAAACTTAATGAAGTTAACCACAGATTTTAAAACATTTGTTGAGTCAAAACAAGAGTTTAACAGAGGATCTAGTGTAAATAATAACCCAAAATCCAAAAGGACCATCATGTTGAACAGAAAATGTTACAACTGTGGAAATCTGGGACATGAGGGTATTAAATGCACAAAGTCCATATTTAAACAACCAAAGGTTGCTTTGACTAAACAAATGTCATCTACAAACAGCAAAATCAAAAATAGAGAGGTTAAAAGTCAACTTCACAGACTTAGCACCAAAACTGCTAAAGAATTGACTCCAACCAACTCTAAAGAACCCATCAAAAGATGGGTTCCCAAAAGTAACTAATTGATTTTGTTTGTCCTGTGCAGGGTAACAGCAAATGGTACCTAGACAGTGGATGCTCAAGACACATGACAGGTTCCTTGAAGAATCTGTCAGAGTTTGTAGAAGAAGAAGGACCTTCTGTCAAATATGGTGACAACTCTGTTGCCAAGATAAAAGGTTATGGTGTGGTGAAGGCTGGCAACATCAGAATAACGAAGGTGGCCTATGTTGAGGGATTAAAGCATAACCTGCTTAGTGCTAGCCAGATTTGTGATGATGATGGTGAAATCAGAATCAGAAAGAAGGCTGCTGTTATCTATAATTCCAAAGGCAAACCTATATTAGTTGCCAAAAGAGAAAGAGATATCTATCTCTTGGATCTTTCTTCTGCAGACAACAATGTAGAGACCTGTCTCTATACTCAGTCTGTGCCAGAACTAAGCTGGCTATGGCATAGGAGGTTATCCCACCTGAACTTCAAAAATATTAATCTCCTGTCAAAGAAGAAACTGGTTAGAGGTCTGCCTGATGTTACATTTGCAAAAGACAAACTTTGTCCTGCATGTACACTAGGGAAACAGACCAAGAACCATTTTCCATCCAAATTGTTAGCTACAATTGAACAACCACTGCATATGCTCCATATGGATCTGTTTGGACCCATGAGCATTAGCAGTTTGGGTGGAAAGAAGTATACACTTGTGGTTGTGGATGAATACACAAGGTATACTTGGGTCATCTTTCTTAAAGCTAAAAGTGATGCTCCTGAAGAGATTATTAATCTAATCAAGAGAGAAGAATTGCAGAAAGATGCACCTGTCAAGCAACTCAGGAGTGACCATGGTACAGAATTTAAGAATTCTACTCTCATTGAATTCTGTACTGACAAAGGCATTATTCAAAACTTTGCCTCTGTCAGAACTCCTCAACAAAATGGTGTTGCTGAGAGAAGAAATCGTACACTCATAGAAGCTGCAAGAATCATGTTATGCCATGGTCAAATGAAGGTTTATTTTTGGGCAGAAGCAGTTAACACTGCCTGTTATACCCAAAATAGATCTATTTTGGTCAAAAGGCATGGCAAAACTGCATATGAGTTGTATCATAAGAAGTTCCAACCATCCATTACTTCCAGACCTTTGGTAGTAAATGCTATATTCTCAATCAAAGAGATCAGTTAGCTAAGATGGAACCTAAATCTGATGAAGGAATTTTTGTTGGCTATTCATCCATTTCAAAGGCCTACAGAGTCTACAACAACAGAAGGAATAAAATTGAAGAAACCATCAATGTCACCTTTGATGCTTCCTCTGCTAATGATGAACATGTTTCTCAGTCTGATGTTCATTTGTTAGAAGATTTATCTGTTGTGAGATCTGAATCTCAAATCCCAGTCGTTGTTAAACAACAACAGGACTCTGAAAGTGATAATGAAGATGCTCAACCTGCTCATACTATGACAATACCTTCATCAACAGAAGATGAATCTGTGTCCAGAGATTCAAACTCTTCTGATACATGTGTTCAGTCTGATAGTTTTCAGTCTGTGAACTCTACAGACTCAGACTTGCCCTGTGTAGAAGATGATGCAGAACTCAGTCCTGCTATTCTTCCACCAAATGAGAATGATTTACCATTCAATGATGAATCATTTCTAGGAGTCAAAGAACACAAGTCTCATCCAATTACAGAAATAATTGGAGATTATGTTTCTGGTGTACAAACAAGATCTAAAGTGTCAAACTTATCTACTGCAAATTTCTGTTTCTACACAAACTTCCTGTCAATCATTGAACCAAAGAAAGCTGAAGAAGCATTGAAAGATGATGATTGGGTTGAAGCAATGCAGGAAGAGTTAACAGAATTTGACAGAAACAATGTTTGGACCCTAGTTCCTGCTCCAAAAGGGAAAACCATTATTGGAACTAAATGGGTTTACAGAAACAAGATGGACAAGGATGGCGTGATAATAAGGAACAAAGCAAGGCTAGTTGCTCAAGGCTACAAGCAGGAAGAAGGCATTGATTATGATGAAACCTTTGCCCCTGTAGCCAGAATTGAAGCAATACGGTTATTCTTTGCATATGCTGCATTCAAGGACTTCAAAGTCTTTCAGATGGATGTCAAGAGTGCATTTCTGAATGGCAACTTACAGGAGGAAGTCTATGTGAAACAACCTCCAGGTTTTGTAAGTTCCACTTTTTCAAATCATGTCTATAAATTGCAGAAAGCACTATATGGACTAAAACAAGCTCCAAGAGCTTGGTATGACAGCTTATCATTCTATCTTCTTAGTAATGACTTTACTAGAGGATCAATTGATAAAAATTTGTTCTTCAAAAGGAACAAGGCAGATGTCATACTAGTTTAAATCTATGTTGATGATATTATATTTGGGTCTACTGATGAAAAATTGTGTAAATGGTTTTCGAACTTAATGTCAAAACAGTATCAAATGAGTATGATGGGTGAATTAACATACTTTCTTGGTCTACAAGTACATCAGAAACCTGATGGTATCTTCATCAACCAAGGTAAATATGTCAATGACCTACTTACTAAATATTCTTTAAAGGACTGTTCAATTATGAAAACACCAATGAGCACTGCAGATAAGTTGGATAAGGATCAGTCTGGTAAGTCAGTCTGTCAAACCACTTATAGAGGTATGATAGGATCTCAACTATACCTCACTGTAAGTAGACCAGATATCATGTTCTCAACATGTTTGTGTGCTAGATATCAATCTAAACCTAAAGAATCGCATCTAAAAGCTGTAAAAAGGATTTTTAGGTACCTAAAAGGTACTCCCAACCTGGGTCTTTGGTATCCCAAAGACTCTGGTTTTGATCTAATTGGATATACAGATGCAGATTATGCAGGTTGTAAATTAGACAGGAAAAGCACTTCTGGTGGATGTCAACTGCTAGGTGGCAAACTAGTCAGTTGGTCAAGCAAGAAACAGAATTCTGTTGCTACATCCACTGCAGAAGCAGAATATGTGGCTGCTGGTAGTTGCTGTGCTCAATTGCTATGGATGCAACATCAACTAGCAGACTATGATTTGGTGTTTACAAAAACTCCAATCATGTGTGATAACCAAAGTGCCATTGCCATCATTGAGAATCCTGTGTTTCACTCCAGGACAAAGCATATTGAGATCAGACATCACTTTATCAGAGATTGTGCTGAGAAAGGTAAAGTGATTCTCAAATATGTGCCCACAAATGACCAATTAGCAGATATCTTTACTAAGCCTTTAAATGAAGATAGATTTTTGTATCTGCTTGGTCAACTAGGATTGCTCAACCCCTAGTAAAACCTTGAATCTGTATGATTCAATTCTCAGTCTGTGTCTGCTTTTCAATCTGTATAACTGTATTCTCAGCTACATACAATCAAAAAGCACAGACAAAGAGATGTTTTTGTACATACTTTCTAAGAAAATACCAAAAAGATTTTATACCTTATGTTATTTTCTCTCAGTCTGACTGATTATATGTTTCAGTCTGTGTGACTTCTTCCAGATTAACTACACAGACTGACCATATTCATTCAGACTAGACCCTCTATTTTTGTGCTTTATTAATTCATAAGGTTAGTATTTTAGTACTATTAGTATTAATACTGCTAGTTACTTTTAGTACTGCTGGTTAATACTGATAAGACTTTTTAACACTGCCCCCATGAATTCGTATTTTAGCACTGCTGGTAAAGATTGGTACAATTAACACTGTTAATGTAGCAAGTTACTACTGTTAGTTAACTTTAGTACTGCTCACACCAGTTACCACTGTTAGTTAACTTTAGTACTGCTCACACCAGTTACCACTGTTAGTTAACTTTAGTACTGCTCACACCAGTTACCACTGTTAGTTAACTTTAGTACTGCTTTCGCAGTTACCACTGTTAGTTGATTTTAGTACTGCTTTGGCAAGTTACCACTGTTAGTTAACTTTAGTACTGCCTTCACAAGTTACTACTGTTAGTTAATTTTAGTACTGTTTTCACAAGTTAGTACTGTTAGCAATATCAATCTGTTACCACTGCTGGCACAAAAGTTTTTTTTTAAATTCTGTTATTTTCTCTTAGTCTGTCTGTTATATGGCTCAGTCTGTGTGACGTCACTCAGACTCATTGCACAGACTGATTATATACACTCAGACTAAATGCTTTTTAATTTTAATATATTTATTTATTTATTCTATTTTTTTTTAACATAAATAAACAACAATATCCTTGCATTTAATGCTTTAACCATCTTTATGGTAATAATCATTAAAAGTTTTGGCGCTTGTTGTCTATTTATCTGCTCAATACAAAAAGTGCACGTGCCTCAGCGCTACTGTTGCAGAAACAGGGATAAACCGTCCAAGTGGGTCCCATTTAACGGAAATTTAATTTCTACAAATACCCATTTATGTTTTCCCCCTTTCTTCTTCATTCGTACTTGCACACCAAAAACAAACAGAGTTTATAAACCCTAAAACGCTCAACCATTTTCAAAATCAATTTCTAAAATTTCTTCAATGGCTGATCAATGGGTTTACACGGCACCTGCCAACATCGCTGCGGCTAAACCCTTCAAACAAGGGAAACAGGTAAAACTCTGTATCAACAATCAAGTAGCTACCATTTCCATCCCTGATTCGAAAAAGAATAAAAGGTTTGAGGAACTAACTGCTTTTATGTCTGCTCATCCATTAAGGGGAGCATTCTTTAACACAGTTCCTCAAATATACCCACATTTTTTAATGGAATGGTGGTATACTTGCTCCTCAAATAGTACCAATACTGCAATTACTGGTACTATTGATCATGGTAAACGGGCAGTTACCATTGATCAGGAGTTAATTAGGAATGTCTTAGATCTGCCTTTGGGAAATAATTTTGAACCTATTCCAACCAAAGAAGCAGCAAGGGCTTCTCTTACTTTGGTTGGATATACCAAAGAAAAAGGCACAATTTTGATGTCAGGATTCACCCCCAAATGGAAATTTTTAATTTCTGGCATCATTAGAAGTCTAGGAGGTAAATCTGGTAGCACAGGGGAGCTAAATGAGTTTGAAACTCAACTGTTGAGCTCATTCATCACTGGTTTAAACATCAACTTTGCAGAGTTGTATTTTCAAGAAATTTTAAAACTGGTGAATGAGTCAAACAGAATTTTTAATGTACCTTTTATAAGGCTACTCTCCCTGTGCATCCAATCCAGGTTAACTGGGTCTGTATATATGTCCTTTAATAATAAAGTGGCAGATATACCTGTTCCTGTGCTCACATATAAAGTGTTTAACCATCCGGTTCCACTTTCTGGAGCACCTATCACTGCTGCTATGCAGCACTGGATTGATCACCCATATGTTGCTTCTGCATCCATGGAGGGTGATGATTCAAGTGATAGTATGGGTAATAAGACCCAGACTGTTGACGAACGTGTGGCTTAAGCAGAGCACACAGACTCCAGGGATACAGACTCAACTCAGTCTGTGCACTTGGAGTCAGACTCAAACATTCCTGAGTCTGTTCCATCTTCAACAGAAGATGCAGGTAGTACTTCTTCTTCATCTGAGGACATGGATATAGATCAACCTTCTTATCCTAGCCCATCCTCACCCACAAAAGAGAGTCACAAACAAACCAACCCAGATGAGTCACCACTCACTCTGGAGGAATCACTAGACTCAACCCCCAAAAGTATAGCACAAATGGAATCATCATCCATGGAACTGGATGTCAACAGAACACTTTCCAGTGCTGTAGACCATTCCATTACAGCTCTGCTAGAGTCTGTGGTGCCAATGGCTACCCAACTGACCCAACCTACACCTAGTTTAGTCAGCTTGGATACCCACATTGCTGCTGCTACACTGACCCCTGTAGTAAGCATTGAAGAAGATGCTCCAATCCTGAGCACTACCAACCCCCTCTTTACCCCACTCACAATGGCTGGACCCATATTGACCACTAGTCCTGCACTAGTTCACACTTCAGTGAGTCTTTTCTTACACCCCTCTGCACAGATTGCCAATGCCACAGTCATGTCACAGACTGAGGTACAGATCTCCTCTTCTTTGCTCCATGATCTACCATCTTATCACCAGATGGTTAGTGAGGGCATACAAACTTCAACATCAGTTGCCAGTGATACTGTTCCATTACACCAGGAACTGTTTGAGGCAACAGGTGCAACACAATCATTTCCCAGTGATATCTTATCCTATCACCGGATTAGATCTGAGGGAACAACTACACCACTCAATGCCTATGATCGCTTTTCCATGCACAGGACACAGAGTGAGGCAAAGAGTGCAACACCAAAAGATTCCAGTGATCTTGCTCAGTTTCAACATGAGTCAAGTGAGGAACACATACCATCACCCAATTCTAACCCCTCCAACCAGACCCAGTCTGTGCCTTCTAGTACACTTAATGATGTGCTTTCTGCCATCAACAGGTTGTCTGAATGGGTACAGACTGAGTTCAATAATAATAAGAAAGAGCTAGAGAAGATGAAGCATCTAGTCTCTACTATGGTGGATAAAGTGGATATGCTGGAGGAAAAGGTATCCAATAGGTTAGATGAAATGCAGACCACCCTCTCAAACTTGGTAGATGATGTCAAAAAGGGGGAGAAGATGAAACATGGGTCTGCAGAAGCTAAAACCTCAAAAGATAAAGATTTAAATAATAAATCCTTAGATTTAGGGGGAGATAGTAGTGAGGGAGATGATGGAGATGATGGACCCGAAGGTGCTAGGGTGAAGTCTCAGACTAAAGCTCAGTCTGTGCCACAGACTGAAGATATGAGTGCACAGACTGAGGGGGAGCAAGAGAGATTGCAGTTAGGTGAACATGCTGAGATGGTTGCACAGACTCAGGGGGAGTCATCCATTGTCTTACACATAGACCCAATTGCAACTATCTCAACCCAAGGTCAGCTGGAGTTGAAAATACCAAGGGAAGAAGAAGAAGAAGATGTTCAACCTCTGTTAATTAAGAAAGCCAGGAAAATGAAAAGAATGGCCAGGAGGATTCCTGAAAGGGATATCTTTGATTCCCAACCAAAAATGAAGGGGATCAAAACCTGGGACCAGTTCTTAAAGCTGGCAGAAGAACAGGACAATGATGGTGATGATGATGATGCCATCAATCCTGACTGCAGTTCTGAGTCTGAAGTTTTCAGAAGATCAAATGATGATGAAGATGATGCTACTTTTGGAGGTGTAGGTGAAGGAGCCTCAAAAGTCAAGACTGGAGAGTCTCAGTCTGTGCCTTCTGAACCTGCACAAACTGAGACACAACATCAATCACAGACTCAGAGCTCAGAGCAACCAGCAGCAAGCACTGATGTTCTAATTATCAGTGCTGAAGCCATTCAAGCTGAAGCCTATCCTGCTAGACCAACCACATCAACCAGAACACTGCCTCCAGGTAGAAGTGAGATTGAAGACAGAATGCAATGGAGAAGTGCTCATCTGATAAGCACTTATCCTGGGTCAAGCTCTACCATGGAAGAAGTAATGGATAAGGGTAAGGGCAAGGAGATTGCCTTAGCCAAGCAGGAAAGATTAAGCAAGATCAAGAAGATGGTGGATGAACATGCTGCTGGAACAAGAAATCCTGAACTGTCAAATCTACAGGATGAGCTCTTACAACAAGAAGCTACTGCTCAAGGTATGACCTTAACCGAATACTTAAATGTATTATCAATTGAAGAGCAGAAGCTGAAGGAAGCAAGATTTGTTGACATGCTCTCCAAAGAGTTAGAAGATGAAAGTTGTTCACAGACTCAGATCAGAATGAGTCAAGTTGAGCAACAGATCAAAGAAGATGAAGAGCTGTCAATAAGATTACAGAAGATAGAGAGCCTGAAACCAAAGCTACAAGCCACTTTCCAAAAGTAAAAGCTCAAGCAGAAGATCAGAGAATGTCATCTGAACAAGATTGGACAGAAATTAAAGCTGGAGCTGACTTTGACCAAGAGCAAGAAGATGGTATGGGTGGATGAACTGTACACTCTAGGGCTTAAGGAATGGCAATCCATTGCCAATCTTTTGAAGAGGGCAGCTGACAAGGATCTGAAGAAAGAAGTTCTGGATGAGCTATCTTACCTGATTGAGCTAGTTCTCAGTCTGGGGCTCATCTCAGAAGAAGAATACAAGTTGTTTTGCATAGCAAACAACTTTGTAATCAAGAAGAAGTCAGCTGGGTTATCCACAGAGAATGAGCAGAGAAGGGAGCATCCTCTACCCAAAGGTATCATTTTCATTGATAGATCATATGTACAGACTGACAGCATTGAAGGTCTGTGCTATAGAGATATCAACGGGATAGAGTGCTTCCAGGATCAGAATAGGTTATATGGAGAGTTTCTGCTGCACTGCATTGCCCTGCTGAAGGAATGCAAACATTCTCAAGCCAGACCATTCAGAAGAAGCTGATCGGAATGCAAACATTCTCAAGCCAGACCATTCAGAAGAAGACTGATCAGCTGGTTATTCAACAACCTTTCCCAACTCAGGATGATGACTGGACTTGAAGATATCTGCAAGAAGATCATCCTAGAGTATCAAGAATTTGAAGACAAATCTGATAAGGAAATGGAAGAACTGTTGAAGAGGAAAGTGGAAAAGATGAAAGAGATCAGGGCTCAGAGAAAGGATTGAAGATTGTTAAATTTTTGATTTACAATCTTATGTAATAATTGTAATATTTTTGTGAACTAACTGTGATTCTGACTTTATATATATAAGTCTTGATCTATATGTTATGATTCACCTTAGTATTTATTATTTCTCTATTATCTTTTGTAAATAGATTTTGACATCATCAGATCGGGGGAGATTGTTGGGAAAAACAATGATCAAACCTAAGTTATAAATCTGAAGAGTCAAAATCTAACTTAGTTGTATTCAGGAAACTTAGTGAAATTCCTGAGTCCGTGTTTCTGAGTCTGTGCTACACAGACTGAAGAATTGTTTCTGAGTCTGTGCTGCACAGACTGAAGATCCTCACAGACTGAAAGCCATGCTCTTTCTGAAGACTTATGAATTCATCATCTGAAGAATGAAGATTGAATACAGAAGGCTTCACAGACTGAAGTTCACAGACTGAAGATCACAGACTGATGAGCACAGACTGAAGAACACAGATTGAAGAATGAAAGTACAAATGTACAGGAGATATTCTTCTTTCCTTAGGCTAGATACAACTGATAAGATGTTTGAGAAAGGTCAAACATCATATAAAGGTTCTCTTCTCAGCAAAGAAACCTTTTACTTTTTTGCTTTTTCTATTTCCAAGAAAAGCAAAAAGGAAGGCGTGCAAAGTTGCCCAAGATGCATCTGTTATCCCTTGGACAACTATGTAAGCTGGATAATATAGAGTTACATCCAACTCTATAAATAGCAGTTCAAAAAGCACTGCTATTATCCAAGAAATTCAAGAGAATTAGTATACTAGACCTTTGAGCTTAGGCTAAAGCATTACCACACTTACTGTGAAGTTTGTAGTGATAACTGTATCTTTGTATACTACTTGGATCGTATTCAAACCATCTGTGTGGTTTTGAATATTTTGTCATCTTTGTGAGACAAACACTTTATTGTGAATAATACTTTGATTCATAATAAACTCTGTGTCAAAATTAATCTTGTTTTCCGCCTAGATTAATTTAAACTTGTTTGATATAAAACTTGGATATAAACTAACACGTTGAGATAACTGTTATTTAATCTGTATCTAAGTTTTGGGAACCTTGTGACCCAATAGAGATAAGGTGTCATATCAAGCTCTTAGAGCTTGTTTCGGAACATAGAGTGCTTTTTGCAGTTATACACATGATTTGGATATTTTGGATTAACAAAACCTGGAGGTTGCTTGACATAGACCTCCTCCTGCAAATTACCATTTATAAATGCACTTTTCACATCCATTTGATAAACTTAAAAATCCTTGTATGCAACATAAGTCAGGTAGAGTCTGATAGCCTTATTTCTGGTAACATGAGCAGGAACAGGTACAAGTGTCCAGACCCTATTCCTTTCAATCTCAGTTAACTCTTCTTGCATTGCTTTAACTCAATCGTCATCTATTAAAGCTTCACCAGTTTTCTTTGGTTCGATGATTGACAAAAATTTTTTATAGAAGCAGAAGTTTGCAGTTGCTTGATCTTCAGACTGAGATCTTGTTTGAACTCTAGACTCTAAATCACCAATAATTTGATCAATTGTGTGATCTTTATGAGTCTTGATACCATTGAGTCAGCCGCAGATGTATCTGGAGATGATTCCAGAAAAGAGTTATCATGATCTTCATCATAAGTGAAATCTCCTTCTTCAAGATCTGGCATATCTGGATCCGTATCATAATGATTTTCTGTAACTGGATTAACATTGTAGGTAGATGTCACACCCCGCTAAAGCGGAAATACGAGGTGTAACAGCTGAGATATTCACAACACAAAGATATAGTAACAATACCATAAATTAGAAAGTTGCCTTAAAGGCAATTAACAATACATCAGGTTGTTCATTGTTACAAAAGCACTGTTACAATAAAATCATAAAAAATTTCCTTCAAAATTTCCATGTATTAAAGCTTGATTAATATGATTCCATGCACTTGCCCACATACGATCCATTCTTACCGGCGTTCTCCTGAAAAGCATGGCAAAATAAAGAGGGTCAACTATGGCCATAGTTGGTGAGTTCAAAGTTTGTAATTGTTAAACCAAAGATGTGTCCAATCGGGGACGTAAGTAAGGGTATAGCCGTCCAATCGGGGACGCTATCACCCATGTGTTCGTCCAATCGGGGACGTAAGTATAATGAGCATTTGGTTGTTAAATGTTGATGTAAATAAACATGTGGTAATAAAGTGAGAGATGTTCAAGCCTTGAGACCACTACTAATCCGATTATCCGACCGAGGTTTGCACCAAATGCGCCATGTTCTTCAACCAACATGGGTAATGGCGATATTATGCACCCACGTTGAAGTGTGAGTGAGAGATGGTCTACCCTAAATAGCATGCTACCCATAATATCTACGGCTCGTCGCTACGAGTTAGTTAGTAGTGAATGAGTTGCCGGGGACTTTATACAAGAATTCTCAAGCTTAACATAATGACATACCACAGTTTGCGTAAAACAGTTCAAAAACAGTTGATAACATGTAAAAGTGCAACCAAAAGTTTAATGTAAATTCATGCTTTTCAGCCCCAAAACAGAAATCAGAAAAGGGGAGCAATGAACTCACCTGAGTATGATAAGCAACTAGCAAATAAACGAGCGTAATGAGTTTCCAAGTGCAGCCTCCTAACGCCCTAAACGTATGAGGTTGTGTGTGTAAGTAGATGTCTCAAAGACCATCTATGTAAGTGGGAGGTTAACGTCCACTTATGTAATGTTCACTCAATTAGAGATGTCCATTTGTTCAGTTATCGTTTGTGCTTAGAAAACATGTACGGGCCGTTGGTGATATTTTGTGAAAACACTTATTTGATTAATTATGTTACGCATATTTCTACTTTCCAATTATGGGTATTGGATTAGTGCGACAATGGGCGAAGCCCATTAATGACGGGGGTCCAGGGGCAGCGCCCCTGGTAGCGGGGTCCAAGGGGTGGCAACCCCTGGCGAGGTCCAAGGGGCAGAGCCCTTGGCTGGGGTCGAGATTCTGTGTTTTTATGCTTATATTGCTTTAACAAAAAACGTATAGATTCTGTGTTTTTAGCGACACTGGGTTAGTGTCGCTATGTGCGACACTAAGGTATTATGCGACACTAAGGCTTGTGTCGCTAATGTGTCGATTCGGGTGTTATGGCGACACAAAAGCTTGTGTCGCTAATGTGACGATTCGGGTGCTATGGCGACACAAAGGCTTGTGTCGCTAATGTGACGATTCGGGTGCCATGGCGACACAAAGGCTTGTGTCGCTAATGTGACGATTCGGGTGCTATGGCGACACAAAGGCTTGTGTCGCAAACTACTGGGCTTCTGTGTAACACCCCGAAATTCGTTATATTAAAAATTGTTTACTGTTATGCGACACAGGGCTAGTGTCGCAGGTAGCGACACGAAGCCTAGTGCGACACAAGGATTGTGTCGCAGTGTCGGCAGAAAGTCGGTTTTGAGGGGTTAAAAGTGTAAAATAGAGGGGTTAAACCCCACTTATTGATTCAAAAGTCTTCCAGAAGATATTAAACACCTCCAGAACGATTTGTGTGTGAGTTTAGAGAGTTTTAGAGAGAGAAAGACAAGAAAAGTGAAGATTTTGCTAATCTTTGAAAGTGAAAGTGTTCCTGTGTATTTCTGAAATCATTTCCAGGTAAGAGCTTGAGTTATTATGTGCTTTATCACCTTCAGAATTGTATTGGGGTTAAAAAGTGTGAATTTTACCCAGAAAACTTGTTAAAATCGGAATCTGCTGCTGTTCTGTTCGTTATTGCGACACAAGGCTAGTGTCGCAGCTTGTGTCGCAATGATGGTGTCGCGAGTTAATACTGTTGCTTTAGCGACACAAGAGTTTATGTCGCTAGTTTCCACTGTTGCTTAGTACTGTTGTTTTAGCGACACAAAGAGCTTGTGTCGCAGCTTGTGTCGCTAGTTTCTTCTGTTAATTGAATTGTTGTTTTAGCGACACTAAGAGCTACTGTCGCAGGTTGTGTCGCAATAATGCATTGAGCGACACTAATCTGGTGTCGCCAGGAGGTGTAGCGACACTAGAGGGTAGTGTCGCAGGAGTAATTAATATTTTAAATAATATTAAGTATTATCAGAGTTAATTGAATTCGATCGCTTCGACAGGTATTTCGGGTGGCAATCCATAAATATCTGATCGTCGTCCTCGAGGTAAGTAGTAGGAATGTAAAGTATATAATTGGCTGAATTTGTTAATACTGATTGTGTTACAATTGTGCCCAGCTGTATGAGTTGAACGGCCAATTGCTGAGTGATCAATTGTGCCCAGCTGTATGAGTTGAACGGCCAATTGCTGAGTGATCAATTGTGCCCAGCTGTATGAGTTGAACGGCCAATTGCTGAGTGATCAATTGTGCCCAGCTGTATGAGTTGAATGGCCAATTGCTGAGTGATCAATTGTGCCCAGCTGTATGAGTTGAACGGCCAATTGCTGAGTGATCAATTGTGCCTAGCTGTAAGAGTTAAATTGTATAAGTTGAGTGGTCAATTGCTGAGTGATCAATTGTACCCATAAGGGCCAATTGCTGAGTGATCAATTGTGCCTAGCCGCATAAGTCGAATTACCAATTGCTGAGTGATTAATTGTGCTAAATTGTTCGTATGTGATTGTACCTTTCCTGTGCTTACTAAGCAAAATGCTTACGTGTTGATTGTTGTGTGTGATAGGTACATCGAGAGTTGTGAAGGGTGGGGATCCGGGCAAGCAACCCGAGGGCTACTAGTGATGGACTTACTATGACAAGATAGTAAGAGGAGAAACTCGTAAATCATGCTCGATAATAACGTGTAATATTTTGTAATGATGAGAAACGGGTTTGTAATAAACAATGTGGTTGTCACTTTATATTAATATATAAAGTGTTTTGAGAAAGTTAATTTGAGTATAAAAAAAAAAAAAATTGGACGTTTCAAGTTGGTATCAGAGCCAGGTTTAAGAGATTCGAGTATCCATCATTAGAGGTACTTGAACTTAGACCAAGAGATGAGTCTAATGAGCATGATGAGAATGCTATGTATTATGAGTTGATATTTGAGTAGTTATTATAACTGATGAGATGTTATTATAACTAATGAGATGTGATGATTTGTTGAATGTCAAGGTAATGTATGAATATTATGTAATAACGATTACGTCTGGCCAACGTAATAATTATTATATGAACTCATACGAAGCCATGACTGTTGTGTGATGCTAGAGAAAATTGTGAATGATAGACTAATGTGTAATGAGAATTTTAGTCTAATCTGATGTGTTTGCTGATAAACCCTTTCAGTATAAGATGGAAGGGAAGAATTTTAATGAGCATAATACCGAGAGCTCTGGACAAGAGCATGTGATAAATCTATCGTCTATGACTACGGACGAGATGAAAGAGTTTATATCAGAAGAGGTTGCGTTGGCACAAGAAAAGTCTCTTCCGTATTTATTGAAGAGAATTACTGAGACTGTCAGAGATGTTCTGGCAGAAGAATTACAAAAGAGAGATATAGAGGGGTCTGGAAAGAGTGACCAGATGAAGGAAGAAAAGAGGAAAGTGAGCTATAAAGATTTCGTGGCATGTAAACCTCCAGAGTATAAAGGAGAGACAGATCCGATCAAATGTTATCGATGGATCTCTGAAGTGGAGGCAGCGTTTGTTATTTCTGAGTGTCCTGATAAATTGAAAGTAGTATATGGCGCCAGTTTATTGAAGGCACGAGCAAAAGAATGGTGGGACGTGCAACGTCAGACTATGGGAGAGGAACGTGTGAATGACGTGTCCTGGAAAGAGTTTAAAGATATGTTTGTAATAGCATACTCACCGGAAGCTGCGTTGACCAAGCTTCGTCGAGAATTTTTGTTTATGAAACAAACGACAGAAACGGTGAATGAGTTGACGGGTGTATTTCTTGATAGGGCCCGATTTTGCCCTGAATATACTGAGGATCCGAAGAGATTGATGTATCATTTTTATGAAGTATTAAAGAAAGAGATTCGGCAGTTTGTGGATCCGAGTCGTTGGAGTAAATTTGAAGAATTTGTGAATGAGGCAAGAAGAAGAGAGATTGAGATAAATCGGGAGGATGATGGTTCCTCCAAAAGAAAGATTGAATCAGCCGGAGGGTCTTTTAAAAGATTCAGGTCCAGCGGAAGTTTTAAGAGAGAAGATCGACAAGAAGTGCCTATGTGTCCGAAGTGTCACAAAAAGCATTTTGGGAATTGTGCAGGTGATAAGAGGACGTGTTTTCAATGTGGGCAAGAGGGCCACATTAGTCGTGATTGTACAAAAACGGTGCGGGTGTGCTTTAATTGCTATGAACCTGGGCATATAAAGAGTGAATGTCCGAGATTGAAGAGTTCGACAGGTTCTAGTGGAGTGAAGCGAAGTGATGAAAAGAAAGTTTCTGATCAGTCAAGAGTAAAAAGTCGATCTTTTCAATTGACTGCGGATGAAGCAAAGAATGCTCCTGATGTTCTTACGGGTACTTTTCTTATTAACTCATTACCCGCTTATGTGTTATTTGATTCTGGGGCTTCTAGATCTTTTGTATCTGAAAACTTTAGTGAGAATTTTCAATTAATATTAAGTGAGTTAGATACACCCCTAGATGTTGAAATAGCCGATAATCGTGTTATTTATGTGACCAAAGTTTATAGAGGGTGTCAAATAGAAATTAATGATGAAATATTTATGATAAATCTAGTCCCAATGAGAATGGGTGAATTTGATGCCGTTGTGGGTATGGATTGGCTGAGTAAACATGGTGCTGTTATTCGTTGTGAAAAGAAAATTATTTGTATCAATGCTCCAAGTGGGGGAGTGATAGATATTTATGGAGAAAAACCTAAATAATCCTTGTCAATTTGTACTTATGCTCGTGCTAGAAGACATTTGTCTCATGGATGTCAGCCATTTTTAGCCCATGTTGTTGATATGCATAAGAACGTGATGAGTATTGAAAATATTCCAGTTGTAAATGAGTTTCCAGATGTATTTCCGGAAGAGCTACCGGGAGTTCCGCATGAGAGGCAAGTAGAGTTTCGAATTGAGTTAATGCCAGGGGTTACTCCTGTTGCTAAAACCCCATATAGACTTGCGCCGTCAGAGATGCAGGAAATGATGAAACAAATACAAGAGTTGTTGGAAAAGGGGTTTATCCGTCCCAGTAGTTCACCATGGGGAGCACTAGTATTATTTGTTAAAAAGAAGGATGGGAGCATGCGAATGTGTATTGATTATAGGGAACTAAATAAGGTAACTGTTAAGAACCGTTACCCGTTGCCGAGAATCGATGATTTGTTTGATCAGCTTCAGGGTGCTACACATTTTTCAAAGATTGACTTACGATCGGGTTACCATCGGTTGCGAGTAAAAGAAGAGGATGTTCCCAAGACTGCCTTCCGAACGCGTTATGGTCATTATGAGTTTGTGGTAATGCCATTCGGGTTAACAAATGCTCCTGCTGCATTTATGGATTTGATGAACCGAGTTTGCCGTATGTTCCTCGACAAATTTGTGATTGTGTTTATTGATGACATTTTGATATATTCAAAAACGAAAGGTGAGCATGAGTTGCATTTGAGGCAAATGTTGCAAGTATTGCGAAGGGAAAAATTATATGCAAAGTTTTCGAAGTGTGAATTTTGGCTGAGAGAAGTTCAATTTTTGGGACATGTGATAAATCACGAGAGAATCAAGGTAGACCCTGCAAAAGTAGAAGCAGTGATGATGTGGAAACCTCCTAAGACTCCATCAGAAATTCGAAGCTTCTTGGGATTGGCTGGTTATTATCGGAGATTTATTCAAGATTTCTCTAAAATTGCGACTCCACTTACGAGGCTTACATGTAAAAATGCCAAATTTGAGTGGAATGAGGAACAGGATCAAGCCTTTAATGTTTTGAAAAAGAAACTGAGTCAAGCACCTATATTAGTACTTCCTGAAGGGAATGATGATATGGTAGTATATTGTGATGCGTCTCGAGTGGGATTGGGCTGTGTGCTTATGCAACGAGGAAAAGTAATAGCGTATGCTTCAAGACAGCTGAAAACACACGAGAAAGATTATCCTACTCATGATCTAGAATTGGCAGCGGTGGTGTTTGCATTAAAAATTTGGAGGCATTATCTTTATGGAGTAAAGTGTACGATTTATACAGATCATAAGAGCTTAAAGTATTTCTTTGACCAATGAGATCTTAATATGAGGCAGAGGCGTTGGCTTGATTTAGTGAAAGATTATGACTGTGAAATCTTATACCATCCTGGAAAGGCGAATGTTGTAGCAGATGCTCTCAGTAGAAAGACTGTTGATTTTATGTTGAAAGTAAAATCTCTTCGAATGACGGTGATTACGGATTTAATTGAGCAAGTGAAAGAAGCTCAACAGCAAGTGTTGCAGAGAGGTGATTTTCGAGCAGAACGAATAAAAGGCCAAGAGCAAGACTTTATTGATGATTCCCGCGGATTAAAGACCCGTTATGGAAGGATTTGGGTACCGAGTTATGGGGAATTGAGAAAACTTTTACTTGATGAAGCTCATAAATCCAAGTATTCGATCCATCCTGGTGCCACAAAGATGTATCATGATCTGAAAAGAGATTATTGGTGGCCAGGTATGAAAAGGGAAATTGTTAAATATGTGGAAAAGTGTTTGACTTGTTCGCAGGTTAAAGCCGAACATCAGAAACCTTATGGAAAGATGAAACCCTTAGATATCCCAGTGTGGAAATGGGAGCATATTACGATGGATCTTATTACGAAATTGCCGAAAACGTCAAGGCACTA
The DNA here is from genome assembly GCA_963930675.1 of Gnaphalium uliginosum. Classification (NCBI taxonomy): domain Eukaryota; kingdom Viridiplantae; phylum Streptophyta; class Magnoliopsida; order Asterales; family Asteraceae; genus Gnaphalium; species Gnaphalium uliginosum. The sequence continues at coordinate 33,683,014 of OZ005680.1, read as the reverse complement.
TGATGCCATCTAGGTAATAGTCGATCGATTGACCAAGAGCGCTTTATTCTTGCCGATAAGAGAAGCTTCGTCGTCAGAAGTAATGGCTGATTTGTATGTGAAAGAAGTGGTAGCAAGACACGGTGTGCCAGTATCTATTGTCTCTGATAGGGATAGTAGATTTACATCTCGATTTTGGGCAAAATTTCAAGAGGAAATGGGTACACGTCTTAATCTGAGTACATCGTATCACCCACAAACGGATGGTCAGAGTGAGCGGACGATTCAAACGTTAGAGGATATGCTGAGGGCGTGTGTTATTGATTTTGGAGGAAACTGGGATGTATATTTGTCATTGGCCGAATTTTCTTATAATAACAGCTATCACTCCAGTATTGGAATGCCGCCATATGAAATGCTTTATGGGAGGAGATGTAGAACTCAAATCTGTTGGGATGAAATTGGGCAACGTGAAGTAGCTAGTACCGAAGTTGTACTGAAAACTACCGAACAGATAGAGCAAATCCGAGCCCGTTTAAAAGCTGCGCAAGATAGACAAAAGTCGTATGCGGATAAGAGAAGGCGTCCAATTGAGTTTAATGAAGGAGATTTTGTTATGTTAAAGGTATCTCCTTGGAAGGGTGTTATTCGATTCAGAAAGCGGGGGAAATTAAGTCCTCGTTTTATTGGACCCTTTAAAATCTTAGCAAGAATAGGCGAAGTGGCGTATCGTTTAGAATTGCCGGATGAATTGGCAAATATTCATAACACTTTCCATGTGTCATATTTGAGGAAATGTTTAGCTGATGAGACCGCTTACATTCCAATAGATGAAATTGAAATAGATGATAAGTTGAATTATATTGAAGAGCCAATCGAGATATTGGACGAGAAAATAAAGAGATTAAGAAATAAAGAGATCCGAATGTTTAAAGTCCAATGGAAGCATCGAAAGGGATCAGAATTTACATGGGAACCAGAGAGTGAGGTTCATCAATATTATCCCTCGTTGTATCAGAGGTGGATTGTGAGGACACAATCTTGAGTAAGTGGGGGAGAGTTGTAACACCCCGAAATTCGTTATATTAAAAATTGTTTACTGTTATGCGACACAGGGCTAGTGTCGCAGGTAGCGACACGAAGCCTAGTGCGACACAAGGCTTGTGTCGCAGTGTCGGCAGAAAGTCGGTTTTGAGGGGTTAAAAGTGTAAAATAGAGGGGTTAAACCCCACTTATTGATTCAAAAGTCTTCCAGAAGATATTAAACACCTCCAGAACGATTTGTGTGTGAGTTTAGAGAGTTTTAGAGAGAGAAAGACAAGAAAAGTGAAGATTTTGCTAATCTTTGAAAGTGAAAGTGTTCCTGTGTATTTCTGAAATCATTTCCAGGTAAGAGCTTGAGTTATTATGTGCTTTATCACCTTCAGAATTGTATTGGGGTTAAAAAGTGTGAATTTTACCCAGAAAACTTGTTAAAATCGGAATCTGCTGCTGTTCTGTTCGTTATTGCGACACAAGGCTAGTGTCGCAGCTTGTGTCGCAATGATGGTGTCGCGAGTTAATACTGTTGCTTTAGCGACACAAGAGTTTATGTCGCTAGTTTCCACTGTTGCTTAGTACTGTTGTTTTAGCGACACAAAGAGCTTGTGTCGCAGCTTGTGTCGCTAGTTTCTTCTGTTAATTGAATTGTTGTTTTAGCGACACTAAGAGCTACTGTCGCAGGTTGTGTCGCAATAATGCATTGAGCGACACTAATCTGGTGTCGCCAGGAGGTGTAGCGACACTAGAGGGTAGTGTCGCAGGAGTAATTAATATTTTAAATAATATTAAGTATTATCAGAGTTAATTGAATTCGATCGCTTCGACAGGTATTTCGGGTGGCAATCCATAAATATCTGATCGTCGTCCTCGAGGTAAGTAGTAGGAATGTAAAGTATATAATTGGCTGAATTTGTTAATACTGATTGTGTTACAATTGTGCCCAGCTGTATGAGTTGAACGGCCAATTGCTGAGTGATCAATTGTGCCCAGCTGTATGAGTTGAACGGCCAATTGCTGAGTGATCAATTGTGCCCAGCTGTATGAGTTGAACGGCCAATTGCTGAGTGATCAATTGTGCCCAGCTGTATGAGTTGAACGGCCAATTGCTGAGTGATCAATTGTGCCTAGCTGTAAGAGTTAAATTGTATAGGTTGAGTGGTCAATTGCTGAGTGATCAATTGTACCCATAAGGGCCAATTGCTGAGTGATCAATTGTGCCTAGCCGCATAAGTCGAATTACCAATTGCTGAGTGATTAATTGTGCTAAATTGTTCGTATGTGATTGTACCTTTCCTGTGCTTACAAAGCAAAATGCTTACGTGTTGATTGTTGTGTGTGATAGGTACATCGAGAGTTGTGAAGGGTGGGGATCCGGGCAAGCAACCCGAGGGCTACTAGTGATGGACTTACTATGACAAGATAGTAAGAGGAGAAACTCGTAAATCATGCTCGATAATAACGTGTAATATTTTGTAATGATGAGAAACGGGTTTGTAATAAACAATGTGGTTGTCACTTTATATTAATATATAAAGTGTTTTGAGAAAGTTAATTTGAGTATAAAAAAAAAAAATGGGACGTTTCATTCTGCGACACAGAGGCCTGTAACAGGTCAGTTTTGTAAATTTTATTTCGTGTTCCAAATGTTCAAAAAAAAATTGAAGAAAAATCTATGTTGTTACTTAGTATGTTAGCTCCTTAAAATATATTTTCCAGAATTTTTGGGTATTCCTAAGTATTTTTAAAAATTCCGTTTGTTCCCTGTGGTCAGAAAGTGACCAATCCGGATACATGCAACAAGATCGGATTTCTGGGCAAAATGCGTACACTCTTAGACAAAATCATCTAAACGAATTTTGTACCTAACAAAATTTGTGAACTTTTGGGGTGGTTTCATATCATTTGGAGGTGTATATCTCGAGTTATGATTAAAACAAGAAAGATGAATTTTCTGAGTTTTTGGACAGCCCGTATACATGTTTTTGTAAAAATCATTTCGGGTATCAAACGAACTTCAAAAATTGTTAAACCACTTGGAAATGAAAGCTAACTTCTTAAACTTAACTTTTGCCTTTTGAATCGTCCATTTTGGTTAAGTTTTGAGGGAGAAACAGCCTCTCAAAGTCAGACCATCTTTCCGATCAGCTTGCATGTGATGTTTTTGACACTTTTAACCATGAAAAACGGGTTTTATGTTATGATTTGGACATTTCCTTGTTAGGTGAACTTTATAACATGTCTATAAGAGTATTACAAGTAAATTTATGAAGAGTTGAAGCTCTTACCACGTTTGTGAAACCGAAAGAAAAGAAAGGAAGCTAGTTTTCCCGTTTCGTGCTATTTTCCGAATGGCGGCTTAGGGTGGTTGGATGGCGGCCTTGTGGTGGCTGGAGGGAGGTGTTAGGTGGCTGTGGTGGTGGTGATGAGTTCTGATTGCAGAGAAATAGGGTGTGTGTGTGTGTGTGTTTGTTGAGTGAAAAATGAGAGAATGAAGGGAGTTAGGCTTATATATACATGGGCTAACTCCATGGGCTTTGGGCTCCCCTCTCTTGGGCTGAGTTGGGCCTTTGGCCGTGGGTCTGGGCCTGACCCTTCCATGGGTTGGGTTCGTGACTCGCTTCTTGACTTCGTGTTACGTTTTTCGTTCGTTTAAACGTAAATTTCGCGGTTTAAAAGTTAATAATTTACGTTATGTGTTCGTGCAGAATTTAAATTTGTGAATGATATTCGTGATGACTAAGTATTCTAAAATACTTAAGTTGGGTTACAAAAATATATTTTGGGTTTCGCTCGAGCGTCGGGCTCGATTTGCGCGTTTTCCTCGCGTTTGTTACGTTTTGAGCCAAACGTCTAGGTTTTTCGCGTACTATTATATTAAGAAAATAATATAAGTGCAAATAACTACTATTTACTTATAAAAATATATTTACGTTATTTAGAAAGAGTTATCACCAACGCCGTATGATTGTAGGACTTCGTCCAATTCGCGGTTATACGATTTTACCCGATTGTTAATGTGTGCACTTAATCGCATAAAATGTCACATATATTTAGATTAACCAATGCTAAACACACGTATTACTAATGGTCTAGGCAATATTTATAGCCCTAGATTGATAGGTGTCACAGTAGATTCAAAATTATCCTTTTGTGGAGAAGGTGATTTGGATGGTGTTTGCACTTCTGGTGATGGTTTGGATTGTGTTGAACCTTTTAGTCTTTCTTCATCACTTTCAGATTCATCAAAAATCTGAACATATCCTCCAGATGAAGATTGAATGGTTTGTCATACTGAGAGTTGATAGATACCAATTCTTCAAGTAAATCAATTTTCAGACTGTGATGGTTGAACATGGTTTACTGAAGCATCGTCAAAAGTGACATTTATTGTTTCTTCAATAACTTTTCTTATGATGTTGTAGACTCTGTAAGCCTTTGATACCGAAGAGTATCCCATAAATATAACACTTACTTCCAAAAGATGTGGAAGTAATGTACATCTGAAACTTTATCATGATACATCTTATAAGCTGTCTTCTCATGCTTCTTCATAATTATTGACCTATTTTGAGTGTAACAAGTTGTATTAACTACTTCAGCCCAAAAATAAATTTTTAAATTTCCCTGACATAGCAACTTCAATTAATGTTCTATTTCTCCTTTCTACCACTCCATTCTGTTGAAGAATTCTGACATAGGACATTTTTTGCATTATCCCCTTATCATCACAAAATTCAATCAAGGTAGAGTTTTTAAACTTTGTACCATAATCAATTCTCAGTTGTTTTACTGGTAGGCTCTTCTGAACTTGTTCTATTTTGATCAATCTAATGATCTCATCAGGTGCATCATTTTTAGCCTTCGGAAAAATCACCCAACCTTGTGACTTCATCAACAATCACAAGAGTATTTTTCTTTCATCTCAGACTTCCAATGCTCATTGGACCAAACAGATCTATGTGTAACATATGTAATGGTTGATCAATGGAATCTAGTTGTTTTGAAGGAAAATTAGTCTTGGTTTATTTCCCAAGAACACATGTTGAACAAACTTTATCTTTCTTGTATATAAGAGCGGGCAGTCCTCTTACCAACTTATTCTTGGACAACAAGCTGATTTTCTTGAAATTCAAGTTGTCATAACCAGTTCAATTCAGGAGCAGACGGTGAATATAAACAGGTTTCCATGTCATTATCTGCAGAGCCCTGATCCAATAAAAATACATCCCTTTCTCTTTTAGCCAGCAGCAATGGTTTGCCCCTAGGATCATAAATTACTCCAGCTCTTTTCCTAAATCTCAGTTCATTGTCATCATCACACATTTGACTATGTTCAACAAATTATGTTTTAACCCTATAACATATGCAACTTTCTTAAAAGTTACACCTCCAGCTTTTACTTTTCCATAACCCTTTGTCTTTGCAATGGATTTATCACCATACTTCACAGAAGGACCATCCTCTTCTACAAAGTCTGATAAGAACTTTTTGGTTCCAGTCATATGTCTTGAGTAGTCACTATCCAAATAATCTTATCATACTGCACAAGACACACAAATCAAATTAGTTTATTTTGGGAACCCAATTTTGAGTGGATTCTTTAGGAGGACAATTTGTCTTCCCTTCCAGTTCAATTTTTACCCATACTTTGTTAACAGATTTGACTTTAGAAGCATTTAAGTCACAGTCAACCATATGAAAGATTTTATGAAATCCTTGATCACCACAATTAAGGGTTTTTGGATTCTTTTTAGTCTTTTTGTTTGACTTGTGAATAACTTTTGACTTTAATAGTTTTTCAAATTCAGTAGTCAATTTATGTAACTGAGTTTCAAGTTTTGTAAGATGTTTAGTTTGATTACAATTCTTAAAACTTTAATATGGTTTAAAATTTTGTTTTGATGACCTTGGAAAGCGTTTTTGACTAAAGTAAGGAGCATTGGATTTCCTTGTGTTCTCTTCAGGCGTACCACTACTTTAACTTGATTCTGAATAATAATTGACTTTTGATTAGAAAAATGGTTTGTAATTATTCTTCTTTTTAGTGGTAAAAGTTGCTTTTTCAGTCTTTACATTTACTTTTGTTGTTAAAACACTCTTTTCATTCAAACTAGAGTCTGTAATAGTAGAAATTAACTTGTCAGAGTCTGACGTTTCAGACTATGACTTTTCAGACTCTGATGATGAATTTTCAAGTTTTTCACATGAACTTCCAGAGTTGGTAGGTCTAAGAAAAGCATTTGTAAGGATGGTTTTATTACCAAATGTATAACTAAAGGTGTTTGGCAAAGTAGTAGCCACAAATTTCTTTGGTTCATATTTTGATCCTCCTTCTTGGTAAGATTTTAGATCAAAATCTTCACCACGTACACCTTGTACCTGACTTTGAATTTGCTTATTTAAACAATTCTCATGTTTAGGAGATGCAATGCACTATGATTTACAAATTTCTTCATAGTGTTTAGCCTTCTTTATATATTCATATTTTTCAAAGGCTGAGCTTTTATAAGCTTCTTTTTGAGCAGTTAATTCACTTTTGTAATCCCTGTTTGCACTTATGTAATCTTCCTTTTCTTTCAATTCAAAAGTAGCTTATTTTAATTTATATTTTAAGTATGTAATTTCAGATAAGCTATATTCGAAGTCAAAGTAAAGAATTTCAAATATTTTATGCTTCTCTTCATCATAGTATAACTTAAAGTTATGTACCTTATATGCATAGGATCTGTTCCAGTCTGAATTGTAACTCATTCGTTCAACCTCATTCATATAAGACTCAAACTAACTAGAAGATTTGTCATCTATGATGGCCATCAAACACTTGTCATCTTCCTCATCATCATGAGAAGACAACTAATCATCTAGCCATTCCTCAATATACAAAGCTTTTTCCTCTTGTTTCTTGGATTGAAACTTGGTTCTACCCTTCTTTAGATTCATGTACTTTTTTCGTACTTCATGATCGTATCTGCAACCTTATCAATCTTTGATGTTTCTTCAGTTCTGACCTTGTAGTCTGTAGCAATATGACCTAAATTCCCACATCTATAACTAGTTACTTTCTTTGAATCAAAAGCACTCCTTGTTCTAGACCCACCAAACTTCTTCTTTTCCAGCCTCTGAGTAATTAAGGTAATATCAGACTTGAGTGCTTTGGTTTCATCATCTTCAGAATCATAGGTGTCAGCATCTAAAGGCATTAGATCATATTCTGCCATAGAAAAATAGCTCTATGTTTCTCCTGCTTGTAGCAATCAAAGCAGCTTCAGGATCCTTGGCTATTCACATTGTATTCATCTTCTTTCTTTCCTTAGATTCCTCATAGTTCATGATTAATCCATACAGTCCCAATAGATCATAATCATCTATCCTTTCACTAACATTCAAAGAAGTTATGACTTATGAGAATGAGTTTGGAAGCATGTCAAGAAACTTTTGACAGATCTTATCTTGACCTTTGACCACTTCTACACTTTCCAGGTCATTTATCAAGATTTGGAATCTGGTTTAAATATCAGTTAATGATTCATTGCTTGTGGCAAAGAAGTTCAAATAGTTTCTAATTAGATTTTTTCTTTTAAGATTTATCACAACTGTAACACCCTCCTATTGACAAATAAGAGTACCCCCAGATCTCCTTAGCTGTTTTGCATCCTGTTATTTTTGCAAAGATAGGTTCTGAGAGAGCATTACCAACTAAACTATTTGCCTTTGCATCAAGAGCATACAATTCCTTATCTTGTTCACTCCATTTGCTTCTTGTGTTCTCCACCCATCTTTTAGGCTTTGTTATATTACCTTCAGCATCCTTCACAACCTCCATCAAGGAGGAACCCATGATTGGTCCTTCCCTGGTAGTTCTGAGCATCTCATCATGCACACCAACAAGATTCCATTCAACTTTGAATCTACTCTGCTCTGATACCAGTTGTTAGGTCACGTTATGTGTTTAACCAACTTAGTTATCAATTACAAATAGATGGATTCAAACTTTTAATACTGAATTGATTTAACAATAATCAATATTAGTTGAAATGAGAAATTAAATCAACAAGAACAATCAATCAGTAATTTAGTTTGTATTGATATTTAATTCGTATAGGGATTTTACAATTCAAGCATTAGGTTCTTCTAAACCTATAACTCCCTATTTATACAACTATTAGATATAGGATACACAATCCTATTGTACTGATAACTATAAAAATAAGATAAAACTCTAAATAATAATATATTCTAAGTTTTCGAGTTTATCTTAGAATCCTTCAGATGCCAGCTGTCGATGTGATCTTCTAAGTCTTCTGGATCCGAAACTCCAAGTCTGTAAATGTTATAATCTGAAATCCCCTGAAGCATGTCAGAGTCTGAAGTTTCAGACTTATGACACCCGAGATTTATTTTAACAAAACGACAATCTTATTCATATATCAAAGTTTTACATCACAAGCGGAAGCGATACAAGATTTAAACTAGTCTAAAAGATGACTATAACTAAGCGAAAACATCTTCAGGTATCATCTGGTCCTACGAGTTCCCTTCTTGACGAGCCTACTAGTTGTGCCCTGAGATATACACGTCCATGCATAAGCCTAAAGGCTTAGTGATTTTGTGTGTTTGTGTACAAAAATATCACACACAATATGCAATGATGATGTGTAACGTGAAAATGTAAAATATAGAAAGTATAGTGAGATCTCTGTCTGTCAGGGTTAACCAGATTTCAAGTCGTTATCCGACATGGATAAGTATGCGCGCTATCTATGTCACGACTATCTATACCGGCACTTTCGATAGTGACAAGTATCTGCTAGTATCGATTTATTACAAACAAGCGGCCGCTTATGTACTAATCGTACCAATATATATGTGAGCAAACAACCATCATGTTTCAGCCATTAAAATTACATATATATTAATGAGCCAACGACCGTTACGTTTTAGCTCCTGGTTACCCGACGAGTAACATGACATAATATATCTAAAAATCAACATTTGTACTTAAATGCAATTTAAACAGATAATCAAGTAATCATGTAATCACGTGGTACATCGCATATATCTCAGTTTTGAAAATAACACGAAACTCACCTCGATAGTTTAAATTATGATATTTCTGTTTTGTTGGTTCAACCTATCGATCATAAACATTGATAATTGGATTATTACAATGTAGTATATATACAATATTATTAAAATGTTATTACTAATAAATATGCATATATATATATATATATATATATATATATATATATATATATATATATATATATATAGATTATTATACAAATCTATAAAAAACTACACTTGGGTTCATCATTATTATATTATTATTATTATCGTAAATGGAACATGGTCCATCTAAATGTCAAAATACTAATATTGAAATACTAACTCTAAAGTAGGCATTAAATTAGATAATTAAATTGAATAGATAATAATATAATTACAAAGGATGATGATGATATTACCTTGAGAAGAATTACATGCATGTGTACAAATTTATGTATATGTATCTGTAAGTGTGCATGGGATGAAATTTTAATTCTAACATCAAGCCCTATTTATACTAACAAGTGAAGCACCTTGGTCATTAATGCTAATATCTAGACTTAGATACGTGGCATACAATTAGTTTTTTCTTAACTAGGAAGTATTATACTCATCTTGTTAAATTGGATAGTTGTCAAGGTATTAGGACTCCACAAACAAAACGTAAGGTGTTAGTTGCAAAATATGAGGTATGCTCGTGGATTACTTAAGCAATAGATGGGTAGGAGTGTGCTGAACATATGAAAGCTCACGCCTAGAGCTATAAGACTTATATTTATAATATAAACTATTTAATTAGTTATTGCGATATTATATTGAATTGCTATTATTATATAATTATTACTGTATTATGTTAGCTTAAATATCTATACAAATTAAGCATATATTTTTGATGAAATAGGGGTGTTACAAGACTCAATCACCATAGTCTGATGTTTCAGACTCAGTCGCGAAATTTCTCTTTGTCAGACTGTAATCCTATACTTAGCATTTTTACTAGACTTAAACATTTTAACTCATCAGATTCATAAAATATAATTGATCAATTGTTTTTCCCAACATATACCTCCAACATTCTTCTCTTATACTCAAGATCTCATGAAGGACAATTAGATTGAAATGAGATATGTCGAGTCTAGCAACAACTCAGCTGATCTTTTCATCAAAGTATTCCCAACCGCTATTTTCAAAAACCATGTTCACAATATTGGCATGCAACACGTTCAAAAGGTGTAACAGCTCATGGATGTCTACATGATGGGGAGTCAACTATATGTTGCACTCTTTCTTTCTTAGCGAAAGTTTTTTCCCATTGAGTTTTTCTTTGACAATGTGTTTAACGAGGCAGTACTTTATAATTAATCTCCAATGTTACAAAATTGTCAATCAAGAGGAAGTGTTATAATATAGTAAAAATACAAGTGTTCCTAGTTTGAATATGTGGATGATCAATTTTATTACACCACATCTTTGTTATTATTTATTTGTGCTTACTTATATTATGCTAATGTCATGTATCAAAATGAATAGTACTTGCTAGTAATTTTTGTACTATAGATATACCTTCAATGTAAGCTTATATGACAACTTCCAACCGTAGACTGAAACTGACAGAAACCGCCGAGCCCCTACCATCAATGCTCCGTTAAAACACAATAATTAAAATAAAACACATTTCATTAAAATAAAAAACATTACAATTATTAAAAATTACAATAATTAAAAAAACATTATATTAAGTGGAAGAAAAAAAACGATTTGGTGGGAGTTGCGAAATGTGATCGATTAAAGCATTGCGAGGTTGATGATGAACCTCCCGATCGCGTAATTCATTGTCCATACGCAATTGAGTTTCAACCCTTTCTTGCCCCGAACGTCTTGGTGGGATTTTCAGATATTCCTCCTCTAGTTGACACATATTTCGTCTGTTGTCCTCGGTTATCATGTTGTGTAGAATCACACAAGCATACATGATTCTTGATATTTTGTTAGTGATATATGGTCTTGTCAGGTTCTTGATGATTTACCAATGGCCCTGAAGCACACGGAATGCTCGTTCCACATCTTTTCTTGCAGCTTCTTGATATCTTTTAAAGCGCATCTCTTGTTGTGTTAGTGGATGCTTAAACGACTTTACAATAGTAGACCATTCCGGATAAATCTCATTGCCTAGATAATAGCCTTTGGTAAATTCCTGGCCGGCAATCGTGAAATTTACTTGGGGAGCTCTATCTTTTAGTAAACCGTTGAACAAATCCGATTGATTTAGTACGTTGATGTCGTTGCTCGAACCCGCTGAACCAAAGAAAGAGTACCGAATTCACAAATTGTAAGAGGCAACCGCTTCGAGCATGATCGTTGGACAACCTTGATCACCTCTAGTGTATTGACCTTGCCATGCTACTGGACAATTTCTCCAAGGCCAATGCATACAATCGATGTTTCTGAGCATACCCGAAAAACCATGCAACTCAGCATGACGCTGATGTAAGCGTTGCACATTTTGTAGTGTTGGTTTTCTTAAATACTCGGTAGAGTATAGATGAAAAACACATTTACAAAAGTTATCCAAACAATCATATGATGTTTGTTCACCCATATGTGAGTACGAATCAAACGCATCGGCGGCACACCCGTACGCCAATTGGCGTACGACGTAAGGGCATTTTTGCCAAACGTTAAAACCAGGTCTACCGGTTGCGTCAAGCAGTTGAATAAAATATGTAAAGTAGTCAGGTACCATAAAATTAGGAAAATGATATAATACTTTAACATATACGGAGAAATAATGACTTGCTCATCCGATAACGTGGTCGGAAGATATCCGCCGGAAATGTTGGACGCTAGGCAAAGTAGTCTAGATACAAACGTTCGCCCATTGCTTCACGGTCTTTAGGAAAGTATCGTCGGGGTGCTCGTGGTATCGGGATCGGAATATCCTCTCGTCAAACGAATCGGAGTCTATCGAATTAATTATATCGATAACTGCCGTCGGATCGAAAACCGCCGTGATAGATTGCAAATCTTCAAGATCAGAATCGAAAGACATAATGGAAAAATTGTATGAATATAGATGTGATAGTGAAGAAGTGTATGAATTGTTTGAAAATGAGAGTGTGTATTTTATAGAATAAAATGAGAGTTTAAAAAAAAAATACAACGGCTATATTTCAAACTTTTTTTTTTCTTTTTTTTTTTTACAAACGCTCGTCCAACCCATACTTTCAAACCGATCGACCGTCAGATAACCGACGGCTAAAACCGACGGACCGAATCGACGGCTTTATGCCATCGGTGTCGGTTCCGTCGGTTGAAACCGACGGCACCCGACCCTCACCGTTGGGAGCGGTCTAAATATGCACCATTCAATATACTTGTAGAAAGGTTTACTTCTTCCTCTTCTTTATACTCTTTATTCTTACATTACTCTCAAAATTCATTAGCAAATTTAGGCCATTAAAGTTGTTATATATCAAATAACTATTTTAAGAAAAGAGTATAAAAAACACCGATAAAATTGTAGAAATAGCTTGAGGATGCTCTCTATTATTTATATTTTCTGATTTAAAAAACAAAAAATATAAAATATAAAATATAAAAGGTTTCATTTTGTCAAAACCTCTCCACACCTTCTATACTCCGTTGACGGCCGCGGGCCACATTTACGTACATCCACATCTCCATCTCTCTTCGTCCTCCGATCAATCTCTTCCTCTTCCTTCCGTCGTCTTCCTCCACAACTGGTAACCCTCACAATTTAAGGTACAACTTTTTCTTTTTCTTGTTGTTTTCTAAAATAGATGAATGTATGAATTTTTATGTTAAATTGCTTTATTTGTTTATGAAGTACCTGAAATGTGTATGAAGGATCCTCTTGAAGTCATATTATGTTAAAAGGTTATGAATTTTTTATTTCTTTGTGAATGCGTTTACCTTGTTTTGCTAAATCTATTGTTATGTTGCAAATAGCTGTCGACTCGTGACTCGATATCTAAAATTCTGACTCGTGAATCGATTTGTGACTTGAAAAAAAAATACATATATATAAATTTAGAATACACTTACAGAGTAGTTTATTATATTGGGGGTTGGGTCAAATGCTTTAGGAGCATTAGTTACATTCCAAAAGATTAATGATTCTAATAGGGAAAGGGAAGAAGTCTACTGTACTTTCGATATTTTAGTCAAATAGATAATTCTATTAATCTCGTAAGAGTAACAGAAATGTTTAAATATAGTAGTTATACAAGTACATTCATCTAAAAAATATTTGTCTAATTTGGTTCAATCTTTAGCATAGTTAGGCTCATTTGTATTAGTTTCCCTTTGGTCCTCTCACTTGAAGTCGAGTTGTTGTTGTACTTCTATCGACCTCATCTTTAGCAAGACCTCCAGACAACTTCTGACACATAGTACAATAGAGAATGTCTCATACAGATGTTATTTGCATGGCCACTCCCATTAACTTGGTCGTCCCTTGCCATTGGTCCACGTTAGTGTGGACCCAAGGGAATGTTTCCATTCTCATACCCTAATTGATATCCTTCTAGAACATTCTAGAAGGCGGAGTTTCACTATAAAAACTAGTGTTTGCCCTTCATTCATCCTAAGCACCTCATACACATGAAATACCTCACTGCGTATTTTCAAGGATTAATCCCTTAGCCACCCTTTATTGGGTTAATATCGAACCGGGTTTGCACGTACGTCAGAGTGTTAAGGAGTAATCACCCATAAACTCTACTCGTTAATTGCACTGAAGATGAAATATGTTTGATCAAGAGTTTTATGTAGCTTTTCCAATAAGCCAACAAACTAAGAATCCGACAGATAACTGTGTATACCCGGGACTTTACCCAACAACTTACTTTTGACTTTACCCTATTATGCAACAACTCGTTTTTTTTTTATTTGTGGACACTTAAACTTTGAGTTTTCTTAGAAATCATCCCTATTGGAAAGCCAGCTCAAAATCTAAGGCATGGGGAAGTCTTTGCAATGTTGCTGCACAAAGTGTTTAAATCATGCCATGAGAGCCAAGTAAGTCTCTACATTCCTCAGTACCTATTTTTATCTTTTTGTTATAGTAATCAACACCAAATTCTACCCTAAACTTCATCTCTTTATAGTCTAGTTTCATCTCCGTACTCGTTATCTTTTGACTCGTACGAGTAACAAGTTGGCTCGACTCAGACCGAGTCAGGAAGTAACTCGCGAGTCAGTTGCCGAGTCATGGAGTGTTTCCGATCAAAGGAACGATTCGAATCTTTTTTAATTCCATTCTTAGTCGACTCGTACGAGTCGAACAACTGTGTTCTTTTCTTATGATTTTGTATGATAGTGAATCTTTTTGTGTGATTTTGTATGATAGTGAATCTTTTTGTGTGATATATGATGTTGAAATCATAGATATTGGTTTAACATAATATTTTTGATAAAAAATATAGAAATTTACATAAAAAATCGGGACCACATTGTCTTCTGTAGACATAAAAACAAGCGGTCTTCATTGTTCAACATGCAAACTTTTTGCCCACATCTTTAGCTTCAAACATTGTCACGATCATCGGACATTTTACATTTTAAAAACAAACTACACCCAGTGTTGTAAAAGCGGCCTGGGCGGCCGATTAATCGGGAAGTAATCGGTGGGCGGGATGGTGGCGCCCCGACTACAGCCTTGGCAGTAAAAAAAAGGTCAAAACTCAGTTAATGTGAAAAAAAACGGACCTAAACGGGATTAATCGGTCAAACTTGGTCAAACTCGAATTAGACGGGATTAATCGGTCAAAAGATGGTCAACTTCGGTCAAAATGAGTCAAAGTCAACAAAAGTCAACCTTTTAAATATTTTTTAAATCTAGGGTACAAACACTCAAAATAGGGCCGCTATTCTCTGTTCTCTTACATACTCACCCCAACGTTTCTACCTCTCTTAAACCCGATTTCGATTCCACCAGGTACGTCCGTATGCATATGATTTCGATTCACTTCTAATTTCTTCTCTTGTCTCTTTATTTTCTAATTGAACAAGAATTCTTTCTGATTTTGATATACATGTATGATGTATCTGATATTCTGACATTACATGTGATGTACTAGTGTCTAGTTTTTAATTTCGATTTCACCATGAATGTTCTTGTATTTTGATTTCGTATCTAATACTCGATTTCACTATTTGCTGATATTTGATTACGATATTCAGATTGAATTTTATGGTTAATTATTTAAATGTTGCTGAATTTTTAATTGTGATTGAATTGAGATTCTGTTAAAAAAAGAAGATTTAATTGATGATTCTAATTGAATGTTTCTAATTAAAAGTCAGTGGCTTTGTGATTGATTTTATATTTCAGTTTTTGTTTGAAGTATTTGAACAATTGAACGAATATGTTAATGTTTTCTAGACAAATATGTTTATGTTTATGTTATGGTTCTATTTTATATTTTTGCACATAATTTTGAAATATATTTATCTTATTTAAATGTAAAAAAAAAAAATCCGAGTACTCCCCGATTAATCCCCGACTCGGCCGAGTACTCCCCACAAGGTCGTGGCCGTGTACACCCCGCCTAGCGCCTTTTGCAACCTTGACTACACCTTAATCAATTCAGCTGGGTACAGTTTTAAAAATCAATTGCAAATGAGAGTTAGGAATAACAGTTGACCCGTTTGTCTGATTGAACTTTTAGCTTTTTTGTCCATGATTTGCAAATGAGAGTTAGGAATAATGGTTGACCCATTTGTCTGATTGAACTTAGGGCTTATAATTGTCATCACGTTTGTTCAAGCTACCCAAGTTCATCATTAGTATATAATAAGGGTTCCAGCAATAACCAGGCAAATGTTTAAGTATCGTGAATGTTATTTCGTTTCTTTATTAGTTCATTTGTAAATTAGCATGTATCTATCATTCTATCCTAAGATTTATTTATTTTCCCCTTTATAACTCTTGTTTATACATTTTCTTCCTACAAACTGTGACAGCATTCATAGCCTGAGTTGTGCGTAAGACCGATGGATTCACAGAGCCAAAATGCATCATTGCAACGTCTCCAAACCGTTGAGAAGGTAGTACACAATTGATATGTTAGTCATTGCTACTAGAGCTCATAGTGCATTTGAACTTGATTATAAGTGATGGGCGGTTATTCTCAGAGGATCGTTAGAGTATTGGAACTTGCTGGTGGGGTGATGGAAGAATTCTCAAATCCTAGTGGACCCAGGAAGGAATTGGTCAACAATCACTGTAGCGAGTTCATGCAATTAATCAAGGTTTAAATTTTCGCCATTGACTGAATGCTAATTCGTATTGGTTTTCATACACGCATACGCTTTATGTTGCAATTTTTCTTTGCATACCATAAAACTTCAGCGACCATTAAAACTTTTCCTTATACTTCCATCATTTAAACTCTCTACGTATAGTACAAATTACAGTTTTGACTTGTGCTTGTGATCTGTTTTCATTTGATGTTGATAAGGAATATTATGCGTTTTAGTTGTTTCTAATTCATTTGAAGAGGGGATCTTACTGATCCAGTATATAATTGGTCAAACAAGATAAAGCTTATAATTGACCAAACAAGAGAACGCTTGATCTACAAGGAAGTGGATAACTACTTGGCCAATAAGGAAGTTAATTATAGTATTTATGAAGTCTTTTAGTTTAACCATTATCTTTAATTTGATTTGTTTTCTTGTCCGATTAGGATTAATATTAGTATTAGTATTCGAATAGGTTTAGTGTTTCTCTAGTATACATAGGGCTGATTGTTTAGGTTTTCTTAACCTTTTGGTTTTCATTATGTTGATTGTGTTATCTGATTTGATATATATGAAAAAAGTCAAGAAGAGTTGCTATCCGGTATCTGATATTACCCCCTTATTTCCGTCTGATAACACATTACTTATTCTCAATGTCTGACGATACGTTAATTGTCTAAATTTGTAGCTTGTTACATCACTTAAACTTGTATTATGATGGTTAGGATATACAAGTGACCCTCAGAGAAGAAATCAAGAGCGCTTGCGAGTACCGTCCATTTGAGAAATGTGATTACATAGCGAGAATATCTAATGAACTCTGTTGCAAGAAAGTGGAATATGTTCTTGAGAAAGTAGATGGGATGAAAGAAACAATCGGTGAATATCACAGAGCAACTTGACTTATGCAGGCAGACTGAAATATTGTAAGCTACATGTTGTATCTTCTTTGACTATTCAATACTTCCATTTTATAGATTGTTAATGGGAGCAAGTGACATGCCAAACCTTCATATTTGGACTATCATCGCAAACGAACCAATGTTTTTCCGGAAATGGAAAGTCGCAACCTTTTTTAGAGTCATGGATATGCTGGACAATGTCAATTATTATGGTTCTCTTTCTTGTGTTCCACGGTTGTCCAAAATGCCATGAACTAGTATATCTGGCATTTTTACGGAACATTGGTTTGCTTGCAGCTAGAAGGCATTAAGCTAAATGTGATATGGGCTTGGCAGTAGGTTATTTCTATTGAAAATGGTGGTTTCAGGTGATGGAAGGATGGGTGGAAGATGAAGAAATCTTGAAAAAAAAAAAAAAATCTTGCAAAGTTTTCAACACAATTTCATACTTGACCCCTTGTTTTTTTTGGTGGCAGGTGATGCTTGCCACTGTTTTCTTTTGCAGGTTTTCAAGATTCAGAGTGGTTGAAAGCTGGAAATCTGAAGCCATTGTTTGTACTAAAAGAAGCTTGTTAATAGTGTTAAGATGCCTTAGATCAACTAGAATCGATTTAGTTTTGATAAGCAAAATGCTAGTGTGTTAGCTTCTTGATTGAACAAGGTTTTGACTTCTATGCTGTATCTTCTTTTGGCTCAAACTTTATCAAGCTGTGGTTATTTGATATACTTCATACAGTTTCCACCTGTTTTTACATAATCAACCTGTTGCCCCATGTCTTTCTGTTAATCTGTTGCATTTATCTCTCTCTGTCGTTTTATCAAAGTTTATTCACTAACATGAACGGGCAGAACTGCTATCACTAAGATTGATACTTTGAAGTTTGAAGTGAGTTTGATTTAGCAACTGATTTGTTAAGAAACTGATATCATATTAGTTACTTGAATTCAACCGTGCTTATATGTATTGCCTCTAAAAGAACATTTGTTAGTGGTTTGGTTGAATTGTCGTGGTTCAAATTCAGGTGCTTTGTTCTTTGCTTGTTCTTTAACTGCATCAATTCTTTGTTAAGGGTTGGATTAAAGTAGTTGATTGTAGCTTGAAGAGTACCAAAGAGGAGATCCAACCTCTATTTAAAAGGGTGGAGTTCAACTGAGGTTAGCATTGAAACACAAATTGGCAAGTGTTGAAAAAATAAAACAAAATCACCGTTTTAACATAAAGATAATGAGATGTGATCATTATGGTACAATAAATTTTTAAAGTACGGGAGAACTAATGAGATTGTGTTAATTGTACAAAAACTCATTTACCCCATCTTTTTGATGATTAATTATCTCACAAACGTCAAATCGAAAAATTATAAAAATTGCACCATAAGATTCAGCGTTTTCTCCTCTCCGATTAAACATCTCACAAGGTATAATTTCAACGATTTTTTTTTTTTTGTGGGTTTTACAAATTACTAACACATTTATTAACATGTTGCGTTTAGGGTTAAAGAATTTTTTTTTTTTGGTAAAAGGGACGGGAATAGGATTTAGGGTTTGGGGTTTAGGGTTTAGGGTTTTTGCAAAACCCTAAACCCTAAAAGCTTTACAAAATCCTAAACCCTATATCATGCTAAAACCTAAACCTTAAACCCTAATGTAACACTCCCAATTTTGTAAGTAAATATTTTATGTTATAGTATTTTAATTACTAACTTTATTTAGTATTAAACACAGATATAATGAGTTGGGGTTAGAGTATAATTGAAAAATTAGTTGCGTGGTTGGAAAGTGAGTTTTTATGTCTTAGAGGGACTAAAGTGAAAACAGAGTTTTGTTAGAAGGGGTTATATTATTAAATGAGAGTAAGTTTGGGGACAATGTTATTAATCCCTTTTTAATTAAAAATCTGGAAATTTCAAGAATATGTTTGTGTGTGTGTGCGTACGTGAGAAAGAAGGAGGAGGGAAGAGAGCAAAACAAGAAAACCACAAATTGAGCTAGGAAGTGTGTGAATTTAAGCTTATAATCACTCAATCATTCATCTTTGAGGTAAGACTAACCCTTTCCATCTTTTAATTTGAGTTAATTGAAGATTTTGGTGATGAACTCTAATTGAGATTTTTGGAGAAAAGTTGAGTTTTGGGTGTAGGAAAGTGGTATTGTTGTTAATAAGTATAAATGAGTTTATAGGAGTGATTTTTGAGATAAAGGAGATGAAAATTGGTATTATTCATATGTTTTGATGATTTTGCTAAATTGGAGATTTTTATGAATAGGTTGATAATGATAAATTGTTGTTGTTGATTTGTATTGTTAAAAGATGATCAAATAAACTACATGCATGATAATTTCAAGAGAAAAGTAATTAGTATACTAGTCGATGCTATGATGTGACACCCGGCAAATTAGGCCATCATTTGTACCTAAGATAGGTCATTATTACTTGTATTTAGTGTGAAATAGGACTAAGTACAGTAACACTTTGTATATTGTATTATACACACGTACGTAATTAATTGTAATTACACAAATTCGATCGGATGGAATCCGACACAATAATACGGACGTTGGTGGAAAACATTTTCTTAAATAATGCGACGATATTAAATAATCGTTATTTAACATATATTATTACAAAAATATATTAAACGTTTCACGTTTTGTATAAAACGCACCATACGCGACTAAAACGCGCGATTCGCACCCGACACCCGAACGAGGCCTGACAATATTTTGGAAAAGGTTCAATAAAGTATTTTAAAGATAATTGGTCAATTTAAAATAGTTACTTCGTATCAAAAATAAAACGCAAAAGTTAAACGCTAACGATTAAATTCTAAAACGCGCGATTTACGTTTAACCGACCGAGTAACGTAACACAAAATCGAGGAGCGAGTCGCGAGCCCGAAAACCACGATGGGCCAGGCCCAATCTCGGTCCAGCCCAGGCACACGAAACCGGCCCAATAGCCCCTTTTAAACACTTCCCACAACCTTGCAAGCTTATTTCTTTCACACACAAAACACCTCTTACCCTTTACTCTCTACTCTCTCTTTCAAAAGTTCAGCAAATCCACCAACACCACCACTCTCAACCTCTTCCAAGAACTCTAGTCTCCACCTTCATCATCTACATCATACAAAGAAGGAGAACAAGCAAGGGAAACAAGAAACAAAACCGCAGCAGCCCTCTTCTACTCGTTTCGACTTTAGATCACAATTTTGTTGTAAGAATCCCTTCTAAACTCATTAGTTTTCCTTGGATAGTGTTCATATACATGTTAGATGTTCGTTTTTACTAATTATGTCCAAGATCTAAACCGAAAACCATTGGATAATACGAAAAAAACCATCGGACAAAACGATTAACTATTGTACAAAAACTTGACCCGACTTTGATCTATGATATCTAACTCATTTCTCAACCAAATCGAGTGATTCTTGATCCTAAAATCAAGTTTAAGATGTTAGCTTTCGAACCAATGTGGTTTGTATTTTTCTGAGGTCATTTGGTATGGGAAAACGAATTTACAAAAGTAAGTGTCCGGACTGTCCTTTTGAACAGAAAATTTGACCAACTTTGTGAAGGCATATCTCGAGATCTACAAACCCAAATCGACTTAAACCACTTGGAAAAGTTCACATTTTCTATTACCTTTAAAAGTAGTACTATTTCGCTTTCTGAAGTTTTGTAAATCGTGAGATATGGACTAAGCACTGAGCAAAGGTCAGGAAATCGACCCACTGGACACATGTTTGGTTCTTGGACGATTTCATGACTTGTACTTGACCAAATATTATGGAAAAATATGTTTTGGAAAGGTAAGACATAGGAGAATACCGTAAAATGTTCTTGGATTTTATTTCGAAACTTTGATTAGTTAAAACGAGTCACGAAAACGACCCAAAACTGATGAAATAAACCGAAGGGACTGATTTTGTAACGAATATAAAACGACACTTTCAGATTAACCATAAAACGTAACTCTAATTTTTATAAGTTCTAAAAACATATTTAAGAGTCGTGTAAAAGTTTCGGATCAAACCGAGCACGTTTGACCAAGTTCCCAAACTCGAAAACACATCAGACCCGTAGTGTCGCACCAGGCCCAAATTGGGTGCGACACTAACCTTATGTCGCTCCAGCAGTACTAACCTGCGACACTACCCTTGTGTCGCAACATTTATACTAGCAGTACTAATATGCGACACTACCCTTAGTGTCGCACATCGATTTGAAATCACGACCTGCGACACAAACCTTAGTGTCGCACCCTTATTAATTTTCTCGACTACGACACAAACTTCTGTGTCACAACAAATTGAATCCTCGTCACTTGCGACACTAAGCCTAGTGTCGCAACCACTTCAAGTGTCGCAGTAACATGCGACACTAACTCTCTGTGTCGCATAAAACAGTTTGACCAAATATATATTTTCACAAGGTATTAAATACGCGTAACTCTAAATAAACAAACATAATAATAACATCTTCGGGAATTATTATTACAAAACGTCACCAACGGGCCGTATACGTTTTCTAAACACAAACGATAAACAAACACTTGGACATAACTAGTTGAGTGGACAAGACAACTAGCATGAATGATCTTTTGAGACATTCACTTACTCATAACCTTATGCGTTTAGGGCGCTAGAAGGTTACATTTTGGATATACGTTTATTGATTTAAACGCGCGCTTTCAAGACTAAGGTGAGTCTCATAGCCCCACTTTTACGGTTTTAACTATTGGGGTGAGAATACATACACTGTTTTCATGAACACGAGTACAGATTCACATATACGGATTGCATGAGTGTTTTACTTTCATAATCCACACAAAAGTCCTCTACACATCATAGTTTCGTTAGTATGGATCTTAGCGCGAGTTTTGAAAAATAGATCTATTTGGGATTGACCATCCCCGTCCGGGTTAGTAGCTCTAACTGGTCAAACGGGCGCTTTGTTATTCGTTCATACGGGTGTTCTAGATTAGACACCTGCAGGAGGCAAACTCATATCGGTTAAGCTTCGGACTATGAGCTCATGGCAGTAGTATACATTTATTTATCGTAGTTTTGCGATACAAGCAACATGGAAATCTCGTGGTTCACATTGATACTTTGATAACTAAACCTATGAACTCACCAACATTATTGTTGACGTTTTAGTATGTATTTCTCAGGTTCACAGCAACAGTCGGATTCCTTCAGGGGGACCGCACACTAGAGTCGCATGATTTCACAATTGCATTACTGAAGATTCCTTCGCATTACTTTTTGTAAACTGTTATGTAATAGAATCTCCCGTTTTAAACGCGGACTCTAGGGAAACAATATTTTTGTGTCATGTAAACAATACATTTCAACATTTTATATAAATGGAATGTACTATTTTTCAAACAACTCATTTAGAGGTCGTTCGTTATATCCTTGTGTGATAATTCCTGATTTCGTCGCGCCCCCACGTTAACTTCCGTTGCATCATAATTTGGGGGTGCGACATATGGTCATGTCACGAGTATCAACTAGTTAGTTTGATTAGAAATTTAATATCATTGAGTTAATACATAAGAGTTTGATTAGAGAATGAGAATGAGATGATATTAAACTAATGAGAAAATTTAGTTGTGAATAACTTTTATATATGTGTTTTGTGATTAGGTGATTCAAAGAATTAATAGAGGCAATTTGAGCTTAACTAACCAACCATTGTGCAAGGTAAGTAATGGGGAAGGAAATTTACAATTTGACAACATTTGGATTCTTGAGTGATATCTAATTATGTGTTAATTAGAAGTGGCATTATGAGTTTACATTGAGACATTTGAGTATGTCCAATGTGTATATTTAAAAGGTGGGATTCAAGGGTAACAATGAGGTTTGAGAAATCTCATTGGCTAAGCCTTGACACTATGAGTTGTGCTCCTTTGAGTATATTGAGTTTAAATTAAGGATCCTTAATCACGAGTTCTTATTATATTGTTGTTAATGTTGTTAATTGTATTTTCCATTGCTTACTAAGCATTTAGCTTATCTCATTGTTGTTGATGTTGTTTTATAGGTCCAAGCGGGTCACGGGGTAAATTGGGTAAAGAACCGAAGGTCGACTAGCGGTGGGACTTGCTATTGCGATAGTAAGTTAATCCCTTTTGTTAAATCATGCTCACGATACATGTCGAAGTCCCATTTTATGAAGACTAATGAATATTTGAGTATGATCATATTTTGAAATCAAGATTTGACCCATGGAGGGTGTTGTGATTTAAATTAGTACTAATGTAATTTGGGTCATGAAATAATTGGGATACAATTGTGAAGAAATTTGTGATAGTATGAGGTTTCGTGTACATTATGATGTAAGCTTTGAAAAAAATTTAAGTTGTTATTTGGTTTAATGTAAAAAGTGTTCAAATGGTCACTTTTCGGATTCATGTCCAAAACGTTATTAGTGTGAATTTTGAAAAAGTGCCAATTGAGAAACCTTCCTTATGTTATATGAAATGTGTCTGCAAAATTTGGTGGGTTGATTCATAACGAGTCAAAAGTTATACCTGTTTGAATTTGGGTCCAAAAACTGAGTTTTATGCACTCTTCATAAATTCAACACAAGTACGCGATCGCGTACCCTCACTAGGATCGCGTACCTTGTGCTAAAAACAGGTCAGAAACTTCCCACGTTGTTGGTACACGATCGCGTACCATCACAGGGATCACGTACTAATTTAGTACGCGATCGCGTACTAAATTTCACTAGGATCCCGTACACTAAAAGACGAAAAAAATAAAATAAAATAAAAAATTTGGGGGCGTTTCACCTAAATCATGCTAAAACCTAAACCCTAAACCTTAACAGTAACCCTAAATTAAATGTATAACCAAACACTAACACATGTGTTAATAATTTATAAAACCCACCAAAAAATGAAGAAAAAAACTCGTCGAAAGTATACCTTGTGAAATGTCTAATCGAAGAGGAGAAAACGCTGAATTTTATAGTGCAGTTTTCATAATTTTTCGATATGCCGTTTGTGAGATAATTAATTTTTAAAATCTTGAGGATAAATGAGTTTTGTACACGTGGCGCATTTTATTGGTACTCTCATTCTCTAAAAAAATGTTGTATTTTAATGAACTTTTCTCTAAAGACAATAATGAGATGATGAAAGTCCGCTAATAAGGGCCCTCAGGGAATGGTGCTAGACGACTCGGCGATTCTACCCTACCTTTTTCAACGAGTATTTTAAAATAGTCCACACAACAAACATAAATCAAACAAAACTAAATTAAATTATATGAAATAATCCTTGAACCATTAAATATATATTAACAATGTCTATTGATTATACGGGAAAAAAAAAACAACATTCATCGTAACAATTTGATACTCTACCATATGAAAAGGCTGAAAACAGTTGCAAATAGCCAAATATCACTACAATTGCAAAACCCAAATGCCATGTAACCAAAATTCAGCATTTCAGTTGAACGCAAGAAAAGATTTTAGACAACAAAGTAAAGAACCAAGTGTACTAGAACAACATACATAAATATAAAATTGAGTCTTCTACCTCACTCGGCTTCTGCAACATTGCCATATTGCCAAGGGTTAAATTCCATCTTTGTGATGTCAGCATCATTGGTTTTTTCATTACCAATGGCATCTCGGTGTTTAGAATATTTCCCATTGTACTCATAGATCTCCAAATCACCCCATGGTGTGACACAAACCTCTTCAGTCATGTCAAACCATCGGGGAGTGAATTTCTGACCCTTTGCCTCTCGAGTCCTCTTCTCAGCTCTCTGCTTCTCTTCCAGACTAAATAAATTGAGCACAACACGTTAGATTTGTGTATTAAGGGATGTTGGGATGTGTGCTTAAAAATGATTATTTGAATAAGATAATATATATTATTATTATCAGTTATAATAGAACGGACTCTAGAGAATAGTTTTTGGATGTTCTGCTGTTTGAAGTTGTAATAATAACTAGACAACTAATTAAAGTTTAAGCATTGGACAAATTCTGATTATTTAGCCCTCATATAATCAGAAGCAGAATCTGGTTATCCATAAAAACTGATAATCAGATAACCAGTCACATAAAGCAAATCCAAACACCCCCTTTATCACTTGGACAACGTGTATCATGCACCCGTAATCCCGTATTGTCATTCTCTCGTCTCTATGATGTTTATGAACTCTCTGTGTGTATGAGAGAGAGAGAGAGAGAGAGAGAGAGAGAGAGAGAGAGAGAGAAGGGACATACATGCTCTTTTCTGAACCAGCTTTAGATAGGTCACCCTGCTCGAGTGCATATCTATCTGACCGCAAACGAGAATCTGATGCCAATAAACTTGTTGGTGCTGTATCAAAGCTGTTGACTTTATGTGCGAAATGTGTATACTGAAATTTGTCATTTGCTGGAGTCTCGGCAACTTTCCATACCTTCAAAAAACACCATTTAGAACAATTAAAGTTAGCAAGAACTTCTTTCTACCAGGTGGCCAATAGCATATCTTAATGCAATATAAGTAGCAAACCGAAATAGATTACCTCTTTAAGGTCAGTGCCTGGAAGGGGTTCCCCATCCAAATCACAAGGCTGATAGCTCAAAGACGTGTTCCATTTACCAGTCATCAATATCTTGGGTTCTTCAGCAGAATTATATACATATCCATCCACTTCATAGCGACCAGCACTGCAAATCAAGACAGATGTATATATTTATTTTCTTGAAAAAGGATAGGCTGATTCTATAAAACGAATACACTTCATTTATCATAAATGAAGATATATATGCTAATATTAATTGAGTAAGGTACGACTGCAAAAACAACATTATTACATTAGTTATGATTTTTTTTTAAACGAGAACTTGTTTAACCCGTTCCCCTGAATATTTTTATTTGACCCGTTTTGAGATTTAACACAGCCCATTGATATGTAAACAGGTCAAAACTGACAACTGTAAGCTTGACATGTTTCTCAATATTATGTTAGCAAAAATTAGCATCAAGGAACACACACTATTGCAACATAGACGTCAAGAAAGAGGAGTCAAAGGAACATACCCAAACCAACCACAGGGTTGAAAATATAAGACGACTTTGTCTCCTGTGGTCAAGTTGGTCAGGACCATCTCTCCTGGATTATCAACCCATGTCCTTCCGAATATTAGATTGTTAACTTTTGTGGGAGGGGGTACCAATTCTAGGATCACTCCATCTTTCTTTAGCTGCAAACGCGTTCTGCACGTAAATTTTATAAAGTCAGCAACACATACCCATTAATAAATAGGGGACACTTTAAGTGTGGGTCCCACAAATGATCTTTTTTTTGTCTTAAAATGACATTAAGCACTTAAGATAAAATCATCTGATTTGATCTACAAAGATTTTCCAAAGCAGACAAACTAGATTGTTATGAATGTGATATCAAATTACAAATACAAGATATTTGACAAATTAATAATCAAGTTAAGTGATAGATTACCTTCCAAGAGGATATATATCAAGCGAGTTGCCAAGAAACTTGGTCTTCACCTTTGAAGTTATATCATACACAAAATGCTCATTTTCAGCACGTGCTGCACTTATTGGAGGGTGATGAGAAACCTGATACATATATATAAGAAAGTTAAGGCGATTTAAAACATTGTGCCAGAATATCATGAAAATTCTTTAGCAATTGGCATAATAAGTCCAATGATGATAAAGTGTGGCAAGATTGAGTATACAAGGACTTCAAAAATTCACCTGCTCTGCAATAAATGTAATTCCCTCGTGATTGACCATTTCATATGTTTCACCAAGAATTGAGTTGAAAGGCTTCCAGGTCCGTTGCAAAGCAAAATATACGGATATAAACCAGGATGCTGTAACAAACAACATTGAAAACACTGTCAACCTAAGTGCATATGCACATATATACATAGTACACACATACATGTATAAACGCACTTATTAGTTACATGGGACGGCGATTTCAACCCATTAACATGGAAATGGGTCAACTTGGGCTGCATTTTATTGACAACAAGTCAAAAGGGTAAAAAAGCACTAGCCAAAAAAGAAACAGTTCAGAAGGAATTGAGATTTGTCTAAAGGGTATTCAAATGCTTACATCCTTTTAAATCCTTTTAGTAAAATATATAGGTACGTATCTTAATAATCCAATTTTTTTTTATCATATTTGATATATTGATTATTTTATAATAATTCAAGTTCATGAACAAAAAGGTGTTGGGGTGGGTCAACCCACTCGTTTTGACCCGCATCTATTTTGCCCTAATACCAAATCTGCCTGCCTGGCAGTTTTGCCACCTTTAGGTACATGCATGTGTACAGGGAGAGAATGATGTACATGAAGCATCAGTGAAAATGGATTGTCGAACAGTGAATCATATGTGAGTATGTTAACACGAGTGAGAGATTCTTACCAGCATAAACCATTCGCATGTTTGGATCTTCACATTTATCTGCTAGCTCTAGCAGATGGGAGTATTCCATCAACTAGAAAAACAGTATAACTGATAAGCAACAACTCAAAAACTTACACAATTTCAGCGAGTAAAATATGTAATGTAGGACATACCTCTGCCATTTTCTGCAGCATCGTCATTGGCTCGAAAATGAGCACGGGTAGAGTCACCATGGATGTGATATCAGCACCTATGTACTTTTGCATCATCTTCCAGTGACTGTCCCGATCCTGTAATAACACAGGGTTCAAATCATGAGTGGTTTCATGAGTATGTAACAACTAGAATACATATAATTGACATCAAATTTGTCAAACGCATGAGGTTGTGTATAATTAAGAAAAAGACAATAATTCACCTCTTGTTTCCATCTTCCTCTTTGTGCTTCAACTTCAGCATCTTCTGTCCCTCCTTCAGGATTAATAACCTCCAGACCCTCGTAACCAAGCAAGCTAACCAAAGAAATGAACCCAAATAAATCAACAACGCAACTTTATGGTAAGAAATTCAGCGTTTGCTACACAATTTTATCTTAATACATGCACATTGTACGTTAGAATCTAAAAGTTTCACATCACGAGATCGGGTCAAGAATAGTGTGTCATACTCTCCATCACAAAACTGATTTACACTACTAATGAAGTCATCATGTTTTCAAACAATTAGAAAACCATGACCATATTGGATCTAAAATAATATATTTCACCACAACAAATGCAATAATAATGAATTAGCAACCATTGTGTCACTTTTCATACTCACAAATTCACATAACTTAACATATACTAATAATTATAAGTAATAAAATAGATCGAATCAGATTCGTAAAACGATATCCACAAATTAAACACAGCTAAACACTAATCAATCAAGTAAAATTACAATATAAAAACAACATCAACACATCATAAATATAGCAGCAACAACTAGAACATTAATAAAATCAATATATATGTAGTACCCGTTGACTTGATTCTTGAAGTTGGATAAACTTGAAGCAAGCGATGAGAAAAACCCACCACCACCTTGCTTCTGTGCCATATCTGATACTAATAAGAATCCCTAAATCTTAAATTTCTCCAAAATTAGGGTTTCTTTCTGCTGTATATGATTCTGTAACAAATTGAGGTTCAAATACTAGTTTTGAACAGCTAAACAACGTAGATCTTATAATTGATTAACAGATAGATCAAAAAAGTGATTAGAATAATAAAACGGTGCAATGATTTTAAAAATATTACGTATAATATAGAAATTAAAATAATTCAGATAAAAGATAAAAAGCTCCGTTGGCGGGTTCTTTTTATTTTCTTTTTGAAGTCAAAAATGATGAAACAGCGATGAAATTATGAGTGTGGAAGAGTTGTCCCACGTGGTAGGCGCGTGGTAGTTTTGTTTTGTTTCCAGAGATCAAAGTGATGAGCGCATAGAAAGGTACAAGTTTTGATGCGTGATGTATAGGTTAATTGATGGGATTGAATTGATTGATGGTGTGTATTTATGGGTTTGTGAATTATTGGAGTTTACAAGAAAAGGCGGCTGAACGAACACAAGTTGTATGTGTGTCGATCAATCGATTTCCACTCGGTTAAATCAAAGAATGTGAATGTCAGACGGTTAAAGGTACCACTGGTATAATTCGCATAATCTGTAGTCAAAGAGATTTGAATCTCCGTTTTTATGTTGCATGTCTCATCGTTAATCAATCGTCATATAAACGAGTTTCATTAGTAATTTATGAATGCATGTCGACATGTGAGACTTCAAACACTTTTTATTAAACAACAATTCTCAAGTATATAAAAATGTATAATCATGTCAACAAATCTTCTATTTTAAATATATAGAATAGAGCAATTTGGACCTACTGGTATAATTATATCAATTTTGATCTTACGATTGAGGTTTCCTCCTACCTCCAACTTTTATATTTAAAGGCTTGCTCACGAGAATTCAATAAGAACACTTTTGCTCCTTACGCTTTTCTTTCAGCTCCTTATAATTTAAATATTACGACTCAATGACAATTGTATATTGGTATTTTAAATTTTAAGTCCTTAAAAATGAAAATTTTCACTACACTGATTATCAAAATAACATTTAATGCCTTTGTTATTATTATTATTATTAATTAATTATTAATATTAATTATTATTATTATTTGTATCTATATCTACTATGCGATGATTGATATTAACGTAAGTATTACTATTTTCAAAAGAAAAAAGTTGGAATTTACATCCGGTTAAGAGTTTTATGTTAATATTTTAAAATAAATTAATATGAAACACAAAATATACAAGTTTAATTGTAGACTCTTAAATTAAATAACTATGAATGACACCATAATTATAATGATGCACATACATTTATTTAATTATTGTTCTTTGTTCCACACGCTTGAATAGTTCAAATAAGTGATCATTTGCTTCGGTACATGAGTCTTATGTTTTATTCATTGACGCATCATAAATTATTTAATATGTACGTCATCAATTTGATTCACGTTTTTATCAATTTGATTCACGTTTTTATTTTATTAGTACGTAAAACAGATTATTGTCGTTGTCAGATTCTGCTTTCTTTCTGTACTTACATTATGCATGAAATCTTTTTATTGTCCTACAATTACATAATCAATTGTCCAACCCAAACAATGTATGTTATATACTCATGTAATTATATTTGTTACTTTTAAAACTCAAATGTGTTAGTCCGCACGTTCGCAGGTCTAGAAACTAGTGTAGTTTTATATTGGTTCAGATCATATATATTGAAGAAGGATTGGACAAAAACTAAATAAATGGTGAGAAGTATGAGAGCTTACATGTCCATTAATTAATTAGAATTTTATTTTTCTTTTATTTTCATGTTTCCTCTCTCCACCTAAATTACAACAAACCTAATTCACAACCTAGCCATCTATCTCTTCCACCGACATCGGTTCTCCACCAACAATATTGCTCGTTCAAAATTGACGCAAACAGGTGTCGGTATTTGACTCAGACTGCGTTACCTAAAATAGAGATATTTGAGGTTTAAGTTAACTCAGGGAAGAAGTTGATTTGATGATGAAGTTTTGTTTGTCTATTTAAATAGAAGTTAGTTGTTAGAGTTTTGGTGAGGAGATTGAGAGAAAAGAGAGAGTTTATGAGAGTCGTCTCCCTCCGTCCCATGTGGTGGTGTTGGTGTTGGTGATTCAATAACGACTGCGCGAATTATGTTATTGTAATTTACCGTTAAGAGTGGTGTGATGATATACAAGAGTGTCGAGAGTTGAGCGTCTTCAACTTGTAATATCAATCATATAGTGGATGTTACGTAGCCTAAGGGTCCTGTAGTTTTTACTCTCCCTTGAAAGGTTTTCCACGCAAAATATCCTATGTTATGCTTTTTTTCTTTTTTATGCATCTGTTTATTGACTTATACATGGTTGTGTGTTTCTTGATGTGGTGTGTTCGATCCCGATGAGTGGTATGTGACACCCGACAATTTAGGACAACTTTTGTACCTAAGCTAGATCATTATTACTTGTATTTAGTTTGAAATAGGGCTAAAGTACAGTAACATTTTGTATATATATATATATACACTTACGCAATTGTTTTAATTGCGCGATAACCATCGGATGGAATCCGACACTTAGACGAATGTTGGTGAAAACTCTTTCATAAATAACATGAATCTATTTTATAATTAAATAGTAGTTATTTACATTATATTGTTATTGTACAATAATATACAAAACGTTACACATTTCATATAAAACGTAACGAACGCAAAGTAAACGCGCGAATCGAACCCGACAACCAAACGAAAACCCAACGAAACATTTTTAGAACATAAAATAAAGTATTTAAAAATAATACTCCAATCAAAATTAATGTGAATTTATCGTGAACAAAACGCGTCAAATAAACGTTTAAACGTATAAACGAATATACGCGATTAACGGGTAAACGACCATTGTACGTAACGCGAATTGGGGAACATTAGGAATTATGCTAACTTGCAATTAGGTTTCTATGGATTCATGGATGCATTAAGACATGTTTTGCCAGAGCGGGAAATGAAGATTGTTGGTGGATACAAGGTCATTGATGAAGATGGAATTGTGGCCAGAGCTGTAGCTAAAATTACCAAGGAGTTCAATGATTTGCAAGAGGTCGCAGAAATTCATCATAAGAACTTTTAGGATTACTCATCTTCTATTTCTGACATAACTAAACCCTTGTTTCATCACTTCTTGAAGCTTTATCCAAAGGAATATAAAGAAACAGTGACAGTGGATTTGAGAAAAAGATTCTGTACTCCAGAGTTGAATGAAGTCTGGATTAACCGTGCTAGTAGAAACTGAATAAGATTTTCCTTGCACTATTTTCTATTAGTTTTAGTATTTAGTTTCACTAGTTAGTTTTTATGTAATTCATTTTATTATGAAATATCATTCGCAAGTAAAGTTTTACTTTTGTTAGTTAAAGGTTGAGGGAAGCATCATCCATAGTAAGGTAAGTATAAATTATTTAATAATAAAAGATTTAATAAAATTCTTTATAATAAAAACAAATTTCAAAATGATAAACGATGAAGACTTTCTGAGGCGAATCAAGCCAACCGGCGGTTGAAGTTCTCAGCCGACGGTTGGATTTTAAAATCAAATTGGGCCTAAATGATTTGGACTAAATAAATTGGGCCTATTGGACTAACAATCCAACCGCCGGTTGAATTATTCAACCGCCGGCTGGACGTACAGGTGTTAAACCAATTAACAGATTCATCTTCTTCAAAATCCAAAACCAAAAAAATACTCACACAAAAATTCCGGCTAAATCATCACACACTTCATTATTATCATTGCAATTTTGTTTGTTCTCCTACAAAGGTATGTACATTTCACTCTCTAACTCATTAACTCTTGGTTTTTGTATTTCGATTTCTCATATTGGGGTTTCATATTTTGGGGTTTTTAATTCCGAATTGTATATAGTTTTTTATATAAACCAAGTTGATGTAATTGAAATGTTAGATCCGTTTTCATTTAGAATTCGTATTTGGAAGAAATATAAGTTCGGGTCTGTCGCACCCCCAAATTATGATGCAGCGGAAGTCGGGTCGGGGCGCGACTGATCATGGATCATTACACAAGGTTATGGCAAACGACTCTATATGAGACGTTTTGAAATTTATACCAAAGCGATTACATTAACAATCCGAATGTTTACATCAAATTCTGAGTTCGCGAATAGTTCAAGAGATTCTAATACATAACTAGTATTACAAAATAGTAATGCAAGAAAAATCTCCGATGTTTGTAATTCATGCGACTCGAGCTAGGGTTTCCCTGTAGGCCATCCTACTGTGTCTGTGTACCTGAGATTACATACTAAAATGGTCAACATAAAGTTGGTGAGTTCATAGGTTTGAAATAGTTATCCAAAGTAGGTAATAATCACGAGATTTAATCAGTGTTGCACGAATGCAAAATAAGAGTATACTATTGCCATGAGTCTCACAGTTCGACACTTAACCTAGTTTGTGCCTCGGGCAGATGCATAATCCAATACACCTGTAACAGTCAAATATTAATGCGTCCGTGGGTCGGCTAGAGCGACTAGCCCGGACGGGGATGTCAATCCCCGATAGATCTATCCAATAATACTCGCGCTCATACGATTAACGAACTATGATAAGGTGAGGACTTTCAGTGGATTAAAGGTCTCATGCAATCCGTATAAGAGTTGTTTCAGTTACTTGTGATTATAATAAACAGTGTATGTAATCTCACCCCATAGTATAAAACAGTAAAAGTGGGGCTATGAGACTCACCTGAGTCTTGAAAGCGAGCGTTTAAGTAAATAAACGTTTATCCAAAATGTAACCTGCTGGCGCCCTAAACGCACAAGGTTATGTATGAGTGAATGTCTCAAAAGATCATTCATGCTAGTTGTCCACTCAACTAGTTATGTCCAAGTGTTTGTTTATCGTTTGCGTTTAGAAAAAATAAATATGTATGGCCCGTTGGTGATATTTTGTGGAAACACAGATTTGATAAATTATGTTACGCATTTTCTACTTTCCGGTTTTGGTTATTTGATTAGTGCGACAAGGGGAAAGGGGGCGAAGCCCCTGAATGACGGGGGTCCGGGGGCAGAGCCCCTGGTAGCGGGGTCCAAGGGGTGGCAACCCCTAGCGGGGTCCAAGGGGCAGAGCCCCTGGCTGGGGTCGAGTTGCCAGGTCAGCTTGGAAATATTTTATTTATGCTTATATTGCTTTAAGGAAAACGTATCGGTTTTTGTGTTCTTAGCGACACAAAGGCTTGTGTCGCTATGTGCGACACTAGGGTATTATGCGACACAAAGTCATTATGCGACACTAGGGTTAGTGTCGCAAGTTGTGATTTCGATTTTGTTTTAGCGACACAAGTGTTAGTGTCGCAGGGAATTGCGACACCAGTTAGCACTGTTGGTTGAATTACTGCGACACAAGGGTTACTACTGTTAGTTCAATTTGCTGCGACACTAGCTTAGTGTCGCAGGTTAGTACTGTTTTATGATTTAGCGACACAAGCTTTGTGTCGCAGATTAGTACTGCTGTCTTATGTTTTAGCGACACAAGCTTTGTGTCGCAATAGCCTTGGGCCAGCTGCGACACAGACGGGCTGTTGTGTTTTCTTTGTTCGGGAACTTGGTCAAATGTGCTCGGTTTGACCCGAAACTTTTAGGGAAGTCTTAAATATGTTATTAGTGCTTAGGAAAATTGTCGTTACGTTTTATAGTTAACCCGAAAGTGTCGTTTCATCTTTGTCACAAAATCAGTTCCTTTGGTTTGCTTCTTAGTTTTTGAGTCGTTTTTGGGGTTCGTTTTGACTAACCAAAGTTCCGAAATGAGCTCCAAGAAAAATCATAGTTGTTCATACATGTCTTAGCTACTTCCAGTAAAAATTTCATAACTTTTGGTCAAGTATAGCTCACGAAATCGTCCAAGGATTAGACAAGGGTCCAGCAGGTCGGTTTTTGGACCTTTTCTCAGTGTTTGGTCTATATCTCACGATTTACAAAACTTCAGAAAACGTGCAAGTACAACTTTGAAAGGTAACAGAAAAAGAAAACTTTTCCAAGTGGTTTCAGTCGATTTGGATTTGTAGATCTCGAGATATGCTTTCCCAAAGTTGGTCGATTTTTCTGTCCAAAACAACAGTCCAGACACATCTTTTTGTAAAATCGTTTTCATATATCAAATGGCCTCAGAAAATCGTCAAACCACTTGGGTTCGAAAGTAGACTCCTTGAACTTGATTTTAGGCTCAAGAATCGTTCGATTTGGTTAAGAAATGAGTTAGATATAATGTGTCAAAGTCGGGTTAAGTTTTTGTCCGAAGGTTAATAGCTTTACCCGAAAGTTTTTAGCATTATCTTTTGGTTTTCGGTTTAGATCTTGGACATAATTAGCTTAAACGAACTCCTAACATGTTTATTAACATCATCCAAGGAAAATGAACAAGATTTGGAGAGATTCTTACAAGAAAAAGTCGCTCTAAAGTCGAAATGAAGAGGGGGAGGGCTGCTGTGAACCGATCCTTGTTCCTTTGCTCGATCTTCTTCTTCGTGGTGTTGTAATGAGGGAGATGGTGGCTAGACTACTTGGAAGGGGCTGAGAGAGGTGGTGGTGGTGTTTTGGGCAGAGAATGAGGGAGAGGGAGGGAGAGATGGAAAGAGAGAGTGAGTGATTTGTGTGAGAAATGAAGGGAGTAAAGAGGTGGGTCAAAAGGGTTAAGCGGGGGCTGGTTGGGCTTGCTTCTTGGGCTGGATCGGGTCGTCATTGGGCCTGGGCCCATGGTGGTTCTTGGGCTCATGATTTGCTTCTTGGTTTCGTGTTACATTACTCGTTCGGTTAAACGTTAATCGCGTGTTTTAAAATTTAATTATTAACGTTTACTTTTCGCGTGTTGTCTTCAATACCTAGTTGCTATTTTAGATTGATCAAACATTCCTAAATATTTTATTGGACCCTCTTCAAAACATTTGATGGGTTTCTTTCGGTGTCGGATTCGATTCGTGCGTTTTCGTCGCGTACGATGTGTTTTGTAGGAAACGTGTAACGTTTTTAGATATTATTGTAATATTATAAGTTAAATAACAGTTAATTGTCATAATTATGTTATTTAATACAGATGTTTTTCACCAACGTCCATATTTATTGTGTCGGATTCCATCCGATCGAATTTGCGTAATTTACAGTTAATTACGTACGTGCGTATCATACAATATACAAGGTGTTATCGTAATTAGTCCTATTTCACACTAATTACATGTAATAATGATCTATGATTAATTACTAACGACGGCCTAATTCGCCGGGTGTCACATTCTCCCCTTGTTAGAAGAATTTCGTCCCGAAATTAGTTTGTTGCCGTGGTTTTTGTGGTATCCGGGAATAGATGTGAGTATTTCTGTCGCATTTGGTCTTCCCGTTCCCAAGTGAATTCAGGACCACGCCTGGAATTCCACCGAACTTTAACGATGGGAATACGACTCTGTTTTAAGCGTTTGACCTCTCGGTCCATGATCTCCACAGGTTCCTCAACGAAATGGAGCTTGTCATCGATTTGGATTTCTTCGAGAGGGATAATAAGTGTCTCATCGGACAGGCATTTCTTAAGGTTAGAAATGTGAAAAGTGTTGTGCACGCTGCTGAGTTCTTGAGGTAGCTGCAGTCGATATGCCACCGGACCAATCCTTTCCAGAATTTCAAACGGTCCGATGTACCTAGGGTTAAGCTTTCCACGTTTACCAAAACGAATGACACCTTTCCAAGGTGACACTTTCAACAGTACCTTGTCCCCGACTTGAAACTCGAGGTGTTTGCGTCTCACGTCAGCATAGCTCTTCTGACGATCACGTGCGGCTTTCAGCCGGTTTTGGATACCTACGATTTTCTCAGTGGTTTCATGTATGATTTCGGGACCGGTGAGTTGGCTATCTCCCACCTCGGTCCAACAGATGGGTGAGCGACATTTTCGCCCATAGAGTGCCTCAAAAGGTGCAGCCTTTATGCTGGCGTGGTAACTATTGTTGTACGAAAATTCGCACAAAGGCAAGTGATTTTCCCAATTCTTACCGAAGTCAACTACGCAAGCTCGTAGCATATCTTCTAGGGTCTGAATGGTTCGTTCGCTTTGGCCATCGGTTTGCGGGTGGTAGGCCGTACTCATATCCAAACGAGTGCCTAGTGATTTTTGTAATGATTGCCAAAAGCGAGAAGTGAAACGGCTATCTCTATCTGAGATGATTGAGATGGGTACGCCGTGTCGAGCGACGATTTCTTTTATGTAGATGCGAGTCAAACGCTCCATCTTGTCAGTTTCCTTGATTGCCAGGAAATGAGCAGTTTTGGTGAGACGGTCGACGATCACCCAAATGGTATCGCAACCGCTCGGTGTTTTTGGCAGTTTGGTGATGAAGTCCATGGAGATCTGCTCCCATTTCCATTGAGGTATTTCAGGTTGTTGCAATAATCCGGAGGGTTTCTGGTATTCGGCTTTAACCTTTGAGCAGGTAAGGCACTTGCTAACGTAGGTAGCTATGTCAGCCTTCATGTTTGGCCACCAATACGACTCTTTGATGCCGTGATACATCTTGTCGGCTCCAGGATGTATAGAGTATCGAGATTTGTGAGCTTCATCCATCACCAAATCTCGCAAATTTCCAAAGTTTGGTAACCATATCCGGTTAGAGAAGTATCGGGCTCCATCGGATTTGATTTCGAATTGTTTATCCATGCCTCGAAGGGCTTCGCTTTTCACGTTCTCTTCCTTGAGTGCTTCGAGTTGTGCGGCATTGATTTGAGTGGTGAGGTTGTTATGCACAGTCATACCGAGGGCTCGAACTCGCAACGGTTTAGCTCGTTCCTTTCGACTTAAGGCATCGGCCACAACGTTCGCCTTGCCTGGGTGATAGCGGATTTCGCAGTCGTAATCGGTAAGTAGCTCGACCCATCGGCGTTGTCTCATGTTCAGATCCTTCTGATCAAAGATGTGTTGAAGACTTTTGTGGTCAGTGAAGATAGTACACTTGGTACCATATAGGTAATGTCTCCAGATTTTAAGTGCGAAAACCACAGCTCCTAGTTCCAAGTCGTGAGTCGTATAGTTTTTCTCATGAAGTTTGAGTTGTCGGGAGGCATAAGCTATGACTTTTTCTCGTTGCATTAACACACAACCAAGTCCCTGGTGTGAGGCGTCACAGTAGACCACAAAGTCATCGTTGCCTTCGGGTAATGACAGGATGGGTGCGCTGCAAAGTTTTTGTTTTAATAGCTGGAATGCCGACTCCTGTTTGTCAGTCCACTCGAACTTCTTTTCTTTTTGAGTCAGTGCGGTTAAAGGTTGAGCTATTTTTGAAAAATTCTCAATGAATCGCCGATAATATCCAGCGAGTCCTAAGAATTGACGTACTTCGGTTGGAGTTGTGGGCGCTTGCCAGCACTTAATGGCCTCGATTTTCGATGGATCGACATGTATCCCTTTACTGTCGATGACGTGCCCTAAGAATTGTACGGTTCGGATCCAAAATTCGCATTTGGAGAATTTGGCGTATAACTCCTCGCGTTGGTTAAGCCAAATGGCATGGCTTGGAATTCGTAGTGACCGTATCGAGTTCGGAATGCGGTTTTTGGGATATCGTCGTTCTGAACTCGCAATTGATGATAACCTGACCGTAGGTCGATTTTTGAGTAAACACTCGATCCCTGGAGTTGGTCGAATAGGTCATCGATTCGGGGAAGTGGGTACCGATTCTTTATGGTTAGCTTGTTCAACTCACGGTAATCGATACACATTCGGAAGGACCCATCTTTCTTTTTGTACTATTATAAATGTATTATTATCGCTAACATGTAAATTTTCTTTTGTAGATGATATTCAGCAGGCGAAGAAACCGAGGGGAGGCATTTGTAGCCAACCCCATTATTCGGTCTCACCCCATTTTTGAGTTCGATCATGCCGCTTACACCATATCTCAGCGAGCAGGATTTCGCGATCGATTAGCTGCTAATATCGATCAGCATATTATAGCACCAGATGTACTGGATTGGGGCTTTATGGATCAAGTGTTGGACCCGAACACTTTAGCATCGGGCGTACAGACGCTCAAACATCTTCTGGCCGCCAGTTATATATTGCCAACTGGCAATGTGGGCTACGTCTCTTATGCTTGGAGACAACTTTTCAGCATCCACGAGATCATCTTCAAGGAACTCGTGGTGGAGTTTTATAGCATAGTCAGATTTGACATTGACGATGATGATGTCAGACTTCACAGGATGACATTCCAGCTAGGCGGGGTGCCTCGTGCATTAAGCCTGGTTGAGTTTTCACGTGCTCTGGGATTACATACTTTGGATGAGGAATCCAATCCTCATTTTCTTGCTCATTTCACAACTGCTCGTTGTGAAAAGTATTCTGCTTTGGAGGTGAGCCAGTTTTGGCCCGAGATTGGGAACGGAGATTACGGCGAGCGAGGACCATCAGATTTATTGATTAGAGATCTGGTCCATAAATTGGTGCACCGGCTGCTGGCAAACACAATTGTCGCCAGGAAGACAGGGAAGGAGAAGGTTCACAAGCCCGACTTCTTCTACTTACACTGCATTACTCAGGGAATGCTTGTAAACGTTCCTTGGTGTTTGGCATATTGGATGGCTAGGAGAGCCACTGGCACTAGAGCTTTGAGCGGTATCTGCGGTGGTCATTTTGTGACCAGATTAGCCAGGTGGTTTGGTGTCCTAGACACGATGTCCCACTCGCGTACACCCGTTAGTCCCGGTATACAGCTATTGGGACAGCAACAGCTGCTAGACATTGATATTATTCGGAGGCCCATCGAGGGAGAATACTTTTTATGGGCGACTCCATTAGCTGCCGGTGGGATACCAGAGCCACGGATCGGGAGGAGAGCTCGTGTTCCAGCAGCCGACACAACAGCAGCACCACAGAGACGAGGGATCAGCAGGACCCTGTATATGATCTGCATCAGCTACAGATTCAGATTACAGAGATCAGGAGGATGCAGGAGCAGCAGCAGATTGCTCATCATAGACACATACAGGAGCAGGCTCATCAGTTTGAGTATAGCACATATTTGATGCACCAGCTGATGGGTAGCCCGATCGCTCATCCAGGTCCGGTCCGACCCTATGTTCCATGGGATTTTGGTTCCTCCTCTCAGCAGCAGCAGCATGACGGTGATGATAGTGATTGAGCACTGTCTCCAAACATTTATCTTATTATTTTACCTATTCTGTTGGATAACTGTTAACTATGACTATTTTGTTTATTATTATTTGTTTAGAAAGATTAAAATTTTACTATTATGTTTAATATGTTTAACATTTTATTTTTCTTGAAGCTATATTTTCCTATTTTCGAACTTTGTGGGTGTGTTCCCTGGAAACCCTCACGAGACTATAACTCGTCCACTCGGGATACCGAGGGGTTTAAAGGCTTATTGCATATGCTAAATGCAATCGTGATTGACTACGGAAGTGAGTTGTTGTATATTTCAAATCAAATCGAGGAAACATGTACTTCACAGATCAGGGGAGTTTTCCATTTCAATTTCTTTTCTCATTCTTTTTCACTTTTTATATTTTTTGTACAATGAGGGCATTGTACAAATTAAGTATGGGGATGGGAATCGAAAAGAAATAAAAAGTTTATTTGTCCTTATAGAGTTAACTACGAAATGTTATCATGTTACATAAAATTTTGCGATACTACTATTTTTGGGAGATGATAGTACATTAGAAATATGCATTAAAAAAAGGGAATTCTTAAATGCTATTTTGATATGCTAATAGGCTTAACTAAACATGTTTAAATCCAATTTTTCTAATTTTACACAAAAGTGTTAGACATCTTCATTATATGATGTATTGATAGGCTTTCTATACAAAAGTTTTTGAATTTTAAGAAGTAATGATCTAACATTAATATAATTTTATGAGGAACATAAATTGATATATGACTATGAAGTCTTAATTCCTGTATGATATCCTGTCATATTCTACAATTTTGGGGTTTACATTGAAATCATTTAAAAGATATGCTGATCGACTCCTCTGTTGTACTAAGTACAGACCTGGTTTCATCAGAATATCTAAAAATATTTATACATACAGAAAAGCAAAAGAATGCTTAAAGAAGTATATATATCAGTCAAATTACGTCGCTTTGTTGTACTGAGGTACAGACCTGTCACCACTGATTT
This sequence comes from Gnaphalium uliginosum, assembly GCA_963930675.1. Lineage (NCBI taxonomy): Eukaryota > Viridiplantae > Streptophyta > Magnoliopsida > Asterales > Asteraceae > Gnaphalium > Gnaphalium uliginosum. Next base: position 33,642,040 of record OZ005680.1, on the reverse strand, counting down.
GACTGAAGCTAGAAAAAGAGGTATACTTATACCCAAGTTAAGATAAGTCGCTTTGTTGTACTGAGGTACATACCTGTCACCAATGTCTTAACTCTTAAAAATGATTTTTCAATTACTCACCCATTATATAGAAATATGTTCATGATTTGATTCTAGGAGTATATCATATGTGGATGCATAAGTTATATTCATAATAATAATAAAAAGATGTTATTCTCAAACTTGAGTATAGAGAGTTTAAAAAGGATTAAAATATCAATAATCGTCTTGAAATCTCAAAATTAGAAATCTTGTGTTTAGAAGTGTTCGATAAGGTTTAAAATAAATTATATCAACAATCAAGATAGATTTAATTGTTCCTAAATAAAAAGCATGTTTACTAATATGATTCCAGAATAGTTTAAAGAATTATTCGCAGCAAAAGTAATATGTAACAGTAATCTACTTGAGGACAAGCAGAACTTATGTGTGGGGATATTTAATAACATCAAATAATGTCTTATTTATATTATAATATTCCCTTATTTCTAAGCATTTTTATAGCAAATTAGTTATATATATTTATTGATTTCGTTTATATTTGCAGAAAGATGTTTAGATTAAAGAAATAAAGAAAAGGAACGAAAACAAGCTGAAAAGTGAAGAAAATAAAGAGAAGAATTAAAGACCAAGAACAGTGGGCTTAAAGAGAAGATTAAACCAAATAAAATTTAGTTATTGGGCCAAAATAAAGGAAGAAATTCAGATTAGTTAAGATATAGGCCCAACAAAAGTAAAGAGTGAAGCCCAAAAGAAAAAGAGCCCAAAGAGAGCCAAGCCGTGGAGCAGAAGATTCTGGAACCTTATTCAGCCGGCGGTTGGAATTTCCAACCGGCGGTTGAACCTAAATGTGGAAGGCAGTCGAGCGCGCGGCTCAAAATCCGTGTTATCGGGTTAAATTCCAACCCAGCCGGCGGTTGAAAAATCCAACCGGCGGTTGGATTCGCGAGCCAGAAATCTATAAATAGGGCCATTACCAACCCTTAACCGTACATTTTTACAATCGAATTAAGTCGTTCTTAGTTCGAATCTAGGTTTTAGAATCCGACTTTGAGGGTTATTCGGAGGCTAGAAAGCTAGGGTTTGAAGCTTTTCAACCCTAACGAAGATTTGGTTCGGTATCTTGGGTTTGATCCTTATTCTTTTCTATTTACTATGTTTCATTACATGTTTCTAGACTTGATTAGGTTTACTTTGAACATGAGCTAATTCTTTTATTGTATTTACTTAGATGAATGATTAATAGATAATGGTTTCATGATATGTTTATGTTTATTTAAATTATGAATGGTTATTAAGTTTATTCGAAAGATCCATATTGATTATGTGTTGATTAATTGTTACTTAACGTGGTCAAAAGATTTATGCTAGAACTAACGTTTGTATGAATTGATTGATTATCTACAATTAAGTAATTTATTAGTTAATTGTGGCTTGAGACTATAACCGGCGACGGGTTAAGAGACTAGCAATTAATATAACCTGATTGATGTGATAATTATGAAAACCAAATAATTATAGACTTGCGTTAACACGATGTCACAGAGTGAATCTTAATGATCTGTTGATAGGAATAATAGCATAAAGCTTATGTTAATAACACGCCTCAGTGTATTCAAGAGAATCTAGTATTAAGGTAAGTTTTATTAGGGATTAGTTAACCTTAACAGGAGGCTATCCATATAAGTTGAAATCACCATAATAGACAATCAACAATTCAATAAACATATCTGAAACTTGAATCTAGAAATCACTATTCTAAGTAAATACATGCTTATCTATCTGATTACTTTCAAGTTACTTTTTAATCCTTAATTGTTTAAGTTTTATTCGTTTTTACTTTACTACGTTCGAACGGAACTAAAACGCCCCCCTTATCTATTTGTAATTTGTAATTTTAAGGTTTAATTAATTATTTTAGTTTACACTGTTTCTCTGAGTTCGACTCGGTCTTACCAAAGCTATGCTATAATACAAACAGGTATTCTTGCCTGGTTGTGTTTAAGTTAACTTTAGTATTAATTTTCATTTATTTAAAACTTGTATTTTTAACGACAACTTAACACGCATCATGCCTCATCATATGTGGTTGATTTATGGACAAGTAGATTACACGGCGTTGATGCTACTTACATGTGTTAAATTGTATAAAGATTCAAGCTTATAAATAAGTCAAACTATATATCTTTATCTTACTTGTGGTGTTTTCTAGTAGTTATTGCAGGCTTTGCAATTGTGTTTAAGTTGGAGGTCCAAAGTGCTTAAATGAAAAGATCAAGATGGCTGGTAGCAAATTATTGAAGTCTAAAGCTAAAGATGTAAAAATGCAGATTCTTGAGGGATTATTCGTACACATCTTGGATTCTCAATCTGAATGAGGACCAACATTTTAAGAAATACTATAAGTACCAATCATCTACCATAGAAGAAGGTGTGCTCGTATAAGCCAGCCTTACAAATTCACTACAGGAGACGTATGTTTTGACAGTTTTGTTCTCTAAAATTAAGGTAGCTCAAGTGTATTGACAACGCTATATATATAAGATATGAAACTAATAATAACATATGAACAAAACACACACCTTAATAGTATCGTATGATTTTGGGATTTATAGCATTTCTTAAATAATACCTTATTCCCGTTTTTCATTAAGAAATTAAAGAAAAAGAAGAGGAGGAAGTGAATATTAATATTAATATAATAGTAGTAAGTTAATTTCCTTACAAAACATCATTCGAAAGTGAGACGAAACGAATTTTCCTAATTTCATTTGCCTCTCAACTCAAGCACACATATAAAATTTGAGTTACCCAAATGACAATTTTTTAAGTCGAGTCTTTAAAAGACATACATGTACCATCAACTATCAAAAATTAAACCATGAGGTACAACCATATAAAAAATGATAATTTGGAGGGTACTCTTGACATCCGTACCATATTTCAATTGTGTGCGTCAACCCCACCCGCAAGTAGCATCAACGTCGGGAAAAATCATATGTCCACAAATCACCCACATATGCTGTAATGTCCAAAAATTTCTTGAATAAGATTATAAGTTACTTTTAAATATTAGTTAATGAATAATAATAGTGAGTAATAATTTTTTTTTTCTACCCAGTATTAGAACAACACAACTCAGTCGAGTATATACGTATCAAACTTTACATTCATTCAATACGATTGCATTGAAGATCCTTGTTTTTCTTACAAAATATTCTTGCACATAAAAAATCATTCACGTTTTTCCCAAAAAGGTCCCCATTTGATCAAGAATATGATTTATGAGATATAATAACTTACTATATGATTATAGTAAGTTCCACCACTAGCAGCCTTCGGGTCTCTTGCCCGTATTTCCACCCTTGACCCCGCTCGATGTACCTATTAAACAGTACACATACAATAGAGGTAAGCTCACGGCTTAGTAAGTAATGGAAATACGATGCAAATAATTAATTATCTATAAACCACATATCTCAATAAAGTATATTATCTCCACATGGCTCCTCGAGCCTGACTCCTCGAGTCTAACATCACATACTCAATTGTTTACTCATTTTAAAATATAATCTATCTCCGAATGGCTCCCCGAGCCTGACTCCTCGAGTCTAGACGAATAATTGCTCAATTGTTTACTCTTCCAATTGGCATATTCGACAATATATCTCAGTTGTTCAACACTTAACCACACACGTGATCTAAGTATTGACACTCAAATATTAACTCAACATAGCAAAATACTTAACCACACACGTGATCTAAGCATTGCTAACTCATCGAACAATCATAAAAGAATCAATACTTAACCACACACGTGATCTAAGTATTTTTACTCCAAAATACTCAAGACGACAATTACTTAACCACACACGTGATCTAAGTAATGTCATTTCAGTTGAACTATTCAACACAATAATAATTAATCGAATTAAATGATTAAAACCTTTACAATATTCCCTTATTCCCATCCCATTACTTACCTCAAGTATGACGTCTAGTTATTAATCCTGCCTTCCCTGTAAAATACCTGTCTGTAAATAAATATATTTTTAACTCGTTACTTATTAACTCAGATTACGTCAATAAAAGTCAAGTTTTATATTCTAGTTAAGTTCAGCGACACTTCTTTCCATGTGTCGCTACATGAAAGGCGACACTTTTACAAGTATCGCACCATATATCACTACGACACTTGTAGCGACACTTGATCTTAGTGTCGCAATAACTAGCAGTACAGTAGTAACAAACAGTAGTAACACAACATAGCGACACTTACTGCGACACTTGGTCTTAGTGTCGCAATGACGAACAGAAAAGCAGTAAGACTTCGAAATTTAAAGATTTTTGAACAGGTTTCCAATTCCCTGACTCATATAGGTTTCTGTTTATGATATACCACATGTAATACCCTTAAAACTCACTTTCTATCAATACAAATTTTTTCCAATTTCTTTACAACTAACAACTTAATTAAAACTCCATCTCTCATCAATTTATATGTATACTAATCTCAATTTAACAGGAGGGTTTAGTTTCTTACCTTGGATACAAGATAACACCTTCAAGAATCAAACTCCTAAGCTTAACTTTTGATTTCTCCTTGATTTATTCTTCTTGCTCTCTCTAAAATGCTCACACACACATACCAACTTAATCTGGGTGTTTATGGAGAGTCCCAGAACACAAAAATGGGCTTTATCATTTTAAATTTACACTTTTAACCCATGTATGCCGCCACTCAGCGTTTATTGCGAGACTTCCCATAGTGTCGCACCTGACGAAGTGTCGCAACACAAAAGAAATTTAAATTAACTTTTAAACTCAGAAATTTTGGGATGTTACAACACTCCCCCACTTATCTAGGATTGTGTCCTCACAATCCACTTCTGATACAAAGATGGATAATATCGAATGATCTCATTCTCTGTTCCCATGTAAATTCAGATCCCTTGTGATGTTTCCATTGTACTTTAAACATTCGTATCTCTTTGTTTCTCAATCTCTTTACTTTTTCATCTAGTATTTCGAGCGGCTTCTCTACATAATTCAACTTGTCATCTACCTCGATCTCTTCAATTGGAATGTAAGTCGACTCATCGGCTAAACATTTCTTCAATATGACAAATGAAAAGTATTGTGAATACCTTCTAATTCTTTTGGTAGATCCAGGCGATACGCCACCTCCCCCACTCTTGCCAATATTTTCAATGGCCCAATGAAACGAGGACTTAGCTTTCCACGTTTTCTAAACCGAATAATGCCTTTCCAAGGGGACACTTTAAGCATAACATGATCTCCCTCATTAAACTCAATTGGATGTCTTCTCTTATCTGCATACGACTTTTGCCTATCTTGCGCAGCTTTCAAACGGGCCCTAATTTGCTCTATCTTTTTTGTAGTTTTCAACACTACATCAGTACTTGCCAGTTCACGCTATCCAATTTTGCCCCAGCAAATCGGAGTCCTACATCTTCTCCCATAAAGCATTTCGTATGATGGCATTCCGATACTGGAGTGATAACTATTGTTGTAGGAGAATTCGGCCAACGGCAGATATACATCCCAACTCCCTCCGAAATCAATGACACATGCTCTCAACATGTCTTCCAATGTTTGAATTGTTCGCTCACTCTGACCATCAGTTTGAGGGTGGTACGCAGTACTCAAGTTAAGACGAGTGCCCATCTCTTCTTGGAACCTTGCCCAAAATCTGAATGTAAATCTACTATCTCGGTCAGAGACAATCGACGCCGGCACTCCATGTCTAGCAACCACTTCTTTAACATACAAGTCGGCTAACACTTCAGAGGATGATGCTTCTCTTATCGGCAAGAATAGAGCACTTTTGGTTAAACGGTCTACAATTACCCAAATTGCATCATGATGTTTCGACGTTCTCGGTAATTTTGTAATAAGATCCAACGTGATATGTTCCCATTTCCACACAGGAATGTCTAAAGGTCTCATTTTTCCATAAGGTTATTGATGTTCTGCCTTGACCTGTAAACATGTCAAACATTGCTCTACATACTTGACAATCTCTCTCTTCATACCCGGCCAGCAGTAATTTCTTTTTAAATCATGATACGTCTTTGTGGCACCGGGATGAATGGAATATTTCGATTTATGGGCTTCATCAAGCAACAACTTTCTCATTTCTCCAAAACTCGGAACCCATATTCTACCATAACGGGTCTTCAATCCACGAGAGTCATCAACAAAATCTTGTTCTTGACCCTTAATACGCTCTGCTTTTATATTATCATTTTGAAATACCAGTCGTTGAGCTACTCTAATTTGCTCAATTAGATCAGTAATTACTATCATTCGTAAAGATTTCACTTTTATCGGACAATGATTCACCTTCCTACTAAGCGCATCCGTTACCACATTTGCTTTTCCGGGATATCTCATAATCATAATCTTTCACCAGATCGAGCCATCGTCTCTGCCTCATATTAAGATCTCGTTGATCGAAGAAATATTTAAGGCTCTTATAATCTGAATAAATAGTACAATTTACTCCATAAAGATAGTGTCTCAAAATCTTTAATGCAAAAACGACTGCTGCCAATTCTAAATCGTGAGTAGGATATCCTTTTTCATGTGTTTTTAATTGCCTTGAACCATAAACAATTACTTTTCCTCGTTGCATTAATACACAACCCAATCCAACATGCGATGCGTCGCAATACACAACCATGTCTTCAGTTCCTTCTGGAAGTACCAAAATAGGCGCTTGGCTAAGTTTCTCTTTTAAAATTTTAAAAGATTGGTCTTGTTCGAGGTTCCATTCGAATTTAATATTCTTACGAGTAAGCTTTGTAAGTGGAGCAGCAATTTTCGAAAAGTCTTGAATGAATCTCCTATAATAACCTGCCAGTCCCAGAAAACTTCGAATCTCTGTTGGACTTTTAGGAGGTTTCCACATCATTAATGCCTCCACCTTAGCTGGGTCAACCTTGATCCCTTCTTGATTCACCACATATCCAAGAAACTGAACCTCTCGAAGCCAAAATTCACATTTTGAGAACTTAGCATAGAGCTTTTCATTCCGCAATACTTGTAACATTTGCTTCAAGTGCACCTCGTGCTCTCCCACGGTTTTCGAATATATAAGAATATCGTCAATAAATACAATTACAAGTTTATCAAGAAATGATCGACAAACACAATTCATAAGATCCATGAATGCAGCAAGAGCATTCGTTAATCCAAATGACATCACCACAAATTCATAGTGACCATATCGAGTTCTAAAAGCAGTCTTAGAAACATCCTCTTCTCTAACTCTTAACTGATGATAACCTGATCGTAAATCAATTTTTGAAAAATAGGTAGCACCTTGGAGTTGATCAAATAAATCATCAATTCTTGGCAGTGGATATCGATTCTTAATAGTCACCTTATTCAACTCTCTATAGTCAATACACATACGCATACTTCCATCTTTCTTCTTGACAAACAACATAGGTGCTCCCCATGGAGAACTACTTGGACGGATAAACCCTTTTTCTAATAACTCTTGTATTTGTTTCATCATTTCCTGCATTTCTGATGGCGCGAGTCTATAAGGAGTTTTAGCAACAGGAGTAGCCCCCGACATTAAATCAATTCGAAACTCTACTTGTCTATCAGGCGGAATGCCTGGTAACTCTTCAGGAAATACATCAAGAAACTCCCTTACGACAGAAATATCACCAATATTTTGTTCACTCTTTCGAGTATCAATGACATGGGCTAAAAACGCTCGGCATTCGTGGGATAAATATCTTCTGGCACGGGCATATGTACAGATTGATAAGGAAGATCTAGGCTTTTCTCCGTGTATATCTATCACTCCCCCACTTGGTGAAACAATTCGGATAATTTTCTCTTCACATCGAATAATAACATCATTCTTACTTAGCCAATCCATGCCACAACAACATCAAACTCACCTATCCTCATGGGTATAAGATTAATCACAAATTTTGCATCATTAATCTCTACCTGACACTCTCTATAGACATTAGTCACATAAATAATACGGTCATCCGCATCCTCAACATCTAATGGTGTATCTAACTCACTCAATAACATTTGAAAATTTCTACTAAAATTTTCTGACACAAAAGATCTAGAAGCTCAAGAATCAAATAATACATAAGCGGGTAATGAGTTAATAAGAAAAGTACCCGTAAGAACATCCGGGGCATTCTTGGCTTCATCCGCTGTGAATTGAAAAGATCGACTTTTCACTCTTGATTGGTCAGTAACCCTTTTCTCATCATTTCGTTTCGCTACATTAGAAGTCGTTGAACTCTTTAACCTTGGGCATTCGTTCTTCATATGGCCAGGTTCATAGCAATTAAAGCACACTCGAACAGGCTCTGTACAATCACGGTTGATATGGCCCTCCCGTCCACATTGGAAACACGTTTTCTTTCCACTCAGACAGCTTCCGAAATGTTTCTTGTGACATTTCTTACATTCAGGCATTTCTCGTCTATCATCTCTTTTAAAACTTCTACTAGTTTTGATCCTTTTGAACGATCCACCTGTTTGCTCAATCTTTCTTTTAGATGACCCATCATCATCACGATTAATCTCAATTTCTCTTCTCCTTGCCTCGTTAACAAAATCTTCAAACTTGCTCTAGTGACTTGGGTCTACAAATTGTTGAATCTCTTTCTTCAATACTTCATGAAAATGATACATGAGTCTTTTTGGATCTTCAGTATACTCAGGGCAAAATCAAGCCCTATCAAGGAATACACCGGTTAACTCGTTTACTGTCTCTGTGGTTTGCTTCATAAATAAGAACTCCCGACGAAGCTTAGTCAACTCAGCTTCTGGAGAGTAGGCTGTCACAAATATATCTTTAAATTATGTCCATGATATATTATTTGCAAGTTCATCTCCCATTGTTTGACGTTGAACATCCCACCATTCTTTTGCACGGGCCTTCAGCAAGCTCACACCGTATAACATTTTCAATCTGTCAGGACATTCAGAAATAGCAAATGCTGCCTCAACCTCGAAAATCCAACGATAACATTTGATCGGGTCTGTTTCCCCTTCAAACTCTGGTGGTTTGCATGCCACAAAATCTTTATAGCTTACCTTCTTTATCTCTTCTACCGTTTTATCCTTCTTCCCAATTCCCTTTTCATCTCTTTTTTGCAACTCTTCTGCCAAAACATCTCTGACAGTTTCAGTAATCCTTCCCAATAAATACGGAAGAGACTTTTCTTGTGCCAAAGCGATTTCCTCGGTTATGAACTCTTTTATCTCGTCAGCAGTCATGGACGATAGATTAATCACGGGTGAAACGCCCAAAATTTTTTTTAGGTACGCGATCCTGGCAGCATGGGGTACGCGATCGCGTACTTGACTCAGAAAGGAGTACGCGATCCTACCAAAGGGTGCGTGATCGCGTACTCAATGCTTGGAAAGTTTCTGTTCAAGTTTTAATACACAGTACGCGATCACGGAAAGGGTACGCGATCGCGTACTTACAGCGTAAAAGTTTCCGTGATCTTTTCTTCATTAGATACACAATCGCATGACCCATACGTGATCGCGTACTGGGTGCTGTATGTTAAAAAATCTGCACAACTCAAGTTTTTGACTCAAATTCGTACGCGCATAACTCTTGACCCATTTACAATTAAAACATGAAATTTTGCAGACACATTCAATATGATAAAATGAAGGTTTCCCAATTGGCACTTTTTCAAATTTCACAACAAACTATGATTTTAGGCATTGAGCCGAAAGGTGACCATTTGGGCAATTATTCGGAATCTTACTTGCAACAAACTCAATTCATTTATTTTGGCTACTTTCAATCTTTGCTATTACGTACCTTGGCACAATGACACACAACAAGATTTTCCAATTCATCATTTTGACTAATTCTCACAAAGTGGCCCATATTGACCCTTTAATCAAAACAACCCATTTTGACACTTTAGGCTTTAAACGAAACGACAACTTGGGCGATTTATACCAAGCTAATAGCAACTCGGCAATTTAAAAGCACACTTGTCAAACCTCTTTGCAAGTGAAATCCACGTTCATTTAGCATAATCCCTTGCCACCTCTAGAATCAGAATTTAGCATTTGACCCATAGGCACCTACAACATTAAACAACTAAAAGGAGTAAGCTTTAAGCTTAGTGAGCATACGGGCAATTAAATGAGTAATACATAACAACAAGTAGCAAGTAACAACTAGACCACAATGATTGCGCAAGCAACAAGTAAGCAAATAACCACTGGGCAATTGTAGAGATTATTACCACTTTGCGGATCTGCTATCAACTGTCAACAACTAGCACAAGTGCAACAACGAGCACAATGTACAACAACTGCAACAACTAGCACAAGTGCAACAACAAGCACAATGTGCAACCACTGATGCTAACATAAGTTAGCTAATCTCTACAATGTCAAATCAATAACACATAACACATAAGCATATAATAACAATCCACTCGGTCATGTGAACCTCTTGCACGTATGCAATCCGGAACCCACAACCATTACCCAAATAACCCCCATATCACTCACTTTTATGTCGATTACCCGAAAGCATGAGAGACACATAAGCACCACTTCCTTTTGCACTTAAACAATCATAACACATCATATAAACATTCACATATATGGAAATACTCATGCTCTCGATTACTTTATATTAATACCAATTTTGACTCCAATTTGGACACTTTATCACAGCTTCAACTAGCTGTTTTGGACACCATTTTTGGACCTTCTAAACCTTTTCAAAATGAACATATTGTATATCGTTACGAAGGTATTCCAACATACTTTAATATACAGCTTTTACCTTTTCAGAATACATAATACGTACCAAGTTATAATCATTTGAAAACAGCGAAAAGTCATTCTTGAATGCTGAAATCTCAGCAATCAGGGGACTATTTTGCAACCCATTTTTGAACCACCTAGACATATTCGTTTTCATCAAACTTTATATCAATTTAAAGGTCTTCGACCATACTTTCATTCCCTACTTTCCGATTTTTATAAAACATTTTACACAGGAAGTTACAGTCCCTCAAAGTTTGCCAAAACACTTTATTTCCATTTTTCGCCAAAATTACCCAACGACACGAAATTGAAATATAACCACCACACATATTCCAATTAACATACTAATAATCAAATAACATCGTTTACAACTTTTCTTACTTCGTTTACCACTTTTAACTTTGTATGATCGGTTTGACCTTTAAAGTCAAACCGAACACAATTGCCAATTTAAGCATAACTCAATTTATGGTTTAGCTATTCTTTCCACTACTCTAAACATCATTAATAAGATCAATTCAACCTATTTAAACTAACCATGGGGTGAATTAACAACAATTTGTAAGAATCCATCATAACCCCACTTTTAATAAGAACACCAAATCGATTTATTAACATTTGGATTGAATTGATGTTAACCATAATGATTACCATTCTTATACATCACTAATCAATCATAATACACCTTAATTTCATTTTGTACATGATCATACCCTCAAACCCCATCAAGAACCCATTTTTAGGTTAAATTAAAGGAAGAAGAATACTTACTAGATGTTAGAGATGATCAATAGGGCTTGAATTCGAATTATTTAGGCTCAATTTGATGTTTATGAACTGATTTCTTTCTCCTCTCCACCTCTCCTGCGGTCTCTCCCTTTCTCTAGAAGTCTCTGACTTCTAATTTCATAATCTGTACGTATATGTGTAAGTAGTTAATTTATTTAGTATTTTAATTAGATTTTTACACCCCCAGTCCCTCTAGTTCCAGTCACTTTAAAATACATCACTTATTTGGTTACTCCCCACATATTATTTCGGTAATTTAAATACTTCACGTCTACGTATAGTACACGTTATTTATACAACAGTTTATAAATTAAAGCATATACATATATTATAATATTACTTTAAATTTTGGGCTGTTACAACTCTCCCTACCTTATTTAATTCGTGTCCTCACGAATTTCCTCTCGTCTCGGTTCAATCCTAACATCGTCTTCTCAACTCATTACATGCGGAAGCGTACTCTTACATCTAAAGATTTCACTATCATCCAACTCACAGTATAACTATAACTCATTTATGTCCATCTATCTTACTTAACTTCTACTGTGCATTTCTTATACTCACCTACAACTCTTCATTTATTCTTCAGCATATTATGTTAAAGATCTCATATTTACCATTGATATGTATATATATATATATATATGTATACTTCTCATAACACTACTCATCGTCAAAACAACTCGACCGCGTTAAACAATCTAGCTTATCAAGACTTGAAAGCATATGTATGTCAACTATTAAGTTTTAATAGTATTTAAATATGTATTACTCCCAACATCCACTTTAAGTTTATACATTCTATTTCAACTCTTACAAGGCAACATCTATCATGTCATCAATCAACGTTCTTCATTAACCTTAACAGCTTTTCAGCTTTCTATGTATCACATAACATCGACATTACTAACAACATTACTGTTTAGAATTTTACTTCAACTCTAACCACATTAACATCCACCGAATTTTGGCTTCCATTCTACCAAAATAATCCTTCAATCATAGGTAAATTGTCAATTTAAATACATAATCGTAAATTGTCAATTTAAATACATAATCGTTTCTGTATATATTAACTCCTTTAGGATTTACGTAATATAACATTTCAACTTAAGCGCGTTCGGTAGAGTTAATCATACTAAACCACTGTACTCTCACTACTATTTAAATCAACTTATGTGGATTCGAATTCAACTCACAAATTAGACGACAATATGAGTTTCACTGTGATGGTGAAATAACTTATCTTCAATACTTAACACAAAATTCGTTACTATCAGTTTCAAGTGACTTAATGGTCACCACTTCTCATATATTTGCTTAACTAACCACTTAAATAGTTTGCATCTCACGCTATTGTAAGTTAAATCAGAAACTAATTTCTTGTTTTAGAATTTACAACACACGTTTCCTGCTTATTTTAACAAAAATTATCGATAATTATACTTCGACCGCTTTCTATCATCATCATCTCTACAACAATCTAGGTAATCATACGGTATGCATCTCTTTTAATAATAACATTATCATAAATTTCACAATCTACTACGACTACTACTAATGTTCTACTTCTTTAATTATACGAGAGTTTTAAATTAACCTTCTGCTACTTCTTTTCATTATTTAAACAACACTACTACTGCTCGTAGCGAGCTATCTGGACCTTTACAGCCCTTATTTATTTCTCCCCACCAGCTATCTGGACCTTTCGAGCTCTATCAACTCTTGATATCATTATCTTTCTTTTGGTTTCTCATTAGGAGAAATTACTTTTCTACATTCGTGTTCATTTTCTTCCCACGTTTTAATACTTCCACGTATTATACTTATGTACATATACACGCATATATTTATTATCGCTTTTCATCTTTACTCAGCTAACAAGTTCATATTACCTTTTTCACTTTAAAATCAATCACATCAAATCTTCCCAATACTTAATGGTTTAACAATTTCATGTGACACACCGTAATACAAGTTCATATTACATATTAAACAGTACACATACAATAGAGGTAAGCTCACGGCTTAGTAAGTAATGGAAATACGATGCAAATAATTAATTATCTATAAATCACATATCTCAATAAAGTATATTATCTCCACATGGCTCCTCGAGCCTGACTCCTCGAGTCTAACATCACATACTCAATTGTTTACTCATTTTAAAATATAATCTATCTCCGAATGGCTCCCCGAGCCTGACTCCTCGAGTCTAGATGAATAATTGCTCAATTGTTTACTCTTCCAATTGGCATATTCGACAATATATCTCAGTTGTTCAACACTTAACCACACACGTGATCTAAGTATTGACATTCAAATATTAACTCAACATAGCAAAATACTTAACCACACACGTGATCTAAGCATTGCTAACTCATCGAACAATCATAAAAGAATCAATACTTAACCACACACGTGATCTAAGTATTTTTACTCCAAAATACTCAAGACGACAATTACTTAACCACACACGTGATCTAAGTAATGTCATTTCAGTTGAACTATTCAACCCAATAATAATTAATCGAATTAAATGATTAAAACCTTTACAATATTCCCTTATTCCCATCCCATTACTTACCTCAAGTATGACGTCTATTTATTAATCCTACCTTCCCTGTAAAATACCTGTCTGTAAATAAATATATTTTTAACTTGTTACTTATTAACTCAGATTACGTCAATAAAAGTCAAGTTTTATATTCTAGTTAAGTTCAGCGACACTTCTTTCCTTGTGTCGCTACATGAAAGGCGACACTTTTACAAGTATCGCACCATATATCACTACGACACTTGTAGCGACACTTGATCTTAGTGTCGCAATAACTAGCAGTACAGTAGTAACAAACAGTAGTAACACAACATAGCGACACTTACTGCGACACTTGGTCTTAGTGTCGCAATGACGAACAGAAAAGCAGTAAGACTTCGAAATTTAAAGATTTTTGAACAGGTTTCCAATTCCCTGACTCATATAGGTTTCTGTTTATGATATACCACATGTAATACCCTTAAAACTCACTTTCTATCAATACAAATTTTTTCCAATTTCTTTACAACTAACAACTTAATTAAAACTCCATCTCTCATCAATTTATATGTATACCAATCTCAATTTAACAGGGGGTTTAGTTTCTTACCTTGGATACAAGATAACACCTTCAAGAATCAAACTCCTAATCTTAACTTTTGATTTCTCCTTGATTTATTCTTCTTTCTCTCTCTAAAATGCTCACACACACATACCAATTTAATCTTTGTGTTTCTGGAGAGTTTCAGAACATAAAAATGGGTTTTATCATTTTAAATTTACAATTTTAACCCCTGTATGCCGCCACTCAGCGTTTATTGCGACACTTCCCATAGTGTCGCACCTGACGAAGTGTCGCAACCTGCGACACTTCCAATAGTGTCGCAACACAAAAGAAATTTAAACTAACTTTTAAACTCTAAAATTTTGAGATGTTACAGATAAGGGTTGTAAAGAATGGATCAAAACGGGACTAATTTGTAAAGATTGTAAGTTCAAGGGCTAAAGTGGCAAAATGACAAACATTGCTAAACTAAATAAAAAGACTAACTAACCCTAATTCTCCTCAAAATCCCCTGGAGAATGTCGAACAAGGAATGAGAGAAAAAGGTTATCGGGTTTTTGGGGTTCAAAAGAAAGCATGAATCGAGGATCGGTTTCAACGCCAAAGTTGTTTGGATTATCGAGATATCTAACATACTAGAAGATGATAAATAAAAGAGCATTCTTGAACCACTAATTAAAGGTATAAATATCTGATAATTAGTTTTTAGGGTTTATGTTTATTAGTGATGAATCGAATGAATTGTGAGTTAATTAGACGATATGGTTATCTTCTAGAATTCAGTTGTGTTAAAATAATCGTATAAAATCTAATACATATCCGATTGATATGATATTTAATATTTGGGTATAAATTTATATTTTCTACAACTTTAAAGTTTAAGCTTTTGTTCATTCGGATTCTAAATGGGTCAAACGGGTCAATTTCTAAAATTGGACATATTAGTGTCGAATCTGTAATACGTTTTAACAAAAATCATACAAAATAGAGTTTAACTCTAAAAGCTTTGAATTTATGGAATATGCTATCTTAATATGTTGTTGACTAACATCTACAATATTATAAAATATGAACAAGTAGAGGTGGGTCAAAAGTATCTATTTCTAGATGTGTGTTCTGTTGAGATAGTATATCTAATTGGTTTCGGTTGAACTGTCGAGTCAAGGAGAGATCAAACTATTAAATAACATCCTTAATCAAATAAGAGTACCTCTACTTCTTAAACAAAAAAAAATGATTGTCCTTACTCGCTAATAAGAAGTAATGGTAGTTTATTTCTTCACATCAGATGAATTAATGATTGAATTAAGGTAGTATAATCTCTAATTGTATTATATGCTTCTCTAATCTAATGTATAGGTTATGAGAATACTATACGAGGAGATTAATGTGGAATTTGAATTGCTTGTTTCGAGGTAAGATAATGTTTGCAAAAACCGAGTGCACAATCAAAACGGTTACACTTTTGAATATTACTAAAGTGTTTTAAAAGATAATATAATTAGTTATTTAAATGTTCAACCAAAGTCATTGCACTGGGGTTGCGATGGGAATTGATATTATTGCATGCGGGTGGGTCATCAACGGATAGTTAATTTTATAGCTACTACACATTGTCGTGTGTGCATGCTTACGATAAAAATTAGTATATATGTTGTAGTTTGTACTTATGCCATAATTGCTATTACACTAGACCTTTACATGATGATTAGGACACACTCACGAATAGGGGCCTTATATATGTCAAAGACAAAGAATAATAAGATAACGAAAGAAAGATCAAGTAAAAGTTGAATTATATATAAATATTAGAGATATCTCGAATGTCACCCGAAAGGGTTATATAGTGACTTCTGTGAAGGTGTCACTCAGATTTCGCGTACATGATACTCTAGACTCTTTCATGTCACGCCAGATAAAGAATAAGTATAAGTAGAGTGACTTAGTTACTTCTGCCCACCTGAGCAATACATGGCACTGCCACACACTAGTATTATTGTTTCGCGGAATGAGCTAATCACTGTGTGGGAGGACTCATTCCCTAACAACACGTGTGGATTGTATTCCCATACTGTCTACTTCGTCGAAAAGAGTAGGATTTCCCCTCCATGGTCCTCCACGACTCCTGGGTTACCTTCCAGGCTACTTGGCTGACTAGTGGACTAACCTTACATAAATTGGCGGATAAAGAAAAGATAAAAATCAAAAGAAGAGTAAAAAAACTAAAGATAACCCGATAAAGATTAGACACGGCTTTAGGAATTTAACATGAGTTCTTGCCTTGTTGTTAGTTGCTATTATATGATATATATTGTTGGTATTGCATGACTGAGTTGAATGATAAAGATTAAAGATTTGCTTTGTTGATAAAGATTTTAATTGGCGTTTTATTATGTTGAACTCATTATCCTTACTCAGCTTTATAAGTTGACGCTTATTTCTACTTGCTCAATAGTGTACACGTGCAGGTTAGGAAGCTAAAGATATAAACTTCAATAACTGGGTAGAAGATTAAAGAAACTTATGTTTCATCCTTAGCTCATGTAGTTAAAGACTTATACTTCTGTTGGATTTTCTTACGACTGACCTGAACGTTTTTTAAAATAATGAGACGCTTTCCGCACTACTACATTTATTAAGTTTTTTTTTTTGAAAACCCGTATTCACATTTGCTGATAAACGGATTCGAACCACTGACCTGAACGTTTGCAGTGACTATATCACTTGAGCTATGACCCGTTGGTACAACCGTATAAAGAATAATAATAACAATAACTATACATCGAGCAAAACTTATAATTGTGTATTCTTTTTTCAATCATTTTTTATATTCCATTCGTTCTAATTTTATTATTCACAAATAAAAAAAATATGCAGTTTAAAAAAATTGTACTAATTGTACTATACAACCAATATGATTTAAGCTCTTATCACATTAAAATATTTTGATTGATTAAAAGCAAGGTTGTCAATATCGAGGTCCTACGTAAGATCGTTTTCATCTTTGTAAGATCGAGATCGTTAGATAGGATCGGGATCGTAAGATCCTACCAAAATATCATTATTTATCTAAAGATATCCAAATTCATGTAGAATACTAACAATTAAAGAAATTAACGTAACATTCAGACTTTTATGTTACAAAAATGATGCAATTTGTCAACACATTTTCGTGGGATGATTAACATACTAAAATAAAAGATAGTAGCCATGTAGCATAATACAATTATACACTAGTCATAATAAGTTTAAGAGTATACGAGCCTACAAATGAAAATTAATAATCTAAGATATCAATTGGAACTTCAACCATCGATATTTTTGGGGTTTTAGACTTTTTTTTAAGGTGAGAACTGATAGATTGAATTTGAAAACAAAGGTGTATGGTAATTTTTAAGCTAAGATTGGGCTTGGAACTATCGCTGTGAGCCATATAATGATTTAGCCAATTGTAAAAATAAAAAAATAAATAAAAAAAAGTTAGCCCATTTGTAGGATCGGATCGTTCACCGATCCTAAGATCTTACATGCGATCCTACGATCCTACTACGATCCTATTACGATCTTACTTCCTGAGCAATCCTACTTCGATACTGCACGTTTTTACTTGGTAGGATCGTAGGATCGTGCGATCCTACGATCAAGATTGCGATCTTAACAACCTTGATTAAAAGTACATAGTGAACGATACACGCCGAATACAAACGTGAACTATAAATTTGGAGACGGAGTAGTATAATTTTACCATAGAGCCAAAGAGATGACAAAAGGGTCAAAGTACATGGTACCCATGAGCTCCAAGACAAGATAGTACATTGAAATTTTAAAGATAGAAGAGAGAGACATTTATTTGCATTTTCTCGTTCACAACACTGACACTACATTGCGGCTAGGGTTTCCACCAAACCACCTTCTATTCTATCTCTTCCCCTTTCTCTCAAAAAATCAAATTTTTAGAAGAAAAATAAAACTAGGGTTTTTGCCAACTCAATCAATCAATCTCAATTAAACATGACGATTTTCAACTGGAACTAGTTAATCAGCCGTTACAAATAAAAACAACTAAACTTTTTATCAAAGGGTTCTTTTACTCTTACTTAACAAACCACAAAAAATGGCGACTGCGAACCCTTTCGATTTGCTCGGAGATGATGATAACGATGACGTGTCACAGCTTGTGCAGAAGATTGCTTCTGCACCTGTCAAAAAGACTCAACTCGATACTCCCGCTGCTAAAACGCCGGCTACTAAGCCGTCGGCTAAGCTTCCATCCAAGCCACTTTCTCCAGCTCAAGCAGGTAAGTCGTTATATGCAGTCAATTTTATTAATTTAATTTATATTATTAAAGCTTGATTTTTTATTAATATTTTGGTATTCTGGTGCAAAGTATCATGCTTTTAAGTTTATGTGTTATATTCATTAATATTAATATGAAAATCACAGTATTATAAGAAAATTAAACATTTAAGTGTTTGAATTTACTTCAATCTAAATTTTAATGGGAAGTCATTGGTTAGTATGAAGAAAAATTTCAATGTTTAGTCTTTGGAATAATGCTATATAATATATAATAAAAATAAATCATTTAGTTTAAGTACTTAAACACTTCAAAACTATTGTAACCTTGTTTCAACTGAACATTAAGCAATCGTAGATTTTTATATAAGTTGAAAGTTATAATATGACCCAAACCAGTAAGGCCATAGAATCTGTAGCCCAAATTGATGAACATCCATCGATTCAGTTTATACTGTTTATTTAATAAAAATTAACCTGAATAGTTACCCACAGCATTTGCGCGGGTAACCTGCTAGTATATATCCATTTACAGACACACATCTGGTGTTGAATGACTAGTTATTGGTTGACATTTTAAACAATGTTTATATCTGTAATGTGGTATTTAGTTTTTAATTGATGTTGAAAGAATTAATTTTGAGCAGTGAGAGAGGCTAGAAATGAAGGTGGACGTGGAGGACGTGGTGGTGGTGGCCGTGGGTATGGGCGGGGTCGTGGTGGAGGTGGGTATAATAGAGACTCGGGTAGCAATGAGAATTCATTCGGTAACAGAGGTGTATCTGGTGATCAAGGTGCTGTTGAGGAGTCTGATGCTCGGAAAGGGTACGAGAGACGTGGTGGTTATGGTGCTCCTCGTGATGGTTTCCGCGGTGGACGACGTGGCGGATTTACTAATGGAGATGTGGAGGATGGAGATCGTCAACGTCGACCATATGAACGTCGTAGCGGGACTGGTCGAGGGTAAAGCTCTCTCTTCCTGTTCTAAGTTTGTTTGATACTCGATATGTTTTATTTAGTTTTTAATGTATTTTTTGGATCATTGGATTGTATGTTTTTCTCTAACTTATGTTTTCAATTAATTACTTCTTTTCTTATGTGTAGAAATGAGTTCAAGCGCGAGGGATCGGGTCGCGGCAACTGGGGAACTCCGGCTGATGAAATTTCTCAGTATTTTCTTCTCCTTTTAATCTAATCATTTAGAGCTATTTTCTAATGCTTATATTTTGTGGTGGCAAAGAGTGGAAACGGGTTCTCAAATTTAGTACAAGTCGAATTGGTTGGCTCAGGCTGGGTTTACCTGCAAATACTTTTTTCACTCTCCTTACATTTATATTTATAATTGTTCGTTGAATATGAAGCTGTACTATTATTATCAATATTAATACATCTACTATTTTTTTTTTTTTTTTTTTTTTTTTTTTTTTTAATGTAGTGATTTAGGGTTTTAAAGGTCATGTGCATTAACAATACACTTTGGGAGACTTTTGAATTGACACATTAGTGATACAATAATATACCCCAAATAACTCATTCATTGGTAAAAATGGGTTGAAATTGCTACCTCAATTTGTATTATTTTTGTTATTATTATTATTATTATTATTATTTAATTATTTATGTTTACTATGCTTCCTCACAGGGAGACTGAGGAAGTTGTGATTGAAGGGGAGAAAACTGTGGGTTCTGATAAGCCGGTAACAGAGGAAGAGGCTACAGACGAGAAAAAGGAAAATGCTGCCAATGAGGCTGAGGAGAAAGAGTCTGAGAATAAGGTGATTTACCTATAGTACATATGAAGTTTTGATTTGGTTCGCAAATGCTATGCACCTATTAATGGCAATAAAACAAACATAAAGCTAAAATAAAGATATCCACCTGCAATGAAGGCATCTTTTGTATATATTTTTCTGTACATCATTTATATTTATGCTGCTTATTGGCATCCTTGTGGTTTATTTTGTTTATTTATATGTATACTGATGTTTTTTATTCAGGAGATGACTCTTGAAGAATATCAAAAGGTTCTTGAGGATAAGAGGAAATCTCTAGAGGCACTTAAGACTGAAGAAAGGAAGGTGGAAGTCGACAAAGAGCTTGCATCCATGCAGCCGCTCTCCAACAAGAAGAGCAATGAGGAGATATTTGCTAAATTGGTACGGTTTTTTTGTTTTATCTTAATTTTCTTAATTTAATTTAGTTTTTAAAGTATCGATCAACAATTATTTTAAATCTTTAAAGGATCTAGGTGTGGCACTTGTTAGACCATCCACAATGCATTGACTCTCAATAGTTTAATACATTTCCACATCCTAATTAAGTTAAATCAATAAACCTTATTGTTGCCATGTCATTGTACTTATTTAATTACTTTTCGTTTTGTTTTTATATCTATAATATTTTATACTTCTAATAAATCAATAAAGTACAAATTGGGGTCTACCTAAATGGTTAATTGATGGTTGGAGCAGACAAGGACCTATTTCAACCAACCCATGATGTGGCATGTTCACAGTGGAAGGAGGGTTGGTATAATTTCTATTGGACCTTCCATGTCACTCCATTGTCGATGGCCTTACATTGTATTGACCAGTTTGTTTGAATTCATCATGTAATAGGGGTCAGACAAGGATAAGCGTAAAGAGATTGCTGAGAAAGAAGAGAGAGCCAAGAAGGTAATGCAGTTCATCGGAGTGTGTGGATATTGTCTTTTTACCTTTAGATGCTAACGGTCTAATAAGACGCTCCTAGTATGTAGTGTCAACTAGAGGTGGCAATATAGGTGGAATGGGTGACAGGTCCAGTGGGTAATTAAAGTTGGATTCAAATGGATTGCCTTGAGTTTTATATATAATTAATGTACTCCGTATTAAACAAGATCATAAAAAGTACATGGAATGCTAATCTGTTATTATTCATGAAAAGATTTAGAAGGTGTTGGCTGTTGAAAACACTTGGGGGGGTGACTTCTGATGGGTTTGACCCGGTGGAATGGTGGATCACCTTTTTCCCTTAATTCACCACATACGTACTCCTATCTCATTTATGTTTCTTTCAATTGTAGTAAGGAACGATATATATCTTTTGTGACCATTTTGTGAGCCTCAGCTATTTTCAAATGTTACAGCCCGGGGTTTTACCCATTTTTGTAATCGAATTATTAAAGCATGGTCGGTGTGAACCCACTTAATTGTGTTAAGATAACGGTGCTATATGGCACCTCTATGTAACTTATATAGGCTCCATAGT
This sequence comes from Gnaphalium uliginosum, assembly GCA_963930675.1. Classification (NCBI taxonomy): domain Eukaryota; kingdom Viridiplantae; phylum Streptophyta; class Magnoliopsida; order Asterales; family Asteraceae; genus Gnaphalium; species Gnaphalium uliginosum. The sequence goes on along the minus strand of OZ005680.1, from coordinate 33,619,741 downwards.
ACGTGCAATATTTCTAGTGTAGGCCATTACATGGCAGGCCGGGTTGGGTTGGGTTGACCTAAATAATCGAGAGTTTATTAAAATTATTTTTGGTTATATATAATCGACCCTGATTCATAAGTAAATTGGTCAAATCGCCTTTACTTCATATGCTAATTTTTGTTTCGGTGTTTTTTACAGTCTCTCAGCATCAATGAGTTTTTGAAACCTTCTGCGGGTGAAAAATCCTACACTTCTGGTGGTCGCGGACGTGGCCGTGGCCCTAGAGGTGGAGGTGGTGGTGGACGTTACAACCAAGGTGGTTCGTCAAGCTACGCTCCCGAAGCCCCAAAAATCGAAGATCCAAGTCACTTCCCTACTTTAGGTGGCAAGTGAATCGCTTGGTCTTGACTTTCTCCTGGCATCATCTTTTCAACACTTTTAGAATGGCAGAAGCGTACTAGAATAATGGAGTTCTATGTATTCGAAAACGTCCCAGAAGTGTAAATTTCTTTTCTTTTTCACGTGTTTTATGTATTTGTGTCGGTCTTCTATTTAGTGGTGTTGAATTTTTGTTGTTAATTTTTCTTATTTATAAGATGTTTTAGAGATTTTGTGAGACTGATTAATTTGTACTTTGAGATACTTGTTTTCTCATTTTTGTTATGGAATAGATGGATGACAGTTTTAGCTTGTTGGATGTCTATACTTTCTTGAATTTCACTTCGGTAAATGGGTTAATAGCTTTGGGGTTAATTTAAGTTGGTAGGTTGATTTTAGATCAAATGGGTAAAAATTGGCTGGTTAACAAGCTGGTGTCGGGTTGAAATTTTTCTTTAAAATTAAAACACATGACTTTTTTTTACCGCTTGACAGGACGTCCCATTAACCTGACCTTAACAAGAAAAATTTGATGGGCGTTACTAGGTTTCAACTTAGCAACGCAGTCAACAGAAAAGTCAACGCGGCAAGTACACTTGGAGCTAGTTTACCGAAATAGATTTTGTTGGCCGATTCGGCTGAAAATCGCACGGTCACTCGGAAACGGCCCAACGAACAAGTCTCGTCCCTTCGCCTCGAGCCCTATCAGTTTTCAACGTTTCGGGGTCGTTTAGGGGCCGAAAACGTCAATTTACTGTTTTTCAGGGTTTATTTTGAACATTTAGATTTTGTTTCATTTTATTCTGTAGTCATCTTTGTGTGGGGATTCCTTAGGATCCTTAACTACGTCTTTAGGGTTTATTTTCTCATTACGTTTTGACAGACTTTGAGTATTGATAATAGAGATTTTCTCTCCTTGAGAATTTCGGTTAGTTCTTGTTTGATTCTTGTTATTGTTTGACCATTGTTTATCGATCCTCATCATTTGGTATCAGAGCTCTTTCGGTGCTAATGTCCACACGTGATAAGGGTTTATTTTCTCATTACGTTTTGACAGACTTTGAGTATTGATTTAACAGATATTTTCTCTCATTGAGAATTTCGGTTAGTTCTTGTTTGATTCTTGTTATTGTTTGACCATTGTTTATCGATCCTTATCATTTGGTATTAGAGCTCTTTGGGTGCTAATGGCCACACGTGGTAGACCAAAGAAAGTCCTTGAACCGGCTAGTGATCCTCGTGATATAGAAACGATTGAGAGGCTGCAACAACGAGTCCAAGAACTCGAGCTCCAACAACTACAACAACCGTCGCCGGCAGAGGAGATGGAAACTGAGGCGGACATCTAGGACGATGGTCCAGAAAACGTCAATCCTTTTGGCGGAGGAAACTCTAGGTATCGTAGTCGTCGTTATGTTCATCGCGATGATGATCGTCCTTGCTATCACGAAGATCGTTATTACGATGATCCTATTCGCAGTATGGGATTGAAAGTTGAGATCCCTGAGTTTACAGGTAAAGTTCATCCCGATGATTTTATTGACTGGTTAAGCACGATTGAACGAGTATTTGATTTGAAAGATATTCCCGAGAATTTGAAAGTGAAACCGGTAGCCATTAAACTTCCACAACATGCCTCACTATGGTGGGATCATGTCAAAAAGAGGCGCCGTATAGAAAGAAAATCGAAAGTAGAAAGTTGGGAGAAGATGAAGAAACTGTTGAGGGCTAAGTTTCTAACTTGTCATATTGGTTTGAAACGTGATGTACCAGTATTGTCTAACTTGTTACTGAACGAACAAATTTAGGCACGTTAATCTTTATTGACCGTCATATTATGAAATAACATATTATACGGAGTATCTAGACTACTATATAAAATATTGGGTTTATTGTTTGAAAATGCATTATATTTTGCATGTTTTACTATTGTATGCACTCACATTTCAGAAGGTCTATTGTATGTATTAAAACCTGTTAAATCGTCTAATGTATGTACAATGTCATCTGTTGCTGACGTGGAACATGTATAAGCTGATTTGACATGTTATTATATGATGTGGAAATTATTAAATGTTATTTTATATTAAATGAAAAGCAAAACTTGTACAATAAGCTTTAATAGTTGTACACTAAAGAAACCCACCTAATCCCATATTTTCTACTTTCTTTGTATCTCGTCTACACAAAAATTCTTCACTGCACTAGCTACCCACCCACAGTTCCACACCATCACCATTGTTTCTATCCTTAGTTATATTTGAATCACCACACACCATCACCTTCGTCTTCTCCGGTCGGACCGTCGTCGTCTCCAGTCGGACCATCGTCTTCTCCGGCTAGATCTACAACTCTGATGGGACCTCAAATCTCTCACTCATCTTATCACTCACCCGTTATGTCACCTTCTTTGTCTTCTTCGGCCAGACCACAACCCACCTATAATCTCTCGCTCAAATCTCTTCGTCTTCTCCGGCCAGACCACAAACCACCACCTCACCGTCCATCACCTTTTTTGCCTTTCAAATATTTTTTTGGGTTTTAATGTGTTGTAGCCTAGAAAGCAGTGAGCTTCACAATAGATTAAGTAGTGGCCGGAAAATGAAATTGTCACCGGGGTTTTTCTTCGTAAAAGTGTCGTCGAAAAATGTTGTTGAAAGTGGCTAGAATAATGCCGGATTTGCAGGTCTGCTGGAAACGTTGCCTGCTTCTTCTCCGGAGAAGAATATAATGATGTGGCGGTCCATGTGGATTTTCTGTTATATAAGAAATGAAAAAAGAAGAAAGAAATCGTCAACCTGCATTTCAGGTCACTTTGTACATACAATAGACGAATTATTCATGTTTAATACATACAATAAAACTTTTGAAATGTATGCGCATACAATATTAAAAAGTACAAAGTATAATGCACTTTCAAACACCAAAATCTTAAATGGGAAATAGTAAATTAGTATTATACTCTCCACTTCATTCATCTCCACTTTATTAATAAGTTTACATAATGTACAATTAAATACTTAAATCAATGCAATTAATTATAAATTTAAATATAATTAATTTTAGTTAAAAAATATATAACTTAGAATTATAGTCTATACTATTATATAAAACATTTGAGACAAAGTCTTAAAAGGAGAAATAGTAATTACTATTTTACCCTCCACTTCATTAATATGTTTACAATCAATGTACAATTAATACTTAAATCAATACAATTAATTATAAACTTTAATATATTATAATTAATTTTAGTTTCAAAAATATGTAAATTAAAAGTTTAACTAATGTAACTAACATAACATATAAATGTATATTAAAATGTCACTTATAATTGTTTTGATAGAAATATTGTTACAAAATATAATATTTTCTCTCTTCTCTATACTAATATATAAGAAGTTGAAAATTTATATTAAACTTTTAATAAAGAGATACTATAATTTTTTTTACTACCCTTTTAAGTATTTCATTTAATATTTAAACACTTTTAGTCAGTTACATTCAAGTAAGGCAAATTACCTAAAATAGAAAAACCAACTATTGACATATTTAAAAATTCTAGAAATCAACTATCAAAGTATCAATAATAGAAATCAACTATCATTTTCATAATTTTTTTAGTAATATATTACATCGAAATTCAGAAAAATGATGATGTGTCATGTATCGTACTATTAGAATTATGATAAAATTGATTGATAGTTTCTTTCTACTATTGATGCTTTTGATAGTTATTTTTCTAGAATCTAAAAATAATCAATACTTCGTTTCTATTTTAGATAACTTACCGTTTAAGTAATTATAAAAGTTAATCTATTACTGTTATAAAATAATTTGGTCGTTTGATAGTCTTAAAAAAATAAGTTACTATTCTACCGTCTTAGTTAATATAACATCTAATTCAAATAGTACAAACATTTGAAGCTGTATTTTTTTTTCTTTTTGTAAAGATAATATATTTAACTATCAAAATAGCCAGACTAAAAGTTCGTAAGTCAATTTTTAAATTTTAAATTTTTATAATTTGGGGTTACAATACGTACCGAGTCAAGTTAGTGAGTTTGAAATTTGAGGTACAAAGTTCAAAACCTAAACTCGAACTGATTTTATAAAGGGGTTGACGAGTCAAAAGTATTAACTGGAAAATGATTTGCATAACCCATTTAGGTAAACTGGACAAACAAGTTGATAGGTTGGATCATTTTATTAAAAAAAGATAATTATTTTTCTGGTTGATCGATCGATCCGTTGACACAAACCTTAACTAAAATCTGACATGTTATTCCCTTTCCGGATCTTTTGCTTCGAATTCAACGACTAACACGTGTGGAAATCGAGTTAATCATTTAGTACGTGAATGTAACAATCAAAATCGGAATGCGAAACGTAAATAAAAGTTTTGTACTTTTATTTATTTGTCAATGAAGTATAACCTACTAGCTTGTCTCTCTCTCAAGCTCTCTCTCTCTCTCTCGAATTACAAAGATATGAAAATGAAAGGCTTAAAAACAAATGACACACTCAAGTGGTTTATATACTTAAACACATAAGCTATTGCGAAACTAAGATACCTGCGAAACTCATACTGACTGAGTTTCGCAACATGCGAAACTTGAACTAAGTTTCGCACTAATACTAAGTTTCACACTAAACAGAGTGTCGCAGTTCACAATCAATCGAAGCTAGGTAATCTATTCAAGCTGTTGTCACAAGATGTTGATTTTGCATCAACACGACCCAAAAACAAAAGTGGTTGATGGGTTTTAAGTTAGTAGACTGATGGGCTGAAAATCTAACTCTAACATATAATAACATATAAAATAAAGTAAGAAAATGATATATCATTATGTGTTTTTTTTTCAACTTTCACTAAACGAAGACATATTATTGAACAAAAAAATACCACAAGTAAATTTTTTTGATGCGCTGTATAGAGCGGGTAAAATACTAGTATTTTTTAAAAGTCAATGCATACAAGTTGTATTTAGTGAAAGCTCGATCATTTTCAAAAGGATAATGTACAAATATTTTTGATAAATTCACCCAAAATATACATATTTTTAATAGATTTATGAAAAATGGTAATGAATTTATCACCGTCATTCTCAAAACGTTAGCCCTTCATCTTATATATATATATTAAACGGGGGATGAGGCTGACGTCATACCGCTACCATCCCCCAATCGTGAGCTGGTTCCTTTCTAACGTGGACATCTTATATTTCAAGGAAAATTTCGGTGATTTTGAATTTTTTTTTTTTATTAATTAACATGTGTACATGCAAATAACAATGATGTATCCTTGTCTTTTTTTTTTACTTCATTTTTGTAATGTATCTACGTCGAACCAACAATTCATATTCATAGTTTCCTTGTCTTTTTCTTTTTGTCTTTCCTTTTTGTCTATACCTTATTGAAATTATTTCATAACTTTGCATGGATTTTTGTTGGTTCAACCCTACATTGTTTTATGCATAAAGATATTAAGATTTGAAAGTAATGATTGTTATTTGCCTATGTATCAAGCTATTCACGTTCTATATAAAACCCATTCATATTGATGTTTTCATCACAAACTCACTCACCCACCATCTCATTGTCAAGTAACTTAATAATTAATGGAGGAACAAAAATTGAGTTTCATCTCCGATCTTGACACTTATAGCGATTCATGGAAACTAAAAGTGCGGATACTTCGATTGTGCAATCATTACGTTTTACTAAAACTGCATTAATAATCTTTACGTTTTACTAAAATGGTGAATCATGTTTCACCATTTTCAGGCTGATAAGATTCAAGCTACTGTTAAGAAGTCGTTGTTTCCTGTTTTCGAACACGTTTTAGAAGAAGGTTTGGTTGTTTTTGTTAGTAAGTTTGGAGTTGCAGAGAACAAAGGTAAGTACCCATTGTTGAAGCATCCCTACAAAGTCAACTTCTATCGTTCAACAAGTCTCAAGAGGGCAGTTACCTTTGATGGTCCCGATCATGGTTTCAATTTCTTTAAATTTGCTGATATTTTCCAGTATCTTGATGATCCAGACCTACCAATTGGTTATTAAGTTACCATTATGGTCTTATTTTCACCAATTATATTTACAAATGTATTCTAATCTTATATTTTACCTTTTGTAGATGTAATTGGATGTGTTATTGAAAGTGGTAATATGGATGTTTACGACAAGGGAGATGGTCGTGAAAGCAAACGAATGAGTTTGTTGCCGGAAGATCTTGCGTTAGTTTTTAAATATTATAATTTATATTTCTTTACATATACTTGAATTTATGCTACAAGTAAACGTTTATTTTTGTTTCAGTGGGACGCAGGTCCAGTGTACTTTATGGGATACCTATGCGGAGCAGTTTCTTTCCTTTGTTAAGAGTAATAATATACAACACCATGTTGTAATGGCTATGCAGTTTGCTCGTATTAGAGACCAGAAAAGGTTACTAGTATTTTATATATATTTAATAATTTTTTTTAAAAATAATAATCTATTTTTTTTAGGTGTACCTACTGTTCAAAATGCTTTATTTGGTACCAAGCTTTTCATTGATAATGACATTCAAGAGATCACCGACTATAAGAAAAGGTTATATATTTGTAATTGAATTATTAAAAATATAAATATAAGTTCCTTTTATTGATGAGGTTGATGAATACAGGTACATTCGTAGAGTTGGGACTCCTACTTCTTCTCAGGGTGGAAGTTAGTTGTCTAGCCAGCGTGTTAACTCAATACGTGAAGAATTTCTTCACGAAACTAAGAGGGTAACCATTGATGAAATTGTTGACTCAAGCGAGGTATTAAAATCATTTAGTTAATAATAAAAATTGAACGTCTATGTAGAAGATGGTTTGTGTTGTTTTTGCCACCATCAAATCTATCGAGGAGCATCATGGTTGGTTTTACGCTGCCTGTCGAAAGCATAAAAGCAAAGTTGTGAAGAAGTCTGAATTTGTGGACCTTGATGATATTGACCAAAGTGATGTTAAAGATGATGGTAGTTTGTACTGTAGAAAATGTAAGGGCAAGGCTTCATCCGTATTTCCAAGGTTGGTTATAGATTAGCAAAATTAATATTTTAATTTTATTATGTATTATTTTATAATTTCTTGTATGAAAATGTGAACCTTCTATTGTATAGTTACAAAGTTCAGGTCAGAGTTCAGGATAATACTGGTAGCACATCTTTTGTGTTGTTTGATCGAGATGTGTTCAAGTTAATTCACAAGCATGCATATGAGATTCACGATAAACAAGAAAGAGTATGCTTCGTATATTGCCCTTCACATGTAGACTAGATATTTTCTACTTTACTATTTTAATCTTAAATTTTTAAATGTTTACAGGATGGAACTGGTGATGTATTTCCCGATGAGTTTGATCTAATTCTTGAACAAAAGTATATTTTCAAGGTTGATGTTTCTGAATACAACATTGAAAATGGTTACCAAGTCTACACTATTATTAAAGTTTGTTCAGATCCCAGTATTATTAAAGACTTTGTTGATACTAACCCAGATGATCAGGTTATATTTTTATATATTCATATTTAATTATTATGTTAACTATAATAAATAATCGATAGTTTTATTTTTAATAATTTATTATTTCCAGGATGATGGTGAAGAAGCAATCAGAGATGATGATAATCAAGAAGGTTCATCTCTCGAGACTAAGGTGTTACTTATAAATTGATTAATATTTAATATATAATATATAATATATACTATTAGTATTTTTTATAAAAAAACAATTTTTTTAAAAAGGCTTGTTGTTGTTTGACTGAAGGATTTAGTGTCTTCTACTGACGATTCTTCTGCTGGTTTAGAAGATGATAATCATACTGCTACAAGTCCTTTTAAGCGTCCTAGAGATGTTGATCCCTCTTCATTCACTCCTCAAAATTCATCATCTAAAAAACGTGTGTTAGCTGTGAAGATCGAAAAGGAGTGATTTCTGTTGCTCTTCAAATGACCAAAGTTATCTATCTTTTATGCATGTGTGTTAGTAGAAGTTATGTTTCTGTCTTCCGGTTGTTGCTGTGTTATTTTCTTTTTCTTTGATCAATGTTCTTTTTATGTTCTATCAATCCAACTTAGCTAATATTCTGTTGTGTCAACTTTTTGAATTTAATGTTATCTGTTTTGTTATCCTCATTCTGTTCAAACAAGTATTCAACATATATTCCTGTAGATTAGATTGCTATCTTCATGTTATCTTTTTGAATTTAACACACGCTAATATATCTTCATGTGTTATTGTTTGATATAAATTTTTAATAAAATCTGTATAAAAGGATTCACTTATATTTAAGATTCCAATTCCAATGCTCAAAAAATTCTTTCTTTTATCCATGCATGTTAATGGAAGCTATTTTTCCGACTTAGATTTTTTTCTGTGTTATTTCCTCTCTTTTTGATTTCAATAGAATTGCATTATTCAGATTATACTTTTTTAGGCCATCCCTTCAATTAGTTTATCCACATTATATTTTTAAGCAATGGGCTTTTTTTAATTGGACTTATTTTCCATTGGGCTTATTAATGACGTCAAATTTTTATTGGGTTATTATTTATCTTTTAATTCAACTGTAGGAAAAATCTTTTTTTTTTTTAATTATTTTTTAAACTAACTATTATTAATGATACAGTCCTTCATATTTCTGCATATTATAACAAAGTACTGTTTTGATACTCTATTTATTCTCTCATAGTTTTTGTATTTTATACTTTTGCTAAACAATTTTTAGTTATCTTCGTAAGAGTCTATTCAACCTAAAAATGAGTTCTTCTCCCTCTAATTCTTCTAATTCTTCTTCATGCACATCATCAAAGAAACATGTTACTTTTTAGAATGGTTGTTTAATCGGTTGTCTCATGAGTTTCTTGGAACGTATAAAGACTCAAGAAATTAAAATGAAAGAAACTCTTGAAGCTATGGATCGTGATATTCTTCGTGAACAAGAAGACAAGGCTTTTTATATTCTTGAACTGTCTTCTTTGACTGGTTTAGATGCTTCCCTAACCATGCTTTTCATCAACGATGATCAATGTCGTGATATTGATCACCATTCTAAAATTGCTGATCTAATAAATGCTATTGATAGTGGAATTGACAAGAAGAGTTTTGGTATTGCTAGGTTGGCTTTGATATGAAATTCTATCAAAAAATAAATCAAGCATCGTTATTTTGCTATGTTTTTTCTTATTATGTAATGTATTTCTTTTAAGTAATGTAAGCTATTGTATATAAGCTATCTTTGTTGTTCCTAAATCATGGAATACCTCCTCATCGTTATTTCAATTGTTACTTTCTTACTATCTATTTTATTTTACTACCTAATTTAAGTGCGGATACTTCGATTGTTATTATACAAATGTGTTTCTTTCAGGGAATTTTTTTGGTGATATTGATTTTTTTTTATTAATTAACATGTGTACATGCAAATAACAATGATGTATCCTTGTCTTTTTCTTCCTGTCTTTCATTTTTGTAATGTATCTACGTCGAACCAACTATTCATATTCATAGTTTCCTTGTCTTTTTCTTTTTGACTTTCATTTTTGTTTATACCTTAATGAAATTATTTAATTGTAGTGTTTGTCCTTCTACATGAAATCAATAAACATGCATTGACCACCATAACTTTTTTTCTTATACGTTTAATACTATATAAACTTTCTTTATTGTTTCTAAGTGATTGAATCTCCCCTCATCAGTTAAAATATTCATGTTACACGTAACATTTTAATAATAAGTGTTTAAAAAAATAATATTAATATTTAAGTTAGTATGATACATCAATACTAAAAATCAACATAACACATTGTTAGTTCTTTAAAGTCCCAAAACTTAGATACAGATTAAATAACAAGTATTTAATATATTAGTTTATATCTAAGTTATATCAAACAGGTTAATTAATCAAGGCGGAATACAAGATTAATTAAAGCATAGAATATATTATGAATTAAAGTTTTATTCACAATTAATGGTTTGTCTTACAAGTAAGACGGAGTATTCAAACACACAGATTGTTTGAATACGATCCAAGTAGTATACTATGATACAATTATCACTACAAACTTAATCAGTGAGTGTGATAATGCTTTTAGCCTAAGCTTAAAAGTCTTGTATACTAATTGTCTTGGATACTAATTGAAGTGCTTTTGAGCTGCTATTTATAGAGTTGAGTATCAACTCTATATTATCCAGCTCAGTTAGTTGTCCAAGGGATAAGAAGTACATCTTAGGCAACTTTGCACTCTTTCCTTTTTGCTTTTCTTGGAAATAGAAAAAGCAAAAGGTAAAAGGTTTCTTTGCTGATAAGAAAACCTTTCTTCAATGTTTGACTTTACTCAAACATCTCTTCAGTTGTACCGTAGCCTAGGGAAAGAAGAACTTCTTTTGTACGATTGTACTTTTGTTCTTCAATCTGTGCTCTTCAATCTGTGCTCATCAATCTGTGATCTTCAATCTGTGATCATCAGTCTGTGATCTTCAGTCTGTGAAGTCTTCTGTCTTCAATCTTCATTCTTCAGATGATGAATTCATAAGTCTTCAAATAGAGCACGACTTTCAGTCTGTGAGATTTCTTCAGTCTGTGAAGCACAGACTCAGAAACACTTCTTCAGTCTGTGAAGCACAGACTCAGAAACACAGACTCAGGAAATCACTAAGTTTTTCTCGAATACAACTAGGTTAGATTTTGACTCCTCAGATTTATAACTTGGGTTTGATCATTATTTTTCCCAACAATTTCCCCCTATCTGATGATGTCAAAATCTATTTACAAAAGATAAAGAGAAATAATAAATACTAAAGTGAAACATAACTTCTGGATTAAGACTTATATACATAAAGTCAAAATCATAGTCAGTTCACAAAAATATTACAGTTATTACATGAGATTGTAAATAGCATAAATTTAACAATCTTCAATCTTTTCTCTGAGCCCTGATCTCTTTGATCTTTTCCACTTTCCTCTTCAACAATACTTCCATTTCCTTATCAGATTTTTCTTCAAATTCTTGATATTCCAGGATGATCTTCTTACAGATGTCTTCAAACCCAATCATCATCCTGATCTTGGAAAGGTTGTTGAATAACCAGCTAATCAGTCTTCTTGTAAATGGCTTGGCTTGAGAATGTTTGCATTCCTTCAGCAGGGCAATACACTGTAGTAGAGACTCTCCATACAGTCTATTTTGATCCTGGAAGCACTCTATCCCATTGATATCTCTGTAGCACAAACCTTCAATATTGTCAGTCTGGACATAGGATCTATCGATAAAAACGATACCTTTTGGTAGAGGATTCTCCCTTCTCTGCTCATTCTCTGTAGATAACCCAGCTGACTTCTTCTTTATTACAAAGTTGTTTGCTATGCAAAACAACTTGTATTCTTCTTCTGAAATGAGCCCCAGACTGAGAACTAACTCAGTCAGGTAAGATAGCTCATCCAGAACTTCTTTCTTCAAATCTTTGTCAGCTGCACTCTTTAAAAGATTAGCAATGGATTGCCATTCTTTAAGTCCTAGAGTGTAGAAGTCATCCACCCATACCATGTTCTTGCTCTTGGTTAAAGTCAACTCCAGCTTCAATTTTTATCCAATCTTATTCAGATGACAGTCTTTAATCTTCTGCTTGAGCTTTGACTTTCTGAAAGTGGATTGTAGCTTAACTTTTAGGCTCTTTATCTTCTGTAATTTTAGTGACAGCTCTTCATCTTCTTTGATCTGTTGCTCAACTTGACTCCTTCTGATTTGAGTCTGTGAACAACTTTCATCTTCTAATTCTTTGGAGAGCATGTCAACAAATCTTGCTTCCTTCAGCTTCTGCTCTTCAATTGATAATACATTTAAGTATTCAGTTAAGGTCATACCTTGAGCAGTAGCCTCTTGATGCAAGAGTTCATCCTGTAGATTTGACAGTTCAGGATTTCTTGTTCCAGCAGCATGATCATACACCATCTTCTTGATCTGCTTAACCTTTCCTGCTTGGATAAGGCAATCTCCTTGACCTTACCCTTAACCCTATCAACTTCTTCCAGAGTAGAACTCGACCCAGGATATGTGCTTATCAGATGAGCACTTCTCCATTGCATTCTGTCTTCAAGTTCACTTCTACCTGGAGGCAGTATTCTGGTTGTTGTGGTTGGTCTTGCATGATTAGCTTCAGCTTGGATGGCTTCAGCACTGATAATTGGAGCATCAATGCTTGCTGCTTGTTGCTTTGAGCTCTGAGTCTGTGTCTGATGCTGTGTCTCAGTCTGTGCAGGTTCAGAGGGCACAGACTTAGACTCTCCAGTCTTGACTTTTGAGGCACCTTCATCTACACCTCCAAAAGTAGCATCATCTTCATCATCATCTGATCTTCTAAATACCTCAGACTCAGAACTGCAATCAGGATTGATGGCATCATCATCTTCACCATCAATGTCCTATTCTTCTGCCAGCTTCACAAATTGATCCCATGTCTTGATCCCCTTCATCTTTGGTTGGGAATCAAAGATATCCCTTTCAGGAATCCTCCTGGCCATTCTTTTTACTTTCATGGCTCTTTTGATTCGTAGAGGTTGAACATCTTCATCTTCTTCAACCCTTGGTCTTTTCATCTCCATCTGACCTAGGCTTGAGATAGTTGCTATCGGGTCTATGTGTAAGACAATAGTTGACTCCCCCTGAGTCTGTGCAACCATCTCAGTGTGTTCACCTGCCTGCAAACCTTCTGGCTCCCCCTCAATCTGTGCACTCATATTTTTAGTCTGTGGCACAGATTGAGCTTCAGTCTGAGACTTCACCTAGCACTTTCGGGTCCATCATCTCCATCATCTCCCTCACTGCTATCTCCCCCTAAATTTAAGGATTTATTATTTAGTGTATTACCTTTTGGGATTTTAGCTTCTGCAGACCCAAACTTCATCTTCTCCCCCTTTTTGACATCAGCAGCTAAGCTTGAGAGGGTGGTCTGCATTTCATCTAAACTATTGGATACCTTTTCTTCCAGCATATCCACTTTTTCCACCATAGTAGAGACTAGATGTTTCATCTTCTCTAGCTCTTTCTTATTATTATTGAACTCAGTCTGTACCCATTCAGACAACCTGTTGATGGCAGAAAGCACATCATTAAGTGTACTAGAAGGCACAAACTGGGTCTGGTTGGAAGGGTTAGAATTGGGTGATGGAATATGATCCTCACTTGACTCATGTTGAAACGGAGCAAGATCACTGGAATCTTTTGGTGTTGCACTCTTTGCCTCACTCTGTGTCCTGTGCATGGAAAAGCGATCATAGGCATTGAGTGGTGTAGTTGTGTTTCCCTCAGATCGAATCCGGTGATAGGATAAGACATCACTGGAAAATGATTGTGTTACATCTGTTGCCTCAAATAGTCCCCGGTGTAAAGGAACAATATCACTGGCAACGAATGTGGAGGTTGGTATGCCTTTACTAACTATCTGGTGATAAGATGGTAGATCATCAAACCAAGAAGTGGAGATCTGTGCCTCAGTCTGTGACATGACTGGGGCATTGGCGATCTGTGCAGAGGGGTGTAAGGGAAGACTCACTAGAATGTGAACTAGTACAGGACTAGTGGTCAATATGGGTTCGGCCATTGTGAGTGGGGTAAAGAGGGGAGTGGTAGTGCTCAGGATTGGAGCATCTTCTTCAATGCATACTAAAGGGGTCAGTTTAGTAGCAGTAATGTGGGTATCCAAGCTGACTAATCTAGGTTCAGGTTGGGTCAGTTGGGTAGCCATTGGCACCACAGACTCTAGCAGAGCTGTAATGGAATGGTCTACAACACTAGAAGGTGTTCTATTGACATCCAATTTCATGGATGATGATTCCATTCTGCTATACTTTTAAGGGTTGAGTCTGGTGATTCCTCCAGAGTGAGTGGTGACTCATCTGGGTTGGTTTGTTTATGACTCTCTTTTGTGGGTGAGGATGGGCTAGGATAAGAAGGTTTATCTATATCCATCTCCTCAGTTGAAGAAGACTTACTACCTGCATCTTCTGTTGAAGATGGAACAAACTCAGCAATGTTTGAGTCTGACTCCAAGTGCACAGACTGAGTTGAGTCTGTGTTAATGGAGTCTGTGTGCTCTGCTTCAGCCACACAATCTTCAACAGTCTGGGTCTTAGTACCCTCACTATCACCTGAATCATCACCCTCCATAGATGCAGAAGCAACATATGGGTGATCAATCCATTGCTGCATAGCAGCAGTGATAGGTGCTCCAGAAAGTGGAACCGGATGGTTAAGCACTTTATAGGTGAGCACAGGGACAGGTATATCTGCCACTTTATTATTAAAGGACATATATACGGACCCAGTTACTCTGGATTGGATGCACAAGGAGAGTAGCCTTATAAAAGGTACATTAAAAATTATGTTTGACTCATTCACCAGTTTTAAAATTTCTTGAAAATACAACTCTGCAAAGTTGATGTTTAAACCAGTGATGAATGAGCTCAACAGTTGAGTTTCAAACTCATTTAGCTCCCCTGTGCTACCAGATTTACCTCCTAGACTCCTAATGATGCCAGAAATTAAAAATTTCCATTTGGGGGTGAATCTTGAAATCAAGATTGTGCCTTTTTCTTTCGTATATCCAACCAAAGTAAGAGAAGCCCTTGCTGCTTCTTTGGTTGGAATGGGTTCAAAATTATTTTTCATAGGCAGGTCTAAGACATTCCTAATTAGCTCTTGATCAATGGTAACTGCCCGTTTACCATGATCAATAGTACCAGTAATTGCAGTATTGATACTATTTGAAGAGCAAGTATACCACTATTCCATAAGAAAATCAGGATATATTTGAGGAATTGTGTTGAAAAATGCTCCCCTCAAAGGATGAGCAGACATAAAGTTTGTCAATTCCTCAAATCCTTGGTTCTTTTTAGAATCAGGAATGGAAATGGTAGCTACTTGGTTATTAGTACAAAGCTTTACCTGTTTACCCTGTTTAAAGGGTTTAGCCGCAGCGATGTTGGCAGGTGCCGTATAAACCCATTGATCAGCCATTTTTAATGATGATATCTTGAGATTGAGTTTGAAAATGGTTGAGCGATTTAGGTTAGGGCTTACAAACTCTGTGTATTTTTGGTGTGCAAGTACAAGTGAAAGAAAAAAGGGGGAAAACAGAAATGGGTATTTGAAGAAATTAAATTTCCGTTAAATGGGACCCATTTGACGGTTTATCCCTTTTTCTGTAACAGTAAAGCTAAGGCACGTGCACTTTTTGTATTGAGCAGATAAATAAACAGCTAGCGTCAAAACTTTTAATGATTATTACCATAAAAATGGTATTAGCATTAAAGACAAAGATATTATTGTTTATTTATTTTTATTAATAAAATAAAACAAAAGTAAAAAGAAATAAAATAAAAATAATAAAAAAAATAAAAATAAAAAATAAACTAAATTAAAATAAAAATAAAAGGAGCTCAGTCTGAGTGTATATTGTTAGTCTGTGCAGTGAGTCTGGATGACGTCACACAGACTGAACCATATAACAGACAGACTGAGAGAAAATAACAGAATTGTAAAATCTTTTTGGTATTTTCTTTCAGTTATTTACAAAATATCTCTTAGTCTGTGCTTTTTGGTTGTATGTAACTGAGGATACAGACATACAGATTGAAAAGCAGGCACAGACTGAGAGTTGAATCATACAGATTCAGAAGATTTACTATGGGTTGAGCATTCCTAGTTGACAAAACAGATACAAAAATCTATCTTCATTCAAAGGTTTAGTAAAGATATCTGCTAGTTGGTCATTTGTGGGCACATATTTGAGAATCACTTTACCTTTCTCAGCACAATCTCTGATAAAGTGATGTCTGATCTCAATATGCTTTGTCCTGGGGTGAAATACATGATTCTCAGTGATGGCAATGGCACTTTGGTTATCACACATGATTGGAGTTCTTGTAAACTCCAAATCATAGTCTGCTAGTTGTTGTTGCATCCACATCAATTGGGCACAACAACTACCAGCGGCTACATATTCTGCTTCTGCAGTGGATGTAGCAACAGAGTTCTGTTTCTTGCTTGACCAACTGACTAGTTTTCCACTTAGTAGTTGACATCCACCAGAAGTGCTTTCCTGTCTAATTTGCAACCTGCATAATCTGCATCTGTATAACCAATTAGATCAAAACCAGAGTCTTTGGGATACCAAAGACCTAGGTTAGGAGTAACTTTAAGGTACCTAAAAATCCTTTTGACAACTTTGAGATGTGATTCTTTAGGTTTAGATTGATATCTAGCACATAAACATGTTGAGAACATGATATCTGGTCTACTTGCAGTGAGATATAGTAGGGATCCTATCATACCTCTATAAGTGGTTTGACAGACTGACTTTCCAGACTGATCATTATCCAACTTATCTGCAGTGCTCATTGGTGTTTTCATTGTTGAACAGTCTTTTAAAGAATATTTAGTGAGTAGGTCATTAACATATTTGCCTTGGTTTATGAAGATTCCATCAGGTTTCTGATGTACTTGCAGACCAAGAAAGTATGTTAATTCACCCATCATACTCATTTGGTACTGTTTTGACATTAAATTTGAAAACCATTTACATAATTTTACATTAGTAGACCCAAATATGATATCATCAACATATAGTTGGACTAGTATGACATCTGCCTTGTTCCTTTTGAAGAACAAAGTTTTATCAATTGATCCTTTAGTAAAGTTATTACTCAGAAGATAAGATGATAAAGTGTCATACCAAGCTCTTGGAGCTTGTTTTAGTCCATACAATGCTTTCTTCAATTTATAAACATGATTTGGAAAAGTTGAACTTACAAAATCTGGAGGTTGTTTCACATAGACTTCCTACTATAAGTTACCATTCAGAAATGCACTCTTGACATCCATTTGATAAACTTTGAAGTCCTTGAAAGCAGCATATGCCAAGAATAACCTTATTGCGTCAATTCTGGCTACAGGGGCAAATGTTTCATCATAATCAATGCCTTCTTCCTGCTTGTAACCTTGAGCAACTAGTCTTGCCTTGTTTCTGACTATCACTCCATTCTTGTCCATTTTGTTTCTGTAAACCCATTTAGTTCCAATAACGGTTTTGCCTTTTGGAGCAGGAACTAGGGTCCAAACATTGTTTCTTTCAAATTCTGTTAACTCTTCCTGTATTGCTTCAACCCAATCATCATCTTTCAATGCTTCTTCAGCTTTCTTTGGTTCAATGATTGATAGGAAGTTTGTGTAGAAACAGAAATTTGCAGTAGATAGGTTTGACACTTGAGCTCTTGTTTGTACACTAGAAACATAATCTCCAATTATTTCTTCAATTGGATGATACCTGTGTTCTTTGACACCTAGAGATGATTCACCATTGGATGATAAATCATTTTCATTCAGTGGAAGGATAACAGGACTGAGTTCTGCATTATCTTCGACAGGGGGCAAGTCTGAGTCTGTAGAGTTCTCAGACTAAAGACTACCAGACTGAACACTTGTATCAGAAGATCTTTAATCTCTGGACACAGATTCATCTTCAGTTGATGAAGGTACTGTCATTAAATGAGTAGGTTGAGCATCTTCATTATCACTTTCAGAGTCCTGTTGTTGGTGAGCAACAACTGGGATTTGAGATTCAGATCCCACAATAGATAATTCTTCTAATGAATGAACATCAGACTAAGAAACATGTTCATTATTAGCAGAGAAAACATCAAAGGTGACATTGATGGTTTCTTTAATTTTATTCCTTCTGTTGTTGTAGACTCTGTAAGCCTTTGAGATAGATGATTAGCCAACAAAAATTACTTCATCAGACTTAGGTTCCATCTTTGCTAATTGGTCCCTTTGATTGAGAATATAACATTTACTTCCAAAGGTCTGGAAATAATGGATGGTTGGAACCTTCTTATGATACAACTCATATGCAGTTTTGCCAAAATAGATCTATTTTGGGTATAACAGGCAGTGTTAACTGCTTCTCAATAATAATTCAAAGCTTGTTCAAGTTATATTTGAATTGAAGTAAAACGGGACTGACAAGTGGTATTAGAGCTTGGAAAGCTTTGAATACAGAAAGATCTGGAATTTTAGATTAAATTGATTTTTAAGGTGTAGTTTGTGATTAAGTATTGAATTTAATGGCAACAGAAAACAATGAAGGAATCCAGGTCACTAAAATCCCTATGCTCAGGCCTGATGAGTTTGATCTGTGGAAAATCAGAATCAAACAATATATGCTTCTCACAGATTATCAGATGTGGGAAGTTGTGGTAAATGGTCCTCCAGTTACAGTAGATGGTGATGGTGTCAAGCAACAGAGACCACCACCAACTACTGATGCAGAAAGAAAAGTCAGATCTATAGAATTTAAAGCCCTCAGCACATTGTTGCTGTCAATGCCTAATGAGTACCAAAGAAGATTTGAAGCATGTGATGATGCTAAAATACTCATGGAGGCTATTGAGAAGAGATTTGGTGGTAATGACAGCACCAAGAAGAACAAAAGATCTCTATTAAAGCAACAATATGAGAACTTTAATTCTGCAAAAACTGAAACTCTAACTCAAACCGTTGACAGGTTTTCAAAACTTGTTGGAGACCTGAAAAATCACAAGGTAAAAATTGATAAAGATGATCTGAACAGGAAGTTTCTGAGATCATTAAGTGAAGAATGGACAATCTACACTGTAGGTTTAAGACAAAGTGTAGATTTGGAGATGAAGGAGCTTGAAGATATTTATAATGATCTGAGAAACTTTGAGCCAGAAGTTGAAAGCAAAAAGCAGGCTGTAGGAAACAATCATAATGCTGCTTTTATGTCAGTAAGTGGATCTCAAGTTGATTCAAATCAACAAGGATCTGCTTATATTGCTGCAGGAGTTGGAACATCTCAAAACAACTCAAATGATCAAATATTAGAATCTTTCTTTGCTAGTAATGTGAACTCTTCACTTACTAATGAAGATTTGGAGCAGATAATTTCTGATGATCTGGAGGAGATGGATATCAAGTGGCAAATTGCTTTGATTACTCAAAGAGCCAAAAGGTTTATGCAAAGGACAGGAAGAAATAACTTTACAAACCAAAGGAATGATGCTGCTTGGTTTGACAAAAGCAAGGTAGAGTGCTTCAGTTGTCATAAAATGGGGCACTTTGCAAGAGAATGTAGAAGTCAGAGGCAAGAGTAGACTGGGCAGAGAGCAGGAAGCAATGGAATTCAGAGAAGGAATGTACCAGTGCAGGAGAGTACATCAAATGCTTTAATCTCTCAAGATGGGCTTGAATTTGATTGGAGTGATCAAGCAGAACATGAAGTGAAGAATCAAGCCTTAATGGCCATTGCTGAAGAAAACAAGCCATCAGAGGTTCCTTATGAGGTACAAATCAAATTATGTTCTCCTGTATGCAAACAAACTGTTAAATATTATAGAGATTATAATATGAAATTTTGTGAGGAACTTAAGCAATGTGAGATTAAAAGTAGACATACTACAGTTGCAATAGAAAACTTGGAAAATCAAATAAAGGCATATGAAAAGAATGTAACTCAATATGAATATGATCTTAAGTATGCCAGATGGGAGAGAGATGTGTTAAAAGATAAGTTAGAAGCAATAAATCAGAAATTAGTAGAGGTCACTTGTGAAAGAGATAATATAAAATTAACAGTAAGTGATCTTGAACATGCTTCTAAAAGTGTAAATCAAATTATCAAATCTCAAATTCATGACAAGATAAAAATTGGGTTAGGATATAATTCTGTTTCCCCACCTTATAATAACAACTATTTTCCTTCTAAAACTGATTTAAATTTAAATAAGTTAAAGGAAGGAATAACAGTTGATGTTACAAAGGTTGATCCAGTTATTAACTTGGATAATAAAATTGACTTTGATAAGATTGAAATTAGAGAATGGAGTGAGGAAGATGAACTGGATTATTCATCTGAAAATAATAACAATTCTAATTCTGAAACAACTGATAGCATAAATTCTGAAAAATCAAGTGAGAATATCAAGAAATCAGATACTGGTCTAGTTTTAGAACTCAACAGTGATAAACTAGAAGAGGGTAAGAAAATGTTTCAGGAAAAGAAAAAGAATAATTTGGAAAACATGAAAACCACTGCTAATAAATCTAGAGCTGGTCTAGGATACATTAGTAATTCAGTTAAAACAGTTAATAAATCTAATAATGTAAAATCTATAAATATTGACTGTGCTGACTGTAAATGTAAAACCAAAATTTCTCAATTACCACTTTCTCACAAATTAAAACCCAGAGGAAATCAAAGAAATTGAAACCAAATGGTTTCACAAAAGTTGGGAAAGAATTTTACAGTGGTAAAGGAGAAATCTTGCTTTACATGTGGCAGAAACAATCATCTTCAACATGATTGTTATTATAATCCTAAGAATCTTCAAAGGATTAGAAAACAACCATGGACAGGAACTGATATGATCAATAAGCAAAATTTTAAATAAAAAATTGATCGCATTACTACTGCCATGAAGAAAATTGTTAAGGCTAATAAGTTGACTGCTACAGCTATTTCTACTGCATCAGTATTAACTAGAAAATTAGCCAACAGTAATAAGGCAAAAACAGTGGTAAAAACTAAAACTGTCAGTGTTAATGATATTAACACTGTTAGTAAGATTGATAAAACAGTTAACACTGTTAGATCAATTTCCACTGTTAAGCCTAAAATAAGTTGGATTTGGACACCAATTAAAACTGATAAATCAAAAGGTTCAAATACCAACTGTGCATCACAATCAATAATCTTCAAGAAAGTTGACTTTGTGAATGCACATGGAAACCCAAAGCCAAATTGGTTTGGGTTCCCAAGAGAAACTAATTATAGTTTCAATTTGATGTGCAGGGCAAGCCAGCAAACTTATGGCTCATGGATAGTGGCTGCTCTAGGCACATGACAGGGGATAGGAAAATGCTGCAGGACTTCAAATCATTTGATGGAGGATATGTAGCTTTTGGAAGCAATCCCAAAGGAGGAAAAATCACAGGCAAAGGAACAGTGCACAACAATAAGATAAGTTTTGAGGATGTGTATTTTGTTGAACAACTGAGGTACAATTTGCTAAGTGTGAGTCAAATCACAGATAAAAAGAACCCAGTTCATTTTACTGACACTGAATGCCTTATACTTTCCAAGGAATTTAAAATACCTGAAAATATGATTTTAATGAGAATTCCTAGAAAGCATAATGTATATAAGTGTGACTTAGCAAATATGGAACCTCAACCTGTACTAAACTGTCTTATAGGCAAAGCAACTATAAATGAATCTGAACTATGGCATAGAAGGATGTGTCACATGAATTATAAGACCATTAATAAGCTTGTCAAAAGCAAACTTGTTAGAGGTTTACCTGAAAAGGTATATTTTATGTGATGATCATTGTGTTGCCTGCCAAAAAGGCAAGCAACACAAGTCTTCTTTTAAGTCCAAAATAGTGAACACAAACTTTTCACCATTACACTTACTACATATGGACTTATTTGGACCAACACACATAAGCAGTATAGGGAAGAATTTATATTGTTTGGTAGTAATTGATGATTTTACTAGATTTAGCTGGGTATTCTTCCTTAGGATAAAAGATGAAACAGGTGAAACACTTAGATCATTTATAACTAAGATTGAAAACCAAATGAATCTCAAAGTAAAAATCATTAGGAGTGATAATGGTACATAATTTAAAAATTATGAGATGAATAAATTCTGTGAAAACAAAGGTATTAAGAGAGAATTTAGTGCACCTAGGACTACACAACAAAATGGGGTAGCTGAGAGGAGAAATAGGACACTAATTGAGGCTGCAAGAACTATGTTAGCTGAGTCTAAATTACCTATGTCTTTTTGGGCAGAAGCAGTTAGCACTGCTTGTTATGTCCAAAACAGGGTATTAGTTGTCAAGCCTCACAACAAGACACCATATGAACTATTTTTTAAGAGAAAACCATTGGTTAGTTTCTTAAAACCATTTGGGTGTCCTTGTACCATCTTAAATACCAAAAGTCATTTAGGAAAGTTTGAAAGTAAGGCTGATGAAGGTCTCTTTGTTGGTTACTCTATTCAAAGTAAGGCTTATAGAGTCTTCAACCAAAAGACCAGAATCATAGAGGAGTCAATGGATATCACATTTAATGAATATACTGAAAATACTGTAGGAAAAGGACCAAAATCTTTGTTTGATATTGATGCACTAACCCATGCTTTCAGATATACAAATGTGCAATCAACTGCAGGTATACATGCAAGTACAAGTACTTCATCAACAGATATACCAACTGCACAGCAAAACAAACCACAGGAATATGTTGTATTTCCTGTTTGGTCACCTGATCCACCAGCAGTATTTGACTCCACTTCACAGCAGTCCACACAGAGTTCAGAAACATCAACAGACTTGCCTGATGATCCTAATATGCCAGCTTTAGAAGAAGATGTTGAAGAAAGTGAGAGTGTCAATGTGGATAAGGCAGCTGCAGATTCAACTGATCTATCAGCTGTAGAAGAGAGAATCATGGATGACATTTTCACTCCCTCAAGGTAGATTAGGGAAAGAATCACATCAGATACACAACAACCAGATCTGGATGTGAATATAACAAACATAGAATCTGAGATGTCAGTATCATCAACATCACACTATCATGTTCATAGAGACCATCCTCTAGAAAATGTGATTGGTGATATTGGCACACCTGTACAAACAAGGCAACAACTCAGAATATCAGAAGAAGGACTCCACACTTCTTTATATGCCTGTTTTATATCTCAGATGGAGCCAAAGAAGGTAACAGAGGCTCTAAAGGATCCAAGTTGGATTGAAGCTATGCAAGAGGAGCTGCTTCAATTCAAAGTACAGGAAGTATGGACCTTGATGGATCTACCCAAAGGCAAAAGAGCAATTGGCACAAAATGGGTGTTCAGGAACAAGAAAGATGAAAGGGGAATAGTGATCAGGAACAAGGCTAGATTAGTAGCCCAGGGGTATTCACAGGAAGAAGGGATTGAATATGATGAGGTGTTTGCTCCTGTGGCTAGGATTGAAGCTATCAGACTGTTCCTGGCATATGCCTCTTTCAAAGGATTCAAGGTCTATCAAATGGATGTGAAGAGTGCCTTTCTGTATGGCACTATTCAAGAGGAAGTTTACGTATGCCAGCCTCCAGGCTTTGAGGATTCAAAGTATCCTGATAAAGTGCTCAGACTGGATAAAGCTCTTCATGGCTTACATCAAGCACCAAGAGCCTGGTATGACACTTTATTAGAGTATCTACTGAAGAATGGCTTCACAAGGGGTGCAATAGACAAGACCTTGTTCACCAAAAGAATTAAGAATGATATCCTACTAGTACAAATCTATGTAGATGATATCATTTTTGGCTCTACAAAGGACAGTCTGTGCAAGCAATTTGAAGTTTTGATGCATGAAAAGTTCAAGATGAGCTCAATGGGAGAATTAACCTTCTTTCTGGGATTACAAGTGAAACAGCAGAAGGATGGGATTTTCATTCATCAAAGTAAGTACGTGAATGACATTCTGGAGAGGTTTAGCTACAAGGATGCCAAGGTGGCAAGCACACCAGTGGAGACACACAAAGCATTACATGCAGATCTTGAGGGGGAAGATGTTGATGTTCATCTTTATAGATCAATGATTGGCTCCCTCATGTATCTGACATCATCCAGACCAGACATCATGTTTGCTGTGTGTGTGTGTGCAAGATTCAATCCAATCCAAAGATGTCACATCTGCATGCAGTGAAAAGGATCTTTAGGTATTTAAAAGGCCAACTAAAACTAGGCCTTTGGTACCCAAAGAACAGTTCTTTTGATCTGCTTGCTTACACAGATAGTGACTATGGAGGTGCAAATTTGGATAGGAAATCTACTTCAGGGGGTTGTCAATTTTTAGGAGAAAGGTTAGTCTCCTGGCAATGCAAGAAGCAATCCACTGTGTCTACATCAACAGGAGAGGCTGAGTATGTTGCTGCTGCTAGCTGTTGTGCTCAAGTGCTATGGATTCAGAATCAGATGTTAGACTATGGTTTGACTTTTCTTAAAACTCCTATATTTTTTGACAATAACTCTGCTATCAGTATCATAAACAATCCTGTTAAACATTCAAAAACTAAGCACATTGAAATACGATATCATTTTATTAGAGATTGTAATGAGAAAAGGCTTATACAAATTTTTAAAGTTCATACTGATAATAAATATTCAGATCTGTTTACCAAAGCTTTTGATGTGGGCAGATTTACATTTTTGGTTACCAGCATTGGATTGATGAATCTGTCTTAACTTTTCTCACTATCTTTGACCAAAATTTTTTTTAGTGCTTAAACTTGGGATTGATACTGATATCCTAATTACCACTGTTCGTGTTAACCCTCCTGGCGTATTTTAACACTGCCAAGTATTATTAGTACTGTTAGTTACCTTTAACACTGCCAGTGTTAATACTGAAACAAGTTACCATTGCCTTTGGTAATTAGTACTGTTTGTATACTTGTATTTTTTTTGCTTGTTTTTAGTTAACACTGCGCAGGTCTAATTTCCACGGTTTGGAGACTTAGTACTGCTTAAAGGGTGTTACCACTGCTTGCGTTGGCGTTATTACTCGGTTAAAAAAAAAAAAAAAAAAAAAGTTAGTACTGCTTTCTTTACTTTATAGCGCGACTATTAGTACTGCTTGTATTAAGTTGTGACTGCCTTGGTCGGTTAGTACTGCTTATACAAGTTAGCACTGCTAGCGTAAATAAGTAAGATGGGCAAGCGCATGAAACCCCCGTGTTTGGACAGTTATCACTGTTAGTGCAATTTCTCCGTTACCACTGTTTGTCATACTTCACTCGTTAACACTGTTAGCGTTAAAATTGGGGATTTTTCCACTGACCTAAATTGAACAGTATATAAACCCAAACACTTGTCGTTTTTCAATACGCTCTCAATTCCTACCTATACTCTTGCGATTAAGCATTCAATCACCATCTAAACCTCAAATTCCACTTGATTGTACATCAATGGCTTCCACTTCCTCTTCCACATCACTTGCAATAGGGCAGAATCATAATATGATCGCCTATCTGATGAAACCCAAAGAGGCACAGGACTTCATCCAAATTATTGATTTCCTTCATGCCTCTCACATCTATCATGCTCTTACAGTATCACCCAGAGTCTCCAAAGATCACATTAATGACTTCTGGGTAAATGCAACCATTGAAGACGAACAGGGGACTAAGAGCATAGTCTCCATGGTGGCCAACACCAGGGTAGTTATCACTGAAGCCTCTGTTCGTGCTTCTCTACAACTCGATGAAGAGGCAGGTATAACTTCTTTACCTAATCAAACTTTGTATGATAATTTTCGTTTGATGGGTTATGAGGGTCCTTTAGATACTTTTACGTTTCAAAAGACTCTTTTCTCCCATCAATGGAGGTTTTTAATACATACTATTTTACACTGCCTCTCATCAAAACGGTCATCTTTTGAACAGTTTGGAAGCAACATTGCTTATGCAATTGTTTGTCTTGCCACTGGTCAAAGATACAATTTTTCAAACCTAATTTTTTCTGGTATGCTCAGGAATATTGAGCAACCAAAATTAAAATTTTTGATGTATCCTAGGTTTGTGCAGTTATTTTTAAATGAACAAATCTCAAATTTGCCTGCACAGGATACTATCATTGATGTTCTCTCTCACAAACCTAAAGTTTTTTCAAATATGAAGAGAGACTCCAAATTTTCTGGGAGGGTTACAGCATTGTTTTCATCAATGCTTTCTGCACCCTCCACCACAGCTGCAGTTACACCCACTACTGCTGAACCATCTGCTGAGAGAGTTGATATACCCATCATCTCTCAACCCACAGTAGTTGGGGGTACCAAAAGAAAACAAGGGACCCACAAACCAACCACTGCTAAAGCCAAAAGGGCTAACACACAGGCATCTGAGGCTCTTGCTGCTCAGGTGTCTCAGTCCAATGAATCAACACAGCATGTGGTCGATAAGGAGTGGGATGACCATTCTGGGAGGGCTGCTTCTACTGCTTCTGGCCAAATGGCAGAGCAGGACAGAAGTAACATAAATAAGACCCAAACAGAGGCAACATCAGAACATGATCCTTTGCAAGAAGGTGATATTGGTGGACCCAGTACCAAGAACAGAGGGTCATCTGATGATCATGCTAGGCATGAGTCAGATGGTAACTCTGCCAATGATTCATCTAGGGAGTCACATCCCAATGGTGATGAGGCTAGTAGTCACTATGAAAAACTGACGGCCATGATAGAGTATATATCGACTGAGGTAGTCAGGCAAAAGAGAATCATCAAGAAACAGCAAGCAGAGATAGATGATTTAAAAACAGTGGTGCTAAAGTGCTTGAAGCAGGGTAAGAAGTACTACATAATTGATGATCAATACAAAAGATCTGTTCCTGTGCAACAAGCCAGAGTTGTTCTCTCTTCCCCTGAACCCTCAGAAGATGCATTCAAAAAGGGGGAGAATGAACAGAGTGTTGATGAGTCTGAGGAGGTGAATGAGGAGATTGTACTGGAAGAGAATGTGAATGGAGCAGGGGAGTTAGTAGATGAGACTGAGGTTATAGAGGAGGTATCTAAGACTGCAGAGGTTATTGTTGGTGATGAAACAGATCAATTAAGGGCAGATGATGAAGGAGAAGAGGTAGATAAGCCTGACGCTAGAAAGATTCAAGAGGTTGCTGCAGATAGGTTTGCTCAGAAGTTTAGTAGAAAGAAAAGTGTACCATCTTTGCCTGGTTTCACAATCAGAGAGCATGCTGCAACACCTACATTCCAAAGGGATTTACCTAAGATTGACCCAAAAGATAAAGGTAAGGGAAAGCTAGTGGAAGAGCCAAAACAGAAGAAGAAATCAAAGCAAGTGCCTGCTGATGCTACTGCAAATGATGAAGAATATGCACAGAGGCTACAAGTTGAATTAAATGCTGAGAAGGATGCTAGTTTGATTAGAGTTGAGGTTGAGCCTGGTAGATTTGTAATGATGACAAAGGAGGAAGTGAATAGGTTTGATGAGTGGATGTTAAGAAAGGAGAAAGAAGAATCTGTTGAGTATTTGGTGGGTCAAGTTAAGAAGAAGAAGGCTGAGCAGGCAAGAATGAAGAAAGCAAGCAAGCCAATGACCATTGCACAGAAAAGAAGAGACTTATATAACAAGTTGAAGTGCACAATCCCTGATGGGGTGTTAAAGAAAATGACATATCAAGAGATGGCCAGGGCATATGAAAGAGATATATTTGTGCCTTATCTAGAAAATCAGAGGAAGGAAGAGGAGTTGAAGAAAAAGAAGGAACAGGAAGAAAAAGAGGAGAATGAACAGAAAGAATCAGTGGAAGAAGTGGTAAATGACTTGGAGAGAGATGAAAGACAGTTAAATGAATTGATAGTTATAGATTTTGTTGCTGCTGATCCTATAAATCAAAATGGATCAGAAATTATTGACTGGGCGATTGTTAAACTGTTGATGCCTAGGAAAGAGGAAAAGAATAAAATTGTTAGAGCAGATGGGAGTGAATCTTTTTGGAGAACAGTGAAGGAAATTTTTAGAAGGTTGAGCAGGGTGGATGTATTGAGGATGTATGAGATAGAGAAGGAGAAAAAGTTGGATGGAAAAAGGTTTGGTAATATCCTTGAGAGAATCACATGGGACTGGATAAGAATGATGTTTGAACCAGAGAAATATCCTTTTCACTTTGGAACATTCAAGGGAGTAAAGATGTGGATTTATTTTGCTATGTCAGGTGTACATCAGGTTGTGTTAGATGATGGTGAGATTTTGTACATGTTGACTGACAGGGAGTATGATATGAATCTGAGTTTGTTGAGGAGTTTGAGGTTAGCTAAATTACATTCTTCTATATGTAATGAGGTAGCTAAGGAATTGGTTTATATGATATTAAATCAGATTCACAAAAAAGAACAGTTGGGAAAGAAATCTAGAAATTGGTTTTGAAAGCATCTTCAAGAAGTTATAATGGAGAATTAGAAGAAACTTAATACTGTAGATGACAGATTAAGTTTAGGGGGAGATTGTTGGGATAAACTGATTCGGGTTTAGATTACCACTGTTTGTTAAAACTAGAGATAGTGATTACCACTGAAGTTTGAAGATTAACACTGATGGTGAAGATTACAACTGCTTGAAGAATCGAAGTTACAACTGCTACAAGGATTAACACTGATAGTTGATTGTGTTAAGTAGTTACCACTGTTTTTGTAATTACAACTGTTAGTGTATTTTATAGTGGTTAACACTGTTAGTTGAATTCATAAATGAAGCAGTTACCACTGATGGAAGTTTGTTTCCACTGAATGTTCAAATGTGGTAGTTAACACTGTTTATGACTTTGTGATAAGAATGAGTTTGTTATGGAAGTTATCTAATTCCATAATAATAGGAGATTGTACAAGACTCTATGTGTTATAAATAGAGATCCTTAGAACCTAGATCAATATACGAAATTAGTGAATAAAATAGCGCAGCTTCAAGGTGTAAACCCTAATACAAAAGTGTATTCGTCTTATTCATATTAATAAGATTGAGGCTTTGATTTTAATATTTGTGTTTCGTTATTTATTATTCTAAATATTTATCTTTGATCTTTCTAATATTATTGAGTGTTATTCCGCAACTTCTCAATAATAATTCAAAGCTTGTTCAAGTTATATTTGAATTGAAGTAAAACGGGACTGACATGGTTCTTGCAGCTTCTATGAGTGTACGATTTCTTCTCTCAGCAACACCATTTTGTTGAGGAGTTCTGAAAGAGGCAAAGTTTTGAATAATGCCTTTGTCAGTACAGAATTCAATGAGAGTAGAATTCTTAAATTCTATACCATGATCACTCCTGAGTTGCTTGATAGGTGCATCTTTCTGCAATTCTTCCCTCTTGATTAGATTAATAATCTCATCAGGAGCATCACTTTTTGTCTTAAGAAAGATGACCCAAGTATACCTTGTGTATTCATTCACAACCACAAGTGTATACTTCTTTCCACCCAAACTGCCAATGCTCATGGGTCCAAATAGATCCATATGAAGCACATGCAGTGGTTGATCAATTAAAGATAACAGTTTGGATGGAAAATGGTTCTTGGTCTGTTTCCCTAGTGTACATGCAGGACAAATTTTGTCTTTTGCAAATGTAACATCAGGCAGACCTCTAACCAGTTTCTTCTTTGACAGGAGGTTAATGTTTTTGAAGTTCAGGTGGGATAACCTCCTATGCCATAGCCAGCTTAGTTCTGGCACAGACTGAGTATAAAGACATGTCTCTACATTTGTGTCTATAGAAGAAAGATCCAAGAGATATATATCTCTCTCTCCTTTGGCAACTAACACAGGTTTGTCTTTGGAATTATAGATAACAGCAGCCTTCTTTCTGATTCTGATTTCACTATCATCATCACAAATTTGGCTTGCACTAAGCAGGTTATGCTTTAATCCCTCAACATAGGCTACCTTTGATATTCTGATATTGCCAGCCTTCACCACACCATAACCTTTTGTCTTGGCAACAGGATTGTCACCATATTTGACAGAAGGTCCTTCTTCTTCTACAAACTCTGACAAATTCTTCAAAGAACCTATCATGTGTCTTGAGCATCCACTGTCTATTACCACTTTTTGTTACCCTGCACAAGTCAAAGAAAATTAAATAGTTACTTTTGGGAACCCATCTTTTGATGGGTTCTTTAGAGTTGGTTGAAGTCAATTCTTTAGTAGCTTTGTTGGAACCAAGCATGTAAAGTTGACTTTTAACCTCTCTAGATTTGACTTTGTCGTTTGTAGTTGACATTTGTTTAGTCAAAGCAACCTTTGGTTGTTTAAAAATAGACTTTGTGCATTTAATACCCTCATGTCCTAGATTTCCACAGTTGTGACATTTTCTGTCCAACATAATGGTCCTTTTGGATTTTGGGTTATTATTTACACTAAATCCTCTGTTAAAATCCTGCTTTGACCCAATAAATGTTTTAAAATCTGTGGTTAACTTCATTAAGTTTTCACTAAGCAGCTTAATGGTCTCAGTATGATTGTTAAAAATAGACTTTTGAAAGTCAGACTGAGAGTTAACACAAACAGATTTGGAGTTAAATTTACCAGACTGAAAATTGATTTTTCCAGACTGACAGTTAGATCTCACAGACTGAGATCTTTTTAACTCCCTTGTTGCTGGTTTATGCCTTTAAATTTGGCTTTTGACATATTTTTGTCTAGACCAGCTGCAGACTGAGATGTGGAAGGTTCAAACATATTGCAACCTTTCTGTTTATCCTTAATTCCTTTTACCTCTTTTTGTCTATTTGAAGATTGTACTGTGGGAATACTAACTTTGCCTTTTACAAATCTTTTCTTTTCAAGTTCCATAGTTTCTAAAGATTCATTAGTGATTATAAGTTCAGGCAATTCAGATTGAGAAGTTTCACAGACTGAGATTTCTGAGTCTGTGTCTTCAGAGTCTGGCTCTATCTCATATACTAGTTCTTTAGCAACTATTTTCGGTCTTACAAAGGCATTTCTCAATATAACTTTATCTCCCATAGTATGATTAAAATTATGAAGTAAAATTTCAGCTACAAATATAGTAGGTTTTGAGTTTATTTCAGAAAGTACATGGCTTTTAAGATCAAACTCATCACCTATGACCGCTTGTATCTGAGCTGGAATCTGTTTGGATAAACAGTCCACATTTTTAAATGATGAAATACACCAAGATCTACAGATCTTCTCATAATGATCAACTTTGTTTTTATAAGCTTCTTTTTTTCAGACTGATCCTATTGAGAATATCATATTGAGCATCAAGCTCCTGTTTATACTGTTTATTTTGGCTTATTTCATTCACTTTTGACTGTAGATCTTTTTGAACTTAACTGAGTTTAGTTTTTAAATCTTGTATTTCCTCAAGTCTTTTCAAAAAGTCCACATAGATGTGTTTAAACATTTTTTGTTTTTCTGCATCACTATAGTAAAGTTTGAAATGATTTACATTGTAAGCAGATCCTCTGTCCCAATCTGAATGAACACATGCACTTTCTGCAAATTTGACATCTTTGTCAAACTGGGTTTCTGTGATAGCCATTAAGCACATATCCTAATCATCCTCAGATGATGAAGATTCTTCATCGACCCACTGTTCAACAACCAAAGCTTTCTCTAGTTTCTTTGATTGTTGTTTCTCTCCAATTTTCTTGGAGTTGAAGTACTTTCTTTTGTACTTCTTGGCCTTTTCTGCCCACTTATCAGAACTTGAAGATTCTGCAATCTTCACTCTGCAGTCAGCAGAAATATGACCAATTTGCCCACATTTATAGCAAGTAGCTTTCTTAGGATCAAAAGTTGGCCTTCCTTTTGAACCTTTGAATCTTGCTTTTTCTAACCTTTGGGCAAGAAATGCCATTTCAGCTTTTATAGACTCAGTTTCATCATCTGATTCTGAGTCTGTAAGAGTTAGATGATAATCTGCTCTAGAGAAGAGTTCTCTATTTTTCCTTGTTGTTGCAACAAGAGCAGCAGATGGATCTTTTGCAATCCTTTTGGCATTTAGATCTTTTCTGGCTTTGCTTTCTTCAAAATTTAACAAAAGTCCAAACAAGCCAGATAGATCATATGTCTCCAACTTTTCACTTATAACTAATGAAGTAATGACTTCAGAAAAAGTGTTTGGAATGACATCAACAAATTTTGTACAGATTTCGAACTGTCCTTTGATGATATCATACCTTTCAAGATCATTGATTAAGATCTGAAATCTGGTATGAATATCAGTTAATGACTCATCTTGACCAGCAGAGAAGTTCTCATAATTTCTTATGAGATTCTTCTTCTTTTGGGATTGTACTAAACTAACACCATCATATTGGTCAGTTAGCATATCCCATATGGCTTTAGCAGTTTTACAGCCAGATATCTTAGCAAAGATAGGCTCAGTAACTGCATTGCCCAGAATGAATTTGGCCTTAAAGTCTAATGCATATAGTTGCCTGTCCAGATCAGTCCAAGTATTTTTGGCAGCCTCAACAAATTTTTCAGGTGTCACAATAATACCATTTGTATCTAAAGTTGCAGGAACTATTAAGCCGGGAATAATGGGTCATTCCTGAATGACTCTAAGCATTTCATCATGAATGCTAGCAAGAAACCATTCAGCTTTCAATTTCCAGTGGGTAAAATTTACACCATTGAAGATTGGAATTCCCTTCCCAGCCATAGCAATAGAAGAAGTCATTTTTCAAAGAAGAAAATGTAGAGAAAATGGGTTTGAAGATAGTTTGATAAAACTGGGTTCCTTTTGATCGTTAAAGATATAATTAATAATTAAATCTTTATTTGCTCTGTTATCAGTTGTTAGTTCTTTAAGGTCCCAAAACTTAGATACAGATTAAATAACAAGTATTTAATATATTAGTTTATATCTAAGTTATATCAAACAGGTTAATTAATCAAGGCGAAATACAAGATTAATTAAAGCACATAATATATTATGAATTAAAGTTTTATTCACAATAAATGGTTTGTCTTACAAGTAAGACGGAGTATTCAAACACATAGATTGTTTGAATACGATCCAAGTAGTATAATATGATACAATTATCACTACAAACTTAATTAGTGAGTGTGATAATGCTTTTAGCCTAAGCTTAAAGGTCTTGTATACTAATTGTCTTGGATACTAATTGAAGTGCTTTTGAGCTGCTATTTATAGAGTTGAGTATCAACACTATATTATCCAGCTCAGTTAGTTGTCCAAGGGATAACAAGTACATCTTGGGCAACTTTGCACTCTTTCCTTTTTGCTTTTCTTGGAAATAGAAAAAGCAAAAAGTAAAAGGTTTCTTTGCTGATAAGTAAACCTTTCTTCAATGTTTGACTTTACTCAAACATCTCTTCAGTTGTACCATAGCCTAGGGAAAGAAGAACTTCTTTTGTACGATTGTACTTTTGTTCTTCAATCTGTGCTCTTCAGTCTGTGCTCATCAGTCTGTGATCTTCAATCTGTAATCATCAGTCTGTGATCTTCAGTCTGTGAAGTCTACTGTCTTCAATCTTCATTCTTCAGATGATGAATTCATAAGTTTTCAAATAGAGCACGGCTTTCAGTCTGTGAGATTTCTTCAGTCTGTGAAGCACAGACTCAGAAACACTTCTTCAGTCTGTGAAGCACAGACTCAGAAACACTGACTCAGGAAATCACTAAGTTTTTCCCGAATACAACTGGGTTAGATTTTGACTCCTCAAATTTATAACTTGGGTTTGATCATTGTTTTTCCCAACACACATGTATACCAAAAGAAAAAAAAAAATTACTTAGTTATCTTAGAAATTATTATTATGAAATATAAATTTCTTTTTATAAGAATAATGACAGTTACATTTGTTACATACAAGTAAATTTTTTACTTTTATAAAAAATCATTCTCAACTATTACACTATATATAAAAATTATAAAATTTTATGATCGAATTAAAATAAAAAATTTCCGACTAACATAAAATGTTTCATATTCATAGTTTGTACGTCGAACCAACTATTTTTATCTCAAAATATATTATAATGTTTGGCCGATATTTTTTCTATAACTACAATTTATAATATGTATTTAAATTCAGAGCTAAGTTATTGTCAATTTATATTTAAAGTTAATTTTGAATATGATATCATTCTTTATTGTATATTACCATATTTAAAAAAGTTAGGTTTATATAATAATTTCCATCTTGACAACAGTGTATATATATTGAGATCAATGTAAATAAAATTTAAGAATTCTTATATATAGTGTAGATATACATGACCTTATTAAATTTTAATTTAAAAATAATTTATATCTATTGTACATTATATTTATAATCTTAGTTAATCGTTTTTTTAAGATCTACAAATTCTTTATTTTTTGTTATATTGTAAAAAATTTTAAAATACTTTTTTATATATAAATATAATTAAATAATTAATATTTAGTAGTCAACAAAAATTGCTGCTTATAATACCAAATAAAACCTATG
Organism: Gnaphalium uliginosum; assembly: GCA_963930675.1. Taxonomy (NCBI): domain Eukaryota; kingdom Viridiplantae; phylum Streptophyta; class Magnoliopsida; order Asterales; family Asteraceae; genus Gnaphalium; species Gnaphalium uliginosum. The sequence goes on along the minus strand of OZ005680.1, from coordinate 33,585,275 downwards.
CCACCCAATCTAACCAATTAAAATGTATTGAATATAGCACATATTAAATACTACACTGCCAATTCAATGTATAGATATCTGAAATGCATAGTTCCAGACCATGTCATTGATTTGTTACTTCCTTCAATAAATTTTATATATGTATTGTTCATTACTTCTAATCTTTCAGAATAACGTCAAACATATAGTCCATTTTTCAATTAATGTTTTACACCTAATTCCATTATACCTTTTAATTTTTCAACTATATATACTTCCATTTTCTTACATAATTTTAGCAATTTACAGTAGATTAATACTACTAAACTAAAATCCCTTATAACATTTTTATATATTCTTCATCAGGTGACCTCAATGTCGTTGAACCCGGAGATGCAAGCTGAAATAATTATCAGAGTCAATCAAGATATCGACAACGAAACGAGAAGAAAAGTTATTATTGAAAATATGCTTAAAGATTTCAAGTCTTCTGTTGACAAAGTTTCGACTTTCATTACTGGACTTGCTAACTTACCTGACAGTATTGTTGCGTTATCTGAGCATTTGAACTTGGACGAGGATTACACAAAGCGTTTTGAAGACCTTATGCAATGTTTTGACAAATGCATTTACCATAAGACTAACTTCGTCAATGCTTTAAAAAATCTCTGATCATCTTTAAGCATTTTCAACTTAGTTACATTTATTTTCCATTATTTTTTTTTATTTTTATGATGTAATACAATATAATGGTTCTTTGTGTTAACATTCATCGTCCTGTTTTCAATCTAACTTTGTTTCTCTTTCAATAAAATTATCGTTAGCTGTTCTAATCTTTTTATAATTATCAGTAATATTAGACGTAACTACATTTCGTATTATTATTGTCATATTTATTTTTCTTCGATATTTTTATAATTATATGCAAATCATTATTTTAATTCATCAATTCCATACATATAATTTAAATCCATCATTTTCTTATTGAAATTATTGTATTTCAATATAGTGTTTTTCCTTCTACACTCCCACATGTAATTATTTCATGCGTTGTCATGTTTATTTTAGCTTATAACATTTTGAACTTCTTATACAGTCTTTGTTGTAATTAATCCATCAATTGTATTGTTTGTTGTTTAATTTATTTACATGCATATTTTAAAAATATATATAAGTTTTTAAGATGATATACACATTTAGTGTAATCTTTTCCATTGTTTTTATTATTTTTAAAGTTAAATTCAAAACTTCCGATATTATTTATTTTTACTATATTTAATTTATTTCTAATGATAAGATACGTCTTTGTTTAATATAAATATTAGTCTTATATTTTTTCATAAGCAAAATATTATAGCAATTCAACGTCATATAAGTAATACTCCCATATTCATAATCTAAAATATTATATAGTTTTAGATTATATATATATATATATATATATATATATATATATATATATATAAATGCATCATTTGAATGTAGTGTTTGTCCTTCTACACTTCTACATTCAATTCATCTACATGCAATTCATTTACATGCATTGGCCATATTTATATTTCTTTTAACATTTCGAATTTCTTATACATTCTTTATTGTAATTTATTTTTATCACATGTACTGTTTTTTGTTCAAGTTATTTACATGAATATATTTAGAGTTAATTGCACAGAAGGTCCCTGTGATTTACACACAGTACTACCGTTGGTCCATGTACTTTACATTTTACATTGGCAGTCCTTATGGTTGTAAACTTGTTGCGCGCTTCATCCATCACCCTAACTCCCGTCTATTTTACTGTTAAACTTGTTGCGCGCTTCATCCCTCACCCTAACGGTAAAATAGACGGGAGTTAGGATGAGGGATAAAGCGCGCAACAAGTTTACAACCATAAGGACTGCCAATGTAAAATGTAAAGTACATGGACCAACAGTAGTACTGTGTGTAAACCACATGGACCTTCTGTGCAATTAACTCATATATTTAAAATATAGATAATGTTTTATGATGATATATATAGTTAGTGTAACCATTTTCACTGTATTTATTTATTTCAAAGTTAAACGCAATATTTCTTATATTATTTATTTGTACAATATTTCATCTTTCTTTAATGATAAGATACGTCTTTGTTTACTATAAATAAGTGGAATATTATATTGTTTCCAAGCAAATTATTAGAGCAATTTAACAAATGTATTTGTTTTGTCTATTCATTAATAAAATGATGTATGTATCTATTGTATTTTTCTTTTTTTCTTTTCTTTTTTTTTGTAGCTTAATACTCCCATATTCATCAAAAAAAAAATTTTACATTTCTAATCTAAAATACTACATATTTAATTTTATATATATTTAAATGCATCAGTTCCCTATTGAAATTATATTATTTGAATGTAGTGTTTGTCCTCTTATCTTTCCACATGCAATCCAATCTACATTCATAGGTTCTTCATTTTGTTCAGCCTAATTTTTGAAGTTCTTCTACCGTCTTTATTTTAATTATTTGCATCATAATAAATGTGTTTTGTATAAGTTGTTACTTCCTTATCTTAAAAATATGTATAGTATTATTCGATAGTATCCATAGTTAGTGTATACATTTCCATTGTATGATGTTTTTGTGTTTCAGTTGATTTTCACGCAAATAGTTAGTATATATTTATTTCATTCACTGCACACTAATAATTCACGCAAATCATAATAATGTATATAATATATTCTATAAGGTTGATATATATTTAAGAGAAAGTCAATACATATAATTATTTATTATTATAATATTTCATTTTTATTTAATTAAAAAACAATATTGTTTACTATAATAAGCCTTATTATTATATTTTTCCATAAGCAAATTATTATTGCAATTTAAGTAATATATTTTTTCTTAATTCTTTCCTAAATTGATTTATTTATTTGTATCTCTTTTTCTACATATCCATCATTTTTTTCTCTTTTTCTTTTTTACTTTCATATCTACAAATTATATATTTAATCTTATTTTATTTTTAAAATGCATAAGTTCTCTATTGAAACTATTTTATTTGAATTTAGTCCTTGATCTTCTAACTATCTACATTCAATTCATCTACATGCATAGTTAATATTTTTATTCTTGTAATACATATATAACGACGTATGTATAATTTGTCTCCATTTGTTTTAACTTTTTTATTTGTATTTTAATATGCATATACATATAATTTTATTTTTTTTCAATTCCTCCTTTTACGTTTTAATATCGTCAAATCTTATATATTTAACATTTAGATTTACTTTATTTCCAAAAGCACATTCTGTAATTTATTACGTAATATTTTATTCTTACTAAAGCTTTACTATAAATAATAGAGTCCTCATATTCAGACAGATACACAATTCTTCTTTCTTTGTTTTAGAGTCCAAATATTATTTGAAATTGCACCCTTTATGAAATCCTCTTATTTTATTATTTTTTGACATTTTATGGATCGTAACAAGTATCCACATTCAAGAAATAATCGTGTTGTTAATTTTCCATTTAAAAAGAGGACTTCTAATCAAACAACAACGTTGATGAGAATCTTTTAGCGGAATGTTCATTACAAAATCAGCCAGTTAATACTTCCTTAGGTAAGTATTACCCATGTATTAATTAATATTTCTATATGAAAATCAGTATATTTTCTTGCAATCTCTATTTTATTTCGAAATCATATGATGAATAATTATTAAGTAGCAGTTTGTAATTTAATTGCTACTTCAAATGCCGCGACATTTATTCGCTACATTTTATTCCAACCGTCAATACAACACTTGATATTCCGGTTGCTATCAGTATATCAACTATAATCATTTAGTATTTAACTATAATTTTTTTCTTCGTTAAATATAAACGTAGTGTTTTTATTAACTACTTATTATAAACATTTAATTATCTATTTTCTAATGTCTTTTAATTACTCATCAGCAAATGTCGATCCTACATCTCATCTTCAACAACGACAATCCAGAAGTCCATTACAAGACCTTACCAACTGTAAGTATTATCTTAATATTTGTATTGTACATTCTATTTAAATATATTTCTCATTTTCGTCAACAAAATTTAACAATTAATTTACATTTTTTTCAGTATCCTCATTAATCATCAATCGTGATAGTGTTCGTGCTGTAGTTCTTGACAAATGCTATGAAGCAAGACAGAGACGTATTGCTATACTTTCTCAAAAAAAAAAATCGGCGCTTAAATCCTCTACCAATTCGTATCTTCAAAGTTCTAATGGTATGTTATTATACTTCACATTTTTATATTATATAATTACCTTTAGGATTATAATTATGTCCATTTCTTTTCAAATATTTTACCCATTAAAAAACGAGTACTTTTAATTAATAATTTTCTACATCATTTCAGTTCCCTCAACAAGCATCATACATGACACTCATCGTTTTCAAGTTCTTGACAACTGTTATGAATCAAGACAGAGACGTATTGCTATACTCTCTCAATAAAAAAAAGCAAAGCTGCATTTAAAGGCTCTACCAATTCCTATATCCAAAGTTCTAATGGTACGTTGTTATATGTAAATTTTTTATATCTTATAATTATTATGTTCAAGATTATAAATATGTCCCATTATTATTATTTTTTTTATCTATTATCTTACAACTAATATTAATTAATAATCCTGTAAATCATTTTCCTAAATCACCACATACATATGCTATAAGTAATTAATCTTACTTTACAAATTGTACAGCATACTTCAGTATATTAAGTTTTTATAACTATTATTTTTTAATGTGATTTAATTTATTTACAAAATTCATTATGTCGCTTTTAACTTCAGTGTCGTTGCAAGCAATTCCCATTAATGTGCAATATATTACTCCAGTACCACTTACACCAAAGAATAATATCTCATTTATTTCTGAAAGTAGTCGGTGTTTTTCTTTTAATTAAAATAAAAATTCAAAACCATGATTCTTTTTTTTTTATTTTACAAATATCTTATTCATTTTTGGTATTTATTTACAGGATTTTCCTTCACACCTGGTTCTGTTTTGGGCAATGAGCATTTTTGTTCTACGTCTTCATCATATAATGCTACCCCAACTTACAACAATACTTCAGGTTATAGTATTTCTTAATAAATCAATTACACAATATAACTTCCATATTTATGTATATAAATAATATTTTTCTACTTACACTTTTATGTTTTTATACTTACACAAAACAGTTTATAATCAGGTTCTGTTAACACGACCAAAACTACACCACCAACCAAAATTTCATGCCTTTCAATCACTCCTATTACTTCAAGTCAACCGAATAAAAAGAAAAATGTTGTTACTAATGTTTTAGAAACTTCTTCTGGATCGTTTCCCAACACTCAGATACCAACATTTAGTTTTTCTGATTTTGATATGCAATCATATCAAAACGCTAGGAAAACTTTATTCGGAGTATCCAAAGGTACAATTTTGTAGTACATTATCATTTATCTCATATACGTTATTTAATTTTTCATGATCTATTTATCATTTCTAATTATGTGTATTTAACAGAATATCTAGATCATGGTGACCCAACATTTGTATGTAGTGATTGTTGTGCTCTTCTATGGGAAGCAGAAGCACATAAAGGTATTAAGAATTGTAGTAGTTCATCATATTCGATGTGTTGTTCTCATGGCAAGGTTCAATTACCTAGACCACCAGATCCTCCTATTCTTTTTACTCGATTATATAAAATATGCATCCAAAAAGCAAGAACTTCATACAAAACATTACGACATACAACAATATATTTTCTTTCACGTCTATTGGAGGCAAAATTGATTCACGTGTGAATAATGGACGTGGACCATACGTATTTTATTTCGTTTGCCCGGCCAAAACTTTCATCTGATGGGTAGTTTGCTTCCTCCAAATGGTGCTTTTCCTAAGTTTTGTCAATTGTATATTTACGATACCGAAAATGAAGTACGCAATCAGATGAATGCTGCTAGGTATTTTTTTTTTTACTTTTTATGTTTTTTTTCTATTGTAATTTTTTGTTATATTTATCTTTAACACCTTCATTTTCAATTAATTTTAATGTTTGCTTTATTTTCTAATAGGTCGTCATCTTCACGTAACAAATGTGATGATTCATTTGATCCTGATCTTATCATTGAGATTAAGAATTTTTTGAATTCTAAAAATCCTTTAGTAATTTCATATAGAATGGCTAGGGATCGTTTCTCTGAGGATGAATTGCAACCAATCAAATTGAAGTTAGTTGCAAAAAGGAACAAGGATGGCAGAAACTATAATCTTCCTACCGCTTCAGAAGTAGCTGGAATTTTAATTGGTGATATAGATTCTTCTTTTGATGAAAGGGATATTATAGTTCAAACTCAATCTGGTAGTTTACAAAGAATTAGTGAGTTACACCCATCATATCTTGCACTTCAATATCCACTTATTTTTCCTTTGGCTGAAGATGGTTTTAGACGTGGTATTAAGCATAGAAATGTTGATGAGAACACTAAACCTGGTCGAAATGAGTTGACATGTAGGGAATTTTTTTCCTATATAATTCAAGAAAGGGTCAAGGTTACATCTTTAATGCACTTGTCCAGAAAGCTTTATCAACAATTTTTGGTTGATGGATATACTATGATTGAGTCGGAGAGATTATCTTTTATTCGGTATCAACAAAAGAAGCTTAGATGTGATACTTATCGTAGCTTATCAAATCATGTAGCTCGTGGAAACACCAATGCTTCAAATACGGGACAACAAATAATACTACCGTCTTCGTTCATCGGTGGATCTAGGTACATGCTGCAGAATTACTTGGATGCTATGGCTATTGTTAGACACTTTGGATATCCTGATCTTTTCATAACCTTTACATGCAACCCAAAGTGGCCAGAAATTTTACGTTTCTTGCAAAACAATATTCTTAGTCCTGAAGACAGACCTGAAATCCTGTGCCGTATTTTTAAGATTAAACTTGATAGTATGATTAAGGACTTCAAAAAGAAACATATTTTTGGTGAACTCCAGTCAAGTACTCCGTAAATATTTCACATATCGTTATTATAGTTTAATTTTAATATTAATGATTGTCAATATCTAAATTTTCATCTTACAAATTCACCATGCAGTAATTTATACTATTGAGTTTTAAAAACGTGGACTTTCGCATTCTCACATATGCTTATTCTTAAAAGCTGGTTATAAATTTCCAACTTCCCAACATGTAGATGAGATTATTTCTGCAGAGTTTCCAGATAAGTCTGATGATCCAGAACTCTTTGAGCTTGTTTGTGACTTCATGATGCATGGTCCATGTGGTACAGAAAATCCAAATTGTCCATGTATGCAAGATATGAAATGTACCAAAGGATTTCCAAAATGTTGGGTTACAAGGTTTCCAAACCTTAGATACAGATTAAATAACAGTTATCTTAACGTGTTAGTTTATATCCAAGTTTTATATCAAACAAGTTTAAATTAATCTAGGCGGAAAACATGATTAATTTTGACACAGAGTTTATTATGAATCAAAGTATTATTCACAATAAAGTGTTTGTCTCACACAGATGACAAAGTATTCAAACTTTTGAATACGATCCAAGTATTAGTATATTAAGATACAATTATCACTACAAACTTTAACAGTTAGTGTGGTAATGCTTTGAGCCTAAGCTTAAAGGTCTTGTATACTATTTTTCTTTGAGAACTTGGATTACTTGGATACTTGGATACATAACAGTGCTTTTTGAACTGCTATTTATAGAGTTGGGTGTAACTCTATATTATCCAGCTTACATAATTGTCCAAGGGATAACAGATGCATCTTGGGCAACTTTGCACGCCACCCTTTTTGCTTTTCTTGGAAACAGAAAAAGCACAAACGTAAAAGGTTTCTTTGCTGAGAAGAAAACCTTTGTTCGATGTTTGACCTTTCTCAAACATCTTATCAGTTGTATCTAGCCTAAGGAAAGAAGAATATCTTCTGTACATTTGTACTTTCATTCTTCAATCTGTGCTCTTCAGTCTGTGCTCATCAGTCTGTGATCTTCAGTCTGTGAACTTCAGTCTGTGAAGCCTTCTGTATTCAATCTTCATTCTTCAGATGATGAATTCATAAGTCTTCAGGAAGAGCATGGCTTTCAGTTTGTGAGATTCTTCAGTCTGTGCAGCACAGACTCAGAAACAATTCTTCAGTCTATGTAGCACAAACTCAGAAACACAGACTCAGGAATTTCACTAAGTTTCCTGAATACAACTAAGTTAGATTTTGACTCCTCAGATTTATAATCTAGGTTTGATCATTGTTTTTCCCAACAATCTCCCCCTATCTGATGATGTCAAAATCTATTTACAAAAGATAATAGAGAAATAATAAATACTAAAGTAAAGCATAACTTATGAATTTAGACTTATATACATAAAGTCAAAGTCATAGTCAGTTTACAAGAATATTACAATTATTACATGAAATTGTAAATCAAAAATTTAACAATCTTCACTTCTTTCTCTGAGCCTTGATCTCTTTCATCTTTTCCACTTTCCTCTTTAACAGTTCTTCCATTTCCTTATCAGATTTGTCTTCAAATTCTTGATACTCTAGGATGATCTTCTTGCAGATATCTTCAAGTCCAATCATCATCCTGATTTGGGAAAGGTTGTTGAATAACCAACTAATCACTCTTCTTCTGAATGGTCTGGCTTGAGAATGTTTGCATTCTTTCAGCAGGGCAATGCAGTGCAGCAGAGACTCTCCATATAACCTATTCTAATCCTGGAAGCACTCTATCCCATTGATATCTCTATAGCACAGACCTTCAATGCTGTCAGTCTGTACATATGATCTATCAATGAAAATGATACCTTTGGGTAGAGGATGCTCCCTTCTCTGCTCATTCTCTGTGGATAACCCAGCTGACTTCTTCTTGATTACAAAGTTGTTTGCTATGCAAAACAACTTGTATTCTTCTTCTGAGATGAGCCCCAGACTGAGAACTAGCTCAATTAGGTAAGATAGCTCATCCAGAACTTCTTTCTTCAATTCCTTGTCAGCTGCACTCTTCAAAAGATTTGCAATGGATTGCCATTCCTTAAGCCCTAGAGTGTACAGTTCATCCACCCATACCGTTTTCTTGCTCTTGGTCAAAGTCAGCTCCAGCTTCAATTTCTGTCCAATCTTGTTTAGATGACATTCTCTAATCTTCTGCTTGAGCTTTGACTTTTGGAAAGTGGCTTGTAGCTTTGGTTTCAGGCTCTCTATCTTCTGTAACCTTGTTGACAGCTCCTCATCTTCTTTGATTTGTTGCTCAACTTGACTCCTTCTGATTTGGGTCAGTGAACTACTTTCTTCTTGTAGTTCTTGAGTGAGCATGTCAACAAATCTTGCTTCCTTCAGCTTCTGCTCTTCTTCAGTTAGTACATTTAAGTACTCAGTTAAAGACATACCTTGAGCAGTAGCTTCTTGTTGCAAGAGTTCATCCTGTAGATTTGTTAGTTCAGGATTTCTTGTGCCAGCAGCATGATCATCCACCATCTTCTTGATCTTGCTTAACCTTTCCTGCTTGGATAAGGCAATCTTCTTGCCCTTACCCTTATCCATAACTTCTTCCATGGTAGAGCTTGACCCAGGATAAGTGCTAATCAGGTGTGCACTTCTCCATTGCATTCTATCTTCAAGTTCACTTCTACCTGGAGGCAGTATTCTGGTTGTTGTGATTGATCTAGCAGGATTATCTTCAGCTTGGATGGCTTCAGCACTGATGATTAGAGCATCAATGCTTGTTGCTTGTTGTTCAGAGCTCTGAGTCTGTGTCTGATGCTGTTAGATTCTTGTTTAACCATTCAGCTCGAGTAATCATCGATTAATCATGGTAATCATCTCGTAAACCTTTTTATTTCAATATAATCATGTTTCCTTTGATTTTAATTATTAGTTTTGATTATTCTTGTTTAACTATGAGTAGCTAACTTTTCATACGCTAACTTGGATGAATTAGCTAGTGATTAGGGGTGTGATCCATAGAGTTATTTGCAAATTAATTTACGTTTAATCGAAACCCTTGTGTAATTGAGTTTTAAACCATTGTTAAAGCTTATTGGTGATTTAATTCGTAACTATAGCGAATGTTTGTTACAAAGTTATTTCATTTATCAATTATATGTCTATGTGTGATTGACCTTTGATTGCGGACGCAAATTTGGCAGGTTCAGAGGGCACAGACTTAGACTCTCCAGTCTTGACTTTTGAGGCTCCTTCACCTACACCTCCAAAAGTAGCATCATCTTCATCATCATCTGATCTTCTGAAAACTTCAGACTCAGAACTGCAATCAGGATTAATGGCATCATCATCTTCACCATCAGTGTCTTGTTCTTCAGCCAGCTTCTCAAACTGATCTCAGGTCTTGATCCCCTTCATCTTTGGTTGGGAATCAAAGATATCCCTTTCAGGAATCCTCCTGGCCATTCTTTTTGTCTTCCTGGCTCTTTTGATCTGCAGTGGTTGAACATCTTCATCTTCTTCCCTTGGTCTCTTCAACTCCATCTGACCTTGGGCTGAGATAGTTGCAATTGGGTCTATGTGTAAGACAATGGATGACTCCCCCTGAGTCTGTGCAACCATCTCAGTATGTTCACCTGCCTGCAATCCTTCTTGCTCCCCCTCAGTCTGTGCACTCGTATTTTCAGTCTATGGCACAGACTAAGCTTCAGTTTGAGACTTCACCCTAGCACCTTCGGGTCCATCATCTCCATCATCTCCCACACTGCTATCTCCCCCTAAATCTAAGGATTTATTATTTAAATCTTTATCTTTTGAGGTTTTAGCTTCTGCAGACCCATGCTTCATCTTCTCCCCCTTTTTGACATCATCTACTAAGTTTGAGAGGGTGGTCTGCATTTCATCTAATCTATTGGATACCTTTTCCTCCAGCATATCCACTTTATCCACCATAGTAGAGACTAGATGCTTCATCTTCACTAGCTCTTTCTTATTATTATTGAACTCAGTCTGTACCCATTCAGATAACTTGTTGATGGCAGAAAGCACATCATTAAGTGTACTAGAAGGCACAGACTGAGTCTGGTTGGATGGGTTAGAATTGGGTGATGGTATGTGTTCCTCACTTAACTCATGTTGTAACTGAGCAAGATCACTGGAATCTTTTGGGGTTGCACTCTTTGCCTCACTCTGTGTCCTGTGCATGGAAAAGCGATCATAGGCATTGAGTGGTGTAGTTGTTCCCTCAGATCTAATCCGGTGATAGGATAGGATATCACTGGGAATTGATTGTGTAGCACCTGTTGCCTCAAACAATCCCTGGTGTAAAGGAACAGTATCACTGGCAACTGATGTGGAAGTTGGTATGCCTTCACTAACCATCTGGTGATAAGATGGTAGTTCATCAGGCAAAGAAGAAGAGATCTGTACCTCAGTCTGTGACATGACTAGGGCATTGGCGATCTGTGCAGAGGGGTGTAAGAAAGGACTCACTGGAATGTGAACTAGTACAGGACTAGTGGTCATTATGGGCTCAGCCATTGTGAGTGGGGTAAAGAGGGGGGTGGTAGTGCTCAGGATTGGAGCATCTTCTTCAATGCATACTACAGGGGTCAGTGTAGTAGCAGTAATGTGGGTATCCAAGCTGACTAAATTAGGTGTAGGTTGGGTCAGTTGGGTAGCCATTGGCACCACAGACTCTAATAGAGCTGCAGTGGAATGGACTACAACACTGGAAAGTGTTCTATTAACATCCAATTCCATGGATGATGTTTCCACTTGTGCTATACTTTTTGGTGTTGAGTCTGGTGATTCCTCCAGAGTGAGTGGTGACTCATCTGGGTTGATTTGTTTGTGACTCTCTTTTGTGGGTGAGAATGGGCTAGGATAAGAAGGTTGATCTATATCCATGTCCTCAGATGAAGAAGAAGTACTACCTGCATCTTCTGTTGAAGATGGAACAGACTCAGGAATGTTTGAGTCTGACTCCAAGTGCACAGACTAAGTTGAGTCTGTGTCCCTGGAGTCTGTGTGCTCAGCCTGGGTCTGAGTACCCTCACTATCACCTGAACTATCACCCTCCATAGATGCAGAAGCAACATATGGGTGATCAATCCATTGCTGCATAGCAGCAGTGATAGGTGCTCCAGAAAGTGAAACCGGATGGTTGAACACTTTATATGTGAGCGCAGGTACGGGTATATCTGCAGTTTTGTTATTAAAGGACATATACACAAACCCAGTTAATCTGGATTGGATGCACAAGGAGAGTAACCTTATAAAAGGTACATTAAAAATTCTCTGTGACTCATTCACTAGTTTTAAAATTTCTTTAAAATACAACTCTTCAAAGTTGATGTTTAAACCTGTGATGAATGAGCTCAACAGTTGAGTTTCAAACTCATTTAATTCCCATGTGCTACCAGATTTGCCTCCTAGACTTCTAATGATGCCAGAGATTAAAAATTTCCATCTGGGGGTGAATCCTGACATCAAGATGGTGCCCTTTTCTTTGGTATATCCAACCAAAGTAAGAGAAGCCCTTGCTACTTCTTTGGTTGGAATGGGTTCAAAATTATTTCCCAAGGGCAAGTCTAGGACATTCCTAATTAGCTCCTGATCAATGGTAACTGCCCGTTTACCATGATCAATAGTACCAGTAATTGCAATATTGGTACTATGTGAGGAGCAAGTATACCACCATTCAATTAAAAAATGTGGGTATATTTGAGGGACTGAGTGTTGGGAAAAACAATGATCAAACCTAAGTTATAAATCTGAAGAGTCAAAATCTATCTCAGTTGTACTCAGGAAAAACTTAGTGAATTCCTGAGTCTGTGTTTCTGAGTCTGTGCTGCACAGACTGAAGAATTGTTTCTGAGTCTGTGCTGCACAGACTGAAGAATCTCACAGACTGAAAGCCTTGCTCTTCCTGAAGACTTATGAATTCATCATCTGAAGAATGAAGATTGAAGACAAAAGACTTCACAGACTGAAAATCACAGACTGATGATCCCAGATTGAAGATCACAGACTGAGAGCACAGACTGAAGAGCACAGACTGAAGAGCACAGATTGAAGAATGAAAGTACAAGTGTACAGAAGATATTCTTCTCTCCTTGGGCTAGATACAACTGATAAGATGTTTGAGAAAGGTCAAACATCGAACAAAGGTTTTCTTCTCAGCAAAGAAACCTTTTACCTTTTGCTTTTTCTATTTCCAAGAAAAGCAAAAAGGGTAGAGTGCAAAGTTGCCCAAGATGAATGTGTTATCCCTTGGACAACTCACTGAGCTGGGTAATAGAAGTTGATTCTCAACTCTATAAATAGCAGCTCAATAGCACTCTTCAAAGAATCCAAGTATCCAAGAAAACCAAGCACTCAAAGCAAAATAATATACAAGACCTTTAAGCTTAGGCTCAAAGCATTATCACACTAACTGTTAAAGTTTGCAGTGATAATTGTATCTTAATATACTGATACTTGGATCGTATTCAAACCATCTGTGTGGGTTTGAATACTTTGTCATCTGTGTGAGACAAATACTTTATTGTGAATAATACTTTGATTCATAATAAACTCTGTGTTAAAATTAACCTTGTTTTCCGCCTAGATTAATTTAAACTTGTTTGATATAAAACTTGGATATAAACTAACACGTTAAGATAACTGTTAGTTAATCTGTATCTAAGTTTTGGGAACCTTGTGACCCAACACTGAGTTAAAGAATGCTCCCCTTAATGGATGAGCAGACATAAAAGCAGTTAGTTCCTCAAACCCTTTATTCTTTTTAGAGTCAGGAATGGAAATGGTAGCTACTTGATTATTTATACAGAGTTTTACCTGTTTACCGTGTTTGAAGGGTTTAGCCGCAGCGATGTTGGCAGGTGCCGTGTAAGCCCATTGATCAGCCATTTTAAATGAAGAATTTTTTAGATTGATTTCGAAAATGGTTGAGCGATTTAGGTTAGGGCTTACAAACTCTGTGTAATTTTGGATGTGCAAGTACAGGTGAAGAAGAAAGGGGAAAACGGAAATGGGTATTTGATGAAATTAAATTTCCGTTAAATGGGACCCACTTGACGGTTTATCCCTTTCTCTGCAATAGTAACGCTGAGGCACGTGCACTTTTTGTATTGAGCAGATAAATAGACAACAAGCGCCAAAACTTTTAATGATTATTACCATAAAAATGGTATTAGCATTAAATGCAAAGATATTGTTGTTTATTTATTTTTATTTAAAAAAAAATAAAAATAAAATAAAAATAAAAATAAAAATAAAATAATAAAAAAAATGAAAAAAAAATTGTGCCGGCAGTGGTAACAGATTTATATAGCTAACAGTACTAACTTGTGAAAGCAGTACTAAAAGAAAATTTTGCCAGCAGTGGTAACAGATTGATATAGCTAACAGTATTAACTTGCGAAAGCAGTACTAAAATTAACTAACAGTAGTAACTTGCGAAAGCAGTACTAAAATTAACTAACAGTAGTAACTTGCGAAAGCAGTACTAAAATTAACTAACAGTAGTAACTTGCGAAAGCAGTACTAAAATTAACTAACAGTAGTAACTTGCGAAAGCAGTACTAAAATTAACTAACAGTAGTAACTTGCGAAAGCAGTACTAAAATTAACTAACAGTAGTAACTTGCGAAAACAGTACTAAAATTAACCAACAGTAGTAACTTGCGAAAGCAGTACTACATTAACAGGTTAATTGTACCAATCTTTACCAGCCGCATTAAAAAAAAACATATCAGTATTAACCCAGCAGTACTAAAAGTAACTAGCAGTATTAATACTAACAGTGCTAAAATACTAATTCATGAGGGCAGTATTAAAAAGGCTTATCAGTATTAACCACCAGTACTAAAAGTAACTAGCAGTATTAATACTAACAGTACTAAAGTATTGACCTTATGAATTAATAAAGCACAAAAATCGAGGGTCTAGTCTGAATGAATATGGTTAGTCTGTGTAGCTTAATCTGGAAGAGGTCACACAGACCGAAACATATAATTAGTCAGACTGAGAGAAAATAACATAAGTTGTAAAATCTTTTTGGTATTTTCTTATAAAGTATGTACAAATATATCTCTTAGTCTGTGCTTTTTGATTGTATGTAGCTGAGAATACAGTTATACAGATTGAAAAGCAGACACAGACTGAGAATTGAATCATACAGATTCAAGGTTTTACCAGGGGTTGAGCGTTCCTAGTTGACCAAGCAGATACAAAAATCTATCTTCATTTAAAGGTTTAGTAAAGATATCTGCTAATTGGTCATTTGTGGGCACATATTTGAGAATCACTTTACCTTTCTCAGCACAATCTCTGATAAAGTGATCTCTGATCTCAATATGCTTTGTCCTGGAGTGAAATACAGGATTCTCAGTGATGGCAATGGCACTTTGGTTATCACACATGATTGGAGTTTTTGTATACACCAAATCATAGTCTGCTAGTTGATGTTGCATCCATAGCAATTGAGCACAGCAACTACCAGCAGCCACATATTCTGCTTCTGCAGTGGATGTAGCAACAGAATTTTGTTTCTTGCTTGACCAACTGACTAGTTTGCCACCTAGCAGTTGACATCCACCAGAAGTGCTTTTTCTGTCTAATTTACAACCTGCATAATCTGCATCTGTATATCCAATTAGATCAAAACTAGAGTCTTTGGGATACCAAAGACCCAGGTTAGGAGTACCTTTTAGGTACCTAAAAATCCTTTTTACAGCTTTTAGATGCGATTCTTTAGGTTCAGATTGATATCTAGCACACAAACATGTTGAGAACATGATATCTGGTCTACTTGCAGTGAGGTATAGTAGAGATCCTATCATACCTCTATAAGTGGTTTGACAGACTGACTTGCCAGACTGATCTTTATCCAACTTATCTGCAGTGCTCATTGGTGTTTTCATAATTGAACAGTCCTTTAAAGAATATTTAGTAAGTAGGTCATTGACATATTTACCTTGGTTGATGAAGATACCATCAGGTTTCTGATGTACTTGTAGACCAAGAAAGTATGTTAATTCACCCATCATACTCATTTGATACTGTTTTGACATTAAGTTTGAAAACCATTTACACAATTTTTCATCAGTAGACACAAATATAATATCATCAACATAAATTTGGACTAGTATGACATCTGCCTTGTTCCTTTTGAAGAACAAAGTTTTATCAATTGATCCTCTAGTAAAGTCATTACTAAGAAGATAGGATGATAAGGTGTCATACCAAGCTCTTGGAGCTTGTTTTAGCCCATATAGTGCTTTCTGCAATTTATAGACATGATTTGGAAAAGTGGAACTTACAAAACCTGGAGGTTGTTTCACATAGACTTCCTCCTGTAAGTTGCCATTCAGAAATGCACTCTTGACATCCATTTGATAGACTTTGAAGTCCTTGAATGCAGCATATGCCAAGAATAACCGTATTGCTTCAATTCTGGCTACAGGGGCAAAGGTTTCATCATAATCAATGCCTTCTTCCTGCTTGTAGCCTTGAGCAACTAGCCTTGCTTTGTTCCTTATTATCACTCCATCCTTGTCCATCTTGTTTCTATAAACCCATTTAGTTCCAATAATGGTTTTCCCTTTTGGAGCAGGAACTAGGGTCCAAACATTGTTTCTGTCAAATTCTGTTAACTCTTTCTGCATTGCTTCAACCCAATCATCATCTTTCAAGGCTTCTTCAGCTTTCTTTGGTTCAATGATTGACAGGAAGTTTGTGTAGAAATAAAAATTTGCAGTAGGTGAGCTTGATACTTGAGTTCTTGTTTGTACACCAGAAACATAATCTCCAATTATTTCTGTAATTGGATGATACTTGTGTTCTTTAACTCCTAGAAATGATTCACCATTTGATGGTAAATCATTCTCATTTGGTGGAAGAATAGCAGGACTGAGTTCTGCATCATCTTCTACAGAGGACAAGTCTGAGTCTGTAGAGTTCACAGACTGAAAACTACCAGACTGAACACATGTATTAGAAGAATTTGAATCTCTGGACACAGATTCATCTTCTGTTGATGAAGGTACTGTCATTGAATGAGCAGGTTGAGCATCTTCATTATCACTTTCAGAGTCCTGTTGTCGGTTAGCAACAACTGGGATTTGAGATTCAGATCCCACAACAGATAAATCTTCCAATAAATGAACATCAGACTGAGAAACATGTTCATCATTAGCAGAGGAAGCATCAAAGGTGACATTGATGGTTTCTTCAATTTTGTTCCTTCTGTTGTTGTAGACTCTGTAGGCCTTTGAAATAGATGAATAGCCAACAAAAATTTCTTCATCAGACTTAGGTTCCATCTTTGCTAATTGATCTCTTTGATTGAGAATGTAGCATTTACTTCCAAAGGTCTGGAAGTAATGGATGGTTGGAACCTTCTTGTGATACAGCTCATATGCAGTTTTGCCATGCCTTTTGACCAAAATAGATCTATTTTGGGTATAACAGGAAGTGTTAACTGCTTCTGCCCAAAAATAAATATTCATTTGACCATGGCATAACATGGTTCTTGCAGCTTCTATGAGTGTACGATTTCTTCTCTCAGCAACACCATTTTGTTGAGGAGTTCTGACAGAGGCAAAGTTTTGAATAATGCCTTTGTCAGTACAAAATTCAATGAGAGTAGAATTCTTAAATTCTGTACCATGGTCACTCCTGAGTTGCTTGACAGGTGCATCTTTCTGCAATTCTTCCCTCTTGATTAGATTAATAATCTCTTCAGGAGCATCACTTTTAGCCTTAAGAAAGATAACCCAAGTATACCTTGTGTATTCATCCACAATCACAAGTGTATACTTCTTTCCACCCAAACTGCCAACGCTAATGGGTCCAAATAGATCCATATGGAGCATATGCAGTGGTTGATCAATTGTAGCTAACAATTTGGATGGAAAATGGTTCTTGGTCTGTTTCCCTAGTGTACATGTAGGACAAAGTTTGTCTTTTGCAAATGTAACATCAGGCAGACCTCTAACCAATTTCTTCTTTGACAGGAGGTTAATATTTTTGAAGTTCAGGTGGGATAACCTCCTATGCCATAGCCAGCTTAGTTCTGGCACAGACTGAGTATAGAGACAAGTCTCTACATTATTGTCTGCAGAAGAAAGATCCAAGAGATAGATATCTCTTTCTCTTTTGGCAACTAATATAGGTTTGCCTTTGGAATTATAGATAACAGCAGCCTTCTTTCTGATTCTGATTTCACCATCATCATCACAAATCTAGCTTGCACTAAGCAGGTTATGCTTTAATCCCTCAACATAGGCCACCTTTGTTATTCTGATGTTGCCAGCCTTCACCACACCATAACCTTTTATCTTGGCAACAGAGTTGTCACCATATTTGACAGAAGGTCCTTCTTCTTCTACAAACTCTGACAGATTCTTCAAGGAACCTGTCATGTGTCTTGAGCATCCACTGTCTAGGTACCATTTGCTGTTAACCTGCACAAGACAAACAAAATCGATTAGTTACTTTTGGGAACCCATCTTTTGATGGGTTCTTTAGAGTTGGTTGGAGTCAGTTCTTTAGCAGTTTTGGTGCTAAGTCTGTGAAGTTGACTTTTAACCTCTCTATTTTTGATTTTGTTGTTTATAGATGACATTTGTTTGATCAAAGCAGCCTTTGGCTATTTAAGAATGGACTTTGTGCATTTAATACCTTCATGTCCCAGATTTCCACAGTTGTAACATTTTCTGTCCAACATAATGGTCCTTTTAGATTTTGGGTTATTATTTGCACTAGATCCTCTAGTTAAACTCTTGTTTTGACTCAACAAATGTTTTAAAATCTGTGGTTAACTTCATTAAGTTTTCACTAAGCAGCTTAATGGTCTCAGTCTGGTTGTTAAGATTTGACTTTTGAGAGTCAGACTGAGTGTTAACACAAACAGATTTGGAGTTAAGTTTGCCAGACTGAAAATTGATTTTTCCAGACTGATTGTTAGATCTCACAGACTGAGATCTTTTTAACTCCTTTGTTACTGGTTTTATGCCTTTAGATTTGTCATTTGGCATATTTTTGTCTGGACCAGATACAGACCGAGATGTGGAAGGTTCAAACACATCGTAACCTTTCTGTTTATTCTCGATTCTTTTTACCTCTTTTTGTCTTTTTAAAGATGGTACTGTGGGAATATTAACTTTGCCTTTTTTAAATCTTTTCTTTTCAAGTTCTATAGTTTCTAAAGATTCATTAGTTATTATAAGTTCAGGCTGTTCAGATTGAGAAGTTTCACAGACTGAAATTTCTGAGTCTGTGTCTTCCGAGTCTGGCTCTGTCTCATATACTAGTTCTTTAGCAACTATTTTTGGTCTAACAAAGGCATTTGTCAATATAACTTTGTCTCCCACAGTATGACTAAAAGTATGAGGTAAAATCTCAGGTACAAATATAGTAGGTTTTGAGTTTATTTATGAATTTATGTGACTTTTAAGATCAAACTCATCACCTATGACCGCTTGTATCTGAGCTGGAATCTGTTTGGATAAACAGTCCACATTCTTAAGTGATGAAATACACCAAGATTTACAGATCCTTTCATAATGATCAACTTTGTTTTTATAAGCTTCTTTTTCCAACTTGATCTTTTTGAGAAGGTCATATTGAGCATCAAGCTCAAGTTTGTACTGTTTATTTTGGTTTATTTCATTCACTTTTGATTGTAGATCTTTTTGAACTTGACTGAGTTTGGTTTTTAAATCTTGTATTTCCTCCAGTCTTTTCAAAAAATCTACATAGATGTGTTCAAACATTTTCTGTTTTTCTGCATCACTATAGTAAAATTTAAAATGATTTACATTGTAAGCAGATCCTCTGTCCCAGTCTGGATGAACACATGCCTTTTCTGCAAATTTGACATCTTTGTCAAACTAGCTCTCTGTGATAGCCATTAAGCACATATCTTCATCATCCTCAGATGATGAAGATTCTTCATCTATCCATTGTTCAACAACCAAAGCTTTCTCTAGTTTCTTTGGTTGTTGTTTCTCTCCAATTTTCTTGGAGTTGAAGTACTTTCTCTTGTACTTCTTGGCCTTTTCTTCTCACTTATCAGAACTTGAAGATTCTGCAATCTTCACTCTGCAGTCAGAAGAAATATGACCAACTTGCCCACATTTATAGCAAGTAGCTTTCTTAGGATCAAAAGTTGGCCTTCCTTTTGAACCCTTGAATCTTGCTTTTTCTAACCTTTGGGCTAGCAATGCCATTTCAGCTTCTAGAGACTCAGTTTCATCATCTGATTCTGAGTCTGTAAGAGTAAGATGGTAATCTGCTCTAGAGAAAAGTTCTCTATTTTTCCTTGTTGTTGCAACAAGGGCAGCAGATGGATCTTTTGCAATCCGTTTGGCATTTAGATCCTTTCTGGCTTTGGTTTCTTCAAAATTTAGTAGAAGTCCAAACAAGCCAGAGAGATCATATGTCTCCAATTTTTCACTTACAATTAATGAAGTGATAACTTCAGAAAAAGTGTTTGGAATGACATCAACAAATTTTGCACAGATTTCAAACTGTCCCTTGATGATATTATACCTTTCAAGATCATTGATTAAGATCTGAAATCTGGTATGAATATCAGTTAATGACTCATTTTGGCCAGCAGAGAAGTTCTCATAATTTCTTATGAGATTCTTCTTCTTTTGGAATTGTACTAAACTTACACCATCATATTGGTCAGTTAGCATATCCCATATGGCTTTAGCAGTTTTGCAGCCAGATATCTTAGCAAAGATAGGCTCAGTAACTGCATTGCCCAGTATGGATTTGGCCTTAAAGTCTAAAGCATATAGTTGCCTGTCTATATCAGTCCAGGTACTTTTGGCAGCCTCAACAAATTTTTCAGGTGTCAAAATAATACCATTTGCATCTAAAGTTGCAGGAACTATTCTGTCAGGAATAATGGGTCCTTCCTGAATGACTCTAAGCATTTCATCATGAATGATAGCAAGAAACCATTCAGCTTTCAATTTTCAGTGGGTAAAATTTACACCATTGAAGATTAGAATTCCCTTCCTAGCCATAGCAATAGAAGAAGTCATTTTTCAAGGAAGAAAATGTAGAGAAAATGGGTTTAGATGATTGTTTGATAAACTGGGTTCCTTTGATCGTTAAAGATTAAATCTTTATTTGCTCTGATACCAGTTGTTGGGTCACAAGGTTTCCAAAACTTAGATACAGATTAAATAACAGTTATCTTAACGTGTTAGTTTATATCCAAGTTTTATATCAAACAAGTTTAAATTAATCTAGGCGGAAAACAAGATTAATTTTGACACAGAGTTTATTATGAATCAAAGTATTATTCACAATAAAGTGTTTGTCTCACGCAGATGACAAAGTATTCAAACCCACACAGATGGTTTGAATACGATCCAAGTATTAGTATATTAAGATACAATTATCACTACAAACTTTAACAGTTAGTGTGGTAATGCTTTGAGCCTAAGCTTAAAGGTCTTGTATACTATTTTTCTTTGAGAGCTTGGATTACTTGGATACTTGGATACATAGCAGTGCTTTTTGAACTGCTATTTATAGAGTTTGGTGTAACTCTATATTATCCAGCTTACATAATTGTCCAAGGGATAACAGATGCATCTTGGGCAACTTTGCACGCCACCCTTTTTGCTTTTCTTGGAAACAGAAAAAGCACAAAGGTAAAAGGTTTCTTTGCTGAGAAGAAAACCTTTGTTCGATGTTTGACCTTTCTCAAACATCTTATGAGTTGTATCTAGCCTAAGGAAAGAAGAATATCTTCTGTACATTTGTACTTTCATTCTTCAATCTGTGCTCTTCAATCTGTGCTCATCAGTCTGTGATCTTCAGTCTGTGAACTTCAGTCTGTGAAGCCTTCTGTATTCAATCTTCATTCTTCAGATGATGAATTCATAAGTCTTCAGGAAGAGCATGGCTTTCAGTTTGTGAGATTCTTCAGTCTGTGCAGCACAGACTCAGAAACAATTCTTCAGTCTGTGTAGCACAAACTCAGAAACACAGACTCAGGAATTTCACTAAGTTTCCTGAATACAACTAAGTTAGATTTTGACTCCTCAGATTTATAATGTAGGTTTGATCATTGTTTTTCCCAACACAAAATCTTTTAGGGAAGCAACTTCTGTTGATCAAGATGGATATCCTCTTTATAGAAGGCGTGACAATGGTGTTCATATCTACAAATGCGATTCTAAAATGGACAATCGTCATGTTGTACCTTACAGTAAGTTCCTACTCAAGAGGTATCAGGTACACATAAATGTAGAATGGTGTAATCAGTCAGGTGCAGTTAAATATTTGTTTAAATATATAAATAAGGGACCTGATAGAATTACTACTGGTGTCTATACTTCCAATATAGACAGTAATGGTGAAGCTCAGGAAAAGAATATAGATGAGATTAAAGACTACTACGATTGTAGATATATTTCTGCATGTGAAGCTTCATGGAGAATTTACAGATATGAACTTCATTATCGTACACTGGCAGTTGAAAGATTATCTTTCCATCTTCCTGAAGAACAATCGGTTGTATACGGTGATTATGATGACCTTGAGGATGTTTTAGATAAGCCATCAGTAGCTGTCTCCATGTTTACAAGTTGGATGGAAAGAAACCGTACGGACTCCGAAGCTCGCAAATTGACATATTTGGAATTTCCTAATCATTATGTATGGGAACCCAGTAAACGAAGACGGTATCCAAGGCTACAACGACCAAAAATTGGAAGAATATATCACGTTCCTCCATCTCGTGGAGAAGCTTATTATCTACGGATGTTGCTTAACAAAGTTAAAGGTCCAAAGTCATTTGAAGACATTCGAACAGTTAGAGGTCAATTATGTCCAACATTTAAGGATGCTTGTTTTGAACTAGGAATGTTAGATGATGACAAAGAGTATATTGAAGCTATTCAAGATGCGAGTAACTGGGCTTCTAGTACTTATATTAGATCTCTTTTTGTCATGCTGTTTATTTCAAACACTTTGTCGAGACCAGATTTAGTTTGGAAAGATTGTCGTAAAGCTCTTGGTGATGGTATAATTCACCATCAAAGGAATAGTTTGAGGGATCCAGGTATTATTTAATTTAATATATTATCAGTATCATTGTAATGTATATATATATTTATACATATATATATACATATATATCTATATATATATATGTTGTTATCATCGTTGCTTAAGCTTACTAATTAATGTATTTTGTTTTAGGTTTTGGCATGGACAATGATGATTTAGATAATCATACTTTGTATGAAATTGAGAAGCTTCTTCGTAATAGTGGTAGTAACTTGTCATGTTTTCCTGGAATGCCTGCTCCATCCACTGACTTTCTTTTTTCAGATGGAAACAGAACATTCTCAAATGTTTGAAAGCAGAACATTCTCAAATGTTTGATTCTTTGACCTCTGAACAAAAGGCTATTTATGAACGAATAATGTCTGCTGTAAAGACCGGCGATGGAGGTGTACTTTTTGTTTATGGCTATGGTGGTACAGGGAAGACATTTCTTTGGAAAACTTTATCAACGGCTGTTCGTTCAAAAGGAAAAATTATCTTAAATGTTGCTTCCAGTGGAATTGCATCTTTACTACTAAGTGGAGGTAGAACTGCGCATTCTCGATTTATAATTCCCATAAATGTTACTGAAGATTCCATTTGTTCGATACATCAAGACAGTCCACTAGCAGAACTTTTAAGAAAGACTACGTTGATAATTTGGGATGAAGCTCCTATGATCGACAAACATTGTTTTGAAGCACTTGACCATACTCTACGTGATATTTTGCGCATAGTGAGACCCGACAACGAGGATAGAGTTTTTGGAGGTAAGGTTGTTGTATTTGGGGGTGATTTTCGTCAAATTCTTCCTGTAATTCCGAAAGGAAGTAGGCAGGATATAGTCAATGCATCGTTGAATTCGTCTTACCTTTGGGATCATGTTGAAGTTCTTCGATTGACTGTGAACATGAGACTATTGACCAGTTCAAATGTTGATTATATTGATGACATGAGAGAATTTGCTGATTGGATTTTACAAGTTGGTAATGGTTTACTTGGAGGTCCTAATGACGGTGAAGCTGATATATCAATCCCCGGAGAATTTTTGATTACTGAAGGTGATGATCCTTTGCTTTCTATAATACATTCTACATATCCTGATGTTGTTCAAAATCTTTATGATTGTGCGTACCTTCAAGATAGAGCTATTCTTGCTCCCACACATGAGCAGGTTGATAAAATAAATGAACGCCTCCTTGAAATAGTACCTGGAGATGAGGTTGTGTATCTTAGTTTTGATAGTATATGTGAGTCTGATAGAACTGAAGAAAATGAAAATGGTTTAGCATCAGGTCTTTTGACGATTCAAAATAAGCATTCTTTCGCATTGCGGGAGAACAATGGGCCTGGTCTAGTTCCAGTTCATACTCCCCCTGCGCTATTTCACAGAAGGATTTCAGAGTTTTAAGTAGAATAGAAAGAGATTAGTTGACAACAGTCAAAAGATGGGCGCCTAATTCCAATACAATAGGGGTCTATCTGTGCAAGTCAGCTGAACACCGTCATTGATGAGTGGGTAGGTGCGTGATGATTTTATTGAAAAAGATAGAAGTCGCGGTATTTATTTCACCCAAGATTGGGTCTCTCTACCAGGTGTTCTGCCGGTAGCTTCAGGTGGTATTCACGTTTGGCATATGCCTGCTTTGACCGAGATCTAGAATTTCTGAACACACTAAAATTTTCTGGTGTTCCCAACCATATGCTCAAGTTAAAAGTTTGTGTGCCAATAATTCAACTTCGTAATATAGATCAGCCTAATGGATTGTGTAATTGGACTCGATTGATTGTAACCAAACTTGATAAATCTTTGATTGCCGCCCGTGTTATAACAGGTAACAATATTGGGTTTGAGACTTTAATTCCACGTATGAAGCTTCAACCGTCTGATAAAACTCTTCCATTCAAGATAACACGACGACAGTTTCCAATTTCCGTTTGTTTTGCAATGACTATTAACAAGAGTCAAGGTCAATCATTATCTCAAGTTGGTTTGTTTTTACCCCGTCCAGTATTTACTCATGGACAGCTGTACGTTGCTTTTTCAAGAGTCAAGAGAAGACAAGCATTAAAAGTGCTTATATGCGATAATGACATGAATCTTTCTAATACCACCAAAAATGTTGTTTACAAAGAAGTTCTTTGTAATTTGTAAGCATTTAGTTTTTTTTAAATAAGTAGCCTTTTAATGACATTTAAAATTTGGTTTAAGTGTTTGCTTTCAATTCTCGATTGAATATTGTTTAAATATGTCGTATTACTTTACTAAACATATTATAAAAATCATTGTATCCACTTTTATATTATTATTGCTGTACCATTTATCTGGGCTTCACATCGATAAATTAAGATATCAATTTTAAGTAAATTAAACAATTTATTTGGGCTTCACATCTATAGATTAATATATCAACTTTCATTATATTAATTTGTTTTGCCCATTTAGTTTTACGTTCAATTTGAATTAAATTTGTTAATATTTTGCTCCACCAATTATCAGAGATTCTCTCACTTCTATTATAATTTAATTTCTTTTTTATTATTTAAATTAAGTATTCATCAACTTTAACTTGTTTTTATTACAACCTCCTAATTTATTCATTTTAATCATTCAATTTATCCTTCAATTAGTTAAAATTTACTAAAAAACCCCTACAAAACCTTCTATATAAGTGTTTGTGTTTTATCACAGATCTTCAAACTTTAAATCCTAATAAACTTTCTTCAAACCAAAAAACATAAATGGAACATGGGGGCTCTTCTAACTCTATTCACAGTACCCTTACTGATGACAAAAATTCCATTTTGATGCATACCATGAGTCTTTTGGTACGTCACAGAAACAAAGAACTACAAATCAAAGAAAACATCGATGCAATTGAACGATCTATTATTGAAGGCTCACATGACAAGGCAATACGGAATCAGGTTCTCTCTAATTTTCGCGGAAAATCTGTTTTGTTGTCAAGGATTTTCTTAGCTGAAGATTATCATCGTGACGCTCTACACTCTGTGAAGATAGACAGCGTTACACATGTTCTAGACATGGGTATTGCAAGGAAGAATTATAGTATTGATAAGTTGTCCGCACTTTGAAGTATTATTGTTGTATCTCCATCTACCGTTTTTCTTATTTCGAACTGTTTTTCTCAGCTTATGTTATTCATGTCTTCTTTTGTTGTTGTTGTTGTGGTTTCACGTTATTATCTAACTATTAATGTATCCTAAAATTTCTATCAAATGAATCCGTAATTTCCGTGTTTTAGTTCCTTTGTATATCTTTATTTGTATGTTGTTTTGTTTACTCACATAATTGATTAATTTTGTTTAGTACTCAAATATTTTGTTATACGTCAGGTAAATGTTATGTTAAAGTGAAGCATTTATTTGCAACGAATTAACAAAGACCCGTTTTTATCTTTACATATAAATATTTAATTAATTAATTTAATTAATTTTTTCAATATCATTTTTAATACATATGCATGGAATATTTTCAATTAAATATTTTAAACAAATGTATAATTTGTAGCAATCAAGATCTTTCACATTTGAATTTTTATCGGTTTACTTTCGGATTTTAGATTAAATTATTTAAATATTTTAGCTATAACTTATTAATGATATAAAGTTGATTGATTTAAATATTTTTTATATATGTTGCATAAAAGTTTTATTAAAAATTTAATTTTTCACTACAACAAAGGTATTACGTAGTGAACATTATATAAGTATTTTCAATTTGAATATTTTAAATTAGTAATGGTACACAGGTGACACATTTTAAGAACGTTATAATACAAAAATCTATATATTTTTAGTTCGAATCTATATGTCCACAACTATTTTTTTGACACAAGAAGTATATTTTTCAAATTATATTACACTGATTTTCTTAACTTTTTAAAATTTGTTATTTTATTATTATGATATAGAATTTTTTAGCTATTATGTTACTATGGAAACTAATTTCATGTATATCCTTTAGTTATATTATACCATGTGCAATAACCTTTTTCTTTAAATTGTTATTTTGATACAATTAATCGGTTTAAACTTATTCACTTTAAAAGAACAAGTTATATTTTTACATTAATAAAAATTAAACTAATAATCACTTCATGCATGCAAAATAAATGGCTCATCGATTTCCCAATCCATGTACACTCTATTATGATTCAGACCTAATTATGACTATTATTATCCTACTCTATTTACCATCCAAAACTGTTTACGTCTCGTGTAGTATAACAAAATCAATTATTATCATAGATTTATCATTATTAGATTTTTAGTAACATTAACAGTTAGATTTACCACTATTGCATGCGTAATTATTATTTGAGTGTATATCAAACGTTACAAGCATGCTATATATATTTCCACTATTTGTTAAAAATCAATCATTCAGTTATTCAATTTTATTTTTCTTCCAAAAAATGTCATTAACACCAGATTTTCGGAACTTATTTCTAAGGTTGAATATGAGTTCTCTAATGAGATGTTACGAAAGATTCAAGTTGATGATATTAAGAATTGTTTTCTCAGTCATTTTAAAGAAACTAAGTTGCTCATTTTAGAACTTCTCAAACTACCACCTTCTGATATTCGAAACTTTGCTGTTAATTGTCTCCATGACGTTCTCATGTTGGAGGATATGTACTGCTTCAATATATCAGATTTGTCCATGTCCTTCGAAGCCAGCAAAAAAAAAAGAAGAGTTTCTTCACCTATCTTCTTCCTCATACTTAAATTCAATCCTACCTTTTATACGTATCTTATGTTTTAGTATTCCAGATCTTTTTTAGAATTTCTTAGTATCTTAGCTATCCTTTTATGTAAACTTTTAATTTCATGTTATCGTCTATGAAATGAATGTTTCCGTTTTTTAGTAGTATGTATACTACGTATTACTTAAATTGAAAACATTCTTAATCCTATTCTATTATTGTCATTCTGTTAAAATCGTATTATTATTATTTAACATTTAATATTTTACATTTTATAGATATATAAGATTAAAGTGGAAATATATTGTATCAAATTATTATTTTATATTGTATGAAGAGTTCTTATCCTGATTTATCTGAATTAATACTTCGAACTTTATTATGTTATTGCATTTTTTACCATATTAATATCAAAACAATCCACACATTGGGCTTCTATTGTCGTTCTTGTTGGGTCACAAGGTTCCCAAAACTTAGATACAGATTAAATAACAGTTATCTTAACGTGTTAGTTTATATCCAAGTTTATATCAAACAAGTTTAAATTAATCTAGGGGGAAAACAAGATTAATTTTGAAACAGAGTTTATTATGAATCAAAGTATTATTCACAATAAAGTGTTTGTCTCACAAAGATGACAAAGTATTCAAACCCACACAGATGGTTTGAATACGATCCAAGTAGTATACAAAGATACAGTTATCACTACAAACTTCACAGTAAGTGTGGTAATGCTTTAGCCTAAGCTCAAAGGTCTAGTATACTAATTCTCTTGAATTTCTTGGATAATAACAGTGCTTTTTGAACTGCTATTTATAGAGTTGGATGTAACTCTATATTATCCAGCTTACATAGTTGTCCAAGGGATAACAGATGCATCTTGGGCAACTTTGCACGCCTTTCTCTTTGCTTTTCTTGGAAATAGAAAAAGCAAAAGGTAAAAGGTTTCTTGGCTGAGAAGAAAACCTTTATTTGATGTTTGACCTTTCTCAAACATCTTATCAGTTGTATCTAGCCTAAGGACAGAAGAATATCTTCTGTACACTTGTACTTTCATTCTTCAATCTGTGCTCTTCAGTCTGTGCTCTCAGTCTGTGATCTTCAATCTGTGATCATCAGTCTGTGATCTTCAGTCTGTGAAGTCTTTTGTCTTCAATCTTCATTCTTCAGATGATGAATTCATAAGTCTTCAGGAAGAGCAAGGCTTTCAGTCTGTGAGATTCTTCAGTCTGTGCAGCACAAACTCAGAAGCATTTCTTCAGTCTGTGCAGCACAGACTCAGAAACACAGACTCAAGAATTCACTAAGTTTTTCCTGAATACAACTGAGATAGATTTTGACTCTTCAGATTTATAGCTTAGGTTTGATCATTGTTTTTCCCAACAATCTCCCCCTATCTGATGATGTCAAAATCTATTTACAAAAGATAATGGAGAAATAATAAATACTAAAGTACAACATAACTTATGAAACTTAGACTTATATATATAAAGTCAAAGTCATAGTTAGTATACAGAAATATTACAATTATTACATAAGATTTGTAGATAACATAAGTATAACAATCTTCAGTCCTTTCTCCGAGCCTTGATCTCTTTCATCTTTTCCACTTTCCTCTTCAACAGTTCTTCCATTTCCTTATCAGATTTTTCTTCAAATTCTTGATACTCTAGGATGATCTTCTTGCAGATATCTTCAAGTTCAGTCATCATCCTGAGTTGGGAAAGGTTGTTGAATAACCAGCTGATCAGTCTTCTTCTGAATGGTCTGGCTTGAGAATGTTTGCATTCCTTCAGCAGGGCAATACAGTGTAGCAGAGACTCTCTATATAGTCTATTTTGATCTTGGAAGCACTCTATCCCATTGATATCTCTATAGCACAGACCTTCAATGCTGTCAGTTTGTACATAAGATCTATCTATGAAAACAATACCTTTGGGTAGAGGATGCTCCCTTCTCTACTCATTCTCTGTGGATAACCCAGCTGACTTCTTCTTTATTACCAAGTTGTTTGCTATGCAGAACAACTTGTATTCTTCTTCTGAGATAAGCCCCAGACTGAGAACTAGCTCAATCAGGTAAGATAGCTCATCCAGAACTTCTTTCTTTAATTCTTTGTCAGCTGCACTTTTCAAATGATTAGCAATGGATTGCCATTCTTTAAGCCCTAGAGTGTACAGTTCATCCACCCATACCATCTTCTTGCTCTTGGTCAAAGTCAGCTCCAGTTTTAATTTCTGTCCAATCTTGTTCAGATGACATTCTCTAATCTTCTGCTTGAGCTTTGACTTTTGGAAAGTGGCTTGTAGCTTTGGTTTCAGGCTCTCTATCTTCTGTAACCTTGTTAACAGCTCCTCATCTTCTTTGATTTGTTGCTCAACTTGACTCCTTCTGATTTGGGTCAGTAAACAGCTTTCTTCTTGTAGTTCTTGAGTGAGCATGTCAACAAATCTTGCTTCCTTCAGCTTCTGCTCTTCAAGAGTTAATACATCTAAGTATTCGGTTAAGGTCATACCTTGAGCAGTAGCTTCTTGTTGCAAGAGTTCGTCCTGTAGATCTTTCAGTTCAGGACTTCTTGTTCCAGCAGCATGATCATCCACCATCTTCTTGATCTTGCTTAATCTTTCCTGCTTGGATAAGGCAATCTCCTTGCCCTTACCCTTATCCATTACTTCTTCCATGGTAGAGCTTGACCCAGGATAAGTGCTTATCAGATGAGCACTTCTCCATTGCATTCTGTCTTCAATCTCACTTCTACCTGGAGGCAGTGTTCTGGTTGATGTGGTTGGTCTAGCAGGATAGGCTTCAGCTTGAATGGCTTCAGCACTGATAATTAGAACATCAGTGCTTGCTGCTGGTTGCTCTGAGCTCTGAGTCTGTGATTGATGCTGTGTCTCAGTTTGTGCAGGTTCAGAAGGCACAGACTGAGACTCTCCAGTCTTGACTTTTGAGGCTCCTTCACCTACACCTCCAAAAGTAGCATCATCTTCATCATCATCTGATCTTTCGCAAACTTCAGACTCAGAACTGCAGTCAGGATTGATGGCATCATCATCATCACCGTCATTGTCCTGTTCTTCTGCCAGCTTTAAGAACTGGTCCCAGGTTTTGATCCCCTTCATTTTTGGTTGGGAATCAAAGATATCCCTTTCAGGAATCCTCCTGGCCATTCTTTTCATTTTCCTGGCTTTCTTGATTAACAGAGGTTGAACATCTTCTTCTTCTTCTTCCCTTGGTCTTTTCAACTCCAGCTGACCTTGGGTTGAGATAGTTGCAATTGGGTCTATGTGTAAAATGGATGACTCCCCCTGAGTCTGTGCAACCATATCAGCATGTTCACCTAACTGCAATCTCTCTTGCTCCCCCTCAGTCTGTGCACACATATCTTCAGTCTGTGGCACAGACTGAGCTTCAGTCTGAGACTTCACCCTAGCACCTTCGGGTCCATCATCTCCATCATCTCCCTCACTTCTATCTCCCCCTAAATCTAAGGATTTATTATTTAAATCTTTATCTTTTGAGGTTTTAGCTTCTGCAGACCCATACTTCATCTTCTCCCCCTTTTTGACATCATCTACTAAGTTTGAGAGGGTGGTCTGCATTTCATCTAACCTATTGGATACCTTTTCCTCCAGCATATCCACTTTATCCACCATAGTAGAGACTAGATGCTTCATCTTCTCTAGCTCTTTCTTATTATTATTGAACTCAGTCTGTACCCATTCAAACAACTTGTTGATGGCAGAAAGCACATCATTAAGTGTACTAGAAGACACAGACTGGGTCTGGTTGGAAGGGTTAGAATTGGGTGATGGTATGTGTTCCTCACTTGACTCATGTTGAGACTGAGCAAGATCACTGGAATCTTTTGGGGTTGCACTTTTTGCCTCACTCTGTGTCCTGTGCATGGAAAAGCGATCATAGGCATTGAGTGGTGTAGTTGTTCCCTCAGATCTAATCCGGTGATAGGATAGGATATCACTGGGAAATGATTGTGTTGCACCTGTTGCCTCAAACAGATCCTGGTGTAATGGAACAGTATCACTGGCAACTGATGTTGAAGTTTGTATACCCTCAATAACCATCTGGTGATAAGATGGTAGATCATGGAGCAAAGAAGTTGAGATCTGTACCTCAGTCTGTGACATGACTGGGGCATTGGCAATCTGTGCAGAGGGGTGTAAGAAAAGACTCACTGGAATGTGAACTAGTACAGGACTAGTGGTCAGTATGGGTTCAGCCATTGTGAGTGGGGTAAAGAGGGGGGTGGTAGTGCTCAGGATTGGAGCATCTTCTTCAATGCATACTACAGGGGTCAGTGTAGTAGCAGTAATGTGGGTATCCAAGCTGACTAAACTAGGTGTAGGTTGGGTCAGTTGGGTAGTCATTGGCACCACAGACTCTAGCAGAGCTGCAGTGGAATGGACTACAGCACTGGAAGGCGTTCTATTGACATCCAATTCCATGGATGATGATTCCACTTGTGCTATACTTTTTGGGGTTGAGTCTGGTGATTCCTCCAGAGTGAGTGGTGACTCATCTGGGTTGGTTTGTTTGTGACTCTTTTTTGTGGGTGAGGATGGGCTAGGATAAGAAGGTTGATCTTTATCCATGTCCTCAGATGAAGAAGAAGTACTACCTGCATCTTCTGTTGAAGATGGAACAGACTCAGGAATGTTTGAGTCTCACTTCAAGTGCACAGACTGAGTTGAGTTTGTATCCCCGGAGTCTGTGTGCTCTGCTTCAGCCACACGATCTTCAACAGCCTGGGTCTCAGTACCCTCACTATCACCTGAACTATCACCCTCCATAGATGCAGAAGCAACATATGGGTGATCAATCCATTGCTGCATAGCAGCAGTGATAGGTGCTCCAGAAAGTGGAACCGGATGGTTGAACACTTTATATGTGAGCACAGGTACAGGTATATCTGCAGTTTTGTTATTAAAGGACATATACACAGACCCAGTTAATCTGGATTGGATGCACAGGGAGAGTAACCTTATAAAAGGTACATTAAAAATTCTCTGTGACTCATTCACTAGTTTTAAAATTTCTTTAAAATACAACTCTGCAAAGTTGATGTTTAAACCTGTGATGAATGAGCTCAACAGTTGAGTTTCAAACTCATTTAACTCCCCTGTACTACCAGATTTTCCTCCTAGACTTCTAATGATGTCAGAGATTAAAAATTTCCATCTGGGGGTGAATCCTGACATCAAGATGGTGCCTTTTTCTTTGGTATATCCAACCAAAGTAAGAGAAGCCCTTGCTGCTTCTTTGGTTGGAATGGGTTCAAAATTATTTCCCAAAGGCAAGTCTAAGACATTCCTAATTAGCTCCTGATCAATGGTAACTGCCCGTTTACCATGATCAATAGTACCAGTAATTGCAGTATTGGTACTGTTTGAGGAACAAGTATACCACCATTCCATTAAAAAATGTGGGTATATTTGAGGGACTGAGTTAAAGAATGCTCCCCTTAATGGATGAGTAGACATAAAAGCAGTTAGTTCCTCAAACCCTTTATTCTTTTTAGAGTCGGGAATGGAAATGGTAGCAACTTGATTATTAATACAGAGTTTTACCTGTTTACCTTGTTTAAAAGGTTTAGCCGCAGCGATGTTGGCAGGTGCCGTGTAAACCCATTGATCAGCCATTTTGAATGAAGAAATTTTAGAAATTGATTTTGAAAATGGTTGAGCAGAAAGGGGAAAACGGAAATGGGTATTTGAAGAAATTAAATTTCCGTTAAATGGGACCCACTTGACGGTTTATCCCTTTCTCTGCAACAGTAACGCTTAAGCACGTGCACTTTTTGTATTGAGCAGATAAATAGACAACAAGCGCCAAAACTTTTAATGATTATTACCATAAAAATGGTTTTAGCATTAAATGCAGAGATATTGTTGTTTATTTATTTTTATTAAAGAAAATAAAAATAAAAAATAAAAGAAGGTTGTGCCGGCAGTGGTAACAGATTGATATAGCTAACAGTACTAACTTGTGAAAGCAGTACTAAAATTAACTAACAGTAGTAACTTGCGAAGGCAGTACTAAAGTTAACTAACAGTGGTAACTTGCCAAAGCAGTACTAAAATCAACTAACAGTGGTAACTGCGAAAGCAGTACTAACATCAACTAACAGTGGTAACTTGCGAAAGCAGTACTAAAGTTAACTAACAGTGGTAACTGGTGTGAGCAGTACTAAAGTTAACTAACAGTAGTAACTTGCTACATTAACAGTGTTAATTGTACCAATCTTTACCAGCAGTGCTAAAATACGAATTCATGGGGGCAGTGTTAAAAAGTCTTATCAGTATTAACCAGCAGTACTAAAAGTAACTAGTAGTATTAATACTAATAGTACTAAAATACTAACCTTATGAATTAATAAAGCACAAAAATAGAGGGTCTAGTCTGAATGAATATGGTCAGTCTGTGTAGCTAATCTGGAAGAAGTCACTCAGACTGAAACATATAATCAGTCAGACTGAGAGAAAATAACATAAGGTATAAAATCTTTTTGGTATTTTCTTAGAAAGTATGTACAAAAACATCTCTTTGTCTGTGCTTTTTGATTGTATGTAGCTGAGAATACAGTTATACAGATTGAAAAGCAGACACAGACTGAGAATTGAATCATACAGATTCAAGGTTTTACCAGGGGTTGAGCGTTCCTAGTTGACCAAGCAGATACAAAAATCTATCTTCATTTAAAGGTTTAGTAAAGATATCTGCTAATTGGTCATTTGTGGGCACATATTTGAGAATCACTTTACCTTTCTCAGCACAATCTCTGATAAAGTGATGTCTGATCTCAATATGCTTTGTCCTGGAGTGAAACACAGGATTCTCAGTGATGGCAGTGACACTTTGGTTATCACACATGATTGGGGTTTTTGTAAACACCAAATCATAGTCAGCTAGTTGATGTTGCATCCATAGCAATTGAGCACAGCAACTACCAGCAGCCACATATTCTGCTTCTGCAGTGGATGTAGCAACAGAATTTTGTTTCTTGCTTGACCAACTGACTAGTTTGCCACCTAGCAGTTGACATCCACCAGAAGTGCTTTTTCTGTCTAATTTACAACCTGCATAATCTGCATCTGTATATCCAATTAGATCAAAACTAGAGTCTTTGGGATACCAAAGACCCAGGTTAGGAGTACCTTTTAGGTACCTAAAAATCCTTTTTACAGCTTTTAGATGCGATTCTTTAGGTTCAGATTGATATCTAGCACACAAACAT
Source organism: Gnaphalium uliginosum (assembly GCA_963930675.1). Taxonomy (NCBI): domain Eukaryota; kingdom Viridiplantae; phylum Streptophyta; class Magnoliopsida; order Asterales; family Asteraceae; genus Gnaphalium; species Gnaphalium uliginosum. Next base: position 33,550,210 of record OZ005680.1, on the reverse strand, counting down.
GTTGAGAACATGATATCTGGTCTACTTGCAGTGAGGTATAGTAGAGATCCTATCATACCTCTATAAGTGGTTTGACAGACTGACTTGCCAGACTGATCTTTATCCAACTTATCTGCAGTGCTCATTGGTGTTTTCATAATTGAACAGTCCTTTAAAGAATATTTAGTAAGTAGGTCATTGACATATTTACCTTGGTTGATGAAGATACCATCAGGTTTCTGATGTACTTGTAGACCAAGAAAGTATGTTAATTCACCCATCATACTCATTTGATACTGTTTTGACATTAAGTTTGAAAACCATTTACACAATTTTTCATCAGTAGACACAAATATAATATCATCAACATAAATTTGGACTAGTATGACATCTGCCTTGTTCCTTTTGAAGAACAAAGTTTTATCAATTGATCCTCTAGTAAAGTCATTACTAAGAAGATAGGATGATAAGGTGTCATACCAAGCTCTTGGAGCTTGTTTTAGCCCATATAGTGCTTTCTGCAATTTATAGACATGATTTGGAAAAGTGGAACTTACAAAACCTGGAGGTTGTTTCACATAGACTTCCTCCTGTAAGTTGCCATTCAGAAATGCACTCTTGACATCCATTTGATAGACTTTGAAGTCCTTGAATGCAGCATATGCCAAGAATAACCGTATTGCTTCAATTCTGGCTACAGGGGCAAAGGTTTCATCATAATCAATGCCTTCTTCCTGCTTGTAGCCTTGAGCAACTAGCCTTGCTTTGTTCCTTATTATCACTCCATCCTTGTCCATCTTGTTTCTATAAACCCATTTAGTTCCAATAATGGTTTTCCCTTTTGGAGCAGGAACTAGGGTCCAAACATTGTTTCTGTCAAATTCTGTTAACTCTTCCTGCATTGCTTCAACCCAATCATCATCTTTCAATGCTTCTTCAGCTTTCTTTGGTTCAATGATTGACAGGAAGTTTGTGTAGAAACAGAAATTTGCAGTAGGTGAGCTTGACACTTTAGCTCTTGTTTGTACACCAGAAACATAATCTCCAATTATTTCTGTAATTGGATGATACTTGTGTTCTTTGACTCCTAGAAATGATTCACCATTTGATGGTAAATCATTCTCATTTGGTGGAAGAATAGCAGGACTGAGTTCTGCATCATCTTCTACAGAGGACAAGTCTGAGTCTGTAGAGTTCACAGACTGAAAACTACCAGACTGAACACATGTATTAGAAGAATTTGAATCTCTGGACACAGATTCATCTTCTGTTGATGAAGGTACTGTCATTGAATGAGCAGGTTGAGCATCTTCATTATCACTTTCAGAGTCCTGTTGTCGGTTAGCAACAACTGGGATTTGAGATTCAGATCCCACAACAGATAAATCTTCCAATAAATGAACATCAGACTGAGAAACATGTTCATCATTAGCAGAGGAAGCATCAAAGGTGACATTGATGGTTTCTTCAATTTTGTTCCTTCTGTTGTTGTAGACTCTGTAGGCCTTTGAAATAGATGAATAGCCAACAAAAATTTCTTCATCAGACTTAGGTTCCATCTTTGCTAATTGATCTCTTTGATTGAGAATGTAGCATTTACTTCCAAAGGTCTGGAAGTAATGGATGGTTGGAACCTTCTTGTGATACAGCTCATATGCAGTTTTGCCATGCCTTTTGACCAAAATAGATCTATTTTGGGTATAACAGGAAGTGTTAACTGCTTCTGCCCAAAAATAAATCTTCATTTGACCATGGCATAACATGGTTCTTGCAGCTTCTATGAGTGTACGATTTCTTCTCTCAGCAACACCATTTTGTTGAGGAGTTCTGACAGAGGCAAAGTTTTGAATAATGCCTTTGTCAGTACAAAATTCAATGAGAGTAGAATTCTTAAATTCTGTACCATGGTCACTCCTGAGTTGCTTGACAGGTGCATCTTTCTGCAATTCTTCCCTCTTGATTAGATTAATAATCTCTTCAGGAGCATCACTTTTAGCCTTAAGAAAGATAACCCAAGTATACCTTGTGTATTCATCCACAATCACAAGTGTATACTTCTTTCCACCCAAACTGCCAACGCTAATGGGTCCAAATAGATCCATATGGAGCATATGCAGTGGTTGATCAATTGTAGCTAACAATTTGGATGGAAAATGGTTCTTGGTCTGTTTCCCTAGTGTACATGTAGGACAAAGTTTGTCTTTTGCAAATGTAACATCAGGCAGACCTCTAACCAATTTCTTCTTTGACAGGAGGTTAATATTTTTGAAGTTCAGGTGGGATAACCTCCTATGCCATAGCCAGCTTAGTTCTGGCACAGACTGAGTATAGAGACAAGTCTCTACATTATTGTCTGCAGAAGAAAGATCCAAGAGATAGATATCTCTTTCTCTTTTGGCAACTAATATAGGTTTGCCTTTGGAATTATAGATAACAGCAGCCTTCTTTCTGATTCTGATTTCACCATCATCATCACAAATCTGGCTTGCACTAAGCAGGTTATGCTTTAATCCCTCAACATAGGCCACCTTTGTTATTCTGATGTTGCCAGCCTTCACCACACCATAACCTTTTATCTTGGCAACAGAGTTGTCACAATATTTGACAGAAGGTCCTTCTTCTTCTACAAACTCTGACAGATTCTTCAAGGAACCTGTCATGTGTCTTGAGCATCCACTGTCTAGGTACCATTTGCTGTTAACCTGCACAAGACAAACAAAATCGATTAGTTACTTTTGGGAACCCATCTTTTGATGGGTTCTTTAGAGTTGGTTGGAGTCAGTTCTTTAGCAGTTTTGGTGCTAAGTCTGTGAAGTTGACTTTTAACCTCTCTATTTTTGATTTTGTTGTTTATAGATGACATTTGTTTGATCAAAGCAGCCTTTGGCTATTTAAGAATGGACTTTGTGCATTTAATACCTTCATGTCCCAGATTTCCACAGTTGTAACATTTTCTGTTCAACATAATGGTCCTTTTGGATTTTAGGTTATTATTTGCACTAGATCCTCTGTTAAACTCTTGTTTTGACTCAACAAATGTTTTAAAATCTGTGGTTAACTTCATTAAGTTTTCACTAAGCAGCTTAATGGTCTCAGTCTGGTTGTTAAGATTTGACTTTTGAGAGTCAGACTGAGTGTTAACACAAACAGATTTGGAGTTAAGTTTGCCAGACTGAAAATTTATTTTTCCAGACTGACAGTTAGATCTCATAGACTGAGATCTTTTTAACTCCTTTGTTACTGGTTTTATGCCTTTAGATTTATCATTTGGCATATTATTGTCTGGACCAGTTACAGACTGAGATGTGGAAGGTTCAAACACATTGTAACCTTTCTGTTTATTCTTGATTCCTTTTACCTCTTTTAGTCTTTTTAAAGATGGTACTGTGGGAATATTAACTTTGCCTTTTATAAATCTTTTCTTTTCAAGTTCTATAGTTTCTAAAGATTCATCAGTGATTATAAGTTCAGGCTGTTCAGATTGAGAAGTTTCACAGACTGAGATTTCTGAGTCTGTGTCTTCAGAGTCTGGCTCTGTCTCATATACTAGTTCTTTAGTAACTATTTTTGGTCTAACAAAAGCATTTGTCAATATAACTTTGTCTCCCACAGTATGACTAAAAGTATGAGGTAAAATCTCAGGTACAAATATAGTAGGTTTTGAGTTTATTTCTGAATTTATGTGACTTTTAAGATCAAACTCATCACCTATGACTGCTTGTATCTGAGCTGGAATCTGTTTGGATAAACAGTCCACATTTTTAAGTGATGAAATACACCAAGATTTACAGATCCTTTCATAATGATCAGCTTTGTGTTTATAAGCTTCTTTTTCCAGCTTGATCTTTTTGAGAAGGTCATATTGCGCATCAAGCTCAAGTTTGTACTGTTTATTTTGGTTTATTTCATTCACTTTTGATTGTAGATCTTTTTGAACTTGACTGAGTTTGGTTTTTAAATCTTGTATTTCCTCCAGTCTTTTCAAAAAATCTACATAGATGTGTTCAAACATTTTCTGTTTTTCTACATCACTATGGTAAAGTTTAAAATGATTTACATTGTAAGCAGATCCTCTGTCCCAATCTGGATGAACACAAGCCTTTTCTGCAAATTTGACATCTTTGTCAAACTGGCTCTCTGTGATAGCCATTAAGCACATATCTTCATCATCCTCAGATGATGAAGATTCTTCATCTATCCATTGTTCAACAACCAAAGCTTTCTCTAGTTTCTTTGGTTGTTGTTTCTCTCCAATTTTCTTGGAGTTGAAGTACTTTTTCTTGTACTTCTTGGCCTTTTCTTCCCACTTATCAGAACTTGAAGATTCTGCAATCTTCACTCTGCAGTCAGAAGAAATATGACCAACTTGCCCACATTTATAGCAAGTAGCTTTCTTAGGATCAAAAGTTGGCCTTCCTTTTGAACCCTTGAATCTTGCTTTTTCTAACCTTTGGGCTAGCAATGCCATTTCAGCTTCTAGAGACTCAGTTTCATCATCTGATTCTGAGTCTGTAAGAGTAAGATGGTAATCTGCTCTGGAGAAAAGTTCTCTATTTTTCCTTGTTGTTGCAACAAGGGTAGCAGATGGATCTTTTGCAATCCTTTTGGCATTTAGATCCTTTCTGGCTTTGGTTTCTTCAAAATTTAGTAGAAGTCCAAACAAGCCAGAGAGATCGTATGTCTCCAATTTTTCACTTACAATTAATGAAGTGATAACTTCAGAAAAAGTGTTTGGAATGACATCAACAAATTTTGTACAGATTTCAAACTGTCCCTTGATGATATTATACCTTTCAAGATCATTGATTAAGATCTGAAATCTGGTATGAATATCAGTTAATGACTCATTTTGGCCAGCAGAGAAGTTCTCATAATTTCTTATGAGATTCTTCTTCTTTTGGGATTGTACCAAACTTACACCATCATATTGGTCAGTTAGCATATCCCATATGGCTTTAGCAGTTTTGCAGCCAGATATCTTAGCAAAGATAGGCTCAGTAACTGCATTGCCCAGTATGGACTTGGCCTTAAAGTCTAAAGCATATAGTTGCCTGTCTAGATCAGTCCAGGTATTTTTGGCAGCCTCAACAAGTTTTTCAGGTGTCAAAATAATACCATTTGCATCTAAAGTTGCAGGAACTATTCTTCCAGGAATAATGGGTCCTTCCTGAATGACTCTAAGCATTTCATCATGAATGCTAGCAAGAAACCATTCAGCTTTCAATTTCCAGTGGGTAAAATTTACACCATTGAAGATTGGAATTCCCTTCCCAGCCATAGCAATAGAAGAAGTCATTTTTCAAGGAAGAAAATGTAGAGAAAAAAATGGGTTTAGATGATTGTTTGATAAACTGGGTTCCTTTGATCGTTAAAGATTAAATCTTTATTTGCTCTGATACCAGTTGTTGGGTCACAAGGTTCCCAAAACTTAGATACAGATTAAATAACAGTTATCTTAACGTGTTACTTTATATCCAAGTTTATATCAAACAAGTTTAAATTAATCTAGGCGGAAAACAAGATTAATTTTGACACAGAGTTTATTATGAATCAAAGTATTATTCACAATAAAGTGTTTGTCTCACAAAGATGACAAAGTATTCAAACCCACACAGATGGTTTGAATACGATCCAAGTAGTATACAAAGATACAGTTATCACTACAAACTTCACAGTAAGTGTGGTAATGCTTTAGCCTAAGCTCAAAGGTCTAGTATACTAATTCTCTTGAATTTCTTGGATAATAACAGTGCTTTTTGAACTGCTATTTATAGAGTTGGATGTAACTCTATATTATCCAGCTTACATATTTGTCCAAGGGATAACAGATGCATCTTGGGCAACTTTGCACGCCTTTCTCTTTGCTTTTCTTGGAAATAGAAAAAGCAAAAGGTAAAAGGTTTCTTTGCTGAGAAGAAAACCTTTATTTGATGTTTGACCTTTCTCAAACATCTTATCAGTTGTATCTAGCCTAAGGAGAGAAGAATATCTTCTGTACACTTGTACTTTCATTCCTTAATCTGTGCTCTTCAGTCTGTGCTCTCAGTCTGTGATTTTCAATCTGTGATCATCAGTCTGTGATCTTCAGTCTGTGAAGTCTTTTGTCTTCAATCTTCATTCTTCAGAGATGAATTCATAAGTCTTCAGGAAGAGCAAGGCTTTCAGTCTGTGAGATTCTTCAGTCTGTGCAGCACAGACTCAGAAGCATTTCTTCAGTCTGTGCAGCACAGACTCAGAAACACAGACTCAAGAATTCACTAAGTTTTTCCTGAATACAACTGAGATAGATTTTGACTCTTCAGATTTATAACTTAGGTTTGATCATTATTTTTCCCAACAGTTCTATATTTTCCTTGGCCCAATCTATTTACCTGTTGTTCGACCAGATTATTTTACCATGTATTTCAATTTCATAATTTTTTGTTGTTTACTAGAATTCAAATGACAAAACTTTTACACTAAAAATTACATGTACGTAATTTTCATTGATGCCCGTTTATATACATACATAATATACAATGTTTCAACTAGAAACATTTTTAAAAATGTTATCCGTATTCTTTTAAAAAATACAATTAATTACTTAATTATTAATGAACCAATTAATCTAATCGTTCATTTAAATAATCTATATACATTTTTTTAGACTTTATTTATTCAATTTATTCAATGTTAGATATGAAGTAGTAATATTTTGTATTTTATATTTGAAAGTTTTTAATTGTTTACAATTCGCTTTTCGTTTTCTATATTATGAATAACAATTTATTATTGATAAATACATTTTATGTTTTTTTCATAAGTATTACAATTTTTAAAAAACAATTCAATATAAACATATCAAAACTACACTTTCCACAATGATTTATATAATATTATAATTCGGAGTTTGTTATTTTATAACTAGTTACTTACAAAATATACTAAATGTAACCAAGTTAAATCATTAACTATTATATATATATATATATATATATATATATATATATATATATATATAGTGAAGGGTTTCAGTGAGAACCAAATTAGTTGTGAGAACCGTGAAAACTATGTTCTTCATCTACTTCCAAGGATGCATTTCACATTCTGCATCTAATTATAGCTCAAAAATTAGATGCATAAATTTGTCATCACAGTTCTCACCAATAATTGGTTATCACCGGATCTCTACCCTACATATATATATATATATATATATATATATATATATATATATATATATATATATTTAATTGATTCCCATTAAATATAAAATCTGCAAAAACATTTGTTATGTAGTCCGTATTCAATTTTTATACCAACATAATTGTTTATAGTTCTTATAAATATCTTTAATTGTAATTTAGTCATATTTGTTCTTATATTTATTTTCAAAATTTTGTTATATTTATTAATATCATTTTAAATATAACCTTTACTTTTATAATCTTTATTATAATTGTGTATATTATAACAGTAATCATATCACCATATAATTACTTAATAAATTAAAAAAGTAAAAATATTTTCATTTTTAACTTAATAACAAGTTAAATGTATTTGTTTTCTTCAACTAAAAATAAGTAATATATTAATAAAAAAAATTAGCATTTTATCAACAATTAATATGTTCATAAGATAAATCATTATGTGTGTCACACCCCCAAAAACGCTCAACGTTGGTCAGCGGAAGCATTAGTTCGAGTGGGGGCGTCGACGTAAACATTGGACATTCATACATATCAGAGCATATGATTATCGCAGAACATATATGTATTAAGATGCCATAATTAATTGTTTACAAAGTTTACGATTCATCGAATCGTAGAAGTAGAAATGTAGTTTAAGTTATACAAAAGAAATCCCATTGGCTTTAAAAGATGGCATCCTAAATTCTTTGTGGGTCGCCTAGTTTCATAAGTATGCATGCAGTCTCACATGTGCAGCTAATTCCCTGAAAAACATAGTAAAAAGTCAACAAAATTGTTGAGTGAATTCACAGGTTTTATGTTTGCAAGTATAGTTTGATAAACCAAAGTTGTTTGTAAATCGTTGTTGCCATAACATTCAAGACGTGGTTTCGTTGGGATGTTACCCCAAAATACAGTTTAGTTGGGATGTTACCCAAAACACAGTTTGAAAATACCTTGCTGGTCGTTCTCCGGCATTTTCAAAATAGTACCGGTCGTTCTCCGGTTTATCAAATACTGGTCGTTCTCCAGTTTAACACGGCCGGTCGTTCTCCGGCCTATAACATGCTGGTCGTTCTCCAGCGAATCACAATACCGGTCGTTCTCCGGTTTATTACGTACTGGTCGTTCTCCAGTAAAACACTACCGGTCGTTCTCCGGTTTATCACAATGCTGGTCGTTCTCCAGCGTATCAAAAGTTACCGGTCGTTCTCCGGTTTATCACAAGTAGTAAAACGTTTTTGTAAACAGTTCGTATAAAAGTTTGAAACTCATTTCATAGTTGCACAATAGTATGAATACGATCATAAACAGTTGTATAAAAGCATTGAAAGCAATTATATAATAGTGGTAGATTATGGCAAATAGTAAAACAGTAACTATGTTTTTCACCCCTGTTGGAAAGCATGTAAAAGCGGTAAAAGTAGGGGCTGTGAACTCACCTCGTGAGCTAAATACGTGAGTGCTAGCAAAGCGTGTGTCCAAGTAAAAGTCCCTAATGTCCTAAACGCATGATATTATAAGTATATGTAAGTGGATGTTTTAGTAGACCATCCATGCTAGTGTTCACTCAATTAGAAATGTCCAATTGTTTGGTTATCGTTTGTGTTAGAAAACATGTTCGGCCCGTTGGTGACGTTTTGTAATAATAATTCCCGAAGATATTATTATTATGTTTTGTTTCGGACTAAAATATTTGGGGTTCGTTCTCGGTTTTAAAACTAAATTTTGAATATGTCGGTTTACATTAAACATACGAACCGTATTCGTTGACTTTGGTCAAACCACCTCGGTTTGACCCGAAACTTTTACACAACTCTTAAATATGTTCAAATGTCACAAAAAGTCAGTTTTTCCATTTTTTGTAAGTCCACATGTATTGGTTTTTATTTTAATACCAAAACAGTCCACATTCTATATTTTCAAGAAAATGTACATTTTTGTTGGCTCGATTTCAAAAATCATAAGTCCGAAATAAAATATAAGAAAAATCACAGAGGTTCCCCTATGTCTTGAGCACTTCCAGTAATTTTTCTAGAATTTTTAGGCAAGTCTAAGTATTTTTAAATATTACGTTTGTCCTCTGAGGTCCAAAATTGACCAATCTGGACACATGCAAGAAGATATAATTTCTGTGCAAAATCTATACATTTTCAGAGAAAGTTATCTAAACGACATTTGTACCTAACAAAATTTGTGAAATTTTGGCAGTAGTTTCAAGTCATTTGGAGATGTACATCTCGAGTTATGGTTAAAACCCCAGGAGTCATTTTCTGACTTTTCTGGGCAGATTATACCTGTTTTCTTACAAAAATTATTTAAAATAGTAAACGAACTCTAAAAATTATAAAACCAGTTGGAAATGAAAGCTAACTTCTTGAACTTGAGTTTTCTCTTTTGAATCATCCATTTTCATTAAGTTTTGAGTGAGAAACACTTAGGTGAATTTCGGAGTATTTTCTGGACAGAAAATGCATGTTGCATTTTTGTAAGTTGTTGATGATGAAAAACGTTTTTAGCATGGTTTTTGGACATGAATCTTTTGAGTGAACATTTTAACATGTTATAAGAGTATTAAAAAGAAGAGAATGTCCTCACAATGGTGTTTTTGAAGATAAGTGGACAGAAATTAGATGAGAATGACTTGAAGCTTCCTTTTCTTGAAAAATCTTGTAAAATGATGTAGTATTTGGGTGGTGGTTCTTGGTGGTGATGTGGTGGTTTGTGGTGGTTGTAGGGAGGTGATTTGGTGCAGATTTTTAGTGAGAGAGAGAAGGTTAGAGAGAAGTTGGAGAAAATGGGAGAAATGAGAAAGTGTGTAAGTGAAAATGAAAAGAGTTTTACATGTAATAAAAGGGTCTTGAGTTTGGCAATGCAATCATTCAAAATTGCATGAGAGGGGATTGGAGGAGGGGGCCGGCCAGGTGGGGCCCACATGGGGTGGGTGTGTAATTTAATTTTTGATTTCCAGACTGTGTTACGTGCTGTGATCGTTTACCTGTTTTCGTGTTAAATTGTTAAATCGCCTAACGTTTCTTTGAGTTGTTTTTAACTAACGATTGGATTGGGTTATTTTTCAATTGAAGTATTATTAAAATACTTTAGTTTGAGTTACCGAAATATTTATCGAGTTTCATTTGGTTGCCGAATTCGAGTCGCGCGTTTTTGTTGCGTTAGAGACGTTTTAACCAAAACGTATAGGTTTTTCGTGTATTATTATATAATAATAATAATATAGGATAAATAACTACTAAAAATAGATTTAAGTTATTTATAGAAATATTTTCACCAACGTCGTATATTGTGTCGGACACTGTCCGATCGTTTCGCGCGTATTTACTAATAATTACAACTTTTGTAATACCTCACGTATTAATTTGTTGGGCTTTGCTAGACTTATCTCATAAAAATAGTGTGAATTTTCTTAAGTAGGGAATTAGCCTAAGACATGCACGTGATTAATGTATGTAATTACACCGAAATTTGAGGGGTGTCACAAAGTGACCTATATTTAAACATATAAACATATAAGGACTAAAAGCATAAATTATAAATTTTTAATAGTCGTTTCGATGAAGCCAATTAAAAATATAATAAAATGTAGTTTGCATTCATAGAATAGAAAACCAAATCTTTTGTTTTTGATATATAATCATAACGTAAAAATATAAGATATATTTAGTAGATATTGTGGATATTATATTTTTGTAATATTGTATTTTTTAAATAGAATCCTTTGTGTAAAAATACAATAAAAATATAAGCATGAATAGAAAACTTTTATTGTAAAATAAACCATAGTAAATAAATACCTATCGTTAAATATATAAAAAAATATATGAGAAACGTTAGATTTTTTTTAAAAAAATAAATAATCTATTGTAAATTGTAACACTTTTGTAAAACTATTGAAGTATATATACTTGAGAAATTATATGTTGTAATGAAATTAGGGGAAGAGTTATTCTAAAAAGTTAAAAGAAATTGACATTAAAGATATTACTTTATTGATTGATGTAACAAAACAATGTAATCATGCAGCTTTATAAACATCATGCAGCTTTGGATACACCAAATGCTTCTATGAAAATTGAATTACATTAAAGATGAATAAATGAATAAATCATGCAGCTTTATAAACATCATTCATTTTGAAGCAATCGATACAAAAAAGTCATTTAGTGTATTAATCATATATGCTTGTATATGCACTATGCATGAAAGTACCTTTCTCTATTGTTACACTCAACTATTTCCTTTCTAATAAAATTACTTTACAAGCATTAATATATACTTTTAATAATTATTTGCCAGTACTTATTATTTGAGTATATTTTAATAAGAAAATAATTAAATAAGTTTAATAATAACTTGGCACTACTTATTGTTTATTGTTTGACATAAATTATACATTGTTTTATAAAAATATAAATGCAAATGTTTTTTTATAGTGGATCCAACTAAAAATATAATATATGCTTTGTCTTTAAAAAAAAAAAGGATCCAACTAAAGTAAAAATATTGAGCTCTAATAAAAATATAAATTCAAATGTTTCATCATTTCTTAAGCACTCTGTAGTTTCTCCATTGTTATACTCAAAAAACTATTTGTCTTTTTAATAAAATTTACTTTATATATTTTTTTATCATATTTTTACACAGACGACTATTCATTATCGATAAAACGACTATTGATGCTTATATTTTTAATATAACTTTATTATATTTTTTTATTATATTTTTCAAAAAATTATATTTTATATATATATTTAGAAGCATCAATAAAATGACTATTCATGCATAGTGCATATACAAGCATATACAATTAATACACTAAATAAATTTTTTGTATCGATTGCTTCAAAATTTTGTTCTGCTAAGATTTATTATTTGTATTCCACATAAAAATATATGTGCATCATTTACTACCATGCCACAATTATATTTATATATAAGATCGCAAGATTCAATGCCACAATTATATATATATATATATATATATATATATATATATATATATATATATATATATATATATATATATATATTCATAAATTCTCAATGTTCAATGTCACAATTTTAGTCACGTTAACCTTAATTTAAAAATATTCTTATTTTATTCATAATATTTTAATATACACATCGAAACTTTATCTTTCAACAATGTTTTATACAATTCAATTAAGTTTTAGTTGTTATGTAACCTACTAAAAATCCTTAATTATTCTATTTATTCATCTTTAATGTAATTCAATTTTCATAGAAGCATTTGATGTATCCAAAGCTGCATGATATTTATAAAGCTGCATGATTTTATTGTTTTGTTACATCAATCAACAAAGTAATATCTTTAATGTCAATTTCTTTTAACTTTTTAGAATAACTCTTCCCCTAATTCCATTACAACATATAATTTCTCAAGTATATATACTTCAATAGTTTTACAAAAGTGTTACAATTTACAATAGATTATTTATTTTTTTTAAAAATCTAACATTTTTCATATATTTCTTATATATTTTACGATAGATATTTACTGTGTTTTATTTTACAAAAAGAGTTTCCTATTTATTTCTTTATTATGGTTTGTAGAAATGTATGATGACAATTATATTGTCATGTATCTATTAATATAATAAAAACTGTTTTGTTAACGGAAGCTCTTAGGTTTTTTGTTAATACTTTCAGCCATGTATACATGATTTGTACTTTTATTAAAATTTAGGAGGTCAAAATAAATTCAAAAAGAGATAGAAAATTTGTTATGGTTATAGTACAACATATAATGCATGTCTGAAAGTTTTAACAAAAGCCCTTAGGGCTTCCGTTAGCAAAATCCAAATAAAAAATAAAATTTATATCTATGTTTATTTAGTTCTTCTTACTATAATAAAAGAATTTATAAAAATTCATTAGATTAACCTACGTTTGTATGTTCATATAAATATGTCGTAAAAGATCAACTTTTGAAATACGAAACTTAATTATTTTTTAGGTTATTACCAACATTTATTTATCTGTTATATTTACAATATATTCATTATACTTTACGATACTTAATTATTTGTTTGTTTATTATCCATTTTTATTATTAATAGTTATTAAATAAAACATACCCTCTTTCAAAATTATAGCCTACAAATTTTAATTTTATTATTTCAAATTTATTTTTTTTAAGCGATAAACTATATTATTATGCACCATGTTTTTCTGTTATTTGAAAACATTAAATTCATTAACACTGTTAAAGAATAGAATTATAATTCACAAATTAACTTAATAAAGTTTTCTCCTACTTTACATAAGAAGATGAAACTTTACATGCCGAATTTAATTTTGTAGTTGTATTTATATATTTTATTATGTAGTAATTAATGTGGCAGTTGTTTGGTAATAGTTGTAGCATTAAATATTTAGTTTGTTTTATTGTATATTATTATATGTATTTATATACACCAATCTTACATGATTTATTTCCAACACATATATTACTTTTTATAACTGAAGTATAATGGATGACAATCAGCCATCAAAAGATATAAACAATAGTCCGTCATTCAATTATGATAATTTTGTGTCAACAAATAATGAATACTAGAAACAAACCGTTGATGACGAAAAAGCATCACCTGTAAAGGAAAATCCATCAACTAGCAATCATTCCGTATTAAAAAAAAGGTGATTTGATAACTCGTGTAATGAATCTTCTTCTAGGTCTTCGAAAAACCGAGATTCAAATGAAACAGAAGCTTGAAGCTATTGTACAATCCATTGATGAAGGTAATGAGAAAAAGAAAGAGCTGAAGGTCATTATTGAAGAAATTCGTGGTAGGTCCGCAATGTTAACTAGAGCTTTTCTAACTAAAGAAGATCATACGGATCTCATTCATGAGGTTAAAATCCATAACATGTTAAAGGTCATTGAAGACAGTATCAAGGAGAAGAACGATGCTATTGAATCTTTTAGTGTTCTGTAAATTTTTTTAGTGCAATTTTTCCTAATATTATCATCTATATAAATGTTCGTTTTTGAAAAAATTTAATGTTAGTATTGCATGTGGTATTTTTTTTGTTGTTGTTTTGTATGTTTATTTATTAACTTTTAATATTGAAAAAGTTATTTTCATTAATTATTTGTTTATTTAAATAATAGATTACAAAAGTAAGTAATCTCTCATTTGTTACGAAATTAAGTAAACAATTTAAATTATAAAAGTACTATTTCTAAAACTACAATCTTATTGATGTTATAATTTTTTAAATTATAATTTCTAAAACAAATTCCAATACTTGCTAATACTAAATTAAATTGATAATACATATATGGATAACATTTTATTACAATATTAGAATACCTAATGAAGTATTATCACACTGTCTTTGTAATGAAGATTCCTGTAGAAGTTTCTCACTAAATGTTGGTCTTTGATTAGAACTTCTACTTTTTCTTGCGAGTATGGCAGCACGTTTCCGTCTTGAATTTATATTTGTATTAGGATCCATAACTTTCGCAAATAAATAAAATCATAAGATTTCATATAGAATAAAGATGCAAGAAATGTTAGTCTGACACAAAATAATTTATAAATTTACAATTATGTATCTGAATGAATATGACGACGCAAATTGTAATCATGGACTTCTATAGAATAAAGCAATAATAAAGTATAAAGTATGCTTTTTGAAAAAGAATATATCTAACTTAAAAAATGAAATAGGCAAAAATTCATCATGATTGTGAATTTCTGACATATATAGATGCACTCATATGTTTTATAATAAAAACCATTGAAGAATAGGAGATTTTCTATTGAGAAATTAAAGGGTTAAAAAGAAAAAGACAAACTTATATTATACTCCGTAATTATTTACGTATTAATAGGAAGAACTAACGTAGATGTACAATACTAAATTAAAGAGACAAAAAAGAAAAAGAAAAAATCTATATTATGACTTTTATAGAACTTTGCGAGTCATGTATGTGTATAAACCATAAATTTTTAAATACATATTTTACACCAATGCACGTAGTTAACTTGAAAAAATGAAAAAGTTTATAAATATTATGTTGTCAAATTAAAGTGACAAAAGAAAAAGACAAAATCCCTAAAATAATTTTTTAATAACGTTAAATTATTAATTTTAAATATAAATTATACATTTTTGAATTTAAGTGAGATGCGTGTTTAACTTTATTCTAATAAGCGTTCGACAATGAAAATATGAATGAAACTTATAATTTGAGTTTCATTTCTAAAAGACGTGTACAATAAATCTATAATTTTAGTATCAGTATAGATGAATAAACTACACGTAAACATGAAACCGACTTTTAGAAATGAAAACAATCTATCATATTTTTTATTAATTTCCATAAAAAAAATTTTTGTCACATGAAATTGAAAATTCAATGAACATCTATATTAAATATTATTTTCAACATCTATTTTCCTTTTAACAGCTTGTAAATATTCTTTTTTTAAATTAGATAAAATTTATAACAATTATTTCTTTTTACAAAGATTCTTTATGATGAAAACTATAAAAAGAATATGATAACAAAAATATCATGTCATAACATCTATTGGCTTATAGGATTTTTTATCATTTCATTATTTGTATCCTTTTGCTACCTAAATCATATTTAAATACCGTTCATAATCCTTGCAAATTTAATCCATTTAAATGTTTAAATTCTTTCAATATCCGAACTAAATACAAAATGACAATCAACCAAATTCTATTAATAGACATTACTCATAAAGTAGTTGATGAAGTTAACAAAGAAATGGAAAGAAATGGAGAAATCGAAACTTTATGGCAGTCTATCAAGGAGGGTTTTGATGAAATATGGTTACTTATTGAAGAATTCGAAAAATTACCGGCGTCTCGAACTACCGATTTGGCATTAACATCTTTAAAGAACTTGGTCCCTTTTGAAGGTCGATATTTTGTTCATTTTTCTCGATTGTTTGCTTCTTTTGAAAAAAGTAAAGAAAAGAAGAATTTCTTTATTTCTACATTATTGAAGATTTAGTTTTTTTTATCTTTAATATTTATTTTTTTCATCCTGCATCTTTCTGAAACCTATGTTATTCTATTACAATCAATGTCTATTTAATTATTTTTATTAATTTTTAAATATATATTAAATTAGTTAATTGTGCAACGATTTTTTAGAAAGAGGAAGAAATTTAAAAAATAACACTTCAAAAGATTAAACAAATATTATCTCTTCCATTATTTACTGAACTATCGGGAAATACATGTATATTTGAATTTTTTTCATGAATTTCTCTTTATAATAACAGCTTAGGTATAAACATTATGTGTGTTGTATATTATACATATGTCTTGTTTAGATACATGATTGGCTTATACATGTACACGTTACTGTTAACCGACTTACTAAACATTAGCCTTTGAATTCTTTTGGTTGCTTTTTTTTGGGCTCATTGGTCTTATAAACAATTAGCCCATGTAATATTTATCTTCAGTTTCAATTTTAATACTTCATGTTATTTTATGTATAATTCTTCAATGTAGATGTTTATTAAATATTCGAATTTCTTTATATATGTATTTGTATTTATCTACATTCACACTATCTATACAATATCAATTTTATAATTAAACCATTCTTAATATCATATTTGAAACGTCCCAGATTTTTTTTTTTTATACTCATTTAAATTCTCAAAACACTTTATATATTAATATAAAGTAATATTCACATTGTTATCACAAAACATACATTTTGTCTTTACAAAATGTTACACGTTAATATAGAGCATGATTCTCCGAGTCTCTCCTCTTACTATATTGCCATAGTAAGTTCATCACTAGCAGCCCTCGGGTCGCTTTCTCGGATCCCCACCCTTCATACCTCTTGATGTACCTATCACACACAACAATCAACACGTAAGCATTTCGCTTAGTAAGCACAGGATAGGTACAATCACATGTAAATAATTAACACAATTGATCACTCAGCAATTGGCCCTTATGGGTACAATTGATCACTCAGCAATTGACCGCTCAACTCATACAGCTAGGCACAATTGATCACTCAGCAATTGGCCGTTCAACTCATACAGCTAGGCACAATTGAATACTCAGCAATTGGCCGTTATGGGTGTAGGTTCCCTTGTCTTGGACCTAACCGGATCAACACAAACAATCGAGAGGCGGAATTCAAACAATTGTATAAAATACGTAAAACACAAACGAATCAAACACAAATCGAATGTATATTGATATGATCACTGATTAGCTTAGATACACTTGAAATGCTTTACTATTTCTGTGAGAAGCCCTAGATTCGTCAACCCCAACAATGAGGCCGAAATGCTCTATTTATAGAGAAGCCGAAACTGGCCTGCGACACAAGGTTTGTGTCGCACAGCCAATTCATGCGACACAAGCCTTGTGTCGCATAAGCGACACAGGCTCTGTGTCGCCTAAAACACAACTTGTAACATTACATAAAATAGACAAAACGTCGTAATTTCATATCAAACTATTACAAGCCAAGACCAACTGACAGACATAAAAATATGCACCGACAAACTCCCCCGTGTCTTCAGCTTGGTCTTCAAAAAAAATCTTCTAACAGCTCCAGTCTTCCGGAAAACGTCCACCAGCGTGGATTCCCTTTGACACACAAATATTAACTATCTTTTGAAACTTTAAAGCTTCAGCTCGATCTTCTATTGTGTATTCAATCTGCTTTTTGCTTAAAGCTTTTAGATCATTCTCAGACATATTAATCAAGCTAATCGGATCAAAAATGCGAATTGTCTTCTTAGATAATCCCCAATTCTCTTCTGGCTCTGAATCTGGAATAAAGACGATTTCAGCTTCACCAGTGATACTGTCAATATACCAATAACATAATCTACTCAACACATTCAGTGGTAATATCTCCAGAGGGATCTTTTTCAAACAATTTGTCGGCGGATAAATCATCTTGACGACCGGCTGTCCTGTAACAGAGTCAAGCCTTTTCTTTGATTTTTGTCGTTTTCCCAAAATAGGCTTTATCATGTTATATCTCTTTGAGTATACTTCACGCCTGATAATTTTCTGAATGTAGTCAGCCTTTCCTTCTCTTCCCGGATTAATGAGCTCCAATTGAGCTAATCTGTTTATTTCACATTTTGGGAGAGAACTCAACTTCTTAAATTTCGGCTGGAAGTATTGAATGCCATCTGATCTCTTTATCATAAAAACATTGTGATCACAATCAAACTTCCAACTTCTTATCAATCCCGTAAAATCACCTTTAACTTTGTAAAATTTACAGGTTGGTGGAGCTGCTGCCACGGCCCTTATCCAGTCTGGATGTTCCCTAAACATTTTAGGAACAGACTGATTTGACTCATTATTTGGCTCCTCATCACTCTCAGACTCTTCCCAGTCTTCAACAACAGGCGCATCGTCATAGACTTCATTTTCACTTAGCACCTCTTCTTCAACTTCAACATCATCATCACCAAGATCCGAATCATACCTAGGATGTTCATCTTCATTTAATATGCTTTGCAAATATTCAAGATTGGCCTCCGAGTAATCAATATTAAGTGCGATTAGTTGACCAGGAATTGGTGCAGAATACGCAAAATAATCTAAACTGATATTTTCATTCATAGCTTCATCATTGACATCATAGTTTGTGTTCCGGCGGAAGTCCTTTCTTTTGTTTCTATGGCACGCAGGCCTGACTCCCCCGAAACAACTGCAAGGGCTTCTAATTCTAAAAGTTTACTTTCTAATTCCGGAACCCTAGCAGCTGAAGTCTCCAATTCAGAAATTCTAGCAGCTTGAACTTCAATAACAGCAGCTTGATCAGCCAACTGCTTGTTCATTCTGTCAAGAAGAGCCATGATATGATCCAGCATTGGTAGTTGTGGCTGAGGAGTTGATATAGCAGTAGAACGAACCAAGTTATCTTGAGTTCGTGGACGAGGACGGAGCTCGGAGATATCGTCATCAGAGTCCTGTACGTTCCGGGACCGTTTTCCCCGGTTAGACGGCACATGCACCCGTCCTGCCCTAATTCGGCGAAGAACACGCTCGAATCGTAGAGAATTGTGGACTCGGAGGCGTTCAATGGTTTTCGGTGAAGGGACATCACCATCCGAATCCGTTGGGGTGTCATTGGGATCCCCGGATACAGTATCATCCGAGGACGCATCAGCTGCAGTCTCGTCAACTGTTTGGAAATTATCAATATCCTGCAAAAATGCCTCTACCTGAGGATGTTCTTCTTGGACAGGCACATTGACAAAAGTATCCTCTGGCGGAGGAGGAGCAGCAACATCCAAAAATTCATCGGCCATTGGAGGAACATAATCTTCATTTACAATGTGCCCAAAAAGTGGCACGTCCGCCGGTGCCGGGACTCCTTTCGCATATTGCCCGCAAATTGCAAAAATGCGGATGTTCATAGGAGTTTGGCGAAAACGGTGAGCTACATTCACTGGAAGCCCCGGAAGAAGATGGTTGATTAGTAGCTGGATGAAACACGGGTATAAGTTCCATCGGTTGTCCCCTGCGTGGAGATTATCCACCATAGCCCGAAAGATGTATCCAGAAAAATTAAAGGGCTTGTTGTAGACCAAAGCAAGCATAGCAGAGGCTGTTGAGCGGCTCATTCCGTCGAAGCCGGCCTTCCTGCTTGACAAGCACACAATTATTATGTGCATGAGATACCTCCAGACCCTTGTGAGATTGGCCTTTCGGTATTGATCACGGGGAATGCCCGGATATCCCATACGGTTCATGCCACCATTTATAAATAAGTTTGGGAAGAGAACGGGCATGTCTGGATGGTCATTGAATTGGAAGAAATCACGAATGAGCTGCTCCGAAATAATAATATCTTTGTCAGCAACCTTGGAAAGTAAACGTGTATATGGCAAGTCTGAATTAATGACTGCCGAACTCCAGAAGGAACCAACAAGGTTCTTATAGATAGGAGTAGTGGCTGTGATAGCTGTAAAAATGCGGGAACGACGAAGAAACACGATCATCTGCCTGAACGGCACAACCGAATCCCGATCATCCTCTAGAAAAGCCACGATATTGTGCCTCGGCTCCCAATCATTCACATTGATATCTGCCATTGCTATTAACACCAAAGAAACATAGCTCGAATAGCGTTAGCATTAAAAATCGAAAACAATTAATTTCAAAAATTTGTCTTATGCGACACAGAGGATTGTGTCGCAGAAGGTATGCGACATAAGCTTTTGTGTCGCTATAAAGGTAAGCGACACAGACAGAGGTGTCGCATAAATCAATTTTAAACACTGTGCGACACAAGCACTTGTGTCGCTAACGAATTAAGCGACATCAAGGGTTGTGTCGCATTTTTCAATAAATTGATTTATTTTAATCTAGGCGACAGAAGCATTGTGTCGCACATCATGTGTCGCAAACAAAGTTAGTGTCGCATACAGAAGTGCGACACAAGCGCTTGTGTCGCAGCTTGTGTTGCATTGACGAACAGGTGCCCAACCCAGAAAAATCCAATGACCAAATTTGGAGGTTTTCGAAATTGAGCACACCAAATGATGTGACTATGTATTGAGAGCAAGAAATCATGTGTTTTAACCCATAACATAACCAAACACCTCGTTAATTTGTACCATAAACAAAACCCTAAAAATCCGTATAGTATTTTAACAATTTAACACTAATTATACGGTAAAAACGGTTAAAATGGGTACCTATAAATCGAGTAAATTGAGATGAACACAAAACACGGAATGAATTGCAAATAAACACGGCCGAAGGTTGAAAATCAAATTGAAATAACGTCGCAGTGGTTGTGTCGCAGAATTTGTCTTGTGTAGCTCTTTGTGTCGCAAAATCGTGTAGCGACTGAGAGGTAGGGTCCGGCTTTTATACCTCAACCCTGTATAGCGACACAAGATGCGACATGGCTTGCGACACAAGGGTTGTGTCGCATTGCGACACAAAGGTTGTGTCGCACCAGGGACAGTTTTTGTAGTTTGATTTTATTTTAAAGTTTACACTCGAGAGTCAATTTGATATTATCTCAGAGACTTAGATAAACTAAAGGTAAAACAATAGACTAAAATTATACAGGAAATAAACGAAAACCAAACGTAAAATCTTTTTGGTGACGAAATTGTTTAGCTCTGCTTTAGGAATCATATCAGGATAACATGCAATTATTAGGAATAGTAAGTGTTATTTCGATTATCAGTATGTTTGTCCACTTTAAATTTTCTTAGCATATTTAAATCACCTGTTATAAAGATTAGTTCAGGACGATTATTGATACTTTATCCATCTAGACATTTGAACTTAAGTATAGATGATTTCAACTCATAATGAGATGAACCACTTGTGTTATTATTAGCATGCATATTATATTATATAACTCACATTAAAATATACATTTGAAATCAAAACATGTTAGTAGTTTCTTTATAGAAGGTGAGGGTATGAACGTATCTTTAGAACTAAGATAGCGGTGACAGGTCTGTACTTTCGTACAACAGAGTCACATAAGCAATAGTTCGGGTTGAACAAACACCAGTCTGAACAATTTAAACTAGAGGGTACAGATCTGTACTTTCGTACAACAGAGTACCATAGTTTAACACAAACCAGTACGAGGCAAACTTTTTATAACTTTTCTTGTACATGTGTACATTATATTTTAGAATTTTGAAATGCCACGGGTACGTAATAGTTGTCTATAACTTGATAGAGACTACGTACCTAAGTTCTTTTCAAGAATATATTAGATAAAACCAGGTCTGTATTTTCATACAACAGAGGAGACAACTAATATATTCCCCCAGATAACTCCATACAGAGACCCTATTTTTAGATCATAACATGTTTATTATCCAAATATTAAGACTAGCTGTCAAAATATTTTGGACAATTATGCCCTTATTTCAACTTAATGTCATACATATTAATATGTCTTTATATAAAATAATATGCATATTTGAAAGTTAAGCTTCTTAGTAACTTTAGAACAAATGCCTACCAATACATCATTTGTTGAAGCTAATATTTATAAAAGGTATTTCAATTATGCTAGATAAATCTACTGACACATCAAACATAAATCTTAAAATTCCATTTTATGCATGTTTCCTGATGTACTATCATTTTCCCAATTGTTTACAGACACAATTCAACGTCTATTTTAGAAATGTAGCAACTTTTGCTTTTCTCTAATACTAACAAGTATAAAGAGTGGCAGTTGCGTTTTTTTTTTTTTTTTTAAAATTACCAAGTCTAAGGATAATTCTGACCAGAAATGGAGAGTTAAGCGTTGCCCAGACTCACCATTCCAATCATAGAGACTAGCTCATCAAATCGACTATGAGAGAAAGCTTTTGTGAAAAGATCTGCGTTTTGCTTAAGAGTAGGTATTTGGACAAGGTCAATTTGCTTCTCATAGCAATCCCGTATAAAATGATAACGAATTTCAATATCTTTGTTTTTGAATGCTGTACGGGATTGCGTATGATGGATACAGCAGCTGAATTATCAATATGAATAGGAGTAAGAGTTAGAAGTAACCCATAGTCACGCATTTGATGCTGAATCCAGAGAACCTGGGAACAACAACTGGCAGCAGCAATGTATTCTGCTTCAGCGGTTGAAGTAGAGACAGTTGTCTGCTTCTTGCACTGCCACGAGACTAATCGGCTCCCTAGAAACTGACATCCTCCAGTTGTTGACTTCGCGTCCACTGAGCAGCCACCATAATCCGAATCTGAAAAAGCAGTTAGAGCAAAATCGTTTTCGTTAGAGTACCAGAGACCCAAGGAGGGTCTCCACTTAAGGTAACCTAAGATGCGTCTGACAGCCTTTTCATGAGAAGCTTTGGGCTTTGCTTGATATCTAGAACAGATAGCCACGGCGAATAATATGTCCGGCCTAGATGCTGTGAGGTACATAAGCGATCCTATCATTGAACGATAGTCACGCTGATTAACATCGTCTTCATCATCAGCAGGTCCAAGTTTGTGACTGATGTCAATGGGAGTTCCATAGTGTCTAGCATCGAGCATCTGATATTTTGTCAAGATGTCCTTGACATATTTTGTCTGATGAATATAAATTCCCTTATCAGACTGCTCTACTTGAACACCTAGGAAGAATTTGAGTTCTCCCATTGCACTCATCTCAAACTTAGACTTCATCACTTTTTCGAAATCTCTGCACAGCACCTCATTGGTCGATCCAAAAATAATATCGTCCACGTATACCTGCACAAG
The DNA here is from genome assembly GCA_963930675.1 of Gnaphalium uliginosum. Classification (NCBI taxonomy): domain Eukaryota; kingdom Viridiplantae; phylum Streptophyta; class Magnoliopsida; order Asterales; family Asteraceae; genus Gnaphalium; species Gnaphalium uliginosum. The sequence goes on along the minus strand of OZ005680.1, from coordinate 33,526,785 downwards.
CAACAAATCGTTTCCTGTCTTTTTGATAAAAAGAGTTGAATCAATCTGCCCACGAGTGTAACCATTGGTGAGCAGGCGTTGAGACAACGTTGCATACCAAGCCCTTGGAGCTTGATGAAGACCATACAATGCTTTATCTAGTTTGTAGACGTAATCAGAATGCACCGAGTCTTCGAAACCAGGAGGCTGTTTCACATAAACCTCTTCGTTGACCTTCCCATACAAAAACGCACTCTTTACATCCAGTTGATAGACACGAAATTTCTTGAATGAAGCGTAAGCAAGAAATACCGGTATTGACTCTAAACGCGCAACTAGAGCAAAAACCTCGTCATAATCCAATCCTTCGATCTGAGTAAAACCTTGAACCACCAGACGAGCTTTATTCTTCACAACTACGCCACGGTCATCTTTCTTGACTCGATAAACCCAGCGAGTACCAATCGGATAGAATCCCTGAGGTAGTTTAACCAGCTCCCAAACTTCTAACTTTTTGAACTGGTGGAGCTCCTCTTGCATGGCTTCTACCCAGTGAGAGTCAGTCAATGCTTCCTTAATGTTTTTCGGTTCAATTTGAGACAGAAAGCATGACTCCATTTGAGATAACTGGCACTCTGTTTGCCCTCTGGTTCTAACTCCATCATGTAAATCACCAATAATATTATCGACCGGGTGATTCACATTAACACGGCTACTTGGAATCTCTTCAGGTTCAATGACAGTTTCCAAGTTTGTATCGTCTCCCCCAGAGACTAAAGTCTCTTCAAGTACCTCTGTGACAGGTTCTACTTCACCATCTGATAAAGCTGGCATATCTGGATCTGTATCAGGATCTTGAACTGGTTCAGTAGTTTGAGGAGGAGGTGGTGGTATTTTTGTAGGAGACTTGGATACATCAGAATATATATCAAGTCCATGAAGCATTGTCACCACCTGTTCAACTTCATCTTCAGCAGGAAGTTTGAAAGAGTCGAACATACTGTCATAGTCGAACAAAAATTCGGGCCCTGAACCTTGTGAAGGTTGAGTATAACGAAGACATGTTACCTCAAAATGTTCCTCCACTCTCTTTGTGGCTTTGTTATACACACGCTTATTAGGTGAATTATTTGAAAAACCCAAGAAATAGCCTTCACTCGATTTGCTACCGAATTTAGCCACTCGTTCTTTTGTGTGCATAATCATACAGGGACACCCGAACGACTCAAGAAACTGTAAATTTGGTTTACGGTTGTTGAAGAGCTCATAACAGGTCTTATTACGTTTCTTAACCATAGACACTCGATTTAGTATGTAGCAAGCTGTGTTGACCGCTTCTGCCCAGAACGTGATAGGCAGTTTTGAATCAGTTAACATAGTCCGAGCAGCTTCAATGAGCGTCCTGTTCTTACGTTCAGCAACTCCATTTTGTTGAGGAGTTCTAGCAGCACTGAATTGATGATCAATGCCTTTCTTTAAACAGAACAGACCTAGTGTAGAGTTCTTAAATTCCGTACCGTTATCACTTCTCAGTTTCTTGATCTTCAAATTGCACAAATTTTCCAGCTTTTCGAACAAGTAGATAAGGATTTCAGCAGTCTCATCCTTGGAGGCCAAAAAATAAACCCAAGAGAACCTCGAGTAATCATCAGTGACCACCAAACAGTACCATGCCCCACCTATACTTTTCTTGCTCACTGGTCCAAATAAGTCCATGTGCAGTAATTCCAATGGCTTTTCAACAGAGTTGACCAGTTTTGACTTATGGGTCTTCTTGTGCTGTTTCCCTTTTTGACAGGGGACGCAATGGTCATTAAGCCTGAATGATTGCTTCGGTACACCACGCACAAGATCATTTTTAACCAGATAATTCATCTTACGAAAGTGCAGATGACCCATTCGTCTGTGCCACAACAAGGATTCTTTTTCATTAGCCTTGGACAGAAAACACGTTTGCTGCTTTGTTTCAACAGTACGCATATCCAGAATGTACGTGTCTCAGTCTCGAGGTGCCCTCAGTAGCACCCACTCCTCGGGAATAACAAACCCTGGCTTCAGAATGCAACACTCACTTTTCGTGAAAACAGTAGTGTATGATTTATCACAAACTTGCGATACACTAAGAAGGTTGTGTTGCAGCTGTTCTACAAAATTAACTTTTTCAAAGCTCACTCTGCCGTTTGAGAGTGTGCCTTGGCAAGAAATTACACCTCCTTTGTCACCAGCAAAAGCAACATATCCCCCATTATACGCATGAACATCGGAAAGTAGGGATATATTGCCGGTCATGTGCCGCGAGCAACCACTATCGATATACCATTTGCTATTTAGGACGGCTTCAGGTTGTTGCAACACCAAAAACAAAGAAGTTAATTAGGACGGCTTCAGGCTCTGCCTTAGCTTTGCCTTTTCCACTTAAAGCCATGACTGAAGATTCATTAGTTATAATTACATTGTTTGGCTTTACGTTTTTCTTTTCAACCTTTGAGTACTCCTCTTCGGTTATATCCTCAATTTTAACAATCTCCTTTAAAATAACAGGAGAATCACTCGAAGCCTTGTTTACAACAGGCTCACAAACATCATAAGGCTTAACTGACTCAGCCTTGACACAAACAGTAACTGATTCAACAGATTTAACCTCTTGAGCCTTAACAATCTCAGGCTCACTAGGTTTTGCCTTAACAGGTTCAGGCTCACTAGTGCTGGGTTGATCGGCAGTTACTTTAACTTTTTCAGCCTGAATTTTCACAGGCTTACTTATTTTGACAAGAGCAAATTTCACAGGATTTATTGCCGTCTTTGAAAAATTAGGCATAAATTCAGTGATGTCATCCTTAACAGGCATGGGAAAATAATTTTTAGGAGGCGGAACTTGATGAAAGCCAACTCCAGCCTTGCTTTTCGTATCACTTCTTTGTGCCTGAAGGATCTCATCAAAGACTAGAGAGGAAGTTGAAAAGTTAGATAATTTTCTGTTCAACTCAAGAACTTCAGCCTGAGAATCAGCAAGTTGTTTCTTTACAAAGGAAAGCATATTAACATAACTTTCTATTTCATCTTGCTGTTCAAAAATTTTGGCTTTCAGCTCTTTCTTTTCTTCAAAAGTAGCTTTTAGCTTTTTATCACAAACCTTATCATTATCTTTTAACATATTATTTGAAGTAGTTAATTGTTCTATGTTAGTGATAAGACGTTCATTTTCTTCTCTTAACCTGTTCACTTGTCCTGTCAAATGAATGCGTGAAATACAAGACAAAGGTTCATTATCAACCTCATGAATGTTGGCCATGAAAGCTTTGTTCTGTTGGTCATCATCAGCTTGTTCTGACCAGTCGAATGCTTCATCTGACAACATTAAGGCAGCCGATACCATTGCCTTTTCGTCAGCTTTAGCCTTCTCTGTAGGGTTGTTCTGAGAAGGCCTTGTGAAACCAGAGGAGGGCTGTCGTGTTTCACATTCACGAGCAAAGTGTCCATAGTTGTGACACTTATAGCACTTAACCTTGCTCTTGTTGAATCCCAGACCCTTATCATTAGGGTCCTCCATCAATCTCTTTCCTGTTTTCTTAAAATAGGTCTTGGCTCTACGAGTAAGCATAGCCAAGTTCCACCTTAAGTCCATTCGTTCCAGTTCGTCATCATCTATTTGACGAAAATCTTCCTCTGCCAAGTCCATGGAACCAGCTTTCTTGTAGAGAAAGTCATCATAGGCGGATAGCAACGCCGAAAAAAGTGCAGCATGATCTTGTGTAGCTGCAGGAATAGGCCCTTGATGACTTGGTGGTTGAAAGTAAGAACCACCAGAAGAAGCACTTGGTTGATGACTTGAAGAGCCACCAGTTCCACCAGCCAAGAATGCTGAACCAGATGTTCCGGTTGATGAAACATCCACTCCGTAGATCTTAGGATTTTGGACATTTGCAGTAGCTTTTGTTTCCTTCCTTTGCATGTCCAAAAGATCAGCTTCTAGCTGACCAATAAGATCATCAAGAGACATATTCAAAATGTCTGGATCCTTTTCCATCATTAAAACTCTTGTATCCCATTTATCAGGTAGAGATTCAAGAAGTTTTTTATTTATTTCGGTTTTATCCAAAGTTATTCCCCCTTCTATTAACTCACTAACCAACTGTGAGTATCTAGAAAACAAGTCAGAAAGAGACTCGTTTGGAAGAATATCGAATACGTCATACTGCTTCTTGACTAAACGCAACTTATTCTGTTTATATTGTTCACTACCGCCACATCTTTTCTCAAATGCCTTCCATAAATCATACGCAATTTCCAGATGTCGAAATTGCTTGAGGATTGACGGTGGTAATGCCATGGTAATTGCAGAATGAGCCTTTTTATCATTTTCAAAGGCTTTGCGTTCCTCAGGAGTCATTGATTTAATTGGTTTTAATGGTGCAGAACCAGTATACACTTCTGGACTGACAGGACGTTTGTATCTTTCAGTCAAAGCAACCCACATTTCGGGATCATTAAAAGAAACAAACGCTTCAAAGCGTTGACGCCAATAAGCATAATCCATCCCTACAGTATACATAGGTGGTTTATTCGTACTTCCAACTTCAGAGTTTTGCTTGAGTAGATCTCCAACTCGTTGTAATGAAGAAGATGCCATTTTGATAACCTGCAAAACAAAACACACAAAGAACAAACAAAACTGTTATGCGACACAAGGATTGTGTCGCTAAGTCAAATGGCGACACAAAGGATGTGTCGCAAAGAGATTAGTAACAGCTAAACAGGCGACACAAGGTTTGTGTCGCAAACTTTTATGTCGCAATTTTAACTTGTGTCGCAGTCTTTGTGTCGCAACTTTCAAACTTGTGTCGCTTTCTTTGTGTCGCAAATTTTAATCTTGTGTCGCTATCTAGTGTCGCTTAAAACCTACACGCGACAGAAGATTATGTCGCAGAAACCCTAAAAGCGACAGAGGTTTTGTGTCGCAGAAACCCTAAATGCGACTGAGGTTTTGTGTGCAGAAACCCTAAATGCGACAGAAGCTGTGTCGCTGCTTGTATCGCAATGTCGAGGAGAGCTGCGGCAGAAAACCCTAAAATTCGCAAACTTCCGTAACCCTAACGAAAAACCACGAACAATGGACGAATGTAATCACCAAAAACTTCCATAAAATTTAGAATATTGATCCTTAACCCGAAATGCAAAGATTCAATTCCAAAAACTAGTCGATTTTAACCGAAAACACGTACTAACACGATCCGATAACACCAAATCCGTAGATGTTGGGTCACAAGGTTCCCAAAACTTAGATACAGATTAAATAACAGTTATCTCAACGTGTTAGTTTATATCCAAGTTTTATATCAAACAAGTTTAAATTAATCTAGGCGGAAAACAAGATTAATTTTAACACAGAGTTTATTATGAATCAAAGTATTATTCACAATAAAGTGTTTGTCTCACAAAGATGACAAGGTATTCAAACCCACACAGATGGTTTGAATACGATCCAAGTAGTATACAAAGATACAGTTATCACTACAAACTTCACAGTAAGTGTGGTAATGCTTTAGCCTAAGCTCAAAGGTCTAGTATACTAATTCTCTTGAATTTCTTGGATGATAGCAGTGCTTTTTGGACTGCTATTTATAGAGTTGGATGTAACTCTATATTATCCAGCTTACATAGTTGTCCAAGGGATAACAGATGCATCTTGGGCAACTTTGCACGCCTTCCTTTTTGCTTTTCTTGGAAATAGAAAAAGCAAAAAGGTAAAAGGTTTCTTTGCTGAGAAGAGAACCTTTATATGATGTTTGACCTTTCTCAAACATCTTATCAGTTGTATCTAGCTTAAGGAAAGAAGAATATCTCCTGTACATTTGTACTTTCATTCTTCAATCTGTGCTCTTTAGTCTGTGCTCATCAGTCTGTGATCTTCAGTCTGTGAACTTCAGTCTGTGAAGCCTTCTGTATTCAATCTTCATTCTTCAGATGATGAATTCATAAGTCTTCAGAAAGAGCATGGCTTTCAGTCTGTGAGGATCTTCAGTCTGTGCAGCACAGACTCAGAAACAATTCTACAATCTGTGTAGCACAGACTCAGAAACACAGACTCAGGAATTTCACTAAGTTTCCTGAATACAACTGAGTTAGATTTTGACTCTTCAGATTTATAACTTAGGTTTGATCATTGTTTTTCCCAACAATCTCCCCCTATCTGATGATGTCAAAATCTATTTACAAAAGATAATAGAGAAATAATAAATACTAAGGTGAATCATAACATATGGATCAAGACTTATATATATAAAGTCAGAATCACAGTTAGTTCACAAAAATATTACAATTATTACATAAGATTGTAAATCAAAAATCTAACAATCTTCAATCCTTTCTCTGAGCCCTGATCTCTTTCATCTTTTCCACTTTCCTCTTCAACAGTTCTTCCATTTCCTTATCAGTTTTGTCTTCAAATTCTTGATACTCTAGGATGATCTTCTTGCAGATATCTTCAAGTCCAATCATCATCCTGAGTTGGGAAAGGTTGTTGAATAACCAGCTGATCAGTCTTCTTCTGAATGGTCTGGCTTGAGAATGTTTGCATTCCTTCAGCAGGGCAATGCAGTGTAGCAGAGACTCTCTATATAGTCCATTTTGATCCTGGAAGCACTCTATCCCATTGATATCTCTATAGCACAGACCTTCAATGTTGTCAGTCTGTACATAAGATCTATCTATGAAAACAATACCTTTGAGTAGAGGATGCTCCCTTCTCTGCTCATTCTCTGTGGATAACCCAGCTGACTTCTTCTTGATTACAAAATTGTTTGCTATACAAAACAACTTGTACTCTTCTTCTGAGATGAGCCCCAGATTGAGAACTAGCTCAATCAGGTAAGATAGCTCATCCAGAACTTCTTTCTTCAGATCCTTGTCAGCTGCACTCTTCAAAAGATTGGCAATGGATTGCCATTCCTTAAGCCCTAGAGTGTACAGTTCATCCACCCATACCATCTTCTTGCTCTTGGTCAAAGTCAGCTCCAGCTTTAATTTCTGTCCAATCTTGTTCAGATGACATTCTCTGATCTTCTGCTTGAGCTTTGACTTTTGGAAAGTGGCTTGTAGCTTTGGTTTCAGGCTCTCTATCTTCTGTAATCTTATTGACAGCTCTTCATCTTCTTTGATTTGTTGCTCAACTTGACTCATTCTAATCTGAGTCTGTGAACAACTTTCATCTTCTAACTCTTTGGAGAGCATGTCAACAAATCTTGCTTCCTTCAGCTTCTGCTCTTCAATTGATAATACATTTAAGTATTCGGTTAAGGTCATACCTTGAGCAGTAGCTTCTTGTTGAAAGAGCTCATCCTGTAGATTTGACAGTTCAGGATTTCTTGTTCCAGCAGCATGATCATCCACCATCTTCTTGATCTTGCTTAATCTTTCCTGCTTGGATAAGGCAATCTCCTTGCCCTTACCCTTATCCATTACTTCTTCCATGGTAGAGCTTGACCCAGGATAAGTGCTTATCAGATGAGCACTTCTCCATTGCATTCTGTCTTCAATCTCACTTCTACCTGGAGGCAGTGTTCTGGTTGATGTGGTTGGTCTAGCAGGATAGGCTTCAGCTTGAATGGCTTCAGCACTGATAATTAGAACATCAGTGCTTGCTGCTGGTTGCTCTGAGCTCTGAGTCTGTGATTGATGCTGTGTCTCAGTTTGTGCAGGTTCAGAAAGCACAGACTGAGACTCTCCAGTCTTGACTTTTGAGGCTCCTTCACCTACACCTCCAAAAGTAGCATCATCTTCATCATCATCTGATCTTTCGCAAACTTCAGACTCAGAACTGCAGTCAGGATTGATGGCATCATCATCATCACCGTCATTGTCCTGTTCTTCTGCCAGCTTTAAGAACTGGTCCCAGGTTTTGATCCCCTTCATTTTTGGTTGGGAATCAAAGATATCCCTTTCAGGAATCCTCCTGGCCATTCTTTTCATTTTCCTGGCTTTCTTGATTAACAGAGGTTGAACATCTTCTTCTTCTTCTTCCCTTGGTCTTTTCAACTCCAGTTGACCTTGGGTTGAGATAGTTGCAATTGGGTCTATGTGTAAGACAATGGATGACTCCCCCTGAGTCTGTGCAACCATATCAGCATGTTCACCTAACTGCAATCTCTCTTGCTCCCCCTCAGTCTGTGCACACATATCTTCAGTCTGTGGCACAGACTGAGCTTCAGTCTGAGACTTCACCCTAGCACCTTCGGGTCCATCATCTCCATCATCTCCCTCACTGCTATCTCCCCCTAAATCTAAGGATTTATTATTTAAATCTTTATCTTTTGAGGTTTTAGCTTCTGCAGACCCATGCTTCATCTTCTCCCCCTTTTTGACATCATCTACCAAGTTTGAGAGGGTGGTCTGTATTGCATCTAACCTATTGGATACCTTTTCTTCCAGCATATCTACTTTATCCACCATAGTAGAGACTAGATGCTGCATCTTCTCTAGCTCTTTCTTATTATTAGTGAACTCAGTCTGTACCCATTCAGACAACCTGTTGATGGCAGAAAGCACATCATTAAGTGTACTAGAAGGCACAGACTGGGTCTGGTTGGAGGGGTTAGAATTGGGTGATGGTATGTGTTCCTCACTTGACTCATGTTGAAACTGAGCAAGATCACTGGAATCTTTTGGTGTTGCACTCTTTGCCTCACTCTGTGTCCTGTGCATGGAAAAGCGATCATAGGCATTGAGTGTTGTAGTTGTTCCCTCAGATCTAATCCGGTGATAGGATAAGATATCACGGGGAAATGATTGTGTTGCACCTGTTGCCTCAAACAGTTCCTGGTGTAATGGAGCAGTATCACTGGCAACTGATGTTGAAGTTTGTATGCCCTCACTAACCATCTGGTGATAAGATGGTAGATCATGGAGCAAAGAAGAGGAGATCTGTACTTCAGTCTGTGACATGACTGGGGCATTGGCAATCTGTGCAGAGGGGTGTAAGAAAAGACTCACCGGAGTGTGAACAGTGCAGGACTAGTGGTCAATATGGGTCCAGCCATTGTGAGTGGGGTAAAGAGGGGGTTGGTAGTGCTCAGGATTGGAGCATCTTCTTCAATGCTTACTATAGGGGTCAGTGTAGCAGCAGCAATGTGGGTATCCAAGCTGACTAAACTAGGTGTAGGTTGGGTCAGTTGGGTAGCCATTGGCACCACAGACTCTAGCAGAGCTGTAATGGAATGGTCTACAGCACTGGAAGGTGTTCTGTTGACATCCAGTTCCATGGATGATGATTCCATTTGTGCTATACTTTTGGGGGTTGAGTCTGGTGATTCCTCCAGAGTGAGTGGTGACTCATCTGGGTTGGTTTGTTTGGGACTCTCTTTTGTGGGTGAGGATGGGCTAGGATAAGAAGGTTGATCTATATCCATGTCCTCAGATGAAGAAGAAGTACTACCTGCATCTTCTGTTGAAGATGGAACAGACTCAGGAATGTTTGAGTCTGACTCCAAGTGCACAGACTGAGTTGAGTCTGTATCCCCGGAGTCTGTGTGCTCTGCTTCAGCCACACGATCTTCAACAGCCTGGGTCTTATTACCCATACTATCACTTGAATCATCACCCTCCATGGATGCAGAAGCAACATATGGGTGATCAATCCAGTGCTGCATAGCAGCAGTGATAGGTGCTCCAGAAAGTGGAACCGGATGGTTAAACACTTTATATGTGAGCACAAGAACAGGTATATCTGCCACTTTATTATTAAAGGACATATATACAGACCCAGTTAACCTGGATTGGATGCACAGGGAGAGTAGCCTTATAAAAGGTACATTAAAAATTCTGTTTGACTCATTCACCAGTTTTAAAATTTCTTGAAAATACAACTCTGCAAAGTTGATGTTTAAACCAGTGATGAATGAGCTCAACAGCTGAGTTTCAAACTCATTTAGCTCCCCTGTGCTACCAGATTTACCTCCTAGACTCCTAATGATGCCAGAAATTAAAAATTTCCATTTGGGGGTGAATCCTGACATCAAAATTGTGCCTTTTTCTTTGGTATATCCAACCAAAGTAAGAGAAGCCCTTGCTGCTTCTTTGGTTGGAATAGGTTCAAAATTATTTCCCAAAGGCAGGTCTAAGACATTCCTAATTAACTCCTGATCAATGGTAACTGCCCGTTTACCATGATCAATAGTACCTGTAATTGCAGTATTGGTACTATTTGAGGAGCAAGTATACCACCATTCCATTAAAAAATGTGGGTATATTTGAGGAACTGTGTTAAAGAACGCTCCCCTTAATGGATGAGCAGACATAAAAGCAGTTAGTTCCTCAAACCCTTTATTCTTTTTCGAATCAGGGATGGAAATGGTAGCTACTTGATTGTTGATACAGAGTTTTACCTGTTTCCCTTGTTTGAAGGGTTTAGCCGCAGCGATGTTGGCAGGTGCCGTGTAAACCCATTGATCAGCCATTGAAGAAATTTTAGAAATTGATTTTGAAAATGGTTGAGCGATTTAGGGTTTAGAAACTCTGTTTGTTTTTGATGTGCAAGTACGAATGAAGAGGAAAGGGAGAAAACATAAATGGGTATTTGTAGAAATTAAATTTCCGTTAAATGGGACCCACTTGGACGGTTTATCCCTGTTTCTGCAACAGTTGCGCTGAGGCACGTGCACTTTTTGTATTGAGCAGATAAATAGACAACAAGCGCCAAAACTTTTAATGATTATTACCATAAAGATGGTTAAAGCATTAAATGCAAAGATATTGTTGTTTATTTATGAAAAAAAAATAGAATAAATAAATAAATATATTAAAATTAAAAAGCATTTAGTCTGAGTGTATAAAATCAGTCTGTGCAATGAGTCTGGGTGACGTCACACAGACTGAGCCATATAGCAGACAGACTAAGAGAAAATAACAGAATTTTTTTAAAAAAAAAACTTTTGTGCCAGCAGTGGTAACAGATTGATATTGCTAACAGTACTAACTTGTGAAAGCAGTACTAATATTAACTAACAGTAGTAACTTTCGAAGGCAGTACTAAAGTTAACTAACAGTGGTAACTTGCCAAAGCAGTACTAAAGTTAACTAAAAGTGGTAACTTGCCAAAGCAATACTAAAATCAACTAACAGTGGTAACTGCGAAAGCAGTACTAAAGTTAACTAACAGTGGTAACTTTCGAAGGCAGTATTAAAGTTAACTAACAGTAGTAACTTGCTACATTAACAGTGTTAATTGTACCAATCTTTACCAGCAGTGCTAAAATACGAATTCATGGGGGCAGTGTTAAAAAGTCTTATCAGTATTAACCAGTAGTACTAAAAGTAACTAGCAGTATTAATACTAATAGTACTAAAATACTAACCTTATGAATTAATAAAGCACAAAAATAGAGGGTCTAGTCTGAATGAATATGGTCAGTCTGTGTAGCAAATCTGGAAGAAGTTACACAGACTGAAACATATAATTAGTCAGACTGAGAGAAAATAACAGAAGGTATAAAATCTTTTTGGTATTTTCTTAGAAAGTATGTACAAAAACATCTCTTTGTCTGTGCTTTTTGATTGTATGTAGCTGAGAATACAGTTATACAGATTGAAAAGCAGACACAGACTAAGAATTGAATCATATAGATTCAAGGTTTTACTAGGGGTTGAGCATTCCTAGTTGACCAAGCAGATACAAAAATCTATCTTCATTTAAAGGTTTAGTAAAGATATCTGCTAATTGGTCATTTGTGGGCACATATTTGAGAATCACTTTACCTTTCTCAGCACAATCTCTGATAAAGTGATGTCTGATCTCAATATGCTTTGTCCTGGAGTGAAACACAGGATTCTCAGTGATGGCAATGGAACTTTGGTTATCACACATGATTGGAGTTTTTGTAAACACCAAATCATAGTCTGCTAGTTGATGTTGCATCCATAGCAGTTGAGCACAACAACTACCAGCAGCCACATATTCTGCTTCTGCAGTGGATGTAGCAACAGAATTCTATTTCTTGCTTGACCAACTGACTAGTTTGCCACCTAGCAGTTGACATCCACCAGAAGTGCTTTTCCTGTCTAATTTACAACCTGCATAATCTGCATCTGTATATCCAATTAGATCAAAACCAGAGTCTTTGGGATACCAAAGATCCAGGTTAGGAGTACCTTTTAGGTACCTAAAAATCCTTTTTACAGCTTTTAGATGCGATTCTTTAGGTTCAGATTGATATCTAGCACACAAACATGTTGAGAACATGATATCTGGTCTACTTGCAGTGAGGTATAGTAGAGATCCTATCATACCTCTATAAGTGGTTTGACAGACTGACTTACCAGACTGATCCTTATCCAACTTGTCTGCAGTGCTCATTGGTGTTTTCATAATTGAACAGTCCTTTAAAGAATATTTAGTAAGTAGGTCATTGACATATTTACCTTGGTTGATGAAGATACCATCAGGTTTCTGATGTACTTGTAGACCAAGAAAGTATGTTAATTCACCCATCATACTCATTTGATACTGTTTTGACATTAAGTTTGAAAACCATTTACACAATTTTTCATCAGTAGACCCAAATATAATATCATCAACATAGATTTGGACTAGTATGACATCTGCCTTGTTCCTTTTGAAGAACAAAGTTTTATCAATTGATCCTCTAGTAAAGTCATTACTAAGAAGATAGGATGATAAGGTGTCATACCAAGCTCTTGGAGCTTGTTTTAGCCCATATAGTGCTTTCTGCAATTTATAGACATGATTTGGAAAAGTGGAACTTACAAAACCTGGAGGTTGTTTCACATAGACTTCCTCCTGTAAGTTGCCATTCAGAAATGCACTCTTGACATCCATTTGATAAACTTTGAAGTCCTTGAATGCAGCATATGCCAAGAATAACCTTATTGCTTGAATTCTGGCTACAGGGGCAAATGTTTCATCATAATCAATGCCTTCTTCCTGCTTGTAGCCTTGAGCAACTAGCCTTGCCTTATTTCTGATTATCACTCCATCCTTGTCCATTTTGTTTCTGTAAACCCATTTTGTTCCAATAATGGTTTTCCCTTTTGGAGCAGGAACTAGGGTCCAAACATTGTTTCTGTCAAATTCTGTTAACTCTTCCTGCATTGCTTCAACCCAATCATCATCTTTCAAGGCTTCTTCAGCTTTCTTTGATTCAATGATTGACAGGAAGTTTGTGTAGAAACAGAAATTTGCAGTAGATAAGTTTGACACTTTAGCTCTTGTTTGTACACCAGAAACATAATCTCCAATTATTTCTGTAATTGGATGATATTTGTGTTCTTTGACTCCTAGAAGTGATTCATCATTTGATGGTAAATCATTCTCATTTGGTGGAAGAATAGCAGGACTGAGTTCTGCATCATCTTCTACACAGGGCAAGTCTGAGTCTGTAGAGTTCACAGACTGAAAACTATCAGACTGAACACATGTATCAGAAGAGTTTGAATCTCTGGACATAGATTCATCTTCTGTTGATGAAGGTATTGTCATAGAATGAGCAGGTTGATCATCTTCATTATCACTTTCAGAGTCCTGTTGTTGGTTAACAACAACTGGGATTTGAGATTCAGATCCCACAACAGATAAATCTTCTAACAAATGAACATCAGACTGAGAAACATGTTCATCATTAGCAGAGGAAGCATCAAAGGTGACATTGATGGTTTCTTCAATTTTATTCCTTCGGTTGTTGTAGACTCTGTAGGCCTTTGAGATAGATGAATAGCCAACAAAAATTCCTTCATCAGATTTAGGTTCCATCTTAGCTAATCGATCTCTTTGATTGAGAATATAGCATTTACTACCAAAGGTCTGGAAGTAATGGATGGTTGGAACCTTCTTATGATACAACTCATATGCAGTTTTGCCATGCCTTTTGACCAAAATAGATCTATTTTGGGTATAACAGGCAGTGTTAACTGCTTCTGCCCAAAAATAAACCTTCATTTGACCATGGCATAACATGGTTCTTGCAGCTTCTATGAGTGTACGATTTCTTCTCTCAGCAATACCATTTTGTTGAGGAGTTCTGACAGAGGCAAAGTTTTGAATAATGCCTTTGTCAGTACAGAATTCAATGAGAGTAGAATTCTTAAATTCTGTACCATGGTCACTCCTAAGTTGCTTGACAGGTGCATCTTTCTGCAATTCTTCTCTCTTGATTAGATTGATAATCTCTTCAGGAGCATCATTTTTAGCTTTAAGAAAGATGACCCAAGTGTACCTTGTGTATTCATCCACAACCACAAGTGTATACTTCTTTCCACCCAAACTGCTAATGCTCATGGGTCCAAACAGATCCATATGGAGCATATGCAGTGGTTGTTCAATTGTAGCTAACAATTTGGATGGAAAATGGTTCTTGGTCTGTTTCCCTAGTGTACATGCAGGACAAAGTTTGTCTTTTGCAAATGTAACATCAGGCAGACCTCTAACCAGTTTCTTCTTTGACAGGAGGTTAATATTTTTGAAGTTCAGGTGGGATAGCCTCCTATGCCATAGCCAGCTTAGTTCTGGCACAGACTGAGTATATAGACAGGTCTCTACATTGTTGTCTGCAGAAGAAAGATCCAAGAGATAGATATCTCTTTCTCTTTTGGCAACTAATATAGGTTTGCCTTTGAAATTATAGATAACAACAGCCTTCTTTCTGATTCTGATTTCACCATCATCATCACAAATCTGGCTAGCACTAAGCAGGTTATGCTTTAATCCCTCAACATAGGCCACCTTTGTTATTCTGATATTGCCAGCCTTCACCACACCATAACCTTTTATCTTGGCAACAGAGTTGTCACCATATTTGACAGAAGGTCCTTCTTCTTCTACAAACTCTGACAGATTCTTCAAGGAACCTGTCATGTGTCTTGAGCATCCACTGTCTAGGTACCATTTGCTGTTACCCTGCACAGGACAAACAAAATCAATTAGTTACTTTTGGGAACCCATCTTTTGATGGGTTCTTTAGAGTTGGTTGAAGTCAATTCTTTAGCAGTTTTGGTGCTAAGTCTGTGAAGTTGACTTTTAACCTCTCTATTTTTGATTTTGTTGTTTGTAGAAGACATTTGTTTGATCAAAGCAGCCTTTGGCTGTTTAAAAATGGACTTTGTGCATTCATGTCCCAGATTTCCACAGTTGTAACATTTTCTGTTCAACGTAATGGTCCTTTTGGATTTTGGGTTATTATTTGCACTAGATCCTCTGTTAAACTCTTGTTTTGACTCAACAAATGTTTTAAAATATGTGGTTAACTTCATTAAGTTTTCACTAAGCAGCTTAATGGTCTCAGTCTGGTTGTTAAGATTTGACTTTTCAGAGTCAGACTGAGTGTTAACACAAACAGATTTGGAGTTAAGTTTGCCAGACTGAAAATTTATTTTTTCAGACTGACAATTAGATCTCACAGACTGAGATTTTTTTAACTCCTTTGTTACTGGTTTTATGCCTTTAGATTTATCATTTGGCATATAATTGTCTGGACCAGTTACAGACTGAGATGTGGAAGGTTCAAACACATTGTAACCTTTCTGTTTATTCTTGATTCCTTTTACCTCTTTTTGTCTTTTTAAAGATGGTACTGTGGGAATATTAACTTTGCCTTTTATAAATCTTTTCTTTTCAAGTTCTATAGTTCTTAAAGATTCATTAGTGATTATAAGTTAAGGTTGTTCAGATTGAGAAGTTTCACAGACTGAGATTTCTGAGTCTGTGTCTTCAGAGTCTGGCTCTGTCTCATATACTAGTTCTTTAGTAACTATTTTTGGTCTTACAAAAGCATTTGTCAATATAACTTTGTCTCCCACAGTATGACTAAAAGTATGAGGTAAAATCTCAGGTACAAATATAGTAGGTTTTGAGTTTATTTCTGAATTTATGTGACTTTTAAGATCAAACTCATCACCTATGACCGCTTGTATCTCAGCTGGAATCTGTTTGGATAAACAGTCCACATTTTTAAGTGATGAAATACACCAAGATTTACAGATCCTTTCATAATGATCAGCTTTGTTTTTATAAGCTTCTTTTTCTAGCTTGATCTTTTTGAGAAGGTCATATTGAGCATCAAGCTCAAGTTTGTACTGTTTATTTTGGTTTATTTCATTCACTTTTGATTGTAGATCTTTTTGAACTTGACTGAGTTTGATTTTTAAATCTTGTATTTCCTTCAGTCTTTTCAAAAAATCTACATAGATGTGTTCAAACATTTTCTGTTTTTCTGCATCACTATAGTAAAGTTTAAAATGATTTACATTGTAAGCAGATCCTCCGTCCCAGTCTGGATGAACACATGCCTTTTCTGCAAATTTGACATCTTTGTCAAACTGGCTCTCTGTGATAGCCATTAAGCACATATCTTCATCATCCTCAGATGATGAAGATTCTTCATCTATCCATTGTTCAACAACCAAAGCTTTCTCTAGTTTCTTTGGTTGTTGTTTCTCTCCAATTTTCTTGGAGTTGAAGTACTTTTTCTTGTACTTCTTAGCCTTTTCTTCCCACTTATCAGAACTTGAAGATTCTGCAATCTTCACTCTGCAGTCAGAAGAAATATGACCAACTTGCCCACATTTATAGCAAGTAGCTTTCTTAGGATCAAAAGTTGGCCTTCCTTTTGAACCTTTGAATCTTGCTTTTTCTAACCTTTGGGCTAGCAATGCCATTTCAGCTTCTAGAGACTCAGTTTCATCATCTGATTCTGAGTCTGTAAGAGTAAGATGGTAATCTGCTCTAGAGAAAAGTTCTCTATTTTTCCTTGTTGTTGCAACAAGGGCAGCAGATGGATCTTTTGCAATCCTTTTGGCATTTAGATCCTTTCTGGCTTTGGTTTCTTCAAAATTTAGTAGAAGTCCAAACAAGCCAGAGAGATCATATGTCTCCAATTTTTCACTTACAATTAATGAAGTGATAACTTCAGAAAAAGTGTTTGGAATGACATCAACAAATTTTGCACAGATTTCAAACTGTCCTTTGATGATATTATACCTTTCAAGATCATTGATTAAGATCTGAAATCTGGTATGAATATCAGTTAATGACTCTCCTTGACCAGCAGAGAAGTTCTCATAATTTCTTATGAGATTCTTCTTCTTTTGGGATTGTACTAAACTTACACCATCATATTGGTCAGTTAGCATATCCCATATGGCTTTAGCAGTTTTGCAGCCAGATATCTTAGCAAAAATAGGCTCAGTAACTGCATTGCCCAGTATGGACTTGGCCTTAAAATCTAATGCATTTAGTTGCCTGTCTAGATCAGTCCAGGTACTTTTGGCAGCCTCAACAAATTTTTCAGATGTCAAAATAGTACCATTTGCATCTAAAGTAGCAGGAACTATTCTGCCAGGAATAATGGGTCCTTCCTGAATGACTCTAAGCATTTCATCATGAATGCTAGCAAGAAACCATTCAGCTTTCAATTTCCAGTGGGTAAAATTAACACCATTGAAGATTGGAATTCCCTTCCCAGCCATAGCAATAGAGGAAGTCATTTTTCAAAGTAGAAAATGTAGAGAAAAATGGGTTTAGATGATTGTTTGATAAACTGGGTTCCTTTGATCGTTAAAGATTAAATCTTTATTTGCTCTGATACCAGTTGTTGGGTCACAAGGTTCCCAAAACTTAGATACAGATTAAATAACAGTTATCTCAACGTGTTAGTTTATATCCAAGTTTTATATCAAACAAGTTTAAATTAATCTAGGCGGAAAACAAGATTAATTTTAACACAGAGTTTATTATGAATCAAAGTATTATTCACAATAAAGTGTTTGTCTCACAAAGATGACAAGGTATTCAAACCCACACAGATGGTTTGAATACGATCCAAGTAGTATACAAAGATACAGTTATCACTACAAACTTCACAGTAAGTGTGGTAATGCTTTAGCCTAAGCTCAAAGGTCTAGTATACTAATTCTCTTGAATTTCTTGGATGATAGCAGTGCTTTTTGGACTGCTATTTATAGAGTTGGATGTAACTCTATATTATCCAGCTTACATAGTTGTCCAAGGGATAACAGATGCATCTTGGGCAACTTTGCACGCCTTCCTTTTTGCTTTTCTTGGAAATAGAAAAAGCAAAAAGGTAAAAGGTTTCTTTGCTGAGAAGAGAACCTTTATATGATGTTTGACCTTTCTCAAACATCTTATCAGTTGTATCTAGCTTAAGGAAAGAAGAATATCTCCTGTACATTTGTACTTTCATTCTTCAATCTGTGCTCTTCAGTCTGTGCTCATCAGTCTGTGATCTTCAGTCTGTGATCTTCAGTCTGTGAACTTCAGTCTGTGAAGCCTTCTGTATTCAATCTTCATTCTTCAGATGATGAATTCATAAGTCTTCAGAAAGAGCATGGCTTTCAGTCTGTGAGGATCTTCAGTCTGTGCAGCACAGACTCAGAAACAATTCTTCAGTCTGTGTAGCACAGACTCAGAAACACAGACTCAGGAATTTCACTAAGTTTCCTGAATACAACTGAGTTAGATTTTGACTCTTCAGATTTATAACTTAGGTTTGATCATTGTTTTTCCCAACAGTAGATTATGGCTCTGATACCACTTGTAGGTTCCCTTGTCTTGGACCTAACCGGATCAACACAAACAATCGAGAGGCGGAATTCAAACAATTGTATAAAGTACGTAAAACACAACGAATCAAACACAAATCGAATGTATATTGATATGATCACTGATTAGCTTAGATACACTTGAAATGCTTTACTATTTCTCTGAGAAGCCCTAGATTCGTCAACCCCAACAATGAGGCCGAAATGCTCTATTTATAGAGAAACCGAAACTGGCCTGCGACACAAGGTTTGTGTCGCACAGCCAGTTCATGCGACACAAGCCTTGTGTCACATAAGCGACACAGGCTCTGTGTCGCCTAAACCACAACTTGTAACATTACATAAAATAGACAAAACATCGTAATTTCATATCAAACTATTACAAGCCAAGACCAACTGACAGACATAAAAATATGCACCAACAATGGGTACAATTGATCACTCAGCAATTGACCGCTCACCTCATACAGCTAGGCACAATTGATCACTCAGCAATTGGCCGTACAACATAATCAACCAATTAAACTCTTTACTCTCCTACTACATACCTCGAAGGCGACGTTCAGATATTCACAACTTGCTATTTGAAATACCTGTCAAGGCGACCGTATTCAATTAACTCTGATTAACTATCAATTTACAACTATTAATTTAATCATATCAGAGAACATCTCAGTTCGCAGAACATCTCAGTTCGCAGTTAATCTCAGTTCGCAGAACATCTCAGTTCGCAATACAACTCGGTTCGCAGAACCACTCGGTTTGCAGAACCACTCGGTTCGCAGAGTTCAGTTCGCTAGGTTCACTTCGCAAGACAATAACTCGGTTCGCAGGGCAATCTCACTTCGCAAGACATCTCACTTCGCAAGACATCTCACTTCGCAAGACAACTCAGTTCGCTTCGCAATCAAGCTCTGCGAACTGAGTTCATCTTCATGCTGCGAAGTTCGCTGCTGAACCAGAAACTCGAACGGAAATCTTTCAAAGCTCATGAATTCGACTTCCTAACATTCAATTAAGCTTCCTAGCAACTTATATACATCAAATAAGTTCATATAACATCTGTTCAAGCTTAAATTCATATCAATTCGCAAATTGATTAATTTCATAAAAACCATTATAAACATTAAATTTACTTACTGGAAATCAAGACGATGATGATGATACGAATATGATTATTACTTCACCAGCAATTACTTTCGATTTTGCACTCAAATTTCGGTTCGCAGGACACTTTGAAAGTGTGTGGAATGTTTGAGAATCATTCTCTGATTTCACGTATGTATGTATATATATACATTAGTCCAACCCAATACCATTACGATTTTAGTTCCCTTCTTACTCTATTGTCTGGAACCTAAAATCATTTTGCGAAAAACCAAATTTTAAATTTAACAAATTTCGGGATGTTACAATATTTGACTTTATTATATATGAGAATGGAATAATATTAATCAACTTTATACAGTAAAATGAATTTATTGTAATATTCAACTTATGTGTTTGTAATTTTTGTATTATTGTTTTTTAAATAGACTTCATTACACTATTTGTGAAGAGGAATTTATTTATTTATTTTCTGTCAATTACTTTAACTTATTTATTTAAATTTTACTTGTATGATTTCACTTATCATCATAGATATTTGTGTACAGTTTTCAGTATACTTTTTAAATTTTTTATATTGAGTTGTTAAATCAATTTTTAAAAAATACTGACCAAATGAAGAAATATCTTTTACTTTTATACACAATACACTTTCCTATGTTGTAATTTTTTGTATATATAGTTTGCATTATTTTTTCAAAATTTCTAAAACTAATACTCTGTAACTACTTCTTCATAAAAGTTTTCATTTACCTCTACTTTCAATAAAATGGGTTCAAACAATGTCATCAAATCTGTAATTATTTCTAAGGTTCGTGATATCATTGATGATGAGATTGTAAGAAAGTCTCTTGTCGAAAGTCTTGTCGAAGATGTTAAAAAATCCTATGAAAATGTGGAGGAAATTATACTACAAGTTAATAAGTTACTGACCTGTAAATTCAAGAAGTGTACTCTTGCAGCTCTTTATGAATATTTGAAGACAGAAGATTTTAACATAAATCTTTTTACGGAAGTGCTGCAATGTTTTGAAGAAAGTCAAGAAAAAAGGATGTTTTTCTTCCGTTTGTTGTTAAATTTGTAGTTTACTTTTGTTAGTACTTTGTGAATGTTCATCCGTGAAGCAATGCTGGTCAAGTATCTTATTAGTATTATTAGTTTAAGTTCAATTTTATTTACATATGATGTTACTAAGTGTTTCTGGAATTTTATGATATGATGCAATGTTGTTCAACTATGTTTTTAGTAAGATTAATTTACGTTCAAGTTGTTTTTTAGTTTATAATGAGTTTTTTAAAAGATAAGTTGAAATAGTTGCACTTATAATAACTATACCTTTTTAAATTTTTTAAAAATGTATGATTTGTTATAATGCATATGCGAAATAACTATAGTTTTCCACCAATTTAAGAAGTATTATGTGTAAAGTCATTTTAATATAGTTTCAATTGTCGAATGTCCTATATTTATCTAAGAATCATTATCCAAAAGCCCAATGCTTATTAACTATTCTCTTAGATATTATTTTCTATCCTATTATAGACTTTTACGTTTCTTCAATTTAACAATTTATAACTTTTGATTGATAAGTGCCTACAAAATGTAAAAATACAATAGTTTAACGTATATAATATTTTTTGCTAACTATTTGTATTATTAGTAGAAGTATATATTCGTAAAACAACAAATTAATTACTAGACAAACATATTACTATGTTTACATTACTTAGAAAATTTAAATAACAAAATTATATTTTTACTCTACGTCAAACCCGTGTAACCACGGGCCTCTTATCTAAGTAAAATACTAGTTGCCCGAATGTCCGTTACTTATTCAAAAGAAAATTAGAAAAAAAAACAAAAAAAAAAAAAAAAATCTCAAAACATGCAAAGCCCACAAAAAGTATATACCGACATTGACGTAACTTTCACGGAGAGACAATCGAGCAACAAATGATTGAATTAGGTCACCAAAAATCACCGTTGACTGGTCAAAGAGTACGAACAACCATCAGGCTGTAAATGCACATAACGCTCTCTGTAAGTTAAAATACAATTCATTCGGTCAATTTAGAATCGATAACATTTTTGATCATTTGATATCAAATTTCTGATAGAAATGTGCATTTTTGTTGTTTGTAATGCTAGACCTAATTTTGTTTGCTGTTTAAATTTGATTATAAATTATAAATTATAATATAATCGTTAGTTATCGTTATCAGCTCAAATAATTACTATCATATTTGTTGCTTTAATTGCCTCGCTCTCTGTTTTAATATAGAATATAAACATTAAATCCTCTAATTAGTTTTTCATATTGAGCTAATTTTTGGAATTTGTTGTTGCTCAAGAGGATGAATGGAAAGCTCAAAATTAGTAATCGACGATTTGCTGTGTTCGTAATTTGATTTTAGCATTTGATTTGATTATGTGCCTCTGTACCAGTGTACCGTCTACAAAGTTAAAGTGAATAGGAATTGGTTGTTTAACACATAATTAATAGGTTTGCTGAGTGAAGAGTGGTTTGTTAGGCTTGACAAAATTTATAACTTTTTTTCTTTTTTGGTTTTTTAGGGAAATAAGAAGTTTTGACTACGATATTTAGTGGTTAGTCAGTCGTTTATGTCCCACAACAACCACATTGTACTTCCGTCGTCTAACAACTGAATTGGTTCCCTTTTTTAACCTGTCAACTCAAATGCCTCGAAAGGATATGCGGACATATGGTTACCATCTGCTGACATGTAACTTGTTTTCAATATATAATGCATTTTAGCATTTGGAACTTTCTGGCTCATAGAGACATTTTACACGATCAGTGGCTCTTATCCAAAAATAAATTAAAAAATGGATGAGCCAAAATGTGAAGTGTGACTTTGTTGTTAATTATTAACATCCTTAACATGTAATTACCTGATATATGTAATTTCCCAAACCTGGAAGCACTATATCGTAATGGAGATACATCTGCTCTCCAATCAGAGCGCCAAAAATCTTCATTTACTATGTCTGGATGTGATGGCTTTCCTTATATGAAGAAAATGTAAAAGTCGTAGAAAGAAGGGAAGTACTAGAGAAAAAAGTAGGATATATGACCGATCAAAAATCAGATAACTGAAATCATTATGAGGTTTAAATAAATGACCAATGCTAGGACTCTCACAGCTGCCACATACAACTATAAGGCAGTCGTAAAAAGGATTAGTAATGTATCATAACTTAACTATAAATCTTCAAGGGTTGAGGGTGTTCATTCAATATATTCTTATGCCAACTTTTTTCTATGCATGTTTATTTTATATTTCACATAGCATCTTTCATGGATTTTTCAACGTGTCTATGTACTTGCCCTCTGATAAAGATTTAACGGAGATGAAATCAAGAAATCCACCAAAGCTCCCTTCTTTGTAGGCAATAGGGTGTTGCTTATCAACTAGCTCTGGTGCTGGCCCAACCTTTTTTTCTATTGGCATACTATGAAGACTTGCAATTGAAATACGCTTCTTTTGCAAGTTGAGAATTGCTCTATGTGTAGGACTCTTATATCTTCCATTGCTCATCACTTCAAATTGATCCCCCAATTGAACTATTAGGGCACCTTGGACAAATGGAACAGAATGCCATTTTCCCTCTTGGTCCATTATTTCAAGTCCTTGCTGGTTTTGATTTAGGATGGTCATGGTACCATAGTCTGTGTGTGGTGGCATCCCCAGTGCAAGATCTGGTTCAGGGCAAGAGGGGTAGCAGTTCACAGCCATGACTTGTGAACCTTGTTGAATGTCATCATGCAAGTAATTTGTATTCAGGCCTAGGCTTTCGAGAACCAGTTCCATCAGCTGCTTTTGTAATATATGCACTTCCTGTGCATAGCTTCCCATCTCCTCTCTGTATAGAAGACTAGCGATATAAGATTGTGTTTGTGATGACATACTTGCATTATCTAAGTTTTATCTTTATCTAAACATTGCCATTTTTGGTGAAATTATGATCTTAAGAGGCATTACTGTTAAAACTAGTGTAAGTTATTTCAAACTTATATGTAAAAGTAGAATAGAAGTGATAAAGTTTGTATACTTGTAACTTGGAGGATTCGATGGCCATAAATGGATCCATTCTGATAACGGATTAGCATAATGCTTGATGAAGTCTCTCCAGTAGAACACTTTATCCATCCCATGATTCATACTCGTGCCATATCTTACAGGATCGTGAACATCAGCTGAAGCAAAACACATCTTCTTGTCACTTGGCAGGTTGAAGAACTCTTCAGCAGAGTCTAGTGCACCTTTCATGACCGATGTAGGAATTCCATGGTTTATTACCTTCAAACACGTACCATTTTTAGTCAAGCAAATTAGAATCTAAGAGATAAATGCATGCAAACACTATTTACGTCCAAAGTCCTTCTCCACTTCTCTCTTTCATGAGTAATAGTTTAAAATTGATATTAATCCAGCCCACCGTGTAACTTTGACCAAAGTGGCCCCTGAGAAGTGAAAATGTGACACATATATAGCCTGGAAAGTGCAAGTAAATGAAGCCAATAAGTCATCTTATACAGCGATGTATGTATTTTCTTGCCATATGTAAGCTTTTGCATAATAAATAAATACCTGAAAGAAGCCAAGTTTCTTGCATGCTGCATGAATTTCATTGATTAGATGGGATCTATGTGTAGGGTGGTTCATCATTGAAAGGTCAATGACTGGGAGGCTAGTAGAAACATGATCAACAAGGCTGAGGTTTGGTCGTTGTAAAAGAGGAAGAATGTACTGTTCGGGTATATTCTCTTCACATTTTTGGGCAAGTGCCACGACG
Source organism: Gnaphalium uliginosum (assembly GCA_963930675.1). NCBI lineage: Eukaryota > Viridiplantae > Streptophyta > Magnoliopsida > Asterales > Asteraceae > Gnaphalium > Gnaphalium uliginosum. Next base: position 33,502,320 of record OZ005680.1, on the reverse strand, counting down.
CTTGTAAATGAAGTGTCTGATATGTTTCCCTTAGCTTCCATTCTCTCTTTCTTTCTTGAAGTTGAATTTAAAGATTTGGAAATTATGCTATAAATCGTGTCTATTTATAAGCTAACAGATTTGAAATGACTACATACAATTTCAATAAAGTTTATAGTTGAATATTATTTATGAACAAGTTCTATGAATGTTACATCAGAATTATTGGAAAGTACCCTTGTGGTAGCCTTTGGAGATGTAAAAGAACATGCAATCTCTCGTATGTGTGACCATGTGGGTCCAATCGTTTATATATAAGTTTTTAAATTCCACTTTTTTTCCGGTGGTCTCACACGGATTTACATTATCAGTTGAATTCCTATGTTTCTATCCATTTGGTCATGAAATTATAATATTTCTTAATCATGTACGTGTATTATGTCACTATCTAAAATTAGTATTTTCTGTCAGTTTTAATCCGTATTGTTTAGTTGATGCAAATCTACTTATGTGCCACTTGCATTTCACTGTGATCTTTATGGGTGACATTTTCTTATCTGTAAAAATTGTGTCTTTGATCATTAAACAATAAAATAACGTTGACTTTTTGCAGGAATATATAAGAACGACTTCATATGTAACTCTAGAGATAAGCCAGATGGATTTCAGATAAGTTCTCCTACTTATCTTTATTCTTTCGTGTCTTTAATAATAAATGCAATTACTTCTTGTCCTGCAATGTTTAGGCAATATTTTGTGTCCTAATTACCTCGGCTTAGTTGGGTTTCAGGATAGTACTTTATTTACGCTTTTGGTAAGTAACAACGACTTTTAGAACTTACCTTAAAAAAAGTAAAAGAAGAAAATATAGTTGCACTAGACAAGTAGTATCTTTAAAAATACAAATTTCATCGGCCTTTATTGAAGTTGTGTTGGTTCCCTTAATCACGGATCTAAACTTGTCGTTTGACTCAATTGAAAGGCGGAAACAATCAATCAAGCAATTGAAACGTAAACACAAATACAACGATTTATAATCTTTTCGTATATATTAACAATTGAAGAATAACGATTACAAACTCACTAACTCTCTCTTCCCACTCTCTGCCGTATCTCTCTCTCTCTCTCTCTCTCTCTCTCTCTCTAGGGTTTGATCAACCCAAAAACGAAATCCTAACTCGATATATATAGACACCCTACTAGACCCTGCGACACAAGCCTTATGTCGCAGGCCTAGCCCATTGCGACACAGGCTCTGTGTCGCATGACCAGAATATTGTGTATTTTCTATAATTACATTTCATTTACAAACTCGAAAATACAAACTTGATACTTCACACACTCAGACTAATTAACTTTAACATAACAAACGTTGACCAACTGACTGACACACATTTATGCACCAACAAACTCCCCCATGTCAGCAGCTTGGTCAATTAATCTTCAATTAGTCTTCACCAATAAACTTCCCCATGGAGATAGCTTGGTCTTCAAAAATCTTGATGTTCAGTTTCATATGACTGACAACTAATTAGATCTTCAACTTCAGTGACCATCATCTCTTTCATCAATAGCTTCTCCAATAATATTTATCTTCAAAGTCTTTGGAGAACTCTCATCAATTCTTATCGTTTGAATATGAGCATGATATGTAACTTGAATAAAAGAACTCAGAAATAAAATATTTTTGTAATTTTCTTTATAAGACAGAATTAAAATACTGAAAGCAATAAATAAACAATCCTTTTGGGGACGGAATTGTTTTGGTCTGGTTAGGGATCATATAAGGATAACATGCAATTATTAGGAAATAGTAAGTGTTATTTCGATTATCAGTATATTTGTCCACTTTAAATTTACTTAGCATATTTAAATCATCTGTTATAAAGATTAGTTCAAGACGATTATTGATATTTTATCCATCTAAACATTTGTACTTAAGTGTATGATGTCAACTCATAATAAGATGAATCACTTATATTATTATTAGCATGCATATTATAGTATATAAATCACATTAAAATATACATTTGAAATCAAAAACATGTTAGTATTTTCTATATAGAATGTGAGGGTATGAACGTATCTTTAGAACTAAGATAGCGGTGACAGGTCTGTACTTTCGTACAACAGAGTCACATAAGCAATAGTTCGGGTTGAACAAACACCAGTCTGAACAATTAAACTAGAGGGTAGAGTACCATAGTTTAACACAAACCAGTACGAGGCAAACTTTTTATAACTTTTCTGCACTTTTGTACATTTTATTTTGAGAATTTGAGGAATGCCACGGGTATGTAATAGTTGTCTATAGGTTAACATAGACTACGCACCTAAGTTCTTTTGAAGAATATATTAGATGAAACCAGGTCTGTATTTTCATACAACAGAGGAGACACCTAATATATTCCCTCAGATAACACCATACAAAGACCTTATATTTTTAGATCATAACATGTTCATCATCCAAATATTAAGACGAAGCGTCAAAATATTTCGGACAATTCGGCCCTTATTTTAACTTAGTGTCATACATATTAATATGTCTTTATATAAAATAATATGCATATTTGAAAGTTAAGCTTCTTAGTAACTTTAGAACAAATGCCTATCAATACATCATTTGATGAATCTAATATTTATAAAAGATATTTCAAGTATGCTAGATAAATCTACTGACACATCAAACATAACCTTAAAATTCCATTTTATGCATGTCTCCTGATGTACTATCATTTCCCAAATTGTTTACAGACACAATTCAACGTCTATTTTTAACAATGTTGCAACTATTGCATTTCTTTAATACTAACAAGTATAAAGAGTGGCAGTTGCTTTTTCAAGAATTTGTCTGTTCATATTTTTCAGATTTTTTAAATCAGAATTTTAAAATTGCTCCCCCCGAACAGCAAATTCTTTACTCAAAAACAAACAAATAAATAATCATGAAAGAAACAAAAATTTCAAGTCACATATCAAGTCAAACTCAAATACTTTTAGCACTTATTAACCACCTCGTAGCACTTTAGAATTTCATCCATTCACTCAAACATAAGCACCACACATAAGCACTTTGAAATCAACCTTCTTCGTATCCTTGCAGTCACTAAAAGTATTAGCGATCAAAAACCTGACTGCATCACCACAAACAGACATTAGTAATTATGAGACACCCAAGCCTTGATAGACTTGGGTTGTCCACTATCATCCATAACCATCACATCAATGAGTTTATGATATTTTAAAAATTCAGATGATTTCATTGATGTGTCGTTTGTGGATTTAGGTTTCCAAACCTGGTTAGGTTCAGATGTTTTGTTTTCAACAATGTTGTGCTTTTGGACTTGAGGTCTACTGGGCACACCTTTGTTTACTCTAACCATAGGTTTTGGAGAGTTGGATGCACAACTAGATACAGGCGAAAACGAACCACGCCTTGAAACGGATTTTTGAAAAGAATTTCTAAAAAATGAAGTTCTTGGCATCCCTCTACCAAACCTATCTAGGGATAATAACCGACAATCCCTAATGATGTGGCCCTGTTGACCACACCGATAACACGACCGCCTTTCCACATACGGCCTTTTCCAGTGACTCCCCTTAAATTGTTTCAATAGAGGATTTACTGAGGGAGGCTTAGAAGTTGAGGCATTTACAGAACATGAACACTTATGCGTACATATTGATGTAGAGGCCTCTAAAGTTGAACAGGTAGATGTTGAAGGTTGTTTTTTTAACAGATTTATTAATCATTTTCTCGTTCTTCAGATTATTCACAGATGATTGTGAATTATGTGAAGATTTTCCTTTTGAATCCTTCTTTGAGATTTTAACAGATTCGGATTCATTAACAACCTTGTTTTTACCCTTACTATTAAAAGCCTTTTTAGATTCATTAATAATTATATGATTTTCGGGTTTAACATCAACCTTTTCAATTTTAATCTGAGCCTCTTCAGTTAAATCCTCTACCTCAACAAGCTCCTCAATATTAACTGGAGGCACTACGTTAGCCTTAACAAACTCAGGCATCTTAACAGCAGGTGTTGTATCAAACACTAGCTCAACAACAGATTTTGTATCTACCTTTGTAAAGGTAGGTACAAAGTCTTTGGCTGCATCCTTGGAAGGCATTGGCAGATAGTCAGAAGGAGGTGGTACATTGCGGTAACCAAGACCGGCCTTACTCTTCGTATCTGTCCTTTGCGATTGTAGGATCTCATCAAAGACCAGTGAGGATGTTGAAAAATTTGACAGCTTTCTTTTTAATTCAATTACTTCGGCCTGTGAGTCAGCAAGTTCCTTTTTCATTATCAGTTTCATATTCATATAACTATCTATTGCGTCTTGCTGACTAAAAATTTTGGCCCTAAGTGCTTTTCTTTCTTCGAAAGCAGCATTTAGTTTTTTATCAAAAGCCATTTCATTTTCTTTTAAAATTTTATTTGCCTTATTAAGTTGTTCTAACTCAGACGTAAGGCGTTCATTATCCTCACTGTACCTGTTAACTTTGTTAGTTAATTTGATACATGACACACAAGATAATGGCTCTTCAATAGGTACCTCGGGTTTATTCAAGACGTGAGCCATGAGAGCTTTATTTTCGCTCAGATCATCATGAGCACTCCAATCATAAGCTTCTTCATTAATCATGAGAAAGGCATTTGAAGCGGTAGTAACAGGTTGCTTAGTAGGAGAAGGCTTTGTGAAGCCAGATGGGGGCTGTTTGGTCTTCTCACATTCTTTAGCAAAATGCCCAAGATTCTGACAGTTGTAGCATCGCACTTTACTTTTGTCGAAACCCAAACCTTCATCAGTTTCATCTTCTAGGTGCTTTCTCCCAGTTCTCTGCAAGTACCTTTTGGCTCTTCTAGTTAACATAGCCATATTCCACCTGATATCCATTCTTTCCAGATCATCAGGGTCGATCTGTTCAAAATCCCTATCAGTGAGATCAATGGTACTGGTCTTCTTCGATAAGAAACTGTCATAAGCGCTGAGAAAAGCTTGGAAGACAGCAGCATTTTCTTCAGTAGCCGGTGTCGGTGGTGTATTGAAAGAATAATATGCTCTTCCCTGTGATGAAGCACCTGTTTGAGAACTAGATGTTGAGGTACCACCGGACATGAAAGCCACCCCACCAGTGCTCTCATCAGTAGGAGATTGAGCCCCATACAAGCTAGGCTCTTGAACATAGGCACTTGATTTAGTTTCTTTTCGTTGCATATCAAGTGCATAAGCTTGCAGTCTCCCAATGAGATCTTCTAATGACAGTGCCATAACCTCCTCTTGTTCTTCCATCGTCATGACACGTTGATCCCATTTCTTAGGTAAAGCACCTAAGAGTTTCTTGTTCACATCCTCTGTGGCTAGGATAACTCCACCCTCAGATAACTCATTAACCAATCGCGAGTATCTATTAAACAATTGAGTGATAGATTCATTAGGCAATATATCAAACATCTCAAACTGTTTTTTTACGAGGTCCAGTTTACTCTTTTTATACTTTTCGTTTCCCCCACAACGCTTTTCAATGGCTTGCCAAAGATCATAAGCAGTGTCATTATGTTAAACAATCTCATTACGTCAGTAGCTAAACTCATTGTTAAAGCGGAGTGAGTTTTTCGTTCTAAATCCCATAACTTCTTCTCTTCTGGAGTCATAGACCTAACGGATTTTCGTGGAGCAACTCCTGGGAAATCTCCATCAGCAAGAGGATGAACATATCGTTCAAGCAAGGGAATCATCATATCAGGATCATTATAGGAGATGAAACTCTCAAAACGTATTCGCCAATCAACATAATTAGTACTGGTAGTGAATAGCGGAGGTTTATTAGTGCTACCTATCTCATTGTTATGTTTTAATAATTGACTAAAGCTTTGAAGAGACATTTTTTAAAACAAAAGGTTACCAAATGACTAGTTTTCAAATTTAGCCCTTTTGACTTTTCCCTCCAAAATTTGATTTGAAAATATCGAAAACTACCCGAGCAAAACGAAACTTTTTCACAACTAAAATTAAGACCTTTTAAGCGTAAAAACAAAATTTGATAATGCGAAAAAGACTTTTTTTTTTTTTTTTTGTCACAAAGTTAGTGTCGCAGGCTGTGTCGCAGGTTGTGTCGCAGTCTGCGTCGCACACTTGTGTCGCAGGCTGTGTCGCTAAGTATTGTGTCGCTCCTAGTGTCGCAAAATCCGATCTGGTGTCGCAAGCTTATGTCGCGAAAACCCTAAATACGACACAAAGGTTATGTCGCTGCTTGTGTCGCTAAGGCTTGTGTCGCACCTAGTGTCGCAATGTCGCGGCCAGCAGCCCAAAAACCCTAAAAATCGAAAATTTTCGAAACCCTAACGAATTTCGAACGATAATTGATGAACAAACCCAGAAATACACTTCCAGAAGCTAAATATTCAACTGATTGGACCCAAAACGTTGATCAAACCACCAAAAACACCACGAATCAAACCGAAAACATTTCAATTAACGATCAAATCTTTAAACAAATGCCCAAAGGCTCTGATACCACTTGTTGGTTCCCTTAATCACGGATCTAGACTTGTCGTTTGACTCAGTTGAAAGGCGGAAACAATCAATCAAGGAATTGAAACGTAAACACAAACACAACGATTCTATAATCTTTTCGTATATATAAACACTTGAAGAATAACGATTACAAATCACAAAACTCTCTCTTCCCACTCTCTCTGCCGTATATCTCTCTCTCTTTAGGGTTTGATCAACCCAAAAACGAAATTCTAACTCGATATATATAGACACTCTACTGGACCCTGCGACACAAGCCTTATGTCGCAAGCCCAGCCCATTGCGACACAACCTTTGTGTTGCTATAGCGACACAGGCTCTGTGTCGCATGACCAGAATATTGTGTATTTTCTATAATTACATTTCATTTACAAACTCGAAAATACAAACTTGATACTTCACACACTCAGACTAATTAACTTTAACATAACAAACGTTGACCAACTGACTGACACACATTTATGCACCACCAAGTTGTTACTCTGTTTATGACATAATGATTTGTTTCATCGGCCTTTATTGAAGTTTTTGTCTATTGTTGCAACCCATTTGCATTATTTATTGTTATCTGGTTCGCCATGTTGCCTAAAAAGACAAATTTCAACTTCTCATTGAATCTAAATTTCCACTTTATCAGTTTTTGGTAATATTTGCAGAAACATCCCAAAACTATGATAAAATCCAATGCCATTCTGTATGCAAAGTGCAAAACCAAACTATAGGGTTACATCAGTAATATATCATTAGAATTTGTTGTGTTGGATTTGAATACTGTTGACTTAGAGGTCGGGTGCCACGTTTACAAAAAAAGATATAAAATACTACATTAAGAAGAGCTAGACAATACTAATTTTCATCCAATAAACTTCAACACTATCTTTCTTTGGATTGTTAAAAGTGGTTAAAAATTCTCTTAATGGTAAATGTTCGGTCCATTATACTTTTCCATCAATTAGTAACGGTTATGCTTGATATTGACGAGTTTAATTGGTGTTCATGCTTTTTATTTTTTGCCTTTTTGATAAAGGACATTTTAGAACTTATCACGAATCGAACACGTGTTTTAGTAACTATTTTAGTAACTAGGATAAATTATAAAAAACATATATGTGGTTATTCATTTTTTCAAAAAACATTTTTCAACTTCATTAATAACAGAGACCATACTCAAGGTTGTTACTTTTGTCCCAATGACATCCCTCCATCCAACTTTGTTACTTTTCTGTCGTTAAGTCTATACATGTGCCACGCACGTGAGGGTATTTTTGTCATTTTCTTTTTTCCACCCATTTAAACGACATTTCCTTTTCACACCATCCCAAAACCCCATCCCAAAACCCCTTTTCTGACATCTCCTTTGTCTCGGGCGAATTCAAATTCCAATAACCCTAATTTTAACACCAATAAAATCTCAATACTTGAAATTGGTCGTCGTTCATCATGAGTGGACAACCTCGCTGGATGATCAAAAAAAGAAAAAGACAAAAATACCCTCACGTGCGTAACATGTATAACAAAGTTGGACGGAAGGATGTTATTGGGACAAAAGTGACAACCTTAGGTATGATCTCTTTTATTAGTGAAGTTGGAGGATATTTTTTGAGAAAATGAACAACTACATATATATTTTGACATGGGGTGGTGGGCTGGTGGCTATAGGTGGTGTTTGTGGACAGGGGTTGGCGGTTGTAGTTTGCAAATTTGATTCTTAGCTGTTTTATTGTCAGAGCGAATTACCAAAATTTGACTGAATTATATGCCAATGATCCAATCGAGATCTGTGCCATTTTAGTTTCCAGAAGTAGTCCCTCACGCCCTCGCTTGTTTCCCGGATAGTCCCAATTTCTGTTAAATAAAAAAAAAAAATTCGTGTTCTCAATCTCTATTTTGTGAGTTTTGTTGTCGTTTTCAGAATTAATTGGCATTGCGTTGCTTAGAAGTCGGCAGTGGTTGAAAGAGCAGGTTCTTTGTCCACTTGTTTGTAGTCAATTCTGTGAATGGTATTGACAATCTCATTTTGACTTTAGGGTGGTTTTGTACGTTTCATAATACCAAGGGTACTAAAATATAATTTTCCGGAGCAGGTTTTTAATTCCATAGGTTTGACTTTTGGCATTTTGTCTCAACTTTGAATAGAAAGTAGTACAGTAAGTTTGATTTGATCACATAAATGCGTTATTTCAAGTCTGGGAATGGAGATGGTCAAGTAGAAAGCTATTTATAGGCATGAGGCTGAAAAACTCGCAACAACAACAACATGCATTTATTCAATTTCCACTTCTTTATGATAGAGCTTCACTTAGATCACTCACAATCGTTGCTTCTTCAATTTTACTAGCTCAGCGTCACATCAGCACATTCAAAACTGATGAAAGACTGATTAAATACTACCAATAATCCTTTCATCACTTCAATTATTGGGCTCCACATTTACCAATATACTTACATTTACATATACTAAACAAAAAATAACAATACATCAAATATAAGTTGGTCCCACCTTAAACACCTCTTCCTTTCGTCGGTAAACTAAAGAAGCGCAACTTATGAAACAAGGGAAGAAAGGGTGTCATCAATGTCACTTGGCCAAGGCTTCTTCCGTTTCAAACTGAAGAAACCATTGGCATCAGTCTAAATAATTCTTTCGTCATACTAGAGTGTCCTCGTATTCTATTTTGGGTGCTGAGACAAGAATCACTTTTTGTATTTAAATTTGACAGGGCGTGATTAAAAAGAAAAAGAAAAAATAGTATCTAAAAACAAAGGACCTACTGCATATATAGATCATATCGCACAACGTCATATATAGATCGTATCTTGGAAATGCACTTTGGTAAATTGTTACTAGCTAGGAGCTTTGATTTATGTGTAAATGTAACGAATGTATTGATGGAAGAGTACATAAGAAAGGAAAACTTACGGTGAGTTTAGTTATAGAAAAATGTATTATATTTATAGAAATTTTCTTTTTAAGAAAACTTGTAAACCAGAAAAACACAATGTTTTTTGAAAAATAAGAATTCTCGATTTTCACTATTTTACTTTGTAACACTATCTTCAGTTTGTCCAGTTTGTAAAAAGAGAAAATGCAATAATATGTGAAAACAATATTTAAAGAAGGAAAACTCTTTTCATTTTATTATTATTATTATTTTTTTTAAAAAATTGGAGATGAAAAATTGTAGAAATTTTTCCAAAACTAATCTTATACGTAGTAATTTTTTGGTAGCAACTAGTTATAATTGATAATTAAATCTCTAGGTTTTACAAAGGTAATTAATTTTTTTATTTTAAGAATGTTTCTTTTCTCAATACTTTTTAGATAATACTATGAACTAAAATAGCACAAAGGGTATCACATTGTTTTGTATTCCATATTTTTTTTGATTTTATATATACGAATGACAAATGTACATTTTTAATATATTAAATAGTCTTTAAATAATTGAATTCAATGCAATTAATAAATCATTAAAGCTACAAGACATTTAATACCATATTTATCTGTTTTTTATAACTTATGTAACTAACTTAGCAATATTAATGAATATAAAAATGTTAATTACTAAAAAAATATAATATAGCCTTTGTGTGGAATTACAACATGCTCCTCACCCTCATTGTGCAATTGAACATACGGTAATACATCATCCTCAATTTCTATGTTAGAATCTGATTCACTTACATAACTCATCATCAATTTCATTTAACCAGAACAGAATATCATAGCCTCATAGCCTACGTGTTCTGTAACCCCCACCCACCCCCGCCCCCTCCCCCTCCCCCTTCCTTGTTCATGTGCAATTTTATGACTTTTTTTTCACATGACCATCATGGAGAATTTCCCTTAACCCATTTTGTAAGTTAAACCCAGAAATGCGGTAATATATTTCAACAACCACTAAGATACTCTTTAAGTTTATCAAAGGGAACGTCACTGAAATCTTGATCAATCATACAATCAGAATCACCATTCAAGTACCTTAAAGGCTTTGACATAAATATCCGTCATGGTGTATCATTACCTCCAAGTAGTACCTCAGACTCTTCATCCTGCAACAACATTTGAAAGTTAAAATTAGTACCAAGATTCATTAATTTATCACTCACAATAAACACATTAAAGCTAACAAACACAAAAAGTTTCAAAATTTAGGGTTTTAGAAATTAGTGTTTCAAAAATTAAGGTCTAAAAAATTGGGGGGTTTTAGTAAAAACGATGCCATTCAACGACATTTAATTTATTATCCATCAATTAACACAAAAACATAACAAAACTTGGATTTTTCACTTTGACGGGCAAAATCAACAAAAATTATAAACAATGTGTATATTACTTTCATACCATACTACACAAACTAGAAATACAACATTTATGTCTGAATCTTGGTCGGAATCGTTTGAATGTGCGTGTACAGTAAATGAGAGCGTGATCAACGGGATGAAATGAAAAATGTGTGTGTGTGTTTGTGTTAAATGAGACCAAAATGTCATTTTATCTAAAAGTTTTCTTTTTTTCATTTAATTAGAATATCCAGGTGACTTATTATCCAGGCCACATTTATTATAAAAATAAAAAATGTTTGAAATTCAAGTTGACCGGTCAAATTCGTAACTAGTTACCATCTGTCACACCCACAAAATTTGAATAATAATAAGGGCAAATAGCCCAGAAAGGTAACCTAAAATACCAAAATTCCCGAAAAAGGGAATATCATTTTTACCTCCGCCCAGAAAGGATATATAATTCAAAATCGCGTAAGGGAATATTTATCGTGCTATCTGGTAAGCGGTAGCATTATATCCAACTTGGATTTTATATTTCAATCAAAATCGCCCAGAAAGGACACTTAACTCCGATCATTTCAAAGCTTCAAATCGCACATGCAAAGTGGATTTCTTAAGGGTTTTTGACGAACATAAGTTGAATTTCGTGATTTGGTAAGTATCTCCTCCATGGCTGACGATAATGATGATCAATTAGATACTGTTAGGGTTTATTGTTATGGGTATTTCAAGATGGATACATTGAGATATGGGGGTGGTGTCACACCCCGCCAAAACAGTAAACTGCGGTTAAGTACAGTGATTGCGGTAGCGTGTGACGTGGCGGGGCGCGGCAAGAGCGGATCAACAAAGCATATGACTATTGCAGAACATAATATTAAGATGCCATAATTATTGTTATTACAAAAGCTACGACTTATCAAGTCATAGGAGTAGTAGTGTTATCAAAATAACAAGCGTCTTAGCGATTTCAAATTTAAGCAGGGATTTCGTAAATATGACTAAAAAGTTTATTGTTATTCATCCCTTGATGATGTTATCAAAATTTCAATTAGTCAATCAAATTGTTTGATTTTACCAAATTGGACAAAAATTTAGTAAATGATGACATCATGAATAATTTGTTAATAATTTAATAAAATTTAAATGAAGCTAAAGAATTTGAGTTTTTATCTCCATTTATATCTCAAAATTTTATTACCCTTTTTTAGTTTTTTCGATTTTCCTTTTCTTTCATAGTTATTTATTCTATTTTATTTTCGGTGAATTTCCTAACTAATTTGTAGTTTGATTACAATTTTAGATTACACAAACAGACTTCACAAATTTAAAAATTATTTTTTCAAAAGGTAATCGCATGATCTAAATGACTTTGACATAAATGTACATAAATTGATATTACTATATCATGTTCTGTGATCCTAATATGCTATAGTTAACTTTAACTTAAGATCTTGAAATATTTTTTTATTTTATTTTTGTAAAATTATTGAACTATCGTAATAAATAAAATATGAATTATTGTATTTAATACTTTCTCCGTGTTAAAATAAATGTCCATATTACTATTTATATTTGTTCCAAAATAATTCCTCAATTGCAAAAAATAACTACTAAAAATCATTAAACTTCTAATTTTACCTTCATTTATTACTCTCAATCATTTATTACTGAAATAAATTCGGTCAAACTTATCTCCAATATAAGGATAAAATTGATATTTCCTCAAGCTATCTTAATTACAACAAAAAGTTGTGGGACAATTTTTGTGGGTCGAAGGGAGTAATTACTATAAAAGTCAATCATTTTTTTGCAAATTAAACCTGCAATCATGTAGGTTTGTTTGCAACCGTTTTACGTATGAGTTTATTAACCAATTAAAAAATCTATTTATTTTATTATTATATAACTTTTATAATTTATTTGCAACACCAAATACATTGACTTTTTCGATTACTAACTTAAGGTTAAATTAATGACATATTCATGTACGACATTAAATTAATGACATGTTAGCCAAACAAAAATATTAATCTCTTACTTTTTGTTTGAATCACTAAATTGTTAGCTTCATAAATATCAAGAATCATCATATTCATATCCATAAAGGTATACACTATCGACAAAGTCTTAACTAATTAAAAATAATTCTTATAGCTTTTATTTAACAAATCGAAAATCTTATTTTCCTTCAAATTATATTTTCAATCTATTAGTAAATAAATAATAGGAGCTTCATCTTTGAAGTTTAAACAAACCACTCATATATCATGTAGGGTTTAGAATTCTTATACAATTGACAAAATCGTTTATTTTAGATATTTTTACTTTTTTTCGTGATCATAATAAATCAAAAATATATACATTATACATCTTAAAAAGACAAATTAAGTTTTATAAGAATAACTATTTAACCTTGCATGACCCGTGTGTATAAATTTTCAAATATTCAATTGAGTCTCTCAATTTCACCTAATTTTATAAATAATACCATTTAAAATTATCAATTTTTAATATAAGAATTTAAAGTTAAAAAATACATAGAGTATAGTAACATATGTCGACACTATATACATTTGATTTTAAATATAAAGTAAAATTGATGATTTACTATGTTTTCATATCGACATCTTAACTTGGTAAAATGGAAAATAAGTAATTTTAATATTAAACTAATGACACCTATATAGTTTGACCGAAAGCTTTTATTATATATTTGTGATTATTCACTTTATTAAATACCTTAATAAGACTTGTACTAGAATACAAAAATAACCGACTGATTCACTCTTTGCTAAGAAATTTACTTGATAATTGTGTTTTTTTCCTTAACTCTATTATAGAACTGAACTCGATATAATCTTAAATTCTTTTCTTCCAAATGTTAATCATTTAGCAATCCAATCAAATAATACATATCGTTTCAGGTTCATAACATACACAATGGATTTTTTTTCTTTTTTAAAGGAGATTCTTTTCTTAGAGTGAAAATTGAAACACATAATTTCAAATGCATTAAATAATTTCTTTGTGACAAGGATAGCCACCAAACAAATAAGACAACAAATGTGGTGTATAAAGAGGTTTTACAAAGGATATAATTTATGATCCGTATTCAACGTAATCGTTTATAATTGTAACCTACCATTATTACTTCAAACTATTCATTTGCTTATGTATAATTAGATACCTTTACAATTAAATGTATTTTGACTTATATAAAATGCTTAATGCGGTTGAAAATTTACGATCTACACTCTCAATTTCAATATTGACTACCTAAAAATATTTTAATTCCAAATAATATTGAATATCTCTTAACCCATAAAAAAACGTTGTAATATATCACATAGTATATAAGGATTTTTTCAATATTTTTGAACAATAATTACAAATTCATCGAGCTGTGTATATATACGGGTTTTAGGGCTAGTTAATATATAAATAAAATCACAAATTAAAGAACGGAGACAAAATGGGTTCACTTTCTGTTTTTGTTCCCTCGACGGTTCGACGTACGCATCGGAGATTACAAGGAATGAAAATATTGAAATTGTATAATTAAGAAAAAGTTGTTATCTTTACTCTTTTAGTTTTTTGACTTTACATACAAACATTTTGCAAGCCATTTTGTATTTGTTTGTGCTCACCTGAAAGTATATATAAATTCTGGATGCAATCGTAAATTGACGGTGACAATATGCCTCTCTAAGTCGCCGGAGAAATTACAGCAAATAGCGGCAAATCGGTGGTGATAATGGTGGGAAATAGTGAAGATCCAACGTAAATAAACGATTAATCTAATTAATCTCGTATATCGCTGGTGGCTATAGTAGTACAAGTTGGAGTTGACAGAAAATTAAGATGCAGTAAAAAATTTACGGGTAAGATGTAGTGTCGTTGAGATGCAGTGTATTTATAATGCATTGAATCTAGTACGTAAATAAAAAAAATCAAAAGCTGAGAATGACCATTCCTCCTTCCATTTCTAAGCCAGTTGACCCTTTAATCTCAAACTTTTTTTTTTTTTTAAAAAAGAGTTTTCCCGTTTATAAAAAGCTCTTCCGGAATTACCGAGCTTTAATGAAACAAATTGTTGTATTTGCCACTTGACCCTTTAATATTTCTAAAAAACTCTTAAACAAAACATTAATGAAATAAATTGTTGTATTTGCCCCTTTAAAAATAATTAAAAATACATATATATTTAAAGGTATTTTTGGTAATATTCCATTGAATTTTTTTTTTCTCAAATTCGTCCCCTTAAAAAATAATTTTCTGGTTCCGTCCCTTGTTATATTTAACAAATTTTATAAATATTGTGTACGTAGTACAGTATTGTTGAAGTCCATAAATATACAGGCAAACGGTATTTTACGTCTATATATAGACATTTCTGTTGTGGTTACCGTAAGTAGTGTCAAATACTAGTATAACACTCACAATACCAACATGTACGCTTTTAATTTATTTCAATATAATAAATTAAATTAAATTAAATTATACGTGATAAGCCAATTAAAGCCATATCGTCATCTACTATATATTTTGGGCGTGTGGCCAAAAACCGTTTCCCGCTACGGTATTCGTATTTAGAAAACTAGTAAATCTCGAAAGCAAGTGGTATCTATAGAGAAAGATGAAAATAGTATCAGCTGGCTCGATCGAATATATCTTACCTCGTCACTTAACAAGTTTTCTTCGCGGAATATGGGGATATATGATACCGGATACATTTTTGGTTTCGTCTATATATTGCCGCACGCAGTATCCTCACACTTGATCAAAATGATCTATTTAGGTTATGAAAGAAAAATCCCAAAATGTGAACTAACTTTATTGATTACGTAAATTTCTAGCTATTTTTTTGTATAAAACTTTCGGTATCAATTATTAGAATTATTATATATTTATAGAAAGTAGAAAAAGAAAAATGATAAACTCACGTATGGTTCTAAAAGCTGATTATCTGATCTAAATCTAAATCTAATCTAAATCTAATCTAATATAATCTATCTAATCTAATCTAATCTAAATCTAAATATCAATAAAAGAAAACTTTAATAAGGTAATTTTGTTCAAAATTTGACCCCTATTAACCAATCAAATACTAACATTTTATCTCTTTTAATTAACCAATTAAAATTAAATGGATTCATTTACCTAAAACTTCTCTTTTAAAAATAACATTTTTAATTAACTTCAAATTGAAAAAAAAAAAAAAATACTCCTACGTCAAAATTGATTATTATATATGTGACCATTATAATCCACGGTTACATAACACAAATTAATATTGGTTACATAACCCAAATTTATATAATCTACGGGTTTTAAACAAAAAAATATTAACGTCGATAATTTGATCATTATTTAGTTAGTAATTAAAATCTACAGTTACATTTATATATGTCTATACACGGGTTTAAAATAAAATTAATAAAATGAAAATATACACGGGTTTAAAATAAAATTAATAAAATGAAAACCTCTGTCATTGAAATCTTTTTAAAACCACGGATTTAAAATAAATTTATTAAATGAAAACACTTGCTATTGAAATCTTTTAAAAAACACGAGTTTATAATAAAACATTTGGTATACCAAAAAGGAACTGAATATGCTTATTTTTTACGAACATGGCATACCTACAAAATACTACGAAAAAAGGTAGTATACAAAGAGGTTCTATAGAAAATATGATGTCTTATAATCAATTTTTGATACTACTATATTGGAATACTCACACTTTCAAATAATTTTTTACTCTATATCTTACATTTTAATTATTTTTAAGAAAAATACATGCATATATATATTTTACACAAAAACATTAACGACCGAAACTAATGTCACGCTTATGTGATAAATAGTAACTAATTCATCATATTCTTATTCTATTTTGTAGTGAGATAAATTGTATATAGATGATAAGTGTGTACATTTATACATAAAGAGTAACATCATCTAAGGCGGAAACGCGAAGTGTGATAGACGGGATTGTCATAACACATTGTATGCAAAAGAGAATCACTACATGAAAATCAAACAACGTGTCATGACGTCGCCCGACACATACGGAGACTTGTGTCGTGATTACTCATTTCCACGGATAACATAGTCAATTGAATCTAGTCCCATATGGGCCTTCTTATTGGTCTCACTAGAGTCTTAAAATCCCTAGCTTCTTATGCATTATTATTACCTGAAAAAAATGCTCGAAAATGTCAGCACGGTATTGATGAGTTCGTAGGTTTAAAATATATAAACAGTGCCGTGTAGATTTAAAGAGGACACATGAGTGTATAAGATACATACAAGCGCAATTAATGTATAGCATAACGGCACAACTCAACCCAACGACGAGTATAAAAGAGTATGTCGGATTATATTCACCCAAGGTCGACTCAAACTAAAGTTGTCCGATCAACTAGTATACCAACTACAAGGGTGGGGTGTCAGCGCAATAGTACTATCAATACCTCTTTGTTGGTTCCAACCTGAAATTAACAGTTGTGATAAAATAAAATAGAATCCTACATTAATCCACAATTGTAGCACTAACACACATCATGTCCAAAAGAATAGAATAGTAGGTCACAACATAAAAGTGTTTAAAACGTTTTGAGCATTCTTTTCCTCCCAGGAAATAAGTAAAAAAAGTGGGGCCACAAAACTGTTGGGTTTAAGTCATTCCTGTTGTTGATCCAGTTAGTGCTGTTGGTACAAAGTTACTACTTCTCTACAAGATTCATACTGCTATTAAGATTAGTGCTGCTACAATGGAATTACTACTACTTTATACAGTTAATACTGTCATAACAGAGTTAATGCTGCTAGTGAAGATTTTAGTACTGCTTACTGTTTTATCAATATTAATACTGTTTGTGGAATAGAATAGGAAATCTATGTATATCGGTAGTAGATAGAGTTGTAAAAGGAATTGGATTGTAATTCCTTTTATGTAGGAAAGTTTGTTCAGGACTCTATAAGATAAAAATAGAGATCCTAGATAGTTGTTAATGTATGTAGCTCTAAGGTTATAAACCCTAATACAAGTTGTGTAATCGACTTATTGATTTCATTAATTAATAAGATTGGAGCTGTTGATTGTTACATATTGTTATTTACAGTTTATATTACAAATCTTGTTTATAATATCAAGGTGTTATTCCGCAACTTCCTTGATAGATCTAGGTTCATATTGTTCCTGTTAGACTAAATCGATCCTGACAAGTGGTATCAGAGCCTGTGTGATTGGATCTGATTATAAACAAGATCATTTATACTGTTCTAAAGACGGTTAATTCTACATACATAAAGCAAGCACAATGGCATCATAAACTGTTGATGGAATTCAGGTTACAAAGATTCCAATGCTCAAACCCAATGAGTTTGATATGTGGAAGCTTATGATCAAGCAGTACATGCTCCTTACAAATTACACCATGTGAGATGTGATTGAGAATGGTCCAAGAGTAGTTGCTGAACAGTTTGAAGCTGATGGAGTTACAAAGAAGAAGAGAATTGCACCTGCAACTGAAGCAGAAAGAAAAGAAAGAGTATCAGAGATGAAATCTTTGAGCACTCTACTTCTGTCTATTCTAGATGAAATTTCAGAGATGTACAGATGCTAGAGATCTATGTGTAGCATTGAAAAAGAGATTTGGTGGTAATGAAAGTACAAAGAAGACCCAAAGATCCATGTTGAAGCAGCAGTTTGAAAACTTCAACTATTTGAAATCTGAAACATTGACTCAAACTTTTGACTGGTTCACTAAGCTGATTTGTGAACTTGAAAATCACAATTTGAGGATTGATAAGAATGATCTCAATAGAAAATTGTTGAGATCATTAGGAGATGAATGGACCATGTACACTGTTTCATTGAGATAGGGAAAGGATCTAGATGAGAGAGAGATATATGATCTATATAATGACTTGAGGGTATTTGAAGCTGAAGATGAAAGGAACAAAGAACCTTCAAGTTTTGTAAAGTCATTCAATTCGTCAATATCATATTCAACCTGTAATGGGTCATCATCTCAAGATACATCATTTGATACAATTCTGAAAGCATTCTTGGCAAGTCATGTGAACTCTTCACTGGCTAATGAAGAATTGGAACAAGTCCATCCCGATGACTTGGAAGAGATGGATATTAAGTGGCATATGTCTATTCTGACCATGAGGGCAAAAATGTTCATTCAAAGGACTAGAATGAACAACTTTGCTTTTAAAAAGGGACGATGGTGCTGGGTTTTATAAAAGCAAGGTGAAATTTTACAATTGTCATAAGATGAGACACTTTACAAGGGAATGCAGGAGTGCAAGGAATCAAGACAACTCCATGCAAAATACAAGCTTCAATTGTGGACATAAAAGAACTATACCAATCCAAAATACATCATTATCTGCTCTTGTATCTCAATTTGGATTGAGATTTGACTAGAGTGATCAAGCAGATTGATATCGCTCATTTTGTATATATTTATCTCGCACGATATCATTATTTTTGTACTTGTTTGAGTCAATGTTATGAACTTTCGATACTTATTTGGTTGGAGAATTGATTTCAGGTGCAAACATTAACGAAATGTGTTGAAGTGGCAAAATCAGGCAAAATATGCGATCCCAGATGAAGGCCAGGATCGCATATTAAAAGAAGAAATCATCTCAGCATGGAAGAAGCACAAATACGCGATCCCATGATGGAAGCTGGATCGCGTATTAAAGCGTGAAAACACATCAGAAGATTTTGAAAGCAAAATACGCGATCCTAGTAAGAGGGCTGGATCGCGTAATACTGAAGTAATTTTAGGTGTTCCAGGATCGCGTATAGTCCTTGGGATCGCGTATGCGAGCGGTTCCAGCAGTTTTGGAAAGAGTATAAATACGACTTTTTCTTATGTTTAACCTAACTTTTGCTACAAAAAATAGCCAAGGGCGAATTTTAGAGTTTCTTTGAAGGTTTTTCATCATTTTGGAGATCTTTCATTGTATTCAATCATTCGGTTACGAGCAATCATCAACAATTAATTGTAATCATTCGGTTTGCATTATTTATTTATTAAATCATGTTTTCATCGGTTTTAATTGTTTATTGTGATTGTTCCTATTTAGTTATGAGTAGCTAAATCCTTAAACACTTGCTTGGATGAAATAACTAGTGATTAGGGGTGTAATCTTTAGAGTTTTATGCAAATTAATTTACGTTTAATCGAAACCCTTGTGTAATTGAGTTTTAAACCATTGTTAAAGCTTATTGGTGATTTAATTAGTAACTATGGCGAACGTTTATTTCAAAGTTATTTCATTTATCAATTATATGTCTATGTATGGTTGGCCTTTGACTGCGGACGCAAATTTGGTATAAGTTGGACAACTAAACTCAATTGTGCAAGTTAGTAATATTGGCGGACATCTTTGACTAGATTAAATTGTAAGTTAACGAATCAAGATTATGGTTTAGGTAATAGCGAACGTTAAGCCTAGTATAATTGAGAAGAACAAGTTTTGCTAAATAACTGGTTTTAATTACACACCCTGAAGTCACTAGTGAAATAATCCAAGTAAGTGTCATTTTTATTATCTGAAAGTTAATTCAATCAACTTTGACTCTTCCTGAGTCCACTCATTTTATTAATTTCATTAGTTTTAAGCATCTTGACAACTCGGTTACAAAACCCCCATAATTACTTATTTGTTTAGATTAATTTACATTAGAACACAACTCTTAAACCACATTCCCCGTGGAACGAATCTGAACTTACTGTAGCTATTCTATATACGATAGGGTATACTTACCTCGTTGTGTATTGTTTAATTACCGTATTTTTAAGTTTATTTTTATAACTAGATTTTACACATCACAGAGCTTGAGATGCATAATGAAGCTTTAATGACAGATACTTCTACCTCTACGACCACTACTGGTGATTCAGATCTTCCATATGAGGTACAAACCAAATTGTGTTCTTCTATTTGTAAGAAAACTATTAAACAATACAGGGATCACAATAAAAGATTGTGTGAAGAACTAGAAAACTGGGATGTTAGAAGTAGGGAAACAAGTCTAGTTATAGGAAATTTGGAAGAATAGATTAGGGCATACAAAGAAAATGAGAAACAATATGAGTATGACCTAACTTATGTTAGATGGGAAAGAAACTACCTAGGAGATGATGTAGAAGATCTTAAGAAGCAGTTAGAAGAAGTTAAGCTAGAGAGAGAGAATATTAAACTTAAGGTAGATGACCAAGAAAATGCCTCTAAGTCTCTTCAAAATCTGATCAAAATGTCCAAATTCATGATAAACTTAAAACAGGTTTAGGCTACATAGTGAAGCTCCACCCTATAATGACAACTACATTCCTCCTAGCAAAGACTTAGATAACAGTAAGTTAAAAGAGGAGATGCATGTAGAAGTCACTAAAGTGGATCCTGTAGTTAAAATTGAAGAGGACTTGGATAAGGTAAAAGTTTTATCATGGAAGTCAGATGATGACTATGAGCATGTAGAAGTAAAATCAGGTACATGAGTAAAGAGTGAAAAAGAATTGTTAGCTAAAAAGATGTTTAAAGAGGTAGCAAAGTTGAGTGAAGTCAAGAAAAGTACAAGAGTTAGCAAACCTAGAAGTGGATTATGTTTTGAAAAAGAAAATGTGAGATCTGTAGGCAAACCAATTCACATTGTGCACACACTGTAACTGTTGTAAGACAGGAAATCTTTTACCAAAAAGTTTTAAAAGTTAAAGTCACAGAGGTAATCAAAGAAACTAAAATCAAATGGTTTCATAAAAACTGGGAGAATATTTCAATGTGGTGAAAGAAAAAGCTTGCTTTGTTTGTGATAAAACAAATCATCTTCAAAAAGACTGCTATCATAATCTAAAAAATTATCAAAATAATTTTCAAAGTTATCATCAAAGGATTATAAAACTAGTTTCGACAGCATCTAAAAGGATTAACAAACAAAATTTTGCATCTAAAGTTAATCATGTTGCTGCTGCCAAAAGGTTAAAGGTAAAAGCAGCACGAGTTAATGCTACAACAGCAGAAAAATCAAAAGCAACATCTTCTGTTAATGCTGCAGCAGCAGAACTGCTAGTGGAAAAAGGACTTACTAGTTAATGCTGCTACATCTGGTATTGCTGTTGTACCAAAAGTTGCTGTTAAGTCCAAAGTCGTTTGGATGTGGAGACCTCAGAATGTCAGCAATGATTCAAATGATCTCAAATCTAATATTGCATCAATGATATTCAAGAGATTTGAGTATATTGATGTACATGGGAGACCCAAGACCAGTTTGGTTTGGGTCCTCAATAGGAACTAATTTGTTTGTTTATCTGTGCAGGGCAAGCCAGCTATGGGAAAAAAGAGTATTTGGCATATTGACAGTGGCTGCTCAAGGCACATGATTGGAGACATATCTTACTTGCAAGAGTTTAAATCATCAATGGAGAATATGTGGCTTTTGGAGGAAATCCTAAAGGAGGGAAGATAACAGGAAAATGAGTAATCAACAATGGAATGTTTATTATGTAGAACAACTTTGCTAAATGCGTCTCAAATCTGTGACAGAAAAAACCTATTTTGTTCACATATACAGAATGTATTATCCTTTCTCGAAGTTTTAAATTAATTAATTAAAGTCAAATACTTTTAAGGACTCCTAGAAAGGATAATGTATACTGTTTTGACTTAGTACACATAAATCCACAAAAGAATCTGAATTGTCTATTGTCAAAAGCATCTTTAGATGAGTCTACTCTTTCGCATAGAAGGATGTGTCACATGAATTTTAAAACAATGAATAAATTGGTAAAAGGTAACCTTGTAAGAGGTTTACCACAAAAGGAATTTTCATGTGATGATCATTGTGTTGCATGTCAAAAAGGCAAGCAACACAAAACTTCTTTTAAGTCCAAATTTGTGAATACTATTTGCTCACCTTTACACTTATTGCATATGGACTTGTTTGGTCCTACAAATATGAGTACTATAGGAAAAAAATCTTATTGCCTAGTGGTTACTACTGATTATAGTAGGTTTACATGGGTATTCTTTCTTAGAACTAAGGATGAAACTAGTGAAATACTTAATTCATTCTTAACTAGGATAGAAAATCAATCTAACCAGAAAGTTAAAGTCATCATGTGTGATAATGGAACAGAATTTAAGAACTTAGAGATGAATAAATTATGTGAGGATAAAGGTATTGTAAGACAGTTTAGTGCCTCTAGATCTCCACAACAAAATGGAGTGGTTGAGAGGAAAACATGACACTAATAGGTTGCTAGAACCATGTTAGCTTACTCTAAGTTACCTACGACATTTTGAGTAGAAGCTGTTAGTACTGCTTGTTATGTGCAAAATAGGGTCTTAGTTGTTAAGCCTCATTCCAAGACCCCTTATGAGTTATTCTTTAAAAGAAAACCATTATTAGTACTACTCATGATTCCTCTGAGACTGAGAGTGACGATGATTCACCTCCGGGGAATCCACCCCCTCCGGAAGGATATACCAGGGTTAGATCGCAACTTGTGCCGATCGTGGGTACATCGAAGGGAAAATGGCATGTGGTCGATGATGACTTAGATTACGTGCCGGAATTGGTACCTGATATGGAAGATGATGAGGTTCAGCTTGAGTCTAGACGTCGAAAGAGATCTAGAACAACATCAGGTCCTTTAGTGATTTATCAACCAAGACCATCACCACCTCTACAGGCTACACCACCGCCACCACCACCTACTGAAGATGTTCCACAACCGCCATCACCAACACAACCAACACCACAAGAGACTGCACCAACACAACCAACACCAACACCACAAGAGACTGCACCATAAACATCTACCGTACCACCGCCACCACGTCAAATAGCAAATGGTGCTAGAGCCGCTAGGAGAGCTGCAAGGGATGCAGAATGGTTAGCAGAACAGATATTTGAGCCTGAAGCATCCACCTCTGTGGATGTACCGTTGACTGAAGCTCAGCAACTTCTCGGTTTGCACCTTAACATGGTTATGCTTCTTGAAACAATGGCTGCGATGTCCAAAAATATGAAGATCATGAGTGATCGTAATTCGGAACTAGATCATACAGTCAGGGAGCAAGACCGTAGAATTGCAACCTTGGAGCAATTGGTTGCTGATTTGAGAAAGGATCAGTCAGCTCAGGGAAGAAGAGTTGTAAAGAAGATGAGCTAAGGTCAAAGCGCCGAGAAGATAAGGACGGTGATCCCAATGCACCGAAGGATAGTGAGCTGCCAGGTCCTTCAAATCAACCTGGTACGCAGACTATGTTTCAGGGGGAGTCGAGCAGGGCGGCTGGTACTGCGGCTGATAAAACTACTGAGATTCAGGAATCTACCCTAGACGCTGAACAGATTGATGCGTTAGCAGATCTAGATGAGGGTTTGAAGATTCTGATTGGTCGGATGCTGAAGAGGGTGAGTTCATGCCACCAGAGATTGAAGACCGGAGATCTGATGATGATGAGATCGTTCCAGATGCTGATGCTGATGTGGATGAACATGTGGTAGTTGATCAGTCGAGGATTGAGGTAGTTATTGGGAATGATGACGTGGTTGGGATTGACGTTGTTGAGACATGTTTTGTGACAACAGATCTAGCTTGTAATAGCGTGTAATAGTACTTTTAGTAATTGTAATTAAGCTTGTACATTGGTTTTGAATTGTAAATGAAATATATTGCTTGGTAAACATTTTAGAGTTAAATATCAAAATGCTGAAAAATGTTGACCAAGGTTGACTGCGAACCGAGTCAGTTCACAGGATAAAAATGGCCTGCGAACCGAGTCAGTTCGCAGGGCCAATATGGGCTGCGAACTGAGTCAGTTCGCAGAGCCCAGTGACCTGCGAACCGAGACAGTTATATATGCAAATTAGGTTTTAAACCTAAAGAAACTTTTGCCACTTTGGGTATCCGTACCTCCTGCGATTCCAGAGAGTTTTCCATCATTTCTAAAGGCTAGGTATTGATCGTTAGCATTCGTTATAATCGATACAAAGCTATTAGACGATTGATTCGCTAATATATTGCGAAAGAATTTGTTATAGACCCTATAACTTGTATTGAGGGATTCCGCACCTTAATACCGTAGATAACCTCGTTATCGATCCGCCACAACCGGACTTACAATTGGTATCAGAGCCTACGACTAGATACGCGTAGGTTCGAGGTTATTCGGGTTAATAACGTGTGATTTCGGGTTGTTTTTAGTGCATTACGTAGTTGTTTACGACCAAAATCACTCTCTGTACGTTTTTAGTTTTGTTTACGATCAAAAACTTTAAGTTTTAAATCGTAAAAATAACTAACATTTTTGTTTTTGGAATTTTCAGCCGTTTCGTGAACTGAGATTAGGGTTTCTGCGAACCGAGATCACTTGTGAACCGAACCGAGTTTGCGAACCGAACTGAGAGTCGCGAACTGAGATTTGCGAACTGAGTTGAGTTTCCGCGAACCGAGATCACTTGCGAACCGAACCGAGTTTGCGAACCGAACTGAGAGTCGCGAACTGAGATTTGCGAACTGAGTTGAGTTTTCTGCGAACTGAGTTTCTGCGAACCGAACCGAGATTGCGAACCGAACCGAGATTGCGAACCGAACCGAGTTCTCGCGAACTGAGTTGAGTTCTGTGAACTTAGTTTCTGCGAACCGAACCGAGATTGCAAATTGAACCGAGTTCTCGCGAACTGAGTTCAGTTCTGCGAACTGAGTTTCTGCGAACCGAACCGAGACTGCGAACTGAGTTCCTGTGAACTGAAATTTTTGAGTTTTCTGAAATTTCTGATGTGTCTGAGACACAGAAGGTTGTTCATAAGGATTTATCATCCGATGTCAGTACGAACACACCATTCCCTAAAGTACGTTTGTCTCGAGTGGAATGATGGTTGATACTGATATAAATGATGAGATTATTAAGGAACAAGAAAATATATCTTTAGTGTCTAAAACTGAGGCTGAAAACGAAAAGGCAAAAGTGGATAAGTCACGTAAGCAGATATCGTGCTTCAAATGTCATCAAAAGGGGCATGTGGCTTCTTGTTGTCATAACAAGAAGTTGGAAGCATTACATAAGCTTGTGAATAACCATGAGACACCGAAAGTCTCTAGTTCAAAGGTAGATAGGTTAGGTATCAAACCGGGATTTGATAATAAACCTGTAAACATTCTGAAAAGAGATGTTCCTCATAGTATCTCTCCACCTAAACCTAAACGGCCTTATACTCTAAATGACAATAAGCCTTGAGATAAGACACCGTCGAGATTTAGGACTCCAAGTAGAAACCACAGTCAATTTGAAAGTGGTTCTACTTCACGTACACATAGAGTTGATTATGTGCCTAAGAGGTTTTCTACTCACTCTCCTCAGAGGCATAAGACTTCAGATCATTAACAACCTCCAACTTTTTTGCCAGTTACCATGACTATTGGCGATAATAGTTATGGCTACTTTAAAGAAGTTTAGATTGTTGATGATAACGGACAAACCAAGACCGTAATGGCTTGGGTCCCTCTTGAGAACTGATTGTGTACAACTTGTTATGTGCAGGAGCAGACTGTGAACAAGGACAGTTGGTGGTATGTAGACAGTGGATGCTCTAGGCACATGACCGGTGAAAGAAGTCTACTGAAGGACTTCAAAGGTGGAATGAAACAGCGAGTTCATTTCGCTGGTGATAAAGGAGGAGTAATAACTGGGAAAGGAAAAGTTTCAAATGGAACTTTGACTCTAGAGGATGTGAATTACGTTGAAGAACTAACTCACAACCTAGTGAGTGTTTCCCAAGTCTGTGATAAAGGTCATTCTGTACATTTCAATGAGATAGAAGCCTTAGTCCTGAAGCCGGGTTTCACCATCCCAGAAAATTGGATATTAATGAGGGCTCCAAGGAAGAAGGACATCTATGCCATCAACATGGGTGTTCCTAATACTTCAATGGAATCTACATGTCTTTTATCCAAGGCTTCTGAAGTAGACGCACTCTTATGGCACAGGAGAATGGCTCACCTGAACTTTCGTAAAATGAACTATATAACCAACAATGGTCTAGTTCTGGGTGTACCACAAAAACGTTTCGAGTCTGAAGATAAGTGTGTTCCTTGCATGAAAGGAAAGCAACTTAAAAAACCACACAGATCTAAGACTGAAAACTCAATTTCCTCGCCATTTGATTTGCTACACATGGATCTCTTTGGCCCAATAAGCAAAAGAAGCATAGGTGGCAAATGGTACTGTTTATGTTGGTTCCCTTATTCACGGATCTAGACTTGTCGTTTGACTCAATTGAAAGGCGAAAACAATCAATCAAGCAATTGAAACGTAAACACAAACACAACGATTCTATAATCTTTTCGTATATATAAACACTTGAAGAATAAAGATTACAACTCACAAATTCTCCTCCTCTCACACTCTCAGCCGATTCTCTCTCTCTCTATAGGGTTTGATCAACCCAAAAATGAAATTCTAACTCGATACATATAGTAACCCTACTGGACCCTGCGACACAAGCCCAATGTCGCAGGCCCAGCCCATTGCGACACAACCTTTGTGTCGCTATAGCGACACAGGCTCTGTGTCGCACGAACAGAATATTTGTGTATTTTTTCTATTACTCTATTCATTTACATACTCGCATATACACTAAACACGATACAAATGCAGACTAATTGACTTTGACAATTTAAAGTGTTTGACCAAATGACTGACACACATTATGCATCAACAAACTCCCCCATGTCAGCAGCTTGGTTAAATAATCTTCAATTAGTTTTCACCAACAAACTCCCCCATTAAGATAGCTTGGTCTTCAAAAGTCTTGATGTTCAGTCTCATATGACTGATATCCAATTAGATCTTCAACTTCAGTGACCATCATCTCTTTCATCAATAGCTTCTCCAATAGTATTTATTTTCAAAGTCTTTGGAGAACTCTCATCAATTTTTGTCTTTTGAATATGAACATGATATGTAACTTGAATAAAATAACTCTGAAATAAAATATTTTTGTAATTTTCTTTATAAGACAGAATTAAAATACTCAAAGTAATAAATAAATAAACAATCTTTTTGGGGACAGAATGGTTTTAGTCTGCTTTAGGAATCATATCAGGATAACATGTAATTATTAGGAATAGTAAGTGTTATTTTGATTATCAGTATGTTTGTCCACTTTAAATTTACTTAGCATATTTAAATCACCTGTTATAAAGATTAGTTCAAGATGACTATTGATATTTTATCCATCTAATCATTTGTACTTAAGTATATGATTTCAACTCATAATGAGATGAACCACTTGTGTTATTATTAGCATGCATGTTATATTATATAACTCACATTAAAATATACATTTGAAATCAAAACATGTTAGTATTTTCTATATAGAAGGTGAAGGTATGGACGTATCTTTAGAACCAAGTTAGCGGTGACAGGTCTGTACTTTCGTACAACAGAGTCACATAAACAATAGTTCGGGTTGAACAAACACCAGTCTGAACAATTTAAACTAGAGGGTACAGGTCTGTACTTTCGTACAACAGAGTACCATAGTTTAACACAAACCAGTACGAGGCAATCTTTTTATAACTTTTCTGTACATTTGTACATTTTATTTGAGAATTGTAAGAATGCCACGGGTACGTAATAGTTGTCTATTGCTTAACATAGACTACGCACCTAAGTTCTTTTCAAGAATATATTAGATGAAACCAGGTCTGTATTGAAATACAAAAGAGGAGACAACTAATATATTCTCCCAGATAACACCATACAAAGACCCTATATTTTAGATCATAACATGTTTATCATCCAAATAATAAGACGAAGCGTCAAAATATTTCAGAACTTTTTACCCTTATTTCAACTTAATGTCATACATATTAATATGTCTTTATATAAAATAATATGCATATTTAAAATTTAAGCTTCTTAGTAACTTTAGCACAAATGCCTACCAATACATCATTTAATGAATCTAATATTTATAAAAGGTATTTCAAGTATGCTAGATAAATCTACTGACACATCAAACAAAAATATTAAAATTCCACTTTATGCATGTCTCCTGATGTACTATCATTTCCCCAATTGTTTACAGACACAAATCAACGTCTATTTTTAACAATGTTGCAACTATTGCGTTTCTTTAATACTAATAAGTGTAAAGAGTGGCAGTTGCGTGGTTCAAGAATTTCCTTGTTCATATTTTTCTGACTTTTTAAATTAGAATTTTTAAAATTTCTCCCCCTGAACAGCAAATTCTTTACACAAAAACAAACAGGTAAATGATCATTAAACAAAACAGAAAAAATTTCAAGTCACATATTAAGTCAAATTCAAATTCTTTTAGCACTTTTTAACCACCTCATTTCACTTCAAGAATATCATCCATTCGCTCAAACATCATCACCACACATGATCACATCCCTGCAGTTACTAAAAGTATTAGCGATCAAAAACCTGACTGCAACAGCACAAACAAACATTAGTACTTATGAGACACCCAAGCCTTGATAGACTTGGGTTGTCCACTATCATCCATAACCATCACATCAATGAGTTTATGATATTTTAAAAACTCAGTTGATTTCATTGATATGTTGTTTATGGATTTAGGTTTCCAAACCCGTCTAGGTTCAGATGATTTGTTTTCAACAATGTTGGACTTTTGAACAGCAGGTCTACTAGGCACAACTTTGTTTACTCTAGCCATAGGTTTTGGAGAGTTGGATGCACAACTAGATATAGGCGAAAATGAACCAGGCCTTGAAAAAGATTTTTGAAAAGAATTTCTAAATAAGGAAGTTCTTGGCTTCCCTCTACCAAACCTATCTAGGGATAATAACCGACAATCCCTAATGATGTGGCCCTGTTGACCACACCGAAAATACGAACGCCGTTCCACATACGGCCTTTTCCAATGACTACCCTCAAATTGTTTCGACGGAGAATTTATTGAGGGAAGCTTAGCAGATGAGGCATTTACAGAACATGAACACTTATGCGTACATGTTGATGTAGAAGCCTCTAAAGATGAACAGGTAGATGTTGAAGGTTGTTTTTTAACAGATTTATTAATTATTTTCTCGTTCTTCAGATTACTCACAGATGATTGTGAGTTATCTGAAGATTTTCTTTTGAATCATTCTTTGAGATTTTAACAGATTCGGATTCATTTACAACCTTGTTTTTACCCTTACTATTAAAAACCTTTTCAGATTCATTAATAATTATGTGATTTTCGGGTTTAACATAAACCTTTTCAATTTAAATCTGAGCCTCTTCAGTTAAATCCTCTATCTCAACAGTCTCCTCAACATTAACTGGAGGCACTACGTTAGCCTTAACAAACGCAGGCATCTTAACAGCAGGTGTTATATCAAACACTGGCTCAGCAACAAATTTTGTATCTACCTTTGTAAAGGTAGGTAAAAAGTCTTTGGCTGCATCCTTTGAAGGCATTGGTAGATAGTCAGAAGGAGGTGGTAGATAGTGGTAACCAAGACCAGCCTTACTCTTCGTATCAGTCCTTTGCGATTGGAGGATCTCGTCAAAGACCAGTGAGGATGTTGAAAAATTTGAAAGCTTTCGATTTAAGTCATTTACTTAGGACTGTTTTTCAGCAAGATCCTTTCTTAGTAAAGCAATCATTTTTCTATAACTGTCAATTGCATCTTGTTGACTGAAAATCTTAGCTTTTAATTTTTCCGGTCAGAAAACGCAGCATCTAGTTTCTTATCAAAAGCCTTTTCATTATCTTTCAAAATTTTATTTGCCTGACTAAGTTTTTCTTAATTAGAATTCAGGCGTTCGGTATTCTCACTGTATCTGTTAACTTTATTGGTTAATTTGATACATGACTCACAAGAGATGGCTCTTCAATAGGTACCTCAGGGTGCGGGTTCATCTGACCAGTTCAGGTTCAAGGGAGGGTGATCGAGGGGACCCAGACTTTAGATCTCTTCTCTATGGCGGGAGGTCTCTTTCGTATCAAGAGTGTTTGGGTCACTCGAAGCTCTGCCCTTTGCTTTGCCCCGTGCTGTCTTCCACTACGCAGGAAAGGTAAAATCTGCTACTTCGAGTTGCAAAGTAAAGTTAGTAAATAAAAAAAAGCTCTGATGACAGGAGAGCCGGCGACCGAAGCCCGGCACCCCTTCCGAAATATGGGTTGTGTTCTACCAACGCATTAGCGCCCGCTTTTCCACATCCACTTCAGGGAGAGAGCAAGTTTACTCGTGATGTGAGCCATGAGAGCTTGATTATCGCCCATCTCACACTATTTCTTCACAAACTCCAGCTTACTTTGTTTATATTTTTCACTTCCCCACCAACGCTTTTCAATGGCTTCCCACAAATCATATGCAAACTCATGATATCTAAATTGCTTCATGAGTGGTTGTGATAGTGCCATGGTGATCGCAGTATATGTTTTCCTTTCAGTATCATAAGACTTGCGTTCTTCAGGAGTCATGGATTTGATAGGCTTAATTTGAGCTTCTCCGGGAAAAGCACTAATTCTAAGAGGACGTTCATATCTTTTCTCTAAATAAATTTGCATATCAGGATCAGTGACATTGATGAAGGCCTCAAATTGTATTCTCCATTCAACATAATTGGTATTGGCAGTGAATAATGGAGGTTTATTAGTACTACCGATCTCATTGTTATGTTTTAATAATTGACTAAAGCTTTGAAAAGACATTTTAAACCAAAAATTTACCAAATCGGTCTTTTTGACTTTTCCCTCCAAATTTGATTCGAAAAAAATCGAACACTGCTCGAGTAAAACGAAACTTTTTCAAAACTAAAATTAAGAACTTTTAAGCTTAAAAACAAAATTAAGAACTTTTTTTTTTTTTAAGTGACACAAAGTTAGTGTCGCAGGTTGTGTCGCAGGTTGTGCCGCAGTCTACGTCGCACACTTGTGTTGCAGGCTGTGTCGCGAAGTATTGTGTCGCACTCTAGTGTCTCTATAGCGACACAAAGTCAAGATTAGGTCAACCCTGGTAGTGACACACTTGTTGGTTCCCTGATTCACGGATCTAGACTTGTCGTTTGACTCAATTGAATGGCGGAAACAATCAATCAAGCAATAGAAACGTAAATATAAACACAACGATTTATAATCTTTTCGTATATATTAACACTTGAAGAATAAAGATTACAAATGACTGACACACATTATGCACCAACAGTTTAGTTGTTACAGATGATTTCTCTAGATTCTCTTGGGTATTCTTTTTGGGATCTAAGGATGAAACTCCTGGAATTCTTATGGAGTTCTTAGATCTAATAGAGAATGTCTATAGAACACGAGTTTAGAGAATTCGTAGTGACAATGGAAAAGAGTTCAAGAATTCAACGTTCAATGTCTATTGCTTAAGCAAAGGGATACAACATCAATTCAGTGCACCGTATGAACCTCAACAGAACGGTGTTGCTGAAAGGAAAAACAGAACGTTGATTGAAGGGGCTAGAACAATGTTTGCAGATTCAAGGCTTCCGGTCATTTTCTGGGCAGAAGCGGTGAATACAGCATGTCATGTTCTAAACAGAGTTTTTACGGTTAAAAAGCAGAACAAGACTTGTTATGAGCTTTTGAACAATAAGAAACCTAACTTAAAAGGGTTTGAACCCTTTGGAGTTTCATGCACTTTACTGAAGACTAGTAATCCACAGAAATTTGGTGAGAAGGCTGACGAAGGATATTTCCTAGGTTATGTGCCTAATTCACCAAACAAACGTGTCTTCAATAAAGCTACGGGACGTGTGGAAATAGTTTATAACATTGAAATTACGAGCTACACACATGACGTACATAAGGGATTAGATTGGCAATTCGACTATTCAGATCTCTTTAAGTCTTTTAATGTCCCAATCATTGACTACAAAGTTGACTCAGAAATCTCTGAACATTTATTATCGGGTGAAGGGGATATTGGCCCTGCACCAACATCGAGTGTTCCTAGAGATACAACTTCTGTGGATCCTAATCGTGCATCAACGAGTGCCACACAACAATCTTCTGATGAGGTGTATAGTTCTGATGAAGATATGCCACCATTGGAAGAAATTGGCACTAATCTAAGAAGAAATAGAACTTGAACCGGTGACAACAACAAGAATTAACGAAAATCACCCAACTGAGAATATCATTGGGGATCCAAATGCATCTGTTCAAACTAGGGCTAGTATATCTGAGTACACTAGCCTGTATGCTGAAATGAAAGAGACAGGGGTTACAAATCTATGTCTATATTCATGCTTTATCTCACAAGTTGAGCCTAAGAATGTCCAAATGGCGTTGAAGGACAACTCGTGGATAGAAGCAATGCAGGAAGAACTTTCTCAGTTCTCAAAACTGCAAGTTTGGGAGTTGGTTGATTTACTAAGTGGTGAATATTCAATTGGCACTAGATGGGTCTTTAAGTGTAAGAAAGACGATCGGGGAATCGTGATTCGCATTAAAGCTCGTCTAGTTGTTCAAGGTTTCAATCAACAAGAAGGAATTGATTACAATGAGGTGTTTGCACCTGTGGCTAGGCTTTAGGCAATTCGGTTGTTCTTAACATTTGCAGCTTCAAAGAAAATGAAAGTTTATCAGCTGGATGTTAAGAGCGCCTTCTTGTATGGCAAGGTCAAGGAAACGGTGTATGTTTCTCAACCACCATGATTTACTGATCCAAAGTATCCAAATAGAGTATATCGTCTTGATAAGGCTCTGTATGGATTACATCAAGCTCCAAGAGCGTGGTATGAGACACTATCAACTTATCTTCTTGAGAATGGTTTTACAAGAGGAAGAATTGATAGTACACTCTTTGTGAAGTGGAAGAAAAAGGACTTTATACTTGTTCAAATATATGTTGATGACATTATCTTTGGGTCATCTGACGAAAAGATGTGTCAAGAATTTGAGCAAGTTATGAAGGAAAAGTTTGAGATGTCTGCTATGGGAGAGTTGAACTTTTTCTTAGGGTTACAAGTTGACCAAAAGAAAGATGGATTCTTTATTCATCAATCTAAATATACACATGAGCTATTATAACGTTTCAAGATGGATGAATTTCGTATCTACAAGACTCCTATTCCAGAAAATCACGGACTCGGTCCTGATACATCGAGTGATCAGAATGTAGATCCTACTTTATATAGGGCTATGATTGGATCACTAATGTATTTGACTGCATCTAGGCCTGACATTATGTTTGCTGTTTGTATTTGCGCAAGATATCAGGCTAATCCGAAAGAGTCACATATGCAAGCCGTAAAAAGAATCTTTCGTTACCTCAAAGGGAAGCCAAAGCTGGGACTTTGGTATCCGATTGAAGGAGTCTTAGATTTTGTCCCTTATACTGATTTGGATTATGGTGGATGCAATCAAAATAGAAAGTCTACGACCGGAGGATGTCAATTCCTAGGAGGTAGACTTGTGTCTTGGCAGTGCAAGAAGTAAAGCTCAGTAGCCATTTCTACATGTGAAGCTGAGTATGTTGCAGCTGGCAGCTGTTGTTCCCAAGTATTGTGGATACAACAGCAACTGCGAGATTATGGGCTAAACTTTACCGACACTCCTATGATGATCGATAATGAATCGACGATCTCTATAGCCAATAATCCGGTAAAGCACAGCAAGACGAAACACATTGTTATTCGTCATCATTTTATTAGGGATTGTGCCGAGAAGAAGCTTATTAGGTTAGTCAAAGTTGCCTCTATTGACAACTTGGCAGACCTATACACTAAAGCTTTCGACAGGGCGCGTTTTTGAGACATTGGTTCAACTTAACGGAATGAGGAATCCAGAATAACTACTCTTCTAAAGGAATATGTAATAGTTAGTAAGTTTTATTTTTATATTAAAAAAAAGGGGGAAGGTGTATGGCATTCATTTGCTTGTTACCTGAAGGGAATCGCCTCCTATAAAATACAAAAAGAATATAAACCATAAAAAGTTTAAGCTTTTATCTGCTGGGAAATGATAGTACATTAGGAGAATAAGCTTAACAAAAATAAGTATATGTCTTAAGTTAAATGTGTTAGTAGATTCTGGTAAGTCACATTAACGTTACATCTTTACAACCAGGACGGCACTTATATTTATTTTATTGTACACCTTTCTCCACACGTTATAATTGGATAAGAATAAAATTAAGTCTAGACAGCTTCATCATATGATGTACTGGTAGGCAAATTATGCTATGACTTCTAAGCACTGCGTCGGGTCCCCTGAGAAATTCATACTAAAAGGTCAACATAAAGTTGGTGAGTTCATAGGTTTGTAAACAGTTGATATAACATCGTATGGAACACAAAATTTCCTGTTTGTATCATTCAACAATGATAGGTACTGTATTACAAAAATGTAAAATAGTGTATATCGTTGCCATGAGCTCATAGTTCGAGCTTAACTGTGGTGTTGGGTCACAATCAAGTGTCACGATCGGGGTGCCTCCCAGCGAGTGCCTAATCCAACACTCGTAGGAACAAATGATAATGCGTCCGTTTGACCAGTTAGCGCGACTAACCCGGACGGGGGGAGTCAATCCCAAATAGTACTATTCATTAACATTCACGCTATAACAATACTAACAAACTATGATGTGGGGGACTTTCAGGATTAGTAAAATAACTCATGCAACCAATATATCGAGTTTAGTACTTGTGTTCACATGAAAATAGCGGTATAAAAGCAGTTGTATGTATTCTCACCCCAGTTAGAAAAAGTAAAAAGGGGCTATGAAACTCACCTGATATTAGCAAGCAAGTAGCAAATAGTAAGCAAAGCGTGTTTTCCAAATGCAACCTTCTAACGTCCTAAACGTATAAGGTTGTGTAAGTAGATGTCTCAAAAGACCATCTATAATGATTGTATAAGTGGGGGTTAATGTCCACTTAAGCCAATCATGTAGGTGGAGGGTTAATGTCCACCTAAGTTAATCGTGTAGGTGGAGGGTTAAAGTCCAACTAAATTAGTTCACACAATTAGAAATGTCCGATTGTTCAGTTATCGTTTGTGCTTAGAAAACATGTACGGGCCGTTGGTGATATTTTGTGAAAACACAGATTTGATTAATTATGTTATGCATATTTCTACTTTCCATTTATGGTAATTGATCAGTGTGGCCAGGGGCGAAGCCCATTAACGACGGGGGTCCGGGGGCAGCGCCCCTGGTAGCGGGGTCCAAGGGGTGGCAACCCCTGGCGGGGTCCAAGGGCAGAGCCCCTGGCTAGGGTCGAGCTGCCAGGTCAGCTTGGAAATTTTTTATTCATGCTTATGTTGCTTTAACCAAAAACGTATAGATTCTGTGTTTTTAGCGACACTGAGTTAGTGTCGCTATATGAGACACTAAGGTATTATGCGACACTAAGGCTTGCGTCGCTAATGTGACGATTCGGGTGCTATGGCAACACAAAGACTTGTGTCGCTAATGTGACGATTCGGGTGCTATGGCGACACAAAGGCCTGTGTCGCTAATGTGACGATTCAGGTGCTATGGCGACACAAAGTCTTGTGTCGCTAATGTGACGATTCGGGTGCTATGGCGACACAAAGGCTTGTATCGCAGACAACTGGGCTTCCGCGACACAGAAGCCTGTAACAGGTCCATTTTGCAAATTTTATTTCGGGTTCCAAATGTTCAAATAAAAATTCAAGAAAATCTATGTTGTTCCTTAGTATGTTAGCTTCTTAAAATAATTTTTTCAGAATTTTTGGGTATTCCTAAGTATTTTTAAAAATTCCGTTTGTTCCCTGAGGTCAGAAAGTGACCAATCCGGATACATGCAACAAGATCGGATTTCTGGGTTTTAAAATTAAGCACTCTCGCATTATTTTTACAAGATATAAATATTTGATCATTTCAAACATATGTTGGTAACACTTAAACCTTACAAGTTCTAATTTATATAAACGGTATTTGTGAATAAGATTTATTGTTTTGTTATGTATTAAACTTTGCACTTTTTACTATTGTATGAGACATATCTTCACTTGTTCTCTTGTATGTATTGAACATGTATATTTTCCTATTTTGGTTAGGTTTAAATAGGAAATTCTACACCTTTTCAGAAAAAGTTATCTAAACGACATTTGTACCTAACAAAACTTTTGAACTTTTGGCGGCGGTTTCATGTCATTTGGAGGCGTATATCTCAAGTTATGATTAAAACAAGAAAGGTGAAATTTCTGTGTTTTTAGACAGTCCGTATACATGTTTTTGTAAAAATCATTTCGGGTATCAAACGAACTCCAAAAATTATGAAACCACTTGGAAATGAAAGCTAACTCCTTAAACTTAATTTTTGCCTTTTGAATCTTCTATTTTGGTCAAGTTTTGAGGGAGAAACAGCCTCTCAAAGTCGAGCTAATTTTCTGCCCAGAAATGCATGTGCTGTTCTTGAACATTTTAAGCTATGAAAAACGTTTTTATGTTATATTTTGGACATTTCTTTGTTATGTGAACCTTTTAACATGTTTTTAAAGATATTTGGATAGAGAATAATTTTTCTTACAAATAGGTTGGTGATTTTTGAAGAGAAGTTGTTGGAAGAGCTTGAATCTTGAGTCTTTAGCTTGATTTTCTTCTTGGAGATGTGATGAACACTATGGTGGTGATGGTGGCTGATTTTGGTGGTGGTGTTGGTGTTCTTGGGCAGGTTTTTGGGAGGGGAGGAGAATAGAGAAAAGATGAGAGTGTTTGTGTGTGAGGTTTGAGTGTGTAAAATGAGAGGAACTTAAGGATAAGAGGCATATGTAGGGTGGGCCTCTTGGGCCGATTTTTAAGCCTCTTGGGCCGACCTTTGGCTCAGTTGAGGCTGTCCAAGGGAGCCTTGGGCTTGTATAATAATTTTTCTCAAGCCCGTGTTACGTTATCCGATCGGTAAAACATTATTCGCGCGCGTAAACATTAAATCTTTAACGTTAAAATTTCGTGTTTTATTTTTGATACCAAATTACTATTTTAATTTGACCAATATATTTAAAACTACATTATTGAGCCTTCTTAAAATCTTTGTCGGTTTCGTTCGGATGTCGGGCGCGATTCGCGCGTTTTCGTTGCGTTTGTTACGTTTTAAGCAAAAAGTCCAGGTTTTTTGCACATTTTTATTTAACAACAATAATATAGGGTAAATAATTACTATTTTATTTATAAAATAGGTTTACGTTATTTATGAAAAGTTATCACCAACGCCGTATAGATTGTCGGACCTCGTCCGGTTGTTTCTCGTAATTACAAATAAACACATAATCACGTAAGTGTATATTCAAATATACAAGTAATTACAGATATTTAGCCTAATACCAACTAAATACAAGTAATTAGGGTTTCTAGCTAGGTTTAACAATTAACCTAAAGTGTCGGGTGTCACAGTTAGGTACCAGACCGGGATTTGATAATAAACCTGTAAACATTCTGAAAAGAGATGTTCCTCATAGTGTCTCTCCACCTAGACCTAAACGGCCTTATACTCTAAATGACACTAAGCCTTGAGATAAGACACCGTCGAGATTTAGGACTCCAAGTAGAAACCACAGTCAATT
The DNA here is from genome assembly GCA_963930675.1 of Gnaphalium uliginosum. Lineage (NCBI taxonomy): Eukaryota > Viridiplantae > Streptophyta > Magnoliopsida > Asterales > Asteraceae > Gnaphalium > Gnaphalium uliginosum. Next base: position 33,463,925 of record OZ005680.1, on the reverse strand, counting down.
TGAAAGTGGTTCTACTTCACGTACACATAGAGTTGATTATGTGCCTAAGAGGTTTTCTACTCACTCTCCTCAGAGGCATAAGACTTCAGATCATCAACAACCTCCAACTTCTTTGCCAGTTACCAAGACTATTGACGATAATAGTTATGGTTACTTTAAAGAAGTCCGGATTGTTGATGATAAGGGACAAACCCAGACCGTAATGGCTTGGGTCCCTCTTGAGAACTGATTGTGTACAACTTGTTATGTGCAGGAGCAGACTGTGAACAAAGACAGTTGGTGGTATGTAGACAGTGGATGCTCTAGGCACATGACCGGTGAAAGAAGTCTACTGAAGGACTTCAAAGGTGGAATGAAACAGCGAGTTCATTTCGCTGGTGATAAAGGAGGAGTAATAACTGGGAAAGGTGAATTACGTTGAAGAACTAACTCACAACCTAGTGAGTGTTTCCCAAGTCTGTGATAAAGGTCATTCTGTACATTTCAATGAGACAGAAGCCTTAGTCCTGAAGCCGTGTTTCACCATCCCAGAAAATTGGATATTAATGAGGGCTCCAAGGAAGAAGGACATCTATGCCATCAACATGGGTGTTCCTAATACTTCAATGGAATCTACATGTCTTTTATCCAAGGCTTCTGAAGTAGACGCACTCTTATGGCACAGGAGAATTGCTCAACTGAGCTTTCGTAAAATGAACTATATAACCAACAATGGTCTAGTTCTAGGTGTACCACAAAAACGTTTCGAGTTTGAAGATAAGTGTGTTCCTTGCATGAAAGGAAAGCAACTTAAAAAACCACACAGATCTAAGACTGAAAACTCAATTTCCTCGCCATTTGATTTGCTACACATGGATCTCTTTGGCCCAATAAGCAAAAGAAGTATAGGTGGCAAATGGTACTGTTTAGTTGTTACAGATGATTTCTCTAGATTCTCTTTTGTATTCTTTTTGGGATCTAAGGATGAAACTCCTGGTATTCTTTTGGAGTTCTTAGATCTAATAGAGAATGTCTATAGAACACGAGTTAAGAGAATGTCTATAGAACACGAGTTAAGAGAATTCGTAGTGACAATGGAATAGAGTTCAAGAATTCAACGTTCAATGTCTATTGCTTAAGCAAAGGGATACAACATCAATTCAGTGCATCGTATGAACCTCAACAGAACGGTGTTGCTGAAAGGAAAAACAGAACGTTGATTGAAGGGGCTAGAACAATGTTTGCAGATTCAAGGCTTCCGGTCATTTTCTGGGCAGAAGCGGTGAATACAGCATGTCATGTTCTAAACAGAGTTTTTACGGTTAAAAAGCAGAACAAGACTTGTTATGAGCTTTTGAACAATAAGAAACCTAACTTAAAAGGGTTTGAACCCTTTGGAGTTTCATGCACTTTACTGAAGACTAGTAATCCACAGAAATTTGGTGAGAAGGCTGACGAAGGATATTTCCTAGGTTATGTGCCTAATTCACCAAAAAAAAGTGTCTTCAATAAAGCTACGGGACGTGTGGAAATAGTTTATAACATTGAAATTACGAGCTACACACATGACGTACATAAGGGATTAGATTGGCAATTCGACTATTCAGATCTCTTTAAGTCTTTTAATGTCCCAATCATTGACTACAAAGTTGACTCAGAAATCTCTGAACATTTATTATCGGGTGAAGGGGATATTGGCCCTGCACCAACATCGAGTGTTCCTAGAGATACAACTTCTGTGAATCCTAATCGTGCATCAACGAGTGCCACACAACAATCTTCTGATGAGGTGTATAGTTCTGATGAAGATATGCCACCATTGGAAGAAATTGGCACTAATCTAAGAAGAAATAGAACTTGAACCGGTGACAACAACAAGAATTAACGAAAATCACCCAACTGAGAATATCATTGGGGATCCAAATGCATCTGTTCAAACTAGGGCTAGTATATCTGAGTACACTAGCCTGTATGCTGAAATGAAAGAGACAGGGGTTACAAATCTATGTCTATATTCATGCTTTATCTCACAAGTTGAGCCTAAGAATGTCCAAATGGCGTTGAAGGACAACTCGTGGATAGAAGCAATGCAGGAAGAACTTTCTCAGTTCTCAAAACTGCAAGTTTGGGAGTTGGTTGATTTACTAAGTGGTGAATATTCAATTGGCACTAGATGGGTCTTTAAGTGTAAGAAAGACGATCGGGGAATCGTGATTCGCATTAAAGCTCGTCTAGTTGTTCAAGGTTTCAATCAACAAGAAGGAATTGATTACAATGAGGTGTTTGCACCTGTGGCTAGGCTTTAGGCAATTCGGTTGTTCTTAACATTTGCAGCTTCAAAGAAAATGAAAGTTTATCAGCTGGATGTTAAGAGCGCCTTCTTGTATGGCAAGGTCAAGGAAACGGTGTATGTTTCTCAACCACCATGATTTACTGATCCAAAGTATCCAAATAGAGTATATCGTCTTGATAAGGCTCTGTATGGATTACATCAAGCTCCAAGAGCGTGGTATGAGACACTATCAACTTATCTTCTTGAGAATGGTTTTACAAGAGGAAGAATTGATAGTACACTCTTTGTGAAGTGGAAGAAAAAGGACTTTATACTTGTTCAAATATATGTTGATGACATTATCTTTGGGTCATCTGACGAAAAGATGTGTCAAGAATTTGAGCAAGTTATGAAGGAAAAGTTTGAGATGTCTGCTATGGGAGAGTTGAACTTTTTCTTAGGGTTACAAGTTGACCAAAAGAAAGATGGATTCTTTATTCATCAATCTAAATATACACATGAGCTATTATAACGTTTCAAGATGGATGAATCTCGTATCTACAAGACTCCTATTCCAGAAAATCACGGACTCGGTCCTGATACATCGAGTGATCAGAATGTAGATCCTACTTTATATAGGGCTATGATTGGATCACTAATGTATTTGACTGCATCTAGGCCTGACATTATGTTTGCTGTTTGTATTTGCGCAAGATATCAGGCTAATCCGAAAGAGTCACATATGCAAGCCGTAAAAAGAATCTTTCGTTACCTCAAAGGGAAGCCAAAGCTGGGACTTTGGTATCCGATTGAAGGAGTCTTAGATTTTGTCCCTTATACTGATTTGGATTATGGTGGATGCAATCAAAATAGAAAGTCTACGACCGGAGGATGTCAATTCCTAGGAGGTAGACTTGTGTCTTGGCAGTGCAAGAAGCAAAGCTCAGTAGCCATTTCTACATGTGAAGCTGAGTATGTTGCAGCTGGCAGCTGTTGTTCCCAAGTATTGTGGATACAACAGCAACTGCGAGATTATGGGCTAAACTTTACCGACACTCCTATGATGATCGATAATGAATCGACGATCTCTATAGCCAATAATCCGGTAAAGCACAGCAAGACGAAACACATTGTTATTCGTCATCATTTTATTAGGGATTGTGCCGAGAAGAAGCTTATTAGGTTAGTCAAAGTTGCCTCTATTGACAACTTGGCAGACCTATACACTAAAGCTTTCGACAGAGCGCGTTTTTGAGACATTGGTTCAACTTAACGGAATGAGGAATCCAGAATAACTACTCTTCTAAAGGAATATGTAATAGTTAGTAAGTTTTATTTTTATGTCTTATATTAAAAAAAAAAGGGTAGGCATATGACATTCATTTGCTTGTTACCTGAGGGGAATCGCCTCCTATAAAACGCAAAAAGAATATAAACCATAAAAAGTTTAAGCTTTTATCTGATGGGAAATGATAGTACATTAGGAGAATAAGCTTAACAATAATAAGTATAAGTCATAAGTTAGATGTGTTAGTAGATTCTTGTAAGTCACATTAACGTTACATCTTTACAACCAGGACTTTACTTATATTTATCTTATTACACACCTTTATCCACACGTTATACTTTGTTAAGAATAACATTAAGTCTCGGCGGATTCATTATATGATGTACTAGTAGGCAAATTATGCTATGACTTCTAAGCATTTAAAAAGGTACTAATTCTCATGGATGTTATCTAGTGTGAACTACTATATGATGTATGACATAAGTCTTAATTGTGAATAATGGTAGAGCCATACACTGTTATCAAGAAACTAAACTTTACCGACACTCCGATGATGATCGATAATGAATCGACGATCTCAATAACCAATAATCCGGTAAAGCATAACAAGACGAAACACATTGATATTCGTCACCATTTCATTCGGGATTGTGCCGAGAAGAAGCTGATTAGGTTAGTTAAAGTTGCCTCTTCTGACAACTTGGCAGACCTATATACTAAAGCTTTCGACAGGCGCGTTTTGAGACATTAGTTCAACTTAACGGAATGAGAAATCCAGAATAACGTGTCTTCCAAAGGAATATGTAATAGTTAGTAAGTTTTACTGTTTATGTCTTTATTTTTTAAGTTCTTATCTGCTTGGAAATGATAGTACATTAGGAGAATAAGCTTAACAATAATAACTATAAGTCTTAAGTTAGACTTGTTAGTAGATTCCTATAAGTCACATAAACATTACATCTTTTCAAATAGGAATTTACTTATATTTATTTTATTATACACCTTTATCCACAAGCTATACTTTACTTAGAATAAAATTAAGTCTAGACAGCTTCATTATATGATGTACTGGTAGGCAAATTATGCTATGATTTCTGAGCATTTAATAAGTATTAATTCTCATGTATGTTATCTAGTGTGAACTATTATATGATGTATGACATAAGTCTTAATATGTGAATGATAGTATAACCATACCCTGTTATCAACAATATATAAATATATGAACAGACAAATACTTAGAAAAATGGCTATTAGCAAAACTACTGGTGACTCTGTTGTACTAAGTACAGACCTGAAACTCTTAGTTTTGCCAATGGTCTCAAACTTGTTTTGCTCATACTAAGGGATCTTCTGTTGTACTAAGTACAGATCTAGAACCACTAGTATCTTCAAAATATGTTTGATGTTTGTCAAGCCTTAAAATAACTCAAGGATATGTTATATGTTACGAAAAGTGCATCTTTTAGTAACCTCTACCTTGAATGTAAAAGATACAGTGTTATGTGTTATACTTGATTTCTCAGTATGTCGTATATTAGGACACATTGGTTAATATGCATACTAACAATAAAGGTTTGCTTAGAAATCAGTGTATAATTTGTTTATATGGATCATAATATCGGTAATCGTCTTGAACTGTCTATGACAAATGAACGTTCACTTTGGTGAATAATTCGTTTTCCTTAATATAAAAGTATGTTCAAAGAACATGTTATTTCATGTGGATAAAGGTAACCAAGTTATAATCTTATAAATATAAGTTGGTAATTGGTTAAGTTGTAATTTTTCTGTCACTTATTTTGAATTTCATGAGGTATGGATACTAACAATCTTCTTAGACTTGTTTAATAAATAATAAGGTACAACTTATTCTTCCTAATATGATCCCTAAGCAGATAAATTCTTAACGCCAAAAATATGTAGTGTTTATCCTTTTTGTTTCATTAATAAAATGGTACTTGATACCACTCATTAGTTTGATTATTTATTTATTACGTCTTTTATTTTTATTTATCCTTTGGAAATAAGTTAAACTGAAAATTATTGTTCCGTGTTGAATAAATGTGACAAAAACGCAATGGAAAGTGCCAATTGTTGACGTGTAAAAATTCAATTTATATTTAAAGCTAAATTCGCTTTTTGGTCAAATTTGCGAAGTTGACCAGTCAAACTTGCGAATCGAGTTTGGAGTATAAAAGGGCGAAGTCAACGAGTCCAAGTCTAACTTTCCAAATACCCCTGCGAACCGAGTTTCCTTCCCTGCGAGACGAGTTTTGGCGAACCCACTCCAAACACACTCACGGGTAATTTCTTCAAAATTAAAGTACGAGGAAAGGTTTTTCACTCCGAGGATATTATACTTCTTTCGATCCCGCATCTTTTGAAGTAAGATTCACTCGATTTCACCGTATAATTTTAATTTAATCGATGATTTATGTTTCGAATGTTTCGGGTTCGTGGTTCACTGATTTTTCCAAGTTAACTGAAAATTAAAACCATAAAAATCGTAAAACTTGTTCAATCGGCCTATTACGAAAGTCTGTAGATCCTTTATTAGCGATTAACGGTGTTCGATCTTTGATTTGGTTGTTGATACTCGTTCCAGACGCTCTTGCGAACTGAGCTTCAATCTCAGTTCGCAGCGAAACCAAGTGTTTGACTCGCGTTGACCTGCGAAGCGAACCCACACGGGTTGACTTTCGTTGACCGATGCGAACTTAGTCACTTCGTTGACTGACTTTGACCTTAGCGAAGCGAACCCAACCGGTTTGACTTTCGTTGACCGTTGCGAACTTAGTCACTTCGTTGACTGACTTTGACCATAGCGAAGCGAACCCAACCGGTTTGACTTTCGTTGACCGTAGCGAAGCGACCTTATATGTTGACTTCCTTTGACCTGCGAAGCGAGCTTAATAGTTGACTTCGTTTGACCTGTGAAGTGAACATAGGGTTGACTTTTGTTGACTATAGTGAACTCAATCACCTGTTTGACTTTAGTTGACTATAGCGAACTGAAACCTTATTGACTCATGTTGACTTTGCACATTAATTTAATTTGCAATCTGAACGTTTGACTTAGTCAATATTCAGTTTACAAATTTAACATTTTCGATGTGTACTCGATTTGTGAACTCTAGGTTTACGAATAATCTACACATTGGGACTTGTATTCAGGAAAAACTTAGTGATTTCCTGAGTTCGTGTTTCTGAGTCTGTGCTTCACAGACTGAAGAAGTGTTTCTGAGTTTGTGCCTCACAGACTGAAGAATTCTCACAGACCGAGAGCCGTGCTCTATTTGAAGACTTATGAATTCAACATCTGAAGAATGAAGATTGAAGACAGAAGACTTCACAGATTGATGATCACAGATTGAAGATCACAGACTGATGAGCACAGATTGAAGAGCACAAATTAAAGAACAAAAGTACAATCGTACAAAAGAAGTTCTTCTTTCCCTAGGCTACGGTACAACTGAAGAGATGTTTGAGTAAAGTCAAACATTGAAGAAAGGTTTTCTTTTCAGCAAAGAAACCTTTTACCTTTTGCTTTTTCTATTTCCAAGAAAAGCAAAAAGGAAAGAGTGCAAAGTTGCCCAAGATGGAGTTGTTATCCCCTGGACAACTAACTGAGTTGGATAATATAGAGTTGATACTCAACTCTATAAATAGCAGCTCAAAAGCACTTCACAGTAGCATCCAAGACAATTACTATATAAGACCTTTAAGCTTAGGCTAAAAGCATTACCACACTTACTGTTAAGTTTGTAGTGATAATTGTATCATAGTATACTACTTGGATCGTATTCAAACAACCTGTGTGTTTGAATACTCTGTCTTACTTGTAAGACAAACCATTTATTGTGAATAAAACTTTAATTCATAATATATTCTGTGCTTTAATTAATCTTGTATTCCGCCTTGATTAATTAACCTGTTTGATATAACTTAGATATAAACTAATATACTAAATACTTGTTATTTAATCTGTATCTAAGTTTTAGGACCTTCAAGACCTAACAACTGGTATCAGAGCAAATAAAGATTTAATTATTAATTATATCTTTAACGATCAAGAGGAACCCAGTTTATCAAACTATCTTCAAAACCCATTTTCTCTACATTTTCTTCTTTGAAAAATGACTTCTTCTATTGCTATAGCTGGGAAGGGAATTCCAATCATCAATGGTGTAAATTTTACCCACTGGAAATTGAAAGCTGAATGGTTTCTTGCTAGCATTCATGATGAAATGCTTAGAGTCATTCAGGAAGGACCCATTATTCCCGGCGGAATAGTTCCTGCAACTTTAGATGCAAATGGTATTATTGTGACACCTGAAAAATTTGTTGAGACTGCCAAAAATACCTGGATTGATCTGGACAGGCAACTATATGCATTAGACTTAAAGGCCATATCCATTCTGGGCAATGCAGTTACTGAGCCTATCTTTGCTAAGATATCTGGTTGTAAAACTGTTAAAGCCATATGGGATATGCTAACTGACCAATATGATGGTGTAAGTTTAGTACAATCCCAAAAGAAGAAGAATCTCATAAGAAATTATGAGAACTTCTCTGCTGGTCAAGATGAGTCATTAACTGATATTCATACCAGATTTCAGATCTTAATCAATGATCTTGAAAGGTATGATATCATCAAAGGACAGTTTAAAATCTGTACAAAATTTTTTGATGTCATTCCAAACACTTTTTTGAAGTCATTACTTCATTAGTTGTAAGTGAAAAATTGAAGACATATGATATATCTGGCTTGTCTGGACTTTTGTTAAATTTTGAAGAAATCAAAGCCAGAAAAGATCTAAATGCCAAATGGATTGCAAAAGATCCATCTGCTGCCCTTGTTGCAACAACAAGGAAAAATAGAGAACTTTTCTCTAGAGCAGATTATCATCTAACTCTTACAGACTCAGAATCAGATGATGAAGCTGAGTCTATAGAAGCTGAAATGGCATTTCTTGCCCAAAGGTTAGAAAAAGCAAGATTCAAAGGTTAAAAAGGAAGGCCAACTTTTGATCCTAAGAAAGCTACTTGCTATAAATGTGGGCAAATTGGTCATATTTCTGCTGACTGCAGAGTGAAGATTGCAGAATCTTTAAGTTCTGATAAGTTGGCAGAAAAGGCCAACAAGTACAAAAGAAAGTACTTCAATTCCAAGAAAAATGGAGAGAAACAGCAACCAAAGAAACTAGAGAAAGCTTTGGTTGTTGAACAGTGGGTTCATGAAGAATCTTCATCATCTGAGGATGATGAGGATATGTGCTTAATGGCTATCACAGAAAGCCAGTTTGACAAAGATGTCAAATTTGTAGAAAGAGCATGTTTTCATTCAGATTGGGACAGAGGATCTGCTTACAATGTAAATCATTTCAAACTTTACTATAGTGATGTAGAAAAACAGAAAATGTTTGAACACATCTATGTGGACTTTTTGAAAAGACTTGAGGAAATACAAGATTTAAAACTAAACTCAGTTGTTGATACATGTTTTGTATGTCTGTCAGTTGGTCTAGGTCTAAGTCGTTTGTAATATTTTGATTATGATATAAACGTTATTTGTTTTGGAAATCAAAATTAATGTCACTGTTTAGGCGACACAGAGCTTGTGTCGCAATAGCGACACAAGGCTTGTGTCGCATAGGTCGGTTTGGCGACACAGAGCTTGTGTCGCAGGTCGTTTAGAGTTTGGCTATAAATAGAGACTTACGGGTTCAGTTCTAGGGTTGACGAACCAAAAGAGTTTTCAAGCTATTTGTGAGGCATTGATTGTATTTGGTTGATTCGTTATTCTTGATATATATAAAAGCTAATCGACTAGTTTCGAGTGATTATTAACGTGCTTTGTTCAATTGATTGTATTCCGCGCTTTTAATTGTTGAATTGATTCGATTTAGATCTAGTACAAAGGGTCCAACATCAGTCAAGTTCAAAAAGATCTACAGTCAAAAGTGAATGAAATAAGCCAAAATAAACAGTATAAACATGAGCTTGATGCTCAATATGATATTCTCAAAAGGATCAGTCTGGAAAAAAGAAGCTTATAAAAACAAAGCTGATCATTATGAGAAGATCTGTAGATCTTGGTGTATTTCATCACTTAAAAATGTGGACTGTTTATCCAAACATATTCCAGCTCAGATACAAGCGGTCATAGGTGATGAGTTTGATCTTAAAAGCCATGTACTTTCTGAAATAAACTCAAAACCTACTATATTTGTACCTGAAATTTTACCTCATACTTTTAGTCATACTGTGGGAGATAAAATTATATTGACAAATGCCTTTGTAAGACCGAAAATAGTTGCTAAAGAACTAGTATATGAGACATAGCCAGACTCTGAAGACACAGACTCAGAAATCTCAGTCTGTGAAACTCCTCAATTTGAATTGCCTGAACTTATAATCACTAATGAATCTTTAGAAACTATAGAACTTGAAAAGAAAAGATTTGTAAAAGGCAAAGTTAGTATTCACACAGTACAATCTTCAAATAAACTGTAAGTCCGGTTGTGGCGGATCGATAACGAGGTTATCTAAGGTATTAAGGTGCGGAATCCCTAAATACTAGTTATAGGATCTATAACGAATTCTTTCGCAATATATTAGCGAATCAATTGTCTAATTGCTTTGTATCGATTATAACAAGTGTTAACGATCAATACCTAGCCTTTAGAACGTGATAAGTCTCTCTGGAATCGCAGAGTCTCTGGGTAAACGAAATGGCCGAAGTCCTGAATATGAAAACCTAGTTTTTCATATATACTCGTCTCGGTTCGCAGGCTCGTGGGCTCTGCGAACTGACTCAGTTCGCAGCCCATGTTGGCCCAGCGAACTGACTCGGTTCGCAGGCCAATCTTGTCCTGCGAACTGACTCGGTTCGCGGTCAACCGTGGTCAACATTTTTCAGCCTTTTGATATTTAACTCTAAAATGTTTACCAAGCAATATATTTCATTTACAATTCAAAACCAATGTACAAACTTGATTACAATTACTAAAAGTACTATTACAAGCTATAACAAGCTAGATCTGTTGTCACAAAACATGTCTCAACAGACTCCCCCTTGACAATAGCTCTAGTATCTTTAAGTCTTTGTCTTCAAGTTGTCTTTGGTAATCACTTGTAAATTTTACTACCCGCGTATATCTTCAGTTTTATACACGTCTTAACCATTGACTGATAGTCTCGTGCAACATCTTCCCAACCTTTCTCCATCTTCATCCTGAATAATGACCTTAGAATTCGAAGGGCTCACGATGTGTTCATCGATATTAGCATCGGGATCTACACCTTCGTCTAACCCAACATTAGAAATAGAAGTCCAATCTTCAGGAGGTACAAACTCTCCCTCCTCTAGATCGTAATCTACTTCTTCTTCGATTTTCGTATCGGAATCGCTCTCATCATTCATATCTACAAGTGATAAACATGTCATGAATCAAATGAATAATATAAATTCTTTTATCAAGAGTTTCTTTATAATTTCATTCACGAAATCACTATCGATTACTAATCTTATATAATTTTAACTTGTCAAGATGAATCTCAAGTCTAAATCTTATATAATTAGTCTTATATAATTAGTCTTATATCATTTTAACCTGTAACATAACATCTCAGGTCTAAATCGTATATAACTAATCTTATATTATATGAACATGAGACAAATAATAATTTTTTTTTTAATGTAAGTCTTTCATTGATTATAAGAGTTATTACAATCAATCTAAGAATACATATTAAAAAAAATTATTCAGTGGTGAATTTCTCACCAACATTACTAGCACCAGCAGTAGTACCAGCACCATCACCACCAACACCACTTGTCCCAGCAGGCTCAGACTCCCCCTGAATTGTAGAAGGCTCACCGGTCGTTAAAGGACCAGTCGGCTCTCTATCTTTCCGTGCATTGGGATCATCGTCTGTATCTTCTCTTCTCTTCCTTATTAGTTCATCTTCTCTGCAAGCCTCATTGAATATCAAGATCTCCCCCTGAGGCGACTTGCCCTTCAATAAATTGGTGACAAGGCCTTGGAGTCGATCAAGCTGTCTCTGCTGACCTTCAGATTCTCTCAAGAGGAGCATATGCGACCGCAGGAGATGAGTATAGGCCTCGCCTTGATTTACAAGCTCCTTTGCAAGAGTAGCGTTCTGAGTCTCTAATATCCGAACTCGAAGTTCCAAATTTGAGTTCTGCTCAGAAGCTCTTACTTAAGTAGAAGCCTGGGGTGTAGGTGTGGTTCCAGGTTGAACATTATGTTGTTCAATCTGGGTGGCAATGTCCGTCAGGAGTAAGCGAGCTACGATTCTACTAGCCTTAGTAGTCTGAATCGTGACAGTAACGTCAGCAGCAGGCTCCTTCTCTGAGGTTTCAGATACCGGGGCACTCGGACGTTGCACCACAGGTCTAGCCTGCTGTTGTGTATCTTGAGCGACTGTTATAGAAATATCTATCTCAGTTTCTCATATGTAGAACGCACAGCATTCAATAGAATAAGATGGTTAAAAAATAACCTGGACTAGCCAAATCGCCAATCGTCAGCTGAGAAGTAGCTGAACGAATACATTTTCGGCTTTGCGTCTGAAGAGAATGATCCTCTTCGTCATCTGTTTCCTCGTCGATCAAGCAAAAATCAGGATCCAAATCATCGACTTTGCGCTTGCCCTTGAAGGCAGGATCCATGATCAACTTGGAACCTCTCCGGATCATTCCCGCAGGAATACCCGAAAAAGTAGGAGGACGAGGAATATCATCATCAGTCTCCTCGCTGTCGGAGTCAGATGAAGTGACACCATCTTTGCCAAAGGCACTAGAGGGCCCAACGTCCAAACTCGCCTGATCATGTTCACCCTCAGGTCGAATGACCTCTGGGTTTACAGCTTCAGGAGCCTAGTCATGATGAATAATAATAGATGATAAGTAATCCTAAAAAGTACGTGCAAATTGAACAATGATGATATATATAAATAAAACCTGATATTGATCTATCTCACGTAGGAGAGGATCAGTAGCATCATCGTTTTCTATCAAAACCTCATGTAAAACCTGAGCCGCAATGTCAGGTTGTACAGCTTGATGTATTACATCTTCTATAAGCTCTTGCGGCCCAAGGTTTTGAGCCACAACTGCTGGCTGAGGTTGTACTTCTGGTTGGGCTCCATCATCCAACCAACCATTATTTGGTGGAGCTACATATGCGGCATCTAGAAGATGACCGAAAAGGTCGCATGCTTCAGGTGTGACCTGATCCGGACGTCTGGAAGAATGAAGAAAGCACGCATTGTAGGTCCTTAATCCAATGGTGTCTACACGCAGATCTGGCTGAAATCCTTGAAGATCAGGGATACAGTGCTGAATAATAAGCATGCAAAACCTCGGATATACCATGAACTTTGATCGAACAGTGCCGGTTATCTGCCCAATGAAGGAGTTGAAGATGTACGATGAGAAGCTGTATGGTTTGTTATACACCAGGGACAGCAAGCCTGACAGAAGCTCGGGGCTCAACTCATCATATCCACCCTTCTTGTTACCAAAGATGGTAACAATAATGTGGAAGAGAAATCTCCACTGGCCGAGTACAAACGCCTTCACAAACTGGCGGCCTCTCTTGGGTCCAGAATAACCCATTCGTCCTAGTGCACCCTCAATGAAGTCAGAGGTGTACACCGAAGGTCCAGCTTCCTGATCAACTGTTCCCAGATTTAAAATCTGTCTCAGATCATCAGCAGAGAAAACCACTGGATGGTTATTAACCCTCGTGCGAATAACAGAAGGGTTTGCTGCACTATCAAATACGATACTATCCCAAAATTGTTCCAGAAGATCTCGGGACAGTGGCGGAGACTCCGTAATAGCATATCGAATTCTCGAACGTGCTAAATACGTCAAAATCTCTGTGAAACGTGCAGCTCCACGCTCATTGACATCCAAGTTTACCACGATGTTGTGAGCAGGAGTGAAAGATCTAGCAGCCATATCTGTAGTCATAAGATATACACAAATGGCAGTTAGCTCAAATAATAGGACACTTATCGAACATTAATTAATTTTAAACGTTTATGTATTGTGAACCAAAGAGATCACCAAACATCGACGTTTACTATTAACTAATAACTTAATTTACTGAACTTAATTGAACGATTAAGTATGCAACACTTAATTTTTCAATTATCTTCTCTAAATTATATTCATCGTTCGCACGTCCTAGTAGATAAACCGAAATATTATACCGCCGATAGAAAATCGGAACACGCCGCACGACTACATATGAGTCGGAAGTCTTTCGATACAATAGAACAGAATTTGTATAATATATGCATTTCACTTATAACATCAAGTTCTTAAGTCGAAGCATATAAGTGATAGTTAAAAGTCTTCACTTGTACTTCATTTGTAAACATAAAGTTCTGAAATCGAATACAAGTCTAGAAAATTAACTGAGTAAATTTATACGTATTAATCTAGAAACATAAGTTTGTAAATCGAAACGTATAACAACCAATTAATAAGTTTCAATGTATAATTTATTCGTAAATCTAGAATTCACGAATCGAGTACACATCGAAAATGTTTAATTTGGTCAAACAAAGTCAACCCTGTTGGGTTCGCTTCGCAGGTCAACGCGAGTCAACCATTTGGTTCGCTTCGCAGTCAACGCAAGTCAACCTATTGGGTTCGCTTTGCAGGTCAACGCGAGTCAACCTATTGGGTTCGCTTTGCAGGTCAACGCGAGTCAACCATTTGGTTCGCTTCGCGGGTCAACCATTTGGTTCACTTCGCAGTCAACTCAAGTCAACCATTTGGTTTCGCTTCGGTCAAGCAAAGTCAACCCGATGGGTTCACTTCGCAGTCAACCGAAGTCAAGCATTTGAGTTCGCTGCGAACTGAGATTGAGCTCGGTTCGCAGGAGCGTCTGGTTCACCAAGAAATTCGAAGTCGATGATCGAACACTTTTAAACGCGATTTAATGGTATAAACATGTTTAAAATAGTCTGATTAACAAGTTTTATGAATTTTAGGTTTTAATCTTCACTCATTTCGACAAAATCCGTGAGATTCGAAACCAAAACTTTCAAAATCGTATATTTGTCGATTAAGGATGATATACACTGTGAAATCAAATGAAACTTACTTCAAATAATGCGTAATCGAAAGAAGTAAATGTAGTCCGGAGTGAAAAATCCCGGCCTTGTTCTTAAATTTCGAAAATCACGAAGAGAAGTGATCGGTTTTTCGGTTCGCAACAATTCGTCTCGCAGGATTAGATTTTCAGTTCGCAAAGGAGTTTGGAAAGTGAGAAGTGGGCTCGCAGAAACTGTTCAATTTATACCAAAAACTCAATTCGCAAGTTTGACTAGTCAACTTCGCAATTGTAACTTTTCATGCGATTTTGAACTTTCCAATGCGTTTTTGTCACATTTATTCAACACGGAATGATGAAATACGGTTTAACATAGTTTCCAAAGGATAAACACACACAAAAATAAAGAACACGTATCAAACTAACGAGTGGTATCAAGTACCATTTTATTAAATAAGATAAACAATACAAATTTTTGTTAAGAATTTATCTGCTTAGGGATCATATTAGGAAAAATAAGCTGAATATTATTATTTATTAATCAAGTCTAAGAAGATTGTTAGTATGAAATTCAAATAAGTTACAGAAAAATTACACTTTAACCATTTATGAACTTATATTTATAAAATTATATCTTGGTTACCTTTATCCACATGATATAACACGTTCTATGAACATACATTTATATTATTGAGAACGAATGATTCACCAAAGTGAACGTTCATTTGTCATTGATAGTTCAAAATGATTACTGATATTATGATCCACATAAACAAATTACACACTGATTTTCAAGCAAACCTTTATTGTTAGCATGGATATTAACTAGTGTGTTCTAATATATGACATACTGAGAAATCAAGCATAATACATACCACTGTATCTTTTTCATTCAAGGTAGAGATTACTAAATGATGTACTTTTCGTAACATATAACATATCCTTGAGTTATTTTAAGGCTCGACAAACATCAAACAGATTTTGAAGATACTAGTGGTTCTAGATCTGTACATAGTACAACAGAAGATCCTTTAGTATGAGCAAAATAAGTTTGAGACCATTGGCGAAACTAAAGGTTACAGATCTGTACATAGTACAACAGAGTTACCAGTAGTTTTGCTAATAGCCATTTTTCTAACTATTTGTCTGTTCATATATTTATATATTGTTGATAACAGGGTATGGTTATACTATCATTCACAAATTAAGACTTATGTCATACATCATATAATAGTTCACACTAGATAACATACATGAGAATTAATGCTTATTAAATGCTCAGAAATCATAGCATAATTTGCCTACCAGTACATCATATAATGAAGCTGTCTAGACTTAATTTTATTCTAAGTAAAGTATAGCTTGTGGATAAAGGTGTATAATAAAATAAATATAAGTAAATTCCTATTTGAAAAGATGTAATGTTTATGTGACTTATAGGAATTTACTAACAAGTCTAACTTAAGACTTATAGTTATTATTGTTAAGCTTATTCTCCTAATGTACTATCATTTCCAAGCAGATAAGAACTTAAAAAATAAAGACATAAACAGTAAAACTTACTAACTATTACATATTCCTTTGGAAGACACGTTATTCTGGATTTCTCATTCCGTTAAGTTGAACTAATGTCTCAAAACGCGCCCTGTCGAAAGCTTTAGTATATAGGTCTGCCAAGTTGTCAGAAGAGGCAACTTTGACTAACCTAATCAGCTTCTTCTCGGCACAATCCCGAATGAAATGGTGACGAATATCAATGTGTTTCGTCTTGTTATGCTTTACCGGATTATTGGTTATTGAGATCGTCGATTCATTATCGATCATCATCGGAGTGTCGGTAAAGTTTAGTCCGTAGTCTCGCAGTTGCTGTTGTATCCACAATACTTGGGAACAACAGCTGCCAGCTGCAACATACTCAGCTTCACATGTAGAAATGGCTACTGAGCTTTGCTTCTTGCACTGCCAAGACACAAGTCTACCTCCTAGGAATTGACATCCTCCGGTCGTAGACTTTCTATTTTGGTTGCATCCACCATAATCCGAATTAGTATACGCAACAAAATCTAAGTCTCCTTCAATCGGATACCAAAGTCCCAGCTTCCCTTTGAGGTAACGAAAGATTCTTATTACAGCTTGCATATGTGACTCTTTCGGATTAGCCTGATATCTTGCGCAAATACAAACAGCGAACATAATGTCAGGTCTAGATGCAGTCAGATACATTAGTGATCCAATCATAGCCCTATATAAAGTAGGATCTACATTCTGATCACTCGATGTATCAGGACCGAGTCTGTGATTTTCTGGAATAGGAGTTTTGTAAATACGAGATTCATCCATCTTGAAGCGTTCTAACAGCTCATGTGTATATTTAGATTGATAAATAAAGAAACCATCTTTCTTTTGGTCAACTTGTAACCCTAAGAAAAAGTTCAACTCTCCCATAGCAGACATCTCGAACTTGCCTTTCATAACTTGCTCAAATTCTTGACACATCTTTTCGTCAGATGACCCAAAGATAATGTCATCAACATATACTTGAACAAGTAGAAAGTCCTTTTTCTTCCACTTCACAAAGAGTGTACTATCAATTCTTCCTCTTGTAAAACCATTCTCAAGAAGATAAGTTGATAGTGTCTCATACCACGCTCTTGGAGCTTGATGTAATCCATACAGAGCCTTATCAAGACGATATACTCTATTTGGATACTTTGGATCAGTAAATCCTGGTGGTTGAGAAACATACACCGTTTACTTGACCTTGCCATACAAGAAGGCGCTCTTAACATCCAGCTGATAAACTTTCATTTTCTTTGAAGCTGCAAGTGCTAAGAACAACCTAATTGCCTCAAGCCTGGCCACAGGTGCAAACACCTCATTGTAATCTATCCCCTCTTGTTGATTGAAACCTTGAACTACTAGACGAGCTTTATTGCGAATTACGATTCCCCGATCGTCTTTCTTACACTTAAAGACCCATCTAGTGCCAATTGGGTATTCACCAATTGGTAAATCAACCAACTCCCAAACTTGTAGTTTTGAGAACTGTGAAAGTTCTTCCTGCATTGCTTCTACCCATGAGTTGTCCTTCAACGCCATTTGGACATTCTTAGGCTCAACTTGTGAGATAAAGCATGAATATAGACATAGATTTGGAACCCCTGTCTCTTTCATTTCAGCATATAGGCTAGTGTACTCAGATATACTAGCCCTCGTTTGAACAGATGCGTTTGGATCCCCAATGATATTGTCAATTGGGTGATTTTTGTTAACTCTTGTGGTTGTCACCGGTTCAAGTTCTATTTCCTCTTGTAATTTAGTGCCAATTTCTTCAAATGATTGCACATATGTATCAGTACTGTGCACTTCATCAGAAGATGGTTGTGTGGCACTCGTTGATGCACGATTCGGATCTACAAAAGTTGTATCTCTAGGAACACTCGATGTTGGGGCAGGGCCAATCTAACCCGACATTAAATGACACCCGACATTAAATGACACCCGACATTAAATGACACCCGACCATAAATGCAGGGCCAATCTAATCCGACAATAAATGACAATCGATGTTTGTATCTCTAGGAACACCCGACAATAAATGTTCAGAGACCGTTGAGTCAACTTTGTAGTCACTGATTGGGACATTAAATGACTTAAAGAGATCTGAATAGTCGAATTGCCAATCTAATCCCTTATGTACGTCATGTGTGTAGCTCGTAACTTCAATGTTATAAACTATTTCCACATGTCCCGTATCTTTATTGAAGACACGTTTGTTTGGTGAATTAGGCACATAACCTAGGAAATATCCTTCGTCAGCCTTCTCGCCAATTTTTTGTTGATTGCTAGTCTTCAGCAAAGTACATGAAACTCCAAAGGGTTCAAACCCTTTTAAGTTAGGTTTCTTATTGTTCAAAAGCTCATAACAAGTCTTATTCTCCTATTTAACCGTAAGAACTCTGTTTAGAACATGACATGCTGTATTCACCGCTTCTGCCCAGAAAATGACAGGAAGCCTTGAATCTGCAAGCATTGTTCTAGCTTCTTCAATCAACGTTCTATTTTTCCTTTCAGCAACACCGTTCTGTTGTGGTTCATACGGTGCACTGAATTGATGTTGTATCCCTTTGCTTAAGCAATAGACATTGAACGTTGAATTCTTGAACTCTGTTCCATTGTCACTACGAAGTTTCTTAATTCGTGTTCTATAGACATTCTCTATTAGATCTAGGAACTCCATGAGAATACCAGGAGTTTCATCCTTAGATCCCAAAAAGAATACCCAAGAGAATCTAGAGAAATCATCTGTGACAACTAAACAGTACCATTTGCCACCTATGCTTCTTTTGCTTATTGGGCCAAAGAGATCCATATGTAGCAATTCAAATGGCGAGGAGATTGAGTTTTCAGTCTTAGACCTGTGTGGTTTTTTATGTTGCTTTCCTTTAATGCAAGGAACACACTTGTCTTCAGACTCGAAACGTTTTTCTGGTACACCTAGAACTAACCCATTCTTGGTTATGAAGTTCATTTTTCGAAAGTTCAGGTGTGCCATTCTCCTATGCCATAAGAGTGCGTCTGCTTCAGAAGCCTTGGATAAAAGACATGTCGACTCCATCGAAGTAATAGGAGCACCCATGTTGATTGCATAGATGTCCTTCTTCCTTGGAGCCCTCATTATTATACATTCATCAGGGATGGTGAAACCCGGCTTCAGGACTAAGGCCTCTGTCTCATTGAAATGTACAGAGTGACCTTTATCACAGACTTGGGAAACACTCACTAGGTTGTGACTTAGTTATTCAACATAATTCACATCCTCTAGAGTCAAAGTTCCATTTGAAACTTTTCCTTTCCCTGTTATAACTCCTCCTTTATCACCAGCGAAATGAACACGCTGTTTCATTCCGCCTTTGAAGTCCTTCAGTAGACTTCTTTCACCTGTCATGTGCCGAGAACAACCACTGTCTACATACCACCAGCTGTCCTTATTCACAGTCTGCTCCTGCACATAAAAAGTTGTACACAATTAGTTCTCAAGAGGGACCCAAGCCATTACGGTCTTGGTCTGTCCCTTATCATCAACAATTTGTACTTCTTTAAAGTGACCATAACTATTATCATCAATAGTCTTGGTAACTGGCAAAGAAGTTGTAGGTTGTTGATGAATTGAATTGTTATGCCTCTGAGGAAAGTGAGTAGAAAACCTCTTAGGCATATAATCAACTCGATGTGTACGAGAAGTAGAACCATTCTCAAATTGACTATGGTTTCTACTAGGAGTCCTAAACCTCGACGGCGTCTTATCTCTAGACTTAGAGTCATTTAGAGTATAAGGCCGTTTAGGTTTAGGTGGAGAGACACCATGAGTAACATCTCTTTTCAAAGTGTTCACAGGTTTACTACCTAATCCCGGTTTGGTACCTAACCTGTCTACATTTGAACTGAGGACTTTTGGTGTCTCATTGTTATTCACGAGCCTAACCGATGTTTCCAACTTCTTGTTAGGACAACAAGAAGCCACATGCCCCTTTTGGTGACATTTGAAACATGATTTATGCTTTCGTGACTTAACCTCTTTCGCCTTTTCGTGTTCAGTCTGAGTTTCAGACACTAAAGGTACATCTTGTTCCTTAATAATCTTATCATTTATGTCAGTATGAACCATCATTCCACTCGAGACAAATTGAACTTTAGGGAATGGTGTGTTCTTACTAACATCAGATGATAGATCTTTATGGACAACCTTCTGTGTCTCTAACTTTCCAGACTTTTTAGTTACTATCTCCTTAGGTTTAGTATCTAAGTCCATCATTTCGAAGTTAACAGAAGTAGTATAATTAGAGTTAAAAGGAGGAGGCACATCAGTGTATCCTAATCCAGTTTTATCTTTTACACTACGTTGAGCATCAATTATAGAATCCATAGTTAAAGAAGAGGTTCTATAACTTTCAAATTTACGATTTAGCTCAACTAACTTCAATTTTGACTCAGCTAGCTCCTTGTCTTTATTTGTAATATTTTGATTTAAGTCTCTTAAATTTAAATAAAGGCCATCTATCTTAACACATTGTTCATTAATTGTGTCCCTAAGATTAGTCTTATCAGCAGCATCAGACTTAATCTTTTCTTTCAGAGCTAGTTTGTCCTCACTAAACCTTTGTGCATCACATTTAGCTATTTCTAATTCAGATTTTAAAGTATTATATGAATCAGCGTAAACACTAACTTGTGATTGCAGATTAGTAACTAGATCACAGACATCAACAAGAGTAGAAAAATCCAGACATACCCTTTTCTTGTCTGTTTGAATATCAGCCATATGTGCTACAAAGTCATCAGGACTCATGTCCTCAGTTGACTCCATGATCAGCACATCCTCATCACTTGCTCTAGGTGTGACTTCTTGCACCTTTGCTTGATAATCCACATCAGTCGGCATATAGGATGTAGATTCAGCAGCTTTCTCTTGATCATCTATTTCAGCCATAAGAGCATGCTCAGGCTGAGTAGACCAATCATAAGAACCATCAAGCTATTGAACCACCAAGGCTTTGGAAGCTAAAGAACTTCCCGAGCCTTGTCTTCCATTGCTGACATCAACCTTTGGTCGTTGACATTCCCTAGCAAAGTGTCCGTAACCTTGACAGTTATAACACTTAACTTTGGACTTGTCAAACCCTGGTCGATTTCCTAACACCTTTCTACCAGAACGCTTCAAGAAATTTTTAACTCTCCTTGACACCTAGCTAGTTGCCACTAGAGATCCATTTCTTCAAGGTCATCGGGGTCTATCTGATCATAATCTTCATCAAAAACCGCAGGATCATTGATTTTCCCCTGAATGTAGTTCTCATGGGAAGCAACAAAAAAGGCAAGAACAGACAATTGTTGTTCAGCAGATTTCACACTCATCGGCATCTTCTGATGCCCTTGAGGTGACTTCTCAGTAGTTTTCTCTTTTGCTTCACTTCCAGAAGAAGCAATAAAGCACAAATCCTCGGTTATCAATTCACCCTTTTCTCCAGTATCACCAACTAGTAAGGCAGTGGTCGAACTGGATGAGGCGTTCGAGAGAGTTGATTTACCATGATAAAGCACGGGATTCTGTAACTGATCAGAATCTGTTTCTCTCGTTTTGTAGGTGAAATCATAACCACTGAGTTTGTCAATAGCCTGCTCAAGAGTCATTGTAGCATACCGCTCTTCATTGTCCTTGAGCATAATTTCATGCATTTCCCACTTAGACGGTAAACCCTCAATAAACTTGTCGGTTTTCTCCGTATCAGTAAAGAAGATCTCATGGTCAACTAGCTCACTCAGTAGATGGTAGTATCTCGTGGTGTAGGCATCAAGATCTTCTCCCTTAAAAGCTTTAAACACAGTATACTGCTTCTTAAGGAGATTCTTCTTGCCCGCCCGTACTTGTGGACTACCCTCACATCTTTTCTCCAAAGCAATCCAGAGTGCTCTAGCAATGTGAAAAGATTTCAATTGATGATTGATCTCCTTAGGTAAACTCATTTTGATTGAAGAATGGGCTTTATTTTAAATCTCAAAGTCTTTCTTCTGGTTATCATTCATCTGATTGTAGGGTACAATAACTGTTGCATTTTCAACAACAGTTGTAGGTGCAGCGTATCCATTCTTGATACACATCCAGATTGACAAACCATGGAATCTACAGTATGATTCAAACCTGTCTTTCCATCCATAGTAATCCTCAAGTCTAAGCAATTTAGGTGGATCATTAGATTTTCCAATCTCGTGATCCATCTCGATCATTTTACTCGAGTCAGACATCTTTGTCAATCTCAGAAGTTAAAAAGTCACAAAAATCATAAGGTTCAGTTCGCAGGAATCTCAATTCGCAGGAACTCACTTCGCAAAACTCAGTTCGAAGAAACTCAACTCAGTTCGCAAATCTCAGTTCGCAACTCTCGGTTCGCAAACTTGGTTCGGTTCGCAAGTGGTCTCGGTTCGCAAAACTCAACTCAGTTCGCAAATCTCAGTTCGCAACTCTCAGTTCGGTTCGCAAACTCGGTTCGGTTCGCAAGAACTCAGTTCGGTTCGCAGATTTCACTACGCAAGAACGGCTGAAACCCTAAACTCAGTTCGCGAAACGGCTGAAAAACCCAAAAACGAAAATGTCAGTTATTTTTACGATTAAAACTTGTGGTTTTCGATCGTAAACGAAACTAAAAACGTCCAGAGAGTGATTTTGGTCGTAAATAAGTACGTAATGCACTAAAAACAACCCGAAATCACACGTTATTATCCTAAATAACCTCGAACCTACGCGTATCTAGCCGTAGGCTCTGATACCAATTGTAAGTCCGGTTGTGGCAGATCGATAACGAGGTTATCTAAGGTATTAAGGTGCGGAATCCCTAAATACTAGTTATAGGATCTATAACGAATTCTTTCGCAATATATTAACGAATCAATTGTCTAATAGCTTTGTATCGATTATAACAAGTGTTAACGATCAATACCTAGCCTTTAGAACGTGATAAGTCTCTCTGGAATCGCAGGGTCTCTGTGTAAACGAAATGGCCGAAGTCCTGAATATGAAAACCTAGTTTTTCATATATACTCGTCTCGGTTCGCAGGCTCGTGGGCTCTGCGAACTGACTCAGTTCGCAGCCCATGTTGGCCCAGCGAACTGACTCGGTTCGCAGGCCAATCTTGTCCTGCGAACTGACTCGGTTCGCGGTCAACCTTGGTCAACATTTTTCAGCCTTTTGATATTTAACTCTAAAATGTTTACCAAGCAATATATTTCATTTACAATTCAAAACCAATGTACAAACTTGATTACAATTACTAAAAGTACTATTACAAGCTATAACAAGCTAGATCTGTTGTCACAAAACATGTCTCAACATAAACAAAAAGAGGTAAAAGGAATTAAGGATAAACAGAAAGGTTGCAATATGTTTGAACCTTCCACATCTCAGTCTGTAGCTGGTCCAGACAAAGATATGTCAAAAGTCAAATTTAAAGGCATAAAACCAGCAACAAGGGAGTTAAAAAGATCTCAGTCTGTGAGATCTAACTGTCAGTCTGGAAAAATCAATTTTCGGTCTGGTAAACTTAACTCCAAATCTGTTTGTGTTAACTCTCAGTCTGACTCTCAAAAGTCTATCTTTAACAACCATACTGAGACCATTAAGTTGCTTAGTGAAAACTTAATGAAGTTAACCACAGATTTTAAAACATTTGTTGGGTCAAAGCAGGATTTTAACAGAGGATTTAGTGTAAATAATAATCCAAAATCCAAAAGCACCATTATGTTGGACAGAAAATGTCACAATTGTTGAAATCTGGGACATGAGGGTATTAAATGCACAAAGTCCATTTTTAAACAACCAAAGGTTGCTTTGACTAAACAAATGTCAACTACAAACGACAAAGTCAAAACTAGAGAGGTTAAAAGTCAACTTTACATGTTTGGTTCCAACAAAGCTGCTAAAGAATTGACTTCAACCAACTCTAAAGAACCCATCAAAAGATGGGTTCCCAAAAGTAACTAATTGATTTTGTTTGTCTTGTGCAGGGTAACAAAAAGTGGTACCTAGACAGTGGATGCTCAAGACACATGACAGGTTCTTTGGAGAATTTGTCAGAGTTTGTAGAAGAAGAAGGACCTTCAGTCAAATATGGTGACAATTCTGTTGCCAAGACAAAAGGTTATGGTGTGGTGAAGGCTGGCAACATCAGAATATCAAAGGTAGCCTATGTTGAGGGATTAAAGCATAACCTGCTTAGTGCAAGCCAAATTTGTGATGATAACAGTGAAATCAGAATCAGAAAGAAGGCTGCTGTTATCTATAATTCCAAAGGCAAATCTGTGTTAGTTGCCAAAAGAGAAAGAGATATTTATCCCTTGGATCTTTCTTCTGCAGACACAAATGTAGAGACATGTCTCTATACTCAGTCTGTGCCAGAACTAAGCTGGCTATGGCATAGGAGGTTATCCCACCTGAACTTCA
The DNA here is from genome assembly GCA_963930675.1 of Gnaphalium uliginosum. Lineage (NCBI taxonomy): Eukaryota > Viridiplantae > Streptophyta > Magnoliopsida > Asterales > Asteraceae > Gnaphalium > Gnaphalium uliginosum. The sequence continues at coordinate 33,439,289 of OZ005680.1, read as the reverse complement.
AAAATATTAACCTCCTGTCAAAGAAGAAACTGGTTAGAGATCTGCCTGATGTTACATTTGCAAAAGACAAACTTTGTCCTGCATGTACACTAGGGAAACAGACCAAGAACCATTTTCCATCCAAATTGTTAGCTACAATTGAACAACCACTGCATATGCTCCATATGGATCTGTTTGGACCCATGAGCATTGGCAGTTTGGTGGAAAGAAGTATACACTTGTGGTTGTGGATGAATACACAAGGTATACTTGGGTCATCTTTCTTAAGGCAAAAAGTGATGCTCCTGATGAGATTATTAATCTAATCAAAAGGGAAGAATTGCAAATAAAATGCACCTGTCAAGCAACTCAGGAGTGATCATGGTACAGAATTTAAGAATTTTACTCTCATTGACTTCTGTACTGACAAAGGCATTATTCAAAACTTTGCATCTGTCAGAACTCCTCAACAAAATGGTGTTGCTGAGAGAAGAAATCGTACACCCAAAATAGATCTATTTTAGTCAAAAGGCATGACAAAACTGCATATGAGTTGTATCATAAGAAGGTTCCAACCATCCATTATTTCCAGACCTTTGGAAGTAAATGCTATATTCTCAATCAAAGGGATCAGTTAGCAAAGATGGAACCTAAGTCTGATGAAGGAATTTTTGTTGGTTATTCATCTATCTCAAAGGCTTATAGAGTCTACAACAACAGAAGGAATAAAATTGAAGAAACCATCAATGTCACCTTTGATGTTTCCTCTGCTAATATTGAACATGTTTCTCAGTCTGATATTCATTCATTAGAAGAATTATCTGTTGTGGGATCTGAATCTAAAATCTCAGTTGTTGCTCACCAACAACAGGACTCTGAAAGTGATAATGCTCAACCTGCTCATTTAATGACAGTACCTTCATCAACTGAAGATGAATCTGTGTCCAGAGATTCAAGTTCTTCTGATACAAGTATTCAGTCTGGTAGTCTTCAGTCTGAGAACTCTATAGACTCAGACTTGCCCCCTGTTGAAGATAATGCAGAACTCAGTCCTGTTATTCTTCCACTAAATGAAAATGATTCATCATCCAATGGTGAATCATCTCTAGGCGTCAAAGAACACAAGTATCATCCAATTGAAGAAATAATTGGAGATTATGTTTCTGGTGTACAAACAAGAGCTCAAGTGTCAAACTTATCTACTGCAAATTTCTGTTTCTACGCAAACTTCCTGTCAATCATTGAACCAAAGAAAGCTGAAGAAGCATTGAAAGATGATGATTGGGTTGAAGCAATACAGGAAGAGTAAACAGAATTTGAAAGAAACAATATTTGGACCCTAGTTCCTGCTCCAAAAGGATTATTGAAACTAAATGGGTTTACAGAAACAAAATGGACAAGGATGGAGTGATAATCAGAAACAAGGCAAGGCTAGTTGCTCAAGGTTACAAGTAGGAAGAAGACATTGATTATGATGAAACATTTGCTCCTGTAGCCAGAATTGAAGCAATAAGGTTATTCTTGGCATATGTTGCATACAAGGACTTCAAAGTTTATCAAATGGATGTCAAGAGTGCATTTCTGAATGGTAACTTACAGGAGGAAGTCTATGTGAAACAACCTCCAGGTTTTGTAAGTTCAACTTTTCCAAATCATGTCTATAAATTAAAGAAAGCACTGTATGGACTAAAACAAGCTCCAAGAGCTTGGTATGACACTTTATCGTCTTATCTTCTAAGTAATAACTTTACTAGAGGATCATTTGATAAAACTTTGTTCTTCAAAAGGAACAAGGCAGATGTCATACTAGTCCAAATATATGTTGATGATATCATATTTGGGTCTACTGATGTAAAATTATGTAAATGGTTTTCAAATTTAATGTCCAAGCAGTACCAAATGAGTATGATGGGTGAATTAACATACATTCTTGGTCTGCAAGTACATCAGAAACCTGATGGAATCTTCATCAACCAAGGCAAATATGTTAATAACCTACTCACTAAATATTCTTTAAAAGACTGTTCAACAATGAAAACACCAATGAGCATTGCAGATAAGTTGGATAATGATCAGTCTGGCAAGTCAGTCTATCAAACCACTTATAGAGGTATGATAGGATCCCTACTCTATCTCACTGCAAGTAGACCAGATATCATGTTCTCAACATGTTTATGTGCTAGATATCAATCTGAACCTAAAGAATCACATCTCAAAGCTGTAAAAAGGATTTTTAGGTACCTAAAAGATACTCCTAACCTGGGTCTTTGGTATCCCAAAGACTCTGGTTTTGATCTAATTGGTTATACAGATGCAGATTATGCAGGTTGCAAATTAGACAGGAAAAGCAATTCTGGTGGATGTCAACTACTAGGTGGAAAACTAGTCAGTTGGTAAAGCAAGAAACAGAACTCTGTTGCTACATCCACTTCAGAAGCAGAATATGTAGCTGCTGGTAGTTGCTGTGTCCAATTGCTGTGGATGCAACAACAACTAGCAGACTATGATTTGGAGTTTACAAGAACTCCAATCATGTGTGATAACCAAAGTGCCATTGCCATTACTGAGAATCCTGTATTTCACTCTAGGATAAAGCATATTGAGATCAAACTTCACTTTATCAGAGATTGTGCTGAGAAAGGTAAAGTGATTCTCAAATATGTGCCCACAAATGACCAACTAGCAGATATCTTTACTAAACCTTTGAATGAAGATAGATTTTTGTATCTTCTTGGTCAACTAGGTATGCTCAACCCCTAGAAAAGCTTTTGAATCTGTGTGATTCAACTCTTGGTCTGTGCCTGCTTTTCAATCTGTATGTCTGTATCCTCAGTTACATACAACCAAAAAGCACAGACTAAGAGATATCTTGTAAATAACTTCAAGAAAATACCAAAAAGATTTTACAATTCTGTTATTTTCTCTCACTCTGTCAGTTATATAGTTCAGTCTGTGTAACGTCATCCAGACTCACTGCACAGACTAACAATAAACACTCAGACTGTGCTCTTTTTATTTTAATTTATTTTATTTATATTTTTTATTTTTATTTTTATTTTATTTTATTAATAAAAATAAATAAACAACAATATCTTTGCATTTAATGCTAATACTATTTTAATGGTAATAATCATTAAAAGTTTTGACGCTTGTTGTCTATTTATCTGCTCAATACAAAAAGTGATGTAAGTCTGGTTGTGGCGGATCGATAACGAGGTTATCTACGGTATTAAGGTGCAGAATCCCTCAATACTAGTTATAGGGTCTATAACGAATTCTTTCGCAATATATTAGCGAATCAATTGTCTAATTGCTTCGTATCGATTATAACGAATGTTAACGATCAATACCTAGTCTTTAGAATGTTGGAGAAGTCTCTGGAATCGCAGGAGGTACAGATCTCCGAATTGGCAAAAGTTTTTTAGGTTTAAAACCTAATTTGCATTTATAACCGTCTCGGTTCGCAGGTCACTGGGCTCTACGAACTGACTCAGTTCGCAGCCCATATTGGCCCAGCGAACTGACTCGGTTCGCAGGCCATTTTTGTCCTACGAACTGACTCGGTTCGTGGTCAACCTTGGTCAACATTTCTCAGCATTTTGATATTTAACTCTAAAATGTTTACCAAGCAATATATTTCATTTACAATTCAAAACCAATGTACACGCTTGATTACAATTACTAAAAGTACTATTTCACGCTATTACAAGCTAGATCTGTTGTCACAAAATGTCGCACCCCCAAGACGCGTGGCAGCGGAAAGTAGGAGGTGTCAAGGGGGCGCCGACCAAATCCAATATCACAACACAAGAATTACAACAAACGACCTCTATATGAGACGTTTCAAAAATCATTACATTACATAGTTAAAATGTTTACATAAGTTTTGCCAAAAGTAGAGTACGCATCTAGTACAAGATTTCAACATAATATAATGCAAGCTAATCTCTGATGTTTGTGAAAAGTATGCGACTCGAGCTATCTCCCTCCAAGTGCAAGCCTACTGTGGTTGGTTCCCTGAGAAATACATACTAAAAGGTCAACATAAAGTTGGTGAGTTCATAGGTTTGTAAACAGTTGATATAACATCGTATGGAACACAAGATTTCCTGTTTGTATCATTCAACAATGATAGGTAATGTATTACAAAATGTAAAGATAGTGTATATTGTTGCCATGAGCTCATAGTTCGAGCTTAACTGTGGTGTCGGGTCACAATCAAGTGCCACGATCGGGGTGCCTCCCAACGAGTGCCTAATCCAACACTCGTAAGAACAAATGATAATGCGTCCGTTTGACAAGTTAGCGCTACTAACCCGGACGGGGGGAGTCAATCCCAAATAGTACTATTCATTAACATTCACGCTATAACGATACTAACAAACTATGATGTGGGGGACTTTCAGGATTATTAACATAACTCATGCAACCAATATATTGAGTTTAGTACTTGTGTTCACATAAAAATAGCGGTATGAAAGCAGTTGTATGTATTCTCACCCCAGTTAGAAACAGTAAAAAAAGGGGCTATGAAACTCACCTGATATTAGCAAGCAAGTAGCAAATAGTAAGCAAAGCGTGTTTTCCGAATGCAACCTCTTAACGTCCTAAACGTATAAGGCTGTATAAGTAGATGTCTCAAAAGACCATCTATAGTGATTGTATAAGTGGGGGGTTAATGTCCACTTAAGTTAATCGTGTAGGTGGAGGGTTAATGTCCACCTAAATAAGTTCACACAATTAGAAATGTCCAATTGTTCAGTTATCGTTTGTGCTTATAAAACATGTACGGGCCGTTGGTGATATTTTGTGAAAATACAGCTCTTGATTAATCATGTTACGCGTATCTCTACTTTCCAGTTGTGGGTAATTGATCAGTGTGGCAAGGGCGAGGCCCATTAATGACGGGGGTCCGGGGGCAGCGCCCCTGGCAGCGGGGTCCAAGGGGTGGCAACCCCTGGCGGGGTCCAAGGGGCAGAGCCCCTGGCGGGGTCCAGGTCAGCTTGAAAAATTTTTATTTATGCTTATATTGCTTTAAGGAAAACGTATCGATTTTTGTGTTTTTAGCGACACTAGGCTAGTGTCGCCATTGTGCGACACTAGGGTATTATGCGACACTAAGGGTTTATGCGACACTAAGGTTTTATGCGACACCAAGGGTTTATGCGACACAAAGGCTTGTGTCGCTAATGTGACGATTCGGTTTATAGCGACACAAAAGGCTTGTGTCGCTAATGTGACGATTCGGTTTATAGCGACACAAAAGGCTTGTGTCGCTAATGTGACGATTCGATTTATAGCGACACAAAAGCTTGTGTCGCTAATGTGACGATTCGGTTTATAGCGACACAAAAGCTTGTGTCGCTAATGTGACGATTCGGTTTATAGCGACACAAAAGGCTTGTGTCGCAGACTTCTGGGCTTCTACGACACAGGGCCTGTAACAGGTCGGTTTTTGTGCATTTTATTTCGGGTTCCAAATGTTCAAATAAAAATTCAAGAAAAATATATGTTGTTCCTTAGTATGTTAACTTTCTAAATTAATTTTTCCAGAATTTTTGGGTATTTCTAAGTATTTTTAAAAATTCCGTTTGTTCAATAAGGTCAGAAAGTGACCAATCCAGATACATGCAACAAGATCGGATTTCTGGGCAAAATCTACAAATTTCCAGAAAAAGTTATCTGAACGACATTTGTACCTAACAAAATTTGTGAACTTTTGGCGATGGTTTCAGGTCATTTGGGGGTGTATATCTCGAGTTATGATTAAAAAAAGAGAGGTGAAATTTCTGTCCTTTTTGACATCTCGGACACATGTTTTTGTAAAAATCATTTCGGGTATCAAACAGGCTCCAAAAATTATGAAACCACTTGGAAATGAAAGCTAACTTCTTAAACTTAATTTTTGCCTTTTGAATCGTCCATTTTGGTCAAGTTTTGAGCAAGAAACGGCCTCTCAAAGTCGAGCTACTTTTCTGCCCGAAAATGCATGTTTTGTTCTTGAATATTTTAAGCCATCAAAAACGTTTTTATGATATATTTTGGACATTTCTATGTTATATGAACCTTGAAACATGTTATTAGAGTAATTTAGATGTAGGATAAGTTTTTCTTACAATGAAAATGGAAGGAAGAAGGAATGAGATGTTGTAAAGCTTTAATTCCTTGAAAATCTTTAAGTTCTTGAGTTATGGTTGTATGGTGGTTTGTGGTGGTCAACGGCGGCTCGTGGTGGTCAATGGTGGTTGTAGGGTGGTGGTGGTGGCTGATCTTGGTCAGATTGTAGAGAGAGAGTAGAGAGATTTTGGGAGAGAAATTGGGAGTTTGTGTGTGTGTTTGTGTGAGAAATGAAAGAAAAATGGGAATAAATAAGGTGGGCCTTGGGCTGCCTTCTTGGGCCGATTTGGACCTCTTGGGCTGACCTTGGGCTCAGTTGGGGAGGCCCAATTGGGTCCTTGGGCTTGCACATTTGCTTTCTCAAGCCCGCGTTACGTTATTCGGTTGGTAAAACGTTATTCGTGTTAAATCGCCTAACGTTTCTTTGAGTTGTTTTTAACTAACGATTTGGATTGGGTTATTTTCGATTGAAGTATAATTAAAATACTTTATTTTGAGTTAGTAAAATATTTATCGACCTTTGTTTGGTTGCCGAATTCGATTCGCGCGTTTTCGTTTTGTATGTCACGTTTTATTCATAACGTCTAGTTTTTCGCGTATTGTTATTTAATAATAATAATATAGGATAAATAATTACTATTTAATTCATAAAATAGGTTTACATTATTTATGAAAAGTTATCACCAACGCCGTATAGATTGTCGGACCTCGTCCGGTTGTTTCGCGTAATTACAGATAAACACATAATCACGTAATGTATATTCAAATATACAGGTAATTACAGATATTTAGCCTAATACCAACTAAATACAAGTAGTTAGGGTTTCCAGCTAGGTTTAAAAATTAACCTAAAATGTCGGGTGTCACACAAAACATGTCTCAACAAGTGCACGTGTCTTAGCTTTACTGTTTCAGAAAAGGGGATAAACCGTCTAGTGGGTCCCATTTAACGGAAATTTAATTTCGTTAAATACCCATTTCTGATTTCCCCCTTTTTCTTCACTTGTACTTGCACACCAAAAATACACAGAGTTTGTAAGCCCTAACCTAAATCGCTCAACCATTTCTAAAATCAATTTCAAGGAATCATCATTAAAAATGGCTGATCAATGGGTTTACACTGCACCTGCCAACATCGTTGCGGCTAAACCCTTTAAACAGGGTAAACAGGTAAAACTCTGTACTAATAACTAAGTAGCTACCATTTCCATTCCTAATTCTAAAAAGAACCAAGGATTTGAGGAATTGACAAACTTTATGTCTGCTCATCCTTTAAGGGGAGCATTTTTCAACACAATTCCTCAAATATATCCTGATTTTCTTATGGAATGGTGGTATACTTGCTCTTCAAATAGTACCAATACTGTAATTACCGGTACTATTGATCATGGTAAACGGGCAGTTACCATTGATCAAGAGCTAATTAGGAATGTCTTAGACTTGCCTTTGGAAAATAATTTTGAACCCATTCCAACCAAAGAAGCAGCAAGGGCTTCTCTTACTTTGGTTGGATATACCAAAGAAAAAGGCACAATCTTGATGTCAGGATTAACCCCCAAAAGGAAATTTTAAATCTCTGGCATCATTAGAAGTCTAGGAGGTAAATCTGGTAGCACAGGGGAGCTAAATAAGTTTGAAACTCAACTGTTGAGCTCATTCATCACTGGTTTAAACATCAACTTTGCAGAGTTGTATTTTCAAGAAATTTTAAAACTGGTGAACGAGTCAAACAGAATTTTTAATGTGCCTTTTATAAGGCTACTCTCCTTGTGCATCCAATCAAGATTAACTGGGTCTGTATATATGTCCTTTAATAATAAAATTACAGATATACCTGTCCCTGTGCTCACCTATAAAGTGTTTAACCATCCGGTTCCACTTTCTGGAGCACCTATCACTGCTGCTATGCAGCAATGGATTGATCACCGATATGTTGCTTCTGCATCTATAGAGGGTGATGATTCAGGTGATAGTAAGGGTACTGAGACCCAGACTGTTGAAGATTGTGTGGCTGAAGCAGAGCACACAGACTCCATTAACACAGACTCAACTCAGTCTGTGCACTTGGAGTCAGACTCAAACATTGCTGAGTCTATTCCATCTTCAACAGAAGATGCAGGTAGTAATTCTTCTTCAACTAAGGAGATAAATATAGATAAACCTTCTTATCCTAGCCCATCCTCACCCACAAAAGAGAGTCACAAACAAACCAACCCAGATGAGTCACCACTCACTCTAGAGGAATCACCAGACTCAACCCCCAAAAGTATAGCACCAATGGAATCATCATCCATGGAATTGGATGTCAATAGAACACCTTCCAGTGCTGTAGACCATTCCAGTACAGCTCTGCTAGAGTCTGTGGTGCCAATGGCTACCCAACTGACCCAACCTGAACCTAGATTAGTCAGCTTGGATACCCACATACTGCTACTACACTGACCCCTGTAGTATGCATTGAAGAAGATGCTCCAATCCTGAGCACTACCACCCCCCTCTTTACCCCACTCACAATGGCTGAACCCATATTGACCACTAGTCCTGTACTAGTTCACATTCCAGTGAGTCTTTCCTTACACCCCTCTACACAGATCGCCAATGCCCCAGTCATGTCACAGACTAAGGCACAGATCTTCACTTCTTTGCTTAATGATCTACCATCTTATCACCAGATGGTTAGTGAAGGCATACCAACCTCCACATTCGTTGCCAGTGATATTGTTCCTTTACACCAGGGACTATTTAAGGCAATAGATGTAACACAATCATTTTCCAGTGATGTCATATCCTATCACCGGATTCGATCTTGGGGAAACACAACTACACCACTCAATGCTTATGATCGCTTTTCCATGCACAGGACACAGAGTGAGGCAAAGAGTGCAACACCAAAAGATTCCAGTAATCTTGCTCAGTTTCAACATGAGTCAAGTGAGGAACATATTCCATCACCCAATTCTAACCCTTCCAACCAGACCCAGTCTGTGCCTTCTAGTACACTTAATGATGTGCTTTCTGCCATCAACAGGTTGTCTGAATGGGTACAGACTGAGTTCAATAATAATAAGAAAGAGATAGAGCAGATTAAGCATCTAGTCTCTATTATGGTGGAAAAGGTGGATATACTGGAAGAAAAGGTATCCAATAGGTTAGATGAAATGCAGACCACCCTCTCAAGCTTAGCTGCTGATGTCAAAAAGGGGGAGAAGATGAAATTTGGGTCTGATGAAGCTAAAACCCCAAAAGATAATTCCCTAAATAATAAATCCTTAGATTTAGGGGAAGATAGCAGTGAGGGAGATGATGGAGATGATGGACCCGAAAGTGCTAGGGTGAAGTCTCAGACTGAAGCTCAGTCTGTGCCACAGACTGAAAACATGAGTGCACAGGCTAAGGGGGAGCCAGATGGTTTGCAGGCAGGTGAACACACTGAGATGGTTGCATAGACTCAGGGGAGTCAACTATTGTATTACACATAGACCCAATAGCAACTATCTCAGGCCTAGGTCAGATGGAGTTGAAAAGACCAAGGGAAAAAGAAGATGAAGATGTTCAACCTCTGCGAATCAAAAGAGCCAGGAAAATAAAAAGAATGGCCAGGAGGATTCTTGAAAGGGATATCTTTGATTCCCAACCAAAGATGAAGGGGATCAAGACCTGAGATCAATTTGTGAAGCTGGAAGAAGAACAGGACACTGATGGTGAAGATGATGATGCCATCAATCCTGATTGCAGTTCTGAGTCTGAGGTATTTAGAAGATCAGATGATGATGAAGATGATGCTACTTTTGGAGGTGTAGATGAAGGTGCCTCAAAAGTCAAGACTGGAGAGTCTAAGTCTGTGCCCTCTGAACCTGCACAGAATGAGACACAACATCAGACACAGACTCAGAGCTAAAACCAACAAGCAGCAAGCATTGATGCTCCAATCATCAGTGCTGAAGCCATCCAAGCTGAAGCCAACCCTGCTAGACCAATCACAACAACCAGAATACTGCCTCTAGGTAGAAGTGAACTTGAAGACAGAATGCAATGGAGAAGTGCTCATCTGATAAGCACATATCCTGAGTCGAGTTCTACTCTGGAAGAAGTTGATAGGGTTAAGGGTAAGGGCAAGGAGATTGCCTTATCCAAGCAGGTAAGGTTAAGCAAGATCAAGAAGATGGTGGATGATCATGCTGCTGGAACAAGAAATCCTGAACTGTCAAATCTACAGGATGAACTCTTGCATCAAGAGGCTACTGCTCAAGGTATGACTTTAACTGAATACTTAAATGTATTATCAATTGAAGAGCAGAAGCTGAAAGAAGCAAGATTTGTTGACATGCTCTCCAAAGAATTAGAAGATGAAGGTTGTTCACAGACTCAAATCAGAAGGAGTCAAGTTGAGCAACAGATCAAAGAAGGTGAAGAGCTGTCAATAAAATTACAAAAGATAGAGAGCCTAAAAGTTAAGCTACAATCCACTTTCAGAAAGTCAAAGCTCAAGCAGAAGATTACTCTGTCTTACTTAGATCGTATTCAAACAATCTGTGTGTTTGAATACTCTATCTTACATGTAAGACAAACCATTTATTGTGAATAAAACTTTAATTCATAATATATTTTGTGCTTTAATTAATCTTGTATTCCGCCTTGATTAATTAACCTGTTTGATATAACTTAGATATAAACTAATATATTAAATACTTGTTATTTAATCTGTATTTAAGTTTTGGGACCTTAAAGACCTAACAGGAATCCCTCTTTATCCCCATTTTAAAAGCTTGCACCGTTGTAGCCATATCCAGATTCAGGATGTCTAGAGATTCACGTCCAAATCTACCTACAAATTTTCTAAGTGACTCGTTAGAACTCGGTACCATCCTATAAAGATCATTAGTTAATTTTTCAAAAGTTCTACTACAAGAAAATTGATTATTAAATAAATTAACCAAGTGAGCAAAAGAAGAAGTAGAGTAAGGTGGAACATTCAATAGCCATTTTAATGCGGATCCTATTAGAGTGGACCCCAATCCTTTACACAAACAAGCTTCTTTAAGATCTGCAGAGATATGAATAATTTCCATCCTTTCCCGATACTGCGCCACATGCTCCTTGGGATCCTTAGTCCCATCATACAGCTTCATGCTCGGAGTCTGAAATCTTTTTGGGATCTCAGCATCACATATAGGAGGTGCAAATCTAGAGATCCTGTGCACAGATGGAGCCACTTCGGGTATGGGTTGCACCACACCAGGTACACTTGAGATCATATCTTTGAGCTTTTGCAATTCCTTGGCCATAACAGGACTAATTCCTGGATCCTGCAAAATGTTAGTACCAAGAGAATAGTCACTAGATACGTTACCGATAATGGGCGTCAGGAACGAGGATCTTGTAGTATGCCCGGGATCCCGATTGGTTGAGATCTCAATAGAGTATGTAGGATCTGGAATCCCAGTGCTTCCTTGCATAGCAATAAACTCTTATCGGTGATTTCCAGAAGGTGAAGTATCAAAATCCAAAACCCTGCTCCTTATGGGAGTGGTTATTGGAGGAGTAGGAGTATTGACCCTTGTCCTTAGATTCTCCATATCCTTCATCAAAACTTCATTGTTGCGTTCAACTCGTCCCAACTGCTCCCTAACCTGAGAAAACATAAACATAATATCCTGGTTAGAAATTATGACAGGATTTGGATCCGGAATCCCGGATCCTGAAAAAGTAGATCCTGCAGAAGTCGTCCTCCTATAAACGTTTTCTGGCCTAAGATGCGATGATGAAGTAGGTGGAGCAGGAGGAAGACTTGTCACTGCAGAGCTTGAAGATGTCATGGAAGAAGATGTGGATCGTCCTTGAGTCGACATTTTTAATAAAAGTATTTGGAAAAGGCGATTAAACAACGATTTAAGTAAAAACTTGATGATAAAAAGCCACACTTGCCCCACGGTGAGCGCCAAATTGTTTTGACCAAAAATTAATAAGTATAATTCCGTGATCAAATTAATTAAGCGAGGTAGAGTGCTTAATCGAATTTCAAGTATAGTAAGTATAGTAATCAAAATATAAAGTAAATGTAATTGACACAAGGATATACGAGGAAAGCCCTTCATCTTGTTAGACCGCCGGCATAAAACCTCGGGAAGGAACAATCGTTCCTTGCCTTTGTTACTTCTATTAATTAAATCAGAATAATACAAGCTAAGAGCACAAAAATGATCGAACTACAGTGTGTTGGTGAAAAAGATAAGTAAAAAGTGAGTTTAATCGTGAGTAGTGAAGAGAATGAGTGTTAGCTGAAGTGTTTTCCTACGATCATTTGCCTCGTTTATATAAGATTAACAACATAAATAATTATTCTAAAATATCCAGGATCATCCGAGATATCTAGGATCCTCCGTTCGTCCACAAAGACTCAGCCAATACTCCGAAATATCCGGGATCTTTTGCGACTCCACAATGACTCAGTATTATGTACGTTGCCTTAACTTCCTTCCCAATTCAAACGACTTCCGATCCGATGTTCATGGTAGACTTAGTCCAAGACCAACCCTGTAGAACTTAGTCAAAATACACAACAATCACAAGTTAGTAACATATGATCCCGAGATATTAATATATTCGGGATCCTGATTATATCGGAAATCCTGAACATATTCGGAGATCCCGAATAAGGTCAGCAGTTTCCTCATATTCAGACTCATAGTTGTCAGAGTCTGAAGGCATTAGATCATAGTCTGCCCTTTAGAAAAGTTCCATGTTTCTTCTGCTTGTAGCAATTAAAGTAGCATCAGGATCCACAGCTATCCTCTTCGCTTTCAGCTTCTTTCTTTCCTTGGATTCCTCATAGTTCATGAGTAATGCATACAACTGTGACACCCGGCGAATTAGTCCGTCATTAGTGATTAATCATAGATTATTATCACTTGTAATTAGTGTGAAATAGGACTAATTACGGAACACTTTGTATATTGTATTATACGCACGTACGTAATAAATTTTAAATTACGCGAATTCGATCGGATGGAATCCGACACAATAAATATGGACGTTGGTGAAAAATATTTTTATTAAATAACCTAATTATGATAAATAATTGTTATTTAACTTATATTATTACGATAATATCTAAAACGTTTTACGTTTCGTATAGAACGTGTCGTACGCGACGAAAACACGCAAATCGAATCCGATGCCGAAAGGAACCCGTCAAATATTTTGAAAAGGTTCAATAAAATACTTGATCAATTTAAAATCTCAATTATATATATATATATATATATATATATATATATATATATATATAGAACAAAACGTTTAACAATTAATATTTAAAACACGCGATTTACGTTTAATCGACCAAATAACGTAACACGAAATCGAGGAGCAAGACGCGAGCCCGAAAATCAACATTGGGCCAAGCCCAAAGTCGGCCCAGCCCAGCCCAAGACCAGCCCAAACCCATGGCCCATCCCCTTTTCTCAAAACCATTACACACTCACTCAAACTTCACTTTTCACACACAAAATCACTCACTTTTTCCTCCCATCTCTCCCTCCCTCTCCCTCATTTTCTGCCCAAACCACCACCACCACCCCTCTCAGCCCCTTCCAAGTGATCTAGCCACCATCTCCATCTTTTACAACACCACAAAGAAGAAGATCGAGCAAGGGAACAAGAAACGATCACAACAGCCCTCTCCTTCCTCATTTCGGCTTTAGATCGAGTTTTCTTTGTAAGAATTCCTTCAAATCTTGTTTATCTTCCTTGGATAATGTTAATGTACATGTTAGAAGTTCATTTAGGCTAATTATGTCCAAGATCTATACCGAAAACCAAAAGATAATGCTAAAAACTTTCGGATAAAACTATTAACCATCGGACAAAAACTTAACCCGACTTTGACACATGATATCTAACTCATTTCTTAACCAAATCGAGCGATTCTTGAGTCTAAAATTAAGTTCAAAGAGTCCACTTTCGAACCCAAGTGGTTTGGTATTTTTCTGAGCTCATTTGATATACGAAAACGATTTTACAAAAAGAAGTGTCTGGACTGTCGTTTTGGATAGAAAAATAAACCAACTTTGAGAAAGCATATCTCGAGATCTACAAATCCAAATCGACTGAAACCACTTGGAAAAGTTCACATTTCCTGTTACCTTTCAAAGTTGTACTTTCACTTTTTCTGAAGTTTTGTAAATCGTGAGATATAGACCAAACACTGAGCAAAGGTACAAAAACCGACCTGTTGGACCCCTGTCTGATCCTTGGACGATTTCGTGAGTTACACTTGACCAAAAATTATGAAAAATTTACTGGAAGTAGTTAAGACATGTATGAACAACTGTGATTTTTCTTGGAATTTATTTTGAAGCTTTGGTTTGCCAAAACGAGCCCCAAAAACGACTCAAAAACTGATGAGTTAACCAAAGAGACTGATTTTGTGACAAAAATGAAACGACACTTTCGGGTAGACTATAAGACGTAACGACAATTTTCCTAAGCTCTAATAACATATTTATGACTTCCCTAAAAGTTTCGGGTCAAACCGAGCACATTTGATCAAGTTCCCGAACAACGAAAACATCATAGCCCGTCTGTGTCGCAGATGGCCCAAAGCTATCGCGACACAAAGCTTGTGTCGCTAAAACATAAGACAGCAGTACTAATCTGCGACACAAAGCTTGTGTCGCTAAATCATTAAACAGTACTAACCTGCGACACTAAGTTAGTGTCGCGGCAAATTGAACTAACAGTAGTAACCCTTGTGTCGCAATAATTCAACTAACAGTACTAACGCTTGTGTCGCCAAAGCTAGCGACACCATACCTTGTGTCGCCAACTATTTTCGATGTCGCTGAGACTAGCGACACAATGATTTGTGTCGCATACTTATGAAAAATCATGACCTGCGACACTAATACTTATGTCGCACAATTATCTGAAATTCACATTCAGCGACACTACCCTTATGTCGCAACACCATACAGCGACACAACCATTGTGTCGCATAACACAGACTTATTCTAAATATGTTTTCACGAGTACTGAACACGCGTAATCACAAATCGCAAACGAGTAGTTATATACGACATCACACGCAATACATGTACTATGATAAGTATACAAAGAAACAAACATAGTAATAGTGTTTTCGGGAATGATTATTACAAGACATCACCAACGGGCCATACATATTTTTCTAAACGCGAACGATAAACAAACACTTGGACATAACTAGTTGAGTGGACAACTAGCATGAATGATCTTTTGAGACATTCACTTACTCATAACCTTGTGCGTTTAGGGCGCCAGCAGGTTACATTTTGGATAAACGTTTATTAACTTAAACGCTCGCTTTCAAGACTCAGGTGAGTCTCATAGCCCCGATTTTACTGTTTTAACTATTGGGGTGAGAATACATACACTATTTTCATGAACACGAGTACAGATTTACACATATACGGATTGCATGAGTTTCACTTTCATAATCCACATAAAAGTCCTCTACACATCATAGTTTCGTTAGTATGGATCTTAGCGCGAGTATTAAAGAATAGTACTATTTGGGATTGACCATCCCCGTCCGGGTTAGTAGCTCTAACTGGTCAAACGGGCGCTTTATTATTTGTTCATACGGATGTTCTGGATTAGGCATCTGCAGGAGGCAAACTCATTTGGTTAAGCTTCGGACTATGAGCTCATGGCAATAGTATACATTATTTTGCATGCGTGCAACTCATATGAAATCTCGTGGTTCACATTTACATTTTGATATCTAACCCTATGAACTCACCAACATTATTGTTGACCATTTTAGTATGTATTCTCAGGTTCACAACAGGAGTAGGATTACTCCAGGATACCATAGCTCGAGTCGCATGATTTACAAACATTGGAGGATTTACAAACATTGGAGATTTCCTTGCATTACTATTTTGTATCATTAGTTATGTATTAAAATCTCTACGATTATTCGCGAACTCAGAAATAGATGTAAACAATTTGATTATCAATGTATTATTTTGTACTATTTTCAAAACGACGCATATAGTGGTCGTTCGATGTAACTTGTGTAATGATTTCCTAATTAGTCGCACCCCGACCCGACTTCCGCTGCATCATAATTTGGGGGTGCGACAACAACCCAGATAGATCATAGTCATCAATTCTTTCACTGACTATCAAAGAAGTGATCGATTACTTCTGAGAATGAGTCTATATCAATAAATTTTTGACATATCTCATCTTGTCCTTTGATTTTATCAACTCTTTCCAGATCATTTATCAGAATTTAAAATCTGGTGTGAATATCAATCAAGGATTTCTTGTTTGCAGCAAAGAAATTTTCATAATTTTAATTAAGTTTTTCCTTTTCTGATTTTTTACAACAGTTACACCCTCATATTGACATATAAGGGTATCCTAGATCTCTTTTGGTTGTCTTGCATCCTGTTATCCTTGCAAAAATAGGTGCGGAGAGAGTATTACCAATTATGCTTTTAGCTTTAGAATCAAGTGCATATAAAGTTTTATCATGCTTTTAGCTCTATTAGTTTCCCTTCAGCATCCTTCACAGCCTCCATCAGGGTTGAACCCATAATAGGTCCTTCCCTAATGGTTCTAAGCATCTCATTATGAATTCCACCAAGATGCCACTCAACCTTGAGTTTCTAGTGAGCAAAGTTAATTCCATTAAAGATTGGAATACCTTTACCAGCCATTACAATAGGTTCCAAAACTTGAGTAGCCATTGTGTGATTTGTTTTTGGTTAAATTTATATCGTTAAGATTTATATTAACAATTTAAATCTTTTCTGCTCTGATACCAGTTGATAGGTCACATTATGTTTAACCAACTTTGATTACGAACAGATTTATTTAAACTTTTAAAACTAAATTGATTTAACAATAATAAGTATTTGTTGAAGTGTGGAAATAAATCAACAAGAATAATCAATCAATAACTTCGTTCGTATTGATATATAATTCGCATAGGTTTTTTTTGCAATTTAAGCATTCACTTCGTTAGGTTTCTCTAAACCTATGAATCCCTGTTTATACTACTATTAGAGATAGGAAACACAATCTTCCTCAATCTCTACTTTATCGGGTTACAACTAACTAACCGATTAATATGAAAACAAGACAAAAACTCTAAATACAAATATCTTCTAAGTCTTTAAGTTTATCTTCGAATCCTTCAGATGTCAGCTGTAGATATGATCTTCTAAGTCTTCTGGATCTGAAACTCCAAGTTTGTAATCGTCATAGTTTGAAATCCCGTGAAGCTTATCAGAGTCTGAAACATGTGTCAGAGTCTGAAGGTTCAGACTCAAATGCCATAGTCTGATGTTTGAGACTCAGTCGCGATATCTGTATTTCAGACTGTAATTCTATACTTAGCATTTTTACTGGATTTTGACATTTTGACTCATCATATTCATAAAATAGGAAGGATCAATTTTTTTTTCCAAACAACATAGTTTTGAGCCAGTTTATGGCATATTTTCTTCATTGCACTCGTATAGTTTTTGTTTTTCGTATCTCGTTTCTAACATGGGTTTGTATGGCTTTCAGGGTCAATTTCGTCTTATACATTATTTGATGAAGATATTGAAGATGAGTTGGATAAACTCGAAGTCACTGGATGTCTGGATGATGATGCCATAAAGGAACATGAAATTTCCAGAACAGCTGAATCACTAAGTAACGCCCTCTCAAATCTGTAGACATAAACATGGCATCAAAGGTTCGTGAGCTTGCAGCATCCTGGTAACTACCCTCCCTTTGTAACAAATAATACAAATTGTACGAAAGAAAAGTGTGCAGTGTCCCACCCGCCCCCCGGAATGATCGGTGCAACGGTTAGGCCTGATTGTAAATGCGTAAGAAATTAAGTGTTTACTAATTCTTCGTGTTTATTCAATTATATGGCTCAACTCTACATTTTCTGGAGTAAACAATCAAGCTAACGTAAGAGGAGCCAAGTATGAACTTCAATAACAAATTGTTGGCAAGTCAGAATCCGTATAGCTGTATAGAGATTCATACAAAGTTGGAGTGTATCTGATGGTTATTGCCAAAATGAAAACTATGTTATTTATTAGTTTTTTTTTTATCCCAATTCAATTTTTTATTTATTTATATTAATATAAATATATAAATTTAATATGCAATTGAGAAAGTATTGTCTAACATGGATTTAATTCCGCATTTGTGTTTACCGTTGTGATTTATTTCCCATCACAATCAAATGTGGAGAAGAAATGATGGGCACGCTCATTAGTTGTAATTATAAAAAGGAAAGCTGATATGAATGTATTCACTCACGTGTTCAACACGTGATTTCATTAACAGAATTGTATCGGACTGCTCGTGCTTCACTCGTGGAATGAAGAATGGGTTTTGGCGGGGAAAAGTCGTTAGCTCGTTTAGCCGTGTTGGTGAATAAACAGAGAATTAGGTTTTCATTTCTCTTTAGCGAAGAATTGTAATCAGTTTTCTCTCTACTTTCATTCTGTAATCACTAATCATAATCATTCGGTTATGATCCAATTTTCAGATTTCATTCTCCTAATTGATCATATTTGATTATTCTTCATTTTCATTTTGAATTTCTAGATTAACTACTGCTGATGAATGAAAAGCCTTCTTGAGAGATAATTTTTCACCTACTATTACTATTGCTGATACAAAACGACCTTCAGAGCCTATCAACAATGTCGGCTTGTTGCATATTCTCTGACGAAAGTGAATGATGATTAGATTTTGGTTTCTAGCATTTCATTTTATTCAAAATGACCTTTTAATGGCTCATTTTTTACTTAAAGATTGCGAAATGGATAGTGGGAAGAGTGGAGACAGATGCATTTTTGTTACACATAATGATATTGATAAGATTCTAACAAAACTATCACCAAGCTTAACTGAATCGTTATCGTTATGATCATCTAAATCACTAATCAGGTGGCAGCTACATTTTGCTTGAATGAATGTATAACATAATCCTTTAAGATGAAAATAAATTACAGACGCATGAGTTCATTTGACCAAAATGATGAAGTCATCTTGTACTTCTATTTTTATCTTTTTTTCATTCTTTGGTTAAAAGATGAAAATATGTACCACCAATAACACCACTGTTCACCGAATTATTATGATAAATTATCTGAAAACTTTAGCTATTACATGCTTTGCTGTACCAAAATTCTTTGTTGGTAACGAAGACTCATTAACCACTAGTGAAGTCTGCAATTGCATCCATTTGCTGCTACAAAAGACGGGCATCAATGAAGTAATCTAAACTCTCTCCCTGCAATCACATCACTGATTGGATGATGAGTAAACGCTATCCTGTGATTCTGTAACGCGCCCTTGTGGAAAGTTGTATGTGCGTATACTCTCAGATCTATCTCTATTACCAATCTGTTTTGAAACAACGGGTAGCAAACGTTTTGAGATAGATATCTATTTTACACCACAACCTGATCTATCTAATTAGTACAACAAAAAACACTCTCCAAACACGTAATGCAGCAAACAGTTCTGGTCTGGGCTAAAGTGGGGTGCTAAGATGCAATCCTCCTCGAAATTTTGCAGGCTTCACTTGAGATACCACTTGAGCCCGAATCCGTTGCTGCTAATTCAGATGATCTTCGAGTCAGCTTTCTAGTCCTCTTGTGCCGACCATCTGATGAATTCGAATTCTTCATGTCCTTCTACTCTGCCATGGTGCACTGGCAAGTCTAAAGAACAGTTAGTGAAGTGGTTATATATAAATCGTGGAAGGGAAGGGGGTACGAAAGTTTTTTGAGAGTTAGGCAAGAATTGTAACATTTGGATACTGACAAATAGCTAAACAAATGTGTACTGTAATTATCAATGAAATGCTTTCAATACCACTTAGAAGACTTTCTGTCTCTTTATGACATCAGAAAAAACGATAGTTATGACAATTGTCATCTAAATTTATATTTCTAAAACATGCCTCATGGTTTATCCACATAACATTAACAAAAATATAAATCATTAATGTATTTGTTTTAAGGTCTATGACCCGATTATATGCAGTATATATACATCAAAAACTTTAAAACATCATCATTTATTAAAGCACGTTGCAGTCCAGGTTGTGACCTACATGAACCTTTTGTTTAATTAGCCAAAATGCATAATGCACACACAATACAACCCAAGAGAGGCCTGTACCTGTTATTTGACCTCCAATTGATGAATGATTAAGCAATCAATTCAAGATGCAAGCATGAGTGTGTGTGTGTGTCTGTGTGAGTGTGAGTGTGAGTGTGAGTGTGTGTGTGTGTGTGTGTGTGTGTGTGTGATCTGCATATGCAAAGAGGGCAATTTCTACATATTTGGTTTGAATTTTGTTTCATCACTAAGGGCTCAAACGGGCATAACAAATATATGTCAACTAAAAACAAAAAGGGTCAATTACACAAGCGAACTACTAGGAATCTCAAGGACAGGAGCAGAAACCATTGCAGCCTTTAGTTCGAGGAAAGACCTTTGAGCACAGTCATTCCATTCAAATCCATTCTTTTTAAGGCAAGCTTGTAAGCGGTTTACTAATGATGCATAATCTTTAATAAACCTTCTATAGTACCCTGTTAGGTAAAGGCCAATTAGTCATTGCTTCAACTTTAGAGGGATCTGTGGAAACTCCTTCAGCTGATATAACATGGCCTAAATATTCCACTCTTAGCACCGAAAAAGAACATTTGCTCACCTTGGCATACAACTGATGTTTTCTCATAGTACTCAACATCAATTGAAGGTGAGTAAGATGTTCTTGCATGTTAGTACTATACATGAGAATGTCATCGAAGAATACAAGTGTAAATTTCCTTGAGAATGGGCCAAAAACAGTATTCATGAGGGAGCGTTTGTCAATCCAAAAACAGTACTAACCGGACCTTTTATCCAGTTTAGAAAACACTGTTGCACCACTCAATTCATCAATAAGCTCTTCTATGATTGGTATGGGAAATTTATCCTTGATTATGACATGTTTAGCTCCCTATAATCAAGGCACATTCTCCACAGACCATCTTTCTTTTTCACCATTACAATAGGAGAAGAAAAAGGAGTTTTACTATCATTGATTACTCCAGACTCTAATAATTCCTTTACCCTCACTTCTATGGCTTCTTTTTGAACAGGAGAATGCCTATAAGGTCTAATATTGACTGTTGGGACCCTTCTTCAACGGAATTCTGTGATCATGGCTTCTCATGGGTGGTAAGGCGGTTGGAACAGCAAATACATCATCAAATTCTTTGAGTAATCCCTTAACAGCCACAGGTAAATCTTCTTCTTTCTTTTGCTCCTTGATTGTTAGGCCAGTTGCAGACATCAGGTGAGCAGGATAATCGCACACCGCCATAGAACCAAATTGTACCCCTTCATTTGCTATCGTTTTTCCGAAGTGTTTTCCATTTACCCATTGCAAAGCAGATGGATTACATCCCTTAAAGAAACTTTCCTTCCCTGATAATAAAATTCCATTTTTAATTGCATAAAATTGCACCTTATATTCCCTAATGTTGATAACCACTGTATTCCCAACACCATCTCACTTCCACCCAAAGGTAAAATCATAACATCAGTAGTGAAAGAGACTCCTTGAAGTGTCCAAGCGAAGTTTTCACACATGTAAACACTAGTAAGACTACTACCTCCAGGAACAGAAACTTGTAAAGGATTTGTGGCTTGCATCTTACACCCCAATTTCTTTGCAGTATTAAAATCCAAGAAATTATGTGTGCTTCCAGAGTCAATGAGTATGTGAATTTCTTGTTAACCTACACGACCTTTAACTCTCATCGTTTGGCAATTGTTAACTCCAGAAAGTGCGTTCAAAGATATCAAAGGAGCTACGACATCAGGTGTTACACTACTTGGTTGGCCATCAATGAGTGAATGTAACAACTCCTCCCTATTTTCTTGTACTTCATCATCATAACATTGGACAACTTCAGATACGACCTCCAAAGAGAACATTTGGCCAGTGCAATTATGACCTAGAAAGTGCCTTTGATCACAGTAGAAGCAATGACTTTTTGCTCTTTTATCCTCTAATTCTGTTTGAGTTAATTGTTTTCTGGTTGGTTGGTTGAGTGACTTAGTAATGGCATGATTTGAAGTGTAGGGTTGAGTAATGGCAGGGTTTGAAATGTATGTGGCATAAGAGATCTTTGCACATAGGACCCCACGTTTGGTTTAGGATGAGTGGAGAAAACTGGTTTGTTCTTTCTTTTGTTGCTGTTATAGTAGCTTCCTCTAACTTAGATAAACAGAAGGCATTAGCCAGAGTTGCAGGTCTAAACATTCGAACAGCCATCTGTATATCTTCCTGTAATCCACCCAAAAAGAAGCTAATAGCATGATTCTCACTCAATTCTATCTTGTTGTAAAGTAAATCAAAGGCATTCATATATTGCTGCACTGTTCCACCTTGGTTTAAATTCTTAAGCTCACACATAGGATCATCATACACTGGACTGAACCTATTCTCAATTGCAGTTGCATAATGAATCCAAAAAATTTCTTCACCAACAAGTCTAATGAATTTCTGATGCCAACATAGTGCCATATCATACAAGTGTATAACAACTATCTTAACTTTCTGGCTTTCTTCCAAATTATCAACAGCAAAAAATTGATTACATTTATAGATCCATCCTTTAACATCATCACCCCCAAATTTAGGAAACTCTACACGAGATATTCTACTATATTGATTGTTTAAAATATTTCGAATAATATTACCTGATCCTTCACCATTAGTACCGTTAAGATTGCTCAATTTCTGTACCTCCGCAGCCAAAGTCATTTGCTGTAAACTAACACCGTTAACCGATTTACTCAGGTTCCGGCTTAACTCAGCAATAGCGGGTGTAACAATTGTATTGACAGTCTCCGTGATGAATTGCTTTGTACTTTCATCCATTGAACGAGTTGAAGCCACCATCGATATGGTTAAAACTGAAATTGCACCGAACAAATTAGGGCAAAATCGAAATCAATTTGGCCAGAAAAGGAAGAATATAAATGAGAACAGGAAAAAAAAAAATTCACTAGAATGTGACTGGCACGTGATACTAAATAAAAAATCCAACTCTCCGCGTTTTTTATTTCCTTCCCCCACCAGCGACGGAAATCAATTCATAGCCATTCTCCACCATACTTTCTTCTTACCAAACAACACACTCTTCTTCCATCATTTCTGAACTCAGCTCTGCAAAGTCAACCTGAAAAGTCAACAATCTTCTTTTGACTCTGAAAAGTCAACAATCTTCTTTTGACTCTGAAAAGTCAACAAATGCAATCCAGCATACAGAGCCTTCAAATATGCCAATAAACAGCAATACCATGCATAACACATTTTCTGTTTGACTTTTATCAATCAAACAACCACATTTACAGTCATCCATTAAGACAATAAAACAACCAAAACACTTTTCACCATATTTAACGAGGAATTTTGATGTTAACATAGCATGTAAAATGATGACGTATTATATTATATACAAATAAGAAGATAAAACACACGAGCACTCTCATTAAAATATACTGTATATAAGAACCAAGTACAAATATATAAAGTGTATCATACACTATTCATTTATTTATTTACAAGTCAATACAAGTTGACCTTAATATATAACAAGAACAAGAACTAACACTAATCTAGTGGCTATCAAATTTGAGCATGGCAAATAAGATGGATACCCCCACGCATAAGCATGCCACCAGTGTACCACCAAGGTTTGATCACCAGCACGCACTTTCGAAAGGAGATATGTCCTGCCAAAGATACGATCGCCGACTGCAAGAAGAGCATTCCAAAAATGATTACAATCACAACGACTATCCTCTCTACGTATGGCTTCTCTACGATACCGGCGGCGGCGGGGACAACCGCTGCAGCCACGAAAGCTGCAAACGCCGCGGCCATCGTCTTCAAAAGCTTGGGGAAGTAGTTCACTTCCCCAATCATCTCTGCATGCACAAAGATCGCTATGAATTCCGTGAGACCCGTTGCACATCCACCAAAAATAATGGCGTATGAAGCCTCCACGTACAGTTTACTTCTCTTAGTTTCATATAGCATGCTTCCTAAGAAGAGGCATGCTACAGAAATAATGCCCACTATAGCTGCATAGCAAACTGTTGCAGCCATATAACTTGGTCGAATTTGGATGCTCTATTTACTGCTACTGTATCCATTGTAGTGGTGGTGGGGTAGTGTGGTGATCTAAGTTTGATGGGTATGAAAAGTACGTAGTGAAAAACAGAAGACGATGATCATGCTTTTTAACCTAATTACGCAAGTCTTTTCACACGTTTCAAACTTACTTGAAAACTAATGTAATTAAATATTTCAACTAAGGAACCATTTTAGCAATCGATTTGCGGTGTAAAGAGAGGAAAGTGAATCGAGAAAGAAAAACTAAACATTAACCCGTATGAAATAGAAAGTAAAAAAATTCACGATGATCCAACCATCTACAACAAGAGTAAAAGCAACACAAAGCATATATATGTAAACTAATCTTTATTAAGCATGCGCACTCACGTAGTTATCATTGAAACTGAAACTCTTTTGATTGCGTTGCTGGTGGCCGGAAAGTTTTGCAGGTGTATCTCGGAGAAGAAGGGTGTTCTTTTTATTGCAAATATGACTTTTTATTTTTGGTTAAATAATTTTCATACGATGAGGATTTTTTACTTCGAAATTAAGTTTGACCTTAGTTGGTCAAAACCTTAGCGCCATGCATGCAGAAGAGCAATATCGTACTATGAACAAAAAGAAATCAACTTTTTGCCTTATGAGTTGCATGTAATTAACGTGTGTATCTCTCAATTACCGTATCTATATATTTTTTCGTTGTTATACATCTCACGTAACATTGGCTTGATATATTAATAAGCTGTGAAGATGAGGTTATTTAATGTGAAGTGATTTTTAAAATATTTGTTACGTTTAATGATGCTTTACGGTGAAAAAGAATTGCTAATTGCCCCATCTAAAAAGAAAGACAAGTTAAAAACAAGAAAGACTTAACCATCTAAAAAGTTGGTTTTAGCCATTTATGTGTGTGATTTATATGGTAGAGCAAGTTAAAAATATCATTAAGCTAAATTACAAAATATATAAAATCTCAAAGTAAGCTAGATTACAAAATATCTATCTCAAGAATATATACTTTTTATTAAAATAAATTATTGAGAGGGTGAATGTAATATATAAAAACAAAAAAAATGGTAAAAAAATATCAGTGTTTTGGTAAATGAAAAGAAAAGAGATTCAAGGCCTTGGATCGAAATTACGATGTTCAAGTTAAGAGGGGAAGAATCAATCATTCCTGCCACACATCGTATTTGCCTAATGAAAGAGATCCAGTTGCATATTGTAATGTGCTACAAATGAAAACGTGACACATGGCATTTAGTGGGAGCTGCTACAATAAAACTTGCTCTCTTTCTGTAAGTAGATAGATATAAACATGTCCAAATTACTATTTATATTTGTATAAGAAATTCTTCACTTACAAAACATAACCATTAAAAACTATTAAACTCTCCATTTTACCCTCATTTATTACTCTAAATCATTTATATTATTAAATAAATTCAGTTAAATTTGTCTTGAATATACGAGCAAAATTGCAAATTACTCAATCTATCTTAATTCAAATAGAAACTCTTGTGGGACATTTTTTTAAGAGACGGAAGGAGTAGTTTCGACCCTGTTTTTGCGGAAAATTATCTTTCAAATACATAATATAGGGTTTATTAATTATTATTTTTATTCTGATTCAAAAGCTCAAAAGTTTTTCTAGAAATATTAAAAGACTTTTATAAAAAGATTTTGGATTGATATTTAATTTAGATCTACAATGAAGTGGCCTATTCAAATTAGTGACGCAGCCAGAAATTTATAGTGGGTGAGCCAAATAGCTAGACTTAACAAACTCACAATATTTTAGTAGTTTAGTTATTAAAAAAAAAAAAAAAAAAATATTCGCATCCGCAAGCTTCGTTACATCAATCAATGAAACACATTATAATAAACTGAATGCAACTAAAAGAAGAAGCTTTTGTGAAATTCCTAAAAAAATTAACGTAAAAATTCTTTCAACTCCGATCAGAAGAGAGATAATAACCGACGTCACTATTATTATATGAATAATTAAATAAATAAATTAAATGATTTTTTATTACCCTCGGTCTTCTAATTTGTAGCTTTCTCTAGTCTTTTTTCTTTTTTCTTTTTTGGCAAAACATGATGTATATTAAAATGAAATACATCAACCAAGTTGAAGTAAAGATACACAAATAGCTCGACGAAGATATCCATACATCAATTAGGATCTTCACAATAGATTGTGGGACTAAAAAATATGACCAAATACTATTTACAAAACTTGTAACATATGAAATAATGTAAGAAGGGTCGTTTCTGGATGCAGTGTAATAAGGTCTTCAACTTCTTGCAATAAGACAGCCACTGATCCGTTCTTGATCATAGACCATCCCTGCACAGAACATAATATTCTTTAATTTCCAACTTCCATCACCACATATATGTCTCAAAAATAGCAGAGAGAAATGGTTTTTGAGATATAAGATACCAATTAGAAATTGAGAATTTCGAAATGTTTCTTTAGATGATACACTTCAAGAACTTTTAATTGCTCATTATATGTCTAACATGGAGCCTTTGGACTTGTAGACCATAGGGGAATTCAAATTTTGAATTTGAATTCAAACTTTTACCGAGACTATACTCTTCTACTGGCAAATTAACCGAATCTACCCAACGGTCATCCCCGGGCGCATCCTTGTTTCCTGAATCTTTGTCGTCAAACTGATGTTGATAATTAGCATCACGATTAAAACGATTCTCGGAGACCCATATCAGCAGATGTGTATTCTTACTTATCCAAATGGTTGCTATTTCGTCAATTGGCTTTGGGTCATATACTTCAACTAAGCACGTAATCATGTCTTAACTGAAATTCGAACTTGTTAACACCGGAATAAACGGACCTCTCCCCAACCTCTGAGCACATTTTGTGCATTTTCCATTGAGCAAAACTCGAACAGAAGTCCTCTAATTATATGCAGCCATGTAGCTACAGAAAACTTTCCTGCCTTAGATGTCATTGGCTTCATGCATTGTCGTAAATGGATGATTCCCATCGTTTGCAAGTTCCTTCAATTTAAAAGTTATGTTTATCCTTGCACTAAACAACAAATCCAAGCGACCCCCACCTAATTGAAGGGTTTCCATCTTGCTAAATGATTAATCGATAATCATCACAGATGTATAGAGGGAGATCACGTTTCTTCTGTTTACCAGGAAGGACTTCATTTTGTTGACATAAATTTCCTTTTTCACATGATGAGTGGGTTTGCTTGAAAACTCATATTTCCGGTCCACAAATCTGACCTTGCCAAAAACGCAAACAATTTATGGCTCATCCACCACATTCCGTGGACCCCTTTGATTGCCTCTAGTGCTTGATCCGGCCTTGTCTCGAACTTGAAAAAACCAAATGATATGCTTGTATATATCCACAAAATCCCTATTACCTTCCCAAAAGTTAACCCATCAGGTCTCTTAAACTATCATGTGATGCTGAAGAAGACACATTCGATACGTATATACAGTCGTGATATGTGGTGCTCGAGGTCCACAAAAACTAGTATTTTACATGCGCGTTGTCCAGCTAACTCAGCAATATATATGTAAAATATATATATGTAGTAGTTAAAATTCTATAATAATATACTTTATAAGTTCTCGTAAATAAAACAAAAATCATACCAAACATAACTAAAACATTTACTTAATGTATGTATATCCAAAGGAAGAAAAAAAGCATTCGGTGACATAAAATCCTAGTCAATAAGCATACCTTGTGGAGTTGTAGTTTCACTGTAAGAGTATAGTTGGCCCTTCCTCATGTAGCACATTAAGTACAAATTACTTAATAGCCTTATTAGTAGATGGATGTAACCACAATGGGAATGCAAAGGTCTACATTTTGGGTGGAAATGCAAAGGTCGATATTTTCGTGTAAGTAACCTAAAGGATAACATATATATGTGCTAAGTTAAATGGTTCTTATATGATTTATAGGTGTATTGGTTAAATTTCTATTATCATACAACTTCTATATTATCATTTTATATATGGTAGGTGAAAGATAGATAAAGCGTATAGTTATTTAAATAACAGAATTTCAATACCAAACATAAATTAGCATGTCTACTGAGCTTGGTGAGACATCGGTATTTCCTAATAGACCAGGGATATCTCTATTTATCATTATGGTGTGCACCGTAATTCTATACTACGTAATCTCGAGAATCGTTATTACAGGGTCTGTCATCACTAAATGCTTCACAACAAACTGAAAACAACATCGTTAACACATATTCGTTAGAGGTTGCAATTTAAGATCAAACACAACCTAAATACACTTGGTCATAAATAAATCTACTTATGTCTAACAGTTGAGTTGACAGACTTGTGAGGGTAATTTTATACACTGCACTAAATAATGATTGTAGTCGTTACTTTTTGTTAGGTATATAGAAGTTATATAAGATAAAAGTTAGATGAGGACAGCTACATATGAAGTCAGATTAACCAAGTCCTCGGCAAGCGAGTATAGAATGGATTGCAAGGATGTAAAATTAATGATGAATATTATCAATAAGAGGCGGCAAAATAAATTAGTGGTAGCGGGACAAAATCTGTAAAATGTTGACTCACCATCACATTGATTTGAGCACATTGAGGGCACGAATGATTACGATCGGCATAGAGTCTGGCTTGAACCAGGCCCATTAATTGTCGCGGGTTTATCATTTCTTCCCGTTTTGAATTTCTTGTTGTGGAAAAACTTTACGATTTTCATCCCTTCAACAACTAATAAGCTATTTAGTTCAATGCAAAAATTTATTGTATGTCATAAATGAATGTTTAAGGTCCCATAACATGTTCCATTTTTCGTGCTACATATAGCTAGACTAGTTTATTTACTCGTATTTACACGAGTTTGATTAAAAGTAAAATTATAAGATTATTTGCTATATCTTATATCTTATATCTTATAAATATATAATAATAATACATTTATAAATAAGTGTTATGTATTAAATTTTGTATTATTACGCCTTGTAGCTAACATTCATTTATATCAAGTTTATTTTTAATGATAAGCTAACATTCATATCTAAAAGAACATTTATGTGAAAATTCAATTCAATCTTGTACTTTAGTTCTTTCATGTTAGAGTAATTGTGTTCAACCCATATGAAGGCAACCTCCAAAGTATCCTCATCAATGCACCGAACAAATATTCAATTAAGAGTAAATTTAACAAAGACATTAAAAATCTGACCTTCAATCTTGATTTTATTAAAATAACTCTACACTTCTTCCCCTTGTTAAATTTCGCGTACCCCTCTAATTTAGTGACCCGTGATAACGGATATGTTAAATACTTTATATGTATAGTAATAGTAATTATACAAATGAAATCCTGATAGCAGAATTATTGTTAAATACTTTATATGTATAGTAATAATAATTATACAATATGCAACCCTCGTACATAATTCACCTATTAGAACCTGAAGAAATAAATACGAGAGATTATATTAGAACCTGAATAAAAGGTAATACAGACAAATCTTCACAAATCTTGAAGTCTCGGAGTAACTCCGTACAAATATTACGCTAAAACCGCTAACCTATCTACTCACTAGTCCCTAATCTAGAGAGAAGGTCTAGAGAGAGAAACTAGAGAGAGTGTGTGTGTGAGAGAGAATGAGGAGTGAAGAGATTGTGAGGGATGGAAGGGATCATTGAAATGAGGAGGGAGAGCCTCCTATTTATAGGCAAAGGTCCCAAGATACACGTACAAGCTCCAAAGCACAAAATACAAGTTCAGAACAGCACCGAACCTCAAAATAAGTGAAAAACGGCAACACCGGAGGGCATCAGGGGCCGTATACGGCACCCCAGAGGCCGTATAGGGTATGCTAGGGTCTGTATACGGCATCACTGATGCCGTTTGGTCTTTACTCGTTGTTCGGTAATTCGTTCGTTGTTTGTTTCGCGCGTATCTTCTTCGTTTCTTGTCCGTTTGGCTTGATTCTTTCGCCTATGATCTCGAAATTCCGTTACGCTTCTAATGATACCAAAATCATGTATTTTAGATGTCTATAGCTCATACGTGCTTGGAATGCGTTCGGTTGATCTCTAGGTGTTGTATCTTCTCCGTTCCTTATCCGTTTTGCTTGATTCTTGATTCCCCGATCTCATAATTACTTATGAATCATAAAATAGTGTTTGGGAAGTGTAATCATAAGGTAAATAAAAGTGGAGGAATCAGGTGAAGTTTATTTGCTTTGTTTTGTATGTTATTTGGACGTTTATAGCGATTTTTGTTACAACGTCTAAATTTGAACTACTTTAGTGATTTTTAGTAAATAAACATTGATTTAATATTGTTTTCAATAATTAATAGCTCAAATAGCGAGAAATAATGTATGTAAAAGCATGACTTCTTACGTTACAATATATATATATGATAAGGTTATGCATTTATGAAGCTATAAAGAGTAATGGTTTTGTCATTCTGTTCTTCGGGTTCATACAAATTATTATTTTTTATCTTTCATTGTATAAATCTTTGAAATCTATAATTGCATTAAATTTTTATCAACATAACTTAAAAAACATTGACGACCGAAATGAATTTTACGCTTATGTATTATCGGATTAGAGTTTTTACATATCAACAGAACTTATAAGTTTTATAGACATGTTAAGAACAATAACATTCTTATATTTTGTGAATTTTTTTATTTCAATACATGTACGTACGAAGTAATCTAAAATAGTAAATGATATAGATTATAAATGTTTTATTTATGTTTGTTGATTGTGTTTTCTTATAAGTCCTACGGTGTATTCCAAATACATGTACAATCTAAAGTACATAGGTGATAGATTGATCATATAAGTTTTAGTTTTATATATATTTCTTGATTTATGTACTTTTCGACTTGAATATTAATTCAACTATTAGCTGTAATTTATGTCAAAAAAAGTCTTTGAAATGGTTTTCGTATACGTTTGTCAAATTTGAGTTATTGTCGAAAAGCTTTTTCATGAGTTTATTTTGTGTGTTTAACGGAGTATTATGTAAGCGTATACACTTACATTATAGAAATGTCTGACTTTATTACGAAAAGTTGTTCAACAAAAAATGATCGCAATACTTATTTCAAACAATGATGTAGAGTTAACCGTCATGTCCCAAAATGTCGGGTTACTCCCCTCGTTTTATTCATTATACATTTTATACATAAGTTAATTGATGGCCGATTTGATGTGACGTGATGAAAAGTAACTTTTTGTTTTTTAGTGAAAACTAATAAGAAATATAATATACTTTTATGGGAAAATAGCACATGAGTTTACTTAGCCAAATGGTATTGTGGTTGCAAGTTCGATTCATGGTGCAGTTTTTGTTTGCTTTTTTTATCTTTCTTTTCAGAGTCACCAACTTTTATCATATTATAACATTATCTAATTATTATTTTCATTTATTCAACAAATAAATAAATTGTCATGTAACCATAAAAATATTTAAACTATCATTTTGTTTAATACACTTATCTAAGTATTTTACATGTATCTAATAATAATTGAATTAGCAACTAACTTTTTTTTGACTGAATTTAACTCTCTAACACATTAGTACTAATGCTATTATGAAATATTTGTTTATATATTAATTTTGATATAATAATTGATTAAATATCTAATGTTGTTTTAAGATAGTAAATGTTTGGTTTGATATTTGTTGAAAAATATTATCCTTAAAACAAAATCATATTATCCTTAAAACAAAATCACATAAACAACTTTATACTTACATAAATTAACAGAATAAATTTTTCGCATTTGCGCAGCAAAGTACGGTTCTAATCCTTGACTCCTTGTATATATTCATTGTTGGCCTTGATTTTACCGTTCACTACGTTTTTATTGGTTGATATGGGCAGTACTACTACTAGCCTACTAGGTATCTATTGGACAAAGTGGGCAGCAAGTTTGTGTTACTGTTTGGAGGTGAAGTCTACTGGGCCTCATACAAATGTTATGATGGGCCAAAGCCCAAACAATAAAAGTCATTTTCACATACATTCAAATTAGAGAATCGATTTGTAATATTGAGTTATTTAAGATTTTTATTTCGATCAGCAACTACTTACTTTTCTACGTTTTATTTGTTTCATTTTATAGTAAAGGATTCGAAGGGAATGTCTCATCTAAAAGGAAGAAGGAAAATATATATTTTACTGCATTTTAGAATAAATTTCTTGTGATTTACGACAACTAATACATTTTAACAACGCTACATTTTATATCTAAAAATTTCACTGCATTTTAATATCACTGCATTTTAATTCTTACAATTTTGTCCTAAAATGCAGTAAAAATGTCTTTTCCTCGTTTTTTTTTTAAATGAGACATTCTCTTCGGAACTTTACCCTTCATTTATATTGGTCTTTTTTTTCTTTTTTATTTATTGATAGTTTTCTTACTTTCCTAAATTCAATTATTTATATTTATATATATATTTATATGAGAAGTTATTTTTACATCATCATAATAATTCATGCATGAATAATTTCTAAGTCAACCAAATCAATGAAAAATATAACGTTAGGTTACCGTAACGAAGTGCGGCTTCACTTCCTTGTTACCAATCAATGTGGGGTAACTTTCTTTTGAACCGTACATATTCATTTCAAACCGTTGCGGTTTCTTCTTTCTTTGTTTGTTTAAAGGGTTAGTAAGTGAGGATCCGCGACAACGCGGGCTAGGACATTTGATTTAGTAATTTTACAACATGAAATTTGTACTTTTTAAGATAAAAGAATATATTAGTGATTGTGTGAAATGCATTTTCATATTCCAAATAATTATGATCGTGTAAAGATAAAAGTTGGTTTATTTATAGTGGTTTTGATTGTGGGCCCTAAACTATGTACGTTGTTATGAAAGCCATTTTTATTCAAATCACTTAATATATATAGAAATTTGAAAGATTTTGACAGCTTTCACATTTAGCCCAGAAAGCTATAACTTTAATTTTAGTTGAGTTTGCAATGATTTTCCTTTTATTTATTAAGTTAATTATTAATTTTGTTATTTTTGTTATTTGGGTATAACTTTGGAAACTCACAAGTTGAATATTTCTAGAACTTAAGTACATGTGATAATCGTTATCATTTGCAACAGTCATGTAAGATTTAAATCTTAACAACATTACTCATAGCTTTTACTTTACTAATATGTAAAACAAAGAAAAACTACAACAAACTTAATATTTCTCATCCAACATCTGTATAGCTCTTGTACATAAGGACTATAAAAGCAAT
Source organism: Gnaphalium uliginosum (assembly GCA_963930675.1). Taxonomy (NCBI): domain Eukaryota; kingdom Viridiplantae; phylum Streptophyta; class Magnoliopsida; order Asterales; family Asteraceae; genus Gnaphalium; species Gnaphalium uliginosum. The sequence goes on along the minus strand of OZ005680.1, from coordinate 33,405,704 downwards.
AGATTCATGGATCACATCGTTATTCCTTACAAACCATGACAAAACATTTCACAGCACTTGTATACACTTGAAAAAAAACGATCTTATAAGGTGTACCCCTCATTTGCAATTGCCTTCTATAAGTGCCCAATAGGTAACATGCAAGTGTGCGATTTTTCTTCAAGTACACATTTTCCCTGATTTAATCGTATATACACGCAACAAAGATTATATTGATCGATCTTATAGGTCAAACATTTCATTTTCAAGATTTAACCAATTTTGAAGTAGAAAATGATATCTTTAAGGAAACATAATGAACGGAACTACCAACAATCAATTGTAAATGATTTGAATGGCAAGTAAAGTAGGGAAATTTTTACTATATAAAGTGGCCACTCTGACCGTAGTACTCATTGTGTCTAATTTTGGTTTCCGGTTTCATATAACTTTGGTATTTTAATGAATTACTAAGATAGGATGATAAGCTCACAGGTCAAATACGCAGAAGTTGACAGCAACGTGTGGGGCTATTCTGATAAGAGAGGGTCCGAGAGCAAACAGTTCCACGTCCTTCCTCTTCTAGGCTATCATACAAATCCTGAAATTAGAGTAATGCAACTTCAAAACGTAAGCCTTTTGATCAACTTAAGTATACTAAAACTATGAATTATGCATTTGTAGTTGTGTGATACCCTGGATCAACTTCCGAACATAATCAGAGGACGTCTAGTGGGTATGTCACCTGAAATAAGTCTTCAAGGTTAACACATTTACACATACATACATCTAATAAAGCATTAATAAACAAATTTTATAACAATTTATATTTTGGGTTAACCATATCAATTATGGTCCACAACGGGTTTACTTCAACCCAAAAAAGAGATGTTGATAAGTTGATTTCAACCACTTGTTTTCTATTTGGCATGCTGGAAGAGTAATGTCTTAATAATACCATTTCATTAATATGCACATCAATCGGCGTATCAACAATAATGGATGGGTATACAAAATAATATTTTAAGTATGAAAAATTGAGTCAAATCTTACGAATGTTGAAATTATGCAGGCACAAGCATTTGTAGCTAATCTTCCAATAAGAGAAAGCTCAAGATATGTTCCCCTAAAAAGTTACTGCACATTAAGAGTAAATTTTAATTACGATAACTCTCAAGTAAGACTTTCATGTTTAATTCATGCATATACTTTCAGAGGGCAAGAAATCAATTTTGGTTCAACTATATATGAATATACGAATACATGTCTTTCTAATCCTCACTGAGGACAGTCACACCACACCACACTACACTATTTAATCTTAGTATACATAACTCCTTTTACTATGCAATATTGTGCACAAGAAGTTTCACTTCTTGTTAGATTCCTGCATAAAACAATATCAAATGCTGAAAACAGATTCTAAATTAACTTTATTTCAATGGAACCCGGATTGAAATTACCTCGGTTATACGTTCCAATTCGTTGGTGCTTATATTGGTGTCATGGTTCTCAATTTTCCAGCAGAACTGCGAGCAGAGCTTCACGATTCCATCCAATATCCTTGATACCGAACTAATATCCAGAAACGATTGAGATATCAAAACTGACAAGTATCTGCACATAATTTCTAACAAATTATTAATCAAACTGATCATGTGAAATTCATATATCCCGTATATTCAGTTGACCAACTAAACATGCAATTTATCATGATAATTTTATTATATTATCATGATTTCTCTTATAACTTAAAACACACCCTCTCATGATATACTAAACATACCATAATATATATATATATATATATATATATATATATATATATACACACACACATATACACACACTATATACATTAACATATGGTCAGAAAGGATATATATATCGATCAAAGCATAAAGCACCATACAAAAGAATTATAGAAATTAAATAAAAAAACAAAAAAAAAAAAAAATCAAAGGTTTTTTAGGATTGAAACTAACCATCTATTCCTCCTGCTTTCGACTATATTCTGATCTCTGACGGTGACGTACCCTTAAGAGGTCTTGCAACTTATTCAGATCCGAGAACAACTTGTGCCAGTTCAACTCTGTTATACAAACCAAAAGTTATGGAGTCATACAGGGATGCACTTTCAACTTTTCATGATTTTCGAGGTAACAAAATTATCATTTCTACCATAAACAATTGGGCTATCAAATTTGCCTTATTGCGCACTTTCTGTTGGAAGGCAACCGGGTCAACATCAGACCCATCTCGATTTAAGCTAACTTCATTGCTAGAACCCCTGAAATTTCAAACCTTGAATAGTTAGCATAAACTAAAAATTTTACGGGGGGAAGCTTTTAATAGATTTTATATATACAATAACATTCACCTGTCATTCATACAACACTATAACTAAATAACAACTACAAATATATCAGACCAAAGTCCGTACCAGTTATTGTAAACCTATTAAGAATTCGATTGGGTGATATGAGCAAAAGCATGCAACTCCAACTCCATCATTTGTTCAAACTGGACTGGTTGGGTAAGGGTTCAAAACAGGTTGTTTTTATAAATGTCTTGATGATGTGAAAACAATCCAATATCCGAATAATAATGAAATCATATAAAAAGTGAGCTAAAAAGTGGACGAAGACAAAGAGCGGATAAAGAAAAAAATAGTGGGCTAACCGCGGATGAAGAAAAATAGTGGGCTAAAAACAGTGGACGAAGACAGAAAGTGGAATGTGTAAACTACGGTTTGACATCAAAAAGTGGAAATTGAAATTAAGATAGATTGTCGGATTATATCATTATTGCTTATGTGATAAATTGATATTGAAAATTGTTGCTTGAATGTTTATTGAAAAATGTTTGTAAATATTTTGTGAAAACCTTGATTCTCACGGGGCATTATAGCTGACCCAAAATATTTTAAAATTTTTACGACTCAGGTTAGGTAATGGAGGATAAAAGTGTAGACCATAATTGCATGACGATATTGGAGAAGGTTAGAGTGTAGACACTTCCACTGAATTGAGGTTAAATGGTAGTTACGCACTCTAAAAAAGTGGGTTGTTTCAGTTGGTATCAGAGCTGCGGTTTAAGTGAAAACCTGGTCTTAAACCTTTGAGATTAATAGTGAGGTTGATAGATGACAAACAGGTTAGGGTGGTTGATTGCTTGATGAGTAGAACTAAGAATTAAGAGAATTGGAGTACTTGTTAGCCTAGTCTCAAACTTTGATAATGATAGATCTTTGATAATTATTGATAGATCTTTCATAATTATTAGATAATCCGTGAGTTACTAAAATGTGGATCATAGTAAAATTAAGTAGACTTTAATGAATGCTAAATTGAGTTATAAACTTTGATTAACTCTTATGAAAAAAATTAACATTATATGAGATTGAATTGATATAGGACTGGTGAATTAAGCCAAATCTGCACGGTGAAAAGTTTAGAATTTCTTGAACATATATCGATATTAAATAGGATTATCAAGTTGGGTTTAATTGCATCATGAATTTATTTACCATTTTAATGCTATTGAAATTGACTATTTAAATAAGTGGTGAAATAACAAGGTCATTAATATAAGAGTAAGCAGAAGTACTACGTTAGAGAATGAGAAAAACTTTAACTCTAAAGATACAAGTCAATAAGGTAAAGTATAAGAGGGTGACATGATAGAAATTGTTTGACTTTTATGTTAGATGTGTAATAAAAATGTAGTGTGGCATAAACAAAATACATAGAGCAAAAGTAATTATAGATTGAATAGAATACAAGTGACAGAACATGAGTTATAGGAATTAGTAGTACCACGTTATCTTGATTGACGCTTTGTGAATTTCGAGGACGAAATTCATATAAGGGAAGGGGAATATAAGGGAAGAGGAATGTAACAACTCATAAACAGAGATTTTATTTAGTGACTGAAGTTTCGAGGACGAAATTTATATAAGATGGATTCTTAGTAAACGCATTTAGAGTTATGTAACGATTAGTTTAACCTTGAAATGAACGGATGAGATTAACCGTTATTGATGACCAAAAACATGATGAGAGCTTGGTAATTATGAATTACGGGGACATAATTCTTTTAAGGAGGAAGAGTTGTAACACCCGAAAATTTGGCCAACTATTTTGCCATTAATAATAACATTGACATTATTAGTTAATATAATTCAATTCTTTCAATTAGGAGGTTGCAAGAGTCAAAAGCAGAAAGTTGAGGGTGTAAATATGACAAATATGAAGGTGAGAATGTATGAAGATTAAATTTAGAACGTGACTTGAGGTATATATGGATACGTTTACGTGGTTGTGATCCCTTGCGAGAATTATGGTATCATTAGAGATAAATATATCGTATTAGCAATCTTTTGTTACGTAAACATGTAGTCTCAAACCCTAGTAGTTTTAAGAGAAGAAAAACGGCAGCAAGGAGGGAATAGAAACCGAGTATTTGTTTGTTCAAGAGCAAATGATTTCGATTTCAAGTTACGATTAGCTAGATTTCGGAACCGTTTAAAGAAGTTTTATTAGCTAGAAGATATTTAAAGCTAGCAAGAGTTTTCAAGGTGACTTTCATGTGACTTTTAAACTGTGTTGCATTTGTTTCTAAATTGTTTTATTCAAAGTGTTGATGTGATTATATGATTATAAATCGTTTATTATTATATAAATGTCTTGATAAATGTGCAAAGTAATTGTCACTAAGCGTATTGATTATCCAATATCCGAATAATAATGAAATTGTATAAAAGTGAGTTAAAAAGTGGACGAAGACAAACAGTGGATAAAAAAAAATAGTGGGCTAACCGCGGATGAAGAAAAATAGTGGGCTAAAAACAGTGAACGAAGACAAAAAGTGGAATGTGTAAACTACGGTTTGACATCAAAAAGTGGAAAAGGAAAAAAAGTGGAGGCCCTCCTCAAACACATAAAATGCAATAAGAACCTACAAGATGCAATAAACAAGTACTAGTAATTTTTTGATTTCAAGTATAAAATCAAACTAAAGAGACACATAAAAAAAATTAAAAATCATAAATGCAACAACAATGTTCAAGATGCAGTAAACAAGTAACTAATTATTTTTTATTTCAAGTATAAAACTAAACTTTACATTTACATAAAATGCTAAAAAAATCTTAAAATGCAGTAACAATATACAAGATTCAGTAAATAAGTACTAGTATAAATTCACATAAATTTCATTTAAAATACAGTAATGTAAGATACAGTGGAAAAACTGTAGGATGCAACGTATTTTTTCCAGATGTAATACTTTTTAGATCTAGATCTACATGTTTAAAGATCACGGTTGGTTACATCCGGTGTAGGCCGGTTCATCAAGAGTGGTGGTTCGCATCTCAAGTCTCCGGCCACAAATTCGTTGTCGTTTCTCCGCCTATTTTTCCGGTTATGACAACGATGACAGTGACTGTGACGATAGTGGTGGATGGTGACGATGGTGGTGTGTGTTAGTGTGCGTAAATTAGAGTGTTTGTATGTGTTACTATGTGTTAGTGTGTGTAAATTGGAGAGAGTGTGTGTGTGTGCGTGTTTTTGTGAAGATAGATAGAGAGGGATACAGAGTGATAAAAAATACGCCCTAATTTTACCCTTTTATCTTATTTAACATAAATTGCAATTTAGTCACTCCGCTCAAAATAATTGCAAATTAGACCTCACATGACATGACATGATCTGCACCATTTATGAAATGGACGTTCAAGATGACTTGCTCCTCCTTCCCCTCTTTAGCTTCTCTGCCTTCCTGATCCTGGATCGTAGTATCGACAATAACAATAAGACGGAAAGAATAATAGCACGTGGTTAAGTACCGCCAAATACTTGGTGCCTCTAACTTTTACTTTTATTCAATATCAAGATTTGGCCCAATATTTGTAATTGAATAATGAAGAGTTAATATTGTGCAACCAATTTATTTTCAGCCCAACACATAATTTAGGCCCATTTTCTTCATTTATTTTGCTTTTACTTATATATAATTGTGTATGTTTTTCAATACTTTTACTTGGAGATAACCACTTTGTATATGAAATAAATTAAATTATTCCCTAGGATAATCTAGCAAGTGTTTATCATATCTTAGACGCTGTTTGTTTTTGACTTATTTGATATAGAATTTAATTTGGTAGGTCATTCAGATATTTAGATATGTTTTGTTTTTGACATAATGAAAAAAAATATGTCCTAACAATTTAAGTAATAAAAATGTGAATTTTCATATTAAGTCATGACTTTTTTAAAACTATTAATATAACTGCCTTCGAGTGCCTCATATAAAAGGTTTAATTGACAATTTTAATTATTTAGTCGATTTGTTAAGCACATAAAGAAACACGATCATTTATCTACGACTTATATTAGAACATACATTATGTATATGCTCAAACACGCTATCAATCAATCAATTCATAAGTTAATAAGAAAAAAATGGACCCTTAATAACTTTATCAATACAAAATGGATTATTGTTTGATTTATTTAATTTAATATAATTTTGAAATAAAAACAAAAAGTATACGATAAAAGTGCTGGCAAGCCACCCTACCATGGCCCGGTAGACCCGACTCTTTATACCTCCAATGAAATTTATTCATTTAGGGTGCATGAAATAGGCGAACCTTATAGTTGTAGGTTATATTTAAAGTTATAAAGCTAAAGCTTATTATTTTAAATGTTTGATTAAAATTAGTCGGAGTTTAAAAATGTGACTTGACATTGACATAAAAAGAAAAACAAACACATTATTAATAATTATATAAGGAGTATTTTTATAATTTATAATTTTATGATCTTTTAGCTTATTTGTAAAAGCTACTTCATATAATTTTTTTATTCTTTCTACAGTTTATTTAAAAAATATATATATATTTACCAAATAATGGTATAAGCTAGTGCTTGTATAAAAATAACAAATAACCTTAAACTCTTATAAAATACAATAAGGTCGTTTGCAAAACATAGTCATAGACTAGTTACTTATTTTAAGTGTTCATAACATCTGTAATTATATGAGAAAATTATTAAAATAGTCAAATTTGACCATCTATGCGTGATATGGACATAATCTAACAAAATATCCACAATGGTTAAAAATCTCGCTCCATCACATCAACCTTGGAGTGAAATGTAGTGTAAAAATATTGGTAGTTCGCCCAAACTAAAAAAACACAGAATTCACTCAAAATTTGTTATACAAATAACTACAATTCGCTCAAATGCCACGGAATTCACTCAAATTCCAAACAATTCGCTCAAATTTCAAGAAATTTGCCCGAATTCGAAGGAATTCGCTCAAACTAAAAAAACACTATAATTCGCTCAAATGCAAATAATTTGCTAGAACCAAGAAAAATAACACTACAATTCGCTCAAATACTAAATTCGCTAAAATCAAGGAAAAAGCACTATAATTCGCTCAATTGCCAAAAATCAACTTTTCTTGATTTTAGCGAATTATATCATTTGAGCGAATTGTAATGTTATTTTTCTTGGTTTTAACAAATTATTTGCATTTGAGCGAATTGTAGTGTTTTTTTAGTTTGAGCGAATTCCTTAGAATTTGGGCGAATTCCTTGAAATTTGAACGAATTACTTTAAATTTGAGCAAATTGTTGGGAATTTGAGTGAATTCCGTGGCATTTAAGCGAATTGTGGTTATTTTTAACAACATATGAGCGAAGTTCATGATTTTTTTTGGTTTGAGCGAACTACCAATGAATTTTACGCTACAATTCGCTCCAATCTTGATGTGATGGAGTGAGATTCTTGACCATGCATATTGAATAATTTACTAGATTTTGTTCACATCAATACATAAATGGTCAAATTTTACCATTTTAATAATTTTCTCTGATTATATTACACGCACACACAATTCGGATGATATACGAAGCCACCTCAAGATGATAATATATGGTTGGTGAATCTCGTACCAAAAACCAACCAAATCCGAATTAATGAAGCCATTCAAAAAATTTCAACTTAGGTTTCAAGTATTTTGAGCTTCCGACCATTATTTGAAACAAAATTGTTGATCAAACGTTTATATCATACTCTATAATTGAAAAAATACGAGGCCCAATTAACTTTTTTTATGCTTTACTTTTTGCGATATAGCGGTGGGTTAACTTTGTATACTTTGAAACTATATACTTTAACAAGAGTCATTAAAAAATGTAAGTTTTTCAAAAATCGATAGCTCTGTATGCCGATACATATTACATTTGTCGATGTCCTCCGATGTTACTTTTAACTCATGTTGTATAGCCAAATAACTTCCAACTCGGCTCATTTACTTTTTTCTATAAACCAGCATATATGTTGCCAACTTGCCAACTAGGCATGAACAAAACCCGGTTTCCCGGAAAACCGGTTCGGGTTGAAAAACCGGACTGGTTTTTTTTTCGAAAGTCAAAAACCGGTTTTTACAAAAACCGGGTTGGAACCGAACCGGTTTAAGGGGGGAGAAAAACCCTAACCGGTTGGAACCGGTTCGGGTTCAAAAACCGGTTTCAAACCGGTTTTCATATATAATTCGGTTTTTTTTCGAGCGTTGAGCGTTTTAAGGAAAATCGACGTATTCTTCAAATTTTTTCCGATAGAATGTTAGTACATTAGGTATGGAAATATAACCTAACAATAACTTAAAACAAAGTCTTCTAAATCTTCATAAAAATATTATTGAAACCAATAATTCTATATAATTCAATCTTATTCGAGCGTTAAGCGTTTTAGGGAAAACCAACGTATTCTTCAAATTTTTTCCGATAGAATGCTAGTACATTATGAATGGAAACATAACCTAACAATAACTTAAAACAAAGTCTTCTAAATCTTCATAAAAATATTATTGAAACCAATAATTCTATATAATTCAATCTTATTCGAGCGTTAAGCGTTTTAGGGAAAACCAACGTATTCTTCAAATTTTTTCCGATAGAATGCTAGTACATTATGAATGGAAACATAACATAACAATAACTTAAAACAAAGTCTTCTAAATCTTCATAAAAATATTATTGAAACCAATAATTCTATATAATTCAATCTTATTCGAGCGTTAAGCGTTTTAGGGAAAATCAACGTATTCTTCAAATTTTTTCCGATAGAATGCTAGTACATTATGAATGGAAACATAACATAACAATAACTTAAAACAAAGTCATCTAAATCTTCATAAAAATATTATTGAAACCAATAATTCTATATAATTCAATCTTATTCGAGCGTTAAGCGTTTTAGGGAAAACCAACGTATTCTTCAAATTTTTTCTGATAGAATGCTAGTACATTATGAATGGAAACATAACCTAACAATAACTTAAAACAAAGTCTTCTAAATCTTCATAAAAATATTATTGAAACCAATAATTCTTCATAATTCTTCATAATCTTCAAAAATCTTCAACTTTTATTAATCTTCAATTCTTCTAACATCTTCAATTTGGGTAGTCTTCAAAAGTCGAAATCTTCTTCGGAGGAAGCCTCTCGCGAAGCTTGATCGAGAGCAAATTCTTCATCGGAAAGTGATATTGCCATACCCGCTTCCACCTCGATATCGTGTATATCTCCTTCGTATTCCAATTCACCTTCAAGACTTGAAACGTTTTGTATACGTTCCGCGGCGTCTAAGTGATCCTTCAAGCATATACACATCTCTAATGAGGCCGGTGTGAGTCTTGTTCTTCGTATGGATAGTACCCTGCCACTAAGAGAAAAAGCGGATTCCGAAGCTACCGTAGAAGCTTGGACGGTTAGTAAATCTCGGGCCATGATGGTTAGAATGGGAAATTGAGATTCCCTCCCTTTCCACCAAGCCAAAATATCAAAATGTGCGAATTCTTCGGATCACATTGAGGCTAAAAAATCTGTTCCGGTATATCTCCCATATTCGCTAGTGGCCCTTTGGTCACCATCACCCCTTGCCCGTTTATGGTTTTCTTGTCTTAAACTATTATATAAATTAATCATTGGATCTCGGGAAGAAGATGATGAAGCAAACATTGTGGAAGCCGAACTAGAAGAAACCATTGTTGTTGAACTATATTTTTGAAAATAATGACCAAATAAATCTTTAAAAGATTTGTTAAAATAGTCTTTTGTATTTTGTGAAAAAAATGGATCCTCATCATTCAAATCCAAATCGTTACAAATGTTATCGATAAGTAATTCCACCCCGGAAATGTTCAAACATGGGTTTAACGCGGCGGCACAACTAATTTTCGGTGGCATTTCTTTACAATATTTTCTTAGTTTTGCTTTCATGGGAGCCACCATTATTGCATATACATTACCACAAAATTCGTATTCGCTTAGTTTTGAACTCATTAAAAATATTTGATTAAGTACCAAATGACTTGTGGGATAATAAACACCCGATAATAAAGTAGTTGCGGTTTTAAAAACTTTGAGGAATTCGGTTATCTTTTGAATAACCTCTCAATAGTCGGAGGAAAATGATGTTGCAAGACTTTTTTGAACAAGTTGATCATGAAAAACGTATAAAGTGTCGCGTTGCCGTAAACCACACATAAACATGTTGTAAGTCGAATTCCATCTTACGGGCATGTCCCAATTAGGGGTTAAAAAGATGGAATCCGTTTCCTTACATAATCTCATATAATGTTTGTATCTAGCCTTACCCGAACAAAATATATCTTGTAACATAATTTTATACGCATTTTTTAGTACGCTTATTTCTTGAACTGCTAGTCCGTCTTGCACAACCAAGTTAATGATGTGTGCAACACATCTACTATGGTAGAAAATGCCTTTCAAAGGTGGTTCGTATTTTAGTATTAACCTTTGAACGGCGTTTGTATTATTAGTCGCGTTATCAAACGAGATTGAAAAAACCTTTTGTTCTATTTTAAACATTTTCATTACATCTCGTAACATGTAAAATAAGTTTTTACCCGTGTGAGGATAGTCAAAGTTTTTCAAAAGCAATGGTACGTTTCATCATTTGCCAAGTTGCGGGATCAACCCAATGTGCGGTAATACAAAGGTATGAATCGGGCAAACCATGAGGAGCCGACCAAACATCGGTTGTTAAAGATACATTTGTATTTAAGTTTTCAAAACCGATTATTAGTTGACGTTTAGCATTTTTTCACAATTTAAGAGCATCACGTCTAAGAGTAAGACGACTTACATGATTATATCGCGGTTGAAGAGTATTTTGAATGACCCTAGTAAGCTGAGGGTTGTCGAAGTGGTTGAACGGCAAAGCTTCTTGAATCACAAAGCCGGCAAATGCTTCTCGACACCGCTCCGCTTCGTATGTAAAAATACCCCCATCCCGTGAGATAGTTGCTTGACTCGACTCGGGATTACTTTTGACTCCATCACAATACTTTGTAGCATGTGATTTCAAAGTAGAGTTGGAGTCGGCTTTCAAAAATTTCCCGCAACGTTTACAAAATGCCTTAGTGGAACCATCCGACAATAACACTTTGTCGTAATTACACCAAATCTCGAGATTTCATTTGGTTACCAAAACTTGAACAATAGTTGGTGCATTTGAAGAACCAACACCGGCGGAAGTTGAAGAAGATTGAGTGGCCATTTTGATAGCGTTTTGAGAGGAGTAGAGAATTTTTTGAGAGTTTCGTACGTAAATCGTAAGCGTTTTGAGTGTTTAAAGACTAGAATTAGCAAGATTGAGTGTTGTGACTAAACCAAACCCAAGGTATCTATTTATACTAGTTTTAGGATGGCAAAATGGTAAAAAAAAAAAAAAAAAAAAAAGGTCAAAAACGGCTAGAAACGGCTAGTTTTTCGAACAGCTCAAAAACCGGTTCCAAACCGGTTTTTATAACCGGTTTTCCAAACCGGTTCGGGTAAAACCGGTTACAAACCGCTTCTCCAACGTTATAATCCAAACCGGTTCTCAAACCGGCGGTTTTTGTAAAAACCGAACCGGTTTTTATAAAAACCGATTTCAACCGGTTTCGGATTCGGTTTTTTTTCGGTTTCTGGTCGGGACCCGGTTTTTTTGGTCAACTTTATTGCCAACCTATGTTAGCGTATAGCCAAATAACTTGTAACCTTTATGTGGGGAAGGAGTGGGTTAGATTTAGTTCTTAAAAGGCATTAGGTAAGGGTTAGTAGCAAGTATGCACGAAATAGTCAAATATTCCATCTGCTACATACATTATGCAACCATTTTATATATAATTTTAAAATTATGACATTTAAATTATAGAATTTACTTCATTTTTGTGTCTATAAAATGTCACAATAACAACGCTAGCTTCCATAACATAACCTTAAACATCATAAAACGAATTAGCTATGGCTATGGTTACATTATTTCTTATTTCAATATTAGCCATTGCAGCACCATCAGCCTGTGCGGTGCAACACATCGTCGGTGATAGTAATGGTTGGACCAATTTCGGAGATTATACTACGTGGGCTGCAAGTAACACGTTCAACGTTGGGGACACACTTCGTAAGTTATCTAATTACGTTATTTTACGACTGTTTGCTTAAAAAAAAAGTGCTAATAACTTATCCGAAGGTAATGAATACAAATTTGAAAGAGTACAAAATTGTATCATTTATGAGCATTGACATGCTCTCTTTGCACAACACAAGTTTTAACTTTACTACCATTTTAAATTGCAATTGCCAAACTAGAAATGAAGTAGAATTTTGTGTTACTTTGGGTTCCAAACTAAAAAGTAGTGTCAATTTTGTATAAAAAACAAAAAGTGTAGCTAAAATTGTACTAAAACTAGGCTAAAGTTCAATATATATTTCTTTCAGTCGACTAACCCCACTCAACACTACTCGCTCCGTCCATCAAATATTCCAATACGACCCTTAACAACTAAAATTGTTGATTTGGGCAGTTTTCAGCTACTCTAGCAGTCACGGTGTGGACATTGTATCTAAATCCGATTATGATAATTGTGCCACAAGCAACGCTATCGAATCTTACACTGGCGGCTCAACCACCGTTAAGCTAACACAACCAGGACCAATGTACTTTGCTTGTCCATCATTTGGCCACTGTAGTTCAGGAATGAAGCTAGCAATCAATGTAGTATCTCCAGGCTCTACCTCACCGTCCACCACCACGCCTAGTAGCAACGGCAACAACTTATTACCACCCACGTCGACTACCCCATCTACGCCTACGTCTTCAAAACCTACCAGTCAAGCCAATAGTGCAAACATGATGGCGATTGGGTTTTCTTTGATCTTGGCACCATTGTTTGCATTCATGTGCTAGGGAAGAGGCAGTGCATTTGTCATGTATTCGTAATTAAGACATGTGTGATTTTTCCCTTTTTCTTGTTGCAAATTTTTTTTTGTTTGATCGGTGAAATGAAAAGGTAAAAAAATGGATTTTATGATGATGCTTTTGGGACTTGAGTTCATTTGTATTTCTTACTTATTACGTGTTATCTATATATATAAGCTTGCCTGGATAATTAAATACATTTTGTATAAATTAAGTAACACTGATTGTTTGTTGCTGGTTAAATGGAAGTCATAAATGACTCTTGTTATATATTAAGACCTGTTTTGAGCCCTATAATGAAGAGCCCCTGTTTCTAACTCTGAGTTATTATTGGAAGGGAAATGATAACAAGTGCGTTAATGGCATTGGTTAAGTATACCATAAATAACATTTTGTCCCCGCAATGGTTGATTAGTGATTGAGACATGCAGCATAAATACGGAGGTCATGAAGTCAATCCACATCCCTGTAATCCTTTAACCATGAGTTACGGGACCTATAAACTGTGAGACCGATCGATGGGGAGCCGCCACATGATCGGTTTTACCCATATATAACATTTTACAATCAATAAACTTCTTTTCCATTATATACAACGGATCTTGTCATCACTTTTCATGTTTATAATTATTATGTAAGAGCACCTCCAATGAAAGCACGCATTTTTTCATTGTAGAAAAAAAAAAAAAAAGACTTGAAATTTCTCAAGCTTTTCATTTAAAGCTTTTTTCTAGTTTGAACCCCTCTATTATAAAAAATCGATAGCATTAAATGAATATTTTATCTTAAAAAAAATGTTTTGAAAATGTAAATTGGGAAGAATTAATCATACTCAATTTGAGAATTGTATTAAACTATACTATCAATTACAAATGAAATGATTACATGATATATATATATACACATATACATATACTTAGCTAACTAATAACTGCTAATAACCACTAATAACAAACTGATTAATTAGGTTACACTTGTAGTTGCAATATTTACTTTGTTGACCCAAACTATATAATAACTCTACATCCCGGCAAAGTAAATTAACCTAAGGTCAAGATAAATTAAGGGAGATATCACATTGTTCGAGGAACCCTAGATGCTGTCGGAGTAAAGGATCGTCAACAAGGGCGTTCTAGTGCGTCCCCCCCCCCCCCCCCCCACCCCCCCCCTCAAGTTGGAGGAGTAGAAAGACCCAACTTGTGAGAAAGTGCAGAGTGTTGAAATTTACCCAGAGCCTTGGTCATCAAGTCTGCAAGTTGCATGGAAATTGGAATAAAAGCAGTTTGCAAAAAACCATCTTGGATCTTATCTCGTGCAAAATGAGTGTCAATTTCCATGTGTTTAGTACGATCATGAAAACATGAATTAGCTGCAATTTGCTGAGCAGATTTATTATCACAGAAAAGCTTGACAGGAAGAGAAACTGGGATATTAAGATCTTGTAACAAGAAGCTCAACCATAGCAATTCACAAGTAGTTGCAGCCTACTTCTATACTCTGCTTCTGTTGATGAACGAGAAACAGTGGGTTGTTTCTTGGTCTTCCATGAAATTAAAGAGTGACCCATAAAGATACAATGTCCTGTAAGTGACCTTCTTGTCATCAAACATGAACCCCAGTCAGCATCTGTGAATCCAGTAAGCTTGAGACTAGGTTGCACAGGATAGAATAGGCCTTTAGAAACTGTTCCCTTCAAATATTTAAGTAAGTGCAGAGCTGCTTGCATATGAGGTAATTTGGGTGAAGAAACGAATTGACTTAAATGTTAGACTGCATACGAGATGTCAGGTCTGGTCATGGTAAGGTAAATCAATCTTCCCACCAATCTCCTATATTTATCAGGTGAAGACATAGGAGGACCTTTATCAAGTGAAAGCTTAAGGTTTTGTAGTAAAGAGAAGTCTGCTGGTTTAGAACCAGTAAGACCAGCATCAAGTAATAGATCAACTATATATTTTCTTTGGTTCAAATAGGTACCATGTTCAGTCCTACAGAGTTCAATACCCAAGAAATATTTAGCCAATCCCAAATCTTAAATAGTAAATTTCTCGTCCAGAGCAGTTTTAGTAGCTTCAATATCTTTTGTGCAATTACCAGTAAGTAGAACATCATCCACATAGACAAGAGCAGCATTAAAAACACCATTCTTGTTTTTGACAAACAAGGAATAGTCATTTTGGGATTGAGTGAACCCAAGAGTAATAAGAAACTTAGAAAACTCTTGATTCCATTGTCTAGATGCCTGTTTGAGACCATATAAAGATCTTTTCTGTTTACAAACTTGACCATTTGCTGCCTTAGAATATCCCTCAGGGGGAACCATGTAAATGTCCTCATCAATATAGCCATGTAAAAAGGCATTATTGACATCGAGATGATGAAAAGGCCAATTCTTTGCAGTGGCTAAAGCAATGAGTACCCTAACAGTAGCAATTTTAGCCACAGGAGAAAATGTGTGTGTATAGTGCATGCCCTCCTTCTGATTAAACCCTCTAACAACCAACCTAGCTTTCAACCTTTCTATGGTACCATCAGGGTTGTATTTGGTTTTGTTTTGTAAACCCACTTAGAAGTGGTAGCTTTATGATCAGGAGGTAAAGTTGTCAACTGCCATGTATCATTAGCTTCTAAAGCCTGCAATTCTTTATTCATAGCTTTAATCCAACCATTATCTTTACAAGCTTGTTGATAATTGTTGGGTTCAGGATTAGTCAAAACATTAGCTAAAAAATGCAACATGATCATTTGGCATTGATGCAACATCAGCATTAGTAAATAAAGGATAAGAAACTTTACTTGATTTCTTATTGGTACTGGTAACAAAGTCTTTAAGCCATGCTGGTTTAGCAAGTGTTCTGTCTGACTTTCTTAGAGGTACAGGAGCTACTTCTGGATTAGTAATGGGAATGGGATCATTTGTAGCCATACCAAAATCATGGTGTGAATTGGGAGAACTCATTTCAGGAGATGTGTGAGAAGTTGAAGGAGATACAGGTACTGATGAAGAGATAAAGTCATCTGGACTATCATCAATAACTGCAGAATTAATTGGATGTGAAACAGGTGTGGAAGAAGTAGGTGGTACTTTAAAAGGAATTCATGCTCTTGAAAGATGACATCTCTGCTAGAAAATACAGTTTGATCATCTAAATTGAACAATTTATACCCTTTTTGATTGGGTGGGTATCCCAGCAACACACAATGAACTGATTTAGGAGAAAATTTATCTCAGTGTGGTTTGGTTATGGTTGCATAACATGAGCAACCAATGACTCTCAGATGCTTATAAGTAGGTGACTTGTGATGGAGTAATTCAAAAGGTGATTTCCAATTGAGACTTTGCATTGGCATTTTATTTATAAGGTATGTGGTTGCATGTATACAATCCCCCCAAAATGAATTTGGAAAACCTGCATGTATTTTGATGGCTCTAGCAGTTTCTAAGAGATATTTATGCTTTCTCTCAACAACTCCATTTTGTTGTGGAGTATAAATCATAGATCTTTGATGAATTATTCCCTTAGATTGTAAGTAACAAAGAACTTGTTTGTTTACAATTTCTGTGCCATTGTCAGATCTCATGTATTTGGGGGTTTTGGAGAAATGATTTTCTGTGTAAGCAACAAAAGTTGACAGAATAGAAAGAATTTGATATTTGGTGTGTACTAAGTAAGTCCATGTGACACCCGGCAAATTAGGCCGTCATTTGTACCTAAGCTAGGTCATTATTACTTGTATTTAGTTTGAAATAGGACTAAGTACAATACCATTTTGTATATTTTTATATACACATGTACGTAATTAATTTTAATTGCGCAATCTCAATCGGATGGAATCTGACACGATAAATACCGGCGTTGGTGAAAACCATTTTCTTAAATAACGTAACTATATTAAATAATCGTTATTTAACTTATAATATTATGATAATATATTAAACGTTTTACGTTTTGTATAAAACGTACCGTACGCGACGAAAACGCGCGAATCGCGCCCGACGACCGAACGAAGCTCGAATTATATTCCAATAACTTAAAATGAAGCATTTTAAACAAAACTTCAATCAAAATTTACGCGAATAAATCGTTAACGAAAAACATGATTAATAAACGTTTAACGTTTAAACGAACGACGAAACGAACGGGTAAACGAGCACCGCACGTAACGTAAATTTGGGGAAACAAAATTTGAACAACCCACACCATGTGGGGCCCACAAAATCAGCAGCCATGCCCCACACCCCATACCCTCCTCACCTCTCTTCTCCCACTCCATATCCCATACTCTATTTTCTCACTTCACACACAAACACTCTTACACTCAACCTCAACACATTTTTTCTCTCAATCACTCTCTCCCTCTCTTTTCTCTCCTTCTTCTCACGGCACCAACATCACCACCATCAACCACCATCATCACCATCATTGTTCATCATAACTTCAAGAAGAAAATCAAGCAAAAAGCAAGATCAAGCTTTCTCCATCACCTTTCTCTCCTAAATCATCGAATCTCCTTTGTAAGAAACTCCATCCCTCTTTTAATTTACTTGAAACATATTTATAAACATGTTATAATGTCCATTTAACAAGATCATGTCCAGAAACAAAGTCGAAAAATGTTTATGCAAACACAAAACACCAACAGTTTTCTGGGAAGAAACTTAACCCGACTTCAAGGATAATTTTCGTACTCAAAACTTAACGAAAATGGAAGATTCAAAAGACAAAAATTAAGTTTAAGAAGTTAAAATTCATTTCCAAGAGGTTTTGTAATTTTTTGACACCGTTTGATACCAGAAAATGATTTTACAAAAACATGTCGCCATTCTGTCTTGGATGGCAGATTTTTGTACCAATTTCTCGAGTCCATAACTCGAGCTACACAACTCCAAACGACATGAGGTTTTCGCCTAAATCTCACAAATTTTATTAGCTTTAAAAGTAGTATGATTATGTCTCGTGAAGTTTTGTATATTTTTCTCAGTAATTAAAAGATCACACCTGTATCCGAATTCGTCATTTTTGGACGTCAAGGGACTTGCCTAATTATTTGACCTTAACTAAAAATTATGTAAAAATTATGCTAAGTAGTTAAGACATGGGGAATGTCGGGAAATTTTCTCGGATTTTATCTCGATACTTTGACTAGTCAAAACGACCCACTAAAAACGTATAAGTTTTGAAGAAACAACTCTAGGGACTGTTTTGACATACTTTTGAAAATGACACTTTCGGGTTAACCATAAAACGTAACTCTAATTTTTATAAGTCCTCAAAACATATTTAAGTATCGTGTAAAAGTTTCGGGTCAAACCGAACACGTTTGACCAAGTTCCCAAACCCGAAAACACAACAGACCCTTAGTGTCGCACCAAGCCCAAATCGGATGCGACACTAACCCTGTGTCGCTATTTTAAAACCCACAGTATTAATTTGTCGCAACCTGCGACACAAAGCCTAGTGTCGCTAGCCAGCAGTACTAACCTGCGACACTACCCTTGTATCGCAACATTCATAACTGGTAGTACTAACATGCGACACTACCCCTGTGTCACACATCTATTTGAAATCACTACTTGCGACACTAAGCCAGTGTCCCAACCATTGCAAGTGTCGCAGTAACCTGCGACACTAACCCTCTGTGTCGCTTAAAACAGATTGATTCAAGTCTATGTTTTCACAAAGTATTAAACACGCGTAATCACAAATAACAACGACTATTTAAATACGACGTTACACACAATACATATACTCTTATAAGTATACAATGAAACAAACACAATAATAATGTCTTCGGGAATTATTATTACAAAACGACACCAACGGGCCGTACATGTTTTTCTAAACGCAAACGATAAACAAACATTTGGACATAACTAGTTGAGTGGACAACTAGCATGAATGATCTTTTGAGACATTCACTTACACATAACCTTATATGTTTAGGGCGCTAGAAGGTTACATTTCGGATATACGTTTATTGACATAAACGCCTGCTTACAAGAATCAAGTGAGTCTCATAGCCTCACTTTTACTGTTTTATACTATGGGGTGAGATTACATAGTTTTATAATCACAAGTAACTGAAACAACTTTTATACGGATTGCATGAGACATTAATCCACTAAAAGCCCTCACTTTATCATAGTTCGTTAATTTTATAAGTGCGAGTATTATTGGATAGATCTATCGGGGATTGACATCCCCGTCCGGGCTAGTCGCTCTAGCCGACCCACGGACGCATTAATATTTGATTGTTACTGGTGTACTGGATTATACACCTGCCCGAGGCACAAACCAGGTTAAGCGTCGAACTGTGAGACTCTAGCAATAGTATATGCTTATTTTTGCATTCGTGCAACACTGATAAATCTTGTGATGATTACCGACATTTGATGACTGTTTAAATCTATGAACTCACCAACAATATGTTGACCGTTTTAGTATGTAATCTCAGGTTTGCAGACACAGTAGGATGGCCTACAGGGAACTCTAGCTCGAGTCGCATGCTTTACAAATAAACAGAGAGATTTTCCTACATTACTATTTTTGTATTGGTAGTTATGTACTAAGATCTCTAGGCTTTCGTGCGAACTCGTGGATAGAACAAAAATGTATTTTTGTGAACAACATATTTTATGAAATGTAATTTAAAACGTCTCATTTAGAGGTCGTTTGTTATAACTTGTGTAATGATCCATGATTAGTCGCGCTCCGACCCGACTTCCGCTGCACACGAAATTTGGGGGTGCGATAGTCCTAGTGACCCTACTGTAGTCATCTACAATGGTGAAGAAAGAATGTGCACCATTCAAAGCAGCAACTTTATAAGGTCCCCACAAGTCTACATGAATCATATCAAAGGGACCCTTTGTGGTAAGACTACTTGTAGGGAAAGGTAATCGATGACCTTTAGCAAGCATGCAAGAAGTACATGAAAATTGAGTAGCATCAAGATTTTTACAAACAGGAATATGTAGTATTTTAGACAAAGAAGAATGCCCCATTCTGGCATGAAATGTATCAAGTGAAATAGTAGATTTAGCTACAACAAAGTTGCACACAGTGCTCTTATTTGAAACATTACCAGAATTGAAAACATGAACAGGTAAAACATCAGATGAAAAGGGAACTATTGGTTTGTCATTAGAAGTCTTGCATGTGTATAAGCACCTTGACCCATTTCCAACTGTAAGTGTGCTGTTAGTTGAAGGGTCCTGAAAAACACAACAATTTGGATAAAATTTAGCGCAAAGAGATTTGGCTTTTATTAATTTTCCAACAGATAAAAGGTTGAACTCAAAGTCTGAAATGTAGAACACATTTGACAAGGTCAAATAAGGATTTAATTTGACTTTGCCAATTTTGTGAACAGCTTTGTATAACATACGATCAGAAGCTCCTGTATCTAAGATCCAATCATTTTTAACATCTATTCCAGCATAGCAGGATAGAGCAATTGAACTAGCATAACAACAATTCAAGAAAGATCTTATACCTGCATGAGAGCAAGATCCACCATGATTATCCTGTGATTGCCCTTTGAACAGCCTCATCATCTCTTGACATACAGCTGATACTAGTTTATGATCCAGGCCATTGCCATTTCCAGTGAGTTCATTTTCAGTTTCCATATCAAAAGGAGTATTCTGGTCAAAAGAAGAAACCACATTTGCAGCCATCTTGTGTCCAGTTTTTTTTTATTTTTCTTTCCTTTGTATCAGTCTGGATATCCCACTCTTTCAAAACACTACTCATAGGCATGGTCATCCTCATCACAGTAAGTGCAATGCCTATTATCATTTCCCTTGGCAACAGTCTTAACATTCTTGATATCCTTCCTTCCATAATTCATAGATTTATTATGATTATTGGAATTAGAAAAGAATGCAGTAGGTTCAGTGAAATGACTTGTTACTTGCTTCTGTTTTTCAACTTGTTGAACCATATAAAATGCCCTGTTAACATTTGGAAGTGGATCCATTGACAATATCTGGTTCCTAACAGATTCATACTCATCATTCAACTTCATTAAAAACTGTACTAGCTTAGAACGTCCTCAATTTCAAAAAACTTAGCAACTATGCCACAAGAGCACTCGTTCATTTTGCCACAACTACAAGTAGGAGTACCATTTAGGTTGTACAACTCATCCCAGCATCTCTTCAACTTGTTAAAGAATGCAGCTATATTGAGATTTCCTTGAGTAATTTTGTTTAATTCACGCTCCAATTGATAAATGAGTGGGCCATTACTCTGACCATATCTTTCTACAATTTCCTTCCAGAGTTTAAATGCTGACTGAGCATAAAGAAAAGCCTCAGATAGCTCACTTACCATGGAGTTTAAAATCCAGCATGTAACCATGTAGTCACAACGAATCCACCTCTGAAGATCAACATCATCATCTTCAGGTTTAAGACGAGTTCCATTAATAAACCCTAGCTTCAATTTCGCTCCCACCGCCATCTTAATTGTACGGCTCCATCCAAGAAAATTGCTTCCATTAAACGGAGTGTTAGTCAACACCATACCTGGATGATCGGAACATGATATGTACATCGGATCATTAACAGTATTTGCTGTATTCTGACTTGTAGTTGCCAGAGTGTTAATCGGAATCGCCATTAATGATGATCTGATATTTTTAAACAATTTCTAACAAACAAGCCCTAATTTCTACAATTAACCTCAAACGAAGGTGAATCAACCGAATTGATTGAAACGAAATCGATAATCGATCACTTATTCACAGGAATTAATCGATATAGGTTGAGAAATCAAAGAGCTTGATTGAGCCTTACCTCTGATACCATGTAAATGCGGAAGAATTCATCATACTCAATTTGAGAATTGTATTAAACTATACTATCAATTACAAATGAAATTATTACATGATATATATACTAAGCTAACTAATAAACGCTAATAACAAACTTAACCACTAATAACAAACTGATTAATTAAGTTGCACTCTATACCCTTGCATTGTTGACCCAAACTATATAATAACTCTACAGAAAAGCTATTTAACATTAGAGTGATCGGTTTTTTCAAAAGTTTTTTTTTTTTTTTTTTTTAGAAGTTGACATGACATGAATAAAAATCTTTTAAAAGTTTTTTTTTTTCCATTGAAGATGCTCCGAGTATATGCTCCATATTAAGCTTGGGTGTTAATTAATGGTTAAATTCCAATTAATGCATTTTTAAATATTGGTAAGGGCACTCGTTATCATTATCCTTGTGCGAAAACCCTGTAAATCCTAGTAGAGTAATATTATAACAACTCAATTATTAAGTGAGCGAAATCTAACAATTACCTTTAGATCGACGGCACGGCACTCCACAAAGCCTTTTTTCCATACTAGGGATGAGCGTGGTACGAAACGGGTACCGTACCGTACCAAATCGGTTGGTACCGCTTTTCTTTTTTACCCTAATGTGAGTACTGAATATCGTACCAACTGAAGTGGTATGGTACCGGTACGGTACGGGTACTGGTACAGTAAAATGTGGTACTATACTCGCTTGGTACCGAAAGTATAACAATACTAAAGTGAACAATATTCAGCTGTAAAACGTGGTACAATACAAAACCATAACACCACCTCAATACCAAACTGAACCAAATATGACAACTTAAACAAAAAGATGATAAAGAATCGACATGCTTATGTTTTCGATGTACACACAAAAGTTAAAAATAACGACTATTTAAAATCAATTTCTCATACATCCAAGTGATTTTCCGTGTATATCACTTGGGTAGTTGGGTATATAAATAATATGTCAGTCTTAATTGAAATTTCTATACGCCTCTATTACAAAAAAGGTCTTACAAATAATATAGTTACTCCTTCGTGTTACGTTTATGATTGTTAAATATAATTAGATACATTTATAGTGGGAGGTTGTTTGATTTATCTTGCCTTCGGTTGAAAAAATTTACCCTTTATACAGTCAAAAGTTGTATACTATTGGTGCATAATTGTGTGTCAGTCAGTTGGTCAACGTTTGTTCTGTTAAAGTTAATTAGTCTGAGTGTGTGAAGTATTAAGTTTGTATTTTCGAGTCTGTAAACGAAATGTAATTATAGAAAATACATAATATACTGGTCGTGCGACACAGAGCCTGTGTCGCTATAGCGACACAAAGGTTGTGTCGCAATGGGCTGGGCCTGCAACATTGGGCTTGTGTCGCAGGGTCCAGTATGGTTAGTATATATATATATATATATATATATATATATATATATATCGTTAGGGTTTCATGTGCAAGAGTTGTTGGTCGTGTTGGAGCTGGTCAGACGAGTCAGAGAGAGAGGCAAAGAGTGAAAGTGATTGTAAACGTTTATACTTCAATTGTTAATACAAAGAAAACGTTATAGATAATTGTGTGATTCGATTAAACATTCAATACTCGTTTGTTTGTATTCCGCGCTTTCAATTGTTTGATCGGTTCGATTTAGGTCCAGCACTAGGGTCCAACATATACAAAAAGTAAAATTAATATGACCTTAACTATACGCTTAATATAGATACTACCTTATATAATTTTATTGCAAATGTTACTGCGTATTATTTTAAATAAGGTAAAACCCTAGAATTTTATCGTACACATTATATTGATAGTTATAACAATAGAATATAAATTCAACGGCTCATGTGTACACACGGGATTGGAATCTAGTTTCTTAATAAATAATAATACCTTCTATAAATTGGGACCGGGTACTAAACCGGAAAAATACCGATGCCATACCAAAAGTACCGCATAAAAAAAACGTTTATATAAGTACCGAATACCGTACCATTTGAAATGGGATGGTACCGGTACGGGTACGGGAATTGTATGATACGTGTACGGTATTGGAATTTCGGTACTAATGCTCGTCCCTACTCCGTACACTTGTTTTGCAAATCTAAAACGTAATTTAGGGGCTTGAAGAACTAACCTTAAGTACAAAAGAATAAAAAATATAAATACAAAAAATAAAAAATAAAAAGGACATTATTGAATGAAAAATCCACAAGTAGCGGACCGATTGGAGGCCCAAGCCCACGAAACCATATGAATTGTTTCCATTTAAACTTGTTAACTTGGTTTTGTACACATCCCTACCACCCATAATCATTAATCGGTAGGTTATGCCAAAAACATTTTAATTATTTGACAGTATCTCAGCTAATGTTGGGACTCAGGAATTGTGATGATTTCCATCCAGTGAATATTCACCCGATCCGGTGGACGTAGATGATTATTGATTAGTGAATCAGACAATTTGTTAACGGGTTATTAATACACTATTAATATACGATCATAATATGTGTAGTTAAGCCAACACCTAAAGATTATTGTTTTATATACGTCAAAAATTGTGTTTGATCGTATTCATAACGCATTATGTTCTGTTGACAATAACGATAACATATTTTTATGACTATATATCATATGTAATACTTTACATAGCGATATATAGCGCATATGATTACCCCTAACCCAATCACTTTTGTAATTGGATGTGTTTGTTTTCTAAAAAGAGAAACATCTTTGTTTTTAGGTCAATAATAGAATGCCCTAGTTGCTCTTCAATTATATTTTCATTTGTGAGTACCATCCTTTTCAAATAATTCAATAATTGTTTTTAGATATTATAAAAATAAATAATAATTTAATCACTAATTTGAACTTGACTCAATTATTCCAGCCTTCGTTATAAACTCCCCATGGAAATCAAATTCAAATCATTTATTAATTTAAGTTCATAAATTTTCTTGTGTTACAAAAGAAAAATAATCATCGAAATTTTAGTTAATTAAACAATTTGTATATATTTGCAATAAAGTGATAGAAAATGTCCATTCAAGTACCAAGAATAAATAGATTGATGTGCGTAGATCATAGATTAAATCACCAATCCATAGGTGGAGAATGCTAGCTTATGACTTCATGATCGAGTACATTTTTAATCCTAATCATAATGGTGTCACTAGTCCATAATTAAGTTATTTATGTATTTTATAACCTCCCATAATCTAGGTTTAAGCACACTTTATTCCTTATATTATAACCTCTCATAATCTAACTAAGGTCTGACATTAATATTGTGTACTCAATTACTCCAGTGTACATTGTGTGTAACAAACTTGTTATTTATTGACATTGTATATATTTTTCTGACGTGTCAATTTGTAACGATGCCACATGACACCTTATATAGATGACATGCGGTAAAAATACCAACAATTACATACAATATCACTAAATAACAGTTTTCTTACACACAATGTACGCCCGAGTAGTTGAGTATACACTATGAATGTCAGACCTTGATTAATTATATTTTTACGCACTTTAACCCTCGTTTGAATAGTAACATAGCTATAAATTTGTGTAGCCGGCACACACATAGATCGGTTATATTGTTTATTTTACAATTTTGTACTAGTTATACTAAAGTAGTTATATATTATACAAGAAAATGAGTGTGACACTTAGCTTGCATCTAGGTATTATCAAGTATCAACCATTCCTTTGGATCTTGTATGTGACTTGTTCCTTTAACTATTAAGGATATTCATCATTCGATCACTACCCATAATATTTAATCGACAATTTCGTTGTTCGTTCCAACAAAAATCGATACTTCTTATGTAATCAGTGTTTAATGCATTTTGTGTTTCAGTACTCGTAATTTATTACCGTTCATGATATGGTCTAAAATATGTGCACTACTCTTGCTTAGTCCACTAGTAAACACAAGAGGAAAAGGACACAACCCCTACTATGCAAAAGAAAATAAAACAGAATTTGAGTTTGTGCTTTCAATGTACTTTCTTTGTCCTAAAAGTAATTTTCACGAATATATAACTGACACTCCGTAATTCGGAAAACATTTTCTAATAAAATGACACTCCGTAATTCGGAAAACATTTTCTAATAAAATGACAGTTTTACCTTTCAAACTGCTTAGTACGTCGAAAGTCGACATGAAACCTTTGTAAAAAAGTATTTATTATTAAAATGGAAAAATGAGTGGTTGCAGGTAGGTCATGCTACAAAACCACATGCAGGCTTAACTTTGAAAGCACACATGAAAAAAAATGGTCCCTTCCATTAGCAAAAGTGAAAAAGAAGGCAACAGCCATTGTTATGTTTTTTGAGACACATGCATGTAATATTGTAGGCCATGTAATTTTCTTTCATTGATCAAAAGGTACATATGGTTGTTAGCCACAAAACCAAAGTACAAAGTATATATATAGTTCGGATTTAAAGAGAAACACTATTTTCTAGAAAATAGATAAGCTAAACATTTATAAATGTTATCGAATTCTTTTAATATTTATCATATGATATTATATGATATAAAAATTACTTTAATACGTAAAATAAATTAACCAAATAAATTATATCATTCAATTTAGATTTTTATTCTCTTAAATTTGGTGTCTGTCAAACATTATTTTTTCTTCAAATAGATAGGTGCAGAATCGTAGTTAGGTACAAAATGCAGTTAGGTGTGCAGAACGAAGCTAGGTGCAGAACGAAATTACGTGCAAAACGTAGTTATTAAAACTTGTCGGTACGCTTTTATTTCTCTTTGTTAATTTGAACCTAAAAATCCAGATCTAGATGCAATTGAAAACGACGATAACCGTTGGTGATACTGCTTTTAATTTTCTTCAACAACCAATTCGTCGTAAACCATCACCGTGAGTGGTGGTTACTACGCTATAAACAACGGAAATTGGCGTTGTCCGACTTTATGTTAATGAAAAAAAATCGGTGGAGCGAAAACTAGTGCTAACGAAACAGACTAGAGATGTGACGGCGACAGCTGGCACTTATGCAATAAATCGAGTACGACGGTAATTAGATCGGAGTGATGACCAGTGGTTGTGTAACGGTTATGTTTGATTAGGGAAGAAGAACATATAGCAACAAAATGAAGATGATATTAGGTTTGGACTTTCTTGCGCCTGTTAATCTATAAGCCCATAAATTAAAAGCCCAATATTGAGTTCTCACTCAAAATTAAAATTAGTTATCACCAGATCCTTTCAATATATATATATATATATATATATATATATATATATATATATACTAGATGGAAGACTCGTACAATGCACGGTAATTTATTAGAATTATTTTAAATATTATATGATTAAATGATAAATGTAGTAAATACTTTATAAAATAATTTATAAAATAATATTAATTAAATAATTTATAGGACTTTATTTTCGTATGTGACTACTTTTTCCATATTATTATAATATATGTAGCATTTATATTTATTATATATTAATTATTATAAAATAATAAGATAATAATATAATATTAATTAAATAATTTGTTAACTGAAGTTAAGAGATTGACACGTGACATTAATGCTTACGTGGCAAATTCTGGAGCTTTCTTTTATACTTCTTTAGTATATATATAGATATAGATACTACGTAATTAAAATGTATTATAATTATTACGTAATTAAATAAATATGTAATATTTATTAGAATTATTTTAGATATTACGTGATTAAATAATAATTGTAGTATATATATATATATATATATATATATATACTAAAGGACTATAAAAGAAAGCTCCAGAATTTGCCACGTAAGCATGAATGTCACGTGTCAATCTCTTAACTTCAGTTAATAAATTATTTAATTAATATTATATTATTATTTTATTATTTTATAATAATTAATAAATAATAAATATAAATGTTACCTATATTATAATAATATGGAAAGAGGAGTCACATACAAAAATAAAGTCCTATAAATTATTTAATTAATATTATTTTATAAATTGTTTTAAAAAATATGTACTAGAATTATCATTTAATCACGTAATATCTAAAATAATTTTAATAAATTACCGTGCATTGCACGGATCTTCCACCTAGTTTATATATATATATATATATATATATATATATATATATATATGTATACTAAAAGAGTATAAAAGAAAGTTCCAGAATTTGCCACGTAAGCACAAATGCCACGTGTCAACATCTTAATTTTAGTTAACAAATTATTTAATTAATATTATATTATTATTATTTTTTTAATATTTAGAAATTAATAAATATAAATACTAATATGCGAAGAAGGAGTCCTATATGAAAACAAACTTCTATAAATTATTTAATTAATATTATTATTTCATTATTAATAATAATTAATTAAAAAATAAAATACCATTAAACAATTTGACATATATTTAGTTACGATCTTATATTTAGTGTAATGACATGTACTTTGTATATAATATTTATCATATTACAATGAACATCTCACAATGTAATAATAGTATGTACTAAAAACAGTTATATTTAACAAATTGCTTAATAATTAATTTATTTGATTAAATTAATAGGAATAAAATTGTATGTTTTAAATTTTTGTGCATCGCACGGGCTTAAAACTAGTATATATACTAAAGGAGTATAAAAGAAAGCTCTAGAATTTGCCACGTGAGCATGAATGTCACGTGTCAATCTCTTAACTTCAGTTAACAAATTATTTAATTAATATTATATTATTATTTTATAATAAATAATAAATAATAAATAATAAATATAAATGCTACATATGTTATAATAATATGGAAAGATGAGTCTAATACGAAAACAAAGTCCTATAAATTATTTAATTAATGTTATTTTATAAAATATGTACTACAATTATCATTTTATCACGTAATATCTAAAATAATTTTAATAAATTCTCGTGCATTGCACGGGTCTTCCACCTAGAATATATATATACTAGTCCTAAAACCCGTGTATACACACGACTCGATAGATTTGTATTTTTCTTTCATAAAAATTGATAGAATCCTTGTATGATATGTGATAAATTAGAACATTTTTAGTTATATTAGTTTTCATAAATTAAATTTTGTAGTTGTAGTTTAATTTATTTAATGTTATTTTTTTTCGTTTTAATTTTATTGTGATTGTATTCGAATTGTAAGTAGCAAGCGATGTTTGAGAAAGTAATAATTAAATAATATTATGTATTAACTAAAAGAAGAAATAAAATAATTCAAAACGTTAATTTAGTATGATTATTGAATTTCTATGAACCACTTTTTGTTTTTATGTTTATTTTTTGTTTGTTTTAATATTTTTAATACAATAATAACAATTATTGTTATTTAAATTAAAATTAAAAATTTAAGAGGTTTTGTTTTTAAAATTTTATAAAATTGGAGGACCTAAATATTGTTATTTAAATTAAAAATTTAAGTAGTTTTATTTTTAAAATTTTGTAAAATTGAGGGACCTAATTGACTAATTGAAAATTTTTAATTGATGACATTATTAATGAGTTTCATATATATAATTTATTTAAGATATATACATATATGTACTAGGTTTTTAACTCGTGCGATGCACGGCAATTTAAATCTTGCACTAATGCTAATTTACCTGTATCATTATATATGAGTTAAAGATAAATGACGTAATCAACTTATGCTTTTTAGATATTAAATAGTGATAGCGTGTTACCAAACAAAAACCATCAAAGTAGAAAACAACATAATTCAATCGATCATATATATTTCATGAATTGCAAAATAACAACACAAAAACCATCAAACGAAATTGAGTATGTCATTCCTGAAGCCGTGAACTTTTATATCAGCTTATATATAATGAGCCAAATTTAAAACATTGGATTTGTATTAAAAAATTACTACGTTTTTTTTTATTTATACATTTAATTAAGGATATACATTAGTTTATACTTAATACTATATTTCAAACTCGTGTATTCACACAGGACTGCTGCATGTGTATCTGATTTTTTTTAAGTATTCAAATGATATATATATGATAAAGTTCTAACATTTTATATTAGTCGAATAATAAATATGAAGTTTAAAACTAAAATATTTATAGTAGTATGTGTACCAAACATCTAGCTAGTTAATTTGATAATTATTCTTGAGAATGTAGGAGATTAAATACAAGCTTTACCTGTGGAGTTTTTTTTTTTCTAAAAAAAAAGAAAGTTAGGGATTGTTTAGTGTAAGAGTCTTTAGCAAACAAATAGTTCTAATTTTTTTGTAAATGACCCGTAGTATTGTTATTTAAATTCTATCATCAAATTTGAGATATTTTAGGAGTTTTATTTATAAATTAAGTGAAAATGAATGACTAAATTGATTTATTAAAAATTTGATTATTGATGTTATCATAAAGATGTTTCTTATATTATATTTAATAAGAAGATAAGATATTCATGACTCGACCACTTACATTAAATTAAGCTAAAATATATATTGGTAAAACGTAGCATACTAAACCATTGAAGTTTGATAGACGTCCTTATTTGATACTTACCTATTGCCGTGATGCAGCGCGACAAAAAATCCGTGCGCATTAATATATATATATATATATATATATATATATATATATATATATATAAAACATGTCATTGTATAACTGAGAACATATAAAGTACTCTGTAGTCTATCATTTTCTTATTATTCACAATGACAATCTCGTCACGACTTGAAACTCGATACAAAATTAAACCCGTTAACCTGCTAAGCTAGAACCATCAATGCGTTCAACTTTTCTGGTCGGGTTAGGTCAAGATTCGATTAATGGTCCAACCCTTTATCCTGGGAGAAAAGCTAAGTTTGCTTTTGTAATACAAATTTTAACCCATAAACTCATGAAACCAATCCGTCACATGTTCACCGATATTTAAAAAATAATTAAATAATCACAAGGATGAAACTTTTGTAACTGAAACTGTACGATTTCTTTTGTAACTGAAACTAATAATGATGTATTAACTTTTAGTTAATTGTAATTGACCTTAGATTTATGATGGTTGGATAAATAACTAAAAAGGGAAAAATGATAATTTACTATATCTCCTCTTTTAAGATCATGTTAATGGTCCAACCCATTATTCCGAGAAAAAAACTAAGTTTGCTTTTGTAATATCAATTTTAACACGTAAACGCATGAAACCAATCCGTCACATTTTCATCGGTATTTAAAAATAATTAAATAATAATGAGGCTAAATCTTTTGTAACTTAAACTAATTATGATTTATTTTGTAACTGAAAATAATTATGATGTATTAACTTTTAATTAATTGTATTTGACCTTAAATTTATGATGGTTGAACAAATAACTAAAATGGCAAAATGGTAATTTACTATTTCTTCTCTTTTAAGACCGTGAACCAAACTCTTTATATATTAGTATAGATAACGTCCTTCATATCGGTAAATAATAATTGTTCATGTTTCAAGAATTATTATCCATCTATCTAGTCTAGTACGTATATATATTTAAATTGATGATTGATGATGATTTTATATATTTAGTTATATTTTAAATTTAATTATAATTATGATAAAGTATTATATGACTTAACTTATTAAAGTTTGAATGTTTGATCCGGACACTAATAGTGTCTATGTTTAAATCGGTTTTTTGTTATTAATATAATAATTCTTAGAATTTTGAGAGATAGCCAGGTGGCATTCGAGTTTATGTGACAAATTATGGAGCTTTCTATTATACTTCTTTAGTATATCTTTAGTGTTTATATATATATATATATATATATATATATATATAGTGGGATGATCCAAGGGAAACACTTTTTTTGAGAGAAGGGGGAAGCGTTATTATTCATTACGGAGCATCTTAACTTCGAAATAACAAATCTCACAAAAAACTAAGTGAAATTTAATAAATGTTAATCATGATCGATGCTATGAATGTTAAGCTTCCTTTATAAATTATTTTTGTAGGTTATAATATAAATTTATGAATATTAGACCCAAAATTTTTAATATTCATCGCCGTGAATGTTATTTAACATTCATGGTGATGATTGTTAAAATTAAAAATATTCTTCAAATAATGTGATTTTTAACATTCATCGTAATGAATTTTAGTTAACATTCATCAAAGTGAATGTTAATAATTTATTAAATAAATATTCATCAACTAATGTTATGACTTATAAATAAAATTCTTCCGTTAATATATTCTTTATAGTATTGATTTTTTATTACTATTTATTGGTAAAAATATTTTTTTTATTGACATTTTAATTGTTAAGTGTAATATTATTCATGATAAATATTAACGCTTCCCCTTCCCAAAAAAACATTCTCTCTTGAACGTTCCCATATATATATATCTTAAATATAATATAATAAACACCTTTATGATGTCATCAATTATTTGATTTTTAATAAATCAATTTAGTTCCTCAATTTCACTTAATTTAAAAACAAAACCCTTAAAATACCTCAAATTTAAAAATATAATATAAATAAACAATATTATGGGTCGTTTGCAAAAAAATTTAGGACTTTTTGTTACCTATTTGTGTACTAAGGATTCCTACACTAAATAAATTCAACTAAAATACACAACAATATTTATTGCTCTTATATATTGCATCTCTTTTCATCCCCATGCGTATTTTATTTTTTCATCCCCTAATGATGTTATCAAAATTTAAATTTACGAATCAAATTGTTTGATTTTATCAAATTGACTAAAAACTAGTACAAGATGACATCATGAATAATTGTTAATAATTTAATAAAATTTAAATGAGGCTAACGAATTTGAGGTTTCATATCTCAAATTTATTACTTTTTTTTTTAAGTTTTACTTTTCTTTCATAGTTATTTATTTTATTTTATTTTCGGTGGATTTCCTAACTAATTGATAGTTCAATTACAATTTTAGATTACACAAACAGGTTAAAATTATTTTTCAAAAGGTAATCGCATGATCTAAATGATTTTGACATAAATTTACATTACTATATCATGTTCTGTGTTCCTAACATGCTCTAGTTAAATTGCACTTAAGATTAAAAATAACTTGAAATATTTTTTTATCTTATTTTTATAACTTTATTGAACTATAGTAATAAAAAAAAATATGAATTATTATATTTAATACTTCTTTTGTGTTAAAATAAATATCCACATTAATATATATTTGTCCCAAAATAATTCTTCACTTGCAAAAAGTAACTATTAAAAAGCATTAAACTCCTAATTTTACCCTCATTTATTACATTCAATCATTTATTACTTAAATAAATTATGTCAAACTTACCTCCAATATAAGGGTAAAATTGACATTTACCCAAACTATTTAATTTACAACAAAAAAAGTTGTAGGACAATTTTTGTGAGATGAAGGGAGTAGTTACTATAAAAGCCAATCATTTTTTTTTATTTTTTTTTTGCGAATTTAATTTGCAATCATGTAGGTTTGTTTACAACCACTTTACATATGAGTTTTATCAACCAATTAAAAAATCTTATTTTTTATTTTTATCTATATCTTTTACAATTTATTTGCAACACCAATTATATTGATCTTTTCGATCACTAACTTACATTTAAGATCTTTTAACTCTATTTTATAACATACGTCATGTACGACATTAAATTAATGACATGTTAGCCAAACAAAAACATTAATCTCTTACTTTTTGTCATTAAAATCAAAAAATCAGATAAATCACTAAATTGTTAGCTTCATAAATATCAAGAATCATCATATTCGTATTCATAAAGGTATATACTATCAAAAAAGTCTTAACTAATTAAAAAGAAGTCTTATAGATTTTAATTAACCTATTGAAAATATTATTTTCCTTCAAATTATATTTTCGATCTATTAGTAAATAAATAATAGGAGACATCATCTTTGAAGTTTATACAAATCACTCATATATTATGTAGGGATTAAAATTCTTATACAAGTGACAGACTCATTTAGTTTCGATATTTTTACTTTTTTTTTTCGTGATCATAATAATTCAAAAATATATACATTGTATATCTTAAAAAAGAGAACTAAGTTTTATAAGAATAACTATTTCACCTTGCATAACCGGTGTGTATACACAGGTTTAAGTGTTAGTATATATATATATATATATATATATATATATATATATATATATATATATATATATATATATATATATATATATATAGTGGAAGGTTCAAATGAGAACCAATTAAAAATTGAAAACTTTGAGAAGCACTAGAATACACGATTGCTCATATGTATATAATGTCAAAATATGTATAAAGATGTTGATAAGAATCGATAAAACTTTAAAAACTGAAAAATTATGTGTTAGAATTTTTTTAACTAACTTTAACCGATATGTTCACATGTGAACTGTTCAGTTGTGAACATATGTGTTTTTATGTATTTTTATACGTTATTTTGTGATTTTTGATGATATTTTTATTTTTCATTCGAACAAATATTAATGTTCACATGTGTATGAAGTTAATCATTTGTGAATAATCACATATTTTTGTGGTTCTCACAAATTTTCAACTTTTAAGTGATTCTCTTATCGAGTATTTACTGTATTAGAATATATATATATATATATATATATATATATATATATATATATATATATATATATATATTCGATTAGTAGTTTTGTAAGTATTTACTTAAGCAAGTCATGTGCCATATAGTATAGATGTACGATCAATTTATTTGGCCTTTGGTATATTGCCAATTTTGTTTTTATGTATGGCGTTTTCAACACTTTGATGAAGAGACCTTATTTGATATATTTTGTGTTTTTTGCCAAATTAATACAATAAAAAACAACAAATTTATTATTATATACATTTTATGAGAAACAATTAAATGTTTGAGTAGCCGATAAAGTTTTCCGAGTATAAAACTAGGTCACATGGGGTGTGTTGGAGAATGAATGCCTTAAGATGATGAGAAATATTTCTACTAATCGAAGCTAATAAGATTGAACTAAGCATCATGACGAATAATGTCTACGGTGAGGTTAACAAAATGTGATATCAATCTTGAAGTAGTAGCCAAATTTTTATTCAATTTTTTTAACTCGAGAATACAGTGTAATATCAGTTATAGCATATTATTTATAAAAGATAAATATAATATAAAATGAAGTTTAAAAATGATCCAGATATACTCTTTTGATAAATTTTCTTGAAACGATTCGTTGTTGAAAGTGATTCAGAAAGCCGACTTTGGGAGTTCCATCTATGTGTGGTCGGTCTCTCCATTATGCTTGTTTAATTAATGTCATTGTACTTGCAATTTTATTGGTACAGAAATTATAATAAACGTAAACTTAGATACTTTAATTAACAGACGTCCATTCTATCATAAAATTTGATATTATTATATCAACGGCCATCTTTAAAGGTGGACGAAGTGGTAGACCGCCTAAAACCTTCAAATTTCGGAGCCACCAAATTTATGCCAAATAATGTGATATGTTTAATTTATATGATAACGACATGAGAAACTGAAATCCGTTTTATTTTGAAGTAAGAAAACTCGTGTTAGTAGCTAGATTTAAAATAAATATATATTTCAAACAAATATATATGTCAACTGAAAGGTCCGACATTGAAAATTGAATTGACGTATTAGAGTTCGACTAAAATTAAGAACTAACTATTGAGATTTAGGATTATAACTATTAAAGAAGTATAAATAAATTATTTAAAAATTGTATTGTTGAGAATCATTTTCATTTGATTAACCTTATAAATCAGTTTATTTGATATCTACTTACGGGGTCTAATTTCTGTAACATGACAAATTTATTCAGGCCTCTAAATATTCAAACACGGCCTGATTATTTCATTGTCATGCTCGGTTGGATTCTAAAGATTATATAAAATATTTTATTTATTTTGGATGAATGAATAAATGAATAACATTTACTGCTACTTAATTAGTACATTGTGTAAGTAATTTATTGAACGTTTATCTGCATAAATATAAAAGTCAAGAAGGTATTCAAAGAGAAATTAATATTAGATAATATACGTACAGTATATATTTGGTGGTTAGCATTTCATCTTACATTTTATTACTTCAATACCAAACTGTTTAGTGATCTTTAACGTGTTACTTATAACAATAAAAATAATAATGATAATGATAACAATAATTAATAATTAATGAATTAATCTCTTATTATTTATTATTATTATTATTTATTATTATTATATTATTATTATTATTATTATTATTATTATAATATT
Organism: Gnaphalium uliginosum; assembly: GCA_963930675.1. Classification (NCBI taxonomy): domain Eukaryota; kingdom Viridiplantae; phylum Streptophyta; class Magnoliopsida; order Asterales; family Asteraceae; genus Gnaphalium; species Gnaphalium uliginosum. The sequence goes on along the minus strand of OZ005680.1, from coordinate 33,369,323 downwards.
ATATTATATATTATATATTATATTATATATATAATGTATATATATTATATATTTATATATTAAAAGAAAACCATATTTAGGTAATCATTTTATCTATGCATTTATTTAATTAACAATCAAGTACTCAATACTTAACAAACAATATTAAAGAAGATATCTTTTTCATTCAGTTTTAATAATCATTCCTATCTTATTTCAAACGGTTTTCAATTTGCTGAAAAATTTAAAAGTTGAGAATTCTTTTTCGTTCAACTCGAAAATCATTTAGTAGGAGCTTCATAAAAGACAAGCAAGACAACATTTGGTTTCAAGTAAAGTTAATAAAGAAGGTAGGCCAGACAGGTAAGTCATAGGTCAAAACATGTCGAAGTCAAAATGCGTCATGTTAGGTGCCGTTTGGTGGGGGTTGATGTAACACCCTGAAATTTGAGGTATTATTTTAATAGGTATAAAATACTTATTATTAATTATTGTATAAAATATTAGTAGTTGTAAAGTATTAATGTTGTTTAAATAATAAGTTGAGAATAGTTAGTTAAATGTTGTATTGTAAGAAATGAGACTCGAGGTGTTAAAATTTTAAATGTCTATGTATATTGGGGATCAAAATATAAAAACTTATATGTACATACATATACATATCTATACATACACATATATACACTGGGAAACTTCGAAAATTTCCAGAAAGAAAGAGAGGTCGCGAGGGAGAGAAAGAGGGGGATAGAAATTGGTTTAATCACTAAATTAAACTTGGAGAAATCGAATTTGTAGCTTCTTGATCATCTCTAACACAAGGTAAGTAACTATTTGTAACACCCTCTCTTCATATGGTATAAAATATTCTTTTATTTCGGAAGCGTAGGTTAAAACATGTATTGCATTATTAACATTTATATAATGTACATATACTGTTTAAAACATCGTACATAACCAGGTGTTACATAATTTCAACTTTCATTTAAGTTATCAAAAACATAATCAGAGTTGTCAGCTGGTCAAACATTCTTTGAACATAATCTTCCTGCCCGTCCATTTCAATCATGACCTGCCGGGATTAAGGTGGGGGATTAGCACAAAGCTAAGTGAATGAATGTGAAACTAACAATTCAATTTAGCATAACAATCTGTTTACATCAATTAATCGTAAACACATAACGTCAAAGAGGATCGGTGGTTTTTGAGGAACCCTACTGCCGCGGTGGCCCTCAAAGAACGCTTATCACAATCTGTATTGGCCTATACAGAATATACCGATAACTTGATATTACCATTTCACAACACAGGTTTTAATACAACACATGTACAAAACCCTGTATCTGTAATTCTGTAATGACCAAGTCCAACAATCTGTTGACCTCTTTAATAACAACCAATGCCCGAAGGCCACATTGCACGTAGATTCATAATCAGCAAATCAGACTAAACAGTCTATCAATTATATCTACGTTTACTTGTTGCAACCAAACCGTTACAACCAAATCAAACTTGTGAGTTCCAGATCCACTCACCTGTCAGTCTCAGTCCAACAACTCAGAAGTCTAATGTTACTGAGTCTTCTGCTGATCTGAGAATACAACAAATAATGAGTTAGTAACTCATTCCATAATTGTATAACATATTTCAATTCATAATATCGAAATGACAAACAATTACCAAGTTATAACAATGCACTTATATAATTATTTACTCAATCATCATAATAGCATATTTATCCAAACAGGTAATCTCTGAAGTCTAAGAAAACAAACGTTCAATCCGAAGTGAAATCAGAAAGTCCCGAAACGATGTTTAAAACTGAAAAATGTCAATTTCGACCCCAAGATGACCCCGAAAGGCCTAAAACCGCCTAGGCTCATTTATAAGAGTTTTAATTATTGGACCGTTTTCGAGTGACCATGCGAATTTCAGCCCAATCTGTGTTAAATGAAAATTGGGTAAATTTTTAGTCACTAAAAGTATCACTAAAAATTGTGCACTTTTGAAATTTGTAAAATAAAACTTTTAAAATCTGAGTTCGCAAAGCAACATCTTAGTTCACAGAGATTCTCAGTTCGCAATAATGTTAGTTCGCAGGGCAGCTCAGTTCGCAAGACAAAATCTCAGTTCGCTTCGCAAGGTTCAGTTCGCGAATCTCATTTCGCGAATCTCAGTTCGCAGCACAGCATCTCAGTTCGCATCGCAACAACTCAGCTCGCGAACTGAGTTCTTCTTCTTGCAAGCTGCGAACCGAGCCTGCTGTAACCAAAAACCCGAACTTTCTTCTTCCAAAACTCACAAATTCGACTTCCTATCATTCTAACAAGCTTTCTAACAACTTATACACATCAAATATCATCATATAACATCTTTCAAGCTTCAATTACACAATTAATTCATAAATTGACCAATTTCATTCAAAACAAGTTCTTGACTAATAAACTTCAAAATTACTTACAATTAGAAGTAAAGAATACGAAGATGATGATATTGAATCTGGTTTTCTAATTAAGGGTCACAACTAGATGGCTTCAATTGATCAAAGGAAGTGTGTGTTTTTTTTTTATGAAATGAAAGTGATGTTAGGGAGGTTACAGAAGATCTAACCCAATACCATTACAATTTTAGTTCCCTTCTTAATTTATTGTCTGGAACCTAAAACCATTTTGCGAAACCAACTATTTTATTTTACCGTCAACTAGATTAATTTAAAACAATGAATTATGTATTAGTCGTAATAACTCATTTATCCTTTTGAGTAATATTATCAAATAACATAATAATATTAAATATTCCTAACACATTAAATAATAAATTTAAAGTTAGGAAATTATCCGTATATTACTAGACCCTTAGGGTGGATGTTACACTATTCTTGTTTGTTTAACCTAGAAACTTAGAGATATGATGAGTTGAGGGTGTAGTAATGTACAAAATAAAATTAGGGCCGGTTATGGTTGATTCATAATAAAATAAGAGTGGGAAAGATTGTGGTTATCAGTGTGACACCCGGCAATTTAGGCCGTCAATTGTAATTAATCATAAATCATTATTACTCGTATTTAGTGTGAAATAGGACTAAGTACAGTAACACCTTGTATATTGTATTATACACACGAACGTAGTTAACTGTAATTACGCAAATTCGATCGGATGGAATCCGGCATAATAAATACGGACGTTAGTGAAAACTTTTCATAAATAACATGAATATTTTTAATTAAATAGCGGTTATTTACATTATATTATTATTGTACAATAATATACGAATACTTTACGTTTTGTGTAAAACGTACCATACGCAACGAAAACGCGCGAATCGAACCCGACACCCGAACGAGACCCGACAAATATTTTAAAAAGGTTCAATAATATATTTAAAAACATTTGGTCAAGTTAAATTAGCAATTACGTATCAAAAACAAAACGCGAAAACTAAACGTTAACGATTAAACTTTAACCCGCGCGAATAACGTTTAACCGATCAAATAACGTAACGCGAAATCGAGGAGCAAATCACGAGCGCAACCCCACAATGGGCCAGGCCCAATTCCGCCAGCCCAGGCCCAACCCCCCCTCCTTGGCCCACCATTTCCTTAAGACTTCACACAACTTTGCAAATATTCACTTTACACACACACTTAAACTCCTTTGTCTCTCAATTTTCTGCACCCTCTCTAATCTCAGCCCTAAACCACCCTCACCACCACACTCCTCAGCACCTTCCAAGAGTTCTAGCCATCCCAACCATCATTTACCTCATCACGAAGAAGGAGAAGAAGCAAGGAAACAAAGATCGAGTCACACCAGCCCTTATCCCTTCATTTCGGCTTTAGATCGACTTTTTCTTGTAAGAATCTCTTCAAATCTTGTTCATTTTCCTTGGATGATGTTAATAAACATGTTAGATGTTCGTTCTTGCTAATTATGTTCAAGATCTAAACCGGAAACCAAAGGATAATAAGAAAAACCGTCGGATAATAACTTTAACCACTGGATAGAAATTTAACCCGACTTCGATCTGTGATAACTAACTCATTTCTTAACCAAATCGAGCGATTCTTGAGTCTAAATCCAAGTTCAAGGAGTCTATTTTCGAACCCAAGTGGTTTGGTATTTTTTTTTGAGGTCGTTTGGTATGGGAAAACGATTTTACAAAAGCAAGTGTCCGGACTGTCCTTTTTGACAGAAAAGTTAGTCAACTTTGTAAAACATATCTTGAGATCTACAAAGCCAAATCGACTCAAACCACTTGGAAAAGTTCACATTTTTTGTTACCTTTAAAAGTTAAACTCGCACGTTTTCTGAAGTTTTGTAAATCTTGAGATATGGACTAAACACTGAACAAAGGTCTGGAAACCGACCTGCTGGACACTTGTTGGGTTTTCAAACGATTTCGTGACTTATACTTGACCAAAAATTATGAAAAATTTACCGTAAGTAGCTAAGACATTGGAGAATCACTGTGATTTTTCTTGAATTTTATTTCGAAGCTTTGGCTAGTCGAAACGAGCCCCAAAAACGACTCAAAAACTGAGGAAATAAACCCTTGGACTGCTTTTGCATAAACATTGAAATGACGCTTTCGGGCTAACCACAAAACGTAACGATAATTTTCCTAAGCTCTAAAAACATATTTAAGACTTCCCTAAAAGTTTCGGGTCAAACCGAGCACGTTTGACCAAGTTCACGAAAACGAAAATCTTGAACAGCTGCTAGTGTCACAAATTGACCTTTGTGTCGCTAGAACTAGCGACACAATGCCTTGCGTGGCCAAATTGCCTTTTGTGTCGCAAATTACTTTCTACGTCGCCAAAACTAGCGACACAATGCCTTGTGTCGCACACTTATTCAAATTCACGACCTGCGACACCAATACTTATGTCGCACAATTAACTGAAATACACACTCTGCGACACCACATCTGTGTCGCAACACCATACAGCGACACAACCCTTGTGTCGCATAACACAGCCTGATTTAAAAACATGTTTTCATAAATTATCGTTTTCGCGAAACAACAACTAGACTATATACTACACTATTCGTACGCGCAATACATATACCCTTATAAGGGTACACTGAAAACAAAACATAATAATAATATCTTCGAGAGTTATTATTACAAAACGTCACCAACGGGCCGTACATGTTTTCTAAAACACAAACGATAAACAAACGTCTGGACATAACTAGTTGAGTGGACAACTAGCGTGAATAATCTTTTGAGACATTCACTCACTCATAACCTTATGCGTTTAGGGCGCTAGAAGGTTACATTTGGGAAACATTTAATTGCTATTTGCAAACGCTTACTTCAAGACTCAGGTGAGTCTCATAGCCCCATTTTTACTGTTTTTAACTATTGGGGTGAGAATACATACACTGTTTTCATGAACACGAGTACAGAAACACACATATACGGATTGCATGAGTGGTTTTACTTTCTAATCCACACAAAAGTCCTCTACACATCATAGTTTCGTTAGTATGGATCTTAGCGCGAGTATTAATGAATAGATCTATTTGGGATTGACTATCCCCGTCTGGGTTAGTAGCACTAACTGGTCAAACGGGCGCATTATTATTTGTTCATACGGATGTTCTGGATTAGGCATCTGCAGGAGGCAAACTCATATCGGTTAAGCTTCGGACTATGAGCTCATGGCAGTAGTCTACATCATTTTGCATGCGTGCAACACTTATGAAATCTCGTGGTTCACATTTGAATTATCAATGTACTATTTTATACTGTTTTTAAAACGATGCATATAGTGGTCGTTCAATGTAATCTTGTGTAATGATCTATGATTAGTCGCGCCCCGACCCGACTTCCGCTGCACATCAAATTTGGGGGTGTGACAATCAGCAATTCAAAATAAAAGTTGATAATTAGTAGTGTTTATAAGTGATTTGGTGGGTTATGTGAAATTGTGTTAATTATGGCTAACTTACCCTAATCACTAATTAGAAGGGTCATTTCAATGTTAACGGTGATAATTAAAGTGGTAATTCAAGTAGTTAAACTATAGAATCGGTTATGATCTTGAATTATGAAGTAGGCTTAGTTTGACCAAAAGTCAAATATAGTCAACCCAAGGAGATGACGGGTTGATGATGTTGATTAATTGATCATGATGATTGCTAGATGCTAAATGTGTTGTTACATTGTTATGTGGTATTTGATAGGTGCTAAAGACATGAAGTTACTTGTTGATCGTTGATTTGAATTTGCCTAAAATACCAAGGTGAGTGATATGGGGGTATTTGGGTAATGGTTATGTGTTTCCGAATTGCATACGTACAAGAGGTTCACATGACCGAGTTGAGTTGTTTTGTCGTATATTCATGTTGATGAAAGTTGTTGATTATGCATTGTAGAGATTTGCTAAATTATGTTAGTTATGTTGTTGCCAGTTGTTGCACTTTGTGCAAATTGTGTGTTGATAGCGGATCCGCCTAAGTGGTTATGATCTCTACAATTTACAGTTGTTAATTGCCAGTTGTTTGTTGTGCATTACTCATTTAATTGCATATATGCTCACTAAGCGAAACGCTTACCTTTTTAGTTGTTTGATGTTGTAGGTGCAAATGATACGATAGAACCAAGTGGGCAAAAGGGAGGGCAAGGCTATTGCAAGGAAGCAACGTGGATAGGGACTTGCTAAGTGCGTGTTTGGCAAGTTCACTTTTTTTGAATTATCGTTTTGAATGCCTTGTTGTGTAAATCGCACAAATTGATGTCTTGTGATGAAAACATATAGTTATGGTCATGATGTCAAGTTGGTTATGATTTAATAGCAAGAAGTCAACCTATTTAATAGATTGTGCATATAAATGGTGTTGATGTGTACAAAGGTTGTTCAAGGTTAAAAGGTCAAATCTTTAGTTGGTGATGAGTTTGTAAATGACTTTGATAAATGAAATGTTGAGATAAATGATGATTTAGACATTTTGGTTACTTTTATGTAATTGATTCTCAAATGGGCCATTTTGACCACCTAAACAGGTCGTTTGTTAAAATAGTCGAAATGATGATTTTTACAATTTTGTTGTATGTATTGTGTTAAAATACATTGGTATAAGTCCTGGAAGTTATTTAATAGAGTGAATGAAACTTGTTGCAAGAAATGCTTGCACAAGTGCCCAAATGGTTACGTTTTGATCCAAGGTTCAAAACCGTCGTTATCATGAAATTTGGAAAAGTGTAAATTACGAAATGTTTGTTATGTCAAAGGTAATAGGCCTGCGAAATTTGGTGGGTTGATTATTTACGAGTCAAAAGTTAGACCCGTTTGAAATTGCGTTCAAGGCTTGAGTTGTGCAGATTTCACACCACCCAAGACTCAGTACGCGATCATGTAAGGGGCACGCAATCGAGTACCTAATGAAGAAATCATCACAGAAGCTTTTATGTTATAGGTACACGATCGCGTACCCTTACCGTGATCGCGTACCTTGTACTAAAACTTGAACAGAAAATGTTCATGCACTGAGTACGCGATCGCGTACCCTTTGGTAGGATCGCGTACTCCCTTCTCGTGTCAAGTACGCGATCGCGTACCATAAAAAAAACTGGGCGTTTCTGTTGACCCAGAAACAATTTTTTATTCAATGTTAGAAAATAGGGTAAATTGTCAAAAAATGAACAACTAATTCACTTTTTTGCATTTTGAGGTATCGATTAATTTTTTGTGTTTAAAAGAGATTACTAATTTAAAAATGCACATTAAGGGGTATATGTTACCAATTATGAATGGTAATCTAAGACCAACTATCAATTTTAGTGTACACCATAAATGAATTTAGCATTTCACACTAAACTCCAAAAATAATAATAATAAAAAGCATGATCAAAATATGTTAACTGCTCTAAAAAAAACATGATCAAAATATATTAACTTAATGTTAATTTTCCTTTTGTGGTTATGTTACATTTAGATTTATTGATTGCTTGGATACCTTACAATAATGTGTTATCAAAGTATAGTCTATTAATGTAGTCCCATTGAAAAAAAAAAAAATATTAGGAGTTATGAACTTTGTGATAATAACCTTTCAAAAAATAAAAAATAAATATAAATACTTATAATGTGATGGTAAGAACATAAAATGCTTTTGAACAGATATGTCATTTGAAAATTACGTGATGTTAACCGCCTAAGTATGTCATTTGAAATATACGTAGTAAAATAAAAATACAATATAAACGTTGTATTAAAATTATATGATAGCCCTTGAATTCGCGAATTATAATCTAATAATTAATAATAATAATAATAATAATAAGATACATTAAAAACTCAAGTACAACAATAATATTAGAAGTCCAGAAGATATTTTGTTACTATATATTTTTTTCTTCATAATATATTTTTTCATATTAGTATGATTATTTTATTTTAGTCAATAAGATAGAAACTTCACGGAACAGAAAACTATAAATACTCGTTAATTATTATGTTATGATGATTATTATTATTATTATTGTTATTGTTATTTGTTATATAAATAAAAGGAAAGTTAAATTCTTATCTAAAAAAATGTAAAACGGAGGAATCAATAGGATTGCTCCATTTCAATTACCCATTTTCATTTTATTTTCTTTAAATGTAAATATCTCACAAATCGTATATCTATAAAATATAAAAATTACACCACTAAAATCAGCGTCTTTTTATCTTTAATTATAAATCTCATATAACATACTTCCGACGAACTTTTTTTTTCCGTTTTCTAATGGGTATGTGAAATTCGTAATGTTAAATCACACGTGAATAATCAAAGTTACAAATTATAAGTTTAAAATCACATAAAATAATTTATTTGATAATTTAATAAACCTTCAGAAAATTTTTTAGTTATAATCACAAATTAAACATTAAATTGGTAATCACATGTGAATAAGTGTAAATAAATACGTATTTCAAATAATTTTTTATAATTATACATATAAATAAATATAAAGGTGAAATTACATGTGAATTATCAGTTATTATCACATACTTCATTTGAAAAACACATGGTGATTAAACCTCAAATCATTAATCACATGTGATTTTGACCGTAAACTAATACAATTCCTAAAATCTTCTTTATAGTTATTTATGTGAATGAATATTAAGTTATAATCATGTGTGAGTTAACATCCATCATTGATAAATAATTGTGTACCAATATTATATTTTTATCATAGATCACATGTAATTATACATAAAATCACATGTGATTATACAAAAAATCACATGTGATTATATAAATCGAATTTTTTAAGACCCGACAAAAACGAAGAAAAAAAAAGTGTGTCAAAATATAGCTTGTGGGATCTCTAAACGACGAGAAAAAACGTTGATTCCGAATATGTAATTTTTATAATTTTTAGTCATGCCGTTTGTGAGAAATTTAATTTTAAAAACTCGAGTGGAAATTGAGTTTTAAAGAAAATAGATCATTCATATTGGTTCTCTCATTCTTCAATTTTTAGCATTCTTCATTGAACCTAACTCATATAAAGAATAAATAAATCATAATTCTGTAGCAAGCTAGAAGGCCATCTCTAATGAAGCACAAACACCGAATTTGATGTTTTGGACTTTTGGCGTAAATGATTCATCTTCAACCAAGTCACTATGTTTGGTTCAAATTATAGTGTACATTAAATTTTAAAGATTTTGTACCAAAAATAAACATATCTAGTTGTATCATCTGTTTGAATACGTTGTGATTTATCTACAACTAGACTTGAATTCATATACCAATTTTTATTTATATACATTACCTATGTTTCCAATGGAACTTGAAATGTATATCATATCCAATGTATCATTCTTTTAGATACGTTATAAGTTATACATACCAAGTTTTAAAATATTATCCACAATTACACGTATATATGCATCGTCTTCGATGATACTCAAACTCACAAGTCACATCTTCTAGATTGATCGGTGCATCTCATATATAACTAAGCAAATGCCAATTATTAAAATAACTAAAGACATAATATTCATTATTGGATTTTAATTAATGTATCATTGTATTGATATTCGTTATTAAACATGTGAAATTCTATTATACATAAATTCTAGATAAATTGTATGAATCATCCTTGTATTTTGTCAAAAATGTACGTAGCATCCCTATCAAAATTAAATAGCATAGGACATCCCTATATTCCATATTTTTGGTGAGTTGTCATCCTTCTGCACTTGAAATTACGAATATAGCTTATTCTTTTATTTTCTAATAAAAAAATCCTATGTTTTTCTATTAGTATTTGTAATATTTTTTCTTTATTAATTTTCCTTTTCTGCTTAATTCCTTACAATCACATCATCTCCGTTTTCATCTTCAACCTCAAATTAACACGCGACATCTTCTTTTCTAGATATAATTTTCTCTCAGAACCATTAACCACTCATCCTATTTGTATGCCTTTATTGTCTTTTAACAACCATCGTCTGTCACCATTGTCAACCATCACCATATTCGGTCATCATTGTGGACCACCACCATCTCCGGCATTCATTGTCAATCGCCACCGTCAAGATTTTCTCCGACCGATCTACAACTTGAACAACCATATTTGAATCTGAGTTCCATCAACCAGTATTTTGTCAACGAAATCACCGACGTCATCGCCGGTAATTGCTATCATGTTCGAAACTCCAATGTCATCACCCCTGTTCTTCTTTGCAATTGTTCGATTTTGATTTTGAATGTTGTTTGGTTTAGGGGTTGTTTTACTTCTAGTTTTTTTTTTTAATGAAGAAGAGAAAAATATTATAAAATAAAAAAGATGGTGTTGGAAAGTTGCGGGTTAATGGCAAGTGATGAGAGTATTTGTTTAAGTGCAAAAGGATGAATCTTGAAAAAAAATATCAAACACAAGGATATACTGTGTTATTTAATTTTGGGGGATGATACGTGCATTTTTAACCAAACACAAGGATGATATATGCAATTTGCTTAAACTTCTATAAATATTTATTATTTGCAAAAAAAATTATCCCGTATTTAATGCATACGTTCAAGATGTACTCGACGACTAGAGTAAATTCAATGTTATTTAAACGTTTATTATAAAGAAAAAAATACTACTATCACTTTTTGAGTTGTAATCTCCGTACCTAAAAACCTTCGCCCACTCTCTCTTTATCCATCATTTATTTTAATTATTTTTATTTATTTATTAATTTATAATATAATAATCATTTATTTATTATTATTATTTATACATATTTCATACAGATAGAGAGAGAAGCAAATACTCGTTCCTAACAGACGAGATGGCCACCAACAAACGAACAAACAACATGTACAAATTTTTTTAATTTTATTTATTTATTTATATATAAAATCCTTTCTTCTTCTTCTTCTTCAATTGGTAATTGTAGAGAGAGAAACATAACCACCAAAATTCTCTCTTCCTTCTTGTATATATTTCAAATATTTTCATCAAATTTCAGCTTCCAATTTTAATGTTACAGCTTTAGATCCACTAAAACCCTAGCCAGCTCCTGCATTTTCCTTCGATTACTCAGTAACCTCTCTTAATCTATTGCTTCTTGAAATAATTTCATTTTCAATCGATAATTGTTGATCACTGATTAATTTAATTTCTTGATGTGATTTTAATGGATTAGGTTTTGTGTTAATTTGACAGTTTGTTGAACAAGTTGTTGGTAATGGTGAATTAGTGTGTGTTTTTGTGTGTTTAATGGTAATGGAGGATAGAGGAGGTGGTGGCGGTGGATCATTTGTAGCAGTTAGAAGGATTTCACATGGTCTTGATAGAAGCAATACTTGTAATACAACTTCAGGTATTATTCATTTTTTAATTTAGTTTTATTCTGATTTTAGGTATTGTATGAGTATGTTCCTCTGTCATTATTGTTGTATTCAGGTATTTCGGATCTGTTACAATTGCTTTTGTTGATGTAGATATTAAATTATAATTAGTTAGAGAAAATTATTTGCTAGAAACTTTTCAATTCATATTGGCTAGTTGTTTTGTTTACCTAAGTTAAATTTATCTGGCTTGATAAATATTCCGTTCTTGGATATTTAAAGAAGTTTTAGTTAAATTTGGAGTGCCTTATTGGCTATAAGCCTATAACATTGATAATCTAGATTTAAGATGGTCGGTTTACTGCTTTATTGTTGTGTTATTGATTGTTTAAATCATCACGTAGCAATAAACCATAGCATTCGTGAGACGTACACACTTTAGTTTGCTAAATGTTTTGGTTTTATGTGTAGCTGAGGTTGTAGCAGGGTCAGCAGCATGGCTTGGCAAAGGCCTCTCGTGCGTTTGTGTTCAGGGAAGAGAAGGTGACTCTCGCCCATCGTTTGATTTGACTCCTGCACAGGTAAAGGCATTAATCTAGTTAACGATTATTGATCTTTTGCAGCACACCATATAAATTTTGTCTAGCAATTTATGGTGGTGTTAATATATCATATAGGTGTATTTGATCAAATAATTATGGCTTACAATAGCATGAGCGTAGTTGGTTTATGATTTCTTATATTAATAAACATAAGTATTTCTGTAATTTTCTTTTTAACTATATGTAATATGTACAAATGTAAGTTAATCTGCTATATGCACAAGAATCTGATTTTTGTATTTCGTTGGTATTACCAGGAACATTGCTTACTAAGGCTGCAAAACCGTTTAGACATAGCCTATGATAGTTCAGTTCCAGGACATCAGGTAAATTACATGTACTTCTGATACTCCCTTTTATAAAAGAAAAGGCAGAGGAAACACACATTCTTGATGTTAGTGTGGTTTTAAGTCTTAAAAAGAGGGTTGATCTCACATTTTTGCAATTAATTGATGTAGGAAGCATTGAGGGCATTGTGGAAGGCATCCTTTCCTGAAGAGGAACTCCATGATTTAATCTCAGATCAGTGGAAAGAAATGGGTTGGCAAGGAAAAGATCCTTCAACTGATTTTCGGTACATCATAATTCTTGTTCCTTATGAGTTTTTTGTTTCCAGAAATTATGCATTGTTAAGACCTAAAATTTCGTGACAGGGGTGGTGGGTTCATATCACTGGAGAACTTATTGTATTTTGCCAGAAATTTCCCGGTATACTCTCTCCCTTCTTCTCATGATATGATTACATTTTCATAAATGCGTTATTCTTCACTTCTTATGTTACATTTTTTGAACATGCTATATCTTCTGCAGAAATCATACCAAGGACTTCTTCGAAAGCAAGAAGGTGTGCGGGCAATGTGGGAATATCCTTTTGCTGTAGCTGGTGTGAACATCACATTCATGCTTATTCAGATGTTAGATCTTGAAGCAGGTTCGATAGATTCATATGATTATGTATTTAATGTGTGCTCTAATAGTGAAATATTTAGAAGTTAACTACTTTTCCGGACTATGATACAGTGAAACCCCAAAGTTTTGTGGGAGCGACCTTCTTGAAGTTGCTCTCTGGTACTTTCGACCACTCTGTCTAATACTTTTGTGTTTGAATGCGTATATCTATGTTTTGTATGTCTATGGGGGAGCTTATAGTATTTATATTCGATGTCTTACTTTCTTTATTTACATCACAGAAAATGAATCAGCATTCGACCTTCTTTATTGCATTACATTCAAGTTAATGGATCACCAGTGGCTTGCTATGCACGCCTCCTACATGGATTTCAATGTATGTGCTTTCTTTCTCGTGTTATGATATGATATTGACTGACATAATGAGCCTATACACAAGGCAAAATTTTATGACAACCACCAAATTTATCATTCTTTTTTCTTCCTTTTCTGTAAAGAAACAGAACGTATATAAAAGTCTTATGCTGATGATCAACTGCCTAGAATATCCCTTATAAATACAAAACTAAGAAAACTTGTGAATCTCACCTACACATATTAAATACTGTGAATGGAAGGTATGCAAATCTGAAAAAACATGAGAAAATTGGAAATGTCTGATTTTTCAATTAACCTAAAATAAAGTATAAGCGTGTTTTCGATGACTAATGCAGGCTGTGATGAAGTCAACACGTCGTCAGCTTGAAAGAGAGCTTTTACAAGAAGACATTACACGACTCGAAGAGTTACCATCCTACAACCTACTTAGTCGATATTAACTGTTTGATTTGACAACATTTTAGCGGATTTTCACTATTTACTATAGAAACAAAGTGTTTACAAACCACCAACTGCATGATTTGAATAGATTTGTTTCTGTAAAAGTAAGCAGTAATTTCTGGGGTGGTAGGTTGATTTGTTTGACTAATGCAGCAGAATGATGAACGTGCAACTTATTGTGGGTGATGTTATAATTATATGCCATCAATTGTTTCATCTTGTTACTTGCTTTTGTGCTAGGTTCAAGTTTTGATCCACTTCTAGGCCTGTAGCCCTGTGCCCCTGTAGATCAAGCAGCCACCCAATGCCATGATCTTTGTAAAATATTTGGGTGGACTTCATGATCTTTATTACAACTGCTAAAACTGCATGCTAATCAATCCATTAGATAAGTAGATGTAATCTAATAGAAATAGAGGATGTTGCTCCTTTTTTACAACTGCCATCTATATCGACAGGACTCACTAGACCTTGTGAAGATTACAAGTATGAATTAGTTATCTTCTTGATCTATATGATAGAAACAACGGGTAACAAGTACTCTGTATAAGTGGGTCAAGTTAAGGTTAGGTTGACCCAACATTACTTTTTGTCCAGTTTTAGCAAATGACGTACTCCGTAATACTTTGCTTTGTTTTAATGAATGGAAATGGTAATGCCAACTAATGGATGATTGTGTATTAAAGGAGACACTTTTTTATTATCTTGGTAATACCTTATGTCTTTTGGCCATCGACCATACACCCCTATATGTACGACTACAAAGAGTATCAAGGCGTTCAACAGGCTTTTGGCCTCGTGTTACCAGTGGTTACAAGTTCAGGCCTTTCAACACAGTTTTTTTTTTATCCTTACCATAAAAATGATCTGATTTGATGTACTCACCAATATATAAGCAAAGTATTATTAGCTGGAAATAGCATGATTATATAATACTTGAGGTTTATCAAAAAACCTAACATTGATACTCTTTCAAACATAACCCAATTTAGTTTGACACTTAAAAAAAGCCTTGTGAAACATCAACACTACCCTTTATAGTCTTCATTTTCTCGCGATATTATTTTGACACTAGAAGAAGCCTTCATTTTCTCACGATAGCTGACTTTGTCACACCAACTAAAAACCCATTTTCTCCAATACTTTTCCATGTTTCAGTAGAAAACGGGCCATAACTAGTTTTTTTTTTCTCCATTGAACTCAACAAACTTGACCGTTTTCAAATGAGAGTCAAAACCTCATCCAACTCCCATAAATCCGGGTAATTAGATCATCAAAGAAATCCATGTTGTTTATCTTGAGGTGCAAAAATGCAAAATATTTTCATATGCTTACTCAAGTTGTCGAAGTTAAGATAACCTACAGGTTGCACGTTCAAAGTTTTTTCACCCAAAAAGATGATTTGTTTCTAGGTTGTCCGCGATCGAGAACAGACAAGTTCAACCCTATTATATGAATATAAGTCAATGCAGCTACTTAATTGATATAACAAGCCGAAATTTTTTGACTTCTATAGCTGCAAAATCATACTCACTTTATAATAGATTACGTATTAGATTGAGATATATATTGTATGTAATTATGTCTAATATTTATCTCAATCTAATACGTATCTTAATCTAATACGTAATCTATTACTTTACAGTAAAATCAGCTGAAAAATTAAAGTGTCCAATGGTTTCAAGTACCCAAACCATACTCAACTGTATCAAACCTCCCAAATCCTAATTGCTTTACTCAATATATTAGATCATTATTTTAGTACTAATTGATGTAATCATATTTATTAACATACTAAATATTTTTATTTTGTTTTAAAAATGGCCATAAAGTGTAGGCAGACTTCTCAACCCAACCCATTTTATCCCATACAAAACCTTTCTTGTTTTTATCCAAACCCAGTACCTACCTGCCCATTTTCTAACTATAACTTAAAGGAACTTTTCTTATACTTTATATAAGAGTGTGGTGTATGCGCAAGTCTCTTTCTTCCACACACACTCGTATATCCTATTATATCTGTACGCTGAAAAACAGAAATACATAGTACCCCAAGTAATGTGTGATAATGAATTGTTATGTTTCAAGATTACAAGTAACAAGTGATTACTGATTAAGATGATGAACACTACCTTTTGAATGATCAGATGGACACACTCCAGATACGGAGAGATTTTGAGGATCCGGATTACAGCATTCATAGTGAAGGCATCAATTGTTGTGGATATCTCCAACGTTTTTAGATTGGGTAAAGATGCAGGAAGATCAAGTTTCTGATCATGCGAAGCAGCAATCGCCTATGAAAGTGACAGAAAGCAAACTTATGGTTAAAGTTTAGCCTGGATATACAATAAATATCCAAGTATTTGTTCAGATGACGTAGATATGAGCAGAAGCATAACATAAAACAGAAAAAACCTCAAAGGGTAATACATTAAACAAATACTACAAAGTTCACCTTTTTACCAAATTTTCATGTTAAAAATGACACACTTCATATATTGATGCTATGGATTTTGGTCCTGCAGATAGACATGTTTTATCGTTACCCAATATATAATACATTTGTGATGTTTCTTTTAAAAGGGAATTTACTAATTTACCCCTAACATTGTTATTAATATTTAAAAATTCTACTTGAAATTACTAACGTAACCCTACATATGTATTAAATTATCATTTATACTATTATCATTGAAACAACTAATAAACATATGACATAAATATTTAATCGTAATAAGTTACGGAACGTATCAATTATGGACGTAAATTTCGAAACGAGATGAACATATTAACAAACGGCCATAGGCGGTTTTGTCCGCCGTTTGTAGTCAAATACTCAAATTCCATCTCTAAAGTTTCCAAAATTAATTTTTTCCAATTTTAGATGTTTTTTAAGTGTTGTAAAAATTAAAAACAAACTCAAAGTGCGCCAATAAGACCACCAAAAGCCTTGGTGTTTATTTACATTTTTAATTTCGTATTTATAATGTCAATTCCTATATCCAAGAGTTTCAATTTTTTGATCAAATTTTACGATTTCAATTTTACATACATAATACTTCACATATCGCAACTTGCACCTGAACATATGAACATGCAATATGACAGTCGTAACTCGCAACCCGAGCATTGAGTTTGCAACGACATTTCTTATATATATATTTTTGGAGGTATTTTGTGTTATTTTTTTTATTAAAAAAATAGGTAAAGAGGTGATTTCTTACTTTTAAAAAATGTCATCTCATAGGGTATTGTCATGTACACTTTAATTAATTATGATTTACATACTGTATAACGAATGAACATGAAACTTAGTTTTTTTTATCCCCTGCATCACGTGGTCATTTTGCTAGTTTGATTATATATATATGACAAAGCATTAAAAATTATGAAAAAGAGAACAAGTATGTACTAGACAGGCCCGAATATGAGGGAGTGCAGGGTGCTCGACCTCAAAGGGCAAATTTTAAAAACTTAATGGTAAAAATAAACTGAGTTTTACATGATTTTATGCAATTGAAGATGATTTATGATGGAGAAAATTCTTTTAGTAGACTCACAACCTAATTATTGAACTCAAAGTTGAAACTTTTAGCTTAAATATGAACTGTAATGGAGTGAGTTACGAGTTACAGTAATGTCCTGATACCCATTTTTTGAGCGAGCGTTTCGCATAACAGCAGCGTCAAACCACAGACTTACAGTTGACATACTGTAGTAAGGTCCACAACATAGACGAAATTTCTCTAAATCCAGACTACTGCTGAATAAAACATGAAAAACAAATGCTGTAAAGTTGTGCTCGTTAAACATGAACAACTTCTTCAGTAGTATCAAGAAGTGAAAGGATCAAGTGAAGAATAGGGTCCGGCAGGTTACTGATCCTATCGAGACCATTTTGAGTTTTCTTCGTGAGTAAACTGATTGGATTTCTTCATAACTTTCAAAACCAACGGTAGAGCTTCAACGTAAAAGTGAAATGACGTTGAGTTTCCCGCAGAAGTTTGATCTCCATGTCACATTTTAAATGTTTTCGTTCTATATTTATTCTTCAAATCGAGAACATAAATACGAAGTAGTACGTATTAACAAGTTGAAAACATGAAACAATAATATTAAATATTTTTTATTTATTCTCTTGTATTCACTAATTCATTCACACGAACATATTTTTACGTTCCAACTAAAAGCTGCCGTTTGACATCCTTGATGATTTTCCAAAGTTCAAGTGCCACTGAAGTAAATTTCACAGACCTTGTGCTTACGATGGCATATCAAGAACGTTCGAGACACAAAACGTTAACAGAATGCTCAGCTTCGGGAAGATTAACGAGCATGAATCAGTTATATTGATAAATGATATAACACTCGATTCATTTTATGCAATGGAAATGGCAATAGATATATTACGGAGTGCAAATGAGTATCAACAGATTAATAGCAGTTTATCAAAGTACTAATTGAAAATGAAGGAAACGTGAAGTTGAGTATTGTTAAGATTATATTTAATATTATTTAGAGAATTGATAAAATAGTTTCCTAATTAGATTAGTTGGCTTGCTAAGTAAGTTTGTAAAATCCTATATAAGGGATCCTATGTGATGCATTATTCAATAATGAAAATTAACGTTTAAACATAATTGGTGGGATATCTATATTGGTGGGATCATAGTCATAATCCTTCAAAGAAGAACACTAAGAAAACCTTCACTACGCTTCTTGCCGAGTCAAACAATGATAAAGTTTTAAATATATTTGTACATGTTAATAATAATGAATGGATAATTGATTCAAGCGCTACCGACCATATGACATTTGACTCCAAAAATATCACTTCCCTTATGCCTACATCCAAAAAAGTTGTGTCCACGGCTAATGGAAACTCTGTTCCTGTAATCGATAAGGGTAATTCAATTCTAACAGATAGTTGAAATTTGAATTCAGTTTTTGGTTGTTCCATCCTTAGACTATAATCTTTTGTCGGTATCTCAAATTACAACTACTTTGTATCGCGTTGTTATTTTTTGGCCTGAACATTGCGTATTTAAAGACATCCGAACAAGACAGACGATTGGTTATGGTGTTAGGCGAGGAAGACTATATTACTTGGACTTAAAGTCAAAGTACTCGTATAAATTACAAAAAGCATTGGTTGCAGACGACCCTCAAGGAAATAGAAAGGAATCCGAAATTTGGTTGTATCATCGTAGATTGGGTCATACTTCGTTTGGTTACCTAAAAAAATTATTTCCTACTTTATTTAAAAATTGTGATGTTTCTAGTCTCCATTGTGAAGTTTGTGAACTTGCCAAAAGCCATCGTGCATCTTATCCATTAACTTTGAATAAAAGTGCACTTCCGTTTATGACTATACATGCTGATGTTTGGGGTCCATCAAAGATTTCAACTATAAGTGGATGTCGTTGGTTTGTTACATTCATTGATGATTATAGTAGAATGACGTGGTTATGCCTTATGAAATCAAAAAACGAGGTGAATATATTATTTCAAAGGTTCCATAAGATGATTGAAACTCAATATGGAGCAAAGATTCGCGTCCTTTACAGTGATAATGGTGGAGAGTATGTCAATACTAATTTTCGAAAATACTTGGAGGATCATGGGACTGTGCATCGGACCACCTGCTCTAACATTCCTTAACAAAATGGAGTGGCAGAGGGAAAAAATTGACACTTGTTGGAGGTTGTACGTTCATTATTGATAACAGCTAATATGCCAATGTCATATTGGGGTGAGGCAATTGCAACAGCTACCCACTTAATTAACCGTTCCCGTCAAGTTCAATTGGGTTTCAGACTCCACTTCAAGCATTAACAGGTAAAATTGTTGCCCCTACCCTGTTCCAGATTTAGCTCTCCGAGTGTTTGGGTGTTGCTTTCGTACACATCCCTAAAGATCATCGAAACAAATTAGCTCCAAGAGCCTTAAGATGTGTGTTTGTTGGCTATGCTCAAAATAAAAAAGGTTATCGCTGCTATCACCCACCGACAAAACGCCTATATGTCATTATGGATGTTATTTTTCACGACAGAATGTTTTTCACTCGGGAGTATTATCAGGAGTCTGAATTTCAAGGGGAGTATTATCATGAAATTCAGAACTTTGAATATAAATATGAGCACTTGGAAGAAGATAGATCCGATGAAGTGGTTTCAAGAAATAATGAAGAAGAATCGAATGAATCTCGGTACGATTGTGATGAGCCATTAGAAGGAGATAAACACACCTGTCAAGAACAAGTCTCTGAAGAGATAAATGAAGAAGTTGCTCCAGAATCTCAAGATATAGATGTTGATGCTAACACACCATTTCAGTCAGTTTCTAAGAATGATGATCTACCTTAAGAACCTACCATATGTCAAAAACAACTACCACAACGTCATAATCGAGGTATACCTAAATCCACATATGAACCTACATTATCTTCTAAAGTTAGGTATCCCATGAGTAACTATGTATCTGATCATCACATGTTTGACTAAAATAAGTCATTCATAAATTAGTTGTCTTCTATAGTTCTTCCTAACAGTGTGCGGGAAGCCTTGGCTGATCTAAAATGGAAGAGAGCCATGAATGAAGAAATGTAGTCATTACAAAAAGAATGAAACATGAGATCTTGTTAACCTACCACCAGAAAAGAAAACAGTTGGGTGTCGATGGATTTACACTATAAAGTATAAAGCAGATAGGAGTAATCAATTAATAATCATTTATAGACAAATAAATGTAATGAATTAATCATGCGAAAAACGTTTTCTATGATCACACAATAACTCACCAAATAGCTAGAACAATGAATTAAAACTCAAAAACGCAAGGTTCTCGATTAAACATAAATTGATTCAACATAAACTCAAAAGATAAATACCCCTAATCATTAGCTATATCATCCTAGCGAGTGCAGAAGCATTTAGCTACTCATGATTACGTATAAAAACACAAAATCAATAATAAAACTTGAAGTAAATATTGTTTCAAAGGAAAATAATGTTAACCGCATGTTTGCAATGATGTTATGATCCATGAACGAAATCGAATGATTAGAATGGTTGAAAGATCTTCAAAGGTGATGAAAAACTCTCCCCCGAACTCCTTAATTCGTAGCCCGGCTTTTTAGTATGTAAGATTTGGTTTTGAAACTTCAAAATTCATTTTTATATCAATTTCCAGCTCTGGCCGCCCACAGTACGCGAACCTGGTACTCGTACGCGATCGTGTACTTTGTTCTTCAAAGTTTCTGATCAAATTTCTTCACAACGTACGCGAACTGGTAAGGATTATGCGATTGCGTACGAGCTGATTTATAAACCCCATCTTTTGCAAATTTGTAGCCCTATGAGTTCCGGTTGTTTGGGCTTTTAAATCAACTTAATCTGAGTCCATATAAAGGAGTTATGATAAAAACCGCGGAGCATTGCCGAATCTTCAACAAATCTTCTTTCTTCATCATTTTTCTCCATTTTCTTATTGTATCCATTCCTAACAATATTAAACACATCCAAAACATATTAAGTACCAAAAGTTCATGGAATTTACTATAAAATAAGTACAAATGACACGATATCGCGTAAAATAAATATGTATAAAATAAGCGATATCATATTTCACCACGAAAACATATCGAGCGGCCTATAGTGAGACTATAGAACCGATGGCGCATCCTTCAGAATGGGTCGATCCAGGTAATCTGCATATTTGCTTACCGCTGATACTTGTGAAGAGGCAATCTGGTCGCCAACTTGACCGTGCTCGTATTCTTTCTAAAGGAGAGGAGAAACCAAAATACAAAAAACAATATAGTCGTTGCGAGGAACACAGTCATAGCCGAGCCATGTGTACGGCTCCTTACGATAGAACAGATGAGCTAACCCGATCAAGAACCAAATCAAGATCCACCTCAAGGTCAAGGTCAAAATCAAGATCCAAATCAAGATCTAAAACAGTAAGTTGCTACATATTTTCATAGATAAACTAAATTATTAAATTGTATTATTAATATCATTTTGAATATTTGACTTGCAGAAAACATCCACTAAATCAATGGTAAACGATTTCGGGACAGAAGCCGAAGCATCTTAGCCGACTTAGTATTTTTCAAGTGTACATTTGAGTCACCCTTGAAATTATTGTAATGGAAAAACCTATGTTATGTACTAATTAACTATTATCGGTGTTGTATTATTGTGGTTTATTTCATGGGATCCCTTATTTCATTCAATAATTTTCCTTGATGTTTATTTTGTTGTATTTGACGAACAATAAACATTTCATTATATACGGATTTTAAACCTAACATTACATAAATGATAAACACACTAAGTTAAATACATTACTTGTCAATTATCCAATTGATTGAAAGACAAATACAAATTACAATAACTAGCTATTAACTAATCGAAGAACCGTCTAGCACTTGAAGAGCTAGTAAAAATGTTTGAAATGGCAAGCGGCATCATAGTTTCATAATTCAAAAATGTGTCAGATCATTGCGTGTAACATAGACCTCAATTTCTCTATGTATTTTCGCATAGTTAGTAATCTGCTTAAGTTGTTCCACATCATCCGTTATCATTTGTAAATCAATATCCAGGTTTTTATGATGCTCTTTAAAGTAGCAATATCACTTCTCTGGAGCCCAATAACCTAGCTCTTCCAAAACGGAATCCAAAATTTTAGTTGAAAATTCATCAACCTCCACGCAGTCAATAAACGTCAACAAACCTTATGTGTACATTCTTTTGGCGCCCTGAAAATGTCCAGCGTGACGAAACGCAATGCTAAACAAAAAGGAACTTCTGCGTATATTTTATCAGTTATTGGCTCTTCATTTGGAGATCGAAAATACAAAAATGATCGGTGTGAACCATTTCGGGAGGTATTGTGAAGAAGCTGATGAGGATATTAACTTATGGTAATAGTATATATAGAAATGTCAAAAATCCCAAAAATCTCCAAAAATCTTATCCAAACGGATAAAGTTTAAAGACGTTTTAGCCAAAAAGTGAGCCGACCAGCAAATCAGGCCACGACACCGCGTATTCAAACACGTATCCGGACACGTACCCGGGTCTCAAGTCACAAGAAGCCGGACACAATCACGTTCTCGGTCATGGCTAGTTCCGAATCGTTCACGGTTTACACGTTCTCGGTCACGGGCTTGTTTGGCCGGCGTCGTTGCAGGTGGTGGATCGCAAGTTGCAAGTTTGCGACTTGTGACCGGTTAGGACAATTTGTCAACTTTTTTTTCCGAAGGACAAATCGTTATATTCGTCTAGAATTTGTGACAAATCGATCAATTTCTCATATTACAATACGCCTGTAAAACGATCACAACCCTGAAGCTATAGACTAGCGTATCACTTCATTAATGCTTTTTTTATTCCATTGCATGTTAATTAGTATAATTCAGAGAGGCAGAATTCTAATCCAGTTTGATTTTCAAACATTAATTTACGACATGCAAGTTAAAAGTTAGAACTCAAAAGTCAAAACACACTTCAGTTTCAAGGAAATACTTCAACCCAACTCCAAAACGCGCAAATTCCCCTCAATAAACAAAATAAAATGAAAAAACCCAACAAAAATAAAATAAAAAGTCTCCTCTGAAACCTTCCATCTCTCAAAATCAATCAAAATTCCCCAATCAAAAAAATGGTCCACCCACCGCCATCTCCGTCGTCATCCACCGCACAATACACCCAACAATTCCTCAGTTCCGTCCTCTCACAACGAGGCCCACAATCCCTACCGTACTCCGAAGACGTCAAATGGTTAATCCGTAACCACCTCGTTGCTCTCTCCGAAACCTACCCTTCTCTTCACCCTAAAACCGCTACTTTCACTCATAACGATGGCCGTTCCGTTAACCTCCTTCAATCCGACGGCACTGTTCCGATGGTCTTTCAAACCGTTACTTACAACATCCCTGTTGTCATCTGGCTTATGGAAACTTACCCTCGCAACCCGCCGTTCGTCTACGTGAACCCCACGCGCGATATGATCATCAAACGTCAACACGCTTTTGTTAGTCCTTCAGGTTTAGTTAGCATCCCTTATTTACAAAATTGGGTTTATCCTAGCTCTAATTTAGTCGATTTAGCTCGTAATCTGTCGCATTATTTCGGTATCGATCCACCGTTGTATTCGCAACGTAGACCAAACCCTAACCCTAATTCAAATCCTAATCCGAATCCTAGTTTTAATGCGGGGTCGGGATCAGGATCAATACGGCCGGCGATACCGCCGCGATCTTATCCGCCATCACCGTACGGCAGCGGTGCGATGAGCGCGATGAGTGCGAGTACGGCGACTGAAGATCCGAGCGAGGTTTATCGGCGGAATGCGATTAGTAAATTGGTTGAGAATGTGCATGTGGATGTTGAGGAGTTGAGGAAAAAGAGAGAGGCTGAAATGGAAGGGATGTTTAGTGCGCAAGCGGTGTTACGGCAACGAGAAGAAGAGTTATCGAACGGGTTACGAGAAATGCAGTCTGAAAAGGAGGGTTTAGAGCAGCAGTTACAGATGGTTTTGACTAATACTGATGTGCTAGAAGGTTGGGTTAGAGAGAATGAGGGGAAATTAGGAGGGAATGTTGTGAATAATGTTGATGATGCGTTTGAACCATGTGATGCGTTATCGAAACAGATGTTGGAGTGTACAGCGGCTGATCTTGCTATTGAGGATGTGATTTATGCGTTGGATAAAACGGTTCAAGATGGGGGGATACCCGTTGATCTTTATTTGAGAAATGTGAGGTTATTGTCACGTGAACAGTTTTTTCAGCGTGCAACGTCTGCGAAAGTTCGGGCTGCTCAGATGCAAGCTCATGTTACAAGCATGGCGTCTAGAGCACCTCCGTATGCTGTTTGATTGGTGACCCAGTTGGTTTTCGTGTCGTGTGGTATGTGGAACTTGACCTTTATTAGCAAGTTGATGGATCTTGTTCTTTTTGTTTATGCATCATGTATTATCTGTTACTCGTAAAGGTCTGTGAATTTATTTGAATTGTATTACGTACTTTCAAAGACTTCTTATAGAACAAAGATTAATATTATCTTTATTAGTTCGGAAAGTGATTATGTGGTTTTAGTAATAGGAGTGAGAAAAATAGCTGTAATTACACGCATTGCAGGATATAGTATTTGGATGTGTGTCTATTGTGTGAAATTCTGATAATGAATTTATATTTAAATCTACCATTTGATGGTTAGTTTTGTTGCAGCTTGTATCAAAGTGATTATTTGACCCCAAAATCAAGTTTTAATAAGCACAAAACTAGTTTAACTAAACACTAGAGACTGATTATTGGCCGTTAAAGTTTCAATCATTGGATAATCAATTTCAGAACATATATCTAAAGACTCTTATTTGTCAAAGTTACTAGGTAATGTTGCTGCAATATTACTACATGCAATTGTAATTTTGTTACATCTCAGTTTTGGCTGTTGATCATTGAACTATTATAGCAATATGGTTTTTTGAGTAGCTGATAGCTTATATTTTCTGTACCGGTTCAATGGTGCTGAAATAATTTTTTCATAAAGTTTTTTTGGTTATGGTGTTAAAGCAATACATGTTTCGTTCAAGTTCTTGATCGTCATGATTATTGCCTCTGTAGGATGAAATTGGTAAGTATTTTGAGTTAGAACTTTTGTTGTCATGTGGACATTATGAATACTGCTAATATCTACAAACCATTGGTCCAAATTCCAAACTTGCTGCAGTAAGCTGGAAACCATGACCAAGGGGTAAGAGTTACATATATGAATCTAAACAATAGTCACAATATGGTAGAAAGTGATCAGGATGGCGTGATTAGGGCGATCCATAATATATGATTATATGCTATGTGTGCTTTATATGTTTGCTGTATTCTGATATCGGTTAGGCTTATGGCAGTAAGTTGATATACTTATTTTATTACTTATTAGGGGTATCGTAAACTATGCTTCAATTTTTTCCTCCAGGTCTAGTAGGGCTGTCATCTATACTGTGATTGTAGTTTGCCATTTTCTGATTCACTTTTTCACTTATTTCGGAAAATGGCATCTAATGCACCTTGTGCCGAACTATGAATTTTTAAAGTGATGCCATGGCTGAACCACACACCGTGACTGATCTGTGTGATACAGTGTGGGTGATCATCAACGTTAACCAAACCTTTGTGTAAGAACATACTTTTGAATTTACTTCATTAAATTTATAAAATATTGTAAATTTGTTTTCACCCAAGGCTTGATCATATGACTTCTCTGAAAGTCAGTGTTTAGGACCCCTGGCCCAGTCACCATCAGCAACAGAAATTTGATAGTCACTTTATAATCTGTTTGTCAACTCTTGTCTGACTGGCATATGGTATCCTAAACTGTTGTTCAATTTCTTAAAATATTAGGGATATCCTAAACTGTTGTTCAATTTGATTCCAGTTTGCTTTTTTCTAATTCATTTCTTTACCTTTTCAGAAATGGCATTTAACTCACCTTGTCCCTATGTTCAATATTTGATTTGAAACCGTTTAATCCGAATACCGAACCGGATTTGAATTCGGTTTTCGGTTTTGTATCTTTCGAATTCGGTTTTCGGTTTTTGGTTTTGTATTTTTCGAATTCGGTTTCAGTTTTGAATTTTTCGAATTCGGTTAAACCAAAAACCGAATTCGATTTAATAAATATATTATTTTTTATATATTAACATATATATGTGATTTTTCGAATTCGATTGAAAACTTGAAGAGTTTAACATTTCAAAAACTTCAATTTTTTGTGAAAAATAAATGTTTTGTTTGGACATTGAAATTCACGTAGATTGACAGTTTTATGCTTTCTAAACTCGAATTTGGCTAACAAATAATAATTATTAGTAGTTAGATTTATATAATTTGTATCGTATAATCGTGCATATTTCGTAGTTTTGTATGTTGAAGGGTGTTTTTGAAAAAATGATAATTTTGTTGGTTTTTCGGTTTTAACCGAAACCGAACCGAATTTGAATTCGGTTTTCGGTTCAGTTTAGAATATGTGTTCGGTGTTCGGTTTTGCTCCCAAAAACTTCAAAACTGAATAAACCAAACCGATTAAACCGAGGAAACCGAAAACCGAACCAATGAACACCCCTGGACCCGAACTATGTTGCACAATTTTCAAAATGATGCCATGACTGAACTGCACATTGCGGCTGCCATGTGTGATATATGTCTAACGGGAGAGAAAATCCTCTAATCTGAGCACTCATTCTGTATTAAGGTCTGAGTGATCATCAATGTTATCGAAACGTTTTAGTGGGAACACACTTTTGACTTCAGTTAACAAAGTTTTATAAGAATCTAGTAGTCATACCAGGCATTATTCTATGCATATCTGAAAATCATTGTTTAGGACCTCTGGCCCAGTCACCATCAGGAACAGAATTTTTCTATTCACTTTTAAATCTGTTTGTTAGCCCTTGAGTCTTGACTGTTTGGCATGCTCATTCTGTTTTTTCTTTAGTGCTAGTGTAATAAGAAAAGCCTTGTTAAATCATGAATATAGCTTGTGATGCTATATGAAGTTTGGTAGAAACCAGCATCACCTCTTCCTCTATCCACCAATGTACTTCTCGTACTCAATAATCTAAACTGTTCTGCAGGATAATCAGTTTCCCTTGGTACTTATTTTCCCCCCCTGAATGTGAACTTCCACTTCCAGCATAGTCCTTGAAGATTGATCCAGCTTGGGCCCTTGGAGAGCGCAAGAATTTTATAATCTTACTTTGGTTCATTGGGTGGGAGTCTATTAGATTCAAATACGTGGTGTGTGTGGTTCATCAGCTTGTTTGGTGGCGGTTACGTGAATAAGTGATGGTAATTATGGTTGCAGCCAGCTGATGGCTTAGAATCAGCCTATTTTCATTTAGAAACGTACTGGTACATTTTGTTAATCTCTTATTATTCTTCTCGTAGTACCTCTGGTATACTGTCCCATGTTGAAGACTTCGTATATATGATACCTTTGTTTTATCATACTTCTGGTTGTGTTCGTGGAACAAGTATAAAACTACGGGGTTATTATACTATGCGTACGTCCCTGTTTGTGAACTCGTAACTTTCTGTTAGTATAGTATCTGCAAATACAAGTTGAAATACTAATCTTCCTGTTCAAGTGTGAAATTTTAAAATTGTTAAGTTTTGGAAATTTTTACATGGGTTTGGCCTTAGCTGATCGTTTCTTTTGGATGGTTTTATTTTATTTTTGTATTTTTTTACCTCTGTGTATTTTCAAGGTCAAATGTGTGCTGTATTTTTGGTTTTATCCGATGTAAGATGTGATGACGTATGCAAAGTGCTAAAACCTTGTAATGCTAGTTTGTTGTGTATATTTTCTTAACATTTCTTGCTTCTTCTATATCGTTATTATATCTACCATTCAGCTTTTAATTTCCTGGGTACTAACAATCTATTAAAAACATCAATATTATTCTTGTAAATTACAGCTTAAAACCAGGTATATAATGTACAAGGAGATTTACAGATGATTTTGATACGAGTTCACGAGATATCACTAATCTACCTAACTGTACATGTAAAACCCATAAAGGGACTGCTTGAGAATTCATTGTAAGAAACCTCACACAGATGGATCTTCATGTATTGTCGTTTCTTGTTGAGTAAAATGCATAAACATGAAAATGAGTTGCGTATCAAATGGTCAATTGGGTTGGTAGGTTATGAAGGTTTTGCACCATGGGGATAGGAAGCTCGTCGCTGTTTCGTCTTTGGTGCATTTGTCTTTGTACTGCTTTTATTGCAGCTACTCGAGCAGCATTGGCTGATCGATTGGCGGAGATCACTACATTGTTCACTCGTTCCTCCATTTTCCCAGCTGCATCATACGCTTTCTCTGCTGCTCGTCGTGCTTCCTGATGTTGCAACAAAAATGAAAGTCAGTTTCAAATTCAAGATACTAGCAATAAGATGGCAAACTGGAAAGGTTGGGTGGGTTGGGCTGCGGATCCATATGGATTCGATTTGAACAGTTGTTA
Source organism: Gnaphalium uliginosum (assembly GCA_963930675.1). Taxonomy (NCBI): domain Eukaryota; kingdom Viridiplantae; phylum Streptophyta; class Magnoliopsida; order Asterales; family Asteraceae; genus Gnaphalium; species Gnaphalium uliginosum. The sequence goes on along the minus strand of OZ005680.1, from coordinate 33,340,185 downwards.
CCGGTTCTTTTCTTATCCGTATTAATAGATAATAGATTGTTAGTACCCAGGAAACCATATTATTCCAATATTCTTTATATTTCTTTAAATAAAACTATTTAGATACCTGCAAGCATTAGAACACTTCGGACCTCTTTAGACTCTTTTGACCCATTTTCCCCTTTGGCTATTTCCATATTATTTGCTTTGTTAGGGGTAAACCATAAACCGAACCTAATGAATAATAACAAGTATAATGCGTTGTAATTTACACCTCTAGTGAAATGATTAAGAAAGTTTTACACATTACAAGTACACTGTAACCGACTTCTAACGCGTTTATAAGCTGTTTATTTACTTTTACACATTTGATGCGTTAAGAGATAAAAATATGACCCGAATCAAACCTTTTATAAGTAAATGGGTCGAACCTACCAATTTGCGGAAGCATAATTACAAATACAAGATACAACGAAGTATACATATCGAGAAAAGCATTACCTGAACAGCATTAAGTACTTTACAACGATAATCAGGAAGTGGCGGTGATATTTCAAGAACGCCATTCTGCCAGTGCCCAGATCGCGTTTCCCCATTTCTAAAAGTGTACACTCCGAATCCTTGCCGTTTTCCTTCGTGCCAAGATCCTTCATATCTATGCCCGTTTGCAAAACTATACACCCCAAAACCATGCATTTTATCTGCAAAATATTCTCCAGCATATGTATCCCGATTTCTACAAAAGGAAACAACATTTGATATACAAATGTATGATAAATGACATGTAGCCACAAATGCTTTGATCATGTACATATGACTCGACAATTCAACACATTGGGTAATGTGTCAAAGTGGGCAAAAATTTGCAGGTGAAACGGGTTGTGGCGGGTTGGTTGATCTTATGATCTAGAATACCCAAGCTACAACAAAGTTCATATTCTGAATAATTACTGGGTCATCTGAATTATAGATAAACGTTTTGACCCATTTTGGCTTGTCAAGATAAAAGATAACCGAAATCGACTTATTTATAAGCAGACAGTTAAAAGATCATGATTTTACATCACAAGATATCAATCACCCAAAGATAACAAATCAAAAATTGCACATCAAGATCTCAAAATCATGATCAAACAAATAATCTAAACACCAAAAACTTAAGAAATACCTTACCTAAAATGGTAGTAACCAAGACCATGTTTAACACCCCATTTGAATTCACCAGCATACCGACTACCATCTTCACAACTATGAACACCGCATCCATGACTACGACCATTAGACCATTCTCCGGCATAAACATCACCTGTATAAAACCTATAAACACCCAAACCATGCCTTAATCCTTGCCTATATTGCCCTCTATATCGACTTCCTTTCACCCATGTTTCAACCCCATAACCATCATACATTCCATCAATCCAATCACCTTCATATCTACCACTCATGTAATAATAATAAACACCGCAACCCGAACACTTACCTTTATGAAACTCACCTTCATACACATCACCGTTACTATATGCTTGTACCCAACACCCCGAATTCACCCTCTTTGGTTTCCCTTTTGGTTTTGACCCAATTGACCAAAACACGGGCAATGGAGGTCTGGAATAATGAGTGGACGAATGTAACTTAATTGGGAAAGATCGTGCAAGTAACATACGAATTGAAGGGAGTTGAGGAAGGCCAAGATTTAGGGAAAATAGTAACGCTGACGAAAATGCTAAAGCGGATAAGAAATCAAGTACAAATGAATGACTTGGGTGAGATACTAAAAAGTAGAAAAATGGGAGGGATAATAAAAGGATCACTCGGAGGTGAGTTTGAAGGCATCTAAGGTAATGTAGATGATTGAGGAAGTGAACTACAACAGCTTTTGTACCAGAAAACCTTTTTGGGTATTGTTTTTCGGTTGAATTATTGGAAGAAAAGTTGGTTATGGATTTAGAAAGCGGATTAAGATCATTGTCGATTATGATTTCGTGTTGATCATGATCATGGTTTGCATTTGTCACCTTTGAAGTAAAATTATTATTGTTATGATCGTTGGGTGATGGTAATACTAATAACAATGGAGAAGAAGAGATTGTTGTGTTGAAATCGGAAGAGACAACGGAGCTATCTTGTCCGATATGAAGTTGTTTGGGTTCTTTTTTATGCATTACATATGTGAATTAAGAGACAAATGCATCAAGCGATTGTTGAATGTGTTTTTGTTCATGAGATTGTTGTTTATTTGTCGAGATTTTTTATTTCTTCCAATATTTGTGGGAAGATTTTGATACTCAAACGAGATTTTTTGATGAAATTGTGATCAGATTTTTGTCTACAAAGCTGGAGATTCATAAAAGAGAAGGAAATGGAAATTGGAGCGGATTCTGCGTTGGATTTAATGGTGTTGGCGCCAATATCAGTTTTGAAGAAAATGAACAACCTTCCATTTATCTTTTTTCTTTTATAATTATTTTTTTATTTATTATTTATAATTTATTATTAACTATTATATTATTATATTATATTTGTTTAATAAAATAAAAATGGTAGTTTTTAGTTTTTGTTGTACCATGGAGTAACTTTTTTTCTTTAAACAAGGCTATAATATGACGTTACAACTACTTTCTCCGTCTCAAAAATAGAGTGCATGTTAACGTCACAAATTAATTATCCACTTTTTAAAATAGATAGAAAAGTTTTATCGTAATTACAATATTACCCTTAATTGAAATTATTATTACAAACTTTAAAGAAAACAGTAATTAATTGGTTAAGGGTAAAACTGTCATTCTGTAAAAAGTAAGAAAGAGAAATCAGTAATGATTTATTTTATTAATTTGTGTGTTTTTTTATTAGATGATAATTATTTTGAGACGGAGAAGGTATCTTTTATATATATTTATATATATGGGATAACATATATGCAGTTTACTACACAAATATTTGGTGTCGATGAAGACATTTTCCTTAATTAAAGTTACAGTGTCGGTCCTCAAAGTTTATTAATATTTAAAAGATTTATCCTTCACTTTACCTTAATTGCACGGATCTTGTGTGCAGTTTTGCAACACGGATTATTGTCCCATTTATATATCTTCTTCCATAGCATTGTGATCTGTATTACCATTAAGCTACCTCTTCATATTGAACAGTAACTACTAAGTTACATGAATATATTCATTTCAAACTGAACTACAACAAATTGGATTTATTACTATAATTACTAATTACTACTACCAATTACCAATGCTAATACAAAACTGCTCATCTTATATTAAGTGTTGGTGATTACTTAAGCCAGTTTTTTGCTTTACAAAATTCAGTAATTGTTGATTGTTTAATCACAAATACAAATGAGAATGACCAAAGTTGAAGATGTTTCTATGAACAATGAGAGCCACACTTTCTTTTCATATCTCACCAAAATCATCATCATCATCATCATCATCATCATCATCATCCCCAATAGTTTCTTATTTCTTCAAGCCACAATAAGAGTTCCAGTTTGTATGGTAGATTTCTTGATTTCAGAGGATGATTTCTTGGAGACCTTTTTGCATCTTCTTTCTATGGCCTCATCAATTCCCATTTGTTCTTGTCTGCATTCTTGGCTACAAAATGGTGTGTTCCCTCTGTATACCACATTTAAATAAGTAAATCACATGGTACACAAATATATGCACATACAATAACCCCATTGGCATTAAACTATTCTTTGGCCTTTTCAAGATCCCATTAAAAAAGCTTGCATTTTTATGTGGTGCAAAATTGATATTCCATTAGCATATATTCATAATGGAGCTCATTGTATAAACATTCATGCAAACAGTACAACTACAACCCATTGATTATCAAGGTACAACTATTTATGCATCTAGTTATGCTTCTAGATCTTGAAGAATTAAAAAATCATTCAAAAGATGACATGTATGCTATGTGAGTTGGAAATCAAAATCAACATAGTCATGGTACAACTAGTCATGCACAAGGTACAATTATCTGATGCAAAACTTTGATAAAAACATGAGCATGGAACTAATCATACCTGTACATATAGATGTCACTGTTTTGACCCAATGGCTTGGAACAAAGATTACAAGCTTCAAGAAAATAGGGTTCTTCACATCCGGCGTAAGATAGTGACACAGACCTCATTGCTACAAGAAAATGTTGAGAAGGAGATGGTGGTTGCTAATATGCGCTATGACGCTATCAGTGACTACGAGTTTATAAAAGATGAATGAAGGTGCAAATGCAAGTATTTGTAGGAAGACTTGTGGGTGAGAAAGGGGAACATTTATTTATTGAGAGAAGAGGTAAATAATTGAGTGAGGTGTAGGGTATGGAATATTGGTGGTCCCTCTCGCATATCCTTGGCACGTGTGATAGCTACGATGGCCCACCCGTAATTTAGATCGCAGCTCAGATAATCGGTTTAGAAATGTCACAACAATAAGACCGATCAGCTACAGCGCTAGCGGGACATTGTGGACATTTTGAACGTCACCTCAGCACCACCACACAACATCATTTTCATCACCCGTATGGTAACACAAGAATGCTCAATTTTGCCCTTTATACCCCACGTAAAGTCCCAATAGATCTTTTTTTTTTTTTTTTTCTTAAAACAAAAAATAAAAATTTATATAATTGAATTGAAACACATAATATAAAATAAAAAAGTAATTCATTACTAATTAAAAAAAATGTTACATTGTGGGAAAAAACGTTACAATCCTAGAAATAAAAATACAATAATTAAAGTTGCGATTTAATCCTAAAAGTCTTAAAAAATATTGTTTTGAACCAAATTTTTAAATTTATTTATTTATTAAACGGCTTTATAGCCGTTGGGTTTAAAAAAAAGTTTTTTTTTTTGAACTAAAAACGGCGAAGAAGAGAAAAAAGAAAATGAAAAAGACTAGTGGGACCCGCAAAACGCCCTTCTTCTTGCGCGTTTTCCGCCACACAACGCTCTGCTATGACACCGCCCATTGCGAGCGTTGTGGCGTTCTGTGATCTGAACGCCGCTCAAAACGGACACCTTGCCCGTGGTCTAACACAATTAGCGTCACATTACATTTCCTCTAATTTTTCATTTCAACCTTATTTTTCCCCTAATACCCTTTTAACCCCTTTTACTTTTTTCTTTTGGATTCTTTCTTTTAATACAATAAACTAGATTATAACTAGCAAATTCCCCCTCTATATGCCTTTAATACAAAATGTTATACTATTATATTTTTTTTATTAGGGCTTAATATTTATGCTGTTGTCAGCACATTTAAAGTATACTGTTGACCAATTAAAATGTAAGAAAAGTTTTATAATTTTCATTTTTAACCCTCAATTTTTTACAAATATACACAAATTACACCTCATGTATAACTAACAGCACGAAGCAAACTGCACGGAATATTTTCCCTTTATATTAATATGTAAATCTTATAACCCATAACTATATGTCTTTTTTAAATATGATTGTGTTTTAAATACGTGTATAATATAATGTAAAAATGTAGTTAATAGTCAAACTACAACACCATATTTGATATGTCTGGGTCAGCAAACCAAAGGCTACTTTGTGCCCCACCTAGAGAACTACTCATTTATTGCACAATTCAATTAAAGCGTATGAATAATCAAAAACGTCTTCTTTTTTGGTGACTAAATTTTAATCCCGTACTTAATTGTTAACAATAATTATGAACAAATGTGTAACTTCAGCTTCAAGGTTCTCTAGACTTTAAAACGTATGAGAAAAGGTAGTAGCATGCCTAAACTACAGTAGCAACGTTGAATGTCGATGAATACTGTTTGAACTTACAAAACAAAGTAAGCAACATAACAGGAGACAAATCAAATGGAAGAAATAAGCAATCATTTTTTGAACACCTACATGACCAAAAACAGATCATACGAAAGTTAGTTTGAAATCAAAACTGTCCCAAACAACTCCTCAACAATTAATCATATTGTTCTTTTTCACGATAACAACGACGCAAAACAGAAAATACTCATGGTATTGGTATGCATTCATTGGCTTTTAACGCCCATCCTTAACGAATCTATCAAAAACAGAATCATGATCATTGTATAAATCAAATCAATACAAAATATAGTAACAATAAGTTATTTACAACATAATAAATTTGGTACAACATACTCTTTAGATGATAAAACGCACAATTGTTTTTCAAAAACATACAAATTCAAAAATTGTAAGAACCTTTTAGATAGGAAACAAAATATAGGGAAATTAATATCTTTGAACTTCACATTTTGAGTGTTTACAAAATTTCGAACTGAAATTGATCTTGAAATTCGAATTATGAGCTTTTCTAGGAACGAATCAATCCATGAAATTGGCAAGGTATAAGAATTACAGAGTAATTGATCTTTCCGTTGTTAAATATTCTAGATCATGATTTGAGTCAATGATAAATAACTTATTGAAAAACCCTAAACTCTAAACCTTAAACGCTTTACAAAATCCTAAACCCGAAATTCTACTAAACCCTAAACCCTAAACCCTAAACCCTGCTAAAACCTAAACACTAAATCCTAACCATAACCCTAAATTAAATGTACAACCAAACACTAACACATGTGTTAATAATTTATAAAACCCACCAAAAAAATGAAGAAAAAAAAACTCGTCGAAATTATACCTTGTGAAATGTCTAATCGAAGAGGAGAAAACGCTGAATTTTATGATACAATTTTCATAATTTTTCGATTCGTCGTTTGTGAGATAATTAATTTTTAAGATCTTGAGGATAAATAGATTTTTGTACACGTGGCGCATTTTCATTGGTACTCTCACTCTCTAAAAAATGTTGTACTTTAATGAACTTTTATCCATAATATTAATATGTTATTGTTAATACTATCACTATGTGTCACACCCCCAAATTTGTACAGCGAAAGCGGTTCGGGTCGGGGCGTAACTAATCAAGTAATCACAACACAAAGGTAAAAGCGAACGACTCTATATGAGACGTTTATAAAATAGTACAAAAGTAGTTACATTGAAATACTTTAAAAATATACATTAGCCTCGAGTTCACGAAATAATATCCTGAAGATTCTAGTACATAACGAAATATTTCAAAAATAATATATGAACATCTTCATATACGTATAATGCATGCGACTCGATGTAGCTAGCAATCTTGTGGGCAATCCTACTGTTGCTGAGTACCTGAGAATACAAAGCTAAAAGGGTCAATCAAAAGGTTGGTGAATCTCACAGGTTTTTATCCGTGATTTGCAATCAAGCAAATAAAGTAAACAAAATTAATGTTTCCGAAATTGCCATGAGCCCATGGTTCGAAGCCTAACCCCTTTTGTGCCTCCCGGAGGTGTCTAATCTGAAACACCTTTATGACAAATACTAGAGTGCCCGTTTTTAACTTGGTTATAGCTAGTAACCCGGACGGGGTGTCATTCCTATAATAGATCTATTCTCTAGCACTCGCGCCTTCGCAGTTAACGAACCATGTGTGTTGAGGACTTTTAATGGATTAAAAACAACTCATACAATCTTGTAAAAATAATCGAGTACTTGTGTTCATGAAAAACAGTTAAGCATTTGTATCTCACCCCAAAGTATATAAAACAGTAAAAGTGAAAGTGGGGCTGTAAGACTCACCTGGGGTTTAGCAAGCAAATATAGCAATTAGCAAGCAGATAACAAATAGCGGGTTTCTGTGTCCCGTAAGAAAACCTTCTAGCGCCCTAAACGCATAAAGTTGTGTGTAAGTGGGGTGTCAATGTCCATTTATATATTATACGTGTAAGTGGGGGCTTAATGTCCACCTATGCTAGTTCACTCAACTAGAAATGTCCAATTGTTCAATAATCGTTTGTGCTTAGAAAACATGTACGGGCCGTTGGTGACATTTTGGGAAAACATAAATTTGATTAATTATGTTAAACGACACAGAGGTTAGTGTCGCAGGTTACTGCGACACTCGAGGTGGTAGCGACATTGTCTTAGTGTCGCTGGTTTATATTGTTTGGTTTAGAGGTAGCGACACGAGGGTTGGTGTCGCTAGTTAATACTGTTTGTAGCGACACAGGAATTAGTGTCGCAGGTTACCCCTGTTTGTTTAAAAATAACGACACAGAGGTTAGTGTCGCACCCAATTTGGGCCAGGTGCGACACTAAGGTTCGGGAAAGTTATGACTCTTAAATATGACTAAGGGTTGTAAAAATTTAGTTCTTCCATTTTTAGTAAGTTCACAAGTGTCGGTTTTTATTTTTGTGCAAAATCAGCCCACTTTTTATATTTCCAGAAAATGTACATTTTTGTCGGCTCGATTTCGAAAATCATAAGTCCGAAATAAAATACAAGAAAAATCACAGAGGCTCCCCTATGTCTTGACTACTTTCATTAATTTTTCTAGAATTTTTAAGCAAGTCTAAGTATTTTTAAATATTATGTTTGTCCTCTGAGGTCCAAAATTGACCAATCTGGATACATGCAACAAGATCGGATTTCTGGACAAAATCTACACATTTTTCGAAAACGTTATCTAAACGACATTTGTACCTAACAAAATTTGTGAACTTTTGGCGGTGGTTTCATGTCATTTGGAGTTGTATATCTCGAGTTATGATTAAAACAAGAAAGGTGAATTTTCTGAGTTTTTGGACAGCCCGTATATATGTTTTTGTAAAAATCGTTTCGGGTATCAAACGAACTCCAAAAATTATGAAACCAGTTGGAAATGAAAGCTAACTCCTTGAGCTTAAGTTTTCTCTTTTGAATCATTCATTTTCATTAAGTTTTGAGTGAGAAATACTCAGGTGAAATTCGGAGTATTTTCTGGACAGAATATGCATGTTGCATTTTTGTAAGTTGATGATGATGAAAAACGTTTTTAACATGGTTTTTGGACATGAATCTTTTGAGTGAACATTTTAACATGTTATTCAAGTATTTTAGAGGTAGAATAAGTTTTCTTACAATGAGAATAGAAGAAGGAAAGGAGGAGGTGTTGTAGAGCTTGAATCCTTGCAAAAATCTTGAACTTCCTTGCAAAATGATGAAAGTTTTTGGTATGATTTCTTGATGAATTTAGGTTGTGTTTGGTGCAGATTTTAGAAAGAGATAATGCAGATTTTAGTGAGAGGTTAGAGAGTTTTGAGAGAAGGAGGTGGAGTGTGAAATGGTAAAGTGTGAATGCATGTAAAATGTATGGATGTTGTAGTGATCAAGAAAAAGATGATGATGGTGTCTTGCATGGGAGGGGGAGGGTGCACATGGGGGGGGGCCGGCCAGGTGGGGCCCACCTTGGTGGGTGTGTGATTTAATTTTTGATTTCCAGACTGTGTTGCGTGCTGTGATCGTTTACCCGTTTTTCGTGTTAAATCGTTAAATCGTCTAACGTTTCTTTGAGTTGTTTTTAACTAACGATTGGATTGGGTTATTTTTCGATTGAAGTATAATTAAAATACTTTATTTTGATTTAATAAAAATACTTATTGACCTTTGTTTGGTTGCCGAATTTGATTCGCGCGTTTTCGTTGCGTTTGTTACGTTTTATTCACAACGTCTAGTTAATTCGTGTATTATTATTTAATAACCATAATATAGGGTAAATAATTACTATTTAATTTATAAAATAGGTTTACATTATTTATGAAAAGTTATCACCAACGCCGTATAGATTGTCGGACTCAGTTAGTTCGTTTCGCGTAATTGCAAATAATTACGTATGTGTATATACATATATATACAAGTAGTTACAAGTACTTAGCCTAATATATATCTAAATACATGTAATTACACTATTGTTAGGCTCAAATAATTGTCCTAATTTGTTGAGTGTCACACTGTGTTAATACTGTGTTAATGTTGTTATTGTTATTGTTAGTACTTAATTTATTGTTAGCACTAAATAAGATGTAACATCTTATAAAAATCGTTAATGTTTAAAAGAAATAAAAATAAAAATAAAAATTATAATAAAGTAGGAGGAAGCAAATATCATATGGAGGTGAATACACAAATTTCCATGTATACTTCATGTGCATAAATATAAGCAGAAGTCATTTTTTTCTTTTCTTTTCTGTTCCACACAAATTAAAAAATTTGATTGGGTAATTTTATCAAATGAGCTACATATCTCCACTACCACACGTGTGTAAACTTAAACTAAAACAACCGTACAATTTACCTCATTCACAAGTAGCTACAACAACATGTGACCCATGTAAATATTCATAATGCTCAAAATACATCAACACATGCCACGTATGGACTAAACAACAAACTAACCATTCAAACTTTGTTGTAATAATGATTCGTAAATAGCTTGACGTTGAGCATTAGTTAAGTTGGTTTTGTGGCACGAATTTGTGATATATTTCGTCTTATATATTTCATGAAAATGTTAACTTGAAGGATATGAGCCACTATAGAATTGATACGTACATAAAGTGTGTGGAAGTAGTCACAGTAAGTTTGAAGATAGGTGAAAAATGAACAATTTTGAGTCTGTGTTTAAATTTATATAGAAGCAAATCAAATCAGAAGACAAAAGTCAATTGTTTGTGAGTGAATAAAAAAATGGCGCTAAATTTTTGCCTCCAATTTTTTACTATGGCTCTGGGATTAAAAAATTTCATTCTTACATTACCCAATGGGTGATGTGAAGTGTCCGACAGTAAAATCAGTATGATCAGAAAATATAGTGTTTTTTTTAAATTCTTAAAGTAATTGTAATTCAAAGAGACTCAAGAGTATAATGGTCAATGAATTGGCTGGAATTGAAGTAATCATATTCTCCTAAAACTACGTGCAAAATTGTGGTGGACATATAAGATGGACATATAAGTTGGCTGGAATTGAGGTAATTCATAAACATTTATTAGTTCTTCTCTCGTTTGTTGAGCCTCTTCTATTTTCTTCAAACTTTTCTCCGAAGTCGCAAAAGTAGCAACATTTACGTTCCCAGACCCCGGCAACGTGTTTGCCCCTTCGGTGGAATTTTTGGTCCGTTTACTAGAACTCCCCCTGGAAGAATGGTCAATTGGTTCGACATTGATCCATTTTGGATGTTTTCTCACTATTTCGAGTAAATGGGTGAATCTAAACCGTTTTTTCATTGCTTGGTCATACTCAGTCAACGCGTGCTCGAATATTTGCTTGTCGTTCCAACCACTTCTCCAACACGTCGTATTTTTTTAAGTAAGTTTAACAAAAAATAAACTTTGGCATTCACTTGACCATACTTTGAGAATATAAACAAAATTTTGAACGGTATATACCACTTCCCATTAGCGCGTGAAAGCAATCAGTACTACGATTTCAATAAGCCTTGGATGGTTGGTCTCTCCCGGTTATTGGATTTTCGGAAATGTCGATGAAAGCTTTGAGGAGTTGAATCTCCTCTTGCGACCAAACCATTCTTTTTTTCGAACTCTTCTTCTCTTTGAAAAATTGTTCTTTTCCTTTGTCCTCTTTTTGCTTTTGTTTTGCTTGGTTCCGGTCGGAGGACTTGAACTTCGTCTTGTTCAAGTTCTTCGGCATCTTCGTCTTCCCCGAGAGAAATGATGTGTAAAATCTAGTTGTAAAATAAATCTAGAAATACTGCAATCAACTAATACACAACTAGGTAAGTATACCCTATCGCGTATAATATAGCTACAGTAAGTCTGGTTCGATCACTGGGATTGTGCAATCAAAAGTTATGTGAAATGTAATTAAACTAGACAAATAAGTAAATGTGGGGGTTTTGCAATCGAATTGTTGCTTTGCAATTAAAACTACTAGACATGTAAAGGAAGTGGATTCTGAAGAATCGATTTAGAAAATTTTATCTTATGTTTAAAACGACGCTTACTTGGACTAGCTCATTAATGATTTCGGGGTGTTTGTTAAACCAGTTTACCTAGGTTGAATTGGCAAATCTAGTTAATTAGGATTAGCGTCCACTTTTCCTACACCTTAAGTTTGATTCACTAACTTATGATTCAATCTAGTGAATAACTCCCGTCAACTTCACTATCTTACACGTTTAAGTTATGACTAACTTATTTTAAATATGCTTTCACAATCATGAAACAATCATTCCTAAACAAACAATTGAAATGAATCACTAATATGAAAAAACTTCCGCTAAATTGATCATTCAATAATTCACTAATAAGCTAGATCAATGAAACAAAACTCAAATACGTGAGGTTTTCGATTAAACAAAAGTTGTCCAACATAAACTCAAAAGATAACACCCATATTCACTAGATCACATCATCCAAGTAAGCGTAAAGAGAATTAGCTCATCATTATACTAGAAAGAACAAAATCACTAATTAAAATCAAAGTATACATTGTTCATAATGAAAAGAATGTAAATCGAGTGTTTGAATCGTGATGATAATCGTTCCTAGTAACCGAATGATTGGAGGAATGGAATGATCTTCAAAACCGATGAAAAAACTCCCAAGAAACCCCTAAAATCGCCTTCCAAGTCGCAGTTGAAGATAGATATGAAGTTAGAGTTTAATTTCCGTATTTATACTCAACAATGAAATTTCCCGTCTGACACTAGTGCCCGACGTGTAAGCAAGTGTACCCGGCGGGTACTCTAACTTTTTACCCGGATCATCACTTGGCTACCCGTTTCCTTTTGGCGTGTAAATGGGAAGTACTCGACGGGTAAGCTATAAGCTTAAATTCCCTGTCTCGATTTACACTATAGTTACCCGTTTGGGGTAGTGGTACCCGGCGAGTAAGCGTACTTTTAAGCTCAAATCTTGAACATTTTCTGAAATCACTCCAATTCTTCACCAGTTGAGCTCCTTTCATTGTTTATTCGACAATTGTACCTATATTCAATTCCAACTCAAATAAGCATCGAAAGTTCACGAAACTAACTACAAAATAAGTACAAAAGACACGATATTGCATAAGATAAATATGTATAAAATGAGCAATATAAAGAAACATTTTCGCTAAAATGTTGCTCGTTTAGGACTTCGTCTTCTTCATCGCGTAAAGTAAACTGGTTGTAGTCTACTTGTTAAATAACTCAAATAAGTATCGAAAGTTAACATAATTAACTATGAAATAAGTACAAAAGACAAGATATTGTGTAAGATAAATATGTATAAAATGAGCAATATCAAGAAACATTTTCGCTAAAATGTTGCTCGTTTAGGACTTCGTCGTCTTTATCACGTAAAGTAAATTGGTTGTAGTCTATTTGTTGAACTACTCGGTTGTTGGAACCGGACGCCCGGGAACCAACATTTTAGGTGTTGTATGGAGTTTGTGAAAAGTTGTAAAAAGGAAAGGTTATATGGTGAGGCGTATGGATTCCAATTGTCGGGGGGAGACATCAACAATATTTGTGATAGATTCTTGGTAGAAAAGTGGGATGATTGTGAACCGAATAGGTTAGTTGGTTGAATATGTTGTTGTGGCACAAAGTTGTTTGAGAACAAATTAGTAGGCGATTGAGTAATGTATTGAGGTTGTGACTGAATTTGAGTCGATCAGGGTATGGGATCCCGGTGGGGATACGCGATCGCGTACTCACAACATTGAAATTCTCTGTTCAAGTTTTAGCACCAGGTATGAGATCCCGGTGGGGGTACGCGATCGTGTACTGACAACTTGGGAGCTCTCAGTTCAAGTTTAGAACAAGGTACGCAATCCGGGAAGGGGTACGTGATCGCGTACTTTGTCCCGAATCCTGCATATGCAGCAAACTCAATTTTTGGACCAAAGGAAAACTAAACTAACTTTTGACTCGTTAATATTCAAATTACCAAATCTTATAAACTTCATTCAAACAACATTATGACCACAAAATTTGATACTTCCAAGTTACACCTGTGAATTCCCAACATTCATATATTCAAAACGTGATACCAAAACCACAACTTCGAAAAATTTCTTACATAACACAACCTTAACCATTTTGACACTACAATTTGAACCATATTTTCATCAAAAGACAAGAGGGCGATTTTATAAAAGTTATATTCACAACGATAATTCAAAAGAAAGTGAAACTTGCCAGACCCCAAATATAGCAAGTGCAATCCACGTCAATTTCTCATAATTGCATTGCCCTCCCGATGATCACCTTGGTCTTTCGACCCACTTGAACCTATAATCAATAAACAACTTAAAAGAGTAAGCAATAAACTTAGTGAGCATATAGGCAATCAAATGGGTATTCAACAAGTAATTAACAACTAACAACTTGGGCAATATAGAGATTATAAACTACTTAGGCGGATCCGCAATCAACTTACAACTTGCAACAACTTAGGCTAACATAAAATTAGCAAATCTCTAAAATGCATCATCAACGATAATAATCACATACGAGTATAGAACAAACAACAACACTTGGTCATATGAAACCTCTTGCAAGTATGCAATCCGGAATCATGTTACCCATTACCCAAATAACCCCCATATCACTCACCTTTGTGATTTAGGTAAATTAACGTTCAATGAGAATCGCCAAATACCCCCCCCCCCCCACCCCCCCCCCCCACCCCCCTTTGAACACACAAAATCAGCCCAAACACACCCATGTGGGTCTTCACTAGCTATATCATACTACTTACACCTTGTCTCCTCTTTGAATCTATGAACCATTGGTTCAAGCTTAACCTCACAAGACATCCAAACAACTCTTTCCCCTCTCTTCCCCATGCATTGATTTCCATTCTCCAAGGCTCTAACCTCACATTTGAATTCAACTAGTTGGTCATTAAGATCAACTAGCTAGTTTTTGCACCTCCCCACCTATAAATACAATCCCTTGGCCACCCTTATTCACTTGCCATTTACCAACGCTCAAGAAACTTTTCTCTCCCTTTCTCCCTCTTGCAAAAATCAGCCAATCCACCCTCACTCACACAAATCACCATATTTTCTCTTAAGTGTTTAGATTGGGTTCTTAAATCTTAGATAATCCAAATGCGTGTTCAAGTCTTCTTCCTCCTAGCTCTCTTTTACACTTGTAAGCTCTCTAAACACCACTTATCTTGCTTTATTTCATCACCTAATAAGGCTTGTAAATCATAATCAAACATATATACTTTTGAACACGAATATAAAGACGATTATGGACTTATACTTTGATAGACGTTAGAGGCGTTACATACATAAGGTAACTATATCAAAACTATAATTTAAAATGTTTTATAACTGATTTAAAGGTTTAAGATTTATTTTATAAATAAAAACCCATTTATTGTACTAACTTTGATGAAATAAAGAGTACAAACACTAAATGCAAACATGCCACAGAAATCAGAATCTGTTTGGAAATTGTACTAACTTTGGAGGACCATAACTTGCTCAAAACTTAATGAAAAATGGTGAATCTTTTTCTGAGAGTTACTTTATTGTCCTAACTCTTGATTTGCATAATATATCTGTCTAACTCAAAGATTTCGACCATCAAATGATTTTTACAAACACGGATGTCCATCAGCTAAAAATTTAGAGAGTATGAGTTTTGGGAAATCATTGCATGACTTATACCTTTCCAAAAATTATAAGACCATAGCCAAAATACTCTCAAGACATAATATTTTCATTTGTAAAAATATCTTGGACAAAATCATTTTAGAACTAGTATAAAAGGTTCCTCAAAGTGACACTAAATTTTGGACAGATTTATCTTTTTAAACTGGTTTGTATTTCTAAAGATAAAATGTGTTATTAAAACTTGAAGAAGGGTTGGCTTATAGAGAAGTAACATTTATATATATATATATATATATATATATATATATATATATATATATATATTGTCATTAAACAATCATACTTGGAAATACTAGAGTAAGAAATATGTAAAGGAATATATGAACATACACACTTACATATAATTGTGAATATACTATGAACATACACACTTATATATAATTGTGAATATACTTCTTTTAAATAAGTTTAATACTAAACTTAAGTTATACAAAACTATGTGAATATGTATTCATTATTGGAACCTAAGTATACTTTTACAAATAAACCTTTACAAGCAAGCTTTAGTACATTAATGTGGGTGATTAAGTTATTTAAAGAACCATATCCTCTCGTACGTATACTTAAACCTTGAAATATCTTAAACGGTTTAGGACACGATTAGCTACTTTGAAGCCGACATCGTTTACCTTTTGCTCACTACATACCTCACTACCAAGGTGAGTCTCATGACCTCATTTTACTTGTATTATTATGTTTGGGGTGAGAATACATGCTTATGTTTTTATGAACACAAGTACACGAAAAAATTATACTTATTGCATGAGTAACATATTAATCCATTAAGGCCTCTCTTTCATGAATCGTTAGTTATGGATGTGAACGTGAATGTTGTGAATAGATCTATTGGGTTGACGCCCCTATCCGGGTTAGTAGCTAACTTGACCGGTAGTCAAACGGACGCATAATCATTTGAGAACTACTAGTGTTTTGGATTAGACACTCATTAGAGGAACCAACTCATTGTTAAGGTTTCGTTTCATGACCTCATGGCAATAGTATTACTTTATATTGCGTTGTGCAATAACTAACAAAATCTTGTGGTTCATGTTACCGTATACAATTGTTTAAACCTATGAGCTCACCAACTTTATGTTGACAATATTTAGCATGATATTCTCAGGTTCGTAAGTCGCATTTAGCATGGATAGCTTTTGGAGTATTTTATTAGAGTCACACATTTTGCGACACCATTTTAATGGAGAGTTCATTGCATTACTATTTTGACTATTGGTTATGTATAAGAATCTCTTTAATTTAGTAGTGAACTCTAGGGTTGAATACTCGGTTGATCCCTTGATATTTAAAACAATATAACTTTTGAAATGTATTATTTAAAACGTTCATATAGAGGTTGTTCGATGTAATCTTTGTTGTGATTCGGATTAGTCATACTCGGTCGTGATTCCACCACGGTAGGGCATTACAGTGTTAGAGTTGAATATATATGTAAGTGTTTATATTTATAGGTAAAAATTGATGGGTTATAAGTGAGAAGTTGTATTTTTAATTTTGTAGCGGTTTGTGAAAAAGAACAAACTGTTAAACGTTTTTTTGTTTTGGAATATGCGCAAAAAATGAACAAAAAAGGACATAATTTCGCATTCAAACGAAAAATTGATATGTGGTTTCCTAACCCTAAAATGACTCCAGCCCAACCCCTCACAACCCTGCTTACGTGGACACCGAACCGCGAGTAACTCCAAATCCACCGTTGTTGCTCTAATTCGATAAATGTTTGCGAAAAGCATAACATATTTTAGGATTTTTATTCGGTTTCCTCAATTAGTGTTAAATAAATTTTAAAGTTTTCAAATTATGAAGAATCTTCATAATCAAGTTGACTTAGAGAGAAAACTAATTTGATTAACAAATTGGGTGTTGCCTATATAAGTAGGAGGATTGTGTTAGGGTTTCAGGTGAGGAGGTCGAGAAAAATAAAGAACACATATGAGAGTCGTGTTGTGAGTCTCCATCTGTCACGTGTTGTGATCTCGATGATTCAATAATACGAATCGGATCGATAGAAACACCATTTAAATTCATGTCCGGTTGGAAAACAAATCAAAATGAGTATTTATCTAATACTGGTCGGGTCGATAGAAACACTATGCAACATATACAAATCATTGATAATAAAACATAAATAGTTCAAAACAATTACATAAGTGATTATGTTTGAAAAAATGAATAAAAAGGAGAGAATTATAGTTGTTACTCATCGAAATAAAGAGACAAAAACAAATGGCAATTGAATAGTCGAATAGATGAATCGATAGAATAGAAGGGTCGGAGACTCGCAACAGTTGTTTTGATGCTTATAATTTCGTATTAATTAAATCAGAATTAAATAAATTGAAACAAATGGCAACTGATCGATCATTATAGCTCTTAGGACTTGAAAATAATGGACTTAATTGTTGAAGTATAATTAAGGTTTTTTTTTTCATGCCCAAATGGGGTTCAAGTAATTTTTCAAGTGGTGTCCTTGTATGTAAGTATAAAGGCTTTGTGAAAAAAAATTGAAATTCAAGTGGTTGTAATGGACCTCCCTCCCCTCTTATTACAAGAGAGATTTGTCATATCCCTTATTGTAATTTATCATAGAAAGTGGTGTGTTGATATTTAAGAGTATCGAGAGTTGAGCATCTCCAACTTGTAATATCTTTCATATAGTGAATGTTAAGTGGCTTACGGGTTCTCTGATTTTTACTCTCGTGTGAGAGGTTTCACCCAAAACGTTTGTGTGTCGTGCCTTTTCTATTACGTGCATGTTTAGTTATTTACTTAACAGAAATCACATAACGGTTTTATGGGTTGTAATGGTGATCGATCTTAATAAGTACTATCAGAGCGGGGGTCGATCCAAAAATAAAAAAACAAAAAATCAAGACTTTGGGTAAGTAAAATAATACGTTGTAAATTAAGTGGAAGATATGGTATACATGAGGCCATGAGAGCAAAGCAGGGGGCATTGAGCAGTTGACAGAAATGGTTGGCGGCATGAGCATGGCCGCATGGGCATTGGGTTGTGTCTATCACCTCACTGGCTCCACCCCCCAACAAGGAACCTCCACTAGTCCTCTCGACTCTGTGATGTACAATTAACTCTCCCTCCGTCTTACATTTTAAAAAATAGATAGGTATAATTAACTCAATTTACTTGATTAGCTCTAATGTGTAAATATGACCTAAAAATGTGGACAAAAAATTAAGGGTAAAACAGTAATGTTATCGAAAAGTACACTATAATAATTATATTTTTTAAACTTTGTATTTCTTTTATCCGTATACAATAAATTAGGAACGGAAGTGGTAGTTTAATTCTGAATTCATTTTACTTTTATTTAAATGCATATAATAAATAATATTTAAAATAACTAGATAAATTGTTCGTCGCTAGATTGAGATTCTTTCAAGCATAGTTGTTAACTCGTAACTCGACTCATGACTCAGAATTTTGATATTTTAACTCGCGACTCATTACTCGACTAATAATTTTATATATTTATATATGTATATGTGTATTATTGTTTAACATTTTATTTTTAAAATTAATAAAATATGGTGAAAATCAATAGTTAAGTCGTTGACTGGCAATTAACACAAAAGGTTAATTAAAAATAAATTATAGTAATTTCTTTTTTACTTTGTGCTTTTTATTTTCTGTACATTAAAGGTTGATTTGATTTTCTAATGCATAAGAGTCGCACATGACTCGGAAGAGTCATGATTTCCGAGTCATTATAAATGACTTGTAAGAGTCAAAGTCAATTAAGAGTTAAAATTCGAGTCGTTTTGATTTTTAAATTTTTAACTCGACTTGTAAGAGTCGACTCCCTCGTAACTATAACTAGTAAAGTCTAACAATGCTCCCAAGGTTCGAAGGGTATTTATTAAGCATGTCGCCCGATAGCTAAACCAGGGAATTAATACTTTCACCAGACATAACTTTTTCCTGTTTATTATTATATATATGATATATGATATATGATATATGATATATGATATAATAAAAAGTGAGATTCATGAGAAAATTATAAAATAAATACTGTAGAATGTGGGGCTTTGGATCATAAAAAATATGAATTCAATAATTGAAGGAATTGTAACATTTTTTTTTGTAATCAAATAATCTTGAAGGACAAACAAATTAATTAGTTTATTTATTTTTTATTGACTATATTAAACTACGTACTTGTAATATATATTTTAGATGTTTTCTTTTTTTCTATTGTTTCTTAAATATACAAAAAGTTGATAATTTTATGTTGTTTAAATTAATTCGGGTCTCCATAATACTCTTGAAAAATCAGTAGATTTCTTTTTCCTTTTCAAACTTTACAGACATAGGTAATGCTTTATGGATCGGGATGCTTGTGTCCCTCAGAAAGAAATATAACGAGTCTCACATATTGGTCTCATCTTATTTACAAGGATCATAATCAATCAACCACATGAAGACCACAGTCGGATAAAGAGAATTAAATTAATCCTCGACGCAAGATAAGTAACATATCTCACGAATACCAAGAACGGGAGATACGATTGAGAAAATATGAAATTTATGGTCTATGACAGCTGTCCTAAAAGTAACTAGTGGGTATTAGGACGTACTTCATAAAGTAGGTCTGGTCATATTTGATATTTAAGATCAACAAAAATACCTTCTATAAATAGGAGAAAAGTATCAACCCTCTCTACCATAAATATTAAATACTACACAACTACCATATGTAAACACACGACATTTACTTATGCATTCGTTATACTCTCTAACACTTACAAATCAAATACTTACTCTCACGCCGGAGTGTGGTCAGAGGGAATATCCTCCTCTGACGAGAGTTACGGTATTTTTTCTTAGCAGTTACTCATGTTTGAAGGAGAGATAGTTAGTAGAAGCTCATTCAACAGTAGCTCATAGAAGCTCAATCGGAGATAGCTCGTAGGGGCTCAATCGGACCTCACAAAGAATAATATTGATGCAGAATCGTTGTAGCAACAAATGCTAAAGTTACAAAAAGTTTACAAATAAAAATTTACAACATATCATGAAAACGTACACTCCCACTCTTTGCATTATTGTATCATTCAATTAAAATATTAGAGGTCATGCATCATCAATCGACCATGAGCATATAATTGAATACTTGTATTACAGATTCTTAATAATAAGCTCTGCGCGGGACCCTCAAACTCTTATGATATGAGCTCAATTATATCAAAACTACAAAAACATACAAGTTGTTAATAACTATAATATATATCAATAACAATAATTTGCCAAAAAATCTAGCTGGCATTTTGGAAATATTCAACAATACTATATATTTTAGATGTTAAATCATGCGTGGAATTGAGTCACACGAGCATGTAAAGTTCAACTCATATGTGGTCAATAATTATTAGTACTTTTTTTTTAATTGTCAATTTATGCTATCATGAATAGGTCATTGACACTAGCCATGGAGATTGACATAATAATTTAAGCACTTGGTTTCGGGAAGCTACGGTATGATCGATGAAGATGGTGGTTGTAAAGGGAGGTTGCAGTGTGGCAATTTATGGCCGAAGAAGCTGGTGACAGTCATCGACAATGGGGGATGGTGGTGGAGATGACTAGTGGTAGTTAGTCAAAGAAGACGGTGGGGCTTGATGGAAAAACGTGGTTAGTGACATACGCGTGATCTGTGGTCATAGATGATGATCAGAAAAAATGATTGGTAACCGAAAATGGTATCTTCGATATGCTGAGTTTAATAAGCATTCTACATGTATTCCATGTCACTAAATGAGATTCCACATTATCCCCGCATAAGCAATGCTATATTCGAAAGTAAAATTACTTGGATGTTCATATTAACACATTGAAAGTTACCCCGTAACACATATACCATATTGGTACATTATCCACATTGACACAAATATAAAAGTGACTTATTTACTTAAGAGTTTGCCCGTTACTCATTGTTTGGTTAATGCTTCTTCTAAGTCTCGGAAAATGGTGCTTTGGGTCTTGGTTGTATGTTTTGTGTTAGGCCAACTCATGTCACGGAATTACCCATTTTGAACAGAATCAATTTTGACCCGTTATCTAACATGACCAACCTGTCCATTTACCAAGTCTAACACACCATGGATGTCAAGAAGTAAAAAGGATAAAGAATTCTTCTCAATACAGAAGTAATTTCTTTTTTTCCTTACTCGTGACAAATAAATTAGCAACAACTTCAAAACCAGTTGCAAGCAACTAATATCATTTCTCAACATGTCCCAACGTTCCACAAAACCAGAAAGAAAACATATGATATCCAATGTGATACATCATCCCACATTTGACATATGCAGACACAAAAAGTAAAAACCCAAGTCTAACAAAGCTTCCCCCATTGGCAAATACAAATAGCCATTAAAAATGGCCACAAGGAAGTAAAGAGAGAACTATTATTGAGTCGAAATTGATTACAATAAAAGATTTACTCTTAACCTGTAAGAGCGAAGTTGAGAGCACTATGAACATCCACTCCAATTTGAGCTTCAGCTTTCTCGGAATCAGTTGAGGCTGAGCTCAGTTTCTGAGTGAACTCGTTTAGGCCTTTTTGTACTTGGGCTGGATCAAGTTTGTCAAGGGGAACTGCCTCGACAGCCAATATGTCCGCATAAGAGTTTGGGTGGATAAAAGCAAAGCCACTGCTGATAAAGTATTTCTTGACTTCATTCCCTTCGTGGACTGAGAGAAGACCGGGTTTTAGTTCTGCAATTGTCGGTACATGTCCTGGTAAAATACCCATCTGCCCAGTTGTTGCGGGAACTATGACCATGTCAACCTGTAACATTGAAGAACCAAATGATGAACAACTTTAAGTTAGAATTACTGGTATAAGAGGGGAATTATGTTATTCTTGAACAATTTAACCCCAATTCTGCAAGTACAATACTATAATGGTTTTTGAAATCAAAAAACAAGTAAAATAATTACGAGTTTACGACCATTGAGTTTTTTAAGAAGTGCTCTTTGGGCCTTCATTTATTACAATGGTTTCTCTAAAAGCTAAAGCTAGGTGTCATGGTGACAGATAGATGTAGCCATTTTGACCCATTTACTTATATGGGTCAACTTGAGTTATATTTGATCTATAATGGGTCAAAAATATAGCTTGTCACGAGTCAAAAGCCACTCACAATGTAGACATTAGACCTCCTACTCATTTAATTCAGAAAGTTAGGTTATTAGTAAATTTATTAATACCCGCTGGCCATACCTGACACACTAGTTATCTATATGCAGTTCAAACTATTGGCCAAAAAGTCTGATTCTTATACAAGATTATCCGTTATGACCCATTTCCCAACCCGCCCATTGCGATCTCCGGGTACAGATGTTGAGCTCTCATTCTTACCACTGTCGTTCTGATCATCACAAGTAACTTCTGTAATGTGCTCTCATTATGTTGAGTCATTTCTTGATGGAATTAATTAAAAATGTTGGTAATGCCCGAGTATGTGACTAAAATTTTGGCCTCACTCCTTAATATTTATGTAGATCTTCGATAATGTCTCTATAATCTACTGCACCTACAACAAGAGATCCCCTTCTGGCACTGGATCTACTAAAGCAGAAGGATCTACAAATGCTACTCACAATAAGATATGGTGTCACTTCCTAAAGGGTTTTGGCATCTCAACTGGACCTGCCACAAGAACCCAACAGCTACATATATAATTTAGGGAAATTTGCAGTTTTTGTCCTTGTGGTGTTTGCGTTTTGCCGGTTTTATCCTTTTATGATATTTTTCACTTTTTTATCCTTGTGGTCCTAACTTTTGCCAATCACAACAAAAAAAAAAAAAAATCATAAGAGGATAAAACTGGCAAAACGCAAACACCACAGGGACATATATTGAAAATTTCCCTACAATTTATTCCTCCTCACCAGTCCCATTTCAAACAGTTGCTTGTGTCCAATTAGTAGCGTCATTCTTCATGAATGACACACTGGACACCTTTATCCTCTGAGTGTATGTACCCTGTTTTGCCTACTCTCCCAAATAATTGTTATCAGTCGATCAAACTACATATACCGTAAATTCTCTTGTAACTTTCTTCCCTGCCCATTGAGTTTTGGAGGATCTGTTTGGCATCGGATGCAAGTGTAGAAATAATGCTGATCATGAACGCTTCTTGCAAACTTGTGACACACAATGTTGGTTGGGACATCGTTCTCTAACAGATTTAAAGATTGACCTACTTGTTTCTGAGTTAGCTACGCTACGCATATAATTGAAAGTAAACCCATTGAACACCATAAGTGAGAAATGCCCTTGAGTTCTAAAATGAACAATGGAAAACACAAAATCCATGCCTATTCTAAAAATAACCATGCACGGCCCATGAAACTTGGC
Organism: Gnaphalium uliginosum; assembly: GCA_963930675.1. Taxonomy (NCBI): domain Eukaryota; kingdom Viridiplantae; phylum Streptophyta; class Magnoliopsida; order Asterales; family Asteraceae; genus Gnaphalium; species Gnaphalium uliginosum. The sequence goes on along the minus strand of OZ005680.1, from coordinate 33,316,274 downwards.
AAAAAAACAAGGAAGCCACGTTCGCAAGAAACTTCCCAAAGAAGGAATGAAATCAAGAACATGTGAAGAATCTAATAGCCCAACACCCAAAAGTGCGATATAACGTGATATCCAAATCTTTGCCTTTACAAGACATCTGCATTGTTCGATTACAGAAATGCTCAACCAAATCGTATGAGCAGAGATTCCAAACCCGATGACACTAATTACCAACATGTATATCAATCTCAAAAGTAAAAAAAAGTAGGAATGTACCCTGATTGGGTGAAGGTTGTTCAATAAACGATGACCATAAATAGTTATAGAAAAATAAAAAGGAAGAAGCTGAAAAGGCTTAAGGTGCTGCAAAGAACCCAACACGACATGATACCCCAAACAAAAGTCATTTGAGACAAATAAGTAACACAACATTATAACGACTTAATAGAAACAATAAAAAAAATGCTTAGTTAAAATGTATGATCCTTTTTTAAACAGGATTTCTCGTGGAAGAATGAAGAAAGTCTTTTCATCTTCAATCAAAACTTCGATAGAAAATTGCACAGAAACATCCAAACTAAATACAATTCATGATATCCTTCTTCCCTATCCTAATTCTCCAGATTCTTCGGAATATCAAGAGAAAATTGAAAGATCAGAAAAAAAGAAGAAGTGAAAATAGATTCAAACAACATATTAAAGTTTTCATTGAAAACAATGTACACAACTAACTTGCAAGTTATTTGCCGGGGTCAATCTCCTTTACCCAACTAACTTACAAGTAATGATACATATACATAAAACACTAGCCTAAGACATTCGTCGTCTAAGGCAAATTTTAGGCATATTCACCTTACTCTTTCCTCATCTGTACCTCAAATTTGCCATGTGTCACAATGTATTATTAGTTAGACCTATCTTTAGGCATAAGAATCATTTTTCCTAACTAAATGAGCAATGTGAACCAAAGCAATTATACGGCATATTCGAATGACTTCAGCTAAACAATAGAGAAACCTATAGAGATATAAAACTGAGAGAAAAACAAATAAATAAAAAGGTTTATACTTCTACAAAATGCATATGATGATCACATTATTGCACTATATAATGATTAGGTATTCCCATCGTAAGAAATATGCAACCCTAAATAATACAACAACAAATGGAAATCAATTAATTTAATAAAAATAAATCGGACCTCTTTTTGGGAGAGTTCAGAAGAGTAAGGAAGGACGAAATTGACGGTGAGTTTAGTAGGTAAAGTGGAAGGTGTAGGGGGACGAGGTTGCATATATTGGGAAGGTGTTTTAGGAGGATCTATATTTGGGATAGCTTTCTTCCATGATTGTACGAACGCATCGTCTCCGGTTGATGAATCGGCGACCTCGGTGGAGAATGCGCGGCGAGCGACGGCGGTGGTGGTAGGGCGGGTGAAGATGCGCGAGGTGAGTTGACGAAGCATGGTTTTTGGATCGCTCGGTGGGATAGGTCGGAGGATATCAGACGGAAATGGTTTCAATCGGAGTGTTTTCTTGTTGATTTGGGGGAAGAAACAACTAACAAGTGATTTGGGGAAAACCAGTAGTTGCACTTGGCTATTTTTCACCAGGTAAAAAGGGTAAAAAGTGTCTTCTTTACTTTATTTCTTTTCAATTTTTTTATTTTTTTTTTGTTTTTTTTTTCATATAACTAGTTTATTAACTTGCGTTTACTCGAAATTATACATAAAAAATTTACAGTAACTAATTATAGATCCGTTATTGTATGGATTTAATCCAAGTATAATGAATCAAAAACTTATTATGACAATCAACAAATGACTATTTTACGATACTCTAAGAGTCAGACAATAATATGAATTAATTCTGTCAAAATTCTCTAAAATTTACAGTAAGAATAAAATAATAAGTATAAGTCTTTTTACTACTGTATGAGTTGCATATATTGCACTCGGTTGCCTTAGTTGTCCCAATTAACTTAATGCCTTTATCTTTTATTGTTGAATCGATAGTATAATGATATAATAGATTAATTACAAGTGAGAGATTAATAAAACCAACCATCATGATAGAAGAGATTATTAAAATCAACTATCATGATAGAAGAGATTATCTTTTATCTTTTATTAAATATTATTAAAACTTGGTGAGAGATTAATAAAACCAACCATCATAATATAAGAGATTATTACAAGTAGGCATGACCTTTTTTTTTTTTGTGTATATTTGATTTAATCGCTTCTAGTTTTTTTTTTGTATCACATATCATCTTTAGCTTAAGAGAGGGAGATCTGAACACAAATATGAAGAGTTGATTTCGAAAGGAAAAAAATGAATTTGAATTACGTGATATTATTGAAGGAAATAAAAACCCTTTGAGAGAAATCGGATGAATTTTGTAACATACCAGCGTAAATTAAGATTTTATTGATCTTTACCAATATTAGCATATAGTGAATTTTAAAAATTTTAGTCAGGAAACCGCGTACGGTGATATCCTCTTTGATAGGGGTGTTCAAATTCGGATATCCGAAAATTTGGATACTGAATTTCGGATACTGGATATCACTATCCGATATCCGAATCTGAAATTTCGGATATCCAAACTCGGATATTCGAATATCCGAAAAATTATAAAAATTTATTTTCAAATCATTCAAAATTTCACACTATGTAACTAAATCTTAAGTTAATGAATTTATATATTGAGAATATGAATATTAAACCACATAATATCATTATTAATCAATCTTCGATAACTATAATCTATTTATCTTATATATTTTTCATAAAATTAGAAAAAATATATTTTTTTTGGTTTTTTTGGATATCGGATATTCGAAATTTATGAAAATTGATATCCGAATCCGAATTCGAAAATTCAGATATCCGAAATTTCGGATATCCGAATTTTCTAATATTTTCGGATATTCGGGTAACGGATTCGAATACGGATATTTTTGAACACCCCTACTCTTTGATTTCATAAATATATGTATATGTATACTAGAATATAACCCGCGAATTCGAAGGCTATCTTTGTGAAATTGTCTGAAAGTAGTTTATGAAAGATTGACTGAATTCATCTAATATTATATATTAGAAATTAGAAAGAACAACAATTTCATAATTCAAAGATAAGCAATAATAAATATAAAATGTCTATGGACACCAAATATATGCCAAGAATGATTGAGTAAAAATGTATTTGTTTTTTATTCTTTTGGGTGTGTAATCCAAAGAATGCTTGGTGCTTATAGCATTGCAAAGTAGTTATTGATTGCGAGTAATGCATTAACCCAATTATTGATTTTCTATTTGAGTATTTCATGCACTTTTTTGATGGTGTTCTCCTTTAATTTATCTGCCTTAATAGATAATAATTTGATCAATTATGAGAAATATGAGGGTTGTTAAAACGTATATTATTTTATTATAGTTTAGTAAATCAACTTATAAAGTGTTTTGTAACTCGATTGACCGATGTATATGTGTGCTTGCGAAATATTTTTTTTTTTTTTTTTTTGTAAAAATACACAGTGAATTTTACAATAGCTATCGCCATTTGCATGAGTATTTGGCTACCGATTTCATTGATACGATTCTTAAATATTTGTAGATAGTGTGGTTACAAACTAAAGGTACGTGTTCTATATTCGTTTTGATCAATTACCCAATCCGCCTCCCAACTACTTTATCACGGTAAACTGAATTGCAATTTAAAAGAAGAAAACTGATATCGTTCAATCAAAATTGGTTGTGAACCGTTGGCTAAGAACATTTACGTTAACTAATACTAATATTGTACGATTTGTAAAACTCATAAAAAAAGTCGTCGAAAGTATATCATGTAAAATGTCTAATTGAAAAGAAAAAAATATTGATTTTTATAGTGCAATTTTATAATTTTTCAATGAGTCATTCTTGAGATATTTAATTTTTAAAAACGTGAAAAAAGTGAGTTTTATTACACGTGACACATTCCTATTGGTTCCTCACTCTATATATGTACTCAATGAATAAATATAACTATTACGTTAACTAATACACTATCATAATTTTATAGGTAGAAATATGATTTGTATAAAGTAATAATGAATATAGAGGTTGACAAATGTATTAAGATATAATACTTATAAGCATATTTTGGATAGCTAAAAATTATTTATATGAAAATGTAAAGTTTAAAGAGTGTTTATTAAAAATTATTTTTTGTTAGCAAGCTGTATAACAAATAATTAGGAAATTAATTAGAGTTATTCAGCTTTTGAATTAGTAATGGATAATATAAGATATAACTAGCCAATTTTAAGTGATAAAAAGTCAATGAATAATTTCAAAATTAATTAGATAATTAGCAGGTAATTAGGTAAATTAAACATGTTTAATGGGAGTTATTACATGTACATTTAAGGGAAATTAGATCAATAGTAATTAAGTAGGTAGACTAATTAGTTGAAGGGTGAGATTAATTTAGAAGGGATTAATTATAGATTGTCTACATAATTTGAACTTTCTTATAAATATATAATATAAAGAGATGTATACGTATATAAGTATAATATTATATATATATATATATATATATATATATATATATATATATATATATATATATATATAGGGCAAGATCAAAAGGGAAATTCTAAATTTGTAGGAAGGAGAGAAGCAAACCTCAACCACACATTTCCTTGTACCTTCTCCAACTCATATACAATACCCATTTCATCAAAAAAAATTTTAAAATTCAAAATTAAAGCATGTAAATCAATCAAAACATTATAAATTTCAAATTCATCAAAGGCATTCATACATATCTTCAATTCATCATAATTTATATTCATCAAATATTAAGAATTTTGGGTATAACTTTTGGGTTTTTGTGAAAATTTTGAATCACCAATGAATACAATAAAATTAAACGAATTTCAACATACAAAACTTATAAACAAGTAATTAATTTAATTATAGTCGTCATTAACCATCGAATTTCACAAAAAAAAAAAATTATAACATTAACATTCATTTGGAATGAATGTTGATCAAAATTACAATTAATATTCATAAACAATAATTTATGATGAATATTAACTTATATATGTTTTTATACATTGTTGAACGAGATAATTTAACATTCATCAGTGTATAATAATGTATATGAGTTAACATTCATCGTAAAAAAATGTTTAAAAATATTAAGTTGTAATTTTGATTAACATTCTTTCCAAATGAATATTAATATTCTGAAATTTTTTTGAGTTATTTACAATTTTGCCACCGCGTTGACTTTTGAGTTGACCAGAATGTATGGCTAGGAATAGCTTCCCTCATTCCTCCATTTTTTTACTTCCATATTGATTCCCACTCTATATATATATATATATAGAGATCCGGTGAGAATCAATTAGTGGTGAGAACCGTGAGAACCAAGTTATGCATCTAATTTATATGATATAATTAGATGTAGAACATAATTCTTACAGTTCTCATCACTAATTTGGTTCTCACTAGATCCTTTTACTATATATATATAAGTATAATATTATATATATATATATAGATATATATACTATATATATATATATATATATATATATATATATATATATATATATTCATACATATATATATATATATATATATGTAGTAGGTGATCAGAAAATAATGAAATTGAGGGAGAGAAGAGTAAGAAGCATTTTGGACCACTCATTTAAAATTAGAGTAAAAGGGTAATATAGTAAATTGTATTTTAATTAAGAAAATAAATAATAATTTTTTATATCAAAATTAAAATAGCAGTTATTATGTGTTCCTAAAATGTACAAGACTTAGTCTTCCATAAACTCACTCACAAGAATAACTCAATGCAATTCCTTCTACAATTTACTCCATTATAACTTCATCCTTATCACAAATAAATAAAAATATCATTGGAGCATTCTTCAACATTGTAATTATTCTATTTTGAATTACTGAGCATCTTCTCCTTGTACATAATCATCATCATTTTTCTACTATGATTATTCGAGTTACGAGTTTTTTTATGTTTTGATTATTAGTAATATAATTTTTTAAATCAATTATCATCATTAATTTGTTATTAATATTTTGTATTCAATCTTAAGATATGTTTATTTATTATTAATTGTTAGTTTTAATTATGTTGTTTTATTTTGGTTCATATTATCATTTCTGGTTTGTATTGTTGAATCAATTAAATATAAAAACATTCAACTCATCGACCATATGTTTTGTTATTAAATTAATATGAAAAAGATATTTTCATAATGATGTTAATTCACATAATTATAACTACGATTCAATTGTTTGTAATTGTATATTTATTCTTTGATTCATAAAGTCACAACTATTATTCAGTTTATTCATAATAATGATTCACAAACTTAGTTTGCCATAATTAACACGAATTACAATTTGATTTATAATTAAACAACTTCGATTCACTAATTAGAAAACAAAGCTTTAATATGATTCACAAGATAAACAACTGCATAATATGATTCACCAAAAAAAAAAACAAACAAAACAATATGATTCAATAATAGAAAATTTTGGGTTTACTGAATAATTCAAAAAATAAAAGTATATACAATAAAATATATAAAAAAACAAATAATAATGTAATAATGAGAAATATTTCAATATTTCGATTCAAAATTAACAATAATGATTCACAAAAAGATATGATTCAAAACTAATAATGGTGATTCACAAAATATAAAAATATAATAAATATAAAAAAAAACTCAGTGAAAACATAACTAAAATAAAAGATAATTACAAAGAGAAAAAAATGAAAACCTTATTTTGAGTAAAAATTAACGTAATACATGTGATTAAAATTAGAGATAAAAAAAGTCAATATGTAACACAACTACGTAGACCACGTTTAATCATCAGTTAATACAAATGGGTATTTTTACCTAATTGACCCTTTAAATATATTACAAAGGCTATTGAATTTATCTATACTAAAATGTTTGAACCCCAAGTCTTAATCCCTTAAAACGGGGACAATACAAATGACTATTCTACCATTTTAAATATTATTAATATTAATATTAATGAGTCTTTAAATACTTTAAATCAATATAATTAAATAAATAGTTATAACAATTAATGTATCATAATTAATTTTTAAGTTACAAATATTTGACCCATAATTACTTAATTTTTTCTATAACTAACATAATTGATGTCTTATATTGATGGATATTGAAATGTTATTTACGATTATTTTAATATAAATATAAGTAAATTTTGGATATTATTTAAAAGTTAAAGTTATCTTTCATAGTAATATATAAAGAGTTTGATACAAAATTTTAAATCTTACAAAAGAGATACTTGAAATTTATTTACTACACGTTAAGTTAATCCATGTAATGCATTATTACAACCATATCAAGCAATGTTTTATCATCTTTTATAATCATTTTTATTTAATAATCTCAAATTATAGCTAAATTTACTTTTCGTAACTAAACAAAAAATGGTCATATGTACTATATGTATTAGTTTGTATACGATTAATGTAGCAATGTCGAGTATCTTAATATGTCCAGGTTTTAATACAATCAAATTATGATGATTCAATCTTGATACGGATGAACCAAATTAATTCTTAGCAGGTAACTGACTAAGATATATACTTAATCAAATAACGGACACAAATATAAATGACACAATATGTGTAACCGATTACACTTAACACTTGTAACCTATTACACCTAATATAAATAACACTAACAAATTGACTCGCAACTGAAAATTTTGATTGTGAAATTCAAAGTTGTGACATCAAACGTTTGATATAAAAGTACTTTCTCCATCTTTACCATTCATCATATTCTTGCTTTGGTATTTATGCATCAAACAAACTTAATTGATAGTTGATTCAATTAAAGAAAAAAATATTGTCCACTGCATGGCGCAGGTAATCTTCTAGTTTAATATTACATAATTGAAACTTTTAATTTGAATCATTGATTAAAAATTTAGAAGGACAAGATTATTTTTTTCCCTTCTCCACTTTAAAATCTTTCTCTCTAGATCCAACTCCTATTTTTATATATAACATATATATATATATATATATATATATAATATTAATATTTAATAACTACTATTTCTTATGTAATATAAACTAGTTTAGACCCGCGAAATTCGCGAAATTATGCATGAATGTTCTTGTTATCGGCTTATCTCAAGTAGTGAAAAATATGATAAATTTTCTTTCCAATAAAGATAATTTGATATTCATATATATTGACATGTATTTGTTTTGTAAACTTTGTTTGTAATGTAGTTCTCCATATTGCAAATTTGGTTAATAATGCTTCATTTTATAAATATGAATTTTGAAGTTGCCGATGGTAATATATGAATAAATTAAGGACTTCACACAAGTTTCATGTATCAAATTCTTTTAGAGAAAGCTAAAAAAATTATTGTTACTAACTGAATATATACATCCACTTATGGTACTTAATTTATACATATATGCACTCACATAGCAGTCATACAGTAGCCATTTCCTTGGTTTCCATAAAACTGCACTTTGAAACCAATTCTTACATTAACATCATATTTTGCAAATTGTTTGTCAAACTGCACTAATCTTCTCGATGGTAGATGTTTTGTCCATTCTCTTCACAATCCCAGCAATAACCTACAATCAAAATCGTTGCCCAGCATAGAGGTGCCAACTTCGATAGGAATGAGTCGATTCAGATTATATAACCTCATAAACTAAAAGAAACGGGCCAAATGGATAAGTGGAAAGTCACCCCAAGTAAACGTTTTAAGTATAAAAGTTCCTAAACCATTTTATTCAAGAATAATAAACGTTGTTCAAACATTATAATTATCGCTAAAAAGAGTAGTTACTTATATAAAGCTCAGAAAACTTGGACAAAATGTGTTTTGGGTCAAGCAAACCTGACCCGTACCATAAAACAACCTGTCCACCCATTTTGTAAACTCTAGTCCAGCGTGAACATGAAGTTTAATAACATGCATATTTTACCTTTCCAGGTCCAAGTTCATAACTCTTTTCCAGTCCCCTTGATACGAGAGTTTTGCAGTCGTCTCCCACTGAATCGGTGATGTAACCTATGATGTAAATGTACATAAACATCAATGAATTTTCTTAAGTCTCTAAATTGTGAAATGTCCATTAACTTTCGTCTAAAAAGTACCACAATTATTACAAGATTCCATTTTGCAGAGAACATACCCATAAGATGTACTTTTATGGTAATTTTCATCAATAGAAATCATTGAAAGCGTTGATTTCAGTTCATAATATTCTTATGAGCCCACCGATATACTTAGCTAAACATAACTGGGTCAAACGAACTGAAAATTTCCCAATGTGTATTTCTAATGTACACAGCCTCCTCAAGATGAAAATAACTTTGATTTGTAAGCATATTTAATGCATTAATATCTATAGAAAATTAAAAGGAAATGTACGAAAATGCGTTTTGGGTCAACTCAACCTGGCCCGTGTTGTTGACTATCGAGCCATACTTAAACTGAACTGTTTCGTCAGAACCCGCCCAACTTGCCACCAGTATATGTTATTTTCTTTTGTGTTTGACATTATAAATTACCTCCGCATACTTACATCTCTGTGCTCGCGTACATAACATATTTACAGAGGATTGCTAACCTGAAGAGCCAGGATTTACTTGATTATGTCAGGGTCAGCATGTGGTTGCGCAGCGACACTAAATAGATTAGTGCAGAGAATGGTGAAAGGTGTTGTGCATATGGGAGTATAAGTTATCTCAAATTTGGTTAAAAGAAGAGGTAAGAGTATACCGTCATTCGAGCCTTTCATGACTTTGCTTTTGCTTCTACAGCTTCAATGCCCTTCACACCTACACAGACTACATAATTTCCCTGCAAGGTAGAATATGATATGAGTCTGCATACCCAGAAAAAGAACAAGGATGACTTTTGTATTCTGAGCTCAAATTAATTGCTTTCCATCTTTAGGGAATTTTCCCTATTTTAAAAAATATGATGGCAGATGAAAGACTAATATATGCGAGCATAACCGTGCATAAGAAATTTGCAATCTGAATTTTCTCAGCTTCCTCGACTTCTTCATTGGCTGCATCACAAGAGTAATTGCACCTTATCTGAATCTAGTCCAAAGTCCAATAATACTGACCATTAGCAGCATCCACAACTTCATGAGAATTTCTTTTAGTTTTGAATATAGTTTTTAATCAAACTATGATGATACATGATAGCATAAACTAATATTCATTCCCTTACCTGAATTGGTTGACCTCCAAAGTTGGATTAGCAACATTCACTTCCAAAGTTGAAGGACTCACAATCTCAATAGTTGTCTTTCCTATATCGGACTGCATTTAAACCTAATGAACATGCGGTAAGCTGCCAATTACCTACAAACAAATATAGAAAAATTAAAGTTTGTATTATCTATGTCGATAACAATAATGATAAAATAGTCAACCCATACAATTCCCCTGTCTAAACCCATCTAATGTTATTTCCCTATAATTTTGATATTTCACCGTGTAATTCTTCTGGAATAATACTATTAGTCACGGTCAAATAGATTGTGATATGCGTACCTTTTTACCCGAGTGAAAACAATGGTTGTCCCAACATTTGCATATACATGTAACCATGAAAAACAACTATAATTGTACTCATCCATTGTATAAATAGTTAAAGTTTTTACCTTCATTTAGAAAAAGATCCAATAAGTCAATTTTATAATGGACAAGGCAGGCAAGTATTATCCGGTTGGAAGTTGAGGTTGTTAGAATAACATACAGCTTGATGCCCTCTGCTCCATTATCATCTTGATCAACAACCTTTTAGGTTCAGCATGAAAAATGTTTACTTTTACTATTAGTTTATAGGAGAATGTTGAACATGAATATATAAAAGGTCTAAAATATAAGAAAAGAATAGGGAAATATCACAATCATATTGCTCTCAAGTCTAGATACTACATCAGATACCCTCAAAATAACTCATAATCCGTGGGTATTGTTGTTGTTGTTGTTGTAAATATCTAATCGGCCTACTAAGACTAAAAGAAAAGCTTATAAATTATAAATTATAAATATAATATTAATAACCAATAACTTAGCTAATAATGTGTCTATAATTAACAAACCTGGTTTTCACGTATATCAAAGTCAGATGGTGGTAGTTAAGTTACAGATAACATTATATGAACAGTTATGTATATGATGATAAGTAGGCAAGTAATTCTCACCTTAGCTAGTCCATAAAAGTTGATTGGTAGTACTTGAGAAGAAGCTTCATGACCAACATCTGGAGTCAGGATAACATTATCAATCTGTTGAAGGGAAATGACCTTCTCGCTCTTACTCACAACGTGCATCTCAGCACCAACTGTATCGAGCATTACCTGAAAGTATAGAACTTATGTTAAGGTCTTAACCAACTTTTACTAATCTTGATTCTTAATATGTTTCAGATAACATTAGCAAGATATGCATCAAAATTATATGATGCTTAAGGAGAGACAATTTATCCTAGTAACATTACATAGAATATGGGGCAACCACAAGTATATGCAAATGGCTCTTCCGACAAAATATAGACAAGTATATAAGCACTAAAAGGTAATCAGAATCTTAGTTTGTCTTATCACCTAGCATATCAGGATGAGCTATTTGATATGAGTTATTTGATATGTTAATTAAATTGATGAAAATAATAACTGATGCTAATAGTCTTACTCACAAAATCGACAGACTTTATTGCAAATGTTAATATCAAGATGATCAACATAGATATGATAAAGGTATAGAAGAATGATACATACAGCACAGAGCTTCTGGTGCTCTTGACAGCAACCCTCAGATTATCCAAAGTTTCTTGGTGATACGCAGTGTCTCCCCATGAAAAATCAAATCTGACAACTGCACAATGGTACAATATCCACATCAACTAAAACAATCATCACATATAACAACACACCGAGCAACCAATAGCTAAATCTAACTCATTTATTTGCAATAATACACTCTTAACTCTTTTATAAAATTCATAAACAACTTTAATATATAACAAATATAACATCAAGTCTCATATGAATTTGCAACATAATTCATAATCATAATATATGTGTTGTCATCGCAGGAAAAAAATTCTATAAAAAATCATTAAAAATTCCAGATCGTTAATACACAGCCGAACATATATGTATACGTGTATAATAACATTACGAGCCCTAATTTTACAATCTAAGGGTTTTTTTTTCTTTCAGATGCTTATGATATCTCTGTGCAGCAGCAGACAATTCCATTATTTGACTCTGTGAACGAAAAGACAAGAAAGATAACGACTTGCTGAACATTTATAAGTAACTTTATATACCTATCTCTTTAAAATCGTTTAGCAATTGTGACTGCATATCCCCAAGAAACCTCATCCAAGCTTCAAAAGTTTTATAAACCCAGAATCAATAGCGCATTTAATTGCTTATATAAATCAAAATAGATTCAAGTAATTATAATGACCAGATGATTAAGAAGTCGAATCAAATAATTACCAGATAATGACATCCAATCTTCATCTATACGAATATTATGATCGGAGGAGCGATTCAAAAAGAAGAAAGTTTTAATCTGTTTTTTAAATTTGAAAGGGCGTATTTAGTTGGAATGAGGAAGAAAATAAGGAATGTTCAAAGGGTGAGAGCCGGAGATGGTGCAGGTGGGTTTGTGACGGCAGGGGTTTGACGGATTTGGTGTGGCTGAGCTGGTGTGACGGATGGGTATTGGGAAGGTGAGTTGGAGAACAAAGGGAAAAAGGTAGGGGTTTATGTTTTATAGATACGGTATGCAAGTGAATTAAGGTTTTGTTTAATAAGGACATTTTAGTATTTTATTACACAATTAATAAATCAAATGATGTCATGGATTAATCTAATGGTTAATTAGTAAAGGATCATCTTGAAATTAAGGGGGGAGATTCTCTCGTGGGTTTTCTTATATATATATATATATATATATATATATATATATATATATATATATATATATATAATATATATAGATGAGAAGGACTAAAATGAGTTATTGTCCAAAGTCGTGGGGACAAAAGGAAAAAAATGCAACTCTTTTGATCAAAATGAGGAAAGTTAATCAAAGGCTCAAAATCTTCGATGATATTCTCTTTTATTTATTTAAAATATAAATATTAAAATATATATTTTCTTTTCTTCTTCTTTTTTAATTTTTCCAGTTATGCGGAGATCCGGAGGACTCCTCACCGATCCTAACTATCTCATTTCGATATATGTAGGTTCTGTCTATTTCGTTCAAACACAATCCTCGTCTATTATCAGATTGGACTTGTCAACGGTGATTTTCTAAAAACATAGGTTCGGCTATATAAATTCTTCCTATATCTCACCGAACCACCACCCAGTTCTGTTTGGGTTGTAGTCAGATGTCTTGGTTACATTAGTACTTGGTCTCGACTCCCGTGCTTGGTATGGTAAGTGTCTGCTTGCTTGGCCATTCATCATCTTTCGACAGTTACTCCATAAACTCCACTTAACTTGTGTTGTCCTTGAGGTTTTGGCCTATTGAGGTATCCGACATATTTGGTTTCCATCGTTGCATGTTCAAACTTGTTAGGTTTTGAGGTTTGGGTTTCGTTAGCCTATTTTATGTATTCATGTTGGATATTCGCCTCAAATTTTTGAGGTACGAGTTCGTTGGATTTGATGATTGAAGTTTATGGCTTCATTATTTAGGTAAGTTTTTTTTTTTCGTTTTCATCGATTGGTCACATGTTTTCGCCGACAATTTGAAGTGGACAAAAACTTTTTTTGATGAAGCTCTTTGTCTGATTTGATTGAAAATTGAGGGTTTTATTATACAATTTTTGTAATATATGTTGTGTTGTTTTGTTGTATCTAAATGTAGTTAGGGTCCAATTTACCATCAAATATTGCATTTAGGTTGACAACTTGCAACCATCATATGCAACTTAAATGGATTTTTAATCTATTCATTTAAACTTTTGTTTATAGTCGAAAAAGGTGGTAACTCAAAAGAAAACAACAAGAATATTTGGAAAGGAAATTGATTTGTACACCACTATTTACATTACAATTATGCATAAATGTCATTGTACCACGTACAGTATAATAGTAACATTGTGAATATGTATGATGTACAAAGCTACAAATTACCACCCATTTAAGAAGGGAGGTAATTTTACAAGGAATCTTAATTATTACAAGAAACTTTTTTTTTCTTTAGAGGATGTGTTTGACAAAACTAACGCGTCTTACTTGTAAGAATCAACTTCCATTTAAAAATACTTAACATCTATAACATGAAAAAAATTTATTTGTTTATTACATTTTCATTATTATTTGATCAATATTTATTATGGTTGAGTATGATAAGTTCATGCATATAATCAGTTTTATACTAGCTTATACTATTTGTATATTGTTGAGCTACAAAACAAGTTAAACATTTATTTAGTTTGACAAGAGCTTAAAAAATCGAGCTAAAAATGTATATCGAGTTTTGCTTGGGCTATTATCAAAACTAGCAAAATACTCGTGCTATGCAACGGTAACTGAGGATTAAAATATTGCAACTCATAAAATTGAATGCAGACATATCGTCTTTCAGTGGATGTGTGGAATTGTTTCGGATACATACTTTTTTGTTTGGTCAACGTATTATGAATATACATTTGGTATAGTTATATAATCTTTATTCAAATAATTAATTGAGAGGTAGATTGAGTGGTATTAGTGGTAATTAACTATTTATTGATGTATTATCGTATCTAATAAGTCAAATGTACATATAATTAAAATTAATAGAGGGTATTTTGGTCTTTAAACAATGTTGAGTACATTTTAAGACAAATGAAGAAATGCATTTTATATAGTTAAGATAAGGTAAGATAAGATATAAGTATTTAAGTAATATGTACATGTTATACATAAATATGTAGGTAATTTTAAAATTTGCAAATACCAACAGTTTATTTTATATGTGAGGAGTCCATTAATTATGAGATTGTGAGTTCAATGTAGACCGAAGAGGGGTGTATATATATGTGATTGTATATCATAAGTATAGTAGGTTCTAGATTTGATATCATTTTCTATTCTACAGAGTTTTTACTTATACTCATGTTTCATTCTCTTTTGATACATATATTTATAGAATAACTTTTTGTTACTAAACTTATTTTCTACATACATTTGAAATAAATTTAGCTTGTCAAGTAGAGCGTGAAACTAAATTACATTGGTCGATCTGAGCTCGAGCTTTATCAAGCTTGAAATGCTCTCAACACATTTACAACAAATACTATTACATTGCATATGAGAGTTATATTATACTCATTTTTTCATCTCTGTAAAAAAAAGGAGACATGTATATGTATAAGTATGCGTTATTTAAAAACTTGATGACTTACTTTCTATAGCAAAATTCACCATTTTACAATTCTTAAAAAAAAATGATAAGTGCATTGAAATCTTATACTTTTTATATGTAAAACATAGTATATGGGAGCTTCAAAATTAAAAGGACTAATTAAATGGGTCTGGATCTGGCCCATTAGTTAATGAGTCGTGATCCAATTCATGATCCAACTTGTTGAGTGAGAAGAGATAAATTAAATAAAACTACTAACTACTTTCAACTTTAGTTTCTCTCTTCTCACTCAATACTTTTTTAAATTGATCGATAAATACTAATCGAACAAGCAAATATGTTATTTATAAAAAAGAAAATTCAGTGACAACTCGTCATTTGTGAAATTTCAAGTAAAACCGTCCCTAATTCGATTAAAAATTGAAAGTTATTTAAATTGAAAAATTTAAAGTTGTGTATTTTTAAATTGAAATAGGTGAAAAATTACACAACTACTCCTATTTATTATTTATGTTACATATTACTCTGTTTTTTTATGTCAATTCACTTCTAGAGTTGAGCTCAAATGAGAATGAAAACTTTGATTGGAATGAAAAAATCAATCTCAGACATTCATCAAACTCCACTTTATTCCAAATTTTTAAAAATTAAATATCTTAAAAACGGCTAAGCGAAAAATTATAAAAATTTCACCATAAAAATCAGTTTTTTTTCTTCTTTTCGATTAGACATCTCACATGGTATACTTTCGACAAACATTTTTTTCTTTTTCTTAATGGGTTTCACAAATTGTACAATATAGTATCACATGTGATAATCGTTGGTATCATATGTGATAGTTGTTTACAAAACCCATCAAAAGTGAAATTTTTTTGTCGAAAGTATACATTGTTTGATGTCTAATTGAAGAGAAAAAATACTGATTTTTATGGTGTAATTTTTATAATTTTATGACTTGCCGTTTTTGATATATTTAATTTTAAAAAATATGAAGAAAAATAAGTTTTATTACACGTAACGCGTTTGTAGCACATTATTATTACTTCCTTTATTCTCATTAAATTTTACCCTACATATTTTAAACTTACTCATTTTCTTCGTTACATTACGGTAATAAAATCTGAATAAGTCAAACTAAATAGTGTGCTTGTCCATTTACTGTTCTATTGTTCTTTAACAAAATGATAACGGTAGAAGTGAAGAATAACATGGTAGTAAGTGAAAATTATTATATAAAAATATTCCTCTTATTTACCATCATCATACGAAACTCATATCTTATCTTATTTTACATCATCAAACAAGACCTTTTGTCTTTATTTTACTTGCTCAATTATCATATCATCATCTCATATTCAAATCTTTTTCTTTTGTTAAAATTTACTGTGAGATGGGTTCCGGCAGTAGTCGAATCGGGTCGGGTCAATCTTCAGAGCCCTCAACAATTAACAGAACGAAGCGCAAGCTATCTTCTTTACTACTGTGTGGTCTTACATCAAACTCGAATTCTCATCCATCTGTCTTAGAGGTATTATATTTAAATTATTTCATAATTAACTGTGTGGTGTTTATTTTTTTCGAATTAATTGAATGATCGTTTGTATCGTGTTAATTTGATATTTTGTGTTAAATTGATTGTTATTTCGATACAAGTTGGGATTTTTTTGGTGGGCTTTTTGTTTATTTAGTTACAGTTGGCGTTTCCTGATTATTAGTTTTGGATATCAATATTGTGGGCTAATAGTGGTGATGCACATAGTACACTCCACTTTGGTTTTTAAGTTTAGACAGTAGGCGAAAACGAATACTAATATTGTGAGGGTCAGACTAGAAGCAATCATACCAACACTTCTTAGTTTTAATTTTTATGTCTTGTTGACTTGTGTGATTCCTCTGTTAGATTGCCACCCGAGTCAAAATAAGGTTGCCATCATCATAACGGTATGGTACTAATTTGGTTATGACACACGTCACCAGCATAAGGGTATGATTGTAGTTTCCATTGTCTCAAAGCATTTATGGTAAGATTTCTTGATGATTGCTCTATAACTTTTACTTTATGGCTCAAGTTTCTTTCTTCCTGTACTTTAACCGAATAGTTTGATTAACTTTGTGTTTGAGTGTTTGATATCTTTGACGTTATATTCCATCCATCACTTGCAGTTGGAATCACCGATCAACTCTGTAGAAAATCTTCCTCCTACTAGTGTCGAATCTATAAGCTCTGCAGGTGTGTCTTCTTCATTTTTCGGTTCTGAACCCATGTGCGGAAGTTCTAAAACTTCAGAGACAGAACCCGAAGAATCTGAAAGCTGTAATAGTGTTACAAAGAATGCTAGTACTTCTTATGAAAGTCAACCAATCCAAGAATCAGTGTCGGGAAATGGGTCAGACCCGCCTTCTGCTTTTGACTCACAAAGTGTGGTGAATGAAGCCACAGCCGCGAGTGCATCTGACAATGTATTTCAAGAAAGTCTCGATTTTGATGAAAATTTAGGGCAGAATCATAGTGACATAACTAGGAATGTAGATTCTGACGCACGGGCTTTATTGGTTCTTTCTGATTCATTTCTAAGCCTTCAGATGTTTGGAAGTGGTTTGACAACTTCTGGTTCGGGAATACTTGTTGTTGATGCAGGGAGTGTATCTCGTAATGTCATTTCGGGTGGCATTTCTGAAATTAATAGTCGTGAAGGAAGGAGGAATAGTGGGAGACTTTTTGGGGCTAGTTCATCGAGACGGAGTTATAGAAGGGAGATTGATTTTCCAGCACTATTTTTAACGACGGGTCTCGTTGATGATTTAGGATCACGCGATCGATGGCTTCTTGATATTAGTAGTGATCTTGGTCGTGATGGGCCTGGACATGGTTATCATAGAAGTCATGGTAGAAACGAAGAGCGAAGGCACTTTAGATCACAGGTATGTGTTTGTTAAATGTGCACACACCGACAATGTTAGGTTTTGTTAGAGGTGGCAAAATGGGCAGGTCGGGCGGGTAGGCAAAAAGGGTTTTTCAGTACGGGTTGGGTTGACCCGAAACATTTTTTTTTTTTGGAGTTGTTTGTAAATTCTAATATGATTACACTAATATATTTTAGCAAAATAATATTATTGCTAAAATAATATTCTTTTAGCAATAATGTACTTTCTTTGGTAAAAATATGAGGTTTTATGCATTTAAAATTAAACCTTGGGCGACTTTCAACCCGTTTGAGTTTTGACCCTTGTACTTGTTTGACCTATGATAGATCAAGCATAACCCGAATTGACCCAGTCATAAGTAAATCATAAATAATAAATAATAAATAATAAATAATAAATAATAAATAATAAATAATAAATAATAAACAATAAATAATAAATAATAAATAATAAATAATAAATAATAAATAAGACTCGTTTATTGAACTTTTTCTAGAATAAGGTTTTATTCTAATGGTTAAATAATAAATAAAATATATTGACTTGTATGAGCCCGTGTCGTTAATTCGTATCAGCTTGGCATGCTTCTTGATGATGAACTCACACCCACACCCACACCCACACCCACACCCCTAAGAGAACACATAGCTACTTCTACACAAACATCTTGTGGTTCTGAAAATATAATAAGCGTCCGGTTTGATTTTGGTGGCCCTAATAGTTGATATTAGTTATAATGCAAAACCATATGTTTTAATATGGTTTGGATAAACAGATGGCAAGTACAAACTCATGAATATCTTTATCCTTTAAGATGATAAAACCATAACTTTAAAATAGTTTAAAGTCTAATCTTTCATCCCATATTAAATGCACTATTCATTTTTTACGCTATCTTAATCCGAGTGCAACATTTCCTTTTGGGTAAGGCTGTAGGCAATTTGTACTTTTTTAGTTCCTTTTGTCATTTTATATTTCGCTTATACACTAATCTCTTGCCAAGTCAAACATGCATTTATTTTAGAATAGACTCGACAGTTGGCTTATCTTTAGTAAAAATTGCTCTTGAAGAGTTTTTTTTTATAATTTTCATTTAACTTGTTTCTTTAAGCATAGAATACTGAATTTAGGTTAAAATGTCACAATTCGGTAAGTTGTCATAGATCATATCATCAAAAAACAAATCCCACTTCCCCACCTCTTTCCTACAACCACAAAGAAAGAGATGGTTAAGAAACATAAAGCAGTTATATAGTGGTGAAACCCAATAAAGTTGAGGGGAACATCAATTCCATATTATATCCGGTCCCCGCTGTATGCAAGATTATTCTATTGCAAGTTTCAATTTCTAGAACTCTATTTTTGTGTAATTAAAGTATCAACTAATGATTTTATCTGTAGATGTCAGAAAGAGTTTTGGGTGGTGTTGATGAGCGAGAGCACCGAACTAGATTGTGTGCATCTGGGCTGCACCGTGATGGTGCATGCTCATGTGGTTCGTCTTTTATGGGTGAAGAGGTTGCTTCCCTTGGAAGTATATCACGTGTGGTCTTGCTTGCTCAGGCTCTATCTGAGGTATTTTCATAAATTTTGAAAAATATGTGTTTGTTATCCGCATTATTAAGTACTAATTGGGAAGAAAAGAAAAAAAAAAACCTTTTGAGTTACCAAAATTTAGCTTCTTTTTTTTGTTGGTCAGGTATTGGATGAAATGCACAGGCAACCTCTATCACTTTCGATGCCGATGCTTTCGTTACCTGCGCCCGAATCTGTTGTAGATTCGTTTCTCCTTAAGAATCACAAAAGGATGAATGCATCTGAAAGCGGCCCAAGTTATGTGCAACAGTAAGTCCCTAGATTGGGTTTATTATTTATTTTGTAAAGCTCGTGAATTAGCCACATGTATATTCCATTTATAGCAAGTGGAACTGTCAATAGTTTGACAATAAGTGCTGATAATGAAAGTGAACATGATTCATGGAACAGGTGCTACATTTGTCTGGTTGATTATGAGGAAGGAGATAAGATAAGGGTTCTACCGTGCCAGCATGAATATCATGCTGCTTGTGTCGACAAATGGCTAAAAGAAGTTAATGGGTATTTCTCTACTCCCATACTTAGAAGTTATTTATTTATTGCTTGATCTTAAAGAATACTAAAATATCTTGAGAAAATGATCTAAAATCGTTGAAAATTAGGTGGTGTTAGGATGTGCGTTTATAGCGTTTATGCCTTAAATATCAGAATCAGGTAATTAAATAATTCTTAAAGTTAATAATGGTTGGATATTGCAAATTTAATTTTATCGCACATCCAAACTTCCCCGTTGTCCATAGGACCTCATGAGCCAAACTGTATCTTGTTTGATGGGAACAATTGGGAAAAACTTTATAACGGTAGACAATAAATCCTTCTTTTTCTGTTCAATCAAAAATCAAGTGATAGAATGAGTGGGCCGGGCAGTTTGGGTAGTGCGTTGAAGCAAGTAAATTTTAGTGTGGGTCAAGTCCCACAAACAATCTTTTTT
Source organism: Gnaphalium uliginosum (assembly GCA_963930675.1). Taxonomy (NCBI): domain Eukaryota; kingdom Viridiplantae; phylum Streptophyta; class Magnoliopsida; order Asterales; family Asteraceae; genus Gnaphalium; species Gnaphalium uliginosum. The sequence goes on along the minus strand of OZ005680.1, from coordinate 33,295,374 downwards.
GCCAATATCTTTAGTTGTTTGGTGAAGAGCTAATGTGTTAAATATGATTACCGAACTATATTATTACAATAATAATTTAAATATTTGAATAAAGGGAAGAAAGGGGAATGCATTAAAAGCATAAATATTTGAATTGGGCGAATTTTGACGTATTTTATTCTTAGCCAGATTTTTTCACACTGACTCGTTTGGAATAACGCATAACCCAAATCAACTCATCTACGAGTAATAAGCCACCTCTGAATGTAATTTGTTATGTTTTATCTTGTTATTCTAACACGTCGCACCAATTGGGCATAGCTCAAGTGGTACCGCCACCACAAACGCCCAGACTCCACATGTATGACCGACATGTCAGGGGTTCGAATCCGTTCCTCAGCATATGTGGGTGATTTGTGGACAGATGATTTGCCCGGCGTTGATGCTCCTTACAGGTGGGGTGGTGGACGCGTATCATTGAAATATGATACGGGGGTCAGGGGTACCCTCCAAATTATTATTATTTTTTTATTCTAACACTTCGCATGTTGTTTCAGTGTCTGCCCAGTATGCAGGTGCAACGTTTGTGACACACCTTCAACCTCCCAGGCTACAGTCTCGAGCTCAGAACTCCCAGGTTGATGATGCAATTGTATATATGCAAATGTAAACACACACACACAATCATAGTATGTAAATATCGAAGACACATATGCATCTCGTTGAAACCGAATTTGTGATCTTTTTAATCTAGTTCCATTACGGGACCAAAATTCTGGTTTTACTAGTTAAGTTATCAAGAATTTAGCTATGGGGTTCACGGAAGAAAACTATAGGCATTGCTGGTACCTTGTAAATCTTCTGCCATGAATGACATTGTAATAAGATAGTGTCCATGATCTTCTATTTAGCCCAATTATTACTTATAAACACAAAATGCCTGCTGTCCTCGATACAAAAACATCATGTTGCCATTGTTGTAGTCTAATTAAAAATCAAAAATATCCCAAAAATTCACATTCTTAAACGAAGCCAGTTCCACTACCTATTACAAGAAAACAAAAAATCAATGTCCAAAGTGATACAAAGTTACCATTTTGCCCTCCAAAGCTACAAGGAATACTGGTCCCACTATAACATCCTTCCTTTTGCTCAATCCCTTTGCCAAGATCTTCAAGAACAAAAGTAGTGTTTTTTTCATTGTTGCTAAAGAAAGCACACCAAAAGTAGGGGCCTTTATGTCTTTTCGCACGTATGATCCCAACTCCAACTTCGTTATGTGTCTTGTTGTGTATAAGTGACAAAGTTGCGTTATCGTGGATGAGTATATTTGAGAAGGCTTCTGCAGGGTCGAGATGCCTTTGTTGACAGCCAACAATGAGTCCTGAGATTGTACCGAATGTAGGAAGCTCGATCCCACAATTTGGTGCGAATATTTCAGTGAAGTCGTTTTCTGGAGGTTTGCAGTTGACTGTGTTGTTTTGACTGCAGTTGGCTCTGCATTCTTTTATGTATTGCAAGGCTATGCAAGCAAGACCAGGGCTGTTGTTTAGTTGAGGAAGTCTTTTTGATGTCCGGTTTTTGTTGATCATGTCAACGAGATCGTTCGCTTGATTTCCTGTCAGATGATGGACCGCAACATAAACTGATTAAAGTGATAAAAAAACGTTGACTTTTTGTCAGTCGGTTTTCAAAGATTCCCAGATGACTTGATGAGTGGTAATTTGCAAGAAGAGGTATAAAATTGAAAAAATTTCAGATAAATCAAGAAACACAAGTTGAAATGATACAGATGAGCATTTCATACTTTGTCCCAAAGAAATGTTTGACTTTCTCAAGTCAAAGATCTTACATTTGAACTTCAAAAGCTATGGTAGATTATGAGCTTTTGCTAGAAAATTAAATAAGCAGCACTAACATACATCCAGATGTGTGAGATGTTAAGTTCAGCTAATCCTGCAAATAAATTACAGTATGACCTTTATAGAATTTAAGGGGTCTTTGGATACGCAGCGAATATTGTGTTATCTAATGGTTAAATTAATCAGTTTTCAGTGTCTAGGAAGTTTGTCCCTAATCTGTTTTTAGGGTCAAAGTAATCAGATTCTAACATCAATACTAGGAGCTCCTAGGCTTTGTTGCATAATTTCCCTCGAATCTTGCAATTATCATGAAAATTCAGATGCACTCAATTCTCAAAGAACTATAATTTCCCTTGATGGTGTCAAAGACAGGGTAAAGGATACATTAAATAAAATATAGCATTGTTGATGGTTTAAACAAATGATAATCCTTCTTTTGCAATAAGCGTTCATCCCTAACCCTAACCTTTTAACGTCTGCCTTTGATTTTGGATGTCAAACCTAGTAGTCCAGTACTCTTTCAGTTCAAATAGTTTCGGTTTTTAGCAGCTATAGTCATTTTATTTTCAGGGTATTGATGTAAGGATCAACTTTTAAAAGTCAAATATAAACTTGGAAAGTTGGTCATTACCAATTAGAGCAGAGGTCACACAAGTCCAAACCATTAGTTTTGGTTGCAACTTAGTCACAACTCACACATGTAATTCCACCAAAGACTCACACTTATATCAGAAATCCTCGGCTTATGTGGCCAAATAAATCTAACGCCATTACTTTTTTGCACGAACTTTGTATCCATAAATCAACTTCTTAAATCCTTTGTGCAGCAAAGGCTTTAGGCTTCTGATTACATTTAATCAAAAAGGTAAAACTCGACATTCTTGTACTGTCAATTCTAGTATAAACAGAAAAATGATACAAATTTCTTATACCAATCTAACAAGAATAATACTCTATCTTCCGGTACTTCTATATTCCCAAAGTTTCATACACTCAAAATATGAAAGCAAAAAAGGCTCAAAGAACAAGGTTTAGCTTTCGTGTTCTTTTTGGAACAGAATATAAGTATTTTTGTGACCAAATCCACCACCATTGATGTCCCATTTCAAGCAGGCCAGCTAAATCCTAACATATCTAACCTAAGTTCACAATATAAAATATAAAATAAACATTTTATTTACACATTTTAACTAGGAACAAACATATACAATATTAACAATTATAAAAACAAATCATGAGCAGAAATAAAAAGATATACCATGATTCTTGGAAGAAACAGCACCACCAAGTAGAAGAAATCCCAAAGCAATTATCCATTGAAAATAACAATTTTTTGTTACCATTTTCAAGATTTGCATCAAATAACCAAAATTTTCATCAAACAACAGGTAGCTGAAACCCTAGAAATATGGGTTCTTTTTTATTTACACCCTATACCCAGTGCAAAATGTGTTGTTATTTTATGGGTTTATAGATAAAGGCAGACATGATTGAAGGTAGCAAGAGGGTTTTGAGGACAAAAAGTTACAAAATATGGGTCCCAGTTAGCCGTTGTAAAATGCTTGGGGATTTTAATGGAGTATGTGCGTGTTTAAGAAATGGAGCGAAACTACAATAAATATTGACTGATTTAATCATTTATTTTTTAGACTTGAATGACAGTTATTACAATTGTTGAAAGAGGTTAGTAGAAGTACGATGATCAGTTTGTAAGAAGACTTAGACCGCTGCTGACGGCTTCGTCGGTTTGGTACCGACAAAACGTTGGCCAACTGATGCCGTTGACACAGTTTCGTCGGTTGCCCATCGTTGGTTTGGCTACGAAAGGGAGAAGGTGTTATGGGTCCCGCTGCCATCATTTAATGTATTTTTTTTAAAAAAATCCAACCGTTGACAAATTAAAAGAAAAATTTTTAAAAAATCAAACGATAATATAACCTTTTTATGTAAAAGAAAATATTTTTTAATTTTTTAAACTCTTTTATCAAACACATTTGGCACCTCCACATGACTTTCGTCGCCAAAACCGTGATTAGTTTCTTTTATTGTATTTGTTTTCAATACATCTCACCATACCTGTGACAACTTTGAAGTTCTTATATGAGAAACATCACCAGTTAGATTTGAAGGAAAAGAAGATCTGTACGAATCGCATATCACCGACTTCCAAAGCATATCTTTGTTCGAATTCATTTTGGACCACCATTTCGCAAGTAAAGTGAGATTTTTAACTTTAAGCGGAATGATTCCAAGCTCTCCTAAATCTTTTGGCCGACATACTTTTTCCCAACTAATCAGGCATAATTTTTCTTTTGAAGAATCACCACCCAAAAGAAAATTTCTCCGAAGCCGCTCAAGTCGAGACAGAACAGCTTTAGGAGCCTTATATTGTTGGGAATTCGGAAAGAACCAAAACAACGTGTGTTAACATAAACACACACTCACAACAATAAATGGATAATAATTACTAGCTAAGCAATCAAAACAAGCAAACAAGATAAATATCGAACAATACGACACAAGGATTTAACGTGGTTATATCCAATCTCCAACTTGGAGATATGTTTAGTCCACGGGGCCAAACCGAGAGATTTTTACTATTATTTTCGTTCCAAGGGTTTACAACACATAGAGTATGTTTATATAGGAAGTACATAACTTTGGGAACACACCAAATCTGACTGACCTAAATTTCGTAAGGTGATCAAAGATTTCACCAGGCGAAGCATGCTCTAATCAGATATTCGCTAAGCGATCCAGGATTTCGTCAGGCGAAATTCTCTTACTCAGCTTTTCTCGTTTATTCTCGTTAAACTTCACAATCACAACAATCTCCCACTTAAAGATTAACTAACCCCAAACCAGTAACCCTTCACAATTTCTTCCCTTTACTAATGTCACACGTTCAAACTCCATACCGCCGAAATACCATTCGAGACACGCCGCTTGACCACAGAGAGTCGGAAGACTTTCGACACAAAGCTACCAGAACACTCACATCATGAAAGTGGGACCACTCTATAAACATCATCATCTTCTAGGCCCAAGAAGATTTGTTGAAGTGTGCAACGACTCCAACCACAAGATTCTATCAAGAAGACGGCCGCCTCTTCAATTCGTCAATTTACAGCCACATCGGATCCTGCCACCGACAACCCTAAGAATTTCGCCCATTCGATTTTCCTTCCCAGCAATCAGAAAATCGTCGATCGAACTAACACGTAGATCTCATCAAGGTTCACCTGTGTGAACACAGTCACAACCTTTAAAACCTACTTCTTCAACATTCGCTTTCTCGCTGGCACACCTACTCGACATGTAGCTACAATTTCTATGAACACATTTTCTCTCACCTAGCCAGCTCCCACTGTACGGATCTAAATATAACAATCGGGGCTCTCTTGAGAAGACTCTGGTTCATAATACACGGTCAGTCGCAAAATACTTTGCCAAACGAAGATCCAAACGCTCTAGTGTTACCCAGAATCCGCACACTAAACCCGTTGAAACTGAGATCTAACTGTTGCACCCCAATCTCCAAAACTCTTAATAGTTGCCAAACTCCCCCTAGCTTCGATACTTCCCTCAGTAACCGAACTCCCAAGAGTTCCCGACACTCTCAACAATATCTCGAAAGCTCACTAGGACTTACAAGATTATCCACCCTTAACCCACATGAAAATTTTCCAATTGATTCATCCAGAACATCCGCTCTATTGTTGAATCAAACATCAACCAATAGCCGAGCCCAGTCGAACGCGTTCTATCCGACATCTTCTATAACCAATTATCTTCAAGCGTACGAGCTCTAACTTGCCTAATCATTTCAATCCATGAAATACCCGACCAAAGAAACATGGTCTCCCGTTTCAACCCGCGAGCGATAACAAACTCCCTCAATAACTCCCACTGTTGATTACCAAACGGATGTGGTACCGTCTATTACCCAAATACCCAACCGAAAAAATCACCATCTTGAGCTCCGTAACAAACCTCACATCTTGAATAATCCAGTTCATATCATTGGAGTTCCCGAAACATCACGTCCCTACACTCGCAACATCAAACCCCAAGTTTGATAACATTCATCTGTTCTTTTGCACGGGATCACAAAGAATAATGGACCCGAATCCATAACCCAGATCCCAAAACTCTCTCCGCAACAAATAACAATCGAAAACCCGATCACAGACTCCATTAAACAATCACCGTCACAACGCAATCTGCATCCTGTTCGGAATTATGGACCCAAAATAACACAAATAATTGAACGAGTGTAACCATAGAATCAACAAACAGATAAAGTAAATGCGTAAAAGTAAATCGACATGAGGATAACGTGGTTATATGCAATCGAGGTAATTGCTTTAGTCCACGGCCAACTAGAGAGTTTTCTTGTATTATTTCGTAGCTTAGAGTTTACAATAAAAGAAGGTTACAATATATAGTAAGAAAAAATGGGCTTAAACTTGCGTAACAAGCTGGGCCAAATAAAACCCTCTAACTCCCTAGTTGACACGTTCTATCATCAATCCATCAGAAGGCCAGTTGAAGCTATTGAAAGCTTCAACTTTTCTGTTGTGATTACCTTGGTAATAACATATTAGCATGATTCTTCGTTGTAAGTCCCTTAATCTGAATCGAATACGAAGTTACCAATACGTTAACAGGTACAAAATCCCTAATAACATTCAATCAACACAAACAACCAATCTAAACAATAATCACGAATCAATAAACACAAAACAAAGCTCTTTTATTAATTATCAATCGAATACAATTAATTCAAAACCTCTAATACACAAACTAAGTTTGCATTAACTTTAAACTACAAAACGATCGTCTGCCAAAAGTTTCCAACCCTGATCAGGACACATCTATATATATACTAACTGATGTTTGCCGGACTGGGCCTGGCGAACTTCCTCAAGTTCGCTGGCCCACTAGATCATACATAGTTCGCCATACACAATAGTTCGCTAGCCACTAGTTCGTTGGCTTATAAGTTTGCCGGAAATAAAACATCTACAATATTAATTCTAATTCAATTCTAGAATCCTATTGTCACCTAACATGTACCAACAAATTCCCCCTCGACAATTGCTTCTAGATTACTTCTTGTTGTCTTCTAAAAGTCTTCAAGTCTCTTCACTGTCATTACTGGAATAAGTCGCTTCCTGCATGCATACCTTTGCTTACACTCTAATCAACCACTTTCTGGTACTTTCGCCCTTCTTGCTTCCAATTGTCAAGATATAAAATTTTACTTTCATGAAGTTTCTTCAAATCACTCTTTGACAAGTTTACCAAATGTATACAATCATATACTCTTAGAAATTCTTTAACACCATCTTCTACTTCATCATCACACTCTTCCATCACAGCCTCACCTGATTTACTATCAACATACCACCACTTTAAATTTCCAAGAATATCTTGCGGCATCTTCTTCAATGGAATTTGCTTTAGACATTTCACGGGTTTGTACTTCATTTGCATCCAGTATTTCCCGGTTCTCGGATCAATTCTTGACTTGTCAGGTATTCTTTTACCCTTTCGTGGCTTTAGCCTTTCAAATTTATTGGATCGTCCTTCTCTTCTTATTATTCGAGCAACATAAGTTGCGAACGGGTCATTTGTTATGTTGATCAAATCCAGTTTAGCCAAATCCTTGATTTCACATCTCGGAAAAGTATTAAACACTTTTAGATTTCTTTCTAAGTATTGTAAATACTTTAAGATCATCATCATAAAACCAACTCATAATTCCCTTCTTAGGCTCAGCACTTTTTGTGACATCAATAGATTTATTAAAACTTACTTCTTCTTTCTTTTCAATTTTCTTGAACCATAATTTCTTCATCTCTTCTCTACTTAGATTTTCCTCTTCCTGCTCCTCTATAAACTCAGTGTTTGTTGCTGCTCTTATCTCTGATAACTCTACTTCAGGTACACCCGCTCCTTTTTCAGGTACCACATTAGTATCAGGCTGGTTTATCACACTATGTTCATCTATATCAGCATTAGTATCTTCCAACACCTCATCGTCCGATCTCCAATCCTCAATCTCTGGAGCTGTAAAATCTTCATCTTCATTCAACTTCTCTAATTCATCATCCGATACATCCGAGAAATTCAACTCATTTTCAATATCTTCCAAAGCTTCAATCTGTTCAGCTTCCTGAGTTGATTCCTGGCCTCTCTCAGCACCAACTGCTGCTTGACTTGATTCCCCCTGAACTGTAGCTTGCACACCAGTCTTTGAAGGACCTGGCTGCTCACCATCCTTTCCTGCACTAGGGTCATCATCTTCGTCATCAGCTCTGGAATGACTTAACACATCCTCTCTACAGCCAGAGGTGCCTGCTTCCCCCTGAGCAGATAGGTTCTTCATAAATCTATGGACCAACCATTCCAGTCTATCAATCGCGCTCTGCTGTTCATTAATAACGAAGTTTATCCCCTTATTCTGGTTGACCAGAGTCTTCACCACCTCAGACATCGTCATCATCTTTTCCAGCAGTGCAATCCGCAATTCATTAGGAACGGATACCACAGGAGGATCAACCTGAGCATTTTCTGCTGTTGCGGGCTGAGCAAGCGTTTCCTCTTGCCTATGTACAGTTACACCTTCCCTGTCTTCAACTAGGCGGCCCTGTTCGATGGTTACTGACGCAGATGTTAATATTGTCCTTTTAGCACGTCTCGGCGCTAGCCTTATTTCATCATCTGTTTCTTCTTCTTCGTCCGGTATATAGTCACTGTCGGGAGCAGTGGATGGTCGATTACTCGAAGATGTGCCACCGACAGAGACCACTTTGGAGAGCAACAAGGTTAGCCTACCAGGACTCTGTGGAAAGCCCGGAGGTGTGTGATCATCATCATCATCATCGGAATTATCCCCGTCATCAGCAACGTCCTCATTACCTTTCTCAACTTCATCATTCTCAGCCTAAATATGGAACTTCAACCTGAACTAAACTGTCTTATAAGCAAAGCAACTATAAATGAATCTGAACTATGGCATAGAAGGATGTGTCACATGAATTACAAGACCATTAATAAGCTTGTCAAAAGCAAACTTGTTAGAGGTTTACCTGAAAAGGTATATTCATGTGATGATCATTGTGTTGCCTGCCAAAAAGGCAAGCAACACAAGTCTTCTTTTAAGTCCAAAATTGTGAACACAAACTTTTCACCATTACACTTACTACATATGGACTTATTTGGACCAACACACATAAGCAGTATAGGGAAGAAATTATATTGTTTGGTAGTAATTGATGATTTTACTAGATTTAGCTAGGTATTCTTCCTTAGGACAAAAGATGAAACAGGTGAAACACTTAGATCATTTATAACTAAGATTGAAAACCAAATGAATCTCAAAGTAAAAATCATTAGGAGTGATAATGGTACAGAATTTAAAAATCATGAGATGAATAATATCTGTGAAAACAAAGGTATTAAGAGAGAATTTAGTGCACCTAACGCGCAAACCGAGCCCGACGCCCGAGCGAAACCCAAAATATATTTTTTGTAACTCAACCTAAGTATTTTAAGAGTACTTAGTCATCCCGAATATCATTTACAAATTTAAAATGAACACGGACACATAACGTAAATTATTAACTTTTAAACCGCGAAATTTACGTTTAAACGAACGAAAAATGTAACACGAAATCTAGAAGCGAGTCACGAGCCCAACCCTTGGAAAGGGCCAGGCCCAGACTCACGGCCCAAAGGCCCAACTTGGCCCAAGAGAGGGGAGCCCAAAGCCCATGGAGTTAGCCCATGTATATATAAGCCTAACTCCCTTCATTTCTTACATTTTTCACTCAACAAACACACACACACACACTCTATTTTCTCTGTAATCAGACCTCATCACCACCACCACAGCCACCTAACACCTTCCTCCAGCCACCACAAGGCCGCCAGCCACCACAAGGCCGCCATCCAACCAACCTAAGCCGCCATTCGGAAAATAGCACAAAACGGGAAAACTAGCTTCGTTTCTCTTCTTTCGGTTTCACAAACGTGGTAAGAACTTCAACTCTTCATAAATTTACTTGTAATACTCTTATAAATATGTTTTAAAGTTCACTTAACAAAGAAATGTCCAAATCATAACATAAAAACTCATTTTTCATGTTTAAAAGTGTCAAAAACGTCACATGCAAGCTGATCAGAAAATGGTCTGACTTTGGGAGGCTGTTTCTCCCTCAAAACTTAACCAAAATGGACGATTCAAAAAGAAAAAATTAAGTTTAAGAAGTTAGCTTTCATTTTCAAGTGGTTTCACAATTTTTGGAGTTCGTTTGATACCCGAAATGATTTTTACAAAAACATGTATACGGGCTGTTCAAAAACTTAGAAAATTCACCTTTCTTGTTTTCATCATAACTCGAGATATACACCTCCAAATAACATGAAACTACCACCAAAAGTTCACAAATTTTGTTAGGTACAAATTTCGTTTAGATAACATTTTCGAAAAATGTGTAGATTTTCCCCAGAAATCCGATCTTGTTACATGTGTCCGGATTGGTCACTTTCTGACCTCAGGGAACAAACGGAATTTTTAAAAAATACTTAGGAATACCCAAAAATTCTGGAAACATTATTTTAAGGAGCTAAGATACTAAGAAACAACATAGATTTTTCTTGAATTTTTATTCGAACATTTGGAATACGAAATAAAATTTACAAAACCTATCTGTTTCAGGTCTCTGTGTCGCAGAAGCCCAGTAGTCTGCGACACAAGCCTTTGTGTCGCCATAACACTCAAATCGTCACATTAGCGACACAAGCCTTTGTGTCGCAATAACACCCGAATCGTCACATTAGCGACACAAGCCTTTGTGTCGCCATAACACCCGAATCGTCACATTAGCGACACAAGCCTTTGTGTCGCCATAACACCCGAATCGTCACATTAGCGACACAAGTCTTAGTGTCGCATAATACCTTAGTGTCGCATATAGCGACACTAACCCAGTGTCGCTAAAAACACATAATCTATACGTTTTTGTTAAAGCAATATAAGCTCGACCCCAGCAAGGGGCTCTGCCCCTTGGACCCCGCCAGGGGTTGCCACCCCTTGGACCCCGCTACCAGGGGCGCTGCCCCCGGACCCCCGTCATTAATGGGCTTCGCCCCTTGTCGCACTAATCAAATACCCATAACTGGAAAGTAGAAATATGCGTAACATAAGTAATCAAATATGTGTTTTCACAAAATATCACCAATGGCCCGTACATGTTTTCTAAGCACAAACGATAACTGAACAAATGGACATCTCTAATTGAGTGAACATTACATAAGTGGACGTTAACCTCCCACTTACATAGATGGTCTTTGAGACATCTACTTACACACACAACCTCATACGTTTAGGGCGTTAGGAGGCTGCACTTGAAAACTCATTACGCTCGTTTATTTGCTAGTTGCTTATCATACTCAGGTGAGTTCACTGTCCCCCTTTTCTGATTTCTGTTTTGGGGCTGAAAAGCATGAATTTACATTAAACTTTTGATTGTACTTTTACATGTTATCAACTGTTTTTGAACTGTTTTACGCAAACTGTGGTATGTCATTATGTTAAGCTTGAGAATTCTTGTATTAAGTCCCCGGCAACTCATTCACTACTAACTAACTCGTAGCGACGAGCCGTAGATATTATGGGTAGCATGCTATTTAGGGTAGACCATCTCTCACTCACACTTCAACGTGGGTGCATAATATCGCCATTACCCATGTTGGTTGAAGAACATGGCGCATTTGGGGCAAACCTCGGTCGGATAATCGGATTAGTAGTGGTCTCAAGGCTTGAACATCTCTCTCTTTATTACCACATATTTATTTACATCAACATTTAACAACCACAAGGTTCATTATACTTACGTCCCCGATTGGACGAACAGATGGGTGATAGCGTCCCCGATTGGACGGCTATACCCTCACTTATGTCCCCGATTGGACACATCTTTGGGTTAACAGTTACAAACTTTGAACTCACCAACTATGGCCATAGTTGACCCTTTTTTTTTGTCATGCTTTTCAGGAGAACGCCGGTAACAATGGATCATGTGTGGGCAAGTGCATGGGATCATATCAATCAAGCTATAATTCATGGACTTTTTGAACGAAACTTTTATGATCTTATTTGTAACAATACTTTTGTAACCATGAACAAACTGATGTATTGTTAATTGCCTTTAAGGCGACTTTTTAATTTATGGTATTGTTACTATATCTTTGTGTTGTGAATTCCTCAGCTGTTACACCTCGTGTTTCCGCTTTAGCGGGGTGTGACAGTTTATAGCGGAGAAGAAGAACTCAGAGTAACAGGTTATAGTGACGCAAATTTCCAAACAGATAGAGATGATAGTCGGTCACAGTCTGGTTGGGTATTCTTACTGAATGGGGGAGCGGTGACATGAAAAAGTTCAAAGCAAGATACAGTAGCAGACTCCACATGCGAGTCTGAGTATATTGCAGCTTGCAAAGTTTCAAAGGAAGCCATATGGATGAGGAATTTCATTGGAGATCTTGGAGTTGTTCCAACAGTACAAGACCCCATCGATATATTCTGCGACAATGAAAGTGCAGTCGCTTTGACTAAAGAACCCAAGGATCATGGGAAGTCAAAGCACATAGAAAGGAAATACCATTTTGTTCGAAGAAAGGTAGAAGAAGGACACGTGGTTGTGAAGCATGTACGATCAGAGGATAATCTGGCTGATCCATTCACAAAGGCACTGGCAAGGTCCAAACACGATGAACATGCTAGGAGCATAGGTTTAAGAGATAATATAAAGTTTTAGTTGTTAGTTTGAATCTGAAACATTATAGCAATAATTGAAATGTAATAGATTTGGTGATTAAATAATGGAGATTTATTTATTTGAAAGAGTTCTACCATTTACTATTGTTTGTCATTGTGTTTCGTTTTGCATGTTTAGAATTTACTTTCCGAGTAATTAGTTTTACTCGAAACTCCTCAGGCATTCATATTACAGGAAGTTAATGTTGATTTAAGACTGTCATGGAGTGTTAGTAGATTGTCTATGGAGATTAGACATAGCATGGAGAATGCTACAACACTCATGAGTAGTTGATGGGGATTTAAGTATAGGAGAGACCCGTACTTAATGAGATCATTTCATGGATTAAAATCACGAGTGAGTTGACTAGGTGTAAATGCTAGTTATAAAGGGTATGCTAGGTGTAACATGATGAGTTGACTAGTACTATGTAATCGAAATTTATTTGATCCTTTTGCCAAAATGGAAAAGCGATATCATGGGCCCTCTAATGATTAATAGTTGACTCAAAAGTGCTAGGCCTAGCCGAGACTAAGTTGATGTGCACAATTCAGTAGTCTTATATAATCAAAATAATCGGAAATCAGAAAACATAATCTTGAATCTTGAGATTGATTAAAATCCATGTCTCAGTTTCATACGATATCAGTAGAACAAAGGAATATTTGATCACTTATCTAAGGTCTGTCTCTTGATATGATTCAGAGTTCGGCAGTTGCGTTGGATGGCACTCTCTGCTTAGTTAATGGGATAGACTTAGACCAATAATAGTTGATGACTTGTCCAAGTGGGAGACTGTTGGATATAGTGTCCAAGTTCATAACTAATTGGTAAGTATATCATTAAAAGTAGAGTTCTTTTTGGGTCACCCTCAACGAACAGTTAAAGAGAAATAAATGAGAGATAATTTTACTTGGAATTAATATTATGGTTAATTATTTGGTTTATTAATTATCATAGTTGATGAATTAATTAGAAACTAAAAGAAACGGATGAAAAATTCTAGAAGCCAAATCCAGCCGCTGGTTGGAAGGTTCAACCGGCGGCTGGAGTCCAAAATGTGAGGCGGTGGAGCACGCGGATCGTGGCTCGGGTACTTGGGCAAAAAGCAAGCCCAACCGGCGGCTGGATAATCCAACTAGCGGCTGGATAATCCAACCGGCGATTGGAAGCCCCAATCAGCCTGTTCCACATCGGATTCTAAAAGAAACCCTAGCTTCCCTCTCCCTATATAAATAGAGGACATGCCATGGCTTCAAAACACACAATTCTCTCTTCTCATTCCTACTCCTTGTAAGAGTTTACTCGATTAGATTCGGGACCTTAGGAGTTGGAATTTTCTCTTTGGTTCGTGGGTGTGAACCATTAGAGGTGCTCTGATTTGAGTACTCGCCTCCAAGTCAAGAAGGTCTGCTAAGGTGGTCTGCGTGTAAGAAATCCGATTTTCTCAAAGGTTAGTGTTTTCTTATTTATCTATTTATTTTGTTGCTTATTATTATTAAGTTAAGATCCTTTAGGGTTTAATTTCCTTCATGCCCTAGATTAATTGTTATTTTCACATTGTATGTTAATCTAGTAAGGGTATAGAAAACCCATCAGTTTCTTCTGATATAGATAATCCTCTATTTGCATTTTCCAAAATCCAAAATCCTTCCCATCAAATCTGTCGATCTTGAACTTACCTTCGTCCGCCATTGATCCCAAACTTCAAACCTTGAAGCTCTGATACCAGTTGTTAAGAACTGTGGACCCAAAACAACACAAACAATTGAACAATTGTAACCACGCAATTAACAAACGGATAAAGTAAATGCGTAAAATTAAATCGACACGAGGAATTAACGTGGTTATATGCAATCGGGGTGATTACTTTAGTCCAGGGGCAACTAGAGAGTTTTCTTGTATTATTTCGTAGCTTAGGGTTTACAATAAAAGAGAGTTACAATATATAGTAAGAAAAAACGGGCTTAAACTTGTGTAACAAGCTGGGCCAAATCCGGCCGGATACCCGCGGGGTAGGCCAAGGTACCCGCTGGGTGAACATACATACCCACCGGGTGAACAATGAACCCGCCTGGTAAGCTTTTTCCTCCAACTTTATGTGACGTTTCCTTAAGTAGCTACCCAACTCAACAACCATTACCCGCAGGGTAACCAACTTGTAACAGCCGGGTACAAGAGGTACCAGCTGGGTACTTGCACAACGTCACCAAAACCCAAGTTTATTCAATCTAGTTTGCTCGTTCTTCACTATACTCAACACATCCCGTCGGGTCATCACGTCACAACCCTTCACCTAGTTCGTCACGATCCAAGACAACGAGTTTATCGATCTCGATAACATGTTGCAAGCAAATTCTAAAACCACGTCGTTACAATTGTTCCCACGATGATTACCTTCAATCGAATCTAGATCCACTGTGATTATTTGGCTACAATAACCCCAACTCCCCATCTTCAAATAAAACCCTAATCATCAACAAACCTAATCACCTAATCTTGAGCATGCTTACATCCGCTATTGTTCCCGATCTTCAAACCATGAAGCTCTGATACCAATTGTTGGAAATTCGAAAGGAACCCAACAATGTGTGTTAAATAATCTAGGTAAGCAATCAAAACAAGAAACAAGATAAATAATCTAACGATACGACACAAGGATTTAACGTGCTTATATCCAATCTCCAACTTGGAGATTGGTTCAGTCCACGGGCCAAACTGAGAGATGTTTACTATTATTTTCGTTCCAAGGGTTTATAATACATAAAGTATGTTTATATATGAAATACATAACTTTGGGAGCAAGAAAACACCAAATATGGCCGACCTAAATTTTGTCAGGTGATCAAGATTTCGCCAGACGAAGCATGCTCTAATTAGATTTTCACTAAGCGATCCACGATTTCGCCAGGTGAAATTCTCCTTCTCAGCTTTTCTCATTTTCTTCTCGTTAAGCTTCACATCCCAACATATATAACTACATGTAATGCAATGGCAGATTAGATAAGACAGCATTAATCATTACGACTCATCCCCCAAACGATAAACATCTTTCTTTTTCCACCCCGAAAGCTTTTTCTTGAAATTTTGGACCACCGGATTCCAAGTTTGTATTCTTCTTGGACTTGAGCCGAAATGAATACCAAGATATTGTAATGGAAAAGAGCCTATTTGACAATCAAAAGCTTCTGCGGAAGCAGAAAGTTGTGATGTTGGGATATTGATGCAGTACATAGCACTCTTCGAGGGATTCATTTGAAGCCCGGTCACCTGATGCAAGAAAGATAAAATTGACTTTAGTTTTTGCAATTCTTGAAACGAAGGATGTGCGGAAATGATGGTGTCATCCGCGTATTGTGAATGGTTGATTCTCTCGTTATCCCCAAATGGGAACCCTTTAAGCATTCCGAAACTTAATCCATTACTTAGAACTTTTCTTAGCACTTCTGTTACCAAAATAATAGGAAACGGGGTAAGAAAATGACCCTGTCTCAAGCCTCTTCTCATCGTCTTTTCTGATATTGGCGACCCATTGATTAGAATGGAAAACTTAATAACAGAAATACAAGCTTTGATCCATGCTATAAATTTGTTTCCGAATCCCATTTGTGTAAGAGTTGTTAACAAAAAGGAATGAGAGACGTTATCGTAGGCTTTGCAGAAATCAATTTTGATGAAAAGAACCGACTATTTGTTTCTTTTTGCCAATCTCCATAGCTCGCTCAATAGCATTACACTATCTAAAAGCTGTCTAGACGTCACGAAAGCATTCTGATTGTGGCTTACAAGCTGCGGGATTACTGTGCGCAACCTGTTTGCCAAGATTTTATAAGGTGCGTTAAGCAAACTGATTGGCCTCATTTGGGAGATATCTTTTGTGACGCTCTGTTTAGGTATCAACACGATAAAGGAAGAATTGAACCCGGTAGAGAAAGTAGGATTAGCATGAAACTGAAGCATCAACGCCATAAATTTTGGTTTTAAAAAAACTCAACACTTCTCGAAGAACATTAAAGTATATCCTTCTGGGCCAGGAGCCTTATTACCATCAAACTCTGATACTATTTTGCTAATTTCAGTCTCATCAATGACCTCTGATGAATGTGTAGACAGAGAAGCAGGCCCAAGAGAACTCCAATCAAGTTGAACCGAAGAGTTAAACACTGAAGAAAAGATTCCCATAAGTCACCAATTTGCATGCCAACAACATATGAAGAGTTACATTGGATTTTCGACACGAGATGAAAAACCCGACTGTTTTTGTCACCTAGTGTAAACCACTGAATTCTGGACGCTAACATCTTTTTTGTCTTGGTATCCATCTCACTTGGAGTAATTGTTCTGCCTCATCTACAGTTAGATCCCTTAGCTCGAGTAATTGACCAAACATCGTTGTTTGTTCCTCTAATAATTTGATATATGTCTGTTCCTTTGCAAACACTTGAGCATTCCATAGCCTAAGATCAGCCTTGAGTAATTTGAGTTTCTTTGGAATAACAAAAGCAACCCACCCATTCATTTGATATGAACTCCACTTTTCAGCACATACTTCTGTTAATTTTTGATGAGAATCCAACCATTATAAAAGCGAAATGGTTTTGGACCCCAATTGATCATCTTTTCCCCCAACAAATGAAATTGTGATATGATAACTTCTTATCCCCCGCCAGTAAGATCGATTGTGGCTATTTATTGATCCACCTATCATTGAGAAGAAGGCTACCTAATCTCGATTTTCTTCCATCATTCTCTTCCCAAGTAAATTTTGCATTTTGTAGTGCTTGATCTATTAGATTACCACCAGCTAAAATACAATTGCAGTTAGTAATATTTACTAGATCGGGAATGCTTCTAATTCTTTCTTCAGGTGCACAAGTAGATTTGAAGTCTCCAATGACAAGAATATGACCCATATAGTTACACACGTTGCATATAAGTTGTTTCTCGGACTCTTCTTGAGGGGCGTAAACATTGATAATTAGAACATCCACATTCTCGGGAATAAACTCCAGACAAGACAAGTAGCTATCCAGTTTTGACACTCTGAATGAGATATTAATCGAAAACAATCATCTCTCCACAAAGAAACTAAGCCTCACAATCTACCAGTAGAACCCACTTGAATTCCTTTATATTGAGTAGTCAACTAGTATTGTTTCAGGCACTTTAGCCACTTTGGTTTCTGTATTGCTACAAATTGACAATGGAAATGATATACAACCTTACCCACCATTCTCCCTTTGCTTTTGCACCCTAAACCACATGTATTCCAAGAGAGTAGTCTCATAATAAGCCACCCAAAAATATGTCGATGCAATGCTCAACAATGATATTTCTTTGTTTAGTTATTTTCATCACTTGCAATCATACCTTGTGTGAAACTATCAAATTCCTCCATAACAATTTCATGCTTCTTCATGTTGATTAGTTTGCCTACAGACTTGGTTGGTTTGGTAGATGGTTGCACAACATAGTCATTTCCATGCACATCATTAATGGTTGGTCGAGCTTCATCTTCATTACACACTACTATAGCTTTAACATTTTTTGATTTTTCTTTTTTCATCTCTAAAGCTTTAAAAGAATTTCCTTGTGAACCACCATTTACTTTTCCATTTATTTTTCGATCTTTCATTTTTTACACATTTTTTCGGGAACGAGCACAAGTAGAATGACAATCGTCACTGGTGCAATGATTTTCAATGAGTTCTACGAAGTGAATCAAGAGAATTTTGATTGGGAGTATTTGTTTCCAAAAAGGTATTTGGGTCTAATGAAGATGCAGCTACAAGGTTAATATTCCCTGCATTCCACGATAAGTGTCCACAAAGTTTAAGAAATTACATTATTTGCTAATGAAGATGTAGAATCTCATGTATTAGTTTTTTTTTATATAAAAAAAAAGTATATTAGGGGTAAAATGGTAAGATTAATATATTATTTTAGAAGTTGACACTTATTTTGAAACGGATGAAGTAATTGACTATTTCCTTATATCCAACATTATACCAAGTTAGGAAATGGTTATTTTTAGAGAATAGTCAAACTCACAAATCTTCAGTATTCAACTTAGGGTATGCATGGCAATTAGCTTACTGAAACTTATAAAAACTTAAGCTAAGCTATAAGTTTTGTTTGGTAGGTAAAAATTGTGTGAGCTTATTTAAAAAGATAAGGTCTACAAAAATAAGCTAGTGAAAGTAACTTTTGAGAGCTTATTATAGATTATGAAAATTTAAATTACCTACATACCCCTTAATTCATAAGCAATTATGATTTTCATTGTCCTCTTTTGTAAATTTACATTTACAAGTTTTAACTACTTTGTTAAACACTTCTAAAAAGTATAAATTTCCAGCTTCTAGTTACAACAATAAACTCCAGCCATAAGCTCCATCTATAAGCTTATGTTTCCAACTTCTAACTATTTTTTGCCAAACACACCCTTAAGTTAAACTAAGACTTCATATTATGTTCGCTTACAACTCGACGAGAGATTTTTATAAAGTATTTTTAGCTTAAAATGATCTTCATTTGTACCTCTTGGACCGCTATTCAAACTACGATAAGGGTAAAGTCGTATAATGATTCAATTTGATCTTGGTCCTAAAATTCCTGACAAACCTGCCTGAAGTTTGGTTTGACAACTTGGCATACAAAGTTGGCCATACCAACCTAAGTTGGTTTATTCCGCTTATATTTGAGTTTAAATCATTCTTAAACTCATAATTAAAAGGGCTCAAAAAAACTAATCAAATAAAAGGAAAAGAATAAAACAAATAAAAAAACGTGAAAAACCCAAGTTGAGTTTTCAACTTTGAAAAAAACTTCGGCCAAAAACTTCAGCAAGGGGTGGAAGAGCGTTTAAGACTAAAGCTTTGAAATCGCGTTCCACTTCCTTTGCTCTAACAACACTTAAATAACTGAATCAAAATTGATAAAACTTTAAATGAAGAAATAGTTGTGAATATTGAATAACATTGGTATAAAAATATTAAACTTAGAATGTTCCCAAACCTTTTACAAATATAAAATTAAAATCATTTTAGAACAAAAAGAACATCTTAAATAAATTAAAAAATTGGTGTTATGTCCATCAAGTTGACTAAAAAAGTTAACAACACAAGTCATGAAGAGTCGATTAATAGCTACTTTAATTCCTACTTTCGGTAGCCGACTTCTCACCATTAATTTCATTCAATTTTATTAGCTTTCAACCTATACACACTCACAACGTGCAGCATAAACGCTGTAAATCAATCCCTTCTCAATCATCTGCAATTTTGAATCTGATCAATATAAATTTCCGATCATAACAATAATAATAATTTCATTTGATTCCTATTCGGTTGTGTTGTGATTCTACTTCACTGTATTGTATTAATCAGGTTTGATCACTTTCTTACTTCTGATCATCAAATTTCATTTTTAGTTTGCTCTTATTTAACAAAACCCTAATTTGTTTCCATTTTGTCTGTAGGTTAAGTCGTACCTTATGATTTGTATTTTTAACTTCAATTAGTAATTAAATCTAATAAATTTGAATCTGTTTCATGATCCGTAGTTTGTGCATACTGCTATTCAATCTTGTTAAATATGATGACTTGTGTTATGTATCTATATTCATATTCATATTCCCTGTTTTTTAGCATTGTTAACAGCAACTTACCCAATCCCACAAAAAAGCATGGTACGGGTATTTAAGACGTAGACGGTAGTACCTCTGCCCTAAGGTAAAGAGACGGCTCCCAGAAAGACCTCCGTCAATGAAGTGTATATGTTTATATGAGAAATATATATATATATATATATATATATATATATATATATATATATATAGGGTAGAGTTCCAACGAGAACACTTCTAAAATAAGAACGACTAAGAACACCTCAAATGCATACATATATAAAATAAAATCATTAGATTCACACTCATACATCTCAAATATGCAAAGAAAAATTGATGCACATTTCTAAAAATGCACAAAAATCGAAAAAATTATTGATGCACGACTATCTCTATAGATGTGCATCTATCGTTTTTTTTTATTTTTGTGCATTTTTAGAAATGTGCATCAATTTTTCTTTGTATATTTGAGATGTATGAGTCTAAATTTAATGATTTTATTTTATATATATGTGCATTTGAGGTGTTCTTAGCCATTCTTATTGTAGAAGTGTTCTTATTTGATCTATATATATATATATATATATATATATATATATATATATATATATATTTTATATATATAAAATGAAATATATAGTTCGAACATTATTAATCTATATGTAATAATAGCATATAATAATATATAGGATAATAATAGTGTATGTATATGAAGCAATACTAGATAAGATTAGGTGTGTTTTTGATATAAGTACTAAAAAGGGTGAAGACAAAAACGTACAAGTGTAAACACAATGTCGCCTAAATAACCAAGAAGTAAATCCCTAGCTTAATCTCAACAAAGAACGTCGCCTAAACCCTGACTTCATCTATCATAATTCTACTTCTCCACGTATTCTTATCAAAGACCATGTCTTCAGGCAGGATGATCTCCTTCATGTCTAACTTTAATCTATCCTCCCACGTATATTTTAGTCTACCCCTTTTCCTCACTCCGTCAACTCTGAGGGTTTCTACCCTCCTAACTGGCGTTGTCCGTGATCTCCTCCTTCTCTTAACTCGTTGGTGATCGTTGGGACTTCTAGATCCACCCTAAAAGCTCCATTTGGTAGCATGTCTAACATGGTTTTACCACATGTCCACCTTAGCAGCCTCATTTCCGCCACTTCCATTCTATTTGCTTGAGCCTTCGTCATCGGCCAACACTCTAACCCATATAACATAGCTGGTCTAGTTGCCACCTTATAGAATTTTCCTTTCAGCTTTGATGGGACAATCTTGTCGCACAAGACTCCTATAGTTGCCCGCCACTTCAACCGGTCTGCTTGTATACGGTGGGTAACGTCGTCGTCTATCCTTCAAGATTTGTGTAGCACCGAGCCAAGGTATCTGAATGACTCCTTAGGGTGTAAAATATGGTCCCCAATACTGATTTCTACTCCTTCATTCCTATCATCCTCATTCCTATCGAAGTCACCTTAGATATTCTTTTTTCCCGCGGCTAATCCATAGGCCCTTGTTTTCTAAAGTCTTCCTCCAATGCTCCACCTTGTTATTTAGACCCTCAGTCGTTTCTGAAATCAATACAATGTCGTCAGCAAATATCAAACACCACAGAATGCTCTCTTGTATCCCTCGTGACAACTCGTCTAGTATTACTGCAAAAAGATATGGGCTAAGGGTTGATCCTTGGTGTAAACCTATTTCAACTGGGAAATACATTGTGTTTCCCACTGAGGCAGGTCTTTGCCCCTTCGTACATGTCTCTAATAGATCGTATGTATCTCCTTGGGACTTTTATCATTTAAGCTCCTTTATCTTTTTTAGATTGTGTTTCAACTGGGACTCTGTTATCTTTTTTAACATTGTTATTATGTAAGGTGATATTCTGAGTTACAAAACGTATTAATTGAACTGGATGAATCTGTATTGAAATTTAAATCTTAAGAGCTAGAAATCATGAGTTTGACTTTTTAAAATTCAACTTTTCACAGTTGTTGATCTGTCTATAATGGGTAGTACTTTGTGTTATTACTGGTTTATTTAAGTATCTTTGTTCTTGGAACTTACCTTTTTCAGTGTGATTCGGGGATTATTGGTTTTGATATTTGGTTGGAGATCAGCATATTCTGAAATGGGTCAAAAGAAAAACTCGTCTTTGAAGTCTCATAATTATTTCCATGGACTTTCAAAGGCTTTAGAGTATGCAGTTTCTGAATGGCTGCTCATGTTTTTGTTATTCATCGATGCATGTTTCACGTACGTCATTGCAAAATTTGCATCATATTGTCAACTTCAAGGTCCGTGTCTACTGTGCTCAAGATATGATCATGTTCTAGTCAAAGATAAAAAAGGAATATACTGGAATTTAATCTGTAACTATCACAAGTCAGAGATTTCTTCTGTAGTTCGTTGTCATGCTCATGATAAATTTGTGGATGTTCACGGAATCTGTGAAAGTTGTCTGTTGTCGTCTGATACCAAAACCAAAAAGAAGTTCAGTGATGAAACTTTCCGATTGTTAGCGGGAAAAACAAAGTCTATGCCGTTACTTGAGAATAGAAGTCTTGATTCTTCAAGTTCAAAAATCTGTTTTTGTTGCAATGAACAGTATGTTTCAAGGGACTATGCGAAAGACTTGCTTTCTTCAAGTTTAATTCATCATGATGTTTCTGAACCGTTATTAATGAACGGCGAGCATGCTAAGAATGAAAAGAACATTTTTGTCGACGACTCTCTTGAATCTTTTAGATCTTCCCACGCTGGAAATACTCAAATTGCTCGTTCATCAGAGTTTGAATATCATAAAGTCGATGTTGATTCTGATAACGAATCAGAACTCCCTTTTTCTGTTAATGGAGGTGTCCGTGCTTTTGCTCCTGAGGTTCATTTCAAGCCAGGCTCACAAGTTAAAGTTCCTGATCTTCACAATGGTCCTGCAATTGTTAAAAGACGTGATGTAGACAAACTTAAATGGCAGGATGATGTGAACAAGGAAGATATGTCTCAGGTTACTGAACTAATCTCTTTTGACGAGGTTCCACAATCCAATAATTCAGCAACTCCTGTTGATCCGTTACTAGAGACAAGTAAGTTCAATATCCTTTTCAAAGAATGTTTGGATGTGTGTTTTGTAAGTGATTGGATGTTAATGAGTGTCTTGTATTTGGTAATCTACTTCTGATTATGATCGTCTGGTTATTTAGGGGTCAAATGATCAGTTTTGTGGGTGTTAGGATTTGCGTTTTGATGTGATTATTCAAAGTTGCATATTGACTTTTTAACGCACATCCAAACACCAATTTTCATACTATCTGTGACAAGTTTATTTTCTAAAATAATCAGAATTTGCCAAACGATCAATATCAATAAAAGTGATTATTACAACTTTAAGAAACACGGTCACATTTAAAGATTATCTTTTGCATACATGTTATTAAACTTTATTATCTGATTTTGATTCTTCAATAGTTCATAATTACTTCCAAAATGCACATCCAAACACCCCCTAATTTGCAATTATTGCATTCCTAGTGTCACAGACCTAGTATTTCTTAGTTAAGCAGTGTCTACCCATCGTAGCCCTACTAAAATCAACGGAGTTTCTGAAGTAGTTGTTTAAAACTCGCTGTTAACAGGGTGTGTGTATTTGACCATTTAAAAGTATCTACTGCTCATATTTACTGATATTTACAGAATTCGCACCAATATTATATATGAAAAATGAAAAGTGAATTTGACTCCAAAAGTCAAAGTCAAAGTCACTTATGTGAGGTAAACTTTATAATGACAAAAGTCTGTTGTGTAGCTGATCCTCCAAGAAAAGATGAATCGTCCAAAGACCCTGTTACTGAAAATGATCCATCTGCTACTGCAAATGGCCACCAAGTGTCAAACTATTTGGATCTCGGTGATGCATATAAGCTCGCAATTAGCACTAAAGGAAGACAACTCTCCGAGAAGCTTCTAGACCAGAAATCATTCAAAGATTCTTCAACAAGAGTCAGTGAAGACTTAAAGATCTTATTATCATACAGATCTAACGACAATCTAACAAGTCCGAAACTATCTCTGAACAGCGATGAGTTAATGGGCATGCAGTTCCTTCAAAGCAGGATCTCTTTGGAAAGAAACGAGTCTAATCTTTCGTTAGATGGAAGTGTTGTGAGTGAGATTGATGGAGAAAATGTGGTGGATAGATTAAAACGACAAGTCGAACACGATAAAAAACTAATGGGAATTTTATATAGAGAATTAGAAGAAGAAAGAAACGCTTCAGCTGTGGCTACAAATCAAGCAATGGCTATGATTACGAGATTACAAGAAGAAAAGGCTGCACTTTTTACAGAAGCTCTACAATCTTTAAGGATGATGGAAGAACAAGCCGAGTATGACAGTGAAGCGTTACAAAAAGCGAATGATCTTATTGAAGAAAAAGATAAACAAATTCAAGATTTGGAAGAGCTTCTTAGAAAAACATCTGAAGACCTCAGAATGAACCCCTTAATATGATAATTATTATTCTTCAAGGTAATCTATCATTTCTTCTTATTTTATCCCTTGAAACAACTGGTAATGTTTATTTCTGGTTGCATAAAAGGGAAACGATATGGATTGATACATGATGTATAGTTTAGATGAGATTTTGTTAAGGTTTGGTCACATATTAAAGGTATGTTCTTAAAGTGAATACAGCGTTTTGCTGTAGCTGAGTGTTTCTTTGTTCTGTTTTTGATGCTTTTGTGGGTCAATATTAAAAGAAATTTAGAGAAGACTATTATGGTTCAAGATGTATTTCTATATGGTTTGATCAGTTAAATATTATGAACAAGTTTAATTCATTCACAGGTTTGTATAGATACCCATCTGTCTGGAATAAGTGTCGTACGAGATGCGTAGTAAAACACTTATATTACTAAACCGAATAAGATGCTAGTCTTTTGCAATAATTTTCATCATTCTGTGTGATCTTTATTTTACACCGATATGTTTAATGTGAACAACTTGAATTTTCTTATTTTTTTATTTTTTTTTATAATAGAAAAAAATGTAACTTGTAGATGGAAAAGACATGAAATCATGCATATACAAATGACAATGAGGCTTATTCGATGTTATAAATATATGATATTTGATAGATCTAAAGCCATTTACAGTTGTATCTGCATGATGGCAACAATGTCAATGAACAAAAGTCTTAAACGACCTATCAAATAATTTAAGTGCAATTAATATACATGCATGTGATCCTAATAAGTACACGTCTTTTATAATCCGAAACTCCAAAAATTGGTTAATGCATGATTAAAGCAAAATTATTTTTTTTCCATTGATCTTATTAAGTGTCATACTTGTAACACTTGGTTAACTATTAAAATTACAAATCAGATAAATCGATTATTTCCTATGGCTAAATAGACATCGTAAACGGAGTCTATTTAGCCACCATTTTTATTTGGGTCAAATCAACTCAAATGCGTTGACCCACAAATACCTCTTTTATCCATCGTAAAAGTAAGCAATTATTTTTTAGTACAAGTATAAAAAACATTTATGATTAAGGTGATACTTCAGTTTTTCTAAATAGAACCATTTATGAACAACTTGCAGCCTGTTTGATCAACCTTTTTAGCTGTCATTTAAAATACTTGAATGAGCCCGTTCATAAACCCAGATCACCTCATTCATAAGTAATGAGATGAAATTCGGCCAACGCATCAGGAAGACACATTGTAGTAAGTAAAAAATTCATTATTTGAGTCCTTTTAACCTCCCCATAGGTAAAAGACCATATAAAGTATAAACATAAAAGAACTTGCATTTAATCAGATGTCTGCAATCTTTTTACCAAAGACGAAGGCTTTTGGGCAAATGAGTAAGGGTGTTAGGGAGAAACCGCTTCAGTTCTTATTGATCTTAGTGGTTCTCATATCGTCTCGATATGTAACTTTTAACCCTTTAAAGAAAGTTTCATCTTAAAAATACTTGATATACAACATACCCAATATTTCTTTTCCTTTGTAAATCATAATAAATCACAAAATCCATGTCAAGTATATTAATCCCCAAAACTACAACAGAATTGTGTTCGTTAACATAAGGATCTTCCCATCTCAAACAAATTTGAACTTCTAACAAGAAATGATGCAAAAAAGAACTCACCGATGACATACCTAAACTTCCGCTTCTTACCAAAACAATAGTAATCAAGAGAGAAAGAGATGGATAAAGAGTTACTTTATATTATAGCTAAAACTCGAAAACCCGCATCTCAACCATCCCCTCTTTTCTCTTGGGGGAATACCAAGCCACCACTTTCCCAGATGCTAGGTACCTCATTGAGTAATTCAAGCTATATATTACATCCTCTATATGTAGACCACGCCCTCCGCTCGATGAACCTAATGCGACCTTTGAATTTACTCTAAAAACAAGAGGTCCGGCAACCTGCAAATACAAATGTTAACAAATCCTGAAAAGGGCAGTACTTTTCCAATCTGAGGATGATAAGGGCTTTCTCCTAAAGTCATTAGCAGCACACCATAAACGCTTGTAATATATGAGATGAAGTTCAATGTGGTTGATAAACTATTCACGAAGATTTCAACAGGTCATATGATATTTGAAGTAGAAACTTGATACATTTGGCCTCAAAAGTCATAATAAACCAAATTGCAATTCGTCATTGACAACAGAATCAGAATGCGTTTGACAAGACCTTTTTTTTCTTTAAAGAATAAAATAAAATACCAAACTTAGAATTCAAGGTTCGGAAAGTAACTCACCAAAGTTAAGCTGGTCAAGACATATTCTCATAAATGAGTTTATAAACCGTGAAAACATCAAATCAAAATTCACAAGCTTATAACCTCCTTTACAGGAGGTTGTAAACTGATTTTGATTTTAGGAGACTTTGAACATTTAACACACGCCCTTTTCTGTTTGTTTTTCTCACTTTTTGGAAGAAAAAAAAACAGAAAAACAAAGTGTCAAACAAGGCAGCATTCTAATTAACTTTAAGTTTACAGTTTGACCATTTGACCACACAAGTCAAACAAAAGTACGTCTTTTTGGATTAAAGATACCTGCTGCTGTAGGATCACATTTAGTTGCGGTGAAACTGAAGAAGACTTAAATGTATCTGTAAACCCCTTGACTAAAGCTGCAGCCGAGGACACATCAAAACGAGCATCAAGCCGAGTTAGGTCACCATACGCTTTTCTAAACTTCCCATGCTGAATAGCAAAGCACATTGAGCCAAATAAATCTGCACCAAATGGACTTCTCTTAATGTTTGTACCATCTAACTTCTCCTTACCACTTAACCACGCCTCACAGGTGCCACCTACCATTTACAGTTAAGTTTAAAACAGCGACAAATAAATTAGAGTTAGAAATTAGAGGCTACTTAAACATGGGTCAGGTTATGCTTCATAACTAACAGGTGAACCAGGTAATATACAATAAAGAACAAAAGTAAATAAAAAATTACTTATAAAGGAAACAGGCTAAATGGGTAAAAACAATCACCAAATTAGTATTTTTGAAATATCAATCACCCAAATATGTGAATTCATTATTCAAGAAATTACATTATTATATCTGAAACGATACAATTTCTGTAATTAAATTTGATACATTTTCAATAAAAAAATATATTTTAGAAAGGAAAGAAAACCACAAAAAAAAAATTATATAAAACAATAGGAGAAAACCGTCGTTTCATATTTCACATTATGCATTCGTTAAGAATCAAGAGGCTTACCAAATATCCCGGATATTGCAGCATGTGGTTCCTTCATACGTAAATCATAAGCCATGTTCCGGAATTCACCCTTTTCATTCTTTACTAAGCCAAGATCCTCTTTCGTTTCGGGTTTTCTCCAAAGGTCTTTGCTCTTTTCATACGAAAAGGCGGCTTTTGCACAAATTCCAGGTCTCAAAGAAGCGGGAGTTTGACCATCGACAGAGTCTACCGGTTCCACAGATCCACCATTTTTATGGATGCCACAGCGATACCTTAAACCTGACTCAGAGACAAGAGACAAACAGTCCAACGATATTGACTCAGGCATGTCCCAGTATTTACCGTTGCGGTCCACAAAAAGCTCAGGCCAAGCAGCTTCCAATGTGATATCATGATTGGGAAGCTGAACTACGAGTAGAGAGGTATTGCTTTCAATAACAAATACAAAAATGTAGATTAATAGACTTTTTCCTACTGTGCCCATCAATCAATATTTCTCAACTTATGGATATTCTAAGTAATCATACGGTTATCAAATTTGTGTATCGAACTGATTATCAGAAAATTGTGAGTTGAGGTTGCAACAATACATTTATTTGTGTTTAGATGAAGTGATTTTAGCCGATTATTCAGGGGTCAAATACTAAGTCGTAAACAACTAGATCTATATTAGCTGCAAAAATCTTTATGTTGAGACATGCAAGTATAATCTGTGAAAGTTTAATGATCACTTTCTCTGATTGCCTAATGAAAGTAAAATTTAGACTTGCCTTGTGAAGGAGAACGGCCTTGGTACGTTGATTCTTCCTTTGACCATCTTTTTCCACATTTACTAGTAAAGACGTGGATTCACTCAAGTCCAAGTGAGAAGATAAACCAACAGAATAAAATGACTTGTCAAATAATTTCTTGACAACACGTTTGAGTTTAGGCAACGCTGAATCCCCTCGTAAAGCTTCTGCTTTAATTGAAGATAACAACTTCATTGGACGAATTTGCCCAACCAGTCCCAACCACCTACACAAAATAAGCATCACAATATGTAACCTATGCAAGATAAACATCACAATATATATTGCATCATCACTTACATTCATAGACCCTATACTTATACCTCACCTCCTCACATAACAATATGATCTAGATGCGAATATATGAAAGTTCTACAAATCTCAATTAAATCCAGCAGGGAAAATTCACTCCCAAAAGCATTAAAGTATTGCCATATGTAAATTGCAAGTAAACTAGTTCAAATGTATTGCAAGAGAAATATCAAAAGAAACATAAGACAGTAAGAACTAAACAGTATACAATTAAAATAAATGATAAAAAGAGAGAATAACATCAACACTGACCAGCCATTAGTTCTAAAATTATACTTATGATTTAACTTTTCAAGGTCAATTCCCAAAATCTTGATCCTGCTAATTATATGAATCTATTTAGTCTAATACACAAAATTACTGCCACCATGAATTTAATGAAATACAGTAACAATAAACCACCCATATCACTGCTCACAAACACTATGTACAAATTAACAAAAATGAACAAATGGGTATTCATCTACACCAAATTTCATTTCATAATCAACAAAAAAGTTCAAAAAATTTACCAATTTTCTGCAGGTTGTTTTAACCAAATAGACTGAAGAGCTAAAGAACCAGACTCCTTTTGTGAAGAAGATAAAGGTGGGGCATAAGATGGAATTATACCCAATGGAAACCCAACTCCCAAAAGTGACAATTGTTGCATTCTCATAAGCTTACTGGCATATGCTCCGTCTACCGGCACAGGCTCGCCGGGAATTGATCGTGCACAGCCGGTTAGGGTTTGTGATGTGGCTATGTTTAGATCATAAAATGATGCATCCATTGATGTTCTCAAATTAGCCATTTGTTGTTGTTGTTGCTGTTTTTGTTTTTGTTTTTGTTTCTTATCTGTTATTTTTGCATTTTAGGGGTGTGAGAGTTCAAAAGGGGTGAGTTTGAGACTTTGGGGGAAGGGGATGAGGGTTTTTGAATATAAAATTAAAATGTGAAAAATAACATGGTAAACCCTAGATTATTAGTATATGACATAATTACTATGGATGAATTAGATTATGGGTAGTATTAGGAGAACGGTGAACGTCTTTTCTTAGTTACATATAAATCATCTTCATCATGATTTTAAAATTATACTCAATTATGTTTAATGACAAAATTGTCCTTCAAAATTTAATGATTTCAATCTTTCCAAATCAACCATTGTTGATTTATAATATTTATAACAACCTCTCATTTTAACTTTTTCATATTCTCTTTTAGCATTTTTATCATACTATTTCAGTGAATATTTTACAAAATATATAAAAACTGAATAATTCATTAGATCTGTAAAAATTTTAAATCGAAATTTTTACGAACGTGTACATCTATTCGTTACTGCTGTGCACGGGTACACTGCTAGTTTTAGATTATATGTTTTGGAAGTATATGAAATAAGTTTGATAGTTCATATTCATACGATGTTTTAAAAGATTGTTATAATGAGAATGTTATAAAAGAGTAATGTTGCATGGATTATACAAGAATAATACAAGTACAATTTATGATCTGTTAGAGGTAAATTACATGGTAAATTCACTACTTCGTTACTCATTAATGGGTAATAACGTATTCTCAACGAATTGAGGGTAATGAAATTCATTACATTTACATTATCCCACACACTATTAAAAAGACTCAAAAATTAATGGGTTGTGTTGAATATTTTGACACATAAAACTCGTTAACTAGAAACCAGCCAACCTTTTACTTTTTAAAATTTTAAATTATCCGAATAATCCAAATAAAGTTTGATTAAATTAATTTTAGTGATAAGTTTATGTTGAGTATATATTATATAAGAATTTATTTAAATTTAAATTAAAATTCATTTACTAATATTGATATCTTCTTCAATATACTTTCTAATTTTCCTCAAAATAAAAAGTTGTAAATAATATATTTTTTAGTGACGTAGTGTTTTGTTTATACATTGTTAAGTTTTTTTATAAAAGATTTAACTGATAAACTCACAAGTCACAAGAATCACCTAGATATTTAAATTTTCGAAATGTATATACTTTGATTCTCTATAAAAATTTAAATGAATATAATTTATTTGTTAAATTTTGACCAGTTTGATCTCATAAGCCTAATTTGAGATAATTCGGATGAAAGCGATTAGTCCGAATCCAAACCAAAACCGTTTCAATTCAATCTGGATACGAGTTAACTTGTGATTTTTTTCAAAATCCGAATAATCCGTCCGAATAACACCCCTAATTAGAAATGCTGTGTTGCTCTAAATGATTGTTCTATTTAACGTGACAATTAACCATACATTAGTTTGCCAAAAAAAGTAGAACAAAATCATTGTCTCGATATCTAAACGAGAAACTTTGCTTCTACTCAAGAGTCAACAATTTATTTTCTCAAATAGTCAAAATATTGTTGAGTAATGATTGAGAAATCAACATTCCAATTGTTGTATTATATGGTACTAAAAAGGTTTACCATAAAATGTCGAACAATGATGCCCCAAATAATGATAGTTGTCTTTCTTATTTTTTACGACATAAAATGTTTTTCCGTTTTCTTTTTTGGTTTGTTTCATGTTTTTAAAGTAAAAGTTTCAAATACCCATTTCACAAAAAACACAAAAGTTGACAACTTTCCTCAAACATACCCTTTTTCCATCCCGTCTTTGTATAAATCCACTCATTGTTCACAAGAAAACCAAGAGCCAATATTCATCCTAAAACCACACAAGAAAAATGTGTTCATCATTTTTCTCTCTTCCATTTCTTTTATGTTTCTTACCTTTCATCTCTATGATCAATGGCCAAAACCTCATCTATGATACTTGCAAAACCTCCTCAAAACAAGACCCTAATGTAAAGCTACAATTTTGCACCACTTCTCTTCAAGCC
The DNA here is from genome assembly GCA_963930675.1 of Gnaphalium uliginosum. Classification (NCBI taxonomy): domain Eukaryota; kingdom Viridiplantae; phylum Streptophyta; class Magnoliopsida; order Asterales; family Asteraceae; genus Gnaphalium; species Gnaphalium uliginosum. Next base: position 33,263,372 of record OZ005680.1, on the reverse strand, counting down.
GCACCGGCTAGTCATTGTGCCAACCTTGAAGGCCTCGGGATGATGTCCATTAGGTTAACGAGGTATAACGTTACCGATACAAGATGTTACATTAAACAATTGCTCAAGAACAACACCAAACTTGATCCTTATGTAAAGTCGTGTTTGGATGATTGCTTCGAGCTCTATTCTGACGCCATTCCCGGTATTAAAAAGGCTATGAAGAGTTATAATTCGAAACGTTATTTCGATGCAAATGTCCAAATAAGTTCGGTTATGGATGCTACTACTACTTGTGAAGATGGTTTCAAGCAAAAGAAAGGTGTTGTTTCTCCATTAACCAAGAGAAATAATGCAACTTTTGAATTGTCTGCTATTGCACTTTCTATTATGAACATTATTCAGAAAGGTTCAAATTGATTTCTAAAGAATTAGTATTATGCATAAGACATGTGATCAAATATTTAATATATAAAAACAGTTTTAATTATGTTTTTTTTTAGACGTTGTTAACATTGTTTTTGTTCATATATAGACTTTTGCATTTTTTTTTTTTTTTTTTGTTCAACACTTATCTTCATATTGTCGGATAATACAAGAATAACCTTTATTAAAATCTTATGATTGTTTTGTGACAATTTCAAAGGAAGTGCAAGGCTGTAAATTTATAATTTTGATTTTTTCTATTATTAGTACACAAAAAATAATTGTATGACTTTTTTCCAAGTCAATCAAGTTTGTTGTTAAGTTTGGATATATACAAAACTAAGATCATGATATGAACATGGAAATATAAGAATGTAAATCGTACATTGTTTTAAAGTCATAATTGAAATAAATTCATGGCACGTGATCTATTTTGCCATAGCAAAATGTATTCGTACGACATACCATCGCACAAAGCATGATAACCAAGGGAGAAATGATTCACTCACAAAATTTTTATAATTTTTTTTTTTTACAAAAAGATCAGGACCAATAGGATTAAAAAAGAGAAACAAGAGAGAGAAACAAAAGATGTTTTTGATTAGTCCATTTCATGCTCCATCTCATTTTGTAAAGCTTTGTTTGTAAATTTTATGTGAGTGTAGCATTACCTGAGTAGGTTAATACTTTATTAACAAATTAAAAACAAATGATGCAAACCAACATTATAAATTAATTAACAAACTATTAAATATAATCTAATTGCAATAAGTAATATTTAAATACATCCTTTTGTTTCTTATGCTTAAAGTGTACAACTTAATCATTTGGGCCGGCTTTTAAATAGCACAATGTTAGGCTTTTAAATAGCACAATGTTACTTAAAGTAAACTTTTTTGGAAACCCGGCCAATTGTTTTAGTATGTATAATACTTTAGTACAAAACCTTGGTTGAAATCGTAATACATATTTCATTGTTTCAACATTTGCTGAAGTAGAAATTGATGGGTATGATTCCAATTCATAGAGCGATTCGAAATTTAAAAATAATTTTGGGAACAAGTTAAGAGTTAATAATTCACCAGAGGGTCATTGCACTTTTCAAATAAATTCATTTGAGTCATTGTACTTTTATTACGTTTATTCAGATCATTTGTAATAAAACTTTATACTTTTAAGTTACTATACTATATAAATTATTCATTTATTTCATTATTTTTTTTTTTTGTGCATTGAGGCAACTGAACTTTTAGAATATGATATTCAAGTCATTAAAGTTTTTCAATATAGCATTTCAAAAATATTATTACAAGCTTCGTGCATATGTATGTTAATTGTGGTTGTATATAAATGTTTTTCAACTTTATATCAAATATTTTAATTAATGGTGGTGGATAAATATTTGAATACTATACGTGTGTAGAATTGTACAGAACTCAAATGATGTTTGTAAATGAATAAATGTGTGACCATGACCGCTTAAAACGAAATGATTTTTTTTGTAATTGTTCATTCTTAAAAAAAATGAATTCATTGATGTTCGTTTATTAAGTCGACAAACAAAAACCAATATATATGAACAAACGTAAACAAAAAAGCATCATTTGAGTTCGTTTACTACTTTACACACGCACAATGTTCAAATATTTAGACACCACCTTTAATTAAAATACTCAATTTAAAGTTGAAAAACGTTTATGAACAACCATAATTAACACATATATTTCTGAAGTATATAATGATATTTTTGAATAGTTGTTTTGAAAAAGTTTAATGATTTGAATATAATGTTTCAAAAGTTTAGTTATCTAAATGAACAAAAAAATGGTATAATGAAATAAATGTGTATTTTCATATAGTACAAAAATAATATAATGATTCAAATGAACATTTTTAAAAAGTACAATGACCCTCCAGTGCATTAACCCATAAGTTAATTTGATGATGAAGTTTAGTGATGCCTATAAATATAGGAGTTGTATTGAGGTTTAAGTGAAGAGGTTGAGAGTAAAACGAGAGTTTATGAGAGTCGTCTTCTTCAGTCCCGTGTAACGGTCTCGGTCATTCAATAAGACTGAGCGAATTCCGTTATTATAATCTGCCATTGAGAGTGGTGTGAGGATATACAAGAGTGTTGAGAGTTGAACATCTTCAATTTTGTAATATCTTTCATATAGTGGATGTTAAGTGACCGCTGATCTCATGGTTTTTACTCTCGCTTGAGTGGTTTTCCACGTAAAAAGCGTGCGTGTCGTATTTTTTCTGTCTTCTACGTATTTATTATTGACTTATGATTTAGTGTGGCAGTGATCAATCCCAATGAACAGTATGAGAGCGGGATCGATCCTAAGATAAATATACACATATGTTACTCGAACATAATTCATTTTATAAGGAAAAGAAAGACAAACTCTTAATTGAGGCATAATTGATATGTAAGAGTTTTATCAAAATGTTCTATAAAGAATAATCAATGAAAGTGAGAAGATATGAAGAAGATATGAAGAAAAATGAAGTGAAAGTGACTAATACAGAGTACTTTTTTAATTCTTTCATTCAAACTAAAATAATAGAAGAAATTTGAATACAAAGGTTTCACAAAGTTAATGCAAAAGCGGTGGTCATAAATATATACACATTTGGAAAAACATTAGTTGTGCTATGAGAGGGAATAGTTTCGATTTAGACAAATTTTTTTCTTTCTTTTGTCAGGTTTTAAAAAATGTGGATTTGTAATTTATAATAAAAAAAAAAAATTAATTGGTATATGGTTATTCATTGATGATAGATGCTAACTACGTAATTGTAACTCAATATGTATTCACATATTATTACTGATTTGAGGTTTAATCACTCTCCTCCACCTCTGACGAACTCACCTCCACCACTATGGGACTTATCCCGGCACCATCTTATTTCCGATGTTGTCACATGACATATAACTTTCACACAACTAAAAAAAATTCACTAAAAAATTGGGGATTTTATTTTCCCCCAACTCATCTATTGCTAAACAATTTTAAATCTTCATTTTTATGCTATAGGAGCCCGTGATTATTTAGGAATTTGGTGGAGCTCTTCATGTACTTCGGTAAAAAGAACAAAGTCCTCTTTCTCGTGTCCTAACACACACACACATTTACTTTGTTCGCAAACAATGAAAAAAAAACCCCGACTTATTATCAAAAAATTTAAGACAACATTAATGAAAATAATAATCTGTTTATGATTTATATTCTTGATATCCATTTTGATTTAACGTTTTTTAAAAGTCAATACTATGTTGTGTTGATTTTGTCAGAATTTAAAGATAGGATAAAGGGGAAATAGATGATAAAAATAACTTAAGGGAATTCTTCCCGTTCTTTGTTATTTGTTATTGTTATCCGCATAATACAACGGTTGTTAAAGATTTATACAAGTTAATTTTTCGTTTAACATGCCGTCCTTAAATAAAGAATGAGATTATAGTGGTACATTATCTTTTATATCAATATAATTAGGGTTGACAATTCTCAAGATGATCTGAGATTCGATCCTAACCTGACACGAAATTAAAGGGTTAACGTTAGTATTTTATACCAATCAACTTGCTAAGCCAACCAGACAACACATTTAATGTTTCTGGTCAAGGTTTGTGTTTATGAGTCGACCCCTGAAACCATAAAAGATTTTAAGTATTATAAAGAAAATTCAACATGAAACCAACTTGTTAAACCCTTCAAATTTAACCCATTTAACCCGAAATCAACTTGTTAAACCCGTCAAGTTTAACCTATTTGACCTGAAATCAACCTGTCAACTTGAAATTGATCCTAAACATATTAACACTTTCAACTAAATGAGTTATGTGAGTCGTATCCAAATAGTTTGCTTTTGATCCGCCAACCCGTTCATCAAATCAGTTTGAATTCGAATTGATATTGGTTTTTGACCCGCTAAATTAAACTTTGTGTTTCATTGTGTACAACAAACACAATCTTTACTAAGGCCATCTTCAACCACTCTAGATTTCTAACTTCAATTGTGGAGAATAAAGATCATCTTTTAAACATCTTCCATCTCCAAAAACATTTAATCTCCAACCATATACTTCAAACACTTTTATACCAATTATTTAATTTATTGATATATGACAACCAATAAAACATATGATTAGACATTTAGAGGATGAATAGTATTGTCTTAAATATGGATCATTCCTTCCCCTACTCCAAAATTTTCTTCAAAAATGGAGCATGATTGGAGAATGATTTTGCTCCAAACTCCAAATTTACAGTAAAAATTGATTTTTGAGCGTGAAGTTAAAGATGGCCTAATCGATTTAAAATGAAGTACGAGTTCTACTAAACTTGAGTATTTACAGGTGACAAAGTTGTTACAAAACGGATGTTTCGATCACATTAAATTTATCTCTATTCAACTTGCACTTTACTTTTGGTCTACAGGTTTTCACACGGTTTACGTAAAAAGTAAACCAGAAAAAAAACTCAATTGACAACCCAAAAAATATCGAACCATGGTCAACGGTTCGATCTAGATCGATGCTCCTAGCTACCAAACGGAATGTAATTCAAGTTTAGAGTTGCACGTTTCTTCTCATATATGTTTGTTAGATGCTAAATACTTAAATCTTAATTCACTCATAGAAGTTTAGTAGATGTTAATTTGATATGTTACGTATAAAAACCAACTTGCATTCATGCCACATTTCTAGTAGATATCATGCAGAATATGATACCCAACTCCACATTCAAGGGCTAAGAACAATTGTACCACCCCTTTAGGTTATTAGGTAGATTTAAAGTAGTGATAATTAAAAATCCTAGACGTTAGCGAATCTTAATCAACTTAACCACTTTTAATAGTAGTAAAAAAAAGTTCAAAAACGAGTAAATATTTTATACTCCTTCTGTCTCAATATTATTGTCCACATTTCTATTTTGGTACGTTCCAATATAATCATACGCTTTCAAAATTTACCAATAAAAGTGCTTGAAAATCAGTAAGGTGAAGTTTTATTGGTGGTAAGTGTAATAAATGCATTTTTTTTTAATTTGTACGTTTTTGTCTGGTGACAATAATTAGGGCTAGACTCGACATATCGGTGTTGACAATTTTATTGTTTCTATAAAAAACTGTAAAAGATAAATAATGAGTATGTGAATGTATAGTTAGTTTAATTATGATGATTGAGTTTATTAAAAGGAGAAATGATTTATGATGTCTCCACAATAAGCTCTTGAATGGATATTTATCATTCAACTAGTTCATGTATTTTGCTAGCTTCTTTTATTGATGATGCATTTCTCAAAGTGTAGAGATCATTTAATCTAAGTGTATTCATATCACTCATCACTCACATTTGTATCTATAACTCTTTTCAATAATTTATAGTATACTTTTCTCCTTTTCTCCAAAAACAAGAAAAAAAGAAAAATAAAAGATATTTATATTCGAATTTCGTGTTAAATACAAAAAAAAAAAAAACATATAAGTTGAGTGTTGTCAGATGTACAAATGATTTTCTCTTTCTAAAAAATTAATAAATCAAAATGGCTTTTTCCTTATAAGTTAACTAGGTTATAGGGTTAAACTTATAATTACTGATCGACTCCATAATTCATGTAGAAAAAAATTCATGAATCGTATATTCCAATTTATATAATATTTTAACAAATTCTGACAAATGTCTATATATTGTTAACTTAAGAGCATACCTTATTTTAAAAATGTTAAGTGTTATTTTTTAATTATATGGGTACAGTTTAAGAGTGGGCAAGTTACTAAAAAATACTTTTAAGTATTTGAGTCGTTAATAAATATAAATAATAATGATATGATACTAACTTACTAAGGACATCTCACTAAACCATAACATTAAGAATATTGAAAGAATATACTCAAATCAAATAAGTTTATCTTTAACGTATGCATCAGAAATTTTATCAAATATTATCCCATATAATCGAATGACAAACTAAATCACCAATTTATCATGATATTTTAAAGATTTTATCACCATTTTATCATTAAAATATGAGAAATAAGATTCTCATAAGATTATCAAGTTTAAAATTATTCTTTTATTTATACTTTTAATTTCCACTATTGTCTTTTAACCTTTTTATTCCTTTTTTCATTTCCTTCTCCTCTTTAAATTGTAAAATTTCTAATTTTCTAAATTCTAATGTCAAGTCTACCAAAACTTTTCAAACATTATCAAACTAAAACCATTATTGCAAGTAAAATTTAATTTTTCTTTAATTTTAAAATTTAATTTTTCTTTAATTTTAAAATTTAATTTTTCTTTAATTTTAACAAATTTTTAATATAACAAGACTACCAAAATGTTCCAAACATGATCAAACTAAAATCATTATTATAAACTTCAAAGTTTTCAATTACATTTTAATAATATAATTCAATGAAAAAATTTAAAATCCATCCCCTCACAATGTGAGGGGCACGTCACTCCTTGTTTATATCAACTCACTATGTATTATATCTTCATATTAAATTTGTTTCAAAATAATTTATTTACACTAGATTCATATTAGCTAAAGTAGTTCAAATAGTTAATGATACATTAGCTAACTAAACTATTGATAATAATTTAAAATAAATGAAAGTAAATTTTAAAATATATTCAATATTATGGTACAAAATATTGAAGGTCTTAACTCGCTTGATTGAATTAAATACTTTTATGAACTAATTTAAAAATTAGATCATAATTATTGTATAACAATTACTGTTCTAACAAAATTTGGTGTAGTGAATAGTATGATGTAAAATGAGTTTATAAATAATATTGCATCAAATTTTTATTTCACTTTTGATGTTTTGGTTGAAATAGAATTACAAATAAATCTTTATACACTACTATTTAATATTTAGTGCATACACAAATTTTTATACACTACTATTTAATATTTAGTGCATACATAAATTTTTATATACTACTATTTAATATTTAGTTTATACACTCGAGATGACCGATTAAATTTTTTTCTAAAGATTTTCTCTGAAAAATATCAAAGTATTGGTTGTAGGACTTTTAGTCAAAATATACAAATTTAACTCTTTTTTTTTTTCTTTTCAAAAAAGCTTTTAATTTATTTTTATAGTTAAAGTAAGATCCCGGATCAGAAGAGCAGGGGCGTTTGTGAGGCAGGGAGGGGCACGTCATTGCCACTGTGCGTTTTCAAGATTAATGGTGCAGATCATGTCATGTCACGCTGGGTCTAGTTTGTAATTATTTTTGAATGGAGGGATTAAATTGCAATTTACATTAAATTAGATAAGATGGGTTAAACTATGACAGATTCTTGATTAGTTGAATCTCACTCTTTCTTTTCACAAAAAACATACACACACTCTCTAATTTACACACACTAACACATACAAAAACTCTCTAATTTACACACACTAACACATACAAACACTCTCTAATTTACACACACTAACACACACCACCACCGTCATCGTCATCGTGACCGGATAAAAGAGGCGGAGAAACGATGGTGAATTTGTGGTCGGAGAGTTGAAATGCGAATCACCACCGTTGGTGAACCAGCCTCCACTGATTTCTTCTACTGCATCTTAAATGCAATTCATGTGAATTTATAATAGTACTTGTCTACTGCATCTTGATTTTATTCTAGTACTTGTTTAGTGCATTTTCAATGCAATTCATGTGCATTTTATGATTTTTTTTAGCATTTTTATGTATTCTTGCAGCTTTATTTTATACTTGATATTGAAAAATTACTAGTACTTGTTTACTGCATCTTATGTTTTTTTAGCATTTTATGTGTTTGTAAAGCTTCATTTTATTTTTGAAATCAAAAAATTACTAACACTTGTTTACTGTATCTTGTATATTGTTACTGCATCTTATATTTTCTTAGCATTTTATGTGTTTTTAAAGCTTCGTTTTATTCTTGAAATTAAAAAATTACTAATACTTGTTTACTGTATCTTGTATATTGTTACTGCATCTTATGTTTTTTTAGCATTTTATGTGTTTGTAAAGCTCCATTTTATTCTTGAAATTAAAAAATTACTAATGTTTTTTTAAGCATTTTATGTGTTTTTTAAGCTTAGTTTTATTCTTAAAATTAAAAACTTAATGATACTTATTTACTATATCTTGTATATTGTTACTGAATCTTATGTTCATTAATATTTTTGACTACTTCTTATATACTAACAGATTTTTTGATTAAACAATTTTTTAAATAATTTTTAAACAAGTTCACAGCTATATTAAAATTATAAAATAGTCTTCGCTCTTTTGTTGGGCCTACTCGTGAACCGATCACTTAAAGTAAATACATTTCTTAAAAAGCGTTTTGCAAAGAAGTTTATAAAACACTTTTTCCCGATATGGTGTCACGTATCATAATAATAAATGGTCTGATGGTCTGACACTCTGACGTTAAACAACCCCCACCCCACCCCCCAAACCAAACACATCGTATTGGGTTTTCTTTAGGTACTTGTTATTTGACTTTTGTAGTCTACATGTGTATATATATATTCAGTTTTTTAAGGACTACCAAAAGTGAAAACCTACGTTCACTCCATCACTCATTAACTTTTTATTTGCAAATTGTTGAAAGAATTATCCTCATCTTTCGTTCAATTTTGACGGATCTCGTCAACAACATGCCAGGTTTTCCCCCTTTTAATCATTATAAATCTTTCCCTATAGTGAATTATATGATATTAGGGCTAAAAATATTCTGTTTACCGACTGTTTAATTGCAATTCTGTTCTGTCAGTAGCATAACTGATTAGCTATAGTTTCCGTATTTCTTAAATCTTTTTAAAAAATTTGGTTGAAAATTAGATGGGATATTGCAAGTTGAAAGTTGAAAACTTGAAATTGTTATACGATAAATTGATAAATTTTGGATGGCATCATGTACTACTTTAAGTAAATTTGTCTGCAAATTCCAGAAACAGACCATTTCCGAATTAAATTGAAGTCTGTTTTTGATTTATGTTGTTGCAATTTTATCAACTTAAAGTTACCAATATGTGAAACCCTTCAATCAGGATAATCCAGTTGACATAAAATAATCAAATACATTTATGTATCAATTTTATTTTTTACTCTACCAATTGGGCATTGCCCATGTGGTATCGCCACCGCAAATGACCAGACTCCACATGTGTGACCGACATGTCAGGGTTCAAATCCGTGCGTCAGCATACGTGGGTGATTTGTGGACAGGTGATTGCCCGACGCACCATGAAATATGGTACGGGGGTTAGGGGTACCCTCCCAATTACTCTTTATTTTTTACTGTTTAAGGCTATTTCCAACAATCTCCAAATCTTCCACTTCAAATATGGAAGAAAAGGAGCATCATTTAAGTATCTTCCATCTCCAAAAACAATTCATCTCCAACCATGTACTCCAAATATCATATTCCAAATACTTATATACTAAATAAATTATTGATTTATACATGATAACCAGTAATATGATTAGACATTTTGGAGGAGTGAATAGTGATACCCCATATATGGAGTATTCTTTAGCCTACTCCAAAAATTTCTAAAAATATGGAGCATGGTTGGAGGATGTATTTTTGCTCTAAACTCCAAATTTGGAGGAAAAAGTGCTTTTGGAGCATAAGGTTGGAGATGGCCTAAATCTTCAATAGTTCACTCTTAGTCTTATTGTAACTAACTGACCTCATATAACTTATAAACCGATGACTCGACAGATTGCATGCAAAATTATATAGATGACAGGTAAGCAAAAAACTCTCGCCAAAATTTAAAATTTATCGGTAACCAGATCAAGATGTCAGTGGGTATATACAGTAGCAGAATGTTGAAAGTTTGGTACATACAATATGAAAACGGTGATAGGTTCTATTTGGTTTTTCTTTTTTTGAAATATGATTTTGGTGAATGATTTCGTTCATTCTTATTCAGAAGTGATTGGCTTTAGAATGCCAAGTTAACCTTAAAAGACAAAATAAATTGATGTGTGGAGGTTGTGATAGAAATTGTGTTTTGGCATACTTTGCTGCTTTATATATTACATATGCCATGGATATAATCAATGGCGTTCTATATAATCTTGTAGCTTGGAAAGCTATTTCATGTGCAACTTTGTTTGAGAAGCTAACTGTTTTTGCATTTTGGCAATTTCTTTTGTAGACAATGAAGATTCAATTGTGGTAAACAAGAGAACTCAGTCTGGCTTATTTCCGCTTGGTAAGCTCAAACGTTGGCAATGGTGGCTTCTTGTTGCCGTTAACATATGTTTTCTCCTTATTGGTCAAATTGTGGCTGTTCTTCTTGGTCGATTTTATTATGATCAAGGTGGAAATAGTAAATGGATGGCTACACTTGTTCAAACCATTGGATTTCCCATTCTTTTCATCCCATATATTCTTTTTCCATCATCCAAAGAATCATCTGCTACAACTACCACATCCTTTTCACTACCCATTATATTCTCGATATATATTGTTCTTGGTGCCGTAATTGCCGGTGACAATATGTTATACTCTGTGGGTTTATTATACCTTTCAGCCTCTACGTACTCTCTTATTTGTGCCACCCAATTAGCGTTCAATGCAGTATTTTCCTATTTCATTAATTCCCAGAAGTTTACTGCTTTGATTTTTAATTCAGTGGTGGTTCTTTCATTATCTGCATCTCTGCTTGCTGTCAATGATGATTCTGATAAACCGTCTGGAGTCACAAACGCGAAGTACGCTCTTGGTTTTGTTGCTACACTCGGTGCTTCCGCTCTTTATGCTCTTTTACTTTCCGTTATGCAACTTACCTTCCAGAAAGTCATAAAGAAAGAAACTTTTTCCGTGGTTCTTGAGCTTTCAATTTATACTGCGTTCTTTGCGACTTGTGTTTCTACCATTGGTCTTTTTGCTAGCGGAGAGTGGCGGACTTTGGGCGGTGAAATGGATGGCTTTGGAAAAGGGGGCTCGGCTTATGTGATGACACTGGTGGGGACTGCTGTGGCTTGGCAGGTGTGTTCGGTTGGTGTCGTCGGATTGATTTTTGTGGTGTCGTCTTTGTTTTCAAATGTGATTAGTACTTTGTCGTTGGCTTTGACTCCTGTGGCTGCAGTGGTCGTGTTTAATGACAAAATGAATGGCGTTAAGGTAATTGCTATGCTAATGGGCCTGTGGGGTTTCTGTACTTACATTTATCAAAACTATCTTGATGATATTGACGCAAAGAAAAAGGAGTCTGATGCTACTGGTACGCAACTTAAATCTGAGAGTTGAAGTTACTTTTTTTTTTTCTTTTTAATTATTTGATAGTTTTCACCAAAGATAGAAATATAGGTCCTTTTGGAGTTCTTTATTGCTCCTTTTAACATACATGTGAATGTTTTAGATTCGGAAAGTTAGAATCAAATTTCTGATTAACTCTTTGGGATTAAGGTTTAGTTTCTTTCATGCACATTTAGGGGCAGTTTCATCAGAAGCATGTATTCCGTTACTACTTGAATGTAACTGAGCATCGAAGCAGGAAATATGCTCCCCAAATGCACCAGTTGAGGTATGTTTTGACTTTTGTGGTCAAACGGGTTGAATTTCAGTTAAATATTCAATTAATTCGGAAGAAAAAGTTTGACATAATGCTTTCGTCACAGCAAGACTATTTCATACATGTCTAAATGAAAAAAATTGTGAAAGTATGGATTTGAATGACTCGTTTGACCGTAAAAGCCATAATAGATTTACTGTTTTGCAGTGGAGGTATAACCTGCATATGAACAATTATAGTTACAAAGGTGTAGAAATTTGTAATGGACATATAAAGAAAAATCCATATAAATCTTAGCAAGTGAAAAATGCTACTTTTTCTGTGCCATAAAAATTGAACCATCTTTTATTGAATATAATAATAATTGGACTAGCTTAGATATTTGTATGGCCGGTTTGGCTTTTTATTGTTATTTGTTATGGGCCTTTTTGTTGGGCTTATTGGCCTATTTGTTTGACTTATGGGCCTATTTTTTGGGCTCATTAGAGTTATATAAAAATGTGACTAAGCCCACATGTAGGCTGAGGTCATTATCATTTAAATTGACAATACAGTGTTATCATCTTAATAGAAAATAGTTACAAAGAAAGAGGTTTATAATTGCTCCATTATATATTCATTTCTGAATAATCATTCTGTTTGCATTTATTAGAAGAATGAGTACTCATTGCGAGGAATTAATTTATAACTAATTTTTTTTTAATGAAGGCATCAAGGAATCAAAGATAAAATTAATTTTAACGATTGTTAGTTCAATTTAACAATACAAAACGTATTTACAAAAAATTTCTAGTAAAATTAATATAATTACAAGAAAAAATTAACTGGTGGAATCAAACATGATACTTACAAAGAAAGTCTTTTATATATATTATTACATTTTGTTTTTGTTTTTATTTTCTTACATAAACAGAACTTATTATAATCATTTTTTAACAAACACCAAATTTTGCTTCGTCAATTAAACCAAGTTAACAATTATACTGCTTGAAATTTTCAAGATTGCCCTAACAATTATACTGCTTTTCAGACTTGGAAAAGAGATTTTACTTTAATATTCATTTTGGACTTATTCATTTAATTATTAACAGAACTATTCAGGATTCAAATGTTTTGGATATGCACCCCTTTTTACAAGGTATGCACAATAAGGAAATTAGTTATAGAAAGTCTAGAAAATAATTTTTTTAACACTGGTAGGAGATCTCTAAGAGTGTGCATGTGCATACCCTAACTTGCAATAATGAACATGTGCTCTAGATTGACAAAACGGCCAAATACGGAGTGTGTCCGATCATTTTGAAAAACATGATCATTTTCTTGCAAAGTTTTCTCCTTCAGAACCAACTGATCTACGCACCTAAGGACTGACCCCAAAGTTCCATAGTGGGAGAACACATCGAGCCATCAGCCACACATTTTCTTTAAAGAAGACATTTATTTGAATTTAGAGGGGGACAATTGGACCAAAACTCGTATTTATCAACTATAATTATAATTATATACTTCATATCACATTATCAAATTTTACATGTAAAATACAATTTACATAAGTTATTTTATAGTTCAACATTGCTATGTGAACATATCTATTAATTAGCAAGTTGTCTCGTGAATTTTGGAGATCATATGCCTTATTTACGTGCAAAAGAAGCTCTTAAGAGTAAAGACACACCCACACAAACTAAAAATGTATTACAACTATTTTGATTATCTTAGTGTAGTACTAATTAGTCTGTAAGAAATTCAAGAGATTACAAAATATACACATCCATACATTAGTTGTTTTTAATCACGTGTTCATATTTTAAAAAGCTTCGACAAGTGAAGCATACATATACATACAAAATTCTAAACTAAAATATATAATTACATAGTTTTTTTTAAGGGCAATGATGAGATTATATTAAACAATAGCAAGAAGCAAGAAGCTAGAAAGAAATACAAAATACAACGACGTTAACTGATGAAGGCCCGGGTCAAAATGGGCATAAGAACTAACCGGGTCAGTTAACCACCTATCCCAATCAATACGAAGTTTCTTTTTCCGGTTGTTGATCCAACAAAAAGTCTGCGCCTGAACTTTACTTACGATCCCGAACGAAGAACTTCTATCATTGTTGAACACTTTCCCATTCCGAAAAGAACCCGAGAGCCCAAATTATAACGCGAACAACAGCTTCAAAGATTGATTCAGAGACTCTTGATAGCCTGGCAGAGTTTGTAAAACTATGAATAAGATTATTTGATTGAATTGAATGTGAAAGATTACATGAACCTATATTTATAGGCAAAGATAAACTTGCTTAACAATAAACATAATCCCGGTAGAAAACTAAATCAATCTAAACTAGATAAATATTACGTAAGTATATTAATTAATAAATCATAACAAATCTAAACAATATATTCTCTAATACATCCCCGCAGTGTGAGCGGTAGAAAGACGATAATGTGCTTTTATAATGACTGCTCTTTGTTTGACAACGTTGAGTCGTTGCACTGTATCGGCGCTTTGTCTTGCAGTGTTGGCATTGGCTTGCTTTCGTTGCATTGTTGGCGACATTGACTTGCTTTGGTTTGCTTTTGGCGACATCGGCTTGTTTTGTCTTCATCGACTCGTTAGCAGGTAATCTTTAAATGCAATAGCAATTATGTAATACCTTCTCCATATCCCACATCGGCCTTGGACATGAGAGATGCTGAGTTTATAATTAATATCTTGGCCTTACCAGACACAACGCGTTTTGAAGCCACAACCATAAGAACTCTGTAGTTAAGCGTACTTGGGCGGGAGTAGTATTAGGATGGGTGACCTCCTGGGAAGTCCTCGCCACGCCGTAAAAAATAAAGCCGTGCGCCTGCGGGCAAAGTGGACAATATTGTGGTCGTGGAAGTCGGGATGTTACAAATTAGTGGACGTTTGATGTCGATAGCTTGAAGTTTGTGAATAAAAGAAGGTAAAGAACAGGACGAAGAAGGGATAGAGAAGCGATTTATTGTAGAAGAAGTTTTGATAGTGGGAAAAATATAAAGGATATAATAGACTATTTGAGAAGAGGTTTTGAGGAGTTTAAAGATAAGAATAAGAAGAAAAAACTAATTAATAAGAAGAGATTTGATTAAGAATAATTAAAGTACGAATAAGGAAAGAATGTTTATAGAAAGATACTACAAGAAGGATTGAAATAGCTATTTATTTTTGGTTAAAAGAAGAACCTTTTTTTTTTTTTTTTTTTTTTTTTTTTTTTTTTTTTTTAAGAAGGGTTTGAATTGTTAGCAAAGAATCAATAATTAAAAATTAAAGTGGATGAAAATATAAAAGAAAAAAAAGCTGGATCTTGCCAATGGACTACTACATGGTAGATGCTTAAGAAAATAGGAGGAGAAAAAATATAAACTTTTGCAGATAGAATGGAGAGAAAGGGAACGAGAAATTAAACGAGAAAACGGAAAACTTAAATTAAAAGTAGAACAACCTTTTTTTTTAATTTTTTTTAAGAAGCTACAAATTAAAAGGTAAGATATATTCGAGAACGATGGAAAGAACAAGAAGCAGTAGCACAAAGCATCTGTGAAACAAGCATCGGAATTTATTTATTTATTTTTTGGATTTTTAAGATTTATTTGTTTTAGCAAAGAAAGAAATAATATGAAGAAGAAGTTCATGGTACTAACTTAAATTTATGCAAGAAATAAATATAGACAGAGTATTTAAAAGATGATTAAAGAACTGACGAAGTTTGCAACTAGATTATAAAAGAAAATTATTCAACGCAAAGAAATAAACGAACGTAATTAAATTAAAACTCTTTTGAAAAAGAAAGTGAAAGAAACGAGGATTCCTCCGGCCGAAGGATGATTACCTCATATCGATTTTCTCTCTATAATCCTAGCTCTAATACCATGTAAAACTATCAATAAGATTATTTGATTGAATTGAATGAGAGAGATTACATGAACTTATATTTATAGGCAAAGATAAACTTGCTTAACAAGAAACATAATCCCGTAGGAAACATAAACCCGTAGGAAACTAAATCAATCTAAACTAGATAAATATTACGTAAGTATATTTATTAATAAATCATAACAAATCTAAATAATATATTCTCTAATAGAGTTCACAACTAACCAGATCGTGTCAAGTGAAATTTCATGTCGAATTGTTAGACCCCACCATTCTAGTACTTTGGACTGTGTTATTTTAGTTGATGGACATTCGAAAAAAATGTGCAGACATCATCGTGTTCATTACTACATAATTGACACCCGGGTGCTTCAATAGGAATTCCTTTCCTAATCAGATTGTCTCTTGTAGGTAACCTGTTAAGCAAGAATCTTCAAAAAATAATGTTTACTTTAGAGGGAATCGAGTTGATCCATTTGAAGTTCGATCCCGAGGAAGGGAGTAAGTGACTATCTTAAACACTCGGTATGGATTTAACAGAAAACATGTCTGAATCTGAAAGCTCCCACAATAAGCAGTCACATTGAGTCGATAAATGTGCTTCCTCTAAATCCTTTTTGAGACCAGCGAACTCTTCCTCCTTCCTGCCTCCACTTGGCATTCTTCTCCATATCAGAGTGTCGTGATTTACTGACTTGATCTGAAACACTTTTTTGCACACAAAGGCGTCTTTTTCCAACTCCAGTGCATACAATCAGGGATAACAATCTTTCAAGCATTTTGAACCCAACCATAATTCTGACCATAATTTCGTTTTTGACCCGTCACCAGTTTTACTTCTAAAGCATGATGATACATCCAATCCAAGATTATCAACTTGCCCTCCGCTTTTAATTGTACCCTCCATACCCCTTTCTTTAAGTAAGTATCATTCACTCGATTCAAGCTTCCCTCACGACCATTAATGGATGTGATTACCTTTTTCCAAAGACTTTCATCTTCCGTTTTGTAGCGCCACCACCATTTAAACAAAAGAGCCAAATATTTGCTCAAAGAACCACGTGCAAATATATGCTTAAGATTCCAAGCATGCATCATGTGCGTAGTATAGTCACTAAGAAAAGGACATCTAACAACACTGTTTCCAAAAATACAGTCTTCCTTTTTTCAATCCCAATTGTACTCTTTGATCGACCTTGTTCGTGTGTTATGACTTGGGAGTTTCTGAAGTATCTTGAGTTAGCACCTCCTGATTGCAAGTAAGTAACATAAACTAGTCATAAAAAATAATAATATTTGTAACAAATTAAGTGGAAGTAGTTTATATGTTACCTGAAAATCCATTGTTACATTCTTACATGTGACCTAAACTTGTCTTTTTAGAACATGTGTGATTCAGATTAAGATCAGTTTTGAATTGAAATGAGCCCTCTTTAATTTGGACATCCATGATGCCTCACAGTCTAAAAGGTTCACCGTTAGCCTTATCACCTTTTTTTTAGTCTCATTGTCCAAGCTGTTTCACCACACAAGCATAATATGTACAATTGTAGTCATCCTGTTGCATCATTAACAACGGATAAATTATTTATTATAGAAATAACAGATAAAGAGGTTAGTTATTTAATTATGAATTACTTAAAGAGAGGTTTTTACATTTAGTGTCTAAATGTAATATGCTTAAAATTTAGTGTTTAATTATAAAGTTAGTTTAACTTACAATTAACAAAATGTAAGTTGAGAGTTTAAAGTGAAACTTTTGAACAAACTTGGTGAACAAGTTTAGCCTATCTATAAATACAAGGTTTGAGGTTCAAGAGTAGGTTAATAGTAACTTACACACAAAGTCACAAACCCCACAACTCTCTCCTTCTCCTCTCTCTTGTTCGACGGTTGAAACCCACAAACCCCAAACTGAAAGTCGGTTTGGGTTTATCGACTCACACACACAAGTGGGTGCTTGTTCTTGAGTTGTTTCGAGCGTTAGTTGCTAATTGTTAGTAAAGTTAAATGTATACAACGACTAGCGGTTAAATCCAAGGATAACTAGTAAGGGTATGAACTCTTTGGCACCTCTAAGCAAGAAGATAAAGTTAGATCATTCCAAGCAAGTCGATGTAAGTTGGTTTCTTTCGTCTTGTTTATTTGTTTGATTGATTTAAGACAACTAGATGGTTCTGCAGTAATGAATTTATTGTTTTAGTAATTTTCCGCAATTAATGTGATTAGTTTTTATTAAAAAGTAACAAACCCATCAGTGGTATCAGAGCCGCTTATACTTGTTTAAATAATCAAAGTTACACGATTTAGTTAATTTTGATCCATAGAAATTATAAATATTGAATCTTTTTGTTTAATAAAATCGATTTTATGTATATGTATTAGTCAATTTTTGCTTGTTACTAGTATTATTGTAATTGCTTGTGTGACAAGCAACCTAGTCTTGATTGATAGGGTTTATGAAACCCCTAGTTAAGTCGATTAGGTTTTAGAGTTTTGTGATACTCCCCTTGGCTGAATCCGACCCAACCCCTATTGGAATTTCAGTTTGTGATTCACCACATAGTTTTTGGAGTATAGTCTAGAACCTTATTATTACAATAACTATTAGTTTAAATTAATAAGATGTAAACTTTATTCAATTTAATTGTTTAAATAAATGTGATAGATTTGGAAATACTTATTTGACAAGTCATCCAAATCGACAAGCCAAGGGTTTGTGAAACCCTAGGGCTAGTCGATTTTGATGTTAAGGTTTTTTAGGTGTTGACTTTTGTTAAATCTAAACCCTAGTTGCAAATCTAATTAATTGGATGGATCAAACAAAGAGATCATATAGACTTGAAATTTAACACTTTAAAGTTATATATAAATATATAAAGATTAAACCTTTTGGCGCACATGTTGCTTTTATTGTAATGATAGGAATGACTTTGCATGTATTTGCAAGTTACATGCAAACCGATTCCTATAGTAGCCAAAAGTTAGGATCTTGCATTCGTGACATGTTTATGGTACATAGCCAAGCAACGACCAATTTATTGCATATATTGTGTGGATGTGATTTATTGGTGCGATTATCTTTTTGTATTATTCATTATTGTAATGAGGGGCCCGCATGTCATATTTTCAACCTCAATTTATTATGTATTTTATTTATATAGAGATAGGCTAGATTAGTTTATTTATAAAAATGTAATGTAATCGATTGGCGGATGATCGGAGATCAAGTTTTGGAGCTAGGAGCTTAATTGGATGAAGAGATCAAGTGGGAGCTTAAATCGACTTCATCAAATCTAGAATTGTGTGTTAAATTGTCCCATAGGAAAGGACCGTTTGATTCATATTGGCTCACGAGTCAAACAAATAGATATTGATTGACTATGTTACCGGTTTTATGTTTATTATTATATATGCTTGGTTGTTGTATTTAATTGTATACAAAGACACAAACATAAATCCATTGTCTTAAAGATGTTAAAACATAAATTTAATGATTATTTGATAATGGTTAAAAAGTAGTTTTTTTAAATAAAGACATATTATAAGTCATACGATGATTTATATATAAAGCGTGTGAATTTTAAAAGGTAATAGTCGATTAAAGTTTTTAAAAAATTATTATTTAAAAACTAGACTAAAATTGGGAATACAATTTAAAGTAAACGTGAAAGAACCCTGTAAAATTGAGACCTAAAGCGTCCTCCATAAAGAGACACTCATACCGACCCCGACTCCTTGGTCACTCATGCCCTCGCACGGTGCCAAGGGATGCATTGGCTAGGTTGAGGTGAAAGGGCCGTGATATCCACTTGAGAAGATGGCCGGTTCCCCACTATTTCAATATGGTATGGTCTATGGTGTTTTCACTTGAGAAGATGGCATAAGACGCGTGATGAGGTTAAACATGCCCGACTTAATCGGAATCTCATAGAGGATACACTACTAGAAAATCTGTTTATACTTACAGATTACCCACGACAAGTTTTTCGTGGGAAAGTTTCCCACGAATTTTAGTCAAAATATTGTCAAAAACACACAACTAGAAGTTCACGTAATAGTTCCCACGGATTTACAATCGATTTGCCACGAAACATAATCCGTGGGAAATCCGATGATTAAAAATAGATTTTTCACAAATTTTCAACGGATTTTCAATAAAAGTTTTTGGTAGTTTTTCAAACATTTAAAAAGATAACTAATCCGTGGGAAATAATTTGTAGTTTAAAGTTAACTGTAAATATATAATAATTGAAAATACGCGAGAAACCATTTTAAGAGTTTCGTTGAAATTTCGTGGGAAACTGTAACGACCATTTTAGATGTTTCGTTGAAAATATGTGGAGATAGTTTATCGTTAAAATTTAATAAATAAGAACCCGCGGGAGATCATTTTAAGTGTCCAGTTGAAATTTTGTGGGAAATTGTAACTGTCAACCACTTTAGATATTCCGTTGAAAATCCGTAGAAATAGTTTATATTTAAAATTTAATTAAAAGTACATAGATGTTGAAAATATGTAGGAAAATTTTATGTTAAATGATGAAGTTAAACATATGTACAAACAATTAAATAATCTTAAAGATATGAATAACGTATATTTAAGTATTTATGTAAATATTTATTTAAATATGTATATGTGCTTAAGCATGCTATAAATTTTAATTGGATAGTTGATGTATACATATATGTGTAATAGAAAGAATGAGTGATAAATATTTGTATATGAATACGATTAACGTGTATTTTATATATTAATACGTTATATATGTGCATTCTTATTTTAAGTTCTTCAAAATTATGAAATATTAAAAAAGTCGTTGATAATTTGTGAGAATTTTTCACGGATTTACAACGGATATTAGTTCCCCGTTGAAAATCCGTGAAAAGTTCCCACGGATTTTCAACAAATTTAGATGTTTTATTGGAAATTCGTGATTGTGTAAGATGTCTTTTTATAATGTTCACTCTCAAATGCACTCGTCTTCTCACACACATTGTGTAGATTTTTAGACATGAATATTGTATCTATCTACATAAACATAGATGTATATATAGTTATATGTATATGGATGTATATGAGATAGTATACTTCTACTTATTGATACGTATCAAGATAAGTGATGAAGCTATACACTTATATGTATTTAACATATTAATAATGTATATATAACTATTTATGTGTATGTATATCTGTGTATTCTTATTCTAAATTCTTGAAATGAGCGAAATACTAAAAAAGTCGTTAAAAATCCGTGGGAATTTTCCACGGATTTTCAACGGGTATAGGTTCTCCGTTGAAAATCTGTGGGAATTTTTCACGGATTTTCAACGGATATTGGTTCCCCGTTGAAAATCCGTGGAAAGTTTTCACGGATTTTCAACAAATTTATATGTTTTATTGGAAATTTGTGGGTATGTGAGATGTCTTTTTATAATGTTCACACTTAAATGCACTCGTCCGCTCACACACATTGTGTAGATTTTAGACATGAATATTGTATCTATCTACATACACATATATATATATATATATATATATATATATATATATATATATATATATATATATATATATATAGTTATATGTATATGGATGTATATGAGATAGTATACTTCTACTTATTGATACGTATCAAGATAAATGATTAAGCTATACACTTGTACGTATTTAACATATTAATAATGTAAATATAACTATTTATGTGTATGTATATATGTGTATTCTTATTCTAAATTTTTGAAATAAGCGAAATATTAAAAAAGTCGTTGAAAATCCGTGGGAATTTTCCACGGATTTTCAACGAATATTGGTTTCCCGTTGAAAATCCGTGGAAAGTTCCCACGGATTTTCAACAAATTTAGACGTTTTATTGAAAATTCGTGGGTATGTGAGATGTCTTTTTATAATGTTCACACTCAAATGTATTCGTCCGCTAACACATTGTGTAGATTTTTAGACATGAATATTATATCTATCTACATACACATAGATGTATATATAGTTATATGTATATGAGATAGTATACTTCTACTTATTGATACGTATCAAGATAAATGATGAAGCTATACATTTATTGATACGTATCAAGATAAATGATGAAGCTACATACAATTGATGATTGATCATCTACCTAAAAGCTATTGCTATGTCATTCATGCCCTCGCACGGGACATACAATAGTGTAATGTCGGGTCCTAGTCTAATAAGTCAAATTGTTGGGTTGTTTGATTTATTAGAACTAATCAATACTAAAATTATGAAATTGTTTTATTATATGTAGATGACATTTAACAAAGCACAAACAATAACCCCACTCCCTAGTACTCATTTGGAGCATTACAAAGCTTTTTGTGATCTCAAAGAGCTTACGATGGAGAAATGGCAGTCTCTGAATGATCATTGGACGAATCTAATGGTTGCCGTGAATAACTTAATCGAGCTTCGCTATGAGATCCTTATGGATCACCTTTTTCTAAACATGCTTATGACATTAAAGGAGGACTTTAGGCCCTTTTGTTTGACATCTGAAGCTTGACATGGAATTCAAAGGATTGAACTTTGGATTTGATGATAACCTATGACTTGTCCGACTGCCCTATTAGTGGGAATGAAAATTCTTGCGATTGCCCACTTAATTTGGATGATATCGATGAGGATGAGATCCTAGATTAAGGTATGTTTATGATTGATCGTCTTTTGGCTTTTTTTTTTTTTTATTCTTGGGTATTAGATACCGTATGTAGTAATCACATTTGCAATAACTTGCAGGGATTCGAAAGGAGTAGAAAACTTGGACATGGCGAGCTAAGTTTGTGTGTCGGTGACGGATCAAATGTTGGTACCGAAGCCGTGGGAACTTACGAGCTCTCTCTTCCAACATGATTAATTTAGAACTAAATAATTGTTATTATGTTCGACGTATTAATAAGAATGTAATTTCATATGACTTGCTGGTAGATAATAGTTTTGATATTATTTACAAAGGAAAGACTTTTATGGTTTATCGTAATAATGTTTTCTATTTTAAAGCTATCTCCCAACATGGTTTATATACTTTAGAATTACAATCCCCGTCGACTACAATTTTTCATATAGATGCTAAATGATCAAAAGTTGATTTGAATAAAGCATTTATTTGTCATTGTCGTTTAGGCCACATAAGCAAGAAACGTGTAGAGAAGCTCCATAATGATGGACTTCTTGATTCATTTGATTATGAACCATTTGATACATGTGAATCTTGCATATCAGACAAAATGACAAAGACGCCTTTCAAAGGTACAAATGAAAGGGCCGATAACTTGTTGGAAATCATACATACCTTTGTGTGTGGACCTTTTTGTCATGAAGCTAGAAGAGGATACCGATACTTCATTACATTTACCGATGACTTTAGTAGATATGGATACGTCTATTTAATGAGACGTAAATCGAAAAGTTTTGGTAAACTCAAAGAGTTTCAAAATGAAGTAGATAATCAAAAAGGTAAGAAGATAAAGAAGCTTCGGTCGGACCGAGGTGGAGAGTATCTTAGTGAAGAGCTTGAGGAACATTTGAGAAGTTGTGGAATTGTCTCACAACTAACTCCTCCATACACACCACAATTGATTGGAGTTTCTGAACGTCAGAATCGCACCTTGTTGGACATGGTTCGATCAATGATGAGTCAAACCGATCAACCATTATCCTTTTTGGGGACACACACTCAAAACAGCAACATACACACTGAACCTAGTACCCACT
This sequence comes from Gnaphalium uliginosum, assembly GCA_963930675.1. Lineage (NCBI taxonomy): Eukaryota > Viridiplantae > Streptophyta > Magnoliopsida > Asterales > Asteraceae > Gnaphalium > Gnaphalium uliginosum. Next base: position 33,239,763 of record OZ005680.1, on the reverse strand, counting down.
AAGTCAGTAGTAACAACTCCGTATGAGTTGTGGAATGGTAAATCACCGAATTTATCATATCTAAAGATTTGGGGTTGTAGGGTACATGTTAAGAAACATGTCACCGATAAACTAGAATCTAAGACTGATAAGTGCATATTTCTTGGTTACCCTAAGCAAACAAGGGGCTACTATTTCTATAATCCAAGCGAGAATAAAGTGTTTGTAGTTCGTTATGGATACTTTCTCGAAAAAGATTTCCTTGACAAGAAAAATGATGTAAATACTCATCTACTTAAGGAACCCTAAATGGTTGATGTAAATGAGACACCTAGTCTTCATAGATCTGAACGGATGCGTAACGTACCTAGTTGGTACGTCTATGTCATTGAAGATGATGGTTTGCAAGAACCAACGTCTTACAATGAAGCAATATCCAGTTCGGAGTCTAATGAATGGCAAGAAGCCATGAAGACTGAGATGCAATCCATGTATTACAGTCAAGTTTGGGATTTTGTTGAACATCCACCCGATGGCAAAACTGTTGGATGTAAGTGGGTCTTCAAGAAGAAGACCGACATGGATGGAAATATACAAACCTATAAAGCTAGGCTAGTTGCGAAAGGTTTTACACAAACTCATGGTATTGACTATGATGAAACCTTTTCACTTGCAGCCATACTCAAGTCAATTAGGATTTTAATGGCCATAGCCCCATACTATGATTATGAGATATGACAAACGGATGTCAAAACCGCCTTCCTTAATGGGAACTTGAACGAGAACGTGTATATGACACAACCAGATGGTTTTGTAGATCCTGAAAATCCTAATAGGGTTTGTAACGTACTTAAATTCATTTATAGATTAAAGCAAGAATCTAGAAGTTGGCAACTTATGTTTTAATGAAAAGATAAAAGAGTTTGATTTTATCAAAAGTGAGTTTGAACCTTGTGTCCATAGAAAGTTCAGTGGGAGCCACGTAACCTTCTTGGTTCTATATGTAGATGACATATTAATCATCGAAAATAGTATTAGCATGCTTAAAGGAATTAAGACATGGCTGAATGAATGCTTCCAATTGAAGGACCTTGGAGAGTTAGCCTATATCCTTGGAATTAAAATTTTAAGGGATAGAAGTAAAAGGCTAATCGGACTAAGTCAAAGTACATATGTTGACAAAATCTTGAATAGGTTCAAGATGGATGAATCCAAGAAAGGGATGATTTCGTTGCCGGCATGAATAGTTCTTATGAAGAACCAATGTCTCGAAACCGATGAGGACAAGGAGTCCATGAGAAACGTCCCATATGCTTCAGAAGTAGGATCTATCATGTTATACATGTTATGTACATGTCCCGATGTCGCATATGCTATAAGTGTTACAAGTAGATTCCAACAGAATCCCGGTGTCAGACATTGGGGTTCTGTGAAGAGGTCTTGGTCTTTGGCGGAAAGAAAATGGAGCTTAAAGTAATTGGTCACACTGACGCTAGTTTTCAAACAAGCAAAGAGGACTCCTGTTGGTGCATAATGTGTGTCAGTCATTTGGTCAAACATTTATAAATATCAAAGTCAATTAGTCTAAGTATGTGAAGTGTTGAGTTTGTATGTTCGAGTCTGTAAACGAAATGTAAGTATAGAATACACAAAATATACTGTTCGTGCGACACAGAGCCTGTGTCGCTATAGCGACACAAAGGGCAGTGTCGCAGTGGGCTGGGCCTGTGACATAGGGCTTGTGTCGCAGGGTCCAGTAGAGTTAGTATATATATCAAGTTAGGGTTTCGTTTTTGCATGTTGGTCGGGTTGGTGAGTTGGTCAGTCGAGTTTCAGGGAGCCAAGGAGCGGTGTGAGGGTTTGTAAAGCTTCTATATTCAGTGATTAATATATACAAAAGCTTATACAGATTGGTTGTGTTTGTGTGAATCGATTAAACGTTCAATACTCGTTTGTTTGTATTCCGCACTTACAATCGAGGTCAACGATTTGATTTAGGTCCGGTAGTGGGAACCTACAAGTGGTATCAAAGCCAAAATCGTGAGATTTTGTGGCATTGGATCAATTTTGTACGTTTTGTGAGATTTTTCGTGATAAATCATATACTTTTTCGTGATTAATCTTGATTAGAGGTGTTAATAGCTTGAAGTCTGCATTTTCTGGAAGATCTTTGAAGGTTCGTTCGATTATTGATCGTCGAATTCCGTTGGGGTTTCGAAAACTTTTGAATTTAGGGTCTCTTTGCGACTGTTTTCGCAACTTAGCCGCTTCTAGGGATTCTGCGACACAAGCTATTTGTGTGACATAATCTAGTGACATAGTTGTGCGACATTGGGTGCGACATAGAATTGCGACATTAAACTTGGATTTCTTTCTCTGCTTTTGGACAGCGACATATTCTTTGTGTCGCATTTGGATTTTATTTAATTTATTGGTAGATAGCGACATAACTCTTGTGTCGCAGAAATAGTTTTCTAACTTCTTTTTGCAGTTTGATCAAGACAGCGACACTTAACTTAGTGTCGCCAGTTGTCAGCGACATTTCCTCAGGGTCGCCATTTTACACCCAAATACTATTTTATACTTGAACATATTTTTTGTGTTTTGTCTAATCTTTGAAGGTATCACTATGTCTCTCCAAAGCTTTACTCAATTATTAAAGCATAGCAATGAAGTCGGAAGCACAAATAAACCTCCAGTATTTACTGCCAATACTGATTATGTGGAATGGAGGCAATGATTTGAGGCTTTCATTTCATATAATGATCCATATATGATGATTCCTTTGCTCGAACGTTATGTTCATCCACCATCCGATGGAGAATACACTACTGTCCCTCCACCTAAACCTATCCGATCATTGACTCCAGATGAGAAAAAGGCATGGGATTTAGAAAGGAAAGTTCATTCTGCAATCACAATGAGTATGTCAGCTGATGTATTGAAGATGTTTAAACACAATGATATTGCGTATGATTTGTGGAAGGCAATTGAAAAACGTTGCGGTGGTAATGAGAGATATAAAAAGAGTAAACTTGAGCTAATTAAGAAACAGTATGAATTGTTTGACATTTTGCTAAGCGAATCTCTTAATGCCTTGTTCACTCGTTACTCACATCTGGTAAGTGAGTTGACTGATGGAGGTGTAGTGTTGGCTTCTGAGGATGTTACTAAGAAGCTCTTAGGTTCTTTACCTAAGAAATGGAATCATCGTGTTATGATGATGAAGGAAGATGAGGGAGTTATGGCTCTTTCTTTAGATGATCTCATTGGGAGATTACAAGCTTATGCATTAGATATGCAACGAAAAGAAACCAAGTCTGGTGCACAGGTTCAAGATCCAAGCTTGTATGGTAGTGCGTCTTCTACTACCGGTGTGACATTGTTATCTAGTGGTTCTTCTGCATCCTCTACCAAATCAGCTATTCCTTCAGTTGGAAGACCATCTTATTCTTCCAATGCTCCAGTTTCACTTGATACTGAAGAAAATGCGGCGGTCTTTGAAGCTTTCCTGAGTGCTTATGATAGCTTCCTTTCCAAGAAGACTAGCACTATTGATCTCACAGAAAAGGACTTTGAACAAATTGATCCTGATGATCTGGAGAGGATGGATCTTCGCTGGAACTTTGCTATGTTAACTAGGAGAGCAAAGAAGTATTTGAAGAGAACAGGTAGAAAGAACCTAGAAGATGACAGTATTCAGGTCTTGGGTTCGATAAGAGTAAGGTGTAGTGCTATAATATCCAAAATCTTGGGCACTTCGCTAGGGAATGCGAGAAGGCAAAGCATCCTGCTTCTGGATTTTCAAAACCATCCGTCTATAAGAGGCCCTCTGCAAAGACTTCTGAGAAAACTCCTATTACAAATGCGCTTCTTTCTACAAATGAAGAAGCATATGATTGGAGCGAAGAAGCTGATGAGGACCAGAATACTGCCCTTATGGCTGAAATCACCAGTGTGCATGAGATACCCATTGAAGAACCATTTTCTTGTGTATCTTGCATTAAATTAACTAGTAAAATTAACAAATATACTGAGGATAATCAACGCCTAAATACTGAGTTAGAAAAACTTGCTCAGGCTAATAAGATTTTGAAAGATAATGAAAAGGAGTTTAAAAAGAAACTAAATGCTGCGTTTTTCGACCGAAAGGAATTAAAAGCTAAAATTTTCAGTCAACAAGATGCAATTGATAGTTATCTAAAAATAATTTCTAATGTGAAAAAAGAACTTGCTGACTCACAGTCAGAATTGATTAATCTTAAACGGAAACTTTCAAACTTCTCTACGTCCTTAGTTGTCTTTGATGAAATTCTTTAAGTGCAACGGTATGATATGAAGAGCAAGGATGGTCTTGGTTATCACCATTTACCACCTCCTACAGACTATCTACCTATGCCTTTAAAGGATGAAGCTAAAGACTTTGTGCCTTCCTTCTTAAAGATAGACACAAAATCTGTTATCAAGCTAGTTGATAATCCTAAGCCAACTGCCAAGTCTGAATCTGTAAAATGTGAAACTAATAATTCTGTGCATGTTAAGAAATCTGAGTTAGTTAAGGTCAATATTGTATCTCCAGTTAATGTTGAGGAGATTGTTGAGATAGAGGACTTTACTGAAGAGGCTGAGATTAAAATTTAAAAGGTTGATGTTAAACCCGAAAATCATATAATTACAAATGAATCTGAAAAGGTTTTTAATAGTAAAGGTAAAAGCAAGGTTGACAATGAATCCAAGAAAATGAAAACTCAAAAGAAGGATTCAAATGAAAAGTCTAAGAATGACCAATCTTCAATATCAACATGTTCAACTTTAGAGGCTTCTACATCAACATGTATGCATAAGTGTTCATGTTCTGTAAATGCCTCATCCTCTAAGTCTTTTACAGTTCATCCTCCACCTAAACAATTTGAGGGAAATCATTGGAATAGCCCGTATGTTGAACGTCGGTCATGTTTTCGTTGTGGTCAACAGGGCCACATCATTAGGGATTGTCGGTTATTGTCTATAGATAGGTTTGGCAGAGGGATGCCAAGAACTTTCTTATTTAGAAATTCTTTTCAAAAATCTTTTTCACGGCGTGGTTCGTTTTCGCCAGTATCTAGTTCTGCATCCAATTCTCCAAAACCTATGGCTAGAGTAAACAAAGTTGTGTCTAGTAGACCCGCAGTTCAAAAGCACAACATTGTTGAAAACAAATCATCCGAACCTAAACGGATTTAGAAACCGAAATCCACAAACGACACATCAATGAAATCAACTGAGTTTTTAAAATATCATAAACTCATTGATGTGATGGTTATGGATGATAGTGGACAACCCAAGTCTATCAAGGCTTGGTGTCTCATAAGTACTAATATTTGTTTGTGGTGATGCAGTCAGGTTTTTGATAGCTAATCCTTTTAGTGATTGCAAGGATGTGATGACGAAGGTTGATTCCAAGGTAGTCATGTGTGGTGATGATGTTTGAGTGAATGGATGAAATTTCTGAAGTGATACGAGGTGGTTAAAAGTGCTAAAAGAATTGGAATTCGATTTGACATGTGACTTGAAATTTTTCTTTAAACATTCTTTGTTTAACTTGGCAACGGCAAATTCTTGTGTTCTAATTAATGCACATTAAGATAAGCAAAGTTGCCACATCGGTTTTTCTTTAATGATTATTTATTTGTTTGTTTTTGAGTAAAAAATTTGTTGTTTAGGGGGAGTAATTTAAAAATTCCGATTTAAAACGTCAACAAAGTATGAACAGACAAATTCTTGAAAAACGCAACAGCTACTCTTTATACTTATTAGTATTAAAGAAATGCGAGGTTGCAACATTTCTAAAAATAGACGTTGGGTTGTGTCTGTAAACATATTGGGAAATGATAGTACATCAGGAGACTTGCATAAAAATGGAAATTTTAAGTATTATGTTTGATGTATCAATATGTTTATCTAACATATTTAAATCCACTTTTCTAAACATTAGATTCATTATGTGATGTATTGATAGGCATTTTGTACTTAAGTTTCTAAACTTCTAAACATAACGTAACCTATGCATATTATTTTATATAAAACATATTATTAATGTATGACATTAAGTCAAAAATATGACATTAAGTCAAAAATATGACATCCAGTCTTATATTTTGACATATAGTCTTAATAATCTTTTAAGCATGGAGTCTTAAAATTTTAACGGTAAACATGATATGATCTATTATTTAGAGTCTTAATATTGTTTTATCTGGGGAAATAAATTAGTTGTCTCCTCTGTTGTATGAAAATACAGACCTGGTTTCAACTGATATATTTTTTGAAAGGACATAGGTACGTAGTCTGTGTTAAATTACGGACAAATATTACGCACCCGTGGTAATCTTGCAAACTTATATTATTGAATGAATATGCAAGAAAATCTATAAATCGATTACCTAGTACTGGTTTGTGTTAGACTATGGTACTCTGTTCTACGAAAGTACAGACCTGTACCCTCTAGTTTAATTGTTCAGATCGGTGTTTGCTCAACCCGAATCAATGTGAATGTGACTCTGTTGTACTTTGTACAGACCTGTTACCGCTAGCATGATTCTAAAGATATTTCAATACTCTCACTCTTTATATAGAAAATATTACCATGTTTTCTTTTCAAATGTATATTATAATATGAGTTAAATAAAGTAATATGCATTCAAATAATAAAAAATTATAGTTTACTCTCTTAAGTATCAAATGTTTAGGTGGAAAAACAATATCAATAATCATCGTGAACTAATTTTTCGAAACGTGCTTTAAATATGGTAAGTAAATTTCAAGTGGACAAATATATTGATAATCGAAAAAACACTTACTATTTCCTAATAATTGCATGTTATCCTGATATGATCCCTAACCAGACCAAAATAATTATGTTCCCAAAAAGATTGTTTATTTATTTATTGCTTTTAGTATTTTAATTTTGTCTTATAAAGAAAATTACAAAAATATTTTATTTCTGAGTTAGTTTATTCAAGTTACATATCATGCTCATATTCGAAAGATAAGAATTCATGAGAGTTCTCCAAAGACTTTGAAGATAAATACTATTGGAGAAGCTATTGATGAAAGAGATGATGGTCACTGAAGTTGAAGATCTAATTGGATGTCAGTCACTTCAAACTGAACATCGAGATTTCTGAAGACCAAGCTATCTCAATGGGGGAGTTTGTTGGTGAAGACTAATTGAAGATTATTTGACCAAGCTGATGACATGAGGGAGTTTGTTGGTGCATAATGTCTGTCAGTCTTTTGGTCAAACATTTATAATTGTCAAAGTCAATTAGTCTAAGTATGTGAAGTGTTGAGTTTGTATGTTCGAGTCTGTAAACGAAATGTAAGTACAGAATATACAAAATATACTGTTCGTGCGACACAGAGCCTGTGTCGCTATAGCGACACAAAGGCAGTGTCGCAGTGGGCTGGGCCTGCGACATAGGGCTTGTGTCGCAGGGTCTAGTAGGGTTAGTATATATATCCAGTTAGGGTTTCGTTTTTGCGTGTTGGTCGGGTTGGTGAGCTGGTCAGTCGAGTTTCAGGTAGCCAAGGAGCGGTGTGAGGGTTTGTAAAGCTTCTATATTCAGTGATTAATATATACAAAAGCTTATACAGATTGGTTGTGATTGTGTGAATCGATTAAACGTTCAATACTCGTTTGTTTGTATTCCGCGCTTACAATGGAGGTCAACGATCTGATTTAGGTCCGGTAGTGGGAACCTACAACTCCAAATCACAATCGGGTTTTGTGTTTATGTTAAACGGAGGAGCAGTCAACTGAAAAGGTTCAAAGCAATGCACCGTTGCCGATTCCACTACACAGTCGGAGTATATTGCGGCAAATGATGCGGTGAAAGATGTTGTATGGTTGAAGAATTTCTTAATGGATCTTGGAGTTGTTGCCAATGCCTCCAATCCAATAGAAATCTTTTGTGATAACTTGAGTGCTGTGGCGCAAGCTAAAGAACCGAGAGCTCATCATAAGTCCAAGTACAAAGTTCGAAAGTATCACTTGATTCGAGAGATTATCGATAGAGGTGATGTGAAGATATTACAAATTCCAACCGATGACAATACGGCAGTGTGACACCCGACACTTTAGGTTAATTGTTAAACCTAGCAGGAAACCCTAATTACTAGTATTTAGTTGGTATTAGGCTAAATATCTGTAATTACCTGTATATTTGAATATACACTTACGTGATTATGTGTTTATCTGTAATTACGCGAAACAACCGGACGAGGTCCGACAAATCTATACGGCGTTGGTGATAACTTTTCATAAATAATGTAAACCTATTTTATAAATTAAATAGTAATTATTTACCCTATATTATTGTTATTAAATAATAATATACGAAAAACCTAGACGTTTTGCTTAAAACGTAACAAACGCAACGAAAACGCGCGAACCGAATTCGGCAACCAAACAAAGGTCGAGAAATATTTTATTAACTCAAAATAAAGTACTTTAATAATACTTCAACCGAAAGATAAATCAATCCAATCGTTAGTTAAAAACAATTCAAAGAAACGTTAGGCGATTTAACGATTTAACACGAATAACGTAAAACGGGCTTGAGAAACTATTGTACAAGCCCAAGGCTCTAATTGGGCTGCCCCAACCAAGCCCAAGGCCGGCCTATGAGGCCCAATTCGGCCCAAAAACCAGCCCAACTCCATGAGCCAAGCCCACCCCATTTAAATTTACAACTCTCTCATTTTTCTCATTTTCACACTAAACAAACACACACTCTTTCTTTCTCTCCCAAATATCCCTGCTCTCTCTCTCTAAAATCAGACCAAAAACCACCTGCCACCACCAACAACCACCTGCCACCGTCATCATCCATCCAAGTTTCAAGAAGAAAGCAAGCCAAAAACCAAGATCGAACTTCCAACATCACCTTTCTCCTCTTGCTCGATTGTTTAACATTTGTAAGAACTTCAAACTCTTCCAAAATACTTGTAACACCCCTATAAACATGTTATAATGTTCACATAACAAGGAAATGTCCAAATCATAACATAAAAACGTTTTTCATGGCTTAAAAAGTTCAAGAACAAAACATGCATTTTCGGGCAGAAAAATAGCCCGTCTTTGAGAGGCTGTTTCTCCCTCAAAACTTGACCAAAATGGACGATTCAAAAGGCTAAAATTAAGTTTAAGAAGTTAGCTTTCATTTCCAAGTGGTTTCATGATTTTTGGAGTTCGTTTGATACCCGAAATGATTTTTACAAAAACATGTGTCCGGGCTGTCAAAAAGGACAGAAATTTCACCTTCCTTGTTTTAATCATAACCCGAGATATACCCATCCAAATGACCTGAAACCAACGCCAAAAGTTCACAAATTTTGTTAGGTACAAATGTCGTTTAGACAACGTTTTCTGAAAATGTGTAGATTTTGCCCAGAAATCCGATCTTGTTGCATGTATCCGGATTGGTCACTTTCTGACCTTAGGGAACAAACGAAATTTTTAAAAATACTTAGAAGTACCTAAAAATCCTGGAAAAATTAATTTAGAGAGCTAACATACTAGGGAACAACAGGGATTTTTCTTGAATTTTCATTTGAACATTTGAGATACGAAATAAATTGTACAAAACCGACCTGTTTCAGGCCTTTGTGTCGCAGAAGCCCAGTAGTAAGCGACACAAGCTTTTGTGTCGCTATAAACCGAATCGTCACATTAGCGACACAAGCTTTTGTGTCGCTATAAACCGAATCGTCACATTAGCGACACAAGCTTTTGTGTCGCTATAAACCGAATCGTCGCATTAGCGACACAAGCCTTTGTGTCGATACAGCACCCGAATCGTCACATTAGCGACACAAGCCTTTGTGTCGCTATAGCACCCGAATCGTCACATTAGCGACACAAGCCCTAGTGTCGCATAAACCCTTTGTGTCGCATAAACCCTAGTGTCGCACAATGGCGACACTAGCCCAGTGTCGCTAAAAACACAAAACTCGATACGTTTTCCTTAAAGCAATACAAACATAAATAAAAATTTTCCAAGCTGACCTGGCAGCTCGACCCCAGCCAGGGGCTCTGCCCCTTGGACCCCGCCAGGGGTTGCCACCCCTTGGACCCCGCTACCAGGGGCGCTGCCCCCGGACCCCCGTCATTAATGGGCTTCGCCCCTTGCCACACTGATTAATTACCCATAACTGGAAAGTAGAAATACGCGTAATATAATTAATCAAAAGCCGTGCTTTCACAAAATATCACCAAGGACCTGTACATGTTTTCTAAGCAAACGATAACTGAACAATTGGACATTTCTAATTGTGTGAACTTATTTTAAGTGGACATTAACCCTCCACCTACATGATTGGCTTAAGTGGACATTAACCCCCACTTATACAATCACTATAGATGGTCTTTTGAGACGTCTACTTACACAACCTTATATGTTTATGACGTTAGAAGGTTGCATCCGGAAAACACGCTTTGCTTGCTAATTGATTATTGCTTGCTTGCTAATATCAGGTGAGTTTCATAGCCCCTTTTTACTGTTCTTAACTGGGGTGAGAATACATACAACTGCTTTTACACTGCTATTTTCATGTGAGCACAAGTACAAAACTCGATATATTGGTTGCATGAGTTATTTTACTAATCCTGAAGTCCCCCACATCATAGTTTGTTAGTATCGTTATAGCGTGAATGTTAATGAATAGTACTATTTGGGATTGACTCCCCCCGTCCGGGTTAGTAGCGCTAACTTGTCAAACGGACGCATTATCATTTGTTCTTACGAGTGTTGGATTAGGCACTCGCTGGGAGGCACCCCGATCGTGGCACTTGATTGTGACCCGACACAACAGTTAAGCTCGAACTATGAGCTCATGGCAACAATATACACTATTTTACATTTTTGTAATACATTACCTATCATTGTTGAATGATACAAACAGAAATCTTGTGTTCCATACGATGTTATATCAACTGCTTACAAACCTATGAACTCACCAACTTTATGTTGACCTTTTAGTATGTATTTCTCAGGGAACCAACCATAGTAGGCTTGCTCTTGGAGGGAGATAGCTCGAGTCGCATACTTTTCACAAACAAAAGAGATTAGCTTGCATTGTATTATGTTGTAATCTTGTACTAGATGCGTACTCTACTTTTGGCAAAACTTATGTAAACATTTTAACTGTGTAATGTAATGATTTTTGAAACGTCTCATATAGAGGTCGTTTGTTATAATTCTTGTGTTGTGATATTTGATTTGGTCGGCGCCCCCAATGCAACACCCTACCTTCCGCTGCCACGTGTCTTGGGGGTGCGACAGGCAGATCCATTTACAAAGGCGTTGTCTCAAGATAAGCATTATAAGCATGTTGATTTTATAGGCATGAAATACCTATAGGCTTGTTTTATTTATTGTATTAATTAAACCGTTAAACCTTATTGAGAATTTATGTTCTAAGAAAATATAGAGATATTATAGTTCTTATATAATGCTTTAAGTTGATCAACAATTTAGTATGTCTTAGTGATCCATGGAATTTCGCATAACGTATTCCAAAATCTTCCTTATCCTACTAGTTGTCATGGGAATCACAACGAGGCGACGGTGACTGTGAAATATTAGCTGAAATCTTAGGATCTGAGAAGGCACTAGGGTTGTCAAAGATTCATGGGTATTTGATTGGATCAAATATTGGGTGACCTGCTTTGAGTGTAACTCCATGGACTACTCTCATGAGTTAACTCAAGTAAGATATCCTCATTACATGAGATATTAATTACATTCCAGCTTGGTAAGCATTGGGCTTAGCAATAGTCTAACATTATGCGTAAAATTGTAGCCATAAGGGCTGCATGTTAGGTTTAGTGGGAGCTAATTGTATGGTGGTTAATAGTCAAGATAGGATTTACACCTTTTTTAAATAAGAGATATTCTTGGGCCCCTCGATGGTTGAAACTGGAGAATGCAAGCTCGGAGAGTTTAGACTTCCGTTATTTCAAACCGACGCTAGATCGAGAACAAGAATTGAGAGTATTAATAGGATGAAAATAATCCATGCCAGACCCTCTCACGAATATCGCGCTGCAATAGGATATGCTAAAGGATATGCCACTCTTTTATAGTACATGTGTTGAATGGATGATTCAACTAGATCGTGTGAGGTATAAGAGTTCTTATGACTCGGTCATCCTATGTGTCTTGCTAGTGACCACCATAGGAAAGTTAATGAGTTAATTATAATTATATAGCACAAGTGGAAGTCTGAAAGGTTTATGTGCCCAGTAATTATACTTTATCATTTAATTCGATAATTAAGACACCAATGGGTCATATTGTTGTATCATCAACAGATAAGTTATTTATTATAGAGATAATAAATAAAGAGGTTAGTTATTTAATTATGAATTAATTAAGAGGTTGTTACATTTAGTGTCTAAATTTAATATGATTAAAGTTTAGTGTTTAATTGTAAAGTTAGTAAACTTACAATTAACTAAATGTAAGTTGAGGATTTAAAGTAAAACTTTTGAGCAAACTTGGCTCCTTATTGTAAAGTTAGCACCTCCTTATTGTAAAGTTAGCACCTCCTTATTGTAAGCAAGTATCTTGAATGGTAGAAACAAACGTCGCAAAGAACAAAGTGTAAATTGAAAGCTCAAGAATGACGAAAATGTTTCCTTCTTTATGATTTTCTGGAAGGAAAGTTGTATAACAGAAAGTAAAACAGCGCACTAAGTCTAGCCACAAAACCAAGAGTGTGTTTCACATTTGTGACTCTAGACGGTTTATCAAAATCATCATTGACAGCAAAGCAGAGAAGCAGATAATAGAAGAACCAGCACCGAATCAAAAATCAAAGCAGTGGCTACACTTGAAGGGTTTTTTAATAGAATCGTACGGTATAAAAATTAAATCTTTGTTAACTTTTAACAACAATCATATTGCGGAAGCGTTGGATCATCAATCATATTGAAGATTAACCCTTTAATCCAAGAACAATAATTTTCTCAATAAAACATGCACAAAATTAGTCACACATAATTAATAACTTGAAGTAGAACTTACATCGAGTGCTCGGTATGATCTTTTTCTTCACACTTGTTGTCCTAGTACAAGTCAACTACTTCCTTAGAGCTCCTTAGTCGATAACCACGAAGACACGTTAAGTATCTACTAATGATTCACGGTTGAATGATCGGTAGAATCCAAGGGTACGCTAAACTCTTCTAGTAATTAAGCAAGTTTACGACCGTATCACAAACCGAAAACCCCTAAGGGTGTTTGCCCATTTCGGGTAGAGAGAGAGAGGGAAAAGATTGGGAGAGAGGGGAGAGTGAGGGTTTTATCAACTAACTCTTGTGCTAGGCTCCTCTATTTATAGTTGAAGCCCAACTTGTTTTTCAAGTCAAGAGTTACACTTTAGTCCCTAAAGTTTAAACCTTAGTAAACTTTCTAAACTTTAATTGCACATTGAGCCCTAAAGTTTAATCTATATTAAACTAGTCAATTATTTATAAAGTTAATAATAAATAAGTCCTTAGTTTAAATGTTTATTAAATACATAATTATACTAATTATTTGTATTATTAACTTACTTTATATTAATGCATTTAGCTTTCTTTATTACTAATTATTTGTATTAATAACTTACTTTATATTAATGCATTTAGCTTTCTTTATTACTAATTATTTGTATTAATAACTTACTTTATATTAATACATTTAGCTTTCTTTATTATCACATAATAAATACATTAATGTCTTGTTACTTTATTTTATCCATTCAAATAACATAAACGTTCTATGCAATATTCGTCTCACGATTCATTTCACATAAATGAATTACTCAAGCATATCAAATATCATTAATCATTTTACTAGCAATACACTACTTGTACAGTTGTGCTCATCGGTGTGACCCTCGGATTCATATGAATCTAAAAGTAACGTTTATACTAATATTAAAGTACATAATCCTTTCAAACGCCCACTTGTGTAAAAATATTTGAAGTCAATAAACGTGACTGACCTAAGGTGGTCTCTACCAAGACACTTAGGATGACTAAATCAATGAAGCATTCACTTCTCGTAGTTGTAGTGTCAAACTCAAACCAAAGTTCAAGCGATGATGGTATAGCTATTATTCTTTCGCAATTTCTTAAGATATTTAAGAGTATGTGGCAAGGACCGTATCAACCTTCCAATACTCAATTCCTTTACTCGATTAAATACAACTATTGACCAAGCAAGTGTTAAACACTTGAGCATGGCCATGTATTTCTTCAATACAAATCATCGAGGGCCCCAAAAATATCTCTCTCGTTTTACACAAGAGTTGCAAAGTCCCATCTTGCGAGTTAAAACTGGAAATCACAACATGTGTTCTTCGTCCGCCAATGAATAATCCGGATAAGTGATCATTTACGAACACCGTTAGATTTCATTGAAAATTAACTAGGTTCACATGCGAAAATCGAGCATGCTCAAGTCAGAGGATAGTGCGCCATGATTGACAATACCCATGATTTCGGTCCATGAAGTTCTCAGTCAATACAAGTGGGTCAGTCCAACACTTCATTGCATGAAATGCTAGTGATCATGTATCACAATTTAACAGTGACTTTACTCTATCTCTATTAAGTAACGTACCATCTTTCACTATAACCGATTAGCCCTTTTGTAGTTCCCAAGACAATAAGTGGTTATGGACATTGTGTCTAATACACTTTAATATTAAAATAACCAAAATATTTAAATATTCAAAACAAGCTCAAAACGAGCAAACTATAACGTGGAAAACAATGTATGAAATAATATTGTCGCACCCCCAAAACACGTGGCAGCGGAAGGTAGGGTGTTGAGTTGGGGGCTGCGACCCGATCAAATATCACAACACAAGAATTACAACAAACGACCTCTATATGAGACGTTTCAAAAAAATCATTACATTTCGTAGTTACGATGTTTACAAATGTTTTGCCAAAAATAGAGTACGCATATAGTACAAGATTACAACATATCATAATGCAAGCTAATCTCTGTTGTTTGTGAAAAATATGCGACTCGAGCTATCTCCTTCCAAAAGCAACCCTACTGTGGTTGGTCTCTTGAGAAATACATACTAAAAGGTCAACATAAAGTTGGTGAGTTCATAGGTTTGTAAACAGTTGATATAACATCGTATGGAACACAAGATTTCCTGTTTGTATCATTCAACAATAATAGGTAATGTATTACAAAAATGTAAAAATAGTGTATATTGTTGCCATGAGCTCATAGTTCGAGCTTAACTGTGGTGTTGGGTCACAATCAAGTGCCACGATCGGGGTGCCTCCCAGCGAGTGCCTAATCCAACACTCGTAAGAACAAATGATAATGCGTCCGTTTGACCAGTTAGCGCGACTAACCCGGACGGGGGGAGTCAATCCCAAATAGTAGTATTCATTAACATTCATGCTATAACGATACTAACAAACTATGATGTAGGGGACTTTCAGGATTAGTAAAATAACTCATGCAACCAATATATCGAGTTTAGTACTTGTGTTCACATAAAAATAGCGGTATAAAAGCAATTGTATGTATTCTCACCCAAGTTAGAAAACAGTAAAAAGGGGCTATGAAACTCACCTGGGATTAGTAAGCAAGTAGCAAATAGTAAGCAAAACGTGTTTTCCAAATGCAACCTTCTAACGTCCTAAACGTATAAGGTTGTGTAAGTAGATGTCTCAAAAGACCATCTTTGTAAGTGGAGGGTTAATGTCCACTTATGTAAATCGTGTAGGTGGAGGGTTAATGTCCACCTAAATAAATCGTGTAGGTGGAGAGTTAATGTCAACCTCAGCTAGTTCACTCAATTAGAAATGTCCAATTGTTCAGTTATCGTTTGTGCTTAGAAAACATATACGGGCCGTTGGTGATATTTTGTGAAAACACGGATTTGATTAATTATGTTACGCATTTTTCTACTTTCCAGTTATGGGTAATTGATCAGTGTGGCAAGGGGCGAAGCCCATTAATGACGGGGGTCCGGGGGCAGCGCCCCTGGTAGCGGGGTCCAAGGGGTGGCAACCCCTGGCGGGGTCCAAGGGGCAGAGGCTTATATTGCTTTAATAAAAACATATAGATTCTGTGTTTTTAGCGACACTGGGTTAGTGTCGCTATATGCGACGCTAAGGTATTATGCGATACTAAGGCTTGTGTCGCTAAGGTTCGTGTCGCAGGTTTTGTGCGACAGTAGGACCCATTGCGACACCAAAACTTGTGTCGCAAAAGGTGCCGATTGGGAAGCTATAGCGACACACAGGCTTGTGTCGCTAATGTGACGATTCGTTCCCCTCCTGCGACACAAAGACTTGTGTCGCAAAAGGTGCCGATTCGGAATATGGCGACACAGAGGCTTGTGTCGCAGACTACTGGGCTTCTGCGACACAGAAGTCTGTAACAGATCGGTTTTGTAAATTTAATTTCGTGTTCCAAATGTTCGAATAAAAATTCAAGAAAAATCTGAGATGGTCCTTAATGTCTTATTACTTAAATTAATTTTTTCAAAATTTTTAGACATGTTTAAGTATTTTTAAAAATTACATTTATCCACTGAGGTCAAAAAGTGACCAATCAGGACACATGCAAGAAGATTAAATTTCTGGGCAAAATCCATAGGGTTTCAGAAAAAGTAGTCAACACGAAACTTGTAGCCAATAAAATTTCAAAACTTTCGGTGGTGGTTTCAGGTCGTTTGGTGCCGTGTAGCTCAAGATATGGTCAAAACCATAAGACAAAAGTTTCTGACTTTTTGGACAGATTATACCTATGTTTTTATAAAAATCATTTCGGGTATCAAACGAACTCCAAAAATTATGAAACCACTTGGAAATGAAAGCTAACTTCTTAAACTTAATTTTTGCCTTTTGAATCGTTCATTTTGTTCAAGTTTTGAGGTGCCTCTCAAAGTCGAGTCATATTTCTGATCAATTTGCATGTGACGATTTTTGAATACTTTTAGCCATGAAAAATGATTTTTGTGTTATGATTTGGACCATATCTTTGTTATGTGAACCTTGAAATATGTTATTAGAGTAATTTAGATGTAGGATAAGTTTTTCTTACAATGAAAATGGAAGGAAGAAGGAATGAGATGTTGTAAAGCTTGAATTCCTTGAATTCCTTGAAAATCTTGAAATTTTTGAGTTATGGTTGTATGGTGGTTTGTGGTTGTCAACGGCGGCTCGTGGTGGTCAATGGTGGTTGTAGGGTGGTGGTGGTGGCTGATCTTGGTCAGATTATAGAGAGAGAGTAAAGAGATTTGGGAGAGAGATTGTGTGTGAATTAGTGTGTGTAAAATGAGAGAAAGTGAGGGTAGGAAGGCTTTTATAGATGGGCCAAAGAAATGGGCTTTTGAGCTGGGCTCTTGGGCCGATTTGGCCACTAGGCCGTGGGTCTAGGTCTGACCCCTTCCAAAGGTTGGGCTCGTGACTCGCTTCTCGATTTCATGCTACGTTTCTTGTTCGTTTAACGTAATTTTGCGGTTTTAAATGTTAATAATTTACGTTAAGTTTTTTTTTGGTGCACATTTTTAATATGTGAATGATATTTGGGATGACTAAGTATTCCTAAAATACTTGATTTTGAGTTACAAAAATATATTTTTGGGTTTCGCTCGGGCGTCGGGCTCGGTTTGCGCGTTTTCGTCGCGTTTGTTACGTTTTAAGTAAATCTGTAAGTCCGGTTGTGGCGGATCGATAACGACGTTATTTAAGGTATTAAGATGCGGAATCCCTCAATACTATTTATAGGATCTATAACGAATTCTTTCGCAATATATTAGCGAATCAATTGTCTAATTGCTTTGTATCGATTATAACAAGTGTTAACGATCAATACCTAGCCTTTAGAACGTGATAAGTCTCTCTGGAATCGCAGGGTCTCTGGGTAAACGAAATGGCCGAATCATAGAATATGAAAACCTAGTTTTTCATATATACTCGTCTCGGTTCGCAGGCTCGTGGGCTCTGTGAACTGACTCAGTTCACAGCCCATGTTGGCCCAGCGAACTGACTCAGTTCGCAGGCCAATCTTGTCCTGCGAACTGACTCGGTTCGCGGTAAACCTTGGTCAACATTTTTCAGCTTTTTGATATTTAACTCTAAAATGTTTACCAAGCAATATATTTCATTTACAATTCAAAACCAATGTACAAACTTGATTACAATTACTAAAAGTACTATTGCAAGCTATAACAAGCTAGATCTGTTGTCACAAAACATGTCTCAACAGACTCCCCCTTGACAATAGCTCTAGCATCTTTAAGTCTTTGTCTTCATGTTGTCTTTGGTAATCACTTGTAAATTTTATTGCCCGCGTATATCTTCAGCTTTATGCACGTCTTAACCATTGACTGATAGTCTCGTGCAACATCTTCCCAACCTTCAATCGCAGTGATCCTATTTTTGTGTAACATCAATAGGTCAGCCTTTGATAGGTTCATCAGATGTCGTCGATCATAAATCTTTAGGATCTCTCTCTCTCTTCATCTTCAACTTCATCATCGTGTTCGAACATGAGAGCTTCCCCAGTCACAGAATCCAGAGACCATCTCTTCAAATTTCCTAAGATGTCTTGAGGCATTGTCTTTAGTGGAATCTGTAGCATGCATTTCACAGCTGGATATATCTTCTTTCTACGACGCCTTCCTGTTCTTTCGCTTCTTTCTTCAAGCTTAATTGTCTTTCCGATTCTTGGCTTAATTCTTTCAAACTTCATTGACCAACCCTCAGTCTTGATAATCCTTTTGACATATCTTCCAAATGGATCATTACTAGGGTTGTTCAAATCTAATCTAGCCAAGTCTCGGATTTCAAATCTTGGCAAAGAACTGAAAACTGCAAGCTTCTTCTCAAAATATTGAACACCATCATATCTTTTTATGGCGAAAAGCTCCAGATCTGCATCATAGTACCAACCAATAATACCCCTTTTCGGTACTCGCTTTCCAGTGATATCGACTTCACTAATCCTAGTTTTTACCTTTTTCATTTTCTTCAAAGGTCTAAATATCGGATTATCTTTTAGTCTATCAGGAAGATCATCTTCAGAATCAGTTGTTTCATCTAGATTTTTATCTAAATCTACAACTCTTTCTCCATCTTCGTCCTGGATAATGACCTTTGTCTGAGATGGGCTCACGATGTGTTCATCAATATCAACATCTGGATCTACACCTTCGTCTAGCCCAACATCAGAGATAGAAGTCCAATCTTCAGGAGGTACAAACTCTCCCTCCTCTAGATTGTAATCAACTTCTTCTTCGATTTTCGTATCGGAATCGCTTTCATCATTCATATCTACAAGTGATAAACATGTCATGAATCAAATGAATAATATAAATTCTTTTATCAAGAGTTTCTTTATCATTTCATTCACGAAATCACTATCGATTACTAATCTTATATAATTTTAACTTGTCAAGATGAATCTCAAGTCTAAATCTTATATAATTAGTCTTATATCATTTTAACCTGTAACATAACATCTCAGGTCTAAATCGTATATAACTAATCTTTTTATTTTTTGCTTAGTAGATGAAATTTGAAGACTTAGTAGATGAAATTTGAAGACAAGGGCAAAAAAATGAATAAAAAAATATCTCATCCATATCTTTTCAAATCTTTCATGTAGAAAGATGAAAAACTACCTTCTATACTCACTTAGATAGATACTTATATCTATATTTATTAATAGATATTAGAATATTAGATTATAGTTAGATAATAAGTAATAATAATTCCAATTTATAATTTTCCAATTCTAATAAGATATCTTTATTTATTTAGAATATCAAATCAAATTACTTGTTCCAGCAGGCTCAGACTCCCCCTGAATTGTAGAAGGCTCACCGGTCGTTGAAGGACCAGTCATCTCTCTATCTTTTTGTGCATTGGGATCATCGTCTGTATCATCTCGTCTCTTCCTTCTCAGTTCATCTTCTCTGCATGCCTCATTAAATAGCAAGATCTCCCCCTAAGGCGACTTGCCCTTCAATAAATTGGTGACAAGGCCTTGCAGTCGATCAAGCTGTTTCTGCTGATCTTCAGACTCTCTGATTGAAAGCATATGAGACTTCAGGAGATGAGTATAGGCTTCGCCTTGTGTTGCAAGCTCCTTTGCAAGAGTAGCATTCTGAGTCTCTAATATCCGAACTCGAAGTTCCAAACTAGAAATCCGCTCAGAAGCTCTCACAGAAGTAGTAGCCTGGGGTGTAGGTGTGGTCGCAGAATGAACACAATGTTGTTCAATCTGGGTTGCAACGTCTGTCATAAGTAAGCGAGCTGTGATTCTACTAGCCTTTATAGTCTGAATCGTGACAGTACTGTCAGCAGCAGGCTCCTGTTAGACCATAGTTATAAGTAAAAGTAACAGAATAAACTGTCTCAATCTCTGAATAACTATAAATACTCGTATCTCTAACCTTCTCAGAGGTTTCAGATACCGGAGCACTCGAACGTTGCACCGTAGGTCTAGTCTGCGGTTGTGTATCTTGAGCGACTGGACTAGCCAAATCGCCAATCGTCAGCTGAGAAGTAGCAGAATGAATGCGCTTTCGGCTTCGTGTCTGAAGAGGTTGATCCTCTTCATCGTCGGTGTCCTCGTCAATCAAGCAAAAATCAGGATCCAGATCATCAATTTTGCGCTTGCCCTTTAAGGCAGGATCCATGATCAGCTTGGAACCCCTCCGGATCATTCCCGCAGGAATACCCGAAAAAGTAGGAGGACGAGGAAGATCATCATCAGTCTCCTCACTATCAGAGTTAGATGTGGTGGCACCATCTTTGCCAAAGGCACTAGAGGGCCCAACATCCAAACTCGCCTGATCCTGTTCACCCTCAGGTCGAATGACCTCTGGGTCTACAGCTTCAGGAGCCTTGACATGATGAATGATAATAGATGATAAGTAAATATATAGTATTCACACAAGTTGAAGAATAATGAAACCAAACATACCTGAAATTGATCAATCTCATTTAAGAGAGGATCGGTAGCATCATCATTTTCTATCAAAACCTCATGCAAAACCTGAGCAGCAATGTCAGGTTGAGCAGCCTGATTCTGAACATCTTCAATAAGTTCTTGCGGCTCAGGGTTTTGAGCCACAACTGCTGGCTGAGGTTCTTGCGGTTGAGCTCCATCATCCATCCAACCATTGTTTGGTGGAGCTATATAGGCAGCATCGAGGAGATGGCCAAAGAGATCACATGCTTCAGGCTTGACCTGATCTGGACGTCGAGAAGAGTGAAGAAAGCATGCGTTGTATCCTCTAAGTCCAATCCGGTCAACATGTAAATCTGGCTGAATGTTCATCAAGACGGGAATGCAGTGTCGAATGATTAGCATGCAGAAGCGCGGATAAAGCATAAACTTTGATCTCACCACGCCAGTGATCTGGCCAACAAAAGAATTAAATATATACGAAGAAAAACTGTATGGTTTATTATAGACCAGGGACAGTAGGCCAGATAACAGCTCAGGGCTCAATTCATCATATCCGCCCTTCTTGTTACCGAAGATGGTAACAATAATGTGGAATAAAAATCTCCACTGGCCAAGTACAAATGCCTTCACAAACTGGCGGCCTCTCTTGGGTCCAGAATAACCCATTCGTCCTAGTGCACCCTCAATGAAGTCAGAGGTGTACACCGAAGGTCCAGCTTCTTGATCAACTGTACCCAGATTTAAAATCTGTCTGAGATCATCAGTAGAGAAAACCACTGGATGGTTATTAACTCTCGTGCGAATTACAAGAGGGTTTGCTGCACCGTCATAGACTATACCATCCCAAAATTGTTCCATAAGATCTCGGGACAGTGGCGGAGATTCCGTAATAGCATATCGAATCCTCGATCGTGCTAAATACGTCAATATCTCTGAGAAACGTGCAGCTCCACGCTCATTTACATCTAAGTTTACCAAGATGTTGTGAGCAGGAGTGAAAGATCGAGCAGCCATATCTGTAGTCATAAGATATACACAAATGGCAGTTAGCTCAAATAATAGGACACTTATCGAACATTAATTAATTTTAAACGTTTATGTATTGTGAACTAAAGAGATCACCAAACATCGACGTTTACTATTAATTAATAACTTAATTTACTGAACTTAATTAAACGATTAAGTATTTAACACTTAATTTTTCAATTATCTTCTCTAAATTATATACAACGTTCGCACGTCCTAGTAGATAAACCGAAATATTATACCGCCGATAGAAAATCAGAACACGCCGCACGACTACATATGAGTCGGAAGTCTTTCGATACAATAGAACAGAATTCGTATATTATATGCATTTCACTTATAACATTAAGTTCTTAAGTCGAAGCATATAAGCGATAGTTAAAAGTCTTCACTTGTACTTCATTTGTAAACATAAAGTTCTCAAATCGAATACAAGTCTAGAAAATTAAATGAGTAAATTTATACGTATTTAATCTAGAAACATAAGTTTGTAAATCGAAACGTATAACAACCAATTAATAAGTTTCAATGTATAATTTATTCGTAAATCTAGAATTCACGAATCGAGTACACATTGAATATATTTAATTTGGTCAAACAAAGTCAACCCTGTTGGGTTCGCTTCGCAGGTCAACGCGAGTCAACCATTTGGTTCGCTTCGCAGTCAACGCGAGTCAACCATTTGGTTTGCTTTGCAGTCAACGCGAGTCAACCATTTGGTTCGCTTCGCAGTCAACGCGAGTCAACCATTTGGTTCGCTTCGCAGTCAACGCGAGTCAACCATTTAGTTTCGCTTCGGTCAAGCAAAGTCAACCCGATGGGTTCGCTTCGCAGTCAACCGAAGTCAAGCATTTGAGTTCGCTACGAACTGAGATTGAGCTCGGTTCGCAGGAGCGTCTGGTTCACCAAGAAATTCGAAGTCGATGATCGAACACTTTTAAACGCGATTTAATGGTATAAACATGTTTAAAATAGTCTGATTAACAAGTTTTATGAATTTTAGGTTTTAATCTTCACTCATTTCGACGAAATTCGTGAGATTCGAAACCAAAACTTTCAAAATCGTATATTTGTCGATTAAGGATGAATTACACGGTGAAATCGAATGAAACTTACTTCAAATGATGCGTAATCGAAAGAAGTAAATGTTGTCCGGAGTGAAAAACCGATTCTTGAACGGAAGTGTCGAAAATTTTAGAAAACAGGAGGTTCGTTTCGATTCGCAATGTTCGTCTCGCAGGATTAGATTTTCAGTTCGCAAAGGAGTTTGGAAAATGAGAAGTGGGCTCGCAGAAACTGTTCAATTTATACCAAAAACTCAATTCGCAAGTTTGACTAGTCAACTTCGCAATTTTAACTTTTCATGCGATTTTGAACTTTTCAATGCGTTTTTGTCACATTTATTCAACACGGAATGATGAAATATGGTTTAACATAGTTTCCAAAGGATAAACACACACAAAAATAAAGAACACGTAACAAATAAAATTATCAAAATAACGAGTGGTATTGAGTACCATTTTATTCAATACGAGAAACAATACATATTTTTGTTAAGACTTTATCTGCTTAGGGATCATATTAGGAAAAATAAGCTGAATATTATTATTTATTAATCAAGTCTAAGAAGATCGTTATCGCACCCCCAGATTTACTGTGCAGCGGAAGTCGGGTCGGGGCGCGACTAATCCATTAATCATTGCGGAAAGGAAAAGCAAACGACTCTATATGAGACGTTTTGAAAAATAGTACAAAAGTAGTTACATTAATATAATTAAAGTTTACATCAGTCTCGAGTTCGCGAGATGAAATCCTGAAGATTCTAGTACATAGCGATTTTACAAAATAATGTAAGCAAATCTTCATAAACGTATGATGCATGCGACTCGAGCTAGCAGGCAGTCCTGTGGGCAACCCTACGGTTGTTGAGTACCTGAGAAATACACGCTAAAAGGTCAACAATAATGTTGGTGAGCTCATAGGTTTACGTAGTTAAAATCATAGTATGAACCACAAGATTTCAGAGTTATCGTAGTAGCACGAATGCCAAAGTAAATCATAGTATACTATTGCCATGGGCTCATAGTTCCGAAGCTTAACCGTAGTTGGTGTCTCCAGTTAAGTGTATAAACCAGTACACTCGGATTACGAATTATTATGCGTCCGTATAGTAGTTAGAGCGACTAACCCCGGACGGCGGACTGTCAGTTCCCGATAGATCTATCCATAATGTTCGCGCTTAGTATTAACGGGCTATGATATTTGTTGGAGACCATCGTAGTTTGGTTTAGTTTACCCATGCAATCCGTATAAGTTTTCATAGTACTTGTGTTCATAAAAACATAGCAGTGTATTCTCACCCCAAAGTAAGTAAAACAGTAAAAGTAAAAGTGGGGCTATGAGACTCACCTGAGTCTTGAGAGCTAGCGTTTAAGTTAATAAACGTTTATCCAAGATGTAACCTTCTGGCGCCCTAAACGCACAAGGTTATGTATGAGTGAATGTCTCAAAAGATCATTCATGCTAGTTGTCCACTCAACTAGTTATGTCCAAAGTTTGTTTATCACGTGTGTTTAGAAAACGTGTACGGCCCGTCGGTGACGTTTTGTAATAATAATTCTCAAAGACATTATTATTATGTTTTGTTTCGATGTATACTTATGAGAGTATATGTATTAAGTGTACGAGTAGTGTCGTATATGATATAGTTGTTGTTTCACGAAAACGTTCCTTAGTAAAATATGTTCTCAATCAGACTGTTTTACGAAAGTTCAGGTGTGCCATTCTCCTATGCCATAAGAGTGCGTCTGCTTCAGAAGCCTTGGATAAAAGACATGTCGACTCCATCGAAGTAATAGGAGCACCCATGTTGATTGCATAGATGTCCTTCTTCCTTGGAGCCCTCATTAATATCCATTCATTAGGGATGGTGAAACCCGGCTTCAGGACTAAGGCCTCTGTCTCATTAAAATGTACAGAGTGACCTTTATCACAGACTTGGGAAACACTCACTAGGTTGTGACTTAGTTCTTCAACATAATTCACATCCTCTAGAGTCAAAGTTCCATTTGAAACTTTTCCTTTCCCTGTTATAACTCCTCCTTTATCACCAGCGAAATGAACACGCTGTTTCATTCCGCCTTTGAAGTCCTTCAGTAGACTTCTTTCACCTATCATGTGCCGAGAGCAGCCACTGTCTACATACCACCAGCTGTCCTTGTTCACAGTCTGCTCCTACACATAACACGTTGTACACAATTAGTTCTCAAGAGGGACGCAAGCCATTACGGTCTTGGTCTGTCCCTTATCATCAACAATTTGTATTTCTTTAAAGTGACCATAACTATTATCATCAATAGTCTTGGTGACTGGCAAAGAAGTTGTAGGTTGTTGATGATTTGAATTGTTATGCCTCTGAGGAGAGTGAGTAGAAAACCTCTTAGGCACATAATCGCCTCGATGTGTACGAGAAGTAGAACCATTCTCAAAATGACTATGGTTTCTACTAGGAGTCCTAAACCTCGACGGCGTCTTATCTCTAGGCTTAGAGCCATTTAGAGTATAAGGCCGTTTAGGTTTAGGTGGAGAGACACCATGAGAAACATCTCTTTTCAAAGTGTTCACAGGTTTACTACCTAATCCTGGTTTGGTACCTAACCTGTCTACATTTGAACTGAGGACTTTTGGTGTCTCATTGTTATTCACGAGCCTAATCGATGTTTCCAACTTCTTGTTAGGACAACAAGAAGCCACATGCCCCTTTTGGTGACATTTGAAACATGATTTATGCTTTCGTGACTTAACCCCTTTCGCCTTTTCGTGTTCAGTCTGAGTTTCAGACACTAAAGGTATATCTTGTTCCTTAATAATCTTATCATTTCCATCAGTATCAACCATCAATCCACTCGAGACAAATTGTACTTTAGGGAATGATATGTTCTTACTAGCATCAGATGATGGATCTTTATGAACAACCTTCTGTGTCTCTAACTTTCCAGACTTCTTAGTTACTATCTCCTCAGGTTTAGTATCTAAGTCCATCATTTCGAAGTTAACAGAAGTAGTATAATTAGAGTTAAAAGGAGGAGGCACATCAGTGTATCCTAATCCAGTTTTATCTTTTACACTATGTTGAGCATCAATTATAGAATCCATAGTTAAAGAAGAGGTTCTATAACTTTCAAATTTACGATTTAGCTCAACTAACTTCAATTTTGACTCAGCTAGCTCCTTGTCTTTATTTGCAATATATTGATTTAAGTCTCTTAAATTTAAATAAAGTCCATCTATCTTAACACATTGTTCATTAATTGTGTCCCTAAGATTGGTCTTATCAGCAGCATCAGACTTAATCTTTTCTTTAAGAGCTAGTTTGTCCTCACTAAACCTTTGTGCATCACTTTTAGCTATTTCTAATTTAGATTTTAAAGTATTATATGAATCAGCGAAAACACTAACTTGTGATTGCAGATTAGTAACTAGATCACAGACATCAACAAGAGTAAGCAAATCCAGGCATACCCTTTTCTTGTTTGTTCGAATATCAGCCATATGTGCTACAAAGTCATCAGGACTCGTGTCCTCAGTTGACTCCATGATCAGCACATCCTCATCACTTGCTCTAGGTGTGACTTCTTGCACCTTTGCTTGATAATCCACATCAGTCGGCATATAGGATGTAGATTCAGCAGCTTTCTCTTGATCATCTATTTCAGCCATAAGAGCATGCTCAGGCTGAGTAGACCAATCATAAGTTCCATCAAGCTGTTGAACCACCAAGGCTTTGGAAGCTAAAAAACTTCCCGAGCCTTGTGTTCCATTGCTGACATCAACCTTTGGTCGTTGACATTCCCTAGCAAAGTGTCCGTAACCTTGACAGTTATAACACTTAACTTTGGACTTGTCAAACCCTGGTCAATTTCCTACCACCTTTCTACCAGTACGCTTCAAGAAATTTTTAACTCTCCTTGACACCATAGCTAGTTGCCACTGGAGATCCATTTCTTCAAGGTCATCAGGGTCTATCTGATCATAATCTTCATCAAAAACCGCAGGATCATTGATTTTCCCCTGAATGTAGTTCTCATAGGAAGCAACAAAAGAGGCAAGAACAGACAATTGCTGTTCAGCAGATTTCACAATCATAGGCATCTTCTGATGCCCTTGAGGTGACTTCTCAGTAGTTTTCTCTTTTGCTTCACTTCCAGAAGAAGCAATAAAACACAAATCCTCGGTTATCAATTCACCATTTTCTCCAGTATCACCAACTAGTAAGGCAGTGGTCGAACTGGATGAGGCATTAGAGAGAGTGGATTTGCCATGATAAAGCACGGGATTCTGTAACTGATCAGAATTTGTTTCTCTCGTTTTGTAGGTGAAATCATAACCTCTGAGCTTGTCAATAGCCTGCTCAAGAGTCATTGTAGCATATCGCTCTTCATTGTCCTTGAGCATAATTCCATGCATTTCCCACTTAGATGGTAAACCCTCAATAAACTTGTCGGTTTTCTCCGTATCAGTAAAGAAGATCTCATGGTCATCTAGCTCACTCAGTAGATGGTAGTATCTCGTGGTGTAGGCATCAAGATCTTCTCCCTTAAAAGCTTTAAACACAGTAAACTGCTTCTTAAGGAGATTCTTCTTGC
Source organism: Gnaphalium uliginosum (assembly GCA_963930675.1). Taxonomy (NCBI): domain Eukaryota; kingdom Viridiplantae; phylum Streptophyta; class Magnoliopsida; order Asterales; family Asteraceae; genus Gnaphalium; species Gnaphalium uliginosum. The sequence goes on along the minus strand of OZ005680.1, from coordinate 33,212,120 downwards.
CCGCCCGTACTTGTGGACTACCCTCACATCTTTTCTCCAAAGCAATCCAGAGTGCTCTAGCAGTGTGAAAAGATTTCAATTGATGATTAATCTCCTTAGGTAAACTCATTTTGATTGAAGAATGGGCTTTATTTTCAATCTCAAAGTCACAAAAAATCAGAAGGTTCAGTTCGCAGGAACTCACTTCGCAAGACTCAGTTCGCAGAAACTCAACTCAGTTCGCAAATCTCAGTTCGCAACTCTCCGTTCGGTTCGCAAACTCGGTTCGGTTCGCAAGTGGTCTCGGTTCGCAAAACTCAACTCAGTTCGTAAATCTCAGTTCGCAACTCTCAGTTCGGTTCGCAAATTCGGTTCGGTTCGCAAGAACTCAGTTCGGTTCGCAGCTTTCACTTCGCAGGAACGGCTGAAACCCTAAACTCAGTTCGCGAAACGGCTGAAAAACCCAAAAACGAAAATGTCAGTTATTTTTACGATTAAAACTTGTGGTTTTCGATCGTAAACGAAACTAAAAACGTCCAGAGAGTGATTTTGGTCGTAAATAAGTACGTAATGCACTAAAAACAACCCGAAATCACACGTTATTATCCTAAATAACCTCGAACCTACGCGTATCTATCCGTAGGCTCTGATACCAATTGTAAGTCCGGTTGTGGCGGATCGATAACGAGGTTATCTAAGGTATTAAGGTGCGGAATCCCTCAATACTAGTTATAGGATCTATAACGAATTCTTTCACAATATATTAGCGAATCAATTGTCTAATTGCTTTGTATCGATTATAACAAGTGTTAACGATCAATACCTAGCCTTTAGAACGTGATAAGTCTCTCTGGAATCGCAGGGTCTCTGGGTAAACGAAATGGCCGAATCATAGAATATGAAAACCTAGGTTTTCATATATACTCGTCTCGGTTCGCAGGCTCGTGGGCTCTGCGAACTGACTCAGTTCGCAGCCCATGTTGGCCCAGCGAACTGACTCGGTTTGCAGGCCAATCTTGTCCTGCGAACTGACTCAGTTCGCGGTCAACCTTGGTCAACATTTTTCAGTTTTTTTGATATTTAACTCTAAAATGTTTACCAAGCAATATATTTCATTTACAATTCAAAACCAATGTACAAACTTGATTACAATTACTAAAAGTACTATTGCAAGCTATAACAAGCTAGATCTGTTGTCACAAAACATGTCTCAACAAAATCGTCTAGGTTTTTCGTATATTATTATTTAATAATAATAATATAGGGTAAATAATTACTATTTAATTTATAAAATAGGTTTACATTATTTGTGAAATAATATCACCAACGCCGTAATAGATTGTCGGACCTCGTCCGGTTGTTTCGCGTAATTACAAATAATCACGTAAGCGTATATAAACATATATAAATAGTTACAAGTATTTAGCCTAATCAAATACTAAATACACGTAATTATGGTTCTAGTTTAAGGTAATCATTACCCTAAAGTGTCAGGTGTCACAAATATCCCAAAATTCAAAATAAACCAATGTGCGCATTGCGCTTATTTTCCCGCACTAGCTTTAGGAAAACGTTGTTCGACTCCACTCCAAGTGCCCTATCATCAGTTCTTCTTGACTCGTACAATCAGAATTGTAAAATTTAGATCAATATCTAACATAGTCACAAGAAGGAAATACAATGCTTTATAGGATATCAATATGAACCAGAATTATCGGCACCATTCCTCTTATCCTTAAGATAATCGGGACAGTTTCTCCTCCAATGTCCAAACTTGTTACAATGAAAGCATTGTTGATCGGCTATGGACACGTTGGGTTTGGTTGTCGACTTGTAAGATGAATCACCATTCTTCTTCTTTCCCCTGCCGCCACGGTATTTACGCTTCTTGGTAATCCTCCCCTCACGAATCATTAACACATCTTTAGACTTGGATGGCTTCATACTCTTTTCCACAGTTTTCAACATTTGATGCAGTTCGGGTATGGTCCTCTCAGCGTTGTTCATATTGTAATTTAACACAAATTGCTTGTACTCCTTACTCAATGAAGCGAGGATCATATCAATCGCCGACTCTTGCGAGAGTGGTTGTCCAAGTCTTTCAAGACGTAGGTTCCCAATCATTTTTACAACGTGAGCACTTACATCTGTTCCCTTAGCCATCTTGCAATTATTCAACTCCTTAGTTGCTTCGAATCTTTCCGTTCTAGCAGTGGATTGAAAAGTGTCCCGAAGTTGGCGGATCAAATCAAACGCCGGGGTCTGCATTTAGTTAGCTTGGAGATCGGGGGACATAGAAGCAAGCATCAAACATTGCACATCAAGCAGGCCATTCATATGCTTAGTATGAGCATTTCTAATGGCCGCGGTTGCATTGTTTGGTGGGGCGGGACCGAGAGGGGTCTCGAGTACATACCACTTTCGTTCATGGCGAAGGACAATTTGAAGGTTCCTTTCCCAATCACGAAAGTTCGGTCCGGTCAACTTATCCTTCTCAAGGATAGTAAGAAGTGACGAGTTCATGGTGTTGTTCGCGTTATTGTTCTTATTAGCCATCTATAGGAAAAACAAACAAACTTAGTTATTCCGAATAACACTCTTAAGAATTCATAAACCCGTATAGAATTATAAAGTTAGGATCCAACATTTACACTAACATTTTCTCCGTGCGAGGACATGAATGACACACACTAACTTTTTAGGTAGATAACTTTTATCAAATTGCATCATATACAACTCCTAGATCTTTTGAGATTCCGATCATATTCGGGTATATTTAATCTCAACTTTACAACTTGGGCCACTTCTCAAGTGGAATCACCAATATAATAGACCAAACCATTTACTAACGGTGGGGAACCAGCCATCTTCTCAAGTGAATATCGCGGCCCTTTCACTTCACCCTTAGCCAATGCATCCCTTAGTCGCGTGCGGGGGCATGAATGACCAAGGAGTCGGGGTCAGATGAATGTCCACAAATGGAGGGTCTTACGGTCTTTAATTAAATAGGGTTTAAGGTGTAAATTCGTAATATAGACCTTCTTCGGTATTTTATATAACTTAAAACTAATTTCAAAAATTCGTTTTATATGTAAACTATGCATAAGTTTACACTACGATTTGTATTTCACTAAAAATAAATCCTTTTAATAAAACACTTTCCTTAGGAAATCATCAATTCTAACTATTTCCTAGTTCTCCATAACTTTATCAAAAACAAGTGCTTTATCATTTTTTTTAATAATATGTTCGTCTAGATAAATCAACGTTTCATAAACGTGTTTACTCGTCAATACACATTACAACGTTTCTTTTATGTCAAATTTATAATTTACAAAACAAGAATAAAGCATGCATCAATCATATGCATAAAAACAAAACATAAAATATAAAGTGACATACCCGTGTGATTATCTAAGTTTGGTTTTGGTGACCATTACCAAAGCCAAAGGTCAACCTATTGGACAAATATGACACATGATTGACACTCTTGATTTTCATGCTCCCACTAGCTCCAACGACTCCTCCTCACTCCATGGAACACATCGACTCCTTGTGGTTGAACTTTTCCTTTTGGACTCCATCTTCTTTTGTAAACAATTTAAATTTAAACTAAAACTACCTTTTATATTTAAAATAAAAATTAGAAACAAATGGGGTTGAGTGGCACGCAGGCCTCCCCTTAATCCAAAGGAAAATTACAATAATAAAATAAAACACAACCACACAATTTATTTATTTGGCCTACAATTGGCTCGACTATAGTCACGATGCACACAACAATTATAATCTATACTATAAAACTATAATGGAAACTTAAACTATAGTTCGCTCAGGGCGTTTACTTAGACACATGCATTATCTAACAAACGCACATACACATAACATACAAACTACGAGTTCCACTATATAATCTTTGTATCGTATATAACAATTAATAATTGTTTATTTACAGTTTCATAAATTATAAACTAACAATTATCTAACTATTAGTTTTTTGATCTATTGCTTCTTTCAATTAATACTTTCAAAATAAATAAATATGTTTGATCAAATATTCTATTTTCTTTTACAACAACCCTTTGAAACAAATTTAAAACACGTCAAATTTTCAATTAAACTTATTAAACATTAACTTAAAGTTTCTCAAAACTCTAATTAATTTTAATTACATTAGTTCCAACTAGGTTATCTTAAAATATTAATTTGTACGCGACTAAGATTTCACATAAACACTAAATTGTACAATCAATCAATTAAACTGAAATCAAAGTTACTTAGGGTTTCATAAACCATAATCTTGACTAGATTGAATTAGGATTGCATAAACATCAAATATTAATTGAATCAATGATTCAAAACCTAACTCAAAATCTACTGACATTCTTGTATGTGTCAAAAATCAATTCCTTTTCCGGGTTCAAAACCCTAAATCGATTTTGCAAAGAGTTTCACAAACCCATGCAAAAAATCTACAAATCCAAGGGTTACAATAACCCAATTATCGATTTTGCAAAGGGTTTCACAAACCCTTGCACAAATCGATTTTAGCCTAAGATTCAATAAACCATAGGTTGATCATATTAATGGATTAGATTTGATTTTCTAAGGGTATGCTAAACCCTTACTAAAATCGACAATGTAGCACCCCCTTACTTTCGAGTGTCATAAATCTCATTTATTTAATGGCAATGAATGAAAGGGTGGAGTTCTAAATGAACTCGTGGAATCGAACATATTACATTACTTCAATGTTATTAAAATTCAATGAGATTAACGTATACAATAGAAAAACATCAACAATAAATATTATAACTACTCGTAAGTTTTCTCGTTCTCAATAACCTTTCCAGCTTTATAACCTGAGTGTGAAAATGTAAGGTTGAGCGACAACGTCCAGCAAGTTTCTATACACAAGGGTGGGGATATTTTATGCAAGTGGGTATAGGGGTCATCAAGTAGAAAAGGTAATCAATAATACGTTCAGTTACCAACTGAAAGATGGAGTTAAATGAGTACAAAGATAACTCCCTATAAGCCTAAAATTCTGTTTAAAAATATAACTTTGAATGCTTTCTTCTAACGTTCCTGATCATTACACGGGTGTGTTCATATAAAACATCCCGCCATACATATTAGTCACCCTAATTTAATAGGGACGGACTCCTTAATCATCATTCAACTTAGTCATTCTAATTTAATAGAAATGACTCGTTCCTTATCATTCGTACATTGTAACTTTTAACTATGCATGCTCAAACATTCGGGTTATCAGTGAATAACAAAATGCACGATAAATAATATCGCTCAATATAATCATGAAACTAATGGATCACGTCGAATGCAATATAGCAGTAATTTAGCTAATAGCAGAATAAAAATGAAACATAATTGATCCAGCATAAAGAAATGAACAATAGACTCAAAGTGGAGGCATATAGAAACTTACCGTGTTTTAGAAATGGCTAATCATATAACTTTAATAATAGATGTGACTTGATTTCTTTGCTCTCTGAATAGCTCAACACTTGATCGTTTTCTACTATAGTATTGCCAGAGAGAAGATGGAGTTTTTGTGATTCCATTTATGAATTTCTCATGCTCTTGATAAGTACAATTTCGACATAGGTACACATATTATGCCATGAAATTCGCATATTCACTTTTTAAATTCAATAGATGACAAATATCATTTACTAACTAGTACTATATGATAGTGACAACTCATTTAATGTGTTTGTTTCTTTTTTCTTCTTGGCAACCCATTGTGAAGACACCGACATCAGATGATAAGTACTTACTCTACATTTTTACATATATCTTTATTTACATTTATTGTTATTCTATTATATGTGAATATGTAAGGTTATGTGTACATAGTTTAGCATCACATATCGTATTAAATATTGCATATAACTATGAGCAAAATTTGTAGTACTTGTATCTTCATGTGCATATATATATATATATATATATATATATATATATATATATATATATATATATTCGTCATGAATACGATAAGTTTAGAACTTATGGCGTGTTACATCTATCATTACCATTCTCTCATCTCAACTATTATTGTTATTAAAAATCATCGTCATATATATAAATACCACACAAGGTTTTTAATATAAAATCATGTGAATGTATTTAAAACTTTACGGGGTGTTACAGACAACCACAAGGGGTTTCTTTAAAACCTTGTGTTGATTTCTTGCTCGCTAAGTTAATACAATTTGCATTAGATTTAGTTTGTATATCGTATACCCTAACACCTAGCTAAAAATAATTTTCCTAGGGGTTTCATAATCCGAAAAATCGATTTCAACATAATCCAAATCAATACAATTCTTTTTAATTCAAAACAAAAAAATTTAACCGTAAAATTTCGGGTTAAGCGCTTTAAACCTTAATACGAATCAAGGTATAACTTTGGTATGGTATCATATACCAAATACCTAAAATCGAAAATCACACGGGTTTCATAAACCCTTGGATCGATTTTGGTACAACCAAAATATACCTTGTTTCTTATCAAACGCGAATAAACAGTTTAGCGCGTTGTCTAAATCCTCAACAAATAATATGGTTAAATCAATTTACAAGAAAGGTAGAATGAGAAAAACTAAAACGTTAATAAAAAGAATCAATCAAGATTTATAATTACAGTTTTATTAGAAAATTACACTGCTCTGATACCACTGAAGGGGTTTTTTTTAATAGAATCGTACGGTACGAAAATTGAATCTTTGTTAACTTTTAACAAGCATTTGATCATTGATCATATTGAAGATCAACCCTTTAATTCAAGAACAATAATTTTCTCAATAAAACATGTACATAATTAATTACACACAATTAATAACTAGAAGTAGAACTTACGTCGAGTGCTCGGTATGATCTTGTTCTTCACAGTTGTTGCCCTAGTACAAGTCAACTATTTCCTTTAAGCTACTTAGTCGATAACCACGAAGACACGTTAGGTATCCACCAATGATTCACAGTTGAACGATCGGTAGAATCCAAGTGTACGCTAAACTCGTCTAGTAATCAAGCAAGTTCGCGATCGTATCACAAACCGAAAACCCCTAAGGGTGTTTGCCTATTTCGGCTAGAGAGGGAGACGGTTGGGAAAGAGAGGAGATCGAGTGAGGGTTTTATCAACTAACTCCTGTGCCTATGCTCCTCTATTTATAGTTGAAGCCCAACTTGTTCTTCAAGTCAAGAGTTGCACTTTAGTCCTCAAAGTTTAAACCTTATTAAAATTGCCCAACTTTAATTGCACATTGAGCCTTAAAGTTTAATCTATATTAAACTAGTCAATTATTTATAAAGTTAATTATAAATAAGTCCTTAATATAAATGTTTATTAAATAAATAATTAAACTAATTATTTATATTAATAACTTACTTTATATTGATACAATTAGCTTTATTTATTATCACATAATAAATACATAAATATCTTGTTACTTTATTTGATCCAATCAATTAACATAAACGTTCTATGCAAAATTCATCTCACGATTCATTTCACATAAATGAATTACTCAAGAATATCAAATATCATTAATCATTTTACTAGCGATACACTACTTGTTCAGTTGTGATCATTGGTGTGACCCTGCGGATTCATATGAAGCTAGAAGTACTGTTTATACAAATATTAAAGCACATAATACTTTCAACACTTGATGCCGGTTCTTAATTCCCAGAAGTTTACTGTCTTGATTTTTGACGTGATGCCGCTTCTTCTGTTATCTGCCTCTCAGCTTGCTGTCAATAAGGATTATTATAAAATGTCTAGAGTCACAAACAGGAGATGTATACCTGGTTTTGTGGCTACACTTAATGTTTCTGTTGCAGTGGTTGTGTTTCATGACAAGATGAATTGGGTAAAGAGTTCGCTATGACATTTATCGGAATTATCTTATTGATATTGATGTGAATAAGGAGATTGATGCTACTGCTGTGCTATTTAATTCTTCTTAGTTGTTTTCTTTTTTCTCCTTTTAACATGTATGTGAATGTTTATGTCTTGGAAAGTTTGAATCAAATTTCTGAATGACTCTTCAGGATTAAGGGTTATCTCTTTCATGCACATTTAGGGGCAATTTCATCAGAAGCATATACTCTTTTTCTACTTGAATAAAAGTCAAGTAGATTTGCTCCTCCAGATGCACCAGCTGAGGTATGATTTGACTTTTGTGGTCAAATAAGTCAATTTGAAGTTGAAAAAATCATATAATCCGAAAGAGAAATTTTGACATGATATGTTTTTTTTGTCACATCAGAACTAATTGGTACATGTTTAAGGGAGATACAAATAGTGAAAGTATGGATTTAAAATGACCCTTTGACCATAAAAGCCAAAATAGATTTATTGTTTTGCAATGGAGGTGGTGGATTTCTTTGTATAGGTAATTGTTCGTGTAAGGAATGGTGATGTTGCCAACAGCTAGCCATGACAGAAGTATGTGTTGCTATTCTTGTATTTTGTATTGTGTAAAGATGATATATCATATATGCATAACCTATAATCTTGGGAATTGAAAATGCCACCTCTTCTGTGCCATAAAAAAATAGAACCATCTTATGTTGAAAATTTACAATTAAATATAAGGGATGACAAAGATGCAGTCAACGACACTCTCTTTATGTGCAGTTGACCAATCATGTGAGATTGTTTTTACACTTTTACCCTCTAACATTTTCATATGTACAAGTTTAATCCTTCATTTTATACTAACAACACCTAAAATTAGGTGCATACAACAACACTTAATATTTTTTTCTTAAATATAAATATTACAGAACTAGTTTAGATATTTGTATGGCCGGCTTGGCAATTTATTGTTATGTATTATGGGCCTATTTGTTGGGCTAATTAGAGTTATATAAAAATTGGACTAAGCCCAAATGTAAAGGCCGAGCCATCATCATTTAAAGATTGTGTAGAAAGAGAGTGAACTGTTGGCAAGTTTATGAATTTTTTGAGTGAACTAGGTCTTTCTGAGCCATCATCTTTCAAAGACCTAGTTTAGTTAAAATTCATATATAATACTAATAGCGTAGCCCAGCGAATTTCTTCTTTTGCCACTTAAGATTTTATTCTACATTAATTTGCTAAAATTAATTTGACACCTCATAAAATTCTCTAATTTAGTATACAATATATTTTCTTAATCACATTTCATCAGTTTTAGATGGTCAACCAAAGAATCCGTTCATTTTTTTCATGTCCTTCACTTTTCCTTGATGACATGCCATTAATATCTAACTTTTAACTTAATGATTCTGCTATAGTTAGCATGTCCTTTATTTTTCCTCACTAACATACCATTTTACATTTTTAAATCAATGCCTCCGTTATTTTTCTAATTTGTCATCACAATTTAATTTTAAAATTTTTATTTAGGAATTCTATTATCCTATAAATACATTTTTTCTTTGTAAAAGTAACTTTACATATTATTTCAACATTTTTATCGTATTTTTCACATTCGAATGTATATATAGGAAACACATATTACACAAATATATTTCAAATTATAATAAGAAACATATATTATGCAAATATGTAACTTTACTATCTTCATGTATATAGGAAACGTATATATTGGTAGTAAATCCTAAATGAAGAATAAAACGTATTTAACTATATATATTTGACAATTTATTATTTTTAGAAGGTCAAACCAATAATTACATTTATTAAACATGTTAATACATGTTTCCTTTATGACATCCCATTAGTATGAATGACTTTTATATATTAGTATATCATTCATCCATTCGTAAATCATTCATTTCCTTCTCATCGTCCATTTATTTTGTGTTGCCAAAGTATGTACATACACATCGTCATATCAACTCATTAATTTTGGATTTAATTTTTATTATGTTGTTATTTTTTGTTTTGTTACTTAATATCAGTAACTATTCAAACATTAGAAATATGGGTAGAGTAAGATGTTAACAACTTTCTTCACACCCTTATTTATTTATTATTATAATAAATTTAAAATAATAAAGACTACACTAATTTATAATTATATATAACATCAGTATGTTTCTCAATTTATTGTTGACTAACGTATATAATTTTTATTATTGTCTATAGAAAAGTGTAAGAATCAAAGAAATTAAAATCACTGTAAATGTGTGTAGTTTTTTAAAGCCATAAGTTAAATTTTTATTGTTGACTAACATATTTACTAATAATATTATTTTCAGAAAATTGAAGGATTATATCAAATCACGTAGAAAAATGAAAAAAAATTATTTCTTTTTGTATTGTATGAACTGTTGAAAATTATTAAACTCCTGTTATAAAAATGTATCATTTTCTAACCGTCCAATGAATGAGTTTAACACTAATTGTTATATACTTAATAAAAAAAACTATGAAGAAAAATCAGCTAAAAAGAGTATAAGTTCAATTTTGACAAAATAGAATAGAAAAATTGCATACACGAAATTTTCAAATAAACATAATACAATTACGACAAATAATGATTGATTGGAATAAAACATGACATCTAAAAAGGAATTTTTCTTGCATATTACAATCTTTTTAACTTTAATAGAACCTATAATCATTTTTTTTTTCATAAATACAATTCTTCTCCTAAATTTAAACATGTTATAATAATGATTTTTATGATTCTTGAATAAATCAAATTATATTTAAAAACCCAAACTAAAAGTATACGACATCTTAGTGGGATTAAAAAGGTATATTAAAAATAGTGGCTTTTGTTGTTGACCTTCCTAGTGGAGAAACATCGAGACATCTGCCAACCACTTTCGATAGAATACTTGAAAGAGACCTTCATATAAAGTGAGAGTGGAACAGTGGGGTGAAACTTGGACTATGTTATAAATTTAGCTCGTTAGCTGCTCGATTCGTTAACAATCGTCCTTTTATTAACACGTCTTCAACCCTTTGCACAAAGCAAGCACACATACTATAATCACCTTCTCCAATTCCTTGTCATGGCTAACATATCGAAAAAGGAAGGAAAAAACGATATAATCTATCAGTTCTTCATCTTATAGAATTTTTTGTTTTGTTTTGTGCTGCATTTGACGAGTATATATATTATAGTTTTATATATTATAATATTATATTTTTGGTTAAACTAAACTTATAATTTTTATTTGATACCATTAAATCAAAGATGGGGGAACTTTGTTTCAAATTTGAAACATGTGACAAGAATAAAGAGCAACAGTTCATATTAAGAAATAAAACATAATTGTGATAGGGTTGACTATGTGTTTTATGGAAACAAAAAGTATAAGACAAATGAGTAATTGGTGGGGTAATCAAAGCTTAAGTTCAAAGAATGTCCAAATGGAAACAATTTGATTTCAAGAACATGCATCAACAATCATTATTTTCTCCAATAAATAATGAAATTTTGGTAGGTGCTGGAGACCATCAAATTTGCTAATAGATTTGTTCTTAGCAAATGGATTCCATGTGTTATGCACTTTTAGGTCCAATAGTAAATTGATAATGTGTAACTTAAGAAAAGTAGCATGAGTATCCTTGAATCTTTTTTTGGGAAAATGTTCTCACAAGATTAAATGTGTAGGTGCATGAATTTTCTATTATTATTATTATTATTATTATTAATTAATTTATTATAGAATAATCTTAAAGACATATAGTTGAAAGAATTTCAAATTACACATGTTCATCCATATATGACCCTTAACAAGGCGGAGCTAAAAATTATGGTTGAGGGGCTTAAAGTACTTGTGGATCCAGAATATTTTTGTCACCGGTGTCACCAAATTATTCAAGCTTATTCCACTAAGATGTTTATTAAGTTTTTTATTTAAACAGCAAGTTGCAGAACCTAAATACATGTAGTAGCGTACTTAAAGAATCAGTAACTTTTCAACTAATTTTACATCAAGTCGGATTAATTGACTGGTGTCACGTGACACCGCTGACTATAACATAGGTCCGCCCCTGGCTTAAACATAAAAAAAGTTTCATAATGTAGGAGAAAAGGAAAAATGATAGCATTATTTTAAATGTATGCAAAACTTACATGTTAATAACAACTTCTGTATATTTTTATCTCTTACCAACCATCATCCGTAATACTCCATATGTTAAATTAGCATGAGACTTGAATATGTAGTTTCTGTAAAATATATTGATATTTTAGCTTTTTTAAAACGTTATATTTATTTACATGTTCAAGAATGGAGTTTAATTAACATACTATTAAGTTGAGGGTCTAAAATAAATATAAAGTATTAATTGAGGGGTCCTAGATGAAGAAGTCACAAAAGGTCATCCCGTGCCCCAGATTCACCTGCACCTGCAACTTAAAAATTAGAAAGTTTACTCAAAATTTTTCCCATTAAAACACAGTTATAGACTCAATGCACGACCATAGTTAGGGGGGCTGAGCACCCTACTACTCCGCCTCTCACCCTTGATGATATATTATGAATGAAACTAAATCCATAACCAAATGTTAGTAGTCGGTATTCATTCAACATTATGGGTGTGTGTTTGGTAAAATTTGTTGGAGTCGATAGTTGAAACTTATATTTGAGGGTTGTAAGTTGGACTTAATATTTTTTATCGTAATGTTTGATAAAGTAACTGAGAAACTGTAGATTAAAATGTGAATTGACTTAAAAGGACAAAAAAGTAGAACCAAATGTAAATAGACATATTTATTAAGGAATATTTATGTAATTTTAATTCTTCATAAGCTCACTTTTTTTAATATGCTAGTTGAACTAGCTTATTTTGCAACAAGCTCTTATATTTTTGTTTTACAAAACATTGCTTCTAACTTGAGGTTATTAATAAAATAAGCTTAAACTCTCATAAACTTCTATAAGCTTAAACATTGATTTAAACACACCTTATGTAGACATGCATGATATTCTATTAGGCTTGTTACCAAGGTTGTTCAATATTCAATTTGAAACCGTTAAAATCAAAAACCGAACCGAATCAAAACCAAAAAAATCCTAACCGAATTCAAATTCAATTTCGGTTCGGTTTCGGTTTTGAATTTTTGAATTCGGATAAACTGAAAACTGAATTCAAAATCGAATTCAAAGTAATAATAAATTAAATTATTAATATATATGTAGTATATATGTAATATTTAAATTTCCTAAACAAGTCTATTCACATTTCAACCTTAAATTAACTTCGTGTTTTTCGCTTATCACACTAGTGAAACCTTAAAGCAATAACAATTATAAGTCGAAACGGAGTTTTCATGGTTATTTGGTTAAATTCAGATTTTTTTCTGGTTTTATCTGAAATCGAACCGAATTCGAATTTGATTTTCGGTTCGATTTTGTTTCGATTTACAACTTTGAATTCAGTTTTCAGTTCGGTTTTCGGTTTTGCTCTCTAAAATTTCAAAATCGAACAACCCGAATCGAATACACCGAAGAAATCGTAAACCGAACCGATGAACACCCATACCTTTTACACAACAAATTTGAAAATATACATATAAAGTTTATACTATACATACATCATAAACTTTTTGGACTTTACAATGGTCAACCATTGACAAGGAACCAACATAGTTAAACTTGTTTATGAGTTAATTGGATTGTACTATAACAAAAAATCAAATAAATAATAATGTATCGAAAATGACAAACAAAATCATATTATTTTAAATATATATATCGGTTTCTTGTGCTTCATTATAAAAAAATTCATAGATAATGCCATTGCGTAGCTTTTTAATGAGAGCTAGCTTATTAAGGGAAAATGACAAATAAACACGTACAACTAATGGTCCACTTTTTAGTTAATTATTAGGGGACCAATATATATTCTAAATGAAGGTTTGACAATCGACTTTATATATGCAAAACTTTAGAGTTAGAGCTCGCCTATTTTGACTAAATAAGTCAAAATTGAACTCCAATATGGAAAGTTGGTCAGGAATTCGTAAACTTAATCTGAAGAAGACAGAACTATACCGTAATGAATAGAGTTGGTAAAAAATGGACCCATTAACTTTTTTTTGTCAAATAATGTTAAAAGTTATGGTACGTGTTAATAATTTTATTTTTCTTCATTCGCGTTTGGGAGACATCCAAGATTTTGGGTGTTATTATATACTTATAAAAAGTAATTATTTACTTAGTAAACTTCTCATTTTATTCTAGCTTGTTTATTATTTTGATATAAATAATTGGGAAAGGTTCAAATAGGAACACTTCTTATTGTAGGAACGGTAGGAACGAATATTTTTATTTTTAATTTTAAGATTAACTAACGTTTTTGATTAAAAAGTTATATGAAATTTATTAGAATTTTATGCTCTTTAATATAAGATAAAAAAATTTTAAAATATGTGATACACATAATAAAAAATTTAGTGTGTATCACAGTATTAAACGTAAAAGTTATGTGATACACAACTTAGTTTTTGTCTCATATATTTTTTATTTTTTATAAATCGATCAAATATTAAAGAGGATAAAATTTTAATAATTTTGGCATTATATAATTGACAAAAAGTCTAGATATGTTGAAATTAAAATTGAAAAGGGGCGTTCTTACGGTTCTTACAATAAGAAATGATTTTACAATAATGACATTTAATTATTTTGTTCGATAATAATTATTTTGTTCGATAGTTTCGGTCAAAATCGATAAGAATAATGACATTTAACCTATTTTCAAATAAAAAAACTTTTTTATTGATGGACAATATAAATGATGGTATTTTTTTAACGTTTTATTCCCACTCCCACATGTTGTGTATACGATCACTTGAATGTTTAAATTACAATTAAAATTATTAGTATATGTACAAAATACTTAGGGCTCGCTCCCAAGTTTTTTATAAGAAGAAAAGTATATAATATCCTACACAAAACACTCATTTATCACAAATAATAAGTCAAACATAGACAATGACATTATTATTTTTTTTCAAACTTCATGTGATAAAATTATCTTTCTACTAATTTCTTTTAAAATGCATGTTAGTCACACTATTTAACCTTGAAAGAGTCAGTTTACCCTTTTTTTATATACAAAACAAGACATCGGTGCTTATAAAATAATCAAAATTCTAATCTTAAATAGTTTATAAATATTCGACTTTAAATTGATACTTGGAATGAAAAGTAAAATGCTAGTCCCTAGAAATGTATTAAAAAAAAGAAAAAAAAAAGCTATTTAAAGGATTATGTTGCTTAAATTATTTATTAGCATAATATATGCGCTATGTTGCGGTGTTTAGTACCTTTATCGTAAACAATGACTCAACGATAGTCATATATTATTTTTGTTATTCATTCATGAATTGTTGTGAGTTGATAGTAATATTTTGCTCGTATCTAGAGCTCGAGATTCGAGATACAATTGGTGAAAGATGAAAAATATATGAAAATAATATGTTTGTTAAAATGAAAATTAGATAACTAAATATGAAAATGTTGAGTCTTAATTTTAAGAAATTTTTAAAAATAAAATACTAAGATGCTTTATATATTAGTATAGATAGATAAGTGACCATATTTCATATTTGGTTTTTATATACTCTTATTACTTAACGTACAAATTACATGCTAAAGTACTTTTAGTTAGTTTTCCTTATATTTATTTTAAACAATCCCTAAAATAAAAAATGAGTAATGTTATATAAGACTACTTAAATGGAGCTTAAAGTAAGCATAAAATATTCATCGGTTGAAACAGTTTATCTCTTCTAATCTTATTGGTTAAACTCGATAAATGTCGTTCTTACATTTTTAGACCAAATTTAGGTCTACCTAAGTAGGCCTTTCTATCATTCTCCATAAAAAATTAGTCTTGCTATGAGAATTTATCTTCAATCTAAGATACTAAATGGTATTTCTATGTAATATCAATTTACTCTTACCATATATATGTTCATATCGATTCCAAGCAAACCTTACTAGCTTACAACTTCATGATTTGATATTAGTTTCTACCCTCTAATTTGATATAAGCTTACGACATATGAAACTAATCGATTAAATCAATATATTTAACAAATAAATCTTTGAAAATAATTTGTACGTGTTTTGTGTTTTTAATAAAGTACATACGTCAAATATTATTAACACATTAAAACATACTTTAGGATTGTGGTGAATCGATTACATAGATATTACTTAACTGGCTAAGCATGATATACGATAATAGTATGAAGAAAGATAAACAACCAAGTTAAAAAGAAACTATTCGCAATAACTTCATTTAAATTATTATCACACATATGCTAGTTTACATTTGACTAATACAATCAATCATACGTTATTCCGCCATATTGTGTTGGTAATCTGTTACTTAGTAATTTTAAATGCATGAAATATATATATATATATATATATATATATATATATATATATATATATATATATATATGAGAAGGATCAAGAGGGAAGCTCTAAATTTGAGGGGAGGAGGGAAGCAAACTTCAACCACACATTTCCTTGTATCTTCTCCAACTCATCTACAATACTCATTTCATCAATTTTTGTTTAAAATTCAAAATTAAAGCATGTAAATCAATCAAAACATTATAAATTTCAAATTCATCAAAGGCATTCATACATATCTTTAATTCGTCATAATTCATATTCATCAAATATTAAGAATTTTGGGTATAATTTTTGGGTTTTTGTGAAAATTTTGATTCACCAATGAATACAATAAAATTAAACGAATTTCAACATACAAAACTTATAAACAAGTAATTAATTTAATTATAGTCGTCATTAACCATCGAATTTCACAAAAAAAAAAATAGAACATTAACATTCATTTGGAATGAATGTTGATCAAAATTACAATTAATATTCGTAAACAATAATTTATGATGAATATTATCTAATATATGTTTTTATACATTGTTGAACGAGATAACTTAACATTAATCAGTGTATAATAATGTATATGAGTTAACATTCATCGTAAAAGAATATTTAAAAATATTAAGTTGTAATTTTGATTAACATTCTTTCCAAATGAATGTTAATATTCTGAAATTTTTTTGAGTTATTTACAATTTTACCACCGCGTTGACTTTTGAGTTGACCAGAATGTATGGCTAGGAATAGCTTCCCTCATTCCCCCATTTTTTTACTTCCCTCTTGATCCCACCATATATATATATATACATATATATATATATATATATATATATATATATATATATATATATATATATTGGGAGGTTTAAATGAGAACTTGTGAGAACTACTAGATAACGTATTTGTTTACATGTGATTCGCTTCATTCATATGTGAACATTGATATATGATAGATTTAGGAAGAAAAAAATGCTAAAAACTCTAAAAATCACGTCGTAAAACACATTTGAACTGATTTGTTCACATGATCATTCACATGTGAACACATATTTGTATTTTTGTGTTTTTCGATATAATTTTAAGATTATTTTGACTTTTTTTATTTATCAATAAAATGTACATCAATGTTCACATATGAATGAAGTTAATCACATGTGAACAAATACGTAAACTAGTAATTCTCACAAGTTTTCAACTTTTTAGTTGGTTCTCATTTTAACATTCCCATATATATATATATATATATATATATATATATATATATATATATATATATAGCCAAAGGTTCAAATGAGAACTACAAAAAGGTACAGAACTACGAGAACTTTTAAATTATAGGGATTTTAACATTTTTAATGATTCAATTGCATGTGAACATTGATGTAGATTAAGGTTAAAAGCAAATTATTTTGAAAAAACATCAAAATAACCTTTAAAATCAAATTAATATTTTTCGTTCACATGTGCACATTTGATGTGTGCACATGTGAACACTTCATATATTATTTTGTTGTTTTTAACTTTTGTTTGTCAATAATATGAACATTAAATAACATTTCTATGTAATTTATTGCGTTTACAGGTATAAAAATAATGTAATTTAAAAGTTCTCGCAGTTCTTTACCTTTCGTGGTTCTCGTTTAACCTAACCATATATATATATATATATATATATATATATATATATATATATATATATATATATATATATGCAATCAAATTAAATTTGGATACTATGTTAAAGTTGTTATATTGTTGCCCGAATTCAACAAATGTCCTACCAAAGGTTCTTCGTTATATGTCATCATCATTAATTTAACATTAATGTGGTTTTCTTATCAACCATGTGAGCAGTTTTGTTACTTATAGGTTTTCTATAAAAGACGTAAGAGTAATGTTGAATTTTCTTAATACGACACATATTCATATTTACATTACCTCAATTACAAGTAAACAACAAACATGCCCGAATACGATTAGATATAATTGGAAAAGGGAAGATGAGTGTCAAATAAAAAAATAAAAAACAATAGTAATTGGTGAAGGATTAGAGGGGGAACTAGCTTTAAATGAGTAGCAAAAGGGACATGTCAAATTTACTGTATTTTAAGAACAAATTTATAGGTGTAAAATGCTCTGATATTAAAATTCAGTCAAAAAGTGATGCTACAATGCAGTATGTTAAAATGCAGTCATTGATAAAATACAGTAAATCTGGACGACTAATTTGTTTATAAAATACGTTTTGCTCTTCTTGCCTCTCATTTGAGGCCAAACCACAAAGCCTTACCCATATTTTTATTATAAAAGATATCGATAATTTATTTCAGAAAGTAATGTATACATCATCATTTTTTATTTACTCAAACATATATTTATAGAGTTGTAATATACATTATATAGGACATGTTTAGTGATTTGTATTGTTTATGGTTGGATGTATATCCGTTTTTTATTTGAAAAATATTTTTTAACCTTTATTCTCTCTCTCAAACACTCTATAAATACAAATACAACTAAACTTCAAATTCACACACTTAATTAGTGTAATCGTATTTTTTTTCTTCCAATAAATGTAATGTTTTTATATTATTATTGTAATGTTTTTTTAATTTAATTGTAATGTTTTATTTTAATGAAATATGTTTTATTTTAATGAAATATGTTTTATTTTAATGAAATATGTTTTATTTTAATTAATGTATTTTAAATATATAATTAAAATTAAATAATAAGTTAATTCCAGAAAAAATGAAATGAACAATCACTGATGGCACCGTCAGTCAATTTCAATCAGTTTTGGAAAAAACTGACGCGACGCTGATGTGACACAACCTGACGATTTTCAGTCACTTTTGAGAATAATCTTATATATATAAAAAAAAATTATATATCCGTATCACCTACAAAAGTAAAAGAACTTATGGCATGCAGTTTAATTTCTAGATCCTCCCAGCTCTACAAATCACGTACTGTATTTGTACATCAACTAACATTTATTAAGTGGTATGAAGTAATAAGTTTTACTTGTATAATATAATGAATTTCTACCTACACATAAAAACTATTTATGACATGTTTTGAATGTTTGGTTCTACCGGCCTTACATACGTAGGCAGCGCAGCTTAATGTTGTCACATGGAACTGAAGTTAATGCATGCATGCATGCGTTCAACACCATGTGGCTAGCTGGTTCAAAACGAAAACTAAAGTTCATGACTTCATGGCTACTTTTCTCCTTTTTTCATCGACCGATGATTTCTTGTACTGGACTTGTATTTTGAACATGTCCAGTACAAAAGATATGAAGCGGCCTTTGAATCTTAGACTTACTAATTCTTTAGCGTGTACACATAAACATCACTTGTAACTACTTTTTCCCGCTTCTTTCTTACATAATTTTACTTTGTTATAACTTAATGATCATCCTATATTTATCTTTACTTATTTGATTTGAATCTTATGAATTTTTAACAATATTTTTAGTTTGCTTTAAAGTGGATAGTATGGTTTGAATCAAACATATATTACCTGTACTTTATTAGTGACACTTAAAAGTGAGTATTAAGACACATGGTAAACAAGTCGACTTCGAGTCAATATAGCATTTTAAAGTTCACTTTACTATGTTTGAAAATATACTCTTATACGATTGCTAAATTTAGCTAACTTTCGGTAACCATATACGGATTAAAACATTTGAGTTTAAGTGAAATACATATACTCGTTACGACATTACTGGTAAACTTAACAATAAATCTCACATGTTATGTACTAATACAAATATATTAATATTATATACGTTTTGTATACTATAAGATTTGCACTCGAAACCTCTCAGTTTTACCTTCATTTATTACTCAAAATCATTTATATGTAATGGCATTTAAGAAAAGATTGTATGATAATAATAATAAATAAGTAAAAACAGAATTGTGGTCAATATATTTTTAAGACGATTTCATATTTTTTTACATTGATTCCTATTTAAAGGCATTTAAGAAAAAACAGTAATAATAATAATAAAAAGCATTGATTCATAAATCATAATCCATCCGTCCACATTAAATACAAGCCAGTGCATTATTGATATATATATAAGTTTCGATTTTAATTTTTCTTTTTTTTTTAATTCGATTGTTAAGTGCAAATGAACATCCACCACTAACTAAAACTAAAAGCTCACTCTTTTATATATTTGTTACAACAATTTATAGCATGAATTACATATAGAATCAAAAGTAGACCATCTAAATTATAAATAGTAATGATCTTAATTATACCATGTACATTAATATAATAATCTTAACATTTTGTGATATGTATTTTGAGATGTAATTATCACTGATAAAAAATATAAAAAACGTATATCAAAACGATAAATACAATGTACATCAAAGTCTACCGTATACTATTACCTCCGTCTCAATTTAATTGTCTAACTTTCCATTTTGGAATATTTCAAAATAATTTTCCACTATCAAAAAGTGTTTTAGTGGGTGCATATGATATTTTATTAGTTGACACAGTAATCAATGTACTTTTCTAAAATTATGTGTATTTTTATAACTATGTGTATTTTTGTAGTGGAGAGTAGGAATACTTTTTTTAGTTAAAGTCAAACAAAGACTCCATCTTAAAAGAACAAAAAATAATACATTATTTATAAAATTATAAATCACGATGATAAATTTCTTTTTTAATACATGTCAATTAAATTTAAAACCATCTAATCCCTTACTAAAAATGCAAATATAGTGATAAATTTCTTTTTTAATACATGTCAATTAAATTTAAAACCATCTAATCCCTTACTAAAAATGCAAATATAATTAACTACTCTATGAAAGGGACACTCTATAAATCATCACCTGCCATTGCCTGGCCCCATTAAATTGATACTGGGGGCGAATTTGTAATTACACTGTATATTCATGTTCAACTGTGTAAACTACACAATATAAAAAAAATAAAAATACAAAAGTCTTTCTTTTTTAAGTCTCTCGGTATTTAAAATAGTTTAGAACACTACCACTACCAAGGGCAAAACAGTACTTTACATACAGTCAAATGTGTTTCGCTCACATGGTCAACGTTTGACGGTCATCCAAATCAACGGTTACTATTGAATCTCCCAAAATCAGCAAGTTTTCTTGATCTGTTTGCGCAGAAAGACTTTGTATTAGAGAGGTGAGGCTTCATCGGAGCTCTGATCTCACCTCCCTCCGCCGCCGGCATTCCTTTCTGATTCCAGTTCCGACAAGGACTAGCTCGAACTAACGGACTTAAACAGAACGTTAATCCAGAAACATTCATTCCGCCACCGCCACCTCGACGGACCGAAGAATGCGCCGGCGTCCTCCACGGCGTTTGTTTTCGTGACTCACATGATTCATATCCGCTAGATGCGTCGTGAAATTCATCTTCTGGACCGCCATAATCGGAGTATCTTGCCGGTGACATGCCTCGATCTGGACAGTACACCTTGCGCATCGCAGTTGACGGCTCGTTAAAACAAACCGGCTGTTTCTTCCGACTGCCGGCACCAGACCTAATGTTTGAGAACCACGACGGTGATGACATTGCTGACGTGGCAGTGTCACCGCCACCGCATGATCCATTCGAAACTGAAACCCTAGGATTCGAATACGGAACCGGATCCGAATAGTCGTTTCCTTTTTTAGATCTGAATAAATTCGATATCAAAGAGAACCGAATAAAACTATGTTTCCTCTTCTTCAGGTACGGATTATAATCTCCGGCGATCGGACCTACCTGCGGTGTACTAAAAAACAGCTGATCCGAAACGCTATGATGACGATTCCGATCACCGTGACGTGAATTATTGATCGGTACGGTTGAATTACCGGAAATATCTGATTTCCGGCGACTGATGTACGGAGAAACCGAGCGCGGGAACACCGGATGCGTTTCTAAATTCTGATTTTTATCTTCTGGAGTTTGAGCTTGTAACTGTGAGTGTTGTTGAGCTGCAACTAGAGAAAATAGTCGTTCACGGAGACACGAAGCGCAGACGCCGACGATACTACTGAGATCGGTGTAGTGTTTTTTACACCTCATTTAATTAAATTAAGAATATAGTATGAATTTGATTGAGTGATTGTGAAATATGAGGAAAACAGAGTTGAATTTGGAGGTGAGGTTAAAGAAGAAGAAGAAGAAGATGAAGCCAAATATCAGTACGGAATTTAATTCTTGTTTTATGAAATGAAAATTGAAATATTATATATATGGAGAAAATGAAGGATGGTGGTGGGGTGACTGGGTGTAATTACTCTGTCTACTTTTATTTATTTGTTTTTCTTTTTATGTCAGATTATGTGTTTATATTTATTTAATACGTTGATTTAAATTTATACATTCATATCTCTACCTAGTTATTATTATTATTATTATTATTACTACTACTACTAGTTATATCCAATTATCCATATGCATTCAACTTACCTTTTATATATTTATAATCATAATGATAATTCTATCCATTAATGAGTCAGGTAAACAAAATTAAATATCTAGCTATCATCTTCATCGAAGAAAATTATACTACAAGTATGGTTATATATTAGGGTACTTATAAACGAAAACCGGTGACTAAAAGGGTTACTATTTGGCATGAGAATGTATGTCGCTGTTTTAGTTAACTGTAATCTGTATATGGTTATAAAATCGTTATAAAATCGTGTGTTTTTATTTAAATAGTTGACTTAAATATACACGTTTGCAACTGAACACGCGTATTGAGACGCTTGGTTTATGTGCGGTACTGCGGTCGAATTAAATCTATACGTTCACATTTCAACATGTGTACTAAGAAGCGTGGTTCACGTAGACAGTTACTAAGTTGAACTGCTGGACGATGTGAAAGTTGATTGGCGTAGCATAATAATAGTTACATTCTACGTTTATTAAGTTTGCCCTAACAATGTTCAACTCATAACGTATACTTATGCTTGCCTATTCATGAAAATCCGGAACATTATGAAGATTCTAATACAATAGATACGTACAGTATATTACATTTTATAGTTAAGTTCAGTTAAGTTTTAAAAAATCATAATGACAAAATACGTCTACGCTTATAGTAGCTTAATACTATAAGTATTACGTCATTCGATTCTCACATATGAATTTTATTTTAAAACAAAACATTGCCACTTAGTATGTTATGAATAGGCATGCATACGTCATTCGCCCTCTACAGGTCTTAGTATTTTACGCTACAGATAGAAGTTTAAGATAAGTAATGAAAGTACTTCAACTTGAAGGGGCAACATTGCCACAACCAAATAAGAAGGGGGCCAATACACAAGGCAATCTAATAATTGTGAGAAAATGTAAACCAACTTTGTTGGTGTTGTATTAAATTCTTATCCATTGTTCTAAATTAAATTAAATGAGGAATATGATTTAAAACTTCAACCTCTCTGCACATACCTCTACCTAAAGAAGCCAGATTTTGGTAAGCCATTCAAGTTAAAAAAATTCGAATTTATAGCTTTCAGCTGTCAAACTAACGGCATTCATGGATCAGTTGATGAATCGAAACTAACTGTCTAACTAACGGTATCAAGTCTACTGTCATAGATATTTAACTTGGGCAACATTTTACCATATCTGAGTAAAAGATTTAAGTGACTCGTGACACAAAAAAATCGACGTAATGTTCAAACTCGAAATTCAACTATAATGGCGTATATAAGTAGATACTAAATATATAACTATGGAAACAGAATGAATCACCATGGATCAGTTTCCTACAATTTAGTCATATAGATTAAATATATAATTATGGAATCTGTACAAGTAAGTCAACTACTAAACATTACATTCCACATATTGTAACTACTGTCCATACCATAACACTTACCTAGCGGATATAGTTACACAAATCAATTTGAATCCCATTTTGTAAACAAATTAGCTAGTTACTATAAAAAATACAGTGATAGCAACACTACCTTACTTGCATTTGCATCTACATGTTTTTTCTACAAACATATAATCAGTAATCATAATTATGCTCTTGTAACATGATATGCAGTATGCTGACAATTGTTTCTTTCAAATTTATGATTTTGCAGCTAACATCGGCTCTTTCAGTTTATTGACCTTAAAAGTCAAAACATACCTCTACTGGTGCTAATAGAAGGCCAAACTCTTCTAGTTTTCTGTTGACGATAAGTTTCATTCTAGTAGCAATGGAGCGCATTCTTCTGATGAAACTTCCCCTAAATTTTAGAGAAAACATACAAAACCTCAGAAGACCGAAGAATTCAAGATCAACTCTATAAACAAGAATTTCTGAAAAAAAGATAAAATGAGAAAATCAAAGATTTGGGTTGCGTACCAGTAACAGTCGTCTGCTTTCTTTTTGCCTCAAGATCATCTAGATAATTCTGATAAATGTAAGTGCAGCAACCCCATAAGCCCATTAGCATAGCGATTACCTTAACACCATTCATTTTGTCATGAAACACGACCACTGCAGCCACAGGAGTCAGAGCCAGCGACAAAGTACTAATGACGTTAGAAAACAATGATGAAACCAAAAAAATTAATCCCACGATACCAAGAGTAGACACCTGCCAAGATACAGAGGCCCCCACCAAAGTCATCACATAAGCCAAACTCCCTTTACCAAAACGATCCATTTCTCCACCTAAAGTCCGCCATTCGCCACTAGCAAAAAGACCCACAATCGAAACACATGTGGCAAAGAATGAAGTGTAAATTTGCAGCTCAAGAACAACGGAGAAAGTTTCTTTCTTTATGACTTTTTGAAAGGTAAGTTGCATAATGGTAAGTAAAAAAGCATAAATAGCAGAAGCACCAAGTGTAGACACAAAACCGAGAGCATATTTCTCATTTGTGACTTCAGACGGTTTACTAGAGTCATCATTGATAGCAAGCAGAGAGGCAGATAACGAAAGAACCACTACCGAATTTAGAATCAAAGCAGTAAACTTTTGGGAATTTATGAAATACGAAAATACTGCGTTGAAGGCTAATTGGGTTGCACAAATTAGAGAGTAAGTAGAGGCTGAAAGGTGCAGTAATCCCGTTGAGAACAACATATTGTCACCACTAATAAGTACACCAACGAGAATATAGATCAAGAAAATAACTGAAAATGATGATGTGGATGTAGTTGATGATTCTTTTGATGAACGAACAATAATATATGGGACGAAAAAAATGGGAAATGCAGCGGTTTGAAGAAGTGTAACCAACCATATACTATTCCCACCTTGATCATAATAAAACCGAGCAAGAATAACAGCAAAAACTTGACCAATTTGAATAAAACATATGTTAATGACAACAAGAAGCCACAATTGCCAATGCTCAAGTTTGGAAAATGGCAGTAAGCCAGACTGAGTTCCGTTATTTACTGCAACTGAATCTTCAGTATCTATTGAAGGAATTAACAGTAAAATAAAACAGAATCAACAAGATTTCAGCCAAGAAGGTCTAATGCAGTTAGATATATGAGAACATAAAGACAAGAAACAGGAGATCACATACTAACTAATTAAAGTCTTATTAAACAAGATCAATATCATCAATATTGGTATGTACTCTATAGATTGGTAGCTTCTATTTTAAGGAGTTGTAAATAATGGACGATTTAACTATATGAATTAGTACTCTTCTGTCATCCCCAACGAATGTCTATATTTGTTTTTAATTAAGTGTCATATAAACAGATAATCAATTGTAATTCGATTTATAGGAATGTTTCGACCGGCTACAGAGCAAATGTTGGATTTCAATATGATAAATACCATCTAAGAAAGAATGTGTTGCAACTCGATCCGTGGAGCAGACTAACCACTAGCCCTTCACGATTCTGGATTATTAGGCGGGGGAGATGGCCCCACGGAGCAGTTGCAACTTAAAGATTCGAACTTAAAACTTGATTTGAAAAATCTGAATCACTAACTTACATATGTAGCTCATATTTAACATTTCAACTAACGAACTCATCAGCCAACAGTTTTAAATAAGAATAAATCATAAACTAAGAAACAACACAATTTTTCATAATTTCATGGAGGGAGAGAAAGAGATGAATTAGAACCTGGCATGTTGATGAAGATTTGAACGAAATATGTGGGTGATCACATTTATTAAGTTTTGGGTTGCTTCTACTCCACGTTAGAACGTTGATAATGCAAGAAAATAAAGATGTTGAGAAAATTAAAACAAAAAATGTCACTATCAATTAAACCACTTCAACAATTCAAAACCTACTCATTTGGGCACCTATAGTCAACTCTTTTGGGCCCTCTTTAAAATTAAATTGACACTTGATCCCATACAATTTAATAGGGTTGACACTAAGAACACTCTGATGGGTTCCAAACGGGAACGCGTGGTATTAAGAATGTTATGGAAATTTTTTTGCGTCTTCTTGACGAATGGAAATGGCAATTTTTTCACGAAAGATATTTTCTTTGGCGTCGTGTTCTCAAAGCTCTATATGGTATGATATTTTCTATATGGTGGTTTGAACTTCTAATCCGTTTTTGAGTATTAGAAAAGGTATATGGAACTCTATTAGAAATTGAAAATCTCGGCATTGCTTTCTCTTGTTCATATATCAAATAAGTGGGTGATGGATCCAATATATCTTTTTGAAAAGATGGGTGGATCGAATTTGATTATAGCCTTATGATTCTTTTGTCTCGCCATTTTTATTAAAGAGTGGTTCTAAAGTTGTATGTTAAGTGATAAATGGTGTTTTCTTAACGGCTCTTGGCCATGGAAGTACGTAGACTTGGCGATCTCCTTTGAGAGGTCCAATTCTTGCTGAACTTGAGTCCCTTAGCTCGATTATAGGCTCTATTTCAATATCTCAAGCTAAGGAGGATAGATGGTCTTGGCTTTTCAATCGACGCGACAATTCTACAGTTAAGCTCTAGTGTAATTGATGAAAAGCATCTTAAGCTATCTTGTAGTGTAAGAAAGTTTTCTTCAACAACTGGGTTCCGAAAAAAGTTAATATATTTATATGGAGGCTTGTCTTGATGGATTACCACACATTACCAGTTTGGCTAAAAGGGGTATCCTAATTAGCTCCAAGTTATGCCCTTCATGTCAATCATTAATTTGGCATGAAGTGTTTGGATGATGGCAAGTTCCATTCCCGAATTCTTCTTTTAGCTTTTCAAACTTGCTTAATGGTTCATCATTCTGGCACCTCCTTTGTTCGAAGCTTAAATGCTCATAGTATGAGTTTTGTAGGGCTGCGAAGAATCTGCAAATTGAGGAATACTATAGTTCATGTAAACTCCGATGAGAGATGGGAAATTGCTCATCTAGATATATTTCGTGGTATTCAATCATCTTCGCTTCTGTAGTAAAAGGAAATCTCGCTACGTCAAATGGGAACATTTGGATTTCGGACCTTGATTCTAAGCTCGCAATAATGGCAACAACGGGTGTTGTCTAGCTAAGAACCGAATCGTTGTATCCTATTTGGGTTTAGATTTCTTTCTTTTTTGTACCCGTTTGTTTGTGTTTAGATCATTCTCTGAAATTCTCTTTTTGTAATCCTAGTTTGTCTCACTCCTTTTAGGAACTTAATGTAATAATATTAGCTGTTCAAAAAATATTCAAGTGAAAAATATATGTTTGAAATATTTAATTAGCGGTCAACTGTGAATATGTTTGACTTCTTCATTCAGGGTCGGCAGACATTCGTCATCGGCTATTTTTTTATTTTAACCCAGAAACTGCCTTCATCACTCATCACTTTAATACAAGTTGATAAAATGTCAACAAAATTTAGTTTCTCCTTGACTGTAGTTATGTTGTTCGAATAATACTCCCTCAGTCTTAAAAATATAATTTATGTATTTTTTTCGGACGTCCTAAATTAATTGTCCACTTCTAAAAATAGATAGGAAAGTTTGATCATAATTACCATATTACCCTTACTTGAAATTGTTTAACTTTAAAGAAAGCAGTATTTAATTGATTAATAATAAAACTGTCATTCTGCAAAAATAAGAAAAAGAAAACAGTAATGATTAACAATTATTTTGGGAGGAAAGGAGTACCGGTTAACAAATAAATATCACAAATCACATCCGTTATAAATAATTCCAAAATGAGAACCGTATTTAAAGCAAATCACACGAGATTAACATGTCAATGGCTCACGACTTAACAAATGTGAATCAAAGTAATACCAAAAGTAGAAAGATTCATACACAAATTAATGTGTACGTATAAGGTTAGAGCGAGATATCTCAAACAAAAATATACATAATTCTCTTAAACTAATTTGATAACAAGTAAGGTGCGTAGGTAACGTTGATCGGTGAACACTTAAGCACCAAACGTAATATGTAGAAAGGCAAAACTGAGTATACATTACATACTAACTTAACGACCCCCCTAAGGAAAATGACCCCTAAGGAA
Source organism: Gnaphalium uliginosum (assembly GCA_963930675.1). Taxonomy (NCBI): domain Eukaryota; kingdom Viridiplantae; phylum Streptophyta; class Magnoliopsida; order Asterales; family Asteraceae; genus Gnaphalium; species Gnaphalium uliginosum. The sequence continues at coordinate 33,183,320 of OZ005680.1, read as the reverse complement.
AATGTTCTCCTCTAATAGTAATCGAGCAATGCTAAAGAGCCCTAAATATATAAACCTAAATTATTACTAACTTCATTTATTTTTTGACACATAAATTGTACATTTTCTCTCTCTCCCTCTATTGTTACCAATCATTCAACAATACATGTGTTTCGATTAAAATTTTAGGTTCATTTCTAGGCACACAAATTAAGCAAACAATAGTAAATATGTTACCCAAATGCTCCATTTTAATTGTTAACATTATCTTATTTTTACTTGTTCTAAAAAAGATTATCTACTTATAATAAATAACAATGAATAATTATCAAACTTCCAGTTATACCCTTTTTATTAGACCACACGGAGTGCATGTGTGCACACCTCCGTGCAGGCCCACGATGGGAGGACATGCGGAGTGGGATGCTCGTGCAGCTAATTTCGTGCTCCGGTAGATGCAAGAGGCAAGAGGACTGGGAACAAGCGGGGCCCACAACTTTTCTTAATTTCTTTTCCTTTTTTCTTTTGCCGTTTAAAACTAAAAAATAAAATAATTTTTTGGTGTTTGGTTTGTCATTGTTGCTTTCTGTTGTTGTGTTTGGTGTTGTTGCAAGAAAAAAGGAAAGAAGTAGGTAGAACTGTAGAAGGAAGAAGAAGTAGAGGTAGAAGGAAGAAAAGCATGAAAAACCCTAAGTAAAAAGTAGATGTGGTTTAATGTTAAAAATTAGACTTTTAGGCTAAAACGGATCAAGTATATCTACATTTCTTTTTCCTACACTTAATTACCTAAGTATATAATTATATTTTTATTAATGGAAATCATTGCTTTACTTTTATTTGATTTAATTTAAAGTAATTGTTTTTAAATAAAAAAAATGAAAATTAAATAAAATGGTGGGTCTCAACAGTTAGTTATGGATAGTCGTGAGACTTCCCACTCCCACCGGTCATTTATGACGGCTAGTCGTGAATGACATGACAGTTAATCGTCTCACGACTAGCCATCACTGCTCCTGATGGTGTTACTTAGTGCAGATGACTTATATTTAACAAGTTTATATAAAAAATTTGAAGCAGATAATTTTGACATTTTAACCTGTCATAAATAAAACTTTTTTTGCATGGAGATTAAAGTGGTACGGTCCGTACGGAGAGAGTAATATCATGTCTAAAAATCCATGCTCCTTAAAAATCATGTCTAAAAATAGTGGTCAAATAAAAATTATTAAGACTTTAGGGGCAAGTTTGAATATAATCATGCAAACATAATCTGGGGACTAGGGGGTATTTTTCCTTCATTATTCCAGCGCGAAACTGTTGGTATTCATAACTGAATTAACTTCTAAAAATAGTAAGTTCAAAGTAGACATTTTCCCCCTTTGCTATTCATCATCTTGATAGGAAACACATTGGAGTGTAACCTTCTGTAAATCTCATTGTTTTGGCTTTTTTATTTTTGTTTGTTTTCTGATCTCGAAGCAACAATGTCGAATTTCTATAGCAAAGTTCGACTCTCTTCGAATCAGATCAGAAGTGTACCGTACAGAATTTCAAGATCATTTACCACAATTGAATGCCATAGACCTACAATTCTTAATAAAAAAGGTGTCGATATTCTTCATAATCCATGGTTCAACAAGGTATACACATGATTTTTCGTTTAGAATACTTAGATCACATATAACATATCTAACTGTCTTCGTTACAAATTTATTTTAGAAGCTATTATGTAAGTGTGTTGATAGTTTTAATTCCACTGTATTATACAGTTTTATATGTTCTGTCTAAACGGAAAAGAAATCTAAAGTAATGCGAAAAATCAATGCTGATATTAGTTATAAACTTTACGGACCGAAAGCATGATAAGAAAAAGATAAAATATTGGTCATTTACAACTATTTAATATTGGTCAAGTTTAACAGACTCATGGAGCCTGAGCGTAACATGTGCAGGGAACAGCATTCTCAATGACTGAACGAGACCGTCTTGAACTACGTGGACTTCTACCTCCAAATGTCATGACCGAGCAACAACAAATTGAACGCTTTAGTAAGTTCATAGTATCATTTACTGTTGCCTCTTATTAAATACGATAAATATTCTGACAAGGTGTTTTGTTTAATGTATTATATATATAGGATTATCGGTCAACTGGTTATCGATTCTGTTGATGCATGATTTAGTTTGTTTTGCTTTGTTATCAATTGAAGTGAAATTCAGCTTGAAAATAAGTTAAGTTATAATTACAGAAATGGACCTGAAGAGGCTTGAGACGAATACTGTGGACGGACCATCAGACACAATTGCTTTGGCCAAGTGGCGAATACTTAATAGGCTACACGATAGAAATGAAACAATGTACTATAAGGTGAGTAAATGACTCATGGTAGTATTCTTTGTGGCAATTTACAACTATACATACGTAACTGCAGTCTCAAATAAACCAAAAAGTTTATCATTAATGTGATGACAGATTCTCATAAACCAAATCAAGGAGTATGCCCCTATAGTGTACACTCCAACTGTAGGACTTGTTTGCCAGAAATACATCGGATTATTCAGAAGGCCACGGGGGATGTATTTCACTGCTGCTGATCGTGGAGAAATGATGTCAATGGTTTATAACTGGCCTGCTGATCAGGTTTGTTACTCTGTGATCAGATAAGTTGATGCTTCTGTTCAAAACCTTTAGAGATTATTACTATTAAGTTTTATTTTCGAATAACAGTCTTCATATATTTAGTTACCCCCACGAGTATTAAAATCTCGTGTTTTGCATAGGTTGATATGATTGTTGTTACTGATGGAAGCAGAATACTGGGTCTCGGTGATCTAGGAGTTCAGGGGATCGGCATTGCAATAGGGAAGTTGGATTTATATGTTGCTGCAGCCGGAATTAATCCTCAAAGAGTAATCTTTGCACATTATCCATCTTAATGACTTTTACAGTAGTCTGTCAGTATTTATTCACGGCTGCAATTCACTGTATCAATACCTTTATATTATCCACCATCTTATATTTCTTTCTAAACATCTTTTTATTTTTGCATGTAACAGGTGCTTCCTATCATGATTGATGTTGGAACCAACAATGAGACCCTTCTTGAAGACCCTCTATGTAACAATCTTTATACTCGCTTATGACTGGTGATACATAACAGTTATTGTTGGCTATCTCATTGGTTCTTTTGCTCCCAATTTTAGATTTAGGATTTCAAGAACACCGTCTTGAAGGCGAGGAGTACCTTTCCATTATCGATGAACTTATGGAGGCTGTGTTCAATCGTTGGCCCCACGTGATAGTACAGGTATTACTTTTTCTCTTTTACATGTTTATGAATAATTGGTTATTGCACATCAACTTCTAGTAGTCAGTTTGAAAGTTCTTAGAAGTAACGATCTAATGTCAATCAGTTGCTCCATCTTTATTGGACAAATAAAACAAAATGATGCTTATCATGTGTAGTTTTATTTTAGTTTGAAGATTTTCAACGCAAGTGGGCCTCAACGTTACTGGAACGCTACAGAAATACCTACAGAATGTTCAACGATGATGTCCAGGTACACTTGGCACTTTATATCATAATGGAGATGTTTGCATGTTATTCATTCCTGTAGCTGGATGACTAAACAATATTTCTTGCTAATATGTGTAACTGATTGTTGGATTAATGTGCAGGGAACAGCAGGAGTTGCAGTTGCTGGTCTTCTAGGAGCTGTAAGAGCACAAGATAAGATGATGATCGATTTCCCAAAGCAAAATATTGTCGTTGCTGGTGCTGGAAGGTATCAAGCCTTTGATATTTGATTTAAGTACTTCATTTGTATTTATTATATTTGTGTTTTAGGCTTATTAATTTCTCTACCTAACATTCTGCAACTGCAGTGCAGGAGTTGGGGTTCTGAAGGCAGCCAGAAGAACAATGGCAAGAATGTTGGGAAATAATAAACATGCTTTTGAGAGTGCACGGAGCCAGTTCTGGGTAGTTGATGTTAATGTATGTATATACTCATAGCTCCTGCCTTATTTTAGATTAATTTAGTCGTTCACTGAACCATAAGCCAAATGTATTAAAGGTGGTAATTTCGACCCATTTATATACAAATGGATCGATTTAGGCTATCTTTCATCTCTAATGGGTCATACAAGTTAAGCTATAAATGAGTAGCGGGTTAAACAGGTTGGAAATAATCTGAAATCTATTCAACTGTATAAAGTAATAAAACCATCTAAATTGCTGTATAAAAGTTTATAGTACTACTGCAGTAAAATTAAAGATAGATTAATCACATTTGACACAACAATTATTATAAATTTAATGAAAACATGATAGAATAAAATGTGAGATTCAACTGTGTCATCAAACATATCTAAAACATTAAGATCTCACATTTTAATCCGTTTTGACCCCTGCTAAAAAAGTACTCATTTTGATCCATAACTATCTTGACCCGTTACCACAACCCACCGACTCACCCATTTTCCCACCCCTAGTACATGTCCACAACTGTTTTACAAGAATGGTTATTGCCAGTTACATGTTTTATTTTGTGGCAATAAATCAGGGTTTGATCACAGAAAAGCGTGAAAATATTGACAATGATGTCAAGCCGTTTGCAAGGAAGGCTAAAGATATTAACCGCAGAGGGTTAAGGGAAGGAGCAAGTCTTGTAGAAGTGGTATGTTCAATGTCTATGTTTTATCCCATTTTAGGCACAGTGTACTGATCATATATTGTTATGTTAATCAGGTACAGGAGGTAAAGCCTGATGTACTCCTTGGGTTGTCTGCAGTTGGTGGGTTGTTTTCTAAGGAGGTATAGTATGATATTTTTAACAAGTAAAAGACCTTTTTAGTATATGCATGTGAAAACAACGTTTATATATCTTCATTTATAATTTCATATATTGTTTTGCCTAGGTGCTAGAAGCATTTAAAGGTTCAACTTCATCTAGACCAGCAATATTTGCAATGTCAAATCCCACAACCAATGGTATGGTTGATACCACTTGACCAATATAGCATGTATGTATATGTGAGATCTTAATGTCTCAGATATTGTTTGATGACACAGTTGAATGCACCCCTGAAGAAGCGTTTTCTATTGTGGGCAAAAACATCATCTATGCAAGTGGAAGCCCATTTAAGGATGTGGATCTTGGTTGGTCTTCTAAATTTCATATGAATTTACTTTTAACATGCTAATGTCATGAAGTTAGTTTTTTGCGCAAATCATTGTGTATGTCTGTTTTACAATTATATCCTGTTGATTGCAGGAAGTGGAGAGATTGGCTACAGCAATCAAGGAAACAATATGTATCTTTTTCCTGGGTCAGTGCCAACCTCTAGTCCCTGATAAGAAAATTCATGTTTTTATTTTTTTAAACTCTCCAGGTGACTAAATCCTGATCTGCAGAATTGGTCTTGGTACTCTTCTATCTGGTGCTAGAATAATCTCAGATGGCATGTTACAGGCTGCAGCTGAATGGTAATTTCCTTTTTCTAATGTTATTAACCAAAATAGGTTCGCTAACTTTATTTACTTTAGATGGGTATACTAGAGGTGTTAGTTTTGACCCACTTATAAATGGGGTTATCTTTTATAGCCGGTCAAAACGTTTTGCCTAAAAATAAAATGGTTTAAATGATTCTAATATGTCAAACGGATCAAATGTCTCCCAAAGATATAAAACATACTAAATCAATTGTTTCAAAAATTTAGACTCTCAAACGGAGTAATAATTTTCTGTAAACATATTTGAGACACTAATTAATAACAACATATACGAACAAACATTGTTCGGACTTTTGGGTGAACCTGACCCGTAACAACTATTACTTGTGCCCACCCAAATGTCTGTTATTTGATGCGTTTAATACTTGATAATATGCCATATTTCACAACTGGAACGACATGGATCTGCATTCTTGTAATATATTTTGCAAAAGTACAGCCTCGCTGAATCTATGACTGAGGATGATGTTCTCAAAGGAATTATATTCCCTCCAATATCAAGGTAGAATATTTACTCTGTAAATTGTAACAAAATTTTATATAAATGATATAAGTTGTAACAATCATTGTACGTGTATATTATGTTTGTGTTTCCAGGATACGTGATATAACAAAAGCGGTAGCTGCTGCTGTCATTAGTGAAGCAATAGAAGAAGATCTAGCAGAAGGATATCGTGGAATAACCTCTCGGGATCTCAAGAGGCTCAATAAGGTATCTACAAATATATGTGAATTCCCCTAGTACCATCTTATAAGAGATATGCTGATAAACGGGTCACCAGGGGGTTGACATTGTGTTTCTGGTGTGGCTCAAATTGGGCCAGGTTCAATCCAAACACTTTATGTCCAAGTTTTGTTGTATCTAATGATTAATAATATATTTATATTATTTCAATGATAATATATTTTTGAAATAGAAAGAAGTCCAGAAATTTTATGCCTTAAAAAGCGAAAATGCACTCTGGCCAACATTTGGTTCATTTCCTTTTTAAGCTAAAATCTATGTACTGTATAAACTTTTTAACTAGTTATAGATGAGAAACATTACCCAAAGCAGCCGATTTATAGGTAAATAGGTTGAGATTGCCACCTCGACCTCTTATAATTACCACATCTCTCAAGTTTTGCTGCATAATTTGCAGTGCTTTCTGTACCACCCTTTAAACTGCCTACGTATTAAATTAATCGAGTTTAAGACTCCAGAACTGTAGAAAGAAGGCCACCTGTATTTCAGCTATGGATCAGTGAGGAAGTTTTATATCCACATTACAGAAAATAGAATATTACTACCTTCTATAACATAATTCTAAGTAGCCAATTCACATACTGATATTAAAATATATGATGCGGTTTTAAATTGCAGGAGGAAATCCTTGTGCACGTGGAGAACAATATGTGGAAACCTGATTACCCAACATTAATCTACAAGGGCGATTGAACTTTCCGTATATCGAATTATTGACAAAAGAAAACAAGATGCATAGAAGAGAGCAAAGACAATCATGTCGTTCCATGGTGATCTTCATTATAGCAGCGAAACCCATGGACTTTCTTCCTTTTCATTTCTGATGCAACACTAGTCGTCTTTCACTGGGTATGTTTTACACGTAATCTACATAACTTATGCTGTAGAATTACACATGGTCAAATGAGCGGGCCAGACGGGTTGACTAATGGGCCAAAAGGATAACCTTGTGTATGACGTTGGCTGGGTTGACTCTTAACACTTATTGCCGAAACTATTGAAAATTTAAAAATGATATAGTTGTTTCAATTATATACTTTTTGAAAAAGATCATTAAGAAAGTTTTATGCATTAAAAGTCATTTAGGTGACTTTTGACACATTTTACCCGTTTACTTTTCACCTAAATTTAATTAACAGGTCGAAATTGTCAACTCTATCTACTTCTCAAAGGATTGTATATGGTATCTTGTGTCAAGTAAATCCGTCAAATCATATATATTATATCTACTATGTCAAAATTATTATTCTGAGATCTATATTCATTTTAATGCAGCAATAGGTGAGAATTCAATTTCCGAAGACACAATCTAAAAGATAGTAGAGACGGTCTTTCGATTGTATATTAAAATGGTTAAATGGATGTTTTACATGTAAAACTCCCATATATATGAAGATTGTTGTTGCTGTCAATGCCTTATACAAGGTACAATGTGTTTGAAGTGATATAGCAACGGGCCAACGGTCAATAATGGCTTCAATTTTGAAATAAAGTACTTCATAATCCTTTGTTAAGTGTTGTTCTTTTGCTTTTAAATCCAATTTTGAGGTGCTTTTTCTTTTAAATATTTTTCAAGATTTTAAAAATATTTGTGCAATCACTAAAGGTTGCTTTGGTGCTAAATGACGATATTTGGTAGATCACACCTTTTTTAGAGAAAGCAAGATAGCTTTATTAATATCACAAAACTTACATCCAAGTATCATGTACATATCTACACCACACTCAACTTGTTTACATCCTCTATTAACACTACTATGCATTTCATACTAACACATACAAGCAAATTACATCCCTATATATTCAACTCATCCGATAGCAGAATGTAGCAGCAACCAAAATAATCTTTTACAGCAGCAAACTCAGCAGTTTCCTGTCCAATTTATAACCCCTCTGCACCCGTGACTGACTTAGGATCAGCAACCCACTGGTCCCACTTCAACTCTTTTGACTTCAATCTAGCTTTTATCCATTCGAAACTTTTTACTTGTACTTCTTGAAATAATCCAGCTCCACGCAAAACCTTCTTCCCAAACACTTTGTGGATCATCGTTGAATGTTCTAAGTTGACGGGAACCTCTGGATTAATCATCATAACTAAAGCCTTACTTACAATAACTACTCCTCAATAGCATTGTCACCACAGTGAACACTCGCTTAATCTTGTAGTCCTCCTAGTCACCTCACCATCTTTATTTTACTTTATTTCCGTAGTTAGTTAGAAAAACAAAACAAAACCTCTTCCAAATATTAAAAACCCAGTTAAATCTACCAAAGATAACTATTGTCCTTAATCCCATGCCCGTTGTAGTTTGAAGAACGACCCTAGGTCATACTGATGCGTGTTAAGTGGTGATTAAAAATAACAAGTTTTAATTGAATGAAAATACTAAAGTTGACTTTAACACAACCAGGCAAGAATACCTGTTCATATTATAGTATAGCTTAGGTAAGACCGAGTCGAACCACAGGGAAACGGTGTAAATTAAAATAATTAATTAAATTTTAAATTACAAATTACAAATAAATAAGGGGTGCGTTTTAGTTCCGTACGAACGTATTTAATTAATTGAACACGATTTAAACTTTAAACAATTAAAAGATAAAAAGTAACTAAAGATAACTAGATAGAGAAGAATGTATTTACTTAGATTCGTGGGTTTCAGATATGTTTATTGAATTGTTGATTATCATTATGGTGGTTTTAACAAATATAGATAGTCTCCTGTTAAGGTTAACTAATCCTAATAAACTTTAGCTTAATACTAGATTCTCTTGAATACACTAGAATTTCTTCTATGTGTTATTAACCTAAACCTTATTCAATTAATACTATCAACAGATCATTGAGATTCATTCAGCAACCTTGTGTTAACGCAAGTTTATAATTATTAGTTAAATAACTATCACATTAATTAAGTTTTATTAATTGCTATTCTCTTAACCTATTACCGGTTACAGTCTCAAGCCACAATTAATTAATAAATTACTTAATTGTAAATAATCAATCAACTCATACAAACCCTAGTTATATCATAAGTCTATTGATCACGTTAAGTAACAATTAATCAACACACAATTAATATGGATCTTTCAAATAATCATTCATAACTCAAATCAACATAAACATATCATAAAACCTTCATCTAAAAATCATTCATCTAAACAAATACAATTAAAGAATTAGCTCATGTTTAAAGTAATCAAAACCAGATTTAAAAACATGTACATTGTAAATAGAAAAGATTAAGAATCAAAGCCAAGAAACCGAACCAAATCTTCGTTAGGGTTGAAAACCTTCAAACCCTAGCTTCCTAGCCTCCAACTTGCACCTTCAGTCGATTTCTAAACCCTAGAATCGAATTAAGCTTTACTTAATTCGTATTTAATTGTGTATGGTTTATTGGCTGATTATGGCCTCTATTTATAGATTTCAGATCGCAAATCCAACCGCCGGCTGAATATTTCAACCGCCGGTTGGGTTGGTTTTTTACCCACGAAACCCGGTTTTGACCCGCGCGCTCCAATCGCCTTCCATATTTATGTTCAACCGTCGACTGAATATTCCAGCTGCCGGTTGAATTGTAGTTCCTGAATATTCTGCAATCGGGCTTGGACTTCTTCTTGGGCTTCAATCTTCACAAATCCGAATTTAATCCTCTTCCTTGACCCAATAACTTAATCTTTTGGGTTTAATGTTCTCTTTAAGCCCAGTCTTCTTGATTCTTAATCTTCGCTTCATTTTCTTCAGTTTTTAGCCCGTTTGCGTTCCTTTTCTTTACTTCTTTAATTTAAACACCTTTTTGCAAATATAAACGAAATCGGTAATATATATAAATAAATTGCAATAAAAATGCTTAAAAATAAGGGAATATCATTATATAAATATGACATTATTTAATGTTATCACATACTTATCGCTGTATTAACCCACAATTTTAATATACTAAGGCCCCAGCAATATAAAATATAAATCACCCTCTAGTGACGCCACTAGCAGACGGTCGGACGACAGGATACGCAGTTCCTAACTGACCGCTGGTGGCCCATCATAGTGTCTTAGAAAGTACTAAAAGGTGACACTTGGATAGTGTCGCAACAGAGTGTCTCAGTTGAAACAGATAAGTGTCCCATGAGAGTGCTGCCACAAGTGTCCCAAAACGTGTGTCGCAGAAAGCAACAAGTGTCTCAAAAGAAACAGTACCCATAAGAAACAGTGTCGCAAGATCAATAAGAGCGTCGCATACCAGCAGCAACGACTTGCAAAAAATTTGAAACCCTAAATTTTGAAACTCTCCACAACCAAAGAAAATGACAACGACTACTGAACCAATAAAACGGTCTAACAGAGTATGTAATATAACGAAACAAGCCGAAATAATAATCCGAAACTAACCTCCGTCGTTAAACGAAAACCCACGTCAAAAACTGATTCGAAACACATTGATCTTCACGGAAAAGCTCTGATACCACTTTGTAGGTTATGTACGTAGGATCTGAATCGAACCGTATGCTAACTATACATGTGGAATACATATAATAAGATTTTAATGTTAAATGTAATCATAAACACATAGTATATATATCGAAACGCTTCTTCTATATTGATTGATCGATCGTTTAAGTATTGCAGAAGAAAACCACAGAGAGACAACGGCAGGACTATCACATACACATGTTTTTCTATTCTAAAACCCTAGCTGTATATATATATATATTCAATTATAGCAACACTATTGAAGTGTCCCCACAGCAAGACATTACAAAATATATTCTAAGTCTTGAAATCTTTGACCAAGTTGACTGACACTCTTGAATTGCACCAACACTAGCTCATACGTATCCGAAATGCGATCGGTTGGACTTTAGACGCTCTATCTTCGACGCTCCTTATCCATTTTGCTCAAATTCTTGATTCTCCAATCTAGTATTCCCCTAAAGAATCATAAGAGTAGTTAGGATTTGTATCTTATAAGGTAAATAAGAGTAGAAGAATCGGTCCATATTTATTTGCCTCGTTTTGCGTGTTATTTAGACGTTTTTAGTGATTTTTGCTACAACGTCTATATTTGAACCACTTTAGTGAATTTTAGTAAATAGATATTGATTTCAAATGTTTTCACCAAAGATTGGGTCAAATAGTAAAAAATAATGTACGTAAAAATATGACCTTTTACGTTACATTAAGTAGTAAGTAATCTCTTACAATCATGTTCTACTTACTAGAAGCCCCTTTTTGAAGATAAATGTTGATATTTTGGCTGTGTACGTTTTAACGAGTCGAGTGGTATTTTGGGTTGTCATGGTTGTATGTCTTGATTAGGATTTAAGTTGTGGTGCTGAACAACTTGTATATTGTGGTATGTAACTTTGTTTAAAGTGGTTAACATTTTGTTCTTTGAAATATGTTCGGTGAAATTGTTGAGTTTGTCCAAATGCTGGTTTGATATGTAAATGTTGTGATTTTTGAATTTGGATCATTTGGTAAAAGAGTTGAAATCTTGATTGAGTGAGTTTCGATAAAAAGGTAAATTTGGACATGAGTATATACAGGTTTTGGTCAAAATGTAGTTGGTGAGAAATAGTTCAATTGGTTGTGCAATTGTCACAATTTGGTGTCAAAATCTGCAGGTTGAGTTTATAAGAAAAACTGGAAATTTTTAGTGTTTCAGGGTGAGTACCTGGTGGGTACTCTATGTACCCGGGTACGCCCTTTCTTTTTCGGCTCAGAGATTTTGGAAGGGTGGAGTACCCTGATGCGTGTTAAGTAGTGATTAAAAATAACAAGTTTTAATTGAATGGAAATACTAAAGTTAACTTAAACACAACCAGACATGAATACCTGTTCGTATTATAGTATAGCTTTGGTAAGACCGAGTCGAACCATAGGGAATCAGTGTAAATTTAAATAATTAATTAAACCTTTAAACTACAAATTACAAATAAATAAGGGGTGCGTTTTAGTTCCATACGAACATAGTAAATTAAAAACTAATAAAACTGTAAACTATTAAAAAGATAAAAAGTAACTAAAGATAATCAGATAGAGAAGCATGTATTTACTTAGAGTTGTGATTTCTTAATTCAGGTTTCAGATATGTTTATTGAATTGTTGATTATTAATTATGGTGATTTCAAACAAATATGGATAGCCTCCGGTTAAGGTTAACTAATCCCTAATAAACCTTAGCTTAATACTAGATTCTCTTGAATACACTAGAATTTCTTATACCTGTTATTAACCTAAATTTTATGCTTTTAATACTATCAACAAATCATTGAGATTCATTCAGCAACCTCGTTTTAACGTAAGTTTATAATTATTGATTAAATAAATTATCATATCAATTAGGTTATATTAATTGTTAGTCTCTTAATCTATTACCGGTTACAGTCTCAAGCCACAATTAACTAATAAATTACTTAATTGCAGATAATCAATCAACTCATACAAACCCTAGTTATAGCATAAGTCTTTTAAGTAACAATAATTAACACACAATTAATATGGATCTTTCAAACAAACTCAATAACTATTCATAACTCATATCAACATAAACATATCATAAAACCTTCATCTAAAAATCATTCATCTAAGCAAATACAATTAAAGAATTAGCTCATATTTATAGTAAACAAAACCAGATCTAAAAACATGTTATTACACATAGTAAATAGAAAAGATTAAGAATCAAACCCAAGAAACCGAACTAATCTTCGTTAGGGTTGAAAACCTTCAAACCTTAGCTTCCTAGCCTCCAAATACCTCCTTTAGTTGACTTCTAAACCCTAGAACCGAATTTACTTAATTCATATATTGAATTGTGTATTTTATGGGTTGAGTTTGGCCTCTATTTATAGATTTCAGGTTCGCGCATCCAACCGCCGGTTGGGTTTGATTTTTACCCGAAAACCCGGATCTTGACCCGCACGTTCGACCTCCTTCCTGATTTAGGTTCAATCGCCGGTTGAATATTTCAACCGCCGGTTGGATTAAAATTCTAGAGGCCCAATAATCCAACCTTTTGGGTATATTCTTCTTTCTAAGCCTAGTCTTATTGATTCTTAAATCTTCACTTCATTTTCTTCAGTTTTGAGCCCGTTTTCGTTCCTTTTCTTTATTTCTTTGATTTAAACACCTTTTTGCAACAACAAACGAAATCGTTAATATATATAAATAAATTGCAATAAAAATGCTTAAAAGTAAGGGAATATTACTATATAAATATGACATTATTTGATGTTATCATACCCGATGGGTATTGCATCAGCTTTTGGGAAATTTTAGTTGTAAAGTTTGAAATGATGTTCAAGTTACGTAAATATGTTATAAGTGTTTTATCGAGTCATGGGACATTGTTTGAGTAATAAAAAAAATCTGGGGCGTTTCAATACGCTCCATCATCTCATCCACTTTTGTTTTCGGGTTGGATGTACGTGATGAAGTCGTCACGTCGGAAGAACCGAAAGTCTCATGTTGCATGTTTTCTTTTCACTATCACCTCGCTTTTTACGGCTTCTCTTTTTGGGAGATTGTTGAGGTTGTTTTTCGGTTTGTTGTTCGAATTGTAGTTGGGGTTGATACAATTGTTGTTGATCGAACATAGGTGGTGGATACATTCCGTATGGTTGTTGTTGGTTGTCGATAATATTGTGGTGGATACATTCCGTTGGGTGGCATAGATTGAGATTGGAGACGACGTGCTCGAACAAGGTGTATTTGGTGTTCCAAATAACATTAGATTCGTGTACGACATATCGTTTGGATTTGATATTTGATTTGATTTGGGATTGAGGTTTGGATTTGAGTTAGACATATTTGATGAAGATGTGTTTTGATTGTGAATATGTATGTATAAAATGAGATTGTGAATTATTGTGGTAGTATGTATAATTGTATGTGTATATATAAGAGTTAAAAGTAAAATAATAATAATTATAATCGTACGTGTATATGTGTTTTTTTTTTTAAAAATTGTTTTGCATTAAAACATGTGAACGGAAAGGGAACATAAAAATGGGCGTTAGTGCGCCCGTGGTCCGAGCCACATAGCCTCGCATGCACGCAGTCCATTATGAGCGTTGTGGCGTTCTGAGTTCGAAAATTGCCCGAGAATGCTACGATGCAGATGATCTCAACTTATCATCCTTTTTTTAAACATATTTTTTCATATGAATATAGTTTTTTGTCAAGCTTTTGGGAAAATGAAATAACATCATTATATATAAAGTGACCCAATTTGATTAAGTAACCTCTTAAGGGAATTTAAAGGTGCTTGTTTAAGTAAGATAGAAAATCAATCTAACGGTCTTATAACGAAATTGATTTTAATTTACTAACTGATCAAATACATACTCAAACACAATTGAACACATGGTATGTTGAGCAATTTGTGTTCAATTGTCAATGGGTATTTATGATATATGATAATTTAAAAAGGGCATATGTTAAATTAATAGAATAAGGGTATAATGGTCAATTCTTAATTTATTATGAAGTTAAAAAAAACTTTTAATGATTAAAATAAATATTTGAGCATATATGATATTTTTTAATTTAATGAATGGCATATTTGATATTTTGGAATTTAATTGGACATTTGATATTTAGAAATTTAGCAATGTCATATATGCAATTCTCCCAAAACAATATTTCTAAAAAGAATTCAAATGTATTTGTTCATGTGTTATATTTTATATCTAAATTAAAATTTTAAAACATGGTTAACAGGTAGAGATACATCAATTTTTTGATAGCGAAATTGCTATCTATATTTGATTTATTAATTCTAATTTTAAATTTTTTGTAAAAGTTTTTCTTTACTAGCGGAGATCTTTTAACCTTTAACATTGCCTATTTAATAAGTTTGTATTAATAATAACAAAACCTAAATGTATATGATCTTGTGTTGTAATTTTAAGTTGAATTAATTTTTTATAAAATGGTTTGGTAGCGATGCATCAATTTTTTGATATACGTCAACTTTTTATTTTTTATAACTGATTTTTTTTGGTAAAAGTGCCTCTTTATTCGCTGAGATCTTTTGAGATGTGATCATTAGAGTACGACAATTATCTAAGGTATTGGAGAACCAATGAGATGGTGTCATATGTACAAAAACTCACTTACCCCATCTTTTTTAAAATTAATTATCTCACAAACGGCAAACCGAAAAATTATGAAAATTACGAAATCAAATTCAGCGTTTTCTCCTCTTCGATTAGACATCTCACGACGTATACTTTTGACAAAAAATTTTTTTTTTTCATTTTTTGATTGGTTTTACAAATTAATAACACATGTGTTAACACATTGCGTTTAAGGGTTAGGGTTTAGGGTTTATAGTTTAGGGTTTTTTGCAAAACCCTAAACCCTAAACTCCAAACCCTAAACCCTAAACCCTAAACGCTTTACAAAACCCTAAACCCTAAATCCTACTAAAATCTAAACCCTAAACCCTGCTAAATTATAAACCTTATCCCCTAAACCCTGCTAAATTATAAACCTTATCCCCTAAACCCTAAACTCTAAATCCTAACCGTAACCCTAAATCAAATGTACAACCAAACACTAACATATGTGTTAGTAATTTGTAAAATCCACAAAAAAAAACACTCGTCGAAAGTATACCTTGTGAGATGTCTAATCGAAGAGGAGAAAACATTGAATTTTATGGTGCAATTTTTATAATTTTTCGATTTGCCTTTTGTGAGATAATTAATTTTTAAGATCTAGGGAGTAAATGAATTTTTTGTACACGTGACACATTTTTATTGGCACTTCTATTCTTTTAAAATATGTTGTACTCTAATGATCTTTTCTTGAGATCTTTTAACCCTTAAAATTATTAGTGCTATTACAAATTAGAGGTCGGTTCAATGTAGGATGCTAAAAAAGTGAAGAATGGGAGAACCAATAAGATTGCTCCATTTTCTTTAAAACCCAATTTTCACTCGTATCTTAATCAAATATCTCACAACCGGCATGACCAAAAATTATAAAAATTACATATTCAAAATCAGCGTCTTTTTCTCTTCGATTAGAGATCGTACAAGCTATACTTTCGACAATTTTTTTTTCAATTTTGTTGGGTCGTAGAAAATGTGACTTATATAATCACATGTGATTTTATATATAATCATATGTGATTTATGTGTAAATATAACTGGTACACGACTATTCACCAATTGTGGATGTTAACTCACACATGATTACAACTTATTATTCATTCATATAAACAAATATAAATAAGATTTTAGGAATTGCATTTGTTTACATTTAAAATCACACGTGATTATTGATTTGAGGTTTAATCACATGTGTTTTTCAAATGAATTATATGATAATATATGATAATTCACATGTGATTTTACATTTATATTTATTTACATGTATAATTATAAACAATTATTTAAAATTCGTATTTATTTACATTTTATTCAAAAGTGTTTACTAATTTAATGTTTAATCACATGTGATTATAACTAATTTTTTTTCTGAAGGTTTATTAAATTATCAAATAAATTATTTTTATGTGATTTTAAACTTATAATTTGTAAATTTGATTATTCACATGTGATTATAGATAGTGATTTAAAACTTATAATTTGATTGTAAATATATTCACATGTGAGTGTTAAATCACATGTGATTTATTATTACGAATTTCACATACCCATTAGAAAACGAAAAATAAAAAGTTGTCGAAATATGTCATGTGAGATCTTTAATTAAAGATAAAAAGATGCTGATTTTAACGGTGTAATTTTTATAATTTTATGGATATACGGTTTGTGAGATATTTAGATTTAGAAAAAAAAGTAGAAATGGGTAATTGAAATGGAGTAATCCTATTGGTTTCTCCATTCTATATTTTTCTAGCATTCTACGTTGAATTTTCCTCATACAAATTAACAGCGAAAATTATTATCTACAGTTGAATTATTAATTCTTCTTATAAAATATGTCATATACACGGTCAAAATTAAATATTATAAAATTAAAGAAGGTAAAATGTCGAAAAAAGTAACATAAAATTCATTTTTTTATTGTTGAGGGGTATGTAATATTAACTGGTACATATAAACTTTCACTTGGTACATATAAACTTTCACTTAGTAACATTTAGGGGTCATTGTGTACGTGGCCATATGTAAACTTTCATGTAGCAGCCACATCATTAAATTTTCCATATAAACTATCCACGTCATTAGCTATATTATTTTCATATTTTTAATATATGATGTTCTTGTGTGTTTGTACAACCGTACAACCACATATCACTACTGTTCACCGCCATCAACCGTCGTTGATCACCAGATCTGAGAACCAAACAAAACTAAAATCTGAATCTGAGACCTAATTCAACAAACAAAATCTGAATCTAAGAACTAATTTTCAAAACAGAAACTGATGCAGACTCAAGTGTTGATGATTGGGCTTTGATGTTTATGGAGGCCCATGATCGAGTTAAGAAAAGGGCTTCATGAAAACAGCCATAACTTGAGCTACGGAGCTCCATTCTAGGCTCGCGAACTGCCAAATCGAAACTTGGATCGAGACCCATCTCTTGGTAAACTACCATCCAGGCCCAAAAACGACCTCTAGAAGAAGTTATGGGTTATTTTATGTTATTATTTTTATTTTGTGCTTTTGTTTTGGACTTTTATGTTTGACCCGTTATGTTTCAGGCCCTTCGAATTTTCTGCTTTGCTTTTTAGGGTTCACGTTGAGACATAAAAGTTTACTTTTCGGATTTTATGAAATTTACATTTTCTCTCAGATTGTATTGTTCAATTGAGTTAAAATTTGCCTAACTGCGGTATTCTGTTGAATCAACGTGTGTTTAGAATGAATTAATCTGGTATTATGAGAATCAACAGATTTAATTTGTGTTCTTAATTTTGTCACTACATCAGAAACACACGGGAACAAGTTCGAGGGAGACCGTGTGCACTGAAGATAGATTTAAGATGGTGATGGCCATACTGATGCCTCGACGGTAGTCACAACGATTACGACCATGTCTTCTGATTTGAGCGGTGCACCGAATGTGGTCATGGCGGTAACAACGCCTCACGGTGGTCACAACGATTAGAACCTAAAATTATCAAACCCTGATTCTCTCTATCGGATAGAGGTGGTGTAATGTAATTAACATCAATTGATGTTCAATTTTGTAACTGTTTTATTTTCTGATTTGTGTATATATATGTGAGTCGTAATCGGATCGATCGAATATGTTTTGGTAAGCGCAAACATTTTGGTTGTATTTACATGGGGATCAATTTTGGAAGGTGGTGGTGTTTATCCTTTATTATTATTATTATTTATTATTATTATGAAAAATGCTAAACATAGCCCTTAGGGCTATAAATATGAAATTCAGACATGCATGAATTATTTGTACCTCGATAATAACCACCCACTTTGAATATAACTGCTACTAACAAACTTAATGTACCACCAAATTTTGTACTAGTTAATCCTTAAATATAGTTCTTAGGGCTATAAATACCAAATCCTATTATTATTATTATTATTATTATGGTGGTGGTAATATTTATTTTACACCTCATCTTGCCAAGTCATATTTTCATGACAACTCATCAAATTTTGACAGGCTGTACACCTAAATGTTACACACTGACAGTTTCAATCCTTTATATGTACTAGTTAATATTGCATACCCATTAACCAAAAAAAATGAATTTTAGGTTACCTTTTTTTACATCTTGTACATTAAATAATCTAACCTTTTATATTGTTATTGCATATTAAGGTTGACAGATGTTACCTATATTCGAATAATTAATTCTTTTTACACAGCCCGTATATATAATCTACCGTTCGCTCGCTCTAGAGAACATCCTTTTATTCACTCCGAAGGCTTTCGCCTCGAATCCAATTTATCGTCTTTCAAGTAAATTCCTTATGAATTCCAAGGTACTCTCTTTAATTAAGAATTACGGGAGTTTGCGCTTGAATTGAAGTGATGATTTCGAGGGCTCTTATTGACTAAAAGTGGGACGATCCATTAGTCCAACTGGTCGAGGACTATAAATGGATCAGCCCGTATATATAATCTAGTAATCATAATATAATATTTCATTAAATTATATTATATAATACAAAATACATTATAATATGTCATAATGTCGTAGAAAAATAAAAAACATTTTTTCCTCTTGCTCTTTTAAATAAGAAGCTAGTGAATTAGGTTTTCTTTATAACAAAAATGGATGTTATGTTCAAAACAATTCTAATTTTGTTGTTCTTTGTTTTATGTGAAGGTAGATTCTCACACATATTAAATAATTCTAATTATAGTGTTTTGCTAGCAAATAATAACTGTATTTGATTTATGTAAATCGCAGGTGAAGAAATGGTTAATCCAAATAAGTTTTGCGATATTGAGAGTCATCTGGGTTGCGAATCAACTTCATGTGATCGTAGATGCAAAGAACGGGGGTTTCTGGAGGGAGTTTGTAGACCAATTTTTAACCCTGTACCGATTTATTTTTGTGTTTGTAGAAAAAATTGCTAGATCTTTGGGATTATGCAAGTTCATAAATAAATATAAATAAATACCATTAAGGTTTTGTCTTATTTAGAGTTTTCTCTGCCTTATTTTCCGGCAATCATTTCATTTCCTAAAAATTATTATTTTTTTTAAATTTTGAATGTTTTATGAAAAAATTAATTTCCTTAACAAAAAAGTTTGAATCTTGTTATAAAACTTCGTAATTCAATTGATAATTCCTATTTATTACAAACAAATCAATTTTTTTGTGAAAACTCTTTGGTAAAAGAAAATATGTATTTTGAGATTTTTGGTAAAACTAGAATTACTTTTAATAAATTTTAAATTCGTGTATAGATACAATTTGTGCAAGGGAACAAAAATATTCAGTTACTATTAAATTAAATATAATTGTTAGTCCATTATTATTATTATTGTTAATATTATTATTATTATCGTCGTCATTATTGTTATAGTTATTATCATTAAAATAGAATTAAGGTCCCCATCTACTTATGACTATAGCTTCTGTTCTCGATCCTAGGTTCAAAAAATGGCTGATTGGTGTCCTATAACATTTTATATACAGGTACAGTATTTATAATGAAATTCGAATTAATAATATACATACATCAAACCGAATCTAAATAGTAGTTATATCCCGTTGAAAAACATAGGCAGTCAAAATACATCATTAAATTATATTTTAACGTACATGCTGTGAAAATACATTTTAAAGCGACTGATATTAAATAAAGTCATATAATATTTTATTAACAACAAATGCACAATTAAAATCAATATAAATATGTTATTGGTCCAGAAGTTTAAGTTTGGATAAAATTAACTGCTAACAACTACTAAATAATCTTTACATTTGTTGCGGAATTTTGTATATATTGTTCAATCTCAACTTAGAGCATTTTCATCGAGAGCTTTTTTTCTAAAGCTTTTTACTACTCATAAAAGCTTTAGAAAAAGCTTTCGAAAATGCTTTAATTTACGTTTTAAACACTTGAGATTTATCAAGTTGAGGTATTCACATGAATTGTACTTGAAGTTGTGATTACTTATACTCTGTCAAGGTGTGAAAGTTTGCATTATTCTAAAATGGCATTGGGTGTTACAAGTTATGTTATGATGTTCCGTACTTGAATTGGATAGTAGAGAAGCTCCAAATAGATCAACATTGATACAAGTAAGCATAGGCTATTCGCTTATGTTTAATATGCTAAAGTTATTGTTTGTTAAGGATCCTAAAAATTAATGTGTTGTACTTTTGTTTGATGTTTGTATGCGATTTACTGTTGTGCAATTTGACAATATGGGATATTAACATATAAAGAATGACATAGTATAAGGCACAAGTGGTGAATCTGCAAGCCCATGGAAAGTATGGACTTCAGTAATAATTTTGTAAGTAAGGTTGTTAGGATCCCGATTTTGATCTTAAGATCTTACGGTTTCAAGATTTTCATGAACGAAAACGATCTCATTCGCACAGAATCTAGATATCATAGGATGCTGACCCAATGCTGATCCTGGGCATTGGATCTTTGAATCTTGATTTGATCCGATCTTACTTAGCAGGAATTAAAGAGTTAAAAAGGTACAAATACGTTAATTTTTTTTTAAATAAAAGTATGAAATTGCATGAACGATTAAACAATCAGGTGAACTAAAGCATGAAATATGCTAAATCGATTTATTTTATTGTTGAGCACCATTGGAGTATTTACACGATCGTTATGTACAGTAATAAACAAAATTAACAAACTAACTGCATACTTAATGAACTTAACAAAACTATTAAGCTAATGTACACTTTTGGCTCCTACATTATCAATATTTACAGTAGACAACTTTTATTTTATATATTTCACATCCTCCCTTCAAGTCGAAGTGTCTAAAAGACCCAACTTGCTTGCTAGTGTGGAATGCTGAAAACAACCCAAAGCTTTAGTCATGATGTGTGTGATGTAACGTAAAAAGTCATATTTTTACGTACATTATTCCTCGCTATTAGAGCCAATATTTAGTGAAAACATCTTAAAAATAATACTTATTTACTAAAATTCACTAAAGTGGTTCAAATATAGACGTTGTAGCAAAATTAATTGAAAACGATCAATTATCAAGCAAACCAAAGCAAATAAACTTCACCTGATTCCTTCACTAATATTTACCTTAAGATATACACATACTAACTTATCTCATATGACTCATAGGTAATTACGAGAGCGGGGAATCAAGAATCATGCAAAAAGGATAGAGAACGAAGAAGATACGACATCCGAAGATCAACCAAACGTATTCTGAGCACGTATAAGCTACACATATCCGAAATTCATGATTTTGGTATCATTAGAAGCGTAACGGAATTACGAGATCATAGGCGAAAGAATCGAGCCAAACGAACAAGAAACGAAAAAGATACGCGCGAAACAAGCAACGAACGAAGTACCGAACAACGGGCAAAACACCAAATGACACCACATATGCCGTATACGGCCCTAGAGGTACCGTATACGGCCTCTCTAATACCATATACGGCCCTCTAGGTGCTGTATACGACCTTCTTGGCCCTCCGGTGATGCCGTTTTTCAGTTATTTTGAGGTTTCGTGCTGTTCCGGGCTTGTATTTTGTGCTTTGGAGCTTGTACGGGTTGTTTGGAGCTTTTGCCTATAAATAGGGACTCTCCCCTCACCATTCAACACAATCCAACACCTCACATCTCTCATTCTTTCATTCATTTCACACACTTCTCATTGTTTCTCTCTCTAGAGAACTAGAGAGATTTAGTGAGATGGTTAGAGTCTAGAGGAAAGTTTTAGCTTGGTAATCTCGTTGTAACGGCTTGTCAAGTTTAGACTATTGTAATCCTCAGTATTACACTGCTTAATTTCCGGTGATATCTATTTCTCTATTTACTGTTATAATGTCTGCTTTGCATGTTATTTCTGTATATATTTTGATTATTGCCATGGTAATTACTTAGCTTAGTAATGTGATTGTTGAAATGTAGATATTAGGAGTAAGGATGATGTTAAATTAATATTTTAATCATATACGATTTGAAATTGTTATTCTATGTATCCAGTTAAACTTATCCTGAATTTAAACCTAATTTCCCATTCACCCTTTCCAGTTTTTCACGTGACTATTGCCCTAGTTAGAATCGGATCAATCCTAGTTACGAATATACAAGTTATCTCTGTTACAGTATGAAGCTATAAGATCTCCATAAAACGGCCCTGTACTTAGTATAGCGGTTGAAATACCTCTGGTAAGTACAAATACGTGGAAGCTAACGAAATGTCGTAGGTCCATCTCATCGTGGATTAACTAGAAGTTACCCTTCTAGAATATGGTCTAGGAAACATAAAGCTGTGGAAATGTTCACCGCATTGTACACCGGGAGTAGACCTAGGGATGAACGACTGATGGCAAAGGAGGGTTTAATTCAAGACGGAAGTATTTGTGCTTATAATAATTGAATATGGAGTTTTGAAATGAAAGCAAAGACTCGGCTGCAGTCTCAGATGCTTAAACAGCTTAACTCTACTTAACCGATAGTTTAACATACATAAAATGCAATTAGTATTAGTCTTGATAAAATCAATTAGACATAGCTGTTAAGAAATGTCAGAAGATAAATTACGGTCTGTTGCCTCATTCCTGCACCCCAGATGTGATTATCCTTAGAGGGTCACTTGGTCTCTTAAAGACAGTGGGGGGGGGGGGGGGGGGGGGGGGGGGGTTACAAAACAGCCTGATCTGATCAGAATCACGATAACCTAGGATTCAGTGACATATGCTTTTAGAACTAGACTAAAAACGTAGGGTCCTAGTGTTTATACCGAATGCCTGTTTGATTCTCACCAAGGAAAATCTCCAATCAACTTTATAATGAACATCATCCCGAAACCCTAATTATCGAAGTTTCAGCAATCACTCTCTACCTGTCTGCTAAAAATCTATCTTTACTTTCAGCTATTTATTTTATGCAATTAGGTAATTTAGAAAACCAACCAAAAACAAACCTACCTATCTTTCGAATCTATTCTATCAAGCGAACTTATCTTAGGTAGTCCAATTCAATTGAATTCGTACCGATTTTAAGAACGACACTCGAGTTATACTTACTGCTTACTCAAAAGGTATGTAGTACTTATAGTTTGAGCCCCAGCTCATATAAATATTAAAACAACCAGGTGACGCCGCCAGCGGACGGTCCGACGATCGGGAAGCGTTTCCCGAACCAACCGCCGGTGGCCCATCAAGTTTTTGGCGCCGCTGCTTGGGAATCGCAGAACGTCATGAATTAAATTTACCTTAGATAAATAGCCTTTAGGAGAACCTTTCGTTTAGGATATCCCTTCTCGGAAGTTTATTGCTTTGTTAGTTAAAATAATCCTTAGAAAATATAAAAATATAAAAAATCTTAGTCCACCTAACACCCCTTCTAGTCCCATCTCTCTCTTAGACAATATGACTACGGAAGAAATGTTCGCTATGGATGATGCCAAATTTTTCGATTGTCGGGAAAGAGAATTAGAGGCAGACCTCTATTATTCCTCGTCTTCCGACACCGAAGAAATCCTGGTTATCCAGGAAGTAGAAATTAGGAAACTATCTGCATTAGATCTAGAAATCGATAAATCTCAACGGAAAATTCCACCTTCTGTTACTCTCGAGTTGAGTGGTCAACCCGCGCTTGACCCTGAGATTTTATCACTTCTAGCTAAGTATCCTTATTACGTGCGACCACCAGATTTGCCAGAAAACTTACCATTTGGCATTGAAGTATTCTTTTATCCACCTGTCCCATGGTTGGATTTAAACGAACGCTTGCATTGCCTGGATGAGTACTTTGAGTATGACCTTCCCGATTTCTGCGAGCCTATCCCACTACTCTTATTCTAAGTGTTGGGAAAAACAATGATCAAACCTAAGTTATAAATTTGAAGAGTCAAAATCTATCTCAGTTGTATTCAGGAAAAACTTAGTGGATTTCTGAGTCTGTGTTTCTGAGTCTGTGCTTCACAGACTGAAGAATTGTTTCTGAGTCTGTGCTGCACAGACTGAAGAATCTCATAGACTGAAAGTCATGCTCTACTTGAAGACTTATGGATTCATCATCTGAAGAATGAAGATTGAAGACAAAAGACTTCACAGACTGAAGATCACAGACTGATGATCACAGATTGAAGATCACAGACTGAGAGCACAGACTGAAGAGCACAGATTGAAGAATGAAAGTACAAATGTACAGAAGATATTCTTCTTTCCTTAGGCTAGATACAACTGATAAGATGTTTGAGAAAGGTCAAACATCGAACAAAGGTTTTCTTCTCAGCAAAGAAACCTTTTACCTTTTGCTTTTTCTGTTTTCAAGAAAAGCAAAAAGGGAGGCGTGCAAAGTTGCCCAAGATGCATCTGTTATCCCTTGGACAATTATGTAAGCTGGATAATATAGAGTTACATCCAACTCTATAAATAGCAGTTCAAAAAGCACTGCTATGTATCCAAGTATCCAAGTATCCAAGTAATTCAAGCTCTCAAAGAAAAATAGTATACAAGACCTTTAAGCTTAGGCTCAAAGCATTACCATACTAACTGTTAAAGTTTGTAGTGATATTTGTATCTTAATATACTAATACTTGGATCGTATTCAAACCATCTGTGTGGGTTTGAATACTTTGTCATCTGTGTGAGACAAACACTTTATTGTGAATAATACTTTGATTCATAATAAACTCTGTGTTAAAATTAATCTTGTTTTCCGCCTAGATTAATTTAAACTTGTTTGATATAAAACTTGGATATAAACTAACACGTTAAGATAACTGTTATTTAACTTGTATCTAAGTTTTGGGAACCTTGTGACCCAACAACTGGTATCAGAGCTGGAATAAAGATTTAATCTTTAACGATCAAAGGAACCCAGTTTATCAAACAATCATCTAAATCCATTTTTCTCTACATTTTCTTCCTTGAAAAGTGACTTCTTCTATTGCTATGGCTTGGAAGTGAATTCCAATCTTCAATGGTGTAAATTTTACCCACTGGAAATTGAAAGCTGAATGGTTTCTTGCTAGCATTCATGATGAAATGCTTAGAGTCATTCAGGAAGGACCCATTATTCCTGGCAGAATAGTTCCTGCAACTTTAGATGCAAATGGTATTATTTTGACACCTGAAAAATTTGTTGAGGCTGCCAAAATTACCTGGACTGATCTAGACAGGCAACTATATGCTTTAGACTTTAAGGCCAAATCCATACTGGGCAATGCAGTTACTGAGCCTATCTTTGCTAAGATATCTGGCTGCAAAACTGCTAAAGCCATATGGGATATACTAACTGACCAATATGATGGTGTAAGTTTAGTACAATCCCAAAAGAAGAAGAATCTCATAAGAAATTATGAGAACTTCTCTGCTGGCCAAAATGAGTCATTAACTGATATTCATACCAGATTTCAGATCTTAATCAATGATCTTGAAAGGTATAATATCATCAAGGGACAGTTTGAAATCTGTGCAAAATTTGTTGATGTCATTCCAAACACTTTTTCTGAAGTTATCACTTCATTAATTGTAAGTGAAAAATTGGAGACATATGATCTCTCTGGCTTGTTTGGACTTCTACTAAATTTTGAAGAAACCAAAGCCAGAAAGGATCTAAATGCCAAAAGGATTGCAAAAGATCCATCTGCTGCCCTTGTTGCAACAACAAGGAAAAATAGAGAACTTTTCTCTAGAGCAGATTACCATCTTACTCTTACAGACTCAGAATCAGATGATGAAACTGAGTCTCTAGAAGCTGAAATGGCATTGCTAGCCCAAAGGTTAGAAAAAGCAAGATTCAAAGGTTCAACAGGAAGGCCAACTTTTGATCCTAAGAAAGCTACTTGCTATAAATGTGGGCAAGTTGGTCATATTTCTTCTGACTGCAGAGTGAAGATTGCAGAATCTTCAAGTTCTGATAAGTGGGAAGAAAAGGCCAAGAAGTACAAGAAAAAGTACTTCAACTCCAAGAAAATTGGAGAGAAACAACAACCAAAGAAACTAGAGAAAGCTTTGGTTGTTGAACAATGGATAGATGAAGAATCTTCATCATCTGAGGATGATGAAGATATGTGCTTAATGGCTATCACAGAGAGCCAGTTTGACAAAGATGTCAAATTTGCAGAAAAGGCATGTGTTCATCCAGATTGGGACAGAGGATCTGCTTACAATGTAAATCATTTTAAACTTTACTATAGTGATGCAGAAAAACAGAAAATGTTTGAACACATCTATGTTGACTTTTTGAAAAGACTGGAGGAAATACAAGATTTAAAAATCAAACTTAGTCAAGTTCAAAAAGATCTACAATCAAAAGTGAATGAAATAAACCAGAATAAACAGTACAAACTTGTGCTTGATGCTCAATATGACCTTCTCAAAAAGATCAAGCTGGAAAAGAAGCTTATAAAAACAAAGCTGATCATTATGAAAGGATCTGTAAATCTTGGTGTATTTCATCACTTAAAAATGTGGACTGTTTATCCAAACAGATTCCAGCTCAGATACAAGCGGTCATAGGTGATGAGTTTGATCTTAAAAGTCACATAAATTCAGAAATAAACTCAAAACCTACTATATTTGTACCTGAGATTTTACCTCATACTTTTAGTCATACTGTGGGAGACAAAGTCATATTGACAAATGCTTTTGTTAGACCAAAAATAGTTGCTAAAGAACTAGTATATGAGACAGAGCCAGACTCTGAAGACACAGACTCAGAAATCTCAGTCTGTGAAACTTCTCAATCTGAACAGCCTGAACTTATAATCACTAATGAATCTTTAGAAACTATAGAACTTGAAAAGAAAAGATTTATAAAAGGCAAAGTTAATATTCTCACAGTACCATCTTTAAAAAGACAAAAAGAGGTAAAAAGAATTAAGAATAAACATAAAGGTTACAATGTGTTTGAACCTTCCACATCTCAGTCTGTAACTGGTCCAGACAATAATATGCCAAATGACAAATCTAAAGGCATAAAACCAGTAACAAGGGAGTTAAAAAGATCTCAGTCTGTGAGATCTAACTGTCAGTCTGGAAAAATCAATTCTCAGTCTGGCAAACTTAACTCCAAATCTGTTTGTGTTAACACTCAGTCTGACTCTCAAAAGTCAAATCTTAACAACCAGACTGAGACCATTAAGCTGCTTAGTGAAAACTTAATGAAGTTAACCACAGATTTTAAAACATTTGTTGAGTCAAAACAAGAGTTTAACAGAGGATCTAGTGCAAATAATAACCCAAAATCCAAAAGGACCATTATATTGGACAGAAAATGTTACAACTGTGGAAATCTGGGACATGAAGATATTAAATGCACAAAGTCCATTCTTAAACAGCCAAAGGCTGCTTTGATCAAACAAATGTCATCTACAAACAACAAAATCAAAAATAGAGAGGTTAAAAGTCAACTTCACAGACTTAGCACCAAAACTGCTAAAGAATTGACTCCAACCAACTCTAAAGAACCCATCAAAAGATGGGTTCCCAAAAGTAACTAATTGATTTTGTTTGTCTTGTGCAGGGTAACAGCAAATGGTACCTAGACAGTGGATGCTCAAGACACATGACAGGTTCTTTGGAGAATCTGTCAGAGTTTGTAGAAGAAGAAGGACCTTCTGTCAAATATGGTGACAATTCTGTTGCCAAGATAAAAAGTTATGGTGTGGTGAAGGCTGGCAACATCAGAATAACAAAGGTGGCCTATGTTGAGGGATTAAAGCATAACCTGCTTAGTGCAAGCCAGATCTGTGATGATGATGGTGAAATCAGAATCAGAAGGAAGGCTGCTGTTATCTATAATTACAAAGGCAAACCTATATTAGCTGCCAAAAGAGAAAGAGATATTTATCTCTTGGATCTTTCTTCTGCAGACAATAATGTAGAGACTTGTCTCTATACTCAGTCTGTGCCAGAACTAAGCTGGCTATGGCATAGGAGGTTATCCCACCTGAACTTCAAAAATATTAACCTCCTGTCAAAGAAGAAATTGGTTAGAGGTCTGCCTGATGTTACATTTGCAAAAGACAAACTTTGTCCTGCATGTACACTAGGGAAACAGACCAAGAACCATTTTCCATCCAAATTGTTAGCTACAATTGATCAACCACTGCATATGCTCCATATGGATCTGTTTGGACCCATGAGCATTAGCAGTTTGGGTGGAAAGAAGTATACACTTGTGGTTGTGGATGAATACACAAGGTATACTTGGGTCATCTTTCTTAAGGCTAAACGTGATGCTCCTGAAGAGATTATTAATCTAATCAAGAGGGAAGAATTGCAGAAAGATGCACCTGTCAAGCAACTCAGGAGTGACCATGGTACAGAATTTAAGAATTCTACTCTCATTGAATTCTGTACTGACAAAGGCATTATTCAAAACTTTGCCTCTGTCAGAACTCCTCAACAAAATAGTGTTGCTGAGAGAAGAAATCGTACACTCATAGAAGCTGCAAGAACCATGTTATGCCATGGTCAAATGAAGATTTATTTTTGGGCAGAAGCAGTTAACACTGCCTGTTATACCCAAAATAGATCTATTTTGGTCAAAAGGCATGGCAAAACTGCATATGAGCTGTATCACAAGAAGGTTCCAACCATCCATTACTTCCAGACCTTTGGAAGTAAATGCTACATTCTCAATCAAAGAGATCAATTAGCAAAGATGGAACCTAAGTCTGATGAAGGAATTTTTGTTGGCTATTCATCTATTTCAAAGGCCTACAGAGTCTATAACAACAGAAGGAACAAAATTGAAGAAACCATCAATGTCACCTTTGATGCTTCCTCTGCTAATGATGAACATGTTTCTCAGTCTGATGTTCATTTATTAGAAGATTTATCTGTTGTGGGATCCGAATCTCAAATCCCAGTTGTTGCTAACCGACAACAGGACTCTGAAAGTGATAATGTGTGACACTCGACAAATTAAGAAAATTATTTGAGCCTAACAATAGTGTAATTACATGTATTTAGATACATATTAGGCTAAGTACATGTAACTACTTGTAACTACTTGTATATATGTATATACACATACGTAATTATTTGCAATTACGCGAAACGAACGGACTGAGTCCGACAATCTATACGGCGTTGGTGATAACTTTTCATAAATAACGTAAACCTATTTTATAGTTTAAATAGTAGTTATTTACCCTATATTATTATTATTATTAAATAATGATATGCGAAAAAAAAAACCTAGACGTTTTGCTTAAAACGTAACAAACGCGACGAAAACGCGTAAATCGCGCACGACAACCGAACGAAACTCGAACTATATTCCAATAACTTAAAATGAAGTATTTTAAATAAAACTTCAATAAAAATTCACACGAATAAATCGTTAACGAAAAGCTTAATTAATAAACGTTTAACATTTAAACGAACGATGAAACGAACGGGTAAACGAGCACCGCACGTAACGCAAATTGGGGAAATAAATTAACACACCCACATGGTGGGACCCACCCCAAAGATCTGCATTTTTACCAAGAATAACCCTTCGCCATGCCCACTTTGTTAATCACTCCACTCCACCTTTCCTTTCATTCATCATATCACCATTTCTCTCACTTTTCTCCTCCTTCTCTCTTCCCCCTCTCTCTAGAACGAATTTTGGCTGCCATCAACCACCACCACAGCCACCAAACATCACCATAAGACCCCCATACAAGCACCAAGGAGCCACCATAAACCGCCACCGAGATCTTCAAGAAAAACGCGAGAAAACGAGCACACTAGCTTCTTCTCCTCCTTCTCGATTGTACAAACATTGTAAGAACTTCAAAACTCTTCTAAAACACTTGTAACACTTCTATAAACATGTTATAATGTTCACTTAACAAGGAAATGTCCAAATCATCATATAAAACTCGTTTTTCATGGTTAAAAGTGTCAAAAACGTCACATGCAAGCTGATCAGAAAAATGGTCTGACTTTGAGAGGCTGTTTCTCCCTCAAAACTTGACCAAAATGAACGATTCAAAAAGCAAAAATTAAGTTTAAGAAGTTAGCTTTCATTTCCAAGTGGTTTCACGATTTTTGGAGTTCGTTTGATACCCGAAATGATTTTTATAAAAACATAGGTATAACCTGTCCAAAAAGTCAGAAACTTTAGTTTTATGGTTTTGACCATATCTCGAGCTACAGGGCACTAAACGACCTGAAACTACCTCAGAAAGTTT
The DNA here is from genome assembly GCA_963930675.1 of Gnaphalium uliginosum. Lineage (NCBI taxonomy): Eukaryota > Viridiplantae > Streptophyta > Magnoliopsida > Asterales > Asteraceae > Gnaphalium > Gnaphalium uliginosum. The sequence continues at coordinate 33,152,292 of OZ005680.1, read as the reverse complement.
AGAAATTTTATTGGCTACAAGTTTCGTGTTGACCACTTTTTCTGAAACCCTATGGATTTTGCCCAGAAAATTAATCTTCTTGCATGTGTCCTGATTAGTCACTTTTTGACCTCAGTGGATAAATGTAATTTTTAAAAATACTTAGACTTGCTTAAAAATTCTAGAAAAATTACTGAAAGTAGTCAAGACATAGGGGAACCTCTGTGATTTTTCTTGTATTCTATTTCGGATTTATGATTTTCGAAATCGAGCCAACAAAAATGTACATTTTCTGGAAATATAAAAGGTGGACTGATTTTGCACAAAAATAAAAACCGACACTTGTGAACTTACTAAAAATGGAAGAACTAAATTTTTACAACCCTTAGACATATTTAAGAGTCATGTAAAAGTTTCGGGTCAAACCGAGCACATTTGACCACTTTCCCGAACTTGAAAAACATAGCAGAACCTTAGTGTCGCACCTGGCCCAAATTGGGTGCGACACTAACCTCTGTGTCGCTTTTTTAAACAAACAGGGGTAACCTGCGACACAAACTCCTGTGTCGCTACAAACAGTATTAACTAGCGACACCAACCCTTGTGTCGCTATCTATAAAACAGTGGAAGCTAGCGACACCAACCTTTGTGTCGCTACCTCTAAACCAAACAGTATAAACTAGCGACACTAAGACAATGTCGCTACTACCTCGAGTGTCGCAGTAACCTGCGACACTAACCTCTGTGTCGCTTAACATAATTAATCAAATTTATGTTTTCCCAAAATGTCTCCAACGGCCCGTACATGTTTTCTAAGCACAAACGATAACTGGACAATTGGACATTTCTAATTGTGTGAACTAACTTAGGTGGACATTAACCCTCCACCTACACGATTTACTTAGGTGGACATTAACCCTCCACCTACATGATTGGCTTAAGTGGACATTAACCCCCACTTATACAATCACTATAGATGGTCTATTGAGACATCTACTTACACCACTTTATGCGTTTAGGGCGCTAGAAGGATTCCTTACGGGACACAGACACCCGCTATTTGTTATCTACTTGCTAATTGCTATATTTGCTTGCTAAACCTTAGGTGAGTCTTACAACCCCACTTTTACTTTTACTGTTTTATATACTTTGGGGTGAGATACAAATGCTTAACTGTTTTTAATGAACACAAGTACTCGATTATTTTTACAAGATTGTATGAGTTGTTTTTAATCCATTAAAAGTCCTCAACACACATGGTTCGTTAACTGCGAAGGCGCGAGTGCTAGAGAATAGATCTATTATGGGAATGACACCCCCATCCGGGTTACTAGCTATAACCAAGTTAAAAAACGGGCACTCTAGTATTTGTCATAAAGGTGTTTCGGATTAGACACCTCCGGGAGGCACAAAACGGGTTAGGCTTCGAACCGTGGGCTCATGGCAATTTCGGAAACATTAATTTTGTTTACTTTATTTGCTTGATTGCAAATTACGGATAAATATTGTGTTTCATAACTATGTTTTTACTGTAAAACCTGTGAGATTCACCAACCGTTTGGTTGACCCTTTTAGCTTTGTATTCTCAGGTACTCAGCAACAGTAGGATTGCCCACAGGATTGCTAGCTACATCGAGTCGCATGCATTATACGTATATGAAGATGTTCATATATTATTTTTGAAATATTTCGTTATGTACTAGAATCTTCAGGATATTATTTCGCGAACTCGAGGCTAATGTAAACTTTTAAAGTATTTCAATGTAACTACTTTTGTACTATTTTATAAACGTCTCATATAGTGTCTTTCGCTTTTACCTTTGTGTTGTGATTACTTGATTAGTCACGCCCCGACCCGAACCGCTTCCGCTGTACAAATCAGGGGGTGTGACATAATGAAGATGCTCAACCTGCTCATTCAATGACAGTACCTTCATCAACAGAAGATGAATCTATGTCCAGAGATTCAAATTCTTCTGATACATGTGTTCAGTCTGGTAGTTTTCAGTCTGTGAACTCTACAGACTCAGACTTGCCCTGTGTAGAAGATGATGCAGAACTCAGTCCTGCTATTCTTCCACCAAATGAGAATGATTTACCATCCAATGCTGAATCATTTCTAGGAGTCAAAGAGCACAAGTATCATCCAATTACAGAAATAATTGGAGATTATGTTTCTGGTGTACAAACAAGAGCTCAAGTATCAAGCTCACCTACTGCAAATTTCTGTTACTTCACAAACTTCCTGTCAATCATTGAACCAAAGAAAGCTGAAGAAGCCTTGAAAGATGATGATTGGGTTGAAGCAATGCAGGAAGAGTTAACAGAATTTGACAGAAACAATGTTTGGACCCTAGTTCCTGCTCCAAAAGGGAAAACCATTATTGGAACTAAATGGGTTTACAGAAACAAGATGGACAAGGATGGAGTGATAATAAGGAACAAAGCAAGGCTAGTTGCTTAAGGCTACAAGCAGGAAGAAGGCATTGATTATGATGAAACCTTTGTCCCTGTAGCCAGAATTGAAGCAATACAGTTATTCTTGGCATATGCTGCATTCAAGGACTTCAAAGTCTATCAAATGGATGTCAAGAGTGCATTTCTGAATGGCAACTTACAGGAGGAAGTCTATGTGAAACAACCTCCAGGTTTTGTAAGTTCCACTTTTCCAAATCATGTCTATAAATTGCAGAAAGCATTATATGGACTAAAACAAGCTCCAAGAGCTTGGTATGACACCTTATCATCCTATCTTCTTAGTAATGACTTTACTAGAGGATCAATTGATAAAACTTTGTTCTTCAAAAGGAACAAGGCAGATGTCATACTAGTCCAAATCTATGTTGATGATATTATATTTGGGTCTACTGATGAAAAATTGTGTAAATGGTTTTCAAACTTAATGTCAAAACAGTATCAAATGAGTATGATGGGTGAATTAACATACTTTCTTGGTCTACAAGTACATCAGAAACCTGATGGTATCTTCATCAACCTAGGTAAATATGTCAATGACCTACTTACTAAATATTCTTTAAAGGACTGTTCAATTATGAAAACACCAATGAGCACTGCAGATAAGTTGGATAAAGATCAGTCTGGCAAGTCAGTCTGTAAAACCACTTATAGAGGTATGATAGGATCTCTACTATACCTCACTGCAAGTAGACCAGATATCATGTTCTCAACATTTTTGTGTGCTAGATATCAATCTGAACCTAAAGAATCGCATCTAAAAGCTGTAAAAAGGATTTTTAGGTACCTAAAAGGTACTCCTAACCTGGGCCTTTGGTATCCCAAAGACTCTGGTTTTGATCGAATTGGATATACAGATGCAGATTATGCAGGTTGTAAACTAGACAGGAAAAGCACTTCTGGTGGATGTCAACTGCTAGGTGGCAAACTAGTCAGTTGGTCAAGCAAGAAACAGAATTCTGTTGCTACATCCACTACAGAAGCAGAATATGTGGCTGCTGGTAGTTGCTGTGCTCAATTGCTATGGATGCAACATCAACTAGCAGACTATGATTTGGTGTTTACAAAAACTTCAATCATGTGTGATAACCAAAGTGCCATTGCCATCACTCAGAATCCTGTATTTCACTCCAGGACAAAGCATATTGAGATCAGACATCACTTTATCAGAGATTGTGCTGAGAAAGGTAAAGTGATTCTCAAATATGTGCCCACAAACGACCAATTAGCAGATATCTTTACTAAACCTTTAAATGAAGATAGATTTTTATATCTGCTTGGTCAACTAGGAATGCTCAACCCCTAGTAAAACCTTGAATCTGTATGATTCAATTCTCAGTCTTTGTCTGCTTTTCAATCTGTATAACTATATTCTTAGCTACATACAATCAAAAAGCACAGACTAAGAGATATTTTTGTACATACTTTCTAAGAAAATACCAAAAAGATTTTACAACTTATGTTATTTTCTCAGTCTGACTAATTATATGTTTCAGTCTGTGTGACTTCTTCCAGATTAAGCTACACAGACTAACCATATTCATTCAGACTAGACCCTCTATTTTTGTGCTTTATTAATTCATAAGGTTAGTATTTTAGTACTGTTAGTATTAATACTGCTAGTTACTTTTAGTACTGCTGGTTAATACTGATAAGCATTTTTAATACTGCCCTCATGAATTCGTATTTTAGCACTGTTAGTATTAATACAGCTAGTTACTTTTAGTACTGCTGGGTTAATACTGTTATATTTTTAATGCTGCTGGTAAAGATTGGTACAATTAACACTGTTAATATAGCAAGTTACTACTGTTAGTTAATTTTAGTACTGCTTTCGCAAGTTACTACTGTTAGTTAATTTTAGTACTGCTTTCGCAAGTTACCACTGTTAGTTAAGTTTAGTACTGCTTTCACAAGTTAGTACTGTTAGCTATATAAATCTGTTACCACTGCCGGCACAATTTTTTATTTTTTTTATTTTTTTTTATTTTTATTTTATTTTATTTTTAATAAAAATAAATAAACAACAATATCTTTGCATTTAATGCTAAAACCATTTTTATGGTAATAATCATTAAAAGTTTTGGCGCTTGTTGTCTATTTATCTGCTCAATACAAAAAGTGCACGTGCTTCAGCGTTACTGTTGAAGAGAAAGGGATAAACCGTCAAGTGGGTCCCATTTAACGGAAATTTAATTTCTTCAAATACCCATTTTCGTTTTCCCCTTTCTTCTTCACCTGTACTTGAACATCCAAAATTACACAGAGTTTGTAAGCCCTAACCTAAATCGCTCAACCATTTTCGAAATCAATCTCAAAAATTCTTCATTTAAAATGGCTGATCAATGGGCTTACACGGCACCTGCCAACATCGCTGCGGCTAAAACCTTCAAACAGGGTAAACAGGTAAAACTCTGTATAAATAATCAAGTAGCTACCATTTCCATTCCTGACTCTAAAAAGAATAAAGGGTTTGAGGAACTAACTGCTTTTATGTCTGCTCATCCATTAAAGGGAGCATTCTTTAACTCAGTCCCTCAAATATACCCACATTTTTTAATGGAATGGTGGTATACTTGCTCCTCAAATAGTACCAATAGTGCAATTACTGGAACTATTGATCATGGTAAACGGGCAGTTACCATTGATCAGGAGCTAATTAGGAATGTCTTAGACTTGCCTTTGGGAAATAATTTTGAACCCATTCCAACCAAAGAAGCAGCAAGGGCTTCTCTTACTTTGGTTGGATATACCAAAGAAAAAGGCACCATCTTGATGTCAGGATTCACCCCCAGATGGAAATTTTTAATCTCTGGCATCATTAGAAGTCTAGGAGGAAAATCTGGTAGCACAGGGGAGTTAAACGAGTTTGAAACTCAACTGTTGAGCTCATTCATCACAGGTTTAAACATCAACTTTGCAGAGTTGTATTTTAAAGAAATTTTAAAACTAGTGAATGAGTCACAGAGAATTTTTAATGTACCTTTTATAAGGTTACTCTCCATGTGCATCCAATCCAGATTAACTGGGTCTGTGTATATGTCTTTTAATAACAAAACTGCAGATATACCCGTACCTGTGCTCACATATAAAGTGTTCAACCATCCGGTTCCACTTTCTGGAGCACCTATCACTGCTGCTATGCAGCAGTGGATTGATCACCCATATGTTGCTTCTGCATCTATGGAGGGTGATAGTTCAGGTGATAGTGAGGGAACTGAGACCCAGGCTGTTGAAGATCGTGTGGCTGAAGCAGAGCACACAGACTCCAGGGATACAGACTCAACTCAATCTGTGCACTTGGAGTCAGACTCAAACATTCCTGAGTCTGTTCCATCTTCAACAGAAGATGCAGGTAGTACTTCTTCTTCATCTGAGGACATGGATATAGATCAACCTTCTTATCCTAGCCCATCCTCACCCACAAAAGAGAGTCACAAACAAACCAACCCAGATGAGTCACCACTCACTCTGGAGGAATCACCAGACTCAACCCCAAAAAGTATAGCACAAGTGGAATCATCATCCATGGAATTGGATGTCAATAGAACACCTTCCAGTGCTGTAGTCCATTCCACTGCAGCTCTGCTAGAGTCTGTGGTGCCAATGGCTACCCAACTGACCCAACCTACACCTAGTTTAGTCAGCTTGGATACCCACATTACTGCTACTACACTGACCCCTGTAGTATGCATTGAAGAAGATGCTACAATCCTGAGCACTACCACCCCCCCTCTTTACCCCACTCACAATGGCTGAACCCATAATGACCACTAGTCCTGTACTAGTTCACATTCCAATGAGTTCTTTCTTACACCCCTCTGCACAGATCGCCAATGCCCCAGTCATGTCACAGACTGAGGTACAGATCTCCTCTTCTTTGCCTGATGAACTACTATCTTATCACCAGATGGTTAGTGAAGGCATACCAACTTCCACATCAGTTGCCAGTGATACTGTTCCTTTACACCAGGGACTGTTTGAGGCAACCGGTGCTATACAATCAATTCCCAGTGATATCTTATCCTATCACCGGATTAGATCTGAGGGAACAACTACACCACTCAATGCCTATGATCGCTTTTCCATGCACAGGACACAGAGTGAGGCAAAGAGTGCAACCCCAAAAGATTCCAGTGATCTTGCTCAGTTTCAACATGAGTCAAGTGAGGAACATATACCATCACCCAATTCTAACCCTTCCAACCAGACCCAGTCTGTGCCTTCTAGTACACTTAATGATGTGCTTTCTGCCATCAACAAGTTGTCTGAATGGGTACAGACTGAGTTCAATAATAATAAGAAAGAGCTAGAGAAGATGAAGCATCTAGTCTCTACTATGGTGGATAAAGTGGATATGCTGGAGGAGAAGGTATCCAATAGGTTAGATGAAATGCAAACCACCCTCTCAAACTTAGTAGTTGATGTCAAAAAGGGGGAAAAGATGAAGTATAGGTCTGCAGAAGCTAAAACCTCAAAAGATAAAGATTTAAATAATAAATCCTTAGATTTAGGGGGAGATAGTAGTGAGGGAGATGATGGAGATAATGGACCCGAAAGTGCTAGGGTGAAGTCTCAGACTGAAGCTCAATCTGTGCCACAGACTGAAAATATGAGTGCACAGACTAAGGGGGAGCAAGAAGGATTGCAGGCAGGTGAACATACTGAGATGGTTGCACAGACTCAGGGGGAGTCATCCATTGTCTTACACTAGACCCAATTGCAACTATCTCAGCCCAAGGTCAGATGGAGTTGAAGAGACCAAGGGAAGAAGAAGAAGAAGAAGAAGATGTTCAACCTCTGCTAATCAAGAGAGCCAGGAAGATGAAAAGAATGGCCAGGAGGATTCCTGAAAGGGATATCTTTGATTCCCAACCAAAAATGAAGGGGATCAAAACCTGGGACCAATTCATGAAGCTGGCAGAAGAACAGGACAATGATGGTGATGATGATGATGCCATCAATCCTGACTGCAGTTCTGAGTCTGAAGTTTTCAGAAGATCAGATGATGATGAAGATGATGCTACTTTTGGAGGTGTAGGTGAAGGAGCCTCAAAAGTCAAGACTGGAGAGTCTCAGTCTGTGCCTTCTGAACCTGCACAGACTGAGACACAGCATCAATCACAAACTCAGAGCTCAGAGCAACCAGCAGCAAGCACTGATGCTCTAATTATCAGTGCTGAAGTCATTCAAGCTGAAGCCAATCCTGCTAGACCAACCACTACAACCAGAACACTACCTCCAGGTAGAAGTGAAATTGAAGACAGAATGCAATGGAGAAGTGCTCATCTAATAAGCACTTATCCTGGGTCAAGTTCTACACTGAAAGAGGTAGATAGGGCTAAGGGTAAGGGCAAGGAGATTGCCTTATCCAAGCAGGAAAGGTTAAGCAAGATCAAGAAGATGGTGGATGATCATGCTGCTGGAACAAGAAGTCCTGAACTGAAAGATCTACAGGACGAACTCTTGCAACAAGAGGCTAATGCTCAAGGTATGACCTTAACCGAATACTTAGATTTATTAACACTTGAAGAGCAGAAGCTGAAGGAAGCAAGATTTGTTGACATGCTCACTCAAGAACTACAAGAAGAAAGTCGTTCACTGACCCAAATCAGAAGGAGTCAAGTTGAGCAACAAATCAAAGAAGATGAGGAGCTGTCAACAAGGTTACAGAAGATAGAGAGCCTGAAACCAAAGCTACAAGCCACTTTCCAAAAGTCAAAGCTCAAGCAGAAGATTAGAGAATGTCATCTGAACAAGATTGGACAGAAATTGAAGCTGGAGCTGACTTTGACCAAGAGCAAGAAGATGGTATGGGTGGATGAACTGTACACTCTAGGGCTTAAGGAATGGCAATCCATTGCCAATCTTTTGAAGAGTGCAGCTGACAAGGAATTGAAGAAAGAAGTTCTGGATGAGCTATCTTACTTGATTGAGCTAGTTCTCAGTCTGGGGCTCATCTCAGAAGAAGAATACAAGTTGTTTTGCATAGCAAACAACTTTGTAATCAAGAAGAAGTCAGCTGGGTTATCCACAGAGAATGAGCAGAGAAGGGAGCATCCTCTACCCAAAGGTATCATTTTCATTGATAGATCATATGTACAGACTGACAACATTGAAGGTCTGTGCTATAGAGATATCAATGGGATAGAGTGCTTCCTGGATCAGAATAGGTTATATGGAGAGTCTCTGCTGCATTGCATTGCCTTGCTGAAGGAATGCAAACATTCTCAAGCCAAGCCATTTAGAAGAAGGTTAATCAGCTGGTTATTCAACAACCTTTCCAAGATCAGGATGATGATTGGATTTGAAGATATCTGCAAGAAAATCATCCTGGTGTATCAAGAATTTGAAGAAAAATCTCATAAGGAAATGGAAGAACTGTTGAAGAGGAAAGTGGAAAAGATGAAAGAGATCAAGGCTCGGAGAAAGGACTGAAGATTGTTATATTTATATTATTTACAATCTTATGTAATAATTGTAATATTTTTGTATACTAACTATGACTTTGACTTTATATATATAAGTCTAAGATTCATAAGTTATGTTGTACTTTAGTATTTATTATTTCTCCATTATCTTTTGTAAATAGATTTTGACATCATCACATAAGGGGAGATTGTTGGGAAAAACAATGATCAAACCTAAGTTATAAATTTGAAGAGTCAAAATCTATCTCAGTTGTATTCAGGAAAAACTTAGTGAATTTCTGAGTCTGTGCTTCACAGACTGAAGAATTGTTTCTGAGTCTGTGCTGCACAGACTGAAGAATCTCACAGACTGAAAGTCATGCTCTACTTGAAGACTTATGGATTCATCATCTTAAGAATGAAGATTGAAGACAAAAGACTTCACAAACTGAAGATCACAGACTGATGATCACAGATTGAAGATCACAGACTGAGAGCACAGACTGAAGAGCACAGATTGAAGAATGAAAGTACAAATGTACAGAAGATATTCTTCTTTCCTTAGGCTAGATACAACTGATAAGATGTTTGAGAAAGGTCAAACATCTAACAAAGGTTTTCTTCTCAGCAAAGAAACCTTTTACCTTTTGCTTTTTCTGTTTTCAAAAAAAGCAAAAAGGGAGGCGTGCAAAGTTGCCCAAGATGCATCTGTTATCCCTTGGACAATTATGTAAGCTGGATAATATAGAGTTACATCCAACTCTATAAATAGCAGTTCAAAAAGCACTGCTATGTATCCAAGTATCCAAGTATCCAAGTAATTCAAGCTCTCAAAGAAAAATAGTATACAAGACCTTTAAGCTTAGGCTCAAAGCATTACCACACTAACTGTTAAAGTTTGTAGTGATAATTGTATCATAATATACTAATACTTGGATCGTATTCAAACCATCTGTGTGGGTTTGAATACTTTGTCATCTGTGTGAGACAAACACTTTATTGTGAATAATACTTTGATTCATAATAAACTCTGTGTCAAAATTAATCTTGTTTTCCGCCTAGATTAATTTAAACTTGTTTGATATAAAACTTGGATATAAACTAACACGTTAAGATAACTGTTATTTAACCTGTATCTAAGTTTTGGGAACCTTGTGACCCAACACCAAGTGTAGCCGAGGATGAGAGTCTCCAATATCCAGGGGAAAGTCACTCAAATATACTTACCCCTAATATCATCGAAATTACGGATATCCCGATAGAAACAGAAACGGAACATCACGTAGAAAATTCTTTTAAACCTGATAGGAGAATAGATATATGTGTAGACTTTTTACGAAATCTTAAAATATCTGACTTCCCCTTTTCAAGTGACCAAAGAAAAACCTTCGTAGAAATGGATAAAAAGATAAGAGGACTACGTACAAAATATAGCAAGAAAGACGAGCTTTCGTTAAAATCAGAAATAGATCTACTGATGGATCTTTTGGCCAATACCGATTATTTACCTGTCTCATCGACACTAATTAATCGATATATTGCTGCTCTAGTAAACGAACTCAAATTCTGGATAGAGAGAGATCCCATTATACCAATTCTGATTCTTGGAGAAATCCCGTTTTTCATTGATCCCGCTGTCTATCTAATAAATAAATTAACTGAAATTTTTCCTGGATCAACTGACAAAGCTATTGAAGCAGCTTTCTTTGCGAAAAGAAAGGAGACTCACATTAAGCTAACCCAATTGTTCCAACAAACAAAATTTCCCTTTACTTCTCAAGAAAAACTTTATATAACGGAGATTTCGTAATTAGTTCACACTACTTACGGAAACCCCGATTCTGAAGAAGAAAAAGAATTTTTAAATGTTTTGGGAAAATTAATCTTAGATCTTACTTGTTTAGACATTGAACCAAGGGATGGTATCTCTAACCCTAAAAAGGTGAAACGAAAAATAAATCGTTTAAGTGTATGCGTTATTAGAGTTAGGAAAAGAAGAAAGAAAATTCTTAAGTGAATTCGAAAGATTTTACTTAAATTCTTCAGACCTAGTTTTTAACGTAAATCAAACGCTTCATTACTCATTTATCCCCCGTTACACATTTCCACAACCTAGGACATCTAACCCGTCTGAGAACATCATCTCAGACGCTCACGCGTAAAATTCTCTGAAAGTCGAGCTCTCGTCTTTAACTGAGCGCTTTTGAGAGGCACCCCAAGTTTAACTTGGTAAATTAGTTAGGATAATTAGTTAATTTTAGTAGTTAAATTCTAATTCTAATATTATATAGTAAATAAAAGAAAACGTTCTTTAAAATTTAATTCACGCAATTTAACAACGAATTTCGCGTTTCTCCGAACCTTTTCAGAAAATTTAAAATTTTAATTTTAAACTTTTGATAAGTTTAAATTCGGATTTGTCTTAAATTTTAAAGAACACAAAAAGATTGTTTGTTTTCAATAAAACGCGTCTTAAACTTGCAGTTTTCGTGCGCGCAAAAGCACAGTACATTTTTAAATTAAAATGTTGAAAGATACATACATACTTGTGGTTAATTTATTAAAAAAATTTAAAACGTTTCGAAAATCAATCGTATGTATCGTATCTTTCGCGTTTTAAATTAAATTATATTTAGGCTAGGAAAAGGGACCCACTTTTAAACAAATAAACACAAAATCCAAAATAAAAAAAATTTCTCCCTGTCGTTCTTCCCAAAGCCGCGGCCTCCACACCCCTATCTCACCATCTCCTCAATTTTCCACCATTTTTGATAATTTCAAGCTCTAAGTTCATCAAATACTCACCTCTTTTGCATTCATAGCATCATTACATCAAGATTAAGGTAATTCTCAACCTATTTTGCATAATTTTGATGGGTTTCTTGAAAGTTAGGGTTTATGCTTAAATTCTTGAAATCCATGGTTAAAGTTTGTGTATTATAGTTTAAACTCATGCTTATCTTGATGCTTAACATGATTATGAACATAATTGAGTGATTTGATGGATGAATTTCAACTTTGAAATTTCAAGTGTTGACTTTTTCACTACTTAGACTTTTTGTTGACTTTTTCGTGATTAATTGCTTATGTTGACTTTTGGTGTTTGAATTATGCTTAGAATTGCTAGGTTAACATGAGTAGATTAGTTGCTAATGTTCAAAGAAGGATTAAGATAGTTTTCAATATTAAAGTAAGCATATTTTGATTAAGCTTTGATAATCACCACACATAAAAAGTCTTGCATTAAATAGGATGATTATGCTTGATAAGTTTATAGAAATTATCGAAAGAAGCTTTGGTTGAATTGTGGTAACATAATCGGTAAAAGTGGCATCACTCTAACAAATAAAGTGTATGCAACTTCAATTACGATTCCATTTTAACTATCTTTTAATTGAATAATAGTTTTCAAAATTGTTTGCGCCACCATGAAAATTCAACGCATGTATTAAAACTTTTAAGAGATAGGATTACATTACTTCATGTTTCCTTGCTTGTATGCTTGTATTTAAATGAGGTAATTACATGACTTGAATTTTTCAAATTATATGCTCATTTACATAAAGTATGCATTTTGCTATTTACTTAGGGCATTTGATCACACTTAGGTGATATTAATTACTTTATGTAATCTTTAGCAACTTTGAAACCTTGTTTTCCATTTTCTTAAGAAGTTTATGCAAATGTAGGAAAATTGCGGATTGATTGAGAATTAGTCATGATAATTTGAAGGTATACTCATTTCTAAAGCCTACATTTCCAATTTTCTTTAGAAAATTGGAAATACTTTATCAAACTTTTATGATTTAACTCTCTTTCATGTTTTAGATGGCATAGTTACATCCCTCGCTTGTCAGCTTAGCCACTACTTCACGGAAGAAATCATAAGTGAACTAGTGGATAAGCCAATTCCTAGGGAGTAATCTGGTTGTGATTTGGCAACACATGAGACGGTTGGGGATAAAGGAAGAGTGAGAAGATTTGATTAGATATGAGACAGAGGGTCAAGAACATTCCGCTTTCTATCATCTTTTTAGTATAGATGAGGGCATATACCGAGAGCCTATCACTGAGTTTATGATGACTTATGAGCTAAACGAGGAGATGAGCATCACTGAAAAGAAGATCTCGTTCAAGTTCCGAGGGAAGATTCATAGGATTTCAGTAGGTGATCTGGGGGGTATATCTTGGTTTATATACTCGGTCTCAGGTGCAGTCCGAGTGGTTCACCAATAGCGTCCAATTCATTTCCAGTCTCCCGAATAGAGATCACAAGGAGATTTGGATGGACCTAGCCGGGACGAGCTTTAGGAGTAGTGTGAAATCTACTACTTTGACGAGACCGATCCATCTGATTCTTCATAAGCTCTTATGTTGCTCGATTATAGGTAAAAGGGAAAACAGACCAGTGACCGTGGAGGAACGCAAGTTTATGGAGGCGATCATAAGGAAGAAGAACATGAGTGTCACCTACATTATCGCAGAGAGGCTGGGTAAAGAAAAAAAGATGAAGAAGCACATGTTTATGGGATCAGTTGTGACTCGATTGTTACAAGGTATGGGGATCTTCAAAGAGATGCACAAAGAGGAATATCTGTATCATTCCAGTTCGCTGCCTATTGACCTTGAGTACTGCAAGCTCATCAGACTCATTGACGAGAACGAGGAGAGGCAGTGCTTATGGCACAACACGCAACAGCTCATCCCAGGATACTTTATGACACGAAAGCGTGTCAGAGTGATTGGGGCAGTATAGAGCACGGGGGATGAGAGAGATAGATCTAATGCACCGACATCAGAGACTGAGATCCCACAGAGAGGAGCTGGGACATCCGAGCCGCCTACTCAGGCCGTTGTCCACTACATAGACTTAGTTACTCCACTGACTCAGTATTATCTCTTACATGCTCTGCAGGTTAGCCAAGCTCACTAGACTTTGATTGCTAGGAGATTCGGTATTCCTGATCCTGAGCCTCTTTTATACCGATGTGGTCCACCACCACCATCCATGACACACCCACATACCATCAGTCATCCACCATCCCCGATCATCCCGACCACAGTCGATGTAGAGAGGGTTTTCTCAGTGGAGAAGCCGACTCCAGCAGATCAGCAGGCAGCAGCAGCTACCACTGTACCCTCATCACAGCCTATCCAGCAGCCTGTGGCCAGTACCTCTTACCGCCCTGACATGCTTTATGTAGGCACTGATGCGACTTCGTTCGATAGCATTGGGAGGATGCTGAACCTGGGACCGATCTCTTCTTCTGACATTCCATCCGAGAGCCTCTTACGACAGGCTTACCTAAAGCTACTTGAGGATGCAGATATTACATCAGAGATTCTGAGCAGCTGGGGTTATATGGATCCTATGGCACTGCCGGCGGCTACACTCAGAGATTTATTGATACAGCAAAAGCTGATCACCGCCGAGGAGACAGGACAAAGAGTCTCTAGCAGTCAGCAGTCAGTTGTTGGACCGTCGACAGCACCTCACACAGCTTAGGCCTCTGATGTGCCTGACCAGGGTTCCCCTATTTCCCAGACTATCCCTATTTTACATTTCTTATCATATTTTGTGTATTCGTTTAACTGTTACAGTACTTTTTCTGAACATTATTTAGAAATTTGATCTTTTTGATCATCTTATTTATATTTTTATGCTATTAATTATGTTTAATTATGTTATTTTAATAAGTGATTATGATTTGATGAATGAGCGAGAAGGACAAAAGATGACGTACATCCACACAAAATTCATAGGAGTCAAAAGGCGGACGAACACGTTCTACATACCTGCAGACCATGGAACATAAGCATCTCATAAAAAGCCGCCTATCTTCTAGAAACATCCATATGCCAAATATCCGAGTATTTCAAAACCCTAAAGTGTGGGATCCTCCACAAAAGAATCCCCACTTAAGGATAAAACACATTGCTAAGTACGGATGTTCAGTATCACAAACCGGAAAAAAATCGTTTGAAGCCAAGCAAATTCTGCATGACGAACGAAGGAGGATAAATCACATCGACTTTCCTCTTTCTACATCTGCCCATCACTTCAACATTATCCGGGGAGTTTCTTAACCTTTTCAAATCCATTTACATGATCATATTTCGCTTTGTTAGTTTGTTAAAATATTCTATTCCCTATCCAAAGCTTATCACTAAGTGTGATATTTCAGCCCAAAAATTAAAACACTTAAGAAACATTTTCTTACATGTTCAAACTCTAAGTGTGAGATTTTTACTACATGTAAAATCTCTACTGAAGAGAACATTAGAGACAATGTTCTTCTAAAGTCTGGGATAGCAGGTATAGAATACCTTCGATAGATTTTTATGTCCAAATAGTAAAACTCAGAAAATGTTTCTCAAAAGTTTTCAAATTTTTAAGAAAAATTATAAAAGTATGAGCATAATCATTTGATTATCTCTAACCTTTTCAAGTTTTAATGTTTTTAAGAAAAACCATTTTCAAATATAAGTAAATTATTTTAGAACTTAGGGAAATAAAGTAAAAATTTCTTGAACAAACAAATGATAATCTAAGAGAGATATCGCATGACCAGGTACATACAACCCAATCTTATTTGCAGTGAGGTACTTTGAGCCTAAAAAAACATTCATTTTAAATGCTTCACTATTTCATTTGTTGTGTGAGCCGATGCATGCACTTCTAAGTTAGAATTTGCTCCTGACATATGCTTCAAAATCACATTGGTGAGTACCGTACGCGGTACAGGTGCAATTAGAGGACCTTGACATTCCCTAGGATTCAAACCCCCGTTTTAACCCACTCTTCAAACCTAAAAACCGATTGATACTCATTGTCAGTATCGAAGACACGATTAGCAAAACCTTTGAGCCTAAACCGATTTATCTTTCAAAAACCCCATCTATTAACCTACCTCCACAAATTTACCCATAAAAACTTATCTTAGAATTTCTAAGATTGTGAAAAATATCTTTTGAAATATCCTTCTCATTTATCCTACTTTTTCGTGTTCCCCGAAAGTTATATCTCTCAAAAAGCCTGGGTGTGTAAAATAGGCACCCTAACAAAGGCAAGAGAACAAATGGTGCGAAAAATTAGCACTTGGTGCAAAAAATTGCCACCCTGAAAAGACTCGGAATAGTCAAAGATAAAAAGTATCATCATTTTGAAAGGATTTTCTAAAGGAAAATAAAAATATCCTTGGAAATTCTCTAGCAAAGAAATTCTGAAGAAGAAAAGAAAAATAGAAATCAAATAAAGCTAAGTGCTTCAAAAGTATCATCACCTCAAGAAAATTCCGATAAAAGACAGATAGCTATCTCTGTTCCATTCTAACAAGTTTTTCATGATTCTAGAAGTTTTTAAGATAAGCAAAACCCTTGCAACCAAAAACTCACTACTATCCATACCCTTTTCACCCTCACAACCTCTTGAATGTCTTGGGATAATTAGCACCGTCTTCACCTAAGTGATGGAGATCTGATTCTCAATCAAGCTTATGACGACGAGTGATGCGTAACTGGCTATTGAGCGATCTCGATTATTTTAGAATGATTGGTAACCCGATACACTTTGAGTGAATTGAGCGACCACCTTTAGTGAGATCACCTGGTCATGTATACTCCAAAATCGCGAGAATTGAATAGGGTTTTCTATTTTGTGCCTCCGGTGATGTCGTTTTTCAGTTATTTTGAGGTTTCGTGCTGTTCCGGACTTCTATTTTGTGCTTTAGAGCTTGTATGGGTTGTTTGGAGCTTTTTCCTATAAATAGGGACTCTCATTCAACACAATCCAACACCTCACATCTCTCATTCTTTTATTCATTTCACACAAATCTTATTGTTTCTCTCTCTAGTTTCTCTCTCTAGAGAACTAGAGAGATTTAGTTAGATGGTTGGAGTCTAGAGGAAAGTTTTAGCTTGGTAATCTCGTTGTAACGGCTTGTCAAGTTCAGACTATTGTAATCCTCAGTATTACGCTGCTTAATTCCCGATGATATCTATTTCTCTATTTACTGTTATAATGTCTGCTTTGCATGTTATTTCAGTATATATTTTGATTATTGCCATGGTAATTACTTAGCTTAGTAATGTGATTGTTGAAATGTAGATATTAGGAGTAAGGACGATGTTAAATTAATATTTTAATCATATACGATTGGAAATTTTTATTCTATGTATCCGGTTAAACTTATCCTGAATTTAAACCTAATTTCCCATTCATCCTTTTCAGTTTTTCACGTGACTATTGCCTTAGTTAGAATCTGATCAATCCTAGCTACGAATATATAAGTTAACTCTGTTACAATATGAAGCTATGAGATCTCCATAAAACGGCCCTCTACTTAGTATAGCGTTGAAAATACCTCTGGTAAAGTACAAATACGTGGAAGCTAACGAAATGTCGTAGGTCCATCTCATCGTGGATTACCTAGAAGTTACCCTTCTAGAACATGGTCTAGGAATCATAAAGCTGTGAAAATGCTCACCGCATTGTACACTGTGAGTAGACCTAGGGATGAACGACTGATGGCAAAGGAGGGTTTAATTCAAGACGGAAGTATTTGTGCTTACAATAATTGAATATGGAGTTCTGAAATGAAAGCAAAGACTCGGCTGTAGTCTCAGATGCTTAAACAACTTAACTCTACTTAACCAATAGTTTAACATACATAAAATGCAATTGGTATTATGTGACACCCGACACTTTAGGGTAATGATTACCTTAAGCTAGAACCATAATTACGTGTATTTATTATTTGATTAGGCTAAATACTTGTAACTACTTGTATATGTTTATATACGCTTTCGTGATTATTTGTAATTACGCGAAACAACCGGACGAGGTCCGACAATCTATACGGCGTTGGTGGTAACTTTTCATAAATAATGTAAACCTATTTTATAAATTAAATAGTAATTATTTACTCTATATTATTATTATTAAATAATAATATACGAAAACCTAGACGTTTTGCTTAAAACGTAACAAACGCAACGAAAAAGCGTGAATCGCGTCCGACACCCGAACGAAACCGACAAATATTTTAAGAAAGTTCAATAATGTATTTTAAAGATAATGGTCAAATTAAAGTAGTGATTTCGTATCAAAAATATAACTCAAAAATTTAAAAGTTGAAGATTTAATTTTTGCGCGCGCAAATAACGTTTTACCGATCGAATAACGTAACACGGGCTTGAGAAAATAAATGTACAAGCCCAAGGCTCCAATCGGGTCACCCCAACCGAGCCCAATTCGGCCCAAAAACTGGCCCAACCCCTTGGCCCAACGCCCACTTCTATATAAATGAGTATTCCCATTTTTTTCCTTCCATTTTCACTCATTTTCACACACACGAACACAAAACACTCTCGCTCTCTCTCTCAAAAACGACCCAAGGCTGTCACCAACCACCACCACAGCCGACAAGCACCACCACACAACCACCACAACACCACCAATGAGCCACCATCGGCCGCTAGCCAGAAAATCATGAAAAACACGAGAAAACGAGCACACTAGCTTCTTCTCCTCCTCCTCGATTGTACAAACATTGTAAGAACTTCAAAACTCTTCTAAAACACTTGTAACACCTCTATAAACATGTTATAATGTTCACTTAACAAGGAAATGTCCAAAACATAACTCAAAAACGTTTTTCATGGCTTAAAATATTCAAAAACGTCACATGCAAGCTGATCTGAAAAATAGCTCGACTTTAAGGAGAAGTTTCTCCCTCAAAACTTGACAAAAATGGACGATTCGAAAGGCAAAAATTAATTTTAATAAGTTAGCTTTAATTTCCAAGTGGTTTCACAATTTTTGGAGTTCGTTTGATACCCGAAATGATTTTTACAAAAACATGTACACGGGCTGTCCAAAAACTCAGAAAATTCACCTTTCTTGTTTTAATCATAACTCGAGATATACACCTCCAAATGACATGAAACCACTGACAAAAGTTTACAAATTTTGTTAGGTATAAATGTCGTTTAGATAACTTTTTGAAAAATATGTATATTTTGCCCAGAAATTCGATCTTGTTGCATGTGTCCGGATTGGTCACTTTCTGACCTTAGGGAGCAAATGAAATTTTTAAAAATATTTAGGAATACCCAAAAATTCTAGAAAAATTATTTTAAGAAGCTAACATACTAAGGAACAACATAGATTTTTCTTGAATTTTTATTTGAACATTTGGAACACGAAACAAAATTTACAAAACTGACCTGTTACAGGCCTCTGTGTCGCTGAAGCCCAGTAGTCTGCGACACAAGCCTTTGTGTCGCCATAATACCCGAATTGTCACATTAGCGACACAAGCTTTTGTGTCGCCATAACACCCGAATCGCCACATTAGCGACACAACCTTTGTGTCGCCATAACACCCGAAACGTCACATTAGCGACACAAGCCTTTGTGTCGCTATTACACCCGAATCGTCACATTAGCGACACAAGCCTTTGTATCGCCATAACACCCGAATCATCACATTAGCGACACAGGCCTTTGTGTCGCCATAACACCCGAATCATCACATTAGCGACACAGGCCTTTGTGTCGCCATAACACCCGAATCGTCACATTAGCGACACAGGCCTTTGTGTCGCCATAACACCCGAATCGTCACATTAGCAACACACGCCTTAGTGTCGCATATAGCGACACTAACCCAGTGTCGCTAAAAACACAGAATCTATACGTTTTTGTTAAAGCTCGACCCCAGCCAGGGGCTCTGCCCCTTGGACCCCACTACCAGGGGCGCTGCCCCCGGACCCCCGTCATTAATGGGTTTCGCCCCTTGCCACACTGATCAATTACCCATAACTAGAAAGTAGAAATATGCGTAACATAATTAATCAAATCTGTGTTTTCGCAAAATATCACCAACGGCCCGTACATGTTTTATTTAGCACAAACGATAACTGAACAATTGGACATTTCTAATTGTGTGAACTAACTTAGGTGGACATTAACCCTCCACCTACGTGATTGGCTTAAGTGGACATTAGCCCCCACTTATACAATCACTATAGATGGTCTTTTGAGACATCTACTTACACAACCTTATACGTTTAGGACGTTAGAAGGTTGCATTTGGAAAACACGCTTTGCTTACTATTTGCTACTTGCTTGCTAATATCAGGTGAGTTTCATAGCCCCTTTTTACTGTTTCTAACTGGGGTGAGAATACATACAACTGCTTTTATACCGCTATTTTTATGTGAACACAAGTACTAAACTCGATATATTGGTTGCATGAGTTATTTTACTAATCCTGAAAGTCCCCCACATCATAGTTTGTTAGTATCGTTATAGCGTGAATGTTAATGAATAGTACTATTTGGAATTGACTCCCCCCCCCCCCCCCCCGTCCGGGTTAGTTGCGCTAACTGGTCAAACGGACGCATTATCATTTGTTCTTACGAGTGTTTAATTAGGCACTCACTGGGAGGCACCCCGATCGTGGCACTTGATTGTGACCCGACACCACAGTTAAGCTCGAACTATGAGCTCATGGCAACAATATACACTATTTTTACATTCTTGTAATACATTACCTATCATTGTTGAATGATACAAACATGAAATCTTGTGTTCCATACGATGTTATATCAACTGTTTACAAACCTATGAACTCACCCACTTTATGTTGACCTTTTAGTATGTATTTCTCAGGAGACCAACCGCAGTAGATTTGCTTTTGGAAGGAGATAGCTCGAGTCGCATATTTTTCACAAACAACAGAGATAAGCTTGCATTATGATATGTTGTAATCTTCTACTAGATGCGTACTCTACTTTTGGCAAAACATATGTAAACATTGTAACTACGAAATGTAATGATTTTTGAAACGTCTCATATAGAGGTCGTCTGTTGTAATTCTTGTGTTGTGATATTTGATTTGGTCGGCGCCCCCAACGCAACACCCTACCTTCCGCTGCCACGTGTCTTGGGGGTGCGAGATATTAGCCTTGATAAAATCAATTAGACATAGGTGTTAAGAATGGTCAAAAGATAAATTATGATTCGTTGCCTCATTCCTACACCCCGGATGTAATTATCCTTAGAGGGTCACTTGTTCTCTTAAAGACAGTGAGGGGGGTTACAAAACAGCCTGGTCTGGTCAGAATCACGATAACCTAGGATTCAGTGACATATGCTTTTAGAACTAGACTAAAAACGTAGGGTCCTAGTGTTTATACCGAACGCCTGTTTGATTCTCACCAAGGAAAATCTCCAATCAACTTTATAATGAACATCATCCCGAAACCCTAATTATCGAAGTTTCAACAATCACTCTCACCTGTCTGCTAAAAATCTATCTTTACTTTCAGCTATTTATTTTATGCAATTAGATAATTTAGAAAACCAACCAAAAACAAACCTACCTATCTTTAAACTCCATCCTATCAAGTGAACTTATTTTAGGTAGTTCAATTCAATTCAATTCGTTCCGATTTTAACAACGACACTCGAGTTATACTAACTACTTACTCAAAAGGTAGGTAGTACTTATAGTTTGAGCCCCAACTCATATAAATATTAACACTACCAGGTGACGCCGCCAGCGGACGGTCCAACGACCAAGAAGCGATCCCTGAACCGACCGCTGGTGGCCTATCAATGTGCAAGTCGGAGGTTAGTGGGAATATATGCAGTTTGCAAGAAACCTTCCTTCACTTTGTCTCTTGTAAAATAATAGTCAATATATAGATGTTTAGTTCGATCATGGTAGCAGGGATTAGCAACTATTTGTTGGGTTGCCTTATTATCACAAAACAAAGTAATGAGTACTTTGGCTATAATGTGCAGATCTGTTAACAAGTAGGTTAACCAAATTATTCACAAGTTGTACGTAGTGGTCATACTTCTATACTTTTCCTTTGTAGATGAATGTGAATATGTAGCTTGCTTTTGGTTTTTAAGCACCAAAGAGTTACTAAAGAAAATACAGTAACCAAATAAAGATCTACGAGTCTTTAAGCATGATGCCCAATCTGCATCTGAGAAGCTAGTGATCTTTAATGATGTTGAACCGGATAGAATAAGCCCTTAAAAAAAGTGCCTTTTAGATACTTTAAAAGATGAAATACTGCTTCCATATGAGTTTCTTTAGGGGCAAAAACATATTGGCTAAGATGTTGTACTTCATCTTTCTCTCTCTCTCTCTCTGTATATATATATATAATACTAATTGAGTTTCCCCCCACCTTATGTGGCAATATCTAATGCTTCTAAATCATTAAAAATCTTATGTGTCAATTTGCCATGAGATTACAATGTTAAATGTTCCATGTCACATTCATAATCTCTTTCAAACTTATAGTTTAATGACCTTAGTAATGAGTAATAATTAATTTATCATTGGATTCATTAAAGGTGATGGTTGAAATTCACTACATTTAAAGTATAACAACATCACAACACATTGTATCTGTTTTAGTATTTTTTTAATGATAATCAACTAACGAACAAACTATATTATACATTTGTGTCCACTAATGTCATTTTATAATTATCTATTAATTATATATCTAATCAATTAAATATTCTTTGGCGTCGATATATATCTTCCATCAAGTCAAGCATTAGCTATTATCGGTACATATGACGATGGTGACATGGAATGTGTATTAGTATAGGTTTAAATTTAGTATTTACAATATTAAGATATAGTACTACTAAATGTTTATATACAAACAATACTAGCAACATTGGTACCAAAGCATGACAAACCAAACAAGACTTCTACAGTCTTAATAAATGGAGTTTACGATATATCTATGACACTTACAGGGTATCAAGACTTAATGATAAATTCTTTTTTCTTAGAGAAAAGAACTAAAAAATAATTCTCATACCTTAAAAGTACTAAAACATATACAATGTATTGTGATGACACTTACATAGTATGGCAACTTAATGATAAATTCTTTTTCCCAGAGAAAAGAGAAAAAAAGAATCCTAAACCTTGGTGTCATACTTATGTTTGGTATGACTTACATCGAAAATGCGACATCGACAAAAACTGAAGTTTGTCTTAGGACATCAAAGCCGTCAACATGTTTAATGCTTGTAATGTTCATTAATAGATGTTAGAATCCATTTTCTTATTTAATATGCTAGGTAGTTTTAACGTTCAGTTTGAGTATTGAACTTATTTGGATATTGTAAACATGCTATAGAGTTGATACCCACAACATCTGTCTATCAGACTACTTACATCCATATGATTTAGTTGAACTTTGATGCACCGTTTACTACTATTGCATCGTCCATGGTGGTAGTGGGGTAGTGTAGTGATCAAAGTTTGATAAGTAAAAAAAGTAGTGAAAAAAGTAAGATGATGATCTATGCATTCCTCTTAAACTAATTGTGCAAGTGCGTTCAGACGTTTGAAACTTACCTAAAAAGCTAATGTAATTAAATCTTTCTACCAAACGACCATTTTAGCAATCGATTTGCAGTTGTAAAGAGAAGAAAATGAATCGAGAAAGAAAAGCTAAACATTAAGCGGTATGAAATAGAAAGCAAAAACATTCACGATCATCCAACCACCTACAAAAGGAGTAAATCAACACAAAACTTATAAATGTAAACTAACTTTTTATTACGCAAGGGCACTCACCTAATTATCTTTGAAACGGACACTCTTTGAATCGCGTTGCCGGTGGCCTGAAAGTTTTGCAGGTGTATCTCGGAGAAGAAGGGTGTTTTTTTATTGTAATTACGATCTTTATTTTTGGTTAAATAGTTTTTGTATTATCGTATTGTAACTTTTGTATGTTAGATGATGGCGATGAGGATTTTTGTTTGAAATTAAGTAAACCTTGAGTTTGTTAAAATCTTGGCGACATATATAGATGGGCAAATATTGTAATTTGAACAAAAAAGATATCAACTATTTGACTCCTTACTTTCGATCGAGTTGCATGTAACGTGTGTATT